>JAUMIR010000001.1:108397500-110897500 GCA_030847615.1 Gambelia wislizenii
CCTGCTTGCTCAAGGACAGGAACATTTGTCAAATAGTCAGTCCAGTGTATATTTAGGATTGTGCGTATACAGCACTGATGAAAGCGTTCGAGGAGTCGTAAGTGGTGGCAATAGGTGACCCATGTTTCAGACCCGTAAAGGAGAATAGACAGTACAATGGCTCTATACACATTGATCTTTGTGCTTTGCCTCAGGTATTTGTTACTCCAGACCCAAAATGCGCTATATGCCTTTGCTAATCTGTGATCAATTTCTTTGTCAATCTTGGCATCTGAGGAGATGATGCTTCCCAGGTAGGTAAACTGCTGAACGGACTTGAGCACAGATTTGCCTACGGTAATGTGGGGCTGGTGGTGGTTGTCCTGTGGTGCAGGCTGGTAGAGAACTTCCGTTTTCTTAAGGTTGACTTCCAGCCCTAACAGCTATGCTGCTGTTGCGAAGCAGGATGTTAGGCGCTGCAGAGCTGCTTCTGTGCGGACAACAAGGGCAGCATCATCAGCAAAGAGCAGCTCACAGACTAGATAGTTTAGAGTCTTAGTGTGAGCCCTCAGACAGCTTAAGTTAATCATGCTACCATCAGTACGGTAACTTATATAGATGCCATTTTCTTCTTTAAGCTCTGCTGGAGCCCTTTGGAGCATCATGCTGAAGAAGATTGTAAACAAAGTTGGAGCAAGAACACAACCTTGCTTCACTCCATTAGTTATTAGAAAGGGCTCTGAAAGCACATCACCATATCTGACTTGACCGCGCTGGCCCTCGTGTAGCAAAATAATCATTTTAAGGAATTTGGGGGGACATCCTAATCTTTCCAGGATCTGCCACAGACCTTTTCTACTCACAGTGTCGAAGGCTTTGGTGAGGTCGACAAATGTTACATAGAGACCCTTGTTCTGCTCCCTACATTTTTCTTGCAGTTGTCTAAGGGCAAATATCATGTCTGTAGTACTCGTATTGGCTCTGAAGCCACATTGGCTTTCAGGGAGAAGTTCTTCTGCAATAGCAGGAACTAATCTGTTCAGGAGTATCCTTGCAAGGATTTTTCCAGCAATAGAGATCAGTGTTATGCCTTGCTGGTTTGAGCAATCGGATTTTGCTCCTTTTTTCTTGTACAGGGTGATGATGACTGCATCTCGGAGGTCTGATGGCAGTTCCCCTTTTTCCCAGCAATTCACAAGGAGTTCGTGGAATTTTTCGTGGAGTGCATGACCTCCGTGTTTCCAAACTTCAGGTGGGATTCCATCAATCCCAGCTGCCTTGCCGTTTTTCATCTGCTGTATGGCCTTAAGGGTCTCATCCAAAGTGGGAGCTATGTCCAATGCATTTTTCATTGGTTTTTGTATCATATGTTGGATAGCTGAGCCTTAGACTACTCGGTTGGCGCTAAAGAGACTTTGAAAATGTTCAGCCCATCGATTCAGGATGGAGGCTTTATCAGTAATTAATGTTTGACCATCTGTACTGTATAAGGAGCTTTGGACCTGATAAGTAGGTCCAAACACTGCTTTAAGAGCTTCATAAAATCCTCTGTGATCACCCAGATCTGCACAGCGTTGTGTCTTTTCTGCTATATTGATCCACCACTTGTTCTGCATGTCTTCTGATGCGGTCAAACCAAGGCAAAGAAACAAAGGCACACACTGGCCTCCAAAGGTGTAAATAAACTGACACTTGCATGCTGGAACATCACAATCATGCAAGACTCTGAAGATAGTGGACGGCCTGAGCGTCGTTTTGTCCTAATGGCCCCTGAACTATCACGACTTAATATTGACATCGATGCTCTTAGTGAAGTTCGCTTCCAGGAGGAAGGCAGCCTTAAAGAACATGGTGCCGGCTACACACTTTACTGGCTACACACTTTACTGGCAAACCCAAAACTGAAAAACATCTTTCAGGAGTAGGCTTTATGATTAAAAACTCCATTGCCTCCAAACTCAAAACCTTGCCAACAGGACACTCTGATCGCATTATTTCCTTACGCCTCCCACATGTTGTTCTCTTTAGTATATATGCCCCAACTATGCAAGCCGACCCTGTAGAGGAAGACAAATTTTAGTGACTTCAATGCCAGAGTAGGAAAGAACTCCGAAGCCTGGAAAGGTGTCTTAGGCAAGCATGGTGTTGGAAATTGCAATGATAACGGACGCCTCCTGCTAGAGTTCTGTGCAGAACAACAGCTGACTATTACAAACACTATCTTTCAGCAGAAAGATAGCTTGAAGACAACCTGGATTCATCCCCGATCCAAACATTGGCACCTCATTGACTATGTTCTAGTCCGTCAGAGAGACATTCGTGATGTCCGTCATACCCAAGTGATTCCCAGTGCAGAATGCCAAACAGATCATCGCCTCGTCAGATGTAAACTAAATCTTCATCTTAAGTTCAGACCTAAGAGGGGTGGCACCTTAAAGAAGAGACTCCAAGTCAACCATCTTCAACAAGCTACCATGAGAGACAACTTCCAGGCAAATCTACAAACAAAACTTGAAGACCATCCTACAGATCCCTCTCCTACAGTGCTTTGGCAACATATCAAAAACAGTATCCTCCAGTCTGCAGAAGAATCCCTCGGGTTCTCCCACAAGAAAAATCAAGACTGGTTTGATGAAAACAACCAAGAGATCCAGGAGCTGTTGGCAAAGAAGAGAACTGCTCACCAGGAATACCTTGCCCAGCCAACCTGCCATGTAAGAAAAGCAGCTTTCCACCTCACATGTAGTAAACTACAACAAAAACTCTGTCTTCTTACTCTAGGAACTAAAAGGTAAATGTTTTCCAAGGATACAGTGCAGTTCTAAATGTTGCTGCCTTCATAGCTACTTCCATACATTTTCTGTACAGCTCTTTCGATACTAAAGACTAGAATACATGTCTCAGGGTTCATTCTGAAACCTTTGTTTTCCCTTCCTCATTGATGTTTTGTCTGAGATGAGGGACATGCTCATCCTGCATTTCTAATCAATTCCATTTAAAATTCTGCAAGAGTTCCATCTTTAAATTCCCATGAAGCAAAAATCGAACAAAATATCTGCATGCATTGCTACCCTCTGGAAGCCAGCTAATCCCTCACAGAGACACCGCTTTTGGAATGTAAATTCCCTTCTTTCTCTCATGGTTGTATGCAAGTAATTAAATAGCTGAACAACTGCTGAAAAAGAATGGCTGGTTGCTAAAAAATACATTTTTAAAAAAACACTGGACTGGTAAACTACTGGGTTTCTGTTGCTTGTAAGGATGCTGACATGCAACAGATATTCAACATAATTATTGATTTAGCAGTTTAGAAAAAGGTAAAAAAATATGAAAAGGCTATCTGTCCCACAATGGTCTGGTTAAAAATATCCAAATACAAAAATGTGATAGGTATGAACAACACACATAAATTCAAAAGCCCTTAACCTTCAGAATTTTTGTCAAATTATTTCCTCTTTTCTTATCTTGTACAGCTTTTCTGGCGATACGTGTCCCAATGATTTGGATAGCAAGTCCTTAAATGCAGTGGTAGATTTTTTTAAAAAATAGTTTAAAATTTGCATCAGAGAGTACAGGTTGTCATTCCCTCCTGCCTTCCCACACCCCTGGCTGAGAAGGGAAATGGGCTGCATGCCCAAAATCAAAGAAGCATGCCAGTGTGTCAAGTGCTGCCAGCAGTGCTTGTGAAAGCATGCTGGCTGCAATCATATGATCACTCTGGCAAAACAACCAAAGCATGTACACCTTCTATCACAGTTGGCAGATAACCATCTGATTGACAGCCTGACTGCCTTAATTAATTGGAAAGCTGCATGCTTCCTGCTCCTCCGGAGACAAAAAAAGGGCTTTGGTACTTCTGCCACCGAGTACCCACTGTTGGCTTTATCTTTAGCTCCACACAGTGCTCTTGCTTCTTGAAGAAGACTGTTTGGGTGTAAATGTAAAGAGGAGATTCATCTACAGTCATCAGAAAGTTTTTAGTTTAGTATCCCAACTGTCCATCATTGGATTTTATTTTCTGGTAAGTGTTTCTAAAGAGCAGGTTGTTAGTCATAGAACACTGACTGCATTACTGGGAAAATGTACTTATGTTAAAATCACTTCATGCTATTGATAGCATTCAATAAAAGTTATATTGTATCTTCAGAATTAAGCTGTGCCTATTTTCCCAAACAAACCATCATGAAAGGTAACTATAAGATTCCACACACACCCTAGACATCTTTGTATGTTTTATATTTCTTGTAAGATTTATAGAATTCTCATTAAAAGTACATATTCTGCTGTACTAGGATCAGTTCCTCAGAGGATATTTCTAATCATTTATTCTTTTTCTAACAGACTTTTTCATTTAGTTCAAAGAAGGGTAGTCTACTTTCCCCTTTTGAGCAGCTTTTAAAATAGTTCTAAGGCTAGAATTACATTTCAGGAATATGCTAGGTGATAGCTTACTTCCTCTTAATGTTCCAAGAAAGTAAATGAATATTTGTTTAGTTATATAAATCAGGTCATGCAAAAGTTACATTATCACTATGGGCCCCATCTACACAATGGAAAAAAAAACAGTTTTGGGGGGGGGGTAAAAAATCTGAAAAGGCAGCTGTTCATATGTGTACGATCTGCCTACATGACTCCCCCACCAACTCCGTATGACCCCTCTTGCCCAGCTGGTTTTAAATCTCCCACCACTTTTATTTTAAAAGTTCCTGTTTTGTGGACAGTCGGTTTTCCCTATTTACAATGGAAAATAAAAATAAATATATGTAAAAATCTCCATTTCATGGACTTAGTGGACTCTCGCTTAGCCAGGAATCCAACATGGCGGCCGCTCCCAACTCCCGTCTTTGCTAGCCCTGCCCCCTGTGCTCAACAAGCCAATCAGATTACACTGCCTGTTTGTATGTGTGTGAATGGGGTGTACAGACAGTCGACAATATGAATGGCTGTACAGATTTTAGCTTAAGATTCATTAATCCTACCAAACACCAAATCCATGTAGTTTACAGGGGATTTGCTAGCCCCCCTTCCAAAAGACACATATGCATCTGAATGGCCATGTGTACATATGATCGATCTTCCGAACGCCATATGTATTTTTTTTACCAAGTAGACAGCCCCTCTGACACATCTATTCTAGTAGCTCATGGCCTATGAAGAAGCAAGAAGAGACAAATCATCTGTGAGCAAAACGTAGATGTGTCATAACAGTACATGCTTTGCTGGTGAACTACAGTCATATTGCATTATAGTTTCAAACACTGCTTAAACAAATTGCGGGGGAGGAGCCCTCCAATGTGTCTAAACCCCTCGCTTCCCAGATTCATTTCATTATGAGGTATTTTGTGCTTTCCTTGTGCAGATGTGTCTCTAGGAAGCTGAGTCTAATTTCAAACACCTGGAAACAATTTTCTAAACCAAAGATTAAACATAAATCTTAAAAGAGTTAAGTTGATCCCCCTGTAACCAGAATCCAGGGCTGCAATCCTCTTTGGGCACAACTCCTTGTTGTGACAGTGTTTCTCCATTCTTTAAGCCTGTGTTTAAAGCGCTTCTAAATGCAAGCAGTTCCTAAGCAATACAACAGCCAGCATTACTTCTTGTGTGTGTTTAAGTGGACCCCCCCTTCATTGCTGCCTGCATTCTTGCCTCACTCTTCAGCATTTACAATGACAGAGCATTATGCTTCCTCAGTGAGTAATTGGCTTCCAGTCTAATAATCTCTCCCTGTATTCAAATGAATACCAGAAAGTTGACTTCATGATATATTGGTGCTTTGTGAAAATGAGACCTTTCTTCGAAAGCTAATAACCAACAGGGTTGGGCATGTGGGGGGGTACTGAGAAGAGTGAGATGGGAGGACAGAAGCAGCAGGCATAAATAACTGGATGGGTGGATGCAAGTAACTTGGGATGTGAGCATGTAGATTAAAGAATGTAAATGGAATATATATGCATGGAGGGAGGGGTTACCAGATTTGTATAATTTCTGTGTGTCTCTGTGTGTATGTCTCTTTTTTCTCCACACACCATGACATGAGGGCACCTAGATGGTGATTTTTAAGGGGATGAGGAACTTATCCCCTTAAATGCTTCTTATAACTTCCTATCCCATAGAGTAGAACAAATACCCATAGAGTAGAATACAGGTTGAGTATCCCTTATTTGGATAACTGATATCTAAAATATTCCAAAATCCAAGATTGGGTAGCTGAGATAGTAACACCTTTGCTTTCTGGTGGGTCAATGTACACACACTTTGTTTAAGCTCAAAATTATAAAAGTATTGTGTATAAAATTACCTTCATGCTATGTGTATAAGGTGTACATGAAACATAAGTGAATTTTGTGTTTAGACTTCGGTCCCATTTTCAAGATCTCATTATAAATATGTAAATATTACAAAATCTGGGGGAAAAATCCCAAACACTTCTGCTCCCAAGCATTTTGGATAAGGGATACTCAATCTGTAAATACTAACAGCATGATCAGCAGTCAAAAATTGCAGCTGAACTTATCATTAAACATGTGAAGTCCAGCCTTATCATAATTTCAGTGGACCTTCTGTGAAGGATGCCTAGAACTATACCCTACAAAAGAGGTGAACAACTTCAGTAGGTCAAGGGGCTTGCTTCCTGCCCCTGCAACCCTTTGGGGCTGTACAGAATGCCAAATTCACCTCCATAACACTTTCAAGGTCTAAAAAAGGGGGTATTTTAAAATGTCAGAGGGGGGTGGAGATTCATCCCACTGAAAAGATGGATAGCTGCTTCTGGAAACTTCGAGGAGATGTAATTAATCTTCCTTTGCCAGAAAAGAAAACCAGTCCAGAGGAGGCAGGCTCCTCAAAGACAGCCAGGGAACATATTTTGCCTACCTACATAGATCTTTAATTGTGAATATTTGTTCAACAAATATTATTACTTCATAAAGTGGCCATTGTTTCTGAAGTGGAAAGAAGGAAAAAGGAAAGAATAATACATTTTATTTTTCCTGTCAACCTACCTCTATTTGATTTTTCTGCTCATAATTAATTTATGAAATTCTCAGCACATTATCAAACTAGGAAAACTAGCTTCTAAAAGCTACCAAACAGTGTTCATCTTTTCAAATTCAATTTCTCCACACAGACAGATATCTAAAAGAGGACTCATAATTACCATTTTACCTTTATTAAATGCATGAGGCTGGAGTTAGCAGCTGGGTTATTCCCTTATGACTGCTGACCGCAATCAAATCATAGGATTACCATACTAATCATTTAACACCATTTTCATAATTAACATTCTTTATCATCTCCTCTGGCTCAAACCAAATCATATGTGCTGTTTTAGAAACTTAAATTATCACTTCAGTGACACAAAGTATCAATTATAATGTTGGGTGAAGCACAATATACTAATTACAAACTCTGCTGAATCATCTGAAAATTGTATTCAGTAAAAAACTAAATTAGCATTGGTTATCTATCCATCAGATAGGGGTACATTTTGATAAGTTATAATTACAGCCTTGAATCACTTACTAAGGAACAGTTTCAGAGATGCCAGGCATAGATGCAGGCGAAACATCAGAAATAAACTCTTCCAGAACACGGCCTCACAGCCCGGAAAAAAACATGGAAAACCTATGGATGCTGGCCATGAAAGCCTTCGACTTCACAGTTTCAGTAGTTATGAAAGGACTACTTGAGATTACACCTATTGGGGCTGCCTTTGGAAACTGTTTGGAAATTTCAGCAGGTCCAGAATGCTGTGGCCAGAATACTGACTGGGCCAGTTATGGGGAGCTTGTACCTCTCTTATTAAAACGGCTTCAGGGGCTACAGGTTCATTTCTGAGCACAATTCAAAGTATTGCTCATGACCTATAAAGCTCTAAATTGCTTGGGTCTAGGCTATTTGAAAGACTGGTTCTCTCAATAAATTCCTGCCAGAGCCCTAAGGTCTCAGGAAGAAGCTTTCTCTTGGTCCCACAAGCTCAGTTGGTGAGGACTCAAGAGAGAGCCTTCTCAGTGGCTGCCCCCACCGTCTGGAATGCCCTTCCACAGAAGGCTAAGCTGGCCCCATCCCTGATTTATTTTCGCCGGCAGGCAAAGACTTTTCTTTTCAAGCAAGCTTTTGACATATCAGCAGCAGGGCTTGTTTTATCTTGTATGTTTTGGATGCTTTACTTTGAATTTATAGTATTTTAATTGTATATATTGTATTTTTAATCTGTTATTTTATGGAATCCACCTTGGGTCCCATCTTGGGAGAAAGGCAGCATACAAATGAAATAAATATTGAACAGGTGTGTTGTCTAAAGATCTCTTACAACAAAGTGTGTGCCTGCAAACCTTCCTTGCTGCAGCAGCCCTCCATGTACCTCAAAACGAGTTCTGGAAACAGTGTACAGACAGCACAGAGATTTCCAGTGGGGAGGTCAAGAGAATTCTGGCATGCTTTGTTTTTGGGCCTAATGTATTGAAGTCTGTCTGTACAACCCTGTACAAGTATTTTCAGAAGCAAGTTAGGATTGCAATCTATGGAAGAACATTTTACACTTATTTGTAGAAACAGGAACATAAGACAACATTTGCATTACTATAGTAGTTTTCAAATTCACATGTGTTGTTCCTCAATAATACCTTCCTTATTAGCATGGTGGGTCCATAAATCCTGCGAGCATACTTCTGCTCAAGGAACCTCCTCTTCATGAAAAGTGGAGAGACACCTTCTCTGATTGCCCCTCCTCTTGCAGGCCTCTGTACCCCCTTCCCCTGCAAAACTGCTCCAGAAGCTCCCTCCAACATAACTAAAAAGAACATTCTGCTAATAAATCACTAAGGTTGGAGAAAGCAGTGAACAATTGTAGGCAAATGAAAAGGATAATTTAACAGGAGAAGGAATAATTGATGTAACTGGAGAATAAGTGGAACGTTTTTTAAAAAAATAAGTGGTGGAGGAAGGAGGGGGCATACACAAAAGGGGAGGAATGAAAGTTTGGAGTGTTTTGATTTTCTTATGTCTAAAAAAAGAAGAAATATTGCAGGAAAAAGTTGGTTGAGGCCACAAACATTAGATAAACCATCGGATAGATCTCATAAGAGATTAGAAAGAATATCTCCAGAAGTACAGAATAATAAGGGTGAACCAGAAGGGCTAAGTATGGAAAAAGAAATTAGCCCTCCTTTAGCTGCCTCACCCCTAGATCCTCCATCCCCAAGGGGGAGGGAAAGAAGGGGAGAAAGCACAGAGGATATTAAAACTCATATGGATTCTCTCTTTACAAAAATGATGACAGAATTTAGAGAAGACAAAAAGAGAATGTTTTCAGAGTTTGCAAGTATAAGAGAAGAAATGAAGAAGGAGAGGAAAAGATCTGAAGAAAGATTTGTGGAAATGAGTACAAAAATACAAGGAATACAAGGAGATAGTCTTAATATAGTAAAAGAGAACAAAGAAATAATTAAAACCCAAACACTTAAAGCGGTCAGATCTAGGACAATATGAAGAAAATCACAAATATGGGGAAAAAAATGATATACATGCAGGATTATCAATGCAGGAATAACTTTAGAATAAAGTTCCTGCCAGAATCTATGGGGAAAGATCAAGGATCTAATCTGAAATCTGAAGTGTTGAAATGGCTACAGTAAGTGACCCCAGCTGTGAAATGGAGGGAGGAGGACATTGAGTGGATCCATAGAGAACTGACAGGAAGGAGAAGTATTTTGCCAAGAGATGTTATTGTTAGAGTTATTAATTACAATAACAAGGAAGAATTGATGAGAACAGTCAAGAAACATCCAGAGAGACTGAAGTATGGAGATGTAAGGGTGGAATTATATAATGACTACTGTCCACAAACAGTAATTTGGAGAAAATCGATGAAGGCTTATGCTACTCTTTTGAAAGCTGGTATAAAATATGCTTGGGGATACCCAGTGTTTTTGAAATTGGAATGGGCAGGAAAAATATATAGAATGGAAACACCAGAAGAAGGACTGCAATTGTTGGAGGAATTGGAAGTATATAAGAAGGAGTATGGAGCAGATGGAGGAGCGGACAGAGGAGGAGGAAAAGTTTAGACAGATGAAGAAAGCAGAAGGAAGAAGAAGAAAAAATACAAGGGGGAAAAAAGAGGGGAAATGTTTTTATTTTTTTATTTTTATGAGTACTCGGGGGGAGGGAGTTGTTCTGGGCCATTGGATGATCTCTTCGCCACTCCTCACCTGGAAGACCTGGGGGGTCATGAGCAAGGCAACTTGCCTTGGGAAGACAAGGTGGGGAGATAAAGAAGGGAAAGGGGGGAGGGGGGAAGGGAATGGGGAAGAATTGGGAAGGGGTGGGTATGGGGAAGGGAGGTCACTTTTTGGAGCTAGAAGACCTTATAGAAAATGTATTAAGGAATCTAATGGTTAATAAATTAAAGATATCAACCTTAAATCTTCATGGCCTTGGCACGGTAATAAAACGAAAAAGGATTGAAGCATTATTGAAGAAGGATCAAGCGGATATAATATTTTTGCAAGAGACACATCAAAAAAGGGAAGGAGTAAATGAATTGAAATTGAATTGGGTAAGAGTTTATGAAAAAGCATATGGAAATTCAAAAGCTAGAGGGGTAGCAATATTAATAGCAAAAAAATGTAATTTTGACATTAAAAAGGTGAAAAAAAGATGAAAATGGTAGATATATTATAATGCAAGGTGAAATGGGAGAAGATAAATATGTTCTAATGAATGTATATGCTCCAAATGGAAAACAAGAGGAATTTTATGAGAAAGTATTTAAAGAAATGGAGAATATGCAAGAACAAAATATTGTTGTAGCAGGAGATTTTAACATGCAAATGGAAAGAATAAAAGATAAATCAAATTATACATTAAGGGATAAATATGATAATATTACAAATTTAAATAAAATAATAAAAAGAAAGGGGTTGAAAGATGTGTGGAGATAGGTAAAGGGAGATGAAAGGAAATATGCATAGTTTTCAATGGTACATAAGAGTTATTCAAGAATTGATTATATTTTTGTATCAAAAAAATTTGATTGATAAAATCATAAATTCAGAGATACGAAATATAAAAGTAACAGACCATGCCTTGGTCAATGTGGAGATTATAATGAAGAGAGATTATGAACAGGTGAAAAGGTGGAGGTTGAATAAAAAGATTTTAAATTATAGAGAAATAGTAGAAAAAATTGAGCATGAATGGCAAGAATTATGGGAATTAAATGATAAAGAAGTATCAAAAGGAATTTTGTGGGATACTATGAAAGCTGTGACAAGGGGGATATGCATAAAAGAAACCTTTAACTTAAAAAAAAGGCAAGAAGAAAGAAAAGGGAAATAAGAAAGGGAAATAGAATTATTGGAAAATAAATATATATTAGACAAGGACAAACAGATTTATATTGAGTTACGAGCAAAGAGGGAGGAATTGGATATAATGGAAGTAGATGAAGTACAGGAAAATTTAATTTATTTAAGAAGGGAGCATTTTGAATTTAGTAATAAAAATTCAAAAAAGTTGGCTAGATCCACACAAAAGAAGAAAATGGAAAATATGATAAATGGGATTAGAGATAAAACAGGTAAAATGTGTAGAACAATGAAGGAAAAACTAACCATTTTTGAGGAGTTTTATAAAGACCTTTACCAGTCAAGGAATAAAACAGTGGAACAAATAGAAAAATATGTAGGGGAAAATTGGAAGATTAAAATAGAAGAGGAAGATAGGGATTTATTAGAAAAACCAATTACAAAAATGGAAGTAGAGGAAGCAATAAATAATTTTAAAAGTGGGAAAGCTCCAGGAATGGATGGGTTAGGATCAGTTTATTATAAAGTATTTAAAAAGAAGTTGATACCTAAATTATTAGAATTATATAATAATATAATAACGGGAAACAAAGTCCCTCCATCATGGCAACAATCATTGATAATATTGATACTGAACCCAGATAAGGATTTGTTGGACCCTGGATCATACAGGCCTATATCATTGATAAATCAAGATGCAAAGTTATTATCAGCAATAATGCCAAAGAGAATGAATAGTTGTATATATAAATATTAATATTTATTAAAGGACCAATGTGGATTTGTGAAAGGAAGACAAATGTCAAATTTAATAGGAAGGGTGTTAAATAAAATACATATAATCGGCAAAACAAAAGTAAAAGCAGGGATATTAGCATTAGATATATTTAAAGCATTTGACTGTGTGGAATGGCCAACATTAAAAATAATATTGAAAGAATTTGGAATGGGGAAGAGGTTTAGAGGATTAATAGATCAATTGTATTCCTATAACACAGCTATAGTGATGGTTAATGATGGAATAACAAGAGAAATAAATATAATGAGAGGAACAAGACAAGATTGCCCACTTTCTCCAATATTGTTTGCAATGGTAATAGAAATTCTAGCAAATGTGATAAGAAATGATAATAGTATAGAAGGAATTGGAGTAGAAACAAAACATAAGATAAGCTTGTTTGCTGACGATACATTGCTAACAATTAAGGAATTGATTAACGGAATAGAAAAAATTAAAGAACATTTAAAAGTATTTGGGGAGATGACAGGCTTACAGGTTAATTGGAACAAATCAGATATGATTTGTTTAACTATACTAGTATAGTTGTTTAACTATACTAGGGAAGAAGAAAATATATTTGTAAAAGAGAAAAAAATTAGAAATAAGATTAAAAAGTAATATTAATATTTAGGAATAAATATTACAAAAGATTTAAAAGAACTAGAAGAGAAAAATATTATGGTACTAAAGGAAGAAATAGAAAAGAAGTTGGAAGAATATAAAAATATTCAACTATCATGGTTTGGAAGAGTGGCTTTAGTTAAAATGAAAATATTACCTGAACTAAAATTTTTGTTTAGAACGTTAGCAATAAAAATATCAGAAGTAGAACTGAAAAAATGGCAAAATATGTTGAATAAATATTGTAATGGAGGGAAAAGGACAAGATTAAATAAATTATTTTGGTATGTATCACAGAAGGAGGGAGGACTTGGTCTTCCCAAAATAAAAGGATATTATGACGCTAATCAATTGAGATATGTTATAGAAGGAATTGTAGGACAGGGGGATTTAGAATGGTTAGAGATAGAAACAGGGAGAATAGAAAAGAATATGGAACATATTTTTGATAATTTTACAAAAAAGGAAATTAAAGGAATTGAGAACTCATTTCTGCAAAATATATGGGAAATATGGTATAAATATAAGAGAGAATTTTTGCCTATTGATTCAGTATTAACACCGGTTATAATGGAGGAAAAAATTCCCAAATAGTTTGAAGGAAAAAAATGGGAAAGGAATTAAAGAAAAGAGGACTAGACAAAATAGAGGGATGGATGAGTGAGAAAGGGAGTATAAGAGAGAAATTATGTGGAATGAAAATGTCATGGTTTAATTGCATACAGTTCGAACAATGGATTTAAAATTGGAAAAAGAATCATAAAGAAACAAGGGAATTTACAAAATTTGAAAATTTGGTGAAAAAAGGTGAAAAGAGGGATGATAATGAAAGTTTGAAAAGTATTACAAGTGAATTATATAAAATATTGATAAAAAATAAGGAAAAAAAGATAAAGGGGAATATTTAAGGAGAATATGGGAAGAAGATTTGAAACAAAAAATTGGAGATCATGAATGGGATAAGATATGGAAACAAAGACATCTAAAAAATATGTCGATACAGATAAAAGAAAATTATTATAAAATAATATGGAGATGGTATTTGACACCAGCAAGATTGCATAATATAGATAAGAATAACTCTAAATATTGTTGGAGAGGTTGTCAAGAAATAGGTACATATATGCATATGTGGTGGAACTGTAAATTTGTACAGCAGTTTTGGGAAATGATTTTCATAGAAATAGAGAATATTCTGAATAAAAATATAGAAAGGAAACCGAGCATAGCATTGATGTCAATTTATAATTGAGAGAATGGGAACCAAGCAGAAAAGGATTTAATAACAAATTCATTAATGGCAGCAAGATTAATTATAGCAAGACATTGGAAAATGCAAATAAATGTACAAGTGGAGGAGTGGTATAAAGAAGTTTGGAAAATGGCAATAAATGATAAATTATCATGTAGAATTAAAGTAAGAAGAGGAAGTTGGAAAGAAAGTGATTTTGATAAAATTTGGAAAGTATTTGTTAAAAAAGTATTACAGACAAAAGATGGGAGGTTACCTCCATGAGAAGAAATGAGATTCTGGAAAGATTAGGTAAGGGATAATGGCTCCAGTGAAGGGGAGCACTGAGGTGGGGGGGTAGGGGAATTAATATTTTTGAATAGAATTATAGTAAAGAATCTATTTTAACTTTTGAAATTAGTTAATAAAATTGCTCCAGAAGGTTGGAGGACTTCCTGATACAGGACAGAAAGCAGAACTCACAATTCTCTCCCCACTCTCCAAGCAGCAACCTCTGAAAGCACTAGCTATTCCACAAATGGAAAAAAAAACTTCTAATATATTGATGTTTCAGCCAGCTACATAAGCAAAGGACCAGGTCTTTGCCCTAAGATGTTTACCATCCAAGATTTTGACAAAGGTAGAAACAGACTTCCTTTTTGAGTTAGCATCTTCTGAGAAAAAAGGCCTTCCTAGTTTTGCTTTGTTTACCTGTGTTCTTTGGCTCTCACTCTTGATTTTGTTTCTTGCCTCTCACTCCTGGGTTGGATCCTGGTTTATCTTCAATAGATGCCCACACTGCTGCTTTAACAATGGCTATAGTCCTGGTGATTATGGTGTCTGTGGATAATGCCAAACAATAATCCTGTATACACAATGGATGTGAAATTCTAAATCTGCCTTCAGTCAGATAGGGAAATAGAGGTTTGAAGCTCAATCTGAAATTCTTCTCATTGTGTTAATATTTTTTTTCCACTTAAGTATGCTTAGGATTGTAGCCTTTGTGAGAAATATAAAAAGGAAAAGACACAAGTGAAATATTTAACATATCTGTTTTGTCAGACACTGCATTAGATAATTATGCTTTCTTCTTAAAGAAAAAAATATATTCACAGTTCCTTCAAGCAAGTTTGCAGAGTTATCTGCAAATATGGAGCACACAGTTACTTAGAGTACAACTGTATTTAAATGATTTGAGAGTCCATTTGGATCTGATTCAGAAAATCTATTACCAGGATTTACTATAATAATAAAAAAATCCAAACGCAGCATCCCTCTTCTTCCCTGTTGGCCTAAAGCAGCTTTAGAAACATGTTTTTCTTCTGATGCTTATTTCACCTGAGATACTCCAATTTCTCTCATCATCCTGTTGCAAATGCAAGTCTGCAATTCTTTTTGCACTCACCTGTAAAGCCCACTGAACTCAGTGTGACTTACTCTGTAAAGGCATGTATAGATATTGTGCTGTTTGACAGCAATCCTTTGACATGATGAGAACACTCTGAGGTCACAGCACCCAAGATTTCCAAAGCTCTGCTGAGCTACTGACAGTAGGACAGAACTGAGGAAAGAGAGCTCTCCTTCCAAGACATTTCCTCCTCTCTTGAAGACTTGGTAACAAATCATGAGGGCTGTAGATACTTTTGATCTGGAGCCTCCTCTGTTCCACCCATGATGCATGGATCTTTCCATCCTCCTCTCCCCACAACCCTGTTACAGGCCAGGCTTGAGAATACACGTGAGTAGTACAGAGTATAGCCTACAGAGTATAACATATAGGGTATAAGATGTAATGCAGGAAACAATGTGTATTGGAATGTGTGCATGTGTGTGTTACTGGGAAAAAGAGACAGACTAATGCCAGTCAGAATGCCTACTCAAAGGTGAACAAAAATATGAGGATATATGGATTTCTAGCAGCTTTGAGATATGATCTGTAATAACCCTCCTACAGGTACAATAGCTACAGTCATGTAAAAAAAAAAAAAGTAAGTACACACCCTCTTTGAAATCTATGGTTTTATACAACATAATAACAATCAACTGTTCCTCAGCACATCTTAAAATTAGGTAAATACAACCTCAGATGAACAACACATGACATATTATACCGTGTCATGATTTATTCAACAAAAATAAAGTCAAAATGGAGAATCCATGTGTGAAAAACTAATGGAGGCCTATTAAGAGGCTTATGGATATGAAGTGGATGCTGTTAAATTTAACAATGTTCAAGAAGATGCTTGTGTGTCCAGATGCCTGTTTAGAGATGTTTAGTTCCTCACCAGAAAAGATTGTATTCTTGATGGATAAAGGGCTAAGCAAGATTGCTTAAGATGATAATGTTCTTCTATGTGATCATTATAGAAAAGCCTGCAAGACAGATGGAGAAAGAAGCATATTTAGTCCTTATGAAAGTGTGACATCTTACTTGCCATATCCTGTAATGTAATGAAGGTATGATGCTTTACATGCAGTGTAATGTACTGTGATGAAAGCAAAGTGCCCAGACATTGCCATGTATGTGTTTCTCCCTAAGGAGAATGAATATGTTTATATATCTATTATTGCATAAAACAAATAGCCTAAAAGATTAACAATCAGCTTCCTCATTTTCCCATATAAATATCCTGAGATTTCAGTAATTAAGAATGCTTAAGTGGAGAGTTGATGTTACCTCTGTCTGTCTGGGTTTCACCACCATCATGAGTTGGTAAGAAGGTGATACCAGGATACCAGACAGAATCCAGATTAGCTGACAAATGGCAAAGGACCTTCAGTCCCTCAGTCTAAAGAGAAAGGGGTGGGGAACCATGCATGTTTCATTCCCCCGCCCCCCATGTGAGAGGCCTGACTTCAAAGTGTAAGGTCCATGAAATTATCTGTGGCGAGTGTAAGGAAGAACCTCAGACTGAAACACTGCATCCAAGTTGTGGAGCTGTGTCTCTGACTTCAGAAGAGGAGAAGCACGTAAGAAGGCTTAAGAAGCACGTAAGAAGGCTTACAAAGAAAACTAATTAAAGAACTGCATCTTGCAGAAGGGAGTCCTTCAAATGTCTTCTAATGTATCCACACTGTAGATTGTTGCATTTTGACACCACTTTAATTGCCATGGTTCCATCCTACAGAATCCTGCAATTTGTAGTTTGGTGAAGCACCAGCACTCTTTGGCAGTGAAGGCTAAAGACTTTGTAAAATTACAAATCCCAGGATTCCAAGGATGCAGCTATGGCACTTAAAGTGGTGTCAAACTGTTATAACTCTGCAGTATGGATACATCCTTTATACCAAACCACATAAGGGGATAGCAGCACTCTGGATTAAGCCTAGAAACCAGCTCAGGGGGCTCACCTACACCAGCCAGGATATGCTGGCTCCCCATCGGCATATCCTGGCTGCAGAGCGACTGGTCCATTCTGCCCTTGTTACCTGAAGAAAATGGACTGGAGTCCACACAGCGACCACCCTTTGCCTGCTCTGCTGGGCCCAGACAGACAGCTGCACCATGTGACAAATCCTTGCATGTGACTAACCTTGGTAACACACTGCAGACCTGCTGCCTGAGCCTGGCAGAACAAGGGCAACCAGTGGTGGCAGCAGCATGGAAGTGCTCCTGTGGACCTATAGTGCACTATCTGTCCTGTCCTAACAGGAATGCATTAAATTGGGGGGGGTTATTAAAAAAACAGTAAAGGGCCCTATCGTGGCTTGCCCCCATCCTAGCTCTGTATCTGCCCTAGGGGTGATGAGGACTGCCCAGGGGCAGAATGAGGCAAAAGCCCTGTGTCATCTGGACTGCAGGGCTTTGGAACAAGGGCAAGCCATGGTATTTGGCCAGTATAGACAAGCCTAGAGTCAATGTAGAGGTTTCAGCAATGTAACATGTTCCTAGTATATGAGTTCAGTCAATATCCTAGCTGCTGCTTTTTGAACAAGCTGAAGCTTCTGAACATTTGCCAAAGAAATACAGTAATGACAAAGTACAGTAGGCCCTTGGTATCTGCTGAGATTTGGTTCCAGGACCCCCTTGTGGATACAAGAACTGGTGGATTATATACATTGGTGTAATAAATGGTATATAAAATGGCAAAATCAAGGTTTGCTTTTTGGATTTTTTAAAAAAGAATTTTTTCAAGGCCTGGATGATGGAATCTGTGGATGCAAAATCCATGGATATGGAGGGTCAACTGTACATTCTGATAGTTCAGATGTGATGTAAGGCAGTCTGAATTGCCTTCTCCAGAAATTGGTGCTGTTAGCATACCAGGCTAAGCTTGGCAAAAAGACCTCTGGCGTGGCTTAATGACAGAAAAAGACTACTGCATTTTAAAGCATTTCCTGCTGAAATGGTACACATTAACTAAAATCACAATAAACTCATTACTACTGATTACAATACCATCTAAATGGCAGCTATTATTTTGATTAGGAATAGAGAAGTTGATTTTACTGTAAAATCTCAGGTTCCATCTAGCTAGTGGAGGTTGCACAAAATAGTCTTAAAATGCTATAAACGTGATTGCTACAGGTTATTTAACATAATGGTATCCATTCAACTTTATGATTCTTCAGGATGGGCACAGAAGGGTGGAAATATGCAAAGCAGATTCAATCAATCACTCTTTAATTCTACTTTTATTCCAAATGCATTATCAACTTCGTAAAAAATTCATATGTAAAGCATGCTGTGTTAAGCTTTAGACATCATTGATTTCATTCTGATCTCAAGGGGAAATAGTGTGAGATGCTTGTAAATCACCCGTGGAATATTCTAAAATGGTTTGCTAAAATGTAGATGTTTTTGTTATCTATTTTTCAAATTGGATGAGAGTTCCAACATGAATACTGCAGTTTACTATATCAAAACTACTCTTTGTATTTTCATTCAAAAAAGATGCTTGTACATCTGAGAAAGTGGGAACAACTATACTTTTTTAGTTCCACTTTCCAAAGGAAATTTTCTTAACCCTTGGAAACAAGGATAGGACATTTCAGTCCCTCCAAGGGTTCCCCCCTCAAAATTCCCACAAAACTAGGGATGTAAAATAATATTTGTTTTTTCATTCTTCAGTAGAATGAGTATCTCTACACATCAAGGTATCCCACAGAAAAATTACTGTGGGATTTTTCAACCTGCACAACACTGAAATTACTAGCTCCTTTATCATTTTGTAGCAGCAATCGCATTTTTTTTATTTTTTATTTTTTTGCAAAAATGTATTTTGCATAGAATTTTGTGCAGAACCATTTCTTTCCAATTGATAAACTTTCAAATTCTGGGGACGGGGTGTTAAAAATCCTGAAGTGCAAAAAAACCTGAACAGAAACTGTGCAAAAATTCCCATAATATCACTCAGTGAGGATAACATTTTTGAAATTTCTCATTTTCACATGCACAAGCAAAGTAATTGAAGATTTATATCCCCACAGATTACTACATCTATTTAGATTATACCAATGTAGGTACAGAGCTTTCTGGAAGTACAGTAATCTCAAATACATGAACAAAGTATAAATATAGGTAACATAAATGCATAAATATATACATGAAAAGTGATTTTCCATCATTTTTGAAGAAAAGGTAGCAATCTATCTAGATTTTCAGACTACACTGTTATAGTGTTACTATTCCACTTTATTTGCTATGGCTGCCTCCTGTTGAATCCTGGGATTTGCAGTTTAGAGAGGGGCATTTACAACTCTTAGCCAGAGAGATCTTAGGCCTCACTGAACTACAAACCCCAAAATTCCACAGCAGGAAGCCAGAGCAGTTAAAGTCGAATAGTAACACTATAACAGTGTAGTCTGAAAATATCCTATGTCTATGAATGGCAGTCTTTGCCAATTAACAGATTTACTCATCCCATGAACATATTGATGTGGTGGGAGCATTGTATTTATTTATTTCATATAAATCCACTCCCCCCCCCACAGGGCTCCAGGCAGCAATCATTTCCCCACACATAAAAGGTAAGGTGCATCCCAAGCACTACAAAGAGTCTATTGAAGATAGTTCCTTGCACATGCTTCATGAACCTGACACCATTTCCTTTATTTATGAGGGGAAATATGCACAAATGAAGCCTGCATGCATAAAGATGAATGTATGGAATGAACAGTTCAGATATTATCTAATATGTGTGATACAACAATATATGGTTGCCTGTCCAATGAGGAGAAAGGTTAGCTGGGTAAAGGCACTCTAACTTCAGATCACTGCTTACTAAACTCCTTACATAATCACCCAACTAACAAAACTGGCCTGCGTTGTGTACATTTCCTCTGGTGTGTAGGTTTTTGTTTTGTTTTGCAATGGAGTGTAGGGGGGGAGGAGAATTACTTGGAGAATACATCTAATAGGAAGTAACTTCTTCACATGTATAGAATGAAAATATGTTTCTCTTACAATTTAAACTATTTTTTTAAAAAAATGAATTACTGTAGTATGTTTGTTATTAGATTGAGATTTATATTTCTAGAGCCATATTTTCAATGGAAATATTGCTAATGTTTAAATATTTGAACGGATGTCATACTGAGGATGGAGCAAGCTTGTTTTCTGCTGCTCCAGAGCAGGACCAGTTTAAGGAGTTTTGGGGCCTCCTACAATGCTTTATTGGGGGGGGGGCATAAGTTTATCGCAGGTCAATGTAACCTAACTCAAGCTATTCACAGTACAGGATATTCAGATTATTACTAATAATGTTTTTGCAGGAGGAGGGTTACTACGGGGCCCCCCACAATGATGGGGCCCCCTGCGAATGCTGACACCACTGGTGCCTTAAACCGGCCCTGCTCCAGAGACTAGGACACAGAGCAATGGGTTCAAACTACAGGAAAAGAAATTCCATCTAAACATTAGGAAGAACTACCTAACAGTAAGAGCTGTTCAACAGTGCAATATGCTGCCTCGGAGTGTGGTGGAGTCTCCTTCATTGGAGGTTTTAAAACAGAGGCTGGAAGGCCATCTGTCAGGAATGATTTGATTGGGTATTCCTGCATGACAGGGGGTTGTACTGGATGGCCCTTGTGGTCTCTTCCAACTCTATGATGCTATGACTCTAAAGCGACTGTGCACCACATCCTGGTGACTTATTTTCTAGCCAATCCAGAATAACATTTTGACATGCTATCTGGACTGAGGATGAGTAAACATATCACACACATGAGCAGGTCAGGCTATTGATCTAAATCCCACTGAACACACACAATAAAGATAATTCTTCCCATATTTACTAGGTAAGGTATTCAGAAAAACAGTCACCCCAAGTTTTAATATAACTAATGTAATCACCAGAGGATTGAAATGTTCGTGTGAATACTAATATGTCAATGTTTAATTGATAAAAAAATTCATTAATGTAAAACCATTAAGAGAAAAATAAGAAATTAATTTGTTGTGTTAAATAATTCCTGGTGCATTAACACAATAGTTTCACATTTTAAAAATAAATTAAAATTGTTAAGAATAGCAAGTAATAGTCAACCCCTCAAAGTAGTGTATTAAATTAATATGAAGTGCTGAGTGTCACCTGGAGTAACAACAACAACAACAACATTATTGGTGTTTAATTATTAAAGTAATGAATTTTAAAATTGCTTTTGAAAGTTCAAATGAATTGGGGGAAACAAATTAATTTTAACTAGTCATTCCAATCTCTGGTATTCAATATACGACTTTCAAATTGTCTTTAACTATTTTGAAGCTTATAGGCATCTATGCTCAATTGAGATTCTTGTCTGGGAACCCCATTAAAGGAAATAGTGGTTGAAATATAGGGAAAGACTAGCCGAAGTTAAGCAGACTTTCTTTAGTGGAAGTATTAGGCACATGTGCTTAATTTGTAACCTCTTTATTATTTCTAAAACACAGACATTTTCCAAGACTTCCCTAAGTTCTACAATAACAGAATGCATTTTCAAATTAAGCCATCTATAGCTGAGACACTTGTGAAAATGTTTAAAGGATTGTAATAAAAAAATGCAGTGTGTGTTACTTTTACAAAAGTCACAATGAGAAAAGAAATGAAAAAGAAACTCCATAAAATATTTTTCCAGTATTCAATTTTGTTTAAAAGATACTTCCTTACTAACATTCCATGGAATGGCTTTTGGCAGACCACCTGGACATTTTTTAACAGTTATCATGTAACTGTTAGGATGTAAATTTAAACCCATTCGGTTCCATTCTTTTATGTAATGCAAATGCATATTATGTCCACTCAGTATAGACTAACGGAGAGATGATTGGCACAGCCTGGGGACAAACTAAACCCAGGAGTAGCCAAACAGCAGATAAACTACACAGCAGAATAGGGCTTGAAAAACAAAGGCTTCGGTTAGCAGGCTTTATCACTGCTCTGACCCACTTTCACCCACAATAAGAAGACTTACAAGCAGTAAAGGTCCTTCCAATAATATCTGGAGGCTTTATATTCAGTTCCAGTACAAAACAAACATAGAGTATATATAACAAATCCAACAACAATTACCCAACACTCCTCAACACCAACCCACAACAGTAACTCAAACAGAGTATATCTTTATAGGAGTGTTTGGCTAGTCAGCTTCTGCCAAGCCACAGCTGTGCACATACCCACTTCAGCTGTGCTAGCAGAGTGGTCTGTTGCTTCAACATTTTCTCTCTGCACTTAAAGGGACATTATCCTGACATGACTGATGTGAAAATGCCTTCTGCATGTAACAATGTTAAGTCTTGCCTTTTTGCTCTTTTACATTCATTTAAATATTTACCATTAAGCTATCTTCTTCAGTATACAGCTTATGAAGAGGAGCCACTCAAGTTGTTTGAATGTTGGGTTGAAATCCATGCTCAGCCATGGAAACCAACTGGGTGGGCCTTGGGCAAGTCACACTCTCTCAGCCTCAGATGAAGGCAATGGCAACCCCCCTCTGAACAAATCTTGTCAAGAAAGCCCTGTGACAGGTTCACCTTAGGGACTCTTTAAGTAAAAATAATAATATAAAAATCCTTGAAAGCACAATACAGCAATACAATTTATGCAACATTTTACATCTTTTAATTATTTCTGATTTACAAATAGTTATACAGGTGTGCTTCTGTTAACGAAGTTGGTGTGTTCTTGGACATTAATTCTTTAACAGAAAATTTGGCACCAGAAACAAAACAAAACAAAAAACAAAAACAAAAACAAAACCCAACTTCAAAAAAGCATGGAAACAAAAACACACACAAAAAGGAAGAGCAGATCAACATGTTTCAATACACTTTTATTTGAAACAAACAATATTTACATATGAAATAAAACTAAAACATTTTGAAACTTCTAGAGACTACCTGAAGGGTTAATCCAAGGGGAATTTAGGGATGACTTTATCTTTCAGCAGCCTTTACTTTTCTTATGATTTCCATTTCGGAAACTTTTTTTTTTAATTTGTTGGGGGTAAGTGGTGAGGCAGGCTTATTTACTCTCCACTTTTGTCTCTGTTTTGCTGCCCATATATGCTGATTAAGACATTCTGGAGACAGCTACAGTATATTCGTCTGAATGTTGGACTAGGACTCTGGGAGATTAGACATGGGTTACTCATGGAAGCCAACAGGGTGACCTTCATCAAGTCACACTCTCTCAGCCTACCATGAAGGCAATTACTAACCTCCTAGGAAGAAATCTTGCCAAGAAAACCTTATGATAGGATATCGATAAGTAAGAGTCAATCTGAAGGTACATGACAACAACAAAAAGAATGAAGGATAGTCTTCTGACGTATTCTGGTTAGCAGTTTCTGTCAATTAAATATATCATGAATTCCAGTGTTGTGAAAATGGGATGCAGACTCCTTTGAAGAGTAAAAAACTTTTCACATTTTTTTCAAATTCACAGCTTGCATTTAACAGCACAAATAGATTGGATGTGTACAGTCTATTCCAAAAGGATTGTCACTGCAAAACTGGAACACTAAAATCCTGAACTCAAAAGAGCAGGGAGCTGAATAACTTTCAGAAAGAACAAATTATGTACAGAGGGGAACAAATAAGTAATAAGAGCACAATCCTCCAGAAAGTCTTTCTGTACAGACCCCCTTTGAAATCAATGGACCTGTCAAGATCACTATTCTTTTCTTGCTTAGTTTCCACTCATTTGACTCAGCAGAGCATGAAGAATGATGCACAGGTACTGTTGTCATCGTATAAATGTCTGAATATATTTTTATGTGCATTCCAAATCTGTGTCTCTTCCAAAACGTTGTTGTCACTGCAATCTACTAAGAACTAATGATGAATTCAGTTACTACTACTTCTCTGCCATCCTAGTCTACCTAAGGAAACTCAAAGGCCCCTTGAAGATACCACTTCTATCCTGCTAGGGCAAATGTCCTTTGCACCAAGGTTTCTGTTATCTGCTCTAGGTGATGGCTCAGGCAGGGGCATATGAAAGGCAATTGGATCAGGAATACTTTTACCACCTCAACTTGCACCATAAGCACTAGCCTATATGCACAATCCTAAATATACACTGGACTGACTATGTGACAAATGTTGCTGTCCTTGAGCAAGCAAGGATCACCAGCATTGAGGCCATGATATTGAGAACGCAGCTGCTCTGGGCACGGCACGTTTCTAGGATGGAGGACCATCACCTCCCAAAAATAGTACTCTATGGTGAACTTGCCATGGGTTAGCGTAAGAGGGCCGCTCCAAAAAAGTGATACAAGGATTTCCTGAAACAACATCTCAGGCTCGGCCAAATTGATCACCAACAGTGGTCCACCATGGCCTCAGATCGGGAGGCATGGAGACACACTATCCACAATGCTGCAGCCTTATTTGAGAACTCACGCCGAACAAGTCTTGAAGAGAAATGACAACACAGAAAGAATCACAACCCAGAAACATCACCCAAGGAGACCTTCTGCTGTGCTTTCTGCAACCAGACTTGTTTATCTCAGATTGACCTTTTTAGTCATCAGCGTGCTTGCAAAAAGTGCAGGATGAGTCCTTCCTGAATCTTCGTTTGTGAAGAAAAGCCAGAGAGAGAGAGAGAGAGAGAGAGAGAGAGAGAGAGAGAGAATCGTTATAATTATTACTGCATTGCACAGCTTGTTAGTATCCAGCACAACAAAATGTATCATTCATATAGGTTAAAAATACAGGAATGGGGCATTCAAAATTATTAATACTGAGCCTGCAGGGCCCTCCACCAGCAAGAGACATTTGTTTTCTCATTCCAATCATTACTAGACTGACATCGTTATCTGACAATAAAAGTTTAGAGTAGATCTGGGTAGAATGACTTGTTAAAGTGGGCAGGAAGGAGCAAGGGTCAACTGGTGAGGCTGACATATGGACTACAAAACAAAAGAACATGCTCCACTGAGTCTATTTCCTGGTTATTATTTATGCAGATCCTTGCCAAGAGAAAACTTCATGCTTAACAACCACTTAACAACTAATAAGGCAAAACACTGTGTATAATGTACCTTCAATTCTCAAGTCAACTTATGGCGACCCCATGAATTTCATAGGGTTTTCTTAGGCAAGGAACACTCAGAGGTGGTTTTGCCAGTTCCTTCCTCTGAAATATAGCCTACAGCACCTGGTACTCCTTGGCAGTCTCCCATCCATGTACTAACCAGGGCTGACCCTGCTTAGCTTCTAGAATCAGACAGTATCTGGTGCCTTTAGGGAATTTAGCCCTAGGTAAAACATTAAAATGGACTTAAACAAAGACCAAGTGGTAACAAATTGTGCACAGGTTACCTACACAGAGGGCTGACTGAAAGGGATTTCTGCTGCTCACACATGCTCAGTAAAGGAGTGTAGAAGCAGTAACTTTTCCCATACCTGTTGTAGGCAGGCATACATGGCAGGTATGATTGGCTAAAGTAAAATCCCATTCTTTCCCAGCTGAAGCTTTATTGCACTGTTTACTGCAGACAAGCTGCTCCAACTTGACACCAAAAGTCTGTTTTCCCCAGCCCAACATCACCAACCTCCCAATGCCGATGCTGCTTTAAAAATTGCAGGTAGACTGAGGCCATAGAGGAAAGAACAGTGGAGCAGGCATGAAAAGACTTTGTAAAAAAGAGCTTCTTTGACAGAGGCTTTATTAACTGAAGCATGCCTGTAACAGTTATTCTCAGAGAAACTAAAACCAACAAATATAGCATCATATTTCACTGAACCAAATATACAGTAGTTTTAAATATACAGTATGTGTGAGGACTCTTTCAAACGGGGGGGGGGGGACCCAAGGAGGTCGGGAGAAGAATGGGGCTGTTGCACTTATAGAGCCCCATTTCAGGCCCCGCTGTCCTCCTCCCGACCTCCTCCCAACCTTCCCCCGTGCTGCGGGCGCTGCTTTTTATTGACAGAAAACCTCATGGGGTTTGAGCAGCATGAGGGTGTCAGGGGATGACAGGACATTCAACCCCTGGCAGAAGCCAAAAACTGTCTCAGTAGAGCTTAGTAGCAACCCGTTCCCAAGAATACTCTCACACAGAGTGTTTTGATGACCAGAAAACAGGAGGTACTTTAATCTTCAAGTAGTTGCAGATATTCACAAATATTTACAATCTCGTCAGTCAAATGGCTACGCCAGGCACCCGTGAATCGCAAGAAGAGAATGAGCTCTGGTCTAGCTCACTTATATACACATCTACAGGGCACTGGCTTACTTAACCACATTGGAACATTACATCAGATCTTGTACTCCATAGCTTGCCCTCTAATAACCCTCCTTCTGCAGCTGTGGCATGACTTGGCAGTACATGGAGTCAGTCATCATGACTCAGCATGACTATGCAGTTGTTTGGCTATTTTATAATGGAGTTCAGTTTCTACCTTCTGACAGGGGGAAGGTCGGGAGGAGGTCGGGAGGAGGACGGAGCTGTCTGAAACGTGGCTCTGTAAGCACGATAGCCCCATTCTTCTCCCAACCTCGGGTTTCCCCCCCCCCTGTTTGAAAAAGTCCTGAGACAGAAGGAATAGGGCAATTACTGGTACCCAGTGGTTTATTTGCACAGAACAATCTAAATTTATTCTTAGATTTTCCTTGGGTTTTTTCCAGGCTGTGAGACTGTGTTCTGGAATAGTTTCTTTCTGACATTTCGCCTGCATCTGTGGCTGGCATCTTCAGAGAATGGTTGGGTAGGTGTGTGTGTGTGAAGTTTATATGCTGTGAACCTCTGTTGGGGAATATATGTAAATTTGTGTAACTGAATGGTTAGTTTTTGGGTAAAGAAATGTAAGGCTTGTTAGTGTCTGTTTGGCTAATGGTTGGTTGGTTGATGGGCCATTAACTGCTGGAATTCCCTGAGAGGAATCCTTTGTAAGTGTTGAGTTTTTATTCTATTGTTTTTCAAAACTGGCAGCAAGGTTTTGTGTAGTTTTAAGGTTTCTTCTTTCCTGTTGAAGTTGTCCAGGTAGTTGTGGATTTCAATAGCTTCTCTGTGCATTCTGACATGATAGTTGTTGGCCTGGTCCAGAATTTCTGTGTTTTTAAATAGCATTTTTTGTCCAGGTTTGTTTATGACATGTTCTGCTACTGCTGATTTTTCTGGTTGGCCCAGTCTACAGTGTCTCTTTTTATTCTACCCAGTTCTAACTTCACTGACATCAAAGTTAGCACTTTCTAACAAACATTGCAAGCTACATATACAGTACACTCATATATAGGCCATCATTATACTTTAGAAATAAACTGGCCATTCCTGCTATTGTTTTGTAATGCAAACAGATGTTTCCTTCTGGAATATAATGTGGGCATGCCCAGAAGTCACTCCTTTCTAATGGGATATATTACAATGTTGTGTGAGAAAAATTGTTAATGTATGAAGCCAAGTATGTACTTCCAAACTACATTCCTGAAACGTGAAAATTAACTGATGGTCAATATGGTTGGATCCTGCTAGCTCTTACTGTAGCTAAAATTCATAGTGAAAGATTGGATTTTCATTTATTAATAAATAAATAAATATTTCTTACCCACCGTTAGTTAAAAGAGCATATAAAACCAATGCATATTCTGAAAGAGTCAATATATACTCAAAAATCATTGATTTAAAAATCATCTGAATAGGTTTGATGGAAGAGACTAGTGATTTCCACTGTCTTAAACTCAGAAACTATATCCAACTGATGTGTCTCCTCCTGCAGGTCATTCCACAATCTAGGGATGGATGAAGAAAATGTCCTCTGGCTAACAGTTTTCAGCCTAGTTTTGGTAAATGTCCCCCAGAGGACCTGAGTGTATGTAAATATTTCTATCCTTTATCTGGGAATCTCAGGGCAGCATAAGATAAAATCAGTTTAGAACATTTTAGAATATTCACCATCCATCATTCAATGGTGAGAAGAATTTACTGTTTTAGCCACATGTGAACATACATTCCACAGATATGAGCTTCGAGTAAATACATTTGGCCCTCCGCGTTTGCTGGGATTAGGGCTGCAGGACCCCTGTGAAGTGGAAAAACTACAAATATCTCTACCCACCACCACATTTAACACACATACAAAAAGTATGATCTCTGGATTCAACCCACCATGGATGCCTTCAAAGTGGAGGGGTTCCTTTACAAGACAGAAGCAAGTGGCTAGCAAGATTTGCCACTGATTCCACTGCTGCTGTGTGCCATTTTTAATAGGAACTTACAAGCCTCACCACATGTTCACAGTCTCTCAGTCTTGCAAAGGCTTGCAGACCCTAGTAAAAATGGCACAGGGCAGCAGCAGAGGTGGCAGCAAATAATAACCCACAAATGTGGAGGGTTGACTGTACTCTCACTCATGGTCATCTTATAATAACATACTGTACATAACAAGACTTAATTAATATCCTACGCATTTCCTCCTGCCTCCCCTTCTTCCCCTTCCTTTGCATTTATATTTTACAATCCAATAAAATATTTTTTCAAGTCTGAGAAAGACTCATTTTATTAGATGAGGATTTCATTCCTACAATGTACAGTGAAAGAAAGGAAAGCAAGAAGGATGAACACGAGGCATTCTGCAATCTGCAGTATTTGTTTTCATCAGCTTGTATGTGTGTGCATTTTCCTAGAAGAGTCAGCTCTTACTATTGAACCAGCTTTACTGATAGAAAATATGCGACTGGAGATTTTGTTTTTCAAGTTAGTTTACAAAGCTGGGTAATACTATAAGTCACATAATCTAGAAACAGCAACCAGTAGTATTTATTTATTTATTTATTTATTTATTTATTGCATTTATACTCTGCCTTTCTCCTGAGATGGGATTCAAGGCGGCAATATCTCTGCAGTTGCTTGAAAATCAGTCTTGCACTGTCTTCTCAGTTTGGTTGTACAGTAGGACCCCCATATCCACTGATTCATTATCTAGGTCCTCCAAGGCAACTCTATGGTATTTTAAACCAGAAATCCCATTATTTATAATGGTGTTCACTATTATCCATGGTTTTCGGTATCCACAGCCCCCCCAGAACCAATCCCCAGCGGATATGGGGGTCCTACTGTACATTCATTGTATCAAGCACCATTCGATGTAGACAGCTTTAACCATTGTTTATAGAAACCATGTTCCATACTAACAAGCAAGAGTCATGGCATTTGCTGACCATTTGACAAGTTGGAAATCCAGGCCTGGAAAAATGGCAATGAGTAGGATTTCACTGAGAGGTGAAACAAGAAAGAATCAGGAATTTAGGAACATTGATAAGCGTATCAAAACTGTTACAAGAAGTTCACATCACTTATGCATGATATGGATGTTTGGGAGAAGTGCAATGTAAAACTGTGGGTTGCAAGAGTTAAATGTGCATCACAGAGTTTAATGAAAAAAAATCCATAGGAATAACAAGGAATTTCTCGGCAAAAGTAGTACTACAATCCTACCATGTCAACTAATGAAAAGTTGCATATGCTACTTAGTACACTGCATGACAGCTGTCAAATAGTTTTCTTCTCACTGTCTAGCATTCATTTCAGCATTTGTTTAAAGGGGACACAAAATTCAGAAGAATAACTGCTGACACATTTCAAGCAACCATTTCAATCTATGTGTTTCAACATACAAATATAATTCCTACAAAGCCAGAATTATGCTATGAAAATGGGGGGCGGGGGAGGAAGGCATGTGAAATGAATAATTTCTTGCTGACATCAGCATGTTATTTGGTGTAATTAACTGGATGCTCTCATTACTATGCTATACTGTCAAAGTGCTGCTGTTATCCAATTGAACAGAACATCCAATTATATTAAGAGTACAGAGTTCCATGAACAGAGGAACTCCTTCCATTCACAGAGAGAAAACCAAGAGTTAGTGGAGGATAGTGCTGGCAGAAAGGAGAAAAATAGCAAATTTCCCTATATGGTTGCCCACTCCCCATGGAACTTACAGTTTTTCACTGGACAAGTCTGTGCTATTTTGGGGTGCAAGGGGGCGATGGGACATCCCCAGTTTGTTTCTGGCCCCCTCCTAATTCCTGAATGACCCAGAATGGTGTTGCGTCCAGGAATACTGGGTAAAATAAATGCTGGCTACTGTCAGCCACCTAGATCCACTAGAGATGGAGCTAAAATAATAAAGGGTGGATCACTGTTCTGCTGCCACTACAAGTGTTGAAACCCCCCCCCCTGAAATTTTTAAAGAATTCTCCACTTTCAACTCACTCATTCACCCTCACATGCACATGTACACACATACAGAGAGACAGAAAGAAACAAACAGAGAGCACTGACTGATTTGCAGATACTTCATGTACCATTCACCTTCCCTGACACTTACTGCTACTGCACTATGCAGTTCTACAACAGCTAGTGTTCCTGCTGTTTTGTATACAGGATGATAAAAATCTTTGTCCTGCTACTATATGCTCTCTCTCTCTCTCTCTCTCTCTCTCGCACACACACACACACACACACACACAGGTTAGTTTCATGAAGTACATTCTAGTTTCTAAAAAGTTCAATCCCATGTCAGTCCAGCTGTTCCTAGATGGGAAAGATAACAGGTTGGAGTCTGTTAATTTCCTCATTCATTTGCCAAGGGGATGGAGGGAAAAGTGCTTGTGCCCTAAATGCAGCTGAGGAGTGGTAGCTTTGTCTCTGCCTCTTATCTGCTCACAGCTGGCTGTAGTGGAAAGTGCAGATGTTATGTGCTACATCATTCCCAGTTCACCAATGTAGGACTGGACTGATGGGGAAAAACAGAAGGCTCACATGGACAACTGAATATATTAATTTTGTATTCAGTTGTATGTTGGAGTAGCAATATCTGAAACCTTTAAACATATGAAAAATTACTTCCAACTGGGAGAGACAATCTCATATATATATATATATATATATATAGTACCTTAGCATTAACCTTTCCAACAAGCTCATACACATACATTATTTTTGAATGCAGAGAGTCATAGGAATACTATTAGAAGCCTGGCATGACTCCATTACGGGCAAACAATCAAAATATTCTAATATCTCTTCCTAATTGGTTCAGCAACTTCAGCTCTGGGGCAGAAATAATAAAGAGCACTCTATGAGCCTTTGGGAGAATAACTCCTGCTGTAATTATTTTAAAACAAGCTTCTAGTATTAATCTCAAATTTGGAAAAGCACGATTTTATTGCAAATAGCTCCATTTATTTCTAACTCACTTGCAAGTCGGCTGGGGGGAAAAACACAAACTAGGTTGATGGTTGTTGTTTTTTTAATACAGCCAGACAGAAAAGTAATTGGGGCAATTTATGTATTTTTCTGCTTCAAAAACATGATTGCAGAGAATTTAAAAGGCAAGAAACTAATTGACTCATAACAGCCACTTTCTCAAATCCCTTGAAACCTGACCAGTGGAACATTAAATACTAATTTGAAACCATTTGCCCTGAGAATTACAATAGTCTAAAAAAACAGCATCAACAGTTTATCCAAAATAAATGCATAACTCTTGAAGACCAAGAATTGAGATAGAGCAACTTATCGTCCTATTCTCCAATATATCAATCTTTTTTATGCCTTTACTTTGGCTATTTTACTAAATCACCCTCTGCAGACCATCTTGAACTGTATGAAAATGTTTGGAAATGGTTTATACTGCATTTTTCTACCCCATTCCTGTACTACTATATCGCATTCAACATTTTTTGATATTGAAATACTTTGTCTAGGTAGTTCTTAATTAGTTATTATTATAAATAACATTTTCAAATATCTGATTCTGCACTGGATGAAGGGTTGGATTAGAAGATCTCAAAAGATCCATTCCAAATCTGTGGGGTTTTTTTCCCACATAAAAGACTAGAGAGGGTCACTGAATTGGATGTGGAAAGCATATCACATGCCAGTTTGCTAGAAATGTTGCTGTAAAAGATTAATTAGGAGCAAAACAAGTTTGGCAGAAAGGAGGGATTCCAAATATGATTTAATTGTGGTCTCAGGAAGGACTGAAAACCATGCTCACAAACTAGTGGCCACACACAAACGTAGCCAATTCAAATAAATGACATTTCTAACAAGGTTGGCAGGAGCAAGAGATAATAATTTCTGATCCCCCCCCCCCGCCCAAAAAAAAGAAAGTGAAACAGCACCAGCCAACAAGGGTAAGATTCCAAATAAAATAAGGTTTTCTGGTTTAAACCAAGTTGGATTAAACCAAATGATTTTTTTTAAGAAAAACAATTTTAATTGATTTTTTAAAGTCTGGCTATTATTACTATTTTTCAACCCTCTTACTGGAACAACAATGACTTTGAATTTAGACCAATAAATTTTTAACAGTTTATTGGTAGTTGTTCATCGTTAGACCAGTATCCAGTGTCAGTTGCTTCTTTCTAATCACTTTATTTTATAATGCAAACAATGCCATTAAGAAACAAATCCTTCAATTAACAGAACCCCAACCAAAACAACTTGCTTTAAAATAGCTCTTTTCAAAAGAACAATTATTGTTTAAGCTAGTGGCCATAACATCTGAAGTGCATTTTGCAACTTAATTTTATGATTTAATTCTATATTGGTTTTAATACCCAAGAACTGGTTTACCCCAAAAACAAAAACAAAACCACACCAACAGTTTAAACAAACAAACAGGCTTTAAAAAAAAAAAAAACTGTTTTTGACCCCAAACCTGAAATCAAGTACTGTTCCAAATAAAATGCTACCAACCCGAAAAAGCCAATGGTTTGGATTCAATTATGTCCATGTGTGAACAAAAAGCACTTCCACACACGCAAGACAGGTTGTCTTGATTCATTTGTGGATGCAAGGCAAGCCTTCTTGGGGTCATGATATAATGAGCTGTAAATGACTTGGGAAGAGTCTTGATTTGCTTTCCTCACATATCCCTTTTGTTTTCATTCACTCTCTCATTCATAATTTCATTATCCTAGTTGTACTTGTTGCAGAAGCAACATTGACAGTACAACTGAACACGAACGAACACACTGAAGCCTGTCTAAATCTGCAAAGAACTTAAACAATAATTCAGGGTGACCTTAACAGTCTCTGGGATTGCCAAGTTTTAGAAACAGTAGCCTTTCTGGGACCATAGCATTTTTTCTTTGCTATTCTTCCATGGAACTGTACAGTCTCAATATGTATTATTTCCTATAGAATCCTGGAATGCAGTCATCTCAAAAATGACTTTGGGTGATATGTTCATTACAGTCTTTTTTAGTTTTCCATTTACAATGGAATTTTATCTTTTAAGATGCAAGCATACCCCCCACTACAACCAGTGGGTTTTTTTTGGGGGGGGGGGAACAACATTCAGATGTTGTTGGACAGCAATTCCCATAACTCTTGACTACTGGCTATACTATCTGGGGATCATGGAATCCAAAACATTTTTGCTCCTTTCATACAATATAAAAGTGAATGGGGTTCCATGTGATCAGAGGGTCAAGGAGTCTCTCCACAGGATCCCCCTCCAAGTGGTGTGGTTTCAGCACCCAGATCGTAAGCATAGATACCTGCAGAGGGAAAAGACAACTTGCACAGATCTTTGATTATGCAGGATTTTACATTTAAGTAAGTCTGATCACATGGATGTAATATTCTATTCCACAGCAGATGTCCGCATTTAACGTGCACTTAATACAGAGATGTCATAGCTGGGGAAAATCAGCAGCTTCATGGTGCATTTGACTACATGGACATATGCACACACACACATGTACACATTCTTCCACATATACAAAATCTGAGGTGATTTAAGTCATGAATCTCTTCACAGCTGTAAACATTCTTGATATATAATGCTATTCCTCCTCCTTTCTTGTTTGGTCTATTTAGCTGAAATAGGTTGTATCTCTCTCTTACTACATTCTAATCAAGAGACCCATGCCACCAGGTTTCAGTGATGCCTATTGTATCATATTTGCTTTGCTGTGTTAAGAGTGTAAGTTCATATTGTGAGTGTAAGAGTGTTAAGAGTGTAAGCCCATGCTCTGTGCATTAGTGCAGAGGCATCTAAGACCATGGGTCATTCTCCCTAGCTCCTTATTTAAGGTTTTCTCCCTCCCGCTGTTGTGTTCTTGTACTATTCACCCAGTTCTCTCTATAACATTTGGACTGTTATCCTGAGCACTTGAACTCCTGCCCTCAAAAATACTGTCTCCCTCCCCCACATAATTCAGTTTAAAGCCCTCCTGATCAGGTTTGTGAGATTCTTAGCAAAAATGTTCTTTCCAACTGCTGTAAGGTGTAACCCATCACTTGCCAGAAGTCATCTTTGTGAAACTGCAGACCATGGTCTGAGAAGCCAAATCATTCCTGGTGACACCATCTGCAAAGCCAGTTGTTCACCCCCACTGTTCTTCTCTTCCTTCCTGGGCTATGTCTTTCAGCTGGGAGAAGAGATGAAATTACAACCTGTGCATCAAAGTCCCTCACCTTGCTACCCAGAGCCTTGTAATCTCTTATGATATCCTGAAGGCTATGCCTTGCAGTGTCCCATGTGGACCCAAAGGAAGAGGCAATGGTCAGTAGGCTTGATGGTCTTGTCAGCCTCTCTGTTACATCATGGAGTTTTGCCCCAAGGAGACAGCATACCCCTCGAGACATCCTGTCAGGCACGCAAACCACTGCCTCTGTTCCCCTCAGCAGTGTGTCCCCTACCACCACCAGACATCTCCTCCTGGGGCCTTTCTGTGTGCTGAATCTTCCAAGGTCACCTGCACATTCTCTGAGGACTGACACCGTTGCATTTCTTGCTGTTCCTCATCATCCCTTATAAGAGATAAACCTTCAAATCAATTATGTAGCCCAAAATTCACAGAATGATCCCTGGTCCTACTTCTATGTGTTACATTCTTAAATTCCTCTTTGAGTTACATTCCCCCCGTATTTGGGAACTGACTACTTCCTCAGAGACCTTCCCTGTGCGTCCCCCATCCAGGACATTCTGCTCCACTCTGTCCAAGAAAACGTCATGATCCCTTATATGCTGAAGTGGATACATAGGCCTCAAGTTGCTGGACCTTCTCTTCCAAAAGGGCAACCAACTTGCACTTGCTGCAGGTGTAGCTACCCATGTCCTCCTGCAAGAACACAAACATACCACACCATACCCTCACCATCTATATTCAGTAGTCTTAAATAGGCACTGAAACAAAACAGAGGACTGCCCCCTCAAAACTCTCCTGCTAAACACCCATGCAAAACATCTGTTGGCCTTGCTGCCTGTTAGCCAAGCTCCTGATTGCTGCATAAGAAGAAGAAAATCCTCTACAGACTAACATATTCACAGTGTACTCCTATGTTTGTCTACTGAGAAAGAAGTTCCACTTCATTTAATGGTATTTACTACCAGGTAAATATGTACAGGATTGCAGCCTAAGTTGATTTGAAAGATGATAATTAAAGAATTAGCCTAAACAAAACTGTATGCTGCTGAAATTTTTGTGTGGACATTGGCAAATCTCTCCAAGACATTTCTACTTTAAAATGCATTAGACATGATGATACGTGACAGAACTCTGAAGCTGAAAACATAAACTGCACTAACTTCACAGTACTGCTAGCTGGCATGAATTATAAGAACTAAAGGGACATGTCGGTTGCTTTCAGCCACATCCAGGGTAGCAGAAGGTGGCTCCATATCAATTTTGCAAAATACATTACAGAAAAGGTATAGTCAGGCATCCAGAAAACAGTACACCCCATTCAAACTAAACTAAGCAACTGATAGACCTGAATTATGGGAATTCCTTTTACAAACTGAATGGGGATGATTTTCCATATATAAAGTCTAACTTTAGGGTAAAAGAAGTGATAGAAATAAGAGAAGAATACACAGTGAAAAATGTTTTACATTTCTTATTTATTCTTACCAATAATTTGTCATGTGGGTCACAATGATGTGGCCAAGGCCACTGTGCTCCAGAACTAAAACTGGGTTTTTCACATCTGACATATTCACTCCACAATGTTGCTGTGGTAATAAATGTCAACAAGAAGTGCCACTCTATGTTATTATGCTGAGGTGCTTATACTACCAATTCCAGTGGTTCACGGCAGCAAATAACCATGCAGCAATCCATTAGCATTATAAAACTGAACTATCGACCCATAGCCAGTATGCAATTTAGAAAATAAATAAATACAACAAGACTAGCCTTTTCCACATCACTGGCCAGCGAAAGGAAACAAGTGCAAGCAAGAAGACCTTGAATTGTCTCTGAAATACAGCAAGATTCAGTTCACATAAGCTTTTTACTTATGTAAGCCAGATGCTGCAATCTGACCTTTTGGGGTGAAGAAACCAAAGCATTTTAACGTGGTAAAAGTTGTTTTGTATTATATTGTATTTGCCTTTTAAAATAATGTAATGTACAATGCCTGAGAGCCTTTCTGGATGAAGGACAGTTTATAAATTTAATACATTGATAGATAATCTGTATGGTCTCTACCTTGGAAACCAGTGTCTTAGAATGCACTAGAAATGTGTTCAAAATATATACTCAGAATATTATATCTCTCTCACCTTCAGAAGGGCATCCCAAGCTTATCTCAAGGAACTCAGAAAGGACAATCCCCCCCCCACACACACACACACGTACATATGATATAAGCCATCCAGACAGGTTTGGCAACTGTGGAACACTAGGCAACCTTTGGAGTGCCACATCCCACACTTCACTCACCTTTGAAAAAACATCTAATGATTTCACAAAAGGTGGGGGGATTAACCCCCGGGGTGTCCAAGGGCCTCCAAACATGGTGGAAATGCCCTCCACCACCCCAGAAGGCATTTTGGAATGAAAAAAATTGAAAAAAGTGGAGCCCCCCAAGGGCAACAAAAACAGCACTGGTGGGATGCATGAGACACTGGTAGCCACACTATGCCCATACCTGCATCAAGGGCTTGAAAAGTACTAAGCTATTTATTTATTTAACATCCCCACCTGTCTCACAATGCAGGACCCAAGACAGCTTACAACAAATTAAAACAAAGTGCAGCTAAAACATTATACAGTACAAATGTTTAAAAAGATTTATTGATGGAAAACCTCCGTGAATATAAAGTGGTGCCCATAGCACGGGGGAAGGTCAGGAGGAGGTTGGGAGGAGGACGGGGCTGTCTGAAATGGGGCTGTGTAAGTGCGACAGCCTTGCTCTTTTCCCGACCTCAGGGTTTTTTTCTTTCCCCATCTGTAAAAGTCCTGAAACTGTTTCAACAAGGAAGTTGTATGTTTCCTGTAACCAGACTGTGTAGGCCTAAATACCCTAAAGGCACTAGATCCTTAGGTTTTCCATAGGTTCTTTTGGGGCTGTGAGGCCATGTTCTGGAAGAGTTCATTCCTGACGTATCACCTGCAACTGAAGATGCCAGCCACAAATACAGGTGAAACGTCAGGAATGAACTCTTCCAGAACATGGCCTCACAGCCCGGAAAGAACCCATAGAAAACCTATGGATGCCGGCCATGAAAGCCTTCGACTTTGTACCAGATCCTGTCTGATCTTGGAAGTTAAGCAGTGTCAGCCCTTGTTAGTAGATGGATGGGAGACTGCCAATGAATACCAGGTGCTGTAAGCTGTATTTCAGAGGAAGGAACTGACAAAACCACCTCTGAGTATTTCTTGCTCAAGAAAACCCTATGAAATTCATGGGTTCAACATAACTTGATGGGCGACTTGCAGGCACACACACACACTAGCCTGTACGCCTGGCCAACACTGAAACCTGGGTATCCAGAGTAAGATTTGAGTCAAGGAGTATGCCCAAATGGCAAATCAGAGATTTCACAGGGAGTATTTCAGCCCATCTAGCACAGGATTAATCCATATCCTCTGTTTTTTCTTTCAACTAACCAGGAGCACCTCTGTTTTATCTGGATTAAATTTCAATTTGTTGTTGTTGTTGTTGTTGTTACATTTATTTATATAGTTCCATAGGCTTTACATAGCACTTTACAAAGGAGAAAAATGACAATCCAAAATAAACACAAAAAAGTGCCTACGGTGCACAATCTAAAACCACAAACAAGATTATAAAATTAATAAAATATTAGTATAACAGGATTCTCTCTGGCTTTTCTTCGCAAACGAAGATTCAGGAAGGACACATCCCGCGCTTTCTGCAAGCGCGCTGATGACTAAAAAGGCCAATCCGAGATAAACAAGTCCGGTTGCAAAAAGCACAACAGAAGGTCTCCTTGGGTGATGTTTTTGGGTTGTGATTCTTTCTGCGTTGTCGTTTCTCTTCAAGACTTGTTCGGCATGAGTTCTCAAATAAGGCTGCAGCATTGTGGATAGTGCGTCTCCATGCCTCCCGATGTGAGGCCAGGGCGGACCACTGTTGGTGATCAATTTGGCCGAGCCTGAGATGTTGTTTCAGGGAGTCTTTGTATCACTTTTTTGGAGTGCCCCTCTTACGCTGACCCATGGCGAGTTCACCGTAGAGTAGTATTTTTGGGAGGCGATGGTCCTCCATCCTAGAAACGTGCCCTGCCCAGCGCAGCTGTGTTCTCAATATCATGGCCTCAATACTGTTGATCCCTGCTCGCTCAAGGACAGCAACATTCGTCACATAGTCAGTCCAGTGTATATTTAGGATTGTGCATAGACACCACTGATGAAAGCGCTCGAGGAGTCGTAGGTGGTGGCGATAGCTGACCCATGTTTCAGATCCATAAAGGAGGACAGACAGTACAATGGCTCTATATACACTGATTTTTGTGCTTTGCCTCAGGTGTTTATTGCTCCAGACTCTTTTGTGAAGTCTTCCAAATGCACTATATGCCTTTGCTAATCTGTGATCGATCTCTTTGTCAATCTTGGCATCTGAGGAGATGATGCTTCCCAAGTAGGTGAACTGCTGAATGGACTTGAGCACAGATTTTCCGACGGCAACGTGGGGATGGAGGTGTTCGTTCTGTGGTGCAGGCTGGTAAAGAACTTCTGTTTTCTTCAGGTTGACTTCCAGCCCAAACAGCTCTGCAGCTGTTGCAAAGCAGGATGTTAGGCGCTGCAGAGCTGCTTCTGTGTGGGCCACAAGGGCAGCATCATCAGCGAAGAGCAGCTCACGGACTAGATAGTTTAGAGTCTTAGTGTGAGCCCTCAGACGGCTTAAGTTAAACAAGCTACCATCAGTACGGTAACGTATATAGATGCCGTCGTCTTCTTCAAGCTCTGCCATAGCCCTTTGGAGCATCATGCTAAAGAAGATTGTAAATAAAGTTGGTGCAAGAATACAGCCTTGCTTCACTCCATTAGTTATTAGAAAGGGCTCTGAAAGAGCATCGTCATATCTGACTTGACCACGCTGGCCCTTGTGCAGCAAGATAATCATTTTAAGGAATTGGGGGGGACATCCTAGTCTTTCCAGGATCTGCCACAGGCCTTTTCTATTTGGTGAGGTCGACAGATGTTACACAGAGACCCTTGTTCTGCTCCCTATATTTTTCTTGCAGTTGTCTAAGGGCAAATACCATGTCTGTAGTACTCCTATTGGCTCTGAAGCCACATTGGCTTTCAGGAAGAAGTTCTTCTGCAATAGCAAGAACTAATCTGTTCAGGAGTATCCTTGCAAGGATTTTTCCAGCAATAGAGAGCAGTGTTATGCCTCGATAGTTTGAGCAGTTGGATTTTGCTCCTTTTTTCTTGTACAGGGTGATGATGACTGCATCTTGGAGGTCTGATGGCAGTTCCCCTTTTCCCCAGCAATTCACAAGGAATTTGTGGAATTTTTCGTGGAGTGCATGACCTCTGTGCTTCCAAACTTCATGTGGGATTCCATCAATCCCAGCTGCCTTGCCGTTTTCATCTGCTGTATGGCCTTAAGGGTCTCTTCCAAAGTGGGAGCTATGTCCAATGCATTTTTCATTGGTTTTTGTATCATATGTTGGATAGCTGAGCTTTGGACTATTCGGTTGGCACTAAAGAGACTTTGAAAATGTTCAGCCCATCGATTCAGGATGGAGGCTTTATCAGTAATTAATGTTTGACTATCTGTACTGTATAAGGAGCTTTGGACCTGATAAGTAGGTCCAAACACTGCTTTAAGAGCTTCATAAAATCCTCTATGATCACCCAGATCTGCACAGCATTGTGTCTTTTCTGCTATATTGATCCACCACTTGTTCTGCATGTCTCGGAGTTTTTGTTGTAGTTTACTACATGTGAGGCGGAAAGCTGATTTTCTTACATGGCAGGTTGGCTGGGCAAGGTATGCCTGGTGAGCAGTTCTCTTCTTTGCCAACAGCTCCTGGATCTCTTGGTTGTTTTCATCAAACCAGTCTTGATTTTTCTTGTGGGAGAACCCGAGGGATTCTTCTGCAGACTGGAGGATACTGTTTTTGATATGTTGCCAAAGCACTGTAGGAGAAGGATCTGTAGGATGGCCTTCAAGTTTCGTTTGTAGGTTTGCCTGGAAGTTGTCTCTCATGGTAGCTTGTTGAAGATTGTTGACTTGGAGTCTCTTCTTTAAGATGCCACCCCTCTTAAGTTTGAACTTAAGATGAAGATTTAGTTTACATCTGACGAGGCGATAGTCTGTTTGGCATTCTGCACTGGGCATCAATCGGGTATGACGGACATCACGAATCTCTCTCTGACGGACTAGAACATAGTCAGTGAGGTGCCAGTGTTTAGATCGGGGATGCATCCAGGTTGTCTTCAAGCTATCTTTCTGCTGAAAGATTGTGTTTGTAATAGTCAGCTGTTGTTCTGCACAGAACTCTAGCAGGAGGCGTCCGTTATCATTGCAATTTCCAATACCATGCTTGCCTAAGACACCTTTCCAGGCTTCGGAGTTCTTTCCTACTCTGGCATTGAAGTCACCAAGGATAATAATTTTATCTTCTACAGGGACTTTTTGTATGAGTTGGAGTAGGTCTGTGTAGAATTTGTCTTTCTCTACAGGGTCGGCTTGCATAGTTGGGGCATATATACTGAAGAGAACAACATGTGGGAGGCGTAAGGAAATAATGCGATCAGAGTGTCCTGTTGGCAAGGTTTTGAGTTTGGAGGCAATGGAGTTTTTAATCATAAAGCCTACTCCTGAAAGATGTTTTTTGGTTTTGGGTTTGCCAGACCAGTAAAGTGTGTAGCCGGCGCCATGTTCTTTAAGACTGCCTTAAAGAACAGGATTAAAACAATACAATAAAAGGATTAAAGCAATACAATAAAAGTGTAGATTAATACAAATAATATGGACATAAAATCAAGATGAAAGTTGGAACGTTTCCCTGAATAGAATAGTCCTTAATTTAGACTTAGAGTAGGTGGTGGTCTGCAAATTCATGGGAAGGAGATCTAAAAATAGGGGGCAGCATGGGAGAAGGGGTGTATCCCAGTAGGAGCAGAGGAAATCCTTGTTCACCCTCATCCAGTCCACTACTGACAATGTACAATAGTTTCCTTGGAGTTAGATGGAAAGGAGAGGCCGAGTTGGGCATCTTCATCAAACTGGTAATACTGAACCCCAAAACGTTTAATAAACTCTTCCAGCAGTTTCATGGAGACCTTATTTATTTTGCATAAATTTTCCTGGCACAGGATCCAAGGTGGTTTACAGTATATCAGTTAGAAAAGACAAAATATACTAAAAACCTATTTGATATAAAACTTTTAAAAAAATAAACAATTCTTTTTAAAAAGTAAGTTACAGCAGTTGAAAACATAACATAGTTTTTAAAAAGCATAATATATACCATTAAAAAGATCCTTCTGCCACATTAACTTAAACTTAAAAGCCAACAATCTGACTAGACAAAAAATCTTTACCTCCTGGTGAAATGAGAGTAGACAGGGGGCCAACCAAGCCTCCTGTAGTAGAGAATTCCACAAATTGGGAGCAGCCACATTAAACAGCATGGGGGGGCAAAACCAAGGCCTGAGGGACCCACAGCCCAACAGGGGGGGGGGTGTCTAAGAGGTATTCTCAAGCACCACCTTCTGAGTTTGCCTCTGCAAGAAGGACTGGAACCACCATAAAGAAGTGCCTCCCGAGTCCTATCCCAGAGAGGCAGCCCAGAAGGATACCATGGTTCATGGTCCTGAAAGCTTCAAAGAGGTCCAGCAGAATCAACAGGAACATGCTTTCACTGTCTCGTTCCCAGCATAGCTCATCTACCATGATGACCAAAGCAAGATTGAGATGGATCTAGATAATCTGTCTCATTCAGGAAAACAACATATTGCATTGCTCATAAAAGTATTCTAGAAAAATACAAGAATACATGCAACTCTTCACCCTACTAAGAGGAAGGAACCCAAGTAAGTGGCAGAAGCCATTCCATTTAGGTCATTAAGACTGCCAATTATCATAGTTTACTTTCAAAAATATAAAATTGTGATTAGTATAAATCTTTATAAGTTGCTCTCTGATCTCTCTCTTTCTCTCCCCCTCTTGATAGACAGATAGATAGACTAATATTCTTACTAATGCAGTACATGCTTAGTCTAAAATGAAAAATCAAGCCTGGAATTCTAAAAAGCTGAATTTATCTAAGCCCAGGAAAGAATCTCTTGAGTTAGTTTCTGAATTCTGACAAACATATTTTCATGTTTCCTTTACCAATGTCATGTGAGAAGTTGAACAAGCCTAGGTATGACCAGCCAATCACAGCTCATGGGATGCTGTGAAGAGGGGTCTATGGGGAGGGGAAGGATAAACTGTAATTTAGAGGCTTGTTTGTGAAGCGGGTAGTTAGTGCAGTCAGAAATGGAAAGAAGACCAGTTAGGAAGTGAGGAACTGATAAAATATGAATAGGGTCTTGAGAGCTAGGAAATGTGGGCAGAATTCAGGGAGTTAACGTTTAAATTATTTGTTATATACAGGGATACATCTTTACTGGTTTGATTTTCTACAACTGTTTGTGACTGTTTAAGAACTGAAAGAAAAGACTGGTCACACTTTGCCACATTGAACCCATAGGTCAACACCACCACTTATCTGGTATAGTGGTCACCATGATCCAGGGAGGGATCTTGATAAAAGGCAATGTGAGTGATAGGAGCCCAAGAGATGGAATTGCCAACTTGGAGAGGGATTTTATCACAATCAGCCACAATTTCATATTCTAAAAATTGCATCTCAAATTAATTTTTTTGTCTTTAATCTACTTTGTAAGAAGCTGAGACATAAACATATTTCTCATTGCTTTTGTATCTTTGTATTTTCACATTTGCCTCCTTCTGTAACCTTATGAATACAAATCCATCTGATATTGTAATTTGTTGGCATTAGCTACTTTTCATGTGATTGTAAAACTAGAATGTTTTTCCAGACTCTTCTTCACTACTCCAAAGAAAAGCAAAAAACCACAGAGGGAGGCAAAAGAACCAGGAATGCAAGCCTGTTAGGCAAACTAAGTGAAAAGCTTAAAAGGATTACTAAAAATGTGTTTTTACCTGACTCAGGAATGTCCTTATCACCTCAGTGCAACACCTCAAATTTTCCACCTGTTCACCAAACCCCCGCTCCCATTACCTGCAGAAAATGGGCTGGAGACCAAACAGGATGTCAAACCATTGCTGAAGCCACTGCTGTCATTTTCTCACTAACGTGGATGCCAGGCAGGGGTTCCATAGCATGTAACTGCAGGTCCCCTGAATCTGACAGCATTGATCACATGCTGCAGGACCCCTGCCTGGCTTCTGGGAGATCCAGGGAGCTGGTGGAGGCAGTGGGGAGTGGCATTCTAGGATGGGCTCCCACAGACATGCAGGGCCCAATATGGTGGAAACAGAGTAAACCGGGTATTTATTTAAAATGTGGTAAAGGGCCCTATCCTTTAGCTCCGTATCTTCCCCAGGGGTTGTTTGGACTTCTGGGGGTAGATCAGGGCAGATGCCCTGCCTCATTTGGACTATAGGGCTCTGGAACAGGAGAAAGCTGGGTTGTTTGGACAGCCCCAGGGGATATTAATATTGAGGATGCAGCTTTGCAAGAGTCTTGTGGATCAATACAAGGAGTTCATAGGTTGAAGTTGTCACATTGGGCACATTTATTTATGAGAGGCACAATGGGTGCTTTACTGGGGGACAGGGTTGCCAGGTTTCCCTTATTATAAGGGACACCCCTTATTTGAGGTCTGGAAAGCTTGCCCCTTATAGGACTGGCAGCTGTCCCTTATTAAAAATCATGTCCTCTATTTTAATTGTTGGAAAATCTTTCCTTTCATATAGACTGAGGCAAAAAAAAAAAATTCCATAATTTTGGGGTGTGGGGCCTTCGTAAGACAAAAGGGTGGCCTGCCTTCCCATTACCTTATAGTTTACCCGTTATCATGTAGTTTATGAATGTGGACAATAGTGGTTAATGAATGTGGTTAATTTTACAAAGGAAGACTTGCCTAAGAGCATATCCAGACTGACTGGAAAAGTCCCAGATTTTGTTCCTGTTCTTTCTAATTTTAAACTGGATTAAAATAAACTAATTTCAGGAGCTGGTATAAAAAGTCTCTGACCATACAGTGTACTGGGAGCTGACAGAAAATATTCTAGGATAAACAAAATGTTTATGGATCTCCAAAATAAAATCAGAAAGAACAGGAACAGGATCTGGGACTTTCTAGTCTTTTTAATCAGTCTGGATGCAACCTAAATTAACTGAAATCAAATCAATTTAATTTGGTATTTAGGTAGAAAATAAACTTGTTAATAGCTACTTTATGATTGACATCCCTGTCTGCAATGAATGTTGACTGTCCCTTATTGCTGTTTTGAAAATCTGGCAATGCTAATTGGGGGCGGGTGTGAAGCTCCAAGTGGTGACACGGATCTATCTAGGCAAATAAGATAATTGGAAGGGTCTTCAAAAGGAAGAGAGAAAGACTCTGCCTCTGGAAATGAGGGCAGAAAATCAGAAGAGACCAGTGAGAGCACCAGGAAATGATCACAAGAAATGGGGCTTGAAATATACACATCCTACAAGGTGATTCTTAGACCTGGGCAACAAGCAAGTCAGTCCATGCAAAAGAACACAACAGGTACCTGATCTCAAGGGCAGTTACAGATTTCATCAATACCTAATTTGTTTAACTAGTAAGGTTTGTGTGTCTCCAGTCTGATAGCAGCTGGCTTCAAACAGAAAAATCTAAAGAGTTACATGATAACTTCCACAGCTGAACAGATTAACATGATTAAACAGTGCTGTTGGTGAATGCAGGGGGTGGAGGGCAGACATCAAGAACACATGAGTGGGAGGCAGAATAAGTCAACAGTAATACTGTAGTATAAATATTATATGAAACTGCTAGATATGCTAGTGCTAGCTATGTCATCCCTTGCCCCCCGCAAGCCTCACATTTAATATTAAACAGCAAGGCACCTTGTCTTAAGCTTGACTTTTAATAAATATTATATACTGATATACTATTGCAGTAGCAAGTGGAATAACTGACTAGTCAGTCTCTACACAGCATTCACTTGCCATGCCATGCCCTCCTGGTGGTACTGGCAACATAACCATGAGGAAATTCAACTTATACCCATGCACAGGAATGTGTGTTGTGGCCTATACAATCTTGACATGATGGACAGATCACTTGTACCATTGGCTGAATTCATGGACTGACCTATTTCCCTACCATACATGTTTTGCTGTTAATTACCATCCAGTCAACTTCAACTTATGGTGACCCTATGAATGAGAAACCTTGAAGCCACCTTGTTATCAACTGCCCTGCTCAGATCTCAGGGTTGTGGCTTCCTTGATTGTGTCTATTTACATATAATGTGAGTAGAATGTAGGTGTAGCTCCTGTCAAAAATGATTGCTGGCATTATAATGACCTATCAAGAATTATTTATGACCCTAGGAGACAGCATTTCCTGTCAAGGTGGGATTTCCTGTTAGGGTGGAGCCTCTGTTATGGGTCATGTGACCCCCCCAGAACACACCCCCACCCCACCCTTGTGACGAATAGAGTAGATTTCGGACCCCTCAGACCCACGTGGTCTGAACCAGCAAATCATGTGGTATATTTTTTATTGGACCCAGTGGGGTTATGTGACCCTTCTAAGAACATGCCCTGCCACCCCTGACCAATAGGAGCAGGTTTTGGATGCCTCATATCCACGTGGTCCGAACCAGCCAATAGGAAGACAGCCCATAACAATATATATTGCTGAGAAAGAAGCGGCATCTTTTGCACATCCAGACACATTCTGCAGAGACAACATGGAGACACCAAACACCCCACAGAAGCTTGCACGGTTTTCCACACCAAGGAGAATAAAATCCAGAAAGGCATCACCCTGGCTATTACATGGCCATCACCCTGGCTTTTCTGATCCTCCCTTACCTTTGGGACAATTTTATCAAAACCCTGAAAATGCACGCAAGACGTCCTAGAGTATGGCTTCCACTGAGAAGATGCAGAAGACCCCTCAGAGTGTTGCCAGATTTTCCAATCCCTGGAACATAAAACCCAGGAGTCACCCTGGCCAAAATATGATGGTGCTATAGGAGTTTCTATGCCTCCCACACCTTTGGGACTGCTCTATAAAGATCCTGAAAATACGCGCCCCAAACCCAAGTATGGCTTACATTGAAGTTTCCTCATATCTCGAGTGTGATTGTGGCTGTAATTTCAAAGCAGTTTTCAAGAAGATGGATAAGATAGAAGTTTCTGATACGCCCCAAAGCCCAGACAGTTTGGAGGGTGCAGGCTTTTTGAAACCAGCCACTCAAATAGATGCGGTGATGGAAGAGGGAGACCCCAGCCCACCCCTGACTACTCTTGAGGAAGACCCTGTAAACAAAATAATGGAATCTGACCCAGGCTACCAAAGTTCACTGATAAGAGTTTTATTTTCCTTAAAAATAATAAAATATTGGTGGGTGAGCTATTAGTTGAGTGAGAGTATGTTGTTTCCCCAAAATAAAAAGTGTTTCTTTTTCTGCATAGGACGAAGACGTGGAGGTTGATGGTTCTGCCAAGGATTAACTGTCTGTAAATGTTTTATCCACTCCTGAGAAGATGTTTTCCTACCAATAAAAATTGTTTGTTCATACTTAAAGTAGCTGGAAAATATGTATATTACCTGTAACTATTTCACTCATTTCTGAGGTGTAGATTTGTTTCTAGTCTTTCTACCAATAAAAGATGTTTGTTTTACATTTGTGTGTTCATACTTACATTAGCTGGGGAAATGTCAGGGCATGAAAAGGTCTTGAGTGATATACATTATTCACCAGGGACAGTTGGTAGTTTTGGGGGTTTCAACTCGGTACTTCAGGAAGCCAAAAAAAAAAAAAGAGTAAAAAACTAAAGAGCAGAGAGTTTACGCAATGGCTTTCTGGTCAAGATGCTTACACACTACACAGATCAGCCAAGACACATTTTAAAACAAATAAGATTATTGTAGCTAAAGTGGATTCTCAATGGCAGGCCGATCTCACATGTCTAAACTACAACAGTCTCAGGACATTTTCAGACAGCGCTAAATGGAGCTTAACGCGGGATGAGCTCCCGGGAGAGGAACGGCGCTCTTGTGCGGTGGGGGGTCATTTTCGGACGCTGCCGTCCCTCTTCCGAGATCATCAGTGTCACTTCCGTTAAGCTTTGGAAGCGGCCGCACCATATTTTAAGCACAGAAGTTGCCCGTCCTTAAAATATGCCGCGGCCGCTTCCAAAGCTTAATGGAAGTGACACTGATGATCTCGGAAGAGGGACGGTGGCATCCGAAAACGACCCCCCGCATGCAAGAGCGCCGTTCCTCCCCCGGGAGCTCATCCCGCATTAAGCTCTGTTTAGCGCTGTCTGAAAATGTCCTCAGTTTAACAAAATCCAGAATCCACAAAAAAGGAATACTTTTACTGGACAAGCAAAATGCAAAACACATGATGCAAGCTTTCAAAGCTTTACTGGCTTCTTCATCAGCAAAAGATGTTAAAAATAAAGAAGAGCGATGGTGTTGGAGTCACAGGCCTACATATTGCCTCAAATGTTTCTTCTGTTGTTGTTCAGGTGAGGGATCTCATACATGGGGAAGCCACTCCTCCTACTTTTTGGCCATTTGGGAACTGAGACAAAGGACAGTAAAAATTAACTCTTTTTGCAGTTTACTCATCTTGGTTTCTAGAGCTGAGGCCTGATTAGCACTAGGAACCATTTATTTATCTTTTTGGAAGCCCATGGTATCCTCCAGTATCATATTTCAAATGAGTTTATTCTTTTCCTATCAGCTTCCTTCATTGTTCAGCTTTCATATGCATGATTACTTGCATGTAATTCCTGGTCCTCTCCACTGACGCCCCCTTGTCGTGGGAGAGAGGCTACACTCTTTACTGGTCTGGCAAACCCAAAACCAAAAAACATCTTTCAGGAGTAGGCTTTATGATTAAAAACTCCATTGCCTCCAAACTCAAAACCTTGTCAACAGGACACTCTGATTGCATTATTTCCTTACGCCTCCCTCGTGTTGTTCTCTTTAGTATATATGCCCCAACTATGCAAGCCAACCCTGTAGAGAAAGACAAATTCTACACAGACCTACTCCAACTCATACAAAAAGTCCCTGTAGAAGATAAAATTATTATCCTTGGTGACTTCAATGCCAGAGTAGGAAAGACCTCCGAAGCCTGGAAAGGTGTCTTAGGCAAGCATGGTGTTGGAAATTGCAATGATAATGGATGCCTCTTCCTAGAGTTCTGTGCAGAACAACAGCTGACTATTACAAACACTATCTTTCAGCAGAAAGATCGCTTGAAGACAACCTGGATGCATCCCCGATCCAAACATTGGCACCTCATTGACTATGTTCTAGTCCGCCAGAGAAACATTTGCGATGACGGTCATACCCGAGTGATGCCCAGTGCAGAATGCCAAACAGATCATCACCTTGTAAGATGTAAACTAAATCTTCATCTTAAGTTCAAACCAAAGAGGGGTGGCATCTTAAAGAAGAGACTCCAAGTCAACAATCTTCAACAAGCTACCATGAGAGACGACTTCCAGGCAAATCTGCAACCAAAACTTGAAGACCATCCTACAGATCCTTCCCCTACAGTGCTTTGGCAACATATCAAAAACAGTATCCTCCAGACTGCAGAAGAATCCCTCGGGTTCTCCCACAAGAAAAATCAAATCTTGGTTTGATGAAAACAACCAAGAGATCCAGGAGCTGTTGGCAAAGAAGAGAACTGCTCACCAGACATACCTTGCCCAGCCAACCTGCCATGTAAGAAAATCAGCTTTCCGTCTCACATGTAGTAAACTACAGCAAAAACTCTGAGACATGCAGAACAAGTGGTGGATCAATATAGCAGAAAAGACACAACGCTGTGCACATCTGGGTGATCTTAGAGGATTTTGTGAAGCTCTTAAAGCAGTGTTTGGACCTACTTATCAGGTCCAAAGCTCCTTATACAGTACAGATGGTCAAACATTAATTACTTATAAAGCCTCCATCCTGAATCGATGGGCTGAACATTTTCAAAGTCTCTTTAGCGCCAACCGAATAGTCCAAAGCTCAGTTATCCAACATATGATACAAAAACCGATGAAAAATGCATTGGACATAGCTCCCACTTTGGAAGAGACCCTTAAGGCCATACAGCAGATGAAAACGGCAAGGCAGCTGGGATTGATGGAATCCCACCTGAAGTTTGGAAACACAGAGGTCATGAACTCCACGAAAAATTCCATGAATTCCTTGTGAATTGCTGGGGAAAAGGGGAACTGCCATCAGACCTCCAAGATGCAGTTATCATCACCCTGTACAAGAAAAAAGGAGCAAAATCTGACTGCTCAAACTATCGAGGCATAACACTGCTCTCTATTGCTGGAAAAATCCTTGCAAGGATACTCCTGAACAGATTAGTTCCTGTTATTGCAGAAGAACTTCTTCCTGAAAGCCAATGTGGCTTCAGAGCCAATAGGAGTACTAGAGATATGGTATTTGCCCTTAGACAACTGCAAGAAAAATGTAGAGAGCAGAACAAGAGTCTCTATGTAACATTTGCCGACCTCACCAAAGCCTTTGACACTGTGAGTAGAAAAGGTCTGTGGTAGATCCTGGAAAGACTGGGATGTCCCCCCAAATTCCTTAAAATGATTATCTTGCTACACGAGGGCCAGCGTGGTCAAGTCAGATATGGCGATGCTCTTTCAGAGCCCTTTCTAATAACTAATGGAGTGAAGCAAGGTTGTGTTCTTGCTCCAACTTTATTTACAATCTTCTTCAGCATGATGCTCCAAAGGGCTACGGCAGAGCTTGAAGAAGATGACGGCATCTATATATGTTACCGTACTGATGGTAGCTTGTTTAACTTAAGCCGTCTGAGGGCTCGCACTAAGACTCTAAACTATCTAGTCCATGAGCTGCTGTTCGCTGATGATGATGCCCTTGTTGCCCACACAGATGCACGTCTGCAGAACCTAACGTCCTGCTTTGCAACAGCTGCAGAGCTGTTTGGGCTGGAAGTCAACCTGAAGAAAACAGAGGTTCTCTACCAGCCTGCACCACAGGATAAACACCACCATCCCCACATTGCTGTCGGCAAATCTGTGCTCAAGTTTGTTCAGCAAATCTGTTCAGCAGTTCACCTACCTGGGAAGCATCGTCTTCTCAGATGCCAAGACTGACAAAGAGATCAATCACAGATTAGCAAAGACATATAGCGCATTTGGAAGACTTTACAAAAGAGTCTGGAGTAACAAACACTTGAGGCGAAGCACAAAAATCAGCATGTATAGAGCCATTGTACTATCTACTCTCCTTTATGGGTCTGAAATATGGGTCACCTATCACCACCACTTATGACTCCTCAAATGCTTTCATCAGTGCTGTATACGCACAATCCTAAATATACACTGGACTGACTATGTAACGAATGTTGCTGTCCTTGAGCAAGCAGGGATCACCAGCATTCAGGCCATGATATTGAGAACACAACTGCACTAGGCAGGGCACGTTTCTAGGATGGAGGATCATCGCCTCCCAAAAATAGTACTCTACGGACAACTCGCCACAGGTCAGCATAAGAGGGGCGCTCCAAAAAAGCGATACAAGGACTCCCTGAAACAACATCTCAGGCTCAGCCAAATTAATCACCAACAATGGTCCGCCCTGGCCTCAGATCGGGAGGCATGGAGACGCACTATCCACAATGCTGCAGCATTATTTTAGAACTCACGCCAAACAAGTCTTGAAGAGAAATAACAATGCAGAAAGAATCACAACCCAGAAAATCACCCAAGGAGACCTTCTGCTGTGTTTTCTGCAACTGGACTTGTTTATCTCAGTTTGGCCTTTTTAGTCATCAGCGCACTTGCAGAAAGCGCAGGATGAGTCCTTCCTGAATCTTCGTTTGCAAAGAAAAGCCAGAGAGCTAGAGAGAGAGAATTCCTGGTAGATTTAATGCTTTTGCACAATATACACATTGTAACATTACAGCATCTCCAGGGAGTATGACTCACTTTCTACCAGCCATACATTTTTTACTGAGTTACGTTCTTCATCACGATTACAAGATTTCCCTGTTTTCTCACTTGCATGACTAAAATCATGATGCTGAAAGAGGTGCCTCCCACTGCCACAAGGATATCACTATGGTAGTGCATTTACATCCATGCTAGTTTGTGCTGTGGGCTATGATTTTAAGGGTTTCAGGAACAATCTTAGCCTTGCCAGCCACAGTAAACAAACTCAATGCCACTTACAGTTACAAATCAAATATGTAAGAATAAATATACCTTTTAAAAGTACAGTTCATTCCAAAAGGCTTTATAATGCATGATATGAAAACAACATGCAGAGTCTCTCAGTATGTTTAGGAGATACAAGGAAGCATAACCACAAGAGCATGAAAATGTACTTGCCATGAAAATGACTAGTGCATGCAATCTTAACATTTGCAAAGTGGAAATAATTCATAAGAGAATATTATTTATACAATAGTGGTTGTTATAATCCTGTCTCTTCACTTTAAGTTCCAATTAATTTCAAGCTGCAAAAAGAAAATGCAAAAGGATATATATGTATTGTTTAATGTACAAGATTGCAATTAATATAACATCTGCTTCAAATTTATTATTATCTATTAAAGAATAAATAATTTTACAGCTTTCTAATGTGTCCCTCTTAAGCTTTAAATCACTTGACCATAACTAATAAGCATTATAGTACCAAGAGTACTGTAACTACAACCTTAGACGGTACTTTTTTGGAATGTAAATCATCATCAATTTTAATGCAAAAGCAACAGCAGATCTGTATAATTACTGGGTGTATTTTGAATCACTTTTATGGTTACTGCTGAAGACCCATTAAAAATCCAAAACACAGCACTGCACAGGGTATAAAGCTGGAATTATGATGCAGTACAAGCTGTAATTGAAATCCATAAATTTTCTTACCAGTGTTCAAAGTTATTTTGATGCCAGAAATTGCTGTCATGCAGAAATGACTTTGAAAACATTTACTTTGTCTTGCAAAGTGGTTGTGGCAGCAGGACCTGTTTTTTATCTTGGTGTTTCGATAAGCTTAAAGTGCACAAATAAACTTGATTATTTATTACCAAGCTTATGTTTAACATAAGTGAGGGAGTTTGCTCAACCAGAAACAATGCAATTGAGTGTCCTGTCTACACCCTTATGTACTTTCTATGCTATAATTTAAAAAGACAAAGGATTAAATATATCCTAAACACTGAGCTTGAAGTTTGAAAAGTTTGATACATTACTTAGGAACTATCCTCATTTAATGGGTCAGAGCCAAAAGCCCACTGACAAGATGCTAGACAGCTTCAAACATGAAACTTAGGTTTCTCTAGTATTTCCAGAAACACACTGTACAGTATTGTATCTTGAAACTATTTTTCATTGTAAATACAGTCAGCCCTCCATATCCACAGATTCTTCATCCATGGATTCAACCATCCATGGCTTGAAAATATCCCCAAACACACACAAGAAAAGAAAATTTCCCCAAAGCGAACTGTGATTCTTCCTTTGTATATATAAGGGACACCATGTTACTATGCCATTGTATATAATGGGATTGAGCATCCATGGATTTTGGTAACCGCAAGAGGCCCTGAAACCCAACCCCAGCAGATACCAAGAGCCCACTATAATAGATTGTCCTTGGTTTTTTCTGGGCTGTGAGACCGTGTTCTGGAATAGTTTCTTTCTGACGTTGTGCATGCATCTGTGGCTGGCATCTTCAGAGAATGGTTAGGTAGGAGTGTGTGTGGAGTTTATATACTGTAAACCTCTGCTGGGGAGTATATGTAAATTTGTGTGATTGAATGGATAGTTTCTGGGTATAGAAATGCAAGGATGATTAGTGTCTGTTTGGCTAATGGTTGGTTGATGGCCCATTATCTGCTGGAAATCCCCCTGTCCTGGATTCCAGAACACGGCCTCACAGCCCGGAAAAAACCCAAGGAAAATCTATGGATGCTGGCTGTGAAAGTCTTCGACTTCACAGCCCACTGTAAATTTTGCTAAATATATTTTACCTCTCTTTTTTTGCAGCAACGTGTTCTTTTAAAAAATAGTGTTGACATCAATGAAATGCTAGGAATATATAAACTACTTCCTAAAGTAGGATCACATAAGATTACAAAGGTTGTTCAATGCTCATAGAAACTGATTTCCTTTCTCTTCCACAGTAGCAAGGCATTCTCTTTTCCTTGGCTGTTGGCTAGAACTCAAGTAGAATGTACTAAATGTTTTATGAGTGTGACCCTTTTGTACATTTTGCTCCACCACTGCTTAAAAGAAAAGCTACTGCTTAGATGTGATGTCACACTAGAGCTCAATTGCCAGCAGGGAGTTTTATTTATTCTCTTCCCCCTCTCCTCACAATCCTCCATGCTGCCTGAAGATTTGAATGTATAAGGTTTGAATGTGTATCTAGAGGGACTAACTTCCACTACTCCCAAGTTCTGCTGATGGAAGGCTGGGTTCTGGACTATGAGAGCAGTTATGAGAAGAATTTTGTACATAAGTCATGGCCAAATTTGGGATACTGTGGAATACTATTTACTTGAAACACAGGCTTGTTAATAGTGGCACTAAAATTGCAAAATTGCTTTTGTGAAAAAAATGTATGTTCTACTCCCTTTCTAGTGGCTTTTAAACATTAAACAAAAGTGTGTTTCTCCTCCCACCCAAGAGAGCAAAGGTATCCTCTGGAATAAAATGAATATTCTTTTTCCAGATGTTCTGCTGTTTGTTTTCGTCTTCTGGCATTTTATCTTATTTATTACTCTGTTCAGTTAAATTGACTGGCTATCATTAGGTTTGTATATTAGTTTCTTAGTATTTTTTTTATTAGTGTTGTAGTGTATCACTCTTAGTACATTAGTATTTTAGTTTTTTGTTAATACATATTTACATTTTTATTGGTGTCAGGCACTGTGCAGAGACTTTTTGGTTCAAAATACAACATGTAACTGATTGACTGAAAGGAAATGATACTTTGAGGGGGAAATCAAAGGAGAAAACATAAAGGTATTTTAGAACGTATGAAGAAAACATGTTTCCTGACAGCAAATGATAATGAATGATAAAGGTAGATATCACTCACTCGTTTTTAGAATTAATACAAAGCAGTGATGGTACAGTGCAGAGGTCTTCAGGGTATCATATGTCTTACCTTGTATTCTCTGAGGCAGTGCAATTATGACCACAGCTCCCTCCATTTCTTCTGGAGGTCTCTGAGCATGCAAGATGGGCACAAGATAATTTGGGTACATTCATAGACTGTGACACAACTGCATCCTGAACAAGCCCAGAACCATGTGGAGAACAGCAGAGCCTAGATGTGCTGCAGAAATGCTTTTGTATCAGTCACACCTTGTCTCCAGTGCAGATTCAATTGAGATAGAACTTGACACCATCTATATATATATAAAACGCTTGGGCATGTTTCCTTTCCCAGTGTGTTGATTGGCTGCCAACCAATACCCCCTCCCCTCACTCCCTCAGCCAATCACCACCCACATGCAAATTCCCTCTCCACCTCACAATCCACTCCTTCCACTCAATCTGCATCTTCACCACCCAGCATCACAAGGGTCCCTCCCTCGTCTCACTCCCTCAGCTACTCACCACCCACATGTAAAACAATGCAATATTTTAGAAATTTAGAAAGATGATAAATCATAAAAGTAGTCCCCAATGGGAAACACAGTCAAATGTAGGTGGTATATTCTGGCAAAGTGTGGTTTTAGGGCTAAAATAACAGCATGTAGTTGAACTGTGTGAACCTTTCAAATCTACTATAATGGTATATGTTATGCTGGGTCAAGTAGTCCTTTTTTTTTTAAGTATGTTCGTTCCTGTATGATTTTTCTTTCTGTCTGGCACGAATTCATTCTGTTTGTAGGACCTCATGTGGTTTGGACTGCACACGCCAGCCATGTATTTAACATTAGCCTGCTAGCCACATGCAATAAGAAGCTGCATAAAGGCAAGTGCATGCAATGTACTGCAAGTAGTAAGTAGGATGGCAGACAAATGATGGAGCATTCTGTCCTTTTTCTGGGACCAGCGCAGAAATGTAGCAAGTAGCAAAAGAACTCTCTATCCCTCCTCTAGTAGCTCTCAAGAGGCTAGTAGCTTTTCTGGACTCATTCACTAGACTGGCATTTATTAATCTGTGGTGGGTTGGCAGACAGAGTCTCTGTCCTTAAAACTTGGCTCAGAATAAATGGACTTTGGGTTGCAAACATGATCTGGGAAGCCAGCCCATATCTCAGAACTTGTTCTGCCTGCCTGCCTTGAAGACCTTGTTATTATTTCATATATTGTACCACTATCTTAACCACAGATATGGAAAACAAGCCTCTATAAAGACTAGATTTACTGTGCCTTTTGATACTTTAAATTTCACATGAAGAAATATGTCACCTGCTTCAGGCACAGAGAACTAATAAGCTGAAGCAAGGATGACATCCTTCCTTCCTAGCTTAAGATAAGAAGAATATCCAGGGGGAAAAGTTATACAGTGGCAGCAAGTGAAAAGGATAATAACTACCAGGCTTTTATTATTATTATTTTTTAAAAAATATATTCTAAGTTCATTTTCAGACCTTATACACATCTTCTATTTTTCTTCCAACATTTTCAATATCTTTATTTCCCTCATGAAAAGCAGAAGTGCAGTGGCTGGAACACAGAGCCATAGTTTAAAAACATGCAATGTTACAAAATTTGCCTGCATGCACAATTAAAAAAGAGAAGCTGGATTAAATTAAATCTCCTTTGTCAGCAGAAACTCCCTGGTTCTTGCAATCTGAAATGAGCCAATTACAAGCGGGAAGAATTCTAATTCTTTTTAGGGCTTGGTTATAGGCAGCCAGTTACTCAGTGATAACAGGATTTGCTTCAAAGTTCTGCTGATATGTATGTTTCCATGTATGTGTATGTATGTATGTATACGAAGGGTGACCTGGAAGAAAAAGATCCCAAGTTAATTCAGGGTCTGCCTCAGTTGCTTGCTAACGAAAGGGCCATTAGTATTATTATGGGTATCCAAGGGTAATACAAGTTAAAAATGGATAGCATTACCTAGGAGATTATCACACGGACATTATAAACCAGAACAGGAACGCAACAGGATCATTAAAGAATTTTTCTTTCAAGCAATGTCATCCCTCTCCTGTTCTGGCCCCATTTGGTTTCTGGGTTTTTTTTAATTAATGGCTTAAACCGTTAATAGATCACCCGTTCCATTTCTGTCACGGAATCATGGGTGTGCATGTCAGGGATGATGGGAGTTGTAGCTCTTCACCTCTGGCTCAAACTCACCACCTTGTTATGCAGCAGAGCCAACCAGCTTAGATCAGTAGTTAATGCTTTCCTCCAAAGCAGCAGAGTTTCAGAGAATAGGCTGAAGATCCTGACAAACTCTCCAAGCCTTCTCACTCTTCTCCAGGTGTCTCCAAAATGTCTCCAGGATTCACTCAGGCAACTCAGTAGTTTTATATAAAACCTACTTTATTCTTCTATATAAATATACTATATGGTCAACAAATCACAATCTCTATACACTACACCACCTCTACTCCACACCAAAAATACATTGGCAAACATTGCAATTTTATAGCCATTGTTTATCACCACCCACTAGTTAGTTTCCACCCAGTGGGTGTGTACTTCCATTCTGATTGGTCCACATAGTTCCATCCATGCTTAAGACCAACCCATGTATTTCAACATTTCACCTTGTACACTTAATGATTCTCAGGTGTTTCCATTCTGCATTCAGTACCTCTGTCCTTGGCTCTCAGGCCTTCTAGATTACATTAGCAGTTTCACCTGTGTAGCCCCATAATTGCTCTTGCTTAGTCATTGTGACTTTCACATACATATTTTATTTCTTTCACTGTATGTCCCATGTTGCATTTTCCTTAACAATCCCCTCCGAAATAAAATATTGTATGTGTCTTACAATGTCATTCCAACCATTTGTGTCAGCCTTTCATGTTTTTCTGCTGTCAATGCTTTTGTGAACAAATCTGCTATGTTGTGTTGTGTTTCTATATATCTCAATTCTATTTCACCCTTCTGAACCATGTCTCGCACATTTTGATATCTTACACCAACATATTTTGTTCTGTTCTTCAAACTTTCAGTTTCAGCCATCGCTATGCATGACTGTGAATCTTCCAGAATTTCCACTGGTATCTTGTAACTTTCATTTAAATCATTTAGCAATTGCTTAATCCACTGTACCTCATTTACTATCTCATTCAAAGCAGCGAATTCTGCTTCCGCTGTGCTTATCGCTACATTAGTTTGTTTTCTACTTCTCCATACTATTGGACTTTCACTATATTTAATTATCATTCCTGTAACTGACTTCTTGTCTCCTAATTCTGATGCAAATGAACTGTCTACATAACAATCTAGATCTGAACTATTGTTTCTTATTATCAATTTCCTATCTAAGGTTCCTTTCAAATATCTCAATAAATGTTTTACCGCTGTCCAGTCTTCAATTTTTGGATCATTAACCCTTCTAGACAATACATTTACAGCATAAGAAATGTCTGGTCTGGTGTGGCAAGATATGAATTGTAAAGATCCTATTATACTTCTGAAAAAAGTCTTGTCCTCAAACGCTCTAGTTGTTTTCTCAGACACAAAACCAGTTGTCATTGGAGCTCTTACTATTTTTGCATTCTGTAATCCACACTTTTCAATCAATCTTTCAATTTTATTTCTCTGACTTAACAAACAATGTCCTTCTTCTGTCCATTCAACGCAAATACCTAAATAAGACTTCAATACACCTAAGTCCTTCAAAACAAATTTCTTAGACAATTCTCTTTTTACTGACTCAATTTCCTGTTTTGACTTTGCTGCTACGCACAAGTCATCTACATAAATCACTAATACTATGTCTCCTTTTGTATAAACACAAGCATCTGCAATGCTCCTCTTGTAACCTAGCTTTACTAGCTCATCATTGATGCACAGATTCCACGCTCTGGCACTTTGTTTTAAACCATACAACGCTTTCTTTAATTTATATACTCTCTGACTACCATTTTCTTCGAAACCTTGTGGCTGCTCCATAAATATTTCTTCATTCAGAACCGCATTCAAGTAAGCTGTCTCAAAATCAAAATGTTCTACAACTAAATTCCTTTTTACTGCTACAGCTAGAACCATTCTTAGACTTTCTGGCTTTGCAGTTGGAGAATATGTCTTATCATAGTTCTCATACTGCTGTTGTGCAAAACCCTTAGCCACTAACCTAGCTTTATATTTGATACTTCCATCTGGCATTTCTTTCCTTTTGTATACCCATTTACAACCAATTACTTTCTTGTCTTTGGGTCTGTCAACAATTTCAAACACATCTTTATTTACCAGGCAACCAAACTCATTATCCATTGCATCAAACCATCTTTCCTGTTCTTCACTAGAATAACTTTCCAATTCTTCAAAACTTTCAGGCTCTTCTACTGCTAAACAAGCTCTTGCCTTTGTCACAACAAACCTATCTGGAGGCTTTCTAACTCTATGACTACGCCTGGGAATAAAATCTGCTGTTCTGTCTCTTTCATCCTCACTTTCTCTACTGGGAGTTGTAGTTCTATGACTAAATCTCTTGTCTTCAGTCATTCGAGTGGTAGTAGGCCTAGATGCTATCTCATCATCAGAAGAACTACCACTGCTGCTGGGTGATGCTTCCTGCTTAACTGAAACCCCTCCGTTTCCTGAGGTTGGTTCAGTTTGTGCTTCTGGCTCATTTGAACTCCCTAACCTCAAAAACACTTCTTTATTGGCATGCAGTTTGTCCCAACCAGCATGTCTCTCAAAATTTGCAGACCTAGAATACTGCACTTGTTTTCCTCCCAAATGAAACTTGTAGCTATTTCCAGAATACCCCAAAAACCTAAGCCTTTTGCTTTTGGGTTCTCCTTTCCTCCTGAAACAAGCAGGTGTGTAAACATGAGCAAATTGTCCAAAAACCCTTAAGTACTTGTAATTTGGCATTCTCCCATACAATACCCTGTAGGGAATGTCTTCAATTTCTGAATGATACAATCTGTTACTGATATGTATTGCAGTCAAAGTTGCTTCTGCCCAAAAACTATCTTTCACCCCTGCATCTGCCATCATACAAGCAGTAATTCTTTTTATATCTTGTATTTTCTTCTCTGCTAACCCATCCTCACTAGGACAAGCAGGGTTTGTAGTTTCATGCCTTATTCCCACCTTTTGAAACCAGTTAAACAATTGATTATTTAAAAATTCTCCTCCTCTGTCAGTAATGATGGTGCCTACTCTGCTATCAAATTGTCTTTCCACCATTCTTACCCATGCTTTTAAACTTTGCCCAGCGTCAGATTTGTTTTTCATTATTCTCACAAATGCAAACCTTGTATACCTATCAACAATTACTAGGAAATACTTGCTTCCCCCTAAGGACAAGCAATTAGCTTGGGCGACATCTGCATGTACATACTGAAATGGTCTTTGAGCAATTCTTTTTGTTTTCTTAGCTACTGGAAAAGCTCTGACCTTTACCTGTTGACATACCGTACAATCTAAGTGGTTTTTGCATTCAGTAACTTTTAAATCTGGACACATACTGATTAAATTCTTTAAACATTTGAAGCTCGCATGGCCGAATTTTCTGTGAAGCTCATGTATGCAGTCTTTGTGGATTGGAATATTTTCTATGTTATTAGCTTCTTCAACCCTGTAGCTATCAATATTGTCCTCCAAATAATAAAGTTTGTCCTTTTTCAAACCTATGCCACGCAATTCCCCATTCAGTTTTATCTTACACATGTTCTTTTCAAAGATGACTGTGTAGTCTCTTTCTGTTAATCTGCTTACTGATAACAAATTATTTTCTAACTCTTTTACATGTAAGACATCATTAAAATTCTCTTTTAGCCCTGGAATGTACACAGTACCCATTTGATTTACAGTACTGAGCTCTTTCCCATCAGCCAAAACTACAGCATTTACATTAGCTGATTTTCTATTACTTATTAAATTTATATCATTACACATCAAAGATGTGGCTCCTGAATCAACTAGCCATTTAGAATTTGCATTTTGTTTTTCCTTAATCATGGTTGCAACCCCCTTTTTATTACCACTGTCCCTCAAAAATGGAGGTCTGGACTGTTTTTGATACTGCCGCGGCTGCCATCTGCTCTCTGCTTGCTTGCGTCTCTCAGCTGCAAAATGTTTACAATGTCTCTGCAGATGACCAATCTTCTTACAATAAAAGCACCTCCGTTGCTCCCTTGTAGAGGCTGCTTCCTCCTGCGTTCTCCAGCCAGGAGTTGTTCGTTGTTTTGGCACAGTCTTTAAGCTTGCTGAGTCACCCTGCTCAGACATTCTTCTCTGGTTCTCTTCCAGTATTCTGGCCACAATTAAGTCTCTATTAAGCTCAGCTTCTGGCAAGTTCTGCAAGCTGTTCGTTATGTTGTCCCACGAAGAGTCTAGCGATTCTATTAAAATGTAGCATTGCTGCTCTTTGCTAATTTGCACTCCCCTCAGTTCAGCTTGCACAAACAAATCTTGCATTATTTTTAAATGTTCTATCACACACTGCCCTTTAGCCATCTTTTGCCTGTATATTCTTTTAGACCATAGCATTTTTGCAAAAGCAGTTGAAGGAGTGTGTAATCTCTGCAAGGTATCCCACACATCCTTGGCGGACGTTTTATCTCTGACGTCATTAATTAAGTCTTCTTCAAGCATGAGATAAAGACAGGCTTTTGCTTTACTATCTCTTCCTTGAGTGGCTGCATTAGCATCAGCTGCCAGCCCTGTTTCAACTGTTGACCACAGACCTTCCTTTACTAGTAGAGATTGGGCATAAATCTTCCAGGTAGAGTAGTTGTTTCTATTTAATTTACTAAACTTTAGAATTTCCATCTTGATTTGTGCAGTGACTCAATTTGACACAGTCCTTCTGAGTATGCACAGCTGACCCGTCTGGGCTCAAGCAAAACACAAAATGATTTACTCACGAGGCTTATCAGTGCAGCACAAACAGCTTGCTCTGATCTGTCGTCCACAAAGCTTTATTCCACTCTCTGGAACTTTCAGCTTCTGTGGATGCTGGGTGCTCTAGTAACTGGGCCCATAACCCTTGTCAGGGATGATGGGAGTTGTAGCTCTTCACCTCTGGCTCAAACTCACCACCTTGTTATGCAGCAGAGCCAACCAGCTTAGATCAGTAGTTAATGCTTTCCTCCAAAGCAGCAGAGTTTCAGAGAATAGGCTGAAGATCCTGACAAACTCTCCAAGCCTTCTCACTCTTCTCCAGGTGTCTCCAAAATGTCTCCAGGATTCACTCAGGCAACTCAGTAGTTTTATATAAAACCTACTTTATTCTTCTATATAAATATACTATATGGTCAACAAATCACAATCTCTATACACTACACCACCTCTACTCCACACCAAAAATACATTGGCAAACATTGCAATTTTATAGCCATTGTTTATCACCACCCACTAGTTAGTTTCCACCCAGTGGGTGTGTACTTCCATTCTGATTGGTCCACATAGTTCCATCCATGCTTAAGACCAACCCATGTATTTCAACATTTCACCTTGTACACTTAATGATTCTCAGGTGTTTCCATTCTGCATTCAGTACCTCTGTCCTTGGCTCTCAGGCCTTCTAGATTACATTAGCAGTTTCACCTGTGTAGCCCCATAATTGCTCTTGCTTAGTCATTGTGACTTTCACATACATATTTTATTTCTTTCACTGTATGTCCCATGTTGCATTTTCCTTAACAGTGCAAACAGCCATGTTATGCTGGCGCGATCTTGGAGGTCTGTGCCAAAACTCCTGGGTACGATTGTGATATCCAGGTAAGTGACAGCATTTTCTGTACCCTCCCCATGTTGGTGGTAAAGTTTTAGGAGTGTTTTGGTGCTTGTTTTAATTTTTAGATGTCTGCTTGCTTGTATTTTTATTTTTAAATTCCCCTCCCCCAGCTGCCTGCCTCTGTAAGGTCCTGGAAGATAAGTAGAGAACACTTCTGGTGGTGATCTGGACATCCAGGTAACTGACAGCCTTTTTTGTACCCTACCCTGTTTAGTTGTTTTTTTTAAGGCTGTTTAGGTGCTTGGTTTAATTTTTTGATATTTTTTTTTAATTCCCCATGCAATGCCAGCTGTCCTGTAAGGTCCACGCAGAACACTTCCTGCTTCGATCGGGGCATCCAGGTAAGTGACAGCCTTTTTTGTACCCTCCCAGGGTTACTTGCTTTTTTAAAAAGCTGTTTAGGTGCTTGGTGTAATTCTTTGACATTTGGGTTTTGTTTTTGTTTTTTAATTTTTAAATTCCCCACACAATTTGGTCTCCAGGAAGTGGATAGGGCTCTGTGAGAGCTCTATTCACTTCCTGGACTGCCGGAGGAGAGTGGAGCAGTTTCTATCCTGGAATTAAGGTAAGTGTCTGAAATTTTATTTTTTATTCAGTTACAGGGACGTGAGGGGGGTAGGTGGGCGGGAACCCGGACAGGAACAGGTTTAAGTGCCTGTCTGATAATCTCCCTAGCAGGACCGGTTTAAGGAATTTTGGGGCCCCCTGCAATGCTTTACTTTGGGGCCCCCATATGTTTATCTCAGATCAATGTAACCTAACCTATTCACCGTACAGGATGTTCAGATTATAGTAGGACCCCCGTATCCCTGGATTCATTATCCATGGGACACAAAACAGCACACCTACCATAGAGTCTTCCTAGAAAATGTGTCTTCCCTAGCCCTTTTCTAGGCCTTCCAAGGCAACTCTATGGTATTTTAAACCAGAAATCCCATTATTTTCATATTAAGGAGGCCAACACGGGGCCCTCTCTTGACCTCGGGGCCCCCTCTTGACCTCGGGGCCCCCTGCCAATGCTGATTTGGCAGACAGGTTAAACCGGCCCTGCTCCCTAGTGATACCAGTGCCACAGCAGACTTGATCTACCATGGCTTGGCCTGGCAGCTGGCAAAAGCCTGTCCCTACATTTTCCAGCTGTCATTACCTTGGCCTCTGAGGGAGAGATCAGTCTGCATCCTCTGGTCTTAATCCCACACCCCCACTGCTATCCCCTTTTCCTTTTACGTGATACCTTATTTAGATTGTAAGACTGAAGGCAGGAAATTATCAAATTAATGATTCACAAGTCACTCTGGGATGCTTTTTGACTGAAGGCTGGGGTATAAATAAAAAATAATAATTGTCTATTAATTGTCAAATTCTCTCCATAATGAATCCTGGGAAATGTAGTTCTGTGGGTGCCTAAGAATCTCAAAAAGAAAATTATCGGTGTTCATTACAGAGCAATTATCATAATTCTCAAAATTAGGGATGTACAAAATGTAGAATAGAAGTGTCTCCCTCCCCCTGCCCAGGGGACCCTTGCAGCCCCAACACTACAAACTACATCCTTTATCAACCCTACAAAAATCATGTTTAAAAAATAGAAAAAGAGCCTCATGCCTTCCAGGAGCTACAAGGTTTTTCTCCCACCTTGAGGTGTTTTACTTCAGGGAGGGGCTGTTTAAAACTTGAAGCCATTTCCAGGTACTTCCTGTTTGGGGAGGAAAGGCCGAGGAAACCCCAAGACCTGGTGAAACTACCACCCACAGGCCTAGAGGGTATGAAGATGCTTTTCTAGTAATTTTAAATTTAAAAAAATTAGGTGAGGTCATAAAGACGTGTGCAGCCCTCCCAGGTCCAGTGGGGGTCATGTATGACTCCTGGACCAGGAGGAAGTGTCCCAAGTCTACACTAAATAGAAACATTACAATTAACCACATACACATTTTATTGCCTTAATCCAAAGATGTACTTCCAATGCAGCTGCGACTACACAATGGGGAAGGAGTGATTCTGCCCTCCCCTCCATTCCTCCATGAGCCCTAAAACCTGCTCTGGAGTGGAGGGAACCTTCTGGAGTAGATTTCTGTATGATATGAAGGACTGCGCATGGGGGAGGAGAAGCAAATCTCATCACTAGCACAACACTGGGTTCAGTTACCTGCCTGTAATATATAGAAAAATATGATGATAGTGAGTGGTGATGTTTTCCTTACACACCTTAGAAATTCCTTGACCATTTCAACAATCAATGTTTCACTATAACCAACCCAGAATAGGCCCTATGGAATGTATAATGAGAGTGGCAGTTTTCAAAACAACTAGAAGTGTATAATCAAACAAGGCAAAACTGTATTTTGGGGGTGCAATATAAAATCAAATCATTGTACTCAAATATATACACCACATGTGTTTCCTAAATGCATGCAATGCATGATGGCATTATTATATTCAAATCCACTTATGTCTGAATAATGCACTTGAAATGGAACTCCTCTCAGAGATCATAATTTTGTAATAAGACATGAATGCTTTTGGCCTAGTCTATATGTGAACAGGTGAAATGCTGTTAATAAGAAATGGCAGCCTCTTGCATCAGTAGCAAATTCATCTTTTAGATACATTTGGAATCATTAAAGTATTTTCTCTCTCTCTCTCCTTCTCTTTCCCTCTCTATTTTTTTTTTAAATACCCTCCTCCTAGAAAGCAAATGGAATAGCGTGAAATATATCACTGGCAAGTATAATCATTCTTCATGCTGCTGCTTCACCTTCTGATAATTTGCTCTCATGAAATAAAAGTTATTCCCTGTAGATTTTATTATGTGCTTTGACATAAATGCAAGCACCATTTTGACCTTGGAAACTGGGATGATACTTTAAGGATGTCGCAGCGCTTCAGAATCTGCCTACAGTAGAGCTCTTCCTTTTAACGGGGGAGGGCATTGTTCTGGTGAGATGAAAAAGTTGGATTACTATAAGATTTGTAGACAGCATGGAAGATAGCTTATTTCAGCTTTTGCCTTTTCCTCCTTCATTCCTCAGAAACAGATCTTTCATTTTTACAACTATTTTAAAAACAGTTATTTGGAACTATCAATCTTTTTTTTTTTAATGCTCCTCTTTGATCATGCTAAGAAAATGCCATATTTGCTTATCTGGGCTGGGAGGAGGAAGAAAAACCTGATGAGAGTATTTTTCTGAAGCACCATATTTTGATACTCATGTACATGTATTTATTTTTATTTTGTACACATTTAAAACTCAGTAGTGCCAGCATGATGTAGTAGTTTATGTTATGGACTATGACTCTGGAGACCAGGGTTCAAATCCCCACTCAGCCATGCAAATCCCCTGGGTAACCTTAGGAAAGTCACACTCTCTCAGTCTCAGATGAGGGCAAAGGTAAACTCTCTCTGAACAAAACTTGCCAAGAAAACCCCACAATAGGTTCTCCTTAGAGTCACCATGTTGGAAATGACTTGAAGGCACACAACCGGATGCTATTTTCTTTTATTTAAAAAAAAATGATAAATGCATATTAGAGTAAGAAATGGGCAGACTTTTGAAGTAAAATTTAAGTCTATAACAATTAAATCATGCAATACTAAACACAACTACCAGAGATTAAGTTCAGTAGAACAGTGGTATTAAGCTGTACATAGATTTGTCTCATGGGTTCTGCTTTAAAAACAAAACAAACAAACAAACAAAAAACCTCATGCCCTTTTGACATCATAGTAACAATTCCCTAAATCAGCAAAAATTACCCCCCCCCAAAAAAAAAAGACAGGTTAAAATTTAGCATACAGTTGTCCCTCCATATCCATGGATTTGGTATCCACAGATTTAAGTATTCACGGCTTGAAAATATTCTTTAAAAAATAATAATCCAAAAAGCAAAGCTTGCTTGATTTTGCCATCTTATATAAGGGACACCATTTTGCTATGCCACTGCATATAATGGGACTTGAGTATTCATGGAACCTGGAACCCAGCCTCAGTGAATCTGAAAGGACAACTGTAATTTTCCCCACACACTGATGCCAAGAAATAAGCCAGAGTGAGGAAAACTTACATGATGATGAGGTGACATTGTTTCAGTGGTGTGTATGAATGATGAAGCTTAAGATCAGAGAAATTCCGAGAGAGAGAGAAAATAAAAACTGGAGAGCATCCAGTTAAAATCTACACTTCTCAACATGATAAAAATTATGTTTATCAACTAAAACCTGACATGTTTCAGCCTGCAGGCATGTTAAGATCTTTCAGAGTTTAAAGCACGGTCTGCAGAAATTTCTGATCAAAACACCAACTGATGCTACATTAACCGATGCCAGTTAACATTAACTGATGCCTATTTAATTGTATTGGAGCTATCATGAACAGAAATGTCAACAAACCTTCCTTTAACTTCCTGAAGGTGTTAAAACATGTGTAAGCCCAAACTTGTCAGTCTTTTTAGCTATATATCATTTTCATCATCTTGAGTTGTGTCTCCCCTTTCTGTCAAGGAACAGGAAATATTACAAGATTACACAGGTTAGGTCATCCAAGTCATTTTAGTCAGAACCCATTAGTTTTAGGCAAGAACTCAGCTGAGGGAGAACTTAGACAGCAGGTTTTGGTTGTCATGAAAGGAAAGGAAATGATTAGTTATTGTTTTATTTTTACTGCAAGCGATGGATAAAGATGTTAATGAGAACTTCCGTCTCATGTGCCAAAGCAATCTGGTCTGTTGTAGCTATCATTCACCTTGATCTGAGTTAAGTGGGTGGAGGAGCTATTTACTGCTCTGCCTCAAGTTGATCTTCGGCTAGTCCTATGTGGCTGAGCCAGTTGGCTGTGCTTCACTAGTGATGATTAAGAAATGAAGGTGAAATGAATAAGAGATATTCCTCAAAATAAATTATTCAGCAACACTTTAGTACAATATTGATGTTGCAGTATATGTAGTGTTCATACCCATCTAGAAGAAGATGGTGTGAAATCATTTGTCAAAGTTATTAATATTTGCAACTCTATTGTAATATTACACGCCCATTAATAAATACATTTATCATTGATTGGACTGAAATTCTGTGCTATTTTTTAAAATTCTGTGATCAGATATTCCTATTGCTATAAACTGTGTCAATCAAGTAATTTTGGACATGGTTAGAAAAGAATGCAGCAGGATTTGTAATGTTTTCCACATTTCTGTCAAGAACAAAGGAAGAATGGGCAAAATTCCTGAAATATTGATAAGAACTTGGGATATATTTGGAGAAATTAAGTCAAGCTTTCTTATTGTGAAGTGCTGTGATTACCTTCCTTCAGTTCTAAGCATTCATCAAAAATTGCTTACATGTTCTCATTTTTTATTTACATTTCACACAATTTTGTATTTTCATATCAGTCAGTATATTGTTGAGACTAGAGTGTTTGGATTTAATATGGGAAAACCAGGATCAAATCCCTGTTTAACCGGTCATCTCACCTACTGTATAAGATTGATGGGAGGATAATACAAGTGATGAACATAATGTACTGTGCCCTCAGCTCCTTCAAGGAAGGCTAGGGCACAAATAAATGTAACAAAATGTAATTAAATCATAAAACAGATTTTCTGGATATTCCTACATGCAAGAAGATACTGTATTATGAACTATATTCCCATTTCTTTCTGTGGCATGATACCACTGTTCATTCTTAGGCTTTCAAAGAACAGTATTTTATTATGAGTGTTGTAACTCAGTGTTTTGGGTTTGAGATGGGCAACTTTAAAAAACCCAGGAGAACAGAAAACCAAAACAAAGCAAGGTATAACTTTCCTTGTGTCATAGTCCCAGAAATCATTCAGCTGAAAGACTTACCATGGAGTGTGCACCTAGCTGAAGCCTATTAAAAAAGGCCAAACTACATGATGTCTTAATGCAAGAATTAATTTTATTCAGTCAGGGGAAAGTCCTCTGCAGGAGAGGGGGGCTGATTAAGATGGTCTGCCCCAGAAGGCTTATGGATCCAGATGGATTCCTGATGAGTCTTGAGGAATTTCCAGTTGCCTTGGCAGATGATCCTGTTGAAGCCTTGTCTGCTGGGGAAATGTAATAAGGAAATGGCCAGGGCAGTGGACACAATTGTTCCTAAGCATTCCCTCCCATAGAGCAGAGCCAAGCAAGCACCCTGGTGCACTAGGGAGCTGGTGGTTACGAAAATGAGTGGGAGAGTAGAGAATGATGATGCAAGACTTGGAGACCAACCAAACACAGGTTAGAACTCATTGGGAAGCCTATGCCGTGGCAGTGGGGGCAGCAAAGAAATCCCTCACTGCCACCATTGTATCAGCACATGTCATCTAGTGGAGCTTTCTCAAGTAGTCAGGAGCATTTTATATTCTGCCCCACAAGAGCAGACAATAAACCACTCAGCAGCCCACTGTGAAGAGTTTGCACAGCAGTTTGCAGATAAAATTGCTCTGATCTACCCTAACATGGATGCTGTAGTTGATACAGGTCCAGTGGATATAACCTTGGCTCCTGCTTGTCCACTGTTATTGGACACATTTTATTTTGTGCAATCTCGAAATGTAGGCAGGATCTTTGGAGAGGTGAGAGCCACCACATGCATACTGGACCAATGCCCATCCTGGCTGTTGAAAGCAGCCAGACGGGGACTGGTGGATTGAACAAAAGGAGTAGTAAATGCCTCACTACAGCAAGGCCAGTTTTAAAAGAGGCTGTGTTGAGGCCATTACTGAGTGGGGGGGAGACTCCCTGGACCCCACTGTACTAGACACTGAACTATCAGCCAGTCTCAAATATACCTTTGAGGTATTGGAGTGTGTGGTAGCCTCCTAGCTCCAGGCATTCCTGGATGAAACAGATTATCTAGCTCCATTTCAGCCTTGCTTCAGGCCTGGCTATGGGACAGAGACAGCTTCGGGCAACTTGGCCAATGACCCATGCAGGGAACTAGACCGGGGGAGTGTGTCCTTATTGGTTCTGCTGGGCCTCTCAGTGGCTTTTGATACAGTTGACCATGGTATCCCTCTGGGTCACCTCTTTTGGATGGGACTTAGGGACACTGTTTTACAGTGTCTCTGGTTTTTCTTGGAGGGGTGGACTTGGAAGGTGGTGCTGGGGGATGCCTGTTTGACACCCTGGCCACTATCCTATGGTGTTCCTTAGGGGTCAGTTCTGTCTCCCATGGTGTTTAATAGTTACATGAAACAATTGAGAGAGGTCATCCAGAGTTTGGAGGTTCAGTGTCATCAGTACATGGATGACACACAATTCTATCTCTCCTGTCCATGCGATTCCAAGAAAATTGTTTCTGTACAAAACCAGTGTTTGCTGTCAGTAAAGGACTGCATGAGGGTGAACAAATTGAAACTTAATCTAGACAAGACAGAGGTACCTGGTTGGCTGGTAGGCAGATCAGGGAATAGGGATTCAGCCTGTTCTGGTTTGGGTTACACTTCCCCCGAAATATCAGGTTCACAGCTTGAATGTACTCCTGGACTTGGATCTGAGCCTGGATGCCCAGATTTTGGCTGGGAGCAGGAGTACATTTGCTGAGTTAAAACTACTGTAGTGTGCCAGCTGCACCTGCTCCTTGAGAAGTAAGATTTGGCTACCACTGTATCATACATGCTTTGATTACATTCTGTTTGGACTAATGTAATGTAATCTATGTGGGGCAGCCATTGGCATTGGAAATTGCTCGGAAACTTTGGCAGATCCAAAATGCTTTGGCCAGGCTGTTGACCAGGACTGGTTACAGGGATCATGTAACTCCCTTGTTGAAACAGCTCCTGGGAGGAATTCAAAGTGCTGGTTTTAACCTTGAAAGCTCTACACAGCTTTGGTCCAGACTATCTGAAAGACTGTATCTCCTTATACAAGCCAGTGCAAGCTTGAAGATCTGCAGGGGAGGACTTTCTGTTGGTCCCATCACCTTCGCAGGCATGCCTGGTGAGGTCTCAGGAGAATGCCTTCTCTGTGGCTGCTCCCAGGATTTGGAAGTCCTTTCCACAGGAGGTCTGGTTGGCCCCCTCCCTGGTTTCTTTCCACTAGCAAGTGAAGATATTTTTTATTCAGGCAGTCCTTTTGAATTTTAATTATGTGTGTAAAGTGGTGTGCTGTATTTTTTAATCTTTATTAGAAATAGCATTTTAAATGTGTTTAAGTGTTTGTAACCATTTTAATAATATTGTTGTTTCATTCTTGTTTAACTTTTGTAAAGTAATATTTTAGCTTGATCTTTTTAAATTATTGTAAGTTCCCTTGAATCCAATCTTGGGAGAAAGATGGAATATAAATTCAATAAATAAATAAAATGTACTTGTGCCATGATACAAAAGACAGATAAGCCAAATAATATGCAGTTCATAAACTTAGTACATCATGTCCATCTTTTGATCTGTAAATAAATGCAACAATTCTATTCTTGTATTTCGGACATACAGAGGAGACAATATACAGAATGGCTGTTTTACTATAACAAATAGACTACACTGCCAAGTTAATATATCGCAAAGACAGATTCTTACAGTATTTGCCAAGAGTGTCACTAATGTTCTACTGTACTGGCAGAATGGGCGATCTGGGAATGTTTTACACACCCAGTATGTTCTGGTGTGAAGTATGTCTTAAAATAGCATGCCTGTGCTAAAGATAGCACTGCTGTGATGTTTTAGTGAATAGGAATTTCTACAGAGAGAGTACACACAATCACCCACAATTTGTCAAGACAAGTACATCAATGTGTGATGTTGCATTGTTCTAGTCAGAAAGACTGACCCAGATATGTTATGTTAAAAATAGCTGCCTAATTTAAACTGACCAAGCAAAGGACATTTCAGGTTTGAGTTTCATTCTTTATTCTCTATCTTCATTTTCACCAAGCACTCTAGGTAATATGGCAGCACTGTGTACAAAAACCATAACCTTGTTTCTGGTTATGATATTCCTCACTCTGCTTCACAAAATATGTGGTTTACATATTTGAAGAAGGGTGGGTGTATGTATCACAGATTAAAATTCTACAGTGTCTAGAGGAATGTAATGTAACCAGGTTTTTAAGAAACTCAGTTTAAAAGAAAATTAAAGCTGTAAACTAAGCATTAAGAGATGTTCCAAGTACAGTGAAAGTTGCACCTTAAAAGTGCTGAATACCTTTAACACTTGAACATCTCCAACCCATTCCAACACATTGCTGGAAGAAAAGCAACAGGGAAAGGAAGGAGCGGTTTTAAAACAATAATACAGCCACTTCATCTATTCCCTTGGGAATCAAAAAGAGTGGGCTTTTGGCATGCTTAAACAACAGTATCTGTCATAAGTAATGAAAAAAGAGGGGAAACTATGGATCTCTAGCTTTTATTCTTTTTTTAATATCTTTATTTTAATTTTCTAATTTCATATATAGAAAAAAGACATAAAAACAGACAACAACAGATATACAGCATACAGTCACCTCCCTGACTTCCCATTTTCCGTTGACTGCTTCTAAAAAGTATAATATATAATAAATATATATATTATAATAATAAATATATTATTTATTTATATAAATAAATATAATAAATATATAATAAAAAGTATAATACCTCTACCACTTAATCATATATATTGTACAGTCTTCCTCGTTTTAGAGAAAGGGAAATACTTTAAATAACAAAACATTTTATATTTAGTCTCCTATTTAATTCTTAATAAATTCCATAAATGGTTGCCAAATATCTAGGTGTATCTGTATAGGATTTTCTTTTAACATATTCATTAATTTATCTGATTCCCTTCATTCTTGTAGTTTTCTTATCCATTCTCTTATAGCTGGGATCTTCCTTTGTTTCTAGTACGTGGCATAAACTATTCTTGCCACTGTAATCAAATAACAAAGTAAAATCTTATTTTCTCTCTCAATACTATATTTCATATCCAACGTATTTAATAAAAATAGTTCTGGTCTAAATTCTATGGTTCCTTTTAACATCTTTTGAATCATCCCATTAATTAATAACCAATATTTCCTTGCTTTTTTGCAGGTCCACCAGAGATGCTAAAAGGAACCTATATGATCTTTACATTTCCAACATTTTTTACTAACACTTTTATAAGTAGTAGCCAATTTCTCCAGTGTCATGTACCACCTGTACATCATTTTATAATAATTTTCTTTTAACTCATAACAGCAGGTGAATTTTAAAACCTTACACCATACTGATTCCTATTTATCTAATTGTAATGTATGTCCAATGTTCCTTGCACATTTTACCATACACTCTTTAATTTGTTCATCCTCAGTTTCCCATTTTAACAGCATCTTATACAATTTAGCAATTAATTGAGGATTTTCTGAGCACATCAATTCTTCAAACTCTTCTTTCTCAAACCCCAAATTCTTAACATCCTCTTTAAATCTTTCTCTTAATTGATAATATGTTAGCCATTTAATTTTATGGCCCTCTCTCTCTTATTGTTGCCTGTCCTTAAATATCCAATTACCTTTTTGCTCCCTCAGTAAATCTTTATATTTTAACCAAGTTTGTAAGCTTCCCATTTCTCTCCTATAAAATGCTTCTTGTGTGGGGATACCCATCTAGCTAATTTTGATCCTAATCTACTTTTATATTTTTCCCAAATTCTCTACAACGCTTTCTGGATGATATGGTTTCTAAACTCTGCATTTACCTTCACTTTCCCTTAGTTTAAATATGCATGACTTCCCCATCTTAACTCATGTCCTTCTAATTCTAATACCCTTGTATTTTCTAAATTAATCCATTCTCTCAACTATGCCAGACATGAGGCTTCATAGTATAATCTAAAATCTGGAAGGCCTAAGCCTCCTCTTTCTTTGGCATCAATTAAAAGTTTCTATTTAATTCTTGCTTTCCTACCAGCCCAAATAAATTTTGTTAACTCCTTTTGCCATACTTTAAAGGGTGCATTAGATAAAATAAATGGGAGTGTTTGAAATTAGTACGCAAGTTTAGGTAGAACACATTTTTATTGTAGAGATCATACCTAACAGTGACAGATTCATGTTCTTCCACATATTTAAGTCCTTTTTAATATTTTCCCACACCTTGGCATAGTTATTCTCAAATAGTTGCTGAATTTTGGTAGATAAATTTATACCTAAATATTTCACCCTTTTTGATATTTCCAACCCTGTTTTGGGTTGTTAAGTTTTTAGTCAAAATCTTTGATTTATCAATATTCACTTTGAAATCTGAGAGTTTACCATATTCCTTTATACTTTTTAGCAAATATTCCACACCATTTAGAGAGTCTTCCATTACAATTATCAAATAATCTGCAAAGGCTTGTAATTTAAACTCTTATTTCCTCACCTTTATACCTTTTATCCTTCTCTCCTCTCTTATAACTCTATTCAAGTTTTCCAATGTCAGGATAAAAAGTAATGGGGAGAGAGGACATCCCTGTCTTGTGCCTTTCTCTATGGGGATATAACCCATAGTATTACCTTTTGTTTTTATTTTCACTTTTTGAGAAGAATAGATCGCCTGGGTCCATTTATAAAAGTTTTCTCCAAAATCCGTTTCTTTCAGTACTCTAATAGAAATTTCCAATTTAAGTTGTCGAAAGCCTTCTCAGCATCTAAAAAAACCAAGGCCCCCTTTACTTCATTATGATAAATCAAATATTCTAATATATCAATAATTATTCTTACATTGCTTTTAATTTGTCTTTTAGGGAGGAATCCATTCTGGTCTCTATTAATATAGTCTTGCAGAAAATGTTTTAATCTATTTGCCAATATTATAGCAAAAATGTTATAATCCTCATTTAGTAATGAAATTGGTCTATAATTACTTACTATCTTTGGATCTTGATCTTCTTTAGGCAACATAACAATATTTGCTTCTTTCCAACTTTCTGGTAAGTTTAAATTTAGCAAGATATCATTCATAACAATTTGCATTGGTTTCACCAAATAGTTACTAAAGCTTTTATAATATAGGACTATAAAACCATCTGGGCCTGGTGTTTTTAATGATTGAAGCATGGAATAACTAGACAAGACACAGAAGATTGGGTTGAAATACGGGCCACTTTATTGTAATCTTGCCTATTTATTTGTGATACTTGATCCTGTAATATTTTTAGTTTTTTAAAATCTTTTTTATTCATAGGGGGGTTAACTAATTCTTCTTTCATTTTGAGTACTGCCATAATTTTGAAAAAGCTTCTCTCACCTTTTCTTTCTCCATTCTATATTATTTTTAATTTTTAAAAACCCTAATGACTACTTTGCTTGCATCCCATACAATAGTATTTGCAATTCCTTTATTAAGGTTTAATTCAAAATATTCTTTAATTTTAGTCTTATACTCTTTAAGGATTTTTTTTTTCTTTTTGCAGAAGCAATTCATTTATTCTCCAATTTGGGGTATTACTTTTCTTTTTTATACTCATCATCACTGGCCTATGGTCATAGAAAATTTTATTCAAAACTTCCACCTTCTTTACCACATTTAATACTAATTTAGAAGTCCACATCATATCAATCCTCAAAAATGATTTGTGCAAATCTGAAAAAAAGTAAATCCTCTCTTATTATCTCCTTTTATTCTCCAAGCATCTGCTAGTTCTAGTTCCTCAATTATTTAAAAAAAATCTTTGGCCAATTTACCTTGATTCATTTTAATTCCTTTTGTTGTCTGCCTATCTCTCTGAGGCTCTACTACCCCATTAAAATCGCCCAACAGACACCAATTCTCATAAAGTAAAGAAATTATCACTTTTTTCAATTTGTTATAAAATGTAAATCTTTCTTTGACTGGTGCATAAATCCCCATAATTAGCATTTTATAAATTGTAATTTCTACCTCTACATATCTCCCCTTTTTATCTGAAAAAAATAATTTGGGAGCAAGTCTATTTTTGACATACATTACTATCCCATTTTTATTTTTAATACATAACGAGGTGAATTCCTCACCTAAGTTTCTTTTTTTTAAAGTGTGGCATATTTTCTTTTAATGTGAAGTTTTTGGAGACATATAAGATCTAAATCTAGCCTTTTTAAGTAGTGAAATATTAAGTTCCTTTTTTCCAAAGTATTACAGTTGCCCCTCCACATTCGCGAACTCGGCATTCGCGGTTTTAATTCTTCGCGGTTTTGGGAGGGACCCCCGGGGCCCCCCAAAACCGCGAAAAGGGGCCTCCGGAGGCCCCTTGAAAGCCCTGGGAAGGAGCGGGGAGGGCCGGGGAGGCGTTCACTGGGCCTTTGGAGACCCTCCAGAGGCCCAGTGAAGGCCTGGGGTGGGTGGGGGGAGGCCGCGGAGGCCTTCACGGAGCCTTGGAAGGCTCCGTGAAGGCCTCGGGAGGGTGGGGGGAGACCCCAGGGAGGGAGGGTGGAGGTTGGGGGAGGCCTTCACGGAGCCTTGGAAGGCTCCGTGAAGGCCTGGGGAGGGTGGGGGGAGGCCGCGGAGGCCTTCACGGATCCTTGGAAGGCTCCGTGAAGGCCCCGGGGAGGGAGGGGGGAGGATGGGGGAGGCCTTCACGGAGCCTTGGAAGGCTCCGTGAAGGCCTGGGGAGAGTGGGGGGAGGCCGCGGAGGCCTTCACGGAGCCTTGAAAGGCTCCCTGAAGGCCCCAGGGAGGGAGGGTGGAGATTGGGGGGAGGCCTTCACAGAGCCTTGGAAGGCTCCGTGAAGGCCTGGGGAGGGTGGGGGGAGGCCATGGGGGCCTTCACGGAGCCTTTAAAGGCTCCGTGAAGGCCCCGGGGAGGGAGGGGGAGGATGGGGGAGGCATTCACGGAGCCATGGAAGGCTCCGTGAAGGCCTGGGGAGGGTGGGGGGAGGCTGCGGAGGCCTTCACGGAGCCTTGAAAGGCTCCCTGAAGGCCCCAGGGAGGGAGGGGGGAGGATGAGGGGAGGCTTTCATGGAGCCTTGGAAGGCTCCGTGAAGGCCCCGGGGAGGGAGAGGGGAGGGTTGCAGAGGCCTTCACGGAGCCTTGGAAGGCTCCGTGAAGGCCTGGGGAGGGTGGGGGGAGGGCAATCAATATTCGTGGTTTTTTGACATTCGCGGGGGTCCGTGGAACCTAACCCCCGCGAATGTCAAGGGACAACTGTAATTCCTTTCACATTCCATGTAAGGAATTTATAGTCCATTTCCTATTCTCACCTCTTCTGAGTTCTTCTCACTCATTTTGTTTCCATTCTCTTCTACTCTTTTCTTCTCTTCTTTCTTTTTCCTCTTCTCCTCCTCTTCTTTCCTATCTTGATTTTGATCATCTTCCTCTGAGTGATCCAGCTCTTCATTCCTTGCAGCATCTTTTCCCTGTTGGTTTCAATGCTAAGTAAACTCCCTCTTATAACTTTTCAGAAATTCCTTTGCTTTTTCTAGTTTTTATTCTTGGTGGTGGTGGCAGCAGTGGTGGTGTGGGCCTTCAGGTTTCTGATCTATGGAGACCCTTAGGACTCCACAGGGTTTTCTTGGCAAGAATTTTTCTGAAGGTGTTTAGCTTCCACTGTGGCTGGAAGAGTGTGATTTGCCCAAGATCATCCAGTGGGTTTCAATGGCTGTGTGGGAATTTGAACCCTGGTTTCCAAGTTGTAGTCCAATACTCAAACGACTTCACCACTCTTACTCTTGTAAATCTGATGAGTGGTTTGGGAGTTTGGCTGAATCAACAGCAAAATCACCACTCCATTTCTTAGTGTTTCATCTGGAGCTTTTTAAAATTATTGTAAGATGCCTTGATTCCCATTTTGGGACAAAGGTAGTATACACATTCAATAAATAAATAAATAAATAAATATAGATGTAGATGTAGTAGTAGCTTATTACTGCTTGGGCCAGAGACTATTCACACTTTATACTGGGAATGTGTCTTTTCTTTCCCATGCTTCCTTTCACACTCCCTCACCCGATCAAGTGAGTTTCCCTGAACTTGTGGAGAGGGAGTATCTGGGGCCAGGATGTGAACTCTTTGACAAATAAAAGGAATGACTAGAAACAGAAGTTTGAGATCCCCTAAATACCATATATTAGACATACAGAAATGCCCTCCATCCTACACATCAACATTTTAAACTATTTATTTTCTCCTCTACACTATGGATCTGACTTCAACACATGGACTGCTAATAAATCAACTTGATCTTTGGAATAGTAGTTGTTGACATATTGATTTATAACTGAAAAGGAAACCCATGATAAGTGTCTGGGCTTGATATAAATATGCTAGGTAGAAGAAGTGTAAGAATGTGATAGTTGACAAAAATTAATGAAACTACTTGTTGGTGAGAAGGGTCTACTGTTTGTAAATGTATTTAAAATACAAAATTTTAAATTTAAAAAAAATCTAAACTACATATTTCAAACCACAAGACACTTAAGTCTCAAAACCAAATGCTTTACCATGGTCTTCTATTTCCAACAAACATGGCTGAATACCAAACATGAATGTATTTGCTTTGGTTACAGAAAAGTACTTTTCTTAATATTTCTGACAGAGCCTAAGGCAGCTGTGATCATTGGCAAATCAGCAAGGAGTCTCAATAGAGTTCCTAGGTCCCAGACATCTCTCCCTCATTCTCCTGTTCTCAGAGTGAGGAGAGGAATCTCCAGGCAAGAGTGCTGTCCTTAGATGTTTTCTGGGGTTTTCTTAAAAAAACAACAACAGTATACATCATGTCATCACTGCTGCAGGCTGCTTCAGACCAGCTGATTTTTGATTCTCCAGAAGTCTGCCTGGCCATGTCCACCCCACCCTACACCCAAATTTTTCAAACAAGCCCACTTCAGATCTCAGTAGCAGGGTCAGCATGGGGAAATGTTGTGCTGCCTTAGCATTTACTGCCTCAAAAGTCACTGAATATGGTACAACATTATTGCTGCTTTCTAGTTCTTCCTCTCAGTTGCTATCTCTTAATTTTCTGTTCCTACCTTTCTTGCTCTAAACTCTTTTCTGAAGCTACAATATAACTCTTTTTCTTGCTAATCATTATTAGCAAAATGTTTGTTGTTGTGCGCCTTCAAGTCTTTTCCGACTTATGGTGATCCTAAGGAAAACCTATCATGGGATTTCCTGACTTGCACCACACTCATAATATTCTTTCTCCTTCCCTTTCTTTCTATCTCCACAACTTTCTCTATTTTGCTTCCTCCCCAAAGAAAACACACCAAAACTATGATAAGATATGCCACATTCTCAACAGTTCAAACCCAATTACACTGAATTCAGTAAGTATTCATAGAATCATAGAGTTGGAAGAGACCTCAAGGGCCATCCAGTCCAACCCCCTGCCATGCAGGAATAGACAACCAAATCATTCCCAACAGATGGCCATCCAGCCTCTGTTTAAAAACCTCCAAAGAAGGAGACTCCACCACACTACGAGGCAGTAAATTGCCCTATTGTCTATCATCATTATCAATGTCAACATGAAAATCACTCCTTTTCCTCTCCGAAAGATTTGGTGATAGTAGCATAATTAAGATTATGTAGGGGTGAAATCAGATTCCACAGCTTGACTATACAAGACAAGAGGAAAGAAGTGATAAATGAGCGATACTATGTAGTTAAGATGAGCAACCCATCAAAACCAGAGTTCACAAAACTTCCTTTTTGCTTGAATACTTTTTCCTAACTGGCCTACTTCTTTAATTAAAGCAGTGCTTGGGAAAATGTTGAAAACAGAGGTAGGAAAAGTGTGGGCTTTTTGTTGTTGTTGTTGTTCAAAGCAGTCCCTCAAAAACTTTGTTTAGTTGGAGTACAATTCCCTTTTGCTGTCAAAAGCAGCACTTGGGGAAATGTCAGAAAAAGAGCTAGGGAAAGGCTGGGGTGGGGCTCCCCCCTCCCCATTCAGTGCAGAGCTTGGAAAACTTAATTTTCTTCAACCAGACAAATATTTTCTCATTCATTAAACTTTGTGTTTTTATTTGAATTACATGCTTGGAGCAACTTTGGTTGATGTTTAATGTATCTTGTTTTATGACATCACATCCCTAGAGCTCAGGTTTTGGCCCTTTAATCTCATTTAGATGAAATGGCAAAATGCTGAAGGTATCCAAATACAATAATAAAAGAAACTAAATAACCAGAAATTGTGAGTCCTACGCCTCCAAATAGGCTCTGATTCTTGGGGAGATTTTAATCGGCACATGTTAAAGCTGTATATCACCTTTCCCCCAACTTGGCATATTTTAGACTACAGTTCCCAGACATTTGACCACTGGTCATGCTGGCTGGGTCCAAGGGAAGCTGAAGTCAAAACATCTGGAGGGTATTATGTTGGCAGAAGCTGCTGTTGTGGAACTGTTAGGAAATATATGGAGTTAAAGACACAAAAGAGCAGCCTGCTTCCCATCCAGACAGGAGGAATGGGAAAATTAAACTTCATAACAGGGATAGGGGTGGGGTGGGGGGAAGAATAGCTTCTCCTCATGATGAAGCTTTTCATGTTGTCTAGTTTAATAAGGCTCAATCCTTAAAAGTTATTCAAGAAAGACTGTTGGCAAGAATGCCAAAAATAAAAGTACTATGGCATAGAATAAGCACTTAACTCTTTTCATGATCCTCCACTATAGGTATGCCCTTTCAGTGTTCTCATCACTGAAGCAGATAATCAGACTCAATTCTAAAGTGTAACTGAGCAGCTTTTCAAAAGCTATCGTAGAGACCAGATGTGCCAATCAATATTGTGAAAATTCACTTATGGAAATATAATATAAAGAGCATGCAAGTACTGTACAGTCACAAAGGAACAGTGACTTATTTCTTCAGATTTTCTGTATATGCACCAATAGTTAATTTCAATTTAATACAGAGTGTGCAGATTGCTATATTTAATAACTTGTGAGAGCAAAGAGGAAGGAACAGGGTTATTTTAAGAAAGGATCCAGTAGGCATGTTCAGAAATATTTTTCACTCCGAAGGGACATTGCCTAAAGCTCTGCTAGCATATTGCTAAGAAAAAAACAGGTTAAAACTCCATAGTAGACCTCCATGGGCCAGATGCTCCCTGACATGGGCAGAAGCAGGGAAGATTATTTCTGTCAATTACCCTTCCACTTTGTCCATGAATAATCTGCTCTAGAAAATGAGTGACCTTCTAGAAGAACAGCATGGGAGATGATGCTGTACTGGCAAAAATTGCTGCTCTCCTTTCCACAGAAACATTCAGTTCGTAGAGCAGGACCCTCTGCTGGTACTAGCTGCAGCAAATGAAATGAGCCATTCTGTTTGCCAATGGAAAGTTTGCATCCAACCCATTGTACAACCACTATTTTATTCAAAGTTACATTTGTCCACGGGAAGGTTTTCCAGGGAACATTTGGGAATACTTGTATGTGTTGTAACTCTAAAAGTAATTTAATATTCATCTGCAGGAAAATGAAGATCGAGGTTTTTTTTTAAAAAAAAATGTTTAAACAAAATATTTTATTCTAACAAAAAAGTAAGTAAACCAGTTTAATATATTGTTGTCAGCAGTTAGCTAACAGCTGAGATCATATATTTTATCTGTTTAAAAAATCCTTTATTTTATACATAATATTAGAGAAATAAATCCAAAAATGCTCCATAGAAAGGAAACCCAAACTTGATTTGTCTATGAAAAAATATTTATTATCATGCCACATTTGTAATGTAGCGTATGCTACTTTAGAAATGAAGACTTTTAAAAAAATAATTTGGGCAGACAGTGAAAGAGACAGTAAATTTGGATATGTTTTCATATTTTCATGTTTATCCACATACATTTGTGGCTTTCTATACAATTTTCACTGTGAGTGCTATAAATTACGTGATCAGCAGTAGCTATGAACAACACTATTAATGTATGCAAGTAGTAAAATGTCAAATATCCCTGGGTCACAGCACATAGATTTATTTCATATATATATATATATATACACACACACACACACACACACACACACAGAGTTGTCTCTTCATATTCGCTATGGTTTGGTTTCAGAACCCCCTGTGGATACCAAAATCCGCGAATACTCAAGTCCCATTATATGCAATGGCATAGCAAAATGGTGTCCCTTATATAAGATGGCAAAATCAAACTTTCTTTTTGGATTATTATTTTTTAAAGAATATTTTCAAGCTGTGAATACTTAAATCCATGGCTACGAAATCCGCGAATACAGCAGTCACACAGATCATCTTAATTGAGATGGGTTTTTATAATGTGAATGCTTGTTTTAGCCATTTTATTTTGCATGTACAAGTTGTCTTTCCAATTCTCCATGGAAGAAAAATGGAATAAAGTTCCTCAAGGATGGGTCGGGTCGGGTCAGGTCATTTATTTCAATTAGAAACCATAATGAAATTTCACTTAACTATTAGATACTAGTTAGTCCATATACAAGATAAACAGAATGCCTAATTCCACTTGACATGTCCCACAGTTATGCAACCTTAACTTTCTTTTATTGACATTAAAAATTCCCCAACTTTTGTTTGGTTTTAATGATTTGCCAGCCATTTTAGTAATTCTTTATTAGCGATAGAATTAATTATTCATTAGCTGAGCAGATTCCTACCATTTCTACTTTTCAAATACAATATGGAAAAGTATGCTATAATCTAGAACAAAGTTGAGTTCACTGCACTTCAATATTTGTCTGGTAAAGCTCACTGTCTAATCCCACCCATAAGTGTCTCATTGATTTAATCTGAATCTTCTGTTTCTCAAATCCTTCACATTAATTCTAGGGGAAAAGGAGACTCTTTCCAGTTAGTCTGAAAAGTCTGAAAAAAAGAATTATTTCACCAAGTTGATTTAGAAATTATTTTATTTCATGTCTTGTTTGTGAATGGTTACCTTGGTCATGAGATTGTTTCTGTGTGCCATCAAGTCATTTCAGACTTATGGTGACCCTAAGGCAAATCTATCATGAGGTTTTCTTAGCAAGATTTGTTCAGGGGGGTATGCCTTTGCCAGTGGTGGCACTAGGAGGGTGCAGAGATGCCAAATCACACCAGGTGACACTGGTTGGTGGGGGGAGGAGTGATACCAGCCTTAGTAACACCACAGGCCTTTGCCTTCCGCTATGACCAAAGGCTGTGACTCAACCAAATTACTACAAAGCTTTTAAGACTACTTGACATATCACTTGCAGAAAACATGTCTTTATCACGTTATGCACACTAAACCTCTAAGCATATACAGAAGATTTAGGCAGCAAAAGGTATGCAGCAGATTCCTGTTTCTTTAGGCAGCAAAGTAAAGAAATAAACACAGTCTTTTGCTAAAGAACTGTTTTGCTCAAGCATAAGTAAGATACAACTTGCTATACAGCAGCCTTTCTCAACCTTTTTATCCTGGACAAACCCTTGAAATAATTTTCAGGTTTCAGAGAACCCGGCATAAACAGTATTCTATATATAGCTATTGCTTTACCCCCACAATCACAATCTCTTGGGGAACCCCTAGCAATCTCTTGGTGAACCCTAGGGTTCCAGGGAACCCTGGTTGAGAAACACTGCTATACAGAGAGCAAAGTGAGTTAAATATCCAATTCTTCTAAGTTTAAATAGAAAAAATACTAACAAGCTATCTCCCAATTTGATGAAGTCAGCCAGACAGCTTGGGTACAGTCATTAATCTGTCAAGTCATAAATTTCAACGTTCAAGGTAATTCAACTGAACTTTGACACTCAGTTTGCAGCTTGCAAACAGGCTCTTTCACAGCATAAATTTACTAACTGAATGTTCTATTATCCCCAACAGTCTTAAGATGTATGCAAATATGGCCTAGAAATGGAAAATATGTACCTCAGAAAACTGATGTTTTCATTTCTTTTAAGTCATAGGACAGATATAATTGTGGTGCACCCATATCACAATGTGCAAAGCATGTATATGCAATAAAGAACCTGGGTGATGTCTGGCCCATTCTCTGGGCTTACATGTCTACCCTTGAGCTAGTATCACATCTACATCTTAGAATAATGTGCCAGCCAAGTTTGCATACACATGCACACAGACATATTCCAGAACAAAATGATCATCCTACTCACTACTATAAATAGACTGAGTACACTTTCAGGTATGTATGAAAAACTGTCCTGCTCTTAATGTTACAATTATTAATTTCAAAAAGTCTCTCACTTTGCATCCGTGTTAAGGAAACCCAGGAAGAAGTTGTAAACACTCCATGAGGCATTAAAACACTTACATACAATGGACCAAAATAAATGGAGCAATCCAGAAAAAGACTAGCCCCTTTTACTCTGCACCTCTCAATGAGGTTTATTTCTTCAATTTCAGATTGAAGTATACAGATACTGGTAATGTATACTTTCCTTTTCCTTGCAACTGGTGCCCGGCACACAGGATTCTTTATCCACCTCACTGCTATTCCTCTAGATTGTCTTGGGACATTATCAGATTAGTGTCTAAAAATGCTGTAATTTTGCGAATGAGGATAGCAGAAACATCATGGTATTATTACACTTACTGCATGTCACTGTAATCATGCAAAAAAAAAAACTGCCATGGAATTATTGCACTATGACCACTAGCACTTTAAGAATGGGAGTTTAAGTCTGTGATTTAGCATGGGCAAGATTTCAGCAGTTTTCACAAGAAGACGAGAGTGCACTTAAAATTCCAAAAACACCTTAATAAACAAAGTAAATGAACACACAAGCACTGAAACAAACCTTAAAATGTGCAAACTAAACAGGACAGTTCATAAAAAGGGCATCCTGTGCTTCATTTTCACATTCTCACCCGGAAGTTTTCTCGCTGAGGACTGCCCATTCACACTGTAATCTCACGATTACAGCAGGACGTGGTTTCGCATGCCATCAATACTGAGAAAAAAGCGATATTGAAGATCTATTCAAGGCTTGTCCTGTGAATTAGAATAAACACCTTTTTTGTGGCTGGAGAACACTGTAATGATGCAAAGATGATGACATTATGGTGCAATAGCAAGACCCATTCGTGCTACTGTGGCATCATAATCCTATGATTTTTGCTATGTCTGAAAATGTCCTTGGTCTTGCTACAGCTTCAGACACTATACACTTTTTATTCCTGCTGTTTCTGAGTGGTACAGAGAACAGGAAGGAATAGTCTTCTCCATCTGCAACTGTTAAGCACTAAACTTTTACTACTATGAATATGAGTGATCTGGGGCTCATTAAGGTTGTTATCAGGCAGAGGTGTATTTGCACAGGTAAAAATGATCCCATTTACAGATCCCCAGAAGAATACAGTATTCACAGAGTTGGCAAGTTGATATTAATCTTAGATATGAATATAGTAAATGGTTTTGCAAAGCTACTAGTCTCCCAGTTGCATATCTGAAAAGTAGAGAGAAAAATAACAATAATGCAATGTGTTGCAGAGATATTGTAAGCTACCGGTATTTCATTTTGTTTCATCTATTGCATCCTTCCCCAACCTAGTGACCTGCAGATCTTCTAAATAATTTCTGTCAACTGAAACCAACACTGCCAATGGTTCAAGATGAGAATTTAAGGATTATGGGACTTTTTCAGCATGTTGGAGAAGGCTCGTTTAACATATTTCTCAGCTGCTTTTCAAGGCTGTAATCTTCTGAAGACAGTATACAATATAAAACATACAATACCACTACATAGTAACAAATTCATAAAATAAAAATAAGTTCTGAGCAGTAATTTAAAATATGTCAATTATCATATAAATATAATTTAAAAAACAAATCCAAGGAAAGGCTATTGCCAATAGAAGCAGCAGCACTGCAATAAAGCTTTTCGATTACAGGCATACCTCAACTAGCAAAACCTCTGAAAAAGATTCTTTTTACAATGTCTTTTAATGTCTGCCCAGACTCCCTTTCCCCCTCCTCATCTGTCTAGTTGGAAGTTCTTTAGCAGCATCAGCATTAGGGGGGGTGAAGCATGGCTGGAGAAACAGACTTTTCATGTCAGGTTTCAGCAGTGTCTCTACAGAAAGTAAAACAATAAAGCTCAAGCTGGGAAAGAATCATATTCTACTGTAGATGCTGCTACTGTAGCTGTGTGTACCTGCCTACAATAGGCAAGACAAAGAGCCGCTAAGCCCAGGTTCACTCTTGTAGCATGTGTAACAGCAAACCAGGAAGAAATGGGGGGAGCAGATAAGCCTAGCAACCACCCACATGATAAAATAGCATTGTGCTAGACATCTGGAACCAAAATGGGCATCATAAGAAAAGTGGAGGCTGGTGAAAGAAGGAGTCATCCCTGGATGAATTTAGGAAGAAGCCTTTAAGTGGTCTCTAGAAGTTTCAAAATGTTTTTGTTTACTTAAGCAAGGCTTACCTGACCTGCTTGTTTCATTCCACAAGTATATGTGGTTAGTTTTGAATAAGAAGTTTGTTGAAACATGCTGAACTGCTCTGGTGTTGAACTGGGGTAAGAGTTCATGAGTTCCACAGACTCTCTTGGGTAGTAGATAGAAATCTGAGGTATAGCTGTGTGTCATCCACAAACTGCTGATAGTATGGTCCAAACGTCTAGATTACTTCCTCTAGCACTTTCAATATACATTAAAATTGGATGGGGGAGGGTTGAACCGAGCCATATACCTATAGTGGTCCAGCAGCTTTCAAACTCCATAGAGTAGAATAGAAATATCCAAGTACCTTCTTGGAGAACCTTCTTCTGAGACCTATTAAACCAACTAGTTCATTATGTTTTAAAACCTCATTCCAGCCAAGCAGCCCAGAGGAAAACTATGGTTGAGTGGTATTGATGATTACTGAGTAGTACAGGAGCACTGAAAATGTCACATTTGCTCTGTTTTTTCCTTGATGTAAATCATCCACCCAAGTGACCAAGACTTTTTCTGTCCCAAAATCCAGACTGCTTGGATTTGAGTGCCCACTAATCACTCCAAAACTTTATTCACAACTGGGAGGTTGGATACAGCTTTGCTGAGATAGAAACTGAAGCACTGGCAAAATGCTTTCAGTACTTCAAATGTGCTATACAAGTTCTAATTACTATTTTCAATTACTAGAAACAATAAAGTAAGATATCATATATTGATGAAATAACCAAGCAAATTTAGCTGATTTATTTTCAGCACACTGAAACTCATATTGCCCTGTGTGCGGCATACAAGCAAGGTATTCATTCTTTTAGTGTAAGCATAATTGAAAATCTTGCAAAATTAACTTGGAGTTTACCTAACAGTGCTAGTTCAGTATTCACCACACAAAAACATTAGAAAAGTTAAAGAAGCAAAAGCAGCATATTTCTCTAATTGTCTGGATGCTGCCCAAATACTTCACATGGTGCTTTACCATTATCATAACAGAAAATCAGTGAAAGAGACATTCGTTACAAAAATACAACTTGAAACTACAAATATCTTTATGTTTTCTAGTCATAACAAACAGCAAGATATCATCAAGGAAGCACACAGTTTATATCACTAGTGACAGTTTCCAGACTATAATAGCAAATTTTGTTTCAGTAGAAGAGATAGATTTCTGATTTTTAATTGCAAACCTGCAGCAACAGCAGTAGTTTACTTTGTAGCTTTATGTTTTAAACATGCCAATTTAAAAATAAAATGGTTTGCCTCCCACCAGATAACAGATAATTTGTTTCAGATGGTGATTTATTTGCTGAGGATACAAGAGTTCGCACACTGTCTTTGCCAATTCATATTAGACTTGTTCATTGAATGTGGTTTACTACTGCTGTCAGTAGCTACTGCCTGACAAAACCAATCTATGCAATATAGTTATAGGATGAATGGCATGTTTTTTCCTCCTTGATCTTTTAATCTTGTGAACACCCTACTTCTACTAATTATAGATTAAATAGTTGAGGGGTATGTTTGTGTTGCTATTATTTCTGAACTAAATTCTGACATACTTTTACTTGACAACCAATATGGCGATTTCTTGACAACTTCTAATTTTATCTACAGCAACCATAATATGAAATGGCCAGCATTGTCAACAGCACATCTCCATTTGGTGTATTACTCCCCCACCTCATAAGATTTTACTTTGAAATGCATACATTCATCTATTTGCATTTAGAACTGTTTTTGCTGCATGCTGGCCTGTCACCATCCACTATCCTGGCCATGATAACTGTGAAATATCTGTTTGTTGAGCTCAAAGACCATCTATGAGAAGCTTGCTTATACTATTATTGAATTACAATACAGACAATAGATTGCAGATAACAGTTTCCACCTGTCATCCTCATAAACCAATTTCACAGTGAAAACAAATTAGTCTTAGGTTTCCACACAAAATCACTCCAATCATCAAAAACTCCATTATGCTATTGTCAACCCCTCCTGTGATAGCATTATTTAAAAAAAAAAGTGACACTAGTTGTCCTGGGTATTTCTCTTAAAAAAAAAAAAGCATTAAAGCAGAGGTACTTTACATTGTCTTCCTTCATCACAAAGAAGGAACAGCCATGGATTATAGCACTCTGTAATCCTTGTCCAAGTTTCTTGGGAATAAATTCCACTTAGTGACACTTCTGTATAAACATGCAAAAGAGTGAGCTACAAGTTTTCCTTAAGGACCATCTGGAAAACCATAATGTACCACGTTTTGCCTTGACTCCCTCAGTGATTTGTCTTTCATGTATCTTTTCAGATGAGACCTTCAAAAGCTCTTTCAAAGCCCAAAGAGAGGACTCTTACAAGATCACCTTAGTTGATTCCATGGAAGGAATGTTGGTATCTCACACTCAAGAGTGTCATGGGTTTAAGAAGACATTTCTTTAGGGGCGTTTAAGAGAGAACAAGGAGCATTTCCGTAGTTCGTCCATCAAACATTAAATGTAAATAAAAAGAAATACAGTACACCAACACCATCATCCTGCTGCTTCACCACTATTCCAACATTAAGAACCTGAACAGTAAGGTGCACACCATCTATAGCAGACTGCTCAACTTAATGGAGGAAAACCATTACTGTACTGTATATGGAAACCTAAATCGCATCAGTTTCTGTAGTCAAACTTGAACTCCACATGGCCAGAAAGCTCTAGCCTCTTTCCTGTCAGCCACCTCTTTCCTTTTTCAAGACATACAGAGATCATCCACCACCACTCCCCCGCCTGCACCTCAAGTAGAAGAAGAGCAGGCCAAGTTTTACTTTCAAACTCCTGACAAAACTTAAGAGCAAACCAACTCCCAGGAAGGCAAGTCCTCCTTCACTCCGCAAAAGGTCTCCTTTGCCCAGGGACGAGAGGCAGGCCGTTTGGGTGGGCGGCGAAAAGCAACCCGCAGCCTGGCGGCGACTCCCCCTTACCTTGTTGGAGTAGGGCGGCTTGCTGAGGTTGATCCCATCCCGGAGGAGTTTATCCCTGATCATGATTTTCAGCCGGAGCCTGGGGTAGGTCGTCAGCTCCTTGCGGCGCGGCCCGGCTTTGCTGGGGAGCGCTTGGCTGCCCGGGGGCGGCTGGGCCGGCGGCTCCTGCCAGGTCTTGGCCTCGTAGTGCTCCACCAGGTGGCTGGTGTAGAGCTCGGGCGGCGGCGGCGGCGGCAAGGGCTGCGGCTCCAGGGTGAAGTAGAGGCCGGCCGTGCTCTCGCCTTCCTCCTTCAGCCGCTGCACGGCCTCGTGGAGCCGGCGCCGGTGCTGGGGCACGGAGACCCCGATGGCATCCAGGTCCGGGTCCCCGATTTGCTTGCACACCTCCAGGTCGTCGTAGCCATTATCCACAAAGGACTCCGCGTACTGCGAGAGCTTCAGGGTCTTCAGCCACTCGTAAACGATGTTGGCGCACATGATGGCACCGAAGAGGCGGCGAGAGGCGAGGCGAGGCGAAGCGAGGAGGGCGCTTAGGAGACGGGCGCCGCGGTAACTTTTCCAAACAGCCCCCGGGGCGGCGCCCCCCCGCTTGATTCTGACGGGGACACGACCCTCCTGGAGCCCAAGCCAAAGGCCGGGGGCATCGGGGGCGCAGAGGCGGACGGTCAGCGAAACCCCCTCCCCTGACGCCTAGCAGACCCCTCAGCAGCAGCGGCGGCGGCAGCGGAAGCCAGCCCCGGGCGCCAGGCGACGTTGAGCCAGTCCTCCGCCTCCCGCCTCGGCTCTTCAGCCATCAAGGCTGGAAGCTCCGGGCTCTCGGGAGCGGTTACTTGAGCGGCCGCCCATCCGGCGCGCTCTCACCTCCCCCGAGCTCTCCTTGAGCCCAGCGCCCGCCGCTCCCCCTCAGCCCGCTGCTCTAGCTGCTCCGCCGCAACCTTTCCCGCCGACTCTCTCTTTGGCTCTTGCTTTCCTTTTCCCAAATTGCCCTTTAGTTTCCTTTCCTTCGCGGTCTCACCTGGCTTTGCCCCCTCCGCCCTGCAGGGCGCTCCTACCTGCCCGCCTGCCTGCTTGGCTGACCGGCGCTGGGCTCCTCGGGGCGCGCGCCTAACCTTGCCGTCCGGCCCCGCGTGAAGAGGCGGGCGGGCGAGGGGAGGACCTTCGCGCGCTCTCTTCCTCGCCCCCCCCCCAGCGCCCGCGCTCGCCTCTTGGCGCAACAGCCCCCCCGCCCGCCACCGCCTTCTCCTCGGTCGGTGCGCAGAAGGGTGGCTTCAGCCCTTTCCTCACCCAACAAACTGCCAGGATTTCCCAAGCCTTTGACGGGTGCTTTGGCTTCTTCCTCAGGGTGCGACTCGGCGCCGGCGGGAAGGGAGACGAGGCGAAGCAACGGGCGTTCGCGACACGCCAAGCGAAGCCCAGAAAAGCCCGTCTCCCGCCTTTTCCCGCCTCCTCTCCTAGGCTAACTATCCCACTTGTCTCCTGGGGCCTCAGGAGGGTAAAGCGCCAGGCTTCACCCAAGCACCAGGTGGGCTTCGCGGCAGCCAGACCGTGACTGCTGAGGGGATTTAGAACACAGGGAGGGGGGACTGACGGAGCCTCTTGGATTTTGAGGGGGAAGCAGCGGACTGGCAAGGAGAGGCCGTTCAACAATAGACAGAGTGCCCTCTCACCTCCTTGCCCCGGTTTGCAGCAGAAGCCGGGAAAGAATAAGAAGCAAGAGCAGGGAAGTCCCTGGAAGCTCTCGCCCCCTCCTACCTTCTTCCAGGTCAGCCCAGTGGTGAAGACCCCTCACCATCTTAGAAGTGCGACAACGCTTAGCACGGACAGGGTCATAAATACCTCAGAGCGGACAGAAGCATTCGGATTTGATTGTTTGAGTGACCCACAGTCCTCCCTGAGCAACTTTCCTGTCTTAAAATGGAGTTCCTCCAATAAAAGCCTTAATCTGTTTCTCTAAAGCCATTGGTGCCTTTGCCCCTTAAGACAGAATCTCTAATTGACCGCTGCCTGCATTTATCTATCACTCTGGAACCCAGTGCTCCCTGGAATGACAGGGGTGTCTCATTGCTGCCCTGTCCGCTTCTCCTTGAAATGACCTTTCTTTAAGCAATGCAAGGGGAGGGGGAGACTGGGTGTCCCGCAAAAGAAGTCAGTGGCTTCTCACTGGCCAGAAAGCCCAGTCTACCATATCATAATAGCTCAAGAAGAGGAGGAAGAAAGAGGAGTTGGGAGCAACAGCTACAGCCCTCTGTGGCTTTCATGTTGCCTTTCTCTTGCAAGAGGAGCAGGAGGAGATAGCTGCTCCCCAGAAGAACAGCTGCCTGTCACCGCCTGTGCTCACTTGCCCCATCTCATTGAGTGGATAGAGATAAACTGGTCCCAGTTCCTATCACCGCATCATTCAAAGGAAGACCAGAACTAAGCAAGGGGGAGGCAGCTCCTCCCATTGTTTTGGTGTTTACCTGGAATACAAGAAAGAGGAGAGAAGCAGTGGGTCTATGGTAGAGCACACCTTTTACTTGACAAATTCAATCCCTGGCATCCCTACAAAGTTACCAAATTCAATCCCTGGCATCTCTACATAGGGTTAAAAAAAGAATCTTGCCATTAAATCCTGGTTAGCCACTGCTGCCAGTTTGAGTTTACAATACATAGGGCCAGGTGGAAGAAGGGTCTGACTCATTATAAAGAGCTCCCTCCCCATGCCTCTCCCTCTGTTGCAGAGAAACATCCTCTGTTGCAGAGCAACATGGCAACATCCTATAGAATCCTGGGATTGGCAGTTTAGGGAGAGGAATTATAATTCTCATCCAAACAGCTCTCTTTGTTGTTGTTGTTGTGTGTCTTCAAATTGTTTTTGACTTATGGAGACCCTAAGGCAAACCTATCATGGGGTTTTCTTGGGAAGATTTGTTTGGGGGAGGGGTTGCCTTTGCCTTTCTCTGAGGCTGAGAGAGTGTGACTTGCCCAGGGTCACCCAGTGGGTTTCCATGACTGAGTGGGGATTCAAACCCTGGTTCTTAGGGTTGTAATCCAACACTCTAACCTCTACACACAGCTGGTTCTCCAGAGAGCTCTTAGGGCTCACTAAACTACAAAGCCCAGTATTCCATAGGGTGCTGCCATGGCAGTTGAAGTAGAATATAGCACTATAACAGTGTAGTGTGATCAAGAAACCAGAGCTTAGTCCTCCTTGCCAGAGTGCCAAGAGGTGGGTGAGCAAAAGAGCTGGAAGGAGCAGCCAGTGTCTCCTCTTCTTTGCATGTTTTCCTGTCAGCCCCCAGAAGTGGGGAAACTGTGGAAGAAGCACCTCAATGGTGGTGGGTTGGAGTCTTCTTGGCTAGGTCCCCTGCTGGGGCAGCAGGCAAGCTATTCACTGTTCATGCATCCCTTTTCTTTTCCTCCATAACAGAAACAAATACTAAGCATCCCTTTGAAAGCATCTGGGTACCTATTACTAGGTGTAATTGTGGCTCTTATTTTTCATCCCCCACTTACAACTTTCTTTTGACTCTCAGGGAAGACTCTTCGGTGGGGAGAAGACCAAGTTAGCTGCAGATATTATCCAGGGATAAGGGGGAGAGAGGGAAGAAGAATTCAGGAGCCCTGGCTTCCAGAAAAGTTTCCAAAATTGGGGGAGAAGTGGGCTGTTCCTACAAGTTAGCAAAATGTGGTTATTGTTCTAACCACTGAGTTTATAAATGTGTCAATTAAAGTACATTACTCAAGTATTCCATGGAATACAGGAAAGAAAAAAAAGTTGATGTCCCCTGTTACTACTACACATGCATATAAATCATAATACCGTACTGTATATCAGTGGTTCTTAACCTGGGGTCTGGGGACCTCCAGGGGTCCGTGAGGTCCTCACAGGGTGTCCGCAAAGTCCTGAAGGTTGCTTGGCCCACCTCCTCCCTGTAGTGGAGTGGCCACATGACAGGAGCCAAGGCAAAGGCTGGCTGGCTGACTTGGCCTATGCATTGCCATTCAATCCACTCCAGCCACAAACTGTGCAGGAACAAACAGGAGAAAAGTCTTCCCTCCCCCTCCAATGCCTCTGAGGGAAGGCTTAATGGATGGTGCAATTATATTATTATTATTATTATTATTATTGCCGGTATTATTATCAGGTATTTTTGTTGTTTTAAATCTTGTGTTAAATCTTGGGGGGTCCGCAACAACAAAAGATATTTAAAGGGGGTCCCTTTAAAGTACAGTATATGCTCTGTGAAAATCACACCCCACGCGCGCACACACACGGACACACATTTCCACAGAGCTAGTGTGATGTAGCGGTCTAAGTGTTGGACGAGGACTCCCGGAGACCAGTGTTTGTATCCCTGTCCCGCCATAGAAAGCCATTGGGTGACCCTGGGAAAGCCAGACTCAGCCTTAGAGGGATGCAATTTCAAACCTCCTTTGAACGAATCTTGCGAAGATAGAATCATAGAATCATGGAGTTGGAAGAGACCTCAAGGGCCATCCAGTCCAACCCCCTGCCATGCAGGAATACACAATCAAATCATTCCCGACAAATAGAGTCGTCATTAAGTCGGAACCGATTTGAAAGCACATAACAACAAACTTATTTCCACCCTTTCTTTCTCGGCCAACCCTCCTTTTCTTTTCCTTCCGTTCCCTGCCAACGCCGTCTCTACCCCCTTACTTCTTACTTTCCCTTGGCCTAAACACCGCCGTTCTCCCTCCCAATTTCCTCGACCTTGAAAGGAGTAACCCAACAAATGAGAAGGCGCAAGGATGGGGAGTTTGGGCGGAGCGAGCCGCAGCTTGTTCCGGGGGCCGCGGCGTTGGCGGGAGCGGAGGGGGAGACGCGGCCAAGGCTCCCACACAGCCTCCGTTTTTGCCTCACCTGCCGCGGCGCTTATGTGCCAAGAGGGACGGGTGTGTGTGTGTGTATGTATGTGTGGTGGCGGACACGCCTTTAAGAAGCAGCTTTACTGTGGGGCGACCCCTTAGCCACTCTTGCCTCACTCTGGGCTTCCTGGACCTATTTGCGGGGCTGCCTCACTTGGCCTGAAGTTCTCTCTCTCTCTGCGCCACTTTGTAGGAGACGAGAGAGATAAGCGTGAGAGAACAACGGCGTGGGCATCCTCTCACAACCTAGGGACACTTCCTGGGGTGTGTGTGTGTGGTGTGTGTGTGTGTGTATTCTGGGCTTCCTCGCCTTGAGTCAGGCGCGTGGCCGTTGCAGGGCTTCGTTTTTAAGGCCGAGGAAAGAGGCGGGCTCGGTGGCACTCTGTGGGGATTGTCTGCTTGGTCCATCGCGCCAATATTGGCTCGAGAAGGGGAGGCTTGTGGAGGCTCAGAGCCGGTCCCTCTCACACAACCTAGACTGGTGGGGATGAAGGGTTGCGAGTGCTGAGAAAGGCCTTCGGGGTCCTTTCCCCTGAGCCAGGGCACAAGGACGAGGAAGCAAACCTCGCTGGCGCTTCTGCGCTTTCCCTGCGATGCCCCCCCCTCCCGCGCCTTTCTCTTGCCGTTTTCCTCACCCTTCTACTGCGTGCTCGCAGCGCCTCCTGGCGGCCCCTGTTGAAAAAGCCGCCACACCGGAGTCCTCCCCCCTGCCTGAAAGGCTCTTGTTTCCTGCCAAGAGGGCCTTTCCATAGAGGGGACCAGAAACTCTGTAGCAATATGGAGTGAACTAGCATCATTTCCGTTTCTGACATTACAAGAAGAAAAGGCGTGTTATCCTGACCGATTTGGGAGTATCTTTTAGAGGCACCTCATAGGCTCAACTCCCTGGTTAGATCCCTAGTGCATAAATCTGGCATTTAGAAATATCCTGCATCAAGTTATAGGAAAGGCATTTACAGTACTCTTAAAGCCACTAAGCAAAGCAATCTAGTGCTGACTGTCACAAGGGCCATGCCCCCGGGGCTTGTCTATACAAGTCCATTAAAAAACGGAGGGTTTGTCTATATGGTCAAAATACCCCTCACGGAATTTGTTCAAAAAACAAGCTGTCTTAATGGGATCCTGCATTGTCTCCTCGTATTGTGAAGGAGGAGGGCCAAAAAAGAGGAAAAACTACGCAAGAAAAGCATTTGTGGCTTTTCCTGACTTTTTTTTTAAAAAGCTCCAGTGATATGTGCATTTTCACTAGTAAAGACAAGCAATTTGACATGAATCACTTCCCCATACAAGAAGACAAAGTGCAAACCTGATTGGCTGGATGAGCGTAGGGGGTGGGGCTGGGTTACTAGGCAAGCACCCACTGCCACCGCATTGGATTTTCACCTGAGTGAGTGGTTGCTAAGGTGATAAAAATGGGATTTGTGCTATCTTTTCTCTCTTTTTTGTTGGGGGGTAGGTGGAATATTGTTTGTGTGCACCATAGAAATAGATTTTTTTTAAAAAGTTCAGCAGCAGATTTAAATATGCGAGTAATCCACTCATAGCCACTGTTTCTGCTGTATTTGTAATCTGTTGTGGGTTTTTTTAAAAAAAGAATATTGTATACTCTCTTTCTTGGTGACCACCTTAAACGTATTAGTAAAAGTAGTCTTTTTTTAAAAAAAACTTTGTAAACTAAGACTTAATTGTACATCAGAATAATGGTTGTACTTCTATTAGTCCCAGGGCCTTGTTTTGTCTTGTATAGCCCTCCCCTTTTTTTTAAACAGATAATACCATAAACTATCAAAAGCCTGGTTATCTATTGGAAAAACTAAAAACATGGATCACTTATTTGAAAGAAAAATGCAAACACTGCATCTCCATCCACTAATGTAAATCTTATGTGAAAAGGAAGCATGAGTGTTTTATTGGGTCAGAATCTATGGGCCTCCAACAGCCCTAAAAGCAATGGCCTTGAAAGTGTTCTTTGCAGAAACCTGTAGGTTGACTTTTTTTTTCAACTGCACCTCAGTAAATATATTTGCTTCTTTTCATATTCAGCTATGCTAATAGGCTAAAAAGCAATCTGAAGCCCTGCTGCATTCTGGATATTGGAATAAATTGATTTAAGCACAAAATAAATTAGATTCTGTTTGGTTCCTATTAGTTTGCCCTCTTGCACAAGATCTTATATTTTTCTGAAAGAGGGTTTTAAGATATTAATTAATTAAAATTTCCCTGGTGAAATGCTAGAACTGCTTTTGTGTAGAAAACAATGGCAACTGAATTTGGAGGGAAAATGAAGCTTTAAAAATTATCTTTGGTTTATTTCAAGTAACCTTTGCTTTTTGTATTCAAACTGCCAACCACATGATGACTGTACACATTCAAGCTACAATAGCAGGGGTTACTTCTTTGCCTCATCCCTAGAATATAGGATGGACAAATCTACAACATCATGAAGAGGAAATCGTTGTTGTGTGCCTTCAAGTAGTTTCTGACTTATGGTGACCCTAAGGTGAACATATCTCAGGGTTTTCTGAGGTTGAAAGTGTGTGACTTGCCCAGTGGGTTTTAATTGTCAAGCAGGGATTCAAACCCTGGTCTCCAGTCATAGCCCACCTCTCGAACCACTACACCATGCTGGCTCTATGAAGAGGAAATACCTCACTTTAAAGAAAGGAATATATATTTGCATAAATGTACATTTCTATGGACTTTATCAAACCACCCCCCACAATAATTTTTTGGCCAGCATATTTTTAAACATTTTATGCTGTCAAAAGTAGATGCGAGTGTGGCAAATTTAAAAGTTAAAGCAAAATCAACACATAAAAAGTTAACACATGCACAGAAACACACTTAAAGGTCTCAAGTACATGGGGGGCAGTCATAAAAAGCGTCCCCTACCTGGCTGTCCTAATCTTACCTGGAAATGTTCTATTATTCATGCTGCATTCACATGAGCACAATGGTGTGAGGAATCAAACACCAGCAATGCCGGCAACAAAGTGGAACAGGAGATCTATTGACGGCTTGGCCCATCAATAAAATAGGACAGCTTTTTGATAAGCTAAGATTGCGAAAGGATGACATTGGCTGGTATGTGCCTGCTTTTGCGACAACGCAGAAAGAATCACAACCCGGAAACATCACCCAAGGAGACCTTATACTGTGCTTTCTGCAACCAGACATGTTTATCTTGGATTGGCCTTTTCAGTCATCAGCACGCTTGCAGAAAGCCTGGGATGCGTCCTTCCTGAATCTTTGTTTGTGAAGAGCAGCCAGAGAGAGAGCATGAAAAATAATTGTGTGTGTTGAACCATCAGAAAGCAAAGTGTCACTACCGTATATTCCGGCGTATAAGACGACTGGGCGTATAAGACCACCACCCCCCCCAATTTCCAGCCAAAAATCTAGGCCTAGGCATATATTCGCCAGATAAGACCACCACCCCCAATTTGGCTGGCTGGGGGAGCCTTGCCAGCTGATCCTCTTTGTTTCCCAACTCATGAGGATCTCCTCGTGAGTTGGGAAAGTGAACAGGATCAGCTGGCAGGGCAACATTCGCCCCTCTCTTCAACCTTCCAGTCAAACTGGACTCAAAGGTGGAGGAAAGGGGCGAAAATGCCCAGTTTGCCTCAGCAGCCCCCTTCCCTCCGTCTTGGCTCTTCTGAAGGGGACCAAGGCGGGGGAAGCGGGGGCAGCCGCGGCAGACCCCTAGATTCGCCCCCTCTCCCCACCGTTTGGCTCCATAGGGAGGATGCGGGGCTGTGGAGCCAAACCCCGGGATTCGCCCCCTCTCCCCATCGTCAAGGGAGAGGGGGCGAATCTAGGGATTTAACTCCACAGCCCCGATCCCTCCTTCTGGGCTCCCTCCTCTCACGATTCCCCACCCCACAGGAGGCTGCACAGTCTCCTGGTGGGTTGGGGAATGTGGGATGGCCAGCTGGCTGGGGGGTGGAGGGAGGGGGCTTCGCAGCCACCCCCCTCTCCAAAGCACGGCTTTGGGGAAGGGGGGTGGCTGGGGGAGGGGGCTTCACAGCCACCCCCCTTCAAAGCGAGGCTTTTGGGAAGAGGGGTGGCTGGGCGGAAGGTGGGTGGGTGGCTGGGGGGAGGGAGCTTCGCAGCCACCCCCCTCTCCAAAGCGAGGCTTTGGGGAAGGGGGGTGGCTGGGGGGAGGGGGCTTCGCAGCCACCACCCCCTCTCCAAAGCGAGGCTTTGGGGAAGGGGGGAGGCTGGGCGGAGGGTGGGCGGGTGGCAGGGAGTAGGGGGCTTCCCAGCCCCCCTCCCTTTCGTGAGGGGGGGTGGATGCACGGGGGGTGGGTGAGGGGAAGGGAGGAGGGGGCTTCTCCGCCACCCCCCCTCCCTGAAAGCCGCGGTTCCGCTGCTTTCAGGGAGGGGGGTGGATGCATGGGAAGTGGGCGGGGGGAAGGGAGGAGGGGGCTTCTCCACCACCACCCCTCCCTGAAAGCCGCGGTTCCGCTGCTTTCAGGGAGGGGGGTGGATGCATGGGGAGTGGGCGGGGGGAAGGGAGGAGGGGGCTTCTCCGCCACCCCCCTCCCTGAAAACCGCGGTTCCGCTGCTTTCAGGGAGGGGGGTGGATGCATGGGGAGTGGGCGGGGGGAAGGGAGGATGGGGCTTCTCCGCCACCCCCCCCTTCCTGAAAGCCGCGGTTCCGCTGCTTTCAGGGAGGGGGGGTGGATGCACGGGGAGTGGGTGGGGGGAAGGGAGGAGGGGGCTTCTCCGCCACCCCCCCAAAGCCGCGGTTCCGCAACTTTCGGGAGGGGGGGTGGAAGCACGGGGGGTGGGCGGGTGGCAGGGAGGAGCACTTTGCTTCACCCCCTGCCCGATCTCCTGCCTCTTCGCTCCGTTTGCGAAGAGGCAGGAGATAGGCAGGCAGGTGAAGCAAAGTATATCCGGCGTATAAGACGACTGTCGATTTTGGAGGGCACTTTTGAGTGCTCAAAAGTCATCTTATACGCCGGAATATACGGTATATCAGCCACCTATGTAGACAACTTTGGATTCTGGAGTATTTTGGATTTCTGGATAAGAGATTCTGTATTATACTTTCAATAGAAAGACAATATATCTCACCACAGTGGGGAGACCACACACAATTTCAGTCTGCTGTGCAGGTGTTGATTGTTGCTGTGCAACTTTGATCCTCTTGTGCTATCATGATACGAGTAAAAAACCCCAAAACTCAAAGACTTGAAGAAACTGATAATTTAGACAAAGTGTTATTTAATGAGCTATACAAAGTGGTTTCAGGATTTTTAAAAACCTGTGTTGGCCAGCACACATAATTACATTTTATTTAAAAACACCTAATATGTCTAAGTCATGAACTGGTTTATTTATTTATGATGAGCTGATTTCCCCCACAGAATGTAACTTTTCTGTATAACTCCATGTGTTTCAGATAATTTCCAGCATTTACTACATTTTTTAAAACTACATATTTGTGGAGCACATTTATCCAGCAAAGTAAATTTGCACTGAAACCTGTCAAGACTACCTGATCCCAATAACAGTGGGATGAAAGGCTAATCAGTCTCCTTGTGCTTAACATTAAGAAATAAAATAGACAGCACTGATTTCATGGGCCTCTTACATATTTATTTCATTTTATGGCAGGGTATGGTGCAATGAAATGACCAGAAATTCCTTTTCTTCTTTCTGTGTTTAAAATTTTTGTATGCCTCAGAACAATCATTGATCATGACACAAAATCTAGGCTTTTTTTTTAATCTTTGTTATTCTAGATTATTTTCCATTACATTTCTTGTGGATGTTCTATCATTTATTTAGGCAAATCTGAAATACAGTTGGATCCCCTTGTCTGCAGAACCAATATCTGTGGTTTCAGTTATCCATGGGACACAAAATAGGGACACATGCCATAGAGTTGCACTGGAAAATGCCTAGAGAGGCATACTCTCTAGGCATCTTCTAGGTCCTCCAAGGCAACTCTTATTGTATGTTTTTACTGGAAGTCCTTCATTTTGATTTGATTCTCTGTTATCTATAGATTCTGGTATCCAGTGTAAGGACTTTATCAGACGGGTTTAATGAAATGGAACAGAAATGCCACAGGATCTCTAAAGAGTTTTTTTTTTTTCAGACGACGTCCTCACCCATTCTGACCCCGTTCTGACCCCATGTGCTTTCCGTTTTGTTTTATTCATGGGGAAAAGTCATCAAGAGATCTCCCATTCCATTTCTGTAACGGAATCACGGGTGTGTGAACTGGTTTGCCATTATGCTGGTGCAATGTTTAAACACTTCCGGGTACGATCTGGACATCCAGGTGAGTGCCAGCCTTTTCTGTACCCTCACCATGTTGCTTTTAAAGCTTTAAAAGTGTTTTGATGCTTTTTTAATTTTTAGAAGTCTGCCTGTATTTTTATTTTTAACCCCCACCCCCTGGCTGCCTGCCTCTCTAAGGTCCTGGAAGGTAAGTAGAGAACACTTCTGGTGGCAATTTGGACATCCAGGTAAGTGACAGACTTTTTTGTACCCTCCCCTGTTTACTTGTTTCCTTTAAAGGCTGTTTAGGTGATTGCTTTAATTTTTTTATGTCTGCAGGGCTTTTTTATTTTTAAATTCCCTGCATGATGCAGGGCTCCCTATAAGATCCTGGGCACTCCATGCAAAACACTTAGATCTGATCCTAACCAACAGAGATGACCTGGATAATGGGGTGCAAGTGGTGGGATCCTTAGGTGAGAGTGATCATGTTCCCCTGGAGTTTGTTATACAATGGAAATGAGAAGCCAGGCATAGTCAGACACGCATTCTTGACTTTAGGAGAGCTGATTTCAATAAACTCAGGGAAATACTGGGGGTGATCCCATGGTCAGGAATACTAAAAGAGAAGAGACCTCAAGACGGATGGGACTTTCTCAAAAGGGAGATACTGAAGGCACAATTTCAAACAGTACCATTGAGGAAGAAAAATGGGAGGTGTCTCAAGAAACCAGGATGGATGACTAAAGAACTTTCAATGGAGCTAAGTTTTAAACGGAACATGTATAGAAAATGGAAAAGGGGGGAAATCACCAAAGAAGGATTCAAACAGATAGCGAACACGTGTAGGAGTAAAGTCAGAAAAGCTAAAGCGCAGAATGAGCTCAGGCTTGCCAGGGTTAAGAACAATAAAAAAAGGTTTTTTTGGGTATGTCCGCAGCAAAAGGAGGAAGAAGGAAAAGATAGGGCCACTAAGTGGAGAAGATGGCAAAATGCTAACGGGACAGAGAAAAGGCAGAATTACTCAACACCTTCTTTGCCTCAGTGTTTTCAGAAAAGGAAAAGGGTGACCAACCTGAGGATAATGGAACAGAGGACACAATAGGGGAAATCCAGCTCAAAATAAGTAAAGAGGTAGTACAGGAATACCTTCTTAATCTAAATGAATTTAAATCTCCAGGACCAGATGAACTACATCCAAGAGTATTAAAAGAGCTGGCAAATATAATCTCAGAGCCATTGGCAATAATATTTGAGAACTCCTGGAGAACAGGAGAAGTTCCAGCAGACTGGAGGAGGGCAAGCGTTCCCATCTTCAAAAAGGGGAAAAAAGAAGATCCCAACAATTATCGTCCAGTTAGTCTGACATCAATACCAGGGAAGATTCTAGAGCAGATCATTAAACAGAGAGTCTGTGAACATTTAGAAGGCAATGCCATAATCACAAAAAGTCAACATGGGTTTCAGAGAAACAAGTCATGCCAGACTAATCTGATCTCTTTTTTTTTTGATAAAGTTACCAGCTTGGTAGATGAAGGGAATGCTGTGGACATCGCATACCTTGATTTCAGTAAGGCCTTTGACAAGGTTCCCCATGACATTCTTGCAAACAAGCTTGTAAAATGTGGGCTAGACAAGTTAACTGTTCAATGGATTTGTAATTGGTTGTCCGGCCGAACCCAAAGGGTGCTCAGCAGTGGCTCCTCTTCGTCTTGGAAAGATGTGACCAGTGGGGTGCCACAGGGTTCTGTCCTGGGCCCAGTGCTATTCAACATCTTTATCAATGACTTGGATGAGGGAATTAGGGGCATACTTATCAAATTTGCAGATGACACCAAATTAGGAGGAGTAGCTAATACTCTAGAGGACTGGATCAAGATTCAGAATGACCTGGATAGACTGGAGAGCTGGGCCAAAGCTAACAAAATGAAATTCAATACGGAGAAATGTAAAGTACTGCATTTAGGGCGGAAAAATGAAATGCATAGATATAGGATGGGAGAGACCTGGCTGAATGAGACTATGTGCGAAAGGGATCTAGGAGTCCTAGTAGACCACAAGTTGAACATGAGTCAACAGTGTGATGCAGCAGCTAAAAAGGCCAATGTGATTTTGGGCTGCATCAATAGAAGTATAGTGTCTAGATCAAGGGAAGTAATAGTGCCGCTCTATTCTGCCTTGGTGAGACCTCACCTAGAATACTGTGTCCAGTTCTGGGCATCACAATTCAAAAAGGATATGAACAAATTGGAGCATGTCTAGAGAAGGGCAACTAAAATGGTGAAAGGTCTGGAAATGATGCCTTATGAGGAGAGACTTAGGGAGCTGGGTATGTTTAGCCTGGAAAAAAGACGGTTGAGAGGCGATATGATAGCCCTGTTTAAGTATTTGAAGGGATGTCACGCTGAGGATGGAGCAGGCTTGTTTTCTGCTGCTCCAGAGACTGGAACACGGAGCAATGGATACAAGCTCCAGGAACAGAGATTCCACCTCAACATGAGGAGGAACTTTTTGACAGTAAGAGCTGTTCAGCAGTGGAACACACTCCCTCGGAGCGTGGTGGGGTCTCCTTCCTTGGAGGTCTTTAAACAGAGGCTATGATACTTTGATTGGGACAAAGAGGTAAGTGACAGCTTTTTTTGTTCCCTCCCTGGGTTACTTCAGTTTTTTTTAAAGGATGTTTAGGTGATTGGTGCACTTCTTTGAGGTTTGAGGGATTTTTTATTTTTAAATTCCCCATGCGATTTGGTCTCCAGGAAGCGGATTTTTATTTTATTTTATTTTTTATTATTTAGTTATTTATACCCCGCTCTTCAGCCACAAGGCTATCAGAGCGGCTTACAAGTTGTTTTAAGCAATAGCTATTTACACATCTACACTGCATTAAGCAGCTTCCAATGTGTGTTAGCTAATTGACCCCACAAGCTGGATACTCATTTTACTGACCTATGAAAGGATGGAAGGCTGAGTGAACCTTGGGTTTTGGTCTCCAGGAAGGGGAGGGGGCTTTGTGAGAGCTCCATTCTCTTCCTGGACAGCCGGCGAAGGGGGAAGCAGTTTCTGTCCCGGGATTAAGGTAAGTGTGTGAACATTTTTTTTAATTCAGTTACAAGGACGGGAGGCAGGTGGGCGGGTAATGGAACAGGAACGGGTTTTAAGGGCCCATCTGATAAAGTCCTAAGTCCAGTAAGTAAACCCTCATGGATACAGGGTTCTGACTGTACTGTAAAGAGTTAGGAAAGGGAATTGGTCAGTATACGAAAACATCATGGCTGTTTCTGTGTCTTCTTCTTGCTGATCCATTCCACTATTAAAGTTTAGCCCTTATGTGCTTGACAGGGACCGATTTATTCTGCCTGTTCTTCATGGTGCTCATTACCTTTGGAGAGCCTGTGGAATGTTATTAGTGCCCCTAATGAGCCCCCACCTCCAGGAACCCCCAAAATTGGCTTATTAATAATTTGGCTTATTAATGTGGCCTTCCACTGGGAAGTCAGGGACTTACTATATGGATCAGGGGCTTACTATATGGATCACAAGAGGCAGTACTGAAAGGCATGCATATCCCAGGAAGGACTACTGACAAATTCCAAAGCTATGAGGAAAACATAAGAGGTCAAAAGGACATTGCTCCACCACACACCCAAGTGACAGACAAAGCAGATTATCCCTTTGTTTGAAGGTTTGAGTTTCCCTCCCCCAATCACCTAACCATCAAAAGAGGCAGCTCAAGCTTTGTGAATTCAATCTTCAGAACATTTAAGGCAGTTGCAACACATCAACATCTATTTTCAAGGCCAAGAGTCTTCCTGGAACTCATTGTGCAATCCTTAGAATGTATTGTTTCAGCCCATGAAACTTCTCAACCCCAGGGCATATTTTTCATATAAAAACTGGCCAAAAATCATGCCTCACTGTGCATAGAGCCCTTGCTTCGGGACACTAAGTCTCTCTCTGTGTTAGCCACACCAGATTCATCCATCCATGCTGCTGATTTGTTCAACAACTTCGGACTACAAGACAGGTGTCGTATCACCCCAAAAATCTCAATTTCTATCCCTCTGGCAACTTCTCTCTCTTTCTGAATGCTTTTTGTACGAATGTGTGTGTGCTTGGTGTAATTTTTATGTCTTTAATAAATATCATTGTTAATTTCTCATTTTGTGTTTGTGTGCATCTGTTCAGAGTTAGTAGGGGTATAATTGGTGTAAAGATACCCTCTCCACTGCCTCCTTTTGCATTGCTAAGGTCGAGTTGCTGCTAATTTCCCCAACATATTAGAAACTCGATATTTTCTTGGTTTTTCCAAGACCTCTTTGGGTAACAATGTGGCATATCTTTTTTGGCACTGCCTGGGAGTAAATTGTACAGGTTGTCCAATGGCTAGACAAGAGCCACACTTCCTGGGATTACTTGTTATCTCCGAAATTATTCTAATTTTATTTTGTATGATGTGTGCGCATGTGTTTTTGCCTTTTGTGTAGTGTTCCACAAAAACAGCCATACTGTATCTTCCAGGAAGGAGTTCCTGCTTTTAGTGCTCCCAAGTCTTTGAGTTCATCTTTGATATTTTCCTCTTAACTATTCCTATGCACAAAGGTCAACACCCCCCCCCCCGTATACACGGTACCGGTACTCATGGTCCCCCCCCCAAAGGTCCCTCTAGGCATTTCCTAGGTCCTCCAGCATGATTCTATGGAGTTTGCTATTAGCCATGGTTTCAAGTATTCATGGTAAATCTGGTAATGTATCCCCTGCAGATATGGTGGGCGACTTGTATATTTATAGAGCAAAGAACACATATGAAATCTAGAATAGCATTATGTGTTAGTTAAATTATTCTAAAACAGCTTAGCTGTGCCATTGAAATATGGATGAAGGAAGAAGGCCAAAATATGACTTGTCCAAAGTCTGCTTCACCAGTATCCAGGCGAAAGGAATTTAGTCACTGTGAAGCGTTGACTGAAATGCCCATGGGCTTGTGAAGTCAAAGGCTTTCACAGCCGGCATCCGGTTTTTTTCTGAGCTGTGAGGCCGTGTTCTAGAATAGTTTCTTTCTGATATTTCGCCTGCATCTGCGGCTGGCATCCTCAGAGAATGGTTGTGTAGGTGTGTGTGTGGAGTTTATATGCTGTGAACCCCTATTGGGGAGGATATGTAAATTTGTGAAATTGAATTGTTAGTTTCTGGGTATAGAAAAGTTAGTGTCTGTTTGGCTAATAGTTGGTTGATGGGCCATTATCTGCTGGAAATCCTCCTGTCCCTGGGTGGAATTCCTTTTAAGTATTGAGTTTTGATTCTATTGTTTTTCAAAACTGGGAGCCAGATTTTGTTTACTTTTCAGATTTCTTCTTTCCTGTTGAAGTTGTCCAGGTGTTTGTGGATTTCAATAGCTTCTCTGTGCCTTCTGACATGATAGTTAGAATCATAGAATCATAGAATTGCAGAGTTGGAAGAGACCACAAGGGCCATCCAGTCCAACCCCCTGCCATGCAGGGAATCACGATCAAAGCATCCCCGACAGATGGCCATCCAGCCTCTGTTTAAAGACCTCCAAGGAAGGAGACCCCACCTCTCTCCGAGGGAGTGCGTTCCACTGCCGAACAGCTCTTACTGTCAAAAGTTGTTGGCCTGGTCCAGAATTTCTGTGTTTTCAAATAGCATTTTTGGGGTTCACAGGGGTTCACAGCATATAAACTCCACACACACCTACACAACCATTCTCTGAGGATGCCAGACACAGATGCAGGCAAAACGTCAGAAAGAAACTATTCCAGAACATGGCCTCACAGCCCGGAAAAAAACCAAGTAAAAGTCCATGGGCTTGTTTGCATACATAATCTATATTAAAAAAGGTGCTCTCAGATGTTCTGAGCCATGATTTCAGTCCTGGCCTGGGAATTGTGAAGAAATGTGATCATGTGCCAAACACATTTGTCTCAACTACAGCCAATCCCCCTCCTCTCCCAATTCATGCAGAAGATATGCCAGCTCTGAAGGAATATATTTCAAGGAAATTGTAGGACTCCTATCATGTTTTCTCTCTCTTCTTGCTCCTTTCCTTTAAGGATCATAAAAAGGCATTGAAAAAACAATGAGAATGGTAGGGTTAGGACTGTAGACATAGCTATGTCTCTCTTCACATGATAGTTAATGGGTGGAATGAGTTCTCTTCACAGTAATCTGATAGCAAGCCCATGGCCATACATGCAAAGCTGACTCCTGTTTGGAACTGAACAAAAGCAATGTGTGTGTGTGTGTGGGGGGGAGAGGTTGAATGAATTAATGTTAATAGCCCGGGATATTCTGCAATGATTTTCAAAGGAAGCTAATCCTGAGAAGGCTTGTGCTTAATCCAAAGACCATACTGTAATGATTTTCTGTGAGGACACTGAGCTATCATGGCTCAGAAAATATGAGTCATTCTGCTTTGCTCTCCCATCCCTATCTCTGCATGCTCAGGGAGGCTAAGTGAGAAAGAAAACACAATAAAAGCTTGTGGGGAGTTGGCACCTGAATGGAAAGAGATTACCCTGGGATGGAGAGTACCCTGGGATATTTTTCTCTATCCCCATTTGATATGGGCCACAGGATTTGCTACATGTAGCTCTACATATGCTATGCATCTCCACCACCTGTGTTCAGCTTACATATTTGTGAATAAACCCAAATATCTTTAAAATTACCTAAATTTCCAGGGATCTCCCAAAAGGAGCTAAACCTGTGTAAAAGCTGGCCTGGGAACTGCTCACCACTTGACTAAGGGTTCATCTACATGATCCAGGATACACTGGTCCCGCGCCGGCACATGCTGGGCATGTTTCAGGCCCATTCCTCCTCTGTTCCATTCACAAAAAGGAGGCAATCTTGACAGGCATGCTATGCTGCCCATCACTGCAGCCATCTCCATCACCATCTCCCTGGCTGTCCCAGAAGCAAGGACGCCAGCCTCCAACATGTGACCAAGGCCCCCTGCATGTGACCAGCTTTGGTCACATGCTGCAGGACTCCTTCCTGCTTTGGACAGAGTGAGGCAGACCAGCAGCTAAAGCAACTGACTGGCCTGCCAGATGGGCTCCTGTGAAGAAGCAGGCCCAGTCCATTCTTTCCCAGTGGGAATGGATTAAACCAGGTATTTTTTAAAAACACGCTAAAGGGCTGTACCCCATCTGAACCCTGTATCTGCCCTAGGGGTGGTGATGACAGAAAGGGGCAAAAGGCCTGTGTCATGAGGACTGCAGGGCTCTAAGACAGGGACAAGGCAACATGGATTGCCTATGTAGGCAAGCTGTAAGAGAAGAGCAAGTAGCAGTAGCTGTGGGACTTGTAGGGGGATAGAGGTAGATGCTCCTCAAAGTGATTTTCCCCAGACAGTTTTGGAAGGCAGCGGATGCTGTCTGATCTTGGAAGATAAATAGGGTCAGTTCTGGTTAGTACTTGGATGGGAGACCACCAACCAATACCAGGTGCTTTAGGCAATATTTCAGAAGAAGGAATGGACAAAGCCACAAGAAAACTCTATGAAATTCATGGGGTCACCATAAATCCACAGGCAACTTGAAGGCACATGCACATAAACAGTTTTGCAAAAGCCTGGTTATTTATATACATCCCAATATGGGTTCAGGGATGTTTTATCTAATTTTTTGTGTGTGTGCATGTGCCCATGTTGGCATGTATTTTGTTATTGTAAACTGTCCTGTGAGAATAGATGCCATAGGTCCTAAAAACAGGATTTTAACTCTAGTAAATAAATTTCTTTTTTTCAGTTGTAGCCACTCTAAATTGAATGGGAAAGCCACAAACATCTGAACAGCAAGGCTCTGCAAGTAACAGAAATTATACACAATGTTTTAGAAATAAAAATGTGTTAGGTGGGCAAGAATTACATATTTTATTGTACAGAATAAAAGCAGATGTTTCTACAATTAGATAGTATGTCTACACTGTATTACCTGACAAATCTTATGATAATTTAAGCACAGAATTTGATTTAGGCAGTAACTACTAATAGAACTAACATATCGGATGGTTTTGAGGTGAAGTCATTTCTTGATCTGAATTTTGTAAGACAAGAAATTTAAAAGAAATCTCCACTGAGGAAATACACGACAATGAAACCCTCAAGACTAAAGGCACTCTTCTGCTCTGCTATCATTATTTGCGAAATTGCCCCAGGCTGTTTTTTAATCTATCTAAATTGAAGTTCTGTCTAAACCAATGGTTGAGTGTCTGGACCTTAGCTGTGGAGGGTGAGTTGCAATGCCAGGTTGGTAAAAACAAGACCCACATTATCTATGATCTTCTTTTGGAAGAGGACGCCAACCTGGCTTGCTTCACTGAGACCTGGCTGGGATAGGATAGCACCATAACTTGGCTGCAGGCCCTCCCAGCCAGGTAATCTGTCAGTGAGCAGGTAAGGGGAAGTGGGTGAGGGGGTGGAGTGGCTCTGTTTCATAAAAATAACCTTACCTTGACCAGGATACCTGTCCAGAAATCGGTCCATTTCGAGTGTATGTACCTGAGCCTGAAGACCAGGGAGAGTCTAGGGATTCTGTTACTATACCGTCTGCCCTATTGTCTAACAGACTCCCTAACCGAGCTGACACAACTGGCCTCAGCGTTGCTGTTGGAGTCACCCAGACTGTTAGTTCTGGGTGACTTCAACATCCCACTTGAGACCAGCTTGTCAAATCTATCAGGTGCAGCTCGGGAGTTCATGGAGTCCATGACAAACATGTGCCTGTCCCAATTGGTCAATGGGCCCATTCATTGTGTGAGTCATACCCTCAATGCGGTCATTAGTACAGAACAGGAATATCCATGGGCGGAGGTGACTAAAACCACTGCATTGTCATGGACGGATCACTTCCTGATCAAGGCTGAACTCAAGGCCTCTGTCCATCCCATTGAGGGTGGAGGACCTATTAGAATGGTCTGCCCTCGAAGGCTAATGGAACCAATTGGATTCCAAAAAGCCTTAGAGGGTTTATTGGTTGGTAACACCAGTGATTCTGTTGAAGCCTTGGTCAATACCTGGAACACCGACCTTACCAAGGCTATCGACACGATTGCTCCCAAGCGTCCTCTCCAACCCGCCTACACCCGGGGTCGAGAGGAGCAGCGACAGGGCTTCAGAAGCCCGCATCGCTGCTTCTGGGAGGGCAGAGGGGGTGGAGAGGAGCAGCGACGGGGGCTTCAGAAGCTGCCTTTTTTCCAGGCTAAACATACCCAGCTCCATAAGTCTCTCTTCATAAGGCATCGTTTCCAGACCTTTCACCATTTTAGTCACCCTTCTCTGGACACACTCCAATTTGTCAATATCCTTTTTGAATTGTGGTGCCCAGAACTGGACACAGTATTCTAGGTGAGGTCTGACCAAGGCAGAATAGAGGGCACTATTACTTTTCTTGATCTAGACACTATACTTCTATTGATGCAGCCCAAAATCGCATTGGCCTTTTTAGCTGCCGCATCACACTGATGACTTGTGGTCTACTAGGACTCCTAGATCCCTTTTGCACATAGCCTTGTTCAGCCAGTCTCCCCCATCCTGTATCTTTGCATTTCATTTTTCCGCCCTAAGTGCAGTACCTTACATTTCTCCGTATTGAATTTCATTTTGTTAGTTTTGGCCCAGCTCTCCAATCTATCCAGGTCATTTTGAATTTTGATCCTGTCCTCTAGGGTATTAGCTACTCCTCCTAATTTGGTGTCATCTGCAAATTTGATAATTCTCTCATCCAAGTCATTGATAAAGATGTTGAATGGAGCATTATGATCTGCATGTCCTGATGTGGCCATATAAAGTAAACAAAATTTTGCATACTATTTATTTTACTGCATTGGAAATGTATGTCCTTCTCTGGAACATAAAAAATACAACACATGTTTCACAAAAATAAATTCTTACCTTAAAATTGATTGTGACAGGAAATATTCACAGTAACAGGAAGGAAAGCAAAGATGAAAGTAAATATACCTAATTCATAGACCTCCTAAACCTACCCATGGGTCTCAGGAGCCAGTTTAAGAAGCCTTGTTGAAGCTAAACTGTATCACTAAACTGTATCACCTTCTTTGTCATCTCTATGACTGACACAAATTGCGTTATCTGCGCCTGCGCAGTGTATCGTTTGGAACCTAGACCTGTTATGTAATTGTTTACATATAGACCTAGACCTGTTATGTAATTGTTTTGGTGGTGGTCATAATTATTTAGCCCAAGATATTCTGGTCAGAATCAGAGTGTTTTTGTTAACAGAGCAATGGGAAGGTGGTTGAGCTTTCAGCTCTGTGTGCATCGGTCACTATTGCATTGATAAGTACTGCACTGGAGGTTGTTTTTAACACACACACAAAAATAAAACTTTTTTGGCATTTACAAGGAAATCTTCACAGACCCTAAGACCATTCATTTCTTCCCACCTCCATATTCCTCAGCAAACATAAAATATACTCTGTTATCTATCATAGGATTCTGGAAAATCAGGACAAATGATACCAAGCAGGTATTATTTGAAGACAAAACATTTTCCTTGCTTCCATACTCATTGAAATGGGACAATATAGGGAGGGGGGGGAACTGTTTTCAATGAGAAACAAAATTTGTGCTTTGTTAAATCATTACATCATATTACAAACAAGAGGCAGGGTGGAATATCTTGTACAATGAATTCAAAAGCCTATTTCTTTTTTTTTCCATTTCTTTTTAACTGTGGCACAAAACTGTCTCTAACAGAAATTGTGCAGAGATTTTACACCTTTCCATTTGCTAGACATACATCATAATTTCCTATACTCATATATAAACAACTCCTTGCTACATAAAAGTAGTATTTTTCTTTCCAGCTCACCTTTCAAAAACAGCAGCAGCAGCAACCCTTTCTATGTCTACTGCAGGGTGCTGCTGGGACAGAAGAACTGTATTCTTTCTGGAGCTACAATTGTCACACCAAATGCTGTTGATTTAACAGGCCATGCACTGATCTAGTGTTGCTACCACTGTTTGGATTTTCACTCCTTTTCACCACTGGTAATTTTGATGTGATCTCTTCTGATTTCTAACGGCTACCTTTTATTGAGGATTTTATCCTGATAATTAAAATAAAAAGCCAAATGCTCAGGTCTAACTTTACAATTTAAAAAGAGTGTAATACTTGTTAAAAAAACACACTGCCCTATATCTTATTGTTAGTCCCAACTAGAGTACACTTATTAAGTCAGTGGGATTTACCTGTGTGTTGACTCACTATTCAACAGTTAATTGAACAGGTCTACTCTAGTTGGGACTGTCTAACGGGATGCCAGCATTTATTTCTAAATTAAGTAATAATCAGACTATTGTATAGCCCTAATATTGACCATATGGTGCACTATCATTACAGTAGCCTAGATGTATAATCTATAAACCTTTAAATTGTAGAGTGACTGTTTTGAATGCTTCTATGGAAACAAGTGGCTCATATGGAAACAAAAACAAAAAAATCCATAATTAAAGACTTCTATAACCTTTACAGCTCAAGTAATAAGAATGTTAGCTAAGACTGCCACCTTGTGGCAGAAACATGAATTCCAGGGATTATGTTTGATAATACAGGTTGAGTCACCCTTATCTGAAAAGCTTGGAACCAGAGGTATTTTGGATTTTGGAATATTCCATATTTTGGAATACTTACATATACATAATAAGATATCTTGGAGATGAGACCCAAGTCTAAACACAAAATTCATTTGTGTTTCACAGACACTTTATACACATAGCCTGAAGATAATTTTATACCACAATATTTTAAATACTTTGGCCATGAAACAAAGTTTGTATACATAGAATCATCAGAAAACACAGAAAACATATAGTGCCCTGTCATGTTGGCACTCAATAAAATTATGGATTTTGGAATATTTAAGATTTTGGAATTCTGGATAAGGAGTCTCAAAACAGTATGCAAATGTGCATGTTACTATGAAATAGAAATTGTCACCAGAGAGAAAGCCGGATAAAATAGAGTGAAGAGAAATGAAAGAAATAAAAAAAACTTTGTTTATTTACTTATACTATAAATTTGGTTAGATAATGTAAATTTGTAACTTGTTTATATATTTATTTTTTTTACTTACACAAATACTTGGATAATACATGCCTCTCTGCAATGTAAAGTTCTCAGGAAAGTTTACCATAAACAAACATAAAAACAGTTTAAATGCAAAGTAAAATGTAAACAGAAAAAACAACAAAAGAAAAGCCACAGTAACCCACAATGAAATTAATGTTTTTTAAAACAGAGTGCCAGGTTTCTTGTGTAATAGCCTTAGGTGCAGAGAAATGTCTTCACTTGGCAGTAAAAATACCAGAGTGATGGTTGCATACAAATATTTACGGGGATACTGTTCTAGACCTAGGGTGCCACTGAAAAGGGCATTTTACCTGGCAGCCACTTACTTTATTTTATTAGGTGGGGCATTTAGCGTTGGGCCTCTGAGGAAAAAGAATAGTTTGCTATTCACATAGAAGCAGAGGAGGCAGTCTTTCAAGTAATGGTTCCAAGAAACTTAAGTTGCAAAAGTGGCAGTATGCTTCTCCAACTCCAGCACACTTGTACACAGCTTACAAAGCTCGCACAAGGAGACATCTGAGACCAGTTTGTGCCAGCTTCTCACCCTATATGCTAGGGGGTTTTATGGACCCTCAAAATATCAACATTAATTTGGGGAATTAATGTACTCAGCTTGGCTATGCAAGAAGGGACAACAGATAGTGGGGTTCTTTTGATCGTTGTATACCAGTAATCAGGAGGAGACGTTAAGCTAAATAGTACAATATGTTGACCTTTATTTGGAAAAACAATAATAACAACATTCACACATACATTCAGGCTTCAAGCATTCACACAACACTAGTGAATAAAGTAAGAAATATTGGAACAGAGGGATAGAGAAGGGAGTTGTTTGTGGGAGATATGACACCTGTCCTGTAGAGATGAGGTTGTGAAAGAAACCAGCAGAGTCAGGGTAGGTAACAAGCTGTTCTCTTCATTCTCGGCTCTCCATTTTGTTCATCTGGGTAGCATCCCAGGCTGGCTTATAGTTCTGCCCTCCCACAAGCTGGGATGGCCACTGTTTAGCTGACAGAGAAAATAATTGCCCAACCAGTTCTGGGGGAGACAGGCTGGGGTCAGAACAGCCTGGCTGCATCATCATTCCCTTAGCATTGGTCCCAGGCTGCCAGCTCAGCAATGTCAGACCAGAAGGAGGGAAGGAGGGCAGGAGATTAAAAAAAAAAGTGGGGGGAGAGAAGAAGCTTATATGGTAAGCCAGGGTGGATGCTTCCTTCAGTCTCCCGAAGCCCAAGAGCCTGATTAAGTAAACTAGTGGGACTTTATGTTCCACCAGATTACATTCAATTTCAGCCAAAATCTGCACCTTAAATTGTTCTTGGAAACAGACTGGAAGCCAATGCAGTTAACCAAGGAGAGGTGTAAAATGACCAAAATGCCTAGCTCCACTTAGTAACGCTGAAAACCTGTTTTGAAGAACCTGCGCTTTCTGAACCATTTTTACAGTAACCCCACATATGATATTTTGGAATACTCCAAGTGGGAGGTTCCCACTAGAGCTGGAGTGCAAAACATAAAATTATTGCAGCTCCATCATGCTTCCTGCCCCCATCCATTTATCCATGGGCATAAACTGAGAATTGCTGCTTCCAGAAGTCTCCAGGACTGCCATTTCTTCTCTAAAGTAGAGGATCTTACAGGTTTGGCTTTTTGGCTGTTTCTTTCAACGTTGTTGCTGGTGATGGTGGTCTTCAAATCATTTCCACCTTATGGTGACCCTAAGGCAAATCTATCATGGGGGTTTCATGGCAAGATTTGTTCGGGGGGGGGGTTGCTTTTGCCTTCCTCTGATGATGAGAGAGTGTGACTTGCCCAAGGTCACCCAGGGGGTTTCCATGGCCATACCTTCCAATTCTCCCAATTTAGCAGGGACAATCCCAATTAGAAGGCAATGCCATAATCACAAAAAGTCAACATGGGTTTCAGAGAAACAAGTCATGCCAAATTAATCTGATCTCTTTTTTTGATAAAATTACCAGCTTGGTAGATGAAGGGAACGCTGTGGATATTGTATACCTCGATTTCAGTAAGGCCTTTAAAAAGGTTCCCCATGACATTCTTGCAAACAAGCTTGTAAAATGTGGGCTAGACAAGTTAACTGTTCATTGGATTTGTAATTGGTTGACCGGCGGAACCCAAAGGGTGCTCAGCAGTGGCTCCTCTTTGTCTTGGAAAGATGTGACCAGTGGGGTGCCACAAGGTCTGATCCTGGGCCCAGTGCTATTCAACATCTTTATCAATGACTTGGATGACAGAATTAGGGGCATACTTATCAAATTTGCAGATGACACCAAATTAGGAGGAGTAGCTAATACCCTAGAGGACAGGATCAAAATTCAAAATGACTTGGATAGACTGGAGAGCTGGGCCAAAGCTAACAAAATGAAATTCAATACGGAGAAATGTAGGGTACTGCACTTAGGGCGAAAAAATGAAATGCATAGATATAGGATGGGGGACACCAGGCTGAATGAGACTACATAGAAAAGGGATCTAGGAGTCCTAGTAGACCACAAGTTGAACAAGAGTCAACAGTGTGATGCGGCAGCTAAAAAGGCCAATGTGATTTTGGGCTGCATCAATAGAAGTATAGTGTCTAGATCAAGGGAAGTAATAGTGCCGCTCTATTCTGCCTTGGTCAGACCTCACCTAGAATACTGTGTCCAGTTCTGGGCATCACAATTCAAAAAGGATATTGACAAATTGGAGCGTGTCCAAAGAAGGGTGACTAAAACGGTGAAAGGTCTGGAAACGATGCCTTATGAAGAGAGACTTAGGGAGCTGGGTATGTTTAGCCTGGAAAAAGATGGCTAAGAGGTGATATGATAGCCCTGTTTAAGTATTTGAAGGGGTGTCACGTTGAGGATGGAGCAGGCTTGTTTTCTGCTGCTCCAGAGACTGGAAGACGGAGCAATGGATGCAAGCTCCAGGAACAGAGATTCCACCTCAACATTAGGAGGAACTTTTTGACAGTAAGAGCTGTTCGGCAGTGGAACACACTCCCTCGGAGTGTGGTGGGGTCTCCTTCCTTGGAGGTCTTCAGACAGAGGTCGGATGGCCATCTGTTGGGGATGCTTTGATCGTGATTTCCTGCATGGCAGGGGGTTGGACTGGATGGCCCTCGTGGTCTCTTCCAACTCTACAATTCTATGATTCTATGATTCTAATCCTCTGTCATCCCAATTTTTCATCTGTTTTTAAAATGTCCCAATTTTTATGCCTCCCACTTTCCTTCTTTGTCCTCAGCTTATTTCTTTTGCTGCAAAGTGAATTCAAACTACAAAAGTGCTTTGCACTCAGTTAACCCAGCAGGGAAAGAGGAGAGGAGGGGATGACTCTTGCCCTTTTCATTAGGCTCAGGCAAAAGCAAAATGTTGCAGCATGTCCTACCTTGTGTGTTCTTCCTTTTGCCAACTTGACCACACTCTGTTGTTGCTTGGTGACATGTGTCCTGGTTTTCATCAATGAAATGTTGGAGGATATGATGGAAACATCAATCTGGATTCAGGGTGGGAAAATCAGCAACACCATGAAGAGGATGTTGTTGTTGTATAAAGAATCATAGAGTTGGAAGAGACCACACGGGTCATCCAGTCTCTCTCTGTCTTTCTGTCTCTGGCTTTTCTTTGCAAACGAAGATTCAGGAAGGACCCCCAATCAAAGCACACCCAACAGATAGCCATCCAGCCTCTGTTAAAAACGTCCAGAGAAGGAGACTTCACCACACTCTGAGGCATCATATTTCACTGCTGAACAGCTCTTACTGCCAGGAGGTTCTTCCTAATGTTTAGATGGAATCTCTTTTCCTGTAGTTTGAGTCCATTGTTCCATGTCTTTGTCTCTGGAGCAGCAAAAAACAAGCTTGACCTATCCTCAGTATGAGATCCCTTCACGTATTTAAATATGGCTATCATGTCACCTCTAACCTTCTCTTCTCCAGGCTAAACATACCCAGCTGTCTAAGCTGCTCAATATAGGGGATGGATTCGAGACCTCTCACCATTTTGATCACCCTCCTTTGGACATGTCCAGCTTCTCAATATCCTTTTTGAATTGTGGTACCCAGAACTGGACACAGTATTCCAGATGAGGTCTGACCAAAGCAGAATAGAGTGGCACTATTTATTGCCTTGATCTACACAATACTCCTATTGATGCAGACTAGAATTGCATTGGCTTTTTTAGCTGCTGCATCACACTGCTGACTCATGTTCAGCATGTGGTCTACTAAGACTCCTAGATCCCTTTTGCATGTACTGCGATCAAGCCAGGTGTCACTCATCCTATATTTGTGCATTTCATTTTTACTGCCCAGGTGTAGTATCCTACATTTCTCCCTGATAAAATTCATTTTGTTAGTTTTGGCCCAGCTTTCTAATCTGTTAAGGTCATTTTGAATTCTGATCCTGTCCTCTGGGGTATTAACTCCCCCTCTTAATTTGGTGTCATCTGCAAACTTGATAAGAATGCCCTCTATTTCCTTATCCAAGTCATTGATAAAGATGTTAAATAGCATGAGGCCCAAGACAGAATCCTGTGGCACCCCACTAGTCACTTCTCTCCAGGATGAAGAGGAGCCATGGGTGACTAACCTTTTGGTTGGGTTGGTCAACCAATTACAAATCCACCTGTGATAATGGAAAGGCTCCATTTCCCATTCTCTGCCAGATCAGCAATCAGATAAACAAAAGGTTAACTAGGGTCTTTAGGGTCAGCATCATCACATGATGTCATAGGTCACAAGGGACACTGACCAATCAGGAATCCCAGAGTGGACAAGCTTTGAGATGCTTTGAAGGTGAGGTAATAAACACTGCCTCAGGGCCATGAGGCAGAAGAACAAAGGAGCCCTGAGATGGGGGGAACCTCATCTCAGGAGAGAGATGAACAAAGAGAACAATGGGACCCTGGAAGAAGGCTATTTGAGACTGGTCTGGAAACAGACATGTGGCTCACAGCCCCTCTGGATTCAACAGACTGAACTTCATGTCAGTGAGTGAGTAGATCAGGAAATGTATTAGCTAGATTGCATTAGGGAATTATGTTATTTTTCCACTTGGCTAAATGCTTAACTATCTCTGTAACGTCTATGCATGTGCCTGGAAGGGAGGAGCTTTTCATGAGGATTATCTGCATGTTATGAACTCTGTTTTGGAATAAAAAAGCTTTTAAAAATCTTTCTCAGCTGATGTGCACACGTGCCATGTTTTGCTCGGTCGGTTCTCTTCTCTTCAGGATAGATGGGAAGGGAAGGGAATTCCCTGCAAAGTGGCAGGGAGTAGAGAAGGAAACTGCATGGTCTCCCTTTGGACCATGTTGTAAGGGGGTGTACAATTCAAAGGGTGGTGGCATCTAGAGAAAAAGGGGAACAATTAAGGGAATTCCCAGGCAGAGGAACCCCAGGATTGTGTCTCATAAGGCAGTAGAGCCTCAGAGGCATGTGCGTAAGTGCACACTGAGGCAAAGGCTGTATCACATGGTGGCAGTGGTTAAAAAGGGCAGCTTAGGGGTTCTCAGAAGCCAGAAGAAACCCCCCAGCTGTATCACACCACCTAACAGTTGCATTCTCCAGCCCATATGTTACTAACTTTTTATGCATGGATATCATGGGGGAACTTGTCAAAGACCTTATTGAAATCAAGATACACTGCATCCACAGCATTCCCTTCATCTATCAAGTTTGTAACTTTATATAAAAAAAGTAATAAGATTACAGTTGTCCCTTCATATTTGCTGGGTTTGGTTCCAGGACCCCCCATGGATACCAAAATCCATAAATATTCAAGTCCCATTATATGCAATGGCATAGCAAAATGGTGTCCCTTATATAAGATGGCAAAATCAAGGTTTGCTTTATGGATTATTATTGTTTTAAAGAATATTTTCAAGCCATGAATACTTACATCTATGGATACCAGATCCATGGATACGGAGGGACAACTGTAGTCTGGCATGACTTATTTTTGAGAAACCCATATTGGCTTTTTGTGACCACAACATTCCTAAGTGCTTACAGACTGTCTGTTTAATGATCTGCTCTAGAATCTTTCCTAGTATTGATGTCAGGATGACTGGGCAATAATTATTTGGGTCTTCTCCCCACCACCTTTTAAAGATGGGTACAGCATTTGCCTTCCTCCAGTCTGCTGGGATTTCTCCTGTTCTCCAGAAATTCTCAAAAATTATTGACAGAGGTTCTGAGATTACTTCTTCCAGTTCTTTTAATATGCTTGGCCTTGGAGACTTAAACTTATTTATACTGGCCAGGTATTCCTGAACTACCTCTTTACCTATTCTGTGCTGCATTTCCCCTACTGCATCATCTGCTCCATTTCCCCCAGGCTGAGCACTGTTCTCCTTTCCAGAGAAGACTCAGGCAAAGAAGGTGTTGAGTAGTTCTGTCTTTTCTTTGTCCCGTTAGCATTTCACCATCTTCTAGATGGCTCTACCATTTCCTTGCTCTTCTTTTTGCTACGAACACAACCAAAACGTCCCTTTATTATTTTTAACCTCTCTAGCAAGCCTAGAGCTTCATCTGTGCTTTTAGCATTTCTGACTTTCCCCCTACCTGAGCTGGCTATTTGTTTGAATTCTTCTTTGGTGATTTCCCCCTTTTCCATTTCTTGTACATGCCCCTGTTCAATCTTAGTTCAATTGAAGAACTTCCATCCTGGTTTCTCTAGACACCTCCCATTTTCCTCCTCATCAGAATTGTTTGAAGTTGTGTTTTCAATATCTCACTTTTAAGAAACTCCCATCCCTCATGAACTTCTTTCTCTTTTAGTATTCCTGACCATGGGGTCACACACTGTAATCCCCTAAGATTACCGAAATCAGCTTTCTTGAAGTCTAGAATGCATGTCTGACTATGCTTGGCTTCCCCTTTCATCTGTATAACAAACTCCAGAAGAACATGGTCGCTTCCCCACAAGGATCCCACCACTTCCACCCCATTAATCAGATCTTCTCTGTTGATTAGGATCAGATCTGAAATAGCTGATCCCCTATTTGCCTCTTCTACTTTCTGGACAATGAAATTGTCTGCAAGGCAAGTGAGGAATTTGTTGGACCTTAAATTTTTGGCAGAGAATCATAGAATCAAATATCAGGATAGTTTAAATTCCCCATTACTACTACACCTCTCCTTTCTGAATGTGTGGTTATCTGCTCCAGGAAGGCATCATCCTAGTTCTCAGTTTGGCTTGGAGATCTGTAGTAGACCCCCACAATGACATCCCTGCTTTTTTCTCTCCCCTTTGAGTTTTATCCAGATGCTCTCAACCTGGCTCCCAGGATTTATGTCATGGATTTGTTCACAGGTGTACACATCCTTAACATATAATGCTACTCCACTTCCCTTCCTGTTTGGTCTATTTCTATTACTACATTCCAATCATGAGACCTCATCCCACCAAGTTTCAGTGATGCCTGTTATATTTGTTTTGCTGTGCTAAGAGTTCAAGTTCATTCTGTTTATTTCCCATGTTCTCTGTGTTAGTATACAGACATCTAAGACCATGGGCCATCCCCCCCATCTGTCTTTTGAAGGTTTTATTCCTTCCAGTGTTGGGTTCTTATACTATTCACCTTGTTCTCTGTATAACATTTGGGCTATTATCTCCAGCACTTGATGAATTCCTACCCTCAAGAATACAGTCTCCTTCCCCGACACAACCCAGTCTAAAGCCCTCCTAATCAGATCTTTCACTCTTAGAAAAAAATTCCTGCCAACTGCTGTGAGGTGCAACCCATCCCTTGTCAGACGTCCACCTTCCTGAAACTGTACCCTACGGTGGTGGTGGTTGTGTGCCTTTAAGTTATTTCTGGCCTAAGGTGAACCTATCACAGGGTTTTCTGAAGCTGAAAGTGTATGACTTGCCCAAGGTCACCCAGTGGGTTTCCATGGTCAAGTGGAGATTCAAACCTTGGTCTCCAGAGTTTCCAGAGTCTCTTTCTTTCAAGACTTGGAATGAATTTGCAGTCAGTTTTTTTAATGTACATTTTGAGAAGGGGTGTAGCCCACAATTATTATTATTTTATTTATTTATATCCTGCCTTTCTCCCTATGGTGGGACTCAAGGTGGCTCACAACATTTAAAAACAACACTAACTGAAAACAATGCATTAAATAAGAATTAAAACTAGAGCTTTCCAACCATCACTAGATCATGGATAATTGCAGACAACCTATTTCTTTTTCTTAATTATTTTTATTTAGTTATTTATACCCCGCTCTTCAGTCACAAGGCTATCAGAGCGGCTTACAAATTGTTTTAAGCAATAGCAATTTACACATCTACACTGCATTAAGCAGCTTCCAATGTGTGTTAGCTAATAGCCCCCCATAAGCTGGGTACTCATTTTACTGACCTACGAAAGGATGGAAGGCTGAGTGAACCTTGGAGCCCTCTGGAATTGAACTTGCAACGTGGTGACTTGCAATACTGGTATTTAACCACTGCGCCACCAGGGCTCCCTCAATTTCTCTCCAGATATTGTTGCATCTGACTACACAGGGTAAGTAAGACCTGCATCCCACCCCCAGCCTGAAAACCTGGTCCTTTAGTGGGACTGCAATAACATCAAGGTTGAGCACCCAGGTCAACCAACAAAACCGTCATCTTTTCTAGAATGAGATTCAGCTTGTTTGCTCCCTTTCATTTGATTATGAAACCAAACACTGGTCACTTATAGTCAGTGCAGATGGAGTGCACCCTACCAAAGCCCTTATGGGGTCATCCACTCACCCATGCTGGGGGAAAAAAAGGCATTACAATGGCCAGTCACCTGATATGATTCAAAGGTCACTTCCAGGTGTGTTTTTTAAGGGCCTGAAATAGCCTTTAAATAACTAGATATGCTCTTTGAGGGACATGATTGCTATTACTCTGAACTGGGGGAAAAGAGTGGGAGGTCACAGTTGAAAAATGTGTCAATGTGGCCTGCTAAGGCAAGGCTGAACACTCATGAGTTTCCTACCTTTGTGTTAACCCATGGGGGGGGGAATAGCAGTTAAGATATACAAAACAAATTAAGAGGTAGCCAATCTAAATAGGCTTCATAGATTCATTTGCTTTAGAGTTGCCTATAATTCATATTAGTTCAACATGAGACACGTTCTTCATACTGTACTTTTATTGGTTTCTTTCAACAGGGTCTCTCCAAACACTCTTCTAAGTCCCTTGAAAAACTCCCTCTCCAGGGCAAATCCGAATGCTACCAAAGCTATCTCAGTGCTTTCATTTGGTAAGGGCTTATTTAAAAGTAAAAATACAATATATCCTGCTTTGTCTAGAATAGTCCTATTCAGTCAGCCCTTATGGATTAGGACAGAACAAGCATATAAGGCAAGGGCACACTAAACCTTCTCCCTCCAGGATCCCTTTTACTACTTGGTATACATGGAGGATGACTTCGTGAAAAGCACAGCTTCTTCTATCCATGGAGCCTACCCACATGATCAAGAATGTTGATTTCCAGCATTTTGGTTCACGTACAGAACCTCCAGAAATAGAAGAGCCTTGCTTCACAAAGTCAGCCTATACATGTTTATCCTGATAGAAATGTTGACAGAGGGTGGAGTACAGAGGGGCTAGCACACACTCCCTCCGCACACCAGTCTATTTTTAACCCATGAGTGATTGCAGGGAATGTCTTCCTCAATCCAAGCTAATGCAAACATTCCCCCACCCACATCCCTAGATTGACCCTTGCTATACTAATCCATATTTTTGTAACAGCCAAATTGGATTACTACAATGTGCTCACAGGGGGTTGCTTTGGGCTCAGAAAGTTAAGCTGCTCTAAGATGTTGGTGAGCATATTTTAACAGGCAGATACACATACATTCAGTCCATTCTGTACCAGTTACACTACTTACCAAGTTGTGTTAAGGCCCAGTGGACTGTCTATAGCCTATAAAACAGGGGTGGAAACTGTGCTGCCCTCCAAATGTTTAAATGTATATACTGCATTTCTCCTTACATGTGGCCCAAAGTCTTTCACAGCATAGGTTTAAACATAGTACAACTAAACCTGATTATAACAGTTTAAAAAAACATACCACTAATGTAAAACACCAAGTATTTTAAACTTGACTATGAGAAAAGAAGTATAGCATACATCGCATTAAAAGACCAACCAGTAAATTGACAAAGGCCTGTTTGAATAACTTTTAAAAAGTTCTTTGTCTGTTGGCAGGAGAGCAGAGTGGGGCCAAATGTATCCTCCCATGGAAGGCAGTTCCACATCCTGTGAGCAACTGAGAAGGCCCTCTCACGTACCCTCGTTGGATGGTTCTGTAGCAGTGGTGGGACTGAGAGAAAGCCTCCCCCAAGTATCTTATGTGCCTGGCAAGCTCACATAGGGAGATACAGTCTTTCAGATAGTATGGACATATAGGGCTTTATAGGTCACAACCAGCACTTTGAATTATGCCCCCAAACAAACTGGAAGCATGTAGATATAATGGGCCCCAGCAGTCCTAGTCAGCATAGCAAATGGCAAGAAATGCTGTTATCATCTGACAAGATCTGGATGGATGCATGATTCCCAACTCTGCTTTAAAGCCTTGCATGGGCAAGGCCTCTTCCATTTAAGGATGACCTTTTGCCACAGAGGCCTGCTTGCCAACCAGTTTAGTAAACAAAATTTGTTGTTCATTCTGCTCTTATGTCATATTAAGACTGTAATAGAGACTAATCATTCTTACTGCTATAGTGAGAAGACTGTGACACACTCATTGCAGAAGGTAGAAAGGCTATCTCTCAAGGAAGAGGTGGGGGGAAAGCAGCCTTCAACCTTCTTTTTGCAGCAGTCAAGATACCTTAATTTTTTGAGCATTTTAAAAAAATATCAGCCAAACTACTACAAAGCTGCAAATGCCACTGTTTGGCATTATTTGGCCTCAATGGGGAAAACACACTCATATTCTAATTCTCCAAGAATAAAGTGAAAACAAAACCGGAAGTGACAAAAATGAAGCTAAATCAAAATTGTGTGACCTGCTGTTGAGATAAAATTGCCTTTCTGGTCTAAATCTCTGGTCAATTGAGTGGTTTTAGAACTTGCCTCTTTAATCAACCATCTGGCTGAACTTTTGTCTTTGAGGGTGATTGTTTTATATGTCTATTGTTTTTTATTATTATTATTGATTGTGTAGGTGTTGTACTTACATTTCTGATACTGCTTTTATGATTGCATAGCACACTTGAGTTCCTGGAGAAGGTAGTATGAAAGCATTTTAAATACCTTTCCAATGGCCTCTAGTATATGGCAGTCATGTTTGAATTTGTCTAACAAATCCTGACTGTTTGACACCTTTGGTGGAAGCTTTTTGCAGTGAGAATGTAACATGAAAAGAAGAAACTCCCAAATCCTATCTATAAGATCTGAATCACCCACCCAACACTTAAAATGTATCTTCAAGATTAGTGGGACTTCTGTGGCAAAATCCTCAGAGTTAGGTACTAACATATGTACACCAGTAAAGCTACAATACTATCTAAGTAATTGTAAGGGCAAATCCCACTCACTATAGTGGGACTTACTTCCAAGTACACACAATGAATGGATTGATGAGTAATGATGACATAAGCAAGTGCTTCATGGAGCAATATACCTTGGTCTATGTATTACCTAAAGGTTAGTAACAATATTGATTGAAGAACATTTTAGAAGAGCAAGATTTGCTTATATAATAGTAAAACTAAGTTTAGGTTTAAAAGGATTGAATGGCTTACTCAGGGAAAGGCATCAAGGTATCTAATCATTCTTGTTTTAATGGATTTTCACATTGATAGTCATGTTAGTCTATTGCAGCAAAAAATAGAAAAGGGAGAGGGGGATGAAAGATTCAAGCAGCATTTAAAAATTTGGGACTGATGGAGTGACTTTTCTTTTCAAACCCATTTAACCAAAGCAAAGATATAGAATATTAATTTAATTTAAAATATAGGAAATCCTGGAGTGTGTGCAACACTGTAGTATGAAGCATGGAGGTGCAGATGGCAACTGGTGGGGAGGAGCCCCTTCTTGGTTTACACACAAATGATTCTCCTGACCATTACCTCTCTCATTATTACTCACTACAGAACCTTTTCTAAGATCCATTTTGTTACATCAACAAAGGGAGGGGGGGAAACCCAAACAGATCACTTTTAAATATGCAAATTAAACACACTAGCAGATACAGAGGATCTTGGAGAAGCTTGTGTACTTCCTAAAGCACTAAGAAAGGCAGACATATCATCAGCCACAGACCACATGTATGTGTGGATGTGCCTTCAAGTCACCTGTAGACATATGACAACCCCATGAATTTTTCATATGGGTTTTCTTAGGCAAGGAATACTCACAGCTGGTTTTATCGGTTCCTTCCTCTAAAATATAGCCTATAGCACCTGGTATCTCCCATTCAAGTACTAGCCAATGCTGACCCAGCTTTGAAGCTAAGATCAGATAGGATCTGGATCCTTTAAAGTATCTAGGTCCCACAGACCACATTTAGAGGGGGGAAATATATATGAAACAAAACTAGGTTTGGTTTATTTCAGGAGAGATTTGAATAGTTTATTTTGCCCAGTCAGAGCCCTTCAGCATAATGACACATTCATATACACATATGAACAATTTTTTTCTGAAACATTAATGTATAGTACATTTTTCTTTTTAAAATACCAGCTGCACAGGTATTTTTATTTACAAAAATATCCCATACTTAATTTTAATGTTATGACATAGTTTAGGATCAAGTACATTAAGTAAAATAACTATGCAATCTAACATTTCCATTTGTAACAGTATGGTTTGCAGTTCATACAAAACTGTTTGTTTAGACAGATGAATTTGCAACTCTATCCTAAGATGCATTTCCCAGTTTCATCTTCAGAACACATAGTGGGGCTCTGCAAGACTAAAATTAACAAGAGGTTGTGAGGAGTAAAGTAAAATGAAAAGGACACAATGTACAGGGACTAAGATATATATAAAGCTAGAATATCAAGCATGCTTACCCAGTGAGTAATGTCTGAAACATTTACCAATGTTCTTCATCCCACCCCCTCCCCATGGTGCTTGCATAATGAAACAGCATACCCAGAAAGCAGCATGTTCCTCCTAGGTCTAACCAATACGAATAGTGGTATGTGAGTTCACATAATGTAAGCAAACTTTATTTACACACTTTTTTTTAAAAAAGGGAGTTAACACTCAACAGCTTCCCTACTTTGCATTATTCAGTATCATAGCAGCTTCATAGATGATGCCAATGTTTTATCCCATAAAATCAAAATTTAGGTAACTATGTTTTTTTTAAAGAGACAGTGTATTGTTGAAGAAGATATACACTACAATTGCTTAAAGTTTAGAAAGGCCATTTTCTGAATGCTAACACTGATTTAGTTGCATTGTTGATTTCTATAATAGAAACTAAACCTGACATTAATTTGAAATTAAGAAATTATACTCACATGTGGAATCAAAGCAAACATATAGGAAACATGTATAGTAGTATCCATGTACTATTCTTGGTTCTGTTCTCAACACATGTTAAACAATGTTTAAATTTAGGTAATTCACATGTACTGGAGTTCTAGCTGCTTACCAGCCACCAGCCCCAAGTATAAAATTCATTCAACCAGATCTTTATTTTCTTTTTGTCAGCAACACTAGTATCACTTACAAGGAAATAACATTCACACTACTTCACAAATAAACATCTAGACCATGGAAACAAAAGCAGCTGAGAATTTTCACAATAAACAAATGCAAACAATGAGCACTTTTTAGTTGTTGGGCACATAACTACACTGCAAGTGCAGTCATATTCTCATCCCTATTCATCCAAACACTAGGATATAAGGTGATTCATCAACCGCATTTTAAAAAACATTCTGAGGACAAGTAACAATGAGTATAAAATATATGCAGAAACCAGAACTTCAAAATACAAAAAGAAAGCTGGGAGAGAGAAAAAATACATGGCATTCACTTTTAGTTTTTGGAAATTTATTTTTAAAGACTGAAGAAAATACCTGAATATCTTGAATTTTGTATATACTGTACCCATGAAAAGCAAGTTATAATAAATACCAGTCAACAAACTGCAGCTATTGCAAGCCATTATGCAATTTAGATGGTGTATACATATATATATATATTTCTTTTGGAGTAGTTAATTGAGGTTAAACCAGGGGACTGCTTTTGTTACTGCAGAGTATTTCTAATCCATCAAGATGGATTAATTTATTACTGCTAACTCAGTTTGAGATGATTCCCCCCCCCTTATTATAAGTTTAACTTCTGTATGTATCATATATACATTAAGGTCTTTGACAAACTTAACACAAGTTTTGTTTAAAATAAAAGTTTACATATACATACTTAATTTGATAATAAACTATAGTCTTATAACATTATGTATAAATAGGTTAACATCGTGGCTGTAATCCAGCCATGGTTACCTGTGCTTAGTTCTCATTCATTTCCATTGAACTAAACTGCACCTTAGTTGGGACAACATTACTAGTTGGGGTGATCATTAAACAAATCTGAAAGTGTTACACTAGTTTAAAACATTAGAAAAGGCTAAGAAACTGTCTTTTGTTTTTATAATGACACTTTCTGATGTAGCAGTTTGATCTTGACGCTGGAGTTCTAATACATAATGTGGGACTCCTGTACCTTCTACTTGCCTATTCATTTCAATGGAAGATACAGGGCCGCATCTTCAGAGGGAAGCACCTGTCCACAGGGGGTCTGTCCGTGAGGATGCACAGCTCTCTGTGTACAGACAGGCAGTTTGCTAAAAGGAACTTTCTAAACTATATTATATAAAGCTAACTCAATTTTAAACTCATGTTAAAAAGGATAAAATACTCAAGCTTGCCTTACTTAAAGTGCAGGGAAAAGAAATTCAAGTTTACAGTTCAGATTCAATCAGTGCTATGGAAAGCAAAAAGGAAAAGTTGCTGCATCAAAAAAATCTCCTTTGGCTATAGCTTTCTAATACAGTATTTTTCAATGCTGTACGTGTAATAAAACAATACAAAGAGAACAGATGGAAATCAGCTTAGTTATTTTATACCTAATGTGCTATAAAGTATGCTAATGGTGTCACACTTTCAGACTTGCTTGAAATACACAATATTTACATGAAGTAACATTCAGAAGTTACAATTTGGCAGTTTTCTAACTAAAGAAACACATCTTCAGTTTGTTATAATTAAAAATGATAACATTACATAAAGACAAGTAGCAGCACTTCATTTGCATTTCATCAATATAAAAAAATAGTTCACCTAGGCTGTGAATAGGTGCATATTTTTTGTTTGAAGTAATGGTGACTACTTGACCCTGCTGTCCTGGAATGAGTCTTGACCCAATGTCAGCAGCTTGATAATTATACAAATATAATTGAAGAAGGATCCTTGCTGGCACAGAGTCTGTTCTGTTTTGGATATTCCTAATTTCACCTGCTTCCTCTAGTCCCAAGCACCAGCAGCTCTGACCTCAGTATTTTACACCCAAGAAAATCTGCACCTCCTTGCTTTTTAAAGAGGTTAAAACAAGTCCTTGATGTAACCCCACATTTCAGTACATTTTTACAATATATTTTAAATAATTTTAAAAGTGGCCCTGGCACCAGAAGGGTGTGCATTTGTGTGGGAGAAGATAATGTCATTAGCCAAGAGGTATCAACAACAATTCATCAGGATGATCATATCTATTGCAGGAATGCTGGTAATGTTACTGGAGCATGATTCCGGCTTTCCAAGGACACAAATCAAAGTGCTAGAAAAAAGAAAAACAACTGAAATAGGGGGCTTGTTTTGTGAATGTTCTCTCCCACTATGAAGCATGCTTTCCCATCTTGCTATTTTTATAAATAGAGGCTCAAAAAACAGGCAAATCCATTTGTGCCCTCCCACACTCTATCACCTCTGCAACCAAGGTCTGCCTGTGACAACCTCAGCATCCTCCCGTCTCTGCAGAATAGTTTCAGTTCTTCCCTCCACAGTCTCTTCTAAAAGTATGCTTACAGCCCCTATTAGCTGCTGCTTCAGCGCCATTAAAATGGTCTTCTTTAGAAACAGTGAAATTGCCTGTGTAGCTAGAGGGAAAGGCCTATGGACCAAAAGCTCATACTCAATAGTTTTCCTTAAACTCCTAGCCAAATCTGGCTACATGCTAAACAGGGGAGGTTTCTCTTCTCTCTCTTTTTAAAAAGCCAGAGCAATTAATTAATGCTGTGAACAGCAAAGTGGTACAAAAAGATGGAAAGCCCTTTCGGAAAACTTCACCCACTCCAAAAGTCCCCCATTTTATGTAAAAATTCAAACCCTGAGAAGATTCAGCACATCACTATGAAAAACATCCAAAATCAATTTGACCAGAAATCACAAGAGGCCTCCAAAAAGAACACATAACACCACATAAGAGCTTACAGAACTGTTTCTAAAAGCTATGATCTCCACACATTCTTATTTTTATTATAATTTTCTTAAACACAGACTGAAATGCCAACCAAGTAGATGAAGGCAATTTTCCCCAAAACTACATGAAAGGAACTATACAAAATAAACTGTTTTACAAATACATTTGTCTCTTACTCCAGCAGGATTGACATCTCTGAACTGTTGAATGGACAGAACTGGAACAATGGCACAATTACTTGCCAAGCCCAATTTCTTCAGATATTTTCTAGCCAAATCACTTATTTATGGTACAAAATGTAAGAATACATACAAATTACAACAGATGTTTGCTGACATGTCATTTGTGCTTCCATGGATTTCCTCATCATTTATTATTTCTTAAACTTATTCAAAGATCATCCTTTATCATCATAGATAGCAAGGTGAAAAAAGATGCCCATCTGTTGTTGTTTGTCAAGTACTTAGTGTTCAGATAGCTACTCTGACTGAGCTCAATGTCTGAGCTCAAAATAATGCTGTAACTTCAACTGTAACACAATTTAACAGAAAGGAACACTGAGGCCAGTAATTATTGATTCACCATGGAATTCTCTTATTTCTGGCCATTTTCCTGAGTGGACTAAGTAACTATTCTATTTAACTTTTAGCTCTGTGTAAAAAGGAGGGGCCTTTTGAAAACCAGCCAGTATTAACTCAGTTTACTGGATATTGTTCTTCTGACTGCAAGTACAAAATATATATGGAACAGCCAAAGATAAGCACTGAGAAATCAATGGGATACCGTTTTAGCATGTGCTTAAATATCTCCATCTGAAATCAGTGTAGCCTGAAGATGCTCGTCTTTGGCTGGACAATGCCATTTATACACAAAAGAAAAATTATCACTGGAAAAATGAAATTGCTTAATACACAAATAACAGTTACCACAATGAACAGATATTAATGTTGGTGATTTAATGTCCACATCACTTACCATTTTCTTAATATTTGGTTTATGGATCTCATTCAATGTATTCATATAAGGAAAAATAACTCAGATAATTTACCAGAAAAATCCTTTGTATAATTTTAAGAGTGTATAACATAAAACACTTAAAAAATAGGGGGGCGGGGGAAGAAGTAACTGTACTTCCTAAGCAAGTTGTTTTAGCCCTCATTCAAATGTTTCCTGCAGCAAAATTACTTCTACAAGCTCAAGGCATAATAAGATTGTGGAAACATCTGAATTTGCTTCCCAGATGGTCAATCAGATTTGATAGTACCCTACTAAAAGTGCATTGCAAGGAGGTCACAAGCTGATGTATGTAGGTGAACTATCTTGTTATTTCCAAATGATAAATGAAAAGCAGAATCAAATATTCCTTCAACTAGTAAAATTATCTCCACTGCTCACAAAGTGACTTCTGGCTGAAACCAGGCTGCTGTAGGGGCTTAACTGCATTCAACTAAAGGGGTTTAAATTGGATTTATTTAGAAGCAAGTCTTACTGATTTAAAACATCACGCTGTGCAAAGCCACTCAGTTACTTTTTTTCTTTAATCTGGATGGCACCATACACAGTGTGAAGGCTCAACCAAGTAATCTGTTTTGAGCAAAAGCAAATTTTGTATACCACTTCTGAAAACACAACAGAAAATTTTGTTCTACAGTCTATGTTTATCACATACAAGTGAAGAAATCCATTCAGCGCATACACAGTACAATCAAGTTCAGGAAAATAAAACCTAAACTTTGCCTAGCCACACACTGGCACTTGCTTACATATAAAGCCTAAACTAGTTAAGGCTCTTTGAAAATGATCACAGATTAACCACTTTTCCAGCTTTCAACATGACAAAGATGCCTATCTTTTTAATTTTTTAAAAATAAATCATTTTTATACTTCTTACATTATGGCTTTGATGCAGCCTTTATTAGCTAAAAATATACTGCTTCAGTTTGGCACATCTTAAACACCTCCTCTCACAAATCTACTTAGGAATCTCTGAGTTGCTGAATCAGTAAAACATCAAAGTCAACATTTTGTTTTTAGTGCTGTTCTTTGGGGGGGGGGAAATCCACCCTGACTTCAGGATTATTCTATAATTCATGCAGTGAATGTGAGGACACTTACATGGAAGAAAAATCCATTTAAATCAAGAGGACTTTCTTCCTAGTAAATGTGCACCAGAATCTGGAGACAACCTCTTTCCTGATAGGTTTTGACTTCTAAATATATTTGAAACATTTCTGAAGTTACTTTCATTTAACACAATTGATAACACATGCTTGCTATTATTATCAAGTTGTATCTCAAGAGTCCAACACCATTTGAACTCAAGACTATTTTCACCTGGGAATTGTATTTTAATTGGGTATATAAGCTGGCTACATATCTGATAGATCTTATTTAAGTGCTTGCACAAATACATTCTGTTAACACACAAAAGAATATGTACAGCATGAATTAACTCATAATCATTTAAAAATATTTTATAAATTGACCCAACCATATTTTCAGGAAAATAAAAAAATATAGGTGGTTGAAAGATAACAAATGTTTTTCTCATTATAAGACTTTTTTTTTTTTACTTTTCACACTAAACAGCCATAACACAAATGAAAACTTCCAGCATGATGTGCAGTTCAATCACTTATATTTTTTACAATGCAAAGGTAACTTATACTCTTGTTTTGCAATTAACATTGTCTGCTTCCAGCCATCACAATAAACATGGTTTATTATGTCAGGAATAAACTACGGTAAAGTTTGGGCTCATATGATCCCTCTTCCCCTCTCTAACTTGTACAGCTATGATAAAATTGGAAGCTTTCACTTGCGGTTAACTACATTTTAGCATTATGTCCCCAACCAACTGTGGTTAAACTTAACTATGGCTTGTTCAAACAAGCCACTTTTAAATTATGAATTATGAAGTAGATTGGTTTCAAATAAATGGCTTCAGACAAAATGATAAGCTGAAATTAGTAAAAAACAAAAACTGAAGTGAAAGTTTTTAAACTTCTCATCAATGTGCTAAAGGAGAGGGTGAAAGAGGGAAAAGCCCAAGCCCAAGGCTTACTGTGGTTCATTCCCATCATGATAAACCATGCCTTATCATGGAACCTGAATACAGCAACAGTATGATGATTTAAATACAAGAATATTAGATCAGGGGTCCAAGAAGAAACTATGTGCATGTTAACTATGTATAGACTCAGATGGAGCTAACATACTTCCAGTTTATCAGATCATAGAGTTGGCAGCAGTGTAAGTCAGTTCCAGTAACAGCTATAATGACGTGCTCTAAGGAGGGAAGATGTAGATCAGTTACTAGTAGTCCTGTAAATTGAACAGCTTTATTCTAGCTCTTGGACCCCTGATTTATTGCAGCCTCCTATATGAGGTTGAAACACTGGCAGCAACAACAACAGCACAAAAACTTTTGGCATGTGAAATATTAACACAGGATAGATCCTGCATTGCCCCTGCTTATCTGATACCTAATTTTCCTTCCTGTCCTGTCCATGTGTTCTCTTTATCAGTTCTGTTCCCAAGCTCTCAGTCAGCCCACAGGTAAGACACACACACACACACACACACACTATGTGGGTGTCATCTTTAAATATAACTATCCTCAGTTAAAGCTGTATGACTGAGGTAAACAGTGTGTAATTTGTGCTAGGAAATATCAGTATCCATTGGCTGACAACTTTCCAGTTCGCTGGTCCTGCAGAAGTTAATGAAAAGGAGATTTTTCTTCAAGGTAAAGTTATATAGATGCATTTGAAAATGGGTTGTCAGAACTGGTACCATTTCTTATCTTTGCATTTCAACATCATCTACAACAAAAAAAAGAGCACAACATAGTTATACATATGAGGGTGCAAAGTATAGTTAATTCTGTACTTTAGGCAGAAGAAATAGTTTTAAGAACAACAGAATAACTCTTAAGGATTTAACATCACTATAAAGTAAAGCAAGCTACTAATTATATGACTGAGAAGATCATATAAGTTGTGCATGAACAAATCTTTTTCCTGTTCGCCTGTTACAATATAGTATTATCCTATTAGTGATCAGAAGCCCGCCATTAAAGATACCAAATAAAGTAAAAAAAGATCCAGGTGACCAACCCTGTCTCATATGTTGAGAATATTTGTACACCTTTCTCAGAATACTCCTTCCACAGAAAAGCCACTCCCATTCTGCTCCATTTAAGTACAAGAAAGTACCTGGGTATGCATATCACAGCAGGTAGGAATGCCAGCTTGCCGTGAACACACTATCTTGCTGCCTGATTGCTCACTCTTGCAGCAGGCGTGGTTACAAAAACCTCATACTTTTGGCCTATGGCTTGTTTAGCATGATGTGTGAATTTGGCAGGCTCCATCTCTCTGGCCTGCCTCTCCCCTGACAAGCCAGAGAATTGAGTCTGTTCCCCATATGGTCATTACTCTGGCATGCTATGGGACAGAAAAGTCAGAGAGAAAGCACCATGCTGGACTTGTACACACCTGCTGCAAGCTGAAACCAAGGGGCAGCAAGAGCCAGCATACAACTCACGGTAAGCCAGAGTTCCTGTGAAACTCTGGTTTACTGTGGTGTCTAAATATGCCCAGTGAGTGGAGGAGGCGACATCTTAAAAAAAAGTACAACCAGGTTAACACTTTAGAATAGCTTACCTCATGCGCATGCTTTGAGAAGGAATCTGCACTGGCTAACATAGCTGCTGTTCGTTCTTCCAGTTCTCCTAACTTCTGTCCTCTTTCATCTAATGCTATTCTGGCTCGTGCCAATTCACAAACTATTCCAGATGCTGCTCCTTTGACTCCTTCTATGCCACCAGGACCTGGAATATGCTGAGCTAGACTTCTTGATGCCTTCCCAGCTGCTGATTCTCCAACTGGCCATGTTAAAGAAAGAAACAGTGACCAAATGTTTCATGTCTTTCTGAAGTTAAAACAGTTACCAGTTAAGTAAACAGATGTTGGAAAGGAAAATAACATAACTTCTGATGTTTCCCATTTGGGCTTGCAAAGTGGGCAGCTAAAAGCAAAAGGGAAAAGTTCTTGTGTTTTAATAGAAACATGCATTAAAAGACTATGTAGAATGGGGTGCAGCTGTGAGATACAGTGTAAGATTCACAAAAGCCAAAACATATACACTTTCTATGCTCTGTTCAAGATTCACTCTCCCCCCCAATGTTTATAAGAAAATGAGCAGGACTTTGGTACTTACCTAGCTAAAAGGTTCACAGCATGATTTTATTCAGAAATTAATACTTTAAATCAATGGACTCAGGTACATATAATCCAATTCCAATTTCATCCTGAGGGGTTCATTTCACTCTCCTGATTTTCAATCATTTATTGAAGACATTTATCTTTCAGTAGGCTATTGTCCTTCTGCCATGAATTATTTTAAATCTATGCATGCCAAGCTCCAATTAATTCAATGATGCTTACTCCTAGGGAAGTGTGCCTAAGAACTGCAGCCTGATTGGCATTTCTGCTGCATGCATATCTACTTTTAGACTTTTAAAATTTAATCATAATTATTTTTATCTGTATTTTTAAAGTATGTAATTTCAAGGTTATAATCCACCTCAGTCCATCATTGCAATGAAGAGTGGGTATGAAGTCTTGTAATAAGTCTCTCTGGCTTTTCTTCGCAAAGGAAGATTCAGGAAGGACTCATCCCGCGCTTTCTGCAAGCGCGCTGATGACTAAAAAGGCCAATCCGAGATAAACAAGTCCGGTTGCAAAAAGCACAGCAGAAGGTCTCCTTGGGTGATGCTTTTGGGTTGTGACTCTTTCTGCGTTGTTGTTTCTCTTCAAGACTTGCTCGTCGTGAGTTCTCAAATAAGGCTGCAGCATTGTGGATAGTGCGCCTCCATGCCGCCCGATGTGAGGCCAGGGCGGACCACTGTTGGTGATCAATTTGGCCAAGCCTGAGATGTTGTTTCAGGGAGTCTTTGTATCGCTTTTTTGGAGCGCCCCTCTTACGCTGACCCGTGGTGAGTTCACCGTAGAGTAGTATTTTTGGGAGGCGATGGTCCTCCATCCTAGAAACGTGCCCTGCCCAGAGCAGCTGTGTTCTCAATATCATGGCCTCAATGCTGGTGATCCCTGCTTGCTCAAGGACAGCAACATTCGTCACATAGTCAGTCCAGTGTATATTTAGGATTGTGCGTAGACAGCGCTGATGAAAGCGCTCGAGGAGTCGTAGGTGGTGGCGATAGGTGACCCACGTTTCAGATCCATAAAGGAGGATAGACAGTACGATGGCTCTATACACACTGATTTTTGTGCTTTGCCTCAGGTGTTTATTGCTCCAGACTCTTTTGTGAAGTCTTCCAAATGCACTATATGCCTTTGCTAATCTGTGATCGATCTCTTTGTCAATCTTGGCATCTGAGGAGATGATGCTTCCCAGGTAGGTGAACTGCTGAACGGACTTGAGCACTGATTTGCCGACGGCAATGTGGGGATGGTGGTGTTCGTCCTGTGGTGCAGGCTGGTAAAGAACTTCTGTTTTCTTCAGGTTGACTTCTAGCCCAAACAGCTCTGCAGCTGTTGCAAAGCAGGATGTTAGGCGCTGCAGAGCTGCTTCTGTGTGGGCAACAAGGGCAGCATCATCGGCGAAGAGCAGCTCACGGACTAGATAGTTTAGAGTCTTAGTGTGAGCCCTCAGACGGCTTAAGTTAAACAAGCTACCATCAGTACGGTAGCGTATATAGATGCCGTCGTCTTCTTCAAGCTCTGCCATAGCCCTTTGGAGCATCGTGCTAAAGAAGATTGTAAATAAAGTTGGTGCAAGAACACAACCTTGCTTCACTCCATTAGTTATTAGAAAGGGCTCTGAAAGAGCATCGCCATATCTGACTTGACCACGCTGGCCCTCGTGTAGCAAGATAATCATTTTAAGGAATTTGGGGGGACATCCTAGTCTTTCCAGGATCTGCCACAGACCTTTTCTACTTACAGTGTCAAAGGCTTTGGTGAGGTCGACAAATGTTACATAGAGACCCTTGTTCTGCTCCCTACATTTTTCTTGCAGTTGCCTAAGGGCAAATACCATATCTGTAGTACTCCTATTGGCTCTGAAGCCACATTGGCTTTCAGGGAGAAGTTCTTCTGCAATAGCAGGAACTAACCTGTTCAGGAGTATCCTTGCAAGGATTTTTCCAGCAATAGAGAGCAGTGTTATGCCTCGATAGTTTGAGCAATCGGATTTTGCTCCTTTTTTCTTGTACAGGGTGATGATGACTGCATCTCGGAGGTCTGATGGCAGTTCCCCTTTTTCCCAGCAATTCACAAGGAATTCGTGGAATTTTTCGTGGAGTGCATGACCTCCGTGTTTCCAAACTTCAGGTGGGATTCCATCAATCCCAGCTGCCTTGCCGTTTTTCATCTGCTGTATGGCCTTAAGGGTCTCTTCCAAAGTGGGAGCTATGTCCAATTCATTTTTCATTGGTTTTTGTATCATATATTGGATAGCTGAGGCTTGGACTACTCGGTTGGCGCTAAAGAGACTTTGAAAATGTTCAGCCCAACGATTTAGGATGGAGGCTTTATCAGTAATTAATGTTTGACCATCTGTACTGTATAAGGAGCTTTGGACCTGATAAGTAGGTCCAAACACTGCTTTAAGAGCTTCATAAAATCCTCTATGATCACCCAGATCTGCACAGCAATGTGTCTTTTCTGCTATATTGATCCACCACTTGTTCTGCATGTCTCGGAGTTTTTGTTGTAGTTTGCTACATGTGGGGCGGAAAGCTGCTTTTCTTACATGACAGGTTGGCTGGGCGAGGTATGCCTGGTGAGCAGCTCTCTTCCTTGCCAACAGCTCCTGGATCTCTTGGTTGTTTTCATCAAACCAGTCTTGATTTTTCTTGTGGGAGAAGCCAAGGGATTCTTCTGCAGACTTGAGGATACTGTTTTTGATATGTTGCCAAAGCACTGTAGGAGAAGGATCTGTAGGATGGTCTTCAAGTTTCATTTGTAGATTTGCCTGGAAGTTGTCTCTCATGGTAGCTTGTTGAAGATTGTTGACTTGGAGTCTCTTCTTTAAGATGCCACCCCTCTTAGGTTTGAACTTAAGATGAAGATTTAGTTTACATCTGACAAGGCGATGATCTGTTTGGCATTCTGCACTGGGCATCACTCGTGTATGACGGACATCACGAATGTCTCTCTGACGGACTAGAACGTAGTCAATGAGGTGCCAATGTTTGGATCGGGGATGCATCCAGGTTGTCTTCAAGCTATCTTTCTGCTGAAAGATCGTGTTTGTAATAGTCAGCTGTTGTTCTGCACAGAACTCTAGCAGGAGGCGTCCGTTATCATTGCAATTTCCAACACCATGCTTGCCTAAGACACCTTTCCAGGCTTCGGAGTTCTTTCCTACTCTGGCGTTGAAGTCACCAAGGATAATAATTTTATCTTCTACAGGGACTTTTTGTATGAGTTGGCGTAGGTCTGTGTAGAATTTGTCTTTCTCTACAGGGTCGGCTTGCATAGTTGGGGCATATATACTAAAGAGAACAACATGTGGGAGGCGTAAGGAAATAATATGATCAGAGTGTCCTGTTGGCAAGGTTTCGAGTTTGGAGGCAATGGAGTTTTTAATCATAAAGCCTACTCCTGACAGATGTTTTTCGGTTTTGGGTTTGCCAGACCAGTAAAGTGTGTAGCCGGCGCCATGTTCTTTAAGGCTGCCTTCCTCATGGAAGCGAACTTCACTAAGAGCAGCGATGTCAATATTAAGCCGTGATAGTTCAAGGGCTATTAGGGCAGAACGACGCTCAGGCCGTCCACTATCTTCAGAGTCTTGCATGGTTCTGATGTTCCAGCATGCAAGTGTCAGTTTATTTACACCTTTGGAGGCCGGTGTGTGCCTTTGTTTCTTTGCCTTGGTTTGACCGCATCAGAAGATTCCCGTTGGCCGCGGCTAGCCAACCAGGTAGTTGGGGATGAGCTTTCTTTAGGCCACCTTTTCTAGGCCCCTCTCCATATGGAGCAAGCAGTGCTCTCCTTAAAAAAGGCTGCTTGGTCGTTCAGAATGCTGCCGAACAAGACTGTCATCTCCCAGGTCAGGCTTGAGCGACCAATGTCCTGAACCGCCTGCATGCAGGGTTGGGGCTGCGGCTTCCAGTGCATCTTTACACCTGCCGGTTTCGTCCCTCGCCAGTCGCTACAGGGCTTTTTTGGAAATGGATTTGTCCTTCGAGCCTGTGCAATGGATTTTTCTGGTGGAGCGCAGCGTGCACAGAACTGGCCTCACCCTTTAAACCAGAGATTCATCTGCCATGGCCTTGCAAGCATGGACGTGGCAGTGAGGTCCTCGGGCCGTAGGTTTGATTAGAGTTTCCTTCTCTTAGATGGTTGACCTTACAGGGTTGGACGAGCACCATCTGCCCGGGTTTGGGATTGGAGTTTTCCTTCTCCTAGGACGGTTGCCACAAGGCTAGAGAGCCCATCCTGCCCTTTGACGCTCTTTGTCAGACCCTTCGGTTTTGACCTGTCTGGCATGGGAGACCCTACCAGTGGCTATTATGCCACCGCCAGCATAGCTCAAAACATCATTAGGGTACGCAAGCCTCTCTCCCACGACAAGGGGGCGTCAATGGAGAGGCTTGTAATAAGTAACAGCAAGTAAATTACACATACATTTAGAAAAAATTGTATAACCTCATATTCATATCTAGTTTATGAAAATTGTTCAATAGGACTCAGAAAATGAGCATGCTGATGAGTGCAAATATATCCACTAACCATATATATTCTGCATTTATCTGGCAAGAATAATGCCAAAAATAATTGAACAAATATCTACACCAAGAATCAGGTAGTCAAGGAAAGAAAAGAAGTAATGCAGATTAGTGCAAAATTCTCTTGCACTAATCTCAAGTACTGCGTAACACATTTCTGTGTTTCATGTTATAAATGATAAATTCTGTCTAGTATTTCATGCCATGTGAAGGTTTATTTATTTTTTTAAAAAATGTTACGAACTTACAGAGTTCCTCTCTGTCCAGCGACTGTGCACCACCTCCAAACAGGCCTTTGAAGAACCCTCTATTTGGTGCTTCTGGTGTTTCTACTGGCGTGAAGAGTTCACCCAACATTTCCTTTAAAGAAAAGTCATTTTCATTCTGATAAAAAAAAATTCTATCTGGCTTTTACAAGAAAAGGTCAAAACTCTATTATGTGTTCACTGTGTTTTCATGATTTTAGAGTTTCATATTTCAATGCGTCCACACAACTCAACAATGATCTTCTCATTTTGCTTCAAATTAACTGTTTAACAAATAGTACATCTGTTCTTTGAAAAAGTTCTCCAAAGACACATCACAGTAGCTTTATATCACCTTCCTTTGATTAATATTTTAAGTTGCTCCTAAAGTTCAACACTTGTCAAGTTAAAAAAGGATTATGGAAAAGTTGTAATTTTGATGAACTATGGAAGCCATTTGTAGAATAAGTATTTTTTAAGAAATAAGGGGCATACACCTCCAAGAGAATTATTGTAATTTTGAAAAATGGAATAAATAAATGGTATAGATAGATGGTCCTAGGGGTGGGGAGCAGTATGTAGGGGGATGGAGAGTAATTAAATTAATGTCAATAATTTTTTAAGATGAAAATTATGTATCATTTAATATAAACAAAAGATTGCATTATGTTTGTTGTATGTTTTTAAGTTTAAAATAAAATATATTTTAAAAAATCAACACTTTTCTTTTTCAAACAACTTAAAGATGTCTTCTCTAACTACATATGTACATTACTTGTTCTTACTGAATATATATTCTGATTAAACTAGAGTATAAAATAAAACTGATAGTCAATGTACAGTAACACTTCTGTACTGCACTGAAAAATGAACATGCACGAAGCAGCATTTAAATATGTTTGATCATACACTGGTCAGTGACTAAGCACATGAACTAGCAACTGCAAAATGTAAGTCATTGTAGAAATCTGATTTCATTTATTTATTTATAGAATTTATACCGTGTTTTTCTCTCAGGATGGAAACCAAGAGGTTCTCTTCCTCTTCATTACCTAATTTTATACTCATCAGTATATGAGTATACTGAGGTAAAAAGGTAGACATACATCCACTAGATACAAGCTAAACTAAAACATACAGTCTCTAGATAAAAGCAAACTGGATATGACTTGTGATGTCCATGCTTTATACAACAAAAATCCGCATTTGAGTCAAGTATAGCTTTTAAGTGCTTCCCATGCTGAAGAGAAGACCTCAGACTTTTAACCCTCACAGTTAAGAACATTGCTTCTACAGTCCTGTTTATACGAGGGGAAAATAATATGCACAGACACGAACAGGCAAGCGTTCGCAAGAATGCAAACTGATACATGGTTTAAAAGTCCCCCCCCCTAAAGTCTGCATGACCCCCAGCCCAGCTGGGGAGTGATTTACTTGTAAATGTATATTGCCATCACCTACTTCTGCCGGCATGGGATTCTGCGGGGGTGTCCTCCCCGCCAAGGAACTTTTCCAGGGGGACTCCTACCTGGATGCCTATGATTTTTTTTATTTCTTGGCAGCCATGGCAGCCACTCCTGAAGGCTGGACAAGCGGGAGACTCAGCAAGTCTCACTGGGAGAGGGGTGCTCTTGCCCCCTAAGGTGTGTGTGTGTGGAGAGACAGGCACGGGTAACTGAACTCTGCATGCTCTCCAAGCCAGCTGGCAGCCACGAGTGGTTTACTTGCGATTTTAAATCTGCCGCCACCAATTTTTTTAAGCAAAGTTTCCGGTAGTGTGAACAGTCATTTTTACCTATTTACACAAAATACATTTTTAAAAAAGAAAAAATGTCATTTCATGGACTTACCAGACCCTCGCTTAGTTGGAAATCCAACATGGTGGCCGCTGCCAATTCTCCTCTTTCCTAGCCCCGCCCACTGTGCTCATCCAGCCAATCAGATTCCCCTGCCTGTTTATATTTGTGTGAATGTGAGTGGTCAAATGATCGCTCATTTGTATGTCATATGGATTTTTTTGAAAAATCCGTACGAAGCCCTGGACTCCCCATGAACAGACTTTAGGGTAAGTTTTGCCACCCCCCTCTGAATGACATGTATTTGTGTGAACAGCTTTGTGAATGGATCGCCAATCTTTTGCATGCTGTTCATTTTTTTTTTCTGTGTAGACAGACCCAAAGATGGCTTTCCAATTTACAAAAAAAAAAAAAAAAAAGATACACCATTCCAAATTTTTACCTGCAGATTTTCACATGTTTCTTGGCTGTAGGTGATTCTCTGGATTTCTGTAGGTGAGACAAGGTACAATGCCTGCCCATTGTTGGTGAAGCAAAATGTTCTTGCTATCCGCATATTGGTAAGTGGTAAGTAATATACATCCAACAGTGGCCTTAAACTTGGCAAACTTGAAAAAACACAGGTAGAAATGGTTAAAATTTCCCCATAACATTAAAACACAATAAAAATTCTCCCTCCTAAAAAATCATACACTAAAAAACTCAAATGTATTTATGCTGGTGCCCAAAGGGCCAGGATTACCACCAACAGCTACTCAGCTTTGGAACATTCCATGGATGGATCTGTGTAGGTGTGAGACCCAATTGTGTGAGGCATAGAGACCATGAAGAAGCAGCATCAATTACAATGGTAGCCAGACTGATTTGCATTTTCATTTTCATCCCATAAATGTTTTTGGAAGAGGTGAGATGGAGGAGGGGGGCTGTTTTTCTTGCTACTGGCCACTGTAAAAGAACAACTAATTCACCATATACCCCTTACCACCAATTTAATCCTACATTACAGTTAACAAACGTTCCCAGAAGATGTAGCAGAGAAAGGCAGGAAAAGCCACTCTCTTTTTAGACAGTATCTAGAAACACTGTTGCTACCTGGAAATAGAAAGTATTTTTAAAAAAAATAGATAGCAATAGTGGAGGGAACATGTTCACTGGCAGTATTATGTCCCTTTAAACTTAATTTCACTTTGTTGTACTTCATGTGCTTTCAGCTGAAAAGGATCTAGGGGTCTTAGTAGTTCACAAGCTAAACATGAGTCAATAGTGTGATGTGGTGGCCAAGAAAGCCAATACAATTCTGGGCAGCATCAACAATATAGCATCCATATCTAGGGAAGCAGCAGTGTCACTCTATTCTGCTTTAGTCAGACCTCACCTGCAATACTATGTCCACTTCTGGGCACAACAGTTCAAGGAGGATACTGAACATCTGGAATGTGTTTAGAGAAGTGTGACCAAGATGTTAAAAGGTATGGAAACCAAGCCTTATGAGGAATGACTGAGCAAGCCGAGTATATTTAAGCTTGGAAAAGAGAGGTCTGAGAGGTGATATCTGAATATCTGAAATGATGTCATGTAAAAGATGGAGTGAGCTGTTTCAGAGACTAGAACACAAAGCACTGGATTCAAATTATAGGAAAAGAGATTTCCATTAAACATTAGAAAGACCTTTATTACCGTAGGAGCTGTTCAACAGTGGAATGGACTGCCATGGAGGGTGGAGGACACTCCTTCTTAGGAGGTCAGCATCTTTCAGGAGTACTTCAGCTGCATAGCTGGGGACTGGACTAGATGGCCCTTGTGGCCCCTTCCATCTCTAAGATTCTATTATTCTAAGTTGAATGTGGCTTATGGTGACTGTACCATAGCATTTTCTTGGCAAAATTTATTCAAAGGTGGTTTGCCATTGCCTTCTTCTGAGACTGAGCGTGCCTTGCTCAAAGTCACCCAGTGGGTTTCCCAGGCTGAGCAGGGATCCAAACCTTGAACTTAACTGGATCCACAGACACTGCAGACTCAGCCCCCCTTGTCTGTACCTGAGGCTGAGGCTGTGCTAGCATCATGTTCAGGTAAGCCAAAAAGCATCTCCTGAGTCTCTGCTGCTAGGCTTGGATTTTAAAAGCTCATTTTTTTTAATTTCTGCAAGCTTCAGTGCTGCTTGCCTGGTTGCCTGGCAACACAAGTGTCTGCCTGCTTGAAACTGCTGCCTTCTCTGAGTGGCTGGAAGCTCTCCTCATTCCAGCCCATCCCTTCTGACTAGGACTCTCCAAGTCAAGATGGCACCCAAAGGCACAATAACACTAACTTCCAATGAATTCCCTTTCTTCCTCTGAGGAGAATGAACCAGAAAGCCCTCTGCTTTCCCTTTATCCTTAATTTTGTCCATTCTAACTTTCTTAGACACTAATGTTTTAGGTCTTACTAATACCACTTTTGTATCAGAGCGCTAATGAGACTTTTCTTCCTTGTCGCTTTTACCTGATGCTATAAAAATCTCTCTTAATATTGGACTGGATGGCCCTTGTGGTCTCTTCCAACTCTACAATTCTATGATTCTATGACTCTGCAGCCAGTTCAGAGGTATTCCTCTCAATGACCCAACTGAATGGCAAGTAGCACATTTCTTTATGTTTTCACGCCCTGTAGCCTGCATGCCTGCAGCTGTCAGAGTGGTTTTAGGAGCATCTTCCTCATCAGCTTCCTTTTATTTTTATCTCATTGAGCATGGAGGGTCACAAAAATCAACCCATATATTGCTCCCCAATTAATAATTGGGGAGTAAATCCAATGTCTTCTGAGCAAACTTCTCCTTGCACTTTAGACTTTCCCCCCTGCTCCTCTTCCCACCCCACATCTATTTCTGGGAGGGTCTCTAGCCTTCAGGAACAGACTGAGTGGACAACAGAAAAGAGGAGGAATAACCCCTCCCCATATTGATAGGAGAAACTTGATTCAACAGCATCCTAGATTTTGCTGATTCCAGACAGCATACCACATGTGGATTAAGGACTGTCAGTAAGTAAGGAGAATTATTTCACTTCTAGTGGTATGGAGAATTATAAAAGTGGTTGACACAGAGTTTGTCAAGAATTGTGCATGAATTATGTGGATATTCTGGATGCATACACTGGCCAAGAGGGGCATCAGATACCTAGTTAGCATATGAACAGAAAACAAATTCACAGCATAGTATCTTCCCTAGCCCCATACTAGGATTCCTGTTAAGGTTTACATTCTCAAACCATATGAAATGCTAATGCTGCTCTGATTTGAACAACAGCATGCTTTTGACTGACTAAAACTCTATACAGCATGACCCCGTATTCACTGATTCAGTTATCCACAGGACACAAAACAGCATACCCACCATAGAGTCTTCCTAGAAAATGTGTCCTGTCTAACCATTTTCTAGGTCCTCCAAGGCAACTCTATGGTAGTTTAAACCGAAAGTCCCATTATTTTCAATGGTGTTCACTATTATCCACGGTTTTTGGTATCCACACATCTCTAGAACCAATCCTTAGTGGATAAGGGGGTCCTACTGTACAATTTTTAGAATTCCATAAAGAAAGGCAAATAGTGGCATAGACTTGTGCCAGCTAAAATCTATGCCACTGTTTATCATTTAGGGAAATAGGCTTACATTAGAATTATGTCAAACCATGGTTAAGAAAGCTTAACTACAGTTAGGGAGAGATTTAAATTGACAAACTATGGTCTGTAACTGGCTGACAAATCAGAAAAAAAGACTTTGGATTTGCATTGTGGTAGGATTCAAAGGCAGGCAGTGAAAGATAAAAGGTAAAAATTAACTTCCATTGTCATGTTATTCACAAATTGTGCTAGATCATATAACTAAATAAGCTTTATGCTGGTTTGCAAGTGGTTTAGTATATAGATTACACATGAAGGATAGTACTATATGATTGAATCCTGTATTCATCATTTGTACAACCTTCAGAGTAAAGAAAGCTCTGCTCCCACGTGCAGTTGCAGATTATACTCATGGCACTGCTAGAAAGCAAGCAGCTTTAAAAATATTAAAAAGTAAGAATAGAAAAATTATTCAGCCATAGTTTCATTTCAGTATTTATGTCAATATATTAAAGCTGAAACACTTATCCTAAAAGCCCCCTAACCTGCTTTTTTCATAAGCAGTTTATCTATTTCAGTAAACACATATAGGGTAAGAATATTTTTTTTCCTTCCAGCATTTCATGCCTTACCTAAAAGTCATTATATGTCCATTGGCACAGAAACAAGCAAGGCAGATACTGTTACTCAGTGCCACTATATCTCCACGAAGAACAAATGAAGTATCTGTTATGTTTTGCTTATAAGTACAGTTTTGTGAGGGCAGTGAAATAACTTTTGCTTGCTTTTCAGAACATATCACTGCATATTGGTTTTCACTGATTTCCTGAGAAGATGATGGAGACACTGAGACAGGCCGGCGTTTTTTCAACTTATCCTTTTCATCCTTGTCTTCGGGAACATTGGGTTCTCTCCAGGGTTCATATGCTGGTGGAACTAACGATCCTGTAGTGTCCAGAAAAGCCATTCTCAGGATTGCCCCTTTAAGCCTCAGAATGGTTCCTAAGATACAGAAATTGATAACTTTTCTAAAATCTCTGTACAAATTGTGACTAATTAAAAGTTCAGTCAAATGTATTCTATATGTTTTCAAAGTGTATTTTATTATGTAGTTACATGTATACCTTCTTCGTGAACCATTCTTAAAATTATTGAATCCAATATGTCAAAGAGAACTGACATTTTCAAGAGTTATGTATAGCTTAAAAATAAACTTCAAACTTCCTCCCATGCCACACTATACTGTTATGGGTAAAAAAGGATAAATGATAGACCTAGTGAATGTGCTTGGCTTTGGGCACTAAATATTATTTGTCAGAAATGAAAACCTATAAAAATAAACTGACAGACCCCCAGACATTGGCTTATTTTAAAAAAGCTAAGCTGTCAATGATTACACCAATCAAGCACCAGACGTCTACAAATCTCAATACCTGATATGAAGGCTGACATTCCTGCACGAAATCTAGAATATTCTTTCTCCTACAGAACTTGTTTTTCATTGAAAAACAAATGGGCATCAATCTCCAGAGCCTGTGCTGGTGAAAAGGGGAGGTCTAAATTAAATAAACTGTAATGAACAGTGATGTTAAAAGTTTCCCTGGTGCTACCATATTACAATTGTGCCTTTCTTTAAAAAAATCACTATTTTACAATAAAGTCTGGTTTCTCTTTTGGAATGATTTATGTGATGATTTCATGTTCCCCATTTTGACTCTCCCTCATGTATTTTCTCTTTTTTACATCTTATTTTGAAATACAAGAATACTGGCAATCTCATGCTAGAGATACACTTTTGGGGAGATCCCACAGGGCTTTTTCAAAGAAGGATTTCCTTATACTTCCCAGAACTCACTTCTACCTAGAGGGAAAAGCTCTGTTCTTTCCTCTTTTAATAGAGCATCCTCGTGTGGAATACCTACTTTATTAATAAGGGAAGTCATCATGATGAGATCTATGAGCAATGTTTGCTTTCTCTTTTTGAGCATATCCAAGCAAGCTAAGTTTATGGTTAGAAAGTCCTCTGTGTATGAGAATCAGCGCGGTTGCAGAAAGCGCGGGATGAGTCCTTCCTGAATCTTCATTTGCAAAGAAAAGTCACAGAGAGGTGTATGAGACCTTAAGAAACTTACACCAGCCAGAGCAGACAGCACTTGTCTACAGGACCCAATGGTCTGACTTCAATACAAGGGAGCTTCAATATTCATGGTGTCTTAGTTATTTTGCTTTCTTAGAGCATTACTGGAGAAAGGTATATAGAATTTTCATAAATTGAAAAAAAAAAGAATAATAGTGGGGAGTTGTCCCTTTAGGTAAGAGAGAGCTCTAAAACATCCAGGCAAGATAAAGTATTTTAAAAAAATGCAAAAGGGAAGAAGCTCAAAGTCCTTAGAAAGGCAAGAAGATCATGTGACTCCTGCCTTGTTCTAGAGTGGACTGGTCCACTGCACTGCACAGAGACTGAGAGGTTGATACTTACCATGAGTGGTTATTCTAGGAGAGCTGAAGGAGAAATCTGCATCCTGAGCATGGAATTTTGTCCCAGTTAAAAACCAGGTTAGTCCAATTTCCAAGTTCTCTAACATTCTGGCCTTACAATCAAGCTTACAGGTACATTTATAAAAATCAGCCCAAGTCAGAATGTTTTTGATGTTCATTTGATGATGTTACTCTCAAGAAAGAGAGCCTTCTTTCTGTCTGCTCAGAAGACCATCATAATCATAACAATGACTAATAATATACTATATTTTTGTATAATACTAATTAAGTAATAATCATCATATTTTAACATAACGACATAATAAAACAGTAAGAAACACAAACACACAATAATAAAGACACTGTCTTGCTAGTGCTTTGCTTTTTTATGATATACATACCGCTGGGGGATACAATGACTGGCTGAAGTAATCTTTGCTCTCCTCCTGGGGGTAAATTCAATGCAATGACTAAAACTGTGCCCAAAGTTGTCCCAACCCATAAGCATGGTGAAGGTGCTGTATCAGCTTTTCGTGTGAAAGTTTCACAGAAGTGAAGAGCTGAAATTGCTTCCCGTGATTCTTTATCAATGCTTGTTACACTAGAACTCCTGGATCGGCTGAATGAGTTGTCTTTAACATCTGAAAGATTTTACATTAATTAAATGCACTGCCAAATAGCTGCCAACCTATACTTCACAATGTACAAAATATGTTAAACACTTCACCATAATCCCATCTCTAAAATTCAGTTCAGTAATATTAGGTCCATTTCACAGATTACATATTTAGATGAACACTTAAGACTGAAACTGCACACTTAAAAGACAGAGTGTAAATGAGAGGAATGTGTTTGGAAATACAGAGGGACGCTCATGAGAGAGCCAACACTGACTACAGCTCTCTGTCAAGTACAGACACAGGAGTGAACCATAATGAATGGTTCCTAGTGTACACCATACTTCAGATTACAACACATTAATCTTTTTTGGACAGGACAAAAAACAGCTAAGATTAGGTAACAGGTTTTCCACCACAAAGGAAATACTTTAATATTGCATGTCAGATCCCTTCAGATCTCCTTTACCATTGTCCATCTGACTGGCGATACTGGATGCTATGACACATATTATACAAACTGATCACACACACACACACAAGCACATGCACACAGAGTAATTAATCCCCATTTTAGTTCAGACAATAGTTGTGTGTTTTGTTAACCTACTTACTCCAGGTTTAGTACAAAGAATTAATTTGCTGATAAAAGATATAAAGAACATGATTTTTATTGCTATTAATATTTGCTCATTTAATTTATTTTAATCATTTTATCCTGCTTTCCAGCTAGAAAGGCTGATCAAATGAATGCATATTTATTTGAAATAGCACTAAACAAATGGATATTAACCTATGTTCCTAGGACAAAAATTAGAGCCTAGTTAGTCAAACATATAGCTTCACAGCCCAACCATTCACATGTCCTACTAGATGTGTGTATGTGCTGGGTATGGGAAGAGTATAGTGGCGGAGTTATGTGCAGGATGAATTTGTCTGTGTAACATCATGAATAAAATCATTTTAGTATATTTACAGTATAAAGATTCAAAATGTGCCAACAATATTTTTATAAGTACACGGGGGAGGCCTCTTCTGTGATGGAATTACAATAGTGAAAACCATCCACTTTCAAGGAGGGTCATGTCACATACTTTTAGTAAATGCATATGGCAGGCATTTCAGTGATGGCTGCTGCTGCTGCTTTTTAATATTTTCAGTTCTAAATTGTGGTTTTAATGTGTTCTCAAAATCAAGCTTTTAAAGTGAATTGTACATAGCTGGATATAGCTATAAAAATAACTAGATGCTTCTCAACTTCATAAACACTGTGTTTTCCAAACTCTGCAACCAGACAATGAACATGTGCCTCAAAAGGCCCTGAAATGTACCTTGAAAAATAAGTCACCTTGTTGGATATATGCACCAGTCTATGCTCATAAAGCAAAAAGAACCACAAATCATTGTTTCTCCCACCACGTACCAATAAATGAACAGTGGGAGCATCCTAAGCAAAAGCAAGAACACTGGAATCTCCCAGTATAGCTCACTCCATGTAAAACAAACAAACAAAAAAATTGGATCTACTATCCTTTCCCCCCACAAAACAATATTCTTATTCCTGACCAATTAAACTCCATTATTGATCATAATGTCCATTTTCAAAATCGTGTTTGCTTCAAAATCAAATTTTAATGTATTGAATTTTGCCTTTTAGTTTCCATATATATTGGCTATGTGCTTTATAGGGTGAAAATATTCAGTTCTATTTTCTGAGGAAAATCGTTAACACTTAAATATGAATGTAAATTCACTCATGCACACTTCAAGAAAGCAGTATGCTTGAATAATAATATTTAAAATGATGTTAAAATCACTTCACTATCTTGCTAATATGTGTACATGGATTGATTTTCAGTTGCCAATAGTCCAGTCAAGAACTGTCTGTCTTAAACTAGATTCTCATGGATCTGAAAGACAGTGGTCCGAATATTGAAGAGAAGATCTGAAGAACAAATAACTACTTCCACAAGGTAAGGGATGTTGTTGTGTGCCTTCAAGATGTTTTCAATTTATGGCAACCCTATTGTGGGGTTTTCTTGGCAAGATTTGTTCAGAGGGAACTTGCCTTTGTTTTCCTGTGAGGCTGAGAGTGTAACTTGCCCAAGGTCACCCAGTGGACTTCCATGGCTGAGAGGGGATTTGAACCCTGGCCTCCAGAGTCATAGTCCAAGACACAAACTACTACACCATGTTGGCTCTCCCAAGGTAAGGGTATTATAGATATATTTCTAGAATTGTATTCTGCACTCTTCTCCAGAATAGTAGTGTCAAAGGAAGCTGTTTGTATCCTTAAGTTTATTAAATAGTTTATATATCAATGTGACAATATGCCATTGTTTGCACATAGCCAAGAGAAGTAGTTGTTCACTGAAGGTATACTCTACTTGAATTAAGACTCCACTCAATTAGACTTCTTTGATGATTATTATGTACTTTGAGCACCACCCTACTTACATATTCTATTTATTTCAATTTATTTCTTCTATTTATTTAGTGCACGTATGCCCTGCATTTTGCCCAAAGAGCTTAAGGCAATATACATGATTCACTCCCTGACCCTATTCCTTTATCCTCATAATTTTATAAGATACACTAGGCTGAGAGTAACTGAGAGTTACCTAACGTTATGCAGTGAGCTTCATGAGAAAATGTGGATTAGAACTTAGTCTTCCCAGCCCTGATCTGATGCTCTAATCAATACACCACACTTGCTTCAAAACAGCTGCATAAGATTTCCTTGCACTATTCCTAAGAGGAAATATTGTATAGATAACAGATTCTCTCTCTTTCTCTCTCTGTGTGCTTTTAAAGATCTATCAACAAAACTATATACATCTTCTGTGGATGACACTTCCATGTCTTCTAAGAGGAGTTTGGAAGAAGTTCCAACCAGAAGGGGAGAAACTTTTGGCAGACATGCATTGCATATCCAACAAATCTTGGAATTTAAGGCAAATGGACACTTTTTTCATTCCTGGAGAGTAAAGCTTCAAGTTTTTCATTTGTGTATGTCTTCGCTCATAGCCTTTTCAAAGGTTATAAACATCATTAATATAGGCTTTGAACAAATACTTACCTAACTCAGGTTTCAGTTCAGTTGGTAAGCTTAATTTTCTAGACATCTTTGCTGAAAAAATAATGTATAATTTTATAATAAAGCTAGAATGATCACAATTTAAGAGTATATTAAAGAATTAAAACTCAGTTTTCAAATTAAGAATTGATACAATATTTCTATGCAAGGAACGTAAGCAAATTTATACATATATTTATAGTAAGTTTTAATAGCAAATTTATACATACAGTTGTCCCTCCGTATCCACGGATTTGGTATTCATAGATTTAAGTATTCATGGCTTGAAAATATTCTTTAAAAATAATAATCCAAAAAGCAAACCTTGATTTTGCCATCTTATGTAAGGGATACCATATTGCTATGACATTGCCTATAATGGGACTTGAGTATTCATGGATTTTGGTATCCACGGGGGGATCCTGGAACCAAACCCCAGTGAATATGAAGGGACAACTGTATATTTATAGTAAGTTTTAATTTCAAGTGTACAAGGCAAGTATGACCATTTTAAAAAAAATCTGATCAGAAACACTATATTTAAGATTCTTGGCTTCACTAATATCTTTATAATGGTGTATTAAACCTATTATCCTATATGGCTTTCCCCCAAAACTAACCTCCTATTAAAAAGTGTCTTGGAAGTCAATAAGAATCCAAGGATACTTAACCATCTTTCCCAACTTCCTTTATCATACATTGGAATATTGATGGCACAGAAAACTCCCAGGAGGTTGAGACACAAAAAGTGGCATTTTAAGGGAAAAACATAAATTCAAAATGTAATTAAGTTAAAAATTCAAATTTCAGGTAGTGGTCATGCTGGCTGTGCAGGCTCTTGGAGTTACAATCCAAAAGGTAGTTTTCCAGGCGCTGAGAATTATGGTGAAGTTAACCACTGCAAAAAGCACAGTATAGTGGGTGCAAAGCTGTTTATAGATTATTAACTATGCTTCTGGGAAAGGGTTGCTCTCTTTGCCCCACTGTCAAGGCCAAGACAGCTGGATTCATCACTACAGGGGTGAAGGAGGTGGGCAGTTCCATCAGATAGAACTGTCAAACACAAGGAAAAGATGTTTTGCAGAAGCAGCCCTGACCTCCTGATCAGTAGATTGTTATTGCTCCTAGATCAACAGGGGGTGATGCCTGCAAGAAGAGGTTGTTCCTAACCCCATTAGTAAGGGCAAGACAGACAGAACTAGAGTAAACACGAGAATGTAAAAATCTGTTCCCCTAATCTAGAATGGTAGATCTAAACGTGGAAGTTTACACTTGCTCTGTGTGTAAAGTACTTTATTCATAGTAAACCATGTTGTGGTAGCTAAACCTTTTCAAGAACTTTTTGTCGAAAAGCAATATATAAATATTCTAAAGACATAAAAAGGCAATACAATGGTGCATGTTAAAGAGACAGGAAAGGAAACTGGTTCCTAGAACATGTTGTATTGGCCCGCACGGTCAGATCCTCTTCAAAAGTTCCACCATTAGATGAGAAAGTAAGATACTACAGACATGATATTACAGACTGGTGTTACCTGCAATAATAGAACTCCTTCTCAGGAAAGATCTGTGTACCTCTCTCTTCCTTCACAAAACACGTTAAGAACGTAACTCTGTTTAGGAGTTATTTTGTGACACAGGTGAACAGCTCAACTTGCTATAGCTGATGCATTTCATTTTCATTTATGCTTTATTTAGGTTCTTGTAGGCTGCTATTTTAAAGTTTGTTTTATTGTTTTATGAGCTGCAAAGTTTTGCTTTGTATTGTTTGTTTACTGATTTTAATTTACTAGTTGAAAAGATCAAGTGTGAGAGTAAATATACATTTTAGTATCTTCATATTACAATCTATTATTTTGATAGGTTAATTTTTCAGGGTAATTTACAAAAATAAAAATAGTTTAGAGAAACTACTTCTAATAATATGTGTTTTGTTCTCGTTTCTTTAGTATCATTTTTATTGACCCAGATTACATTTAAGACCTTACAGCCATAGAGGAGACAGAGACAGTGATTTGTACACACACAAGTAAAATCTGAACCCGCAAACAGTTTACAAAGTAAGAGTAAAATCTGAACGTAGGAAACTGTTATACATTCATTAGTAATAAAATGTTTGAACCCACCTCCATGTAAACAAAACCCACCCCATACCAGTCATTATCAGATAGTCAAGCATAACCAGCCAACAGCTTGCAAACAAGGGGATGAGGGCTATACAATTCCTATCTAGGGGGGATCCAAACATAGAAGCACTGATCTATAGCAAGGATAGTGGTTTTTCCTACACAATCTATTGTGAAATAAAGTAGGAACCTGCTATATACCAGTATTCAGATCACATCAAAGAGAAAAATGATACTGTTAATCAACAAATGGCATCACTCACTCTTTAATATTGTCATGCATGATGCTCAGAACCACCTGTTTAAAAAGTACTTTACTAGGCTAAATATGTCATCCAAAGAGTTGGTACTGAATTATATGAAGTCAATACAGATTCAAAATTAATATCAAGATATTTGACAACAGAACACAACTCATGAAATGGAAGAAGAAATTGAAACAATCACTTCCCTGGAACTGCACACCTACAGGTTTGTTGTTATTTTGTGCCTTCAAGTAGTTTCTGATTCATAGCAACCCTAATGCAAATCTATCATGGGGTTTGCCTTTGTTCTCCTCTGAGGCTCAGAGAGTGACTTGCCCAAGATCACCCAGTGGGTTTCCACAACTGAGTGAGGATTTGAACCCTGGTCTATAGAGTCACGGTCCACTGAAAATGTAAACTACTACAGTAACGGTAGCAAACATTATGCATCTAACTAACACGGGACATTTTAAAAAGTAGCTCTTGGATAAAGACATATATCAGAATTTTTGAGTGCATGTCAGCTATACTGCAGTCATAACTGAGAAAGCACCTAAGAAACTGGTTAGAGGTTATACCATTTGCCACTTTTGTTTTTCCTTACCCAGTCCTATAGAACTTAAGATATTCCAAGACAAATATAGCTTTCCATCTTCCCTCTTAAAACTAACAGGCAAAGTGCTCTAGCCAAATATGTAACTTTTGTAAAGGCACCTGCTTAACTCAGGAAGCATGAAGAAAGCTACAGTTACAGCTTACCCTCTCCTCTTTCCTAACCATCCTCTATAGGCAAAACACCACTGTGAAAAACATCCTCCTTAACAGGTGCTTGCTTGCCCTCCTAAGGTCCTCTGTAGAGATGTGAAGGTCTGGAAAAAAATCTGGAAAAATTCAGAAAAAAGTTTTTTTCCCCATTTTTTCCCTGAAGCCTTTTTTTTGTGTGTTTTTTTTCCCCAAAAAAAATTGAAAAAAGGAAGAAAATCAATTATGCAATGTCCAATTCATGCTGCTGCAAATCTGCTGGACCCAAGATTCAAAGGTGGGAATATGAGTGATGATAGCACTGCTACTGCATTTGACTGGATTACAAAACAAACATCACACTTAGGACTTGATATTGGGAAGGTAATTTCAAATGTTGCAGAATACAGAACATCTTCAGGGATTTGGTCCAACAATGCAGTCTGGGATTCTGCCAAACAAAACATATCCCTCCTGCCACATGGTGGCAAGGTCTTTGCACAACACAGCCTCTGATTCCTCTTGCTTCTCGACTTCTTCAGTTCCCTCCATCTTCTGCACCATGTGAAAGAATCTGGTCTATGTTTGGAAACACTCACACTAAATCAAGAAATAAACTGACATGTGAAAAGGTAGAGAAGTTTGTTTCAATCCAGATAAACGTTTGGTTTGTAGAAATCCTTGATAACTGTGATGATGACAAACATAATGAAGCAGACGTAGAGACTGAAACTGATACTGATAGCTATAGCTCAGAAAATGAATCTGATTAAATTTTATGCCTATTCATCGAATCTTAGCCCCTCCCTCCTCCCTTCCACACACTCCCCCCCTCAATTCTTTTTATGGGAATGGGTGTTTTTTGTCTATTTGATACTGAGGAGAGGAAATATAAATAATTTTCTTTGTTACTAATGTTGATGGTTTCTTCTGTTTTTTTAAAAAAAAAACTGTCTTTTTTTTTAACCTGTTCTACTTAAATTAGCAAAACCAAACAGATTCCGTACAGTTCAGGAGATTGTTGCTCCATTTGTCACAAAATAAAAATTAAAAAAACAAATAAAAGTAAATTCCATTTGTAATAATTGTTTGAATAAACTGTATTTTTAATATACCAATTGGGATAATTTTATTCCAAATCAAATTGTACATAGTCATATTTTATGTTCCTTAAGTAACAAAGTGACTTTCAATCTGTAAAAAGTGCTAATGTTGCATTTTCTCCAATTTTTCTGAAAATTTCCATTTTTTTCTGAAAAAAGGAAAAAACAGGTCCCCCCCCCCATGGCTTCAAAATTTCTGGAAATTTTACATATCTAGTACTCTGGGAGGGCAATCTATTCTCCTAACCCCCAACAATTACTCATGTCTATTGTAAAGTCACTTACTTCACATTGATGGATAGGAAGGGGGTATATGTATTTTAAAATGAGTAACTGAGTAATTCAAAGTTACTTGTGCTGCCATAGTGCCTCATTTCAAAAATGGGGGGCAACTATGATCAATTTAGTGGAAGCTAACTAACTGGGACGGTAAATAAAGACATAACTGAGAACAATTACAGACATAGAGAATAGTACTAAATGTTCAACTGCTTTTAAGTTCTTAAGCAAAGTAACTCAGAGGCTTGTCCCAAATTCTTGATACAAAGGATGACTAATGCTTGCTACTGAATTTGCTATGATCTGGAACATGTAACAAAGATAGATTGATGCAACTTTCTAAACTAATATGAGACTATAAAATTGCCCCTTTAAAGTCTTGATTGGAGCGCTTTTTAAACACAGAGAAAATTACTGAAGGTGTGCATAGCCAAAAACTAACACTGAATATAGTAATGTATATCTCAGAGCCCACTTTGGTCACTTACTCAAATATAACCTTTCTTGTTCCTATTACAACCATACAGAACATTATGATAATTTTATTCCAATGGCTACTGGTCTTTATTACCTCATTCACTCAACAGGTGGAATAATCTGCAACCCACTGTGACATTTTGTTTTGCTGCCAAAACACTTACATTGGTCCAACACAGGTGTTATGATCAGAACAGAGTCTGAATTAAATATTGCTCTTCCATGGTAACATAATAAGCAATACAAATACTGTTCAGTTGTCTTGAGGCTCTTGTTGAATGCAAACTAGAACCTCAAATCTAGAGTTTATGGGGAGGGGAGGATTTATGGTACTCAGCTGCTAGTAAAGGAAATCTGTTGTCATTTATTCTGTACCACATATTATTTGATGGGACAAACTGACTAATCATGGACTAATATGCAGTAGCATAGCTAGAGAAGGAAGCAGTGTCTATCCCCATCTCCCATTTTCATCAGAACATGATAACTGTCATGCTGGATAAGACAAAAGGTCAACCTTGCTCACTGTCTGTCAGCCTAACATGGCAAGTCAGATGCTTAGAATATACGGTACTGTAAGTAAGAAAAAGATGGCAACATCCTTCACCATCCACAGGATGTACTGAATTCCCTATCTGGGGGAAAAAATATACATTTTTAGCGACAACACCTAAGAATGATTAAGTCTGTGGAGTCTTCTATATTCTTTTATAGCCATTTATGCATAAGGTTACAGTGGGTTATTTACGCATTGTAAAAATGCTTCCATTAAGAACCTGCTGCTTATTCAATTTAGTGGATAACAGTTTTGTGAAAGTAATTCTCACTTTTCACTTTCTGCTACTAAGATAAAACAAAATGCACCTTATTAATGGAAACTCCTTTCATTTAAGTAGCTTTTGGCTTTAGTTCATCATAGCAGGGTAGCATGGATTTAGGCTTCCTTGAAGTATCATAGCTTCTTTGAAACTGCACCCTTTACAGAAATACAAAAATGGGCACCTCCATGCCACATTATCATGGGAGCCAATCATAATTCAATCATTCTGTGAAACTCTCTTGTTCAGCCTTACTAGAATGGCATGGGATACAGCCATGAGGAAACAGCAATTGTACTACTTTGACTATATATGAATCTATATTGAACAAATTACCTTGGTGCATTTAACTTACATGTGACAGAATATATTAATTAATCTAGCTACTTTACTGTTAAAACTTTGTATTATCCATTGTAGGTTATATCCAGTTTTGTTAGGATGTTTATCTACCTATTAATTCTGTTAGCCTGATTTACAAATATGTTCTTTCAAGCACCTATTGTAGTGCAAATCATTTCAGCCTAATCTTCCTACCAGCCTTTAACTTCACATAAGCAACAATGCAAAAAAGCATTACATTGTGACCCCTTCGCAAATTTCAGATTACAAGGCCAAGTTGACAGTTTTGTCACATTCACAACCAAACACATAAAATTTGTTAAACACTTTGAAAATGGTAATAAATTGAGAAAGTCAGGGAAGAAGCACTATTAAGAAATCATCAATTCATTAGACAACATGCTGTGAAAATGCAAATTCAGAACGGAGATAAGCCGTTGCTTATTATATAAATAACATTCCTACACAAGATGAATGAAAACTCACTATAAATAATCAGAAAGCAAATGATAAACACCAGACTTGTTCCTATATAAGTGGATATAGGATTGCAACTGAACAGAAGAGCAATATATTTAACAAATTATACCCAAAATAAAAGAAAACATGATGATCATAGCCAAGCAAGAAGGTATTCCTTACTGTTCCATGTGTTAATCCAGCATCCACCATATTTATGTTCTTATGAGAGAAGAGTTCAATCCACCTTATGCATATACTGTACTGCAAATTTTTAAAAATGTTTTCAACTATTTGTTTAACAGAGATATAACAATGCATCCCTTTTACCAGAAAAAAAAGGAAGCACTCTCTCATTCATTTGAGCAGAAACCAATAAAGCAGAATTGCCATTAAACCATGAATGGGCACATTTTCCCCAATTCTGCATTAAAAACTGTGTTAAAATTGTGCAGTACTGTTTACAGGATTGAACCCTTTCAGTGTTTCCAAACAGAAATCAAAACCTTTGTAGGAGGATGTGCATATACAAATGGACAAAATTAAGACCCAGTATTACTGATTGTGTTAATCATTGAGCACAGTGTATTAGAAAAGTAGCAGCCCAAAGGAACACCACTTATGGTTAGGAGAATATTAAACAAATAATGCAATGCAGGTTGTGTTGTTTTACTGCATAGTTAAGAATAAGAATAAGGTACTGGGTAAGGAGCAAAGGATAGTTTTTCTAGTTCCTACCTATATCACTGGCTACCATCTTGGAAAACTTTCTGCTTTTGGTCTTCACTGCAAATAATATTTTGATACAAAATGTCAATTTACTAAAAAATATGAGCTGATGAAAAGGAATGATAATACTCTTAAACATAAAAATACTATACCCCTTTCCATAAAACTATTCAATTTTTGATCATCATCAGAATTGATGGGAGAACCAGAACCTACATGAGTGAAGACAAGAATGAAAGGAACATACAAATGGATATTCACAATGAAGGATGCATACAAAACAGTTACGACAGATTGCAAAATTAAGAGGAAACACCATCCCAGTCTGCAACTGTACAAGGGTCTATGTAGCAATTTTCAACTACCACCCTTTCAAGACCATCAGAGCCTATATGAAGACATTTGCCCTACAGACAGATAAACCCTTAACTCTCCCATTTTCTAGTAAATCTTCTAGTCAAGGCAAAACTACACACCTGAAAGGAAAATGCAGATGGTCTATATCTATTCATAACAAGTGTGGCAGAGGGAGAATAGAGTCTGATAAGACTGCTGGTGTTCACATTAAGAGAAAACATTCACAATAGCAAGAAATATAATTCATATTTTTAATTCCATTTGAGGCATATGTTGTCAGTAAAATTCAGACGCAAAAGACAAAATGTTGGTAGGTCCAAAGTATGCTAATTATACCTCAATTGAAGGTATCATTGGATAGTGACAAAGTGCTACTCCATCTGAAAGCAGAATGGGCCTCAGGTATGGTAATTTATGTTTATATTAGTTTTAATGATGAAAAACAATAAGAATATGGTTAAGGGAAGTAAGTATTTCTGGTATCTGATTTCCCCAGCCTCACATGCCATCTGATAGTTTAAAAAAAAAGAAAGAAAGAAAAAAGAAAGTCTGACATGAATTGATTAGGATGGTTTGCAAGGTACTAGGAATATGAAATAGATTTTTATTTTTCAAGTGAAACCATGTTGTCTATGCTATGTACAGAGGCAGCACACCTCTTATCAATTCAGATAATGATAACTAGAGATAAGCAAGAGGAATAGCTATTTCTATCTTGCTTTGCTTCTCAGCTTCTCAGAACTATTTGCATGCTCACTGTCAAGAGACAAGAGTGCTGGATGCAATACATTCCCAGTATAATCCAGCATAGGCACTTCTTACATTAATAATAAGGAAATAAGATCTGCTGTTTTCAATAGGAAGCCTCACTATTACTAATCTTAATGTTATCAATATTAAAATCACCCATGAGAATACATATTTTTATCTCATACCTTATCACTGAAATAACTAAAAATGAACACACAGGTACCATTCCCAGTCCTATTTCAATTGAAAGCAGAAAGATTTCAAGTGGTTTCCTGTGAAGGGTTTAAGAGCTATTGAGAAATAACATTCTTTACTTACCTGTAAAATGTATTTTTAAAAGAATATTTCCTAGTAGTTATCTTGGGCTACTACTTCTTCTGGTTAAGAACACTGGTATGATGTCATTCTTCCATTCGAGCTTGCATTTTTAATTGGAGTCAGCAAAGTAAGGTCCCCATATTTTCACAAAATGGCTAGATTAATTTCTAGTTACATGAGGGACACACATCATCTGATTCCCCCTCAAACATGCTGTGAACAGCCAACACCCTCTCCCTCCACTAGTGAGCATAGGGGGAAATCACTGCCCCCCCCTCAGTTCCTGGGTCTCAGGACAGTGATTCAGGCAGTACGGAGAGTGCCAGCAGCCAACCTCTCCTTCCTTTCCAGTACTGGAACAGTCACCACAACCACTGGAGGAACACTCAGGCTAGCAAGAGGGAGTTCTTTGCCAGAGGTAATTAAAATATGAGCCAGTGAAGACCTCAAGAAACTACCACATATTTAATGAACACATGATTTTATCAAATTTTATATCCTGAACCAAGAAGTTTGAACATCAGTGTCTTCTCTACTACGTCCCCATTCTTACACTACTCCAGCTTCAGCCTATTTATTTTGTGGTTAAAAAAAAAACCATTAATATTTGTGAGAAAAGCAGCATGATTATCTTCTGTATAAAATCACTTTAATAAACAAAATGTCCTTTCAGCTCTAGGGACATAATATTACAATATAAACTGGATTTTGTAACAAAATAAGCATCAGACTCAATTGCAAACTAGTTTCTGAAGTGTTAGTTCTAGATCCATTAGTTCGAATTAAGAGTGACAGAACAGAATTTATTTTCAGTATTTAGAAAATATTCACCTTGATCAACTCATAGTTCATGTGGCTGAAGATGACTGCATGAAGTTTCTGAGACCTATGATTCTACTGTGAATAATCTCTTCTTGAAACTGACAGATCAAGGGAATTAAAACATTTTCCCCTTATATTGAAAATTTCCATTGGCAATGCGGTCTATACACTGTAAATAATAAATAATGATAAATATATAAGAGTGGATAAGTGAGTGGCTCAGGCTTTAGGGCAAATTTTAAGCCAACAACAAAATATTCACCTGATAAAGATATTCATAGGCTCATATATTTGAATTGTGTGTACACAAAAACACTGTAAGACTCAGTGGTGTCTTAGAATACCTCTGCTGTGCAAACACTAAAGCAGAGAAATTTCTCTGAGTGTTTTGAAGCACTATTTAATATTAGAGTATTTATAGGAACAAATAATTACCTGATGTGGGTGACTTGCAACGATCCTCTTGTACTGTTGTACTTTCATTAATATCACAAAGACCCGCTGTAAAATACAAAGCACGTTTTAGAATTTCAAACACATCATGTAATTGTAGTTAACATTTTCTAATTCTGCACACCAAAACATAAGGTTCCCCCTCCCTGCATTCCAAGATGGGAACTTAAAGTCTCAATCCGCTTACTTCTTTGACACATTTTTAAAGTCTCAATCCTAGCAAAAAAGTGATCATGAAAACCCAGGGAGAGGGAGAATATATGTGCGTAAAAAGTTTTTTTTACTGTAGAGTTTTGAATACAGTGTCATTCCTATGTAAGTGTAAGTGGACCTGGCTGATTTGCACTAAGAATGAGGCATACTTGTTAGCTGTATTTGTAAAATGGTATAAAACAGATTTAGGTATCAAACAATTATAATGAACCAATGCAACTTTAAAAAGATCTATATACAAAGTCATAAAATGATAACGCCTCACAAATACATTATAAACCAACAAATATTGTATTCTTGTAACTGAAATACAAGAACAGGATGAAATAGGTACATACCTTAAAAGAAAAGATGAGTGACTATACCACTGGACTATTAAAAACAATCGAGTGTTTACTGAAGCCTCCCTTTCAGCTCAACAGCTACTCCTCCCCAACAGCAAATCAATTTATTTAAAAACACACACACACAAAACAAGACACAATATGTTATATTGGTAATTGTGTGTGTGTGTGTGTGTGTGTCTTGAAGTCACCTGTCAACTTAGGGTGACCCCATGAATTTCATAGAGTTTTCTTATGCAAGGAGCCTAGAAGTGGTTTGCCAGTTCCTTCCTCTGAAATACAGCCTATAGCACCTGGTATTTGTTGACAGTCTCCCATCCAAGTACTAACCAGAGCTGACTCTGCTTAGCTTTAAAGATCAGACAGGGTCAGGAGCCTTTAGGATAATTACTATCAACTAAACTAATAATGATGTTTTCACGCTATCTCACGCTAGGCACATGATCAATGGAGGGCAAGGCTTATTAAATAAATAAATAGCACATTAATATCCTTAGTATTATGGTGATAACTGGAAAAAAATTATAGAAGCATGCCAATTCTGGTAGTGCAATATAGAGTACAGCTTTCCCACCTATATCTAGTGTTACCATGAGGACTATGACCAGACCTCTTTTCTTCTTATTTCTATCACAACCTTCCTAATAGCATCAAGTACTGTATTTGTGAAAAGGTAGCAAAAACATTCAGCCATGGGCAACAATTTCTCTCCATTCCCACCTTTAACTCCCTAGCTTAAATTATTTTTTGGAAGAATAGGAGGACTAGGTAAACCATTTTTATGAACTCATGGATAATCTGTGAAAGTCTGTGTAAGTGCAAGAAATGCTGAGATTAAACCCTCCCCCTTGCAGAACAAGACTCTACAAAGCAAAAGCTTTTGGTAGAGGACAAGTCATGGGGAGAGGATTTGTGTTAGTATGAGTGGAAATATGCACCCTTGTTTTGGTTGCTATCTAGAGTCCCCAGCATCTTGTATTCTCCTTGGAACTCATACAGCTCAACTCTCTTCAGGAGAATAAACTTTTAATTTCATATGGTCTGGGGATCCTCCCTCTTATTTTCTTTGACTAGCGGGTCGTTTACACGGGCAAATATTCCTCTAAATATACCGCTAAGATAGCTCATAGTTCCCATGGATCGCAGCACAGCATCGCCTCATTCAGAAGGGGGGAAGGTAAAACACCCAAATATAGAGTGGCAGGGGATGTCGCTATTTTTGCAGGAATATTTGCAATGTAGTGCTTTATTAGCAGTGTAAACTAGCATTCCGCTAAGGGTTAAAGCACAGCTGCATTGTGATTGGTTGATGATGCAGGGGTGGGCTTAAAAGAGGGGCAGGGAGGAGGCAAAGACAGTAGCCATTAGAGAAGAAACTTGCAAAAATCCTGTCTGCTATTTTGCGAGCCAGTTTGCCAAAAAAAAAAAAAAGGATTCCCAACAACTTCAAAAAAGGATTCCCAACAACTTTCAGGGAGCATTCCTTCTCATTCTCTGCTGTTTTGAAAGTATGTAAAAGCTCGTTCGTCACTTTTATCATGTGCACCGGGGAGGGAGAGAAACCATTTCACAAAGGGCTGTAGCAAGATGAACTGCTATTTTCCCCCCCTCTCTCTCTCTGCTTGGGGGAGGGAGGGGGAAATAGAGAGAGAGAGAGAGAGAGCAGCTGGAAAAACTTGCAATCCATGGCATGGCACAAGGTCTTTTAGCAGAGAGATTACTCTCCCTCTGCTTTATGGAGTGAGTTCATTTACAGGCAGATTTACAGAGACACACAGAGCCACACTCCCCACACTTATTCAAGTCTGAACTTCAAAGCGACATAATTAGAAAAAAAACCTGACTGGCACAGCTGCGGAAAATAATTAAACCGCAAGTTGCCGCAATAAATCTGCTGTGTAAACCGGCCCTAGGACTTCAACAAATAAAATTAAATGGCTAGAAGAAAAGAGATGGACTCTGATCCACATGGCCTCATGGCCTAGAGGGGCTCATGGCCTGAGCCCAAGGCAGAGAGACCAGAGAATGGAAAAAAGCCATGGGATAACCACAAGATACCAAACTGTGATAACAAAAGGTTGGGGGGAGCCAATCTTACCCAAAGGCCTCAAAAGGATCCAAAAGGACTCTGAAATTCCATCACAGAGACTGTAAATTACCTTGCATTAGTAGTTTAGGGAACCATGTAGTTAGATTGTGTTAGATTATGAGTTATTTTGTAAGTGCTCTGAATGAATGTATACTGTATAAGCCTTAAGCTGAACCTGGGAATGTTGTGCCTTCTCAAGTAACATAGACTCCTAGAATTCAATAAAAGCTTTCTGTTATTTTCTAACCTGCCTCGAATTGCCTGCTTCTGGTCAGCTATCAGAACCTTCTCTAGATTAGAGAAAAGGGGTTATCATTGTTCTTTAATACAGATGTCCAGTTCTCACTGCCTGGACATGGAAAGGACTTATCAAGTCAGTGAGTGGTGGTGGCGGCTACCCTTAGAGAAGGGATTTCTAGACTAGAAATCCCTGGGAGTGTGTTTCAGTTTGTACAAATAAGCTGGAAGCCTTACTCTTCCTGCTGGAAGAGTAAGGGACAGCTTATCACACTCCAGAGCCCCAAAGATGCAATAAAACATACAATTCTAAGTCATGCCAAGCACTCTTGAATGTATAGTAGGGCTTCAGAACCAACTTCTTCCTGCAACACACACACACACACACACACATCTGCACAGTAAGGAAGCTTTCAAGAGTGGTCACTGATTAAGAGTAATGACAATGCAATATAATGTTGGTGGGTCAGTGATGCTTTCATGGAACCATGGTTCTTCAACATTGGGGGAATGGTCCGTTTGCATGCAAGTATGAAGTAGAGGAGGAGGAAGAAGATGAATGGGGTGAGGAAGGTTGTGCAGTGACAGAACCATTTGACTTGCATATGATTCTGTGGCATATGTACCCCCAGCTAATCTGTATAGGCCAGATGGCTAAGAGCTTCAATCAGAAGACCAATTGATGGCATTTAGTAGTCTTTAAAAAAGAATATTAATGTAATGAGAACTAAATGTTCTGGTAGGGTGGTCTGTGCCAGCCTATGTACAGCCAATTAGCTTGAACAATTACACCGCATAGAGAAAGCATTCTGTCACAAATGTTGTCAAAGATATTAGTAAATTAGATTTTTGTAACATCCGTATATTTCATAATGCATTCAAAGCAGCAACATATATGTACAAGCATAAGCAGTTACTGGAACTGATTCCTAGTTACTCACTCTTTCTGATTATTATGAACAGCAAAATAAACTAAACAAAAGTGACATCTAGGTTTGTTGCCCACTTTTAGAGGAAAATAATGAAAACCTGAGTGATGAGTCAACATTCAACTACCCTGAGGGCTAGCAGGTGTTCCCAAAGGCCAACTTCTTAATTTGCTTGAAATCTCTCTGTATATCAGCAGCGTATATCTTGCTGCAGCTCCCACAACTTGAGGGGTACTCACATTCTTTCACTATTAATTTAGAAAGAGTCACATTAAGTCTAAATAACCTACTAGACATGGTGCAGTGCAGAGGATTAGGAAGCTATTATGTCAACTCCATCCTGGTGCCCAAAGTGGTAAGCATGAGAAATAAGTTTATAGCCTTCTCAACATCTATGCTGAAGGCTTCATAAAAGCAGAACAGAGCCATACTCCTTTTAGAGCAATATTGTCCTACAGTGCTGTAAAACTGCAGGGAAGTTCTAGGCTAAGATCAACATGGGTATTAATAAAAAGAGCTGTAGCTTATCCTTTCACATAAAACCATTTTTGATGCTTCCAAGTAGATGGTGCTCTTAAGGTACACGTGGCTGCATTAATCCAGATGATTAGAAGTTCCCCTCACTTAGCTGTTTACTGTCTATAAAGGAACTGGTTCACAAGTGTTGACTGTGTTTTAGTGCTACATGTACCTGAACAAAACTTTGAGCTCTTATGCTCCCCTCAACCCCGCTCTTCTTTTTCATCATGCAGCTGGCAGGACTTCGTTATTATTTAGTCTTGTGTTCCCCTAACTGTCCTGTCCTGTTTTAGGCAAATTCTGGTTAAATAAGACATCAACTTCATTGCTTCATGGTTTACTTTATTTAGAAGCTAACCAGAACTTATTTTTAATGACAGTATTTGGTTCTAACGATAATAATTAAAGATTGGTGGAAATCTTGCAAAAATGCTTAAAAAACAAAGCTGCATAAGATTTGGGGTTCTAAAAAGATTTGGGGTTCTAAGAAGACGTTGGGAAACAGGTCTTTGTTTGGACAACAATTCCCACATGTTGTCAAAAAGCAGTGAAAAGAGTTAGTAACAGAGACAGGAAAAGTTTAGTTTTTTGTTGGTCTTGTTTAGTGAAGACTTTAGAATGCTTAATTTGCAACTCAAACAAGGTAATTGTTAGTCTTTGTGTTATTTTGTTTAAATGAAACAATCTGAGCTGCTGTAGCTGATACGTTAAAGTATGGTGCTTACTGACATCATCTGAATCTACCTCTCAGGTTTTGACTCTGGAAATCTCAGTGCTGGGATGTTTCTGAACTGGTAACCTTAGAGATAATGTGAAGAGGCATGGCAGGAACTGTGGGCCCACCATAATGCTTCAATTTATACTGGAGATGCAGCTTGTGACCTTGATGTGCAGCAGGCAAGTGGTGACCAAAGGTCCCTTAACACAGGGGTGAGCAATCTCTGGCCATTCAGATGTTGTTAGAGTCCTCCAAGCATAGCCAATCATCAAAGAACTATAGTCCAAAATCTGGAGAGTCCCCCCATCTGTGTCTGAGAAGAATCCCCTAACATTATGCTCACTCATACATACACCTGCTATGGAACTAGCCACAGTGTCCCTAGAGCTTGCAACAAGTTGTAACAAAAAACATTTTATTAAAATATTTATCCCACCCTTTATGTGAAGATCTCAGGGCAGCTTGCAATAAAATCAATTTAAAACAATAAATAATTACAAAAGCTTTAAAAGATTAAAAATATATTAAATAGTTTCTCGGTCAAAACAAACAATTTAAAACAGGATAAAATACAGAAAAGTGCAATTAATGATGAAGTAGCAACACTGATATGAAGAAGGCAACTCCCTGCATCACTGAGACAAAATGCAAATGTGTGTAAATTCCTTTCCAGGCTTGTCAGGCGCTGGAAAGTACAAGAGGACGAGTGCTAAAACTAAAGAAAGCTGGCAGAGAAGCCAGCAATGACAAAGTGAAACTGTGTGCCAAGCTCCTTATTTATTTATGGGCCTAGCTAAACAGAGGAGAAACATCCCCCTTCAGATATACCCTGATGCCCTGTGTCTAGAAATCAACTGTACAGAAGATTGGATCCTGAGAGCAGAGCCTGGGCCAAAATATGGCTGGGTGGCAAGCTGTTATCAGTAAGTCAATTTCACCAAAAAACAATTTCAGCGGCTCCACTCTCCATGATAGATGAAAAGAGAGAATCCTAGTAAGTGGGGACTCAATGGATTTTATCTGTAACTGCAGTCAATGTCCTGTATCAATAGTATGTCAGATACTAGTATATCATTGCATAAATATAAAAGTCTGTATTTTCAAATATATCAGTGGTAAAATCTTAACAGAAATTAGGGTAAAGTAAAATTTCAGGATGAAGGAAAGCATATAACTTAAGCCAGTTTACAAACATTTATAACTTACTTATATAAGAGGTGCGAAGTTGTTTCACAGACTCTGAATATAAGCTAGCAAGGCCACACATGCAAGAAGCCACAGCCAGCATGCCTTAATGAAGCAATGAGAAAGGAAACACAAAGACACCAACAAAGTATGTTTGGAGACAGGAAAATATGCTGCAAAACTTGTAGATTTGGAAAGGTTCCTACACATTTTTGTCAAAATCCAAACTTGCTAAAAAGCAACTGAAATAGTTCTTTTAAAAAGTCTGCAGTTCTGTGAACTCTTGCCTGACAGTTACAGACCACATTTCAGGTGGCATCTGAACAAACATGCATAACATTGCTCTGTCTGTGTTTTAAAGTCATGCCTCACTAGAATTTATCCAATGAGATAAGTTCCCATTGAACATTGTCCTGGCATGAATAACCAATGTTTTGGTATAACCTTCACAGTCTCTCCTGCCTACAGTAGGTGCAGCTAAATAAACTACAGAGCTTCGCACTGCAATTATTTATCATGCCACTTAGTCACAGGTTGCTTCCCATCTATTTGTTCTCTCCCAATAAACCAGAGAAAGAAACCAACGACACACCCACAGAACCATGACTTAACACATTTGTGCAAACATGCACAGAATATAAGTTTTAGACATGAAGGAACCTTTCCGTTGATGCTACTCACAAGAAATGAATGACAAAACAAATAATCTCTGCTATCTAAATATTTGTTTCATTTCATCAAGAAAATTGTGAATATTATAAAGCATTGTGACTGGTAGTATTCTTTTAAAATGAAGAATACAATTAATTGCTGTTAGTATGGGACAACCTAAAAATATTGAAAGAACAGGAACAGCTATGAAAATGACAGAGGATTAATTGCTATCTCTTCAATAACTATAACTAGGCTTTGCCATAGTAAAAAATATGGATAATACTTCAGATACTGCAATTTGAATAAATAATTATTTTTCAGCATTTCCTGTAGCTATTATAGGAGTTATTCATATTTGAGTGTATGCAGAGATAGGAAAGATAGTAGAAAAAGGCTGAGACAATGAATAAATTATTAATACCTAAAAAAAATCTAATATGTTAAATTTATATTGAAAGGGGATTTTTAAATGATTAAGTTAATTTTAAGGTGGTGTTTGAATTTACATTACATTATTACACTAAGCCCTGAAGCCTACTGATTGTCACATGCAGAACAGACCAACTCAATAAGTGGGAGTTATATAGGTGTTGAATCATCATTCAACAGTTGACTCAATGGCTCTAGGTGGTGCTACAATACAGGATTTGGAACTATAATTCTCATCAGAAGTTAAGTGAAAAACCCATTTAGGAATCAATTCCTTTCCCCCTCCCACCTCCTTGTTTCTGTTTTCAGCTTGAAAGAAAAAAAAAAACCCAGTGCATTAATTTCTGCACATCCATTTCTTACCCACTCCATCAAAAACACTTCCCTTGCTGGCTCTTTCCCCATTCCTTAGATCTCACTTCTTTAACCTCTCCCTTTCTTTAGCTTACTGATTCTCACATGGATCCCAGTAAATGTTCCTTAAAATTCAGTTTTTTGGTGTACAGAGGAGCCTTTATACAATTTCTATTATACAACACAAGAGGACTATTTAGTTGCCAAAAATAATACCACCCCTTCTAAACTTTCCTTGCTAGCTATGGGCCTGAAATGTTTAACCTTGGAATAAATTATCATACTCTGAAGATGAACTAACTAAATAAAGATTTTGAAAGCTTTCACGGCCGGCATCCATAGATTTTCCTTGGTTTTTTTTCTGGGCTGTTCCGTGTTCTGGAACAGTTTCTTTCTGATGTTTCACCTGCATCTGTGGCTGGCATCTTCAGAGAATGGTTGGGTAGGAGTGTGTGTGGAGTTTATATGCTGTGAACCCCTGTAGGGGAGGATATGTAAATTTGTGAAATTGAATGGTTAGTTTCTGGGTATAGAAATGCAAGGTTGATTAGTGTCTGTTTGGCTAATGGTTGGTTGATGGGCCATAATCTGCTGGAAATCCCCCTGTCCCTGGGTGGAATTCCTTTGTAAGTGTTGAGTTTTTATTCCATTGTTTTTCAAAACTGGGAGCCAGATTTTGTTTACTTTTAAGGTTTCTTCTTTCCTGTTGAAGTTGTCCAGGTGTTTGTGAATTTCAATAGCTTCTCTGTGCCTTCTGACATGATAGTTGTTGGCCTGGTCCAACATACCGCATACCATGCAGCTGTGGACAAGTTTACATAGGGACCACTAAATGCAGTGTGCAAACACGAATCAAGGAACATGAGAGACCCTGCAGACTGGGCCAGCCAGAAAAGTCAGCAGTAGCAGAACATGTGATAAACCAACCTGGACATAAATTGTTATTTAAAAACACAGAAATTCTGCACTAGGCCAACAACTATCATGTCAGAATGCACAGAGAAGCTATTGAAACCCACAGACACCTGGACAACTTCAACAGGAAAGAAGAAACCTTAAAAGTAAACAAAATCTGGCTCCCAGTTTTGAAAAACAATAGAATTTCATAGGGTTTTCTTAGGCAAGGAATACTCAGAGGTGGTTTTGCCAGTCCCTTCCTCTGAAATATAGCTTACACCACCTGGTACTCCTTGGTGGTCTCCCATCCATGTACTAATCAGGGCTGACCCTACTGAGCTTCCAAGATTAGACAGGATCTGGTGACTTTAGGGCATTTAGGCAGATATGTTGAATGTTACAATGAAGTAATTAGCTAAGTTTTTGTATGGTGACCCATGAAGTAGAATGCTAAACTGGAAAGTGGTAGACTATAGAAGCCTTCCCAAATCTACCATTCTTCAGATGTTTTATACTGGGATGGCAATCATGTAGCTTTACAGATGTTGCTTGACTGCAACTACCAGCAGCACTAGCCAGCTTATTCAGTGGTGAAGAATGAGAGGTTGATACTTACCAGGAATGATCATTCTACGAAGGCTGAAGGAGCATTCCACTACCACTGAGTTATTTTTTTATGCCAGCTGATCAATGCAGAAGACCAAAGTTCTAAACTGTTTAATCCATTGCTTCCTTCTCTTCCTTCTTCAGTTTGGTTAGACACCCTTGCAAGGTGAGTGCATTAAAGCCACTCAGAACTAGATGTAAAAGTTAGAAATTGACAGAATTTCTTCTACTTTTTAAAATACAGCCATGGATGGGAGTAGATTGCTCCTTCAGCCTTCCTAGAATGGTCATTCATGGTAAGTATCAATCTCCCATTCTAAGGAAGGCTAACAGAGCAATGCACTATCACTGGGATATACCCGAGCCATATCCCCAAGGACAGGAGTGGCCTGCTTGTGTCTGGACTACCGCTTGTAAAACAGTGCGTCCAAAGGCTGCCTGACCTGACTTAAATTTATCTACTTTATAATGCCTTATGAACATCGATGGCAATTTCCAACCCGCTGCTTTGCACACATTATCCAAAGATGATATAACCCTGAGTGCTGTCATAACTGCCATTGATCTAGTCGAATCTAGAGGGAGCCCTGGTGCTGCAGTGGTTAAATGCCAGTAATGCAAGTCACCACGTTGCAAGTTCGATTCCAGAGGTCTCCAAGATTCACTCAGCCTTCCATCCTTTTGTAGGCTGGTAAAATGAGTACCAGGCTTCTGGGGGCAATTAGCTAATACACATTGGAAACTACTTAATGCAGTGTAGATGTGTAAATTGCTATTGCTTAAAACAATTTGTAAGCCACTCAGCCTAATTAATAAATACCTAATTAAATTTTAAAAAATAAAAAATCTGCCCACTCTTGCTGCGGTCTTGGAGCATGAACAGATGAACACTGCTCAGCAGTGGCTCCTCTTCGTCTTGGAAGGATGTGACCAGTGGGGTGCCACAGGGTTCTGTCCTGGGCCCAGTGCTATTCAACATCTTTATCAATGACTTGGATGACAGAATTAGGGGCATACTTATCAAATTTGCAGATGACACCAAATTAGGAGGAGTAGCTAATACCCTAGAGGACAGGATCAAAATTCAGAATGACCTGGATAGACTGGAGAGCTGGGCCAAAGCTAACAAAATGAAATTCAATACGGAGAAATGTAAGGTACTGCATTTAGGGCGGAAAAATGAAATGCATAAATATAGGATGGGAGAGACCTGGCTGAATGAGACCACGTGCGAAAGGGATCTAGGAGTCCTAGTAGACCACAAGTTTAACATGAGCCAGCAGTGCGATGCGGCAGCTAAAAAGGCCAATGCGATTTTGGGCTGTATCAATAGAAGTATAGTGTCTAGATCAAGGGAAGTAATAGTGCCACTCTATTCTGCCTTGGTCAGACCTCACTTAGAATACTGTGTCCAGTTCTGGGCACCACAATTCAGAAAGGATATTGACAAATTGGAGCGTGTCCAGAGAAGAGCAACTAAAATGGTGAAAGGTCTGGAAACGATGCCTTATGAGGAGAGACTTAGGGAGCTGGGTATGTTTAGCCTGGAAAAAAGACGGTTAAGAGGCGATATGATAGCCCTGTTTAAGTATTTGAAGTGATGTCACGCTGAGGATGGAGCAGGCTTGTTTTCTGCTGCTCCAGAGACTGGAACACGGAGCAATGGGTGCAAGCTCCAGGAACAGAGATTCCACCTCAACATGAGGAGGAACTTTTTGACAGTAAGAGCTGTTCGGCAGTGGAACGCACTCCCTCAGAGTGTGGTGGGGTCTTCTTCCTTGGAGGTCTTTAAACAGAGGCTGGATGGCCATCTGTCGGGGATGCTTTGATCGTGATTTCCTGCATGGCAGGGGGTTGGACTGGATGGCCCTCGTGGTCTCTTCCAACTCTGCAATTCTATGATTCTATGAGTATAATCGTAGCAAAAGTAAATGCAACCTTTAAACCACTTTGAAATCGTTGACTTGGATAATTTATATCCCAACTTACTTAAATGAAAAGACATGAACAATGCGTCCATATGCCTAATTCCTCTTGTTCTTTTGATATGGATCTTCACATCTTTTGACCTTTAATGAATGACATCTTTTTTCTAGTTGATGCAACAGGTTTGGACAAAATGTTGCTAATTCCAGTGTTGGAATCATTCTGAAACCTTGCTGAGAAAACAGCTACTAGAATTGACACCTTAAAAGTCATTAATCTTAATGATGCCTTCCCAAATGGCTCAAATGGTGGCCTGATTAAAATGTTCTGTACTTAATTCAAACCCCATGAAGAGAATCTATGAATGGTTGGGGGTGCCTGCAAAGTTACTCCCCTCAAAAAATGCTTAACATGAGGATGTGCTGTCACAGGCTTCCCTTCAATTGATAACAAAGAAGACAGAGCAGCTGCCTGTCTCTTCAAGGTGTTAGGCCTTAACCCTTTATCAAATTCCGTTTTGCAAAAAACGATAAGATAGTACTTATCTGCACCACTTCCATTAGTACTGAATTTTGCTCACACCACCTTCTATGTGATTGGAAGGCCTTCTATGTGGTTTCAAACATATGCTGAGTTGATTTACACCTAGAAGCCAAAATGGTGTTCATCGATGGCTCTGTATATTCCTGACTCCTTAGAGACGGTCACTCAATCTCCATGTGGCTGACATAACCAATGCAGTTTTGGATGCCATATTGGGCCTTGAGTTAATAGTTCTGGTCTCTGAGGTAGATGGTATGGTTTCTCCACTGACATATTCAGTAAAAATGGAAACCCTGGCCTGTGTGGCCAGTGTTAGGCAATTAGACTACCTCCACTTTCTGCATTCTGGTTTTCATTAGAACTCTCTATGTTACTGGCAGCAGAGGGAAAATACATAGAAGACCATGCAGCCAACTCAACAGTAATGTGTTGTGCCTCTCTGCATTCAGTAGATTGCACTTCCATCTACTGAAAAATATCTTCTTGGTTTGGAAATGTGCCCAGACATGAAAAATTCCACAACAACGGATGTGATCACACTAACTTCCAACGAATTCCCTATCTCCCTCTGAGGAGACTGAACAAGTGCACCCTTTGTCTTCACTTTATCCTTAATTTGGACCTGAATGTTTTATGTCTTACTGCTGCCACTTTTGTATCAGAGCACTTATGAGGGGACCTTCCCTCCTCACTCTCACTTGATGCCACAAAAATCTTTAATACAGTCATCCCTTCACATTCGCGGGGGTTAGGGGCAGACAACCCCCGCAAATGTGAAAAAACCGCGAATAAGATATGAGCCTGCGGGCCAGCTGCTTCCCACCCACCCCCTTCCCAAGGCACCGAAGGGCTTCCTCAGAAGCCCTTCGCTGCCTTGGGAAGGGAGTGGGGCGCAGAGGCAGCGCCCCAGCTGCTTCCCACCCCTCCTTCCCAAGGCACCGAAGGGCTCCCTCAGAAGCCCTTCGGTGCCTTGGGAAGGGAGTGGGGTGCAGAGGCAACGCCCCAGCTGCTTCCCACCACCCCTTCCCAAGGCACCGAAGGGTTTCTGAAGAAGCCCTTCGGTGCCTTGGGAAGGGAGTGCAGCGCAGAGGCAGCGGGCCAGCTGCTTCCCACCCCCCCTTCCCAAGGCAGCGACGGGCTAAGCCCTTTGCTGCCTTGGGAAGGGAGGGGGTGTTGAGCAGCGGGGGGGAGGGAGGCAGCCTTCTGTGAATAATCAAAACCACGAATGTCTTCAGAAGCCCTTCGGTGCCTTGGGAAGGGAGTGGGGCACAGAGGCAGCGTGCCAGCTGCTTCCCACCCCCCCTTCCCAAGGCACCCCCCCTTCCCAAGGCTTCTGAGGAAGGGCTTGGGAAGGGAGTGGGGCGCAGAGGTAGCGCGCCAGCTGCCCCCCACCCCTCCTTCCCAAGGCACCCCCCCTTCCCAAGGCTTCTGAGGAAGGGCTTGGGAAGGGAGTGGGGCACAGAGGCAACGCCCCAGCTGCTTCCCAACCCCCCTTCCCAAGACACCGAAGGGCTTCTGAAGAAGCCCGGTGCCTTGGGAAGGGAGTGGGGCACAGAGGCAGCAGGCCAGCTGCTTCCCACCCATCCCTTCCCAAGGCAGCGACGGGCTAAGCCCTTTGCTGCCTTGGGAAGGGAGGGGGTGTTGAGCAGCGGGGGGGGGGAAGGCAGCCTTCCGCAAATAAAACCGCGAATGTGAAAGTCGCGAATGTGGAGGGGCAACTGTATTGACTCTGCAGCCTGTTCAGAGGTACACCTCTCAATGCCCAACTAACAGCAGTAGCACTTTTGTTTACACTTTCCCACTCTGTAGCCTGCGTGCCTGTAGGTATTTGAGCAGTTTTAGCAGCATCTTCTTCATCCAGCAACCTTTTCTTTTTATCTTATTGAGCACAAAGCTCTTCTTTGTGCTCATCCAGTTCAATACTTTTTCTCTTCTTTTTTGATAGGTCTCCTAATCTCACCATAACTACTAGCTAACTACCTATGTCTTATCAATGCTAAAGTAAGTTATTTAAATGAGATAGAGAGCAATGTTATACCAGCTGGCAAGGCAGGGGAAGAAAACTGAAGGAGGGAGAGATGGGAGCAACAGATGAAACAATTTAGAACTTTGGTCTCCTGCCTTGATCAGCTGGCATGAGGGAATAACTCAGTGGTAATGGATTGCTCCTTTAGCCTTCTTGAGAATGCTGGGAGTTGCATATGAACATCATCTGGAGGGCTACATGAGTTCTACCTGTTTTATGTCTTCCAGTATTCCTGAATACTGGCCATGCTGGGTTGTACTGTTGGGAGTTGCCCAAAACATCTGCATAACAGATGGGTGGGGGGGGTGATCAATGTGCCACCTCTTTGTCCAGTCACTAGTAGTAGACTATGACAGTCTCTATACATTCTTAGAAACAATAGTCTGTAAATCTATAGGTCTAAATCCAATTGTAATGCCAACCAGAAGAGGCCTGTTGAATAAGTGGGGCTTGTTAAATCAACATTTCTGTAAATCTCATTAATTCAGTGGATTTACAATTCTTGGGATTAACAATTGGATTTAGTAGAGATGTTTCAGTTTACTTGTTATCTTCAAGTAAAAGCTAGTTATTTGCAGGCCTCATACTTTTACCTTCAGGTAAGTGGAAGAGCAGTACACAATTTTATTAGTTAATATTGTTTAGTCTTACCTCCAGAAGGTTGTCTACTTTTACGTGGAGATCGAGGTTCTCTCCTATAAGGATCATTAGAACCATACAACTCAACGGTGCCAAGATTTAAGAGTGTGGTCTTTTGAAGGTAATCAACCATTGCGATACCATTACAATTGCCAAAAACTACTCTGAAAGAAAATTTGTTGGAAAAAATATAACTCCAATGAATGGCTGCTATTCAATCACATCCTTACCTGATTAGTTTATTTTACTGAAGTCTGCATGAATTTTTGAGTTGATTATTGTTAAACATCTAAAACCTATTTTTAAGTAACACTCTGAAATGAAGGGTTATACTGCAAATGTATTTTAAAATGTCTTTTAAATTGATTGGGGGGAGTAAAAATACAACTTGACTTATAAAATATCCAGAGACACCAGATGTAACGAAAATGCAGAATGCCACTCTACACCCAACAACACAGTGTGTAAGGGTCTGCATCTGTGTTTGGATGAAAAATAGATTATACAAATGTCCTTTTTGACAGAAGAAAAATGAGATTCAGATCAGAACATTTAGATTCATTTAATTTACATTATAAAAATTCAGAAATCAGTTGCTTAATATTTCAATAAAAGCAGAAAGTTAATTACTATTCATTTTAAAGTAATGTGATATGAAAAGTTTTCTGCTGAAAGGTTCCCAAAATGGGAAAACTTAATGTACACAATATTAGTAAACTGGGCAAGCATAACTGATTCAATACTAATCAAAGAAAAAGCAAAAACTGGTAACTTAACAAGTTTTCTGTATCTTTTCCCCCTTAAAATCTAAGCAACATAAAGAAGCTATAATAAATTAAGTTGTCATTTCTAATTTAGGTTTGAATTTACTTGAATATTTATACTACAAATGATATACATTACTAATTTTTGTTGAAAATACATCTATCTCTATGTGACATGTAAAACTAACATGGGGCTACTTTGCTTTTGTTTACAAAATCTAATTCAAATACATATGTTAAATCAGATTTTGATCAATCAAGGGGAATCAGAAAATTTTCAATGTTTAATTCCACAGCACATACCTTTTTTCTTTTTACATCATAATTAAACTTCATAATAATAAATGATCATTAATTACACACAGTCCCAATATCTTTTTCTCAAGAAATTTCTCCCATCATGGGAATAAAACATTTTCAGAACACTTAATACATTGTACCAGGAAAATGTCACATTGGTACTTACCGTGAAAGTGCATTCTGGGGTTGGTAGAGAGGAGGAATCACAAATGGGATACCCATTTCACCATCCAGAACAGAGGTAGGAATTTAAATTAGTCTCGCGATGACCAGAGGGACCATTGACCCCACCCCCTCCAGCCACCATGAGCCCAGTTCACGTCTAGCTGAACCCAGCCAAAAGACCTGTAATAATGATGAGCAGTCACTCAGGTGAGGCAGATTCCTCCTCTCTACTAACCCCAGAATGCACCTTCACGGTAAGTACCAATGTGGCATTCTCTGGATTGGTGAGAGGAGGAATCCAAATACATCACAAGCTGGATATGCCCAAGCCACCGTAACTGATTAGGTGGGGTAACTGCCTGCCACCTAGCCCTTGATCATCTCTTGTGGGACCCTACGTCCAAAGGTGGCATTGGTGGCCCAAAACTTGTCAGCCTTGTAGTGTCGGATGAAGGTGGAAGGTGTGCTCCATATGGCCGCCCTACAGATCTCCAGGATCAAGGCGTTCGAGGAAAATACTGCTGATGCGGCTGTCAACCTGGTGGAATGGGCCATGACTTGGAATGGATGGGACACTTTTGCCATGTCGTACCCAGTCAAGATGCAAGCCTTGATCCAGTTGGCGATGGTTTGCCTGGATACCCTAGACCCCAAGGATGTTGGGTTAAAAGACATGATAAGGGAGTCACAGAGTCGGAAGGAGCCGGTTCTTTTGATGTAGATCTTCAAGGCCGTGCAGACATCCAGTTTATGCCATAATTTCTCCCTAGGGTGGGAAGGATTAGGGCAAAATGAAGGCAGAATTAGGTCCTGCGATAGGTGGAAGGAGGAAACCACCTTCGGGTAGAAAGACAGATCGGTACACAAGGTCACATAATCATCATTGAAGGAACAGAGGTGCTCCCTCACTGACAGTTGCTAGCTGGAGACACGCCTAGCAGAGGTAATGGCCACCAAGAAAGCCACTTTCAGCAAGAGTAACCGCAGGGGAACCTTTCGTAGGGCTTCAAGGGGTGGCTTAGACAATTGTCTAAGTAATAGTGGGAAGCTCTGTGATGGAAAATGATGTTTAGCCAGAGGAAAGATGATGGTGGCCCCTCTCAGGAACCTCTTCACGTGTGGGTGAGACGCGAGCAACTGTTCTCTTGGCAAGGGGAGGGCAGAAGGGCTGCCGCTTGTCTTTTTAGCGTGATAGGGCACAGACCGAGGTCTAACCCTTTTTGTAGGAATGCCAGGGCATGTTTTCTTGAGATCTGAGAGTGGATCACCTGATTTGAATCGAACCACTTAGAGAAGGCCTTCCATGTGGCTTCATAGATCCTTGTGGTTGACTACCTGCGAGAGGAAAGCATTGTTGAGATTACTGTTTCCTCGTAGCCACAGTCCCTTAGGGCTCTCCACTCAACCTCCAGACAGCTAGTTGCAGCCAGGATACGCCAGGATGAGCCTGAGGTCCCTGGATCAAGACGTCATTCCTCTGGGGAAGGAACCATGGTTCCTCCTATGCAAGATCCTTGAGAACCAGGGTCTCTGTGGCCACTGTCGGGCAATGAGGACCACCTGTGTTCTTTCTTCCCTTACCTTTCTGATTGTTTTGGCAATCAGAGGGAAAGGCAGAAACAAGTATAGAAGGCCTGTTGGCCAGGAGGACCTGACTGTGTCCATCCCTTCCACTCGCGGTTCTGGAAATCTGGAGAAGACCCTCTGGAGTTTTTGATTGAGAGATGTGAACATGTCCACCTCCATTTTTCCGAACCTGTCTTGCAGTAGGAGGAACGTCTGTGGGTGGAGGGTCCATTCCCCTGGGAGGACCTCGTGTCTGCTCAGGTAGTCTGCCTGTAGGTTTGTTATTCTTTGAATGTACTTTGTTGTCACTGACGCTATGGTCTTCTCTGTCCAGAGGAAGAGAAGGGTTGCCTCCTTGTCTAATGAGTGGGATCTCGTTCCTCCCTGTTTGGATATGTAAGAATGAGTCGTGGTGTTGTCTGTGAGTACTAGGACATGCTTTCCTTTCACCCTGTCCTTGAAGTGCACTAGTGCCAGGTGCACTGCCCTTAGTTCCAGCCAGTTTATACTCTTTCTTTTCCCCAGGGTTCCACAATCCCTGTGCCATCTGACTCTGACAGTGAGCCCCCCAGCCAAGCAGACTGGTGTCTGTGATCACCATGACCTGGTGTCTCTGGGTCCATGGGGATCCTGTGGCCAGTTTGCTTCTCTTGGACAACCAAAGAAGGGAAGTTCTGACTTTGAGTGGGATGCAGACAAGGACATTCTTGCAGAGGGATATATGTTGCTGGTATTGCTGAAGGAAGATCTGAAGACATCTTGCATGGAACCTAGCCCACAGGATTATTAGTACCGATGATATCATCAAGCCCAGGACACAAGAGAGTTCCATGAGTGTAACCCATGGTAAGGATAGGGCTTTTAGGGTTTCCCTCCTGATTTGTTTGTCTTATGCAAGAAAAATCAACTCCCTTTGCGTGTCTATCACCATGTCTAGGTGCGTAATGGACTACATAGGGTGCAGGGTGCCTTTCTTGAAGTTCACGAGGAACCCGTGCTCCTGCAGACACTGAATGGTGGTTTGGAGGTCCTTCTGGGCCCTTTGTCTGGTTGGGGCCTGGAGAAGGATGTTGTCCATATACGGATAGAGGTGAATGCCTTGAAGGTGGAGATGCAGGACCAGGGTGACTAACACCTTCGTGAATACTCTGGGTGCTGAGGCCAGGCCAAATGGAAGGGCCCGAAACTGGTAGTGCTTCTCTCCGAGGGCAAAGCGAAGTCACTTCCTGCTTTCTTCTGCAACCATCACATGTAGATATGCTTCTGCTAAATCCAATGAGACCAGAAAGTCTCTTTTCTGCAATGCCTCCCTTATGAAGGACAGTGTTTCCATGTGGAAACGCTTGTAGGTTATGCAGGAGTTGGTGTGCTTTAGGTCAAGGATCAACCTCCCTTCTTTGGGACTGTGAAGAAGATGGAGTAGACGCCTGAGAGTCAGAATGGGAGGTACCACCTCTATCACATTGGTTTGAAGTAGGTGATTAACAGCCCTGGTCTCCATTACCCTCTTTATCAGGTTTTGGATAGAGTGGATGGAATGAAACGGCGGGAGATCATGGAAACGACACAGCTATCTGTTCTGGTCACTTCCCAGGCTGACTGGAATTGTTACAGGCTGCCCCCATGAGGTTTGGGATAGAGCCAGAACGGCTGGGGGGCTCCCCCTTGTAGACTGAGGGCCACCTCTGTGTCCTGACTGGGACTGGGAGGAGCCATCTTGCCTTGCGGAGGAGCTGGACCTGGACCAGGCGGGGCAAAAGGAACGAAAATCCCTCTGTCTGCTGAAGCCCCTTGGGGAATGAAAGGAGGGGGATATCTGGAAAATCCTCTTAGGACCTCTCCTGTCTCCCTTCTTGGACATAACCGGCATCACCCATTTCTTGTCCTTAGTTTCCACCAAGATGTCCTTGAGCGCTTCTTTGCCGAATAGGAGCGTGCCCTTGAAAGGGGTGGTTGACAGGATGGCTCTGGAATGGGCGTCTACTTCCCAGTGGTTCAGCCACATGGAACACCTACCACTATCACTGCAGCTATCGCGCGAGCTATAAATGTGTCCGCCACACATTGGAGGGCCCTATAGATCTTTGACAGGAATCTATGAAGGAAAGTGCGGTCCAGATCCTGGTAATTTAGGATGTCCTCTATCCACAGGATAGAAGCTCTGATAAACAGTGATCCCACTATGGAGGCTCTGATGGCAAGGGCTACTGCCTTGTGAGTTTCCTTAAGGGCCCCTTTAGATCTCTTCTCTTTGGGGTCCCTAAGGAACCCCTCACCTTCCTTAGGCACCAGAGATCCTGAAATGAGGGATGCCACCGGAGGGTCTACGACAGGGACCTTAAGCTTCTCCATCACTGCTTTTGCGGGGGTGTAGAGTTCTGAGCCCTGTAAAGGCTTTTCCCATTCCCCATCCACTATTTGCATAAAGATGGATTGGAAGGGTACCTCCTTGCCTGGTGCCTTAGGGACTTTTAGGACTGAAGCCACACTTTTGCTGAATTCTGTGGAAGTCTGGGCTTGTTGAGCCTGAGTTTCAGAAAGGCCTAAGGTCGTAAACACCTTGGCTAGCATTGTGGCAAATTCTTCCAAGTGGAAAAGCCTGTCTGACACGTCCGTCTGTGCGACCTCTGTGTCAGAGCATTCACCTTCCTTCTTATCTGCCTGAACATCTTCCTCCTCAGGTACAAGACCCAAAGCCCCTGGAACAGGTAGCTCATCTGCTGAATTTGAATTTGACTCTGCTGAGGAATGGGGGGGGGGAAGTCTTCCTTTTTCTCTGCCAGGACACGGGCTGCCCCTGTGGGGCTGACCTCACTCCCAATAGGTGACCTACCTGTAAAAGGAGGGCATTCACCTTCCCATCAGCCTGGTCTGGCGGTTGGGGTGGGTGTTTGGCCTGAAGTGGATTCTGCAGTCTGATTATTCCCTGAGGTAGGATTTCCTCCAGGTCTGGTTCCACGAAGTGGACCCGCCTGGCCTAAGCTGCACCCACAGGGGCTCCTGCCCTAATAAGGCTTTCATTGGCCTGTGAATGAACCTCCATTGCTACTTGGGCAGCATGTTCTTCTGCTGCCCTAAAATCATCCATAGGGAGGTGGGGGAACCCCTCATGGTGGCCACCATTACTAGGCACCATGCACTTGCTATCATCTCCCTTCCCCATCTGAGGCAAGTAATGGAGCCTGGCACTAAGGATTCTCCTGGAGACTCCACCCTACCTGTAGGGGTTCTCCCAAAGTAACTGGGGCATTTTTCTGCGATTGGGTCCCCTCCTGACCCCTGTGCAGCTCCCCCCAACCTCCCCCTGAAGAGTGCCCTAAAATGGCTATTTCCCCATTTTGGTGTCGTCCTGGTGAACCGTCCTACATCCTAATACTGCTGGACTCCTCCAGGGAGTCATCTACCACCTGCTGTGCAATTCTCGGCTGCAGGGGAGTCGGGCAGGATGCGGAGTACTTCAGCTGTGCCCGCTGGTTGATTCCCAGAGGCATGGAGGCTCCATTCTCTCCCAGTACCTGCTGGAGAATCTCCAGCAGTGGGGAGGGTCCATTCTTCCCCAATGTCTGCTGGCGTACCTCCTGTGGCAGGGAAGCTCTGCTTGCTTCCAGTGCCTGCTGGATTAGATCCAGCAGAGGGAAGCCTTTCTGGGAGTGTGGAGTGGAGCTCTTAGCAGTGTGATCCTGTGCTGCCTTCTCCTGTTTGCTCCTCTTCTTCTAGGGATCCACTGGTGCCATCCTCAGAGTGAGGTGAGGGGAGAGAAAGAGGAAAATGAGGAAGGACAAAAAAGGAGAACAAAGACGGCTTTTTTAAAAGGGAAAGGCAAGGCTAGGAAGGAAAGAATGGTGCCAGAAGTAAAGAAAACTAAGACAAAAAGTAACGAAAGACCAGAGAAGGTGATTTTGCAGGGAAGTGAAAAAATAGCTGTGCTCTGGGTGAGGCAGGAATTTGACCTGCACTCATGGTGAGTGGAGGGGGTGGAGTTAATGGTCCCTCCAGTCATTGTGAGACTACTTTAAATTCCTGCCTCTGTTCTGGGTGGTGAAAGGGATATCCCACTTGTGATGTATGCGGATTCCTCCTCTCACCAATCCAGAGAATGCCATTAAGATTAAAAGTGGAGACGGAGCATTCCATTGCTTTGCAGCTTGAGTACAAAAGTAAGGCTACCCACAGCAGTGTTGTGTTATTTGCTGAATCTAATATTACTGCTACCTAGACACCAACAAACATATAAGAAGATAAAACAAGCTTATGAGTATATTTTGAGCAGGTGTGCAGAAAGCCCTTAAAATATCTGTTTTACTGCAAGCATGGGGATATATGACATCCTGAATGAAGGGTCCAAAAGCTTATCAGAGATGTAATATTGATTCTGCAACAGGACAAAAGGCTGTTAAAAATTAAAGTATACTTACAAGCCATAGGCAGAGTTGATTGCAAGGCTGGTTATTTGCTGAGGAGGTTCCCCACTCACCCATACCAGCTGAATAACCAGTTCAACTTGGTAGCCTGGAGATTGTTTGAGGGGAGAGTTTTTAACTCTGTAACATAAATGAAAGGTAGATATCATATTCTTCCTTGTGAAAGTCTGCCAAGATGATTAAAAAACTTATTAAATTTTATCAGAAGGGGATACTTTTTGTTATCCTGTTAATAGTTACTAGAAGTTAGTAAAAGCTGGAAGATATTTGGACTAAATATTTTGGACTAAATATCCATATTCACAATACACAAGCATATGCATACAACCTGAAAACTTGTGCCTCTATCATTTTGGATGCAACTCCTTTACTGTTTTACATTTAACAAGGTTTTCAATGATGGTTGGTGGGCAAGCTCAGGTTTGCATGAACTGAATTGCACTGAATTCTGAACAATCTCTCGCTGAGAGTACAGATATAAATTAAGCAGTCAGCACAGGTGAGGGAAGAGCATGTCTTCCAGATTTGTACCTGCTCCTTATAATTCTATAATAAAGGACAGGATTAACTAAATTTAAACAATACATTGAAACCTTACCATAGATTAGAGGTACATTATAGAGAATGTCTACGATTTACTTCTTTCAAAACACTTATCAAGTAATATATCAATTTCCATTGGGTTAGCTGTGTTGAGTCTGTTGCAGCAAAACCAACAAAGTCTTGTGGCACTTTAATGATGAACATGCTTTATTTATTCATCAGCTTTTATGGATTGCAACCCATTTCATCAGATACATTTTAAAAATTATATTAGTTCTACGACAAACCTGAAAAATTGACCAGCGTTGTATTGTTCTGAGTGGAGGATGTTTGTAGAGTGACATCTCCCTATGGAGACCATTCTAGGTTATGAATCACTACAGTTTTTGTTTTTGTTTTTGTGGCGGAATTAATTCTGCATCTTCCAAACCTCATCAAAAAGAAAACAGGTGTTCCACTCACTATATAACTGGTAAGCTGGGTCTGCAAATTGGTAACTAGCTTAAGATACGGTTATCCTATCCAATATCTGTTCAAGATACAGATGCAATAAATCAAAAGTTGGCAAGTGCAGCTATCAAGGTACATAGACTTTATATGCTCTTGTTAAGTGAATGTACAATTACACCGTATATATTGTACAACAATGCAAGCCCAATTCTGATGTTTTCTATTCTCTCTCTCTGGCTTTTCTTCGCAAATGAAGATTCAGGAAGGACTCATCCCGCATTTTCTGCAAGCACGCTGATGACTAAAAAGGCCAATCTGAGATAAACAAGTCCGGTTGCAGAAAGCACAGCAGGTCTCCTTGGGTGATGTTTCCGGGTTGTGATTCTTTCTGCGTTGTCGTTTCTCTTCAAGACTTGTTCGGCGTGAGTTCTCAAATAAGGCTGCAGCATTGTGGATAGTGCGTCTCCATGCCTCCTGATGTGAGGCCAGGGCGGACCATTGTTGGTGATCAATTTGGCCAAGGCTGAGATGTTGTTTCAGGGAGTCTTTGTATCGCTTTTTTGGAGCGCCCCTCTTACACTGACCCATGGTGAGTTCACCGTAGAGTAGTATTTTTAGGAGGCGATGGTCCTCTATCCTAGAAATGTGCCCTGCCCAGCGCAGCTGTGTTCTCAATATCATGGCCTCAATGCTGGTGATCCCTGCTTGCTCAAGGACAGCAACATTCGTCACATAGTCAGTCCAGTGTATATTTAGGATTGTGCGTAGACAGCGCTGATGAAAGCGCTCGAGGAGTCGTAGGTGGTGGCGATAGGTGACCCATGTTTCAGATCCATAAAGGAGGATAGACAGTACAATGGCTCTATACACACTGATTTTTGTGCTTTGCCTCAGGTGTTTATTGCTCCAGACTCTTTTGTGAAGTCTTCCAAATGCACTATATGCCTTTGCCAATCTGTGATCGATCTCTTTGTCAATCTTGGCATCTGAGGAAATGATGCTTCCCAGGTAGGTGAACTGCTGAACAGACTTGAGCACAGATTTGCCGATGGCAATGTGGGGATGGTGGTGTTCGTCCTGTGGTGCAGGCTGGTAAAGAACTTCTGTTTTCTTCAGGTTGACTTCTAGCCCAAACAGCTCTGCAGCTGTTGCAAAGCAGGACGTTAGGCGCTGCAGAGCTGCTTCTGTGTGGGCAACAAGGGCAGCATCATCGGCGAAGAGCAGCTCACGGACTAGATAGTTTAGAGTCTTAGTGTGGGCCCTCAGACGGCTTAAGTTAAACAAGCTACCATCAGTACGGAAACGTATATAGATGCCGTCGTCTTCTTCAAGCTCTGCCATAGCCCTTTGGAGCATCGTGCTAAAGAAGATTGTAAATAAAGTTGGTGCAAGAACACAACCTTGCTTCACTCCATTAGTTATTAGAAAGGGCTCTGAAAGAGCATCGCCATATCTGACTTGTCCACGCTGGCCCTCGTGTAGCAAGATAATCATTTTAAGGAATTTGGGGGGACATCCTAGTCTTTCCTTAGTGCACTATTATAATACTATAATACTATGTACTGGGGGAAGCATGAGCAACCATATCCAAAAGGAGTGCCTGCTAATGTTACAGCTTTTTTACAAGCTGATAAGGCAGTCTATGAAAGCAAGGTACAATACTGAGGCACAAAGGACCATTACACTTACTTTAAACATGGGACATTATCACGAAGCCCATCGGATGAGCTGCTGCTAGTGGAAGGATGAGACTGGGGAGCAATAGACTGAGGATTGGAACCCGTGCCTGGAGTAGGCAGTGGTGGTAATTGCTCAGGATCTGGAGATTCAATATAATTTATTTCATATAATAGCCGTACTTCAAGCATCTGCAAATAACAATGACGGAAACAAACCACACCAGAGTTATTGACAACTGCAACATGCTATTTTGATACATATAATCACCTCAAAGTTAAATACAATGGCTAGAATCATACTGCAGCACATCACTTACACAATGGTCCACTTTGTGAGTAGTGTTTCTTTTTCACTTTAAGTGAAACTAGCAATAGAAAAATCTACTAAAAATAAATGCCACTTACTGGAATAACTTCTGTTGTTACTTCTTGTTTGCTGAATCTGTAAACAATCACATGTGCAGAAACCCCTGCGATGCACAGCATCCTGCTTTCTGCACACCATGAGATGATCTGAATGGCATATGGATCTTCATCTACTATGTCTGTGCTAGGCCTGTCATCTTTATTTCGAGACTTTTCAAAGACTTTAGCGGTTTTCAATTTGTATAGCACTTGCAACGTTACTAGGAATAAACAAACATAAAATTAGTTGCATGTAGAGATGTATATTGTTTTTGGACATCTCTCTATAAGCTTTTTTTAAAAGAAAGCAGTTCCGAACCAATGGTCGCAATATATAATGCTCATCTTCCCTTATATATTTCCTGGGATCCAAACAGTCCAGTATACAAACTCCTACAGGTAGACTGTGTGTGTGTGTGACTGATACTTCCCACTGTAGCATTTCCCATCCTGGATAGGGAGCATTTAAGGGATTGTGTGGGAAAAGGGGGGCAGAAAAATAATAGTGAACATTTAAAAACAGCATGAGATCCTAGGCACTATCCTAGACCACAAAGAAGAAACCAAAATAGTGTTTCAACATTTACTAAGGTTTCACTGTAGTTCCAGGATTTCCAATTTGGGTGCATAAAAGGATTTTAAAGATGTCATATGGGTTGTTAACTAACTATGATTATTTTAATTCTCACTGGGAGATTAGAATATTTAATGTCATCATCTCTATCATTTTGCTCACTGCCTGTCTTGCATATCTGCATTTGACTACAATTTAGTTAAGATCATTAATGCTTAAATACTATCCAAATCAATCAGACAATTTAATAACAACTAAATTTAATCCATTCAGTTCAATGAGAGTTAAACATGACCGTCCAGGGTTTTAATAGTCAAGTGAACAAGACAGACAGGAGACAGATATTCCTAGCACTGTTACATTCATAATACATCACTTTTATGGGAGCAAAGAATGTTTTTAAAATATTTTCTATAAAAACTTTGTTGAAACACTCACTTGCAGAAGCATCCCAGAACTTGATTGATCCATCTGCATGCCTATTAAAACAGAACATGATTTTAAAAAAATCTTAGAGAATGCACATCAAGGACTATGAGATGTAGTTAATTACAATAAATTGTTACAACAATACCATTATGGCTCTATTTCTCTCCTACCATTAAGGTGTTATGAGTAAAATGCCCATTATTTTCTTGTGAATGAGGAAGGAAGGCTTCTTCATTGCATCATGTTCATTAGGGTTTAGGCTAAGCTCCTATCTTGTGAAGTAACTTTAGAATCAAGTAAGATACGTTTTAGCTTCTTATAAAGTACACAGTGGATTGCTGATTGTTTTGCTTCACTGAATTCAGTAGGTGACAGTGCAAATAATGCAACCCTAAACATATTTACAAGGGTAAGATCCTCTAAACTCTGTGTTTCTTCTTACTTTCTTCTGAGTAAACATGGACAGACCAGACAGTAAGCAAACTCTATGGGCATTGCTCTCTGCTTTGGGCATGGGGTGCTGTTCTGTTTTGATTAATGTACAGTTTTTGGATTTAGAATACAATGCAAAAAAGAAAAAGAAAAAAAGAAGGAGGTAAAAAAATACACACAGGAACTTAAGCCTAATGGAAGTCCATTCATTTCTACAACAGTTAAATGTGGTTGATCAACCTCTTACTAGCCAAGTGAACAAGACAGAACAGAATGGACATCATATTTATCACCCAACACTTTTATAGGAACATCCCTCCACATCAAAAACCTGCTACAGTGTGAATCCTAGGGCTGGTCTACACTGGCGGGAAACCCAGCACCCCAGCACCTATTGTTGTTATTATTATTATTATTATTATTATTAGTGCAATTTATAGGCTGCCTTTCTCCCAAGGCAGGACCCAGAGTGGTTCACAGAACAATTAAAATCACAGTAAAAAACAATAACAATCAATTAAAAACATACAAAGTTTTTTAAAAAAAACAGATAAAACCAACATAAAAAACACACTCCGATAAGAGCAATTATGGATAAAACTGAGATCCTGGTGTTTCAACCTGATCACCCAGTAGCCCCACATTCATGTTCTCCACTGTGCTTACAGGGTTATACACTGGCCCCTGTCCCTGTTGCCAAGACCCTTGGAGTCCTGCTGGGTGGTCGTTTGTCCCTATGCCCCTTTACTGGGGCAACTGCAAAGGCATGTAACTTCCATCTTTTGAACATCTGTAGGATCCGTACATTTTTGACTGTTGAGACTGCCCATTTACTTGACCAAGCATTGGTTATTTCACGCCTGGACTATTATTATAGCCTACTAGCAGGTTTGTCTTCCTGCTCTCTTACTCCTTTGGTCTTAATCCAGAACAGTCCTGTCCGGGTTGTTTTAAATCTCCCTAAATAGTTACATGTCTCTGCTCTTTGTAGATCCCTCCACTGGTTCCAGTCCAGTGCAGGCTAGAGCTCACTACAAGCTTTTGGCCCTGCACTTTAACCTCCTCCAATATCTGGCAGCTCAGTTAGCATGGTATGTACCATCTAGGAATTTAAGATTTTTAGACAAAGGATTACTGGTGGTTCTGCCTATGCATACAGTTCTGTCAAGGCTGAGAGCCTTTCAGGATCTAGCTCCACATTTGTGGAATGGTCTTCCTTTGCAACTCTGGCTGAAAGAGGATCTTACTCACTTTTGTAAAGGGCTGAAGACCTCTGATTTGCCAGATTAAGCTGCTAAGTATGCCTAAGGTGGCCAAGATGGGCAGCAACTTGTGATGATTTTATTTTTTAGTATTTATCTATGTATTTCTCTTGGGCATGTTGCCATTTCCAGTGTGCTGATTGGGTGCTTAGGAAACTGACCAACCAATCAAAGATCTTTTGGGCAGCCAATCAGCATACTGGGGGCAAGACCATGTGGAAGTTTCAGTCCTTTCTAATCATGTCTGTGGCAGAGGGGGTGTGAGTAGCATGGGGGGATGTGGTGTGTGCGTACTGTGTTCCTGGCCGTGGTCAGCATTCTGGCCATAGCATTCTGGACCCACTGAAGTTTCTGAACAATCTCCTAATGCAGCCTCACATAGAGTGTGCTACAGTAGGCCAAATGGGATGTAATCAAGGCATGTGTCACCATAGTCAGATCTGACATCTCAAGGAACAGGTGCAGCTGGTGCACTACAGTCGTCCCTTCACATTTGCGGGGGTTAGGTTCACCAGACCCCCGCGAATGTGAAAAATCCGCGAATAATGATTGCCCTCACCCTCCCCCGCCAAAGCGACCACGGGGCCTCCAGAGGCCCCATAGTCGCTTCCTCCGGACTCTCCAGTCCCTTCCTAGGCCTTCACGGGGCCTCAGGAGACCATCCCAAGGCCCTGTGGATGCCTCCCTGGCCCTCCCCCCTCCCATCCAGGGCCTTCACGGAGCCTTCATGGGGCCTCCGGAGGCCCCGTGTCACGGTTTTAGGAGGGCAGGGGGGCCCTCCCAAAACCGTGAATGCTGAGTTCGCGAATGTGGAGGGGCAACTGTAGTTTTAATTGTGCAAATGTACTCCTGGCCACTGCTGAAACTTGAGCATACAGGCTCAGAGTTGATTCCAGGGTGGATTTCAGGGGAACTGTAACCCCATCCAGCACAAGCAGAGTCCCTATTCCCTGATCTGCCTTTTGACTGACCAGGAGGAGCTTGTCTTGATTAAGTTTCAATTTGTTCGCCCTCATCCAGTCCATTACTGACAACAGGCATTGGCTAAGTACTGAGATGGTTTCCTTGGAATCAGATGGAAAGGAGAGAGAGAGAGTTGGGTGTCTTCAGCATATTGGTGACACCGTACCCCAAAACTCCAAATGACCTCTCCCAGCAGTTTTGTAGCCATGGTGGATTTCTTTGATTTATAGCATCTTCATAAACACCACACACACTGGGTTTGTCCAATTGTAGATTGGAGTATACTGCCACACTGTAATCCATGTCAGAGTAAAAGGGAGGTCCTACACTGATCATGTGCCCTATACCTCATACTATTTCTAGCCACATGGCCAAGGTTGCTCCAGGGTTTTTCCCTGTTCACTCGTGCATATGAATAAGCAAATATACATTGTCACAGAGTACAGTATTACTCTGGATAAGCTTATCTCTGCTTATCCAGATATGGACACGAAATTTTTTTTAAAGTGCTGGAACAGACTCCTGTCCACTGGAAGTCCTGCCCCAGCTTTGCTCTGAAGCCAATTCTCAGCTGCCATACAGCCAAAAATCCAGCTTTTCCTCTCAATTACAGAGCAAACTGCAAATCTTACAGATACTGAGTTTCCTGCAGAAACACCAGTGAAAATGCACATTGTCGAAAATGTTGTGTGTCAACTGTGCTACAAACACGGGGTGAGTACAAGTATTTTTTGCCTATGTAAACAATCCCTTAGACAGAACTTTAGAAGGGAGGGCTGTGATAAAGCTTTAAAGGCTTAAAAAAACCATACTGAGCTTATTAAAAATGGGGAAAAAAAGTTTATTCACATGTTCACCCAGAAGTTACACAGAGTAATATTTACAGACATACAAGCTAGGGAAAAATGGGTGGTGGCTGACAGCCACTGATGAAAACTCACCTCCTTCTGCTTATTTATGTGTTTGTTTTTGTTTTATGCTATGCTTTACAACAGCAATCCCATTATGGTAACAGATGAAATCCTACTGGCTTCTGAGCAGTGCTTGGAGGCAACAGGGTACAAGTAATGTTTTATTATTAATGTTAATGAGTTATCCTCACCAAAAGAGGGTGTAGCAATGTTATATTTCCAAAATAACACAAGTTGTAGGAATTGGGATACCATGGAGGGTGAGAGTTAAAAAAAATGAGTCAAAAGGCTGTAACATGTAATGACAAGTTGAGTGGAATTTTTCAAATTGTATGCTGTAGTTTTATCAATCCTAAAGCATTTTTTTAAAAAAGAAAAGAAAAAAACCAACACTAAGTAAGAATGTAAAAAGTGGCTAAGGGGTTTGGCAGGGCAAAGTTACTGGTAACAGGAGAGTGAAGCTCTTACCAACTTACACAGCAAATTATTTTTTTAAAAAATTAACCCTCCAAGCTCTGGTTTCTGAGACAGAACCTTCTCCAGTTTTATAACAGGACAACATTTATATTTCTAATAAAGGCTAGTTTTTATGTCGGCACTTGGTAAAAACGGGTACACTTTTTTTTACAAGGAATAGATGGGTGGACTCAAGCCTCTTCTCAGCCATTTTCTTCCTCCTGATCTCCCCTCCTTTCCCCCAAATGGCCTGGACTTTAATGAGAGATTAAGCAGTGTCCTCTTCTTTTCTCTGAACAAAATACCAGTTTTTCTAATGTACCCCATGCTATTCTGTATGAATATTTATTTTTGAGCACAATAACTGAGATAGTTTGTAAATTACAATATATGTCACTGTGCCTACCTTTATGTCCTTAACCTCATGTCCATCTTATTACTTACCCAGTAATAATGATCTCTGGATAACTCTGCGTGACCAAACCCCAGTTTCCACCATTGATAGGCCACTCCTATTTAAAAAAGACAAATAGATTACATTGAAATATATGGAACACCACTGCATAGAAATTAAGATACTAATTCCTTTTGGTACCTTTTTACTATAACCTTGACGCTTCTGCCGAGCCCCAACTGAATAAAGTGCTGGAATAAGGTCCACAGGACAATCAGCAAAATATTCACAGCAAGTAACTGGAGATTCATGTATACTCAAGGGATAGGGATTTTCAAATATAGGATACCTTTATCAATGGAATAAAAACATAACCCGAGTTAATTTTTTATGTACACATTTCAGTATTACTTTTTCCTCAATGTGATTTTCAACTGTTATAGTCAATAGAACAGAGCAAGAATTAGTAAATGGGCGCAAGAAACACAGGCATAAGGGAAAGTTAAGTTGTACTATTTGTAATCAACACACAAATATTAACATATGACCTTACTTAAAATTCTACCATTGCTAGAACCCAATAATGAAGGTTTAGTGTGAACTCCTTTTGTTATATTGACAACACACACACAATACAAGCATAATTTTAAAATAAATCATGTGAATTAGTCTATACGCTTTATTGAAAACTCACACTTCAATAAAATGCTCAACAGTCAGCAATGTTCAGACATTACTTTGTGATCTATCACTCCAATTGTAGGTGTGTGATTAAAATTTACCTAGAATCGCTTTAGGACAAAAGAAAAAAAAGCAGCAGCTAGAACACAAAGAATAGTATCTAAAAGCAAAAAGGATAAGGGAGTCAGACCACCTTCATTTTACTAACTAGTAATTAGTTACCTCATTAACATAATACATTAAAATATGCAGTTTTACAGTTATATAATGCACCAGCATTACAGGGCCAGGCCACACATAGGGCTATTCCAAGAAGTTGTAATGGTGAAATCTGAACACACATGCCAACCAGGTTGCTTAGACTGCAGCGTACAATACTAATCATATGGACAGATGATCATCATGTGAACAGACTGCTACTCACATTCTGCGACTTCTTATTCTGCTTTTCCCATCTACATTCTAACCTTCATCTGGTGCACCTCAACATCTCCTTTAAAAAGGGCCATCTATGCTTTAGAGAAGATCTGGGGTATGTGCAAGTGACTATATGGAGGTGTAATCATGGGAAGACCCCATTTCCCATTATCTGCCAGCTCAGCAATCAGGTAACAAAGGGTTAAATAGGGTCTGGAGAAAGGTTAGGGTTAGCATCATCACAGATGGCATAGGTCACAAGAGACACTGACCAATCAAAGATTCCAGAGTGACAAACCTTCAAGATGCTTCAAAGAAGAGGTGATAAATAGTGCCTCAGGGCCACGAGGCAGAGATAACAAAGGGACTATGGGATGGGGAACATCTAATCTCAGGTGGAGAGACAACAAAGAAGCATCCTGGGGTGAGAGTCTCAGGCCACTGGAGAAAGGCTGTTGGAGACAGGCTGGACAACCCTGACTCGCAGCTTCCCCTGAATTCAACAGACTGAACTTTATGGTCAGTGAGTAGTTCAGGAAATGTATTAGATTGCGTTAGGGAATTATGTTTATTTTTCCCACTTGGCTGAATGCTTAACTATACCTGTAACTTCTATGAATGTACCTGGGAGGGAGGAGCCTTTCCATGAGATTTATCTGCATGTTAGGAACTCTGGTTTGAATAAATAAGCTTTTTCTAAGCTTTCTTCAGCTGATGTGTACATGTGCCTTGTTTGCTCAGTTGTTTCTCTCCTCTTTGGGATAGAGGGGAGGGGGAGGTAACATCTGTGCAAGTGGCAGGGAGTAGAGGAGGACCCACCAGTCTCACTTTGGACTGTGTTGTACAGGGGTGTAAAATTCAAAGGGTGGAGGCAGCTAGAGAAAAAGAAGTGCAATTAAGGGAATTCCCAAGCAGAGGAACCCCAAGATTGGATCTCACAAAGGCAACAGAGTCCTCAGAGGTATGTGTGTGATCCTTTCCCCTTAAGAAGGAAGATGTCACCTTAATAAATGTGCTATCCTAGTTGACAGCCTGCTTGTAGGCATAGTGGTGAAACATTAGCATTCATAATCCCACACCCCCATCAGGTATATATAAATACTGTATATTAAGTTTGTAGACCAGGTGACAATGAAGTTATTGTAGAAACAGATTTCATAAAGAAAAAAAGAGCAACACGTGGTTCAAGACAAAAGGTTACAGTTGGAATTATACTCCTAAAAGGAAGGAAATTCAGACTATAAATCAACCACATCCTGCTAATTCTGAACACAGGCCCATTGATAGACTCTTCCTTGATCCTAATTTCCAAGCCCAATTAAACACTATGGAATAATTCCACTACCCACCTCACTCTACATACAGGGCATCACTAGTGCTCTGAGAGAGCTGAATTTATTTATTTATTTCATTTATATGCCACCTTTCTCTCTGAGTGGGCCCTAAAGCAGTTCACAGAAGAAATCAGTTAAAACCTGACTATGGAGATTTTCACACAGGGAAATTATTCCCCTGAGAGATCGGGAGAGAAACGGGGCTCTTCTGGGAGCAGAGCTCCGTTTCACACACCCCTTTCCTTCTCCCAATCTCACGCCGTCCTCATTCTGTGCTGCTTCTATTTCTCTGCCTGTATCTTCCATCATTTTTTTAATAACAAAGAACTTTTCGTTAGTAAAAGTTCGGCCCCTGGTCTGTTGTGAAGTGGGACTGTGAGAAAGAAAGGGGGAGGAATGGAAAATTAATTTGGCAGTGAAAGGGATAGTGTGATTTCTGGCTAGCTAGGAAAAGAAGGGCATGGGGAGGAATATGGTAGAGTTAAGGGAAAGATCAGAAAGGAAAGATTTGTAATCCATGTGAACTAAGTATAGTGATCCAGCCTTCTATTTTTTATGTTTGCAGAGAAGCCTTGAAAATAAAGAAACTCCTGTTAAGAATGCTGTGAACGTGAACACAATCCTAGTGGCATGGGCCCAGATCTGATTAGACAGTGGGCGCCAGCACAATTCATAAGCCAGGCAAACTGTAGCTAGTACTCACTTGGAAAACCATTGAGCAGAGACTGCTAGGCCCCTTCTAGGTCCAGAATAGCAGTAGAAGAGTTTAGGGTCCTTCTGAAATTCTTTGGTCCTGGCCCATTAAAAAGCCAAAGCTTATACGAGTATACATCCTCACATGCCAAGATTGACAAAGAGATCGATCACAGATTAGCAAAGGCATATAGCGCATTTGGAACACTTTACAAGAGTCTGGAGTAACAAACACCTGAGGCGAAGCACAAAAATCAGTGTGTATAGAGCCATTGTACTGTCTATTCTCCTTTATGGGTCTGAAACATGGGTCACCTATCGCCAACACTTATGACTCCTCAAACGTTTTCATCAGCGTTGTATACGCACAATCCTAAATATACACTGGATTGACTGACTATGTGACGAATGTTACTGTCCTTGAACAAGCAGGGATCACCAGCATTGAGGCCAGGATATTGAGAACACACCTGCGCTGGGCAGGGCACGTTTCTAGGATGGAGGATCATTGCCTCCCAAAAACAGTACTCTACGGTGAACTCGCCACGGGTCAGCGTAAGAGGGGTGCTCAAAAAAGTGATACAAGGACTCCCTGAAACAACATCTCAGGCTCAGCCAAATTGATCACCAACAATTCTCCGCCATGGCCTCACACTGGGAGACTTGGAGATGCACGATCCACAATGCTCCAGCCTTATTTGAGAGCTCATGCTGAACAATTCTTAAAGAGAAATGACAACACAGAAAGAATCACAACCCAGAATCATCACCCAAGGAGACCCTCTGCTGTGCTTTCTGCAACCGGACATGTTTACCTCGGATTGGCCTTTTCAGTCATCAGCGCGCTTGCAGAAAGCGCGGGATGAGCCCTTCCTGAATCTTTGTTTGCAAAAAACCCTCAGAGATACACCATGTGCAACTTAGTCTCCAAAGGGAAGCACTACTGGTCAGGTGGACTGTTTCTCAATTTGTTTCAAGACTGGGTCCAGCAGATTAGGAGCTGTTGGTTTCAACTATAGTGTGAGAGACTTTGCCATGCAGAGTAATTATTCCATCTATGTCCTACAATGGGAACAATGGGTTCTGGTAACGTAACAGAACACCCAAAGAGGGCAAAATGTTTGTGGTTAAGTAGGATGAGGATGCAGATTCATAACTGTAATTTATTTCTGAGACCAGTTCTGATCGCTCCAGAGACAAAGAGTGGGATTGAAAAGGAAGGTCCTGAATTTGAGATAAGATGAGAACCAGAGGGACACTGCTCAGTATCTGCAGCCCGGTGATCTCTGGTACAGCAGCCATTTCCTCATCTGTTGAGCCTGTAGCAGGTGGTTGAGGCAGAGGATGAGTAGATGAAGACAACGTAGGGTGACAGTGCTTCTTATTTTGCTTCTTCTTTTAGTGTTCCTTAGATGTTGAGGCATGCGGATGCTTTGAGCCCTGCGTTGGTTCCGCAGATCACTGATCCTTTTGCACCATGGTATCAGATGCAAGTGTCAGATTCAAAGCAGCATCCCCAAGTGGAACCAGCGGTGCAGAGCCTGACAAGATTGGCTCTGAGGAGGGTTTGTGTGCTCTGACCTATTCCATGCATTGTGAACAGGATGCCTTTGCAGGCAACTTAATTACCTCTTCTTATGTGCACACCCAGAGGCAGGCGGTCAAATCTCCAAAGGGCCTTCTTGGTGAATGCTTGGCAATGGTGACACTTCCCAATGGAAAGTGGAAAGATTTGTTCAGAGAGGGTTTCCCTTTGCCTTCCTCTGAGATTGAGAAAGTGTGGCTTGCCAAAGGTCACCCATTGGGTTTCCATGGCTAAGCTGGGATTTGAACCCTGGTCTCCAGAGTCACAGTCCTATGCTCAAACTACTATACCATGTTTGTTTCCTGAAAGGTGTCTTGGAAAACCAGTCTATAATTAAAATTGCCCATTGTTCACTTGGGTAAATGACACAATTAGAGACTTAAGAGACACAATTAGAAGATGGAAGAACTAAGAGGCAGAACTTCAGAGCCATAATCAAAAAGCTGGCAAATGGTTGGGGACTATAGCATCCTCCTTCCTTTTCTACAGGGGAAAAACATGGAAACCTGTCATCTACCATAGCTAGATTGCCACTGTATAATTCACTGTGAGATATCTTTGATTCTCTATTTCAAATCAGGAACCAAAACGTTATCAGAGGCTTTTCTTAATGGTTCCTTCAAAACCCCTTTCAATGGGATTAGATTTATATACAGTATTCATATAAATCCAACCAAAACAGAGAAATCACAGGTTAATGTGATAAGCAAACACCCTTATTTGCTAACAGTATCATTAACAGCATGAAACCCACCTAGATATATTTCCATATAATCTCATTATCTTCAATTCTTACCCATTTTGTGCAAGATCAATAAGTACTAAATCTTTTTCTAGAAGAACGACCACGGCATATGGCTCTTGGAAATCTGAAGAAAAAACAATAATACATCCAAAGAGTGTGATCAGTTATTTTTCTTTTGCTAGGTTTTCCAATACTGACTTAGGTTTGTGAGGTTTGATACAACATACTGGCTTAAGTAAGTTATGCAAAAACTGGATAGGCAAGAAAATATTTCAGTGTTGCCTGTTATGAACATGTGATAGAAAAGACATGGGGCGGGGGAGCAACAGAATGCACATCTCGTGTTTTCACTTTTATACCACTTCCACCATATTTTTAACACCACTTTCGAACTAATGATCCAAGAACAAAGTAAAAACAATAAATGAAAACCAAGTAAGAATCTTTAAAACCAGTTCAACTGAGCATTTTCTTTTTTAAAAAAACACAGCCAGAAGTTACTTTGTGTCCAGCAGGAATAAACTCTGGGAAGAGCACCAAACAAGACAGTCTTCTTCTTTCTGCAGAATTGCATTGATTAGAGCAGCATACAGGAGAAAATCAAAACAGATCACCGGATGTTACAAATAGTTGCCCCTCCTCCCACTTTTGATAAGAGGGATGAAAGGTCAGTGAAGTCTTATGCATCCGACCTAGCAGAAGACAACTGCAGTCCAAATAGGAAATGCATCCATCTCATCCCCAAAACATTAGGTCTGTATTTGTACTATCAAGAATTAGGGCAATGGGAATTCAGAGCACTGGCATGTTTTCCACATTGATGATATTTGATTGGCTTTTTGGTGCTGGAACATCAAATTAACTGTGATCACCAATTACCTGGGAATAACACTGTCAGGAAAAAGCTGCAGTGGTAGGAAGACCAAGAATAGCACCACAGAAATTCAAGGGTAAATAGTACAAGAGCAGGAGCAAGGAAGGAATGTTTTGGAGGGTTTTAGGGAGGTTTTTTTTGGGGGGGGGCTTCAGAAGCACCATTTTCATGCCAAATGCTCATGTACAAATGAAACATCTCTAGAGCAAATGAAATTTCAGAACCATATTCCATTTGGTAGTATAATTTCTTGTGGATACCAAGTTGGTGACCAAACAGGGTGGTATTAGATTAACTCCGAAATGGTACAATTATTTTTTTGTTTTGTTTTTAAAGGAACCTGGATCATTTGCCCAAATAATTAAAGGGCCTATTAAATTATCCCTGCTACTTTTCTGTCTTCAAAAACCCTCCACACCACTACTCCAAATAAATTCCTTTAGTTTACTTATTTGTCAAGCAGCAACATTAGGGATAACAGTGCTGGTGCGTATAGAGTAAAACAGAAGAAAGCCTTTCCACTTCTTTTCCACTTCTGTCCTTCCTCATCAGCTGCCTTGGATACCACTGCACTTGAGCACAATGTGTGTGGGCTGAAACTGCCAACTTTGCCACTTCACTCACCAATTGTAAATTGGAGGACACAATTCAAAGTTCAAATACAACTAACCCCCCCCCCCCAAAAAAAACCTATATGGACATAGGATTAGATTTAACAATCCTGGCATGTGGGATGGGCAATTTTTTAATCCTCCACTTATTTTTTAAACAGTTTTTTTTTATGACCTCAGATTTCCTGCTAGCTTTATCAATGTAGTAGGAGTTTCTTGGGAAGCCAGAGCTCTGCTGTTGTCACTACTCTCAAGGTTTTATTTTTTTAAAAAAAAGTTTATGAAAATAGAAGAGAAAAGGAGACAGCACAAAGAGTGGGAAAGTAATTCTACCTGTCTGGAATTGTAAATTCGTTCTCCCTGAATAGTTTCATTCCCTTTCCTTTTGGGGCTTCAGCGGAAAAGCATCCCCAGCCCATTCAATCACACCAAAGCAAAACATATACACATATACCAAGGACAGAGATTAAATTTCTTAAGTGGTCGCAATGGAGTACCAGCAAACTTTCATGGTCTACTGAATTTTCTGCTTTGGCACACTATTACCTAATGTATCAGCAGGGCATGGAGAAGACCCCCCCCCATGTAATGGGAAAATCACACTTCTTTCCTTTTACCATGTATTACTACTGTTGCAATTATTAGACAAGTAAATAAAGAATAAGGATTAATTTTGAAGCTGGCTGAAAGAGCTTTTCAGACACTAAAGACTAGCACCAGTGGTTGGAGGTATGCTGGAAATTCCGTCTATCTTAGATTTTGATGTGTGATGAGATAGGAACTTTAAGAAAAGTTTTTAGAAGATTTGAAGTTCTTATCTCAGTAAGCTCAGGAGAAATTTGTTGACATATAAGATCCTACTTAAACGTGAGCCTTGTCAAATAATATCAAATTTCACAGCGGCTTATATGAGATGGGGTTCTGTTATAATTGTTGTCTTCAAGATCAAAACCAATTATAGTACTGCATGTGCAAAGTGGTGTGTTGTATTTTTAATATTTAACTGGAAATTTGTTTTAAATATGTTTTTAAGTATTTTAAACTATTTTAAATAATTTTTTAAAATAATATTTTATTTAATTCTTTTATCATAGTTTAGTTCTTTTAAAATTATAATGTAAACAAATGTTTTAGCTTAATCTTTTTTTTCAAACTACAGTTGGACCCCCATATCTATGGAGGTTAGGTTCCTGGACTTACCATGGATACTGGAAACCATGGATAACAGCAAACCCTATTAAATACAAGATTTCCAGCAAAAAAATAACTTAAAAGTTGTGTTGGAGGACTTAGAAGATGGCTAGAGAGGATGCCTCTCTAGGCATTTTCCAGCGTGAGTCCATGGTATGTGTCCCTATTTTGTGTCTTGCTGACAACTGAAACCGTGGATATTGGTTCCATGGATATGAGGGTCTGACTGCATTGGAAGCCGCCTTGAATTTCATCTTGGGAGAAAGGCAGGATGTAAATTCAATAAATAAATAAATCTTTCTCCTGTAAGAAGTTGTCCACAAAGATAGTAAGTGCAGTTTTCCCTTTAAAACCTAACAAGAAATGAGAATGAAATGGATCTGGTTAAGTTGTCTGGCTGCTACTTTCTCAATGTACATTACACATAAAACAAGGATGGACTCATATTTCAGTTTTGTTTTCTATAATATTCACATTTTCAAGTATAAGTTTGTTCCACCATTTCCCCAAATAATAGTTATTACTTGCTACTTTTAAATGTCTACAGAAATATTTTCATGATTTTTGGCAACTAATTTTCCCCTAATGTACATACTATATTTTCACAAAATTGTGAGAAGTGAGGGGAGAAGGGGAAAGGTCAATTGCATTCTTGTTTGCAAATAAGGCTTCAGACTTTATATTCAAATACATGCCCAACAAATTTCCCCTGATATCTACTGCAAGTTGGCAAATCTGCCACTGGCCTACAATTGTTCAGGAGGTGATCCAATCATATTGAGAGGCTTTCTTGAAGCAGCAGATGATTCTCAAAGAGAACGGGGGGGGGAGAGAGGGAGGGAACATATTGCCCAATGTACTGACTATATTCATCAGAATGGCACAAGAATATATTATTCATCCCACCAGGGGGAGCAATACGCTGTGGGAGGACACAGGCGGGACATTTCTCTATTGAAGCACACCAGATCCAGAATATCCTCCCTTTGAAAGACCGATTGGCACTGATATTGGCATTTCATTCCAACATGAAGTAAAACCATGTTTTTTTTATTGGATTTTATTGGTTTTTTCCCCAATTTGTATATCTGCATGGTTTAGGGCTATCTTTACATGTTTTCAGTTATCATATGGTTGAACAGATTTTAGATTGTTTAAATTATCTTGTTAAATTGTTTTAATTGACTTTATTGTACAAAGCCATGAGATCTTTTCATACCAAGTGGGATATACTGTAAATATTTTTATAAATAAAATAAAATAAACCTAAATATATTACCAGACAAGAAAGAGAGTAATGAAACATCATGAAATCTCAAGCAAGATGAATTGAAACTAATCATGCAACTGGGGCTGCTGACAGCTGAAGAGACTTTCAGTGTAGAAATTACCTATCTCAGTTATTAACATATATTAATGTGTGTGTGTGTGTAAACAGCTTTACTATGGTCTGAAAATGTTTATGAGAAAAGATCAGTACAGCCATCTTCAGCAACAGTACTACAAGAGATGTATAGGTAAATAACAATATATTTGTGAAATTAAAGCTAGAATCCTGTTGGTCCACTAAGCTTGCAGTTTCACTTTTTCCAGTGTTGCCCAGTGATGGCAAGGAGACACACACACACAAAAATCTACCAAGTCTGAACAACCTGTTTCTCCAGTCCCTTACTTCTTTCATGGCCATTGCACATGGCCTTTCACCCTCCTGTCACCACTATCTACACCAGCTTAGTTACACAGAAAGTATGTCACTACTATAACCCAGCGGATCTGGAACTGGCCATTCATTTGCACACTCTTCTCCCCCCCCCTCTTTTCTCATCTTGTACATTCTCTTCAATACTTCTAGTTGTAATAACTCAACTTCCAAACCCTTTTCTCACCCACCATATACATTGTCTTCAATACTTTCAGTTGTAATAACTCATCTTCCAAATTGGGCAACTTTAATTACCCTTATCTTCAAATTCTGGCTATTTAAACACATCTGAAGCCATTTAAAGCAGGTTAAAGCTAATATAATCATGACTTCTAAAGGCAACATGTACTGGGTACTAGAGACTGTGAGAAAGGAACAGGCTCATGCATATTTTCCTCCTGTAATTTACTGTTTGCTTGGAAAATTCCTCAGCACAATTTACCTCATTTCAACATTATTTGTGACCACCACAAATCTGATGATGGGGAAAGGGGGTCGTGGGAATGACCTGCTGTACACGTGCACTGAACTGGAAAGATCTAGGTTTACCTCTACAACTATATAAACAGCAGGCAGAATTCTGGAAGTGCAGTAGCAAGTTTAAAAGTTAAAGAAAAATTCCCTGAGAACTTACCATTAGGGTATGGAGTTTCACAGAGGGTTAGAAAATCAACTATTGAATAATCCATTTCTAGAACAGCAGTGCTCTTTCCATGCATTACTGTTAAACAGGGTCTTCTTCCTACAGTATCATATGATAAGCCACCCGACAAGATGATAAAAGGTTCCCTGGAAAGATGGAAAAGTATATAGTAAAGATTATGAAAGGTAGCATTAGAAGACTTACGATTCTGCTGTCATAAAGCTACCTTCAATAAAGAGAGTGCTGTAATGAAAAGCAGTACAATATATACTTGTGTCATGCCCTGTGAGCCTGATGAGCATATAGAGACAGAGGAGGAGGAAGACATGGCAGGGAATGGCCCTAGGGACCCTGGCACAGGTTTAGCTACACCTGTGCCAACAGGGAACCCTGGCAACCTAGAGGCTCGAGCAGAGGAAGCGCCTGGTCCAAGTGGGTTAGCATCAGTCCCAGCAGCGTCCTGCTAATTCAGATAAGGATGAAGAAGAAGAGAGGGACTTGCCTCCACCATCATATACCCAGCAGTGAGCTCAAAAGGAAGCTCAAAGGAAATCTCTGAGACTTCATGAGAAAAACCTGCTCGTTAAGAAACACCTGAAAAAGCATTAATTGCTTTATATATGCTGGGAGAGACGATGGAGGCTTTGTCAAAGATCAACTGATCTTCCTGGTGAAAGCTTCCTGTTGACTTCAATGCCTAGATTCCAGTTATCTTGACTTCTGTTACCTTGACTCATGCTTAGACCTTGGACTGTCCCTGACTGCTCCTGTTGACCCCAGACTGTTTTGGACCCACGCTGACTGACTGCTGTAAGCCTCTGACCTTTTGGACTGTGTTACTGGACTAAATCTTTGACTGTGTTTGCATTCCTGTGAGCTAATAAAAAGTGGCTCCCTTCTCAGACTAGTGCTGTTTATATTTTGCTGGTAACTAGTTGCTTTCCGGACAACCTGGCACAATGTAAGAACTTGGCTTGCTAGGCCTATTTGGATCATGATTTGTAGCCAAACGCAAACTTGCCCATTGGACTGTTGTATCATAATTGACTAAATTATTCCACATTGTTCTTATTTCTAGAATAATTAATGGAAACAGCTATTAATGGGAGATATTTGGTCTTTTAAATCAGATTTTAAGTGGTTGGATAAAGCAAAGTCAAGGATTCAGAATCTCCCCTCTTATTCATAATTGAAGCCATTCTAACAATAAACATGAAAAATCACAACTCTGAGTTCCAAATAATGTCACACAGCAGACTTCTACTCCCTCAAAAGGCTCTCCCCCTCCTCTCTTCTCATCTGTAACATTCACTTACATCATTCCAAATTAGGTCTAGAAGATTCCTCAATCCTTAGAAGCAAATTTGACACTCATGGGGTGATTCAGTGGGTGGGCAGAAATCACTGCGGTGTCCATTCTGGTGGTGGGCCTGACAAGTTTTAGTTCTGCCTCCTCCTCTTGTTATTATTAATCTCTTTATTTCTTTATAAATTTAATTGTCTTACCTTTTCCCCAACATATGGGCTCTCAAACATATTAAAAAATAATATATATTGTATATTGTTTGTTTTGTGAACGGTCTTGATAATGTTTACAATTTATTAAATTGAATAAATTAAACCCCATGAGACTGAAATGGTTGACTTATCACCGTGGACACACCTCTTTGAGAATTGAAACTATCGCTTCCTCTCCCATGATTTTCAATCTGAAGCTTTTAAAAAGAGTATTCATTGCATCAGAACATCTGTGAGTCCTACTGGCCTTCTATCCAAACAGCTGCTCAGACCCATACCTGCTTAATGTAAGCAATGCTGCAGCATTAGGTGCCCCATACCAATCTCTAGATCCCTCATACAGAATGAACAGAATGGCTTTTACACCGTTATTTTGTGATCACAAAAGAAACACTCTCTTAGTCTATCACCTGAACAACCTGCATTAATGAAGGTGGCAAAGAACTTGATGATTTGTTATCATCTACACAACCTTCAAGTAACCAAGCACAGAGCATGAAAGCCTCAGAGCTTAAAAGAGCACTTATAAACAGAGCATAAAAGTCTGCTTACTTTCTTTATTCTTTCCATACCTTCATACCTTTCTTAAAGAAAAATTATGTTCCAGATAATATCAAAACACCACATGCTACTAAGCATTCAATTATTCATTAAAAACACTGAAATGTTAAGGTAAATCTATTATACTACCCTTATGTGGACAAGAATGGGAATGCAGCACCCAGCTTAAGAAATCTTCATGTAGTTTGTGCTTCCTGTGAATTGGGTCCAGACTTGTGCCCTGTGCAGTTCTGCTTCTACAAGTGTAAGGGGCAGGGCAGCAATTTCTGGTAACTATTATTCCCTGTATAACCTCTCTGAAAAGCTGCCTTCATGGTTGGGGACTCTTTGAAATGTTTGAGAAGTGGCCCTAGGTGCTGGAAGGGGAAAAGCAAAGTAATCAAAAAATTATTTTTATTTATTTATTTATTTATACCCCGCTCTTCAGCCACAAGGCTATCAGAGCGGCTTACAAATTGTTTTAAGCAATAGCTATTTACACATCTACACTGCATTAAACAGTTTCCAATGTGTGTTAGCTAATTGCCCCCCCCCCCAAGCTGGGTACTCATTTTACCGACCTACAAAAGGATGGAAGGCTGAGTGAACCTTGGAGCCTGCTGGAATCGAACTTGCAACATGGTGACTTGCAGTACTGGCATTTATCCACTGTGCCACCAGGGCTCCTACCCTATCCAATTACCACCCTATCCAATTACCATCTTCTAGTGTAGGGCTGAGGCATGCATGGAGTTCTACATTTTGCTGGCCTGCAGCTCCTATGATCCCTTGCCACCAGCTCTGTTGCCCAGGATTGATGGGTGCTGTAGTCTATCACAACCTGGAGGACTACATATTCCCTATATCCTCTCTAGCAGGCAGGCTCTGTGAGATTCTAGTTCTGAAAGTGAACAAAAGGCACTTGTTTGGATCAATGTTTATCTATGTAATTTTGATTACTTCAAGAAATTTTTGATTAATGGAATATCCTCTTAAGGATCACTTTCCTTTGATTAAAGTTGTAGCATTTATCTAAAAGCTTGTGAATCCATTTATATTCACAATCATATTTACTTAAAACTTTATGCAGCAAAAGAGAAGATATTTCTTTCTGTATAGAACTGAAGGATTTGTGAATGTACAGTATTGTTTTAACACTTGAACAATAGCATTATTTTAATAGCTATTTTAGATGCTTTTTCTTTGCAAACTGTGGGCTGGATCTAGAAATGCCAATCCATGAACGTGAGAGTTGCTAGAAAGAGGGGAGATGAGTTATGCTAATTCCTTCCTTCATCACCAGTCCTCCCAAAGCTCCTCTGTAGAGACAGGAGCCTGTTGAACAGCATCTCGGGTAGAGCAGGGAACTGTGGCAAAAAGACAAACTCTATGAATATTGCCTCTCCCCCCTCTTTCAGGGGAGTGTCTTGTAAGCAGAACTATACTCTTGGGAAGTCTAGGTCACACTGTTAGTGTTTACTCACTACAAATACCCCCAAAACAGAAGTAAAGAATTGTTTCCCAATTCTTACCCAGCTCTGGTAGTTTTGTATTCCACTTTAAGGATAGGCTTGCAAGGCTCTGGCTTCTTTCCATCTTTTACCTGCTTTCCTAAAACAAAATATTTTCTTATTTACATTTAAAAATAATTTTGAAATACAAAAAAAATGTACAAACCACAGTTTAATAATACTTCCAGATGTTCAAAAGGTTACATTATACTAACGATTATCACATACTATGAAAATGATTTAATTTTCATTAAAGATTTAATGCAAGTAATTATATCTTTTATAAGCCATTAGTATTTCAAAATCTGAAATAACTTCTCTGTGCTCTGTGTGTAGATCATGAAAAACTATGAATGGAAAGAAATGGAAACATTTGATAGTCCTGATGTGTAACCTGTACACAGGACAAAAGGCTACTGTCAGGACAGCATACAGAGAAACAGAATGATTTCCAGTTGGCAAGAGGGGGTAGGCAAGGCTGCATTTTATCACCCCATCTGTTTAACCTGTAAGCTGAAGGTATCATATATAAAGCAGGATTAGACATGGAGAAAGGAGCATGAAAATTGGAGGAAGAAACATCAATAATTGAATATCCAGATGACACCATGCCACTAGCAGAAAATAGCAAAGACTTGGAACAATTACTGAAGAGGGTGACTTGGAGGTCTCTCATTCATGGGGTCTCGGTAAGTCGAAGTTGATTTGATGTTAATTAACAACAAACAAGTCGAATTTGATAACATTCCAGTAAAGACATTTTTGTTCTATGTAGAAAGTTACTATAATAGCATATTTACCATGTAGCTATACCTTCATAACTGTAAATATTTCAGTATACAGAAGTGGAACCTTAGGTGTTCCCTGTCAATTTTGGATTAAACACACTATAGTGTCTGCAATTACATACATTAATGTATAGAAAACACATTCAGGATATAATGTGATACAGGATGTTTCTTCTTTTTCCACCCATGGGATGTAGCTATGGAGCAGGGGGCAAAATTAGGGCACTACCCCCTCCACCCAATACGAATTCTGCCTTCACAAATGAAACTGTCCTTCAGCTCCAAAATTTCTAGCATTGTGCTAATTGAAAACTTCAGTTGAGCATTTGGGAAAAATAAAAAGCAACCAAAGAAAAGAGGCAGACACAGTTACCAAGGAAATGGGAATACTGCAAATATAAGCATACTAGGTGTGAAAGATTTCCAATGTCTCCTACTATGCAATGCTAGAAATGCAGGAAAATTGATCACAGGGGAGGGAGAATTCTTATTTGGGGAGGCAATGTCTTCATTTTGCTGCCTTCCTGCAACTGTACCTTACTTCCCCCACTGGAAGCTCTCCTGTCTCCACATATTAGTTTAATACTCCACACTGTCATAACAACTGCTAAAATTTTGATCAGCCCTTGCAACTATCTTTTTAATAATCTTTAATCTACAGCAACTAGCAAGTGACAAGATTCTGCTTCACCTACTAGTTTATGCATATCACATTTCTGTTAAAGGCACAGTAATCTATCCCTTGCTTCTCTGCCAGTGGGTAACCCAAGAAATAAATACTGTAATACTTGATGGAGTACTCCTCCTTATACATGCCTACCTGAAGTCTTTGAGGCTCTCTCTCTTGCTGGGTCCCTTTATGTCAGGGTAATAAATACACTGTGGGAGGATACGGGAGCATATTGCTATGATGCACTGGTTATGGAACATTCTACCCTTACAAGGCCCAAGTGATGCCAATGCTAGTGTCAGTCCAGCACCAACCTTTGGGGCTTAACTAATTGTATAAAAATCTGCAAGCGTGCATTGTTTTAAACAACTTTTAAATTGTTTAACTGGTTTAAAACTGACTTGTTTTAACTTGTTAAATTGTCTAATTTTTTTTAGTCTTTAGTCAAATTGTTGATTTTATTGTAAGCTTGAGATGTTTTGATATAGAGCAGGATATAAATATTTAAATGCACAAATAAGTGTGATAATAAATAAGCTTTAGCCTTGAGTCACAAGATGTACACCGATACAAGTTTTCATCTGCAATACATCCTGAAATGTGTGCCAAATATTTGGCAGCCGGCACAAGAACTAGAGAGAAAGCAGATGATGCAAGCAGAGCTGGGAGAGTATGATATATTTCCATAACTTAAACTTGATGGGTTTCAAGAATGAGGTGGAAAGTGTCAAACAAGCAAACAAAAAACACACCAGGCAATTACCAGATCAAGTAAATCTTAATAGGTAATCAGCTCAGGTGACTTAGTTTACAAACCACTAACAGCACAGTTCAATGGAACTTACTCCCATATTAAGAGTGTAAAGCATTGCCGCCTAAAGCATAGTGTAGTGTGTAGTCCCTATAAAATACTACATCCATCTGAGCTTACCATGTGGAGTGATTGTCTGCAATGGCTTGGTAGGGTTCCTTACATTCCATATAGTCAAGGTACCATCTGAATGGCTACAAATAAATTGCTTTCCTTCATGATGCCAAGCTACAGAATGGATTGCCTGAGCAAAGGGAGAAAATTAGGACATATTGAAATATTAGACAGAAACGTAGCAACTTGACTTGTAAAAAAAAAAAATGAAACTGTCTCATAGAGCATAGAATCATAGATACTAGAACAAGAGAAAAAAAATTAAACATAACCTATTCAGGTTAAATATATTAACCAAATACTCCAATATCATTCATATGATCATTCACAAAACACTATTTTTAATGCAAAACTATAAACAAATTCTGATACTAACTTCCTTCTGGGAAGAACTGTGTTATTTTTGTGTTGTGCACCTGATATATTATTTAATATCACTTCAGATTACTGTTTAAAACTTTGCTGTAAACCTAATGCAACTGCATAGTTTGCTAATAAAAATGTGAAAAATATACAAGTATTTCCAACAGTGTAAGGTACATTAGTCAATGTACAGGTTCACTTTCCTATATCTGCTTTTCTAGCTACAATTAAATATTGCAGTATCAGTTTTACACTGACATATTTAATTGCAATATTGGTGGAAAATGCACAGATGGTTATAACCCCTGGTCTGGAATGCTATGCTGCTCTTGCAACAATGTACTCTGCTCAAAGTTCTTTTTAGCTAATGCATTAGGTTTTAAGGTACCGTTTGTCATGATTATTATATGCAGACTACCTTTGAGGAAAAGTGCTAGTTTCCAAAGCCTGAGAAATCAACAGTATCATGCGATTATCTGTTATTTCCTAGCTGGTTAAAACAACCACTACTAAATCCAACATGGTGCCAACAGATGTCTGCTGGTGCAATAGGATCTTTTCCTTCTCTCCTACCGCTTGCAGCCCAATGCGCTTTCAAAAAATCTTCTCAGGATTTCCAAGAATCTGGAGTAGTTTATGTGGGGTATGGGGTGTGCATGTGTGCGTGTGACAGAATCAGAGCTAACCAATGCACCTTTAATGAAGAATTTAGCATTTCCCTTATGTAAAACAACATTTAACACTTAAACTGTGAATATGTGAAAAGAAGACAACTAATTTTACAAGGAAGTATTAAACATGAGTGATACTAAAATGAGAATCACATAAAATATGTTGTGAAGAAAATGTGCAATCCAATAACTTTTTAAAAAACTCTTGCTTATAAAACCTAATGAACCTAGTTTCTAAAGTTACTGGGATGTTTGCATTCAAACATATAATATCAAATATAAATGGTGTTATTTTCACATTAGACTAGAACACTCCTGCAAATTTTATGGTTGAAGTCATACATCCACTATGATATACATCCACTATCAACTCCCTTTATAAAACCAAAAGTGGCAAAACTTTTTTTAAAGTAGAAAAATCCTTCAAAGTAACGGTATGGCACAAACATTTCAATAAACACCTAGTATCACTGAGTTTGTGTAACTTATGATTCCTTTTAGAAATCTATTACTGTTGTCTGCAAACAGGTTAATCAGATGAGTTTTGATTTAATTTGCACCCTTGGACATTCAGATCTTTACGGTGCAATTTGGTCAGATTCTCAGCAGCTATTAGAGAAAGTGGGTCAACTGTTATCTTGTTTCCTTTCTAATGTTAATAATACAGACAGCCCATTGTATTAATATATCTGGTGGTCCTTGACAGATTATAAACCTATTGTCTTACAGAAAAGAAGCCAATGTTGAAATCAAACTTCAATACAAGCTGGCACAGATAGGGCAATTCTAGAGTACAAAATTCTTTAGGGCATCTTGAGATAGTAATGAAATTGGAAACTTATGGATTTTAATATTTAGGATGCTACAGATAAAATCTGCCATTTCCCTATCCAACATACCATCTGTTTAGCTGGGTTGAATATACTCTACAATGAATGCATTTTCTTACAAGGATCATACTTGATCTGCTTTGCTGTTTTGGTTGTACTTTTGTAGTGTGCACAAAATATCACTGGCTTTTGATGGTTTATAGTTCAAACCCTTCAAATGTACTAGTAACATAATGAGATTAATTCTATATTCCACTGGTTTTCAAATTCCAGGTTACTCTGGGTTCCTAAATGCTTATCAGGGATTTCTCAATGAAAAGATCAGTTATTTTGGCTAAGGCTGCTGCCACACTACAGAAATAATGCATTTCTGCTTTATTCTGCAGAAACAATAATTCATTTGAATTCCTCTTTGGTGATTTCCCTCCCCCGTTTCCATTTCTTGTATATGGCGCCCCCCCCCCCCAAATCTTAGTTCAGTTGAAAGTTCTTTAGACATCCATCCTGGTTTCTTTAGGCACTTCCCATTTCTCTACCTCATTGGAACTGTCTGAAGTTATGCCTGCAGTATCTTACTGTTAAGTAAGTCCCATCCATCATGAACTCCCTTCTCTTTTAGTATTCCTGATCACACCCAGTACTTCCCTGTTCACTGCAATCGATTATTTGCAGATTATTTGCTGCTGCCTCTGCTGCTGCCTTATGCCATTTTTAACAGGGACTGCAACCCTCACGAGACTGAGAGAGATTGCAAACATGTGGCAAGCCTTTTAAGCCCCTATTAAAAATGGCAGAAAGCTCCCACCCTTGTTGCCCGCTTATGCCTTAAGAAGGAACCCCACTGCCTCGAGGGCATCCACAGTGGAGTGAATCCACAGAGCGTACTGTGTATATGTGTGTGTGTGTGTGTGTGTGTGTTAAATATGGTTTGGGAGGGGGCTCAAGATATTCATGGTTTTTCCACTTCCATGAGGATCCTGCACCCCTGACCCCAGCAAATGTGGAGGGCCAAATGTACTTGCTGACAAGGATCTGGAGCCTTGGTTCTCTTTCCCCTACTCCATGTAGGTATATTGCCCAAGAATACCATCTTTTGGGACAACATCTTGTGCTTCACTGTTCTCTTTATCTGAAGGGGAAACAACAGTTTACCCCATAAAAACTTTGCGAACAGCTAGAATGGAAACAGTTGTAGATTGCAAACAAACCCACAGGCAATGCTTTCAGATTTTGGTTTTGAAAAATTATTCTATTTGAAAAAATTGAAAATTTGAAAAATTGTTCTCTTCAAAAAGCTTACTCACAATCTGAAAATTCCGTGAGAGAATAACAACAATAATAACAATGCATTTGTGAGTTTCACTATTCGTTAAGCATGCCAAAACCAAAGATTTTCTATACAGTCCCACTGCTAATTTGACCTTTTGGGAAACTCCGTGCTAATATCTTCCTTCTAGAACAAGCCACAATGGCTTGTTGTTCCTTTGGCTTTTGTGTTGTTCTTTTTTAAACTTCTAATTGGATTTCAATTTTTAGGAATGGGATTTATTTAAAAAAAATTTTTTAAGCATCCAAAGAGTAGGTAAGCTCCTACACTGAGTATCTCTGCTTTAAGTGGTATTACCGATTGTAATTCAGCTTGATTTATGGAACCAAAACCCCCTCACAAAACCTAAAAAGATGAATCTTGTGCCCTGGATATTCCAGCTATAACACACTACCTCTGCATCATTAATGACAAAGTAAGAAAAGCTAGCAAGCAACCCATTTTTTGCTTTACGCTTTATACTTCCAATATTAAGGCACAAGCTGGGGCAAATGAGGGGAAACAAGAAACAATAATATGTCCTGTGTTTATGCCACCTTAGGGAAGACCAGAGTTCATCTTAGGGTGCAAAAATAAAGAAAAGCAACTTTATGTGGAAAAGGTTAAATTTTATTTTTAAAAAACTTAAATCAGATTTTCTCTTCACATGGAGAAGATCTACAGAAATGCTATCTTTTGCCAGGCTGAAGTTGCCACAGTGATATAGCATAAAATGAATTATGAAAGGAGGTCTGTTAAGGAAAAATTGCAGAAATATGGGCTCTCTTTCTTAGCGCTATGGGTTGGGATTCTCCAGGCAGGGCTAAAGAAACAATTAAACAACAGAGCAGGGCTATAGTTCAGAAAGATAAAACTAGAATCGAACATTATCCTGTAGCAGGAAACTACAGCAAGAATGTTGCTTCCATTGACCACCATAACATATTGCCATCTGCTTTACTGGAAGGGAGATACTTAGGATACGTATGTACAGCACATCTACAAATATACAAATTCACATATCGTCTCCAACAGGGACTCACAGTATATAACCCCCCCACACACACACCCCTCTACCCCACCATTCTCTTAAGATGCCAGCCACAGATGCAGATGAAACTTCAGAAATAAACTCTTCCAGAACACGGCCTCACTGCCCAAAAAAAAACCCACAGAAAACCTATGGATGCCGGCCATGAAAGCCTTCGACTTCACATAGTGTAGTAGTTTGAACATTGGACTACGACTCTGGAGGCCAGGGTTCAAATCCTTGCTTAGCCATGGAAACTGACTGGTGACCTTGAGCAGGCCACACACCCACAGCTTCAAAGGAAGGCAAAGGCAAACCCCCACAGTACAAATCTTCCAAAGAAGTCCCTGTGATAGGTTGCCTTAGGGTTGTCATAAGTCAGAAATGATTTGAAGGCACACAACAATCAGAAGCAAGCTGATCAAACCCTAGTATGGTTTGTCTCAGTTCTAGTGAATGCTATTAGTCTTGATTTGGTACTGGCTGCTGTATTGCACAGAAATGTTCATATTTTGTAGTTATCTTTTCCGTTTTCCTAACTCCGTATTGTCTCTCAGCCATTTGGCTTGTGTCTGATCTATAATTGTAATAAAGTATAAATAGGTATGTATGTAATCCACTAGCAGATGGCATAGATTCCAAATGACATACATTGCAGCCCCTGCCATATACAGAACTTGGGCCCATGTATACACATATATAAAGGTGTATTTTTTTCCAGAAAACATTCAGTAACCAGTTTTCAACACTGAATCACATTTTCCGTACATCAGAAGGCCTGTTTAAAATTGCTTGTTGATGATGCATCAGAAGCCTCTGAAGACAGGTTGAATGAAATCTTTCCCATTGAACTAACTATATAATGAATATAATCAGACCCATAATTCTGACTAGAACCATTAGATCTACTGCCTCTGAAGAAATCACTTGTTCCATTTCCTGCTTTAGTTTTTTTCCCCTTTCCTTTGTTTGACAGACTCACACAACCTAGTCTGGTATTTATGTGTGCTCCAAGATATGTTAATGAAGTCATTTGAGTCCAGATGACTCTTCTTGTAATTTATCAGGAAGCTGTACCGCTCCAAAGCCTGAAGTGTTGACTCCAGATCTCTCAACACCTTCTCTCTGGATCCTGCTTTCACTAAAATATTGTCTATGTATGGACACAATTGTTTCAGAAATGCCACTAAGGACATCAATAACTTCATAAATGTCCTGGGACCAGATGCTAAGCCAAATGGAAATGCCTTGAACTGATAATCTCAAATATCTCCTGTTAATCTCCACCATTGGGACATGAATATAGGCCTCCTTCAAATCTATTGAGACCATGAGGTCTCCCAGTTTGCCTTTATTGTTTGTAGTGTCTCCATTTTAAATCTCAAAACACTGAGATACTGAATTTTATAACCTGAAGTTATCACTCAATGTGCCCATTGATCTGTTGTTAAATTTGCCCATAAGTGACTGAAAAGCAGTAATCTTCCTCCAACTGGTGCTTTCATTCTGTCAGTATTATGATCGTAACCTTTTTTGGGTAGATCCACCGCCTCACCCCAGATTCTGTCTAAGATATGATCCTTGTCTTCCAAATTGTGATCAAGGTCTATACCATTGCTGTCTCTGAAATCTGTAAGCTGTCTGCCTATTATTTTCTCTACCTCCAGAAAAAGAAGAAAAAGTATTAAATCCTTCAATGAACAGTTTCATATCTAACTTCTTCCTTTGTAATGTTGGCATACCTTGTTTTTTCTCCTTGCTTTCTATCAAGGCCCTTTCCAAAGCCTTTTCATCAAATAACAATTCAACAAGATTTCTGGTCCACCTCCCAGTGGTATATCCACAAAGACCCCCTACTAATTGCAATCACATTTATATTGTGTGCTGAAAATGCTATGGAATCATGACCTGCATCTACCACAAATTCTAGAACCTTTCCGAAAGCTGTATGAAGGGCATGCAAATTCTGTGAATGTAATTTTTTCAATCTACTGCAGTACAAGAAAACATTGAAGCTGCCATCAATGCTCTTACACCTAAGGCCAAAGACTCATGAGCCTTTTAAAACTCTCCTCTTATCAACTTCCTTCAGCATTGTATTCCCTTCCCATGACACAATCACTCCTTAAATAAGAGCTGCCACTGCACCATGCATGACTGGGACCTTAAAAAAGTCCATCTTTTCTTCTGAGACATACAGCCTTTGGCTACATCCTAAATATATTTTTGTATTTAAGGATGCTCCCCATTCTGTTTTCATAACTTTCTTAAACATTTCTGGCACAGGAATATCAAATCCCTGAAATATGTTTCCTAAGGAGTGATGTTATTTTACCATCCTTCGTATTTTCCTTTGGGATTGAGAGACAGATTTATTATCCAACCCTAAAGTTTGTAACACTCTTTTTAGTAGACTTTTCCAGTTTGAAATATCCTATCCGTGTTTATTTCCTTATCCACCTCCTTATCTGAAAAGTCAAATTCCTCCTTAGAGACCTCTCCTTCCATCATTTCATCCTGCTATTTCTTATTCTTCATATCCTTCTCTGTGTTTAATTTTCCTTCCACATTTTTAGGACTCTCTGTCTCAAAGTTCTCATTGAAACCAGCCTGGGTAGAATACTTCCCCTGCCACTAGTAGTACATCTTTCCTTCTGTTGCATTCCTTCTGGTCTCTCACTATGTCTAGGCTAAACTTCTTCTGTGGAAGTGCACCCCTGTTCAAAATATTTTTATAGTTCATCAGGTTTAATAAATTTGCTGAATTCATTGAACTGAAAGCTGACTTCTAATTTATTGTATTAAAATTCACTGGGTTATCATTTCTTAATTAACTAGTTTGTGTCTGAGAGTTACTGCTTGTCAACAATGAAGCCAACTCCTTGCTTACTGCTTCTCTAAGGTGTCTATATTAGGAAACACAATTGATGACCAATTCATTTTGATTCAGGAGCAGAACACATCTCAGAAACTCCTGTCTTTCTATGAACTGTCAGATCCATTGACATTCTTCCCACATTGTTATCACTAATGTACACAGACAACTAACTCTGCTGATTTTGCACAGATTCTTACTCATACTTGGCACGTCCGTAAACATCATCTTGAAAACGGCCATAAATTGGGGTGTTATATGCTTTCCTAGCGACTAAAAAGCAGTGATGTGCTGAGGCATCCCATTTACTTCCCTGTTTTCACAGCATGTGTCAATTGACACTGATGCTGCTGAAGCCAGGTATACCTTCCTGTGGAGCTATGCTCTAAAATAGCTCACCCCCCCACCTTCCAATCTTGGATTCAAAATGGCAACTGGAACTGACTCTGGGAGACTTCAACACCACTGTGGTGTGTTTCTCCATCTTTTGCAGGTTATCTAATTCAATTTTAGCATTTTGAACAATTTCCTTTTTCTTTCTAGGCTGCTGCACTATATAAATATTACATACTGTCTTCTTATTCTTAATGCCTTGCTTTCACTTGACTTTATCTCTGCTTTTATGGTGGGTCCACATTTTTAATTCCTCTGTGTCACTTCTGCGTGAAGTTATATACAGTCGTCCCTTCACATTCACGGGGGTTCCGTTCCGCGGACCCCTGCGAATGTGAAAAATCCGCGAATAACGACTCCCCTCCCCCTCCCTCCCCAGGCCTTCGTGGGGCCTAGCAAGGCCCCGCGGAGGCCTCCCCGGCCCTTCCTCCCTCCCTCCCCAGGCCTTCGCGGGGCCTCCGGAGGGCCTCCGGGGGTCCTGTGAAGACCTCCCGACCCCTCCCCAGGCCTTCGCGATGCCTCCGGAGGGCCTCCGGGGGTCCCGCGAAGGCCTCCCCACCTCTCCCCAGGCCTTTGCGGGGCCTCCGGCGGCCTCCGGGGGTCCCGCGAAGGCCTCCCGACCCCTCCCCAGGCCTTCGTGGTGCCTCCGGAGGGCCTCCGGGGGTCCCGCGAAGGCCTCCCCACCTCTCCCCAGGCCTTTGCGGGGCCTCCGGAGGGCCTCCGGGGGTCCCGTGAAGGCCTCCCGACCCCTCCCCAGGCCTTCGCGGGGCCTCCGGAGGTCCCGCGAAGGCCTCCCCACCTCTCCCCAGGCCTCCGGAGGGCCTCCGGGGGTCCCGCGAAGGCCTCCCGACCCCTCCCCAGGCCTTCGCGGCGCCTCCGGAGGGCCTCCGGGGGGCCCGCAAAGGCCTCCCGACCCCTCCCCACCCCCTCCCCAGGCCTTCATGGGGCCTCCGGAGCACCTCCGGGGGTCCCGTGGAGGCCTCCCCGGACCTCCTCGCTCCCTCCAGGTCTTTCACGGGGCCTCTGGAGGCCCCCTGTCGCGGTTTTGGGGGGGCCGGGGGGGCCTCCCAAAACCGCGAATAACCAAAACCACGAATGTCAAGTTCGCGAATGTGGAGGGGCAACTGTATATTTTTTCTAAATTCCTCCCTTCACTCCTTCTCAAAGACATGCTGGGCAGTGGTCACCTGGGTAGCAACATATTTTAATTTATCTATCCCCATCAGGGCAACTATTCCCTCTTGAAAGACTATTGCCTTTCAATTCCATTGTCTTTTCCTTTCCCTCTGTATTCATCTCCTTCTCCTCTCTACTTTTTTCCTCCATAATTTATTTCTATTTATTTTTAATACCCTACTCCTGATTAATTAGAGAAGGGTTGAAGCATATCAGATTGGCAAGGCAGGATATAAAAACTGATGGAGTGATGGGGGGTCTCAATGGAAGTAACTGAAAAAGAACATGGACTCCTGCCCATTTGGGCTGGCATGCATGGGATGACCCCAACTGTAGTGGATTGTTCCTCTATGCCATCTTGAGAATGTAATTCAACTTCAGATGACTGTTTGCTACTGGCCAAAAAATATTCAAGGCCTTTTGATTCAATCTCAAGAGTCAAACTGTGGCAGAAATTAGAGAATATTCTATCTGATCAAAGCATGTTCATTAAAGCTTTGTGTAACAGTGTGCTCTAAGTTAGATGTGGCAGTTAAGGTCAAGTTCAATGAACTAAACCCAAAGGGATAAGATAGGGCTTTATACTTGCCCTACTGTACTTAACCTTCATTTGGATAGCAACTTAATTGACTCTGACAGACATGTTCCAGAACATGGAGGTGGAGAGAAAAACCCAAGTTTACTTTGTGCTAATAATGTGGTTATTTATCACATTCTATATCCTGACTTACATTTCTATGTAAAATGTTTTACTTCTACAGAGATAACGGCTTAAAAATCAACTAAAGAAAGCAAAGATGTTGGCATCTGGTAGAAAAATGTAAACAGTGCAGCTGATCCTTCGATAATCATATGGTAACACGTGTCAAATGCTTTCAATATCTCAGAGTGATATTCCACCATTCCATCTGAAGGTTTACTCATAGTTCTCAGGCAATCCAGAAGACTTCAGTAAATCAGTTGCCCATCTATGTTTCTTCCAATAAGGGGTGGTCAAAATAGCCAGCAGCCATTCATGTTATTAATGCAAAGATTCCTGATCATCTTCTTTGTGATACTGTTATTTGCAACATCTAATATCAATACCATTCAAACTGAAGGGAGGCTACTGGGCCCACCCGGTGGGCCATTTTGCGGCCCGCCCAGAGCCCCCATCTCAGGCTGGGCAGCTTCCAAGTCCATGTGGCAGCCAGCCTGGGAGCCACCATTGCTGCTGTCTTCACCCCGCAATGCACCGGGGCTGGGGAGCATGGTGGGAAGGCTGGGCAGATCAGATTGGGCCTCACCCACTCTGACTGGCAGAAGTGGGACCTGAGGCAGGACTTACGGCTGGAAGATACAGCTGGATGACGCAGCCTCTGAGCCAAGGGCTGGTATAAAAGCCGGCCCCTGACATCAGAGGCTGCAGTTGGCTCCAGTGAGCTGAAGACCAACCCTCCCTCCCTCATTGCTGGTTTAATAGTGTTGTTAGTTTTGTTCATTTATTTTGTCACAACTTGCTAGGTGGATAGCATGGGCCCAGAAAGGAGAGGGGTATCCATCAAGTTCAAGTTCATGGATACCCCCCTCCTGCTGTTCTATAACATCCTTGTTTCGCAGGGGAGGGGAGAGTGTCAAGCGGGTGGCTTGGCTGTGGCTCTCCCCTCCATGGTGGTGTCGGGTGCAGCTGACAACAGTCCATTGGCCAACACAGGTTGGGCAATGAAGGGATCCGGGCCCATGCAATTGGTGCCAACCTTGTTACAGCCATTACCAAGCTGTGGCCCTTTATTGCCAAAACATTTCACCATCATCTTCATTTATATCCTACTATTAACCAATTTACCTAACCTTTATGTTATTCCTGTATTCACAATATATTTTCTGAAGACATACTGTGTTGTGTATTCTTTCTGGGGAAGGGGATGGGCGCGTCTGGGCTGGGTCCACAACTCCTATGGTGTCTCTTGGCCTTAGCAGCTGTTTTGTCAGAAACTAGGTTGTGCCCTTCGTAATGAGGAATGCTATCCAGTAGTAAGGTAAGTAGTAAGTAAGGAGTGATCTTAACATTCTGGCTCATGATCTATAGTTTTAGGCTGGCAGATATAACAGCTTTTGTGTATGTGCAAGCAATTTCTCCACTGGTCTATCTCCAGGTGCTCTGCGCACTCTAGGATTTGAATCCACCATTGTCACAAACAAATACCTTATTCCAAAAACTTCATGCTTATACAATTTTGATGTACTTACCTTTTCACCTGACAAACCTTTTGGAATTCCTTTATAGAAACATCCCTGCTTTGGTAAGTGATTTACAGCCAAATACCACTTGTCCTTTCTTTTAACCCATTTTAATGCCAAATGTGAAGCGGTCATTATGCTAGCAGTCTTTCTCCTGCACAGGTCTGCATGTGTAATAACTAACCAGTTGACTGAATCAGTGGAGAACATGCCCTTGTTTGCAGTCACTATGTTTGAGTTCATGAGATGAGCCCTCCTGCTTTACTGACCACTCTTCTAATCTCTCCAGCATTATTTGAAATTATTGTTATAATACAAAACACTAGCAGTCACTAGTTGAGGTGGCAAAATTTCTATCAGTTGTGAGTGAGAAGACTGCTGCTCATAGAGTTCCCTCATGGCAGCTAAATCAATATTAAAATTTTAAACCTTTCATTTCTATAATTTTGTAATATAGTTACTGACAATTGTTTCAATGTTTTCCCCTCTAGTCTGTTGATTATAATTAAGTTGACATTTAAAAACACATTTTAGAATATCATGTTCTTGGGAACCTGAAAAAATATTGAATATTGAAATATTTTACAGCATAAAATGTATATTGTCACCCTATGTTAGGTGTTTTGAAATGTGATTAAATGCTGTACATGAGGAATGGAATCTGCTGTCTCCAGCTCCTCCATCCTCTCTTTCCTTATGTGGAAAGATTAGAGTTCTGGATTGAGTGGAGACCTTCCACTAGCAGAGGAGGTTATCCTCTTCAGATTGTTACCCTCCACTTGTGGATGGAAGGGAGACTAATGCACTTCCCTCCTTGCATATTTAAGTGCAATACAGAGTGCTTGAATAGGGCTTATCTTAAATATATGAACTGTATATACATATACAATCTTCACATCTCTGAGACTGTAGGTATATGATGCAATTTTATGCAAGAGTCTGTCTATTAAATAACAAGACTGTGTTTCTACCTTTCAGACAAATCAGGGAGAACTGATTGTGAATGCTTGAGTGGTGATCTTGAACATGTCTAAACCTGCGTAACAAACATCAACACTTTCGGCCATTCATTTAATTGGCAGTCATTGTTTAAAGCAGCTGTGTTGTCTGTTGTGTGCCAGAAAAATGCTAAGTTTAAAGTCAAGCAATGTGTCAATTTGAAAATTTTAGTAAAATTGAACAAAACACCAATGGAATCTTTTCAAATGCTTACTGAGGCCAATGGAGAAAACTGCATGTCTTGTGCCCATGTGTTTGAGTGGCACAAAAGATTCAGAAAAGAATGTGAGAATGTAGAAGACGATGAACACCCTGGATGACCTTCTACTTTAAGAACCGAAGAAATTGTGGAAAAAATCAGCCAGATTGTTCAATTAGACCACCGACTCTGTGTCCAAATGATAGCTTAAGCCATTAACATTGACAAAGATACTAGGTGGAAAAGTTTGCATGAGGATCTCAACATGAGAAAGGTTTGTGCCAAGATGGTCCCTAGGGTTCTCACACCAGAGCAAAAAGAGTGCCACAAGGAAATTTGCGCTGACATTCTGCAGCAGCTTGAGGCTGACCCAAACCTTTTTCAAAAAATCATCACTTGTGATGAAACCTGGATCTTCCACTATGATCCTGAGACAAAACAATAGTCAATGCACTGGAAAACACCATCATCACCAAGAATGAAAAAAGCACATCAAACTCCACATTCAAAGCCATGTTCATTGGTTTTTTTTTTTTTTAACATCAAGGGCGTAATTTTGACAGAATGGGTTCCAGAAGGCAAAACAGTGAACCACCATTATTATAAGGAAGTTTTGGCAAAGCTGAGAGAAAAATTCAGAAAAAAAGGCCAGAACTGTGGGAAAATGGTTTCATTCTTCATCAAGACAACTTGCTTGCTCACACAGCACTTTCTGTGAAGCAGTTTTTGGCTGATAAACACATTACTACATTTGAATATCCTCCATACTTGCCAGATTCGGCACCATGCTACTTTTTTCTTTTCCCTAAAGTGAAATCAGTGCTTAAAGGAACACGTTTTAAGTCAACTGATGGAGTAAAGAAGAGAACGGCAGAGGTGTTGAAACAACTGACAGAAACTGATCTGCTCCATGCCTTCAACCAGTGGGAAACAAGACTGCATCGGTGTATGAGTGTGAATGAGTAGTATCTTGAAGGGGACAAGCATTAGAACTGTAATGCATATAAATAAAGATGGGTTATTGTATCATTATTTAATAGACAGACCTCATATGCTATTTTTCCGCTTTTTGGTAAGTAATTTGAAAAACTACTGAGGCAGCTGGGAAATGAATGTGCAGACTGCTGGGAGGAAGGGCAAAGAATGGGAAATTCAATAGAAATAAATTTTCCTTAGAACTCTTACTGCTTTACACTGGCACAGAAGAAGAATCAGTGGAAATCAGTGAGGAGGATAGATACCTTCCCAGGGCAAACAAACTACTGTAGTATCTGTCATACCAAACACAAATATTGCAGAAGATACGTGTCATTTCCCAAAACATTATGATACTCCAGCTTTTACAAAGTATTCATTTGTTGCATTTGTTTCATCTATTATGCATACCTTCTCAGTAAGTGCTAGTATTTTAAAAGTGAGAAAAATACCAAGAAAATGTATTACTATTTCCTACTCCATGGGTTGCAAAACGCTATATGAAAATGAATGTTTCAATATCTTCATACCCATAACTTGTAAGAAAAACCCTCAAAATAATGTTGCACTTACTATTTTTATTATTTTTGGAGGTGATCTCTTAAAACAGACACAGTAAATAGTGCTGGAAGCCAGCTTCAGAGGAAAGACATCTGCACAGCACACTCTTATAGACTATACAGATTGTCCAATGTGGTTACTCAATATTGGTATGTGGATATTAAATAGAGCTACCAACTCCTATCCTAATCACACTCACTAACCTTTGGGTGTAGGACAAATTCCAGGCTTGGGGTACAGCCGAGGGCCACATTAGTGACATCATACATCAAAAATAGGCTTCTGCCTCCTGAATGGATTGAGGATTCGGCATAAGATGTCCTAAAAAAGGAAAATATGTTCTGTCTTTTACCGATGCTCCCTTCAAATAGCCAATATGCTCCTTGCTTTGGAGTAATCATGGTTGCCAGGGCAGCATCTAGTATGAAATACCAGAAATTGGTATTTGTTTTTAAAATGTTCGACTGATTAAACAAACTAAAAACAATGTACCATCTTAGTTGTCATGATGGTTTCAATTTATCCACAAGTGAGACTGTGAATTTCTTACGGAACTTTTAAGAGTAAAGATTCTTCTTTTGACCAAACAGGACTTAGCTTAACTTTCATTTACATGTTTCTGTACATCTGCTAGCTGTATCTGATGTAACACATGCCGCTGGTGTATTAAGGGTGAGTTGCTATGTTGCCCTGTTACCGCCACCACAAGTTGACTGCCTGGGTCCCATCGCAGCAGCAGCAGAGCTGGCAGGTCAATGATGTGAGCCCCTGGGTGCCCAGGCGATATCAAAACCCATATCAAAAGTTGGTCTAGTTCTATAACAGAGTAAATAATGCCTACCATTTCAAAAATTCAATTAATTAGTTGGGAGATCCATCTTCACTGACTCAATTCTTACAAAATAAACCATATATATATATATATATATATATAGATGGTTTGGGTATGTTTCCTTTCCCAGTGTGCTGATTGGTGGCTTAGGAAGCATACCCAACCCAATCCCCTCACTCCCTCAGCCAATCACCACCCACATGTAAAAAAATGTAATATTCCCCCCCCTAAAATAATACCATATAGCTGAACTATGTGAAAGGAACACTGCCACTCCAAGCTCCATGCTGCAACCACCGCTTGAAACCCCAGCAGGGTTTCATAACATAACACTGTATGTTACGCCAGGCATACCTATATTTATACTAATACTAATACTATTATGCCAGTGGCTCTTAACCTTTTCTTTACCAGGGACCCACTTTAAATATCTTTTGCTCCCATGGGCCCCCAAGATTTAACTCAACATTTAAAACCCTAACAATAATACCTGATAACAACAACAATAATACAATTACAACAATGTCTCTTAACCTTTTCTGTACCAGTGGCCCCTTTAAATATCTTTTGTTGCCGGAATTCCGGTTCCGTGGGTGGAGGCGTCGGTCGTTCTGTGGGTTTGTTCCGCAGCTCTGACCTCCAGAAAAGAGGCATTCTTAGGAGGTTTTCCATCCTAAGAACTCCCTGTTGGGGAAAACAGGGTTATCTGGGATCGGCTGTGCCCTTGTGGCTGCCCTATGGCTGCGGACTCCTAGGTCAGGGAGGAGAGAAGAGGAGGACCGAACAGAGGGCAAGCGGCAAAGAGGGCTTTTGATAGCCAGCCTCTTTCCTGGGAGCGGTAAGCTCCGAGCCTCCAATATCCCAGGGGATTACTAAATAACAGCAGAATTCACTTACTTATTTCAAATATAATATAAATTATCTTGTGCAATCTATGCAGTTTATCTGCGAGGGAAGCAGAGAGTTCACGGCAGTGACTGTGAAGAGGCGGAAGATCCTGCCGGAGGACGCGGACGAACGTGTTTGGAAGGCGGACACTGGCGTACCCAATACATTGGTCCGTAGGGGAACAAGAAGGAACAAGATAGACTATTGTTGTGCGGGCTGACAGAGAAAGAAAAAGCAAGGGTCAGAAAGGTTTGGGGGGGGAAAGTTATGTGGAAAAAGTAACAGGAGCGAGGGAAAGGAGTTCGCTCTGGCTTTCAGACTTGGAGAGACCTGAATTTCCACCTGGGCAAGTTGAAACAACGAGTAAGCTGCGAGTAGATTTACGAGTTGGGAACAACGGGTGTAGCACCGCAAGCAATTGTAAAGAGTAGGAAATACTGCTGAGCGTCACAGGAGAGAATGAGAAAGCAACGTGGGATGAACAGGACTGAGACTAAACGACTTCAGTTGTGGTCTTGGTAGGAACTAGATGGAGTAATAGATTATAGCGGAGCTTAGGGATCTAAGAGATAATGAAATATTGTTAATTATTGTTTCTGGGGGGTGAGTTGTAATAAGGAGATACTTAATTCAATTTAACCTAATTTAACCTGAACTGGGATTAATATGGAATGGAAGACTGATGGTATTGATTTAATGGTTAATTTTATTTGGGGTACTGGCCTGGGAAAGGTTGATTATAATATTTCTGATGAATTTATAGTATATATATAGTATATTTCTGATAAACTCTGATGAATTTATAGTAGGCAAGCAGTAATCGATTTGAATGATCTAAGGAATTAAATGCAGCTTAGAATTGACTAAGATCCACTGATACGGAGAATTAATTAACTGTCAAATTGTTTATTGAACAAGGTAACATTTGGTTGATTGTGTGCTGATTTATATGGTTATTTGATTAATTGCATAAGGAACTGATTCTTTGATTTGATTTATGAATAGATAATTAATTAATTAGTTCAATGAATTGTAAACGTTTATAAGACAACTTAATGAATTAATTGAACTTAATGAAGCTAATGAACTTATGGTTTTGAAGTCAAGTTAGTAAAGGAAATGAAAAGAATTTGATTAATATAGGAAGGCAAAATAAATGAGTAAATGGTACCTAGACCATAAAAGATATCTCTAAACAATATCCATTATAAATTCAAGATTATAAAAATTTACTCAGATAGGCAGGTGGTAATAGGTTTGAGCTTTCTGGGTACTCTTGGCAATATAGTTCAAGGCCCAAATACAAGTATTGAGGATAAATAAGGAGGCTCAGTTATGGCTTCAGGGGTAAGATCCAGAGCTTATACGACCTCACAGACGACACTGACAAGGAGAGGGTCTATAGAAATGCCAACGAAACAAGGAGACATAAACACACAAATATTACAAGAATTAAGGGAAATGAAACGGGAAATGAAGGAACATTTTAAAAATCTGAGAAAAGAACTAAAATCAGATATTGAGAAACTTGGCAAAAGGCTAGATAAATTAACAATAGAAATGAAAGAAATGAAAAATGATTTGGAAGCAGTTAAAGATAAAACACAAAATATTGAGAGTCAAGTAGATATACTTAAGACAGAACAAGAGAAGGAAAAAAACTTGAACTTAATACAGGAATTGAGATACAGGGATAAATGTATAAAATTAAGAGGAATATTAGAGAAACCCAAAGACGACCTATATGAAAGGATAATCCCACCCTTGGCACAGTTTTTGGAGATGTCGGAAGAAAGGCTGACAGAGTACACAGATAAAATATTTAGAGTGAGCAAAGTGGAGTCAAGAGAGAGAAAAGTGCCAAGAGATACGGTAATTACATAAACAAAATCACTAATAAGAGATGAGATAATATGGAAAAGCTATCAAGGAACCCTGGAAATAGATGGTCATGAGATACAGATATTTAAAGACACACCACCAGAAGTACTCAGGAAAAGACAAGAGTATAAATTTTTAACACAAAGACTTAGAAATAAAGGAATTAACTATAGATGGGAATGCTTGGAAGGGATCTCATTCATTTACTACCAGAAGAGATTTAAAATTAACACAATAGAGAAAGCAAAAGAATTCCTGGAAAAAATGAACCAAGATGAAAAGAAAAATGATTAAAAAAAAACAACGCAGGAAGAAAGGGGAGGAGAAAGCCAAGAAACTAGAGATACAATCGGAACAAGGAAAAAAAGCTGAAGAGAAGATCAAACAAAAAGAAATAGAAAAGGGAGGAATAATATCAGAATTAAAGGAAGTCGAACAAGAAGTAAGATGAAAAGATACCCGGAGTGAATACGTAAGTGACGAAGAAGAACTAGGAGACAAAGAAGCAGAGGTGGAAGAAGTAGTAAGCAAAAAAGAAGGAATAGAGAGAGAGGATGACAGTAAAGAAGGAGAAGAAGAAGAAGAAAGTGAAGAAGAAGAGGAGACGGGATACTAAGAGTAGAACAAATAACTTAGATTAAGAAAGTTATAAAATAACATGGCTTTAACTATAACGACGTGGAACGTGAAAGAGTTAAATACACCAGAGAAAAGAAGGAAAGTATACCATTACCTTGAGAAACATAAGACAGACATAATAACTATTCAGGAGACCAGAATAAGAAGGCAAGATGTAGATTATTTGAGAAACAAGAAATTAGGACAAGTATTTTACTCAGCTGGCAATAAGAAGAAAGAAGGAGTGGCAATTTACGTGAAGAAGAACTATGAAGCAAAAAAGATCATGAAAGATAAAAATGGACATTATATAGGGGTAGAAATAAGATTAACAGATTGGAAATTAATATTAATAGCAATATATGCTCCCCTAGAGAAGAAAAGAGAATTTTATAACTCACTAAGATCGGAGTTGGAAAACCTAAAAGAGAACAATATAATAATCACAGGAGACTTTAATGGTGTCCTAGACATGCAAAGAGACAGGACAAAACAGGAAAAGGGCAAGAAAAAGCAAGGCAACTTACCAGTTATCTGTAAAGACCTAATGGAAGAATATAAACTGATTGATGTATGGACCCAGAAAAAAGGGAATGAGAAAGGCTATACATTTTATTCAGAGGTTCATAAGTCATGGTCTAGGATCGATATGTTTTGGGCAGCTAAAGACATGAGTACACGGATAAACGATATGGAAATACTCCCAAGGATATTGTCTGATCACAATCCAATCAAAATGACATTGAAATGAAGAAGAAAAGAATACACATGGAAATTAAAAGAACCTTTACTTAGAGATGAAAAGTTGGTACAAAAAATGAAGGAGGAGATAAAAACATACTTTGAAATCAATAACTCAAATGAAATTCGGGGGAAAGTGATATGGGACGCTCTTAAAGCGACAATAAGGGGAGTATTTCTACAAAAAGGAGCAGAAATATGTAAGTGAAAAAGAGAAAATAAAACCAAACTTTCAGAGAAATTAAAAGAAAAAGAAGAAAGATTGAGACGCGATCCTCAGAATAAGAAGATTCTAGGAGAAATAAAAATCATACAAAATGAGCTAAAGCAAGAAATGATTGAAGATATAGGACATAAATTAAAAAGAATAAAACAAAATCACTTCGCAAATGCGAATAAAGTAGGCAGATGGTTGTCGTATAGACTTAAGAAAGAGAAAGAGAAAAAACTTATAATGGAAATTATAGACGACAACACAACCTACACCCTACAAGATGACATCATGAAAAAATTTGAACAATACTACACTGTATTATACTTCCCTCAGAGGCACTGGAGTGGGAGGGAAAACATACCCAAGAGAATTATATATAGAGATATTGCAAATATTAACAACCTTATGTACTCTTAATTTTTAAAAGTGGCTCATGAACTCAAGGAAAAAAAGTCTCGGGGATCAACTTCTTATCTATTTTTTTAAAGTCTCCTACTAACCATCTTATTAGCAATTTGCATTGAATAAGCCTTAAAATATGTTGGTTTTGTTTCATAATGAATGGGGTTCCAAACAAATTAAATCCCATACAACCAAGTCCACAAAAAGTAATGTTTTGATACATTATTGCATATTAATATTTGTTAAGACAGGCATTTAAAGGCACTATTTATTTGGTCCTATCACTTCTGACCAGCAATTCACCTTCAACCTCCAACAAGTCAGTGCTAAACCTTGCAAAGGGACATAATGATAGACTGCACCCTTCATCCTCACAACCATGTGGTGACTAAAACATCATCCCTAGTCAATGTCACTACCTAGAATGGAAGCAGATTTGACTTGCAACTGGTCACAACTACAGCCCTCTACGTACATCAGTACAATAACAAGAAAGCCCCATAGTTACCATGCTTCTCTCTCCACAGTACTAACAAGTGTTAGCTATGATGCCACGCTCCCATTGTCTCTGAAAGATCTTCCACCAAGTGTCACCCTCCACTACTTCTGCTGCCCCAGTATCTGTTTGGCACATTTAATCTGGCTCCTCAGCAAAATCCTGTCTCACATAGGATACCCTACCAGCAGCACTGCTGCCAGCAGCGCAGCTTCTTGCCTCACAGTAGCATACCATCACAGAAAGGTAGTGCCCTTGGTAGTGCCATCAAGCCATAGCCTCCACTATATTAAAAAGTACCATGCTATGGATCAATCTAATAATTTATTAAAGTCCTAACAGATATGGCATCACTGGAGGATATAGGGTCAGACAATAAAGCTGTTGCTGCAGCACATTCTCAACTAATGGGTATCACTTCTGATGAAGTTGTTGCTTGCATTGGCCAACAAATGAGCAGCACAACAGAACGTGCATGCCTTAGGATAAAGTCTCAATGTTACAGCCCCTATCAATGTAGTCATTAGTGTTTATTACCCTGTTACTGCTATTGTCCCCCCAATGCCCCCCTCCCCATGTTTTAAGGGGTATTTTAGGAGACCCATTTTTTTCACCCCTTTTTGAAGTCTAGAACCTGCAGTGTAATATGTTATGGTGATGTGGTCAGGTTCTCGTTGATTTAATCCAGGAGGCTGCCTTATACCAAATCATTTTGGTATACCACCTAGTTCAACAATGACAATACTGGCAGGCAGCAGCTTTCAAACATGATCCCTTCCCAGGCCTAGCTGGTGATGCTGGTAATTGAAATTTGGATTTTCTAGATGCAAAATACATGTTTTCCCTACTGAGCTAGGTTTCTGCTAATCACCTGTCAAGTTAAGTATTTGTTCATCTATAAGCCATCTTTGAAGCAGTGTCTACACTGGTGAGGAAATTAACTAAATAACTGAATTGTAACATTTTGTATAAGACTGTTTCAGCTTGGTTTCCTTGACATTACTCTTTTATTCCTATTTTAATTATATTTGCTCACACATTATAACACTTGCTTTTTTTATTTTATCTGCAAATTTTGAATATGAGTTTATTATCATTTGTACTCCTATCGAGGATGGTCATCCTTTTCCTCTGAGTGTGCAACTTCATGAAGGATGCACAAGAAGCCATGAGCAAGGAAAGGGATACCTGCCTAACCAGCCAAATCAGCCAAGTTGACCCAAGCGATGTATGAAGTAATGGTTTCACAACAAGATTGCTCTTACATTCCATTATCTCTTGGTAGCCGATGGAGCTTCTCTATGGAGTCAAATGGCTGTTTCAATTATTTGTAAAACTTTTTTTTTTTTTAGCAAACTTCAAGCATTCCATAGTCTATGAATTCCTAAAAATCTTATTTTGTGGTGTTCTGTGCCCCTTCACTTTTCTATTTTGAAAACAAATGTACTTTAAGCTTACTAAGTTATCAGGGTCTCATTTAACCTTACTGAAATGAATAGGAAAGTGAAATTACCAAACACATATGCAAATTGAAAATTATTTATTTATTTATCCTGCCTTTCCCACAGACCTGTGATTCAAAGCTACCTCAATAAACTCTCTACCCCAAGAAACCTCTCAATGTAAGGAAAAGAAAATGCCTTCCCATTTTTTGTATCAAAAAATTGATTTGTTACAGTTATACACCTCCAAGAACACTGGGAAACATTTTTCTGTACCCTCTGTGTCCCCACACCCTACAGTGCACTGCACTGCTTCAATGGGCATCAGGAGTAATGTTTATCCTATGGTGTTAACTGTCTCCAAGTTAACTTACCTTGATATAAAAATTAACACATAGTGTTCAGCACTGATTTTTTTCTCATAAAAATCTTGGGGGAAATTCATACTATTAAACTTCAATCAAAGCAACAATTGCTCTTCTCCACCACAGCTCCCATATCCTCAACACTCCAGGGCAGACTTTTTACATCACATAAGGGGCTGCAGGAGTTGGGGGACTGCCCTCTCCCCATTATGCTGACAGAAGCTGTTTCTTTAGTGCAAAGACTTAGATTTGACCCTTCCATTATTTACTATGAAACCAGTATTTCATGTAGATATCGGTTTAAAAAAATCTGTTTAATTATCTCATGACAGGAGTCAAGTACATCCCACGTGCATCTTCTCTGTTTCTCTTCCAGGACTTCTTATTAGCTTAATAAAGAAATAAGGTTAATACTGTGAAGTCTCATATACAAAGAGCTTTTGTGTTAGCCTGACTGCTAGTCTTCCTGCTCATAGGACTTTGCTGTCAGATTCCCCTCTCAGCCCATACTTTCCAAAGTACCTTCAAAATCTGTTTGAGAAATTCTGGGGAGTGCACTGGGCCTACTGAGGGGAAAAGAGGAGGAGGAAGCTGTATTTCATCCAATATTTTAGGAGTGTGATGTGACTACAATTGATTTTCAATGTTAAAAACTGGACTCATCTGGAAAGTGGTCATTTAAAGCTAAAACATAAAGATTACGTAATGCTGTCAAAAATGACACAAGCAATTAAGAAACAATTTCAGTCTATCTTTTAAGATTTTGTGTAGATAGATACCTGAACAGACTTATATAAAAGTGAAGTTAAAGAAAGATCTTCATATATAATAAATGGAAGGAATGGGTTAATAGTTTGGAAAAGCTAATTTAGACTGAATGATGGATATCTGGTGAGTGCTGTGCCAAAGTCCTTATATATACTAGCTGACTCATTCAGTAATTTGAATCCTTACTGAAAACATTACCTCTTTACTTTGGATTATATATATATATATATATATATATATAAACTGGAAACATTCATGATAAAGTGTCATAATATTTTGTAATATGTTCAGAAGATTTTTTGATTCTGTATCAAAAAGATTGATTGCTTTCTATCTCTATCTATATATCTCTATCTATCTTAACCTGATAGTTATATCATTTTAAAGCTTCTTTGCAGATCAATAGGAAAGAGACTTTAAAAATATATATTACAGATTATTGAATTCTTGCTTGTTATAAATTAACTGTCAATGACAGCTGTTGAAATAACTTGGAACATTACCATTAGATCAAATGGACTTAAAACTAGGGACTGTTCTGTATATAAAACTTCATTTCAGCAGTTTCTATAAGCCCAAGTTGACTTCTAAAACCACATTTGGGCATGTGAGTTAAAAATTTCTCTTAACTCTAGATATCAGGAATAGGCACAAAGACAAATGTTAAACTGCATGCTCTTTCTATACGAAGCTTTGTATTTATGGCTTTTTGAACTAAAGTCTTGATGCTGTTATTAAAAACAAAAACAGCAGAACTAATTTTAGTGCGTCCTTCATGAAGATTAAATACAGAAAAGAAAATGGCCTAATACTTTTGTTTTGGGGTTTAGAAGAAGCCAATAAATGAAGGAGTGATAGATCCAAATCCTAACCTGTCTTATCATGTCACAAAAACTGCAGAAGGCTCATCCTGACATCAGATAAGAGATCAAGTTTAGAGCAATACTGATCCACCTGAAATACTGTTTTACTGCACATTAACAATGCGTAACAGTTCCTTAGAAAATGCTATTGCAGTTTTGACCTCTCAGGAAGAATCTGAGATCTGATTCATCTACAACAGGAAATAGAACAACCTGGACACAGCAGTTCATACACTAGCACCTTCCATTTAGACTACACACACTTCCATGGGACTGCCCTTAAAGATGACTCAGAAGCTGCAATTAGTGTACTACACAGCAGCTAGACTCCAGATGGGAACTTCTTATACCAACTACATGTAACATAGATGGTGCTATATTAAATAACAATGATAATTTTGATGATATGATAGGCAACTGCAGAGGTGGCAGGGACCAATTTTTGTCCCTGCACCTTTAGCAGTGAGCCTGCAATGAACTATGACCTTGAAGACTCTCCTTCTCTTCACTTTCAGCCTCAGAAGAAAACAAATAGGCCACTGACACACTGCAGAAATAATGCAGTTCGACATTGCTTTAACTGTCATGGCTCAATGCTATGAAATGCTGGTATAGTTGTCCCTCCGTATTCACGGATTTGGTATCCACGGATTTAAATATTCACGGCTTGAAAATATTCTTTAAAAAAAATAATCCAAAAAGCAAACCTTGATTTTGCCATCTTATATAAGGGACACCATTTTGCTATGCCATTACATACAATGGGACTTGAGTATTCACAGATTTTGGTATCCACAGGGGGACCTAGAACCAAACCCCAGTGAATATGAAGGGACAACTGTATCTGCAGTTTTGTGAGATATTTAGCCTTCTCTGTCAGAGAGCTCTGGTGCCACAACAAACTACAAATCCCAGGATTCCATAGGAGCCATGATAGTTAAAGTGGTGACAAACTGCATTATTTCTGCAGTGTGTCAGCAGCCATACTCACAATTTTTATTTTAAAGTAACCACAGCTCCCTTTGCTGGTTGAAGAAGCTGAGGAACCATAGCTTATTCTCCTTAACTGTATTAATAAACTAGGCTTCCTAATTCAGACATCATGTGGAAGGGATTTAAATAGAAAACACTTTGTGAACACAAAACAGGAGGAAGAGTACATGAGCAAAACTTTCATTACAATTTGTTCTCATAGTGAAAAAACATTGCTTCCCATTACATCTTAACCAAGCCCATGTCTTCTCAAGCTAAATTAAATCACGTTACGTCTCCCAAAGTTACCCTCCCCGTTTAATTTAGTCATAACCTATATTTTAGTACTGTACATTCTCTTAATGTTGTTTGTATAAAGCAATGATTGACAATCAGTGCATTATTTTACTTGTAGTACTGAATGAAATAGGCCTCAATGTAGAAACTTTAAGCTTACAAACTAAATAGAGGAATCTAGCAATGCAGGGTAGATGCAAGGCAGCATTAATATGAACAAAGTTTACCTATGTGAACATGAAGAAAATTTGATCAGATTTGTTTAACAACAGCCATTTGTATACTGCCCTTATATGAGTATGTGATTTCATGCAAATACACATTATGATAACTCAGTGTGATTCACAGTAAGGAAGTAAAATATAGTTCCATATTTATAATGCTATCAAAGCAACAGAAAAAAAAAGCCAAATTCACTATTACTTCAAAACTACTGCAAAGAACAGAATGGTTGGCTAAGTTATAGTGTTTAAGACAATGCTTTTTTTTCATCAGATCAAAATAAATTATTGAATTGAAAACACAAATGTATCAAAGAGGCAGCTGAAAATTTCCTGACCCAAACCAGTACTGCTTAATCCAGGCACAGACTGATTCTATGCCTGTTTCAATGTTTTCTTCATGACTTTCATACAGTTGTAGCTATAGACGCAAACCATGTTTCTCACTTGCTGTACTGTTAGGACTTTTTCAGATGGGCTTTAGTAGCAGAAGCAGCCTCGCCCCCGTTGCGAGGCTGCTGCATGGCAGGGGGTCCATTTGGGATTATGCTCTCTCCTGCCGATACTGTTGCGTAACTGCTGGGACGCTACAGCATCGTATTTGGCGGTTTTCTAATCATGAAAGTTGATCGTGATTAGAAAATCACCAAATATGGTGCTGCAGCATCCCAGCAATTACGCAACAGTATCAGCAGAGGATCGGCAGGGGAGAGCGTCATCCAAAATGGACCCCCTGCTGCGCAGCAGCCTTGCAACAGGAACGAGGCTGCTTCCGCTACTAAAGCCCGTCCGAAAAAGTCCTTAGATCCATTTATCTATTCTAAGATCATACAAAAACAGAGTGGGAACCCACACTGAATTGAAGGGGAGAAGAAGCACCAAAGGTTTTTACTCCTTTCACTACCTTTCTGCATTTTTTAATGCAAATCTCTCTCTTGTTCTTCCCGTCTGTCCCCTTAGGCCTTCAGTATCCTCATTCAAATGTCAAAGGATAGAAACAGATAAAAATTCAACCCACACTGAAGTTCATATAAAACATACAAGTTCAGTAAGCTTTCCAAACTTCTAAGTTAATTTATTATTGAGAAAATTTCATCTAATAACTGTATCATTCTATAGCTTCTTCTTGCAATGCTTCAGCATGATAAGTGAATTAGGCATAAATCTATGTAACTCATATCCATATGTATTCATTTGTACATTCCAGACAATTATGAGCAAGTTATTGATAAAAATGCCAAATTAAAATATGAAATGGCATTAATTCTAAAACAGCAAGTTAAATTATGACATAAAAAGTCTCACAGAAATACAACTGCTGATTACCTCATCATGTGTGTATCTGTATTCTGCCTTCTTAGATTTGAGGTCCCATAATGCCACTGTTCCCGATTCAAAACCAATCAGGAGCTGTAATAAACCACAACTGAAAATGTATATCTTACAGCAGTGAAAAATAACTTACTTCAAGTACTTCATACATGTGGTACAGTGGCATTTAGAATTAACTGTACAAGCATAACACTAAAAGAAACATTACAATATTTTAGCTGTACTACTGGATAAACCAAAAAGATGAGCTATTGTGTTCACATAGTACAGGCCCATGTCAACTGACAGTGTTCTTGCACTGTACATGTATACTATGATATCCAATTTCAACAAATATTGATCCAAAAAATGTATTTTCACCATGATTTGTTTCACAAAAAGCTGGTACGGGGTGTACAGCTGTCCTTTCACCTCATTCTGAAGCTACCAGCTTGTAGTGAACCATTCATATGAAGCATATGCCATGTACTGAACTGAATTATTTTGCATGCATAATCTGATCATTACCATGAGTTTAAAAAGTGGAAGGAGACAGGAAATAATCTTTCTTCTCTTGGTTTTCTGCTAATCTTCTCTCTAAAATAGTTTCTCTTCTTTCAACATGCAAACTAACTTGCAATCTTCACCTTACAACAGGCTTAAAACATAGTATGTAATACTAATGTTTTAGTATTACATACTACTAATGTTACTCACTGCGAGAACAGGTGGAGGAATAATAATAAGCAATTCAGATATGCAGAAAGATCACCAGACACAGTATGTCATAGTCCATAACAATTCAGTTTGTAGGCAGAGTACTGCATATTTGAATGTACTCCACATAGGTATAATCTAGGGCTATGCAACGCCCTCCTTATTCAGTTCAGGGCTCTGATTTGATTTGGACAGACCCATACCTAATTTGTCCAAGTTTAGACCTAAATTAAATACAGATTTTCCTGCTTGAATTCCACTGGAAAACCAAAAAGGCCCCCTTTTGAAAAAAAAACATATGAGCATTAAATCTGGAGACAAGATAGCCCCTTATAATGAACTGACAAACTGCAAGCAGGTAGGTCCGGGTTGTGTGTGTGTATATGCACCAAACATCTTTAAAGTTTACCTTAAAATGACTATAACTTTTTTGTTTATCACAAACATGCATGATATTTAGAAACACTATAAACCCCTCCTCTTTTGAGAATAGATTAATCATGACAAATAGCAGATTAGTCCAAGATTCTTATGCTAGCCCCATTAAATGCTAGTCCCATTAAAGATTGTTTAAATATGTTTAAAATTTGCTCATGTGCATTGCTTTTCAGACCTATGGTGCTCCTGCCTATCATGTATATGTGCTGCTATTGCTAGCAATAAATGTTAGCAACACACATACAATACTGACAATTCTGAGAGAGGAGAAACCAAAGGACAAACACACTAGCCAACATAGATTAAAATTCAAAATTTCTGCAATGCTCTCTGCATGGGGCTACCTTTATATCTAGTTCAGAAACTACAACTGATGCAAAATATGGCAACCAGGATAGTCACTGGGAAATCGAGAAGGGAGCATATTACTCCAATCCTGAAATCTCTTCACTGGCTGCCTATCAGTTTCTGAGCACAGTATAAGGTGTTGGTAATGACCTATAAAGCCCTACATGGCCTAGCTCCAACCTACCTAAGGGATCGCCTCCTCCATATAATCCACCCCACACCCTTAGATCTTCTGGGAGGGGTTTATTGCAACCAATGAGATCTAGATTAACATCAACCTCCCAAAGATCTTTTTCTGTCACTGCTCCCAGACTATGGAACGCCCTGCCGGAAGAGATCCACCAAGCGACTAGCTTGGAGAATTTCAAAAAAGCCATCAAAATGGATCTCTTCCAGCAGGCCTTCCCTGAACAGAACAGACCATTTTAATGGATGCTTCTCCCTCTTTTTATGTGTATGTTTTTATGTTTTGATTCTATAGTTTTAAAGTTTTAGGGTAGTTATTTTATGTCACTGGTGAATTTGCTAGTTATTTTAAATACATGCACTATTATATTTAATTTTAAGGGGGGTAAATTGTTTTAAGTTATTACTATTGTTATGGATTTGTTTTTATATCCAATTGTTGTGAGCTGCCTTGATTGCCTAATAGGCAAAAGGCGAAGTACAAAAAAAAAAAATTCAACCTAAACTGAAATCCTAAGAACAAAATGGATGGTCAAGATGGAGCTAAGAGCCACTGTCTGACCCACCGGGGGTGGTGGACCTATTAGAATGGTCCGCCCTCGAAGGCTAATGGAACCAATTGGATTCCAGAAAGCCTTGGAGGGTTTAATGGTTGGTAACGCCGGTGATTCTGTTGAAGCTTTGGTTAATATTTAGAACACTGACCTCACCAAGGCTATCAACACAATCGCTCCCAAACGTCCTTTCCAGCCTGCTCCTAACCATAAGCCCTGGTATTCAGAGGAACTTGGGAAGATGAAGCGGGCTGGACAACGACTAGAGCGCACCTGGCGGAAGACTCGACTCTTATCCGACAAGACTCGTCATAGCAATTTCCTTGATTCTTATCGAGAGGCGATACGTGCAGCGCAGAAGTCTTTCTCCTCTGCACGTATTGCATCTGTAGAGTCCCGTCCAGCAGAACTGTTTAGGGGGGGGGAGCTGATGCAGATTCCACCTGCGCAGAACCCCTTACTCAACCCGACAACGGCTGCTGTGATGCGTTTAACATCCACTTTGCAGATAAAATCTCTCGGATAAGAGCCGAATTAAATGCCAGTGTTATGACAGAATCTATAGACAAGGTGTCCAGCAACTCCATTGATGAAATTTTATTGGATCAGCTTCAACCTGTGAGTACCGATGATGTGGACAAGCTCCTTGGTAGAGTGAGGAAGACGACCTGCCCCCTCGATCCCTGTCCATCTTGGCTGGCCACCCAAGGGGGAGACGCATCTAGAGTACTCCTTAGGGAAATTATCAATGCGTCCTTCAGGGAGGGGTCCGTTCCACCCTGTCTGAAGGAAGCAGCGGTTAAGAAGCTCCTGAAAAAGCCTTCCCTGGACCCCTTGTATAGGAACAACTATAGGCCAGTCTCCTTGCTGCCTTTTCTAAGCAAGGTGATTGAGAGGGCGGTCGCGTCCCATCTCCAAGCTGTCTTGGATGAAACCGATTATCTAGATCCATTTCAAACTGGCTTTAGGAAGGATATGGAATGGAGACTGCCATGGTTGCTCTGGCTGACGACCTCCGCTTGGGTATCGACAGGGGTAGTGTGACCCTGTTGGTGCTCTTGGACCTCTCAGCGGCCTTCGATACAATAGATCATTCCATCCTCTTAGATCGCTTGCGGGGGTTAGGAATTGGAGGCACTGCTTTGCAGTGGTTCCGTTCCTTCCTGTCGGGCAGATCCCAGAGGCTGAGGCTCGGGGGACAGTTGCTCTACCAGAATAGAACTTAACTGTGGTGTTCCTCAGGGTGCCATCCTGTCCCCGATGCTATTTAACATCTCTATGAAGCTGCTGGGAGAGATCATTCGGAGGCATGGAGTGCGGTGTCATCAGTATGCTGATGACACCCAGATATACTTCTCCATGTCTCGATCATCAGCTTCGACTTCAGATGGCATCTCTCCTCTCAATGATTGTCTTAAAACAGTAAAGGACTAGATGAGGAAAAACAAATTGAGACTGAATCCAGACAAAACTGAGGTACTAACAGTTACAGGCCCAAAACCAGGTCTGGGAATACAGCTTCCAATCCTGGATGGAACTACACTCTCCTCCAAGGACTGTGTTCGCAGTCTGGGGGTGCTCCTGGACCCGACGCTCCAGATGTCTAATCAGGTAAATGTGACAGTCAGGAGTGCCTGTTATCAACTTCAGCTGATACGCCAGCTGCGCCCTTTTCTGGAAACCAGGGACCTCGAAACTGTGGTACATGCACTGGTAACCTCCCGTCTGGATTTCTGTAATGCGCTCTACATGGGGCTACCCTTGTGCTTGACTCGGAAACTTCAACTAGTTCAGAACATGGCAGCCAGGTTGATTTCTGGTGTTTCCAGAAGAAAGCATATAACACACCTGTGCTAAAAGCTCTCCACTGGCTGCCTATTAGTTTCTGGGCACAGTACAAGGTGTTGGTTATAACCTTTAAAGCCCTACATGGCTTGGATCCAACTTATCTCCGGGACCGCCTCCTTCCGTACGACTCTCCCCGCGCACTTCGGTCCTCTGGGAGGAATCTGTTACAGCCTATGAAAACAAGGCTGTCAGTGACCTCCCAGAGGGCCTTCTCTGCTGCCGCTCCCAGATTATGGAATGGCCTGCTGGACGAGATCCGTCTTATTACCACCTTAGACAGCTTTAAAAAAGCTGTCAAGACAGATCTTTTCCAGCAGGCCTTTCCTGAATAACTATCCCGGCCCAAGACTAGGCAGTCCTTTCTGAGCTGCAATCAGATTTTTTTAACTATTGTATGTTTTAATTTTTTTCTTTCTAATTTATATATTTTTAATTATTGTATGTTTTTAATCTTTTATAATTTAATATTATTTTAAGGGGTGGGTGGCTAGGGTACTATGACTATGGAGTTTTTATATTGTAAGCCGCCCCGATTGCGTTGCAGAGGGGCGGGATAGAAATAAATAAATAAATAAATAAATAATAATAATAATTGTGTGGGGTCGTAAGTGGGCAAAAATAATAAGGGAAGCACCACCACATAATAATTACTGTAAGTAATATGGACTCATGCAAACAAGAAACAAATATAAAAGAAGGAAAAATGGAGTTAGATTGAAAAAGCATTATGGAAGGTTACTACTGGTGGGGAAAAGGAAAGAGAAACACAATTTGAAACAAATACAAAACTATCACTAAGTTCCAACAAGCTTGGAAAATGCTTTCAAAAATATTTCCTCCTACTAAAAAAGAATGAGCAAAAGAGCTTCATCCTTTCCCCTCCAAGCACTGTGAATGGAGAATGATACTGAGATTTTCACCCAAGGTTAAAGGCTAGAGCTATTGAACTATGACTCCACCCCTTCCCCTTCCCCTTCCCCTACTCTTGCTTTTTCTGTCCATGGTGCCTTTCTGGAACATTTTGGAGACATGTTTCACTTTCTTTTAGGAGATTTTCACACGGGGCCAAAATGCCCCGTTACTGCCCTGCCACCTCCTCTCCCGTTCTTGCCACAGAATAACGTAAATCTTTCACTCACTTACCTTAATTCCGCAGCAGGAACGGGCTCCTCTCCCCTCACTGGCTGGTCGTAAATGCAGCCATCGTAAGGCTGCTTTTACAACCGGCCGTCTGAAACGTTATTGCATTATTGCATGATAATGGCTGGGTGGTAAATTTTAAAAATAAAACTCCCTCAAACATAAAATCAGGTTGCCAAGCACAAAAACACACTTTAAATCACACAATCAAAACAGGGACTGTAAAATAAACAGTGCCACTTACCTGGATGTCCAGATCATACCAGGAAGTGCTCGGAACGGACCTCCCCTCTGCGGCTGTCATTTTGGAACAGGAACGGGGCTCCTGTTCGCACACCCGTGATTGCATGATAGCGACGGAACGGGAGGTCTATTCACGATGAAAAATCGTGATTACATTGTTCCAGAACAGTCAGGGGAGCAGGATGGATGCAGGACAGAACGGGATCAACGTCATCCAAAAGGGAAAGCCTTTCCTGACTCTGTTCTGTTCCTGCCACGGGATATATAACCCGTGTGAAAATCTCCTTAGTGTCTGAACTGCTGAAATGATTCAAAGAGACATAGACTGATCCACACCCAGTTGAAACTGAGCTGCCTCTATCCGGATCAGTCGAAATTGGCTTGATCAGTTCAGGATTTGGCTAAACCAGCTGAACAATCCTAATACAAAAAAACTCTGAATTAGGAATCAATGCAGCAAGGAAGCAGATCCATCAGAAGAAGAAAAAATCCTATTGGTCCGATCCCTATTCCATTTTATTTTATTGTGTGTGGGTGTGGGTATGTTTTAGTATTTATTAAGATTTTTAAATGTTTAATTATTTAATTGTATTTTAAGGGGTGGGTGGGATGGAGGGTTTTATATGTATATATTTTAAATGTTGTAAGCCACCCTGATTGCATTTTGTAGAGGGGCGGGATATAAATAAATATTATTATTATTATTATTATTCACACAAGCAAACAATTTGTGTTGGATCCATATTTAAGCACGTGCAATGAGGCAGGAGGCAACAAACTGCCGCTTCATTTCAGTGGCGCCCCCCAATTCCCCCTCCAAGTGCTACATAGCAGGTCTGGACCCTGTTGAATAGGGTATACAGTCGTCCCTCCACATTCGCAATTCCGCATATTTGCGGATTGCCACTTTGGGGAGGGGGGGAGGGGGGTTGTGGAGGAAAGTGGTGATGGGGCTTTAGAAGCCCTGTTGTCACTTTGGGGAGGGTGGTGTGTGGAGGAAAGTGGCGACGGGACTTTCCTCCACACACCCCACCCTCCCCAAAGTGGCAATGGGGCTTTAGAAGCCCCGTTGCCACTTTGAGGAGGGTGGGAGGTGGAGGTGGGCAGGGTGGGGTGTGTGGAGGAAAGTGGTGACGGGACTTTAGAAGCCCCATCACCACTTTGGGGAAGGTGGGGGTGTGAAGGAAAGTGGCGACAGGACTTTAGAAGCCCTGTTGCCACTTTGAGGAGGGTGGGAGGTGGAGGTGGGCAGGATGGGGTGTGTGGAGGAAAGTGGTGACGGGACTTTAGAAGCCCTATCGCCACTTTTAGGAGGGTGGTGGTGGTGGTGGGTAAGCCCTGTTGCAGCTTTGGGAAGGGTGGGGGGTTGTGGGCGGGGGGGAGAGGAGGTATATTTTATTCACGGTTTTTTCACATTTGCAGGGGTCTTTGGCCCCTAACCCCTGCAAATGTGAAGGGACAACTCTATATTGAAATAGGCTCTTAAATTAGAATCCTCTGCTTTGTGCCATGGATTTGTTGAAATGTCTCTCAACATATTGACTGGAAAGCCCTTTTAGTTTGTGACCTGTGTGTTATGCAAATCTAATTTCTTCCCAGAAGGCCACCACACCAAGTAATTGTTGAACTGAAATTACAAATACAATACAAAGCTGTTAGGTAGGGATCAAGAAATCAAGTTATATTGCAATATAACAGTCAAAGGACAACACAGAAACACAACTGACTATTACGTGGTGACTATCAAACATAGGCCCTTCCAACTATCATCTTTTATTACCATGGAGGAATACATTGCACAAGGGAGAATGTATTTGGACATGTGGAATTGTCATTAAAGAAATGATCCAAAACAGGCTATTCGTAAATATCCTATGTGTGTGTGAATGTGTATGTGTGTACACACATACAATTACACACATATTATTTAGGAAGTAAAAGCTTTTTATAGAAATCCTATGACTTTAAAGACTAAACACTGGTAGACTCTCTCTCTCTCTCTGGCTTTTCTTCGCAAACGAAGATTCAGGAAGGACTCATCCCGCGCTTTCTGCAAGCGCGCTGATGACTAAAAAGGCCAATCCGAGATAAACAAGTCCGGTTGCAAAAAGCACAGCAGAAGGTCTCCTTGGGTGATGCTTTTGGGTTGTGACTCTTTCTGCGTTGTCGTTTCTCTTCAAGACTTGCTCGTCGTGAGTTCTCAAATAAGGCTGCAGCATTGTGGATAGTGCGTCTCCATGCCTCCCGATGTGAGGCCAGGGCGGACCACTGTTGGTGATCAATTTGGCCAAGCCTGAGATGTTGTTTCAGGGAGTCTTTGTATCGCTTTTTTGGAGCGCCCCTCTTACGCTGACCCGTGGTGAGTTCACCGTAAAGTAGTATTTTTGGGAGGCGATGGTTCTCCATCCTAGAAACGTGCCCTGCCCAGCGCAGCTGTGTTCTCAATATCATGGCCTCAATGCTGGTGATCCCTGCTTGCTCAAGGACAGCAACATTCGTCACATAGTCAGTCCAGTGTATATTTAGGATTGTGCGTAGACAGCGCTGATGAAAGCGCTCGAGGAGTCGTAGGTGGTGGCGATAGGTGACCCATGTTTCAGATCCATAAAGGAGGATAGACAGTACGATGGCTCTATACACACTGATTTTTGTGCTTTGCCTCAGGTGTTTATTGCTCCAGACTCTTTTGTGAAGTCTTCCAAATGCACTATATGCCTTTGCTAATCTGTGATCGATCTCTTTGTCAATCTTGGCATCTGAGGAGATGATGCTTCCCAGGTAGGTGAACTGCTGAACGGACTTGAGCACTGATTTGCCGACGGCAATGTGGGGATGGTGGTGTTCGTCCTGTGGTGCAGGCTGGTAAAGAACTTCTGTTTTCTTCAGGTTGACTTCTAGCCCAAACAGCTCTGCAGCTGTTGCAAAGCAGGATGTTAGGCGCTGCAGAGCTGCTTCTGTGTGGGCAACAAGGGCAGCATCATCGGCGAAGAGCAGCTCACGGACTAGATAGTTTAGAGTCTTAGTGTGAGCCCTCAGACGGCTTAAGTTAAACAAGCTACCATCAGTACGGTAGCGTATATAGATGCCGTCGTCTTCTTCAAGCTCTGCCATAGCCCTTTGGAGCATCGTGCTAAAGAAGATTGTAAATAAAGTTGGTGCAAGAACACAACCTTGCTTCACTCCATTACTCGAAACCTTGCCAACAGGACACTCTGATCGCATTATTTCCTTACGCCTCCCACATGTTGTTCTCTTTAGTATATATGCCCCAACTATGCAAGCCGACCCTGTAGAGAAAGACAAATTCTACACAGACCTACGCCAACTCATACAAAAAGTCCCTGTAGAAGATAAAATTATTATCCTTGGTGACTTCAATGCCAGAGTAGGAAAGAACTCCGAAGCCTGGAAAGGTGTCTTAGGCAAGCATGGTGTTGGAAATTGCAATGATAACGGACGCCTCCTGCTAGAGTTCTGTGCAGAACAACAGCTGACTATTACAAACACAATCTTTCAGCAGAAAGATAGCTTGAAGACAACCTGGATGCATCCCCGATCCAAACATTGGCACCTCATTGACTACGTTCTAGTCCGTCAGAGAGACATTCGTGATGTCCGTCATACACGAGTGATGCCCAGTGCAGAATGCCAAACAGATCATCGCCTCGTCAGATGTAAACTAAATCTTCATCTTAAGTTCAAACCTAAGAGGGGTGGCATCTTAAAGAAGAGACTCCAAGTCAACAATCTTCAACAAGCTACCATGAGAGACAACTTCCAGGCAAATCTACAAATGAAACTTGAAGACCATCCTACAGATCCTTCTCCTACAGTGCTTTGGCAACATATCAAAAACAGTATCCTCCAGTCTGCAGAAGAATCCCTTGGCTTCTCCCACAAGAAAAATCAAGACTGGTTTGATGAAAACAACCAAGAGATCCAGGAGCTGTTGGCAAGGAAGAGAGCTGCTCACCAGGCATACCTCGCCCAGCCAACCTGTCATGTAAGAAAAGCAGCTTTCCGCCTCACATGTAGCAAACTACAACAAAAACTCCGAGACATGCAGAACAAGTGGTGGATCAATATAGCAGAAAAGACACAATGCTGTGCAGATCTGGTAGACTACTGTATTGTAATAAACTGCCATTGGAGAAGGACAACTGATTTTTTAAGCTTTATTTTTAAAAACTAAAGCTATTAAAAAGCAACACAAGAAATTTATTTATCTATACCTCAGACTTCACAAAACACCTATTGCTGTTTGGGAATAATCTTCAATAATCTGGTATATTTCCCACTCAAATTTGTTAAAAGGTATTATGTAAGTCCCTTCTTTGCACATAAATATCTTCAAGATCCACTTTTAATCCTAGTATCAGAGGGGATATTCTGACATTTATCATAATCCTGCTTACAAAAATATTGTAAAATGCTAAATTTGATTTAATCTGGTTACTCTGTAAAATTAGACATCAGTTATATGCATTGATGTCTGAAATTATCAATCATAAGCAAAGATCTACATTTGTAGAATGCCTGCATTACTAAAAATGGAAAGGTAAAGTAAACATTTGGTTTCTGAGTACAAGCTTAATACATGTATTTTTGGATCAGTAGTGTGTCATAAACTGCCACTACAGTAAGAACAAATATTCAATAGCTTATGCTTGCATAACAGTCCAAAAGCTCAGAGAAGTTTGCCAGGAACTGCCATTTTGCTGGTGAAATGATATTATTTGAAATATCAATCTCTAAAACATATGGCAATGATTTTAGGTGTTCCCACTTGTACATGTAATACAAGCTGAATTAAATGATGTATAGGATCACTTGTTTAAAAAAATTAATTTGAAGTAATAGCTTGACTATCTCAGTGTTCTAATGAAAAGAAAAAAACTATGAAAAGTTGACTTCTAACTATTCCATTAGATCAATAAGAAAAGCACAGAGGTAGCATATTTAGTAAGGAAAAACTGCTTAGTAAAGGGGGGGGGGAATCCAGCACCACTTCCAAAGCTCTGGGCAGTGTGTCTTAAACCTGAACCGCATACATACAGGGTTGGGTCTGCGGTTTCCAGTGCATCTTTACACCGGCCGTTTCGTCCCTTGCCTATCACTACAGGGCTTTTTTGGAACTGGATTTGTCCTTCGAGCCTGCGCAATGGATTTTTCTGGTGGAGCGCAGTGTGCACAGAACTGGCCTCACCCTTTAAACCAAAGGTTCATCTGCTGTGGACTTGCAAGCATGGACGTAGCAGCGAGGTCCTCGGGTCGTAGGTTTGATTAGAGTTTCCTTCTCTTAGATGGTTGACCTTACAGGGTTGGACGAGCACCATCTGCCCGGGTTCGGGATTAGAGTTTTCCTTCTCCTAGGACGGTTGCCATAAGACTAGAGAGCCCATCCTGCCCTTTGACGCTCTTTGTTGGAACCTTCGGTTTTGACCTGTCTGGCATGGGAGACCCTAACGGTGGCTATTATGCCACCGCCAGCATAGCCCAAAACATCATTAGGGTACGCAAGCCTCTCTCCCATGACAAGGGGGTGTCAATGGAGAGGGTCTTAAACCAATGTGATAACTATCACTTATTCTTCATTTCATTAAGTTCTATAACTTCAAATACATAAAACGTTTACATTATTACTCTTTTATTATTGAAGAAAGAAATCTGCTTTTGGTCTCCTTTGGAATTAAACCAATGTGATAACTATCACTTATTCTTCATTTCATTAAGTTCTATAACTTCAAATATATAAAACATTTACATTATTACTCTTTTATTATTGAGGAAAGAAATCTGCTTTTGGTCTCCTTTGGAATTGAATTTTGTAACCAGATGGTACCACCCTCAGAACCCAAGCATCTGATTTAATCTCTGTCCAACGATGACCAAACTGCAGTAATCTTCCCTCCCACCTGAACATCCCTTTTGTCAATATTGAGAGTGTGCTCTCCTCTGGCCTGTATTTGCTCCTCTACCTTGTCCCTCTCTATTAAAGGAATCTTGTCTGCCGAATTGAACTCTAATCTATTCCATTGCTGTCTACCTGGTCTGTAATCCATTTGTCTATAACCTCCTCTCCCTCCACAAAAGGAAGGAAAGGGATTATAATTATTCTGAGTACCACTAAAAAAATTCCTCCCAATCCTCTTTCTTTGTAAAATGGGCATTACTTGTTTCTTATCCCTGTTCTCTATGAGAACCTTCTCTAAAGCCTTCTCTCTGAATAACAATTTACCAATAAAAGGTACAAAGGCCAAATTATTCCTGGATTCCTGATCAGCCTCCCAATGTTCCAACCATAATGATCATCTTCCAGTCATTATAGCATTAATAGATTTAGATACAAAAGCCACAGAATCGTGACCTGCATCTGCAGTAAATTCCAATACCTGTTTTATCTTACTAATGCCTTATACAATGAAGCTATGGACAGGTCCTGTGACTGTAAAATTTTCTGAATCCATAACACCATTGCCCTGGCAAACACTGAAGATATCACGGAAGCCCTGATCGCAAGGGCTGAGGCCTCATTCACCTTTTTGAGTGCCGTGTCCACTCGTTTCTCATCTCTTTCCTTAAGAGTTGTATCTCCTTCCCAAGGAACTATAGCTCCCGAAATCAGAGCTGTGAAAGGACTGTCCATGTGAGGGGCCTTTAAAAACTCTAAATCATTACTATTCAGGTTATATAATTTTTGACTTTGACCTACATATGGCTTAGTATGAAGAGACAATCCCCATTCTGTCTCTATGATATCCCTAAACATTTCAGGTATAGGAACTTCTAAATTTTGTGTTACTTGTCTTCTAAGCACTGATGCTACATTATCCACCTGTTCTGATTCAGCTTCACTCAGAAACAGTGGAATTGGAAGCCAATCTCAAAGTCTGCAATACTCTCTTTAAGAAAAGTTTAAATGGGTCCTGATGGAAAAGTCTATCAGATACTATTTCATCGCCCTCATCCTGGTCTCAGACACCTCTCTTTCTACCACTTCCTGTTGCCAGTCCTCCCTATCAGATCCAACCTCTACAATATGTAATGTTTCTTTGCCTTTTGCATTTCCTATGTGTGTCAAGATCCACATTTTCTTCTGACTCTCCCTCAGCAACATATTTTCTTTTTATGTTGTGTTGTAACTGAGTATCTGCTCCACTCCTAAGGTTCCTGCTACTCTCTGCAGTAATTGATTGTTGCTATCTTTGTTGTCTTATAGTGTTGTCATCAGTTTGGAAACAACTGTTGTCATCCAATAAAACAGATCTAATTTCCTTCTGAATTGTGTCTCTAATCAAGGACTGTAGATCTGGTAACTGAGATTGCCAATTTCCTCTACCAGTAGACATGCCCTCTAAGCTGTCTTCATCTCTTTCATATTCCTGTCCATTACTTATAGACAGGTTTCAGACTCTGTTTTTGCCTTAAATCTGTAGACCCATTACTAATGGATTGTATTTGCGTTGCAGAGGGGCGGGATAGAAATAAAATTTTATTATTATTATTATTATTTTCGTCTGTGAATCACTGAACACCGATTTTTAAAATTGCATGAAATCAGGAGTCATATGTTTCATAGGCAGGTAACATTCATTGGTTTCTCCTTTCCTCCCACTAGAGGTCTCTGCAGCCATGCCACCCAAAACTGATGCTGGAGAGAGTGGGTGTGTATGATGTATGGAGCCATGTTCTGATGTAGCTCCACCTCCCAGCTTTGAATTTGCATTTTCAAAATGGTGACTGGGGCAAACCATCAGAGAACATGCCCTCACTAAGGTATGTTTCTCCGCCCGTATCTGGGACTCTGGCCCACTCTGCACCTCTGAACCTAGCTTTTCCGCCCTCTCCGGTATCAATGGGAGCTCTATCTCAGCTGTCCACCCTGAACTGTGCTTGTCCGCTCTCTCAGAAGGCAAAGAGGGCTCTTTGAGGGATTTCGCCACTATTGCTGGCTGCTCCGCCTTTTGTTTGAGTCTCCGAGTCAGCACTAGGATCCTTCCCCTTAAGCTGGTTATTGTCTGATTGTGCCCTTGCTGTGCCCTCAAACAAACATTGTAACTCATCAGATTTACTCTCACTCAAAGTGAAGAAAACCTGCCTTAATTTCGTTCGCCCCTCATTCACAGAGAGCTGCTGGGTAGTGGTCGTCCGGGATCTTTTTGGCTTTACTTACTGTTCACCCTCAGCTGGTTTCGCAGATATTAGAGGTACAGAAGCCTCTTTCATTTTCCTGTCAACCTTTGACTTTTTTTCCCCCCTTCTTTTTTTCCATATCCTGCCCAATCAATAACCTAACAACCCCTTTTACTATACTATCACTAGGAGAAGGGATAGTTATGACTGGTTGGCAAGCAGGATTTTAAAAACTGAAGGAGAAGGGAAGGGGCTTCAAATGGCTACTGCTTAAGAGTCTAAGCTCCTGCTTGATCGGTTGGCATGTGAAGACAAACCCAATTGTTGTGGATTGGTCCTCTGTGCCATCCTGAGAATGCCATCCTGTCACTTAACATAGTTCTTTTTCATCATCTGAGCAATTTACCGTACTTGTATTCTCTTTTTACAAACTGCTAACATATTAAAAAAGTAAGTAAGTGAAATATTTTAATGCGAAGACAATATTCTTATAGACATCTAGTTTTTAAAAAAGCATTTTTTTCAAGTTTTAACATACCTTGCCTTCATCCATTGGATTGTCACTAATATGGACAACAGGCCCAGGATGAGACTTGGATGACCTGAAAATGTAAACATTATCTATTTTAAAAAACTAAAATTATAGTTTGAAAACTAAAATTGATCTATTGTATTTCTTGTTAATTGGCAAATGATTCTCCCCAATTTTGTTGCATTTCTTCTTTTAAGTTTTACACTGTTAATTATATTGTTGCTGCTATCATCATCATCATCATCATCCCTTTCTCCCAGGACTAGGAATCACAGTGGCTTACATATTAAAAAGATTACAATTAGAAATAGTAAAAAGCCAATATTAAAACTGAATTAAACTATCATCATATTAAAAGCATATACTCTAAAAAGATTTTAGAAGTTATACTATATAATTTAAACCAATACAGCACTTATAGTCCTTATAGCACTTATAGGGGCCCTGGTGGTGCAGTAAGCTAATGCAGCCAAAACTGCAGCCAACAACTCATGTTAGATCTTGAGGTCATAGGTTCGATTCCAGGGCCCCCCAGGTCGACTCAGCCTTCCATTAAAAAAAATGGTAAAATGAGTATCAGCACACTAAGAGCTGGGGCGACATGCTGTGAAACTACTAATATGGTTTCCAATAAGAAAAACAACAGCAGCAGTCGCTTATTTAATGTACAATGCATTCTAGGGGGAAAAAAAGAGTCACTTCTGCACGCCAGCAGCACCATCTACTGGCACTTACATTATCTGTGTTGTGCAATTGTCTATAACTATTTGTAATGTATAACTGCTGTACTATGTTTGTACTGATTTCTGATCTGTGTAACATTGTATAACTTGCTGAACTGTATTAAAAATTGTATGTGATGAACTGTACTGTATTACTGTGTGTATTGCAATGTATGTACCCCGCCCCGATCCTGAGGGGAGAGGCGGGTAATAAATAACTCAGTATTATTATTATTATTATTATTATTTGTTAAATGCCTGTCTGAATAAAAAAAAAGTGCTTGCTGCCAGAAAGGCAGTAAGGAGAGGGCCATTCTAGCCTCCTCAGGGAGAGATTCCAAAGTGTAAGGGCAGCCACTGAGAAGGCCCTCTCTCATGTTCCCAACTACCTGTGAAGGTGGTATGATTGAGAGAATAACCTCTCCTGTGGATCTCAGGGGCCAGGCAGGGTCATATTGGGAGATACAGTCTGTCAGGTAGCCTGAACCTAAATACAGCCATATTTATCTATGTCCTTTCTTTTCCCAAGTTTGGGACTCAAAGTGATTTATAACACTTAAAACAAACAGTTAAAAATTCACAGTATACAAAAATTAAAAGGCAATTAAACCATCATAAAATTAAAGCCAGCTAAAAACATAAACCATAAAAAAACTAAATAAAACCCCAGCATAGTATACAAGGCCTTTTCCCTGAATAAAGACTTTTCAAAGGCTTGCCAGAATCAAAAGGGTTTTGCCTGCTTTTGGAAAATAGTAAGGAGGGTGCCAGTCTAGCCTCTATGGGAAGGGAGTTCCAGAGCCTGGGAGCAGCCACTGAAAAAAACCTCTTCTGTGTTCCCACCAAATGTACCTGTAAGGGTGGGAGGACAGAGAAGGGCTGCCCCAGAAGATTTCAAAATACGGGCAGGTTCCTTCAAATAACCTGGACCTGACCACCAGCACTTTTAATTATGCAGATGTTTCAACAAGATGTTTCAGCCAAGGGAGATATTTCAACAAGAGAGTTGTGTGCTCCCTTTATCCATCCTAGTTAATAATCTTGCTGCAGCTCTTTGGACCAGCTGAAGTTTCCTAACACGCTTCAAAAGCAGCTCCACATAGAGTGCATTATAGTAATCCAAATGGGAACTACGGGCATGTGTCACGATAGACATGTCTTAATGTCTCAAGGAAGGGGCACAGCTGGTACACAAGTCTTAATTGTGCAAATGCACTCCTGACCACTGCCAAGACCTGAGCTTCCAGGCTCAGGATTGAATCCAGGAGCACACCCAAGCTATGGATCTGCATCTTCAACGGGAACATAACTCCATCTCTCTCTCTGGCTTTTCTTCGCAAATGAAGATTCAGGAAGGACTCATCCCGTGCTTTCTGCAAGCGTGCTGATGACTAAAAAGGCCAATCCGAGATAAATAAGTCCAGTTGCAGAAAGCACAGCAGAAGGTCTCCTTGGGTGATGTTTCCGGGTTGTGATTCTTTCTGCGTTGTCGTTTCTCTTCAAGACTTGTTCAGTGTGAGTTCTCAAATAAGGCTGCAGCATTGTGGATAGTGCATCTCCATGCCTTCCGATGTGAGGCCAGGGCGGACCATTCTTGGTGATCAATTTGGCCATGCCTGAGGTGTTGTTTCAGGGAGTCCTTGTATCACTTTCTTGGAGCACCATCTAGCAAAGGCTAAATCCCTATTTCCTGATCTTCCTTTCAATTGACCAGGAGCAACCCTGCTTTGTTTGCATTAAGTTTCAATTTGTTTTCCCGCATCCAATTCATTACTAATGACAGCCACCAGATAAAAAAATGTTTAGATATACACAAGTGAATTTGAGTTATTTAAGATTTTTAATTCTTAAAATAACTAAAATGAAAAGGTCCTGTAAAGTAAACATACATAGGGCTAAATCCAATGTTAGTTGTACTCAGCACAGGCCTACTGAAACAAACAGAACCTGTCAATTACAAGAACTGATTTCAATAGGCCCGTTCTAGATAAGGACTAAAAATAGATTTAGTCCCATGGGATTATAAACAGACTTTTGCCAGTTCATAATATATTTCTCTAGATCTAACCTATAAGGCTTTGAATTCATGTTAAATTCATAGATCAGTCTGGATGATCTACTATGTATTTTCTAAGTGATTCAATATATACATGCAAGTTGCTGCTGCTGTTTTTGTGTGCCTTCATGTTGTTTCCAACTTATGACTACCCTAAGGCATACCTATCATGAGGTATTCTTGGCAAGATTTGTTCGGGGGTGTGGGTGGTATCATTGCCTTTCTCTGAGGCTGAGAGGATTGTGACTTACCCAAGGTCACCCAGTGGGTTTCGATGGTTGAACGGGGATTCAAAGCCTATCTCCAGAGCCAGAGCCCAACACTCAAATCACTACACCACACTGCCAGCTACACACACATGCATTCATACACAAAATGGCCCTTATAAAAACACTGAAGAATTCATTGGATACTGGAAATACTTTTCTCTATTCAAAAATTAAAAATCACAAAAAAGATATAAAAATGTATGGAAATTAATTTTAGAAGTATGCTGAAACTATGACTCTGTGTACTACAAAGTATAGCTCTAAAATCCTATGCAGTGAATACATTGGGATCTACTGCTAAATAAAAAGGAATATGACTGTAATGTTCCACATGAACGTTAATAAACAAGAATATAACCCTTCTCAATATTTTATACATACTTGTAATAGCAGTGATAGTTTCTTGAAGCACTTGTATCATTTTAAATATACATGCACAGCTGACAGATTAGTTTAGGGTTATTTAGTATGTTCTGTCAGTTGGGAACACACTAATAAAAGTGAACAGTGTGCAAATGAATTACATTTGTTTTCACCTAAACCATAACTCACAGTTCAATGGCTTTATTCCACATGATGACATAGCCTGAGAGAGAGAAGGACTCCACATTGACTATGTGTATATTTCCTCTTTCAGTGCCCACGTACAGCCATTTACTCTGGAAAGGCAGATGGCAAAATGTTATCCTGAAAGAGAACACATACAAAAATGGAATTAAAAAAAATACAATGTCTCTAAATTTTAAGGTCAAACAGTAAAAATCAGTAAGGGAGCACACCGTTGTTGTTTGCCTCCAAGTCATTTCATGACAAGATTTGTTCAGAGAGGGTTTGACTTTGCCCTCCTCTGTGACTGAGAGAGTATGACTTGTCTAAGGTCACCCAGTAGGTTTCCATGGCTGAGAAGGAATTCAAACCCTAGACTCCAAAGTCATAGTCCCACATTGAAACCACTACACCATACCAGCTCCTACACACTGTTGTACTTCATGTATATCCTCATAAAAGGTTTATCAAATTCACACCCAAATAATTCCAACTATATCTAACCTATGTCTGTGTTTTTTCATTAAGAAGCCATGCGTAAGGGAAATCCAAACCCCAACTCCAAAACAGTTGTCTGAGTATGTGTCAACTACACACACACACACATTCATAGTAGAATACTAGCTGCCGAGTTCCAAACAGGATTGCATAATTATACCAGGTCTTGTTTACCATGCTGTTATGTGGTACTGAACAGTCCTATGCAAAAGATGTATTATGTGAAACAATTCAGAAAATCCAAAATGAGTGATTATTCAAAAATACACAATATATTTAGGACAGATCACTAAGTATGGACATTTAAAACTGGCTTATAAAGTGCTCTGGTTTCACACAAAAAGGGACATCACAGCCAAGTGCAACTGCTTAAGAAGCAAAGGCATTATTTTCATTGGATAAGGAAACCAGACTCCTTCCATAAAAAGAAATCTGAAATACCCACTTTTAAAGTTCCTTCAAAGATTTGAATTTTAGGCAGTTGTGCCTAAAAACACAGGCATAAAACAAACACAGAGGCTCAAGTTAGAGGACCTGTTGCTCATATACTACATGGGTAGACAAAGAAACTCCTAAAAAACTAAAAACAGCAATCCTATACATGACCACCACGGCAAGAATACTATAGTTGTCCTTTCACATTTGCTGGGGTTTGGTTCCAGGATCTTCTGTGAATACCCAAATCCGTGAATACTCAAGTCCCATTATATGCAATGGCATAGCAAAATGGTGTCCCTTATATAAGATGGCAAAATCAAGGTTTGCTTTTTGGATTATTATTTTTTAAAGAATATTTTCAAGCTGTGAATACTTAAATCCGTGAATGCCAAATCCATGAATGTGGAGGGACAACTGTATATGCAAAATATTGGAAACAAACTAAAACTCCAGAGTAAGATGAATGGTTGCTCAAATTGCTAGAATTTTAGCAAGGATGGAACAAATAACATGCTGGATCACATATCAATCTACAACAAAATTTAGAGAAAATTGGGAAAAGGTAATTGATTTTTGGAAAAAAAATGCTGTTATATGGTTTACAGACTAATGTTAAAAATGGATATTAGACCATTAATTGGCTAGGTCTTCTATAGGAGATACAATATCATGAGGATTGTAATTTTTATAATATTTATATTATATTGTATCTGGATTATGATTGTGAAGTAACAATACTTCTTCATATATCATGTAACATAATGTGGAGCATGTTTCAACACAGTTGGAGAAAGAAGGGTTTTTTGTTTGGTCTGTATTTTATATGTTTTTGAAATTAAAAAAAAATATAGTATGTGGGTCCACATCAGGGTCTTCTAGGGCTTGTCTAAACAGTGAAAATACTCCTCATAGAATTCAAGGAGAATACTCATTTTGAGTCTATACCACAAAATACCACATCATTTTGCCATACTCGGAAGGAGGGGGGGGCAAAAATGGCATATGCTCTGTGGGGAAAGTTTACGGCCTTTGCGGCTTTTCCTGAAGTTTTTAAAAAACTTTAAAAACTGTGTTAGAAATAAGCATTCCTGCTCATTGGAACAAACAATTCGCTTTGCTGAAATTTCCCAATGAGACTGGAAGTGGAAACCTGATTGGTCAGATGTGCGCTGGGGCTGAAGCTTGCCAGCAAGGCAGCACCCGGGACCACCATGTTGGATTTTCACCTTAGCGTTCATGTACTGAGGTGACAAAATAGCCTCCCCCCCCCGCTTTTTTTTTAACTTATTTAAGCAGAAGGTCACACTTTTGTACCTTGGATTTGCTTTTTTTTTTTTTTTTTTAACTGTTTGCCAGCAGCAACTGGAGAGAATAAAAACACGAGTAATTCATCTTGATTCACGGGCATCCCCGTTTGAACATCAAACACAGATAGCTTCGCATACCTGTGATCTTGAAAAAAAACACCTGTGGAGACAAATGAAAGCTGCTGCAAATTGACATTACTGTGCACCAATTCATATTTTATTGTCTCATCTAGACAAGCCCAAAATTTACTGGGAATAAGTGAGGGGTGCCATTTAAACATCCAAGAAGGTCAGTCTTTCCTTCCTTCTATTTTGACATTGATTTCTTGGGAATAACAAATATGTGATGAAGGAGAGCACAAACCTGCCACGTGGAGGTACAGAAGTGGCAAGATATTCTTGCTACTAAAATTACTAATAGTAAGCAGGAATCGAAATTCATTAGAAGAAAAGCTTTGTATGAGATCAGGATTTGTGAGCTGGGCCCTGACTAATGAAACAGAAGGCCTAAAGTGGGACTGCCACAGTATAGTACTAATTCAAGTAAGCAATAATAAAGTCCTAATGAATCTAAATGCAATTTGAATAATTACTTACATAAATGTATGAATAGTGAGGCAAGGTCACTTGAGAGGCAATTTGTAGATGCTTGCAAAGGATTTCCTTTGCTAGTTGTAGGCCATATGTCTCCTTTGATAAAACTGTCAAAGCTACTTAAGCAAAACCTTTATCGTGATTTGCAGAACTTAGTGTAGTGCATAACAATTAAACAAATAGTACTGTTCATTAAAAGAACTTCACTGTGACATCTTAAACACTGAGGCTCCAATAAAGCCAAGCTCTCTAGAGTTTGGCTAGAACATTTTAATACAAGATTTTTAACTGGCTGTGTTTTACTGGCTTATCTCTCTGTTAAACCATTTCTGCTATGTTTTTATTCTTATTTGCTGTTACTATAATTGTAACTGAACATTTTATCTTCTATGATACGTTTACGAACTTTTCATCACAGGAGACCTGCAAATACTGTAGAAAGCCAGGTGTCCACTCAGACACGGAAACCTGCTGGGTGATCCTGGGCAAGTCTTATTGGGCAAGTCACTCTCTCAGCCTCAGAGGAAGGCAATGGAAACTCCCTCTTAACAAATTCTGCTAAGAAACCCCAGTGATAGGTTTACCTTAGGGTTGCTATAAGTAAGAAGTTACTTAAAGGCAACAACAAACAAATATTGTAAGTTAAACAAGAAAGAAACAAAAGCAAAGGGATTCAAATACGGGAACAACTTGTGGCCTTAAAAGGTCATTAAAGAAGCAGTGAGATGAGCCTCTTTCAGGATAGAGTCCCCCCCCCCCAAAAAAGGGTCTCTCTTGGGTCCCAATTAAGATTAATTCTGGAGTCATTTAGACACATGGAAGAGTGTCCAGTGATAATCTCAGCAGGCATAAAGTATTGTACAAGAGAAGGAAGTTTTTCACATATCCAGCCATGAATGATACATGACTAAAAATTACTACCAGACTCTGGAATTAGGCCTGGAAACAAATATTTTTACAAAAACAGTTGCTCCTCCACATTCACGGCTTTTACTCTCGTGGTTTTGATTATTCGCAGTTTGCTTCGCAAGAACCACATTTAAATCAGCTCCTCTCCCTTGCACACAAGGGAGAGGAGCCAATTTAAATGGAGTGCTTGCTGAGCAAGCCAGGCGATCAGCTCCCGCTCTCCTGGGCGTTGTCTCTATTTGGGGTGGAGAGCCAAGCCCCAGGAGAGTGGAGAGACTGCAGGAAAGGCACTTTTTAGCCTCCCCCCGCCCTTCCCAAAGCCATGATTGAGCTTTCTAAGCCTTGTCGCGGCTTTGGGAGGGTGGGAGGTGGCTGAAAAGCCTGTCCGCCGTGATCCCTCCATCCCTCCAGACATTCCCAAAGCGGCTATAGGGGTGTCATTCCCCAGAGCCTCTTTGGAAAGGCTGGGGAGAGGCTGGCCAGCCTCCAGCCCAGCCTCCCACCTCCATCCCCAGCCTTCCTGAGGTGGCTCCAGGGTTTCAAAGCCCCGGAGCCCCCTCGGGAAGGCTGGGGAGAGGCCAGCAAGCCTCCTGCCCACCCGCACACCCCCACTGCCGTTCCCAGCCTTCCCGAGGGGGATCCAGGGCTTTGAGACCCCCGGAGCCCCCTTGGAAAGGCCAGGTAGAGGCCGGCCACCCACCCTCCTGCCGCCATCCCTGGCCTTCCTGAGGTAACTCCGGGGCTTCAAAGCCCCAGAGCCCCCTTGGGAAGGCCAGGGAGGGGCCGGCAAGCCTCCTGCCCATCCGACCGCCACTGTTCCCAGCCTTCCCGAGGCCGCTCCGGGGCTTTAAGCCCTGGAGCTGCCTGTGAAGGCCAGGGAGAGGCCGGCCAGCCTCCTGGCCACCACCACCCTGACCTTCCCGAAGTGGGTTTGGGGCTCAAGAGCCCCATAGTTGCTTCGGGAAGCACGGCAGACGGCAGGGGAGTGGTGGCCAGGAGGCTTTTTAGCTACCCCCCACACTTCCCCAAGCGGCGATGGAACTCAAAAAGCTTCAGCGCCACTTTAGAAGGGGGGTTGCAGGCAGGCGGGGGGAGGCCTTTTTTATTCACGTTTTTTTTCACATTTGCAGAGGTCTCGAGACCCTAACCCCTGTGAATGTGGAGGGATGACTATAAACCCCTATTAACAACTATGACTCCCTGTTGTGGCTCAATTTGTGGTTTCCAAACACTTTTCCCACACAGCCCTCCCTATAAAGCACATTGCAGTAATCCAGACATGATATAATTAAAACATGTGTCACCATGGTCCTCTTTAATGTCTACAGACCAAAATCACCTAGGCCCAGGATATGTTAAAGACTACTTTAGCCTATATGAGCCTGCCTATAATCTGAAATCTTCACCCGACACCCAATTGTGTCCACCATCAAGAGTGGCTAGATTGACAGAGAAACAAGACAGGGCTTTTTTCTGCAGCAGCACCCTGACCAAGGTATTACCTCTCCAGGGAAGTCTGGAATTCCAAGACAGTAAAAACTGTGCTGTTTTGTCAGGACTTTGACTTTTTAAAATTATTTTTCTTGGTTTTTTTTAAATGAAACTTTTGGGGTTTTTTGCTCTGTTTTTATTTTGCTAAGACTTTTATCAGATTTTCCTGTACATTCATTCAAAGGTCCCCTAGCAGTACTTAAATATTTTGACGTGATATATAAATGAAATAACTTATATCACCCAGTATGAAGTTGAAAACTTTCTATGAGCTCAAACACCCAGAGGTGAAAATACCTAGCACATAGGAAAGGAAACAAGCAGCTCTAAATAATAATAGTAATAATAATAATAATAATAATTTATTTATTTATACCCTGCCCCTCTGTTAAAACAATCGGGGCAGCTTACAATAATTAAAATACAATACAGATAAAAATCCCAAAACACCACCCATCCCCACCCTTCCCCATAAAAAGATATTAAACAAATATAAATTAAAAGCAACTATCTAAATTCACATTTAAAAACAATAAATACAATAAATACAACAAATAGCCAGCAGACTAAAAGAGGCCAGGAGCCTCTGAGGCCGGGAACTAATTAGGAAAGGCCTGCCGAAAGAGATCCATCTTTAGTGCTTTTTTAAAGTTACTCAGGCTTGTCATCTGACGGACCCCATTCTTTCCTTCATATGACTTTCCTTCATATTTCAATGTCAAAATATGATTTGTTTCCTAACCCATTAGTGCAAACTTTGGTCTGGGGTATTATCTGAACTTAATCTGAAAAGAAAACTATAATGATTACAAAAGCTATTTTAGGTGGGGAAACTTATTTGGGAACATAAAGCATGTTGAGTGAAAAAATACTTTAATATAGACAAGAACTTGCACTTAATGTTTTAAATTTAACATTAAGCCACTGTGTTAATAACTTATGGAAGTGCCTACCATGTAGTGAAGAGTATTTTAATTGGCTTGTTAAAAATTCATAGTCAAGCATTTATGATGTGTCTTTATAAAACTTGCGTACAGTGCTAGTTAATGGAAAATACTGTAAACTAGGTCACAGTTCCATCTTTTTCTCCAGGATTATTTTTTGTATCAGTTTTCTCACAGTCCTTTAGAGCAGAGTATTCACAGCTTTATTAATTCTTTGGGACACTGAAGTACTCAGAAGGAAGTTAAAGTACATTTCAGTTTCACTGCCTGAAATTTTGTGCAAATCACCAATTTGTCTATATTCTGTTTGGCAGTAACAACAGCCAGCAAAAGCTGTAAAGCTTTTCCAGTTTCCTCAACCACATAAACCTCTACTCTTAGACTTTTTATGGGACAGAGGAAGAGCTTTCTCCCAAGGAAAAGAGATTCAAGTCTATACTCATCTCAGTATTCCATTCGAAAAATGTAGTTTTGTAGCAGTTGAGTAATTTATTTACCCCAGACCCTATTTTCCAAGCAATTAAGTTGTTTACAGTAGGAAAACACTCTTATTTTCATTATTTTTCCACATAATGCATTTAACCTACAGATTAAATACACACTAGCTTAGAACCCAAGTTTGTTCTCAAATTATTCCACAGGATATTCCTGACAGTCTACAGGATATTCCTACCAGAAGAAAGGGTAGGTGGCTGAAGAGCAACTATGGTGACAGGGGACTGCTCAAAATGCAGAGGGGGGTGGAAGCTGAAGATGAAGGGAGGAAATCAGTGAAAAATACCTTCCCCTTCTACAAACAGTGTGCTCTGCTGGACTGAAAAGCCTTCTGTGAACACATAGAGTCCCTCCAATCACAGAAGACAAATGTCAGCATCAAGCCATCATACATAATGAATTATATAATAGGAATTATAGTTAGATACATGAAAAGGAGCTGGGAGGAAGAGGAAGCAGATCAAGGAGTTTAGAGAGTAGCTTTGTTAATTATAGTAAGAAAGAAAGAAGCTTCAAGTACTTATTACTAATATTTTGAAATATTAGTAATATTTCATCCAGGACCAGATGAACTATATCCAAGAGTATTAAAAGAGCTGGCAAATATAATCTCAGAGCCATTGGCAATAATCTTTGGGAACTCCTAGAGAACAGGAGAAGTCCCAGCAGACTGGAGGAGGTCAAACGTTGTCCCCATCATCAAAAAGGGGGAAAAGGAGGATCCCAACAATTATCGTCCAGTTAGTCTGACATCAATACCAGGGAAGATTCTAGAGCAGATCATTAAACAGAGAGTCTGTGAATATTTAGAAGGCAATGCCATAATCACAAAAAGTCAACATGGGTTTCAGAGTAACAAGTCATGCCAGACTAATCTGATCTCTTTTTTTGATAAAATTACCAGCTTGGTAGATGAAGGGAATGCTGTGGACATCGCATACCTTGATTTCAGTAAGGCCTTTGACAAGGTTCCCCATGACATTCTTGCAAACAAGCTTGTAAAATGTGGGCTAGACAAGTTAACAGTTCAATGGATTTGTAATTCGTTGACCGGCTGAACCCAAAGGGTGCTCAGCAATGGCTCCTCTTCCTCTTGGAAAGATGTGACCAGTGGGGTGCCACAGGGTTCTGTCCTGGGCCCAGTGCTATTCAACATCTTTATCAATGACTTGGATGAGGGAATTAGGGGCATACTTATCAAATTTGCAGATGACACCAAATTAGGAGGAGTAGCTAATACCCTGGAGAACAGGATCAAAATTCAAGATGACCTGGATAAACTGGAGAGCTGGGCCGAAGCTAACAAGATGAAATTCAATACGGAGAAATGTAAGGTACTGCACTTAGGGCGAAAAAATGAAATGCATAGAAATAGGATGGGGGAGACCTGGCTGAATGAGACTACGTGCGAAAGGGATCTAGGAATCCTAGTAGACCACAAGTTGAATATGAGTCAACAGTGTGATGTGGCAGCTAAAAAGGCCAATGCAATTTTGGGCTGCATCAATAGAAGTATAGTGTCCAGATCAAGGGAAGTAATAGTGCCGCTCTATTCTGCCTTGGTCAGACCTCACCTAGAATACTGTGTCCAGTTCTGGGCACCACAATTCAAAAAGTATATTGACAAATTGGAGCGTGTCCAGAGGAGGGCGACTAAAATGGTGAAAGGTCTGGAAACTATGCCTTATGAGGAGAGACTTAGGGAGCTGGGTATGTTTAGCCTGGAAAAAAGACGGTTAAGAGGCGATATGATAGCCCTGTTTAAGTATTTGAAGGGGTGTCACGTTGAGGATGGAGCAAGCTTGTTTTCTGCTGCTCCAGAGACTGGAACACAGAGCAATGGATGCAAGCTCCAGGAACAGAGATTCCACCTTAACATTAGGAGGAACTTTTTGACAGTAAGAGCTGTTCGGCAGTGGAATGCACTCCATCGGAGTGTGGTGGGGTATCCTTCCTTGGAGGTCTTTAAACAGAGGCTGGATGGCCATCTGTCAGGGATGCTTTGATCATGATTTCCTGCATGGCAGGGGGTTGGACTGGATGGCCCTCGTGGTCTCTTCCAACTCTGCAATTCTATGATTCCATGATTCTATGAAATTCTTACAAATAAGACAAATACGGTAATCATTTCCATATATATCCATTAACTTCAAATCTTATACATCGTCTGCCTTCTCATGACAACCAAGAATCCAACTCCATGGTGTCTGACTCTTCACTTCTCCTTTAATATATTTATAAGATATAAATATTCAATGTCTATACATTCGCAAGATAGCTAGGCTTGCCTTCCTTTTTACTCATTTCAGCTTAATCACTGTGTCAACAGCTTAACTTCTTGTACCATAACAAACAAGACCATGATGATATTTGCACTGGCTTACTGACCTAGATTAGCCAAAATTCTCACAATAAAACTTCAAACTGGGAGCTTGAACAGGGTACTGCAATGCTTCAAACAGTCATATGCTTTTCCATTATATTCAATTCTATTCCCACATTTCTGCACCCCTTTCCTACAGTCAGAATTCCACTCCAGCTAACCAAGTTCATTCCTCACAGAGCAGTTTGGGAGAAAGATTAGTTATCCCCCAAGACTTTCTACATTTCTTTTTTTAAAAAAAACACACTTTGGGATTCCCTCAATCCTGCTGATATCTGCTATTTCCTGCCCTGCCAAAGGCTCCAGCCACTCAGTCATTTTTTTGCTTGCAACCAGGATCCTTCAGCTTCATTTGCAAGACCTTTCCTGGGTGAAAGATCTTCCCGCCCCATTCCTCGGTTTCCTCTTTCTTCCGAATTTCTCCTGCCCTGCTAAAGCCTACATCCACTCGCTCAATTTATTGCTTGCAACCAGGATCCCCCAGCTTCATTTGCAAAACCTTTCCTGGCTGAAAGACCTCCCCACCACATTCCTTCTGTTGCAAGCTGCTAGCATGCAGAGCAGCAGCAATCTCCACTGCAAAGAGCCCCTGAAGCCTGCTTCTTTGTGGGGTTTGAAGACTCTTTGCAAAGGAGATCTCTCCTCTCTGCCTTCCCCGAGCACTTAGCACAGCATCATGGAGCTTCCAGAAACAGGTCAGTGGCTGAGGGACCTGCTTGCCAGGCCCACATTCTTCATATTCTCACACCTCCAGCCGCTCACTTTGCAAGCCTGAGGATGCCTTGTGGGGAGCACTGCCCTCACCTCTACTGTACTGTAGCTATGTATGGTGTTGTTGTTGTTGTTGTTGTTTTACTTTCATGGGGGTCCTATGCCCCTAACCCCTGTGATTGTGAAGGGACAACTGTATTATTTTTCTGTGGGTGTGCTTAAAGGTATTTCTAGTAATTAACAATGTTCAGATATGTTGCTTATGATCTATCTATAGGAAATGGGCATGATAAAATAGTTGAATAAACATTATGTTAGGTTTTATTCAATAAATTAATTCTAGCACAAGAGCTAATTGGCCATTTATATCTTCTGTGACAAAAGCCAATATAGTTGCCTTGAAACACCTCATGCCACTGTATACAGGAGTATATATACATTCTGTGAGCAGTATAAGTTACACACATTTTCATATACTTTCCTAATTTTCATCATTTATACAGGATATTCTCAGACAAGAGCATGAAGTAACATAGAATATTGCAATCTAGATTTCCAAACACTAGAAAATTTAGAATAGGCTCCCTACTAGCTTCTGAGATTTCACTAGGTGTTCACTAGGTGTTCCTTATTTACCTTAGGCCAGAAGTCTTCATTTTAATAGGGTTAGCAATTATCTGCAGTTTCTGGTACCCATGGTAAGTCCGGGAACATATCCCCATGGATACAGGAGTTGTACTGTACTTATAAGCAGAAGCAACGGCCACTGAACCATCTGCTGCATGATGATGTGGGAGGCAAGGAATACCCCCATCTTCCTTCTGCAGTGCTAGTGCCTCCTCAAGAATCTGCACAGCAAGATTGGGCTCCTGCTGAAGTCTTCTCAACAGCCGACCAGAAGCTGTCTGGTTGGCAGGTAGGCAGGCAATCCCTTGGACAGAATTTAGAGGGGAAGTCTTCCCTCTGGCCCATCCAGGGGAAAAATAAAAACAGCCAGTTCATGTTGGCAGTCAGTCTCTTGGAGGCTGCTTCTTCCCTTCCCTGATTATTCAGTAGTTTAATTTGGTCTTTGTACAGGTTTTCAGTGTTATTTTCTGTCTTACTGGGCCGGTGGAAGATGGAGACACATATAGTATCAGGGCTAAAGCTTCGTCTCTCATTTTAAGTTTTATTTGGTTTTAATCTTATCTCACCTACTCAGTGTTTTTAAAATCTGGAGGTTTGGACTCCTCTGCTTACAAGGTTCCAGAGGACTTTCCCCCTGGTGCTTAACCTTCAGCTTTTTGGGAGCTGTGTGATAAAACTGATATCTTGACTAATGAAGGTGGTGGAATGCTGCAACTTTAACAACAAGCTGCGAGTCAACGAGCAGTGAATACTCTGTGTTATACAACAGTTTGCACAAGGGGAATAAAAACTGCTAGTCTAAAAATTGAAGTAAAACTATTTACAAACTTGGAGGAGTAAAACACCATCAAGGAAGCCAAGCCAGAAACGTTGATAAGGACACTGAGCTGGGAAAAGAACAGAGGTAATTATTTGAACCATATAATATTAGTGGAGTAATCCTTACCTGGAGTAGTATCATAGAATCATAGAATCATAGAATTGCAGAGTTGGAAGAGACCACGAGGGCCATCCAGTCCAACCCCCCTGCCACGCAGGAAATCACAATCAAAGCATCCCCGACAGATGGCCATCCAGCCTCTGTTTAAAGACCTCCAAGGAAGGAGACCCCACCACGCTCCGAGGGAGTACGTTCCACTGCCGAACAGCTCTTACTGTCAAAAAGTTCCTCCTAATCCTTACAATAGGAAAACTCCAGCCTGGTGATTAAGAAGAAGAGAGACTCCTACCAAAGAAGCAGCTCTGGAGTTTTATTAAGCTGTATTGATTTATATTGAGTCAGGAATAAACTTTGTTTGCAACTGATCTGGCAGGGCGTAAATCCAGCCCTGGTAAATTCTGGGAGGAAGCAGTTACTTTCACACCATTTGGGACTTCTCAAGCACTTTTTACATAGTAACATTGGTGGTGCTACTTGTTGATAGCCTAATACTGGATTGATATTATTGTTGTTGAATCAACTAGAGCTGGTGTAGACAGACAACATCAGTTATGGTTATTACTCGAGCTCAAACACTTCAGGCCCAGAAAAAAAGAGAACAGGTAAATGAAACCTCCAGAAACTTGACTCAAAAATCAATCCTTGATTATTGTGTTCCTTTAGAAATTAGTGCACAAACAGAAAATCACAATATTTCAAACACCCCAGCCTCAAGCACTCCAATGAATGTGGATAATGGGACCATAAATAATGAAGGGGATGATGAGAGTCCTGTGAAATGGGTTCTACAGTCTGAGAACACAATTGGAAACTGGTCTCTGGACCCAGAGTTTTTGGCCAGGGCCTTAGTGGATACTCCCCTTAATCATTCCAATTCAAATTCCCTAGCCCTGGATGCCAATGGTAAATTGCTGGAAAAATCTGATGAAAAATCTCACGGGTCATTCAGCGAGCATGTTCAAAATATCTACTTTCTCTTGAGAGATCAATGCTTTCTTTCAGCTCAAGTAAATAAAAAATTGTTTGATGATTTGCATTCTATAAAACAAGAGATATCTGGTTTAAAAGTTATATTGCAATCTATTGCTGCCTTGATAGACTTGGGAGTTTTAAAAGCAGCACCTCCATCAAACTCCCCAGACAGAGATTTGGTTGATCAACAGGAAGTGAGCCTAAAATCTATAATAAATGAAAGAAGAAATAACTATTGTCCATTTGTCAATGACTCATGCCCCCCAGGACATCTGAAGGAAATAATGCATGATTGGGCAACAAATTCTGAGAAGACCTCAGAGATCCCAGTTGGAGATGGAAATGTAAAAAGTGACTTAATCTAAGTTTTTCAAATCCAAATGTATTACTCCTAGATGAATGGCATGATGATACTCTGAAAGAAGACAGTCCTCCGGCCTTATTTTCTTCTGTAGGAACAGTATGTGAAATGGCTTTGCACGCGAATGAACATCAGCAACAGATAGTAGATCAAGCAGGCCCTGGCTCCAGGAAGCCAACCCTTGTAGAAGCTCCACCTTCTAACAGTGAGAGCTATGTTACTATTTTCAATTGGCCATTAAGGAGTCCAAATAATACATGGCTCACATTTATAGAAGTGTTAAAGGATATTTTGGATGTATTGGGGGATGGGTGGAACAGCTCAGTGGATATAACATGCTCGTGTATATATCCTAAAGATCTAACAAATCAAGAAGCATGGTGATCCTGACTTTTACAGATAATAACTATGCCCATTGCTTTTGGAGGCAGCTCTTCAAATTTGAAGGAAGAGAAATTTCATTCAAGTGGGGCCTACATACGCACCTCTTAAAGACCAATGCTAAATTTTATATGAATCCTTACACACACACGTTAGTAAATTCAAAAACTGGAAATTATGTTCTAAAAGGTAGAGATGCTTTTCCTGGAGAACTAGCAGCTACAGAGTTCGCTGATGACCCATGCTCAAAAGGACTGTTTGGAACCCAGGAACAAATAGTATCTGGGATAGCGTCCCAACAAGTTGAAGCTCCAAAAGTGCTCATCCCTGAGAAACTGGTCATATTAACATTATGTAATTGTATCACAAGGGACAGAAATGGTTTATTCATAGGAAAGAAGTCCATCTTAGATGACCTGGAATATCAAACTGGTTTAAATTTTAAATGGGGTGAGGTGGATATTCTTGAAATAATCCCAAGAAAAAGGGAATAAGGGTACGGTGGTTTTGGGATTCTCTTCTAACATCCTATGTTCTTATGTCCAAAACTGCCTGAGTAACCAGGAAATTACCACTGTCCCAAGTGGCAATCTTCTTCTCACTAAGACTCCACAATTTTTGTTAATAATGACATCAAGTAAGTGGGAGCAATCTCAAAAGCAAGAGGAGTTAAAGTTTGCTCCTAAGGGTATTATGGGCAGTAATAGTTACCCATCAGACCTTTGCTTAGATTTTAGAGGGGAAGCAGTGTGTCCATCTTTTGTAACTTTCCCTAATAATATTCCAGTGAAGACACAAAGACATCTAATGAGAAAATCTAACACACTGAGTGTACAGACTGGAGAGCCCTTAGTTTATAGATCACCTTTAGCTGGTGGCAAGCCCCTTAGGAAACATAGTACCCAGAGCAGGCCCATCAGAAAAGGTTATCTGCCTGGCCAAACACAAGTCACCAAGAAGCCCCTGGTAACAAACTTTGATTCGTGTCTGTGTAACAGGTATACTCCTTTGGCTTACCAACAAAAGAACTGACTATTAGATGGTAAGAACCCATTTTGGCCTATAAATTTCATTTCCTGGAACATCACAGGCTGGAAGAATAAATTAGTTGAAGATTTTATTCAATATCTTCAGACCTTTGATATAATCTGCCTTCAAGAGACCTGGCTTACAGAGAATGATTCCATGAGATTACAGGGTTACAGGTCTTGGGAACAGCCTGCTCTTAAATTTTCTAATGTGGGCCGGGGCAGTGGAGGGCTGGCCATTCTGATTTCTTCCACCATAGAGGTGGGTGAAATAATACGGTAGTTGCTGGGGCAGCTTCAAACTACTGCCAGACGTTGATTATTCAAGGGTGTAAACCAGGCCCTCTGATATGCATCAATGTATACCTTCCTCCAAGAGATGCCAGATCTTCATTAGATATTTGGGCCAAGTTGGAGGACCTATTTGATAGTTTGTTTTAATCACTTGGTTCTAATGTGTGGTGATTTTAATGCTAGAATGGGCAGTGACTATTCTGCGATGAAAAAAGCATTAGGGTTTGACTTGGGGGAAGCTTTAACTGTGCCTCAATCCTCACAAGACAAATTAGTTAATAAGAATGGCCAGTCTCTTTTCTCTTTAATTTGCAAATTTCATATCATCTGCCTTAACGGTACTTACTTAGACCAATCGAATGGATATTTTACTTATCTAACTGACAAAGGGGCCAGTGTGGTCGATTATATCATAGGGTCAGATACTATTATTCCATTTGTGCAGTCTTTTGAAATTGATGATAGAGCTGAAAGTGATCACTTTCCTCTAAGGTTGATCCTCAAGCTTCAAGAGATTCATTCTGGGGTTCTGTCAGATCTTAAAATGACTGGCCTCTTAGAAGGTGAAAAACAGCTCAAATGGTCTCTTACAATCGATGCCAATATCAGGCAGTTGCTAAGAACAGATAAAATTCAAGGACTATGACAACATGCCCTAGCGGAGCCGCATAATACCAGGGAAATTTATCAGGATATTATTGGTACAATTAGACCATATGTGGCCACTACCACATCAGGTAAATCTACTGCTGCCCCTCAGACCTGGTTTGATAGGGAATGCAAACTCAAGAAAAAGGAGTTGAGTAAACTAACAAGGCAGGTGAGACATATAGGCACTGATGATGCTTCTCCCTTCTAAAACAACAACGAGGAGAATATAAAACTCTTCTTAGGGGGAAAAAAAAGAAGGCATATTTTGTTAAGAATTGGAAATCGTTGGGTCTTGCCCTCATCGAAGGCAATGACATGAAATTTTGGTCTCTGTTGCAGAGAGGTCTCACCCACAAGATATATGAGTCTGCTACCTCAATTTCACCAGAGGCATGGGTCGCCCACTTTAGGCACATTTTCGGAAGCAATTTAATTTTGCAGCATATTACAACTAAGAGCTCTGATAAATTCACTGAATAGCCTCCAGTCACCACTGCTGAAATAAAAAAAAAATGATTTCCACTCTTCAGAGTGGTAAGGCCCGTGGAGAAGACATGATTCCCTCTGAGGTTTTTACAATAGATATTGACTGGTGGTCACCGATTCTCGCCAAACTACTTATATTAACTCAACTGGCAACTTTCCCTCAGGGTGTCAATCAAGCATCGTAGTGCCAATTTATAAGAAAGGTGACATAAAAGATCCTTCTAACTATAGGCCCATCAGTCTTTTAGATGTAGCCTCTAAAATTTATGCATGATATCTTTTAAACAAGCTCTTAGAGTGGGACAGTAATCAATCTATTATCCATGAGGAACAAGCAGGTTTTAGGAGAGATAAAAGTACTCTGGACCAGGTCTTTACATTATATCATCTTATATGTAAATATACCAGTGGCCTAAATAAGTTTATATATACAGCTTTTGTAGACTTTTCATCAGCTTTTGATCTGATAGACAGGCAGCGGTTATGGTACAAATTGGCTAAAACAAACATTGATAAAAGACTGTTGTGGCTTATTCAGCTCCTACATCAGGATAATTTTTTGCAGGTGAGAACGGGCTTAAATTGTGCTTTAACACAACCTGTTCCCATCAACTAAGGAGTGAAACAGGGTTGTATCCTGGCACCTTTTCTATTTAATTTTTATATCAATGATTTGATCCCAGAAATGAACTCCCCTTCATTTTTCCCTCCAGCCATTAGTAACCGCAAAATTTCAGTCTTGCTTTATGCTGATGATCTGGTGTTGCTATCTTTGAATAAAATTGGCCTCAAAAGGATGTTAGTTAAATTGGGGGGGCGGGTATGTAAAGAAGAGCAGTTGGTTGTTAACTATACTAAAACCAAGATAATGGTTTTTGGGAGGAGACAAAAAGGCTGTCAAGACGGTTCTCTTCGGGCAGGCTTTTCCGGAATAGCTAACCCCGGCCTCTGGAACCCCCTCTGGAGGTTCCTTTTGGATCTCCTAACAGATGCTGCCTGCTTAAAAGGATATTTAGCATATGGTAATACATATTGATTTTAACTTGTATTGATTTTAACTTGCATTAATTTAATAATGTTTTAAGGGGAGGGAGGGATTTTGGGTTGTTTTATACTGTCTACCATTTTATCATTGTAAGCCGCCCCGATTGCTTGCAGAGGGGCGGGATATAAATAAATTTTATTATTTATTATTATTATTACTAAGTGCATGTGGACACTTGATGGTTGCCATTTAGAACAGGTGCACTCATTTAAATATCTAGGGCTGCATGTTGATGAGAAACTTTCTTGAAAGCAACAATTGGAAGCCACCAAAATCTCATGCACTAGATCTATTGGACAACTCAAAAGATTTTTCTATTCAAGAGGGGGGCAGTTAGTAAATCCTGTCTTAAAGGCTTTTGCCTGCAAAAATAATAGCACAAATGTTGTATGGAGCTGAAATCTGGGGAAAATATGTTAAATATGATTTGGAAATATTGCAAAACAAATTCATGCGACAGATCTTGGGTCTACCCCATGGGGTTCCTGCAGCTCACCTTAGGGCAGAGTTAGGTCTCCCCTCAATTGCAGCTAGAATTGATCTGTCTTTTTAAAGATTCTGGTGCAGATTAAATGGTCTTGCTCCCTCAGCAAACTTTGTTGGTTGGAGGAACTGAGGACAGGAGGCTGGGCACAATTGTGCCAAGATAAGTTAAAGGTTTACAACCTTGATAGAGAGAAATACTTAAGACTCAGTCCTCTTGATCTCAAAAACTGGATTTTTGATCATGATGCTAACCAAGACAGAGCAGCCATAGTTAGAGCACGTTTTTCCATTTGGTATCCACAGATTCAAATCAACCATGCAAGGCCACAGTACTTTGAAACTCTAACCTTTCATCAGATCAGAAGAGCTTTTACAGAACTTAGATTTCAACAGATGCCTTCTGCATATCTTGAAGGGAGATTTCGAGGTACTCTAGTGCTAGACAGGAAATGTGTTTTTGGGTGCAACCTGATTGAGGACATAACCTATTATCTGTTGTTTTGCCCCCTTTATGCTGCTCCTACACAAAGATTTGTATCCCCTATTATTCAGCTATACACAGACTGCTCATCTCAGGAAGTAGTTGTGGCATTGCTAGTTGACATAAATCTATTTATCACATACTCAGTAGCCCATTTTGCATCGGCAGCTAAGAAATTACGTGCTTGTTTTATCAAGAAACGTGTTGTATCATAAAATGGATTTTTGGTCTTTCTGATGTTTTATAGGAATTTTGGGATATCTTGACACTATGTATAACATTTTAATGTTTATTGTCAATTTTATTCATGCTCTTTTCTGTTGTGTATATTGTGAAGGCCATTGGCTATGTACAATAAAGTTTATGACTGACTGACTGTCCTACTGCATTGTTCCAACTCTGATGATTGGGAGTTTGGGTATTGGACTAGATCCATGTGGGATGATGGGGCCTGTGTACACATCTTCAATTTGGGGACCTCTTTAAGGGATCTTGAGTGGTGAAGGCAATCACGGGGATACCAAGCTTAGCAGCTGCAACTGCCTCACTCTCAGATGGCATAGGGAACATGCAGTGGCAGATACCCATGTGCTTCCCATGTGCCATCCCACTGATCCTCCCAACAGGTTGGCTGGAGGTATGGAATCCATCAGTCAGCAGGTGGATTGGATGATGCCTTGGATCCACTGCCCTATGCTGTGCCAAGGCTCCAAGAGTTATAACAAATAAAACTGTGGCCATTTAATTTCCAGTTAACTGTGTGTTGTATATGCTCTTATCACATGGCCTAGCACTGCCCCTTCCCCAATCGCTAGCTAAGCGAAGAGCATTCTGATCACAGAACTGCTCTGTATTATGGATACATTGGTCTTGGTTCTAGGATGAATTAACCTTAAAAAGTTATATGAAACTGTTACACCCACTGCTTAGTTGGCTTACTTTCTTTTATAGCACCAGACATGGCAAATGAGATAACCTAAACCTAAAAGGTAAGACAGGGCCAGACATTAGGAATTCTAGTATCCAAGGCTTAGGAATACATAAGGGACTCACAACTCACTGACAAGAGGTGCCAGGCCCATTGCCCACTCCTGAAATCAAACATGGGTGGGCGGCAAGCTCTTAGTTGTTATGTGCCATTGACTCAACTCTGACTTATGGTGACTTTCTTGACATGATTTTTTTCAGAGGAAGCTTGTGATTGCCTTCCACTAAGACTGAGGGAGTGTGATTTGCCCAAAGGCACCCAATAAGTTTCTATGGTTGAATGGGGATTTAATCCCTGGTCAAATTCCTACACTGTGGTGGCACTCAGTGAACAAGAACTAATGGAATAATAGCATCAAACCAAGCTTCACAGTTTCTCCTTGCTCCCTACTAACAGACCAAAACACAGTATACATTGTTTATTCTCTATTTAAAACAAAACAGTGGCAGTGGAGGGAAATTATCTTTTGTACCTCTTAAGCCATAAACTGGGTTGATCTGTATATATAGAATTAGCGACTCTTAGTAGCATCCATAATTAAATTCTCTCAAATGTTCAACAGAACTGGGCAAAGCATGATAAAAAAACAACCAATCAACAGTCATATCCCACAGCTGAGAAACAGCAAAGCTCAAAGATAAGTGAGGGAAGCCAAAAGGCCACTATGGCAGAATTTGTTGTTGTTGTTGAGGCAATTTTTAAAAGAACAGCAGATTGTACCAACATATAAAATCTATACTATCCTTTCTGCTTTCTCTCTCGATTTATCTTTTTTTCATTCCCATATAACTCTCCTTCTCTTCAGTTTCTCTCTCACACTTGCTCCTCATCACCCTTCTTAATAGCCCTTACTTTTCATGGGGAGGGAATGACTGAGCAACCAGAAAGGAAGGCAAAGACACTGTCACCACTACTGCTATTGCTCAGAGTTCTTTCTCCCTTCATCTTTTTTCCTCTAGGAGCCCTTGCTTCTTCCAACAAACCAGGAAGGAAGTGATATCCTGACACATTTTGCTTTACTGTCAAGACACAGAAAACTGATCAAGTATCTACAAAACTGGCTCCAAAAGGTATCAGAACATGCCACTTGCCCACAGAAAGGCAACTTAACATCCCATGCATTCTGCTAATTTTGATGAACACTGTTTAAGATGAAAACAAGTAACTCTTACCTTTCTCTGTTAAATTTTAGAGAGTGTAGTATAGCAGGCCTTTTTTGACGCAAGTTCCATAAGTGTAAGGTATCATCAGCCAAGGCACTCACAAGGGCTCCCTTAAAAAGAAAATAGTTAAGTTTTGTCAGGAGAATCTGTAGAGACTGGGGAAGTATTATATTTTTTCAAGATTTTTAGGAGGCTTATATAACTGCAGTGGTTCCTTAGTATCTCCTGGGTTTTGGTTCCGGGACCACCCATGGATACCAAAATCCATGGATACTCATGTCCCATTATATACAATAGCATAGTAAAATGGTGTCCTTATATAAAATGGCAAAAGCAAGGGTTGCTTCTTTTTTTTTTCTTTTTTTTAATATCTTTGAGCCATGGATGGTGGAATCTGTGTATGTCAAATCTGTGGATATAGAAGGCTGACTGTACATTCATATCAGTTATATTCTAAAAGCATTTAAAATGTTTCACACACAGCTACTTGGTTTGGCATCACAAAAGGAACCTCTATACATTACTGTCATTTAAGACAGTAAGACATCAAATATCTTTTTTCCTGTTATACCTGTTAAATTCTATCCATAGTCAGAGGCTACAAATCAGAACCCCAAAGCTACTTTTCAACAAAACAGCACAGCATAGTTTATAGCAAATCATGAATGGAAGCTTCTCATCTCTCGCTCATATAAAGAAACGGAAAGAAAGAACATGCAAATTTGGGTCTCCTTGTGCTCTTAAAAGTAAAATATGTTTTACCATTACATTAATGCACCCATCAACAAAAAAGGTGCTCTGATTTCAAAAGCAATGGATATTATTCCACAGCTGGTTTCTTTGTAGCTATTTTCATGGAATTTCCCCTTGCCTACTTTAATAATAATAATAATAATAATAATAATAAAATTTTATTTCTATCCCGCCCCTCTGCAATGCAATCGGGGCGGCTTACAATATAAAAATTCCATAGTCCCAGTACCCTAACCCACCCACCCCTTAAAATAATATTAAATTATAGAAAATTAAAAACATACAACAATTTAAAATATATAAATTAAAAAGACAAAAATTAAAACATACAATGGTTAAAAAATCTAGTTGCCGCTTAGAAAGACTTTGAATGCATGCACCCTTTCTATATGCAAAGAAAAGTATATCAGAGTTTATTTACTCAATCTAAAGTTCATGAACTACCTTGCCAACTAAGCACTTGAAAGAAGAACAAGACAAATTTACCAACCTCATTGATCAGAAACTGAAGCTGGATTACTGCAGCGCCACTATCATGTTGGCAGTAGCACTCAACTCCAGGCCGACCAAAACTGCATTCATTTTATTAAGGTCATTAGCTGCCTATGCATTTGCATGGAAAACAAAGATTTATGCAAAACTTCACATTTTTAACATAATCAGTTTTTTGTTCAATGACAGGTTCTACAGTATCAGTATAACTTTTAGTAGAGCCTAGATTAAAAACCAATTAATTAGTTTCCCCTCATTGGTTAAGGCTTCTAGTTCATAACTGTAAGACTGATATTAGGCCTGGGTAAGTTTAAGCCTTACTGACAGTATTTTTTCAGTTTTCTACAACTTTTCAGACTATGCATAATAATTGAGAGGTTGGAATGATCATTCTGGGATGGCAAAAGGAGCAATCTCTCACTAATGGGTTAATCCCCGCATGCCAACCAACAATGCAGGAGTCAAACTTCTTTTTCAGTTGGTTTCATTGTGACTCCTTCCCTTCCCAGTAAGTTTAATCATCTAGCCCTGTCCAGCCTGACTTACACGTACACTCTTACTGCAAACCTAACTAATCTTTATTTATTTATTTATTTATTCGGTGGGTATGAACTGTTCTTCCCGCCATCCCAGAATGATAATTCATGGTAAATACCAACCTCTCATTCTGGAGTCACTGGGACATGTAGTACACCTCTTTGAGATCTATAGAAACCATCTGATCTCCTAGTTTCAAGTTCTCATTTACTTAATATCCATCTTGAACTTCTGGTACCTCACAAATCCATTTAGGTACCTGAGATTCAAGACTGGCCTGTAAGTTCCATTGCTCTTGGGAACAGTGAAAAGATGGAATATACCGCAGTGGTCCCCAACCTTTTTGGCTCCAGGGACTGGTTTTGTAGAAGACAATTTTTCCATGTAGCGGGTGGGGGAGGGAGATCCAAAAATGTGGGCACTTCAAAGGGATCCTAGAGCTTCTTTATATGAAAAATCCATTTAAAGTTTACCTACCATGTACTGAATAGATTCTAGAACTATTTATTTATTTGTTTATTGCATTTATATACCACCTTTCTCCTGGTGCTGGACCCAAGGTGGCTCACAAACAATAAAACAATTTTTAAAGCATAGCAATACAATTAAAATACAATTAAAATATTGCCATTTTCAAAATCATACATTAAACAATATAAAATCATTTTAAAAAAGAAAAGCTAAAATTAGAGTACCCACTGCCATAAGAAAGCTCCCTGCAAGGGAACCTCTTTCAGCCCAAAGGCAAAATTCAATTTCAAGGAATTTCTTGTGGGCCACACTTCACTGGTGGGCAGAGGGGGGAACCTCCCCTCTTCTCCCTTTCTGAAGCGGCTTTCCTGTCGCTTCCTCACTAAAATCCACAGCAAAGGGAAGACAGTAGCCATCGGGGGAACCGCTTGGAAAAGGTAGGGGGGAATCCCAGCTGGCTCCTGCCTTTCCTTTGTCACTGGCATTGGAACCAGATATTGCTGCCAAGAAAGATAACGGTTTTTTAAACTTAATATCCAAATGAGTCCTTCTCAGATAAAAACAGTGGGAATGTCTTTACATACAAAAAGATCACTGTGACCTACTAGATGGAGGATGGAGTGAGCAGCTACTGCCTAGCATAGAAGAGAAGGTTGCTTGCTGTGTCTTCTCTTCTCTGCCCCTTCAAGCAGCAACCAGGCAGCAAGGCTGAGAGAGAGGCTGCTGTAGCTTCCAGTCAAGCCATCCTCATGGCACATGCGTGATAGGCTTTTTGAAATGTTTTTGCAAGCTCTACATAAAGTTTTGCAAGCTTTATGCAAGCTTGAAAGGGAGTGAACAGAGCTTGCAAAAAGCAGCAACCAGACAGCCATGCTCAGGCTGACTGCCAATTGGATACCTCACACGTGGCCCAGTCCACGGACTAGTGGTTGGGGACCCCTGATATACAGTACTCCAGAGTACCTCTGTCCCAAAAGAGTCTCCTTTATTGCTCCAATTTCTATGAAGTGTTGGATTTCTGCCAATACAATGCTCTGCTTGACTTTGTCCTTTGACACTGGAGAAGGACAGGTTGCTTACCTGTAACCATAGATCTTCGAGTGGTCTTCTGTGAATTCACACAGCTGGGTTACTCCTGCGTCTGCGCAGAGCTTCAGAAACTTCTAGAATCGCTAGGCAGAACGTGCTTTGATACATTTTTGGTGGTAACTCCGTCCATCCTAACGGTCCCTTATAAGGGCTTCCCGCCTAAATCCCCTCAGTGCCTTGAATGACGCCGCAATATGCAGCATAAGGAACATTAAGCATGTTTATAGGATGTAATAGGACATAGAGGGGAGGAGGGGCGGGTCTGTGTGAATTCACAGAAGACCACTCGAAGATCTATGGTTACAGGTAAGCTACCTGTCCATCTTCTTCATGGTCTCTGTGAATCACACAGCTGGGTGTAGACTGGCAAGCTTCACTCTTGGAGGCGGGTATGTCCTACACCAAGTATACCATATATACAGACACCTGAGTTTGAAAGATTAAGAGCACATTCCTAAACAAAGTGATCAAAGCATATATAACAACAGTGACTTGGCAACATGAACACTCACTCATTGAATCAAAGGCAGCCTCGTTCCTAGAACGAGAGTCAAGTCTGTAATGAGAAATAAAAGTCAAAGGTGATGACCAGGTTGCAGCTCTGCGAATGTCCTCTAAAGGCACTCCAGAAAGAAAAGCTGTCGAAGTAGAGACAGATCTCGTAGAGTGTCCACGAATCTGTGATGGCAGAGGTTTCTTTGCCAGTTCGTAGCAGAGAGCAATGGTCTTCGTCACCCACTTCGATAGCCGTTGAGAGGAAATGGGCTGTCCGAGTTTCGAGTCAGCATAAGACACAAACAGTCTGGGTGACTTCCTATGGGACGCAGTCCATTGAATGTAGAAAGCTAGAGCCCTCCTGACGTCCATGAGATGGAGGGTGCGTTCAAATTCATCCTTCGGGTCCTGCATCAGAGCAGGGAGAGTGATGGATTGGTTGAGATGGAAGCTGGACACCACCTTTGGAAGGAAGGAGATGTCAGGACGAAGTACCACTTTGTGTTTGTGGAAATCAGTGTATGGAGGATCAAACCTCAAGGCACAGAGCTCACCAGCCCGACACGCCGAAGTGATGGCCACAAGGAAAGCAGTCTTCCAGGATAGGAGTCGCAGATCAGTAGAAGCCAAAGGCTCGAATGGTCGACAAACCAGCTGTGAAAGAACCAGTTCAAGGCTCCAAGCCAGGGTTGGTTCAGTCACCGGAGGGTGCAGGTTGGCGAAGACATTCAAAAATTTCTTTACCGTCACATCAACAAAGGAGGACGGACGTCCTCTCACCTGGAACTCGACGGATGTAGCTGCCAGGTAGCAGCGGATCAACGAAAGCGATAGGCCCGCTGAAGACAATTGAAGAAGAAACTCCAGTACAGTTGTAATGGAGAACAGTTCAGGATTCGGTCCTTGGGAGGCCAGAAAGGTTTCATACTTCTTCCATTTATAGTGGTATGACTTTCGAGTAGACGGCCTTCGTGCAGCTTTGATGATAGCCTGCACGTCTGGATGGAAGGACACAGATTGCCTCAGTACTGAGGACAAATCCGAGAGGTAGTACATGACAGAGGTGTTGTCTGTCAGTACTAACACGGTCCTGCTCCTCACCAAGGATTCGAAGGCTCGTAACGCTTTCTGGACAGCAAGCAGTTCCAGGATGTTGATATGGAGAGTTCGCTCCTCATTGCTCCAAGAGCCCCGAATCTTGTAGGACTCGATGTGTGCTCCCCATCCGTGCATCGAGGCATCCGTTGTCAGAGAGATGTCTGGCTGAAGAAGATTGAATAGCATGCCCGACAGGAGATTGCCTCGTACCAGCCACCAGTCCAGGGAGCGGTGGACCGCCTGTGGTAATGTAAGCATCTTGTTTGGAGAGTCGAAGAGCGGGCTGAATACTTGCAGGTACCAGTGCTGGAGCAGACGGAACCAAAGTCTGGCGAGGCGGGTCACACAAGTCATGGCTGCCATGTGACCGAGAAGAACCTGAACGGAATGAGCAGGAAGCCTTTGGGACCGATGGCAGGTATGGATCAGGGACCAAAGGGTGTTGAAGCGGTATTGAGGTAAGTATGCCGCTGCAGTTACCAAGTCTAGATGAGCCCCAATGAATTGGATCACTTGAGCCGGCTGAAGCTGAGACTTTTCGATGTTGATAACAAGACCCAGGTAGTCTAAGGCATCTAAGGTGAGGCCAACATTGAGTTCGAGCTGATGTCGAGACTCCGCCACAATCAGCCAGTCGTCGATGTAGGGGAAGACCACCACGCCCTGCTGCCGAAGGAAAGCTGCCACTACTGCCATGCACTTCGTAAAGCCTCGAGGAGCAGTCGAGAGGCCGAAGGGAAGCACTCTGAATTGGAAGGTCTCGGTTCCGATCTGAAACGCAAGGAAGCGCCTGTGGTCTGGATTGATCCCTATGTGGAAACAGGCATCCTTCAAGTCTATGGAGACGAACCAATCGTTCTGTTTCAGGAGTGGAAGGATAGAGGCCAAGGTGACCATTCTGAATTTCTTTGGGGCTATGTATTTTTTCACCCCACAGAGGTCGTGAATCGGGCGCAGACCGCCATCCTTCTTAGTCACCAGAAAGTACCTCGAGAAGAAGCAGAGGTGATGAAGGTTGGGGTCGACAGGTTCGATGGCCCCTTTCTGCAACAGGGTCTGCACCTCCTCAAGAAGGGGAGGGCGGAGTTGATCGAATCTGTCCCATCAGAGGCAGAGTGTCGAACTCCATCAAATCGCGTGTCCGGATGATTTGGAGCACCCAACGGTCTGATGTTATAAAAGACCAGGCTTCCTGGAAGTTGGACAGTCGATCCCCGAAGAGAGGCATCTAAGAAAAAACAGAAAAAGCATCAGCAAGCCAATCAAAACTTCTTTCGGGCCTGATCCCTGGATCTCTGTCGCGATGGTTGGCAGTATCTTGAATCCGAGCCCTGGCTCCTCCCCGATGAGGCCAGAGAGGGCAAGGGAACGTAACGGGACCGACGGTAGGATTGGCCCGAGTACCCTTGACAGAACTGTTGGCCATACGACGGGGCTTGCCATGACTATCTGCTCTATGACGGTATTGAGAGGTGGAGGTGGAGCCCATACCATATTTCCTGGCAGTGGTCCTCATCTTTTGGGTGAACTCGAGTTTCTCATCGGTTGACCCATTAAACAAGCCCGATTCGTCGAACGGGAGATCCTCTATGGTGGCTGGGGCTTGAGGTGTAAGGCCCGAGGAACGCAACCATGCATGTCAACGCAGCGCAATGGAACCAGCGATGGTTTTCACTGTGTAGTCTGCGACGCGATGGGCCGAATTCATCTGTAGCCCCGAATGGGACTGGACCTCAGACTGTATGGCCTCCACCATCCGACGCTGTTCTTCAGGAAGGTCCTGAATGAGATGGCTCATTCGTTCCCACAGGACCTGCTGGTAAGCTCCCATGCAAACGGAATAGTTCGCCACACGGAAGCTCAGGCCAGCTGCCGAGTAAATTTTCTTCCCGACAATATCAAGCTTCCAGCCCTCTGGGTCTGGTGGGGATGACAAAAGCCGATGTTGCTTCTTGTTCTATGCAACCTCAACGACCACAGAGTTCGGTCTTGGATGGTTCTGGAGCCAATCCACATGATCGCCACCGACACGGTACAGTCGATCTATCTTTTTAGATGTCGACTGGATAGATGAGGGGTTCTCCCAAGACCCTTGTGCGATTTTCAATAGAGAGGGCAGTACCAGAATGGAAGCCATCGGGGGTGCCTTTGACTGGATCCATTGGAAAATTGGGTCCACAGGGTCAGTCGCTCGTTCCTCCAATTTGAGATCTAGCGCATGGGACATCCGGACCATTTGCTCTCCAAAGGCGTGCACATCATCAGTTGGAGAGGCAGAATCATCCTCCATCAACTCAGTCTTAGGTATTGGGAGATACGGCCGGTACAGGTCCCAAGACGTGGCGGAAGATGAAGACGATCCGTCCAAGGAAGGACTATGGTCCCATGGTGGTGTAGGCGATCGAGGCTGCGGAGTTGGAGGGGTCCAAGGTAGAGGAAGATGTTTAGAAGGGGACACCTGGATTACAGCATCCCTCTTAGAAATAGGTTTCACAACATCCAAGGTGGTCAGATGTGGGGATCGAGCAATCGAGCATCCCGTAATGGTAGTGTCGAGGACCTCACCTCTTGGTGTGAAGATCTGCGAGCCCGTGGGTGATCCGAAGCCCGCCTTGCAGATGGATCGGGCAAGATCATAGGCGGAATAGGCCGGAATATCGTCCCGGATTGCAGAAGGTGTGTGGTTTTGAGGCACTACTTCTGACTCAATGACCTCATCCAAAGAGTGGTGTTCCAATAATTGAGCTCTTGACACGACCAGAGCAGGAGATGTTTCAAATCGCCTAGGGGACCTCTCAGCACCGGTGCCCAATGGGACCTCGACTGCTACAATCTCCACCGATTCCAATGTGGTACGTGACCGACGAGCCTCGGGTTCTGTCGGAATGGGAACAGGCAAGGGTCTAGCAAAGGTACCCTCGGCATCCATTGCTCGGCGAGGGGGGACGTCTGGAGCCGCAAGTTCCATGGCCTAGGGCTTCTTGGAACCGTCCTTTATTTTAGACTTGGACTTTGTGGAGTCATGCTTAGAAAGATGTTTCTCTTTTCTCTTCTTCTTCATAGACTGAGAAGAGGCAGACTCAGTACTGGGATGGTCCCCGGTAATGACGGAGGCCCCATCCCGAGAGGCAGCCCTTGATGTCGATGGGATCGGCTCTTGAGTCGGTGTTGATCAATCCCAAGCCGAATCCAAGGACGCATGCTGAAGAGAGGAATGGAGAGTCTCTGGGTCGGAAGCAGTGGAGCGGCGCCTCGACGGGCTTCAGGACTGACGACGCTTTTGGCCCTTAGAAGGATGAGACCGGGAGCGTCCATGACCTCGTGACTCAGAGGAAGGAGCTGAAGCTGGGGCCGAAACAGAAGTAGAGGTCGAAGTTGTTCCAGGGAGTAAAGCTGTCTCATAAAGGAAGGATTTTAAGCGTGACAGGTGTTGTTTTCGAGCCTGCGGCGTAAAGGCCTTGTAATAGACGCATGCATCGACGTTATGAGTTTCTCCCAGGCATATTAAACAGTGGGAATTCCCATCCACACTTGGGAGTTTCACCTGACAAATCACGCAGCGTTTAAAGACTCCTTTCCCACAATACTCACAATAAGTGCAGTAATAATTGCAGTGCAGAAAGATCGTAGTCAAAGACAGTCCGAGGTCAATAACAATATCTGAGGTGAATGCCAAAGCCGAGGGAGTAAGCCAAAATCATTGTCAAAAGCCAGAAACAGGTCAAAAAACAGCGAGATCAGAAGCCAAATACCAAAGCTGTAAGGATAGAGCGAAAATCGTCGTCAAAAAAGCAAAGCCAAGTCAAACCAGATTGTGAGAGAGAAAAACACCTAGCGCACAGAGGTTCCTTCAAGCTGCTAATGTGGCGGAAAGAAAGGAACTGAGGGGATTTAGGCAGGAAGCCCTTATAAGGGACCGTTAGGATGGGCGGAGTTACCGCCAAAAATGTATCAAAGCATATTCTGCCTAGCATTTCTAGAAGGTTCTGATACCCTGCGCAGGCGCAGGAGTAACCCAGCTGTGTGATTCACAGAGACCACGAAGAAGATGGAATATATCTACTCTTCAGTTTCTTGTGGAAATGAATGCGGAGTCACCACAATCCCTGGTTGACCCACTGGTCTATTGGAATGTGTAAAAATATACTGTTTAAAATATCAGGGTATGTTGTCCCTGTTTAAACATTCACACTGTATTTCGCACGTAAGTGGAGAATACAGCCAACTTAGCAGAGTTTAATGCAAACGCAGCAGCATCTAGCGTCAGAATGTTAGCATACATAGCCTAATAAATAACCAAACACCCTTTGTCTTTTCCCAAGTTGTTTAATTAGCAAAATAACCACTCAAGACTCAAAAGTTAGTTTAAAAAGTACAAAAGCATCTTTACTTACAGTTTAGAGAGCTCATTCTTGGCAGGAATAAAAACTCCATCAAAACAAACTAAAACTAGTTCAAAATACTTAAAAACTACATTGTTGCAAAACTATGTTCAGGACACCCCTTTCAGGGTCCTCTCAGTTCAAGGGCCATGCGGTTTGTTAAAGGATCATGGCTTCTGGAACAAAGAAGGATACTCAGACACACCCCGTCATCCCAGATTCACCAATAGCAAAACTATAGGAAGTTACATCAGCTCAGCTCATATGGCTTCTCAGTTAACCCTTCAATAGCAAAACCATTTCTACTTATTGGACTGCAAACTATATTTTCCAACATGGTCTGATGTTATTTCCATGCACAAGATCCCAAAAAGCAGAAATCTCCCTCCTACCACCAGTCTCTCAATATTGGGATCTCCCTCTCTTAGGGGCTGTAGATCCCCCTGTACTTTGTCCCTGTCGACCATGCTGATGGTTATACTGGATGTGTGGTTTTCCCCACTGCGGCTAGTTAAACTGGAAAGCAGCTGTCTTTCGCCACTTCTTCCTCCATGAAAGGAGGATTATCCACTTCTAAATGGCCTTTTATCTAATATTTTCCTTTGTAAAGTAGGCACAACCTGCCTTTTCTCTTTACTCTCAACAATCACTTCTCTAATGTTTGCTTTCCAAAGAGTAACTCATACTTAAAAGATACATATGCCAAATTATTCTGTGATTTCTGGTCTGCCTCCCCATGATACAGCCTCAAAAATCTCCTTGCCACTGACACAGTGTGGTCAATATCAGCAATGCCAATAAAGAAAATCATCCCAGTAGAACTCAAATGCAACCATTAAAAATGTTTGAATTTCCTACATATAGTCACTGATGACAGCATATATATGAACTAGAGAGATGGGCACACCCAAGAAATTTTTGAGAGATGTGCTAGTGTCAAATATAATATTCTTATACCACTATCAAATGTACAAATTCTAAATTGCAAACTATTATGTTTCTCTTGGGGGGGGGAGGTTGCAACAAAAACCACCTTTATGTTAATGCTTTCACATGCTAATCTTTAAAAAAATACTTTCCTCTCTGCTGACATTGATGAAAACCATGCTTATGCAACCATTCAGATGAACTGAAATGTGTGTTGAAATGTATGTGTGTGGCCATAGCAATAAAAGATTGGGTGGTGTGTGAGGAAGAAGACAGGAAAGCAAACACATAAATACTTTGTTGGAGTTAAATAGCCCACTTTATTGGTTAAAGCTGAAGCACCTTGGCTTAGGACAGTGGATCAAGGTGTCAGGTGCCTGTATTATATGCATTACAACTATTAATGCATATGTATGATTATTATATGCATCATAATTATTAATGCATATACAGTAGGCCCTTGCTATCTGCTGGGTTTTGGTTCCAGGGCCCCCTGTGGATATCAAAATCTGTGGATGCTCAAATCCCATTATATACAATGGTGTAGTGAAATGGTGTCGTTATATAAAATGGCAAAATCAAGGTTTGCTTTTTGGAATTTTTTGGGGGGGAGGAATATTTTCAAGCCATGGATGGTGGAATCCACGGATGCAGAATCTATGGATACAGAGGGCTGACTGTATATATAAAACATATGTCTTTTAACAGCATCTGAAGAAGGTCACACATGAATATGTATGGGCCAAGGTGTAGAATAAAACCTTTTTATATAACTCTTGAGACCTAGTCCCTCCTTCACATCTAGCAGCATATTTGGACATGAAGTTTGAATCAACACTGGCAATACTGCACTTTCCAACAGCTCCTCATCACAACCAGTGAATGGTCCCATATACACTCCTCTCATGAAAAATGATAGTACCTACTAGGTGCAGAAATGCATTTGGATTTGAGTTTTGTATATATATCTACAGTATGCACAGAAATTAGCATCCTCTAATTTGGTATGCTTGGTCACACACAAACTTTCATAAATAAGGAGTTTGTGGCATTTTGAGCAAGTGAAATGATCTTAAGCATTTCACTCACACCAAAAGAGAAAAATATTTCATCTCAGGGTTTTTCTAAATTCCCAGAAGTATCTAACTTTTCTACTGGAAAAAAAAATGATACCTTGTCTGGGGATGGGTGGGGCAAACAGGAAAAAAATTGTTTCTAACCCCATTATTTTTTAGCCCTTCAAAGTTCTAAGGTATGACACATATTTTTACAAAAATACAAGTGTTAAGTTGTTGCATCCACAGTGCACATTTTCTATAAACCTGTTACAGTATAATGGCTCTTTTCAAAGTACCAGCAAAAAGCTTCAGATCTTTAAAATATCTTTCTGTCTAACTGAGCTTCAGAATTTTGTCAGGAAATAAAAATTATCAATAATAATTTCAAAATCTGAGGTTGCACAGATGTAATCTAAACTAAAATCAAGTATTTAAAAATAACATTATATTCTTCTGTCAGTCTTAACACCTGAACTGCAGTGGATATCCCTAAACCAATTAACTCGATTCCTCAACATTTCAGAGGCCAGCACCTTAACATCTAGCAAGATTAAGAGACTGCATCAAATCAGTGCCTAGCTTAAAAGAAAGCATAATCAAACTAAGCACTTCAAATTTAAAATCTATGCTCACATACAATATTAGTTTCATTCTGTACAGGTCATAAACCATGATGAAGAGAAATGAATTGTTCTTTAACAATGTGCTAAGTGATGCAAAATACAATAAACATATGTCAGGAAATCCATCATGCTTCATCAAGCTGCTTTTATTTTACAATAAAAAGAAGCATTTGCTTTAACTTTTCCATGTGAACAAACCACCATGCTATCTATTTTACATGACACTTGTTTACTACATCTGTAATTAAAGTTTGTAGAGGAACTATACTGACTGAGACCCCCACCAGACAGAGCAATGCATGATCCTATTCATAAAATGGGACTTCACTCCTCTAAAAAATAAATTAAATAGGTCCACAAGGCTGCTTTGCAGACCCAGAAGTTCTTTTGGAACGGATATGTATCCCTGTCATGATGGAGTTCCCATCATGCTGCCTTGAGGTTGATTGCAACTCCCATCGTTCTGCCAGAGAACTATGTTTCCCTTTATTTGCAAACAGTATTGTCTTTCCAACATGGCACCAGGTAAGGAAAGGTTAACTGGAAGGGAGGGTCTAAAACACCACCTCCACAGAAGCTAATGAGATGACATCATCAATGACATCACATCACAAGACCTGAAATGGCCAATCACACCTCTTGACCCAGGAATCTCAACTAAAGTATAACTGTTTCTGTATGAAGCCATTTTAGAAATAATCAGGCCACGCGGCTTTGAACAAAGGCAAAAGGAGACTCTCTATATTCCAGCATGGGAGAGCCAAAGGCTGGACAATGGCTGGTAGAGCAAGCGCCTGGCTTCGCTCCCGGGTTTCTCTGATACCATCTGAAAGCAACAGATTGCAAAGTAGGAGTAGAACTTTTAGGGTCTCTTTAGACTGCATTAGAGAATTATGTTAATTTCTCCACTTTGGTTGGATGTAGCTAAATTTAGTAATTGAATGTAACTTAGAATAACTAAATGTTTTGACTGTAATACCTTGCTATTTCTGTAACTTTAAGCATGCCTGAGGTATGGAAGAAGCCTGCCTCATGGGAGATTGTCTAACAGAACTTGCCTGAACAATTTTTTAAAATCTTTCTATACACTGATGCTGCACGTATCTATACCTCTTGGTTTCACTACAGTTCTCTGTCTCTCTGGGGATAGGAGGGAAGAGTTGGTTGGTTCACAGTGGCGGGTAGTCCTGTGGGTATCCAGTCTCCCAATGGGCTGGCTATAAAGACTACATTTGCTGGTAACAGCAATTTTGGTCTGTAGGGGGTGCCCTGAAGTGAAGCTACTTGGGGTTACCCCTACAGGGGAGCTAATCTGAGGGTTCAAAGGGCCAGAGCCCTAGTTTTAGCTATAACAACTCCCCTATCCAAATTCTCCCCAACATTGTTATTAGCTCAGAATGGGTTGAAAAGCACAGAAGTAGATGCTGTAATCATGCTTGGTCTTCAAAGTACAGGGCTATTAAATCATTTTTTAAAAATATCATGGGAGATACTAATCATGAATCAACCAGATCATCTCTAGTATCGTCCCTGCTTAAAATTTATTCTGCAGTATGTTCGTGTTCTTTTATAGTTAGGGTTCTAGCCATACACAGTTTATGCCAGCAAATTTGTTACTTGGTTTGAGTAACTACAGTATTTAAAAAGTGAGATCAAGTTATTTTTATTAAATAAATAAAGCAGGCAGACACATTTAAGTGAATAAGATTATGGCCAGGGCACTGATTTTTTTAAAAAAAACTGTCAAAAATGCATTTTAATCTCTTCACTATGATTTATTATTCAAATATAAAATGCACCAAGAAAGAAACTGAAGTCAGACATGAATGGACACACACAGGAAGGCAGTGCCTTGTGGCACCTTTAAGAATAATAGGTTTATTTTAGTTTCTGCTTCTCTGGATTACAATCCATTTCCACAGATACGAGACATATAATATTTGGGATTCAGGTATATATGCATACCATACATGGTTAAGGGGTGGACTGTAGTAAATTCCATGCATCTGAGAAAGTGAATTGTAATCCACAAAAGCTCATGCTCAAATACACCTATTAGTTTAAAAAGTACCACAATACGCTGTTGTTTTGCTGGCACAGACTAGAATTGTTACCCCTTTAAAAATCCTACACACAGCCACCTTGAACCTACTGTTTTTATTGGGATATGTATCTGAGTAAACTCACTGTGGCATTCTCTTTCTGTGGTGGTGGAACTGCATGCTTCCAGGAGGGAGAAATTATATCGACAATGGCTCTGCCCACCAAAACAGCAAATAATTATTGGTGCACTACACTAGTGTGGTGGAGATTGTGTCTAGCAGTTGAACTTTGTTGCCGGGAGGAAAAGGCTGCTGGCTCCACGCTGTCTTTTTCTCCAGTGCCTGTCCAATGGCACAGGCAGTTTCCCAAATGAGACTTCCAAGAACATTATGGCTCCGAGGACCCACCCAGAAGCCTGGTATTGGATAAAGAGGCTGTTCAGAGCTGGCAGCCCTCCCTTCTTGATGACCAACAATGATTCTGTCTGCTTTCCCTTACTGCCACTGCACCTGCAGCCTTTTTCCTCTGCCTGCTGTGCCACCACCTGCACCAGCATAGTTCTGCCAGCACAGTGCACCAACAGGATTCTGTCCAAAATATGCCAAAATGAATACTAAACTGAAATATTGTACTGTATATTATATTTTGGAAATATCTCAATGGTTACAATACAATGTTAATAAACTTAAGTATTCAGTGTGAAAGCATTCATTCAGCTCTGAATACATAATTATCAGTAGTGCTTTTACATAAGCAACCTCATGATTTATCCCCGTCCTGATTTAACAACAGTAGAAGCCAGGACAACTAGAAGCCTTTGCAAGGCAACGTGCAGCTGATATTTGCCCTTATTTATCAAACTAGTAACAGATGCAATGTCACGCAAATATAAAGCAAAACTTCAGATATGTGATTACTTAGAACCAGGAGAGAGAGAGAAAGTGCAATACACTTCAACATACGTCATGCTGTCCAACAATAATGAAACAAAAAAATCCATTTCCACCTTATTTCAGACAATACAAAGCATGCTTATTCAGAGCTATTTCAATTTGCGCAATGGTACTTGCTTTCTCAAAAGATGCTTAGGACTGAGTCTTTCTTTGCTTAGATATTATTTGCTTAACCCCTTAATAAAAATAAATATCCAATAGCAACTTTTAGCTGTACACATCTAAACACTGCAACTCCTCCTTCACAAAGCAGACAGTTGGATCAATTGCAGAACTGGTCCTGTGTTCAAATGGCTGTGGACCTAGGTTCTATGGGAATCCCAAGTCTGAATATGTAAGAAGTTCAACGTGACTACTTCCAGATAGAAGCATTCTACTGTTACCAATCAAACATATTATTCATCTATTTTGTCTTCCACTCCTTGATAAGCTGTTGTTGTTGCTGCAGCTCTCAAAGTGGGCAAACAAAGGTGGGCTATGAACAGCAGATAACAAAATTTGGAATCCCACTCCTACCCCCAGAACAATAAAGTCTAGCATTTGTAGCAGGCCAACTGCAAGAGAAAAGCCTCATTTGAAAACATCCTGTGTGGCAATATTTTTAAAGCATATCTTTTCTACCTTATCTCAAGAGTACCCTATTTTTATCAGAAAACACTCATATTTTAAGGTACATGAGAAACAGGCTGCATCTGCCCTACAGAAATAATCCGGTTTGACACTGCTTTAACTGCCATGACTCAATGCTATAGAATTCTGGGGTTTGTAGTTTGTTGTGGCTCTCTAACAAAGAAGGCTAAATATCTTACAAAATCCCAGAATTCTATAACATTGAGCCATGGCAGTTAAAGCCGTGTCATACTGCATATTTCTACAGTATGGCAGCAGCCACAGTCAACTATTCTGATCTATTCTGAAGCACTTAAAATCATGGAATTTTGTCCTGGAAGCTCAACTGACTCCTTTGCATACTATGAATTGCCACATGAAAAAGAAATCCTGCTTTATTGGACAGAAGTTTTCATCCAATGCCTCTGTTTTATTTGCTGCACCATACTGTATTTTATTGCTTTTTAAACTGCTATGAGTGCTGTGTAAGCACCAGAAGGGCAGGATATTCATTTCTGTATAAATAAAACAAATAGTTCTCCTGCAGATAAACCAGACACCTCTCCTCTGCACCTACCGGCTTTTCTATCCACTATAATATGTCATTCTATTTAGTAAGAGTGTTCTAGGTATAGAACAGGAAATGGGAACCTCTAGCCTATAAGTCTGGTGTGGCTCACAAAAGGTCCCTAGCGAGTTTGCTGACCCCTGCATCTCTGTTTAGTGAACTGAGGCAAGAAATGTACTGTCCCAACGCCCATGCTGCATTAAGACATTTTTATAAAAGCTTCTATTAGTATAGTTGGAATCGCTTCAGAGAACTGCGGTTTGGAGGGCATTTCTAAGAACCATTGAATAGAGGGGTGGGGCTCATCCCTGTGTAAGGGTCCCATCCTTTACCCTTCATTCCCTTGCAAATTGCCCATCTGCTTCAATTAGGCTCTGAAAAGCTGCCATTGGAGTTACTGGAAACTTTTAAACAATTGACTGCAGCTGGGGAGTAGGAATGAGAGGGGTGGCTGTGAGAGAATGAAGTCTGGCAATCAGGCTGGACCATTTATATCACCACTATTTCTCCTGAAGCCACCACAACCGCTGATGAAATACTCTCCAATGAACTTGTTTGGAACCAATCTGGCTCCTAAGCTTTTAAGTTTCTCAACCCAGTAAAAGAATATTAAGAAGAGTTCAGTCAATGACCTGCAGACTTGCTCCCTTCTTTCTAGCTGCTAATCAGCTGGATGGCTTTTACACAAATGCTTTCAGCAAAACGGAGAAGTGTTTTTCAGTAACACACTGCCTAAATCGATGTATTTACTACCATTCTTCAGCTTAATATTCATGAGTTTGAAAAACAGTTCCACAAGTACAAAATTATAAATTAGGAACTTCTGTTGTGCTAAATTATAATTTCCCTTGGGAGTTTGAACACAGCTCTTAATCAGATGCATAGGGCTCATCACTGCGGTCAAACAAAATACAGAAACATCTGGGTGCTAGTTCTATCACTACAAGCCTCTACTGTTATTTCACTCAAAACATGGATTTACTCTGTGAACTGTTTATGGGAAAACTGACCACAAGTCATCTGTATTAAACCCCCAAAATATAAAACAGTGGCCTAAATCCAATTGTTTGTTGAACTGTTAAATTCAGTTTTTCCTTCCCCTGGACTCATTTGACAGGAATTTGCTTGAAAGGCTTTGTACACTATTTAGAGGCTTCCACTGTATGGTCACTAAAACAATGTAAGTCACTACAGTTTGTCATGAAAATAATTTTAGTCTATAAAACAGTGATTCCTAAAGTGGACGGTAGTGCCCCCCTGGGGGCAGTGGATAGCTCCAGGAGGGTACTGAGGAAAAACAGAGGAACAGGGGCTGCTGAGGAATAAGGGAGAGACATGGGATGGTGGGGATGAGGGTTCCATTAAACTTCTCTTTTTGGTTTTCTTAAAACTGCTGTGCAGCCTTGCTGATTGCTTTGTGTGGTGGTGTCTCCTGCTCTTTGCACCTTTGCACTCTTTGCTTGCCTGCACACTCACTCCCTTAGCTACCATTTTGCTAGTAGTGGTGGCAGCAGTTAGGAAACTCTTGTGAGCCTGCATCTCAGAGTGGTTCCATTCTGTGACAGACTGACTGGAGCAGGAGTTAGTGCATATGGCAGCAGGGAAATGTGTTGGTGAGGAAAAGGAGCTTTCAAATTTGGGACCCTGCTTAAGATAGGAGCTTTGCCAGGACTTGGCAGCCAGACTGGAGCTGCTCTGGTGCTCCTGCTTTCCCTCATCAAACAGGCCAAGAGAAGAGGTTCTGGAAGAAAAATTATGCTTGTGTGGGGGGGTTGCAAGGGGGGGCAACCTGAAGCTTGATTTTGCTGCTTCTGCAATCTTTTCTTCCTGCTGGCCCATGTGAGTGAGTGAATGCACAAATGGCCATCCATCCTTGTGATCCCCCCCCCCGTCCTATCCCCTCCCCCATCTGACCAAATGCGCTAGTGAGGGAACACATGTGTAGCTGGGCCCAGCCACTGTCAGTTTGTTTACCTCCCAACATTACCAGTGTTGTCAAAGTGGTTAAAAAATGGTGCAGGGCAGCAGCAGAGGCAGGGCAAATAATCTGTGAATAAGCAAATCTAAAAAAGTGAAGCCCACAAATGTGGAGGGAGGACTGTGTGTAATTTTATATATTCACTACACATAATTTTGGCTTCTAGTTTACAAATTCTATTCTAAGAAAATATTTTAGGATTGCTGTTGGGGGTGTCTTTCAACACTAACATCCAAGGCAAACTATTATGGATTGTTTGGTATAATAAAAGCATACTTGGAACTGAGCACCTCTTATTCTCCATTCTATCTCAGAACAGTAACTTGGATGAAGTAATAAGCAAATTTCTGTTATCCCTACACACATCTGCAGAGGCATACAAACTGTGTTCATGATGGCCAGAAGTGTCACCCTACTGCAAGCTACAGTAAAGACACAAATCCTCATAGTTTAGTTTTGATTATATCCCACTGTTCTACAGATCACAATACAGTACTGGAAAGGTAGGAATTTATAGACCCCAATAATGCTATAGGAAAAAAAAAACCTTCTCCAGTCCAATCATGCCACAAAATTTTGCTGCCCAACTTGTACAACTGGCCGCCCATGTAGATATGTATGCATATCCACACATTGTGATTGATCTTGTAGACAGTCAATAGCCACCACAATGTGTGCCTCTTTCTCATAGGAGCACAGGGATTTATCAGATGTCATTTTGAGCTTTGGAAGCATCCAGACCATTTCTGATAAGCACCATAACTCTGAAAACAACTTCCCCAGCTCTTTGTCTACTCTAGCTAGCACCATCATATAGAAGAGGGATGGGATTTGGCTGGGCAGGGAATGCACACTATGACAAATTTGTGGAAGACTGCTTCCACATAATGGTTTGGGAAGACCAAGTCTAACGTTTTTTGTTAAACATAATGTCCAGTTTCTCTAAAGACATTAGCGCCAATGTTACCTATTTATAACACAGAAATCTTCTTCTAGTCAACTCTTTACAATCACACCCCCTATCCACTGAACCAATATTCATGGTTTCAGGTATCCACGGGACATAAAGTAAGAGACACATACCATTAAGTTGCACTGGAAAATTCCTAGAGAGGCATCCTCTCTAGGCATCTTCCAAGTCTTCCAACGCAAATCTATGGTATGTTTTTACCACAAGTCCTTTATTTGAATAGGGTTCACTGCTATCCATGGTTTCCGATATCTTTGGTAAGTCCAGGAACCCAAACCACATGGATATGGGGGTCTGACTGTGTATAAACACTGTCCACATAATAAATTACTAAACATCTGATTTTCAGTGCTGCAAGGAGGAATTTTCCATGGCTAATTTCAGATAAGTTTTCTCCTTCCCCACTTTCCCCTTGACCCCCACCCAGATGTCCACAGCCTAGTATCATCATTTTCAAATAGGTAAAAACATTAAATAAATTGTTTTTAAAAGTTAAGTTTTATTTGTGAAATATATAACTTGTTTAACTTTATTGTACTAGAGTCATTGTTTTGAATTTGCAGAAGAACATCAAGAAATAGGCATTGGTGGGCACTAGGGTTATTGCCCAAGAGGAAAGATGGTGGTAGCCCAAAAAAGTTTGGGGACCACTTCTATAAAAGATCATAGAAATAGCTGTAATTAGTATTACAAAGATGAAAGCCAGAGAATGGAAAATGGTGGCTGAGTTTTATACCACTCTATACCAACTGCCTCTAACAGGTAGTGCCATATAGAGATCATGCAAGTCATACAACAGGGATGTAATAAATTCATGTGCAATTGAGGCCTCGTCATCCTTCTCCAGCTGTAGTCCTAAGCAAGCATTATTGGCCATGAATAGCACCTGCACCTCCACAGGCGTTGAAGGAGAATCTCCAGGCTCTATACTTGCTTCTTCAAATAGAACACAGTCCTATTTAAAACTAGTTGCATTACATAAAGGCCTGAAAAGAATATGGGAGAGATTCCTTTATCAGGAAAGAGCCTCTATCATGTTATTGGAATTATTTATTTATTTTTTTAAAAAGGGCAAGCCAATTATCTGCCTTCAGTTCCAATAAGGTGTGAAAATATGAAGGCTTATATGCATTTGGCACACCGGGCGCCCTGTCCTACTAAGTACTATATACGATTTTGGAAGGAAGCTCACATTAGAAATTGTCAGGAATGGGGTTAGAAGTATTTATACAGAATATTACATATAAACATACATACATGTGTGCGCACACACTTTCAAATGAGAAGTTGCAGGCAACTTAGGAAACCAGTAGTTTAGACATAGGTTTCTGGTATCATTTTCTCACCAGAAAGCTCTGCACTGTAGCTTCCTGAACAACATAAACTGACATATATTCTCTAAAACCAGGTTCTGACAGAAACATGTATAAATATTGTGCATGTACTTGAGCTGAGATCCAAACTTCTATTCCTAGAATGGGGCTGTCCCACTTTCTTCTGCAGACTCATACCCACTGTAAAAATCAAGCTCCTAGGAAATTGGAGGACCCTTCGCAACAGAATGGCATGTGAGAGAGTGCAGCAGATGCAGAAAGATGGAATCTCTGAGAAGAAAATTGAGATGCCTTTCTTGCGCAAACTGAACATCTTTAGATCAAAGTTATAAAGTTGTTTTTAGTATGCTGATAAAAATGTATTATGCCACACCAGGGGAGGGCAGTGGATATATGTGTAAAGCGTAATGCCTTATAAGCCATAAAGGTCAAGATTCTCTTTAAATGAAAGTGGTTTTGATTGCACTTGTCTTTTCGTAGGGGCATTATGTAGGAATTCTTTTTAGTACTGTATGGTAAAAAAAAAAAAAAAGTGGCGTAACTTCTCTCTGTGTATATACCTAAGGAGCTATAAGGCTACTTTCATAATAGAGAAAGTTGGCAAAACTCTACTGAAAACTCTGGAATATTTGAGGTAAAAAGCACTTGGCCAAGAGAGATTGCTTCTAAAGCTATAAAAAAATTGTGTGTGTGTTGTCTTTAAAATGGACAACTCTTACAGTCAAGTATAATCTAGGCCCCAAGCTGGCACACATGAGGATTTAGTGCAATGTTCATTTTGTGAATCCTTCTCCTATTCTTTTCAAATGGTTCAGCAGGAAACACTACAGAGAAAGTTACAAAAACAAAAACAAAAACAAAAACAGGCATTTCTCAGTCCATTAGGTGAGGCCCATTATCATGTTTTGTTCCACTACTTGCTAACTAGTTTTTCCCTCTGGATTTATGTAAGGTTTTCCAGACACAGAGCTCTATCAGTCAAAGCATTATCAGTCAAAAGGTACTATACAGCTATTCTATATTCTCTTCCTTAAAAGAGTAAGGTAAGAGAAAAAATGTGGTAAGGGGAAAAATGGAGGAAGTGGTGGTAAAACAAAGGAAGGTTCTAGAAGGAAGATGCTGTCTGAGCCTCATGTAAAAGCCTGTGAATAAAGAAGGGTGAATGCACAATAAAAGCATCAAATATAAGCACCCACAGTTGACAGTCATACAGACCTTGGGTTAAATATACTGATATTTCCTACAGCCTTATTTGGGGTGTTCTAACTAGCACTGTATCTATGCTGATTAATGAGACAGAAAATTAAGAGCAGCATTCAGAAAGCAGCCCCAGTTAAGAAGGCCTCAGACACATTTCTTGTTCATCTCATATCTTATATGTGGTGGTTCACTCTTGATTTATTGTAGATTACAGACTACTGTAACTTCAACTATAACTCTGTTAGTTATGTATGAAAAATAAACATCACTTTTAGAAGAGAAACTGATTTCTTGTGGCCAGTCATTTCATCTTTGAGCAGAAGGTGTGGATATGCTGATCAGGGCCCCTGAATAACTCTATACAGATCAAAGGCTTACTACTTGCTCCTCCACATCCTTTTCCCACAATGTACACCAAAGAACGTGTAAGAAACAGACTGTATAGAGATAGACTAGCACTGCAGAGGGGAAATGCCTACATGCAGAGCAGGAAAATCAGTCACATGAAATTTATTTCTTTGTTAAACTGCTAACAAAAAGAAATGCTCCATAAGGCATAGGATAGAAAATCAACATTAATATTACTGCAAAATTACTTTAGAAATACCACACAAGGGATGGAAGAAGCAGAAAGGGGGGGGGAAGCAATGGACTGAATTTGGATGCTGTGTACACGTATATGCGCGCGCACACACATACACAGAGACAAAGAAGCATACACTTACAAATGTTCCCTGAAATTTGTATAATGGCCCCAACAGATTTGTGCAAAAACCAAAATCCCTTTCCAGTACTTATGTCTCCAGAATAAGTACTTAAAGGACAAGAGGTTAACATGCCAGTTTTACATTGTGTTTTGAAATCAGAATACCCTTCCTTAACTAAAGTCTATGAATTTCTCTTAATTTAATACAGTTGTTGTAAGCTAAGCAATATTGAGCAAATTGTTGACTTCCTGGAATCCTGAATAATACGAAGAATAATACAGTGGGCCCTTGGTATCCACTGTGGTTTATCCGCTGATATCTGTCCCTTATATAAAGCAGCAAACAGCAGGGTTTGCTTTTTGGAATTTTTATTTTGAAGTTGTGGTTGGTTGAATCTGTGGATGCAAACCTGTGGACATGGAGGGCCAACTGTATTTTAGAGACAGAAGATCCTATTACAAAGCTCCAAATCAGACAGTAAAATTTAAGGAATGTCTTGGAGCCATTTAGTTTGATTTACAAATATTCTTTGCAATAGGTGCAATTCTGATCCTTGGTTTTCAAACTCAAAGATGGAAGAATATCAAAATGTAACTTGCTGCCACTCCTATTAGTTAGATTTTTAAGAAAAAATTATCTTCACCCACTATATTAAGGGAACAGAAGGGGGTATTTTTGTGCTGTGCATACCTCAGATTCAGTACAAAAACACTTGGCTATAGATTGTGATGTTTAAGAACATGACACCATCAACTTTCTTAAAATTCTATTTAGATACTGGAGAGAAAGTCTTGGTTGATGTAGAAGAGAAGACTAACAAAGAGGTAATTCAACACATTAAGACAATTCTTGGTAAAAGCAAGGAAATGTTCCAGACAGAAGCCCAAGAGAAATTGAAACTATGACATGCTGAAATGTTTGGCCCCAGAAAAAAACATTTGCAGGAATGTACGTGCCAAGTTCTCTGCTCTGGTAGAGTGCAATTATCAAAGCAGAAGATGGGCAAGTACAAAGCTGCCATGAAAGATACTGCCACATCCTGAGCCAATTTCTTTTCTTACACCTGGGATTAAAACAGTAGGAAAAGAAACTCTCCTCCTTTAGCCAGATGAAAGCAGAATACTCTCTAAGATAAATTAATGTCCTTGTCCTTGTCATGGATTGGATTATAAATACTTTGTATATGGTATCTGTTCTTAAATCAAAGGAGAATTTTTTTAATAATAATATATTTTAACAATATTTTAATATTTAATGTTTTAGCTGCATACATTGTTTGGTTTTTAACTTTTATATTTATATTTTTAATGCTTATGTAGTATTTTTAATTTACATTTTTAAAAATTCATTGTTAGACACCTTAAGTTCCTATATTGGGAGAAAGGCGGGATATAAATAAATAAAATAAATACAAATTTACTTCTTGTTTAGTTTGTTCACAGAGTCAGCATGGTGTAACTGTATAAACCTTGGATTATGACTCTGAAGACAAAGGTTCAAATCCCTGCTCAGCACAGAAACCCATTGGGTGCCCTTGGGCAAGTCACACTCTTAGTCTCAGAAGGGGAGGTAAAGGCAAACCCCTTCTGAACAAATCTTGCCAAGAAAACCCTGAGATAGGGTCACCTAAGGGTTGCCATAAGTAAGAAACAACTTGAAGATGTACAACAACAAAGCTTGCAGTTGTGAGCAATGCCTGGGATGGGAAACATTTTTGATCCTGTGGGCCAGACTGAGCCATGAAAAACTACTGGGCCAGATAACACTAGATAAAGGGAAGGGCTCCCCCACTAACCATTTCCAAATACCTCTCTTTATTTCTCCCATGCATAGATAGATTCTTATTTTTTTCCATGCAGAGAAAGTTCTTCTCTCCATCAGCTCCACACAGAAAGTTCCTTCCAGTGCCTAGCATCCCCCTGGATAGAGGGAACAAGAAAGGAATTGTTCTTCTATCAATTACTGAAGATAGCAATAGATTTCACTCCACCCCCACCCCACTTACTGGAAACATGAGGAAGATGAGGAGAGAGGATGACAAAATGCACCTCTAGTGATCAGCCTGTGACAAATAAAAAATCCTTATAAAAGCAACACACCAGTATGTATTCCTCTGGCCAGCAACAGAGGCCAAAGGGTGCCTTCCTTCTGTCCATCAGTCCCAGACCAGTGAAAGGCAAGTGTTATTTCTGAGATGGAAGATGCAGCAAGAGAAGCAAAGTTGCTACAGCCATTTCTTTAGCTTGTGGAGGAAGCCAAGGTTGATGCAAAACTCTGGATTTCCTGGCTGACAGCAAAGGCCCAAATATGCCTTCCTTTTGCACAACAGTGCCATGACAACTGCAACGTCTTTTACTTCCAGGCAAACAAGATACTTAATTAAGTTGATTTCACTTCCCTTCTCAATGGATTTTTAAAATGTCAAACTTGCCATCAGAACAGAAACAAATCTTAAATCTTTCCCTTTCTAAGACCAGTTTATAATAAAAGTTATGAATATTTGCATATCAGAACAGGGTTACCAATAACTTCTGTCAATTTATTTGTAAGGCTAATACAGCTTCAGTTGGGGGGGGGGATAAAAATAAATCAACATAAAACACTGCTAGAGTTTCTTGTAGTGAAGAGAATAAAAACACAAAATTAGTATGGTACAGGTATCCATCTAATTGTACTTAATGATATACTGATCATTCTGCAAATAATTTGTAACACCAACAACTTAAAGTAATGCATTCCTTTACTAATCATTTTATCAAATTCTTCCCAATGTCGGCAAATCAGTACCTTATTCTCTTGCCTGATGCCAAAATCCTTAAAGTACACTGCAGGCATGCTTGATCAGAAAAGCCAAGAACTCATTTCACTCTACTATACAGTAGTTATTATTTCCTTATTTGACATCAGTTATTATTTATTTCATTTATCTGACATATCTTCTGGCTTTCATCAGATTCCCAAGACAACTTACAAAAAGGACATGAGTGCTCCACAGTATCAATCCAAATTGTACACTGTACAATGCAGAGAGTGGTTTGAGCATGATATACATGTCAGCTACACTTGCAAAAAAAACCTTAACAATTAGTTTAGTATAATTTCTGGTACTATATATTTAACTATGTGAAGTCATTTTTTTAATATTTTAATATATACAAGACATCAATCAAAATACATAAATCAACTTCCATATATGCCAATTTATCAGAATAATATGGGCTTTGTCTAAAACATGGCTTTCTCTTAATGAAAGTCTAACCTAAATCGTGTTTATTCCATTCTGCCTATTAACAATAATATACTTAACCAATTTGAAAATCCTTTTTGAGATACAAAGCCATCTTTTATATGACATTTTTATGTGCATTATTAATCCCTCATTCTTTTCCTTCCTTTAGTTTCTTCAATGTCCTCCCTCTGACAAACTATTTGAAGAAGCAGATTTACAGTATGAAACTCAAAACAAGATATAAAGCTGCAAATAAGACCCAAAAGCACAGCACAAAATGAAAACCTGATCAGAAAATAAAACAGAGAGGGGCAGGTAAAAGGAGCTCAAATACCATTAACAGCGTGCGCGCGTGCACACACACATACACACACACACACACACATACCTGAAAACAGGAAGGAGGGAGAAAACCTTCCTGGCACCTAAAAGATAACATAACGAAGGTGGGTAGCCAAATATGCCTAGGGAATTCCAAGGACTGGGTGCCACCACAAAAAGGCCTCTTTCAACTAGCTTGGCCCCCAAGAATGGGCCATGTACATTAGGGCTTCTGGGCAGAAGGTATCCCTTTAGACATATACCAAATGCTTTTTCAGGAAAGCTGACCATGTAATTGTTGGTCATCCAGCATATGCTGCTATACTGCTAATAACGAATATAAATTCAGATTACTGTAGACTAATATAAGAAATTAACAAATTCCAATGAAAAGTCAAATCAAGACAACGGACAGCAAAAATCATAGCCAAACAGGTAAATCTGGCTTAGTCACAAACTTGTACTGATCTCCCAGGCAAGTGGATACTAAATATTCTAAACTGTTTCATTGTATCTATTAGGAACAAGCTGTTCTTGCTTATGCAGCATTTCCTCTTTAAGTTAAATCAACATGCCTTGTCAGATTGTTAAAATGCAGAGTCACTGGGTGATATAAATGCAGAAGAAGCAGCTGAACTATAACCTACAATATGGTAGATAAATTGCCTTTGGGCTTTTTGAGACATTTAACACTCCTAAAAACTCCTAGTGGGGCAGGACAACTAGTACTATAGTGGTATGCCACACAAAGGAAATTATCAGACACACCAAATACAGTGTTATAACGGCACCACATAAACACAAAAGGCGCAGATATCAGATGATGTCTCCCTTTCACATTGTGTCCTGGCCAAAACCCATCTTATTTTATTGACAGCTTAAGCCATCAATAGATCCCCTGTGGCGCTTTAGTGCTGGCATTGCCAGCATGTGAAACCTCGTGCCATTTAACTCATGCAAATACAGCCTCAATGGCCGGTCCAGCCAGAACACTTCCTAGTGAGATCGCAATCTCCAGGTAGGTGACACACTTTTTATGGTCCTCCCCAGTTTACTTGGAACTTTTAAAGTGTGTTTCTGTGCTTTTTAAAACTTTTTCTGTGTTCTTTTTGTTTTTATTTTTGAATTTCCAGTGCTATGTACAGTATTCTTGCGAGAATACATGGGATTTTGAACAAGGAAGTGAACAGAGCTCTCTTTACTTCCTCCTTCATCGCCAGGGAAGCCTTTGGACAGGAGGGAACATAAGTGTAGCATGAGAAGTTATTTTGCCAGCATAAAAACAGAAAAGTTATCCCGGCAAAAGAAGGGGTTTAGGGGGGTGGTCTGATAAAGTCCAAAAAGTTATGGTTTTTTGCTGACAGGAGACAACTACACTATGGGATGGAACAAACATATTTCTTCAAACTGCATCCTAGTAAATGTATATAGTCCAGGGCTGGAGGGGGCAAACCTGCAAAATTGGAAAGAGAAGGGTTGTAAAACAATTGGAGCACTCTAGATGTGACTCTCTAACCTTCTGTTACTCAAATTGCCTGCTCATATCAAATCACCTTGTCACCTGAAAAGATATTAAAGTTGAGGAAAGCAGCCAAAAGGGCACCAAGAAATGCAGCTTCATACTTGTTCAGTGTGACACTCACATTCAGGGTATGCTATTCACTGTGCTGGAAGATGCATTAAAGCTCACTTGTTTATAGGCATCTTTGAAAGATTCTATTTTTTAGCAGGCCTTTAACCAAACTGTTTGATGACATATCACCTCCCGAGATTAGTTTTATTTCCATCTTTCCTACCACATATACTTGTGCATATGTCAAGAAATTTTAGTCAAAAAATTGACCCAAAAAACCTGGGTCTAACTTATCCACACGTCAATGAAACTATTTAAAATCTTATTCAAAAAAAAAAGGAACCACCCCCTTCTCTGAGTAAAATAGCAAAGGTGAGAGCTTAGTCTGTCCCATGAGAACTTTAAAGCAGCACCGATCTGTTGGGGCATAGAAAGATGTGCTGTGTCCACCACGACCACTTGCAGAGTTGTTCCACGTCAACAGGACGCCAAGGAGAAGGTTTCTGGAGAGACTTCTGCAAAAGACTTCAGGCTGAGAAGGAAAAATTCCTTCACCCCAGCACACTCCCTTGAGCTCTAGCTTGCCAAATAAAGACAGCAACAAGGCCAGCCTTCACTCAACTTGAGGGCTTTAATCTTTGTTTGTAGTATACTGTATTTACAATAAATATACAGAGTATAGGACAATCTCTCTTAAACCAACAAACTGCTTCGCCAAGCACCATCCACAACAAACCCACACTGGAGATAATTCCCATCTCCTTTTTATAGGCAGTTAAACAATGCCTGTTACATCAGGCATCTCAGTTGTGCATACTCTCAAATGCTAACTCACACACACACCTGCCACGGGAGTTTAATTACTTTCATTTCTAAGCTTACAGCTCCATCTTGTGGTCACATCCATGTCATTTCCTGACACGATCCCCTCTACTGTCTCTGCTGCAGTGCTGCTTCTGAACTTTTTGAATGCCTGGGTGGGAAAATGGTAGCAGTTGTGGCTTCAAGAATGGGGGGGGGGTCAGTGCTTCTTTTAGATTCTCCCAAGACAGTCTAAGCACTCACCTTTTGCCACTTTGATAAGAGCTAATATTGTACCTTAAACTTTTATCAACAAAGGAAACATCCCCTTCTCTGAATATAGTGGCAAAAGACCTTTTTAAATGCCTAAGTAGGAAATTGGTGGTGGTGGCAGTGGCAGCCAGGGCAGCTACACCCCCCTGAGGTGGTGCTGGTGCTTTCTGCTATCCACGGAATGACCTTTGACTTGCTCACAGGTCCCAAAAACCTGCCCTCAATTTATACAAGGTCTGTCTATTAAATAACGAGACTGTGTTTCTATCTTTCAGACAAATCAAGGAAAACTGATTGTGAATGCTTGAGTGGGGGGTTTGAACATGTCTGAACCAACACTCTCGGCTTTTCAGTTACTTGTCAGTTGTTGTTTAAAGCAGCTGTGTTATCTATTGTGTGCTGGAAAAATGCTAAGTTTAAAAATTTTACTAACAGATTTCTTATGTGCATAGCCAAGCGCCAGCATTCAAGCTCTAAGTTCATTTGTAAATGCTGAAAAATCACTCACAATGCACATATTATACAATACCAGAAATGTTGATGATAATGGATGAGATACAAAGGTAATCTTTTAAATGCATTTAATTTTAAAACCAAATCTATATGCACTCACCTTTCATTTTATAACCAGACCAAAGGCTCCTAGAATTGAACATTTTGATTCTGTTGTGAATTATGTATACCATATTATATTATATAGCATCTAGAGCAGAGATCCTGTTTTATTCTGGTGGAGCAAATCCCCCCCCCCCCGTGTTGTTACACTGAATTGTCTAGGATGCACATTCCAACAGTGGCCATCTCTATCTATAGCAGCCTTTCTCAACCTTTTTACCCTGGAGGACCCCTTGAAATAATTTTCAGATCTCAGGGAACCCTATGTAAAAATTATACCTACAGCTCCTTTTTTTAAAAAAATACAAAACTGTGAAAATAATAGATGCTTATTATATTCCACATTGCTAGCAATATATATATTTGATACTTGAAGGGTAAGACATTTCTATAATACAAATATAACATAAATAAAAATATATCCCTCCAAAGTAAGACAGTCTCAGTTTAATCATCTTGGCTTCTAGGGAGAGTTCAGGTTACCATGATCTGCTGCTTGAGACAGCAACATAGAATCATAGAGTTGGAAGAGACCACAAGGGCCATCCAGTCCAACCCCCTGCCATGCAGGAATACACAATCAAAGCCCTCAGGACAGATGACCATCTAGCCTCTGTTTAAAAACCTCCAAAAAGGGATACTCCACCTCACTCCGAGGCAGTGCATTCCTTTGCCAAACAGCTCTTATTGTCAGGAAGTTCTTCCTAATGTTTAGGTGGAATCTCTTTTCCTGTAGTTTGATCCCATTGCTCCGTATCCTAGTCTCTGGAGCAGCAGAAAACAAGCTTGCTCCATCCTCAGTATGACATCCCTTCAAATATTTAAATATGGCTACATCACTGACTCTGACCCGAAAGCAGCAACTAAGCAACCAGATGCAGGCTGAGAGGGAAACTGTAGCTTCCTGCCAAGGTAAATGGAAGGATTTTTTCAATAATATGGGAGTTATTCAGTCTATTTGTGACCCCCACATTCAGTTACCAGACCCAGTTTAAGAATCTTTTCTCTATCTATAATGACTCCTTTACTGTAAAGGCTCTGCCCTCTCCAAATCTAGTTTAAAAAGAATAAGTCCTACGTCACTTCTGTTAAGAGTTCTCCCATCCACAGCTGGCGCCTGGGTAGCTGACTGACCAGGGGGTTACTTGGATTACTTGGTCAGTTTCCCCCAATTGGCTAAGAGCTGTACAGTATTGCAATTCTCTTTCCATTGTTCTGAATTTTAAAAAACCCTCATTTTGCATTTGTACCTTTAAACCAGTTTTAGGCAAAACAGGTCGTCTTTTGCCTCAGTTCTGGGTCAGTGGTTGCTTGTAGGAAGCAAAACACACACACACACACATTCTTTGCTTCCTCCCTTTCCCAGGCCATCAGGAGCTTCATTATCACATCTAAAGCAGATCAAAAGCTGGGAGGAAGAGCAAGGTATTTGGCATGTAAACATCCTCTCCCCACCCCAACCCTTAAGAGGACCCTTTGAGGCTCTGTTGGGATTCAAACACACACACTCATTCCTTGCCTGGCTTTCTCTGTTGTGTGGGGGGGAGAGAAGCCATTTCAGCTCACTGTTTTCTCGCGGAACCCATGGCCATCTCTGGGGAAACCCTGGTTGAGAAATGCTGATCTAGAGCCTTGCTTTGAGAGGACTTTGCTATACACTACAAGAAGGGTGGCTAGTTTCTGTGCTTTTTTTTCCAAAAAGTGTTTCCCAACCATCACTCCATAGTGCCTTGACTCTAAGGACCCCTCAGAGCCAGCCCCCTGACAGACAAATAGCTCTGGATAGTTGTCCTCTGGTCGGAAGTTTGTTCTGGGTGGTTGCCTCTTCTGCTGGTGGTATGCATGAATTGTTCTATTCACCCCTTCCATTTACTCAAGGAAATATGAACTGCCAACTGTTCATGTCATGGTCTGTTGCACAAGCTGTTTGACACTATAGGATCCAGGTATAGAGTTTCAATTTTCTAGAACCTTAGTAGGCCCTATAAGAACATTCCAGGCCCTATAAGAATACATTTTGTTGGTAAGGCATTAACTAAATAAGCTCAAGAGAATAAAGTAGTCACAGGAAAGTTTTACAGGAAAAAAATAGGAAAAGATTCTACTGATAGCAGCCCAGTACAGACTTCTGTTAAAGTTTCTCAAGTTTGCCCAGCATCTTTGTTATCTTGAGAACCTTTGAAAGAAAGTTTTCAAATGACCTGTTAATATAGTTATTACATGTCAAAAGGAGACTCCCCTTCAAAAGCACACTAAAGACAGTTGGAAAGATTTGAAAAAAAATTAATTTTAAAAAAGATGTAAGGGGGGGGGTAGGTTCTAGTAATCAAATTACTGGCAAAACAGTTCATCTTTTGACAAAAAGTGTGGCTTGGGAGCTAAGTTGTCACTTCTCAGCTATCTGTTTAGCTTCAGTTCAGATTTTCAATGAGCTATCCAGGTGTGCTTCAGCCATCCATCCACAAAATTTCACATCCACTTAAATAACTCAAGCTTTAGCAGTAGCAGCTATGTATGAGTGATTTTTGTAAAGCAAAGATATTTTTAGCTCTCATGCATGTACCATTGTACTTGCTTTTCAAAATACTACATTCTAGATTCTGAGAATATTGCTTTATTAGGAATTTATAATGTTTCTAAACTACTTTTCCAGGTGAAACTATTCAGACCTTCCCCAGTCCCCTCTACATGGTTTATCTGAAGTATTAAAAAAAAAAAAACAGTTTCATGCCAAAGTTTGGTTTCCACCCATACAAATACATAAAAGCTGGTTACTTCCTTCCTATTACTTTGATCAAATTGTTCAAAGAAAGAAAACAGTCATGGATAACTAAGCTCTACAGAAAAAAATAAAAATAGGTAGCCGTCCCACGTATCAAATTCTGGAATGTAATCAAAGAAACCAGATGCAGACAGTATATGCCTTTCTATGATGGGTGCCACCCATCATATGTACAAAAAGGATAGCTTTGGCTTGTACATAACTAGGAGAAGCAATGACCATTCACAGCTGCACAAGAGGTCAATCTGTGAAAATGCACTATCTCAGACACTTATCAAACCAAAATTCAGGAAGTGTTTAAGAGTACAAACGTCTCCTGGAGCATCATAAAAACTCCACCTTTGTTGATCTCATACATGCTATACACTTTTCAAAAAATCATTAGTTCCTATAAAGCAAGGATGAACAACTATGGCCCTCTAAACTTTTTGGATTGCAACTCCCAAAATTCCTGACAACTGACTATGGTGGCCAAATTTCATGAGTATTTTAGATTAAAAAAATAAAATAGGAGACACAATTCCCCACCCATGATACATGCACTCTAATATAAAATATTATGCTTAAAAGGAAATTTAAAGCAATTACCAACAATAGCTTATTATCAGTCCTAAAGATTTTATAAAACCAATTTTGAATAATACTTAACAGCTGAAAATAAATCTATCCACATTAAAACATAAATGTGAAAGACTACAAAACTGGATTTTTGGATTTTGCAACTGGGTATTTCAAAATTATCTTTTGTGAAATTTTTAGATTTCCAGTTATCTTGTTTTACATAATTGGGACCATGCATGCTTCCTTTGATATAACACAGGGTGAAGGAAAGGAAAGCTACAGGTTACATGTGCCCTACAGCTCTCAAGACCCCTGCCCCCAATTTTGGCTAAAAAAAGCGCCTAAGCATCTTGGAACCAGTTTTGCCATGGGGGCACTTTAAGCCCAGTAGAGGCTTTTTTCCCCCTAACCAGGAGGTAACCCAGACGTTTCTGGCCCATGATAATTCATTCAGGATTATTTCCAGGTTAGAAAAAGGCCTAAAGCTGCCCAAGCCTAAAACGTGATGAAATTTTCCCACACACCATGTATGAGGTATGGACAATAAAACTTTTTAAAAGTTCAAGTTGGTTGTGTAAAATGCAGTTCTGCAAGGTCTCACAAACATCAATGCGTACCCCCAACTAAAACCATCTTTTCCGAATCCAACAGCTTATTTCCACTCCTACACATCCCAGTTTCTATTATGTTGTGGATCTTAATTTCTCTTTTTGGTTTTTCTCTTTGTTTAATCCTGAGACCATGTTTGTATGTCTGACATAGAATATACAGATCAATTAAGAATACCACTAAGCATTCATCATTATAGAGTAGGAATTCTAGGTTAGAGGATATGGCTTACTAGACCAGCTTTTCCTCCACAACCCCTCAATTTATAAATAAAAAACAAAAAACATTACCACTGCATTTATATATATGAAAACCAACTCAAGTCAAGATATGGGCAGAGAAGAAAGATATTGGCAGAGAAGAAAGTGGTGTGCATGTGATCTCACTGTATGTTGCTAACTCAACCTTCAACAATTTTCCTTGGAGATTTTCACACTATACTGTTATAGTGTTACTATTGCACTTCAACTGCTCTGGCTTCCTCCTGTGGAATTCTGGGCTTTGTAGTTTAGTGAGGCCTAAGAGTTCTCTGGCTGAGAGTTGTAAATGCCCCTCCCTAAACTGCAAATCCCAGAATTCCACAGGAGGCAACCATAGCAAATAAAGTGGAATAGTAACACTATAATAGTGTAGTGTGAAAATCTCCCTTCACTTAAGGCATTGGCAGGCATGTACCCAAATTCCAGGAGCCACACTTTAAAAATATTTTTACAGTATTTAAAATGATTCAAAATTTCTCCTGCTGCCCTCTAGATGTACGGATGGGGCAATCTCTCCATTTCTTCACCCCACACACTATTTTAGGTCCAGGGAAAGCCTTTCAAAATGCCTAGTAAATCAGAACTTGTGGGTGGGCATTTTTCTTAAACAAACAAAAAATAAAAAATGGGGCCTCAAATGGAGTCAGGGATGGGGAAAATACACATTCCCCACCACTGATGTAACCGGTAAAGAAAATTGTTGGAAATAATAAACCCATAGCAATCTTCATAAGAAAGCCCTCCTCCTGAGATTGTGTACCCAGGCAGTCCTTCTTCAACATAAACAAGAGTGTTTAAATCTGGATCCAACTAGATATATTTAGCTTTTTTTAGAAGAAGAAAATCTCCTTCAAGTGGTAAAAGACACCTGTTTGTCATAGCGCATAATTGCCTTCCCTATATATTTCTCATTGAGCATAATTGTTTTTTGCTTGGTCGCTGGGTTTGTCTATATGAAGCAAAAAAAAAAAAGGAATGCCCATGTAGTTTTTGATGTTTTGGCCCCCCCTGCTTCACAATATGGTGGAACAATGTGGAATACCATTAAGACAAGTAGGATTCTCCTTGCATGCCATGAAGAGTATTTTTGCTGTTTAGACAACCACACTGCAAGGTAAATAGTGGCTTACTTTGTAAGTGTGATTGCTGATACACACACACACACACACACACACACACATCAGCAAATTCTGTCATGGGAGGAAAAACAGTTTTATCACGAGGAGCACTTAACTCCCAATGTCTAATTGGACCCTCAGGAGATGTTTCTTTAAGGGAAATAGGTTGTCTCCAAGAGATGGAAAGGAAAGAAATTTTAGCCTAACACTCATTTTAAAAAAAAAAATCTTAGTTGTGAGTTCCAGAGTTCATGAAGAACTTTTTTAAAAAAAAGTTTTCTTCAGCATAGTAGTTAAAGCACCATTTAAGATCCAGTGGTTAACTTCACAAAACAAGACAACTTGCATAGGGGCTCACAGTTTTTTGGCTGATTATAGCAGCAAAACCAAGCTTGGTGCTTGCTCAGACCCTGCCACTTTCCTTTATACTAGCCTGGCACTACAGATTCATACAAAGTAAAAGACAACCACTGTTTCTGTCCCTTTCACCACTCTTGAGTGGAGAAGAGGTTTACCAATGTAACTACTGTGTGGCCAGGATACTTCAGGAACCTTAGACACACAGTGGCAAAGGAATTGCCAATCCCTCCTTTACTTTTGGGGTGGGGGGAGACTTAGGACCACTTTTGCAGTTCCAAATTTGGGAAGAAGTTATGAATGCATGACTTTTGCCAGACAACAGGAACATAGAAACTGAAAACATGGTAACTGAAAATGAATTTAAGAAGCTAAATCTTTCATAGTATTTGTGAAGCCAAAATTCTAGGATCTTAGGCTACAATATTTTTTTGTCAGCAAAATCCTGGGAAGGACAAATTAGAAAGTTTTTCAAAAAGCTGATATTGCAAAGAAAAAAATACAAATAGTCTATGAACATGACTAAACTTTGCAAGAGACAGATTGTAATTTAAAACTAACTTGCTTGAAGAAACAATTTATTTTACACTGTAACAGGAAGAGATTTTAAACAAGCTAAATGAAACAATTGCTTAATAAATCACTGCTCTTCCAGTACAATATAAAGGTAAAATTGCACATGGCCTTGTACACCATCTGGAAATACTAAACATTTTCTATGAGTGTATATCACCATTTTCTCTCCATGCCAGTGCTCTTAGCACTTATCATCTATCTTGTTAAGGGGCACAGATTTGATATGAGTCAAATCTTCTTCTCCATGGCTCCAAATGGTGAAAGTGTCGTCCACATATCAGAACCACGGTGATTCACACTGAAAGGCAGAAACAAAAATTTGACAAATGCCACAAACATCAACGGAAACCCCAGCTGGACACATCACAGACTATTATCAACCTAACAGAATGACAACTTTCAAAAGAAGAAACATCCATCCTGTGCAAAGGAGGCAATTTTGCAGTTACCACCACCAGAATCCCAGTTGAAGACATCATCGCCCATGTTGAATCTGCCCTCTACCATCTCCCAGAGGAAGAGGCAGAAGAGATAAGAGGAAAAACAGTTAGGATCCTGAGGAAGGCAAAACCACCATCCAGCAACATAACCATAAAAGAAAGAAAAGCCATCAAGGATCTCAATGCACACCCAAAAATCATTATTCTCCCAACAAAGGCAATGCCATGGTAATCATGGAAACAGAAAAATACAAACAAAAAATAAGGGAACTCTTGGACCCTGCAACATACATAAAACTCAAGCAAGACCCAACCAAAAAAATTACCAGAAAAACAAATGCCTTGATCAAGAACTCATCAAGTCAGCCAATCATACACCAGAATCTATGCAGATCAGAGGCTCTTCCACCAAGACTGTATGGACTTCCCAAGATCCACAAGGATTCCATTCCACTCCAACCCATAGTGAGTGCCATTGGATCCCCCACGTATGACTTCACCAGGTTTCTGGCCACACAATTACAAACCCACATAGGAGAAACCCCCCACTACATCAAAGACTCAGCTCACTTCATAGAAAAAATCAACAACATCGAACTGAAACCTGGAGACAGACTGATCAGCTTTGATGTTGTCTCCTTGCTCACCAAAGTCCCCATAATGGACACCACGGCACTCATCCAACGAATATTTCCAGAGAACCTCACAGCCTTGTTCCAACATTACCTCACCACAAGCTACTTCCAGTGGGATAATGCACTGGTAACTTCCCGTCTGGATTTCTGTAATGCGCTCTACATGGGGCTACCCTTGTGCTTGACTCGGAAACTTCAACTAGTTCAGAACATGGCAGCCAGGTTGATTTCTGGTGTTTCCAGAAGGGAGCTAAAAGCTCTCCACTGGCTGCCTATTAGTTTCCGGGCACAGTACAAGGTGTTGGTTATAACCTGTAAAGCCCTACATGGCTTGGGTCCAACTTATCTCTGGGACCGCCTCCTTCTGTACAACCCTCCCCGCGCACTTCAGTCCTCTGGGAGGAATCTGTTACAGCCTATGAAAACAAGGCTGTCCGTGACTTCCCAGAGGGCCTTCTCTGCTGCCACTCCCAGATTATGGAATGACCTGCCAGACGAGATCTGTCTTATTACCACCTTAGACAGCTTTAAAAAAGCTGTCAAGACGGATCTTTTCCGGCAGGCCTTTCCTGAATAACTGTCCCAGCCCAAGACTTGGCTGTCCTTTCTGAGCTGCAATCAGATTTTTTTTTTAACTATTGTATGTTTTAATTTTTTTTCTTTCTAATTTATATATTTTTAATTATTGTGTGTTTTTAATCTTTTATAATTTAATATTATTTTAAGGGGTTGGTGGGCTAGGGTACTGTGACTATGGAGTTTTTATATTGTAAGCCGCCCCTATTGCGTTGCAGAAGGGCGGGATAGAAATAAAATTTTATTATTATTATTATTATTATGAATTCTACAAACAGATAAATGGGGTAGCCATGGGTAGCCCTCTGAGCCCTGTGATAGCAAACTTTTACATGGAACATTTTGAAAAGCAAGCCCTGGAAACAGCAACAAAAAAGACCACAACATGGTTCCAATATGTGGATGAAACTTTCACCATTTGGAGTCATGGAGAAGAAGATTTGGTCTCATTTCTGAACCACCTGAACAGCATCCACCCAAAGATCCAATTCATGATGGGGGGAAAAAAGGAAGGAACACTGCCATTCTTGGATGTCCTAGTCATCCACAAACCAAACTAATGGTTAGCCCACAAGGTATACAGAAAACCCACACTCACCGACAGATACCTACACAAGAACTCCAATCATCACCCAGGACAAAAAAAGAAGCACAATAAAAACATTGGTAGACAGAGCAAAAAGGATCTGCAAACCCCACTACCTGGAGGACGAACTGAAGCACCTAAACTGGGCCCTACAGGCTAGTGGTTACTCCAGATCAGACATCACAAGAGCAGCCAGACCCAGAAAAAAACACAGGAATGAAGAAAAACAGCCACCCCAAGTGAAGATATTTTTACCATACATCAGCGGAGTCACAGACAGAATAGGGAAACAGATGAGGAAACACAGCCTCCAAACGATCTACAGACCAACCAAGAAAATCCAAGAAATGCTACACTCAGTAAAGGACAAAAGAGACCCTCTCACAGCTGCAGGAGTTTACCGCATACCATGCAGCTGTGGATAAGTTTATATAGGGACCACTAAATGTGATGTGCAAACACGAATCAAGGGACATGAGAGACACTGCAGACTCAGCAGTAGCAGAACATGTGATAAACCAACCTGAACACAAAATGTTATTTAAAAACACTGAAATTCTGGACCAGGCCAACAACTATCATGTCAGAATGCACAGAGAAGCTATTGAAATCCACAAACACCTGGACAACTTCAACAAGAAAGAAGAAACCCTAAAAGTAAACAAAATCTGGCTGCCAGTCCTAAAAAACACTAAAATCAAAACTCAGCACTTGCAAAGGAACTCTACCCAGGGACAAGGGGATTTCCAGCAGATAATGGACTGTGAACCAACCATTACCCAAACAGACATTAATCCTCCTTGCATATCTCCACCCAGAAACTAGCCATTCAAATACACAAATTTATATATCCTCCCCAACAGGGGTTCACATTATACAAACCACAGACACACTCCTACCCAACCATTCTCTGAAGATGCCAGCCACAGATGCAGGTGAAATGTCAGAAATAAACTCTTCCAGAACACGGCCTCATAGCCCAGGAAAAAAAACCACAAGGAATATCTATGGATGCCAGCCATGAAAGCCTTCGACTTCACCTTATAAAGACCATGAATGGCACAATGAACAATATCCTCTGCTTTACAGTACACACAGCAGTACTATTCCAATGATTATTTCTTAAGAAAGGCTTCTACAAAACAGAGGGCTGGGAATAACATTATATCTTAATATTGTTCCTATGTGAATGTAATGGTACAAGCCTAACTCACCTACTTGCCCAGTCAAGATGACATGAGCCCAACTGAAGTTTTGTTTAATCTATTTAGGGATGTTAGAGTGAGAGCCAGTGTGGTGTAATGGTTTGGGAGTTGGACTATGATTCTGGAGACCAAGGTTCAACTCCCTGCTCAGCCACGGAAACCCACTGGGTGACCTTGGCCAAGTCATACTCTTTCAGCTTCAGAGGAAGGCAAAGGCAAAGGCAAAGGCAAAGTCCCCCTGAACAAATCTTGCCAAGAAAACCCCACAATAGATTCACCTTAGGGTTGCCATAATCTGGAAACAACAACAAGGGATGTTAGAAATTGCTAAGGACTACCTTGACCTTGGCATAACCCTGGCCATTAATAGTGGCTGTGTCCCTAAATTGGGGAAGGTTTGAATCAGGTGTAACTCAGCTTTTCCTTTGCTCCTCCCATTTTTTGGATGTTTTGCCAGCTGGTTTTAGCCAGCAGAGTAGTTATAACAGCTGATCTCTGAAATTAGGCAACAAAAGGAGGGTTATGCCAGCAGAAGGCGAGTTCAACCAGAAGATGAGGCTCCTGTCTACTCGGAACACTCACAGCCAGTCAATCTTTGAGTTAGGACTGCACTGTAAGGCAACAAAATACAAATAACTGTTTCATTATTTAACATGATACATAGTTGCAATTCAGAAAACACAGAAGAATAAATAATTAATTTGTCTATGAGGAACACCTTTCCAAACACATAATATCTTAAAAGAGATTTAAACATAATCAGTTGACAATCCAAACCTCTAGTCTGCAACATTGTTAATGTTCACTTAAATTTTAAGGGAGAACCAAGCACAAAGACTACAAGATGAATATTCAATTAAGAAAACAGGGCCAACTCACTTTTCCATGGATTTCATAGTTCTCGTGCCAGTAGGTAAAGACATTATTTTTTAAAAAAAATTCTAGATCTTTCTAAGACTGAAGTAACAATCAACAAAAGCCTCAAAGCTCCACACCAGATAATATATATGGAAATACATTACCTAGAAAGATATCCAGGAGAACTAACTTTCCACCCTTACTGTACAGGAACTTCAAAGTAACACCTACAAAATATACCACTGTTATTTAAAAAAAATACTATTGTTATCACATTGAAGTGCAGGAGAGGGCTTTCTGCTGTGTTGTTCCAAGATTGTGGATGCATTTCTCTTTGGAGCAGTTCCCACTCCTGCTGTCTTTAGGAACTATCTCAAGATTAATTTATTCAATTAGGCCTTTTAACCATCCCATTGCTTTAAAATGGTTTTAATAATGTTATCCATTGCCCTTCAGTTATATTTTTTTAGGAACAGGTGTGATAAAATGTAATAAATAAAACACAAAATATTAAGAAAGATTTTTCTTAATTTAAGGAGAAAAATGTCATACATTTTAGATGGAATACTGAAAGAATACTAAGGAAATAACTATCTAACCATCTTACAGTTCTGAGGAAGAAGGAATATACCCTTTAAAAGGATAAGATAAACTACCAATAACTTCCACCCTGAAGGAACTGAACCTGGTGAATTAATCTTGGTGGATTCCTTCGCAAAGGCCAATCAGTTAAAATAGGTTTTAAACAGTTTTGGGACAAAAAGGCTTATCCTGACCCTTATTTGACTTTATTAAACTAATAAAATGTTTGACTCATCAATGAAGTTACTGGCTCTCAACTAGGTGGAACTCTATGAACTACAGAGGTACTGAGGTATTTCGTTTAGCAAAGTATTAGAGTCCAATCACTGAAAAAAATCTGCTTCTTTCTTGTTTCAGCCAGAGCAAAGAAAACAATAATCTACAACTTAAGCTCATAATTTTCCAATGTAACTCAACCTAAGGCCACCAACTAAGTTCTACTGCACTGTTTTGAAACAAGAATAAGCTTCTTGAAACTTCTTAATTTATTCAACTGTTGCATGTTTTCAGTTTATAATACTGTCAACTGTTTTCAATTTATAATGGTCTCTATAGTTTTTAGTCAAGCTTATTTAAGCAGTCCACAAAAAGAATGAGCTAAGGTTCTAACATGAAGTGCAAGTGTCAGTTAAAGTACCATAGGTTTCAGAAAATCCACTCTGTTGGTACAGAAAATTTCTCCAAGGAAAAGTAAGAATAAAGAGTTAAAGAGAATACACAGGTTAACTATTTTTTCATTGGGTAAATCTCTCTAAACAAGGTTCCACCTAGGAAGTGGGGTTTTTTTTATGATTCAGTCTTTCTACACTACATAATTTCCTGTTTAGTATTTCAAGCCTAAGCTAAATGATATCCTCTTTATCTCCAGTGAAATTCACAAAAGAAATTTAAAAAAAAAATTGTCAGCAGGCTCCTTGTACTTCAGGAACTTTCTCAAAAAATCTGATGAGGACATTCCTTCTATCCTTATGAAGTTTATGAAGGAAGCCAGACTTTTAAAAACACATTGTTAATAAGGTGTTTTGGTTCATCAATAAAAAAATACTACAAGCATATAACTAAGGAAGGACAACCTCAGTCCTAAACATTAATTTGGAGAAAATACCAACCACAGAACAATCTATACCACAGTCCATCCCAGAACTATGCTGGGTTAGTTTTGAACAATTTTTGCTCCCTACAGGCATACAGGATTGTTTTATATAACATCAATACCTCAGCTGAGAGCCATACAGAACATCACTCCAGGGCAAACTGATTGTATTATTATTGTCTTGTTGTTCGTGTTGTTAGTTTGGCCGCTTGCATTCATGCACAACATCACACCTAATGGGACTCTACTGCTGCCAGACAGCAGAAATCGTAACTTGTCCTATAGATCTACCGTACATTAGGCAAATATGCAATGCTGAACAGGAGCTGTCAAAAGTGGAAATGCTGTTGTAAAAGAAGCCCAAACACTTGTTACATGCTCAGAGCAATATGGTTTCTTAGCCACAGTCTACTTATGTTGCTTTGTAGTCATTTCCTGAGTAACTGCCTCATAACTATTTAACTGTTTAGTGGCTCAACTGCAACTGTTGCAAGATCTTCCACTCACCCCCAAATAGGCAGGAGGTTCTTGAGTTTATTCTTCCTCCAACTACACCACCGCCCCCCTGCTAAAAACAGGATTCGCCATTATTTCTCCATTGTTTAAGCAGAATGAAGCAACATGTGTGTGCAGCCCCGTAAATCTGTGAGAAAATGGATAACAATGTATACTAGAATTCATGAATATGATAAAGAGAGGAGAAAAACTGATGAAAACCTCCTGTCCCACACATATACTGTCAACACCTATTAAAACGTGGAGGACAAAAAACACACCAAAAAAAGGTAAAGAAAGGTTATTTTAAAAATATTAAACTAATATTGTGTCAATTCTATTCTGATTTATACTTCTCAGGCAATGAAACAATCTGAGACAGTTCCAAAAGGGAACAAACACTGCAGGCTAAATGAGGGTTACAATCAGGAATAAGCTAAGATTTCAGTCCCATCTAGATTGTGTCCACATTTCAATGCAAGACTGCAAAAGTATTCAATAACAATAATACCTCTTTAAAGATATATTTTGAAAGAAGACAAGTTAGGCAATTCAGATCAATCCTAGAAATAGGCAAGCATAAATGATTAGTAAAAATTTGGGGCAATAAGGTCATATCATCTCTTACCCAATATAAAACCTCACAGACAGATTCAGAGCCAATCTATTCCCTATTAAACTAGGGCTTGGAGTAGATTTATTCTTAGAGTCTTTCTCCCAGCAGTATCTTCCCACCCACCTCATCCTTATTCGGTAAATTTGTCAGCTTAGCAGACTCAACCAGTTTCAAAGGCACATGCAGTTTAGACATGATCTCTGTATAAAGACTGATAGTTTTTAATTTTATTAAACAAAATATTCAACTGATACCCTCAAACCACCTATATAAGCAAGCCAGTTACACTCTTGAAAAGAGGCTCATTCAAAATTCTTTCTGCAACAACAAGAACCAGGTCTCTCGGCAGTGTGATATCAACATACCCAGAAGAATAACTCTTAAAATCATGAGAACAACCTGGAGGTGAAACAGCAGATCTGTTGGGTAGTGGGTAGAGGAAGTTGGGTAGAGGAAGCAAGGAACCCTCAGTATCATGTGGGGAGGGAGTTCCAGACTGTGCTTGGAGTAATAACATTCCACAGGAGTACCCCACATTACTTTCGTGTTGCCTCTTCTTATTTGCCATTTTACAACAAACAAAACCCTTCAACAGCCTAAAGGCTTAAAACAATAAATGTAAGAGAAAACTCAGGCAATTGTTATAGCTGCTACCTGTCTTGTTGCTGGCTGACAGCCGCTAGCAGAGAGTCCTTTGGCTCTCACACTTTGCCTTGCACCTCCTGTTCTGTTAGCAAGAAATGACCAAGCACAAGCTGAACTCCAGCAGCTGCACAGGATTCTTGATCAGCCATCTTTCCCATTATAGATGTGCAATGCTACACCCTCTAATGGTATTCTTTTAAAAAGTCATTTTATCTTCTTTGGCCACCTCTTATATTAACTATTTTGTTAGAATGACAGTTACTAGGAGTATATTTTCCTCTGCAGAATTTTTCAAAATTATTTATAGCACTATGTATATGGATAAAGTGCTATAATTTTTCTAATAAGTGGTATTTAACTGTTTTTAAGGCAGAAAAATGCTTTAGTACTGCTTAAAGATTTTTTAAAAATATTAAAATGGCAATACAAATGAAGTTTAACACAAATGTATATTGAATGCATGCTAATCTTAGTTTCACTTGCCCAAGCAGCTACTGTCCACAACCAAATCATATTTCTTAAAAGTGACACAAGACTAACAGAAACAACATCTACCTTGGAGATTGTATTATTATTTCATCCTTCCTGAAAAAGTCACACATTCTCTGGCACAAAGAGACAGAGGCCACACTTGGAAAACATAGGACAATTATAAATGGATATCACCTGTCTGCTATCGATAATGGACTGGATTAGGGCAAACAAACTGAAGCTTAATCCAGGCAAGACAAAACTGCTCCTGGTCAGCCAAAAGGCAAAACAGGAAACAGGGACTCAACTTGTGCTGAGTGAGGTTAAACTCCTCTTGAAATCTCAGGTTCATAGCTTGGGCGTACTCATCCCTGAACAAGAATGCCCAGGTTTCAGCAGTGGCAAGGAGTGTGATTGCACAGTTAAAACCAGTGCACCAGCTGAGTCCATTTCTTGAGAATCCAGTCCTGGCTATGGTAAAACATGCCTTAATTATATCTCAGTCGGATTGTGGTTGTAAAGTGCTCTATGTGGGGCTCCCCATAGAAACTATTTCTGAAACTTCAGCAGGTTCAAATGCTGGGGCTATTTAGACATTTATTTTAAAAAGTTAAAGAGCTTTAAAGTCTGGCAAGGATTTCAGATATTTCACAAGTTTCTAGAGTAATGGATGTAAGTTTAAATACTTCTAGCCAAGAACAACTCCACTAAAGAATTATTCTTCCACACTTGCCATTAACAGAAACAGTGATAACAACACAACTGATAATGCAGTTAAGTTATGTTAAAAATAGTCTTGCACTCTATATGGGGACTAACTTGGTAGCTTTTCACAAGATTCACAATACAACAGACGTCTCCTGAAGTCAACTGACTGAGAGATCAAGAATTTGACTATATAGTCTTCTAAGCTGTTTCTTTGTATAGGGTAAAACAATCCAGATGAACTACTTAACTAGAGGGAAATGTATGGATAATGTATGAAAAAGTCACCTTCGGTGGAAAGAAGCACAGTGGATCGAGAGTGAATGGTTACACTACTTATTTGTAGAAAAGAGATCTTATGTAAATGAGCTTAAAAACTGAAACAATATTTAGCTGGTTGTGTAAATCAACTGCAGTACCAAGCAATCATGAATGGAAAATACAACCAAAGAGTACAAGCAGTTAAAATGGGCACTTTATGTGACTATTAGGACTAAAGTTACAAGTTACAAAGCTAAATGTATCTAAAGTGCTTTATACATAATTTTTAAAACATGTGGCCCAATGATGCCAAAGATATTTTAAGCTCTAAATATACTAGACATGGAGCCCTCAAATAAAATATGTTTCCATTACAACTGAAACAGAAAGTTGGGATTTTCTCCTCTGCAGAAAGGCTACAGATTAGTTGAAGAATATCAAGATGGGAAGGAACAATTACAAAAATCTAACCTCTGTTTGTACTAGCACTATTACTTCCAAATTCACCAACCCTCAGATTACTGGACAAAACCTAAAAGGGAAATTAGGAGGGAAGAACCTCCCTTCCACATGGCAAACCACTGGGCATTCTAAAAACCTGCTCCAGCAAGCTGAAAACCCTTGAGAGCTGGTTTTTGAGCAATGTCTAGCCCTGGGGGTGGGGAGAAAGTTCTGTTGCAGTGGTCCTGCACTAGCACAGAACTTGTTGTAGCCCAATACCTACTAAAATACATACTTGGTTAAGAGATATACAAACTATGGAAAGATTGTGGATTATAAAAGGGAAAAACAGTTGGCAGTTCAGTGGGGCAAAGTACCCCAAATGCTTCTTCGGCCTTCCCTTCCAGAACTATAATAGATTAGCCACTGATCTCACTAGTCGGTGCTTTCACAACCTGCATGCAGATTTAAACCTGTGGAGGATGTGGAGCCCATTTAATAATGTACTTACAAGCATCAACATCTCACCTATTATGTTGGCCATCCTCATCACACTTGGGCCAACCCAATTCAAAATTTATGGCTATGGTCTGCAATTCAGATGTGCACACTATGTAAACACTATCAACCACAACAAAGAATATCAAGCTTCACTATAACCCCCCACCTATAAGAGCAACTGCAGGAATCACCATGTTTGAAGTGACTGGAATAAAGCTTCAGTATTCCTTGCATAAGAAAACCCTATGAAATTCAAGGGGTCACCATAAGTCAACAGGTGACCTGAAGACACATAACACACACAAAACACAAAACTGTATAAGAAAAGCACATATCATACTTGTCATTTATGCTGGAACTTGAATTTATCTCAGGTCAAGATACAATATGCTTTCACATTAGCAATGCAATTTGTTGTGAGACACAGTTGATTTATTTCAATACCACCAAGCTCTTTTAAAAAGCTAATTAAGATTTGACATCAGTCTTTCACATAAGACAAAGATTCAGGAAGAAATATCCCAATGATACATCAATACAGTCCACTCATATACTGGGCAAGTAACATCAGATGCAGTCATGAGAAGATTTGTTAACTGATATCCAGTGGAACTTTAGGAGAGAGACAAAGTTGACTGAGCTTTCTTGGGTCAAAAATGTTTCAAACAAGAAGTTTTGGTCACAAATGTTTCAACCAAGACGTTTGGGTCACAAATGTTTCAGACAAGAAGTTGGGTCAAAAATGTTTCAAACAAGAAGTTTGTTTATTTAACAGAAATGGGTTAATCATTACAATGTTAAAGTAGGAGAGAAATGATAAACATTTTATCACTAACCAGGTTTATAACACTAACCAGGAGCAAGGATTGAGCTTCTTTTAATATAACTGTTAGAGCAACTTTTTTTCCATTTTAATTCCACTAGTTATTGTAACAAATGGAATATGTTTTGTTAAGAACCTAAGCTTTCCACAAAGTCACTATTTGTGAAATCACAGTTCTGGCACTTCAGACTGCTTACAAGAGGGCAAGATGTATAGCAAAAATACAGTATATAAAAATGTGAAGGAAGGTGTCTTGATAGTTCCCTTTAGTCTCGGTGTTTTACTCTTGCTTTAGAAGGTAAAAATATAAGTTCCTCCTCGCTATCTACAAAACAATTTCCTAGACTTCAAGGACCTGCTGTTCAAACCTCCTGCCTGCACTGAGGAGCTAAGAAAGTAAAAAAGCATCCATGCCAAGTTCAGGCTTCCCTCAGACTTCTCAATTCTCTCAGCAAGCATGCTTGAGCCTCTCTCTTATCTTGAAGATATGCTGTTCCACCCTCACATCTTACATGGAACGAAAGAGGGCAACTGTCTTGATGTCTGCACATGATGTACTTCCATTTCTTATTTAAGAGAAATTGAAAACCATGTAAAGTCTTCCTGACAAAGATCAAAAAACTATCTGTCTATAAGTATGACACCAAGAGTGTATATTATCTTTTTTTCCAGTGTCTAAAATGCTCATCATCATAGTCTCAACGTACAGACTAAGTACTAGCTCAAATTGCTGGAATTTGGCTATCCATTTATGTTAACGGCCAGTTTTCAACATTGTTTCATCTGATGCCTCACAGTATAAGCATGAGAAATATTTGAAAGTGTGATATTTTCCTGGAGAAATTTATTTCAGGACAGTTGTGAGCTGGTTATATTATCCGCACAGATTCTCAGTCAAGAATCATTGATCAAGACTTGTTCACCCCAACTTATCCAACTTCTTTGAGTTTCTACTCCCTTCTATAGAATTCCAGAACAAGACAGCAGATTTCAACCAAATATACTGCCAGGAGGAGAACCTTTCATTGCAGCCTTACTTACTGCTTGCCCTTGCCTCATGCTGATCATCATTCTTAATATGCTGACCCACTCTCAATTAGGATATGTCATTGTGTGGAGGCTGATCAGTCTCAAAAAGCCAGTAAATTTGGAAGTGGGTACTGCTCCCGATAAAGCAAGGGAAGTTGCTGCCAGACTAAAGAAGAACTTCCGCACACTATAGAAATTGAATAATTTTAGTTTGCAACAAAAGAAATAAAGGTTCGATATAGCAAGCATAACATTACAAATACTTTAGATGTACTATCTAGTTCTATCAATGCTTACTCACTTTTTAAATCAGTAAAAAATAGTCTTGATTTTCTTAAAGAAAAGTGGACTAAATGTTTAATTTAAAAAAATCCCACCCATTTTAATCAAACTGTCTCTTAATTCAGTGTGCATAGGGTTACATACTTTGTAATTTTAGGTGTTGATGTACTAGAAGAGACTATTGCATTTTACTCCATACCCAAATGAACTGTTTTTACTTATCTCAACACAACCACCTACTGAAAGAATACCATTTAATAATGTTGTCTGCTCATCTCATTTTACTAAGCCAGATATTTTCTACTCGTTAAAGTGGATATGATATACAGCCACTTAACACACAGTATTCTTAATCTCTTATTTACTGTTAAGTGTGCATATGAAGTATACTAAAGCTTTTTTTTTTAAAAAAGTATTTAATCCATATTAGTAAGTAAAAATAGGCATTTCAGAAATAAGCATTTCATCCATATTAGGACGCAAAATCATATGAAATACACCCATTATTGAATTATTTTTATTTCTACAGTTCTGTAGCTGTAAAGGTATACCCTAATATCATTTATGATAGGAACAGTGTACTGTATAGTCAAATAAATAATAAAAATTCTCCTTTCTTAACAATACAAAATAATCATTTCCAGGTACAATTTGTAAAGAAAGAATTGCTGTACATTTATTATACAGCAGAACTTATTTGTTTCTTGAAAACTGAGGGCCAACTACAGCATTATAAAGCAGAGATGAACTATGAGGGATTTTTTTTTTCATATTTCCAGTTTACAACAGAGGTGAACAGTAAGTAGACATAGATCTACTAGCAGAGCTGAATGATATGCAGTAGATCAGCAAAACAAAATGAAACAAACCCCATTGATTCGCAACTGTTTCATATGTTAGCAGCAACAAAATGACTCCCACAATGCAAACATACTGTTTGCTGCTGAAGCAAAGAAAAAGGTAAGCAGGAATTATTTTTTTCACTATGAGTTCCTTTACCTTCTGATATTCACAACAAATTTCTGGGCCTATAATACTTTACTTTTAAGTGAAATTCTTTTGCACCATGCTCTGGATGAAAGATCCCTTGAGTCTAGGGTTTTAAATAAAAGATCCTGGTCTACTGACCACGGTTGACAACACAAAAATTAACTACTCTGCAAATAGTAGTGTAAATAGACCAGACATTTATAAAAAATAAAGAACATAGTTTCCCAGAAAAATCTGATGATATATTCATTCCAGTTTCAGTACACTCACATTGGACAGACAGAAGTAAACTCAAAAGAACAGTAACAGCAAGTTTTCTCTCCACCATTCAAATGCATACCTGACTTGCAGAGTGCTTTGTCACAGTAACTCCAGTACTACACAGTATGCAAGGGCAATCTTCTTAGTAATTTTCTTTTTAGAACACAATAAAAAAGGATACAGCCTTAGAGCTCCAGTCTGAGTCCCAATCGCAAGTATCTTCTGAACAGGATCAAAAGCCAAGGCTGAAGGCTGATAGGGAAAACCATGGCGTACAGTCTGTCAAGTCAGGCCAGTCGAGCAATGGTGGGGTCAGGAAGCAGGAAAACAAAAAACAAAAAACCCCAAACATATTAAAAAGAGGTGATTTCATTTTCCTGTCACTTAATCAAGGAACCACAAGTATTTAAAAGAGCAGCATGATCTAAATGGCTCTTTACTGTATGAAAAAAACTGGTGTAGATTATACTCAGCCTTCTCTGAGCATGAAAACACTAAAATGAAACCTTAATTTCATCCTTATGTATATTTAAACAAAGCCATCCACCCATTCACCTCTCACCCGTACTGTTTTCCTATCCTAATCTGTAATGCTTTCCATCGATACAGTTGTGGTTAGGACATTTGTAACAGAATCTAAGACAATCCCTAGGAAAAGTGATGATGCAGCCAATCCTGTAAATTGCATGACCACCAATTATTAAAATGGCTTATCACTATTTTTCAGAAGTGGGCTTTGAAATGCATGTACATGCTATTCCAGTGTAGCTATTAAAAAAACAACAACACAACACCCTCTTTTACACATATACTTCTGCAACTATTAATTGCAATGGAAGTCTATGTCCTCTATCATTACAGAAATAAATGTGCCTCGAATGTCACAAAATATTGAACTGAGGTAGTAGTGTAGTAGAATCCTACATATGTAAAGTGTTTTAAAATGGAAAAACAGTACCTCACCCACCCACCCCATCTGCACCTTCAATCAGTGTAACTGGTGTAAAGATTGAGGTGGTGGGGGAAGAGGACTCAATGCAGGTAATACTAGCCAAACAAGAATGCTTCTTTATCTTCAGGATCAAGATACCCCATACCCCCAATATTCAAGGAGTGTGTTCAATCTACAAGCAAGCCACGCTACAGCCGCTTAGGCCACAGGTGTTGTAAAGGTAGTAGTGATAAGCATTAACATTCACATCATTCTGTGCTTCCATTTGGCACAGCTGGTGAATTAATCTGCTGCATCATCCTTTTGGAATTTAGACTTCAACTGCATTTACTGTGCTACAGAAATACTGTCATCAAAAACTCTTCCACCCACCCCCATCCTAAAATTACTTAGCGGGGGTATTCCCAATGTACAGCATTTCCTGAGCTGCATTTGCTGAAGCCTTTTTAAAAACCCTCTACCAAGCCAATGCTGACAATAATGCAGATAATTTGGTACCTTCTCCCCATATCCCATCAAAGACATTCTATCTGACTTCAACACCAAATACACCCCCCCCATGTTTTGCCTTGGTGGGGGAGGGAGGGAAGCAGCTCAAATATACCTGTGCATTTTAGGAATAGCCTCAAATGCAAAGGGATACATTGTCATTGGCAGAGAGAAAGATGCTTCTAAATAAGAGGGCCATCATAGCGTCATCGACATCGTCGCTGCTTCCCTCCCCCACACACACACAAAAAAATGTAAACGGATAGCCTCAAAAAGCATAGGAGTCCAATGCCTGCAGAACCCATCATGGCTACATCATCCTCCACTCCCCCCTCCCTCCCATCCATATCTTCCCAACCGGCTGTTAAGGGCTGCAGCATTCACCTTGCAGAGCTGGAAGTGCTCGGACTGGAGGGTCTCTTGGATGTCGTTCTCCCGGGCTGCAGTCTGCGGCTGTTGCGAGGAGGAGGAAGCCGAAGAGGACGACGACGAGCCCGCTGTCAGGCCGTCCAGCACCTTCCTGATGTTAAATTTCCTCATGGTCTCTTCAGCGGCGCACCCTGTTCTTCTCCCCCCCCCTCCTCCTCCTCCTCCTCCTCTCCACCCCCCTCTTGCCGTGGCTCCTACTCCCGCCTTATCACACACACCTCATATAAACCACAGCAGAGGCCAGGCGTGCAAGGAAAGAGGCAGAGAGAGGCAGGCGAGCAGAACGACGGGTCCCGGAAAAAAAGGAGGGAGGGGGAAAGGAAGGGAAGGGAAGGGAAACGCCAAATGGAAGAAGTCTCTCTCTCTAGTCCCTTCATCCAATCATCCTCATCATCACCACCACCACCGTGGACATAGACTGAGGAAGGAGTAGTAATACGGGGGCGGGGGCGTAGAAGGGGCTTCCTAACCAAGGCAGACGCCAAGGAAGGGGAGGGGGAAGGCAAAGCAGAGCAGACCCACCACCAGCAGCAGCAGCGGGGAGAGAATGGGTCTGCTCAGGGAAGTGAAGAGAGCCTTGGCAGGAAAAAAGAAAAGGAGGGAGGCACCAAGTAAATAAAGACGGTGCGAGATTAGCTCAGCAGCAGCAGCTGCACCGCTTCCTCCCTCCTGCTGGAGACACACACACACTCCCACAGGCAGGCGGGCAGGCAAATTGGGCACTTCGCTGCCGGGGGTGCTACGACCACCACCCCGTGCCACCGCCTGCCCCCCCCCCGCTCTCTCTGTGTGTGTCTCTGGGCTGCCTCAGAGGCCTCAATGCCCTTCCCTGCCTCTCCGCCCAAGCCTCAACGCCGGGCCCTCTTGGGCACGGACTCAGGCCCGCCGCCCTTGTCCCCGGCCGCCTCGCCTGGCTCGGAAAGCGAGAGGGCCGAGTCCGTGCCGAGGGTGGCGGCGGCGGCGGTCCTGCTGCTACTGCTGCTACTGCTGCTACTGCCGCCGCCCCTCCTCCTCCTCTTCTTCTTCTTCTTCCCTCCCTGGTGCGGCGGCAAAAGCCCAGCAGTGCCAGCGACGGGCGCCTCTCAGCTTCCCACCCCTTTCCCCTCCTCCTGCCCGTCTCGCAGAAGGGGAGCCGAGGCGGCGGCGGCGGCGGCTGTCATCCCGCCATGCGCCCCCCACACGCCTCTCGCCCGTCCGCCTCTCGCTCGGTGCCTCCTCAGACGACGACGGCTCCCCCACGGCTGGCCGTTGCTCTTCCGCCGCTCGCCTCAGTGCGGCTCTTGCCTCAGCGTCGCTCCGTGGTGGTGGCAGAAGAAGCGACGGTGGTGGTGGTGGTGCCGCCGGCTGCTGTCACACGCCCCCACAACCACCATCCTCTTGCCAAGCGGCGCCGGCTTCCGCTTGCCCCCCTCCTCCTCCTCCCTCTTCGCTGGCGAACACGGAAAGGCAGCCCTGCCGTCTAGGAACCAAGGGCTTCCTCCTCCTCCTCCTCCTCCTCCTCCTCTCCTCCCTCCCTTCCACCGCCACTGTGTGGCAACCAACCGCCGCGGCTGCCTCCTTCAGCGGCTGGTGGTGGCGGCGGCGGCACAGCAGCGGAGCATGCGCGCTCCACGGCCTCCGACAGCACCCGGATGTGGCTGCTTCTGTGGTGTTGTTGTTGTTGGGTGGCTGGCAGGAGGGAGGGCAGAGCGCAGGGTCCTCTCAGCCCCTCCGAGCAAAGGGCAAGCGGCGGCTGAGCCAGTGCGCCTGTATTTGGCGGGCGGCGGAGTCCCATTGAAAGGAGTGGCCTGCACTTGTGAAGAAACGCGCGTCGGAGCGGGCGCTACCCGTGATAGCAGCCGGGTGGGCCAAGCCTCCTGTTGCCTTCCTGGTGAGGAAAGGCTGGCCATCCACTACATTCTTTGCTGAAAGTCTTCCTCTCTCTTTTTTTTTTAAATATTAAAAAAAATATTTACATTGAAGTATAATACAGTTGTCCCTTCATATTCACTGGGAAAAAGAATTCCTGTGAATACCCAAATCCGTGAATACTCAAAGTCCCATTATATGCTCCCTCTGGCTTTTCTTCGCAAACAAAGATTCAGGAAGGACTCATCCCGCGTTTTCTGCAAGCGCACTGATGACTAAAAAGGCCAATCCGAGATAAACAGGTCCAGTCGCAGAAAGCACAGCGGAAGGTCTCCTTGGGTGATGTTTTTGGGTTGTGATTCTTTCTGCATTGTCGTTTCTCTTCAAGACTTGTTCAGTGTGAGTTCTCAAATAAGGCTGCAGCATTGTGGATAGTGCGTCTCCATGCCTCCTGATGTGAGGCCAGGGTGGACCATTGTTGGTGATCAATTTGGCCGAGCCTGAGATGTTGTTTCAGGGAGTCTTTGTATCGCTTTTTTGGAGTGCCCCTCTTACGCTGACCTGTGGCGAGTTCACCGTAGAGTAGTATTTTTGGGAGGCGATGGTCCTCCATCCTAGAAAGGTGCCCTGCCCAGCGCAGCAGCGTTCTCAATATCATGGCCTCAATGCTGGGGGATCCCTGCTTGCTCAAGGACAGCAACATTCGTCACATAGTCGGTCCAGTGTATATTTAGGATTGTGCATAAACAGCGCTGATGAAAGCGTTCTAGGAGTTGTAGGTGGTGGCGATAGGTGACCCATGTTTCAGACCCATAAAGGAGAATAGACAGTACAATGGCTCATAGGAAAATGGTGTCCATTATATAAGATGGCAAAATCAAGGTTTGCTTTTTGGATTATTATTTTTTTAAGAATATTTTCAAACCGTGGATGCTTAAATCCATGAATGCCAAATCCATGAATATGGAGGGACAACTGTACAGCCTATACCTTAAACACAGTGAAATTAAATATATCTTATTGAAGCATTTTGTCTCAGTATATCAATAAATTTGTCAACAAAATTGACAAGTCTCCCTCTCTTAAGCAACAGGCCTGGGGCTTGCTGCAGAGGGAGAAAAATGCAGAGGATCCTGCCTGCATTGCATCTCATTAAGCCTACCGTGGATAGTTTTAAATTGTGAATGTTAAACTGTGTACTGGTTGTTTTAAAATGTCTTAGTCTTACTTTTTTTTTTTAATGGAAAAGGTTTAACTGATAAGGTTTTTTTAACTGATACTATGTTTATGTGTTAATCTGTTCCCCTTCATCCATCCACAGGGAGAGGTGGGTAAGAAATAACTAAATAATAATAATAATAATAATAATAGAATCATATTTTCACACCACACTGTTATAGTGCTATTATTTCACTTTAACTGCTGTGACTGCCTCCTGTGGGATTCTGGGCTTTATAGTTTAGAACTCTGGCTGAAAGTTCTAAATGCCCTTTCCTACACTGCAAACCCCAGGATGCCACAGAAGCCATTAAAGCCAGAGCCGTTAAAGTGGAATAATAGCACTATAACAGTGTGGTGTGAAAATCTCCTATAGAGTTGGAAGAGACCACAAGGGCCATCTAGTCCAATCCCCTGCCATGCAACAACAACAACAACAACATTAAAATATATTATGAGCATGAATAGAATATTGTTATCATTCTATAAGATAATAATATTATTAATAATATTAATTTATTATTATTTCTCTTTATTATTTTAAAGGGAAAGAAAAGAACAGTCATGTAGGTCCAGCCAGACACTGCCTAATCTCAGGACAGTCCTTTCCATGGATTCCCTGCCCCCAAGAGCATGGATGCACTGTTTCAGGGCCTTGTATCCATGTCCGCTTGCCCTCCAAGGATAAGAGGGTAATGGTCTTTAGGGCACTAGTGCTGGGACTTGCAGGTATGTCAGTCCAGATGAGCTGTTCCTGTTTCCTTTAACTGTTTTCCACACTTCTTCCAAGTTTGTAGGGCTGAGGAACTGACCTGGAACAAGTTCAGAGGGAGAGAAGGAGTTACAAAATAGCAAAAACAATAGTGTTTTGGGTTGCTTTCATAGGATGGTGTTGTTGAGGGTGAGCTGTTGGAAGAGATCTCTGCCTTGAAATCAGGGAAGAGGGAAGTGTCCTGCATAGTTAAGCGAGAGTTTAACTATGATGTTGATGCCTAGAGATTGTTTATCGTGGGTAAGGTCATGTTGTCCACCAAAAGGGGGTGACAAGGAGCAGGGTCTTCAACATGAGTACCTTCAAAGGTATAGTGGAATGTTTGGTTCATTTTGGGACCAGCAGGTATGTAAATGAACTAGATTTTTTTTTCCTTCAACCACCACACCCCATGTTTTCAAAGTTGTTTTTAAACAAAAACAAAGGTAACATATAAAGATGAAAAATTTTAATGGTAAAAAATAAGATGAAATAACTAGACTTGCTTCCATTACTAACAAGAGCTGCATTAGACACTTCAGTTGAGACAATTTTAAAGCTATTACAAGATATTTGGAGGAGGGACTGGCATAAACATTCCAAACAGATGCAGAATCTACAGATATTTTCATATTTGGCAATAAGGTCTGTGACTTTGTGCACACATATCTAGGGCATACCTAACTGAACATGTTGGGGCTGATTTCCAGTGAGCATGAATATAATCAGATTGCATAAATTACAGTCAAACATCTCATTTTCAGGCTTTCTGTTTCATGTTAGTGCTGATAATTCATAAGAAATGTTAAATTTACAGTCCAGCTAGGGTAAGTTTTAGGGACCAACTAAAAACAGAGCCACTTCAAGCTATCTCTGTTCAAGTAACCTCAATCTGTTGATATTGTTGGGTCTTAAATTTAATCCACTGACTGTCCAATTCTGTACATATCTACTTAGATAAATCTGATTCAGTTCAATAGGACATATTCTCTGGAAAATAAGTAGTAGATTGTGACCTGAAACTTTTCTTGTGCATCCAGGTATATCTGTGTTCTTTGGTCACAATCTAAGAGAGAAATACACACATGTAAACTTAATTTAATTCAATGGCTATAAGTATAATTAAGTCTGCCTAGTAAACTGTGTTATGGGTAAAATGTACCTGAGTTTCTGAACAGCTTTTGCTATTTCTATCCCAGAATTATTTAAACACTGGACTCCTGACTCAGGCCATGAAGTTTAAAGGCCTGAAATCAAATGGTCTGAGGCTTAGTTTAGTGTTGCAGCAGAATTATTTATTTATATAAAGTATTTTTACCCTGCTCTTTAGCCCCAAAGGCTCCCAGAGCAGATTACATACATCCTTAGGAAAGACAATCTCCCTTCTCACAGGCTTACAGTCTAAATAAAACATGACACACAAGGCATAAAGATTGCTGAAACCAAGCCTGAACACCAGTTTTTAAAGAATGAGGTGGGAATAAGGAAACAGTATCTGGATATCCTGAAATGGACTAATGAACTTTTAATGTGCATGTGTAGACTGATGTTTTTGAATGCTTCCATTTGTATGGGTTTGTGTTTAACTCTGCAACAAAAATAATATGGGGGAAGCAAGTGGGGTTAGACAGTTTTTCCCTGATGTACTAATATTTGTCTGTAGAAAAGAAGATTATGTGAAAATATTCAAAAACTTGCCTCCACCTGTAATTCTGAAATGGTATAATGCACTCTGCTGCCTCAGGATTCTGTCACCTCATTGGGCTGCATATCTGGATTAGGTCATTGTGAGGCACAGAGGTGTTATAAGGCCTAATGCCCTAAAAGCACCAGAACCTTTTGATCTTGGAAGCTAAACAGGATAAGCCCTTGTTAGTACTTGGATGGAAGACCACCAATGAATACCAGGTGCTGTAGGCGATATTTCAGAGGAAGGAACTGGCAAAACCACCTCTAAGTATTTCTTGTCTAAGAAAATCCTGTGAAATTCATGGGGTTGCCATAAGTCGACAGGCAACTTGATGGCACATACACACAAAGCATGATTAAAGTTAGGTAAATGTTTATTTAAGATGATGCATGATAGCATTAGCACAGAAAACAAAGAGCGGAGCATAAATGCAAATACATTCATGCAAATACAAAGACATTTTTAGATTTGGGGGTATATTGAAATTTGGAGCAGGGTAAATTTTAGTATTAGGAAAAGTCTGTTTTTGATTCAAAAATCTTTTGATTTATTAAAGTTATACCTTGCTTTTCTGTGAAGGCATTTAACAATAATACAGTTTAAACCAAAGCAGAAATACAGGTAAAACAGAAGCAGATAAAGAATGAGTTAAAACATAAAAAATACACTCAAATAGTGGGAAACTCTTTAGCAGCCTTGTTATGCGCCTTTAAGTCATTTCGACTTATGGTAACCTCATCACAGTGTTCTTTTGGCAAGATTTGTTTGGGTGGGAGTTGGTTTTGCCTTCCTCTTAGAGGGTGACTTGCCCAAGATCACCCGGTGGATTTTCATGGCCGAGCATGGATTGAAACCCTGGTCTCCAGTAAGAGTCCAACACTCAGACTGCTACACCACATTGGCTTCCTCTTCAGCAGCCACCCAGTTTAAATGCTGGAGATCTGCCTTCCTAAAATGTCTTTGTTGGGAGAAGGACAACGTAAAAGAAGCCAGCGCAACTTACTTTGGCAGGGCTGTGGACCCTATGAGAAGCTACTGTCAAGTCCTCTCTCATATCCCTAGCAAATACGGGATGGAAGAACTGAGAGGAAGGCCTCTGACCTCCACAGCTGTCCATGAGAGATGCTCCTATTTAATCAAAGTTTAATAGCACTCATGTGTTGCTCAGATTGTGCCTTTGCACTGTTCAGTGTGCTCATTCAGATAATTTTGAGGGTCTAGCTCTGTTCAGGGGCCATTTTACATAATTTCTCACTATTCCACTTTAACTGCCACGGCAACATCCTGTGGAATTCTGGGATTTGCAGTTTAGTGAGAGTCATTTAGAAGTCTTAGCCAAAGAACTGTAGTGCTTCTCCAAATTGCAAACCCCAGGATTGCATAGTATGCCATTATGGCAGTTAAAGTAGACTATAGCATTATAACTGTGTAGTATGAAATGTCCCCAGGTAGCTAGAATGAGGGTTTAAACTATATAAGAGCAAGCGGCTGTGCAGATTGAGCCTACTTTTTTACACACTTCAATGCAACTAGAACTCTTAGTGTAGTCAGAGCCCTTCAGGCCTTATTAGGGAAGTCATTCAGGCTGTCACATACTGGGACATAGGGAGCAACACCTGCACATTACGCAATCCTCACACATTTAGGAGTAACATAAGTCCTTGAACCTGACTTTTGTATGCATGTATGGATGCATAATTGTATGGCAGTCCTTAATCCCAGAAACAGATCATGAATAAGATGGTAGCTGGATTAAGTATAGTGGCCTAAATTTATGGATTAAGGGTGTTCAGGATTTACACTGTGTGTTCTTGTTGTATGTGTGTTTACATGTGTGTGTGTGTATTGGGGTACATAGATATATTCAGATTTTATTTACTATCTCTGTTCATTCTTCATTTGTACTCAGGCAAAAAAATAAAATAAAAATCCTTCTAAATCCAGAATATAAAACAAGCATATAGACAGAATGAACAAGTGTTTGTCTTTGTGAATTAATAAACACATATTCACTCTGTGTAAACATGTAGCACCCTACAGCTTGCATGGAGCACAATGCTTTTTGTCCCTAAGGAGCTGCTATGATAAATTCAGAAGAGGAGTGCAGAGACTATCTGAGGGTGATTGGAAAACCTGAGAGAACTGAGGGATACTCAGTATGTGGAGAAAAAAGAACAGGACTGTCCTAACCTCTCAACACAGCTTGCATCCAGAAACAGCTTTTGAGGCCAGAGAGTGGTAGGATGCATTCTAGAGTTTTGTTTTAGTCCAAGGCTGTGTAGCAGATGACAGGCCCAAGACCCTAAATTGACATTGATTTATTAGTTCCATCCCACCCTGTTTATTGTATCATTTTGAGACTTATATTGTTTGAATGGTTCCTATTTTCTTCTTCCCCTCTTTTTCTCTTATTAAATTAATTCTTGTCAAAAGATGTCTAACCTTCTTTAGCATTTGTATTCTCTTTTTAGAATTTTGTAATGTTTTTGCTTGGTAATTAAATATTTAAAGTATTTCTGTATCGTCTCCCAGCCCACAAGGGCTCCCAAGGCGACAAACAAATAAAAAGCAATTAAAACAATACAAAGAAAAACATTTTAAACACATTAAAATACTCTACAAACTGCTAAAAGCAGTCTAAAAACAATCCTAGAATCCAATCTTGAAACAGTTAAAACAGCAGTTTCAAACATTGAATGCCATGCAGAAGAACACTGTTTGGGCTGCCTGCCGGAAGCTTAAAAGAGAAGGGACCAACCTAACTTCCTTGGGTAGGCAGTTCCACAGTCAAGATGTTGTTACAGAGAAAGCCCTGCTACATGTAACCACCAACCTAACTTCATGAGGTGTTGGGACATGCAACATGGCCTCCTCTGATGATCTCAAATTTCTGGCAGGTTCATATTGGAGGAAACGATATTTCCGATATCTTGGCCCCAAGTTGTTATAATGCTTTAAAGGTCAATACCAGCATCTTGAATTGAGCTTGGAAGCAAATTGGAAGCCAGTGTATTTCTTGCAGGACTGGTGTTATATGGTCTCTAAAATGCATACCTGAAACAAGTCTGTCTGCTTCATTTTGCACTAATTGCAGCTTCTGAAAACTTTTCAAGGGCAGCCCCATGTAGAGCACATTACCGTACAGTAGGACCCCTGTATCCGCTGGGGATTGGTTCTGGGGGTGGGGGGATGGATACTGAAAATCATGGGTAATAGGAAACACCATTGAAAATAATGGGACTTCTGGTTTAAAATACTGTAGAGTTGCCTTGGAGGACCTAGAAAATGGCTAGAGAGGACATATTTTCTAGGAAGACTCTATGGTAGGTGTGCTGTTTTGTGTCCTGTGGATAATTGAATCAGTGGATAATGAATCAGTGGATATGGGGGTCCTACTGTAGTCTCATTGAGAGGTAGCTGAGGCATGAGCCACTGTGGTCATATCTGCCTTCCCCCAAAAAGGGTAGAGCTGGTGCACCAGCCAAATCTGGGCAAAGGCTCTCCTGGCCACTGCACCAACCTGGCTTTCCAGGAGCAGCACTGGGTCCAAGAGCACCCCCAAACTATGAACCCGATCATTCAGAGGGAGAGCAACCCCATCTAAAACAGGCTGTGATCTCAAGCCCAGGTTGGTTTTCCTACTGACCAGCAGCACATCCATCTTGTCTGGATTAAGCCTCAGTGTAATCACCTACATTGAATCATTTACTTCATCCAGACAATGGTTCAGAACTACAACAGCCTCCTTGGCGTCAGTGGTAAAGGACTGGTATCATCAGCATACTGATGACACCCAAGTTCTGGATGACCTTTCCCAGCTAGACTAATGGCCGAAAGGCTGAACAACAGTCCCCCAGCACCATGCTCTAGGAACATCCAGCCAAGAAAGACTAGAACACTGCAAAGCAATGCCTCCATGTCCCATATGAGCCAAATGACCCAGAAGGATACCATGGTCAGTGGTATCAAATGCTGCTGAAAGATCCAGGAGGACCAATAGGGACTCACTTCTCCATCCAACTCCCAGTATAAATCATCCACTGAGGCTATTTCTGTCCCATAACCAGATTGAATCCAGATTGGAATGGCTCCAGGTAATTGTTTCATCCGAGAAAGCCTGGAGTTGTGTTGCCACCACTTGCTCTAGGACCTTACTCAAAAGGGGTAAACTAGAGACTGACTGGAGAGGTGGGGTCAATAAAAGTTTGTTTGTTTTTCAACAAAGGTCTTACAATTGTTTCTTTTAGTGAAGCTGGAATACAGTTGTCGCTCCTTATCCACAGATTTGGTATCCATGAATTTAAGTATTCACGGCTAGAAAATATTCTTAAAAAAATAATCCAAAAAGCAAACCTTGATTTTGCTATCTTATATCAGGGACACCATTTTGCTGTGCCATTGCATATAATGGGACTTGAGTATTCATGGATTTGGGTATTCACGGGGGGTCCTGGAACCAAACCCCAGTGAATATGAAGGAACAACTGTATAGCCCTCTTTCAAAGAAGCATTTACAACCTCAGCACCCAATTGGCCAGTCTTCTTCTGGCAGCTTTAATTTTCCAGGATGGACATGGGTCTAACAAACGAGTGGCTGTCCTCACCTCTCCAAGCAATTTCATCATGTTGAATAACTTGAATCTCATCTATCAAAACTGGACAAGTATATTCCTCACTTACCTCCCCAGACTCTACCTTCAATGCGGAGTCCAAATCAGAATGAATCCAAGCAATTTTCTCTGCAAAGTATTTAGTAAATTCATCACAGCATTTTTATGAGGGCTCTTCCTCAGCAGTCTGAGCTCTAGGATGCAATAGTCCTTTAACTACTTGGAACAGCTGCACTGGACAAGAGATGATGTAATAGAGACAGCAAAGACAGTAAAGAATAATTTTGCTGCCCTGGCAGCTTCAAAGTAGATTATAAAATGGACCTTAGTCCATGCTCATTTGGATTCATCTTGAGTCACTGTCATTCTAGTCACCTATTCAAGTGCTTCATTGCCCTGGTTTCCTCAGAAACCCAAGAGCCTGTGCTCTGCTACCAAGTAAAGGACTCTTAGGAGCAACTGTGTCAATTGCCTGGGTTATCTCCATGTTGGCAATAGCATTTATATATTTATTTATATGATATTTCTATACCGCTTATCAATGCCAAAGCACTCCCTAAGCGGTTTACAGTGTTTTTTAGCTAATTGTCCCCCAACAAGCTGAGTTCTCATTTTACTGACCTACAGAAGGATGGAAGGCTGAGTCAACCTTGGAGCCCTCTGGGATCAAACTCATAATGTTGTGGCTTATAGTACTGGCATTTAACCACTGTCCCACCAGGCGTCCTTAGTTCCACAGATCAACCAGGGCATCAAGAGAATCACCAACTCTAGAAACTGGAAAATCCCCCAGAGCAGTCAGGAATCCTTTCAGATCAGTTAGTCTCTGAGGGTGGACCATTTCAATTGGTCCACTGTCCCTGCCGAGGGTAGAAGTCCCAGCAACTTTAAACCTTATCAGGTAGTATTCTGTCCATGACAATAGGGTTCTTTCAAATCCTGCTACCCCCAGAACACCATCATCCTGACCAGCAAAAACCAGGTCAAGAGTGTGGCCTGCTACATGTGTAGGGCCAGATATTGAGACAGGCTCATGGTTGCCATGGAAACCATGAAATCCTAAACTGCCCTGATGAGGGTGCTTCAGCATGGATGTTAAAATCCCCAAACACAATAAGTTTGGCGCTCTGTTCTCATCCTCAAACAGGATTCACAGTTCCCAATTCAGCAAGTCATAGTAGAAAGAGGTATCTGGTGTCAAACAGCCCAAAGTCAAGAGTCAGATTTCCAAGGAGTCACAGTAAACAAGATCTTAAACAGTCCAGGGGTCATAAATCTGGTAAACATACTTTTGCAAAATGAGCTGTCAAGAGGAAGACTGAAGTTGTACTCAGCAAGGTAGCTGTTGGTTGTAACTTCCTTACATAGGCAGTATGCTCAGCCAACCCCAAGATCCCAGGCAGTACTTAGGGAGCGTATTCCACAGCTGTGCTCCTCCCAGTGCCTTGATTGCAGGCTCTCAATTAGTGGTCTTATGCTGGTCTATGACCATAATAAATTATTGAATTGAATTAATGGTCTGGGCCAGATGCCTAAGCCTCTGCATTTCTTTGGAACTGGAGGGGGCTCTCCTCTAGCTCCTCTTCCTGACCTGACCTGCTGAACAGAAGGAGGACTTGTCTGGCTATCAGGCACCTGGGTGCCAGTTACATGGCAGTTTTTGTCGCAGGGCGTACTGGGACTTCCTGATCCCGTATTCGTCCCTCACTGTTTAAACAATTTTTGTCCCTCTTATGGAAATCCCGGAAGAGCCCATGATTCATATTTACACGGCATCAGGTCCCGTATTTTTTCATTTATCCTGCACTCTTATATCCCGTGTTTTTGCTGTTTACACTTCTTTAGCGTACCGGGATTTGTTTTTTGTTTTTGGCTGTCAATCAAGGATGCGATTACTCGTGTTTTCACAACCTCAGTGACGTACTTCCTTTAGAGTTTCGCGCCATGAGTGATGCTATTGGCTGGCTGGGGCGGGGAGAGAGATCAGGGGGCAGAGGCTTGCATTTGTCCTGTCTCTTTAAAATGTTAACCCTTTAAGCAGGGGCAGCTGTGGAGTGATGGTTTCAAGCCAGTGACACACAAGGCATTTTGAAAGACCCAGACGCTGGCATTTTTTAATTTTTTACTCTGCCTTGAGGGAGGGAGATGAACGAATGTGTGATCTTTCGCTCAGACACTGGCACAAACCTTCGTGCAGCTGGAAGGAGGCAGGAACGATCAGGGTTAAACCCTGTGCTTTCCTTTTGAAATCAAGCCGAGTGTGGGTGGTGGTGGTGGAAGAGGCTTGCAATTGCCCTTGTCTCTTTAAAATGTTAACCCTTAAAGCAGAGGCAGCTATGGAGTGAAGATTTCTATCCAGTGCAGGTGGATAGGCATTTTAACAGACCCAAACGCTGGCATTTTATACTGTGCCTTGTGGGGGGTGGTGAATTAAAGTGTGTTCATTCGCTTAGATGCTGGCATTTTTTACTGTGCCTTTGGGGGGGGGTGATGAATGTTTGATTATCCATTCAGACCCAGGGAGGGGACCAAGGCAGGGGATGATTGGGTGACCTTCTGCCCACCACGATCTCTTTGTAACATGCAGTTGAGGAAGAGGTTAAAGCTGAAGGGTTTGCAGTGTAGAAATCCATTTAAAGAGGTGATTTAGTACACACACACACACACACACACACACACCCAAACCTTCGTGCAGCTGGAAGGGATGCCTTTGTTTTCGGCTGGTGAGGCTGGATCTGTTGAACAGGTGACTGACCCATCCTTTTCTGGTCGCTGCTTCCTGAGTCTGCCCCCAGTCACCATTTCCGGTCATCACCTAGTACTGAGATAGCTTGTCCCGGGCTGTTTGCATTTCCGATTTTCCGAATCCTCCAGTGACTTTTTAAAAAACTGGCACAAACCATGGGACTGGAAGTCCCGCAGGTGGAGGGATGAAAGGTGGGCCCCCTTCTGAAAATCACGTGCCCAACCCGATGTATGTGTAAACAACCAGGTTTCGACACGAATTCTTCCCACTACATTTTCATCATGTAAACGGCACCCTGCTGTTACTCTTCCAGCATTTCCCTCATCTACCAAGCTTTTAACTCTGTCAAAAAAAGGGGGGAAGAGAGAGAAACAGTCTGGCATGACTTGTTTTGGAGAAACCCATGTTGACTTCTGGTTATCATGGCATCCCTTTCTAAGTGCTTACAGACTGTGAAGTCAAAGACTTTCATGGCTGGCATCCATAGATTTTCCTTGGGTTTTTTTTTCTGTGCTGTGAGGCCGTGTTCTTGAAGAGTTTATTTCTGATGTTTCACCTGCATCTGTTGCTGGCATCTTCAGAGAATGGTTGGCTAGGAGTGTGTGTGGGGTTTATATACTGTGTACATATCCTTTCCAACAGGGGATCACGGTATATAAACCCCACACACACTCCTACCCAACCATTCTCTGAAGATGCCAGCCACAGATGCAGGCAAAATGTCAGAAATAAAATCTTCCAGAACACGGCCTCACAGCCTGGAAAAAAAAACATGGAAAATCTATGCTTACAGACTGTCTGTTTAATGATCTGCTCTAGAATCTTTCCTGGTATTGATTGTCAGGCTGACTGGGCAATAATTGTTTGGGTCCTCTTTTTTCCCTTTTTGAAGATGTGGACAACATTTGGTCTCTTCCAGTCTGATGTCTCTCCTCATGTCATCCAGGAATTCTCAAAGATTATTGACAGTGGTTCTGAGATTACTTCTGTCAGTTTTTTAAATACCCTTGGATGAAGTTTATCTGGCCCTTGAAACCTGGATTCATTTAGTGTAGCCAGGTAATCCTGAACAACCTCTTTACCTATTCTGTGCTGTATTTCCTCTACTGCATCATCTGCTCCATCTTCCCCAGGTTAAGTGGTTTTCCTTTTGGGAGAAGACTGAGGCAAAGAAGGTGCTGAGTAGTTCTGTCTTTCCTCTGCCCCCTGTTAGCACTTCACCATCTTCTCCACACATGGCCCTACCATTTCCTTGTTCTTCCTCTTGCTACAGACATAACAACAACAAAAAAGCCTTTAAAAAATTGTTTTTAACCTCTCTAGTAAGCCCGACAGGGCCAGTTTAAGTGTACCACCAAATCTGCATCTGCGGGGAGCCTCACAGCCAGAGGGGGGGCACATCCTAACCTAAAACAGGAGGAGCAAGAGAGCAGCCCAAACCCTCCTGCTTTGGAGACAGGAGACACTGCTTTGCAGCCCCCCCACTCCCTCCTCAGGTGGGGGTGGGGGTGGGGCAGTAGCACTGACTGGGAAGCTTCTGGTGGAGACAGAGGGACATGCTTGCCATTATCTGTATGAATGGAGGAGGGGAGAGATTCTACAGGAATATTGGAGTTTGGAGTTTGGAGACAGTGCCTGAACCAGCTGGGAGGAGGAGGAAGGGAGAGGGAGAGGGAGACCACTTTGTTTGAGGCACAGAGAATGAGAGATGGGAGGTATAACTCACTGGGATTTTTGTGTGGGTGCACATGTGCCTTCAAGTTGCCTTTAGACTTATGGCAACCCCATGAACTCCAAAAATAAAAATGAGATGTGGTTGTTTATTCAGGACACTAAATTCATTGAGATATAATTCCCCTATAAGTGGTATGTTCCTCTGCTTAATTAGACAGTGGCTAGTTCATACATGTGCTTCATGAGCTACCTTATGTATTGTTACTTGCAGCATAAACCTAAAGCAAAATCAGCTGCACTAAATAGCATTGTAGCATGAAGTGGACATCTTCCAGATTGTTTTGCAAAGTTGAAAAATGAACACAGAACTCACACACATCATAGTCTTTAGGTAAAGGCTGTAAATGTTTCAGTTTCTCTTACCATGTCAGCACGTTTTCATTGCATCAGTTAGTGAGTTTGGATTATATTTCTCATTTAATATATGTTCAGCTGTAATTATTACAGTGGCAAAACACTCTCACATTGTGGTTATTTAATTTTTTGTCCTCCTCATCCTTTCCATCCTATCTTAATCATAGAATCATAGAGTTGGAAGAGATCTCAAGGGCCATCCAGTCCAACCCCTACCCTGCAGAAATACACAATCAAATCATTCCCAACAGATGGCTATCCAGCCTCTGTTTTAAAACCTCCAGCGGGGAAGACCCACCACACTACAAGGCAGTGTATTTCACATCCGAACAGCTCCTACTGTCATGAAGTTCTTCCTAATGTTTAGGTGGAATCTCTTTTCCTGTAGTTTGAACCCACTGCTCTGTGTCCTAGTCTCTGGAGCAGCAGAAAACAAGCTTGCCCCATCCTCAGTATGACATCCCTTCAAACATTTAAACATGGCTATCATGTCACCTCCCAACTTTCTCTTCTCCAAGGTAAACATACTCAGCTCCCTAAGCTGCTCCCCATAGGCCATGGCATCCACACCTCCCACCACCCTTCTCAATATCCTTCTTGAATTGTTGTGAACTGAACACAGTATTCCAAGTGAGGTCTGACCAAAGCAGAATGGAGTGGTACTATTACTTCCCTTGATCTAGACACTATACTCCTATTAATACAGCCTAGAATCACATTGGCTTTTTTTTGCTGCTGCATCACACTGCTAACTCATGTTCAGCTTGTAGTCCACTATTTCTCTTCTTTGAGCACAACTATACCATTATGTTAATTGCTAATAAACAAAAAAAATATTATGTTAGTGCCTATAATATATTGGTGACAAATTATATAATATAGTACCCCCCTTATTCACTGTGAATTGGTTCGGGGGTGTGTGGATACTGAAAACTGTGTATAATAGTGAATGCCATTGAAAATAATGAGACTTCTGGTTTAAAATACCATAGAGTTGCTTTGGAGGACCTAGAAAATGACTAGAGAGGAACATATTTTCTAGGAAGACCCTATGGTAGGTGTGCTGTTTTGTGTCCCATGGATAATGAATCCGTGGATACAGGAGTCCTACTATAATATGAACATCCTGTACTGTGAATAGGTTAGATTACACTGACCTGAGATAAACATATGGCTCCCCCAAAATAAAGCATTGTAGGCCCCCACAAAATCCCTTAAACTGGCCCTGAAGCCTGAGCTCATTCTGCATTTTAGCTTTTCTGACTTTCTCCCTACACATGCTGGCTCTTCTTTTGAATTCCTCTTTGGTGATTTCCCCTTTTGTCCATTTCTCCTACATGGCCCTTTTAAATCTCAGCTCAGTTGAAAGTTGTTTATACATCCATCCTGGTTTCATTAGACACCTGCCATTTTCTCTCCTTATTGGAACTGTTTGACATTATGCCTTCAATATCTCACTTTTAAGAAACTCCCATCCTTCATGAACTCCCTTCTCTTTTTGTATTTCTGACCATGGGATCAGACCCAGTATTTCCCTAAATTTACTGAAATCAGCTTTCTTAAAGTCTAGAATGTGTGTCTGACTATACTTGGTTTCCTCTTTCCACTGTATAACAAACTCCAGGAGAACATGGTCACTCATGCCACGTCCACCCCATTAACCAGGTCATTACTGTTGGGTAGGATCAGCTCTAAAGTAGCTGATCCCTTTGTTGTCTCTTCCACCTTCTGGACAGTGAAATTGTCTGCAAGGCAAGGGAGGAATTTGTTGGACCTTATATTCTTGGCAGAGTTGAACTTCCAAAAAATACCAGGGTAGTTGAAATCCCCCATTACTACTACATTTCTCCTTTCTGAATGTTTGGTAATTTGTTCCATGAAGACATCCTTCAATTCCTCAGTCTTGCTTGGGGAAGTAGTGGGGGTCAGTAGTAGACCTCACAATGACATCCCTGTTGTTTCTTTCCCATTTAATTTTTACTCTGATGCTCTCAACCTGGCTTCCAGACTTTAAGTCATGGATCTCTTCATAGGTGTAAACATCTTTACATATAACGCTACTCTTCCTTTCCTGTTTCGTCTATTTCTCTGAAATAGGTTATACCCCTCTATTACTACATTCCAATCATAAGACTCGTCCCAACAGGTTTCAGTGATGCCTATTATATCATATTTGCTTTGTTGTGTTAAGATTTCAAGTTCATCTTGTTTATTTCCCATGCTCTGTGCATTAGTGTAGAGACATCTAAGATCATGGAAATTGATTAAGAAATACCAACCAGGAAAAACAACTGTGAGCAGTCTAGAACTAAGCACCATCGCACATGCATTCATCCAGCAGTAGTTTTGAATCTAGAGCACAAACAGACTGAGGCATCTGTTCCAGTTCAGGGGTATGTAGCAGCCGTTAGGCCTGACATGATCTATAGTAATCACTTGGATGTATTAAACTCCATACTCTCCTATATGTTTTGTTTCATGTACTTTATATGAGATGTACTTTATATTACCTGATTATTGTTGTTTTTATTTGTTTCCTCCCTCTTTTTTTTGCCTCATTATATAAATATTTATCAGCAAATGCTTTTGACTTTCGTTAGTATTTTTATAGAGTTTCATAGTCGGTTTGGGGATTGTTTGGTTAGGAGTTGCATATAAATAAACATTTAAAATGTTTTAGGTAGAATTACTAAATTCCAGTGAATACAATCCTACTGAACACACCAGAACCATGAAAGGATTCCAGACGGTCTCCAGATGATATTCGGCTACAAATCCCAGTGACTCTAGACAACATAGCCAATGGTAAGGAATGAGATCAACACTATCTAGAGGGCTGCATGGTTTTTGCCTCAGAACTAGGACTTATTCCTACATAAAAGCAGTGCTTTTATGAGCAATTGCTTATATTTTTTTTTGTTATTTAAAAAATGCAGCTTACTCATGAACCAACTACTTCCTTTTTCTGTTCTTGTTAATCAAGAAGTTTGATTATTGCAACAGGCTTCTACAACAGCCATGCAACAGTGTTGCAACAGCAATGCAAGGTTTATAGTTTTCTGTCATGGTCTGTCATGCTTGATGAACAACAGGATACTCAGGTCTAACCCAGAAATCTCTATGTAAGTGCATACATACTCCACTATATATGAAAATTTTACAGTTGTACAGATCAGCAATCCACATACAGCAAGGGTAGTCCTCCAGACACTGGTCTACATTTATCAGCATCCATTACCAGTGGCTATCCTGGTTAGTATTGATGGGATTTGTCATCCAACATCTGAAGGCTGACAAGTTAATCACTCAGGTGGGCACTAGTCATATAATGAATCTATGGACCAGTCTAGACAGTGAAATAAATCCTCTTAGACTCTGGGGAGAATCCCATGTGCCCAAATGGGATCCCACAGCAGTCCATTGTTTTCAGAGGGAGGAGGACCAAAATTCGGGAAAATTACACGGAAAAAGCCTTCACAGCTTTTCCTGAGTTTTTTAAAAACTGCAGGGAAATGTTCACTCCCACACGTACAGCAGAACTGTTTAGGATGGTAAGGGATCTAACCCAGGTACCTTCCTCCCAGAACTCATTGTCAGAACCTTTTGTAGTTTGCTGTGATGCTTTTAATAACTATTTCACAGACAGAATATCTCGGATAAGAGCCGACTTGGACACCACTTTCACAGCAGAGGTTAATGATGATGTGCCCAGCGACTCCGTGAAAAGAATTACAATGGATCAGTTTCAGTCGGTGAGTACCGAGGGTATAGACAAGCTGCTTGGATGTACAGTTTTCCCTTCATATTCACTAGGGTTTGGTTCCAGGACCACCTGTGGATACCAAAATCCATGTATACTCAAGTTCCATTATATGCAATGGCATAGCAAAATGGTGTCCCTTATATAAAATGGCAAAATCAAGGTTTGTTTTTTGGATTATTATTTTTTTAAGAATATCTTCAAGCCATGAATACTTAAATCCGTGGATACGGAGAGACAACTGTACTAGGAGGACAACTTTTCCCCCTTGATCCCTGTCCCTTGTGGCTGGTCCTCCAGGGAGGAGATGCAGTTAGAATGCAATTAAAACACATTATAAATGCATTTCTCAGGGAGGGAAATTTTCCATCATTTTCCATCATGTATACGGCTGCTTCTAAAAAAAGCCCTCCCTGGATCCCCTGGACTTCAGTAGTTATAGACCAGTTTCTAACATCCCATTCTTGAGTTAGGTGATTGAGAGAGCAGTTGCCCTCCAGCCCCAGGCATTCTTGGATGATACTGATTATCCAGACCCATTTCAAACCAGCATCAGGGCAGGGTATGGAGTGGAGACTGCCATGGTCACCTTAGTGGGTGATAGGCTTTCTGTGTGTGTGTGTGTGTGTGTGTGTGTGTGTTTCCCCCAGGCTGTGAGGCCGTGTTCTGGAAGAGTTTATTCCTGATGTTTTGCCTGCTTCTGTGGCTGGCATCTTCAGAAAATGGTGGGGTAGGTGTGTGGGGAGTTTATTTACTGTGGGTCCCTGTTGGAGACGATATGTAAATTTGTGTATTTGTATGGCTAGTTCCTAGGGTGGGAGGATATGCAAGGATAGTGTCTGTTTGGCTAATGGTCCATTTTCTGCTGGAAATCCCTGTCCCTGGGTGTAGTTCATTAGTGGATGATCTTCACCTGAGTATTGACAGGGAGAGTGTGCCCCTGCTGGTGCTTCTGGACCTCTCAGCAACCATGGTATCCTTCTGGAGCGCCTGAGGGAGTTTTGCAGTGGGGGCACTGCGCTTCAGTGGTTCCGGTCCTACACCTCAGGTAGATTCCAGATGGTGATGCTTGGGGATAGCTGCTTCTTTAGGAAGGAGCTTATGTGTGGCATCCCACAAGGTGCCATGCTATCCACAATGCTGTTTAATATTTACATGAAACAGCTGGGAGAAATCATACGGAGGCATGGAGCAGGGTGTTATCAGTATGCTGGTGACACCCAAATATATTTCTCTGTGTCTCTGGCATCAGCTGCAATTAAGGATGGTGTGTCTCCACTGGATGCATGCCTTTGGGCTGTAATGGGCTGGATGAGGAAAAACAAACTGAAGCTGAATCCAGATAAGATGGAGCCACTTACTGTTAGGTCTCCAAAACTGGGTTTAGAGATGTGTCGACTGGTTCTGAATGGGATTACACTCCCCCTGAAAGACCACGTTTACAGCTCGAGAGTGCTTCTGTATCCATTGCTCCAGATGATAACATAGGTAGATGCGACAGCCAGGAGTGCTTACTATCAGGTTCAGCTGATATGCCAGCTGCACCCCTTCCTAGAATTGGAAGATCTAAAGATGGTAGTACATGCACTGGTAACTTCAAGGCTTAATTTCTGTAATGCACTCTACATGGGGCTACATTTGTGCCTGCTCCACAAACTTCAATTGGTTCAAAATATGGCAGCCAAGCTGGTCACCAGAACATCCAGGGGTGACCATATTACACCAATATTAACATCTCTTCACTGACTGCCAATCAGTTTCCGGGCAAGGTATAAAGTGTTGGTTATTACCTTTAAATCCCTTTATGGCTTGGGGCCAGGCTACCTATGGGATCGCCTTCTCCTACACAATCCGCCCCGTACCATTAGGTCCTCTGGGAAATATCTACTTCAGACAATCAGAACTAGGCTGGCCACAGTCTCCCAGAGGACCTTCTCTGCCACTGCTCCCAGACTGTGGAATGGTCTGCTGGAAGAGATCTGACACCTTGATGATCTGGGTGCTTTTAAGAAGGTTATTAAGATGGATCTCTTCCAGCAGGCCTTCCCAGAGCAGGTTGGATGCTCGGTTGCCACGCTGCCACTCTACATTGTTACTGTCTATTTTCCATTTTATGCCTTTCTCCTTTTAAAGTGTATTTTAATATTTGTATTTTATAGTTAGGAAATTTTAATAACAACAACAACAACAACAATAACAACAACAACAACTTATTTATACCCTGCTCTTCAGCCACAAGGCTATCAGAGCAGCTTAAAAATTGTTTTAAGCAATAGCAATTTACACATCTACACTGCATTAAGCAGTTTCCAATCTGTGTTAGCTAATTAATTTATTAATTTATTATTGTATAGCTTGTTTTAATGATGTCATTTTAATATTTGTACTGGACTATTTTTAATGTTTTATATGATGTTTGCCACCCCGATCTGGATGGGAGAGGCAGGATATAAATAAATCATGATGATGATGATGATGATGGTGATAATAATAATATTTATTTATATCCCGCCCCTCTATGAAACACAATTGCGGCGGCTTACAACAATTACAATATACATCCAAACCCTCAATCCCACCCCCCCTTAAAATACAATTAAATAATTTAGGAATTAAAACATACTTAAAAAAATACAGTAAATAAATAAAAATAAAGAATAAAAATGAGCAATGGACAATAGACGTGGCAAGATCGGGACAAGCTAAATTTCCTTTTTTGATGGCCAGGTATCTATTCAGGAAAGGCCTACCAGAAGAGATCCATCTTAAGAGCTTTTTAAAAGCTATTTAAGTTGGTAATATGATGGATCTCACCCAGCAGGCTGTTCCATAATCTGGGAGCAATAGCTGAAAAGGCCCTCCGGGAGGTCAAAAAAAGCCTAGGGGCCGGTTCCATGACAGGAAAAAGTTCACCAGATTCCGGATTACCATTCTTTCGCATCAGGAGTGCATAAATCACACGAAGCCTGGCATTTTCGGATGATGAAGCCAGATCCAGCAACTTTCTGTTTTGCTTAATTCACACAGGCAAAGGTGGGTGGGGGGATCACCTCCAGATGATTAAAGCCAGGCAGGAGGCGGGGAGGGAGCAAGGAGGAGGTTATGGAGACCATAAATAATGAGAGGAAAGAAAAAGGACAAACAAACAAGCAATCAAAAGAGCGATCTGTCAAACCTCCCCCGTCTTCCCCAGCCCCGAAAGGCTTCTATAAAGAAAGGAGTCAATGAAAGCACGAACAAGCAAAAGCATGGTGGAGCGATCTTCAATTCCCTTCATGCATGCACACACAAACACACACCACAGAACTAGGGCTTGCCTCATTTGTTTTCCCTCCCTCCGAAGCCTTGAATAAAGGGAAGTGAATGGAAGGACAAACAAACAAAAGAACGAACATGTGATCGGCTGTTTCCCAGCACACACCCACACCCACCCACCCACACACACACACACCAGCGAAGCAGCGAAGCATCTTCCCACCCACCCCACCCACCCCCGAAAGACAGACAGGAAGGGCTCAGTTTTCCAAAGTGGGTTGCAAGCAGAAGGAGGGTGAATTTCTTCTCTCCAACCCCTCAGTCTTTTTGGATAAAGCAAAATGGTCACTCCAACCAATCAGGATTCAGCTCTGCTCACAGTAATTCGAAAAGGCAGATGCCAGTTTACACGATCGTTAGTTCCCATGATAAATTATGCGCATTTTCACGAACTTAATCAAAAAAGTGTGGAAAACTAGTGAAAGCTGATACTGCGCAACTTATGGGTTTTTTGCACCCCCTCCTTCTGAAAAGGGCGCTGTTGCTTCAAAATGCATGGGAACTATCAGGCTTCTTGTTGCATTCTTTGAGGATTTATTTTGCCATGTAAACGACCCCCTAGTTTTTAAAGGCTATAACAAATTCCTCCCAGAGGACCTGAGTGCACAGGGAGGATTATATGGAAGGAGGTGGTCCCGAAAATAGGTTGGACCCAAGCCATTTAGGGCTTTAAAGGTGATAACCAACACCTTGTACTGGGCCTGGAAACTAATGGGTAGCCAGTGGAGTGATCTTAAGATTGGTGTTATATGGTCTCTTCTGGATGAACCTGAGACCAGTCTGGCTGCCATATTCTGTACTAGTTGAACTTTCCGGACCAAGCACAAGGGTAGCTCCATGTAGAGTGCATTACATAAATCAAGACAAGAGGTTACCAGAGCATGTACCATGGTCTCAAGATCCCCCACTTCTAGGTAAGGGCCAAGGCTGATAACAGGCACTCCTGACTGTCGCATTTACCTGATTTGTCATCTGGAGCAACGGGTCCAGGAGCACCCCCCAGACTGCGAACATAGTCCTTGGAGGAGAGTGTGACCCCATCCAGGACTTGAAATTGTATCCCAATATCAGGGTTCGGGGCTGCTACCATGAGTGCCTCTGTTTTATCTGGGTTCAGCTTCAATCTGTTTTCCCTCATCCAGTCCATTACTGCCTTAAGACAATCATTAAGAGAAGAGATACCATCTGAAGTCAGAGCTGAAAACCAAGGCATGGAGAAATATATCTGGGTGTCATCAGCATACTGATAACACCCCGCCCCATGCCTCCGAATGATCTCTCCCAGCTTCTTCATGTATATATTGAATACTATCGGAGACAGGATGGCACCTTGTGGGACGCCACAATTAAGCTCTTTCCTCGCAGAGCAACTATCCCCGAGCATCACCCTCTGGAATCTGCCCAAGAGGAAGGAACAGAAACACTGCTGCGCAGTGCCTCCGATTCCTAGCCTTCTCAGGCCATCCAAGAGGATGTTATGATCTATTGTGTCAAAAGCCGCTGAGAGATCCAGTAGCACCAACAGGGTCACACTACCCCTGTCGATGCTTAGGTGAAAGTTATCAGCCAAGGTAACCATGGCAGTCTCAACTCCGAATCCTGTCCTAAAGCCAGTTTGAAATGGAGCAAGATAATCAGTTTCTTCCAAGACATCTTGGAGTTGGAAAGCAACCGCCCTCTCGATGATGATGATGATGATGATGATGGCGATGACAACCAAATCCCATTACAGTGCATTCCTGTAGGAGATAGCTGATTGGTCAGATGTGAATGGGAGGTGGACCTTGCTAACAAGGCAGCACCCAGAACTACCATGTTGGATTTTCACAGTAGCAATCATGCACTGAGACAATGAAACAGCCTTTCTTGTTTGTTTCTTTTTTATTTAAGCAGAAGACAGCTCTTCCACACCTTGGATTTGGTTTTTTTAAAAAATAAAAATAAAATATTGTTTTGTAGGGGCAAGTTGGGGAGAATAAAACCACAAGTAATTCACTTGTGTCCACCATCTTGATTCACTGGCATGTCTATGTGTGAACAGCGAACATGGATAGCTTGGCACACCAGTGAGTTTGCAAAAAAAAAAAGTGGAGACAAATGAAAGCTGCAGCATATTAGCATTACTGCACACGAATCCACATTTTATTCACATTTAATAATTACTACCATCCTATTTCCTATAGTTAGAGCTTAGAATACAAACCCCTCCCATTACATTGCTACAAATTTTTAACTAATTTTTTTTTGCAAAGCTGTTGCCCACAGGCGAATCTCATGAATGTAAGGTTTCTGCTTAAGTCTATTTTTTTTTAAGAAACTGAAGATAAATTTAATATTCTAATTTATTTTAATGAGTTTGGCAGAACATAGACCAATGCCATATGTTTTACTGGAAGGTATTACTCTTTCTTCTGTATAATATTATAGCAATATGACTTTAAAATGTCAAAGTCGACATATTCATAACTGCATTGTGCATTTTATGTGCCTTGACAACTGGAAGGGAGCCATCCTTACAAGTCATTGTACTGGAAACATGAAATGTTTAGGATCCAGCATAGTGCTGACTATACTAAATAGGGGGTTGCACAGGTGTTGTGAGTCTGTTGAGGAAATCCTGTAGGCAGAGCAATGTGCTATGCCAGGAACATCACAGCCAGAGTAATGTCACTGTAATTATTCCCTAGTGCAATGCTGAATGCAGCAGGGGACAGGATGGGTATGATGCATCTTGGTGGTATCATAAAGACAGTGTAGCCATGATGAAACCTTGAAACGGACACAAATCTATGTACAGCACAATTTGTCCTTGCCTTTTATAGCAGGATTTTAATTGACAAGTGGAGCTGAACAGCACTTCCCTTTACCAACTGTGACAGCACAAGCCACTTGCTTTGCCATAGCAGTTAGACATATCTGAAGGACAAGAGGTGTGCCTGAAATCAAGCTTCCTTTTTCAGGTAGCTACATTTATTCTGATAACAAAGGGAACTGAAGGGAACAGTGAAAGGAAGGACTTCACTCTTCTTAAGGCTCAGGCTGCTAAAAGGATGTACAGATTTTAAATTTTCTTGACTATTCCGTGATGCATTTATATTTTGTAAGAGATATGCGAGGTGGAAGTTCTGCCATGTTGCACATAGTCCAAGCAGGCCTGATGATCCCTGGCACACAGACAAAGCAGGGATATATTTGCTGGACTTCACTCAGTTTAAATATTGATAAGACAATGCAGTGGGGAAGCACATTGTGGGGTGGAGGAGCTGGAAGTGAGGCCATGTTTGCAAGTTAAGCAAGCACTAGAGGCTAGTGGCTGGCTGGGTGATAACTGCAGTTCCCAAGTGTAGTAAGTCCATGTCAGTTTTCTTTAGGCTACTTGGCTGGCATATATGTAACATTCAAACCTGCCAGAATAGCAGCTATTTATCCTCTGTTCCTGACCTCCAATCATTTTGTGCCAGCCTAGTACAGGGGCAGCAGGAGCTAGCAGGCCTAGAACATCACACTGTATGCTTGAATTCACCCCCACCCCACAATTCATTCCTCATTTTCAGTGTTTTCTCCAGGATTTAAGCTTGATTGCCTTTGCAGTGAATTCCCTGAGGTTCCACTGTGGCTATTCCTGTAATTCTATCAGTGTTTGAAGGAGTAATTTATTTTTCTGCTTATCCAAATCTTCTTTTGGCCAGTACAAGGGCTTAATTAATTTCCTTCCTACTGTCTAGCAAAGCACAGTACTCTTTTTCCTTCTCTTTTGTTCGCATAGTCCATTGAGTTCTTCGGCTTGCTGTTCTGTGTTCCACTAAATATCAGCTTTGGCCAGCTTGGAATTGACAAGGACAGCTTCGTCAAGGCAGTATCTGCTGCCTTTCCTGTCACCAGTAAAAGATAATAAAAGTTCTGTTTAGTGGCAGTATCATCAAGATATAACCTTCCATTTTTATTTTAACATACACAGCATTAAAGCCAGCCAGACAGACAGACAGACTACAAAGCACATTTATAAAGGGTGGATCTTGTGCAGCTTTCCAAATATTGTTGGACTCCCAGCAACCATAGCTACTAAGCCAATTATGAGGAATTGCTCATAATTGTTGGAATTGTTCTTTTGATTACACCTGTTTCTTTGAGCAATTCTTATCAAAATCAGCTCCAATCCTACTTATACTTCATGAAGAGGCTTACCACATAAGTGTTTGTTGCAGCATTCAATAGCTGCAATTTGTGACTGAACTTTTCCTACTGCACAACGGAGTCCTTATACAGTGTGTTCTTTGTAGCTGTTTTGTTCTTGCAGCACAACTTTTCATTAACTGGCACTGCCGGTTAATGACCCTGACAGCACTATTCTTTCATCATACTTTGAAATGTGGTAGGAAATCCCACTGCTCTTCTGTGATACTTTTACCATGTGCTCTCTGATGGGTGTGTCTTCCTACATTCTGCTCTTGGCCACCACCTCTTTGTGTTTATTCAACTTCCAGTAGCCATATCTCAAGGATCTGAGGATATTCCTGTGCAGGTAATTTTTTATTTTTCCTCGCCATAGTGCGATTTCATGAAAGCACAGTAAAGTTACATAGTCACCCTGCCCAAAGGTGTGCGTGGAAATTTTTGTGTGCAAGAGAAAGGACTTTTTTGGTCTGGGAACAGTTAAAGAGGAACCCTTTCGGAATAACTCCCCCCGCCCTATTTTCTGTGCTTGTTTGCCTTGCGGTTTATCACCATGTTTCCTTAATTGCTCGTGTTGATATTCATATTTTTAAAGATAGTGCAGGGGCATTTCGTGTCTTGCTAAAGCTGTTTACTGTGATGTTGGGTTCTACTTTCCTTCTTCCCCAGGTGGGTTAGTGGCCATTTTGAATTAGTGTGCTGGATTGCTCTCCTGTGCTATGTTTCACAATTAAGCACTGCTACTTATGGGGGCAGCTTTCCAGGTGGCAAGCGGTGGTGTAGGCAGCCAATTGAGCTTTATCTCTCTTGAACGCAAAAGTGCGGTGCCCTGTTAACATTAGTTGTGGCTCCCCAAGGTTATTACAAGTGTCCTTTTCCCCACTGTGAATCTGGCCACATACAAATTTATATTTCTTATCCTTCCACGAAATTTCAGCATGCAGACAGAATGCCTGTATTCTTTGACCAAGATTAATGTCATCATGTAAGCATGGAAACCTCTCCATTGACGCCCCCTTGTCGTGGGAGAGAGGCTTGCGTACCCTAATGATGTTTGAGCTATGCTGGCGGTGGCATAATAGCCACTGGTAGGGTCTCCCATGCCAGACAGGTCAAAACCGAAGGGTCTGACAAAGAGCATCAAAGGGCAGAATGGGCTCTCTAGCCTTGTGGCAACCGTCCTAGGAGAAGGAAAACTCTAATCCCAAACCCGGGCAGATGGTGCTCGTCCAACCCTGTAAGGTCAACCATCTAAGAGAAGGAAACTCTAATCAAACCTACTGCCCAAGGACCTTGCTGCCACGTCCATGCTTGCAAGGCCACGGCAGATGAATCTCTGGTTTAAAGGGTGAGGCCAGTTCTGTGCACGCTGCGCTCCACCAGAAAACTCCATTGCACAGGCTCGAAGGACAAATCCAGTTCCAAAAAAGCCCTGTAGCGACAGGCGAGGGATGAAACGGCAGGTGTAAAGATGCACTGGAAGCCGCAGCCCCAACCCTGGATGCAGGTGGTTCAGGACATTGCTCGCTCGAGGCTGACCCGGGAGATGACAGTCTTGTTCGGCAGCATCCTGAATGACCAAGCAGCCTTTTTTAAGGAGAGCACTGCTTGCTCCATATGGAGAGGGGCCTAGAAAAGGTGGCCTAACGAAAGCTCATCCCCAACTACCTGGTTGGCTAGCCGCAGCCAACGGGAATCTTCTGATGCGGTCAAACCAAGGCAAAGAAACAAAGGCACACACCAGCCTCCAAAGGTGTAAATAAACTGACACTTGCATGCTGGAACATCAGAACCATGCAAGACTCTGAAAATAGTGGATAGCCTGAGCATTGTTCTGCCCTAATAACCCATGAATTACCACGGCTTAATATTGACATCGCTGCTCTTAGTGAAGTTCGCTTTCATGAGGAAGGCAGCCTTAAAGAACATCGCGCCGGCTACACACTTTACTGGTCTGGCAAACCCCAAACCGAAAAAAATCTTTCAGGAGTAGGCTTTATGATTAAAAACTCCATTGCCTCCAAACTCGAAACCTTGCCAACAGGACACTCTGATCGCATTATTTCCTTACGCCTCCCACATATGGTTCTCTTTAGTATATATGCCCCAACTATGCAAGCCGACCCTGTAGAGAAAGACAAATTCTACACAGACCTACGCCAACTCATACAAAAAGTCCCTGTAGAACATAAAATTATTATCCTTGGTGACTTCAATGCCAGAGTAGGAAAGAACTCCGAAGCCTGGAAAGGTGTCTTAGGCAAGCATGGTGTTGGAAATTGCAATGATAACGGATGCCTCCTGCTAGAGTTCTGTGCAGAACAACAGCTGACTATTACAAACACAATCTTTCAGCAGAAAGATAGCTTGAAGACAACCTGGATGCATTCCCGATCCAAACATTGGCACCTCATTGACTATGTTCTAGTCCGTCAGAGAGACATTCGTGATGTCCGTCATACCTGAGTGGTGCCCATTGCAGAATGCCAAACAGATCATCGCCTCATCAGATGTAAACTAAATCTTCATCTTAAGTTCAAACCTAAGAGGGGTGGCATCTTAAAGAAGAGACTCCAAGTCAACAATCTTCAACAAGCTACCATGAGAGACAACTTCCAGGCAAATCTACAAACGAAACTTGAAGACCATCCTACAGATCCTTCTCCTACAGTGCTTTGGCAACATATCAAAAACAGTATCCTCCATTCTGCAGAAGAATCCCTCGGGTTCTCCCACAAGAAAAATCAAGACTGGTTTGATGAAAACAACCAAGAGATCCAGGAGCTGTTGGCAAAGAAGAGAGTTGCTCACCAGGCATACCTCGCCCAGCCAACCTGCCATGTAAGAAAAGCAGCTTTCCGCCTCACATGTAGTAAACTACAACAAAAACTCCGAGACATGCAGAACAAGTGGTGGATCAATATAGCAGAAAAGACACAACGCTGTGCAGATCTGGGTGATCATAGAGGATTTTATGAAGCTCTTAAAGCAGTGTTTGGACCTACTTATGAGGTCCAAAGCTCCTTATACAGTAAAGATGGTCAAACATTAATTACTGATAAAGCCTCCATCCTGAATCGTTGGGCTGAACATTTTCAAAGTCTCTTTAGCGCCAACCGAGTAGTCCAAGGCTCAGCTATCCAACATATGATACAAAAACCGATGAAAAATGAATTGGACATAGCTCCCACTTTGGAAGAGACCCTTAAGGCCATACAGCAGATGAAAAACAGCAAGGCAGCTGGGATTGATGGAATCCCACCTGAAGTTTGGAAGCACGGAGGTCATGCACTCCACGAAAAATTCCACGAATTCCTTGTGAATTGCTGGGAAAAAGGGGAACTGCCATCAGACCTCCGAGATGCAGTCATCATCACCCTGTACAAGAAAAAAGGAGCAAAATCTGACTGCTCAAACTATCGAGGCATAACACTGTTCTCTATTGCTGGAAAAATCCTTGCAAGGATAATCCTGAACAGATTAGTTCCTGCTATTGCAGAAGAACTTCTCCCTGAAAGCCAATGTGGCTTCAGAGCCAATAGGAGTACTACAGACATGGTATTTGCCCTTAGACAACTGCAAGAAAAATGTAAGGAGCAGAACAAGGGTCTCTATGTAACATTTGTCAACCTCACCAAAGCCTTCGACACTGTAAGTAGAAAAGGTCTGTGGCAGATCCTGGAAAGACTAGGATGTCCTCCCAAATTCCTTAAAATGATTATCTTGCTACACGAGGGCCAGCGTGGTCAAGTCAGATATGGCGATGCTCTCTCAGAGCCCTTTCTAATAACTAATGGAGTGAAGCAAGGTTGTGTTCTTGCACCAACTTTATTTACAATCTTCTTTAGCACGATGCTCCAAAGGGCTATGGCAGAGCTTGAAGAAGACGACGGCATCTATATACGTTACCGTACTGATGGTAGCTTGTTTAACTTAAGCTGTCTGAGGGCTCACACTAAGACTCTAAACTATCTAGTCCGTGAGCTGCTCTTCGCCGATGATGCTGCCCTTGTTGCCCACACAGAAGCAGCTCTGCAGCACCTAACGTCCTGCTTTGCAGCAGCTGCAGAGCTGTTTGGGCTAGAAGTCAACCTGAAGAAAACAGAAGTTCTTTACCAGCCTGCACCACAGGACGAACACCACCATCCCCACATTGCCATCAGCAAATCTGTGCTCAAGTCCGTTCAGCAGTTCACCTACCTGGGAAGCATGATTTCCTCAGATGCCAAGATTGACAAAGAGATCGATCACAGATTAGCAAAGGCATATAGAGCATTTGGAAGACTTCACAAAAGAGTCTGGAGCAATAAACACCTGAGGCAAAGCACAAAAATCAGTGTGTATAGAGCCACCGTACTGTCTATCCTCCTTTATGGATCTGAAGCATGGGTCACCTATTGCCACCACCTACTACTCCTCAAGCGCTTTCATCAGCGCTGTCTATGCACAATCCTAAATATACACTGGACTGACTATGTGATGAATGTTGCTGTCCTTGAGCAAACAGGGATCACCAGCATTGAGGCCATGATATTGAGAATGCTGCTGCGCTGGGCAGAGCACGTTTCTAGGATGGAGGACCATCGCCTCCCAAAAATACTACTCTACGGTGAACTCGCCACGGGTCAGCGTAAGAGGGGCGCTCCAAAAAAGCGATACAAGGACTCCCTAAAACAACATCTCAGGCTCGGCCAAATTGATCACCAACTGTGGTCCGCCCTGGCCTCACATCGGGAGGTATGGAGACGCACTATCCACAATGCTGCAGCCTTATTTGAGAACTCACGACAAACAAGTCTTGAAGAGAAACGACAACGCAGAAAGAATCACAACCCAAAAACATCACCCAAGGAGACCTTCTGCTGTGCTTTTTGCAACTGGACTTCTTTATCTCGGATTGGCCTTTTTAGTCATCAGCGCGCTTGCAGAAAGCGCGGGATGAGTCCTTCCTGAATCTTCGTTTGCGAAGAAAAGCCAGAGAAGCATGGAAACAAGAATACTGCGAGTGAGAATGGCAAGCATTGCTCTGTGACATGTGGTAAGGCATAGTGACCATGATCTCTTTTGTGTTTAAAACAAAAAAATTAGTGGTGGGATTTTCTGCATCCGTACAGGTCACAATGCAGAGAATGTGGGCACAGGGCTGCTGACTGGTGGCAAGAGGGCAGCAGGTTTTTTTCATGATTGACATTTACAGGAATGTCCCTATATTCTCACTGCAGGGAAAGGTCATTCTCCATTGACAGCAACATTACCTCTGTATCTAAGAAAAAAGAAAAGGGGAGGACCTCCCTAATACCCTCCCCCCAAGTTGAGGGTTTCCCCACTTGAGAAGGATCTTGGGTTGCCCATCACGCATTGCTATAAACAATGAGGCTATGCTGTCTTGTTGGAACTCTTTAAAGAGGGCGCGCATAGTGACACTAGTCCACGGCAACTGTTCCACTAATCTGGGATGTTGTTCCCCATGTTAATCTCCATGGGATTAGCTTCCCTGGAGATACATGTTTGCATTTGTTAGAAGTTGCACGTATCTTACTAATTTATACAGCACTGTTACATGTAATCTTTCAGGACACAATACAGGACAAATAAAGGCTTGCATAACAATATGTCAACTGTATTTCTTTGAGATAGGTGTGGGTAATATGTACGAATGGTTAGGCAAGACAGTATTTGCATTTACGGTATTTACATATAGAACTGCTGCTACAAAACACTTTACATTGATATCTGCATGAACTGAATATTTGCAGTCCTATGGATGTGAGAAAAAAGTGCAATACACCATCAGAAAATTTGACCTCCATTTTTTTTAGGACAGCAGTACAAAGGTGGGTATTTTGAAGCTGCAGGTTTGACCACTGAGGACTGGCAGAAATGCCCACAAGCTTATCTTGGGACATGAGCACAGAAACAGTGCTTAATTATGTAGGTCAAAGGGGGGTGGAGGGCGAAATTCTTGGGTGGCTAGGTATCTGCTGGGACTTTTGCAAACTCACCTTCAGCTTGGACCACTAACAGCAGCTCCACTGCCTCCCACAAGGTGGTTGGCCTTCCCTCCATACCAGCCTCTGTTTGCACCCCTTGGTCTACTATGTGCATTACCCTTCCCTCTAGAACAGACTCTGTTTGAACCCTGCATTCCATGGTGTGTGTAGCATGGTGAGCAACGTCTGGGGGAAAAGATTAATTAATGTAATTAATCCCCCCTGTAATTAATCTCCCTTGGGGGAAGATGACACACAGAGAAGTAGAATTCTATTCTCCCCTCTTGTTGTGGGAAGAGTTCACTTTAATATGGTTGCTATACTTATTTGGGAATAAATGTTTACTTCTGTTTGGTTTATCTAGATTTCAAATTCTTTAAACAGCTGCTTTGTTTAACTTCAGGGATATTCTGCCAATACACAGTGATGAGAGGCCAGTGACAACTTTCCCCAATTGAGTCAAGAGGCATACCACTACATGGGTGGGGTGCACTGCTACCCCACCCTCTTCTATTACATACATGAAAATATGTTGCCCTGAAATTCCAAAATACTGCGAACTGAACCCTGAAAGTTTGTTGGGTTAAAGCAAAGGGGGGGGGGCACTCATGGGAAGCAAACACACCCAAGACTTGTTGGAAACCCATATTAAAATGAACCACAGAGGGAGAACAGACCTCGCCAAAAAAAAAAAATTCTGTGCAAAAGCAGAATGTCTAATAAACATTTTAAACAGGTGGCAGTCCCCATGCTTGTTCTCAAACTGTCTCTACCATGTGCCATATCACAAAGCCAATGTACTGAGGTGGCATTAGCAGACTTTACAGTAAATGGCATTCTGCTGCTTTTACAAAATGAAAAGTAGAGAATATGGTAAAGCCCAGACACATAAGTTCTAATAATTTCTATCTGTGACATAAACAGTGTGGGACAATGATGGTTGGGCTAGTTGCTTCCTGGATGCTAGTCACTCAACTGATCAAGTCATGCAAGATCAAATATTCAGTGCCATATCCTAGAAAAATCTCCATTCCAAGGATATACATGCTTGCAACCGCATGAATTAGCAAGATTGGTGGTTCAAGGGATGGATGCAGAGCCAAAGAAAAAAATTTAGGGGTGAGGGGTAGCATGGTGTGACCCCGAGATAAGAGATCTGCTAGTGATTTGAGAGGGGTGTCCAGAAACAGCTGCACACTAGCCATAGAAACCTGGATGTTTTTGAAAATGTAGCAAAGGAGATGTCCACACTGGGGCATTCCAGGACTGTGCAGGAGTGCAGAAGCAAAACAAAGGTACTGTATGTGGAGAATAAATGTATTTTGGTGCATAACAAGATGAGTGGGGCAGTGCCTGTAACATGTCCTTACTTCAGCAAACTGCACAATATCTTGCATAGTGATGCTAGCATGTCGCCCAGGAGAGTGTGCAGCAGCCTGATATTTTACTGTGTTAAAGGTCAAGCTTCAATCAACAAAGCGGAAACAGAAACCAGCCAGGCATGCTCTGAACCTCCAGTCACCAGTGATCTGATGACAGTGGACCTTTCTCATCTGCAAAACAGCGATAGGTACATCCAGTCCCATTCCTTTTAGAGATCTCCAACTAAAGTGGAAATCTAGGGACTCACATGTTTCCCTTTTTCAAACAGGAGTCTCACAAACCCAGTTCTACAGTGGTGTGGGTGCCTGCACAGATGCCATGGGAAACGTAGGTCATGGCTCCTACTTTCAGGAGCTCTTTGATATCACTCAGTGCCCAGTTCAGCAGGCGAAGGATGGTGGGTAGAAGAATTATCCTTACATCCCCTCCATTCATGGATAACATAGAACAGGAGTAAGCATCTGTACAGAAGTGTTTGATGTTTGAGCTCATGTTTTTTCTCTCCTAGAGAAAAACACAGGATGACACTCCAATTGAGACAAGTATATCGAGAGCCACAGAGACATCAGAGGAGGGTAAGTACCACAACACATATAGTTACCATAGCATGGTAGGAGGGGAAAAGGTAACATCACTAATTTTTAATTGATCTTAAATGATAACCCATCAGAATGTAATGGTCCACTGGTGCTGACCTCAGGAAATGTTGCTAAGGTGAAACTTTGCAAGCGACTGAAGAAGTAGGAGCAAATACATATATGAGAAATATAACCTTTATCTTAATAGTTAGCATGGTCCAGCAGCACACACGGGGTGCACCCACTGCTTGCATCTCCAAGCAAACATCACCAGCAGGTATGAATAAAAGCAGCTGTACATGATATTGAGAACACAGCTGCGCTGGGCAGGGCACGTTTCTAGGATGGAGGACCACCACCTCCCCAAAATAGTACTCTATGGTGAACTCGCCACAGGTCAGCATAAGAGGGGTGCTCCAAAAAGCGATACAAGGACTCCCTGAAAAAACATCTCAGGCTTGGCCAAATTGATCACCAACAATGGTCTGCCCTGGCCACACATCGGGAGGCATGGAGATGCACTATCCACAATGTTGCAGCCTTATTTGAGAACTCACACCAAACAAGTCTTGAAGAGAAACGACAACGCAGAAAGAATCACAACCCGGAAACATCACCCAAGGAGACCTTCTGCTGTGCTTTCTGCAACTGGACTTGTTTATCTCATATTGGCCTTTTTAGTCATCAGTGCGCTTCCAGAAAGTGTGGGATGAGTCCTTCCTGAATCTTCGTTTGCAAAGAAAGGCCAGAGAGAGAGAGAGAGAGAGAGAGAGAGAGAGAGAGAGAGACCTATAATCATAAGCTATTACCAAGGCAATTACAGTTTTGTTCACTGTTTGCACAATGCATAGACACCACAAAATGATTGTTAATACTGACTCAATCTTGTTCCAAATTATAACCATCCCTTTCTTGTTTGGGCTGTTTTGCATATTTTTGAAGTGATACCTGCTTACTGGTTCCTATAGGAAAAACTTTATGAACATTCCATCCCCCCAGGTACTAAAGAGGCAAGGAACGGCAAAATGTGATGATGATGATGATGATGATGATGATGATGATGGAGAAAAGAAAACACAGATATATGGGCTAATAAACTTTTTTCCTTTACCTAGACCTTGGTTTACAAACTCCTCTGGCATCTCTGTCTCCATTGATGCACCTCCAGATGATAAGGAACAGGAATAGGAGGGGAAAAAGAGGAGAAACTATTGCTCAGGTGATAATGGAAAATGCTCACCAGGAGGCACAGCTAACCAGATCAGAGCTGCTCCAACAATTAGATGAGGACGCTGCGATGATGCATACATTGATTGATATTGTAAGGGAAGGTGTGATCTCAATGAGAGAGTACAGGAAGAGATTCCTGACATGCATGGAAAGTGCAAATGACTTGGCGTCATGCCAGTTGGACCTGCTGCAGTCAAATACTGAGCAGAGTAAGTGTCCATGCAAGAACAGGCAGGCAACAGAAAGAGAGACAAAAAGCTGCCACCTTGTTCGTAAAACATTGGGCACTTCCAGGGTCCCTGTACCAGGTGAAGACAGAGAGTAGCTGTCCCAACACGTATGGCATCACTGGAGGATATAGAGTCAGACAGTAAAGCTGTTGCTGCAGAGCATTCTCAACTAGTGGGTATTATTTCTGATAAATGTTGTTGCTTGCATTGGCCAACAAATGAGCAACACAACAGAATGTGCACGCCTTAGGAAAAAGCCTCAAAGTTACAGCCCCTATCAATGTAGTCATTACTGTTTATTACACTGTTACGGCTATTGTCCCCAAAAAGGCCCAATCCCAATTTTTAAGAAATTTTAGAAGACCCAATTCTTTCTCCCCCTTTTAAAGTCTAGAACCTGCATTGTACTATGTTATGGTGATGTGGTCAGGTTCTCATTGATTGGTATTATTAAATCTTGTTAAGTTTCAAAAGGCATAATTCTGCTTTACTGTTATTGTGACATTATATGGAGGTTGGACACTGTTCCATTTGCGCTGGCCACTGAAGTTTGACATTTTCTCCCTAAACACCCTACAGAGGCCACAGGTTTTGCTCCTTCCTCAAAAAAAAAATAAAAAAAAAATCAGACTTCAAATGAATGTTTATCTACTGGAATGATACCAGCACATGTAATTTATTTCAGCAAAACTGTACACATCACGCACAGCTTGGAATATGGGTTGGCAAGAGTTCATATTGCCATTGCCTAGTGACACACATTCAGATGCTTGTACAGTTGGCATACTCTGTGCAAAGGTGGTGTCCTCTGTCCATTGCTCCCTTTTGGTTGTAATGCAAAGATTTGTAGCGTGCAAGAGTTCACATATTATTATTCTTTATGAAGTACCTCTTAGAAGGTGACTAATCTCCATATAGCCACCACATGGGCACTACATGACTTAACTCCCCCTGTGTAGGTACCACCAGCATAACATGGACTTGAATGGATGTAATTTATACTCCTTTGCTGGCCATTATAACCTCAGGCCCTGAAAGTGGTGTGACAACTAGAAACAGAACACATCTCTGACCACAAAGAGGGGCAGAAATAGAAGGATATGATTAAAAGGCACTGTTTTTATTTGATATCAAAAGTAGTTGTTCCTTGGATGCCAAGCCAAGCCAAAGGGCTCAGGACACACAATTAATGTCCTGTTGTTTTATGTACAGAGATGCCCCAAATGGAATTACTGCTAACCCCATAAATAGCAGGAATGAGGCAGTAGTATCTTAACAGAAAAGCACAGTACACCAACACCAACACACTCAGCAGTAAACCAACCTTCCAGATCTTCACAGCCCTACCAACTCTATGAAATTAACCACACACTCTCAAAATACATAAACACATTATTCTTCTGAAATTAGCCTAGCCAGCACCACCTGGACAACGGCACTCTCTTTAGCTCTGCCATCACTGTATGGCTGTTATTGCTCCTGGAATTCGGGCAACTGTAGGACCTCAGTTTCCTGAACATCAAGGAATAGATGTTCCTTGATAGAAGATGCCCTCTTGACTCACAGATATTATGTAGAACTACACAGGCTGAAATAACAGGCACACATTTTTCTTCATAAACAGATGGGAGGTGAGGCAATGCCGCCTTGATTTCAGGTGCCCAAAAGTTCATTCTGTTGGGATATCTAGTTCGCAATCCAATAGGTTGAGATGTTTGACTGCTGTTCTATTAACAGATAGAAGCAAACAGAATGCTTGATGTAACTTCCTACTGAAGTGTAATTGGTTTTCCAGAGGAAGAGGTGTGTTCAAGTTCTTCTCTTTGTCTGGAAAGCTACCATGAGTTTTACCAGTCACCATGATACTTTTTAGAGGCAGGACCAGATTTGCAGGGCTCCTGCATATTTTGTTTCTAACATGTAATTTTTAGTTATTTTTACTAGTTTAGCCTTCACCTGTTGTTGTGCTGCTGATATTTAATGGGAAATGCACAGAGACTGAGTAAAGATGTTTTTATACTTTTAAACTACTTTTAAGTGTTTTGAGTCTCTTATGCTAGAAATATAAATTGGGGAATTGTGTGGATGGTTATCTTAAGCCTGAATGCTGGAATCAATACGTGTCTGCTGCATATGTATTTTTAAATAGAGGAACTCTGCTGATTAGTTCTGTGCTTTCAAAAGGGAGTTAAAGCCATCAGTTTATGGCACCTGTCTTGTAAGGTATTTCCAGTAAAGCACAGGGGGGTAACATTGTTGAATTTACTAAACTCCCATTACATTCTACCACATTCTGGGCACGGCTCAAGGCAACATTGAAAGCCTGCTTTCTTCTGTTCAAGTTCCCACTGTAAGGTTTTATGAGCCACCTCAGTAGCAGGTAAGCACCACCAGCAGTAATAATTGGGGGCACCTGCACACCAGACACAGTAATGGTTGGGTTACCCAGGATGAACTCTGCTGCGTCCATGGCCTGACAAAGTGCTGAGTGCTGGAACATGTGGCTATTGTGATTGCAACCCATGTAACCAAGTTCCAAGTCAGTGAAACTGCCAGTGTGATCTGTGGTCCCCTACAGCAGGATTAAGTAACCATCTTTCCTGTTAAGAAATTCAGCATCCCTTCAAGAAGGGGCACATATGGAAATGTACATACTGTTGACAGCTCCAGCACAATGTGGGAAGACAACCTCTGTGAACTCATCCATAATCTGCAAGAATGATAGTTGGATGTTAAGCATGTCCCTGCACCCCCACCATCACAACCCATAACACACTAAAGGTGGACACCTTCACATGAAATGAAACACACAGCTACAGCAAAACCACTGGCTGTGGTGGCTGTCTATATACACAGAAGCAATGGCACTGATGAAAAGGGACCCCCCACACCATTTGTAAGAGGATTGGTAAGGTAACAATGGCACTAACCTCATGGTAATTGCTGAGCTGTACTGTTGTCTGCAGCAGCACTCTATAGCAAGGCATACCTCTATTGCTATCTCCATCACAGTTGACAGGCCAAGCCCAAAGGTTTCCGCAGTCTTCCTATATATCAGCTGAGAAGTCAGCCACCATACAGCTATGGCAACCCTCTTTTACTGTTATTTGTTGTCTCATGATGGTTCTTCTGCACTCAAGGTATGGTCTCAGTTGATGAGCGATCTCATACAGGGTCTCCTTGCTCACTGAAAATTGCTTATCCACATTTCCTCATTCCAGAAGGCAAGGACTTTGTTGTTCCAGAAGCTAAGCTCCCTCAGGCACACTCACCATCAGCTGGCCATTGGGGACGTACTGATCCAAGCCATAATGTCACTGTGAATCTCTGAACTGGAACTTATCAAAAAGGATAGAATAGATGCCCTCCTTTTCAGCAGTTTCAACAGCAGACTGAGGACAAGCCTCCTCATGCATCGACAAACCTGTCCTGCATGGCAGAATTGCTGCAACATAATACAGAGCTGTAATGCATTGGAGGGCAAGCTTTGCTCCATGGCCAAGCATTCAGGAAGAGACAATCACATGCAGATAAAACTTCTGGGCTAATATACTGGTGCACAGTAAAGCAGGACAGCACCAATCAAAGATTGTGAGAGAACACAGAGGAGATGGGGCAATAAAGTTATGTCAGAGGGGCATGCATGAGAAAATCAGAGATCACAGTATCACACAAATACGCAGTTTAAAGAAAGGAAAAACCTGAACAATGCATGCGCTTGGGCGGATGAAAAAAAATGGAGGCCTGAAAGGAATATGTGCTCTCGTGATGTGTGATTTTGCAAGCTCTTCCTGCTTCATTTTAAAACACGACACAGGCGTACAGACAACACAGAAAATGATGCAATCCTGAAGGGGTTTGGCAAAGCACTGATGAGGAGGGGCCAAGCTGGCCAATGTGGTGCACAGATGATGGGAGGATCCATTGTTGTGTTGCTACTAAGCCAGCATTGGGTACAGACTGCACTAGAAACAGTTAACACCCAGGTATGCATTCGTTACCTTGGAAGCAGGATCATCACAACATTGGACCATGGTGTGGTAAACACCATGGATTAAGTCTCACTGAACTCAAGGGATTTATCTCTATGTAAACAGTTATGTGATTGCATGGTGCATAATGTTTGGATTTGGGTTTTTCAGTTTGGATTTTTCAAAAACGGATCCTCCAAAATTTGAGAAAATGGCAGAAGTTAGGCCATATACTTAGTTATTGAGAAAACATGCAGTAACGTTTAAAGAAAGTTGGATGGTCACTTGGAGCTGCAAGCAGAACTTTCAACTGCTTTTTAATGCAGTAGTGACACCAAACTTCAGGGAGCTGGTCTTGTATAGCCATTTGAGTGTTGTACCAAGAAACTGGGAGACCAGGATTTAAATCCCCACTCAGCCATGGAAACCCACTGGGTGACCTAAGGCAAGTCATATTCTCTGAAACCTCATCTGAATAAATCTTGTCAAGAAAACCCTAAAATAGGGTTGTTGTAAGATTCAACAGGCAGGCACATAACAACACAACAGCAATGTGGCATGGGATTCTAGGTTTAGAGCAAACTTAACCCCAGCAGTAATGTTGGAATAACGTGTCAGTTTGCAAAATGACTTCTGGGGAGCCAGGTTAAAGAAAGAGAAAAGGCTCTCTAGATAACACTTGGGATGTCAATAGCAAGTTACCCCATCAGCTTAACTTCTCTGGCTTCCATTTCATATGTAATTTACTATTTGAATAATAAAGTTGAATGTGTTACATCTTGATTAGATATAATAAAAGGCTTGGTGAAGGTTTTCTTGGAAAAATTTAAGACATTTGGGGCATGCTCCGGGTTTAAAGTGAATATGATAAAAAAAACACTACTGACTAAAAATATGACTTCAGAAGAGGAATTAATTGCCCTTTCCAACTTTGAAGTGGAAAGAAAGGGATGAAAACCTATTGGCACTAGAGGGAGAGGATTTGGTTGGCATGCGTATGTGTAGTTTAATAAAGAAAATATTAATAAAGACTTCAACGATCATTATATTAGGAGGCCTTTACTCCACACCTGGAAAAAAATATAAAGCAAGAAGTGCTCTTAACACCCCTTTGTGGATATCGCCACACGAAGGAGTTTTATAGATGGGAACAAATCCCAGGGATAAAATGGTTAAGATATCAAGATCTAGAGATGTGGGGAAAAGATCAAGCAATAATAAAAACTCAAGAACAATTAAATTTGGAAGGTATAAAATGCCACTGGTGGTTGTTTAGACAGATTTGGGAAAAGTTAAAAATTTATATTAAAATACGTGGCATCAAACAAAAGAATTCGAAAATAGAAGATATATTAACATCAGAAAGCACTAAAAATTTATCTAAATTATACAAATTGTTGTTAGAATGGGAATGTGAAGAGGAAATAATCAAAGAACCTATGATCAAATGAGCACAAAACATCAACAAACCAATAATGCCGGAAAGTTTGGAGAAACTTTGGAATAAAACCATTAATATAGCAGCATCTCAAGACTTAAAGGGAAACTGCTGGAAAATGATATATAGATGGTATCTAACACCAGATAAGTTAACCCGGATATACAAACATTCTAACAACAAGTGTTGGAAATGCAAAACTGAGATTGGTACATTTTTTCACTCTTGGTGTCTTGCAAAGTAGTGTATAAATATTGGTCATGGATCCATAAAGTAATAGAGAAAATATTAAAATTAAATTTCAAATGTGTCCAGAAATATATTTACTTTGTATATTTGATAACAATTTTGGAAAATCCCAGGCGAAAATACTTTTCAATTTGATCTTGGCAGCAAGCGGTTAAATTATATAGCAAATTATATAGCAAAGTGGTTAAAAAGTGGTGCAGTGGTTAAATGCCAGTACTGCAGGTCACCATGTTGCAAGTTCAATTCCAGTGGACTCTAAGGTTCACTCAGCCTTCCATCCTTTCGTAGGTCAGTAAAATGAGTACCCAGCTTGTGGGGGCAATTAGCTAACACACATTGGAAACTGCTTAATGCAGTGTAGATGTGTAAATTGCTATTGCTTAAAAACAATGTAAGCCACTCTGATAGCCTTGTGACTGAAGAGCAGGGTATAATAAATAAATAAATAAATAAATAAAGATAGATAAAGAATTGTCTTTGCAAGATATTGGAAAACAGAGTACGTCCCCACAAAAGAGGAGTGGTTTATTAAAGTGACTGAATTAATTTATTTAGATAAATTAACTCAAGTGAGAAGAGAAAATAATATAGAGAAATTTGAAGAAGAATGGACTGTAATTAAAGAAAATCTAACTGAGGTTGGGAGTAAATCAATTAAGGTGGTGTTTCTTATCTAAAATCAAGTTAAAATTTGACTTGTGCCTGTTACGACTTTATACCTATTATTAAGTTGTTGATAAAACAGGATCTGTTTGCTTAGAAAGTCATTAAATCAGTCATACAATGAAAGGTTAAACTTAATAGGAAGTAACGAATGAAGGAAATGAGGTGATAGGATGTATGTAATGAGATGAAAGATGCATGGATCTGAGAAAGTTTGGAAGGGTAAGGTAGAGGGATGCTTTGTTATTATTATCTATTTTTATGTTTTTAATTGTAAGTATGTATGCAAGGAGGAATTAGTGGTATGCTTAATATGTTTAATAACCTAAAGTGTGAATAAAAATAATAATTAAAAAAATAAAGTGGAAAGAAAGGGGATTAAATATCTGGGAGTTACAATTATAAAGAATAATAGTCTGTTATTTCAGAATAATTATGAAAAAATCTGGAAAGAAATCAAAAGAGACTTAGAAAAATGAGGAAAATTAAATTTACTAGCTAGACCTGGTGTATCTTACGCCATTGAAAAGCTCCCCCCAAAATGCCTGGTAGACCTCACAACAACTCTGTAAGGTAGACTGGTAGATTTTTAAATTCATCTTCCCCCTTCTCAGTGTTGCACACTTTCCCCGGAACTGCTGTTGCTGTGCCTCTGCTGCGACCAGTAAACTGTCTGGGTCCCATCACAGGTGGCCTGTCACCACCGCCACCACCAGTTTAATGTCTGGGTCCCAATCTGGGCCACACATTGAGTGGCAGGGGTGGATTGTGAGGTGGAGAAGGAATTTGCATGTGGGTGGTGATTGGTTGGGTCTGCTTCCTCAGCAGCCAATCAGCACACTGGGAAAGGCAACATACCCAAGAGTCTTTTTATATATATATAGATCCCTTTGGGGAAGAATTGCAGTAATAAAGACAAATGTTTTGCCTACACTATTTATTCTACTTTCAAACTCTCCCTATTATAAGAAATGTAATACCCTTCATACAATGGCAGAAAGAAATCTCCAGATTTGTTTGGCAGGCAAGGAAACCCAGAATAAAATACCACTGTGTGATGGTAAAGAAAGGGTCTGGGAATTCCTAATATTATACTGCATTATAAGGCTGTAGGGTATTTTTTTATGGTTGAAGGAATGGATATTGCTCAGAGATGACAGACTTTTGGAACCCGAAAGGCATGACTTTAGATTTGGATGGCATGGTTAACTTTGGTATGATCAAGTCAAAATGCCTACAGAATTTAAAATTCATTGTGTTAGAGAGGCTTTTTAATGCGTTTGGGATGAATATAAGCAGATTTTTTTTGTAAGACAATATTAGCCACATCACTGCAGGAAGTCTTTTTAGGAATGGGTTAAAAATCAGAGACGCTTGCTTTATGATGATCATTCATACTCTGAACAAGACAGCTGGAAGTTTAACTCAAGAGAGATGCTTCTCAAAGAAGATAAAGCTCTTAATAGGTTTGCTTATATACAGCTTAAGGATAGATTTAAACAGAATAAGAGAAATGCATCAATAGAGGCTGAAAAAAATTATTTTTACTCAGAGTTGTGTAAAGATGATGAACATGTAATTAAAAAGTATATAAATGTCTTTTGAAACTAGAGACAGGAGATGGGCCTATAAAAGAGTATATGATAAGATGGACCCAACATTTTGGGCATAATATTCAAATGGATATACTGTATGAGGTAAAGTGTGGTCCAGAGATATGAAATTTACTTTGTGTAGCAATTTAAAAGAGAATGTGTATAAGATGATGGTGGTACCTCACCATAAAGAAGTTGTCAAAAATGTATCTCTCTCTCTCTCTGGCTTTTCTGTCAAAAATGTATAAGAATGTTACAAATCAGTGTTGGGGATGTCAGGATAAGGAGAGCTCTTTTTCCCATATGTAGCAGACTTCTAAGAAGGCAAAAAGTTATTGATCTAAGATTTATCTGTTAATCCAAAAACTTTAAAAGTAGATTTGCTAATGTCACCAGAAATATTTTTGCTGGTCTTATACATAAAGAATTGGACAGTAAATATGGATTACTTCCTCAATACATGATAACAGCAGCAAGAATATTGTTAGCTCAAACCTGGAAATGGACTGAAGCACTGACAATAGAAGAATGGGTTGCTAAAGTTGCTGAGTTAGCCCAAATTGCCAATCTAACATGGGTTTTAAAAGATAAGCCAATTGCAAGATTGTGAAAGATTGGAAACCATTTATGGCTGTGGTGATGGGTCTGCCAACAGCAACAATCCAACAGATTGGGCATTGGAGGTCATCCGCCTATCGGAGGTATATCCGTCCTCTCACTTATTGACTTGTTCTTTTCCAATTTTGTCTTCCAGATCTTAGTCTGCAGATGGTGAGACGCCGGGTGCTGATTTGCGGCCACAGTATGGTCTACTGGGCGGACCGACAGGCCCGGCTGAGCTATTATGGACCTCACCTCAGCTTGGGAGATAAGGGAGTTATTGAATGGCTGGGGAGAAGAGGATTAAGGTGGCATGGGCTCATGTCACTGCTATTTGAGGAACGTAGGGTGTCCCCGCCTGATGTTTTAGTTCTCCACCTGGGTGGAAATGATTTGGGCCTTCTTAAAGGCAAAGCATTGATTATACAGGCATCGCATGATTTGGAGGTGATTCGGTCTAGATGGCCTATGGTCACCATCATGTGGTCTGCCATCTTGCCTCGGCAGCTTTGGCGTGGGGAAGGGAACCCCCGCCTGATTGACAAAGCCAGGCGCAAGGTTAATAGGCAAATTGGGAAGTTTCTGGTTTCAATGGGCGGTTACTATTTGATGCACCCCCAAATAGTGTTCGAGAGACCCGAGCTCTACAGAGCTGATGGTGTACATTTCTCGGACATTGGGAATTTGATATTTCTAGGCGATCTTCAGCGGGGGTTGAAGGACCTTTTTGATAGGTTGGTGGGGGAGTAAGGGTCAAAGCGGACACTTGCCCCTTATTCATGGCGGGAAGGGGGGAGGCGTAGATTACAGTGTGCACCTAGGGCACCGATTTCAGTGAAGGGACAGCCTCTGGAAGGGTCTCCTTAGATTGTATGATCTGGGAGAACAGAAGGAGACCTACCTTGGGGTTGACCTGAAGGATAATCCCCTCACCTTAATCTGTATGGATTGGGTGAGGGACTTTTGGGTTGACCTTCCAGACACGAGCCGGCTGGAGAGCAACCTCACTTCCTGGGGTTGCTCAACAGGGCTTAAGTGTTCGCCAGGGGAAGCTGGGGGCATAAGTCCGTAAGGGACGATCCGCCCCAGCTGCTCCCTCGCCACATTGCCTCCCCCCCCCCCGCTGAAGATTTAAAGGGAATTTAAATAGGTAGGGTGATAAATAAAGTTCCATTTTATTCACCCATATTATGTGTGTGGCCTCTTTATTTCTCCGAGTCTGCGTACAAAAGCCAATTGCAAGATTGTGAAAGATTGGAAACCATTTATGGACTTTTTGAGAAAAAAGAAATCTAATGATGTAATAATCAATGGTTATGGTTACTAATAATTTTAGTAGTGGGATCTGTAATGGTAAAACAATATATATTCTCTTTTTTTATTTTTCATTTTTCCATGAATTACAGTTAGGATTTGGGGGGGGGGGTCAGAGGCCTAATGTGTTTTAGTTATATGTTCACCCCTCTTTTTCTTTTTCTTTTTCTTTCTTTTCTCTTTTTCCTTTTTCTTTTTATCTATTTTCTTTTTCTTTTCTTTATGAATCATAGAATTGTAGAGTTGAAAGAGACCACGAGGGCCATCCAGTCCAACCCCCCTTTTAATGTATCCTTTGAATGTATGTTACTTTGGTTCTGACTGCAAATTGTTTGTCTTAAAAATAAAAAAAAAATGCTGTAACCTGTGTGATATAGCTGCCTAAAAGAAAACAGTCTAGTGCTATAAGTAACTGTATGGCAACAATGCATGATTTATCCATTTCTAAATGGTTGTCATGATGAAGCTTCATTCCAAAAAATGAGATGAAAAATGTTCATCTCATTTTTTACAGTTTTACATTGGTTGTGCAATTCCACATAATCATTCATCAGTGATTCATTAGAAATGACTGTCTACACAATAAAATAAGAATATCTAGTGTTATATTATTCTCACTGTAATTGTAATGTATTTCATTGACGATATCTTACAGCACTGTTACTTCAGTTTATGTTGACAAGTCATACTAATATTCTTTCATAAAATACATACCAAGGAAATTTCTGTGCAAGTTTTGATTGTGGGTAGTTCAAACCAGAAGGTTAAAATGAGAAAAGGACGGGATATTAATGATATGAAATACTCTGAGTTACATAGCAACCAGACCTTGATCATTAGTTGTGAGGAAAAACTTGCAAAGGTCTTCAAATACAATGAAGCTTCCAAGCTAAACTATCAGATGGCTAAAATCGGTAGTTTCTTCATTTTAAATCTCTCAATGATTCAGTTTTGCTTATTCAGTTTTAGATATTATAAATCAAGAAAATTGGATCTTTTAGTTCATCTTTTTGGCATAATTGTTAGTGTGTAAACTATGGAGTGCTCCCTGAATTGTGTTCTTAAAAATGATTTTCTAGTGCTGAGGTAGGAAAAAGACATATATTCACTACACAGCCTTGCCAACACAAACCAGCAGGACTTTGAAAATGTCCTTTACTCTGAGCCCACTTAGGATGGCCCCACTTGTATAACTGTTTCAGGAAGACTGGCTCTGTGCAAATGGAATAGCTGGAGGTACAAGGACAGATCCAGAGGAAGTCCTTAAATTATAGAGTTTGGAAAGTTTCTTTTAAGAATGAGCATAATGATATGCTGAAGCCATTCACAAGTGCTGCTCAGCTATGGATACCTTCAGCATGACATTATTTCCATTCTTCTTAAAAGTAAGCTCTGAATGGCCTCAAGGTAAGCTTTTGTGTTCCCTGGGAAAAAAGGGTCAAGGGCTCCTTAGTTATTCTCAAGAAGCTCTTTGCTTGAATGGGTCCAATAAAGCTTCCTAGAAGTACTTAACTCTTATCACCTGGGGCCTCTAAGATCAATAAAGACATCTATGCATTTATCAATAGATAGGGAGATAGGGGCACCTTGAGAGTACAAAACACTTACAGCTACTACCTTGTTAATCCTGGCATGACCATTCTTAATTTAGCAGCACATCCTGCTCTCCTTGCCTGTATCCTGCAGCTATTTTCACAAGATATAAAGGCTTGGATGGCAGTTACAAATGTGTAACCTAGGGCTCATCTACATGGGCCAGAACATGCTGGCTTATTCCCAGATAAGGTCCATTGTTCCCCTGTCACCTGCACAAAACAGGCAGGAGTCTGCATGGATGCACCAACCCATCTCTGCAGCCACCGCTACTTCCGTTTGCATGGCACTCTCCAAACCCAGGAAGGGGGCTTGCAGCATGTGATCAGCCTTGGTCACATGCTATGGCCCTGCTTCCTGGCTTCAGAGAATGTGATGTGGACAGAAGTGGTGGCAGCTGTAGAGGCAGGCTGGTGGGTTGGTATGGCCTCCTATGTTCCCGCAAGGCCTGATCCAGTTTATCTTAAAAGAGGCAGTTTTCCTCAGGCATTTTGTTGAAACATGTGAATAAGTTTTACCCTGGCTTCCCGCATCTTTGTCCTGGGCATTGACAGGACTGTTCAGGACAAAACAAGGCAAAAGCCCTGTGTCATTTGGACTGCAGGGCTCCAAGGTGGGGTAAATATCCCATCTAGTCAAGACCCTAGAGTTCTACACTTGTGACTGTTATATGTTCACTATCCCTACACAGCCTTTAATTAGGGACTATGTAAGGACTGTGAGATTCCCCCAATCCCCACTTATCAGTAGCAGCCACTGCGATTGATGGGTCTGTTCCATTCAGTCAGGAAACTGCTGACTGACTTTCCCATCCCACCTCACATGAGTGATCTCTGGTGCAAGGGGAACTGTGACAGGGACCCTGATTCTGCCTGTCATACTGGAGATTGCTCATGGGAGGGGTTGAAAGAGCAGTCAGCCCCAGGCAAGGGGGAACAGAGTCCACTCAATCACAGTAGCTGCTGCCCAAAAAGTAGGGATGCAGGGGAGTCAGGCCAGGATTCACTGTGTAGCACAGTGCTTATGCACATGAACATCCCATACAGGATTCCAGACAATGCTGGTAATAATGTTGTGACAGATCAGGGTTTCATTGGTTTTATATTTGTACATATGTGAAACCTCCTGAATAAGGTAATGTATAAACAGTTAAAATCTTAAGATTAGTACATGGTACTTTTTTCAAGAGTAGACCTGCATAGCTTTTAGGAGGAGATAACATAAAAGGGCCTAAATATCCTAAAGGCACCAGATCCCATCTTATCTTGCAAGCTAAGCAGGTTCAGACTTGATTAGTACTTGGATGGGAGACTGCCAATGAATACCAGGTGCTGTAGGCTATGTTTCAGAGGAAGGAACTGGCAAAACCAACTCTGAGTATTCTTTGCCTAAGAAAACCCTATGAAATTCATAGGATCACCATAAGTTGATAGGCGACTTGAAAGCCCCTCCCACCCCCCCCACACCACATGTGCATCCAAACAACCCCTAAGGTGGAGACTGGCAAAGTACAGCCTGTGAGTCACATGCAGCTCCCACAGAGCCCCCAGACATCCCCTTTGAGCAGCTGTTTTTTAAACCATAAATATGTCTGGGTTTTTTTTCCTACTACTGGAACCCTCCAAGAATGAGCTTTTTGCACAGAGAGATTAGAAAACCTGTCCTGCCCAGTCCCTCAACCATAAAATCAAAACTAACTTTTTTTTAAAAAATCAAAACCAGAAGAGATTGAAAAGCCAAATATATCTTCATTGCTAGAAATACTTTAATTTTTTTAAAAAATCAAAACCAGAAGAGATTGAAAAACCAAAATATTTCAATGCCTGCTGTTGCCCGCAGAATGTGCAAGGGTGAAAAATTGGCCTCAAGTTCTGCCCAAGTGTTGCACCTCTAAGCTCTGTACAGATTCCACGTGCAATCATGACTTTCAAGTTCACTTTGTGCCTAGCTTGTTTCTACCTTTCTACAGCACAAACAGAAGCAATTGGTGGGACTAACATATCTGGTGTGGTGTGAACTGATCCTTTCCACTGTCCACTTGAATAGTTTTGTGTGAATGTATGAACAAATCTAATCAAGGGCTAATTAAAATAAAAGCAGTAGTGAAGGAAAGGCTCTGTGGTAGAACACCATGGTTTGTATACAGCATGTCTCAGGAAAAATCTTAAAGAACTGTTCCCAATTAGATAATAGGAGACTATTTTGTGTCTTCTCACTCTTGCACCAAAGAGGAATGAATTAGTTCTAATGTGCCCATCATAAGATACATTCACTATATGATTTTACTGCAACAATGCTTTCATTCCAACAAGGTTTAGAAATCCTAACAAGCCAAAGACTCCTACCCAAGCATTCCACTAAGAATTAAAGCTTTGTCTGTGAGTTCCCAAGTCCAGTACATTATCTGACTGGAAATCCGCCCTTGGTTTAGAGTAGAACTTGATTAAACTGTTAATCTCTTAGACAAATAAAATGTTGAAACCGATCCATATTTCAATCCTCAAACCTATTTTTAATACTAAATCTTATCTCATGTATACTCAAATCAGTGAGAAAGAGGCTGGTATTTTGACATTTGTAGAATGATATCTCCTCACAACTGAGCATCAACTGATCACTGCCATACATCTGTGATTATCAGTAGAGGCCCTATCTCTATGGGAATGACTTCCAGGAAAGCTGGAACAATTATTTTAATTCAGAAAATAGTTCTCTTTTATATTTAGAATAAAAATCAGTAAGTACATGAATTTTTAAGGGGTTAGGAATTTTTTATTGGAATAAGACCATTCTACTGAAAAATACACCCGACCGCAAAAGGCCATAACAATAACATAAAAATAATATTAATTGTTTTCCTCTTTTCTTACTAATACAAAAATAAAACTATCCTAACACTAATACATTTTTCCTCTTAATCTAAACGCAGTATAATCACATTATATTTACACAATACAATTATACTTATTTGGAAAAGAAAAAAATAATAAAAGATTAATTAAAAATAATACAAAATTATACAAAAATACAATAATAATAATAAAATATTTATTTATTTAAAATATCCTTTTAAGTTATTGCTGGGGTTGTCTCACTAAACCACGGCCAAAACTTTTTCCAACGATGGTTTGGCAATTTCTCTTTTTCACTCAGAGCTAAATTTTCAATTACATTCTTCACATAATAAGCAGTGCCTTTTACATCCTGCAGATTTTGACTTTTCAGCTCCCCTTGTCTTTGGAAAACTAACCCTAACATCACATAGAGGTTGACCAGGCGCACCGTGGACCAGGGCACTTTCCAAAAACTCTCAGCCATGGAACCAGACTCCTTCCTCTTCCTCTTTTGGCCCACTGACTTTCTGGGTCCCCTGACACCCTCTGGAGGTTCAGTCCCCGAAAGTATTGTCTCCCAAGCCTGTTGTGCCAAATCTGGCCAATCCAGGACCCGGGCCACCTCCTTCCATGTTTCCCGGGCACTCGGGCAGTCCTGGGCAAAATGTCTGATCGTTTCCTTTTGTGCCAAGCCACTCAAAATCTCAGCCTTTTTACATTTCAGACGAGGACAAGTCTGCTCATCCTCTGCGGTCCACAGTCTCCTTCCCCTCAGATTAAGAACCTGATGGTAGAGCCTCCACCTCAAGTCCCACAACTTTTTAGGGACCCTTTTGTCCATGAAATACTCAGTCGGGCTAGTCTGGTGTTTTAAGTAGTCTGACAAATCTGGTTTGGACTGACGTTTTTGCAAACACGGGTTAACATAAATCTCCTCCACTATTTTTCTGTACAAACCTTTCTTGATGCTCTGACCTGGCCTGTCTTCACCCTTCAACTCCTCAGCATGGATTCTATATTTCTTTAGGTAAAAAACAAAGCCTCTCAAAAAATCTGGTGCTTTCAATTTTTCAGGCAAAGAAAACCTAAAACTTAATGAGCCTTCCTCCCACCAAGTCTTTCCCCATCTAGTCCCCATCCAGCACTCACAAAACAAAACTAGCCAAGCCTGAGGTTGAATCTGACCCTTTTGCAACAGAGAGACTTTCCCAAAATTTTGAGCAGAAAAGATGGTGATGAACTTAGGTCCCAGGGCTGGGAAGTCCAGGCCCCCTTGTTCTACCTGCCCATAAGCCACTGCTCTTGCCAGGGGGAACATGGCCATTCCCCAAATGAACTTGGAGAGAACCCGATCGGCTTCTTTAATCACTGAATCTGGAGGCGGAAAAACAGCTGCCAAGTTGGCTGCCACTGGAAGCAGGTAGGTATTTACAAAAGCAGCTCTCTGGTAAATGGTCAGCTTCCTTCTCTGCCAGAGGGCCACCCTCTCCTTCACTTTTTCCAACCAGCAATACCAATTTTCTTTCCATCCCTCGGGAATCACTGCAAAATTCAGCCCCAGGAGCTTCACCCTATCCATCTTTGCCTCTTGCTCTGCTTGCCACCCTTCCTTTCCTTCAACTATGTCCTTTAGAGGAATAGCTGCCATCTTGTCCCCTGCAGCAAAAATCCTGATCAAAAAACTCTTTTCCATGTTAAGTCGAGCACCAGAAACTCGACCGTAGGCCTCAAAAGCATCTTTAATCTTTCTAACTTCCATCCTGTCCTTAACCAAGAGGGACACATCATCAGCATGGGCAACAAATTTAACAGATTCACACCAAATCAACCACGAACTGTCCAACGGACGTGGGATTCAGATCCCCGAGGTGCTGGCAGATTATCTGTGCCATATCTTCTCCCTAATTATAATAATACGTGCTTCCAGGTTGATATTTCTACCAAATAGTGCTCAGGACTGGAGACAGATTGTGCGCTGCAGATGTTAAAGTGGAGGTGGGTCACATGTGACCTGTAGGTCACATGAAGTTGTTGAAAACCACTAGTGCAGACCCATGTGGACACCATACACCCCAAAGTCCCACCTACCCATATCACCACCACCAGTGATGAAGATATATGTGGATGCCTTTCATCCTCTTCACCAGGTGTAACAGCTGGATTCATAGAATCATAGAGTTGGAAGAGACCTCAATGGCCATCCAGTCCAACCCCCTACCATGATGTACCTGAGCCTGATGTTGCTGAGGAGAATTATCTCCCTCCCTCAACAAGATTGATGTGAAGAAAGAAAGAGGACTTTCCCTGCTTCCAGCAGTCTTGAGCAGAATCAGTGGGATCGGAGGAAGGTTTTTAGTCTAATCCCTTCCCAGAGATCCTGGCCAGCTTTGGTACTGGTGGGAATTCAAGCCTCCCTCAAACACACCCAGGGATCCAGAACAGGATTTCTGGCACAAAGGAGGCAATTAACTCAGTGCTCTGTGGAATTAAACCCTCGATCTCCTCTTAGCAGTCTAGATCAAGATTGCTGAACTGGACTTGAACAGCATCCTAGCAAACTTGGAGCATGCATTTTGGGGTTGGGGGAAGAGAGTAGGCTTTAATCCCCTCTACCTAACTCCACCCCAGCAATCTTGCTCCAGATCCCAAGGGAATGGTGAAGTTAAACCGTATCCTTCCTCCCAGAGATCTTGATCAGGATGGTGGGGTGGGTGGAGATTAAATCCCTTGCTCACCAGGCCACATGCAGCCCTAATGGCTCAAAAGATTGCCTACCCCATCTTTAAAAGGCTGGGAGGAACAGAGAAATGAGTTGAGAAAAGAGTTAATGAGGTGGTTGATCAATTTTTGAACATAGGGGAAGATAGCCTCGACTGAGTTCTTCCTGTGTTATCTTGTCACATTTCTCTTACATCCCTCATTTCATATCAGTATAGCAATAATTATCCAATAATTATTTATTATTTATTTATTAAAACAAATTCACTACTGCTCTGTATCTGAAAATCTCAACTTGGAGTCTCCAAGCCATTTAAACAATTTATAAATACACAATCAACATAAATTAAGAAACAAATCCCAAGAGAAAGCATACACAGTCCCCTTTCCCCAAAATACTTATTGTGGTGCTCCTGATATAAGAGGCCTGGTTTTTCTTCTATCTACCTGAGCAAATGGGTCCATTTTTGCAATGGAACCAGAAAGCCTGGTCTTGTACTGTGTTCTTGTTCAATTGAGCAGAAGAACAAAAAGAAAGGAGATACACACACACACACACTCTTTCCTTATGTTCCCATTATAGTTTCCCCCCCTCAACATTGCTTTACTTTACTTTTCTAGGAAGTTCACTGCCAGGGTAAATAAAATATTGATCTTACTCACAACTTCTCAAGGCTCTTAAAAATGTACTGATTTCAATATGTGCTTGAGCCACAGAAAGGCCTGGGAAAGATATTAGCTCTGCAACATAAACCAACAGTCAATAAACGAAGGCTATACCGAATTAAATGAGAAAGCACAGTGTAAGGCTGAAGTTCATTCAGTGAAAATGCATTACCATCATCCTTCTTCTGATTAAAACTTGAAGGCTGTGACTTCTAACACTTTGGCTGATCCTCTGTGGTATTAGGAGAAGATAGACTCTCTAGTGTGTGTGCACATTCCAGTATTAATGATGCACACACACTGCAAGTTCCTTGGCTAACCTAGATTTACAACTCACATTTTGTTATCTTTCCATGTGAGGTCTAAAAATGATGTCTTCTCTATTTGATTGCTCTCTCTCCCCCACCCTCTCACACAGACAAAACAAGTGACTTTAACTGACCTAGAACAAGTGTTTAAAGATTTTTCTGGTACAGATATACCATGTAGCCTTGGGCAACGTACTTTACCACAAAATTTCTTAAAGCACTGGGAAGATACTTCAGTTGGAGAAACTGAATGGGAAAGATGAATGGTGCATTGTTGTTGTTGTTTTGTTGCTGCTGCTGTGGTGCTGGTGTGCCTTCAAGTCGTTTCTAACTTATGGGTACCGTAAAGTGAACCTACCACAGAGTTGTCTTGGCAAGGGGTTCGGGGGGTGTGCCTTTGCCTTCCTCTGAGGCTGAGAGAATATGACTTGCCCAAGGTCACAGTGAGTTTCCATGGCTTAGTGGGGATTCAAACCCTGGTCTCCAGAGTCACAGTCCAATGCTCAAACCACTACACCATACTGGCTCCTGTATGGTGCATATACTTCTACATTTCACAGATGAAAACTGGGACGTGTGTGGCCAAGCAACATCAGAGTGTGGTAAGGATGGCAAAAGTTATTAATGAGGAAGAGCATACAAGCTAGGAGAGGCTGTGGCAATTTGCTTTTGCCTCACTCCACAGGGAAGTGCAAAATTTCACCCTCCTCTCTCCTTTTCCCCCTGTGGAGTTAGTTGAGTGCAAACTACTTTTGCACTTTGAACTCAGGAGATTATCAGACGTGGCTAATGTGCTACCATAATGACACCAGTGGAATGCAAAAGGACAACAATATAAGATGACATCATCCTTTTGCGTTCTGCTGGTGTTACTATGGTGTTCTATTTAATTGATGGGGTGAGCCATCAATTGATCGCCCATTCTGTTTCTGTGACAGCCTTGACAGCATTTGAAACCTCATGCCATTGTCCTGCCGTGAAGACAGCGTCAATGGGCGGCCCTTCCAGAACACTTCTGGGTGGGATTGTGAAAACAAGGAAGGGTACCCTCTTTTTCGGAACCTCTTTGGGTTACCTTTTATTTTTTGTGTGTGTTTCAGTGCTTGGTGTAACTTTTTGTGTGCTATTTTTCTTTCCTTTTTTTAAATTTCCCGTGCTCATGTTTTCTTGTGAGAATGGGTGGGATTTTGATCCAGGAAGTGAATGGAGCTCCGTTAGAACTCCGTTCATGCCTGGGCTGCCTTTGGATGGAAGAGAAGGTAAATCTGATGGGGAGGGTTATTGTGCTAGGACAGGAACGGGATTGGAGATTGTGGGACAAGAATGCTTTTTGCATCCTTGCCTGATGATCTCCTCAATCTGCAGCTGAGTAAACTGAAGACAAAGTGGGAAGGTAGGAGGGGGAGAGAGAAACTGGGACATTGAAAAAGCAGCTGAAAAAGTGAGACTGGATTTTTGCGGCCAAAGGAGGATAGTTGGAGTATATGATGGTTAGCATGAGCTGGACCAGGGCAGAGCTGAGGTGGGACTTTGAGCAAAGCATCAGAATTTCATTTAGGAGTGGGCACCATCCATCAATGAATAGTACATTATACTGCATGGTTTTAGCTGCTTTTATTGTATTTTAACTGGATTTTAACCAGAATGGGGCAGTGATGTTGCACTTCCTCAAATGTGTTGGACTTCAGATCCCATCAGCTTCAGGTCTAATGGTCAGTAGTAAATAAAGTTGCACTCCAACAGCATGATCATTCCCACTCCTTGTACAAACATATAGATGTATAATGATTTATTATTTGGTTGATAATTATATTCTTTTTTGCTTTTTCTGCAGATTTGAAAGTGTTTATAGACAAACATATTACCTTTGAGAGTGATACTATTCCAAGTTTAAATAAATGAATAAAGATTATTTCCACTACTCTACTTGTATGATTAAAAGCAAGAACAATCTCATCAACCATTCATTCTGCACTGAAGTTTGTCAAGGGAAACTGAACATTATCTCTTCTGTCCTTTCTCCTGAGGAATGTTAGCAAGCAGTGTAAGGAGATTATCAGATGAGCATCTAAAAATGTTTTTGTCCCACTATATTTTAAAGCATAAGTATCCTGGCACAATAACACTTCTTATCACATGTTGCTGTAATCATGAGAAAGGAGCCACCCCTGAATTATTGCAACACAACCACTAGTGCTGTTTACTTCTGCGCTTTTGCATGGGTGAGACTTTGGCTGTTCTTGTGAGAAGATGCAAGCATGCTTAAAAGTCTAAAAAAACCTAAATTAACAAATAAAATGAACACAGAAGCACTGAAACACACTTTAAAACTTGCCAGCAAAATGAGGAGGTTCATGAAAAGAGCATCCTATATCTTGTTTTTGTGTTCTCACCCAGAAGTGTTGTGGCAGGGACCACTCATTGATGCTGTAATCATGAGAGCATAATGGGACGTGGTTTCACACACAGGCAATACTGTGAAAAAAACACCATGGGAGATCAATTGATGGCTTGGCCCGTTAATAAAAATGAATGCTTTGTTCACAGCAGTGGAATGCTTGGAGAATGCAAGAAAGACAACGTGGTGTGGTAGGGGAGCCTTTCACAGTATCCTGTCATCATTATCACACCGTATTTGCCGTGCCTGATAATTTCCTAAGATACAAAAATAAATAACTTATTTAAAATGTACAATTCAGATAAACTTCACTAAATCTTGTCTTCAGAGTAGGGACTAATGTCAAATAATACAGTGTGATTTCCTCCAATGAGCCCTGGTGGTGCAGTGGTTAAATGTAGGTACTGCAAGCCACAACATTATGAGTTTAATCCCGGAGAACTCCAAGGTTGACTCAGCCTTCCATCCTTCCATAGGTCAGTAAAATGAGTACCTAGCTTGCTGGGGGCAATTAGCTTAAAAAAATTGTACACTGCTTAGGCAGTGCTTTGGCACTGATAATTTAAATTTAAAATCTGCTAAATAGGAATATTTGCAAACAGAGTGTCTGACATTTAAAATCTTATTCCTATTTATACTAGGGTTCTAGACAGTTGAAATTTATGCAGTAGTCCTCTATTGAATGTTGTTATCAGGAACAGAAGGATTGCTTTATCTAGGCCAGTGGCTCTTAACCTTTTCGAGGGATCCCCTTTAAATATCTTTCCACAGATTCAACTCAAAATTTAAAACAACACAGTTACATCATCCACTAAACCTTTTCTCAGAGGCATTGGAGGGGAAAGCCTTTTCTCCTGCTTCTTCCTGAAAGTTTGTGGCTGAAACGGATTGAATGGCAGTATGCAGGCTAGGCCAGCTAGCCTTTGCCTTGGCTCCTGTCACATGGCTGCTTTACTGCCTTTGTGGACTGCCTGTAAGCAAATTGCAGACCACCAGTTAAGAACTACTGATCTAGGCAGTACTTCCAGAATATTGATCTAAGATTAGGCTAAGGCACAGTTCAAATCTGTATATTTTGTGAACCAGAATTATTTCTACAATATGAAATCTGAAAGCATAAACATGGAAATGGAAATGAAAATTATTCCTCTGCCCCCACCACCATTGCAAAGGCTTGGCTCCTATATTGTTCTTCTGTTCATGTAAGAGAGGAGAATTTTGGTCAAACCTCACACTATCTGCAGCCCCTGCATTATAATTCCCTTAATTCTCAATGGCCCACTCACCATCAGGAACAGAGTTTCAGGAAATGCAGGCAGTGTCATAGGGGAATGAACAGGAAAAAAAAATCTGTTTTCTATTAATGTGAGCTCTGCTCCATTTCCAGAAGGAAAGTAGAGTGACCACATGACCTGCTGGAGACAATTCTAGTAGAACCCCCTCTGTTTGAAGAGCTGTCTACTTAGATCTTCTGGCGTGATGGCATTGTGGTCGGCTGCTAGAAGTGAGAGTTCCAGCTCTAGCAGTCGCTTGGCTCTAACTTTAGCGCTTTCTATTGAAGGCGCAGCTGGCTCTCCCCAGTAAGGGAGAACAGAGTGAGGGCTTGTGAGGTGACCCATTTCCAGCTTTGTGGTCTGCAAAACATCTATTCCAGACATGGAGATCTGAGGGGTCGAAGAGCCCACGGTTAGAGCCAAGCAAACCACAACTGGGCAGCTTTAACAATGCCGGTGCTATTTAAAAAAAAAAAACACAGGCGTTGGCTTCGCAGCGGAGTGGAATTGCTGAGGCGCAAAGGAGTTTGATGAGGAGCAGCTTCTAATACAGGAAGAGAGAAGCTGCAAAAAAGGAATAAAGAAGAAGAGAGGAGAAAATTCCCAATCTGGGAGGAGTTCCAAGGAAAACGTTTTGAGAAGAAGAGACTTAAAAGCAAGCAGGAGAAGAAAGTAAGTGCAAACAGATATGACAGCAATAGTAAGGAAGGGGAAAGAACGCAACGGAGGGAAAGACTGTTGATTTGACTGTGATTTGGGGTGTATAGAGATAGAGCCGAAAGACTACTGTAGGTGGGGGGATCTGTTTAAAAAGTGGAAGTAGGACTTGGCTTTAAAGGATAGAAATACAAAGCGAGAAGGACAATGGAATGGAAGGGAAAAAACAAAGGAGGAAGGTGAAAAATAAGAGAAGACCAACAAAGAAAGCATTGAGATAAGGACTGATTATCCACTTACTGGAATCGAATTGCAACTGTAGATATAATACATTTCTTTACTGAATACACTTAATTTATATTCCACTTGAGTTTTTGGCAGCAGGAAACTTGCAGGAACTGATTTGACTACTATAGCCAATTGATTTTGTTTGGATTAATTTGGTTGCTGGCTACATTGTTATTTCTCTGTGACTCAAACAAGGGAAGAGTAAAAAGAAGAAGAAGAGTAAGGGAAGAATAGAAGGAAATAAAGGAAGAGTAAGAAGAAAAGGAGAAAAGGGGAGAGGAAAAAACTGGAAGATATTTCACAAGTGGAATACAATCTCTTCCTCTCTCTCTCTCTCTCTCTCAATACATATACATAACTAATTGAACTGTATTCATATATAGTAGAATAAAGAGAGAGTATTAAAGGCAGAAAAGGAATAATGGCAACAGGAACCAGAAAAGCTACTCAGGCCCTGACACAGGTTCTAACACAAAGACAACCATCTTTGGAGGGGACAAGCAAATCTACAGATTTCAGCACAATTATATTAGAAGAGATGAGGAAAGAAATGAAAAAGATTAGACTTGAAATTCAGGAGGAGATGAAGGAGATAAGAGCGGAAATGAAAGCGGACCTAAAGAAAGAATTAAACAAATTTGGTGATAAATTAGACAAACTGACAGCAGAAATGGATCAAATTAAAAAAGAGGTCAGTGAAGTTCAAACAAAGACAAGAAACCTTGAAATAGCAACTACTACATTATCACAAGAACAAGAGGTAGGAAAAAAAAGCAATGATGCTAAATGAGCTGAGATATAGAGAGAAATGTTTGAAGATAAGAGGCCTCCCTGAAAGAGAAATTGAAAATTTGGAAGACAGACTGATCCCATCATTGGCAAGTTATATCAATATAACAAACGAAAATCTTGAAGCACAAATTGATAGAATATTTAGAATAAGTTTAGTTGTGGCAAAGGAAAGGAAACTACCTAGAGATGTGGTTGTTTGCTTTACAAGAACAAATATAAGAGATAAGATAATACTAAAAAACTATGAAGAGAGCTTGAAAATTGATGGAGAAGAAGTAAAAGTATTCAAAGACATACCACCACAGATATTGAAGAAAAGGCAAGAATATAAATTCTTGACTCAACTTTTGGTGGAAAATAAAATTAATTATAGATGGGACAGGCTGGAGGGAGTGGCATTCTCCTATCAACGTAAAAGATATAAAATAAATTCAATACAGAAAGCTAAGGAATTTAGTAAGTGACTTGTTAAAGAGAAGAAAAGATATAAAAGAAACAGAGATGACCTAAAGTGGTAATGGTAAGAAGGATAAAGAAGAAGAAGAGAAGCAGGATGAACAAGAAAGAGAAGAATGAGAAGAGGAGGAAAGGGAGGGAGGAGAGGATCCAGACTTGGGAAAAAATACAAGTGAGGCTGAAGCTGAAGATGAATCAGAATTAGAATCAGGAGAAGAAGAAGAGGAAGAAGGAACAGGAGAATACACTGACTAGAATAGTAACTTGGTCGAAATGGGTACAAAAGTTATCATGGAATGTTAAAGGATTGAATTCAATTTACAAGAGAAGACAAATCTTCCACTACCTTGAGAAATTGAAAACAGATATATTATGTCTGCAAGAGACATGCATTGGAGAAAAAGATGTTAAACTTCTTAAAAAGCCTAAATTAGGCCAGATTTTCACATCATCAAATGTCAAGTAAAAGAAGGGGTTAGCAATTTATATCAATAAGAAATTCCCAGCTAGAGAACTATTTACAGATCACGAGGGGTCATTTGTGGGAATAGAGGTTGACTTTCTGGATTCCAAGCTACTGGTTGTGGGGTTTATACTCCCAATCAGAAACAAGAAATCTTCTTTTAAAAATTAATGGAAGAGGTGGAGAATGTGAAGAATGATAAAATTTTATTCTTGGGAGATTGGAATGGGGTTATAGACCCCACCAAAGACAGAACACCAAATAAATTAAAAAGAACCAAGGGAAACTACCAAAAGTATTTTTTGAGATGATGGGGGAATTTGACCTAATTGATGTCTGGCGATGGAAGAATAGAGAGGAATAATAATAATAATAATAATAATAATAATAATATTTATTTATACCCCACCCCTCTGTTAAAACAATCGGGGCGGCTTACAAAAATTAAAATACAATACAGATAAAATCCCCAAACACCCCCCCACCGCACCCTCCCCCATAAAAAATATTAAACAATTATAAATTAAAACCAACTAATCTAAAATCACAATTAAAAACAATAAATACAATAAAATACTATAAATGGCCAGCGGACTAAAAGAAGCCAGGATCCCCTGAGGCCGGGATCTAATTAGGAAAGGCCTGCCGAAAGAGATCCGTCTTTAGTGCTTTTTTAAAGCTACTCAGGGTTGTTATCTGACGGATCTCATTCGGCAGGTCATTCCACAATTTAGGGGCGATTACCGAAAAGGCCCTCTGGGAGGTTGCAGACAGCCTAGATTTTTGTGGCTGAAGCAAATTCCTCCCAGAGGACCAGAGTGCGCGGGGAGGATTGTATGGGAGGAGGCGGTTCCGGAGATAAGTTGGACCCAAGCCATTTAGGGCTTTAAAGGTAATAACCAACACCTTATACTGGGCCTGGAAACTGATAGGCAGCCAGTGGAGAGATCTTAACACTGGAGTTATATGGTCTCTCCGAGATGTTCCCGAGACCACTCTGGCTGCCATATTTTGTACCAACTGAAGTTTCCGGACCAAGCATGAGGGCAGCCCCATGTAGAGCGCATTGCAGAAATCTAGACGAGAGGTTACCAGCACGTGCACCACAGTCTCGAGGTCCTTTACTTCCAGGAAATGGCGCAGCTGGCGTATCAGCCGAAGCTGATAACAGGCGCTCCTGACTGTCGCATTCACCTGACTCGTCATCTGAAGTGATGAATCAAGGAGCACCCCCAGACTGCAAACACAGTCCTTAATGGAGAGCGTGACCCCATCCAGGACTGGAGATTGCAACCCAACTCCTGGTTTTGGGGCCGCTACCGTGAGCACCTCCATTTTGTCTGGATTTAATCTCAATCTGTTTTTCCTCATCCAGCCCATTACTGCTTTAAGACAGTCATTAAGAGGAGAGACACCATTGGAATTCGAGGCCGACGATCGGGACCAGGAGAAATAGATCTGGGTGTCATCAGCATACTGATAACACCCAGCCCCATAACTGCGAATAATCTCACCCAGCGGCTTCATATAGATGTTAAACAGCATCGGGGTCAGGATGGCGCCCTGCAGAACACCACAAGTAAGCTCCTTTCTGCTGGAGCAAGTGTCCCCAAGCAACACCCTCTGGGACCTGCCCGAGAGGAAGGACCGGAACCACTGGAGCACAGTGCCTCCGATTCCTAACCCTCTCAGGCGATCCAAAAGGATGCTATGATCTATCGTATCAACAGCCACTGAGATGTCCAAAAGCACCAACAGGGTCACGCTACCCCTGTCGATGCTTAGACGCAGGTCGTCGGTTAAGGCAACCATGGCAGTCTCAACTCCAAATCCCGTCCTGAAGCCAGTTTGAAATGGGTCTAGATAATCGGTTTCATCCAAGACCACTTGGAGTTGAAGCGCAACTGCCCTTTCAATCACTTTGCTCAAGAATGGTAACATAGAAACCGGCCTATAGTTGTTCATGTCCAGGGGGTCAAGGGAAGATTTTTTCAGGAGCGGCCTAATGGCTGCTTCCTTTAAACAAGATGGAACACACCCTTCTCTGAGGGATGCATTGATGATGTCCTTAAGGAACACCATCAAGGCAGTCCCCCCCTGGATGGCCAGCCATGAAGGGCAAGGATCGAGCGGGCAGGTCATCTTCTTCACCCTACCAAGTAGCTTGTCTACGTTCTCAGTACTCATGGATTGAAATTCATCCAGTAAACTTACATCAACGGAGTTGCTGGGAAAAAAGGGAAAGGACTTTACCTTTTATTCAGATGCTCATTCAACTTGGTCAAGGATCGACATGTTTTCGATCTCAAAAAATTTAACCAAGTATGTTAAGAACACTGACATCATGTCAAAATGGATATCTGATCATAACCCAATATCACTAACACTATTGGGGAAAAGGAAAGACAGAAGCTGGCATTTAGACAAAAATCTTTTAAATGATGAACAAAGTATTAAAGAGGCAAAGAAGACTTTAGAACAATACTTTAAGGAAAATACAACTGAAGAAGTGAATACAAAAATAGTCTGGGAAGCTAGCAAAGCGGTAATGCACGGCTATTTTATAAAGAAAGCATGTGAGAGGAGGAAAGAAGAGGCCAATCAAATTAAGAAACTATTACAAGATATCAAGGATAAGGAGGAGATGATGAGAGAACAACTGAGTAATGCAAAACTGAAATATGAATTCAATATATTAAAGAAGAAGGTTCAATCTGCAACAATAAAAGAAATAGAACAAAAAATACGCCTTGCAAGAGAAAGACATTTTGAGTCATCAAATAAACCAGGTAAATGGTTGTCCCAGAAGTTAAAAAAAAGAGAGAAATTAAAATAATTACAGAAATGACTTACAGAGACAAGATAGTGAGTGAACAGAAAATGATTAAAAAGTGTTTTCAAGAATTCTACACAAAACTATATAAAGATGAAACAACAAACAACTTAATGGAAGAAAGGATAATCAAGTATTTAGAAAAAACAAAAGCGATACAATCAAAATAGGTAAATGCACAAGACAAGGATGCCTTCTGTCTCCACTACTCTTTCTTATAGTTATTGAAGTGTTAAATAATAAGATCAGAGGAGAAGAGAGAATTAAAGGAACGAAAATAAAAGGAATGGAATTCAAAATGAAAAAAATTGCAGATGATATCATGATATTTATGGAGGACTCCTTAGAACAAATAGAAGATCTCGGTCAAATTTTGGAAGAATATGGAATAGTCTCTGGGTTTAAAGTCAACAAAGGAAAAACAGCAGTACTGACGAAGAACATCACAAAAAAAGAGGAGAAGGAAATAGAAGAAAAGTCAGGATATAGGGTTGTAAACAAGGTTAAGTATCTAGGGGTATGGATTTCGAAACGCAACACTGACTTAATTGGAAACAAATATAGTAAAATGTGGACAGAGATAAAGAAGGATTTAGAAAAATGGTCAAAAATACATCTACCCTTCCTGGGCAGGATTGCTTCAATAAAAATGTCAGTTCTTCTGAAGTTTATCTTTTTATTCCAAAATATACCTATTATAATAAATTTAAATTGCTTCAATAAATAAGCAGTAACGAGGCTGCAGCGCGGCAAGTGGTCCATTTTGGATGACGATGTTTCTCTCTCGGCGTCATCTGTTACTGTTGCGGCTAGCATTGAAGGCAGCCGTGCTATTTTTCATTCATGGAAGTTGTCCGTGAGTAAAAAATAGTGCGGCCGCCTTCAATGCTAGCCACAACACTCATGGACGAGGCCGAGAGAGAAACGGCATCGTCCAAAATGGACCCCTTGCCGCGCAGCAGCCTCGTTACTGCTCCGGAGGCTGCTTGTGCGGCAAGAGGTGTCTGAAAATGTCCTAGCTGTGCCAACTCCTGGCATAACTGTAATGTACTCTATATGCTGCTCTTCCACAAAAGAGGCTTTCTCGGTGGCTGCTTTTAAGAGAGACTAGGGCTTGACTACACCAGTCAAAAACGCCAAATCCCCCTGAATCTGGCCCAATAATGCCACATGACGTCAGCCTTTCCCCCAAATCTGTGTGATAGTAATATACTCTGTAGAGTCCCATTCACTCCAGACTTGGGGAATACCCCCCTTAATCTGGGTTTTAGAAAACTGCTGCATGAACAAGCCATTCACACTGGATTCAGGAGATGGTGAGGAGAGGAAGAACAAGTCCTTAAATTATTTAATTGTACAGTTGCCCCTCCACATTCGCGAACTCGACATTCGCGGTTTCGGTTATTCGCGGTTTGGGGAGGCCGCCCCCGGCCCCCCCAACACCGCGAGACGGGGCCTCTGGAGGCCCTGTAAAAGCCCTTGGAGGGAATGGAGAGGGCTGGGGAGGCCTTCACGGGGCCCTCAGAGACCCTCCGAAGGCCCCATGAAGACCCAGGGAGGGAGGGGGGAGGGCCACGGAGGCCTTCATGGAGCCTTCCAAGGCTCCATGAAGGCGCCGGGGAGGGTGGGGGGAGGCCCCGGGGAGGGTGGGGGGAGGCTGCGGAGGCCTTCACGGAGCCTTCCAAGGCTCCGTGAAGGCCCTGGGGAGGGTTGGGGGAAGCGCTGGGGAGGGTGGTAGGAGGCCGCAGAGGCCTTCACGGAGCCTTGGAAGGCTCCGTGAAGGCCCCAGGGAGGGTGGAGGGAGGTGCTGGGGAGGGTGGGGGGAGGCACTGGGGAGAGTGGTGGGAGGCCGCGGAGTCCTTCACGGAGCCTTGGAAGGCTCTGTGAAAGCCTGGGGAGGGTGGGGGGAGACCCGGGGAGGGTGGGGGGAGTCACTGGGGAGGGAGGGGGGAGGCCACGGAGGCCTTCACGGAGCCTTCCAAGGCTCCATGAAGGCCCCAGGGAGGGTGGGGGGACGCGCTGGCGAGGGTGGGGTAGGCCGCAGAGGCCTTCAGGGAGCCTTGGAAGGCTCCGTGAAGGCCCCAGGCAGGGTGGGGGATGCGCTGGGGAGGGTGGGGGGAGGCCGCAGAGGCCTTTACGGAGCCTTGGAAGGCTCCGTGAAGGCCCCGGGTAGGGTGGGGGGATGCGCTGGGGAGGGTGGGGGGAGGCCGCGGAGGCCTTCATGGAGCCTTCCCAGGCTCCGTGAAGGCCCCGGGGAGGGTGGGGGGAGGCGCTGGGGAGAGTGGGGGGAGGCCACGGAGGCCTTCACGGAGCCTTGGAAGGCTCCGTGAAGGCCCCGGGTAGGGTGGGGGGACGCGCTGGTGAGGGTGAGGGGAGGCCGCGGAGGCCTTCATGGAGTCCTGGAAGGCTCCGTGAAGGCCCCGGCGAGAGTGGGGGGAGGCGCTGGGGAGGGTGGGATAGGCCGCAGAGGCCTTCACGGAGCCTTGGAAGGTTCCGTGAAGGCCCCGGGGAGGGTGGGGGGACGTGCTAGGGAGGGTGGGGGGAGGCCGTGGAGGCCTTCACGGAGCCTTGGAAGGCTCCATGAGGGCCCCGGGGAGGGTGGGGGGAGGCACTGGGGAGAGTGGGGGGAGTCCGCGGAGGCCTTCATGGACCCTTCCAAGGCTCTGTGAAGGCCCCGGGGAGGGGGGGAGGCGCTGGGGAGAGTGGTGAGAGGCCGCGGAGGCCTTTACGGAGCCTTCCAAGGCTCCATGAAGGCCCCGTGGAGGGTTGGGGGAAGCGCTGGGGAGGGTCGTGGGAGGCCGCAGAGGCCTTCACGGAGCCTTCCAAGGCTCCATGAAGGCCCCGGGGAGGGTGGGGGGACACACTGGGGAGGGTGGGGTAGTCCCCAGGGAGGGTGGGGGGCACACTGGGGTGGGTGGGGGGAGGCCACGGAGGCCTTCACGGAGCCTTGGAAGGCTCCCTGAAGGCCCCGGGTAGGTTGGGGTGACGTGCTGGGGAGGGGGGGAGGCCGCGGAGGCCTTCACGGAGTCTTGGAAGGCTCCGTGAAGGCCCCGGGGAGGGTGGGGGGTGGCGCTGGGGAGGGTGGGGGGCGCTGGGGAAAGTGGGGGGAGGCGGCGGAGGCCTTCACGGAGCCTTGGAAGGCTCCGTGAAGGCCCCGGGGACGGTGAGGGGAGGCGCTGGGGAGGGTGGGGTAGGCCCCGGGGAGGGTGGGGGAGGGCCGTGGAGGCTTTTACAGAGCCTTGGAAGACTCCGTGGATCCCGGGGAGGGTGGGGGGGCGCTGGGGAGGGTGGGGGGAGGGCCTCAGGGGCCTCTACAGGGCCTTGGGAGGGAATGGGGAGCCCGGGAAAGCGAGTATGGGGCCTCCAGTGGCCCCATGGTCACTTTAGCGGGGGAGGGGAGGGCAATCAATATTCGCGGTTTTTTGACATTCGTGGGGATCCGTGGAACCTAACCCCCGCGAATGTGAAGGGACAACTGTATTTTAAGGGGTGGGTGGGATTGAGGGTTTGGATGTATATTTTAATTGTTGTAAGCTGCCCTGATTGCATTTTGTAGAGGGGTGGGAGATAAATAAAATTTAATTATTAGTAGTAGTAGTATTAGTGGTAGTAGAATGCATGTCTGACTATGCTTGGCTTCCTCTTTCCTCTGTATAACAAACTCCAGGATAACATGATTGCTCCCCGCTAAGGATCCCACCACTTCCACTCCATTAACCAGGTCAGCCCCAATGGTTAGGATCAGATCTAAAATAGCTGATCTCCTTGTTGCCTCTTCCACCTTCTGGACAATGAACTTGTCCGAAGGCAAGTGAGGAATTTGTTGGACCTTAAATTCTTGACTGAGTTGGAGTTCCAACAAATGTCAGGATAGTTGAAATCCCCCATTACTACTATATCTCTCCTTTCTGAATGTGCGGCCATCTTTTCCAGGAAGGCATTATCCAAGGAGATTTTCACATGGGTTATATATCACGTGGCAGGAACAGAATAGGATTGGGAAAGGTTTTCCCTTTCAGACGACATTGACCCTGTTCTGTCCTGCATCCATCCTGCTCCCCTGACTGTTCCAGAACAATGTAATCATAATTTTTCATCGTGAATAGACCTCCTGTTCCATCACTATCATGCAATCATCGGTGTGTGAACAGGAGCCCCACTCCTGTTCCGAAATGACAGCTGCGGAGGGGAGGTCCATTCCGAGTACTTCCTGGTACGATCTGGACATCCAGGTAAGTGGCACCCTTTATGTTACCCTCCCTGTCTTGATTGTGTGATTTAAAGTGTGTTTTTGTGTTTGGTGAACTGATTTTATGTTGGGGGAGTTTTATTTTTTAAATTTACCGCCTGGCCGTTATCATGCGATAACATGATAACGTTTCAGACACCGGTCGTAAAAGCAGCCTTACGACGGCTGCATTTATGGCCGGCCAGTGAGGGGAGGGGGAGCCCGTTCCTGCCGCAGAATTAAGGTAAGTGTGTGAAATAATTACATTATTCCATGGCAGGAATGGGAGAGGAGATGGTGGGGCAGTAATGGGGCATTTTGGCCCCGTGTGAAAATCTCCCAAATCCTCAGTTTAGCTTGGAGGTCTGTAGTTGACCCCCACAACATCCCTTCAGTTTCTCTCTCCCTTAATTTTTACCCAGATGCTCTCAACCTGGATTTAAGTTATGGATCTGTTCACAGGTGTACACATCCTTAACATATAATGCTACTCCACCACCCTTCCTGTTTGATCTATCTTTCTGAAATAGGCTATACCCCTCTATTAGTACATTCCAATCATGAGACTCATCCCACCAGGTTTCAGTGATGCCTATGATATCATATTTGTTTTGCTGTGCTAAGAGTTCAAGTTAATCCTGTTTATTTCCCATGCTCTGTGCATTTGTATAGAGACATTTGAGACCATGGGCCATTTCCCCTATCTGCCTTTTAAAGGGTTTTCCTCCCATTGCTGGGTTGTTGTGTTATTTGCTTTGTTCTCTGTATAACATTTGGGCTATTATCTCTAGCACTCAATGAACTGTCTTCAAGAGTACTGTCTCCCTCCCCCATACAACTCAGTTTAAAGCTCTCCTGATAAGATCTTTCAAACTCTTAGCAAAAAATTCTTGCCAATTGCTGTGAGGTGCAACCCATCCCTTGCCAGACGTCCACCTTCCTGAAACCTCATCCTATGGTCTAGGAAGCCAAACCATTCCTGGTGGCACCATCTGTGTAGTCAGTTGTTCACTTCCACTGTTCTTCTCTCCCTTCCTAGGCCATGCCCTTCCACTGGAAGGACAGATGAAATTACTATCTGGGCATCCAGGTTCTTCAGCTTCCTACTCATAATACCTTGTGATTTTCTGGAGGCTATGCCTTGCAGTATTGTTGGTTCCCACATGGACCAAATGGAAGGGATAACGGTCAGAAGCTTTGATGAGTCTTGTCAGCCTCTCTGTTACATCTTGAATTTTTACCCGAGGGAGACAGCATACCTTCCGAGACATTTTGTCAGGCCTGCAGGCTACTGCTTCTGATCCTCACAGCAGGGAATCCCCTACCACCACCACCCTCCTCCTTTTTCGAGTCTTGGCAGAGGCCACTTCATGTGCTGGATCTGCCAAGGTTTCCTGTATGTTCCCTAAGGCCTGGCACTGCTGCTCTTCCTCTTCTTCTCTGGAAAGAGACGGAGCTTCAAATAAATTCTGTAGCTTCAAGCTGGCCAAAGGAGCCTTAGCCCTTCCACTTCTCTGTGTTACATTCTTCCAAGTATTCATTACCTGTGTATGGGAGATGGCCTCCCTCTGCAAACAGCTCCCTGGTGTATTCTGCATCCAAGATGGTCTTCTCCACTCTGTCCAAGAAAACCTCTTGCTACCTAATATTCAGAAGAGTAGATACCCTGTCTTCAAGATGCTTGACCTTCTCTTCCAGCAGGGTCACCAACTTGAACTTGCTGCAGATATAGCTCCCCACATTCTCTGGCAAGACTAACATCCCACAGGTGTTGCAAATGACTGCAGCAGCTCCTTCACTCTGCATATTCAGTCTTCTTAGGTAGTCACTGAAAGAGAACTTTGGGCTTTCCTGTCCAAATTCTTCTGGTATCCCCCCTTTCCCCAATGCCTGTTGGCCTTGTTTATCAGAAGAGCTCCTATACCTCTGTTCCATTAGAACTGCATGTGCTGCAAGGCACTTGCTGCTGCTTTTCCAAAATTAACCTGGAAAGGCTGTAGCAGCAGTTATATAGAGCTAGTGGCTGCTAACTCCTCCCCCAGGCAGTTTCAGTGGCTCAGCAGAAGTCCTCTCTGTGCTTTTAGTCTAACTGTGAGTTTACTTGTGTTCATGGTGTCTATTGAGGTTTATTTTCTCAGGTTAATATGTTTAGGATAGGTGCGGGGTGGCAATCATGTGACTCTTCCAATATGGCTGAACTGCAACTCTCAGCATTCATCACTATTGGGAATTGACACTAAGCCATATACCTGCCCCCAACATTCTGTAAAGCCCTTGTGGAATGGCAAATGACAGGATCAGAGAAGCAACTGCTTACAGCCCCAAAGTCATATGCACAGTGATTTCAGAAGTACTGAGACCCCTGGAAGACCCCAGAAGAACTCAGTGCTGATGTCATAATTGTGCATTTGGTTAGAGGGAGGTAGCCAGAGGCTTCTCCAATCCTCCCTGCTCACCATGAAGCACAGAATGCCCAAATGGGGAAGCTTCAGGGCTCATCTGTATGAGCCAGGATACTCTGGCTCCCCACCGGTGTATTGTGGCTGCAGATCAGGCCCATTGCTCCCCTGTTCCCTCCACTGAATGGGAGGAAGTCCAGATGGACATGCCAGCCCATTGCTGCAACCATCACCGCCACCATTTCCCTTGCTGTCTCTGAAGGCAGGAAGTCAGTCCTCAACATGAGACCAAGGCCCCCTGCATGTGAACAGCCTTGGCCACATGCTGCAGGACTCTTTCATGCCTTCTGAGAGAGTGAGGCAGATCAGCAGCTGCAGCAAGGGCTGGCCTGCCAGGCCAAGCTCCTGCGGTCTCGTGGACACTGATTTGTTCCTTTCCAGCAGGAACAGGTTAAAACAGGTATTATTTTAGAATGGTTTATCAGGCTCTACCCCACCTCCCTGCTCTCAATCTTAGCACTTTCATTTCTTGAGGACTGTCAGTGGGCATAACAGGGCAAAAGCCCTGCATTGTCAGGACTGCAGGGCTCTAAGACGGGGCAAGAGGATAGAGAAGACACAACAGCTGAATAGCGTCCCTTTATTAGTTAGCAATCTCTCTCTAAATACTATCCGCTGAGGAGAGAGAGGACAATGGCAAAGGTTTATTGCTTTCTTGCCTTACTTGTGGGCTTCTCAGAAATATCTTGCTGGCAGAGCTCAGAAAATTACTTTGTTTTTCTTACTTGTTTTAGTGTTTGAAAGGTAATTTGTTACCTCTGCTTGTTACAATATTAGAAAATAACTACAGTTGTCCCTCCGTATCCACGGATTTGGTATCCATGGCTTTAAGTATTCACAGCTTGAAAGTATTCTTTAAAAAATAATAATCTAAAAAGCAAACCTTGATCATGCCATCTTATATAAGGCAGATCATTTTGCTATGCCATTGCATATAGTGGGACCTGAGCATTCACGGATTTGGGTATCTACAGGGGCGGGGTGCTGAAACCAAACCCCAGCAAATATGAAGGGACAACTGTAATCGCACTGTAGTTGAAAGCTAGACAAATCCATGTGAGCATGTCTAAACATGTCCATTCAGAATAACTTTTAAAAAGTAAATGAAAAGCATTACTTGTTACACCAAAAAAAAAAAAAAAAAAAAGCTTCATTCTCACTTGTTGCATACATTGTGCTTCTGAAATGTATCTTTATTATGCTGCCAGGTAACTCTGTTAGTTGCAAATGTCAGCTTCTAAGGTCTCTTGGTTGGTTGCTACATGAAGCAGGATGCTAGAAAAGACAGGCGTTTGATCTGACCCAGGAGCTATTCTTATGTTCCTAGGGAAAAAGTGCTCTTTGCTTCCATCTGACATGAGGATAAGTTATCTATTTGAAGCTCCAACCTAAGAAATACTTAAGTTTCCTTTGGGAAGAGTTTCAAAAATCTGTTTAGACTCACCATGCCAATGCCTCGTACACTCTATGCACACAATAAAAAGTTATTCAAATGGAATGCAGCTATTGAAGTGCAATTCAATATGTGAATATTTCTTTGAGGATGTTTGATATCCTGCATTATATAATAAGACTGTTATTTATGGCAAGCTTCTTAAATACAGCTGTCAAGTTTGCATTGAAAGACATTTCCCAAGTTAAAAAAAACTCTAATCAAGATACTGTAATTGGCTGCAATTATGTACTTTCTGATGCTTTTGGTTATCTTAAAGATAAAATATGACAATGCTATTTCAGGAAAGGAGATCTAATTGCCTTATTGATGTTTTGTTTACTACCATCACCAGATGAAAAACATAGCCATTTTGCCAAGTAATGTGAACTTTGTCACATTAATTAAACATATAAGACTACAATATGTGTTTATTTAAAAATAAAACATAAGAAGGTAAAGCTTGAATTACACTGATGAATCTTCTTATCTGAATGCATACATTTCTTGTCTGTTTCCCATTCCAGGCAGAAATTATAGGGAGAGTGCCTAATTACAAATTTGCTTTGCTCCTCTGCAGACTCTGTAGCCTTTAAAAAGTGTCCCTTTCTCCCTCATCATTGCCTCTTTGGACTTTACCAGACCAGGCAAATATGGTATCATAAGGATGCCTAATGATTATGAAAGGGCGCGCATATCAGACAACATTGTCCTTTTGCGATCATATATTGTTAAAAAGCCATTCTTTTTTATTGACAGCTCAAGCTGTCAATAGATCTCCCATGGCACTTTGTGGCTGGCATTGCCAGCATTTGAAATTTCTCACCATTGTACTCATGTGAATACAGCGTCAATGGGCAAACAATCCCAGGTGAGATTGGAACAGCCAGGTAGGAGATGCTCTTTTTATGACCCCCCTTGTACTTGGAACTTTGTGAGTGTGTTTCTGTGCTTGTGTGCTTGTGTGTACTTTCTGTTGTTTATTTTTTGATGTATTTTTGAATTTCCATGCTTGCATCTTCTCATGAGAATCACAGAGATTTGAAACCCAGAAGTAAACAGAGCTGCATTCGTGCTCTGTTACTGCCAGGGAGGCCCCTTTTATGCTGCTCAAGGTAAGTCTGGTGGGGGGATTCTTTTGCCAGCATAAAAGCATTTAAAAATATGCCGGCAAAAGAAGTTTTACAGAGGGTGGTATGATAAAGTCCTTTGTGTTGGTTGGTCTGTAGAGCCAATCAGATGCTATAGCATCCATGCAGAAAATGTCCCAAACAGCTTCTACATGATGCTGTCCTTAGAGCAGGATTGGGAAAAATGAAACCCTGGGGATGCATGCAGCTTCCAAGGCTGTTTCTGTGGCTCCTGAGCCCTCCAGACTCCCCAGGTTGTCCTCTTCTACCCCCTCAAAAAAAGATGAATTGCCTCTCTGAGAAGATTCCAGAAATGCCACTTAGGGTTGCCATACTGAAAACTGGAGAGGGCCCCTGTGCCTTTAATAGTATGTAAAATGGAATTTCAGAAGTATTGCTTGTCATGCATCAGACTTGTCAAGTTAAGAAGGAACACCCACTTAAATTCCCTCTTCCAAACAGCCATTAAAGGTAGAGGAGCCCTCTCCAGTTTTCAATATGGCAGCCTTAGCCAATTTGGCTTTCAAATAGATTGCAATCCCTTATGCACTATTTAACATATATATACTTCAAAATCAGAAGTAGACTTCCAACCTCTTCTTGTCCCCCCCTCCCCTTTTGGCAATCTGTGCAGCCAATTTAGGAGATTATCAGACAGGAACGCAAAAAGCGTTCTTGTCCCACAGTCTCCAGACCCGTCCCTGTCCCGACACAATAACCTTCACCAGACTACGTTATCTTCTATCCAAAGGCAGCCCAGGAATAAATGGAGCTCTAATGGAGCTCTGTTTGCTTCCTGGACTGAAATCCTACCCATTCTTGCAAGAAGATGCAAGTATTAAAAAAGGAAATTAAAAAAAAAATGAAAAATAAAAATTCACACAAAAAAGTTTGCAAAAGCGCAAACATACACTAAAAAAATAACAAGTCACCTAGGGAGGGTACAAAAAAGAGAGTAGCCTACCTGGTTCTTGCAATACCACCTGAAAATGTTCTGGCAGGGCCGCCCATTGATGCTGTATTCACAAGTCAAAAACAGTGCAAGGTTTCAGACGCTGGAACCAAAACAGGACGGGTGATCCATCGACAGCTCTGGCCCGTCAATAAAAAGAAACACCACAATAATGACAGCAGAATGCAAAAGAATGATGTTGTATGGTATTGTTGTCCTTTTGCATTCTGCTGGCGTCATTTTGGCACCACATTAGCTGTGTCTGATAATCTCCAGTGGTAGTAAATTGGCCCCTTGATCCACTCCAGTAGCCCACCCTGATGGAGGTGCAGTAATATCAATAAGCCATCTTTAATACATGTACTGGCTGGATCATCTGGGTAAACTACATATCAGCAATGTCACTGGCTGCCAGCAGTGTGCAGCCCTAGAGGCTTAGCAATAACTGCCTATATATTCTCTCTCTCTCTCTCAGTTAGTCTCAAAGGTGCTACAAGATCCCCTTGCTTACTGATATTCCAGACTAACACAGCTATGTATTTGAATTCCTTCTTTATATTGAATCCTACTGGGTGGACAGTTATAACATTTATAGCATTTATATTTCTATACTGCTTATCAGTGCAAAGACAGTTGCTTAAGGCCTAGTAAGTTCCAGGCTAAGGAAAGACCTGTACTAGGAAAATTACAGTTTAGCAACATCATATACCCTTATCCACTACACTCTTACCAGGCATAGTATCAATAATATTTGCTAAACTTTAATTTGTTTTGTTTTTATGTTTTTTATCCTGCCAGTCCCAAAGCTCACTGAGCCCTCACAACCATAGAACTAACTTTCTGGAATGCATTTTATTTGATTATGTTTGTACTGCTTATATAGCAAAATCCAGAGAGACTGATTCAACCTGACAATAGCTTGATAATTAGGGGTGCTCTTGGGGCCAGTTCACACAACCTCTGGGGCATGTAGCCAGCCATTTCTTTACCCTCTAAGCTGTGATTTTCAACAGCCTTGGATTCTAGCATGTTCTTGTTAAAGCATCCATCTAATGACTGTCAGAAGTATAAAAATTCTGATCCAACATTATTGCAATGATTCTGTTTAGCTGCATCACATGCTGCTAAATTCTGTTTAGCAGCAGGCTAAGCCAATAAATTCTGTTTCAGCAGCAGTGAATGAGTGAAAAGATGACCAGTTCACCAGGAACACACCAGAATGCAAGCTGACAGAAAAGCCAACAACTAAAAACAATGAACTGGACTGATATATGAACCAGTCCTTGTGCTCACTGTTTCCAGTACAATATAATAAGAATGGGGAAGCAACTGAGGTCCAGGATCATTTTTTTAGTTTATATATGCATGTACAGGCTGGTCTCAATTTACATCAGGGTTTTGTTCCTGGGCTCATGATGTAAACTGAGACTAATGAAAATGGGAGAGTCAGATCTATAAAAAAATAATTGGAGACCAGGGGAATGTGTTCTGATGTAGCTGAAGTGTTCACAAAGGAGTCCTAGTGGACCACAAGTTGAACATGAGTCAACAGTGTGATGCGGCAGCTAAAAAGGCCAATGCGATTTTGGGCTGCATCAATAGAAGTATAGTGTCCAGATCAAGGGAAGTAATAGTGCCGCTCTATTCTGCCTTGGTCAGACCTCACCTAGAATACTGTGTCCAGTTCTGGGCACCACAATTCAAAAAGGATATTGACAAATTGGAGCGTGTCCAGAGGAGGGCGACTAAAATGGTGAAAGGTCTGGAAACCATGCCTTATGAGGAGAGACTTAGGGAGCTGGGTATGTTTAGCCTGGAAAAAAGACAGTTAAGAGGTGATATGATAGCCCTGTTTAAGTATTTGAAGGATACTTGAGGATGGAGCAAGCTTGTTTTCTGCTGCTCCAGAGATTGGAACACGGAGCAATGGATGCAAGCTCCAGGAACAGAGATTCCACCTCAACATTAGGAGGAACGTTTTGACAGTAAGAGCTGTTCAGCAGTGGAATGCACTCCCTCAGAGCGTGGTGGGGTCTCCTTCCTTGGAGGTCTTTAAACAGAGGGCGGATGGCCATCTGTCGGGGATGCTTTGATCGTGATTTCCTGCGTGGCAGGGGTTGGACTGGATGGCCCTCGTGGTCTCTTCCAACTCTGCAATTCTATGATTCTATGATTCATGGTTTTACTCAGGCTCCACCAATTTTAAAGAGGTTTAAAGTATACACTGTGGCATCACTAAGGTTGGTGTCACTCACTCTCCCCCCACCCTGGCGGTATAACCCGGGGTAGTTTGGCCTCTCTGCACTCCCCTAGTGCCACCACTGAGTATGAAGTACCAGAGTTTACCTTTCCCACTCTAGAGAAATGTGTAGAAGAAGAACCAGAAGAGACAGCAACTGCTGATCCCAGTGGAGCTTTTCTGGGTTGCTCTGCCTTACCATGAGACAATAGTTCGACTTGAGAGGAGGACAGACAGAGAGTAATTGATAAGAACTGTGTTCCTCTGCTGTGCCTCCTCCAGGAGTCTTCCCTGCTGGATAAAGCACATCAGGAATGAGAGAAAGAGAAGCAGCACACCTCCAATTGTGTCTTTTACAGCAGAAGCAGAAATCATAACAGGAGGAGAGGCAGCACATCTCCTGTTATACCCTCTCCCACAGTCTTCCAAATGAAGAAAGCAGACTGCCAAGATCCTAGGGGCCGTTTACACGGCAAAATAAGTCATGTAATAATTCGGCAAGACGCCTGATAGTTCCCACGTATTTCGACGCAGTATCGCCCTTTTCAGAAGGAGGGGGTGTAAAATACCCATAAGTGGCGCAACTTTTGACTGCGCTGATTTTCCGCTCTTTTTTTTAAAGTTCCGCAGTATAGCGCACTATCGATATTGTGAACTATCCGACATCCACTTTCGCATTTTTTTCATCTACCGGAAATTAGGCGGATCCTTGGGAGTGGCCCACTAAAGCATCCCTCCCACCAAACAAAAACATCAAGCAGGCAGGGAAGCACCTCTTCCGCAGCAAAAGGAAGAATATATCTTGTGAAAAAGGGACATTGCTTTGTGATGACTTGTTCTATGAAGGATCACAGCTGCCTACATCTATTCCTTCTCCTAATACAGCTTCTGCGGCGATAAGACCTGCATGCATCCTGAAATGCAGCAATTGTGGCTATGATTCTGAACATCAACAAAAGCAACAAGAAATAGTTGCTAAAGCCTCCATTTTTAAATTGAATAGGTAGGGATACCTTAACAACGGTGGGCGAACAATGAGGTGCACCAGGTATAGGTGTGCCCAATCAGATTTCTTGGAGCGGGAAAGTTTAATAGAAACTGTTAGCCAATAGGAATGAGAGTGGTGGGAGCACAGAAAGGAAGTTAACCATAAAGGAGTGACGTATGCCACTGATTGACAGCTACGGTACTAGCTAAAATGCGAAATGTCGATACTGTGGGAACTAAAAAAAACCCGAAATCGAATAATTCGTAACTTATTTAATTCCGCATAATTGCATCATGTGAACTTTGATTGCAGCGTTTCACAAAAAGTAATGAAAAATCGTGTACACTATGCGACGCTGTATCGAAAGTGCGATATTGCGATACATTGCGGGGAAAATATTGCCGTGTAACCGGCCCCCTAGTTTCTTCCTTCTCCTCATGATCCCCCTTCTAAGTAGGCAAAGAAAACCCCTTCATCCTAGCAATGCCAAGACAGCAGTTCCTTTCTTCCCCTCACCACTTCTCCAATCTAGCCAGGTTTTCAAAACCAGTCCAGTCCAAACCTCACTCTCTCACATCACCCTTCTCATTCTCCTGCATCTCCCTTCTTTTTCAACAGGACAGGTGTGCTGAGAGAGCTATGCATCCTGGGCGAATCTTTTATTTATTTATTTCTGGAGAAATGTTGTAAATTTGAAATGTGGATTTATTTATCTAATTTAGATCCTATCTTGCTCCCAGCACAGGGTTTAAAATAACGTGATGTTGTAAACTGGGGCAATGCTGATTGAGACTCAACTGTGTTTAAGGCATTTGTGTATTTGTTCATCACTTCTCAACCCATCAGCACCCTCCCCCAGGCAATGTACAACAGGTAATATGCTAATCAAATGGAAACAACACCGGTCAACATAGGAATGCTTTCATGAATAGGAGGGGTTAGCAACTGCATGGGAAGCAGGGCCAATTTCCCCACACACCCTCTTGCAGGCTGAACCCACCGCACACAGCAGGCCCAAATAACTCCACTTTTTCTCTGTAGTTCTTCTTAAAATGGTGATGAGAAGTGATATCACATCACCTCCTGTCACCATTTTGAGAGGGACTACAGAGGAAAATGGATGTATATTTGGTGATAGTGGAGCCTGTGGGGTGGAGATGTTTTCATGTGTTTGTATGTATCCAGCAGATGTTCCTGCACAGGTTTGAGGCAAAAATTGCCTGAAAATCATGCTGATTTTTTTAAAAAATGAAGGGGCTTTGGAGGGCTGATGGGAGGGCTTCAAGAAAAGAGATTTAGGGCTGCACTCTCCCCACTCATGATTTATAGTTGGCCACATGTTTTGACTTTGCCACATGATGGTCATTTATAGGGACAACATAAAGCTCTACAAGACTGGTATGTATGTATTAGTATCATACATACTGATACATCATGTATCAATGCAATGGGGAGGTGAATTTTATCATACCATCACAACTGATTGAACGTATGCACATCTGACTGCGAACAATAAATTTGCTTCATGACATAGTCAGATGATACAGGTAATCAGCAGATCTCAAGATAGCTATTTGTTCCTGATCTATTTGTAGCATGCCATAATGTTGCTCTCTACATTCATATCCAATCTACCCAAACTTAGTTCTGAATTGCTTATGATTAAAAAAAAAAAACTTGCCATGTTTATTGTTCATTATTGTTTATGACACTATTTTTATTGACTCATTGCCATTATACAATTTCTTCCCTTCTTCTCTGTTGAGTACCAACTTTTCAAAAACTTTGCAGTCAGATCTACTGCATTTTTAATTCCACATTGGGTAAAACTGGTGTCAAGAAGCTCCACCACCCACCTTTGGTCAATAAATATCATTACTGCAAACAAGCATGAATTGGAAGTGCAGAACAAATCAAGAAGTGCTTTTGACAGGCTTCCCTGGCAGTGTAGGAGGATATTCTACAACTCTAAAAATACCTTCATCAGTTTTCATAGACAATTTGCAATGTCTCCGTAAGTTCTCACTACAGAAGACGGTCCCAGAGCCCACATGCTGAATCTGACAGATGGCTGATAATAATTTTTTGGAGCAATATATTACTTTCATATACTCCAGCTGAGGAACAAGACAGAAATGTAGAACCATGACCAGCATAGTTTCTTTTCCTCAGATCCCTAGATTTACAAAAGGCTGTAGATGCTCTCCAGCCAACTGACTCACTGCATCTTCCTCCCTAGAATACTCATCACATCACCAATGTGTCTGCATTTTTCTCTTCTGCTGCCAGGTTGTGACATTTCTATGTTTTTAATCATAAAAAAAGCACCATCTTCTCTCCCCCACCCCTTTAAAAATACACCAGTCCCCTGTTTTATCCAGAAAGGATCACTGGTAATGTTTACTATATCAGTATAGAAAAAATTGTGTAAGTCCCCCCAACACCGCCAGCATGGGAACTCTTGAAGAAGCAAAAGCACCTTTCTTTTTTTAACACAATCAAACAGCACTATATCACTTACCAGTTAGATGTTGAGAGTCCTGACGTGTTGTGTGAATTTCCAATTAATACCAAAATTCCAATTAATACCAATCCAATTACCGTATATTTCTGCATACAAGACTACTTTTTAACACTTGAAAATCTCCTCAAAAGTGGGGGGGGGTGGTCTTATACCCCCAATAGACCTTTTCCCCTGCTGTGAGAATGATTGAAGTGTAAAATGGCCTGGGCAGTTTTCCCAGCAGATCCTTCCTCCTGCTGTGAGAATGACTGCTTTGCATTTGAAGAGTTAAATGGCCCTCTATTTAGCTCAGGAGAGTCAAAATGATGTTTCTTTTCAGGACAAGTTAGCCTAAAATTAGAATTTCTGGATTCAACTTCTCATTTTGCATCAAGTTTTGTCTATGGTGAAATTCTCTTGTCTGCCAATGTGGCTCTAAAACCATTAATGTGCTCATTCATTAATGTGCTCATTCAAAAATTTGGGATTTGATAGCTTCATATTAACCAACTTACAGTATTAATGCAACCTTACTTTCCAAAGATTGAACACCACAGAGATTTTTCAAAGTATCCCATGCTTTTTTAGCTGTTCTCAGTCCTTTAATTTCACAGACTATTCCATCATCTACAGCCACTGAGCTGGCTGGCTGGTGGGGAACAGGCTTTCCAGCCAGCTGGCTGGCTGGCTGGCTGGCTGGCTGGGGTGGGGGCAAATTCTATATTTTAACTTAAAAATTGGGGGGGTCGTCTTATGCGCCCAGTCGTCTTATACGCCGGAATATACGGTAATACCAAAATAGGCAAGCATCCCACACTGTGAAGAAGTGTCACTCATCCTTCCTGGTTAGTGCCGGGCAGCCCTAAGAGGCATAAGTGAGGAAGTTACCTCAGGCAGCAGATTTTAGGTGTCATGGAAGGACAGCCAATTGTGAGTTATTTACTTTGTTATTATTATTATATATATATTTACTCTAAGGGAGATGGAAAGCTATTTATGGGATTTTCTGACCCATTTGTCAAAATGACGTGGCTACCTTGGGATAGTATGGCCTTGACTTGGGTGGAAGACTCCACCTCAGGCAGTAAGGTGCCTTGTAACTGCTGTATCACCTGGAAAATCTCCATCCCAATTACCACCCTTTGTTGTTTTTGTATTTTAAGATTATGGACTTTATCAGATGTGGCAAAAATTGCAGGATTATGAGGTCTGTGTAGTGCAAACAGGCGCAGCTATCACACAACATCGTCATCATTGTGTGGTTACTCTTGCCCCAGCCGCGAATAAGGCATCACTTTTGATTGATGGGATAAGCTGTCAATAGATAATCAATATTGCTTTTTTTTTTTTTGGTATTGAGGGAGTGTGAAAACATGTCCTGTTGTAGTTGAGAGATTACAGTGTGAATGAGCAGTCCTCAGTGAGAAAATGTCTGGGTGAGAACACAAAAATGAAGCACAGGATGTTCTTTTTATGAACTGTCCCATGTAGTTTCAACATTTTTAGGTTTGTTTCAGTGCTTGTGTGTTCATTTACTTTGTTAATTAAGGGGTTTTGGGGCTTTTAACCGTGCTTGCATCTTCTCGCGAGAACCACCTAAATCTTGCCCATGCTAACTCACAGAAGTAAACTCCCATTCTTAAAGTGCTAGTAGTTATTGTGTGATAATTCTATGGTGGTTCTTTTACATGATTACAGTGATGTGTGATAGTAAGTGTAATAATGCCATGATGTTTCCACTATCCTCACTCGCAGAATTACATGCTAGTCTAATAATGTCCTATAACTTGCCCCCTGTACTATGATTTTAAGAGAAAAGTCTTGCAGGCAGAATCTCAACCTGAATCTTGAGACAGCCAGCATCAGAGGCCCTTATTCACATGTTCTAGTGATGCACTAGAGCTTTCTGGCTGAGAATTCTAAATACCTCCTTACTGCAAATCCCAGGATTCCGTAGGATGCTGGCATGGCAGCTAAAATGAAATCAAAGTGCTATAACTGTGTAGTGTGGACATGCCCCAATCTTCCTTCCTTTTTATTAAATCTACTTTGATGCTAATATGTCAGATGATTTGAATTTTATCTTTGTTGGCCCCAAACAGGACGTTCCTCAACACTGCTGCCACAAGTAGTTCCTGAGCATGATACACATCCCATTGTTCATACAACATTGTTTAAAGTGTATGTTAGTTTATACTGTAAATTGCTTTGTGGAGGCTCTTTGTCTAGAAAAATGGGAAATTAAATATAAATAAATACGGAAGAGGAAGAGCATGGAAAGCTCCCAGCAACGGTTACTAAGGAGATTGGAATGTTGAGGAGAGAGACAGTAGCCCTATTTAAGCATGATATAACTCCAGTATTAAAATCTCTCCACTGGCTGCCTATCAGTTTCCGGGCCCAGTATAAGGTGTTGGTTATTACCTTTAAAGCCCTAAATGGATTGGGTCCAACTTATCTCCGGAACCGCCTCCTCCCATACAATCCTCCCCGTGCACTCTGATCCTCTGGGAGGAATTTGCTTCAGCCACAAAAATCTAGGCTGTCTGCAACCTCCCAGAGGGCCTTTTCGGTAATCGCCCCCAAATTGTGGAATGACCTGCCAAACGAGATCCGTCAGATGACAAGCCTGAGTAGCTTTAAAAAAGCACTAAAGACGGATCTCTTTCGGCAGGCCTTTCCTAATTAGATCCGGGCCTCAGGGGATCCTGCCTCTTTTATTCCGCTGGCTATTTATTGTATTTGTTGTTTTTAAAAGTGATTTTAGATCAGTTGTTTTTTAATTTATATTTGTTTAATATTTTTTTATGGGGGAGGGTGGGGGTGGAGGGTGTTTAGGGATTTTTATCTGTATTGTATTTTAATTTTTGTAAGCCGCCCCGATTGTTTTAACAGAGGGGCGGGGAATAAATAATAATAATAATAATAATTATGAAGAGCAGCAAATTCACCAGGCAAGCAGGGAAGGAGCCATGCCAAGTTGCTCCACCTTTCATGTGATGTAACTTCATAGATCCATCCCCATGGATATCCATGACAAATGCCTGCAGGAGGGAGGCCCTTGAAAAGGACTGCTGTACTCACAAAGGTCTCCATGTGATTCAGAACCATGTACAGGCTGACCCCCCCCCATATCCAAACATTTGGTATCCACAGTTTCACTTATCCAATTCCAAAAATATGTTTTCTCTCAACAGTTCCAGGTCCATCAATGTGATTCTATGGTCAACTTCTGGCGTTTGTCTCATTGAAAATAATGGGGTTCCCTGCTATCCATGGTTTCAGGTATTCACTGGGGGTATGTGTCTTGGAATGTATCCCCCTGCATTTTTGGGACTCTTCTGAATTGCACGGAAGCCTGCACAAATAGAGTAGTAAACACTGGCTCTGAAGAAAGAAAAGAAGCCAGACCAGAACCAAAGCCAGGAGGATTGGCAGAAGATTTCAAAGTTGTGACACAGTGCCAAGTAGGAGTGAAAAGATTCATTCTGGAAAGGATTTTATGTGATAAAAATTAACCAAAGCTGCAGCCCAGCTGTGCTGGGGGAGGTTACAAGGAAACAAGAAGACAGAGGAAAGCATAATTCAAGGACTCTAAGCTGGAGGACACAAAATTCTCCCTTCTTCTGGCAATCCTTCTCCCTTTTTAATCGCAGACAGTATGTAGCCCAGACATTAAGTAACCCTCAGCACACTGAAATAAAAGTCCCTTCCCCATTGATTTACCAATTGTCTCCCACTTTACCATTCCAGCCCTAAGATTTTAGCAATGTATATGCCTTTTTCACCAGGGCTAAAGATTTTCATAGAGGATGTAGGCAGCACTTTTGGCATGTTTGAGCAGAGGCCTTCTTCCAACAGGAAGAGAGCCCAGAATGTGGCAACATTCTCCCCAAGCCAGTCTAGGGGTGTTGTGGGGCAAACATGCTTTCTAAATATCTTTTTTCCAGTGGGTGCAGCAGGAGTGCAGCCCTCAAAGGTCCCCAGCTGGTTGCAGGGTGCAATGTGGCTCTCTAGTCCCTCCATATGCCCATCTCTGTCCTAAAGGATATTAATGTCCTCAGGTTATGCTTGTGGATTTCCTTTTGGACTTTGACCAGCTGACTTGTGAGCAAAATTATGGACCTGATATGCCTTTGATGTAATCCAGATTGGCTCTTCCAATGTTCTTCAGTTTGATGATACTTTCGTCACCATTTGAAAAATGCTTCTTAAAAGGTCTAGCCTTTCTGCCTTGTAACTACTGTATTATCTGTTTTAAAAGTGGTAGTGATACCCATTATTGAGTCTAGACTCACCTAGCTGGTATTGAATAAATCAAGTACTTTACTATATACCATACCCTTCAACATTTGGAAACTGCAACACATGTCTGGGACACAACATCTGAGTTGTTTGGAAAAGTTATTAATGAGCAAGAACGCACAAACTAGGAGAGACTACCACTGTGTGTGTTTTGCCTGAGTCTACTAGGAAGGGCAAGATTGTGCCTCCTCCTCTCCTCTCCCCCTCGCTGAGTTAGTGGAATACAGACTATTTTTGCACTATGAATTCACTTTGTGGGAGTTGAAGTTATCTGAGGACAAAGGGGGGAAGTGGGAGGAAGAGAGATAAACTGAGAAATTTTAAAAGCTAAAAATGGAATGTCAAAGGGTTTGTCCCTGCCCAATCAGGACAGTTGAAGGTTATGAAATACAGGAATACCTCAGTTAACAAAGACTCTGACAAAGAAGCTCATTTGTTAGAATAGCTTGTGTGCCCACTGACCCCCTTTCCACTTCATCCTCTGTCTAGCTGCAATTTTTTAGGCAGCATCCACATTGAGATGATGGTGAAGGTAGGCTGGAGAAACACACATTTTCTCTGTGGGGTTGTGGCAGCATGTCTGCAGTAAACAAAGCAATAGATTGAACTATCACCAAAGGGATTCTGCTCCAGCCCATCTTCCAGTATTGGTGTGTGCCTGCCTATATCAGGCAAGGTAAATAGCAGCTGCCTCTAGAATGCCTTGCTGAGTATGCATGAAGAGCAAAACAGAGAGAAAAGGGAAAAGCAGATAAACTTCCCTTACCAGCTACTTCCAGCACATTTTACAAAGCATATATCTATATGTTTCACCACCAAAATGGAAATCATAAGAAAAGTGGAGGCTGGTGGAGAACAAAACCTCCACCCCTGGGTGCATAATGGAAGAAGCTAGAAGGTTCAAACTGTTTTTTGGTTTTTTTGTTTTACTTATGTAAAGTTTACCTGACCTGGTTGTTTCATTCACATGTGCATGTTGATGGTTTTGAACAAAAAGTCTGATAAACATGTTGAACTTCTCTTCTTCTTTTTTTGTGCTGTCGGAATCTGTAGGCTCATCTACATGAGCCAGGATATTCCCTGCTGGCATATCTTGACCATGGATCACTTCTGTTCTTCCCCTGTTTCCTTCACAGAATGGGAGGAAGTCTTGACAGGCACGGTGGCCCATCGCAACAGCTGCTGCCACCATTTCCCTCCCTATCTCAGAAGGCAGGAAGCTGGCCTGCAATATGTGGCCAAGGCCCCCTCCATGTGACCATCCTTGGTCACATGCTGTGGGACTCCTTCCTGTCTTCCAGAAGAGCCAGAGAGATGACAGTGGTAGTGAGAGCCAGCCTGCCGGTACAGGCTCCTGCAGGCAGAAACAGAGGAAAATGGGTATTATATTAAAATGTTGTATTGGGCCCTACCCTGACTTCCCCTGTCTCAGCCCTGTATCTGCCCTGGGGGTGGTAAGGACTGCCCTGGGGCAGAATGGGGCAAAGACCCTGCCTCATCAGGACCACAGGGCTCAGGGGGGCAAGATGGGGTAAATAGCCCATGTAGACAAGCCCTTAGAGAAGTAATGCACAGGAACATATCTGCTTTGTTAACTGAGGCATACCTGTATAAGCAACAATGTATGGTAGATCCAATATTGCATACTGCTGCTTCAAAAGCAGGTACAAGAGTTGTGCAACAGAACAGCCACTTTTTAAAGCAACTTTTGTGCGGTGATATGTACATCACCAGAAGGTGATTCAAACTGTATTATCAGCTATTCATCATATTGTGCTTGGGTTCTCACTCTGCCAATAAATTAATCAGTTTGGAAATAATAAGCTTATTCATGCATGCACATTGTTACTATTCCTGAACCAGACAGTTGTTATTCTATTGTTTCAATTAAATTAGCTTTAGAATTAGCAATGATGGATATTCCATCAGGTCCTCTGGGAAAGAGTTTGACAGCATAAAGGAAGCCAAAGACAATACATTTTCTTTTTTGTCAACAGTGTAGTGTATGGGTGGGTTATTTTGACCCATCCAGAACAGATAGTCACAAAGGCAGCAAGGCAAGCCAAATGTGGCAATGCTGTGAAAAGACCTGATCAATAAACTTGCTTGAGCAATGGAAGCAAGTAGAAGTGGGCCCTATGAGTCCTACTATATAGTCCACTCCTCCTCTGCTCAACCTACCTCAATTGTTAAAGGGTCCTGGCCCACATCCTCTTTGTGGCAGTGCAGTGGTACAGGATGAACTGGGCATGTGGGAAGGTGTCTACAAGGGTTTTGGCTTGGCTTCCACAGGCTCCTGAGCACCTATTCTAGGCTCATCTGAGGAGCACCACAGAGGACATTGAAGCAGCTCTGGACCCTCTGAGTCTGAACTGAAATCCAGGGTCATGATGTAGACAGAAGCAAGTCCTCCAGTCCCTATTATGTCAAATTCCTTGTAAGGAGCATTTATATTTGTGGACAGATTACCTGCTTTACACATTAACTATTGTTATTAAGAGTCAAACAGAATTATATATGACAAAAACATATAGTAAAGGTAGTTATCCCTTCTTTCTCTACAAATTGTTCTGTATGGAAAAACTGATATGAAATATAAAGATTTTGTAGATTTTTCTTGGTTTTTTTCCGGGCTGTGATGCCATGTTCTGGAATAGTTTTTTTCTGACGTTTCACCTACATCTGTGGCTGGCATCTTCAGAGAATTCTCTGACGATGCCAGCCACAGATGCAGGTGAAACATCAGAAAGAAACTATTCCAGAACATGGTCTCACAGCCCGGAAAAAAACCAAGGAAAATCTATGGATGCCAGCCGTATAAAGCTTTTATTTTTAATATAGGGTGCTGAACTATGGTAGTGGATACCTGGCTCTCCAAGTGTTGGTGGACTCCCATCATCTCCCACCACTGGCTGTGATGTCTAGGGGCAATGGGAATTCTAATCTAACAACATCTGGAGGGCTACAAGTTCCCCATAACACTACCAGGTAGAGGTGTGTGTATGTGTCTGTTTACTTTAATCAGAATCAGCACCGTGTTCTTCCTGTGCTATACTACTGATGTGCCTCTTTACCACCCCACATAGATATTTGATTTAAAAGGGAATTTCCAAGTAGCTATGGAGAAGATGATTTTTGTTGGGACCATTTTCGATCCTTGACCTAGTCCTGATTGGGCCCTTAACAGTGATTTTTTTAAAAAAAGAAAGAAAACTTTGTGTAGTTTAGTCCGTAAACCTGAGTCTATTCAAGAAAGCAACTTTGAAGCCTCAGTCCAATTACTAGTCCCAACCAGAATAGACCCACTGAACCAATAGAAACTTGGTAAATCTACACTAAAGTAAATTAATTGTTTCAGTGGGTCTAATCTACTTGGGGACTGACAGATATAACTTGAGTCTTCATTTCCACTGTTAAAACTCAAAATCGTTCTTCAACTCCAGTATTCTGTGTTCAGGAAGGTCATGGAGTATATCTTCTGCTTGTGGAAACCAAACTGATATTAAGGACGCCTGCCCTGATGAAGAACAATGAGGCTTAAGGCCTTTATGGGCAGTCATTAGCCAAAATTACTCAGACTAGTCATGAATAGCACATGGTAATTTCCCTTTATGACCAATTTATTACTGAATCTGGCTAAATATCAGTCTTCCAACTTTCAATCAAATAATGAGATGAAGAAAGGTATATAACCTTCATGTCAATTATTTACAGAGGGCTGTTTCATAGTTTGAGAACCATATTTTTGACAGTAAGAGCTGTTTGGCAATGGAACACACTCCCTCGGAGCGTGGTGGGGTCTCCTTCCTTGGAGGTCTTTAAACAGAGGCTGGATGGCCATCTGTCGGGGATGCTTTGATCAAGATTTCCTGCGTGGCAGGGGGTTGGACTGGATGGCCCTCATGGTCTCTTCCAACTCTACAATTCTATGATTCTATGATCAGGCATTAGCTCTTTTACAGACTAATCCTAAGTACATGTACATAAAACCCTTCAGCACCTTTTAGGCAGAAAGGTGGGATATTAAATAATAAGTCCCACTGATTGCTCTGCATGGCCTTCTTTGATTATGAATGAACTGAATACATGGCATTTAGCTTCATGACATTAAATTCTGCAGAATAATATAATTTGTGTGACTAATTTCAGGCCAGACAGTGCTTTACCATGAAATGCTGTTGTTTCCATCATCCTCCATGCATAGAGGAGAACTTTGTGAAGAAGAGACCTCCCTGTATCTGTAGAGGCTCTTCACACAATCAGGAACAATGGAAAATCAAGCCAGCTGATACTCTCATGACCACTGATTCCTCCTCATGTGTGAGTTTGTCTCACTTTTGCTGTATAATCAACCATTCTCACAGCATGAAAATCAGAAGCAGAGGAGAAAACTAGCAAGATGAATGTAGAGCAACTGCCATCTGAAACCATTGTTACCTAGCCTTACACTCCCTCCCTCCTATAATTCATAATTCAGCAATATTGGACATTCTCATGAGGTCTAGGTAGGCCAGGGCAAACTGAAATTGGGTTCAAGTAAAGGTCGCCCAGGACTTAACCAAGATATCTTAGAAATTTCCAACAAACACGCCCCAGATGGAACTAAGTGGATCCCCTTAGGATCAGAGTCATCAAGGTGGAATGTGCTAGTCCCTTCTTGGATGCTCTTGGCAGTGAATCATACTCCAAAACAGTGACTAGAACACCCATTATCCTTGTAAATGTCTTTCCTTTGCACCTTTCCTTTCCCACAATGAGGAGGCTACCATAAACCCATAGGACCTTTCATTGTTATTTCTTTTAAAGGATAGGTTGATCTATAGTTTCTTGGGTTTCTGTGGCCCATAGTATTTAGGAATTGCTATGCCAATCCTCAACTGGTATGTTTGCAAGTAAAAAGATATCCCCTAAACAACATTGTTGCTATTGTTTTGTGGCTTCAAGTTGGCTCCCACTTATAGTGACACTAGCCTAGGGGTTTTTTTGGGGGGGCAAGATTTATTCAGAAGACAGGTGCCATTGTCTTCCTGTAAGGCTGAGGGAGTGTGACTTGCCCAGGGTCACCCATGGGTTTTCATGGCTGAGAGGGGATTCCAACCCTGGTCTCTCAGAGTCCAGTACTTAAACCACTATAACACACTGGCTCTCTCCCCCTGGTACTCTCTTATCACTAAGGCTGCTGACACACTGCAGAAGTAATGCAGTTTGATACCACTTTAACTATCATGGCTCCATCCTATGGAATCCTGGAACTTGTAGTTTGTTGTGGCACCAGAGCTCTCTGACAGAGAAGGCTAACTAGCTCACTAAACTACAAATCCCAGAATTCCATAACATTGAGCCATGGCAGTTCAAGCAGTGTCAAACTTCATTATTTCTGCAGTGTGTCAGCAGCCTAAGAAACTTCGATTACTACTAAGAAACTACTAAGTCACACCCACACTCCTAAGAAATTACTAAGAAACTACTACGTCACACCCACACTCCTCCTCTGAAATGTCCTATCTGCTGCAGTAGTAGTTTGTGCCTAGTGGAATTCTTGGGATAGAGGGCAGGATTATCAGAGGCAGAGCCAAGCATGTAATCTACCATTTTATCTCTCACAAACAACCAAGGGACACAATTAATCTATGATAAATATTTGGTGTGGAAATAAATGAAGTAGAATCACCCACATTGGCTGTGAAGGGCTATATGCTCTCACACTTGGCTCAGTAATGTGATGGGAGAAAAGGTTTGTGGTGTCACCACCTTTTACAGCCACCCCATCTTCCATGTTGAAACATAACCTCTGGGCAGGGTCTTATACATACTTAACTGCAGGAAACCTCATTAATACAGTGAGGCTAACTTTAAAGTAAAGTCCAAGACCAGGCTGTAAGGCAGCTAATTTGAACCTAAAGTAAAGAAAGAGGTACTAAATCTTCCAGAAGGAGGCAAGCTATCCAAGGCATGCTTTAAGGACTTTATCACACCAGGCTGCTAAGACACCACATTTGCATTAGTGTAAGAAATGCAAACATAACGTTTTGGGGACAGTCATTTTTACACAGTTCTTCAAAAGCACCATGGTGCTGTTATAGTTCCAGACTCTGTCTTCTGCAAACCGGCCTCCATAACCCTGCCTTCCTGTCCTATGCCCTTCCTAGCATGCCTTTCAGATTGTTTTTTTTTTTTTAATTTATATTTTTTTCACCACAATTTCACAGTCACAGCAATTGATTTAGTAAAAGAAAGGAAAAGAAATTGAAAGAAAAAAAGAAAAACAGCCTGCTTGGGAATAGTGAGGGAGAAAGGGAGAGAAGCAGAATCGTGCCCACTCACACCAGGTGGCTGCTTTCATATCAGAACTGCAATGGGGGGAACTTATAACACGTGAATCAATAGTGGTAAAGCAGCACGCTTGGGAGGCATTGACAGGTTTTCCCTGTGAATGAAAATGAGTGCTCCAGGAACAGATGGAAGACAAAGCAGTTACAAGGACAGACACAGCATTGTGTGAGAAGGTACAGCCATAGACACGGTAATTCTGTTTTGGCAGTCTCATGTGATACAGTCCTAAGAGACAGATGAATTTGCATAAAAAAAGACTGGAGTTTACAGAAATAGTCAAGTCTCCAAACTGAGGGCAAAATAGTGCAAAATCCAATCCTACCAGAGATATAGTAGACTATTGTCTAATATTTGGACGGCACAAACAAGGATCTCTTCACAAATGTGGGAACCCATGCTTCCTCCAAGAAGTTCAAAGCAATGTGGATGGTTCTTCCTATCATTCCAATGTCATCCTCATGATAACCTTGTGTAGGAGCCCAGGCTGAAGAATGGTTATTGGCCTTTGAGTTGCATGATTGGGGAGAGGGGGATTTTAACTCACTTCTCTTAAGTCTTATAGTCTGACACTATAAATACTAGGCAATTACCAATTTCCCCCAAGTGCTACCTGGGGGAAAGAGATGGGATGAAAGGCAATGGGAAGAGCCACAATAATCTAATGAGAACTTTAGAACCATAGCTCACTGAGCACCCAATCTTGTTTCATTTTAGAAGCTGAGCAGGATCAATCCTGTGTGGTATTTGGATAGACAACCACTAATGCTCTCCAGGTAGAGCTAGGGAAGAGTCCTGTGGGTTTTCTAGATGATGAAAAAACTCCTCATATAATTCAAGGAGAATGCCTTTTGTTCCAATGAGATTCTGCGGTGATTCACCACATTTGGAAGGGGGGGGGGCAAAAACTAAGGGGGGTGGAGCTTTTTAGTTTTGTAACTTTTCCTGAAGTTTTAAAAAACAATATGTGGAAATGTGCACTACTGCTCATTTGGACAACTGATTTGCATTGCTGTATGGTGGAAGTGGAAAGCTGATTGGTCGGACATGCACGAGGGCCAGGCTTGCTGGCAATGAAGTGGTTGGAAGTATCATTTTGGAGTTTCATGTTGCCGATCATGTACTTTTTCGCTGTGTTGAGGTAACCAAACAGATTTTTGAAGCGTAAGGTCACGCTTGCATGCCTTAGATTTACAGTTTAAAAAAACCCCCTTCACTTTGGCGACAACTTGTGGAGAATAATAATGCAAATTATTCATTCCTGGCCACCATCTTGGGAGATTTTCAGACAGGCAAAAATCGCTCCTTGCCGCGCAGCCTCCGTGCTTGAAATATGACGCGGAGCCGTCCCAAGCTTCATGGAAGTGACACGGACGGTTTCGCCAGAGGCACAGCGTCGTCTGAAGAAGACCCTTGCCGCGCAGCAGTTTCGGGAGGCTGCTCGCGCGGCAAGGAGTGATTTTTGCCTGTCTGAAAATCTCCTTGATTTGTGGGCATGGCTGCATGTGAACTTCAAACATGGATAGTTTCACATACCAATGATTTCCCCAAAGAATTGTGGAGACAAAAGAATGTTGCTGCGATTTTGTGTTAATACTCAGCAATCAGCATGATATCCTCTTGTCTAGACAAGCCCCTGAAGAACTTAGCTGCCAAGTGGAGGAGGGGTAATACATCATTTACAAGCCAAAATAGGCCTCCTAGGATTTATTTCTGGCCATTATAAACAAACAAACAAACAAACGGATCCAGAGCTCAATGAGGTATGCAGGACCCTGGCTACCAGTCCTGTAGACTATCAGGAGATTATCAGATGTGCTAAATATCCCACCACAGGGATGACAAGACATTGCCAAAGGGCTTGAATATCAGACAATGTCGTCCTTGTGGTGTTATGCCCCCGTGCCTCTTCCGTCCCCCCGGTGTGCCTTTTTATTCATGGCTTAAGCCGTGAATTGACCCGTCATTCCATTTTTGTAACAGAATGACGGGTGTGTGAGAAGGTGCCCTGTTACGCTGGTGCGATGCCAGCCGCTGTGGGAGGTTCCTGCCAAACACTTCTGGGTGCAATTGGGACATCAAGGTAAGTTACAGCCTTTTTTGTACCCTCCCCAGGTTTCTTAAGTCTATTTTCATGCTTGCTTACATTTAAAAAGCTTTCTTTCCCTTTTTATTTTTGAATGTCCCACGCACTTGTTCTCTCGTGAAAACGGCTCAGGATTTCAAATAAGGAAGTGAATACAGCTCCACATGAGCTGTATTCATTCTGCGGCTGCTGAGGGGAGGGGGAGCACGTGGCAAAGGTGGGTCTGAAAACATTTTGTTCTCGTGCTGGGAGGGGGGTGGTAGGAGAGGAGACAGCAAGACGGGGATGATATTTTTGCCCCTGTCCGATAATCTTTAGACTATCATCCCTGTACTAGCTTTATTTCTTCCTGGAATATAGTCCTGTTGAGGCTTACTGTCTTCACTTTTGTCAACACATCATCAGGAAGCAATTTAGCAGTTATCTGGCAGGGAGAGAGAGAAAATGGCCTAATGTAAATGTATCAAGGAGGGTCACTTCCCTCTTTTGCACAGCTTTTCTTGGGTGGGATCTGTGGGCAATTAAAAAAACACCCATGTGGTAGCCAATTAGATGCAGACACCAAGAAGTCACCATCCCTGGTGACATCCCTGTGGTGTTTTGGGGATAACGTATCAGACAGAAATTAGAAGACTGTAGCTTCTCTTGCTGTCTCTGCTGCTTAATACCCAAGATGATTTTTCATGGTTGCCCACCTCAGAAGCCTTTTGTTATAGAAACCATGGGAGAGGGAGTTAATGTTGGATGTAACAGCTGTAACAACTCACAGGGAAACACTGGCATCAGGTACTTTATTAAGCTGATATTGACGTCTATGTGGAAGGTGCCCCACCAAGAATAGAAGGTGACTTGTGCCAGGGGGCATATGGGCACTGCAAAACTGTAAAAATAGAGACACCACCATATTTGGGACTCAGCTGAGAACACCCCCCCCCCCAATATCTTTCTGTCTTTTGTCCAATACTGTGGCACCCAAGAAACTTGTTTCTGTTGAACTCAATTTGGTAACATTTGGTAAGGGAGGCATTTCTAAGGACTTTATCAGATGTGGCAAGCAAATATGGCATCATAAGGATGCCTGATGAATGTGAAAGGGTGCGCATACCAGACGACGTCATCCTTTCGTGATCATATCTTGCCAATAAGCCATACTTTTTTATTGATGGCCCAAGTCATCAATAGATTGACCATGGCACTTTGTTGCTGGCTTTGCCGGCGTTTGCAACTTCATGCCGTTGTGATCACAGGAATATAGCGTCAATGGGTAAACACGTCCTGGTGTGATTGGGACAGCCAGGTAGGGGACACTCATTTTTATGACACCCCCCCCTTGTACTTGGGACTTTTAAAGTGTGTTTCTGTGCTTGCATCTATGTTTTGTGTGGATTTTTTGGTCTAATTTTAAAATTTCCCATGCTACCATCTTCTCATGAGAATTGGTGAGATTTCAACCCTGGAAATAAATGGAGCTCCTTTTGTGATCCATTACTGCTGGGGAAGCCTCTTTTATGCTGTTCAAGGTAAGTCTGGTGGTGGTGAGGGGTTGGCAGCATAAAATGCCGCAATCTATGCTGACAAAAGAACATTAAGGGGGAGTGGTTTAATAAAGTCCTATGTGGATTTTTTTATAGGAAGGCTCAAACCTACTTGCTTACAAAGTCAGCGGAAGGAGATTCTTACCTTTATTTGACAATATGCTTGAATTAATTCATCTGCTCTTTTCCCTTCTCTGTGCCATTCAAATTTGCAGCTTTGTTTTGAGCAATCTAACTGTATTTGGGTCTGAATGCTCTACAGATTGAACTGTATATACTCCAATTAGTCTGAGGCCTCGCAGAGGAAAGAAAAAGTGCAGCACAACACTAAATTAGGACCACAGCTTCCTAGCAGGAAAAAGTGAGGAAAATAACACATGCTGTCACTATACTTCCATGCCTTGGAGATTGGAGACAGTGTTTCTTAAAATGGGGCAAAGAGCCAGATGAGAGGCAGTCTCTGAAATGAGTTATGAAAAGCCTGTTAATTTGAAGCCATTCTGGCTACTCTGTACAAAAGCGCTCCTTTGGAACAAAGGTATGGCTTCTATTTTTAACCTGAACAATATTTTCCAATTCCCCAGACTTTCAAACCTCAATCATGGTTGCATAACATTTACAAACTTCTGTGATTAAAAGAAAACCCAATAAACAAAGTGATGCAGGGAAATGAACATGGCCTGCAGGGTTCTGGATGGAATCTTTCCTTCCTGACTCTTCATCTTATGCATAGCATAATTGTTTAGATTTATTTCACAAGGCGAGGTATTTCTTCTGCAGTATTCCTTGCTTCAGGAGAAGCATTTGTTTGCTTCTCCCATGCCAGGTCACCACTTGGGGCAAGATGCTATGCTGGATGGGGTTATGACCAGATCAAATCCTATCACCATTAATTTGAATTCACATCAGATGTTCATCCTAGTTCTGAGCTGAAATTTTTCAGAAGGGGTTTTCTGAGAAAATTTCAGACTTTATCTTTTTCACACTTTGCCCCTATGAAAGGGGTGACCACTTTGGAGAATACTCTCCTCCTCCCTTTTTTCTTGTGGCAACAGTTGGCTCTTAGTGACTTCCATGTCAGTGAGGTGGTGAATTCACTTTAGGGTTTAGTCTAAAATTTAAAGCAGCTATCCACAATGCTGAATCTATTTGGGGGCTAGGGTTCAGCACCTTGGACAGTTCTTTTAAAGTTTGGACTAAAACTCAGAACAGATTCACTGCCCCACTGACAGGGAAGCTACCAGCCATAAGGGCTGCCAACACCACCATTTCAATGCAGAGCAATACTACATATCAGGCATTGTGATGGGAGAGTTCAGGATGGATTTGCTCTTGAACCCATTTATTTGTCTTTTAGGCAGTGCACTGTATTCATAGAACTCTCCTCCAGCACCACATTTCAAATGTTAATTCTGTTCCTATCAGCTCTCTTCACTTTTCAGCTTTCACAACCATATATAGAAATTGGAAATACAAAGGCATGGACAATCCTGACTTTGGTATTCAATTATCTGTCTTTACACTTGAAGATCTTGTCTAGTTCCTTCATAGCTGATCTTCTGAGTCCTAATCTTTTAAGTTTGTACAAATCACCATAAGCTTTGTGAGAAGAGCAATAAGAGGTAATTGTTAATTTTTGTTTCCCCTTAATGATACCATTTAACTCACAGGTCTTGTTCTATTCCAGTGGAAATAAAAAAATAATATTGGGTGGGGGTTCATTTCACATTTAATAGATGGCCAAGCAACATCAGAGTGTGGTCCAAATGATAAAAGTTATTAAATATCTTGTAAGCTGCCTCGAGTCTCATTATTGGGAAAAAAGCAGGATATAAATAATGATGATGTCATATAATGGCTTCTTCAGACTCAGTAACCAGCAGTTTCAGAGTTAAACAGTAAACTTTATTTGTTACAATAATCTAAAAAGCTTGCCCTACAATGTCCATTGCTCAGACTGAAAACTATTTACAAAGCATTAAATTAAAAAGTACAGTTGTCCCTCCATATTCACGGATTTAAGTATTCACGGCATGGAAATATTCTTTAAAAAATAATAATCCAAAAAGCAAACCTTGATTTTGCCATCTTATATAAGGGACACCATTTTGCTGGGACTTGAGTATTCATGGATTTGGGTATTCACAGGGGGTCCTGGAACCAAACCCTAGCGAATGTGAAGGGACAGCTGTATTTACAATCTACAAATCTGGTGGGCTATACAGTCATTGGCTATCCATCATCCTCACTCCCCTTTCTCACAGTGAGTGGGCATATCCCATTATTCTCATGGCAACCCCAGATGCACATTTTAATCATACAGTTTGCAGACATATAAAATACCCTCCCTTGTCTCACAGTATAGTACAATCTCATTAGCAAGCACAAAAGCATGCAAACACAATTAGCTGCAAAATGATAGAACAGAACTGAAGCTTGGCAGGAGAAGGTCACGTCTGGGACTGATACTGACAGATGATGAGTGCAAACTACTCTTGCACTTTGAACTCAGTTTGTAACAACTGAAGTAAGCTGAGGACAAAAAGGGGAAAGTGGGAAGAAGAGAGAGAAACTGGGACATTTTAAAAGCAGCTGAAAAAGTGGGACGAGGGAGGATTAATCAGTATTATCCCTGCCAAATCACAACAGCTGGAGGGTAAGAGTTCATAGACCCTCTCATGCCCTAGGGCTGCATAGATCCCGAGTTAAGAACCACTGCTTTCCAGGCTTTTAAAAGGTTCTTTAAAAGTCTGGTAAAGGAAGAGGAGGAGTGGTATCGTGGAGGAGCCTCTGTGGTGGAATATTGAAGGAAGAAGAAGGAAGAAGAAGGAAGGAGGGAGAGAGAAGGAGGAGGAGTTAAAGACTGTATGCCGTGCAGTGCTGTGCAATGTTGTGAGCTGGGGGAAAATCCCTAATTTAAAACTAAATAATTAAGAACTGAGGGTTATATATATATATATATATATATACAGACATTAAAAAAAAAGGAAAAAGGAAAAGGAGGGGGAAAAAAGAGGAACAGGTGAAGGGGAGGGGAAAAATCTTAAGTTAATAACGAAAGTGATCAAACTAAATATTCTACAAAGGGGGAGACCCTTGCCTTCACTTGTTATCAAACAGAAAACTGTATTGGTGTTGTCCTTTTTTTTTTTTTACCAATTACCATTATTAAGGCTTTTTTTTCTATAATTGGAATAATTGTGTTTTGGAAATTGGTAAATTAATTATCTGATTGCTGCCAACATAACACTGCAATACAGTAAAATTGTGTTATAATACAACAAAATAACAAAATTATAAATAAGCCATACTGTAATATAAGCCATATTGTAATATATTGAGGTTGGAAAAGAATTAATTAAGATATAAAGAGGCAAAGTGGTCAAAAAAAGAAGTGGAAAGCATGAGGAAAACAAAGCAGACTACAATTCAGACGATAAGGAGGCCCTCCATTGAATCCAATCAACCAAGTCAAAATCCCATTTTGGATGAAATTAGATTATTACGTGAAGAAATACGAGAAATGAGAAGGGAATTTAAGCAAGAAATGAAAAGAGAATTGAAGAACATTAAAGAATCAATTGTCAAAGTGACAGCAGAATAAAAAAAACTAAAGGAAAAAGTGGATTTGTTGGAAGGCAAGGTTGAAAATTTGGAGAAAAAAACGGTGACATTTGAAGAAAGTAAGGAACAGGAAGAGGATGATAAAGCGCTACAGGAAATGAGATGGAGGGAAAACTGCCTGAAAATAAGAGGCCTAAAAGAGGAGCCAGATGAAGATTTGTATAAATATTTGGTACCAAAATTGGCGAAATTTATGGGCAAAACTAAGACGCAGTTTGAGTGGGAGGTTGACAAAATATACAGACTGTCATCTAAAATTGCTAAACAGAAGAATTTATCAAGGGATGTGGTGATCTATTTTGTCCGAAAAAAGACAAGAGATTTATTTTTACACAAGAATTATGAGCAAAAGTTAGAGATTGAAGGCAGCAGTATCTTGGTGATCAAGGACATACCAATGGGAATACTTAAAAAGAGAAGAAATTACGCACCCCTGACACAACAATTAAGAGAGAACGGAATTAAATATAAGTGGGAAAGATTAGAGGGGATATCTTTCAGATATAAACAAAAAAACTTTAGAATAAACTCGATGCAAAAAGCAGAAGAATTTTTAGAAAAATATAAAAAAGACTTGAAACCAACAAAAAGAGAAACACAACAGGAAAGACAACAAGAAGAAGGAACAGAATGCGTAGCAGGAGCCGAAGGTGGGATTGTAGGAGAACGAGAAGAGGAGGAAGGTGAAGAAGAAGCAGCAGAAGAAGAATCGCAATCAGAAGAGGAGTCAGAGCAAATAGAAGACTAAATTATGAAATGAATTTAAAATTTTTAACTTGGAATGTTAAAGGACTTAACGCACCAGAGAAAAGGAAAAAAATATCATCTAATTGGGAAGAAGAAATATGACATAATTTGTTTGCAAGAAACACACATTAGATCTAAAGACAAGAATCTGTTAAGATGTAAAAAATTAGGAAAAGAATATATAGCCGCATCTGAAGACAAAAAGAAGGGGGTGGAGATCTACGCTAACCATAAACTTCAAACACAACAGATTTACAATGACCCAGAAGGAAGATATATAATAATAGAAGTTGTAATGTTACAAAAAACAATATTGCTTCTTGGATTATATGCACCCCTAGAAAAGAAGAGTTTATTCTATAAATCTTTGATGGAAAAACTGTTAAATTTGGAATATGACTCTATGATTTTATGTGGAGACTGGAACGGAGTAATATCATCAGATTTGGAAAGGAAAACTCAGAAGAATACAAAGAAAAAACATGGGAAACTCCCTAAAACATTTGAAATATTAAAAGAAAATTTATCATTAATAGATGCATGGAGACATAAGTACGATAATGCCAAAGAATTTACATATTATTCAGATAGACATAAGTCTTATTCTAGGATTGACTTTTATATGATCTCGCAGAATCTGTGCAAAAATATTAAAAAGATTGAGATATTGCCAAGAATCTGGTCGGATCACAACCCAGTTTTGCTTGAGTTATCGGATTGGAATAAAGTTGAATATAGATGGCGTTTGAATGATAACTTGGTGCAGAGGGAAGAGGTAATCCAGAGAGCGAAACAAGAGATAAGATGGTTTTTTAAAGAAAATCAGACAGAAGACATTGACCCAGCAACATTATGGGACACCTTCAAGGCAGTCATAAGAGGATTTTTCATCCAACAGAGCTCACTAATAAAAAGAAAGAAAGAGGAAAAACTTAAGAAAACTCAAGAAGAAATCAGTGATATAGAAAAAAATTGCAACATAACCCATTGAGTAAGAAGTTGTTAAGAGAAAGTAAAATATTAAAAGAGCAATTAAACATGGATATGACTGAAGAAATTAAAAAAACCCTTCAATATATAAAACAAAGAAATTTTGAATTCGCAAACAAGTCAGGAAAGTGGTTGGCATATCAACTAAGAAAACAAAGAGATAGGAATCTTATAACAAAGGTTAAAAAAGGAGATATGATATACTCTGACCAACAAAAAATAAAACAGATCTTCAGGAGTTATTACTTGGAACTGTATAAAAAACAAAGAAGCAGTCGGGAAAACTTGCAAACATTTCTTAGAGAACATAAGATGCCAACTTGTACAGAAGAACAAATAGAAATGTTAAATAAACCTATTGAGAAAGAAGAAATTATCGAAGTAATAAAGAAGTTAAAAATAGGGAAAGCTCCAGGTCTGGACGGATTTACAATGAAGTTTTATAAAGTGATGGAAAATCAGATAATACAACCACTTAAAATGACAATGAATTCCATCTTAAAAGGATCATATCCTCAATCATGGGAAGAAGCATACATTACATTGTTGCATAAAGAAGACAGAGACCCACAAGACCCAAAGAATTACCGACCGATTTCATTGCTCAATGTAGATTATAAGATATTCGCAGCAATCTTGGCAAGCAGACTAAAGAAAGTTTTAATGAAAATAATTCGAGAAGACCAGAGAGGCTTCCTTCCAGAAAGATACATGAAAGATAATATTAGACATGTGGTGAATTTAATAGAATATCATGAAAAACATAACGATAAGAAGTTGGTGTTAATTTTCTTAGATATTGAGAAAGCATTTGACAATGTGGACTGGGAAACAATGATAAAAATCTTAACACAAATAAATGTTGGAGATAGATTCATCAATTGGATTAAAGCCATATACAATAACCAAACTGCGAGATTATTAATAAATGGAGAAAAAACAGAAAGTTTTCAAATCCAGAAGGGGACTAGGCAAGGTTGTCCCCTATCCCTGTTATTATTTTTGTTAATTATGGAATTACTGAGTATGAGACTTAATGAGGAAGAAAGAATAAAAGGAATTAAGATCGGGAAATATAGTTATAAATTAAAAATGTATGCAGATGATTTGGTGATTTCTTTGAGTGACCCACAGGAGGAAATATACCTATTATTGAATATATTGGAAGAATCTAGAAGAATCTCCAGACTAAAAGTAAACAATGGAAAGACAACGATAATTACTAAAAATCTTACAGAGAATGAAAAACAAAAGATAGAGGAGCAAACAAGCTTCAAGCTCGTGAATTCTGTGAAATATTTAGGTATTACTATAACAAATAAAAATATAGACTTATTCCACAATGACTATAAAAGAATATGGACTCAAATTAAGAAAGATATGACTAATTGGAAACATTTGAATTTATCATTTTTAGGCAGAATAAATGTAGTCAAAATGAATGTATTGCCGAAAATGATATTTCTATTTCAAACAATCCCCATAATACAAGCTAAAGAGAATTTTGTAGAATGGCAAGTGGGCATTACTAAATTTATATGGGATGGAAAAAAGCCCAAGAGTTAAAATTAAAATTTTACAAGACGATAAACGAAGAGGAGGGCTGAATGTTCCAAATTTGGAATTATATCATGATGCTTGCAGTTTAACATGGTTAAAAGAATGGGTATTGCTGAACGAGGAGAGTCTTCTGAAATTAGAAGGTGAAGAGAACCGGTATGGATGGCATGCTTATCTCTTCTATAATAAAGAAACAGTAAATAAGGACTTTAACAATCACTGTCTCAGAAGCTCGTTAATTAAAGTTTGGAAAAAGTACAAGGACAGACTATTCCCAAAAATTCCAATTTGGGTCTCCTCTCATGAGGCTTTCTTTGGTAGAGGAATCCCCACACGGCAAAGGAATCCCCACACGGCAATGGTTAAGATACAGTGACATATTGAAAATTGATGGAGGAAATTATATAATGAAAAGTCAAGATGAAATGAAAGAAGATGAGATAGACTGTCATTGGTATCTTTACAAACAAATGAGAGAAAGATATAGAATGGATGTAGGATTGGAAGGGATAACAGCAAATAAAACAGATTGGGAAAACATTATTAATTTAGGAAATAAAAACATGATATCAAGATTTTATAAACTTCTCTTAAAGTGGCATACAGAAGATGAGACAGTTAAAAACAATATGATAGTATGGGCGCGAAATGTTGGACATGTAATAGAAATGACAAGATGGGAAAAAATGTGGATTAAACAAACAAGGCTAACATTATCTCAAAATATTAAAGAAAATGTCTATAAGATGTTTTATAGATTGGCACTTGTCACCTCACAAATTATCTTTAATGTACAAGGGAGCTCAAAGTAACTGCTGGAAATGTGGTGATAGAAATGGAACTTTTTTCATATGTGGTGGGACTGTAAGGTGGCATCTAGGTACTGGAGACAAACTCAAAAAGTAATTGAAGGAATTTTAAATATCAAATTACAGCATAATCCTGAAACATATCTGTTGGGAATGATTGAAGATAACATAGAAAAGGAACATGGGAAAACAGTTTTTTACATGCTTGTGACAGTGAGAACAGCCTACGCTAGAATGTGGAAATTGAAAAACCATCCTACAGTTGACCAATGGCTTGAGAAACTTTATAAAACAATTCAATTGGACAAACTAACAATGCTTATGAAAGGACAAACAATAGAAAAACATATAAGGGATTGGAACAGTGTTTCTGAATATTTGGAAAAAAGATGGGGTAAAATGACAGCAATCAGTAATTGTTGAATAATACATGTACTTCTCCTTGGCTGTAACTAATGTTAGCATACAAACTGAAAATGGTGGAGAATTAAGAGCTAGAATACTTTAGAATGAAAATATGACAGAAGAATAAATCTAATTTTAATTAAAGGAAACCACAGTAGAACAAACAGGAATGATGTACAGAATGATGAGAGTATAGAAGGTTTAGCCAGGAGAATGAGGAAGTCAAAGATGTATTAAACATAAAAATTGCATAATATAGGGAAAAGTATAAAATAGTACTGAATATATGAATAAGATCTGTAATTTTTTTCTTTCCCTATTAGTAAAATGTAAATATCATTTATTTAATTTAATTTAGTTTTATATTTTTGTTGTTGTTGTTTGTATGTCCTGTTTTCTTTTAGATATGTATTATAAATAATAATAATAATAATAATAATAATAAAGTCTGGTAAAGGACTTCACCTGGTGCTGCAAAGATCAAAATGTAGGGGGCAGGCATGAAAAGCCATCCAAAACCAGGTGGCTCACCACTGAACAGGCTCCCTCTGTAGTAGCTATCTGCTACTCAGAGAAGGGCCTCAAAAGAAGAGCTCAAGGTTTGAGTACATATTTATTTATGTAGGTATTTATATCCTGATTTCAGCCACAAAGCCTCTAAGAGTGGCTTACAAATTGTTAAGTGATAGCACTTTACACATCTACACCACTTTATAGTACGCTAGGCACTAAGCAGTTTCCAATGTGTGTTAGCTAGCTACATATATGTAGGAGAACCTGATCCTTAAAATAAGCTGGCCCTAAACCATTTGGGCTTTAAAGATTAAAAACAACACATGGAAATTGACCCTAGGAATGAAAAGGAATCTGGTGCAGCTGACAAAGCGTTGGTGCAACATGACAATATCATCATGTCCCAGCTTACAGTATTGCAGCCTGATTCTGGACTAACTGAAGAGATTTAGTGCTGAAATTCCTTTTTCTAACAAACTATTAAGGGTACAGGAGCCCTATCCTCTTTTCCATGTGGCCACCCTCCCCTTACCGTTAATCCCAGATCCTATTTTAAAATGAAATATCAGTATCTATATAACAATAATATGTAGATTCCAGAAACGACCCTATATGTGACATTTTCAATCTAGGGCTTGTCTACACTGGCCAGAATACTCTGCCTTTTGGCCAGAGTATTCTGGCCCCAGAACTGGCCTGGATTCCCACCCCACCCCACAGTGAAATGGGCAGAAGTCTGCACGCATATGCCAGATGGTAGTGGCAGATGCTTCTCCTGCTGTTGTGCATTGCACTCTCTGAAGCCAGGAAGGACACCCTCAGCATACGATCAATGCTGGTCACATGCAGGGGGGCTTGATTACATGCTAGGGGCCTCTTCCTGGCTGCAGAGTGACATCCATGGTGGTGGTTGGTGGCTGGCTATAAAGGCCAGCATGCAGGTAAGGACCCCAGTATTCCTGCACCAGAACCCTCCAGGTTTTGCTGCTTAATGTGGGTTTTCCTGGGGGTTATTTAAAAATGTTTTAAATGAGTTTACCCCAGCTTCCCCCCAGCTTTGCCTCAGACATCATCAGGACTGTCCAAAGACAAATTGGGGCAAGAGCTCTGCATCATCTGGACTGCAGGGCTCCAAGATGGGCAAAAGCTGGGGTAAATTGGCCATCTGGACAAGCCTCATATCACTTAAAATGGGAGAAGACATTGAAATTTAGTATTCACTAATGACAACTGTCTTAGATGGTAAGAACACTTTCTCCTGCTGTTGTCAAACTTATTTGATGATTTACTGTATTGGAAGCCTGAGGAAGAAGCAACCCCTTAACCCCATCAACCCTATAGGAACAACTGAAATAAGAATTGATCTTATCTTGCCAGTTCTCGCTGCCTTTTTTGTAATGAATTTGATAAGATTCTTTGACCAGAAATCTCTCTCCCTCCTTCTTTCATGTGAGTGAGAGAAATTTATTCCCCTGCAATAGTGACACAAATTACTGTATTTACATTTGCATTTTTCAGTAAATTTACACCCTGTTTGGAAATATTTACTTTACCTATATTCATATGCTATTTCTTATAAAATGAGAGTTATGGGCAAATTCAGGGAATGTCAAATATAGCTAAAATTTGAAGCTATGCTCATTGGTACCAGACAAGGGCATAAAAACTGAGGCTGCTGTAGTTGCCTAACTCTTTTTTTCTGCCAGAAAGGAAAGTTCACTCCATATGCAAAATTACATTTTTATTTCTCTTTTGACTTTTTGCCACCTCCCATTTCAGTATTACTTTTTAATTTTACATAGCAGATAGTGCTGGATGGCTGTCACTGATCAGCTTGTTCAGGTGAAATTTATTTGTATCAGCTTTTTCAAGTTATATTGGAAAAGAAGCTATAGCACTTTCCTTTGAGAACCTGTTTTGAATATTCAAAGTAATGCTTGACATATTACTTTACAAAATATGTATCTATTTTTTTAAAAAACATATACAGCTGAAATGGCAGTATGAATGTGATTAAATGTGAATGTGAAACTGATTTGCAAGTACAGTAGTACCCCCTTATCCGCTGGGGATTGATTTTGGGTGTGTGTGTGTGGATGCCAAAAACCATGGATAATAGCGAAAACCATTGAAAATAATGGGACTTCCAATACTTGCCAATACACCATCTGATTTTATGTGTTGTTAAATGAGGCTATATACACATTATATACAGTATCTGCCTGCCTGCCTGCCTCATACTGAATAGCTGCTTACCATCATTGTATATCAACAAGCAGTGATGGTGGTATGTATTGTTCTGAATAATCCAGGTAGCAAAAGAGGTGTTTGTTTGGGATGGTCCATCTGCCAGCACAGTGCAATTTCATTTGAACAAATATACTCCAGTAGCTAAAGTGGAATATATTTGTGTAGACAGGGAAAACACCAATGGTGTAACAGCACAGAATCCGGCTGAGGGTGGAACACTAGTGTTTTAGTTCAGGATGAGTGGGAAAAAGAATGAACTGGCAGATATGTGTACTGGATGCATGTGTGAGAGAGATATTTATACACACACACACACACACGTGCGCACAGGTTTTGGCTGTGAGTCTATGGTAGATTGGAGGCTGTCCTGGGTTACATACGTCTCAAGGCTTTCTGATACGCCCTAATACAACAAATTATGAATGCAGTGACACAGTTCCACATGGCAGACTTCTTGCTAGAAAGTGTACTGGGGTCAAGAGAGTCCCAAATATCTAAAGCAGAACCCCAGTAGTTGAACCACATATTGCAGTCATGGAGAACTGTCAGACATACAAAGAAATGTTCACTCCCCATAAAGAGAAACCTTAGACAAAGGAGCAGCAGGGATATAGATGGGGGAAACAAACAACCTTCAGGCAAATAACAGAAAGTTCCACAAATATGAGGTCCTAAGTAATACCCTGCTTTTATCTGTATTTAGCAGAAACACATGAGAAAGCCTTCTCTGCAGCTGAAACAGGTTGTGAGTCTCCTATGTGGTGGGCGATCCATATAGCTTCTTCCAGATGGCATTTTCTCCCTTTTGTTAAGACATGTTTAGTCCAGCAGGTTCATTGAGTTGCTGGTTCATTATTTCTGGCTTCCTTTTTGGTTTAGTTATCTGCTACTCATTTTGTATTTTTATTTCGTTTTGTAGTAAAGCTTGCCTGACTGTTTGAAAATTTGTTGTCAGTCTAGCTACTATGGGCTAGCCACCACTGTTAGCAATGGGCTATTTTCAAAAGTAGAAATATAAATAAATTATCTCATAAATTCTCATATATACCTAGCAAGAAGAAAGTTCCATTCAACTCAAATAGACTTACTTAAATGGACTCACACACCCTTTCCCCAGCTGAGGCACCCAGAACTGAACACATGACTCCAGATGAGGCCCGTCTACTGCAGACTATTACTTCCCTTGTCTTGGAAACTATTGTCCTATTAATGCAGGATAAAATGCTATTTGCTTTTTTTGTTGCAGCATCACTGCTGGGTCATGTTCAACTTCTGATCAACAAAAATACCAATAGCAATAGCACTTCTCTTTCTATACCACTTATCAGTGCCAAAGCACTCCCTAAGCAGTTTAAAACATGTTAGCTAATTGACCCCAACAAGCTGGGTACTCATTTTACTGACCTACAGAAGGAGGCTGAGTGAAACTTGGAGCCCTCAAGGACTGAACTTGCAATGTTGACTGGCATTTAACCACTGCGCCACCAGGGTTCCCTAGGTCCCAAGGTCCTTTTCACATGTACCGCTGCTAAGCCAAGTATCCCCCATCCTATACCTGTGCATGTGGTTTTTATGTTCTTGTTGAATTTCATTCTATTAGCTTCAGTCAATTTTCTTTAGTTTATCCAGGTCCTTTTGAATTCTGTTCCTATCTTTCAATGTGTTAGCTACCCCTCCGAGTTTTATATCATCTGTAAACCTGATAAGGATTCCTTCTACCCCATAATCGAAGTCACTGAATACAATGTTGAAGTGTTGGCTCTAGGACAGAACCCTGTGGCACTCTTCTTGAGACTTCTCTTCAGTGTGAAACAGAGCCATTGATTACTACTCTATGAACATGGTTTTCCAACTAATTGTGGATCCATTTGGTGGTATTTCCATATATTCCACATATAATCAGTTTGCTAATCAAAATATCATGGGGGACTTTATCAAGTGCTTTGCTGAAATCCAGATAAAGAAGATCTATAGCATTCCCACACTTTTCCAATATGTATGCATTTTTTGCAACCAATTTCCATTAATTTTGTGTGTAAATTCCCCTGATTGACAAAGAGATCGATCACAGATTAGCAAAGGCATATAGCATATTTGGAAGATTTTACAAAAGAGTCTGGAGTAATAAACACCTGACGCAAGCACAAAAATCAATGTGTATAGAGCCATTGTGCTGTCTATTCTCCTTTACGGGTCTGAAACATGGGTCACCTATTGCCACCACTTACGACTCCTCGAATGCTTTCATCAGCGCTGTATACACACAATCCAAAATATACACTGGACTGACTATGTAACAAATGTTGCTGTCCTTGAGGAAGCAGGGATCACCAGCACTGAGGCCATGATATTGAGAACACAGCTGCGCTGGGCAGGGCACATTTCTAGGATGGAGGACCATTGCCTCCCAAAAATAGTACTCTATTGTGAACTCACCACGGATCAGCGCAAGAGGGGCGCTCCAAAAAAGCGATACAAGGAGTCCCTGAACATCTCAGGCTCGGCCAAATTGATCACCAACAATGGTCTGCCCTGGCCTCACATCGGGAGGCATGGAGACACACTATCCACAATGCTGCAGCCTTATTTGAGAACTCACACCAAACAAGTCTTGAAGAGAAATGACAACGCAGAAAAAATTACAACCCGGAAACATCATCCAAGGAGACCTTCTGCTGTGCTTTCTGCAATTATCTCAGATTGGTCTTTTCAGTCGTCAGGGCGCTTGCAGAAAGCGCGGGATGAGTCCTTCCTGAATCTCCGTTTGTGAAGAAAAGCCAGAGAGAGAAATTCCCCTGTGACACTTCATGCCTTCCTTTTAAATATATATATCCAAAATGTCACAAAATTCAGAAAAATGCAAACATCACTTTGTAACTGCATCCAGAGGTATTTCTACACTACACAGTTATAGCACTATGATTCCACTTTTAACTGCCAGGGCTGCATCCTATGGAATCCTGGGGCTTATCGTTTGGTAAGACACTATAGCTCTCTGGCTGAGAATTCTAAGTGCACCTCCCTAAATGGCAGATCCCAAGATTCGATAGGATAGGATTCGATAGGATGAAACCATGGCACTTAAACTGGAATAACATGTAGTGTGAAACTTATTCAAACATGAATCAAATAAAATCCTTACCCATTGTACTCATGGCTGAACCTGATTGCAAGCATCTTTCCAGTCCAATGAAGCACCTTTTAGTTAGTTATGCTCTGGATGAGTAGAAAAGGCTTTTCACAGCAGCTATGGGCCTACCATTGGAATATTCACACATATACTTCCTTAGTGATGTGGAATCACACTTTGAAACAGCAAGATCCTGTTTCAGATTATTATAGATGTAGAAAAATGGAAAAGGGGAGAGAGCCAGCATGGTTACTAGTTTGAGTTCTAGACTAGATCTCTGGGAGATCAAAGGCTGCTCAGCCATGGAAACCCACTGGGTGACCCTGTGCAAATTACATTTTTTCAGCCTAAGAGGATGGCAATGGCAAACCTCCTCTGAATAAATCTTGCCAAGAAACCCTAGGATAAGGTTGCCCTAAGCTGAAGTCAATTTGAAGGCTCACAACAACAACAACAACAACAACCACCTAGACAGACTGCAGCAACTCACAATCTAATTAATAGTTTTAAATTTTGGAAATGCAAAATGATCTTCAGACACATGATACGTCAAGATGACAAAGCCCTAGGATGAAACAATCACATTACATAGGCATTTGCTTTAGTTTAAAAGAATGATGATGTTGATTTTGTAACATCCCTGTGTTGTGTTCTACATAGAATAACTACTATAGTTATTCTATACTACTACATAGAATAACTACTATAGAATCCTAAGAAGTAACTGCCATTGAGCTGCCTTGGATAGGACTCACTTTCATGTAAATCTGATTAATAGTGATAATGAGCTGCTAAAATGATTTCAGTTTACAATTTCAGTTTTAGCTCATATGACATCATTTTCCAATTTAGAACACCTATGAAGAACCTATGCACAGGTGGTCATTTCGTCTCTTCTGCCAGTTGAAGGGCAGGGTCCAGGAAGGGAGAGGAAAATAGCCGATGTAAACAACTGGCTCCGTAGACGGTGTCACCGAGAACAATTTGGATTCTTGGATCATGGGCTGCGCTTCCATGAGGGGGGACTTCTGGCAAGAGATGGGGTGCATCTCACAACAGTTGGCAGAAACATTTTTGCCTACGGTCTCAAGAATTTGATCAGGAGGGCTTTAAGCTGAGTCATATGGGGGAGGGATACAGTATTCTGGAAGGCAAAAGGGCTGGAGAAAATAGTCAAGCTGTCATAGAGGGAACAAGGCAAACAGCGCAAGGACCCAAAAGTGGGAGGCAAAAAAACTTGCACAGGGAGCAAGTAAAGGGAACACATGGTCTTAGATGTCTCTACACTAATGCACAGAGCATGGGAAATAAGCAAGATGAACTTGAACTCCTAGCACTACAAAACAAATATGATATAATAGGCATTACTGAAACCTGGTGGGACGAGTCTAATGATTGGAATGTAGGAATAGAGGAGTATAAGCTTTTTAAGAGAAACAGGCCAAACAGGAAAGGAGGAGGAATAGCATTGTATGTCAGGGATATTTACACCAGTGAAGAGATCCATGACATCAATACTGAAAGCCAGGTGGAGAGCATCTGGATAAAAATTAAAGGGGAGGGAAACAACAGGGATGTTATTGTGGGACTCTACTACAGACCCCCAAGTCAGACGGAGGAATTGGATGATGCCTTTCTAGAACAGATGAACACACATGCAGAAAGGAGAGATGTAGTAGTGATGGGTGACTTCAACTATCCTGATATTTGCTGGCAATCTAACTCAACCAAAACTTCAAGGTCTAGCAAATTCCTGACTTGCCTGGAAGACAATTTCATGGTCCAAAAGGTGGAAGAGGCAACAAGGGGGTCAGCTATTTTAGATCTGATCCTAACCAACAGGGATGACCTGGTTAATGGGGTGCAAGTGGGGGGATCCTTAGGTGAGAGTGATCATGTTCTCCTGGAGTTTGTTATACAATGGAAAGGAGAAGCCAGGCATAGTCAGACACACATTCTTGACTTTAGGAGAGCTGATTTCAATAAACTCAGGGAAATACTGGGGGTGATCCCATGGTCAGGAATACTAAAAGAGAAGAGACCTCAAGATGGATGGGACTTTCTCAAAAGGGAGATACTGAAGGCACAATTTCAAACAGTACCATTGAGGAAGAAAAATGGGAGGTGTTTCAAGAAACCAGGATGGATGACTAAAGAAATTTCAACAAAGCTAAGTTTTAAACGGAACATGTATAAGAAATGGAAAAAGGGGGAAATCACCAAAGAAGAATTCAAACAGATAGCGAACACATGTAGGAGTAAAGGCAGAAAAGCTAAAACACAGAATGAGCTCAGGTTTGCTAGAGAGGTTAAGAACAATAGAAAGGGTTTTTTTTGGGTATGTCCGCAGCAAAAAGAGGAAGAAGGAAATGGTAGGGCCACTACGCGGAGAAGATGGCAAAATGCTAACAGGGGACAGAGAAAAGGCAGAATTACTCAACACCTTCTTTGCCTCAGTGTTTTCAGAAAAGCTAAAGGGGGACCAACCTGAGGATAAAGGTACAGAAGACACAATAGGGGAAATCCAGCACAGAATAAGCAAAGATGTACTACAGGAATACCTTCTTAATCTAAATGAATTTAAATCTCCAGGACCGGATGAACTACATCCAAGAGTATTAAAAGAGCTGGCAAATATAATCTCAGAGCCATTGCCAATAATCTTTGAGAACTCCTGGAGAACAGGAGAAGTCCCAGCAGACTGGAGGAGGGCAAACGTTGTCCCCATCTTCAAAAAGGGGAAAAAAGAGGATCCCAACAATTATCGTCCAGTTAGTCTGACATCAATACCAGGGAAGATTCTAGAGCAGATCATTAAACAGAGAGTCTGTGAACATTTAGAAGGCAATGCCATAATCACAAAAAGTCAACGTGGGTTTCAGAGTAACAAGTCATGCCAGACTAATCTGATCTCTTTTTTTGATAAAATTACCAGCTTGGTAGATGAAGGGAATGCTGTGGACATCGCATACCTTGATTTCAGTAAGGCCTTTGACAAGGTTCCCCATGACATTCTTGCAAACAAGCTTGTAAAATGTGGGCTAGACAAATTAACAGTTCAATGGATTTGTAATTGGCTGACCGGCCGAACCCAAAGGGTGCTCAGCAATGGCTCCTCTTCCTCTTGGAAAGATGTGACCAGTGGGGTACCACAGGGTTCTGTCCTGGGCCCAGTGCTATTCAACATCTTTATCAATGACTTGGATGAGGGAATTAGGGGCATACTTATCAAATTTGCAAATGACACCAAATTAGGAGGAGTAGCTAATACCCTGGAGGACAGGATCAAAATTCAAGATGACTTGGATAAACTGGAGAGCTGGGCCAAAGCTAACAAAATGAAATTCAATACGGAGAAATGTAAGGTACTGCACTTAGGGCGAAAAAATGAAATGCATAGATATAGGATGGCGGGGGGGGGACCTGGCTGAATGAGACTATGTGCGAAAGGGATCTAGGAGTCCTAGTAGACCACAAGTTTAACATGAGTCAACAGTGTGATGCGGCAGCTAAAAAGGCCAATGCGATTTTGGGCTGCATCAATAGAAGTATAGTGTCCAGATCAAGGGAAGTAATAGTGCCGCTCTATTCTGCCTTGGTCAGACCTCACCTAGAATACTGTGTCCAGTTCTGGGCACCACAATTCAAAAAGGATATTGACAAATTGGAGCGTGTCCAGAGGAGGGCAACTAAAATGGTGAAAGGTCTGGAAACCATGCCTTATGAGGAGAGACTTAGGGAGCTGGGTATGTTTAGCCTGGAAAAAGACGGTTAAGATGCGATATGATAGCCCTGTTTAAGTATTTGAAGGGGTGTCACGTTGAGGATGGAGCAAGCTTGTTTTCTGCTGCTCCAGAGATTGGAACACAGAGCAATGGATGCAAGCTCCAGGAACAGAGATTCCACCTCAACATTAGGAGGAACTTTTTGACAGTAAGAGCTGTTCAGCAGTGGAACACACTCCCTCAGAGCGTGGTGGGGTCTCCTTCCTTGGAGGTCTTTAAACAGAGGCTGGATGGCCATCTGTCGGGGATGCTTTGATTGTGATTTCCTGCGTGGTAGGGGGTTGGACTGGATGGCCCTCATGGGCTCTTCCAACTCTGCAATTCTATGATTCTATGAATAATTGGATGCAATTTAGAGTGTACCTTTTTTTAAAATAGCCCATTCCTGATAAGAGGATCCAGTCTTCATAAGCAAATGTGAAGAAATCCTACAGCAGCCAAACCCCCTTAGACATGTGCAGGCTTAGTACAGTCCCTTTTACAGTTTTAGGAGAAATGTTTTCACTCCCTTAAAATCAGGGGGAAGCCAGTGGACCCACTGATATGGAGGTGGCAACTCCAGTCTTGATTTTACCATCACTCCTCCAACAGCTTTTCCGGTTTGTATGGAAGCTCTCCCAGAGCTTGGCTACACTGGCTGGGAACCCTGCACCTACCTCATAGTCATGGTGGATTTCTTAGATATTCAGTGGCCCCGTAAACACCACACTCACTGGGCTTCTCTGATTGTAGATCGGAGAATCCCGCCACACTGTAATCTGTGTTGGAGTAAAATGGTGGTCCTACACTGATTATGTGTCCTACACACTGTAGTATTTATGACCACATGGCTGGGGCTCCCCCATTTGTTTGGTGCTTCCCGTTTTTTTGGTGGTCCCCTGTTTGCTCATGCATGCAAATAAGTGAATATACATGGTCCCAGGGTACTATATTACTGGATAGGCAGAGGTACACTTATCCAGATATTGCACAATTATAAAATAAAATAAAATAAAATAAAATAAAATAAAAATGCCAGAATAGAGTCCTATCCAACAGAAGTCCCATCCCAGCTTTGCTCCAAGGCCAGTCCTTGGCTGCCAAAGGGCCAAAGATCTGGTTTTCCCTTCAAATCTGGAGCAAACCACAAATCTTATAGATCATTTCCTGCAGAAACCCTGGCAAAAATGAGCATCATCAACTACTTTGTTTGTCAACTGTGCTGTGAATATGGTGTGAATACAGGCTTTATTGCCCATGTAGACAAGCCCCGGTGCTGGACCCTATCTTTTTGGACCTTCAGCACCAGCATAGCTCCTGTACAACTCAGAACAGCTAGTGTAGGAGTAGCAATAAAATCAAGGGAGGATTCACCTTACACACAATGGCAGATCCACCAGCTGCCCCTGCCGAAAATGTTAACATAGACACGTAGCACAGGGCAAGAAGGAATTTCTGGAGACTGAGACAAAGTACTTTGATGGAGGCAGGCAATGAACTCGTATTAGTGAACTGTCAGGCATTAGCATTCCCAAACTCATAGTGCACACGCTTCAGGGTTCATCAGAAAGCTTTATTGCCAGAAATCCAGGAAGCATACAATGCAACATCTTTGCTGAAGTTGAGAATCTAACAGGTACACTCTAAGTTAAAAGCATTTTACAATCAACAAAATCTGCTGAGCTGCATAACTATTGGTTTTCCATCATCCACTGATACAAGCATTCCTTAAACCCAAAGTTACCATCTTCCCAGCGTCTCTAGCCTTGAAACTAAAACCGTTAATTGCAGGTGACTTGTTCTTTCCCAATCAAAGCCCAGGCAGTTACACATACATAATTTCACCCCAATAAAAACAGCTATGCACACTCTATACCAAGGCCACAGGGAAATTAATGAATATGGTAGAGCAGGAGCAAAGGGGACTAATCCTGACATGAACAAATTCAAGTTTCTAGCACTCATCATTGTGAAGAAAGTTCTGAAATTCCTGTTGACTTATCTGATACACAAGTGAAAGTTTAGAAGGTCAGGTGAGCAGTTGTTGATTCCAACATTGGATGAGCATGGATGTATCTGAAAACTCTTCCCAGCTATGTTTGTCTGCATAGCCATATCCCTATAATTAGGAATTGTTTGCCAGTTTAGTCTGTGTCCTTGTTTTAAAATAGGCCAAGTCCTATTCATCAAAGATAACAGTCTTCTTAGATCCTGAACTGAGAAATACACACAGAGACAAGGATTTTAAATTAATAATATGGCATCCAGATACCAGCCTACTTCAAATGTAATGAAATGTATTTTGTTGTACTGTGGATACATTTAATTAACTGTATGTGGTTGCATTTGTATTTTTTTTTAAATCCAGACAGTGGCAAAAGCCTTTGTGTGGTGTACCTTTAAAAATTAATTTTTTATCGCTAACCTTTTCATAAAATATGGTTTGTTTTCCTTAAAAAAAATCAATGATTAATAATAATCCTTTGGGGGAATATTTCAAAGGGGCATTTCCCATTTCTATAAATACATTTGCAGGTTATCTCAGATGCAGGATCCTTCTGTTTTGAACCAAACTGTAGGCCCTGCTATTTGATTTCAACAGAGATGACCCCTAGTTCCAGATGAACAGGTGAACACTATGCAGAGCGTAATATAACACACAAGGATGGTTCAGTATGTCTGAGCAGGCCTCCAGGGTGTACTAGGTCTCACTGGGCCTGTTCAATAGTTTGTCATAGAAATGTAATAATTCCCATCCTAGAAACCATTCTCCCTGAGCAAAACTCCATGGGCCAAACCACTGTGCTTATTATCACCACTTTGGTGGTGTAAACATGGTACAATTTTATTATTCAATCATTTTGGGGGTTTTATTCCCCCTTCAGCAGCTTTTTGCATTGACAGCTGAACTGACCAGGCTATGAAATCTGCTTTTATCTGTGACTGATTTCCTGGATCAGAGAATCAGGCCCCAGTCTGTAGAACTTTAGGCTCAGCCAGATCCAACTGCTGGATCTAAATTTTAAAGAAGTTGTCCCTTGGCAGTAATGAGCCATTGGGATGAGCATATAGTGTGTACATTTTCTGCTTCTCTGTGAAAAGCTCATAGGAGAATGTATAACCATGTCTGGTAGGAAAATGTCAAAGGCAACTGGAAATGCTCATGGTTGGCCCCAAGCTTCCACTGAGAAGCAGTGATACAGGAGAAAGAAACAAGAAAGATGGAAAACTAGGAGGCACATTAGCAAACCATAACCAAAATCTACCTGCCACGGTGCTAGGAATAATGACAGAACAAACCTGTTGCATTTCAACTGCATTTGTCTTTTAAAAGCCCTACTAGCTTCTCTCTACTCTGTTGGATATATACAAATCTATCTCTAGGCAGTAAAGCAGAAGTTTGAAAAGGGACATGAGAGACCCAAGAGTTTTCTAAAAGCATCTAGGGATGCAAGGGTATCTCTCTGTGAAGATCGGTTCTGGTGGATGAGTGAATTTGCTCTTTGTTTCCACCTATGTTCAACTTATAGCTCTTTAAATTAATCTAAATATCATATTGCAGAAATGCCTAGACTCCAGTGATATCTCCTCCCAAAAGGAACCAAATGCAAATAAGCATCACCACCTGGGTCAGGGCAGCACATATAACAATATTAATACCAAATTGACTTGTGTGGATTGAGGTCAAGACTGAGTAGATTATTCCCATTTAGTGTGGGGAGGGGTGATAATGTGACGATTGACTTTAGGTGGATTACAAATGCCTAATCCCTGGGATGGGATTACAGGTACCCATAGAGATGGCCACGAGTGGATACACACATGCATATTCATCACTTGGGGATATGCTTGTTGGATTGTGCCCCTCATCATTATCAACAGTGGATCCATGTTTTGACTTACTGGGCACTGGGAATAAATTTCACTCTTGAGACTGACATTGCAGCAGAAAGTAGGTGCATTATATCTAAAGGCACACTTCATTTTACATAATTGCTGGTTAAAATAGGTGGCACTCTTTATTGTAAGTTATTTTAAAAGCACACTGATTTTTTTATTGAGAAGAAAAAAATTAGCTTGGGAAACACCAAGATATACACTCCCACTCCTATTACTACTATTGGAAGGTACAGAGCAAAACCAACTAATGCCAGCTATTAACAGTAAATCTGCATAATATGAAATGTACTGCTGTTAAAGCATTCTCCTTTTAATGCAAAAAGCTATAGCACAATTGAAAAGGGTTGTGTTGACAACAACCTTCCATTTGCGATCAGACAGAATACACAGGGATGGTTGTATTTGCTTGATAAACTGTCAAGAGAATTACATGGTTGGGCTGCCTCAAGAAAGACATTCTCCCTTTCCTCTGCCAACACCCAGCCCATCCACTGCTTAAATTCTACTTAACCATCAGTATAGTTTCCCTGTTGGCTTTCAGATGCTAACACACCATCCATTTCAAAACTAGCTATGAATCATCTTCTGCTTGGGTGAGTCTTTTGTTTCAGTTCATTCCTTCATGTCACTGTTGGCTCTCCCAGGATTTTCACCTCTTGCATTTTTGCTGCAAGTGGCACTGTACCTCCCTCTTTGGCTCTGGCTGTACTGCTTTTGTTTCTCTTTCGCAGCACAGGATTCATAGTACAAGTGAATTTCTACAAGTGAAAGCATTAATTTTTTAAAAAAAAATGTAGTGTGGAGGTAACCTTAGTCTCTGGGGTGGAGTGAAGTGAATTGCCTCCCAGCAGAGCTCCTCCCCATTAGGAGATCTGAAGAGTCGGGGTTGTCCTGTTCTTTGGGAACAGCTATAATCTAAGCCTGTGTAAAAGGTACACCTAATCAAATATGGCCCAACTAATAAAAAATTACTATTGTATAATACAATTTTGAAAACACCAGAAGTCTTGTAAAAAAAAATCTGATTAAGTGTTAGGGGAAATAGAAGTATTTGGGAGAAAACTGATTTGTTTTGATTTTATTTAGTTATGTTAGCATTCATGAGTTTTAAAATGTTGATGAAGTGCAAGTAAAAACAACAAATAAAAGCACTCTGAGCTGAATATCTGTACTGAAGACCCTGAACATAACATACAAAACACCAATATAGTATATTTTGAAAATAATCCACCGTCTGCCATCTGTTTTGTTATTGCATCAATATTTTCCAATACTGAACATTTGTAAGCCCCCCCCTCTGTGTGTAAACCTAAATGTGGTATTCAACAAATAGAGTAAGTTGCTTTACATAACTGGCTGCAGTCCAGTACATGTCCTCTCACTGAGCATTTAAACATGTGTTGGAAGCATACGTAATTGTGCACCGAACTGTATCCATTGCCATTGTTTGGATTTGTGGCCTACAAGGGGAATGAAGCCCCTTCTGTCAGTTTCTTGGGTCTGCCAGCGGTTCCTTGTTCACATTATGCAGCCCACCAACTACAAAGTGGCCAAGAGCAATAGCATATGAAGTGCTGTTGGAAGCACAGCATGGTCTCTTAAAAAAAAAATGCTCAGAAAAGTGAGCTAGGAATCCAAAATTTCTATTGACTAGATTTACCACAGATTTTAATCTGCACTGAAATTCTGAGGTGAATATGCTGGTTCCTGTTGACTTCAGAGGATCTGTAAGAGAAATTAAAAGAAGACTGAATTAGGCTAATGACTTTTCTCAGGGATTGCTACACTAGAAATAGATAGATCAATCTATTTCAGGGTGGAACTCTTTGGCATGTGTTTATTCATAATTCTATTCTAGCCTATCTTTTGACTGATCTGCAATTTCAAAAAAAAATCTGCAGCAAATTTTTAATTTAAAAATTTAATATCTTTTCTTTCAAAAGTACTGTATGTCTTTCTAAACATGTTCCTGGTCAGGTCAAAAGGTAGAGTGGGGAATATGGATTCAGCCTGTGCTTAATCAGATTACACTCCCCCTGAAGACACAGGACTTTATCAGATGAGGCACATACCGCTAAACCCCCCCACATCATTTACGTATGATAACACAAAGGGCGAAATTATCAGACAACGTTGTTGTTCAACCATTCCTGGGGCATACCTCTGGGGCAGACGAGGTATTATTTTTTTAATGATAGGGAAAGCGGTCAATAAAAAGTAATGTCTTATCCATGCTCACGCTATGCCCCGGCACAGCTGAACTACAACATCATCTGATAATTTCGCCCTTTTGTGTTATCGTTGCGTCCTTATGACACAGTTTTTGCTGCATCTGATAAAGTCCACAGTTTCACAATCTGAGTGTTTTGCTGTGTGTGTGCGTGCGCGCGTGTACTCAATCACCTTTTTAAATGGATTTCTACACTGCAAACCGTTCAGCTTTAATCTCTTCCTCAACTGCATGTTACAGAGAGATGGTCACCCATTCATCCCCTGCCTTGATCACCTCCCTGGTATTCCAGCCTCTGAGCAAATGAACACCCTTTAATTCCCCCTCTGTGCCTGTGCCTTTCAAATTGTCTGTCTGTAGCTGGTTTGCTGTAAGGGTTAACATTTTAAAGGGGAAACCCAACCCCCCCACCTCACTCGGCTTGATCTCCCTGCGTCTGAGCGAAAGATCTCAGTCTGGTCTATCAAAATGCCTCTGCTTAAAGTGAAAGAAATTGCAAGCCTCTACTCGGCTTGCTTTCAAAAGGAAAGGAGATGGTTTAATTGTTCCTCCGTCTGAGGTCTTTGAAAAGTGCCTTCTGCCTCTGTTTCAAGGGTTAACTTTTTAAAGAAGTGAGGAGAATACCAAACCTCTGCCCCCCTGTCTCCCCCACCCAGCCAGCCAATAGCAGCGCTCGTGGCACGGAACTTTAAAGGAAGTGTGTCACCGAGGTTCTGAAAACACGAGTAATCGCATACTTGATTGACAGCCAAAAAACCCCCCCTACAACCTAAAAAACCCCCGGTACTTTGGACGTGTAAATATCAGTCATGGGACCACCTGGGATATCCAGATCAGTGACATAAATCGTATAAACAGCGAGGGGCAGATTCGTGATCACAAAATCACGGTAAGCACCGTGACAATTTCTGTCGTGTAACTGGCACCTAGGATAAAACAGAATGTAAAACAAATGTCATTGGTGGCTTCATATTTACACTAACTGACAGGGAACTCAAAGTTGCAAAACTTTAAACTGTAATCATTGGTGCATTGGATACTCAGGAACCAGAAGAAACAGCAAAGAAACAGCAAACCCTGTTCCCTCTATCTTATGATGGTTTACTTTGCTCATGGCCCAATATACACAAGGCTAAAAATGCAGTTTAGGCTTACTTCTAAACCTCACATAGGACTTTATCGGATGCGGCAAAAATTGCACAATTATGACATTACAGTAGCATGAGTGGTTTCCACTATCACATGATGTCATGCTCCAGCTGCAAATAAGGCGTTGCTTTTCATTAATGGGACAAGCCATCAATAGCCCCTAATATCAATCTTCTCACAGTATTGAAGAGCATGAGAAAACATGAGATTACAGTGTGAATGGGCGGTCCTCTTTCCACCCACCCCGTTCCCAGGGAGAAAACGTCCGGATTAGGACATGAAAACTATCCACAGGATGCTGTTTTTATGAACTGTTCCAGTTTGCACATCTTTAGGTTTGTTTAAGTGTTTGTGTGTTTGTTTACTTTGCAAATTAAGGGGGTTTTGGGGGGTGTTTTTAAGTGCACTCACGTCTTCTCGTGAGAACCACCAAAATCTTGCCCTTACTAAATCACAGAAATAAAGTCCCCTTCTTAAAATGTTAGTGGTGGTTGTGCGATAATTCTGTTGTGGTTCTTTTGTGCAATTACAGCAACATGCAATAATAGTTTTCCTCATTTGCGGAATTACAGCATCTTTAGATGCTAGTCTGATAAAGACCATAGTCCGTGATATTCACTCTCTTCTGGAGTAGTCCTTACCTCTCAACATTTCACAGATGAAAACAAGGGCATCTGTGGCTGAGCAATATCAGAGTATGGTCAAAAGTATGTAGCTAGGCAACAAGGAGGCAAACATAGCAATGAAACAAAACTACTACTTTCAGCAGAGAAACCCCTGCATTTATAGACTGAGTGTAGGAAAGTCTGAGCTTACTGGAAAGGGCAAGACTCCACCACTTCCTCTCCCTCCCGCTAAGTTAATTGAATGTCAACTACTTTTGCACTTTGAACTCAAATTGCCACAATTGGAAAAAAAAAAACAACAACGAGAAAGGTAGAACATGGGAGAAGATAGAACCCAGGACATTTTAAAAGCTGGTGAGAAAGTGGGGTGGCAGAGGAGTGATTAGCGCCATTCCTGCCAAACTGGGAAAGTTGAATTGCACAGCAGTCTCCAATCTTTTCATTGCTTGAGGGAGATAACACAAAATAAAATAAGATTTAAACATTACCTGAGTTTTTCTTTATTATTTACCCATGTGTTTTGTTCCCTGGATTAGACTCAGGATTGATCAGGGGCAATGAAGTCAGCATCATTTTATTTCATTACCTCCCCATTTGCCTGTGAACACCTGCATCTTTACATAGTTCCCTACATATTTTCACATATTCAAGGGGCTGCACATGTACACTGCTTCATTCTCCTTAGAAAATGGGAAAATAATGATCACTGTTGCTTTCAACATGGGGGTGGGTGGGTTATAGTTTGGAGAAGAAATGAAATCAAGAACCTCTTGCCTATGACGGGGGAGGGGAGTGAAAAAATCCTATAACAGCTGCAGCTGAGCCACTAAAATTAGTTGCAAAGAAGTTGCTTGGGGAATTATTGTGAAAGGACTATGGAAATGATTATGAAGTGGACTGTACATAAATGTTGCACTAAAGCAAAATACCAGAGAAATCACACAGTTTTGTGTATGTTGCAGGAGTCCTTTACAGCAGCATTTCCACTATTGACAGCTCCTGCTCAGCATTGCCTATTCGCCTAACCTAGACCAAATTCTGGGTTCTGCTTCTTGTTTGATGGATGGGGTGTATTTATGGGAATCTATGGGGACAATAGGTATACCATCATAAAAATGGTAAGAGGCATGTGGCACTAACAAATTGATGACCCAGACACAATTACAGGTGGCAACCAATCAGAAGAGATCTACCAGCCTATTGGGTGTTCTTATCATGTGTCATTGTACATAAGTGTATGCCCACATGAAGGTTTTTGTTTGTGGGTGGGTGGGGATAAAAGACTGAATCGAATCTGTCCTGGAATGTGGAACTGTCAATCCACATATTCATACAGAGGAAAACAAGCCTGAAAGGTGCAAAAATGGTCTAGAAATAACTTGAAATAGTCTTGGGACAGGACAGGGGTGGTGGTGATTATGGTGGTGATTATGGTGGTGGTGGTGGGGAATGAAGGCATAATAAAACAAATCTTTCATATCAAGATCTTTTATATTTGTTGTGTTCTCATTTCCTTGATATCTTTGCCTGCCCCTTTTCTTTGGATAGAGCCAGCATGGTATAGTAGTTTGAGTGCTGGACTAGGATACTGGGAGACCAGGGTTCAAATATCCGCTTGGCCATGGAAACTCACTGGTTGTACTTGGGAAGCCTCAGTGGAAGGTAAGAGTGAGCCCCCTTTGAACAATCCTGCCACCCATCCCCCATAGGTTCACTTTAGGGTCTCCATAAGTAAAAAATGACTTGAAGGACACAGCAGCAGCAGCAGCAGCAGCAACAGCAACAACATTTCTTTGCCTAAACATATTTCTAAATAGTCAAATAAAATTTAAATTACAGGTATGCCTTAGATAATGAAGTATATGTGTTCCTGGCCATTACTTCTTTAACAGAAAATTTGGTACCAGAGGCAGACATAACATAGTAAGAATAGGGATAGGTTCCTTTACCTAGCATAATAAATGTTTATTACGGATCAGAAAAAAATGTTTTTTCTTTCTCATGTATGGCCTAATTGCCAATGTGCCTCTTCCTGTTTGTCTCAAACACAAACAAAATAAGACAGTTATTTGGTACTACAAAGTTATTCCTAATTTGTATCTGGGGACAACATTTGCAGTATTGGCAGCTAGAATGTATGCTATATCTTATTTTCATTATTTTAAAATGTGTATTCTTCCCCCCACCCAATAAACATGCCATTAAAGATCTTATCTTGATATAACAGAAACTTGGGTACATTTTAAAATATTCTAATTGATGACCTACCATGGGATAATGAGACCAGACACAGACAGTTGGATTAAATAAGGGCCACTTTATTGACCTAAAATCTATTTACAGCATGATGATCCTAGAAGAATGGGGGTGGGGGAGCAACCTGATGTGAGATTATCTGAGGCTAGGGACTTTATCAGACCATGCAAATATGGTGTCATCAGGATGCCTAATGATTGCGAAAGGGCGTGTGTACCAGATGACATTGTCCTTTCACGATAATGTACTACTAATAACCTGTTCTTTTTTATTGACCATCCAAGCCATCAATTGATCCCCCGTGGTGCATTTTTGTTGGCTTTGCAAGCATTTGAATCCGCATGCCATTGTACTCATGTGAATGTAGCATCAATGGCTGGTCCAGCCATATCACTTCCAGGTGAGATCGTGACATCCAGATAGATGATGCTCTTTTTATGACCCTCCCTGGTTTACTTGTAAGTTTTTAAGTGTTTTTGTGTGCTTTCTGTAACCTTTTGAGTTATTTTTGTTTTTTGTTTTTAATTTCCCACTAGGTATTCTCATGAGAATCCATGGGATTTCAGATGATGAAGTGAACGGAGCTCCATTTACTCCTCATTCATTCCTCGGGCTGTCTTTTGCCAGGATGCAAGGTAAGTGATGTATGGGGCATTCTTTTGCTGGCATAAAAATGGCACAAATTACCAGCAAAAGAACATTTTGGGAGGGTAGTTTGATAAAGTCCTAGGTGTCACCATTTGACTATCTCCTCAGCCTTCCCTTGGGTAAAACACCTGACCCCAGGCACAACCCAATATGTGGGTTGCATTTTGGCCAGTCTTATACTGGAAAGCAAACCCAAGGCTCTCCCACTCAAGTCTCAGGACTTTACAAGTTGAGAGCAAAACCCCCAGGTGCACTCCTTCCCCACCACTGGGCCCCCAAGACCTTAGAGAAGCAGGTCCAGATCTCTGCCCTACATCAAATTGGTGCCAAGGTGTACACCAAAACTCTTATAATCTCCCCCTGCTACCTAAGAAGTGGAAGTCTATATATCAACACCACCCATAGACAATTGTCCAAGTCCGCCAGATACAGTGTGGAGTAGTGGGGGGAAAACCCAAGTAAAGGAGAGAAAATTCCTACCTGGCCCTGAAGCGACCAGCAAAGCTCATACTGCACTGTGGGCACAAGGGTGTGCTGCAAAGCCATGCATGGAAAAATCATGTGGAGAGGCAGATAGGCCTTGTATTGCCTCTAGAGCAGTGGTGCCTAAACTGCACCCCTCCAGGTGTTTTGGACTCCAACTCCCAGAAACCTGAGCCAACTGGTGCAATGGTCAGGAATTCTGGGAGCTTTGGTCCAAAAACACCCAGAGGGCCACAGTTTGGACACCACTGCTCTAGAGTGTCCTCTTTTATCAACTCTAAAGGGTCCCTGGTTTGTTATGTCCAATGCAAAGGACTCTGGTCTCCCTCCATGGAAGCCATCAAAGGTGGCCCCTTACCCACAGTGCCATGCAGCATGTGGGGTCTGAGACATCAACATCCTAAATTCACCTGAAAGCTCAGACCATTGTTTAATCTAATATGTTACTCTCTTTTCCAGAGGTGGTAAACCTTGGCCTTGTAGATGTTGTTGGACAGTTATCCCTAGCTATTGACCCTATTGACCTGGACTGATGGTAGTTGGAATTCAACACTATCTGGAAAGTCACAATTTTCCTCCTCATCACCTCTTCTGGCCTGAACCAAATCCTCAGTATCTCAGAGGAAGAGCTCTGATACAAGATATCTTTCCAACTGGATAAGTTGAAACTTCAGCTATTTTAGTTGCAAACCTAGGATTCCACCACTGACCTATGAGTTCTTTCCTGAATCCTGAATGACTGCACTTGATGTCTCCAGCATTAATTTGATTATTCTCAGTAAATTTCTTAGCAATGCTGATATGCAGGCATTCTACAAAATTAATGGAACACCTTAGTAATCTGGTTATTGAAATAGAGGGGCTAGAAAACAGTGCAGTTTTTTTGTGAATGAATAAAATACTTCTCCCAAACAGAGCATCAGATTAGGCTCCAAATGCTAGCAAAGTATCTATGAGCCATGTTGAGAACATGGCAATGCCATCCTCTGTGTGCTAAATGCCATTTGCAAAGCACCTAAGATTTCCTGAGCATCTACAGCTATTAAAGGATGTGGGAGTTGGTCTTTTGCATTTTCAGAGTGTTCTTCCTTCTCTGGGCATCACGCTCAGAAAATGGTAAGTGAGTTTTAAGTGCCAAAACACCCGTCTTCCTGGATATAGCTTGGGAGACCTAATTTGTTGCTTTCAAATTGCACCACGTTGAAGAGGAAGAGACATGCCCATGAAAGTATAACACACTACAAAAATAGGCAGAGATCATCAACTGAATTGACCTCTTACCCAGACATAATGGGGTGAATTCAGATGAATACAAATGACTATTAATAATAACTTGTCACAGTGTACGTGCAACTGCACAATAAGCCAGCTGCCTATATCATTCTACCAAGAGGTAAGGAGCATTTTTAACACTTTCCTGCTTCTTTGTATTTCTGATCAGGTACAGAAAATTAGCACAACAAAGAGACTATGCAGGTGACAAAGGTGCTGCAGTTTGAAACCAAGGGAATACCCATGTCTATGGCAGAATTCTGTTGTTTAGTTACAACTAAAGTTGACTTGTGGAGAGTGAACATGGTATAGTGGTTTGAGCACTGGAATATGGACATTTTCAAACGACCCTTGCCATGCAAGGAACACCTGTGACAGTTTTGTCATAGCAGCGCGGCAGGGGATTGATATTCGGCAAGACTTTATTCACGGAGGTTGTCCATGAATAAAATCTTGCCAAATATAGCGCGGCAGGCTCCAAGCCTTAGCACAAGAAGGACGGATGATATCGCAGCAGGGACGGACGGATGATCTCGCAGCAGGGACAGCGTCGTCCGAAATCGACCCCCTGCCACGTTGCTGCGACGAAACTGTCCCAGGCGATCCTTGCGCGGCAAGGATCGTCTGAAAATGTCCTATGACTTTGGAGACCAGGGTTTGAATGCCCACTCAACCATGGAAACCCACTGAGTGGCCTTGGGCAAGTCATACTCTCTCAGCCTCAGAGGGAGGTTGGCCAAACCACTTCTGAACAAATCTTGCCAATAAAACGTCAGAGAAGTATCACCACTGATCTGATAATCTGGAATCCCAAAATATATAGAGAATTTTTTGACATGAAAGAAAGCCATTCTAATCTAGTATCCAAAGAACATTGATCTTTACTCTCCTGAGCCCTATAGAGTTCCTGTATGTCTCTTAATGGAAGCATACATCATGTTGTGTGGTAGTCCTACAGAGAGTTTAACAAGCATGGTCAGGGATGATGGGAGTTGTGGTCCAAACACGGCAGGCACCAGGTTGGGTAAGACTACATGATTTATTATTACCGGATACTCAGCAATTCCAAATGGAAGTCAGTACCTACTAGGTTTGGCTTAGGGTATCTAAAAATTTAACCAAAACAGGACAACAGCTAAAAATTATTTCCTCAGAATGATTGCGTTGAGATTGCCTGATGAATCTGAACAGCTAATTTATGCTAATGATGTAGCTTAATGACAACTTATTTAATGTCTAGAGCATTTTGTGCTCAATTGTTTGACAATGTTGCTTCCTCAGTCTCCTGAGTCATTGGACATGGTGAGCCACTTCTTGGAGTGCACACGCATGAATGGTTCAGTTGATTTCTGTATGTGAATGCTTGGATGATGAAACATGGAAATATAGCTAAAGACGCAGATAACCAAACCCAATTATGCTACATTGTTTCCACGTTCTTGACTTCAGCATTTTTAATTGTTTTTCAGTCACAAATTATACATGATAAAGGTCAACATGAACATGAATTATACCATGTCATGCTGCTCTTGCTAACTAGAAAACTGGTTTGTCAGCCTTTTTCATGAACAGCAGCTGTGTAGAGGTACTAAATGGAGGGAGATTTCTCTTTTTCCTTAAAAGAAAGAAAAAAATAATCTCCCTTAAAATCTATGTATGATTTTGAAAGAAATAGCTCTGGGCTAACAATAATGTAGAGTCTATCTCTTTAAATGCTGAAATCATTCCAGTTTTATTTTAACAATAGTAATATTATATTTACATTAATTTTTTCTGTAATCAAAGAGTAAAGTAGATGTATATAAAATGAAAACTAGGTCCTTTGGCAGAAAGAAAACATAGTGATTATGGATGGCACATGTTTGGGCTTCTGAGATAAATACTACAATGAAGGAATCCAAACATTAACAGTGCAATCTCATGCATATTTATTCAGACTAAGGCTGAGTCCTATGTGTACCCACCCGGGAGTAAGTTCTATTGGAATCATTGGAGTACACATTAATAGACCTGTACTATATGTTGTATTAATGCATTGGTGACTGCACAGTCACAAGAATTTTGCATGATGGAGCATCACATTTTATTTATTTATTTAGCACCCTGCCTTTACACCAAGCAGTCCTCAACATGGCTAACATTATGCAGTGTCCAGAAGGAAAATGAAGCTTTGTGCATTGTGTTTCATGGCTCTTAGGAAATCCTCTAGGCAACTGCTCAAAGGAAAATGTCATCACTCACTGTAATTACCTAGGCATGGATCATGAAGAAATTAAGTCAGAGAGTTTAGATAAGCGACCAAAAGACTAGATGGCCAGTACTAAGGGATCCCCCCCCCACCCCACTTGATTGGTGTACTCCAAGCCCAGAAGCCCAGATCACTCAAACAGTCAGACAAGAACTGTCAGGATTGGTCCCAGGCGTGACCTTTTCCTGCCAAGTTCAGTTCTGCTGTATCACTTTGTGACTAATTGTGTTTGCATTCTTTGTACTTGCTAATGAGTATGTATTCTAATTGGGGAAAGGGAGTATGTTTGTAATGGTTTAATAAAGCCGGCACCTGGCCTCAACCTGAGCCTGGGTCTGGTGGGAACTGGGTCTGGGGATGATGGATAGCAATGACTGTACAGCCTGCCAGATTTTGTAGATTGTAGAATGTTTTAGTTTACTACTTGTTACTCAGGTTTCATTCTGAGCAACTAACTTGTAGGGTTAGCTCTTTGGATTACTGTGCCAATAAAGTTTTCTGGTTTTTTTTTAAAAAAAACTCTAAAACTTCTGGTCACTGAATCTGAAGAAGCCAGTACATGACAGTACATGACTCTTCTGAGGAGTCACCTCTAATCAATTGCCTGTCATCCAAGAAATGGGTACGTTTCTGCTGCTTTGTCCGTACACTGTCTTACAGCCTCTTTTACTAAATCAACAAACATCTTTGTGCAACAAGAGGAGAGCCTGATGGGAATGTGCATCCATATTTATCTGTTGATTTTCAGAATGTGCAGTGGAGTTTAAAAGTCGAATCATATTATGAGATTGCTATCTGGCACCTGCAAATAGGGCTAGCTCTGTAGGTTTTTATAGAAGCAACGCTGGATCACATTATATTGCTATAGGACAGAAAAGCTAGTTGATGTCCCTTAATGGATCAAGACTCTGCCTGGCCAGTGGACTAATGACTGAAGTGTATGAAAAAGCTTGGAGTCTGAAAAGGCATGTTAGAGAAGAGTAACAAAGAGTCTTGTGGCACCTAAAAGGCTAACAAATGTATAAGCTTTTGTGTCTCTGCCATCACAAATTTTCTAGTGTTGAAGGTGCCACAGCATTCTTTGTTATTTTTGCATCCCTTTTAGAAGCCTTTATTCTAGAAAAGGTGTGTTACTTCTCTTCACAAGAAGACCCACCCACTCAAAGCAATGGGTGGTTCTTGAGATCTGTGCCTGAATAAAACAACAGAAGCCTTTTTAGAATGAAACAGAAGAGAGACAGAAAGAGCTGTACTGAAAGGTGAAGGGAAGCAGCTTGGCAGTTGCTTCACTAGGGATCTGACATCTCTGGCTTTCCTTCACAAACGAAGATTCAGGAAGGACTCATCCAGTGCTTTCTGCAAGCGCACTGATGACTAAAAAGGCCAATCTGAGATAAACAAGTCTAGTTGCAGAAAGCACAGCAGAAGGTCCTCTTGGGTGATGTTTCCGGGCTGTGATTCTTTCTGCGCTGTCATTTCTCTTCAAGACTTGTTTGGCGTGAATTTTCAAATAAGGCTGCAGCATTGTGGAAAGTGCATCTCCATGCCTCCCGATGTGAGGCCAGGGCAGACCATTGTTGGTGATCAATTTGGCCGAGCCTGAGATGTTGTTTCAGGGAGTCCTTGTATCGCTTTTTTGGAGCACCCCTCTTGGACTGACCTGTGGCAAGTTCACCATAGAGTACTATTTTTGGGAGGTGATGGTCCTCCATCCTAAAAATGTGCCCTGCCCAGCACAGCTGTGTTCTCAATAGCATGGCCTCAATGCTGGTGATCCCTGCTTGCTCAAGGACAGCAACATTTGTCACATAGTCAGTCCAGTGTATATTTAGGATTGTATGTATACAGTGCTGATGAAAACGTTCAAGGAGTCGTAAGTGTTGGTGATAGGTGACCCATTTTTCAGACCCATAAAGGAGAATAGACAGTACAATGGCTCTATACACACTGATTTTTGTGCTTTGCCTCAGGTGTTTGTTACTCCAGACTCTTTTGTAAAGTCTTCGAAATACGCTATATGCCTTTGCTAATCTGTGATCGATCTCTTTGTCAATCTTGGCATCTGAGGAGATGATGCTTCCCAGGTAGGTGAACTGCTGAACGGATTCAAGCACAGATTTGCCTACGGCAATGTGGGAATGGTGCTGTTCATCCTGTGGTGCAAGGCTGGTAGAGAATTTCCATTTTCTTCAGGTTGACTTCAAAACATCATTAGGGTATGCAAGCCTCTCTGCCACGACAAGGGGGCGTCAATAGGGACTAGGGATCTGACACTAGTCAATAGACTAGGGATCTGACATAGGGCCGTGGCAAAGCATGGAAAAGTTACTTTTTTTACTACAACTACTACAATAGGATTCTGCTGGATGGAGGATTTCTGGGGTTGCTGTACAAAAAGTAACTTTCCAGAGTTCTGTGCTCAGCAGATTGTTAAGCTCTCTGACTCCACAAACATACAACTTGTGGGTTTGTAAAGAAACCCAAATATTGCATACATCTCCAGTGACCTTTCTTTCCAAATGGAGCTAAAGCCAAGCAAGTGCTATCCCTGAAACGTCTGACTGTTCAGGGGGAAAGTGGGAAGTATTTGTCAGTATGAAAACATTAGAAAGGGGAGAGATTGTTTTCCTTTATCTTCTCAGTAATTATCCTAAGGAGTCTTGCTGGATTTTACTCAGAATTTTAATTTTCCATGAGGCAATTTCCCCCCTCCTTATTAAACGTTTTGCTCCATTCTCCACAGCCTTTGTGTTTACATCCCACAGATTCCCATCTGGGTTAGAAGAAAACTCAATATAAAACCCTACTGTTATTTTTCTTAAATAAATAAAGTCCAATAAGAAAGATGGTGCCGGCATGACAGGAAGCGTTTTAATGAGCTCTGATATCTTTGTCTTTTTGCTTTTGTACTCTGTCCTGCCCTCACTGTTTGGTTGATTTGGGTTTTTAGCTGGTCACTGCACTTGTTGCATTGTGCAGCATTGCTTTCTCTTCCTTTGAATTGTTTTGGAAACTCTGCATTGTCTGTTTACCCCGTCTTTTTGATTTATTATTGGTCACTCTGCTAGTGACTCTCCTAGATTGCAACAGAAGCAAGAGCCACAAAATTTTAGGAATACAATACTCCACTGTTTTAAATTTGCTTTTTCTCCTGTGACAATTGGTGAAAATCTTTAAATGGGGAAAAAAAATGTTCTAGAACAAGCCCAGGGACAACCAAGTACAACAAGGCCTCCTGAACAGCTCAAGATCAATAATTTATTTGCCTGTGAGGAAACTGAGTATTCCAAACTGAAACTCAGTGTTTACAGTTTCTACTGCCTTTATTCAACTTTGGATAAAGGACTTCATCAGACAAGTGAAAAAAAACACACACATTATAAAGATGGAACGAGAACACAAAATTATCAGACAACATCATCAGACAACATAATCATTCAGCCATTCCGGGGGTGTAGCATGGACATGAATAAAGTGTCACTTTTTATTGATGGCTTAGCCCATCAATAAAAAAGTGATACCTTGTCTACACCAGGACTACACCCCAGGAAAGGTTGAGGACCCGGGTGTCTGATAATTTTGCCCTATGTGTTCTCATTCCATCCTTATGACGTGATTTGGGATGTGGGTTTTTTGCTGTGTTTCCCCACGTCTGATAAAGTACAAAGAAAATGAGTCTCTATCTGAGCCTTTGGAAATTTCTGGCAATGATTTGGCTGCTTATCAGGAAGGCATGTCCTTGGAGTCAAATGAGTCTATACTGGAGAAATTGCCTGTTATTAAGAAGAAACAACACACTGAACACCAATCATACCCCCCCGACTTTGTGACAAAATAGTGCTTTGTAACAGACCACACTGTTTTTCAATTTATAAACTTTTGGAAAAAAAATGTTAAACAACTTAAGCTCCTTAAACTCTCGTTTGATACTTTTATGCAGAAGCATATGACTTTAAAAGAGGGCTCAGATCATTCAAATAGCACAAGATGCAGAACATAGGGGAAACTAACAAACACCATAAATGATTCTAGGGGCAGACCACTAGTAACTTTAAACAAACACCATAAATGATTCTAGGGGCAGACCACTAGTAACTTTAAAGGATCTGGAAAAATGAAACTGCAACAGGATTTTACATGCAAACCAAGTAATGCTGCAAATTGCTTATAACAGAATAAACAATGGTAGATGGAGGTCGTATACAGCCATCAGATCTTCTCTGAGCCAACTTTTACGTATACACACTCATAATATTGATACTCTGGCTGTATAATGGCTTCCCAGTATATCTGCACATAAGATAATTTTGGTAACATTTGAACAGTCTACAATTCCTCTTATGTTGATGAAAATGAAGCTTTTTCTGTCCATCTTTCAGATAACACCAATACAGGGTTTTTCTTTGAGACTTAGCTATAACTCCTTTAATTATTCCTAAGCAAACTAGTGGGGTGCCTACAGAAGAAAGGAATACCTGCTTGTTAATTTCCAAAATAACTTCAAGCAAGACCATACTGAAGTCTAGTCCAGCCAAAACTTCTAGCACTGTAACAGAGAAGCTGTTTATGAGTTTAAGTGAATTAATAATCAATGCAGAACAGAAAGACGTTACTTCTAGATTTGGATGATCTTAAGAACATGCTGTTTGCTACCAAAGATTTGGCCAAACCACTGGTGAATTTAGTATCCACTGATGAGGTCCCTCATGCTGAGAGGGATCTGGATGGGGGTGCTATTGATGCTCCCTTAGCAATGAATGAGGAGGACCTGATAACTACAATTCCAATACAACCCTTGGAGCCTAAGGTGGTTAACAATATACCTCCTCTTTTTGAGTTGTCACCCAAACAAAAAGCCCCTGTTCAAATAGAACCCTTTGATACTTGCAATGTTACCATACCAGCTTGACAATTATATTTACTATCTTGGAATATTATGGGTTGGTTTGATTCTCCTGTATGATTTTTAACACCTTTGCCTGGTCAAGATGCCAGTGGAGCCTCAAAAACTTGTATGAAGTATTTTGTGCATTTTTGGCTGGACCAATAAAGGTATCACTATTTTGTGGATTTTGGGTGCTGTTGTATTTATCTTTAATGGTAAGTCATAGAGAAGTGTGACCTCTGTCACCTTTTCTCACTCATACATGTCTTCTACAAAACAATAAAGTAGACATGGAAGCAGTGTGGCCTATGGTCTTTATGTGGACCCCAACCCTCTTATAAAGCCCCCAAAGCCCTGAACCTCCCCCCTCACAAATTAATGCCTTTACCTCAAAGGCATCAAAATCATACAAAGATGTGGTGATTTGACTTCCCTGTCCACAACCCTCAAACAACATTTTCCTCCAGTTGAAAATGGTGACTGCAAATATGTAACTTTGGTGTACCAAGACATGCTGGTGCACCCCAGAGGGAGGTGAGGGGATGACAGATGGCTCCTATTTCCTGCACAGTTGCCCATCCCCTGACTTAATGGTACAGGTACCCTGTATTTCTATCTTGTCACCCTACTAATACATTGGCTCTGTCTGGAGCATCATTGACTGCCTGGTTGATGTTCATCCAGGAAGCTGGTTTTGGGGATATAGGAACGTGTTATTACTGATATTTTCTGGCTGTGATCCAGCATCCTCTCAGTGCAGTGTAAATGTCTTCATGTGGAGATACACTGCACCAGCACTACACAAACTCCATGCAGAATAGCAATATTGCACAACACATCTCAAGAGCTGTTACAGGGAGGAGGGGGCAGGCCTGTTCTCTGCTGCCCCAGAAGGAAGGTCTAGGTCTAATGGTTTGAGGTGCCTAAAGAGGTGGCGGGGTCTTCTTCTTTGGATGTCTTCAGAAAGATGCTGGGTATCTACCTGCTGGGGATGCTCTAGCTGAAGTTCCTGCACTGAGCAGGAGGTTGGACTTGATGGCCAATGAGGCCCCTTCCAACTCTATGATTTGATGATTCTTTGAACTCTTTTGGTTTTGGCAGCAAGGTCCAGCATGTGTGTTCTGCTTATGTGTTCATTGGCTCACCAGAAGGTAAAAGAAGATCTTAAATGTATTAGCTTTAAATATGTGATCATGCAAGTAAAAATGATGTTCGTGCATCTGTGTAGGGGAGGTGGAAGAGGAGTGGAGAATGAATGGCATTCAAAATGCTGGCAATTTGTCAGGTTCACCAGGGTGAGGGCAGAGAAGGAAGAAAGAAGAGTGGATAATTGCTGCTGCCTGGAGGGCTGAGCAAAAGTCTCATTAAGCCAGACTGCCCCCACTTCTCACCCAGAGTACCAAAGGTGCCCCAGCCATTCCTTGGTGCATCTCCTTTAGGGTTCTCATTCAGGCCAACAATTAAAATTAAGCTGTTGGAGAGCCAGTTAATAAGGGAGGCAGACAGAGCTCTTTCCTGGAGAGGCAAACAAAGCCAGTGTAGTGAATCTGCCCTTTTCTGAAAGTGTGACAGGAAGGCTGCCCAGCCTTTCCCAACCTTCTCTTCACCCAGCGAATTGTGTGCTGCTGACTGGCAGGCAGGCAGACAAGCAAAGTGATCAAACACCTCCCATTATGTGCCAAACAGTAGGCACAGTTGCATGCTTCTTGTGATACTGCTCCCTTGGCAGAGGAGGGTGATGGGGAGGCAGAGGAAATAAAATGTCATTTGTTTGGATCTGACTGGGTTGATATTTCACAGCTTTCATTGTGACTCTTGTGGGTCCCCCTCCCCGCATTCTTTTCTTTATCTTCAACCTCTGATGTGTGTTTCCATTTGCAATAACAAGGGAGCCTGTTGAGGAGCAGTGAGAGGGAGAGCAAGCAAGCAGTGCGAGACACATTTCATCATAATGGCAGCATAATGGGGTCCCCAGAGGCCTGGACCTGAGTATATTGGGACTCTCTCAAGAGGTAGACTTTCCTGTGAAGTAGCAGGTCACCTTCTCAAATGAGTAAACAGATTGAGTGTGGGAGGGGGAAGAACCAACTCTGTCACTGAGATTCAGTTGCCAGATTAAACTCTGCTCAGTGTTTACCAGATCCTAGCATTAGCTAACTAAATAGCAGCAGCATTCATTGTCTTGAAAGCATCTGAGCTGCTTTGCTATTTATAAAACACCTATTTATTTAGTTAGTTAGTTAGTTATACCCCGCTCTTCAGCCACAAGGCTATCAGAGCGGCTTACAAATTGTTTTAAGCAATAGCTATTTACACATCTACACTGCATTAAGCAATTTCCTATGTGTGTTAGCTAATTGCCCCCCACAAGCTGGTACTCAATTTACTGACCTACGAAATGATGGAAGGCTGAGTGAACCTTGGAGCCCGCTGGAATCGAACTTGCAACATGGTGACTTGCAGTACTGGCATTTAGCCACTGCACCACCAGGGCTCCTATCCATAATGCACCACTTCCCCACAACTTAATGTTTATCCATAGTCTTTTGAGACTGACATTTCTTGTCTCAATAGGTAAACCCAGGCATAAATATATGCAACACATGCAAGAGTTTTGAGCAGTAAAAGTTTATGCATTTTTTCATTCATGGTGGACAGACAGGGTTGCCAGGTGTACCTTATTATAAGGGATGTCTCTTATTTGAGGGTTGGAAATCTTGTCCCTTCTAGGACTGGCAGAGGTCCTTTATTACATGGGACATCTCCTATTTGAGGGTTTGAAAGCATTTCCTTTTATACAGGCTGAACAAGATGCCAATAATCCTTGTATTTGGGGCGTTGGTGGGCCCTTTATAAAGACAAATGTGTGCATTGTGTAGTTTATGAATGTGGACAATGTGTTAATTTTACAGATCAATACATGGCTAAGTTAACAAAAATCAATATTTTCATTTAGGTAGAACACAAACTTGTTAATAGCTACTTCCTGATTGTCAGCCCTGAATGTCATGAATTTCAACTGTCCCTTATTGTATTTTGAAATCCTGGCAGCACTATGGATGAGGACAATTCACTTCAGACAGCGCAGGAGCAGATTTCTCCTGATTAGGTGGCAATGAGCCAGTGCATTTCTGCAATGGCCTTAAAAAGAGGAGTAGTAAATCCTGCTAAAAACAGCAGCGGTGGTAGTGTAGCATTTGGAAGCAGGATAACCTGCGGAGAAATCAGCACTGCCCTCTGGATGACATTCATATTCTGCATGGAAGTGTGTCATGCTTAGAAAATGATTTACTGTTAGGGAGTGGAGAGAGGGAAATGGCATTACAGTGCCAAGTTGGGAGGTAAGCTTGTTGTTGTTGTTTCCATTTATTCCCACAAAACAAACAAAGTCCTCTAAATCTGAGCACAATTATATTAATGCTCTTTGCCACCAAAATTCCCAGGCTCTCTGATGAAGTTATAAATAAAACGCCCATTAGAAGAATAATTCTGAAGCCCATTTAATTTCTAGCAGTCTGGGGAGGGACCGGACTTTGGCAGGAGAACACCTGATTTGCATATACCACTTCCTATAGTGACTGGTATAACCTTGTCAGAAAAAGAGTCTTGGGTAATAGTGCTAGAAAATATCTCTGTTCAAAACAGCTGTCATGAGGTTGAATCCACATGAGCAAAAAAATTGTACTAACGTCAATCCTGGTTTTGTATGAACATACAATGTTTCTCGTGATTCAAAGTGAAAGTAGTCTACCTGAGAGCTTTAATCTGATTTTTTAACAAACAAAACAAAACGCACACCCTGTTTACTCTGAATTTCTTAGAAAAAAACCCCCTGTTTTTTTACATGTGTCACATGCTCTGAATCGGGGTCAGGGTTGAATTGGGGGGCGAGTTGGAGGTGGGGCTGTTTTGGGTTTTTTGGGTAGGTTACCTATGTCAGGTGATCACCTGATCATTCCCACCATAGAAGGTTATCTCCTTCGTTTGCTTCCACATTGGGGAAGCATGATGTCACTATTTTTTTTAAATTAAATTGTTTTATATGGGTATACTCACGTATCAAGCATAGTGATCCTTGTTGGAGGGCAGCACAGGTTGTTGGGAGGTTACCTTGGCATCATCCACTTGTGTTGCCATTTCTTTCATGTGCTGTTGCTTCACCAGCCCCCGGAATAGAGGTGTCCCTGCAGATTTGACTAGATTGTACTATAATTTTTTTTGTAGTGCTTGGAGGTGTGTGTGTGTGAGAGAGAGGTGTTTGTGCATATGTATGCATGTGACATGATGGGCCTGAGTGCTAGAAGTGGCAGCGGCCCTGTCCCATAGCAGTGCCAGCTCCGAGGAAGCCCTACATGCCTTCTGGTGGCCACGCGCTGGAGGAGAGGAGTGAGCCACTGCCAGGGGAGGCCAGAGAAGGAGCTGGAACAGGAGTGCAAATGTGATGATGGCAGTGGCTGCTGCAGCAGCAACAATAATGAGATGGGAAGTGACCTGGGCAAAGTGGGAGATTGAGGGGTGGTGGTGGAAGAGTGCTCTTCCTCTTGCTTACTCATGGGTAAACTGCCCTCTTCCATAGGGTTGCCATAATTCTCTTCCACAAAATTGGGACAAAAGTATACAGGACTAGATTGGGAAGATTACCGACAAAACTCCCAAAAGAAACCACATTTTGACATTTAACATTGTTTTATTGCACACCTCAGTGGTAGAAATAGTAATAGTTGTTGTTGTCGTCATCATCATCATCATCATCATCATTGTCACTGTTTATTTATTTAGCACCATCAATTTACATGGCACTTGACAAATACAAGTGGGACCCCTGGTGGCACATGGGTTAAATGCCTGTACTGCAGCCACAACATTGCAAGTTCAATCCTACAGGGCTCCAGGTTGACTCACCCTTCCATCCTTCCATAGGTTAATAAAATGAGTACCCAGCTTGTTTGGGGCAATCAGCTAACATGTTGTAAACTGCTTAGAGAGTGTTTCACACTAATAAACAGTATAGAAATAGAAGTGCTATAGAAGTACTATTGCTGCAACAATAAAAAACAATGGGTCCAGAGATACAGTAGGTCCTGGTGTTGCGGAGCAGGCGTTGCTTGTTCCCTGCCAATTTAAGCCTCTGAAAATTCATAAAGATGGCATGAAGCCAATGTCTCTCCTGTTGTTTGTGCCAGAGCATGGAAAAATTATTTGTTTGGACTGCAATTCCCAAAATCCTCCCAGCAAACATGGCCATCACCTTTGATAGGCCTAACACCTGCCAATGAGAGTCACAGCTGCCTCCAAATAGTGTGCGTCTGCCCAGAGGGTACCAAGTTTTTTTTTAAAAAAACCTTAAACATGGTATGTGATACTTACACCTTGTTGCTAGTATTCAGAAAGCCTTTCTTCCTCACTCCACCCCCCCGCCCCCAATATTTGAAATGTTTTAAAAACATCGGTTCTTGCAGAGATGACAGCAGACAAGCTGGGGGCAGGTTTTCTGCCCACAGAAAATTAGGGTTGCCTGATTGAAATCTGGAGACAGTTCCAGCACTTTCAATAGTTGTGCGGGAGAGGGAATTCCAGCAGGTGTTGCTTGTTCCCTGGCTGCAAGACAAGCAGGCCTGCTAAAATTCCTTCTAGACAAGAATCAAAAGTGCTGGAAATCCCTCCAGTTTTCAATAAGGCAACCCTAATTTTCTGTGGGCAGAAAACATCTCTCTCTCTCTCTCTCTCTCTCTCTCTCTCTCTCTCTCACACACACACACACACACACATACACACACACACACACTCATCCACAAATAGGTCTAGCACCTTGGATAGTTCCTTTAACCTAGGGCCCCACTCCAGTTATCTGAAGGACTGTACACACCCATATGTGCCTACCCATGTTTTGAGGTCTTCAGAGAAGATCCTTCTCTCCATCTTCACTACCCTCACAGTTTCACTTGCTGGGAAGATGGGAGAGGGTTTTCTTGGCGGCTGGTCCCAGACTCTGAAAGCTTCTTCAAGAGGCTCAACCCTCCTTGCTGTCCCTTCGCAGGCAGGTGAAGACTCTTTTGTTTCAATAGGCCTTTCAACCGGTTTCTCATGGGGAAAGGGCCTTTAATAATGTGCTGCATTGTCCATATTTGTTGGTTTTCTTTGTTAAAATGGTTATACTTTAAACACTATTGATAATTTAAATGAATTTTAACTGTTGTAGGTTGTGAAATTTTATTTGTATCTGTTTTGAATTATATAAGTTGCCTTGATGTCCAAGGCTGGGTGGGGTGGAGGGAAGTGATCTACAAACAAACAAACAAACAATTTAAAGTTGGGACTAAAACCCAGAGCAGGTTCATTACCCAACTGGCATGAGAGTTACCAGCTGTCACTGATAATAATTCTCTGTTGCTAAAACTTCTTCATAAAGGTACCTCTATATATATACCTGCAGACAGCTGCCCACCCGCATGCCAAATCCATGCTATAAAAAATGAGGGTGAGAGATCTAGCTTCTGTGAGGGAGGTTGCATGTAGATAACTTGCAATCTCAGGTTTAATTTAGTATAGGCACTTGACTCATTGTTACGGCCAGCTTCTCATTCTTATGGAGAATAAGGGTCTTGGGACAGGAGGGTATACTGCAAAAGGAGAGGGGGGGAAATACTCAAGGGGTATCCCTTCTCCTTCCAGAGAAACTAACTTTAAGTACTTTAAGTACTTAAAGTACTTAAAGTACCTTTAAGTCTGTGGTCTTGGGAATGGGATGCTTAGGAACATAAAGCGATGTTTGTGATGCACTGACGCATGGAAAGTTTCCAGACAGCACGTGCCATATCAACATACTTTTTCACAATGCAGGGAAGGAGTCACAGGCCAGAGAAAATAATAGGCATCAAGGCCATTCTGAAATATACCCATGAGGTCTTGTATAGGCAATTTTAGGATTCTATGCAAAATGTTGAAATCCAGGTTCAGGTGCTGGGCAAAGCAAATTGGAAGACCATCAGGACAAGAATGGGGGACACGCAATTGCCACAATTCCCCTGCAATCCCATCACCACTGACTATGTTTGCTACACTGACTATGCTCTCAATGTCTTGAGGGCAGTATTATCCCCTACCCACCCCCTGCAGTGGGGCATCAATATCTGGATGAAATAGTGGTGTTAGTGGGGAGGGGTTAGTTTTCTTAGGCACTTTAGAATAGGTTGGGGAAAACATGAGGGAACTAAAGCATTGAATTTTAACATTAAAAATGTTGTTGAGCAGCTTATAAACTGACCTGTGTGTGTGTGTGTATGCATGTGAAATGACATTAGCTGGGAACCATAAGATATAAGACAGCCTCACTCCTGAAGGATGATGGTCTGAATGTTTCAGTTCCTCAGAGGAGGGATGAATGGGTAAGGAATGCACAGAAATAAATTGTTGTTGTTGTTGTTTGTTGTTGTGTGCCTTCTAGTCATTTCTGATTTATGGTGACCCTAAGGCACACCTGTTAGGGGGTTTTCTTGGCAAGATTTGTTCAGAGGGCTTTGCCTTTGCCTCCTCTGAGGCCAGGAGAGTGTGACTTGCCCAAGGTCACCCAGTGAGTGTCCATGGCTGAACAGGGATTCGAATCCTTGAGTGCATCCACCCTACACAAATAATCCAGTTTCAAACTGGATTATTTGCTATGGTTCCTTCCTATGGACTCCTGGGATTTATAGTTTAGTGAGGCACCAGCACTCTTTGGCAGACAAGGTTAACAACCTTGCAAAACTACAAATCCCAGGATTCAATAGGAAGGAACCATGGCAAATAATCCAGTTTTAAACTGGATTATTTGTGTAGTGTAGATTAGGCCCTGTTCTCCATAGTCCAACACTCAAACCACTATGTCATGCTGGCTTTTATTGGCACTTTAAAGGACCTATGAGGCAGAGGAAAAACTGCCATGAGAAGGACATTTAGGAAAGGTTCAGTGTATAGGTTTTAATATCCTAACATCTGAATATGGAAACCAAGAAGGGAGGCTGGACAGCATGGTACAAAAAGTGAGTACAGTTTTATCAGGGAATCAATGCAATAAGGTTATCCCTTGATAGGACTTCCTCTAGATTGTGCATGTGTGTGTATACAAACACACACACACAGAGAAAGATGGTTTTTGCAGTGGACAAATAATTGGAACTGGACTGAAATTACAGATTTTTTTCCAAATATGTTTTAATAACAAGTAGTTGGACTTACTATTACACTTAGTGGAGGTATTCAGTGGTAGCAGAGAGCCCTGGTGGCGCAGTGGTTAAATGCCAGTACTGCAAGTCACCATGTTGTAAGTTCGATGCCAGAAGGCTCCAAGGTTCACTCAGCCTTCCATCCTTTCGTAGGTTGGTAAAAAGAGTACCCAGGGCAATTAGCTAACACACATTGGAAACTGTTTAATGCAGTTAGATGTGTAAATAGCTATTGCTTAAGACAATTTGTAAGCTGCTCTGATAGCCTTGTGCCTGAAGAGCGGGGTATAAATAAATAAATAAATAAAAATAAAAAAAATAAAAAAAAATTCCCCTCAAATAGTGAGGGAAGGTATGCTCCCTGTGTGGTTCATGGTTTAGTTCATAAGAAAGAGACAAAATTTCTTGATTTGATAAATAGCTGTACCTTCAAACTGTTATTAATGGGACCTACTAGCATAGGAGCACTCCTGAGGATTTATTTTTTATATTTGACAGAGGTTTATATAGAACTATGAATACTGTGGTGAAAGCATATTAAGGACATTTTTCTCTCCCTGTCATTTGTATTACCAAAGAAGTTGACATGCAATTGTTGTTGTTGTCATCATCATTATCTTTATTTTATATCCTGCCTTTTCCTCAAAACTGGGGAAAAAATCGAATCTCTTATGCCTCTGAGCACCAGCTGTGGTAGACACAGAGACCAAGATTCCATGTTGCCCTGGCAGAATGTACCGGTAAATCTCAACCAGTGTACTTGTGAAAGGCAGCAGAGGCAGCAAAGGTGCCTTCCTCAGCCCATTGTGCAACAGCAGCCAGGGAGCTTCTGAGGGTAGCTCCAGCTGCTGGAGAGGGAAGAAGGAGCTGCCTGCATGAGGCTCTGTAAGGCTGCCCCTTCCTCTTTCGGTGCACAAGAGCAACTGGAATGAACCTGGGCATACCCCTGCAATCTATCAGGCGTAGCCAAGGAGAGGGAGCTGCAGCCAGTAACCCCCACTGTTGTTGCTTTCCAGAAGGAGGTACAGGATACCTCCATGCCACAATGTAAAAATAAAACTTACACAAGTGTAACCTTCAGGTATGTACTGTATATGTCACCAACAGGATGCCACTCAAAGTGGTCCATGTGCTCTGCTTCCATGTGCTACTTTTAGGGTTCCCAGCTGCACCTGGGTGGCTGCTGTTGGAAAGAGGATGCTAGATTCAATGAACCTTGGGTCAGATCCAGCATAGCTTTTCTTATGATGTTGGGCCTTCCAAGCAGTAGTTGTAAAATGGTTTGGAACCTAAAGACCTATGCTAACTAGGAAGATTGTCCTGGTTGCTGGGTCCCAACCACTGTGAAAATTGTCTCTCAGAACTGTGAATAGAACTGCAGTATATCCAAGGATGACTTGGAGCAATAAGCATAACAGGCTTCATTTTTTCAATGCACCAACTACAGCCACAAAAGTTTGTCAAGTGCACAGTGCACACAAGAGAGATCTTCAAATGTGCCTGTGCCTCCCAGACTCCCAGATCTGTGTTTGTGGGGAAAGGGAGGGGGAGAGTGCAGTGAATATGAAGGGTTACTTTGGCCAGTTGACAGAAGGTATTTCTCACAGCCCAGGTATAAATGCTTCTTCTTTCCCTGTACAGGACTAGAGGGGAAGCCTCAGTTATTATACAGGTAGATTTTGGACTTGCAGCTGCTACTATTATTTTTATTATCTCATTATGTCATTATTTTTAAGTAGCTGAGCATTAGCATTACTCTTCATTATTATGCCTCATTAGGATTTATATAAAAACATATAAATGTAAATTAATTAGCATATTAAGTAGAGAATCAGCTCTAATTACTGAGTTTCTAGTGTGCATATTTATGGAATAACAATGAACAGTGTACATAAATGTGTCCATTGAGCATCTGCTTATTTTTGTTGTGTGTCTTCCAGTTGACTCTGACTTATGATGACCTTCTTATATGGCAAGATTTGTTCAGGGAAGGTTTACTTTTGTCTTCCTCTAGAACCATAGAACTGTAGAGTTGGAAGAGACCACAAGGGCCATCCAGTCCAACCCCCTGCCACGCAGGAAATCATGATCAAAGCATCCCATCCAGATTCTGTTTAAAGACCTCCAAGGAAGGAGACCCCACCATTCTCTGAGGGAGTGTGTTCCACTGCCGAACAGCTCTTACCATCAAAAAGTTTCTCCTAATGTCGAGGTGGAATCTCTGTTCCTGGAGCTTGCATCCATTGCTCCGTGTTCTAGTCTCTGGAGCAGCAGAAAACAATCTTGCTCCATCCTCAACATGACACCCCTTCAAATACTTATACAGGGCTATCATATCACCCCTTAACCATCTTTTTTCCAGGCTAAACATCTAAAAAAGCCAAAATAGTGTGACTTACCTAAGGTCACCAAACAGAGAGTTTCCATGGGTGAGCAGTGATTCCACCCTGGTCTCCTAGAATCCTAAACCAACACTAGACCACTACACCCCACTAGCACTCTCAATATTGAATGTAGTATATCTAATGCCCTATAATGGTACATTATATGTAGTGTATCTACTTAATGAGAATATTGCTGCATAGTCCATCTCAACAGAGAGTTGAGCACTGGTTTGATGGAGATATTACTCCAGAACAAAAGGGCTGTCTTCAGTTGTGATGTGACTCTAATGAAGAATGTTGTGTCTGATAGTTGATCTAGGATGGCTTATTCAAACATGCAGATACTATTGTATGCTGTTGTCACTGTGTGATTAACAAACATGCTGAACCACCCCTTGTCAAAGCTGCCCATCTATTTGGCATTTCCCATGCTGTCAGTGAATTTTATTTTTTCATTCTTCCAAGTGTAATTTTGAATTAGCAACAAGGCTGAAGCACAGCTCTGCAGAACTTGGAAGTCTTTCTAGTACTTCCAGGCAAACAATATATGTATACCCATATCATATTATGAATGTAACTTAGTGAGAATTGACTTCACTCACTTTGCAGTACAACAAACTTTTGAACATTGCTTTTATAGTTACAGGTCTATGGTCTCAAATGGTGGAGGAGGAATGTCACATGGTCCAAGAGCTGGCTCAACCTGCTGCTCTCACCTCATGCTCTGTTGTGGGGAGAGAAGGGGAGGAGAGAGAATGTACAGTACTTTGTACCAACAGCCAGCAGCCTGCAGCATGCAATTTCTCAAAGCATCTAAAAGTAACTGTTTACATTACAAATGTAAAAACAAACAATTTTAAAATATAACTGCCACAGTACATAATTATTTAGGGTCTTGGGATGATAACTGTAACTTTTTTGTTTTAAAAAAGTAACTTACCAAGCTTCGAGGCTTCCATCATTTTCTTCTGTTGGAACAATCTGAGTAGATTTTCTGAAAGATACCAGTATATCTGCTGAGCTTTGAAGAAACAGCGTCTGTTGCAGATGGTCAAGAAGGCTCCTCTTGGCTATCAGTTGGGACCAGACAGATCCAGATAATTCAGAAGCAGTGGAGGCTAGCTGCCCTGATGTCAGCAGAACAATGAATCCATTTTTGGATTTATTCCAGACTCTAGAAGACCTGTCCAAGGTGCTAAAGTTGTTTGAGGGATCAGGGTTAGCACTTTGGAAAGTCTTTTTAAAAAGTTTGGGCTAAAACTTGGAGGGCATTCACCATTCTACTGGCATTGAGCTATTGGCTACTGTGCCTCTATTTGTTGCAGACTAAGGACTTTATCAGACATGGGGAAATGTGGCAAAAATCACATCATAAGGATGGGGTGAGAACACAAAGGGAAAAATTATCAGATGCCTGCATCCTAAGCTGTTCCCGGAGTGTAGCACTGGCATGGACAAGGTGTCACTTTTTTTATTGATGGGCTAAGCTGTCAATAAGAAGTGATGCCTTATTCACGCCTGCACTATGCCCCCAGAATGGCTGAATGATGCCAATGTCTGATAATTTTGCCCTTTTGTGTTCTTGTCGCATCCTTATGATGTGTTTTTTTCATGTGTCTGATAAAGTCCTAAGAAGAGGGCCTGCAGAGAAGCTGCTGGTGGCTAATCAGTGGAAGGCACAATGGCTGAAGCAGGCCGAGGAAGAAGCCTGAACTGAAATTGAGCAAAACTGCTTGTAAGGGGAAAGGAAGTTCCTGCAGAAGCAGGAGGTGGCTCTGGACTTACGAAGGAAACTTATCTGTACATATGGAGACCCAGACTAGCAGGAAACTGCAGGCAAAGCAATAGAAATAGCATTGATATTTATATACTGCTTATCAGTGTTGAAGCACCCCCTAAGCGTTTTACAATATTTTTTAGCTAATTGCCCCAACAAGCTGGGTGCTCGTTTTATTGTACTACGGAAGGATGGAAGGCTGAGTCAACCTTGGAGCCCTTTGAGATTGAACTCATAACCTTGTGGCTTGCAGTACCAGCATTTAACCACTGCACTACCAGGGCTCCCTTCAAAGCAAGGAAAGTCTTGGGGAAAGGATTGGCTTCCCTTGTTTGACCCCAATACACCTCAAATAGCATGCATCTGTCTAGGGGATGCATTGATCCAGCCTGCAGTTGCCACTCAGTTACAAAGTGGATTCCTGGGTAGTATAAAGTTCCAAACAAGGGATCTCACTTCATAGGCCCCCACATTTCAGCTCCCCCATCCCTGCCTAAACTTCCACTGAATCCTACAGGACCTAACTTCCTGTGCTCCCATATTCCTTCCACCAATTAGGTCTCACATTTCACCAAAGCTAGTATCAAGGCTTTGAATCCCATCTGTTGGCACTTCCTAGCATAGGGGTAGGGAGAGGGATTGTCTTCACAACAGTCATGGATATCCTCAGCTTTCTTCATAGAGACATGACCCAAATATAATTATCTGTACCTACAGACCTCTTCATCTAGCTCTCTGTTTTTCTGTTCATGTACTGCTTAGCTGCTTCTTTGAAGGGTGTGGGGTGTGTGGGAAGGTCTCTAGAGCTGATCTCTACAAAATGGGCTTATTCCTTTCCAGGTCACATTTCAGGATCCTTCTGACCATGCTGCCCCCCCTCCGCATCGTGACATGAATGCTCCATACTTTCCTTCTGGTGTATGTTGGTGTGACGTGCAATTGATGAAATGCTTCTGAGTGAATGGACAGAGACCATGAGGGATCCAATCCCAGAGCAGGAAAATGTTATGGGAAGACTTTTGTAGAGCCTGAAAGATGTGTATGACAGTTGAGAGAGAGTCAGTTGTTGTTTGGTTGCTTTTGAGTTCAGTTATGTGATGACTGTTGAGAGAGTGTTGAGGCTGAATGGATTATATAGTGAGTGGAAATTAAGAGTATGGACTTGATCAGACCAGCCCCATTATTGTTATTTTGCTGGCATATTTTAAAATGTTTTCATGCCTGCAAAAGAACACCCCACCAGACCTACCTTCCATAGGATTAAAGAGGCAGCCCAGCCACTAACAGAGAGTGAACAGAGCTACATTCACTTTCCTGCTTGTGATCTCCGCGAATCTCGCGAGAAGACGTGAGCATGGGAAATTTAAAAATAAAAGTAAAATGAAGACATAAAAAGTTAACACAAGCACAGATACACACTTAAAAAGTTCCAAGTACATGGGGTGTAAGAGTGTCCCCTACTTGGCTGTCCCGATCTCACCCAGAAATGTTCTGTCATTGACAGTGTAATTATGAGAAAAAAAAGACACAAGGTTTTAAATGCCGGCAATGCTGGCAACAAAATGGAGCATGAGATCAATTGACAACTTTGTCCAGCAATAAAAAAGTATGACTTATTGGCAAGATATGATTGTGAAAGGATGTTGTGATCTCGTCTGCGCACCCTTTCATGATCATTAGGCATCCTTATGATGCTGTATTTGCCACATCTGATAAAGTCCTATAAGAAAGAGTGATTGAGTCTGGTAGTTATCTGGTTTAATTATTAAGGGCAAAGAATATTATCTGAGCTTTTGTATGTAATGGTCACCACTAAGAGATATTTAGCAATTAACAAAGTTGGAGGCACAATAGTGAAGCATTGCTGTTGCAAACATTCAGAAGATAAACCAATCTTTGTGTTTTGTTTATAAAGTCCAGACTCCTCATGAATTATTTCCCTCACTGACATCTATTAGACATGCTTACTAATTGAGTCCACACAATCACATATACTATCCACAGAAAGTCAGACCCCAGTCCAAAGAAGGGATAAGGGGAATCATAAAGAAAGGTGGTTATGGAAGTGGAGAGGCAGCCAGGCTGAATAATTGAGAAAATTTGGCTGGTGCATCATGTCCTCCACAATTGGCCCCCACAAGGTGGGGTATATGGGGGGGGGGCTGATAGAGCTCTAGCCTGGAGGCCCAGGCACCTGAGATTAGGAGTGGAGCCTGGCGTGATATTATTGTAAGTTTTTATTATGTAAATCCAAGTGGGGGGCATGAAGTGTATGTGCTGAGACAATGCATGTTCTAGTGTATGTTCTGTTTCCTGCTGAAAGTGTGGCTCCCTTTCTTTGTACCTCAACACTCTGCTCTTAATCTTTCCTGGGTCCCTTTCACATTATAAAATTATAGCATTATGATTCTGCTTTAACTGCCATGGTTACATCCTACGGAATCCTGAGAATTGCAGTTTAGGGACAGGCATTAAGAATTCTCAGCCAGAGAGATCATCTAGTCCAATGTTTTTCAACCAGAAGGGTTCCCCAAGAGGTTTCTAAGGGTTCCCCAAGAGATTATGATTGTGGGGGAAAGCAATAGCAGTATATAACGTTTATGCAGGGGTTTCCTGAGCCCTGAAAATTATTTCAAGGGTGCCTCCAGGATAAAAAAGTTGAGTAAAGCTGATATAATAATAATAATAATAATAATAATAATAATAATTTTATACCGCCCCTCTGTTAAAAACAATTGGGACGGCTTACAAAAATTAAAATACCAATACAAATTAAAATCCCCAAACACCACCCACCCCTGCCCTCCCCCATAAAAAGACATTAAACCAAATACATTAAAACAACTGATATAAAATCACATTAAAATAATAAATAATAAACAGCCAGCAGACTAAAAAGGGCCAGGAGCCCCTGAGTCAGGGAACTAATTAGGAAAGGCCTGCCGAAAGAGATCCGTCTTTAGTGCTTTTTTAAAGCTACTTAAGCTCGTCATCTGACCGATCTCATTCGGCAGGCCATTCCACAATTTGGGAGGGATTACCGAAAAGGCCCTCTGGGAGGTTACAGACAGCCTAGATTCTTGTGGCTGAAGCAAATTCCTTCCAAAGGACCGGAGTGCACGGGAAGGATTGTATGGGAGGAGGCGGTTCTGAAGATAAGTTGGACCCAAGCCATTTAGGGCTTTAAAGGTAATAACCAACACCTTATACTGGGCCGGGAAACTGATAGGCAGCCAGTGGAGAGATTTTAATACTAGAGTTATATGGTCTCTTCGAGTTATATGGCACTCTGGCTGCCATATTTTGTACCAACTGAAGTTTCCGGACCAAGCATGAGGGTAGTCCCATGTAGAGCACATTGCAGCAATCTAGACGAGAGGTTACCAGCACATGCACCACAGTTTCGAGGTCCTTTACTTCCAGGAAAGGACACAGCTGGCGTATCAGCTGAAGCTGATAACAGGCGCTCCTCACCGTTGCATTCACCTGACTAGTCATCTGAAGCGATGCATCAAGGAGCATCCCTAGACTACGAACACAGTCCTTAACAGAGAGTGTGACCCCATCCAGGACTGTAGGTTGCAACCCAACTCCTGGTTTTGGGGCCACTACCGTGAGCACCTCCATTTTGTCCGGATTTAATCTCAATCTGTTTTTCCTCATCCAGCCCATTACTGCTTTAAGACAATCATTAAGAGGAGAGACACCATCGGGAATCGAGACCAACGATCGGGACAAGGAGAAATAGATCTGGGTGTCATCAGTGTACTGATAACACCCAGCCCCATATCTCCAAATAATCTAGTGCCTCTGACCAAAGTGCAAACACCAAGATGCCATGGGATGCAGCTGTGATAGTTAAAGAAGAATTGTAATGCTATAACTGTGTAGTGTGAAAGGGCCCTGACCCACCATAATCCAAAACATATTTGTCTACCACTGGATATTTGAATAGTTATTTTTGAATATAATAAATAAAAAGTAACATATGATTAAAAGAAATTAGTCTGTTGTTCATCTTGAGCTACTTGTTCAAAAGTGCCCTACTGTCTAGTTCTCTGGTTGATACCCAACAAGGAAAACATATTGAAAATATTGAAAATATATTGAAAACTGTCTCATTTGAAACCCTATCTGAAATTATGCCCTTTAAAACTTAATGGCAGGGCCCTTGAAAAGCTTTAATTCTGTATCTATGAAGGGCAGCTGGGGGAATTTAATTTTGCTGTCTTGTGCTTAATTATTTCAGTATTGCCATACCTTCCAGTGTTAAAACTGTTCTGAAAGTGCTCATTGCATTTTAGCTGGCAGGTAAGCAGAGCTTCAGTGTGAAGTCAAAGGGTTTAATGGCTGGCATCCATAGATTTTCCTTGGTTTTTTCCCAGGCTGTGAGGCCGTGTTCTGGAATAGTTTCTTTCTGACTTTTCACCTGCATCTGTGGCTGGCATCTTCAGAGAATGGTTGGGTAGGAGTGTATGTGGAGTTTATATGCTGTGAACCCCTGTTGGGGAGGATATGTCAATTTGTGTAAATGAATGGTTAGTTTCTGGGTATAGAAATGCAAGGAGGAATAATGTCTGTTTAGCTAATGGTTGGTTGATGGCCCATTATCTGCTGAGAACCCCCCTGTCCATGGGTGGAATTCCTTTGTAAGTGTTAAGTTTTTATTCTATTGTTCTTCAAAACTGGGAGCCAGATTTTGTTTACTTTCCTGTTGAAGTTGTCCAGGTGTCTGTGGATTTCAATAGCTTCTCTGTGCATTCTGATATGATAGTTGTTGGCCTGGTCCAGAATTTCTGTGTTTTTAAATAGCATTTTGTGTCCAGGTTGGTTTATAAGATGTTCTGCTACTGCTGATTTTTCTGGTTGGCCCAGTCTGCAGTGTCTCTCATGTTCCTTGATTTAGTTCCTTGCGTTTAGTGGTCCCTATGTAAACGTGTCCACAGCTGCATGGTATGCAGTAACCATACCATTAGCCAATCAGACACTAACGAGCTTTGCATTTCTATACCCAGAAACTAACCATTCAATTACACAAATTTACATATACTCCCCAACAGGGGTTCACAACATATAAACTCCACATATACTCCTACCCAACCATTCTCTGAAGATGCCAGCCACAGATGCAGGCGAAACGTCAAAAACTATTCCAGAACACGGCCTCACAGACCGGAAAAAACCAAGGAAAACCCAAGCAGAGCTTTCTTTATGCAAAGATGCTTAGTGTTAGTGGAATACATAATCTGTGTTTGTATTTTATTTCAACTATTGTGTTACAATGGTTTAGCCAATGAAATATACCGTAAGTTATTTTACCAAGAAAAAAAAGTTACATTAGATAGATGCAACATATCTAGTACTATATTATTTAGTTTATTGTGAGAGCCAGTGTGGTGTAATGGCTTGAGTGTTGGACTAGAACTCTGGAAGTCCAGGGTTCGAATCCCTGTTTAGCCATGGAAACCTACCGGATGACTTTGGGGAAGTCATACTCTCCCAGCCTCAAAGGAAGGCAAGGAAAAAAAAACCCTCCGAGAAATCTTGCCAAGAAAACACATTTATTACAACAAAGTCCATAAAAGAGCAATACTTTTATTAGCCAACCAAAATGCAGAGAATGCATCATGCTAGCTTCCAAAGCTTCACTGGCTTTTTCATCAGGCAAAAATGTTAATAATCATACGGGGGCGGGGGGGGAAGTTAAGATGTTAAGTCACAGGCCTACATTCTGTCTCATATGTTACTCTGTTGTCTGTTAAAATAATATTGAGGGATTTCAGTACAGGCAGAGACCACTCCCCTACTTGGCCATATGAGGATCAGAGACAAAGGAGATTTTCAGACACGGAAAAATCGTCCCTTGCCGCGCGAGCAGCCTCCCGAAACTGCTGCGCGGCAAGGGTATTTTTCGGACGACGCTGTGCCTCTTGCGAAGCCGTCCGTGTCACTTCCGTGAAGCTTGGGACGGCTCCGCGTCATATTTCAATCACGGAGGCTGCCCGTGCTTGAAATATGGCGCGGAGCCATCCCAAGCTTCACGGAAGTGACACGGACGGCTTCGCAAGAGGCACAGCGTAGTCCGAAAAATACCCTTGCCGCGCAGCAGTTTCGGGAGGCTGCTCGCGCGGCAAGGGACGATTTTTCCGTGTCTGAAAATCTCCAAAGGGTAATAAAAGAGAGGTAATAACATTTCAGTTTTATTAGCAACAGAAAAGTAACTTCACTTGAGATCCAGCTTACCCTGTCCCATGGGAAGCTAACTGCTCTTTCCTTAGGCAGAGAGCATTACATTTCTCAAGGAGTCTCTGTACTGTTACATCTGGAAAAACCTTTAGGTGCTGTATAGGTAAAACTTGCCAAATCCAATCTAATGAAAGAGATTTACCTTATTTGGAGGTAAAAACCTCAAAGAATTAATTCCCAGCCCATTGCTCCCTCTTGTTAACACTTCCCCAGTTGCAGCAAAATTGGGTATCTTCAAATCCAGTAATCATATTTAGGTGTAGCCATATTGACTATACCATTACAATTACAATTAGCAAGTTCCTTCTCACCACACTGCCATCCCCTTTTCCTTTTGTGACATATTTTAATTAGACTGTAAGCCTGAGGGCAGGGAACTGTTTTGTCATTCTTTTACTAAATGTACTTGTAAAGAGCCATGTACAGTGATGGCACTATATAAATAAATGATAATAAGAATGCTAATAATAATTGTAACATCTTTGTTTGATGAAGAAACCAATGAAGCTTCAAAAGCTTGCATGATGCATTTTTTGCGGCTGTATGACAACATAGCTAACCCTGAATATATATAACATTATTTTAACCTATGAGTTCTATCTAATTTGTTTTTGCCAAAATGAATACATGTGCAGATGTGTCCCACCAGTCTCCCTTCCCCTGGGGATGTTTTTTGCCTCCATGCTGGAATCCCAAGAGCTGGCAATGTTTCCTCTAGCATCTCAGCAGCTGCCACTCTGGACAGTGGGGCACTTGGCATGTCTATGCCCCTGGCTCTCTCCCATGGCTTTGGGTGATTCAGTCCTTCTCTCTCCTCTGATACTCTGATACTCACAGCTCTCCATCCTCTCATCCACTCTGGTCTTTTCCTCATTCCCCCCCCTTCTCTACTCCTGATTCCACTTTTAACCACCCCAGCCTCCAAGTCTTTTAACCATCTTAATAACCAGTTTGGGTGAACCACTACAAACAGGATGAATAATACCACTGCCTCTGAGTGAATTGATCTGTAAAAGCAGTGAAACCATAACAGATCTTCCAGCCTATGAATGTCTGCTCAGGACTTTCAGATGGCTAGTTCCCATCTTCTTTTGAGGCTATGCCTCCAGAATTTCCTTAAAATTCAGATTGTTTTGGTATGGTATGGGTTAATTGAAAAATATTCCATGCTTAGTCTTTGATACACATTTGCAAGAAGAGGTGCTCTGTACATCATTAACTATGCACAGATTTAATTACTTTGAAGCTTTAAAGCAGCTATTTGATAGATCACCACATTAGTACTGTCACATTGATTTTATTAACATTGCACTTTGCTATTGTTGTCACTCCTCATAATATAACTGCCTAGTTAGTAAAGGTGAACTAAAAATGTTCCTTACCAAAAATATTCAGAAACTCTGTACAAGTATAAGTGTAGACTTTATCACAACAGCCTTCTGTCACACAGCAACAGTGTTAGTTCAGGGAATTGAAACATATCGGTTTGGGAACATTCCTTATCACAACCCTCTCCAATTGCACCACTTCAGTGGTCTATAGTTATGTGATCTGTCTTTCACACCAGTGCCATACCTCTACCTTTCTGACCTATGCTCTACTTATTCCTTTCTGTATACTTTTTTCCCTTTTCCTTTTTGCTGTAGTTTCACAATTACAACAATATGGGGGGGGGAGATAAAAAAACAAAAGAAAAGAAATAATGTAACATAAAAGGAAAAAGAGCCTGCTTTTGAATAGTGGTGGGGAGAGGAGTAGAGTCACGCCCACTGATGCCACGTGATCACCGGCAGCTTGCTATTGCAGCAGAAGGAACCTACCAAACAGAGGGCTGTCATGGAAAGGTAGCGAGATTGAGAGCCATTCATTGGTTTCTCACATCAATGAAAAGATGTGTTCCAATGAGATGAATACAAACTGGCAACAGAATGCAGACAATGTCATGGGATAAGATGTTATTGTACAGCTGCAGTTGTGTTGTACAAGCTTCATGTGATAAAGTCCTAAGTGCCTAAAACAGACTGTGCTGTTATATAAAATGGAGCTTTGTAGATGTTAGACTGGTTAAAGACTGATGTATGTATTATAAGAGTTCAATTTGCCTTCAAGGTAGTACATTTGGTTCATTTTCATACCATATAAAACACTGGCTGAAGAAAATGAATATAGCTAAAAAATAATAACTTTGTGTAAGTAGAATGCTAATTTTCCTTGCCCAGAGGAATCACAGCTCCTTTGCAATGCTTTCATTGTCACAGTTGCTGCCACCTCTGAAATTGTTGTCACACGTCTGAATAAATGAAGGACTCTGTTTGTCTGTGTCACCTTTACTTTATATTTACAAGGCATACAGGTGATCCAACTTGGCCCTTTGGGATGCTTCATTGCTACATAGTTGATAAGTATGCTAGTGAGCTGAACCATGTGAGAAGCCATCTTAACATATCTGCAGATCAACATGGCAGTGTTCTTGGAGGCAGATACAACAATTACAATAACTGTATATGTGGAAGAGTTGTGTCTCATAAAACTGTCAGGAGAAAAAAAACGGTGAAGTCAAAGGCGTTCACGGAGTTTACCGCATACCATGCAGCTGTGGATAAGTTTATATAGGGACCACTAAATGCAGTATGCAAACACGAATCAAAGAACATGAGAGACCCTGCAGACTGGGCCTGCCAGAAAAATCAGCAGTAGCAGAACATGTTAGAAACCAACCTGGACAGAAAATGTTATTTAAAAACACAGAAATTCCAGACCAAGCCAACAACTATCATGTCAGAATGCACAGAGAAGCTATTGAAATCCACAAACACCTGGACAACTTCAACAGGAAAGAAGAAACCCTAAAAGTAAACAAAATCGGGCTCCCAGTTTTGAAAAACAATAGAATCAAAACTCAACACTTACAAAAGAATTCCACCCAGGGATAGGAGGATTTCCAGCAGATAACTGGCCATCAACCAACCATTAGTAAACAGACATTATTCCTCCTTGCATTTCTATACCCAGAAACTAACCATTCAATTACACAAATTGACATATACTCCCCAACAGGGGTTCACAGGATATAAATCCCACACACACTCCTACCCAACCATTCTCTGAAGATGCCAGCCACAGATGCAGGTGAAACATCAGAAAGAAACTGTTTCAGAGCACGGCCTCACAGCCTGAAAAAAAAACCAAGGAAAATCTATAGAAAAAACCTGTTTTGAAATAATATTCCAAAGAATCAAAGTTATGCCATGTATAGAAAGGAAGTTGTTTCTGGCTAAAATGAAAAAGGTAATCAAATCCTGAGATATATATACCCTCCAGCTGACCTGATTTGGCAATGATAGTCCTGTTTAATCCTCCATCATCCCACTTTCTAAGCTGCTTTTAAAATGTCCCAGTTTCTTTCTCTTCCTACCACTTTCCTCTTTGCCCCCAGCTTACTTCAGTTGCTGCAAACTGAGTCAAAAGTAGTTTGTACACAATTAACCCTGCAGGAGGGAGAGGAGAGGAGGGTGAGGAATCTTGCCCTTCCCTATACACTCAGGCAAAAGCAAATTGCTGCAGCCTTTCCTAACTTGTGCGTTCTTCCTCATCAAGACCTTTTGCCATCTTGATCACACCCTGATGTTCCTTTGTCACATATGTTCCAGTTTTGACCTGTGAAATGTTGGAGGATATGTACATATGGGGGCTATAACTGTCTCTAGCTAAAGAAAGGACATCAGATGACAAAGCAAACCTGAAAAAAGACTTTGAGCCATTGAAAAGCTGGCCAACACTGATTATTTTAGAATAAGGCCCCAATTTTATAAAACCTCCCAGGTTAGGACTGCTTTTGGGAATAAAAGGCTGTGCTTGCTGCTGTTTTCTTTCAGTAAATATATATCCACTGCTTCTCATAAATTACAAATATTTGTGTTGAAAAACTGCTGAGTTAAGAACCATTCCCCCATTCTGTTTAACTTCTACCTCAATTACACTGAGTTTCTTTTAGTGCAGACCTTCCCATGCTTATAGGCCAAAAGAAAGGATTAGTGCCGGATTTCTTTCTGTGGAAGCTTCTAGTCAACCAGGTCTGTTCAGTGGTTAAAGGGCATAATCCTAAGAACGACAGGCATGTCTAAATCTTTTTGAGTTTAATTGGATTTAAGAGCTTAACTGCACATTTCATTCTTATCAACTGCTATGGTGCTTAGATACATATAACTTTCTCTGGGTTGTGCTCAAAGATTCCAGCAAATTTACCTCATTTTAATTATCTCCACTGCTTCTATTTTCCAATGAACCTTTTTTACTCTTTTTTAAAGTGTTGCTTTAAACCTTTCCTGGATGGGTGATTCAGAGCACTACATCATATCAGTGGCAGTTTGTTTAAGTGACATCTAATCCAGTTGGATCTAGTAACACTCATCCTCATCTGTCATGAATATTGACATGGACCAGTATTACCCCTGTGGCCTGGAGTTAGAAACTGTGAAGCCAAAATTTTGCAATGAATGACTAACGGCACTGGGAATGCTACATTGAAGGCCAAATGTTCTATCACAGGACTTGCATCAGCAAGATTATGATGTGAAGAGAAACAGTAAGACCCAAATGGCATTGTTGAAGGATTCCATGATGAAATGATTTTCTGAAGATGACACTGGCCCTCCATTGCCAAAACTATTCTGCTTCTTTGGTCTCCTGTTGAGAGAAAAGGTGGCTGCAGTTATTGCTCTGCTACTTATACCTTTGATAGTTTCTGGAGCTTCACAGTACTCTTCGATAAATCTATGTGATATGGCCAAAGACAAACTTGCATAAGAAACAGTTGTTCTCTCTGAATAGCACAAGTCTATTAAAACTAATCTCTGCCACGGTAACCTTTAGAATAACCTCTTTACAGAAAGAAATGTTATTAGGAACTAACCAAAGGTCACAAAGTGAACCGTGCAGTCAGTTTCACAGATCGCATGGAAACAGAGAATTTATTCTTTCTATCCTGCCTTCCCTTGAGGAAAACTTTTTATGTAAGTGGAGGCATCAGAGCAGAGGATGGCCTGCTTTGTAGATCACAAAGGAAAGGGGGGGGGTCCTTTTAAAATACACACAACAAAATGACGAGGACCTAGAAACGAGCATCAAAACAAAAGCAAAAACAAAAAACAAAACAGATATTTATATATATAGATAAAGGGCACACAAAATATACAGACACATACTCACGCACAGAGTAAAGTAAACCCACAAAATGCTGGATCATGTAGAAACAAGCAGCCTTGGGGAAAGAGTCCAGAGCCACAGTAGAAAATCCAATTATTTTGCAAGTGAAAAACAAAGGAGAAACCAGATTAGGTATTACAATCCTGTTGAGGAGTTATTAATGCTTAACCTGGAGTTACGCATTTGAAACTGTGTGGTATTCATACAATCATAGAGTTGGAAGAGACCACAAGGGCCATCCAGTCCAACCCCCTGCCATGCAGGAATCAAAGCATTCCCAACAGATGTCCATCCAGCCTCTGTTTAAAAACCTCCAAAGAAGGAGACTCCACCACACTCCGAGGCAGTGCGTTCCACTGCTGAACAGCTCTTACTGTCAGAAAGTTCTTCCTAATGTTTAGATGGAATCTTTTTTCCTGTAGTTTGAGTCTATTGCTATGCGTCCTAGTCTCTGGAGCCTCAGAAAACAAGCTTGCTCCATCCTCAGTATGACATCCCTTCAAATATTTAAACATGGCTATCATGTCCCCTCTTAACCTTCTGTTCCCCAGGCTAAACACACCCAGCTCACTAAGCTGCTCCTCATAGGATATGGCTTCCAGATTTCCTACCATTTTGGTCACCCTCCTCTGGACACGTTCCAGCTTGTCCATATCCTTCTTGAATTGTGGTGCCCAGAACTGGACACAGTACTCCAGGCGAGGTATGACCAAAGCAGAATAGAGTGGCACTATTACTTCCCTTGATCTAGACACTATACTCCTACTACTGCAGCCTAGAATTGCATTGGCTTTTTTAGCTGCCTCATCACACTGCTGACTCATGTTCAGTTTGTGGTCCACTAAGACTCCTCGATCCCTTTTGCATGTACTGTTGTCAACCTATGTGTCACCTATCCTATATCTGTGCATTTCATTTTTACTGCCCAAGTGTAGTATCCTATATTTCTCCCTGTTGAAATTCATTTTGATAGTTTTGGCCCAGCTTTCTAATCTGTCAAGGTCACTACACCCACAGCATTCCCTTAATCTACCAAGTATATAACTCTATCGAAAAAAGAGATAAGATTAGTCTGGCATGACTTGTTTTTCAAAAACCCATGTTGACTTTTAGTAATCACGGCATTCCTTTCTAAGTGCTTACAGACTGTCTGTTTAATGATCTGCTCTAGAATCTTTCCTAGTATTGATGTCAGGCTGACTGGGCAATAATTATTTGGGTCTTCTTTTCCCCTCTTTTTAAAGATGGGGACAACATTTGCCCTCCTCCAGTCTGCTGGGATCTCTCCTCTTTCAGGATTTTTCAAAAATTATTGCCAGTGGTTCTGAGATTACTTCTGCCAATACTTTTAGTACCCTTGGATGTAGTTCATCTGGTCCTGGAGACTTGAATTCTGGTTCCTATGTATTCACAGTCCCTATGTAGACTCTAGTTTAGGGGACAGGTAGGGACTGTGAAAGTCCACCAATTCCCGCTTACTAGGAAGCAGCTGTTGCAACTGAAAGGGGAGTTTCCATTCCCCTGTCACTTGGAGAGTAGCTGGCTGATGTTCCCACACCTCCTCATGCATCCAATGTCCAGTGCAAAGGGAAATTGCAACATGGACCCTACTTTTGCCTGTTGCAATGGAGATTGCTCAGGGGAGGTGGTAGGAAAATCAGTCAGCTGTTTCCTAAGTGACAGGGGAATGGACACCCATTGATTGCAGCAGTTGCTGCCTGATAAAGGGAGTTGGTTGGGTTGGGCAGGAATTTGCTGTCTAGCTCCATAACTATGATAGTTACGCATTTGTAACTGCCCAGTAGGATTCCAGCCAACAACTGGAAAGCATAGCTGGAACAACCAAGATGATGGGTATGGGCAGGTACCATATACCCCAACCTGTATTGGAACCCCTGGGACAGGGAGGGGGGAACCCACATGCTGCAGTGGAAATAAAAAGTTATGCTTAGTACTGGAAATTTACAAGAAAAGCACTGGAACAGGAAGGACATCAAATGGATATATATATATATATATATATAATCTGGATAACAACAGCTACAACTCCTTCCAGCTCTTGAGGCTTTTGGCAAGCCCTGTGTTTTTGACCCTCAACAGGAAAACCCAGCACTGATGAGGTGAAGATGCAACATCTGAGGTATATAGACAGCCTGCCTGCCTAAAAGGCAGATGTAGAGATATGTTCTAGTAGCTGCAAAACTGTTGTATGTGTGTATATGTGTCTTTAAATCACCCGTCCACTTATGGCAACCCCATGAATTTCATAGGGTTTTGTTACATAAGAGATACTCAGAGGTAGTTTTGCTAGTTCCTTCCTCTGAAATATAGCCTACAGCACCTGGTATACATTGGCAGTCTCCCATCCAAGTACTAACAAGGTCTTACCCTGCTTAGCATCCAAGATCAGTTAGAATCTAGTGCCTTTAGGGTGTTTAGGTCCCCAAAACTGTTGTAAACTCAGTGATACTGAAAGCCAGGCATTCTGTTATAAAATTACATAGCTGAAAAGCAGCCAAGACATGAGGAACGTCTATAACAGTGTTCATTTTTAAAATTTATTATTAATCTATGTACTGTATTTGGCAAAGCACATTTTATGGGTTATTCAATCACAAGGTCTTTTCTACTTTTTTCGGGGAAGCCATGGAGCCCTTTCTGAAAATTGATCATAAAATCAGCCTAGAAACAAATGGCTGAGCAAATGGGATGTCTGGAAGAAAGCAAGCTGCACCCTTTGTTCTCCCCCCATGAGATATTTTGAAATCCAATGTAGGCTCTAAACTATAGTTGATTGAATACAAGCTGCTGGTATTTGATATGTTACCTTTGTGCCCATTTGGCAATATGATATCATAGATCTAGAAAGCAGCGGAATTGTCATCATTTAGGGATAATCTTTAAGATATAAGGTATTTCCCAAAGAGATCAACAACCAACTGGTTGTTAATGGTCTAAGATGTGCCTTGCTTTATTAAATACCACTAATTATTAATCCCAGGTTATGTTTAGTACTGAGGCTGCATCTGTTTTAAAGGGATAGCCATTTTCATTCTCTAGTTCTTCACTTTGCTTCTTGGCTAACAATGGTGTTAGATAACTATGTTTGGATGTAATGGCAAATACTGAAAGTCTGGGGAGACAGAAGATCTGTGGGAAGCCATGAAGCCATGATCTAGTCCTGTTGCTGCAATGAAATGGTAGCCAAGATCCTGCATTAAGGAAACATAGTATAACCTTATGGTCATAGAGTTATGCTTCATTACACAATTGTGATGTTATACAACCAAATGTGCATTGCGCACTGATGCACATGGTGCAGTAGTGCACAAACATGCAGTCAATGTAGAATGCACAATGACACCACATGCATAACTCCACTTTTATAACCTACAACTGAATACAGCCTTTACACAATGGCCAAAAATGTCCCCCTGCTCGCATAAGGGAATGTATGCATGCATGAGACACCAACAGCATGCCAGCCAAAGTATTATATGAATTACTTTGAATGCTCAAAAGTATCATAAATGCAAAGTCCCCAGGCTGGAGGTTGGATCATTTTTTAATCTACACTGTTTGGCATGTTCAATTCTGTACGCTTGGGCAGAGGGATGGTGTCAGGAGAAAGGAGTGAAAGGGTGCCCTTAGCTCCATAAACTGGTGGGATATGACTCTAGGCAGAAGTGGAAGGGCAGATTGGGGTGGATTATAGTGCAGGTTTGGGCAGATTTAAGATTTTGCACAACTCAGGCTGTCTGGTTGTATTGGGCACAGATTGGTGAATCCTGGCTGGCAAGCCATCCATTATAATCCTCACTTCTTTCTGCAGCTCCTTTCCTGTTTGGTAGAGGCAAGGGATTAAACCACTTTACTGCTGGGTTCTCCCCGCTCTTCTTTATGCTGCTGTAATTTTATTATTGTATTATAAAGTTCTTCCATAGCTTCAGAGCCAAGCATCTCCCAGTGCCATGGTGGAGATGATAGAGAGGGAGAAGAAGGAGCTGGACTCTACAAGGACAGCTCTGGCTTCCAATATGGGGCAAGAATGTCAGCAATACAATGTGTTTGGGTGGGACAGGGGGAAGATGATATGAGGTCTCTGAATTTATATATATGTACTTCTCTCCAAAATGTGTATTCTTTTCCTAACTTTAGGAAAGTTAGGCAGCAGCAGAGTTTTGGTTTGTGTGTGCCCTGTGTCCACCATGTGTCTTCTCAGCACAGTATTTCACTTTTGACCATTATTTCTGGTCTACAGCTCTATCCTTTGGGATGCTGATAGCAGCTCTAGTCTCCAGTACAAGGAGCTGTGTGTGGAAGGCGGGTGTCTTACTTGTTTTCTTATGTTACAGGTTTTTAACAAAGTAGATGTGTTCCTGGGCATTATTTTTTTTAACAGATAATTTGGTAATACAGACAGAAATGACATGGAAAGAATAGGGTTAGGCTTGTAGGATAGGTAACATGCAATAAAAGAAAGCAGTTTGACATGTTTCAGCAAACTTTTTATTCAAAACTAGTAACATGCACATGTGAAATGAAACAGCAAGTAAGCCTAATATAAGTAAATAAAAACATTTTGAACCTTCTAGACACCACTGATAGCTCTTTCTGAAATACAACCATGGAATATGGTTTTCTTTCACCTGCCCCTACTTTTCTTATGATTTCAGTTTTGGTAACCAAATGTGTAGATCTATGATATTAAAATCCAATATTAAATCCAGTATTAAAGGGACTATAAATTGTCCTGTAGGTTGGGGGTTTCCGGTCGACATATGGCGAGGTGGTGAGGCTTTTCTTAAAGCTCCTGAGCTTGGAAAAGTTACTCCCGTGGCGTGGCGAAGGGTGAGGTTTGTCCGAACATTTACCCCTACGAGGAACGAGGGGGGTGAAGGGGGCTCAAATAGGTTCAGACTAGGTTCCCCGATACCTAATTATCTGGGTTAAGGGACCTAAAGGATCTGAGAGCAAACGCTACCGCGACCGTGGCGCCATTTTATGGCAAAAGCCTTGCCGTCGATTTTAAAAAAATTAAGACTTAACCTATGGAGTTAATATATTTTCTCAATATATATCAACAGACGTTGGACTTTGAAACAGGACAAATGAAGGTGTCAACAAAACAGCGGAAAGTGTGGCAGTAAGATGTTTATCCCCCTATAAAGAACGGGAAAAGCGGAACCAGAGGAGGTGCAGAGGGGGAAGCGAAACCGGATGACTTAGCTATAAAACTGAAACCAATTTTGAAAGTCTAAAGTGTAAAGGAAGAACTGTTTATTATATGAATGATTTGTTCTAAAAGCTGAATGGACTGAATGAACTGTATATGAAAATTGGAAAGAGAATAAGGTGTGTACTCACTTTGGTAAAGAAAGAGGAAAGAAGCCTGTCCCTTTAAACCTGGCAGCTTTTCCATTGACTGACGAAAGAGAAAAGGCTGAGGAATCTGCATTACAGTAAAGCGGGCAAAGCCGTAAAGGATAAGAAGGAGGCTGTAAAAGCCTTAAAAAAAGAAAAAAGAAAAAAGAGTGAACATAGAGATATACTACATAGAGTATAAGGAAAATCCAAACTGAAGAGAATCTGAAAGCCACTAGGAAGAAAAACCGAATTGCAATCTACCAAAGGATAAACCATCAAGTTCAGCATGGCGAAAGAGGCAGAAGTGGAAGTGAGAAGCAAACTGAATGATAAAGAGAGTGAATTAATTAACTATTAATAATTGATAGATGGAGACAAAATTTATGATGATTCAATGGTGATTTAATAGTGGCTGAGTACTGACTGAGTAAATTATTAATTAATATACAATTAATGTAATTGATATAAAAAGCTCATGAAAGAGACAAATTTATTTTGATATACACTGATATTGATATTGATAATTCTGATATTAGGGGGTGGATGACGGAGGAAATATAGTGTATTATATAGAGATTAATTACTAACTGTGAATTAACAGTAGATGGGTTGGACAGTTAAAGGTCTGGTTTATATGTTTGTTTTTTGACTTTATTTGGAAAGGGGAATTTTGGAATGAAATAATTTAAAGAAGAAAGTTAAGTAGTGGATATTGGATTGTTTAATAATTCATTTGTCATATTTATAAGAACTGACCTTGTGAAAAGTATAGGCTATGCTTAAGTGGTTATGACACCAAGGTGGTATTAAATAATTTAAGGGTGAAGGACAAGAGAAAAGTAGAGAGTTATAAAAGATTAGAAGAACTTTAATTCGAGGTTAATTATATAAGAAAGGGAGCTAGAATTAGAAAATGTCAAGGACAACTAGAAAGAGAACAGAACAGGCTACCTTACAATTTACAAGAAGACCCTCTTTAGAGGCTCCAGTAAAAATGGGGGATCAAACAGTACTTTTAGAAGAGATAAAAAGAATAGGACAGGACTTGAAAAATGAGGCAAAGGAATTGAGAAAAGAAATGAGAGACCTGAAAGCAGAAATAAAACAAGAGATTAGAGCAGAAATTAGAGAATTAAAAAAATCTATAGATGAGGTGTCGGTTCACTTAGAAAAAACTGATCAGAAGGTAAATATGATAGAGAATAAAACTGTGAAATTGGAAGAAAAAATGGAAAAGATGAACGATAATTTGCTTCAACAAATAGATGACACTTTAATTACAGAACTAAAACAAAGAGAATATTGTATAAAAGTCAGAGGTTTATCAGAACAGAAGGAAGAAAATCTTCTGAACAGACTTATACCTCCAATGGCTGAGTTTTTAGGCATAACCACAGAGCAAATGGAATTTGAGACTGACAGAATATTTAGATTGCGTAATAAACTAAATGCTCAAAGAAAATTCCCGGGGGATATAGTTGTTACATTTGTAAGGGGAAAAAAATCAGAGATCAGATGTTACAAAAAAATTACACAACGAATCTCCAAATAGAGGGTGAGGATGTACTGATATTGAAAGATATTCCAGCTGAAATATTATGAAAAAGAAAAGAATATAATTTCTTAACGTTCCAATTGAGGAAAAAGAACATAAGCTATAGATGGGATAGGCTACAAGGGTTATCATTTAAATTTAAGCAAAAAACTATAAAAATAAACAATACAGTAGAGGCAAAAGAATTTTGGATGAAATATAAAAGAGAATTTCAAAGAACAGAAGAACAATATACTCAAGAACAGAAGGATAAGAATAACAAAAAAGAGGTAGGAATGGATAAGGAGAAAGCAGAGGAGTTGGAGGAAACAGAAGAAGAGATAGAAGGAGCAAAACAAAGTGGGGCAGATGATGAAGAAGGAGAAGGAGAAGAAGCAGGTGAAGAAGAAAATCTGTGAAAAGAAAAATTAGATTTATATAAAATTAGAAAAACAAGAAAAATTAAAAATGACAATGGCAAATTTGAAAATAATGTCATGGAACATTAAAGGACTTAATTCACCTCAGAAACGTAGAAAGATTTTTCATTATCTGAATAAACAAAAATTAGATATTATTTGTTTACAAGAATTGAAAATTAAACAAACTGATAAACATCTGATTATAAATAAAGGCTTGGGTAAAGTATATATGTCCTCAGCTAAGACAAAAAAAGGTGTTATACTTTATGTAAATAATAAGTTCAATTCAAAAGAAATTTTTAACGATGTGTTGGGACTTTTAATTGGGGTAGAGTTAAGTATTAATGATAGAAAATACCTAATTGTGGGGGTATATGGCCCAATGGATAAAAAACAAAAATTCTATATGGATCTGATGATGAAAATACAACAATTAAAATATGATCATTTATTAATGATGGGAGATTATAATGGGGTGATAAACCCAAAGCTTGATAGAAAATCGGACAAAGAAATAAAGAAAGACCAGGGCAAACTCCTGCAAACTTTCTTCCATCTGATGGAAGAATTAGAATTGCAAGATGTCTGGAGACTGAGACATAAAACAGCTAAGGAATACACATTTTATTCTGAGAGACATAAGTCATTAGCGAGGTTAGACATGTTCCTAATTTCAAAATTATGGGCATCAAAAGTAGTTAGAATGGATATACTACCTAGGAACATGTCAGATCATAATGCCATCTTGCTTAGTGTACGGAACGAAAAATCACAATGGAATTGGCGACTAGATGAATCTTTACTAAAAGATAAAAATATACTAAATAAAGCTAAAGAAAGAATTGATCTGTATTTTGAAGAAAATAGCACGGGAGGTATGGACTTAACGATATGGGATGCCGGGAAAGCTGTAATGCGGGTTTTTTTTATACAGCAGAAGGCTATTAAGAAAAGAAAACAAAAAGAGAAGATAGAAAAAATAAATAATTTAATTAAAGAAAAGGAATCTCAGCTAATAAAAGAACCAGCAAAAGTAAAAGTAAATGAAGAGATAAAGATATTACAAAAACAATTAGACATTATACTAGCAGAAGATTTAGGGGGGAAATTAAGAATAAATAAACAAAAATACTTTGAAGATGCTAATAAACCTGGAAAATTGTTAGCACATCAAATTAGACGAAAACGTGAAAGAAATGTAATTCAAGGAATAAAAATTAAAGGGAAATTAAAATATGATCAGAACTCGATTAAAAGTGCCTTCGTTGAATTTTATACACAATTATATCAAAGAAAAACAACCCCAGAAGATAAAATAGATGAATTCTTAAATAAAAATGGATTACTCACAATTATAGAAGACCAAAGGAAAAAACTAAATGAACCAATAACGAGAGAAGAGTTAATTTCAGCTATAAAAAGAGGAAAATTGGGTAAAACACTGGGCCTGATGGATTATCCATGGCTTACTATAAAGCCCTAGAACACCAAATAATCATTCCACTTCAAAGGTTATTGAATAAGACAAAAGATAAGGGTATGCCAACATCTTGGAAACAAGCCCAAATTAGTCTAATACATAAAGAAGGAAGAGACCCTTATGATGTAGTCAACTATAGACCTATCTCCTTATTAAACCAAGATTACAAGATATTTACAGATATATTAGCACATAGACTAAAAGCAATCTTAACAAGCTGGATAAAAGAGGAACAGAACGGTTTTCTTCCTAACAGACACATTAAAGAGAATACCAGGACTTTATTGAACGCCATAGAATATTATAGAAAACATCCCGATAAGAAGGCAGCAATGATTTTTTTAGTCATTGAAAAAGCCTTTGACAGTGTGAGCTGGCCCCTGATAATTAAGATCTTGGAAAAAATAAGTTGTGGAACTGAATTTATTAAATGGATTAGAGCTATATATTCAACCCAAAATGCTACGATAATTATTAATGGAGAAAACACCAAAAAAATTGACATATCAAGGGGTACCAGACAAGACTGTCCGATTTCCCCACTATTATTTATTTTGGTGATGGAATTATTAATTAACAATATTAAGAATTCTCAAATTAAAGGAATAAAAATCAAGGGAAGGGAAATTAAAATTAGAGCTTATGCAGATGACGTGATGTTGATTGTAGATAACCCAGAAGAAAATATTGGGGAAGTGGTAAAAATACTGAAAGAATTTGCAATGATTTCAGGGTTAAAGATGAATAAGAGCAAAACAGCGATGCTGGCATTTAACTTAACAAAAGTGGAAAAGGACAAGATCATGGAAACATCGGGGCATAGCTGGGAAAAGAAAAGAAAATATTTGGGAATCTCCATTACAAAAAATAATAGTGACCTAATGAGAAATTGTCAGGGATGATGGGAGTTGTAGCTCTTCACCCTTGGGCCTAACTCACCACCTTGTTATGCAGCAGAGCTGACCAGCTTTGATCAGTGGTTAACACTTTTCTCCAAAGCAGCAGAGTTTCAGAGAATAGGCTGAAGATCCTGACAAACTCTCCAAGCCTTCTCTCTTTTCTTCCTCAGATGTCTCCAAAACTTCCCCAGGATTCTGCTGGCTCTTGTATCTTCACTCAGGACACCAGGCAACTCAGTAGTCTTATATAAGATCTACTTTATTCTTCTATATACAAATACTATGTGCTCAACAAATCACAATCTCTACAAATCTCCTCAACTACCCACAATATCTCCAAACTACTCCACATAACATATATTGGCAAACATTGCTATTATTATAGCCATTGTTAATCACCACCCACTAGTTAGTTTCCACCCAGTGGGTGTGTACACCCATTTTGATTGGTTCACATAGTTTAACCCATGCTTAAGACCAATCCAAGTATTTCGTCATTTTACCTTGTACACTTAATGGATCTCAGGTGTTTCCAATATGCATTCTGTAACTCTGTCCTTGGCTCTCAAGACTTCTAAATTACATTAGCTTTTGCACCTGTGTAGCTTCATAATTGCTCTTGCTTAGTCATTGTGGCTTTCACATACATATTTTATTTCTATCACTGTATGTCCCATGTTGCATTTTCCTTAACAGAAATAACTACCAAAAATTATGGAAAATTATTAAGGAAGATTTACTGAAATGGTCGAGATTGAGATTTACTCTCTTAGGGAGAATATCAATAATAAAGATGAATGTGCTTTCAAAATTGCTCTTTCTTTTCCAGACAATCCCTATTATCAACAATGACAGTATTATATATGAATGGCAAAAAGAAATTACTAAGCTTATATGGCAAGGGGAAAAAAACCAAGAATAAAATTAAAGAATTTACAAGACGTAAAGAGTAGAGGAGGTCTAGGACTGCCTAACCTTAAATTATACTTTCATGCCTGCTGTTTAGAGTGGATTAAATGTTGGATAAAGCTTGATAAGGAAGACATATTAGCAATAGAAGGAGAAGAGCTGAGATACAGGTGGCACACATATTTGTGGTTTAATAAAGATATAGTTAATAATGAAATAAATGACCATTATATAAGAAGACCACTTTTGCGGGTATGGAAAAAATACAAGGCTAGAATAGTGATTAATACCCCGAAATGGATATCACCCCAAGAAGCCTTCTATAGAAGAGAACAGATTCCAGGTGTGAAATGGTTAAAATATCAAGACCTCATAGACTGGAATAATAATCAAGTAACAATAAAAACCCAAGATCAACTAAAAGCACAAGGTATAATATGCCATTGGTGGTTATACAGACAAATTTGGGAAAAACTAAAATTAGATATTAAATTGTATGGTATTAAGAATAAGAACTCAAAGATGGAAGAAATACTGACCTCGGAAAGACAGAAAGATTTGTCTGGGATCTACAAAGAATTATTACATTGGGACTGTGAGGAGGAAATAATCAAAGAACCCATGATAAAATGGGCGCAAAATATTAAACACCCGATAATGAGGGAAGCATGGGAAAAGTTGTGGAATAAAACAATGAAGTTGACAGCGTCACAGGACCTGAAGGAAAATTGCTGGAAGATGATATATAGGTGGTACTTAACACCTGATAGGATAGCAAGAATATATAAACATACTGAAAACAAATGTTGGAAATGTAAAGAGGAGGTCGGTACTTTCTACCATTGTTGGTGGACATGTAAAGCAACATATAAATATTGGTCTATAATACACAAAGAAATTGAGAAAATATTAAAAGTTCACCTTCAGATGCGCCCAGAATGTTATCTACTATGTATCCTAGAAGAAGACATTCCAAAGTCCCAACAGAGAATGTTATTTAATTTAATTTTAGCAGCTAGAATAGTCTTCGCCAGGCATTGGAAAAAAGAAAGTACCATCAAAAGATGAATGGTACATCAAGATAGTAGAATTGATTTATTTAGATAAAATTACACAAGTTATAAAAGAAAACACTTTAGAGAATTTTGAAGCAGAATGGAAGGAGATAAAATCATACTTACAAGAAATTTGGGGTAAATGGATTGTAGGGGGATTACTTATTTAAAAAAAAATAAATTAAAATTAGACCTGTGGTACTTTACTTCAATTTAAAAGGAGGTTGATTCAAATAAGATTCACTTTAGAAAGACAACACAATATAGGAAAATGAAGTTATGGGTTAACCTTAATGGGAAGCAATGAATGAGTTGATTTGAAAGAATGAGAGCAGGAAGTGAAGAGGATGAGTGAAAGAGAAAGGACAAGATAGCGGTAGATACAATACCATAGAGTTGCCTTGGAGGGCTTATAAAATGGCTAGGGAGGACACATTTTCTAGGAAGGCTCTATGGTAGGTGTGCTGTTTTGTGTCCCATGGATTATGAATCCATGGATACGGGGGTCCTACTGTAATCTGAACATCCTGTAAGGTGAATAGGTTAGGTTACATTGACCTGAGATAAACATATGGGGCCCCCAAAATAAAGCATTGCAGGGGGCCCCAAAATTCCTTAAACCGGTCCTGCTCAAACTACAGCAAAAGGGATTCCACCTAAACATTAGGAAGAACTTCCTGACACTAAGAGCTGTCCAGTAGTGGAATATACTGCCTCGTAGTGTGGTGGAACCTCATTCTTTGGAGTTTTTTTTTAACAGAGACTGGATGGCCATCTGTTGGCAGTGCTTTGATTGTGTGTTCCTGCAGGGCAGGGGGTTGGACTGGGTGGCCCTTGTGGTTACTTCCAACTCTGTGTTTCTATGATTCTCAATCTTTGGTCTGCCAAATATTTTGGACATCAGCTCCCAGAATCCCTGGCCAAGTTGACTGAGGTTTCCAGGAGCTGAAGTCCAAAACACCCTGTCATGGGAAAAGGAGCTATTCCCACTCCTCTCTCTTCCCCAAGAGGAGAGAAATGAAATGAAATGACCAAAAAGTAAGCATGTGAAGTGTCAGCTGATTATGGTACCCACAATTATGGTAGTTTAGAACCAAGCCAGGTAACACCAAATGTTTGCATTCCTAAAAAGAGTCACATTTCTTCACTTTAACAGCTGGGGACAATCAGTAGCATTAGATTTTCCCAATGGCCGAGATTAGTGATGAAGGCTTATGTGGGAAAGAGGGAGGGGAGAATGATCCAAATATATGATTTGACATGGAATAATATGATGTAGCAAAGGAAAAAAAATTAAATTGGGCCAGCACAAGTTAATTGAACTCCAAGCCAGTGATGCCATTTGGTCACACTTCCTGTAGTACCGCAGCACATAAGTGCATTACAGTTTTCTTGGACCAGTTGGCCTTAATCTGTAGTTGCTCTGATTAAAATCAGTTTGCCAAAAAGCAGTTAATGAGAGTTAGGGAAGCAATTTGTTCCCAGAAAGGTTACTGCATCATTTCTTTCTTTACCATGCATGCAGGAGAAAGATACTGAGACTGTGTGTAGATGACAGCTTTTTTCAGAGATCTGGAGGAAATAAAGCTGTACCCTTGCTTCTCTGATTTTTAAAATTATTTTAACATCATTTCCAAGATGTACCCAGGAACACAGAATCTAAATGCCACTAAGTTAAACTGTGCTAAGTTAAACTGAAATAAAAGCACTGTGTAGTTTGAGGTGACTACCATGAAAATGTAGTTGATAATGTAACCACAAAAGCTCAGACAGTTCTCCCCATGATATTAAATGAGGTTTGAGACTGATTTTATTGGGACAGAAAATTGAATGAAGAATGATCATCCATTGTAAATATCAAAGCTACATACATTTCAGTTTGTCTTTCTGTGTGTAATTATATATAGTCAGAGCCTAGACATGATAATAAGTGATCAAAGTGACATAACTTGATATTAATGAATAGGAATTAAATGAAGAAGTTGGATTCTTTGTGCAACTTTGGACCTACATATACCTTTAGTATTAGATTAATCTTAACATCCAGAATGGATATCCAATCACCAGAGTTATAATAATGCCCATCAGTTCAAAAAGATAAATAAGCTTGGAAGTTTTTATCAGTTCAAAAGATGTATAAGCTGGAAAGAAGCAATGTTTGTTTGAGAGTGGGGTTTTTTTGCAATCGATTGATTGATTGATTTTTCACACTACCAATCTAATTCACAATCAAAGTAATGTACTTTCAGAAAATAAAGAAAGAGACAGAAGAAAAAGAGACTAAAGAAAAGAGGGGGGAAATACAAATAACTAAAACACAGTAGGGCTCATGCTCCTCTCTCCCTATCCTAACTGTAAAGAAAAAAAAAATATTGTTCTACCATTATAGATCCAACTAAATAATCCTACTAATTACTAATAACCATAATGATAGATTATTACTTCATTAGATTTCTTACTGCTTAAAAAGTCCATAAACGGTTTCCAGTCTTTCAAAAAAGTCTCCAATTGACCATTAGAACAGATGTTGATTTGGCCTTTGGTGATCTGAACAATCCATTCTTCCATCATCAGTGTTTCAGTCCATTTCCAAGTTTGAGCAAACAACATTCTTGCTGCTGTTGCCATGTATCAAAGAAGTAATCCCTATCTACTATCCAATTATTTATCAATAATGACTAACAGAAACATTTATGGTGACATTACTGTACAAAATCTATCTTTACAATTTTTTTTTAGATTAACATATAAATCTTATACCAGTAACTTTTTGGCTTCTTACAAGCCTACCACATATGAAAAAAGGAACCCTCCTTATGTTTTCATCCTCAACATTGATTTGTAACATTCTGGGACATTTTACACAGCTTATTTGGGGTTAAGTACCACCTGAACATCATCTTATATAGGTTTTCTTTTAAATTACTGAACAAAGTAAATTTTATATATTTGGACTATCTCCCCCCCCCCAATAAATCTATATGAACATTATGCCTAAAATTTTGGACCAACCATATAAAGCACTCTTTTGCAGGTTCATCTTCTGTCTCTAGGTTCAAAATCCATTTATACATTACATGCCCATCATCTTTACATAACTCTATATAAAACTCATTTTCTCCAGCCTCTATGGCTGCATTTATCTTATCTTGATTAAATCTGCCCTTAAGTTGCATGTAAGCAAACAGGTTAAGATCTCTGCCTTCCTTAAGAAGCCTCTCTCTTGATTTAAACTTCTAGCTGTCTTGTTCAAAGTACAAAAGATCATAATAACTGTAATAACTGTATTTTATTTTGTGATAATTCTAATGAAATAAGCTATTGATTTTTGTGATAATTCTAATGAAATAAGCTAATGATTAACATTTCTATTTATGTTTTATGATCCTGTAAAAAGTTACATTGTCTATGTGATGTCATGAATGGTAGTCTTGTATTAATGCATACATATTTGAATGTAACATTACAAAAATTACAATTAAAAAAAAACCAAAGTACAAAAGACCATAATAAAGCAATCATCTCCAATTTTTAACCCATTCTTTCCTTTTTTTAAAAAAAGGCTTCCTGTGAGTGGCTAATATTATCGGGGGGGGGTCTTTTTATATTTACACAACTGTAGGAGAGCCTTTCTAATACAATGGTGTTTTGTGGTTTTTAATTCAGCATGTGCCTTAACTCTGTCATACCAAAAAACAACAACTATGTACCCAAATCTTAAATCATAACCTTCAAATCCCAAGAATCTGGCATTTCTGAGCAATATCTATTCATTCAGCCATACAAAACAAAAGGCCTCATAATTCCACTTGACATTAGGGACTTCCAAGCTGCTCCTTTCCTTAGCATCATACAGTCTTTTAAGTTTTATTCTGGGTTTCTTTGCCTGTTGAACAAATCTAGAAGTCTCTTCCTGCCATTGCACAAAAGGTATTCAATTTCTTATTATTACTGCAGTTCTGCCCAAAAAGGATAAATTTAATTTTCCTCATTTTTCTAGGGCCTTGTCTAGACAGTCTATTTACCCCATTGTGGCCCCATCTTGGAGTCCTGCAGTCCTAATGATGGAGGGTTTTTGCCCCATTTTGCCCCCAAGCTGTCCTGGTGACACCTGGAGCAAAGACAAGACTATGGTGGGGAGAAGATGGGGTAAAGCCTGCTACAATGTTGCATTGTAACACCCACAAAAAAATGTTCCAGGTGGGGAAAATGGATTGGATCCTGCATGTTCACAGAAGCCCATACTGGCATGCCAGGCTGTAGCTGCAGCTGCCATTCACATCACACTCTCTGAAGCCAGGAAGGAGTTCCACAGCATATGACCAAGGGCTTAATCACATGCTGTGGGCCAGCTTACTGGCTTCAGAGAGTGGGACATGGGCAGCAGTGATAGCAGCTGCTGCAAGGATGGGCCAGAGTGGCAGTTTGGACACCATCCTGTTTTGTGCTGGTAACAGGGGAGGACTGGGCTAGATTCACAGCCAGAATACACCAGCAGGGAGAGTGTATTCTGGCCTGTGTAGATAAGCCCTAAGTCTCTTTTCATTCCTTTCCAAACTTTTTCACAGTTGTCTTGAAATAATAAATCATTATTCTTCGTGATTGTATCTCACAAATATTTAATCTCCTTTTTTGCACTTTTATTTAAAGAATTAACTGTTCTGTTAATTCGTTGTCCTCTTCTAGAGTAATGTTTTTAATTAGCAATTTTGTTTTCTCACAATTCACTTAAACCCAGAGTATGTCCAAAATGCCTTCATTTTTTCCAGAAAAGCCTTTATTGAGTCCAATGGGTTTTGTGTCATTATCACAAGATCATCTACATAAGCTCTCAGCTTGTGCTGTTCTTTTTTTTAAGCCTCACCCTATATATCCTGTTGTCTTCTCCAAGATGTTTCAGTAGAGTCCCCAATGCTGAAATAAGGTGAGAGAAGACACCTTGTCTGGTGCCCTTTTGTATTTCGCTCAATCTTGTTACATTACTGTTTACTAAAATCTGACCCTTTTGAACTGAGTAAATTGTCTTTATTGCCAAATAGTATTTTCATCAAAGTCCATTCTCTCTAATACTTGAAACAAATCTAAGAAATATTATCAAACACTTTTTCTGGGTCTAAAAAAATCAAAACAGTCTTTTTGTCATTGTGATTTTCCAAAAAATCAATAATATCAAATTCTTAAATTATTCCTTAGTTGTCTTTTTAGCAAAACAAACAAACACTCTGAACTTCATGGATATTCTTAGAAATATGTTTTTTTTTCAATCTGCTTGCCAAGACAGTAGTAAATATTTTATAGTCGTTATTTGTAATGTCTGGTTTATGTAAAAGACTACTCCATTCCCTGTGTTCTTGTTTGCAAACACAGACGCTAGGCCCATACTTCTATTCTGCAAAAGTCTACAGCCTCTTTTTCTTATATACAGTTGACGTTCTGTATTCACAGATTCTGTATCCATAGATTCCACCACCCACAGCTTGAAAATATCCAAAAAAATAAATCCAAAAAGCAAATACTGATTTTGCTTAGATTAGGTGCACCATTTTACTGCACCATTGCATATAATGGGATACATTTTGGTACCCATCGGGGTCCTGGAACCAAACCTCCGTGGATACCAAGGGTCTGAAGTAACTCTCTTGATGAAAAATAATGTTATATTTGGGATTTTTAAAGACATGCCTTCTCTTTTTCTGGGGTGAATTCAGTTCATTTAGATTCCATGAAATTATTTTCAGATTCATTTTAGTTATTTTATTAAGATATTATATTGTTGTTATTATTTGTCCTTAAGAACTCAACCTTTTGGGTATCTCCTTCTGGGAACTCCTCCTTCAGCTTTTTAAATAGATCTCTCACTCTCACCAAATAATTTATTTTATATTTATCACCTGAATAAACCCACTGGGACTATTCAGTGAAATATTATGTCTTTTTTTCTGAGCACTTCTGCCAAGAATTTATTAAATCCACTGGGACTATCCAGTGAAATGTTATGTCTTTTTTTCTGAGCACTTCTGCCAAGAATTTATAATCTCTACAATACTTCAGCATTCTTTCTGAAATGTCTTTAAATATAACCATGTCATTCTCACTTAATTTAAACTTTTTCTTAAAGTGTGCTCTCGGTATTTCATCTCTGATGCTTTTATATGCGAAACAAATTATCATATCTCCTTCCTCTGTGCTTAAGCAGAGTTTTGCCTATATATTGCTTCAGCCTTCTTGTCAAAGTGTTCACTATAGTTACTTATAAGATCCACCATAGCTTTTAAAACTGACTGTTTTAAATCTGTCAGCTCTTCTGGCACAGCCCATAGCTAATCTCTGTTTTCTTTTATTTTAACTCCATCAGCATAATTCTATCCTGTGCCTTTTCCAAATCCTGCTGTAAAATAACCATTCCATTTAAATGACCAGAGATCTCCTCTTCATGTTTGTATGTAGTAACTGTGAGATTCTGAACTGATGCCATGATCTTTTTGAACTGTTGTTCAGCAAAAAAAGTAAAATGGTTTACTTGTCCTGTAACCTCTGATCTTAACAAGTCCAGCTCCTGTTCTAAATTCCCATTACTTTCTGTCACATGTTTATTCAAATCTAAAAATCTGGTTAGACATCTCAGGTATTGAGGCTTTAATTTTAATAAGCACAGGGCCAGCTTCATCTAACTCAGCTCTTTACCTTTTTCTGGTGGCCATATTTTTAATGTCTTATAAAGCACTCTCTGCTTAAATTCTGGCATCAGAGACAATCTTTACTTCCCCTTTTCTGAAATATGGCTTCCATATAAACCCTTTAATTGTTTGAATCCCGAAGATGCCAAATCTATTGCTTATTTCCAGTCCAAATTTCCTCTTAATTTAATCTTCAATTTTTTGAGTGCTATGCAGCCCGTCGCTCTTGACATTTAGTTTTACTTTTCAAGTATTTTGTCAACGGAGACTGGACTTTGAATATTTACAATGCAAATTGTTTGTACTCAGTAATCACCAAGTTGTAGGGGCGGGGGTCTCCTTCCCTGTTCAGCATGGGTCATCCAAGGTCCTTTGATGATACTGTAAATCTTTGTTTGGAGAAGCTTCCGTCTAACCAATCTTAATGAATTTTCTTCAACTTTGCAGTGGGGAATGTTGTAGTTACCAGGGTGTGTGTCTCTAAGAGCTACCCAGCCCACTTCTGAGCTGGTGGGGAGGGAGTTATCTAGGAGACTGCAAGTCTTCCCTTTTGGAATCCTTCCATATCTTTATATGCTTAAAGATAGTAATAAATCCTGCAAAGCTAGAGCAGCATACTAATCATGCTGCTAACAGTCAGCCATCTTGGTCAGAGTCCCTAAGGCAGTGTGTGTGCCTCAGTATTTGGTTCCAGGACCCCCCATGGATACCAAAATCCATGAATTCCATTATATAGTAAAATGATGCCCCTTATATAAAATGACAGAATCAAGGTTTGCTTCTTGGAATTTATTTTTGGGGGAATATTTTGAAGCCACAGATGGTGGAATCTGTGGGTGCCAAATCTGTAGATACAGAGGGCTGACTATATTAATCTTAAAAGTCTGCATTTATAGAATGATATGAAAGATGAGTTATAGGGTCAGATATTTCTAGTTAATGTGAGCTTCTACCAGGTGTATACCTCCCCAAATACTAATTAAAAATGTATGTGAATGACACTGTTCTGAAAGTAATTATTTGTATTGGGCTAACTAAAATTAAAGTATTGTGATCTCAGTCCCTTTAGGAATCTGTAAACACCTCTGCATGTGATTATCTCAAAGGTGAAGCATCCTAGTAATTGTTCTACCTTTTTTGTAATCGTTCACTTTTTTACATGTATATTTTCTCTATAAATAATTCTGTAATGAGGTATGTTTTTTCTCTCTCCTGGAATGCTGATTTTAAAAGTGTAGATGTACAGATGGAATAGGATACTCTTTCTTGAAAGCTACCCAAGTCCTCATAAAGTGAAGGATTTAAATGATAACCTGTGATGATATAAGCTCACATAATGATTATTGATATAGCTCTGCATTTTGAATTTGATGAACAGCAGACATGCATTCTCAATCCCTGCCCAGACTGGGAGAAGCCTGAGTCATATGACCACAAGGAGATCTATATCACCTAGTTTGAAAGTAATGGCTTAAAATGTAAGAGTACTACTGTGTAAAGAATTATTTGTAATTAGTTCCTTTTGGCAGCAACAGCCACCAAACCAGGTAACTCTTCTGATCAAAGCAACAAGAAACCTGCAATGAGAAGGGGAGAGGTGAGATTTAGGAGATTATCTGATGCAGGAAAAAGTATCTTACCAGAACACCAGGACAACATTTATGTCCCGCGAATGGGACCCGGCTTCACATGTCGTTGTCCTCGCCACAGTCTGTTCCTGTGCTGCAGCAGTTAGTAAGGTGGTGCTTTTCATTGATGGAAGCTCCCCATTGATGAAAAGCACTGTCTTACTAACTGTTGCAGCAGGAGATGAATGCAACGAGGATGAGGACGTGTGAAATTGGCTCCCATTTGTGGGACAGAAACATCATACCGGCATTCTGGTAAGGTACTTTTTGGACGCGTCTGATAATCTCCTTAGTATCACTTTTCCCAGGCTATTCCCTTAATTTGACAAAAAGAAACATCCATTTCTTTCCTTTTTCCAAAGCTTCTTTCTCCCCTCCCCTCTCTCTTTCAAATCAAACTCCATGCTGCATTTGGGAGACACATGACTTCTCTGAAAGTCAATAAGTTTTCTTGGAAGCCTCTGAGAAGTGCTAACAGTCTAACGTCTGGGAGTGCTCTTGAGTTGTAGCATAGACTAATGAGTTACATCCCATTTTAAATCAGGTAGTCCATTGATTGCTCAATCCTGTTACTTCATGTGGCTTTCTGTATTCTAGGGTATGTGATGTGTGCCTGCTCCTTGTGGTGGGGGGCAGGGGAGTGTGTAGCTGACACATAGAAAATACAGACAGATACAAGAAAAAGAAGGTACTGGCATATCTCAGTTAGCAAAACCTCTGACAGAGAAGTTCCTCTTAACAGAGTCTTTTTATGCTCACCCAACCTCCCTTATCCTCCTTGTCCTCCATCTAACTGGAGGTTTTTAGGAGCATCAGCACTGAGAGAATTTTAGGAGCATCAGCACTAGAAAAACACACACTTGATCTGAGTGAGAATATGGAAACTATCCACAATACACTCTTTTTGTGAACTGTTCCAGTTTTTTTGCACATTTTTAGGTTTAAGTGTTTGTATGTTCATTTACTTTGCAAATTAAATTTTTTTTGTGTGTTTTTAAGCGTGCTCGCATCTTCTCACAAGAACCACTGAAATCTCATCCATGCTAAATCATGTAAGTAAAGTCCTGTTTCTAAAGTGCTAGTGGTGGTTGTGCAATAATTCCATGGCAGTTCTTTCTCATGGTTACAGCAACATGCAATATTAAGTGTAATAATGCCACTATGTTTCTGCTTTCCTCATTTGCAGAATTACAGCATTTTTAGACACTAGTCTAATAAAGTCTCTAGTCTCTGGAGCAGCAGAGAAACACTGGTTTGAACAGATTCAAACTTTCCCCCACATCTAACAGTCTTTGAGTCCGCAGGAAATTTGTCAGCATAGGGTAGCCAGTATGTTTTCAGTCACTCCTAATTGTGTATGATATCCTTTTCATATGTTCAGGTTTTCTTGTACAGCTGTCATTTCTTGGAGAGAAACTGCACATAACCTATCAGTGTGATAAATCCACACTTTGTTGCTTTGGTGTGCATTTCACTATGAACTTTGCTGTCTCATAAGTCACACACGCTGAGACATCTGTTACAGGGTAGCTTACAAACTGAATGTGTAACAGATACACACATACATCAAGATAACTCAGTACTACTCATTGGCATGATACACATGGCAAATATATATGTGCACTTTCCTTATGTACAATAATATTCATGTAGGGCATTCAAGTTATTTCATGCAGAACTGATATTTGTACAGGAAATTTGTTGTTTGTAAATCTCCTTGTCTATGGTAGGAATTATGGCCTGTAAGCATGATGTACGTCTCATACTGGAATCGGGGACAATATCCCAGTGGAGTTCAGTTTTGAGCTGTGCATTACACTGTTGTATACTGATGGAAATTAATATATATGTAAAGTTGAAGGGCACTTATATATTTCAGAGGGGAAATAAAAAGTCTTCTGTAGTTACCATGATATACTATGAATCCTTCAACAGCAGAGTTCCAATTAGAAAAATTTCTCTAAACAGTCTAGAGTACCAGCTACAGCAGGTGACCTTTCACCACCTTGGTTTTCATTGGCTATAAATAAATGATTGCCTTGTAGACAAGGTATTTAATTGCTGCTACATTGATTCATGGAAATAAAAAGGGTAAACAGATTAAAGTCTAACATCTAAATATAATAGCTGTCAAGCAGAGACATGCTGCTGAAGTTGAACAATCGAAACTTCTTGCTGACCTATTCAGGGAAGTAAAGGGACCAGACACAAAAGATGGGATACAATAATTGGGCTTTATTTAACCCTGCCTATGTATTAACCCTCTAAAGATCTTCAGTGGGGGGAAGCAACCTAGTGTGGGAGCATCTGGGGCAAAAGGGCTATCCCAGACGTTACTCCCCAGCTTCCCCAGGGTGAACACCTGAGCCCCAGAGAGGAACCCCAAGAGTTGAGGTTGCTCCCTAGCCAGCCCACATCTGGAAGGCCAACCCAAAAGTCCTTCAGCCAAGTCACAAGAGTTTAGGTGAGGGTCTCTACTTCAGGCCAGCCCCAAGGAGAGTCTCATTCACTCCCCCAAGTCACCTGACCTAAAGCATCAGTTCCTGAGACCTCCCTTCACCAAAATTGGTGGCATAGGTGGACACTGAAATCTACGCCTCCCCCTTCATCCAGCCACAGATAAGGGGCAAGTGTCAGCTTTGTCCCTGTCCCTCACTAGCTTGTCCAAGAAGTCCCTCAACCCTGCTGAAGATCCCCCCAAAATATTAGGTTGCCAATGTCAGAGAGATGTACCCCATCTGCTCGGCAGAGCTTGGGTTTCTCAAACACAATTTGTGGGTGAGGAAGGTAAAAACCCAGCTCCCTTGCAAAGGCCTTGCGTATTTCTCTATTCACCCTACACCTTGCCCTGACAATCTGGTGGGGCTCTCCATCTCCAGGCCATAATTGTCTTGGCAAAATGGCAGACCTTGCTGCTACGTTGATTCATGGAAATAAAAAGGGTAAACAGATTAAGGTCTCTCTCTGGCTTTTCTTTGCAAACAAAGATTCAGGAAGGACTCATCCTGCGCTTTCTGCAAGCGCGCTGATGACTAAACATGGGTCACCTATTGCCACCACCTACGACTCCTCGAGTGCTTTCATCAGCACTGTCTACACACAGATTAAGGTCTAACATCTTAATAAAATAGTTGATAGAGACATGCTGATGAAGTTTAGCAATAGAAACTTCATACGGCAGGGTTCTCTAAAGGATCGGAACAATAAAACATATATTTTTAAGATTTAAATTCTTGTCCATTCTCATTCTATCTACTCTCTAATGCAGCATGATACTAATGCAAGGTTTTCTTATTTTCAGGAAAAAATCATGTGAACAAGGCTGACCATGAAAAATAAACTTCAGAACCAAATTCTCAAAAATGCCATCTCAGAAATGGCAACTAGGAAGGAATGAGTATAGGATACCTATTAGTTTGTAGATGCAGAAATGTGTGGTCAAGCATGCACAAAAATGTGCATATTTGGGGGAAATAAACACAAAACTGTATATATCCCCCAAGAGCTATGTAAAGTAGTACAGTGTAAAATATTTTGGGAAGTGTGCATGATTTTTTAAAAAATCCACAAATGTGCACAAAAATCATACAAACCTCTGCACAGATTTCTTTTAAAAACTTCAGAAGCTTACAGAACAAGGAAGAGAACATGCTTAACCTTAAACGCCTAACTATCGGAACAGAACAGAGATATACAAATCTGCCAGTTCCTAGTTATATTACTTGTCACATTGCATTCTTGCTTTCTGCCTTACCAATATTCTTTAGTGAGCAAAATAACACATACATCCCATTTTAATTAAAAACCTAGACAAAAGTATAATGTATGCAAAAAATGTTCTGTCAATTTCCTCTGTGTGTGTGTGTGTGTGTGTGTGTGTGTGTGAGAGAGAGAGAGAGAGAGAGAGAGAGAGAGAGAGAGAGAGAGAGAGAGATTGATTTATTCTGTGCCCAAGGCCCTCCTGGCACAAGAATTCATATTGTGCAGATGGTCTCATTTCCACTTCCTATGCACACAACTATTTATTTTTGCCCTGTTGAGAATGCCAAGTTTCTGGTAAGAACCTTAATTCATTTATCTAAAAGGCATGTGAGATCTTCCTTTTAATTTTTTTCACCATGCTGTATTGCTGATAGGGCAAAAGAGAAGAGTCAATGCTAGAAAATTTTCATTTCATATTTTGTTCTTCTTTTTACTAATGCTCTATAGTTTATTTGTTGTTAACTGTCACCAAGTGGACTTTGACTTATGACAACCCTATGAATGAGAAACCTTGGAGGTTCTCTGATTCATAATGGCTCAATCATAGAAAAACAAGAAATATAAATAATGGGTACAACCCATACCCTCCAGCATTTCACAGATGAAAACAGACATGTGTGGCCAAGCAATATCAGAGTGTAGTTAAAACAGCAAAAATTATTAATGAGGAAGCACATAAGCTAAGAGAGTCTGTGGCAGTTTGCTTTTGCTTCAGCCTACTGGGAAAGGAATATTTCGCCCCTCTGCTGAGTTAAATAGGCAGCGGGACTCACCATGCAGCTGCTTTGAAGTCCAGGGTGGTGTGTATAGCTTCAGAGTACCTGGCATGGCAGGTTTCTTCTTTCCAGGGGGCTGCACAGTGCAGCTCACTGTGGAGAAGTAGGCACAAAGCTCAATCAATGAGTTTGAATCAGATTCAGACTCATTGGCTGGGGGTGCTAGACCGTAGTGGGTTGCTTGCAGTCTTCACTTCGGTCAGCTCTTGGGGGATATATACAGACGCTCTCAGTCTCACTCAGCAATTCTTGGCACATCAAGGAGAGCAGAGCTGAGCAAATCAGCAGCAGGGAAGCAGCAGCAGCAGTGGCTGCAGCAAGAGAGTGGTGGAGGCAGCAACACGGAGAAGCAGTGGTGGTGGAGGAACAGTCATAAATGCAGTGAGACAATTCCCTATCATCCAACCCTCTGTCCAGGCTCCTGTGCCATCAGAGGGGCAAGAGCACTTCTCACTTGCCCCCTTTGGGGCTATTGAAACTGAACAGCTCTGCTAAGGGCTATCAGAGCAAAAAGCACTGCATACCAGCAGCCTTGCTAAGGGCTACTAGAGCAAAGCACTACAATTGCACAGCGGTGGGCATACACCTTTCTAGCACCCCCAGTTGGGATCAAGCTGGGCTACTGCTCAGGGGGGATCCCCTGCTTGCCTTCTCCTGGTTCTGACCTTGGGCCGGTGTATTGGGCTCATTAATCAACAGTTGGGTTGTCAGTGCCTGGATCCAAAGCCATGTGTGTGCCAGCCCATCTGCAGGTGTAACCAATGAAGTTGTGGCCTTTCATTTCCCATTTATTTCTGGTGTTGCTGGCTTTTTCTTTTTGCGTAATGTCCTCACCCTTGGGCATGCAACTAAGCACAAAGTACTTCGGCAGTTTGAGCTCACTTTGCAGCAACTGAAAAAAGCTAAGGACAAAGTGGGAAACGGGAAGGAAGAGAGAGAAACGGTGATATTTTAATAGAAGCTGAAAAAAGTGAGACAACAGAGGACTTTGCTTGCCAAATTGAGACCATTGGAGGGTACGGTACAATCTAGCCAAAGTGAAATATCTGGCAGTCTCCTTGGTTTCAACAGGAGGATGAATCAGGTGCTATTCTTATCCCCTTTCAGAACTGTGTCTGGGGTTCCAAACATTCAGCTAATGTACACCGAGGATCATCAGAATGTCTGGTTTGTTTGCTTTGTTTCTATCCGGCAATTCCTGATACATGTGCACAGTGTTTCTATTATGTACATGCTCAGAGTTTGGGAAACATTACTTTTTGGGATTTCAACTCCTAGAACCACAAAACAAGCTTAGTGGCCAGCTGCCTAAGGATGGTGGGAGTTGCCCAGAATGTAACCTTTCTAAGGTGTCCACATACCAGTATGTTCCATAAACTCCCTTCCCCAGGTTCAAAAACCTGATTAAGGCCAAATCCCAGTCATGGTAGGTATGTTGTAAATGTGTATCAGAATACACACAGGCTGGGGGCAGAGCTTGCTGACACAAGATATGCATTTGTGATTGCACACAATCCCAGCTGCCCATCTGAAAGGAGTTTTAATTTCAATGTTAACTATACAATGTATAGGTTTTCTGCATTTCCTTCCCCCCTGCCAGCTGTGAGACCATGTTCTAGAAGGTCTGACATTCCCCCTGCATCTGTGGCTGGCATCTTCAGAGAATGGTTGGGTAGGAGTGTGGGGGGGGGTTATATACTGTGAGCCCCTGTTGGAGAGGATATATAAATTTGTGTATTTGAATGGCTAGTTCCTAGGGTTGGAGGATATGCAAGGAGGATTCGTGTCTGTTTGGCTAATGGTTGGTTGATGGACCATTATCTGCTGGAAATCCCCCTGTCCCTGGATGGAGTTCATTTGCATATGTTGAGTTTTGATTTTAGCGTTTTTCAGGACTGGCAGCCAGATTTTGTTTACTTTTAGGCTTTCTTCTTTCCTGTTGAAGTTGTCCAGGTGTTTGTGGATTTCAATAGCTTCTCTGTGCATTCTGACATGATAGTTGTTGGCCTGGTCCAGAATTTTGGTGTTTTTAAATAACATTTTGTGTCCAGGTTGGTTTCTTTTTTTTTAAAAAAAATACTTTATTAAACAACAATGTCCACAAACATCTGAAAACACGAACACAAAAGTGCAAAAACAGACAGAAAAACAAAAACAATATCATCAAACATTAAATATAGCCACTTACTATTTACTAAATTATATGCATTAAAAACAAAGACAAGACTAACTAATCTAAAAAGAACTTCCCACCTGATTTCTTCTTGCTCTGAACTATATTTTGACAATTTGCCTCCTATATGCTAATTTATCATCTTGTTTTCATCCATTTTAACAAAACTAAAAAAAAACACCACTGCATTGCTTTCATTTTTTCCCTTCCTTCTATTCATTGCATATATCTCCTATTCAGAAACCTTTATCTTACTTTTTTCATAATCAACTCATCCAATAATTATAACCTTAATTATAAATCATATATTAACATTCACTCAACTTATAAACTTTGCAGTGAATAACATTCTTATAAAAAAGTTACATTACTATTTTCATTTGCCTAGCTGTAAAATCCAATTATACTAGTCTCCCCTTCCTTTTGCTTCATATATTCTATAAGTAATTCCCATGTCTCTCTATGTTTCGTTGTTTTCATTCTTACCCAGTTTGTTAATTTGTCTAATTGAGCCAATTTTTTAACTTTTTCTATCCATTCGAGTTTCGTTGGTGATTCCTCAGTTCTCCACCTTTTTGCCACAATGCTGCAGCCTTATTTGAGAACTCACTCCAAACAAGTCTTGAAGAGAAACAACAACGCAGAAAGAATCACAACCCGGAAACATCACCCAAGGAGACCTTCTGCTGTGCTTTTTGCAACCGGACTTGTTTATCTCGGATTGGCCTTTTTAGTCATCAGCGCGCTTGCAGAAAGCGTGGAATGAGTCCTTCCTGAATCTTCGTTTACGAAGAAAAGCCAGAGAGAGAGAGAAAGAAAAAAAAGAGAGAGACCTTTTTGCCAACATCAAACGTGCCGCCATAATCAAATAATATAGAAGGGATCTATGTTCCTTTTCTTTTGTATTTTCTAATGTTAATATATTTAACAGATAAAACTCTGGTCTTAAACCTATTTCAAAGCCCATAATTTTCTCTATTTCTTCATTTATTTTAATCCAAAATTTCTTTACTTTGCTACATTCCCACCACATATGATAGAATGAACCTATATGATCTTTACATCTCCAACATTGTGGTGAGTTCTCTTTTTTTTCATTTTGGATAATTTAAATGGGGTCATATACCACCTGTACATTAATTTATAAAAAAATTCTTTCAAATTATACAACATGTGAATTTTAATCCATTTTTTCCATATATCCTCCCATTGATCTAACTGTATATTATGCCCCATGTCTCTAGCCCATTTGATCATACATTGTTTAAATTTGCTCATCCTCTGTGTTAAACTTTAATAATAATTTATATAAATCACTAATTAAATGTCTACTATCTGATCTCATTAATTTTTCAAATTCAGAAATTTCCCCCTCATATTGTCTTTCCTTTAAATCCTCTTTAACTCTGGGTCTTATTTGGTAATATGTTAACCATTGTATCTGTATTCCCTCCAATGTTAATACTTGCCAATCTTTAATTCTTCAATTTTCTCCTCTCTTTACCTTCAAATATCTATATATTAGCCAATTATACTCTCTTAACTCATTTCTACAAAATGCTTCTGCAGTGACAACCATCCTGGAATTTTAGGGCATAACCTCTTTTTATATTTTTCCCAAATCCTAATCAATGCATTTCTTAGTACATGGTTTTTTAAATCTTTATTTATTTTGACTTTGTTATATCCTAGGTATCCATGCCACCCTGCCTTTAATTCAAACCTCTCTAATTATAATTCTCTTTTCTCTAGCAAAATCCATTGTTTAATCCAAGATAGACAAATCGCTTCAAAATATATTTTTATATCTGGTAATCCTAGCCCGCCTCTATTCCTATCACCCATTAATAATTTCCATTTAATTCTTGGTTTTCTTCCCACCCATATGAATTTTATCAAATCTGTCTGCCAGGTTCTAAACACTTTGTTCAAAATGATTATTGGAATAGTTTGATAAAGAAACATTAATTTGGGCAAAATATTCATTTTAAAGGTAGATATCCTACCTAGTAATGATAAATTTAAATCCTGCCATCTATTCAAATCCAATTTAACATCTCTCCATACTTTATTATAATTATTTTGGTATACTTGTTGATTATTTGTTGATAAATTTATGCCTAAATACCTCACTTTTTTTTAACAATCTCACAATTTGACATCTTTGCTAATTCAACTTTATCTTTTTTATCTAATTTTTTTTTTAGTATTTTAGTCTTTATTTATCTAAAATCAGGAAAATTTTCCAAATTCATCTATTTTTTGCATTAGTCTATCAAATTTTCTTATTGGGTCTTCTAAAATAATTACCAAATTATCAGCGAATGCCTTTAGTTTATATTCTTTTTTAAATTTTAAGTCTTCTAATTACTTTATCTTTCCTTATTTCATTATTCAACATTTCTAATACTAATATAAACAATAAAGGAGATAGGGGGCATCCCTGTCTAGTGCCTTTTTCAATTTTTTATTCGTCTGTCAATTTCCCATTTATAATTAGTTTTGCTTTTTGCTTCCGATATACTGCTTAGATCCAATTACAAAATGTATCACCAAACTCTAATTCCTCCAAGATTTTTAACATAAAACACCAATTTACATTATTGAACACTTTCTTGGCATCTAAAAAGATCAGAGCACCTTTGATCTTATTATGATAATGAAGATATTCCAGTACATTAATTATTGCCCTAATATTGTCTTTTATTTGTCTCTTAGGTAGGAAACCATTTTGATCACTATGTATGAATTCTTGTAAACATGTTTTAAGTCTGTTAGCCAAAACTGTTGCAAAAATTTTGTAGTCCACATTCAATAGAGATGGGTCTATAGTTTTTTATTTGTAACTGAGCTTTGCCTTCCTTCATGATTAGTACTATATTGGCTTCTTTCCAACAATTGGGGATATGACTCTTTTCAAAAATATCTTTTATAACCTGTAAAAAAGGTCCTACTAGTTCAGCATGAATTTTTTTATAATACTCTGCAGGTAAGCCATCTGGGTCTGGAGTTTTCTTTGTTTTCATTTTTTCTATTGTACTTATAATTTCCTCTCCACTGATGCCCCCTTGTCGTGGGAGAAATGCATGCGTACCCTAATGATGTTTTGAGCTATGCTGGAGGTGGCATAATAGCCACTGGTAGGGTCTCCCATGCCAGACAGGTCAAAACTGAAGGGTCTGACAAAGAGCGTCAAAGGGCAGGATGGGCTCTCTAGCCTTATGGCAACCGTCCTAGGAGAAGGAAAACTCTAATCCCAAACCCGGGCAGATGGTGCTCATCCAACCCTGTAAGGTCAACCATCTAAGAGAAGGAAACTCTAATCAAACCTACGACCCGAGGACCTCGCTGCTATGTCCATGCTTGCAAGGCCACAGCAGATGAACCTTTGGTTTAAAGGGTGAGGCCAGTTCTGTGCACGCTGCGCTCCACCAAAAAAATCCATTGCACAGGCTCGAAGGACAAATCCAGTTCCACTTATAATTTCATCAACTGTTATTTTCTGATTTAGTTCATTTCTTTGAGTTTCTGTAAGTATGGGAATACCAATTTTTTAAATATAGTTATTCACTGGACTCAAAGAAATGTTCTTCTTTTGGTATATTGATTTAAAATAGTTATGAATTTCATCTGTCACTTCCTTGTCACCTGATTTTATTTTCATTATCAATCGTTTTGTTCTTTCCTTCCTTAACCTATAGGCCAACCATCTACCTGGTTTGTTGCTGTATTCAAAATCATTTTGTTTTATAAAATCTATTTTTTTCTTCATTTCATCTGTCATTATCATCATTAATTCTTCTTCTAATATTTTAATTTGGGTTTAATTTTTTTATTATTTGGAGTTTTTATTAATTCTTGTCTTTTTGCTTTATTTCTTCCAATACTACTTTCCTTCTTTCTTGTTTTTTCCTGTTTAATATTACACTCCAATTTTTAAATATTCCCTTCATCACGGCTTTCCCCACGTCCCAAAGTACATTATTTTCTACCTCTTTGTTTAGATTCAAATCGAACTATTCTCTCAATTTTTTCTTACAGTCTTCGACAATTTCTTGTTTAAGCAGTAATGATTCATTTAATCTCCAATTAAATGTACTTTTTCCATCTTTCATTATCATAATCACTGGATTATGATCGGATAAAGGTTTAGGTAAAATATCTATCCTTTTAATACAGTTTGCCAAATTATTACTAATCCCAGGGTGGTTTCTAACATGTTCTGCTACTGCTGATTTTTCTGGCTGGCCCAGTCTGCAGTGTCTCTCACATTCCTTGATTTGTGTTTGTACACTGTGTTATAGTGGTCCCTATATAAACTTGTCCACAACTGCATGGTATGCAGTAAACTCCTGCAGCTGTGAAAGGATCTCTTTTGTCCTTCGCTGAGCGTAGCATACAATTTATGTGAAGTCAAAGGCTTTCACGGCCAGCATCCATAGATTTTCCTTGTTTTTTTTCTGGGTTGTGAGGCGGTGTTCTCGAATAGTTTCTTTCTGACGTTTCACCTGCATCTGTGCTTGGCATCTCCAGAGAAAGGTTGGGTAGGAGTGTGTGTGGAGTTTATATGCTGTGAACCCCTGTAGGGGAATATATGTAAATTTGTGTGATTGAATGGTTAGTTTCTGGGTATAGAAATGCACTCCAATCATCACCCAGGACAAAAAAGAAGCACAATAAAAACACTGGTAGACTGTGCAAAAAGGATCTGTGAACCCCACTACCTGGAAGACAAACTGAGACACCTAAACTAGGCCCTACAGGCTAATGGTTACTCCAGATCAGACATTACAAGAGCAGCCAGACCCAGAAAAAACAGATATAAAGAATTAAAACAGCCACCCAAAGGGAAGGTATTTTTACCATATATCAAAAGAAAATAGGGAAACTGATGAGGAAACACAACCTCCAAACAATCTATAGACCAACCCAGAAAAAGCCAAGAAATGCTACGCTCAGTGAAGGACAAAAGAGACCCCCTCACAGCTGCAGGAGTTTACCACATATCATGCAGCTGTGGACAAGTTTACATAGGGACCACAAAACGCAGTGTGCAAACACGAATCAAGGAACACGAGAGACACTGCACACTGGGCCAACCATAAAAATCAGCAGTAGCAGAACATGCTAGAAACTATTCCAGAAAACAGACTCACAGCCCAGAAAAAACCCAAGGAAAATCTATACAATTTATTCTTAATTTAGCTGATCATACCACCACTGTGTTGTATTTAGGAACACTGAAGATAAAGATACCTCACAGATTCATTCCAAAATCTCTCTCATATACTGTTTCTAACACTGGGCATCTCTACAAATTTTAGAGGAATTTAACCCAGATCAGATCTGCAGTGATTCAAATTAAACCTGGTATTGTTGTAATGACACATAGTAAACTCTAGATTGGGGCAGGGAATCTTTGGGCCTCTAGATGCTTTGGTCTTCATCTTCCATCAGATCAACACAACATGACCAATGGTAAGGGAAAGATGGGAGCTGCAGTCCAAAACCTTTGCTGAGCTAAAGATTCTTTAGATCTAGATCAGTGTTACTGCTGAATGGAAGAAACTTCTACTTTGGATTAGGGTTTTTTGCCAACAACAAAATTACTTTAATGTATGGCTACCATTTAGAAGGCTTCTGAATTTAAATAAAGCATTGTACCTGTCCCCTGTACTGAGCACGATGTGGAAAGCAGTATGCTTACATAGTGGCATAGATATGAAGAAAAACTACAGATTTTTCTACTGTAGCATCTGGCCTCTTATCAGGTAGCAGAAATTTCAAAGAAAACTTTGGACTCTCTGCATTTTACGTTCATTTATAGAATGATTAAATTTTTGTCTTGGAAACTTCTTGAAGTGCACCAGAAACTACTGAGAGTTAGAACTTTTTCTTCTTCTTGACAGCTCACTGATTTTTGTAGCTTTGGATTGGGTGAACACAGAACAAGTTCAATAATTCACTAGCATGAAGTATTTGGTCACATGAGTCACAAGTGGTGTGTGTCTTATTCTTACATCATCCTTTGAATGTGATTTTCAGACATTTAAGTCCCATTGATTTGAATAAAATATGTAAGTGCTGTATGTGCTCAACTCTCCCATTGAAATCAATAGGAATTAGATTTTGAGTGTGTGATATACAGTTCCTATACCTTAACTATTCTATTAAAAGTAATTCTTACCAAAACACATAGAATTTTCACTGAAAGTATACTTCATGGCCTTTGGGGCCTTAATCTTTTATTTCCTCACAGCTATGTTAATTACTAAAGTAGCTGGAAGTATCGAAGTAATATTTTGATGCAATTGTATGAACCTTAATGTTGCCTGTTTACTTCAGCTAAAGAGCAAAATCTTTCTAGGTTGCAAATAACTTCCACATGGGGAAAATTATACAGTACCAATTGTTAATAGGCCCAGGCCCTAAATACCCTAAAGACACCAGATCCGCTCTGATCTTAAAAGCTAAGCAGGGTCATCCCTGGCTAGTACTTGAATGGGAGACTACCAATGAATACAAGGTGCTGTAGGCTATATTTCAGAGGAAGGAACAGGTAAAAACCACCTCTGAGTATTCCTTACCTAAGAAAGCCGAATGAAATTCATGGGGTTGCCATAAGTTGACAGGTGATTTGAAAGTACATAGACACACAGTTAATAGGCATTAAGGTACAGTATCTTTTGAAGTGTTAAATATGAATAAGGAAAGAGGGGAAAGTGCCAAATGAGCTGATGCTGCAAGATATTTTTGATGGCCTCTTATAAGTAAATCTTGTATGAAGTGGAAAAAGGCTGCGGGGGGGGGGGATCTAATGAATTTGCATGGTGTCATCACATTGCAATATTAATTTTATGTAGTGCAATTGTATGCCATCACAGTAGGTAATACACACCCCAGTGTGAAGGTCTCCTACACAGTCTCAATTAAAATGATCAAAACTAGTGCAAGAGTGCTCTTGTGTTGCTTCCATTCATTTCTGCTGTCCTTGTGGCTGAAAGCTTTCCAGTGAATTACACAAAGACTTATATATATCACTAATATTTTCACTCAGCAACCCATATTAGCTCTTACCTGTGACTAGCAGGCTTTTTATCAACTTCTAGATGTGAGCAATTACTGTCCTCTCTCTTTTGTTCACTCCATAAATGCGACATTGCTCAGACCTTTTATAGCTTCAGGGATAAGCCACTTGTAATGTTGTACTGCTTCCCCAATAAAGCTGAGTGACAGCTTCAGTTAGTGCAAAATGATGCAAGTGGGAGTATGGCACTCCAAAAACACTATATTCTTCTTGTTTAGAATGTCTGTGGTACTACTGACATAGCTTTCCTTTAAGGCAGTACATTGGCTCAGGAGTCTGTTGATCTTTTTCGCAAGTTGTGTCATATGCTGTAATTGGTTTCAGTTTTCTTCCTTGATTTTTGAGTTCAGATTTTCTGAATTACCAACACGCCACTCTGGACATAACCAATCTTGTCAGATTTTGAAAGTGAACCAGGGCTGGGCCCCATTAGCACATGCATGGGTAGTGTTCCCAGATCTCAAGGCCTGGCTATTCTCCATTCTTCAGGGGAAGGAATCTCAGGGTGAGAGCACTACCTTGGAAAGTGCTTGTGTGTGTATTTTCCTTTTTTGTTTACTTGGTACTTTGTATTTGAATGGTCTACTCTATGCAACTGTGGCTGATGTTTAAAGCATTATACTTAATGATATCACTGGAGCTGCCTCTTGTAACATCACTAGAGCCTGCCCGCTTTGATAGCAAAAGGGGTCATCCCTAGGCCTCAGGTTTTAGCCCTGAAATCTCAGGGTCTGGAATAACCTTGAGCTGGCAACCCTGCAGATGGGAGACCACTGGGGAATATAGGGATGTCCAGGTAGGGCTTGGGAAATATCCTGTCCAGCACCTTGGACAGCTACTGCTGCTCGTCAGAGGTGAAAGTACTGGGCTTGTTGGAACAGTGTTTTGACACAATTTAAGGTACTCTCCTATGAATTTCACTTTGGCTCATTGTGTTTGATTCTGCAAAGCTTGAAAATCTTTCCCTTTTGAGCTTGTAGCTAAACTCATCAGCAAACCTTTGAAAGGTTTGGCAATACACAATACATTTGCCGGCACTCACCCTGAAGTATACTCATATGTTATTCTGATGAAAGAGGAAAAATGGTTTTCAAAGGTCAGCTCTTTTGAAGAAGTCTAATCTTCTACCAAAATCTCATCAAGCCTGAAGATTCTGTGAAAATCTGGTATAATTGTCCAGTTTTACATTCTTTCCATTTTGAATGAATCTGGAGGCCTTATGGGAAGAATAGAATGCTTTCAATTTTGGGCCGAGCAATTGGTGAGAAGGAACAGCCTCACCCACTCAGAAGACTGGACAATCCTGAACATATTTCAATTAAGTTTGATATTTTTTAAAAGTCAGATGTTAATCTGTTTTCTAGGTCTCAGTAAATGATATTAGAGCCCTTTCTGTGTAGTGTTGTTTCCCATATTCAAAACATGCACTTTCATTCTAAATGTGAAGTCAGCATTCTCTTCTCATTCACTTTCCATTCTACATCTTAAATTGAATGAAATAAGGCCCATAATATTTCAGTGTGGGTGGGTGGGTGTACTTTGAGGAAAGTAAAATAGCTAAAAGTGTGTTCCTATGATTGCAAAAGTATTTTAATGCATCTCCTAAATCATGGGATAGCATTGAAAAAGCTGTCATAGACCAACACAAAAGAGAAAAGACTGAGACTTGCCGGACATGACATGTTTTAGCTTTGGGATGGGAAATTTGTTTGGCACCCAGGGCCATATCAGAAATATTGTGAGTTGCGGGAGAGCAGCTTACTATATATCTTAATTGCATCTAATTACATACTTGTCATGGCTATGACACTTGTCAAGCTACAGCTGATGGACATGCCGCACTGGTGTCATGCTGTTCTCATTCAGAACAAGTTAGCATAAATATCTGACTTTTACTACTCAACTTGTAACTGTTTGGGGCTGCAATTCTACCAGAGATATGCTATTTTACATTCTGCATTCAACTCAACCAGAGTATTTATGCCTAGGACTGTGGTATTGGTGATTGTCGCTTCTAGATTTTTTGTTTGTTTGTTTTGCTTTTGGCCTACATTCAATTGCTTGTTTCAACTTGAGTAGACACATTCAATCAATTGCTGAAGATTGAGTCAACCTTTATGTATTGATTCAGTGGGTTAAGTCTACTTTGAACTAGCAATTAGATTTGGGATCTTGTTAGAATATCTTGTTGACCTTTATGATGTCATCACATTTTTAATCATTTCTCAGCAGTCATGATTACTTGAAACAAAGTCTTTCTCATTTTTTTTTAATGAAGACCTCTCACTACACAAGTGCCTTGGATGTGACATGCAACATGTTGGCTATGAATATTGTACATTGACAGTCCATCCAGCAGTATGTATATTGCCAGTTCTTCGCCAATACATCCACCAGCAGCTACCAACAAATAATACATACTTTTGCTGATCACTGAAATTAGTTCTTGGGCTTTATTAGAGTGAATCTACCTATGTCAAGATAACCATTTTGTGAACCTTGCTGTTGTTAACTAGAAAGAAATTTCTCTTGGTTTTATTTATTTATTTATTTGATTTATAGTCTGCCTTTCTCTCAATATGCAGCAATAGGCCTCGAAGATTCAATCAGAATGGTGCATAAACAAGTGGCATTATTATGTGCTTCCACACGAGGAGATGGTGGTAGAATGTGCAGTCATGTGGATGTTTCTGCAGCCCTGGCCAATATAGCCAACACTGAGGAATGTGTTAGGGTTTCAGATGTGTAGCCCCTGGAAGTTCATGTCATAAAGAGATACTATATATTCCATTTATCTGTAGAGGACAAAGCTGAAGGTTAAACTGCTAAACAGTAAGAGTAGACAGCTGATGTTTTTCTGTCCACTTATCTCAGTATGACTAAGAGAAGGGATATAGCATGCTAGGGATGATGTCAGATGATGTCACCAGTCACCAATTAGAAGAAGGGGAGTTGCTAGAAATTGCTAGAACAGCTAGGAAACACTATATAAATCATGGTGAAAGGCAACTCCTTCACCTTACTTCTTTGACTGACTGCTAACTGTAAGCTTAGCTATTAGAGCAATGATTTTGTTTGTAGTTTAGGATGTAAACAATAAAGACTGTTCATTTTTAGACACTAAGTGTGTCCATCTACTCATTGAACACTGAACATGCTGGAAGCATCTGGACCAAGCTTTTGCTACTCTATTAACCTGATTGCTGGACTCCTGGACTCCTGACCATAGACAGACTTCAGCAGACTGTAGCGCAACAAAATGCTGGGTGCTGACAACATCTGGAGGGAAAGACATTGCCCAGCTGTGCTCTACAGCTATCTATTTTATTAAAAATTAAAGAGACTGTATATGAAATGCTATATCAATGGTATTTTTGCACTGTCTGTGAATAATTTCTACCATCGGAGGCATATTTTTTAAAAAAAGTTGAAAATTCTTTGCAACAGAGATAATGGGATATTGACAAATAATCTGAAAGTTGTGCTTCAAACAAATTTAAGTTTTTTTGACAATTGCTACATATTTTTTTTATTATAAGGAAAGATTAGTACACACCAGTATAAGTTACAGTTTCTGACCATATTATAAATATTTGTTAAATGTTCACTTTTTAAATCAGGTGCCCTTACACCTTACACAATTATAGCACAGTAATTGCACTTCCATGACTGCATCTGATATAACCCTGCAGTTTGTAGTTTGGGGAGGCACTAGAGTTCTCTGGCTGAGAATTCTAAATGTCCCTCCTTAAACTGAAAATCCCCAAAATCTATAGAATGTTGTCATGCCAGTTAAGTGGAATCATAGCTATGTAGTATGAAAGGGCTGTTGCTGAAGCTGATCCATTGGTCATCAGAAAGGATGAGTATTTGCAAGGCAGGGTTTGCTCCCATTTCCTTTTATTATATTTGATACTATTTTCTTGGGGTATTAATTCAGATATTGCATATTTTGTATATTGTACTCTTGCATATCTATCTATCTATCTATCTATCATTATCTTGGGTATGTTGCCTTTCCCAGTGTGCGATTGGCTGCTCAGGAAACACAACAAACCAATCACCACCCACATGCAAATTCCCTCTCCACCTCACAACCCACTCCTGCCACTCAGTCTGTGGCCCACATTGGGACCCAGACAATCAACTGGCAGCAGTGGCAATGGGCCACCTGCAAGGGGACCCAGGCAGTCAACTGGTGGTGGTGGTGGGATGCCGCTGCTGCCACTGCAATGGGACCCTGGCAGCCAACTGGCGGCGGCCACACCAGCAGCAGGGCAACAGAGTGAGTCAATAATTCTGGAGAAAGTGTGGAATGCTGAGAAGGGGAAGGAGGAATTTAAAAATCCACTGGCCTACCTTACAGGGTTGTTGTGAGGTCTACTGCATGTTTTGGGGGAGTTTTTCAACAGTGTATGGTATGCCGGGTCCAGCTAGTATTTATAATAAGAAATATAAACAGGTGTAGAGAAGTAACCCCCCACGGGGAAAAAAAATCCGTGCCCACCCATTTGCCCACTGACAACATTGACAAAAAGATGGGAAAATGTAGCTCATTTCACTAATTTGAAGGCATGGTACTTCCTGGTCCAATCTAGACACAGCAGTCAGGAAGAAGATTTTTGTCTCCTGTGGGAATTCGTCATGCCGCTGCAGTTAAGCTCTGTTTCTGCTTCAAGAAACTGAATCACTCTTATAAAGTTGAGATGAAATAAACAAACAAGGCTGAATAAAGCTCTGCACCCTTCCTGCAGAGACACATTTTTCTGCCTATCCAGTTATTGGCAGCCAGATATCATGCAAAGCTTTTCTGTTGAATAAGCCGGGGTAGTTAAATATGAAGCAGGCTGATGTGGGGAACCCATGGCAACTGATAGAAGAGGCACGATACACAACAATGTGTCTCTGCTTATCGGAAACACAGGAGCTAATAGATTGTTCAACCAGCTGCAGTTTATTTCAGGCCATCCCTCTTTTTATTAACCTCAGGCTCCCACCATGCCACCCCTTGCAGTGGTTTGTTTGCTTTCCCCATTAGCTTATTAACTGGCTGATAAAAAAAAGGAACATGGAGAGTCATGTTGGAAAGGGAACATCATGGTAAAAGTGCTCCTACTTGTTCATGCAGCCACACTAAATATCTCTAGAAGTGGATTTAAGGGGCTAGAAAGGTGTGGCTCTGAGTGATCATCTGCATGTTTCATTTTGATTGAGTCTGGTGGGGTTTGTAGTCCCAAACACTTCCATATTGTGGTATTTATGGTGCTAAATTTCCTATAGGAACCCTTTTACCCTATGTACAACTTTATGCCTAAAACAATGTTACTAATGTATTTTGTGTGGTCTTAAATGTAAAGTCCTACAATCAGCAGTCTTTTTGCTTTTGTTCAGTGAATGCATCATCAGTAAGAATATTTGAATCAAAACCCTATTATTAGCCCTAATTAGAGTAGACCCATTGTATCAAGGGGATTGACCTATGTGTTTCCTCATTATTCAATAATTGTTTTAGTAGCTCTACTGTAACTGGAGGGCCTAAATACCTTGAAGGCACCAGATCCTGCCTGATCTTGTAAGCTAAGCAGGGTTGGCTCTGGTTAGTACTTGGATGGGAGACTACCAATGAATGTCAGGTGCTTAGGTTATATCTCAGAGGAAGCAACTGGTTAAACCACCTCTGAGTATTCCTTGGCTAAGAAAACCCTAGGGTAGGCGGGTGGAGGAAAAAGATGGCGACGAGGCAGCTGCTGCTGTAAAAAGCTCCCTCCTTAAAGTTTGCTTTTATTATCTTTGCATGGATAAAATCCTTTTAATTTCCTGGCTCAAACTTAGCAACAAATGTATCTAACAATATGTCAACCAAAGCTAAGAAAAGATCCTGGACCAGCCCTAGAAAAATGACAGAAGCTCCTGAAACTCTTAAAGCAGAGAAACAGAGGAGGATTGACACTTATCTTACTCCAGCAGATGTGTTGCAAAGTATGAGTAGCATTTCCACTGCTCCAGAACGCTTCTTGTCTCCTATGAAATTCATGGGGTTGCCATACGTCGATAAGCTACTTGAAGGTGCACGCATGCACGTGCGTACACACCCACACATCATGGAAACAAGATCCATGTGTGACTATCCCCTTCTAATAAATGAAGGACAAAGACTGATATAGCTTCTAGAGGGAAAGATGAAACAGACCTGAAAGTAGCAATCTGAATATCAAACAAGTGGTTACTTAGAAAAGTCAAGAGTGCAAAAGAGGTCTAAGTCCATCTATCTATCTTGTACTCCATGTTACCATCCACTGGTTACTTATTACATGTGTTGATGACTTTTACTGATAACATGGTTAAGAAGGCCTTCACTGATTCATGTCCACCTAGAAATAAATATTGTTGATTTCATTGGATCCTCTTTGGAACTAAGCAATAGCAATATAACACAGAGTTTAGTGCATGCAGGATGCAATCCTGTACATATTTACCTGAGAGAAAGCCCCATTAGCTCAACATGACCTATTTCCAAGGAGATATATACAGAATATTTCTGTTAGCCTCCAAGTGTTTATTCACTTGCCTGGGAAAATGTCTCGTACTAATTGAAAGTACGAGTTTAATTCTGAGTAGAAATGTATAGGATTGTGCTATAAATCAATGGTTAACTCTCCATTGAGTATGGCCAGTATTGCTTACAACTCCACCCTTAGATTCTCAGAATGAGAATTCTAGTGGAGACCTATTTCTAAAAGCAATGAAGTCTGAATGTGATAGGAGGATTCATTTTTCAGTATTTTTGGTGATGAAAGGCTATAGTGACTTCCCTTTTCTATATCCTTATTTAATAAGCCCATTGGCTGATGATTGTATTACTACTAGAAGACTTTTGTCTCTTCAAAATTCTATCTAAATCAACACAAACATTTCCCCCTGTTCATAAAGTGATTGAACTCAAGATTTTGGAATTCAGTTTAGACATGAATTATTCAGCACTTTCTTCTTTGTACATAGGAGGAAAAATACTTCGAGTTTCTACTCACTGTTCCAGTTAAATAGGAAACTGACAATGTAATTTTCTGACCAGCTATGTAGATTAGTATGTCCTTTCAAGGGAGGTACTGGCCTTAATTTACAGTATAGTAACCAAAATAAACAGCATGCCTAGCAGCAAGAGAAGTTTCATTTCTGGGTCTATTTCATATTCAAGGCATCCAAAGGAGAACCTATATTTTAAACGCCTAAGGTTCACTCAGCAATCAGGAAGACTTTTCTAGCATAAAGTAACGATTCTCCCAAATTTTGTCTTGATTATTTAGCAATTCTATTTCCTACCAAGTAAGTGTGCTGCCTGAATTTCAAGCTGTGCTCATTATCACATAACTATCTCTCAAATTATATCTTGGAAGCCTCATTGGTTAACCTTCTATCCTTTTGCTTGGCATTCAGCAGCTATGCTTAATTCATGGTGTTTTTTTCTATTATTAACTACAATGCAGTCTACAAAAAAAAATCTGGAAAAACTATATGTAAAGACACACAAAGTGAATGGCTGGGGACTAGACTAAAGTATCAGGATGATTTAAAAAAAAAACATTTTTATTTCCAAGCAAGTCATTTGTTCCACTGGTGGTACAAAGGGACAACTGGGGCCAAATTCCATCCCCACCTCTGCTTTCCCTAACTCTCTAACAGAGAAAAGGCTACAGCTCAGTGGATAAATGTGTGGTGTTAGATGCAGAAATCCAGAGATGAATCCCAGCCAGAACTTGGAAATAACTACAGGCATACCTCAGTTAACACAAAGCAGATGTGCTCCCAGGCCTCACTTCCTTAATGGAAACTTTGGTAACATGGAAAGAATAGGGGGTAGGTCCCTAAACAACAACAACAACAACAACAACAACACAAGAGCAGTTGAATAGGTTTCAGCAAACTTTTCATCCAAAGCTAACACATCAAGTAAGCCTTGCATAAGTAAATAGGAACATTGTCATGCTGCTAGAAACCACTTGAAAGCTTCTTCCAAAATCCATCCAGGGACAACTTTTTCTTTCACCAGCCTCCACCTTCCCTACGATTTCCATGTGTTTGGTCAAACTTATAGATCTATGCTCTGTTTTTAACATAGTAGGGGGAGATGGTCAGGCAGGCTTATCTGTTCTCCCCCTTTTGCATTTCATGTATGTTTAGTAGGGGATTCTGGAGGGAGATGCTGTTAACCTTGCTTGTTGTAGGCAGGCACACACAGCTACAGTAGGATTGGCTAGAGTAAAATCCTGCTTTTTGTCACCTTAAGCTTCTTTGAATTGTTTACTGCAGACACACTGCTCCAACCTGGCATTGAAAATCTATGTTTTTCCAGCCTTCCTTCACCATGCCGCCAATGCTGATGCTGCTAAAAACCTTCCAGCTGAACAGCAAATGAAAGAAATGGGGAGGAGGCTGGGCAGGCATGAAAAGACTTTGTAAAAAGGAGCTTCTTTGTCAGAGACTTTGTTGGTTGAGGTACGCCTGTAGTAACTTGTACAGTTGGACCCCCGTATCCACGGGGTATTGGTTCTAGGAGACCACACTGATAGCAAAATCCGTGGATAATAATGAACTCCCCCCCATCACCATTTCCCCCCCGGGAGCAATCCTGGGGGCAAAGGGAAGAGGGAGGCAGATCTCTCCTCCCCTCTCTTCGCCCCTGCATCACCATTTCTTCACTGGGAGTGATCCCAGGCAGCGATCCTGGGGGCAAAGGGAGAAGAGAGGCAAGATCTCTCCTCCTCCCCTCCCTCCCCCATCCCCCCCACTGTTGCCATCCACGGATAATAGAATCAGCAGATGGCAAATCAGCAGATGTGGGGGTGCTACTGTACTTCTGCAATAACTAAAACATAACTATGTAACATTGTAACTATGTAACTATAACATACTGAGGGATAACTTCACTCTGACTGTAGTGCAACTATAACTGTTTTAGCATAAAAAGGGAAATTGGGGAGTGGGGGAAAGAAGGAATGTACTTGCCCCTTTAGAACTAATTTATTTTAGCATGCCTTCTTGGTCTAGTGCACTGATATGGCTATAAGACTAGTAAAGGAATGCAAGTAAAGTAATAAAGAAGGAATGAGTGATTGGAATGTGGACTAGTGTTGTGTTGTGTGCCAAGAAACCATGGGCTCTGTTCAGGCCACTGACAATGAACTGGAGTTTGTGGATTATGCATACAAAGTATATGCCTAGCCAGGGCTGACATGTCAAGAGGGGTTAACAGAATATGTTATTTTTAACTGAAAATAACTTTAACTTTTCAAAGGATTCAAATGGAAAATGGAGTTCCAATTCTACTTGGCTTTCTAAGTATAGCGCTATAAATCAAAATCCATACATTCTGTTTGTGCTACCATTATCACTGCTATTTTGCAGTAAGGAAAGGAAGTGGCCATGCACCCTGATAATAGTGCCACCTGGTTTGCTTTTATTGTACAATATCAGCGTTCTTCAGTCGTTCTCCCATTCCGGTCCTGTGGGAGACAGTGGTAAATGTGAGTCTTTTGTTAACTGGAAAAATCTGTTAGCAAAAAGATCCACATTATCCTCCATCTCCCACAGGACCAGAATGGGAGAACAGCTGAAACATGGATGTCGTGCAATAAAGCAAGGTGGGGCGTGCTACTCTCAAGTTTCACTTCCATGTCCCTTCCTTCATGGGATAAGGCTCATGCAAGATGTGTGTGCCCTGTTACTTGCAGTTGCTCTGCGTGGTAGGTTTTGTAACCTCACAGCTACACCCCACTTCAGTTGATCTTGAACATAACACCTGGTTTCCTACTATATTGTGGTTTTTTAAGTGTCTGCTCTTCATACTCTGAGATGCAACAGCAATGGACTGTAAAATTAATATCAATTTTTAAAAGATGTGTCTTACAGGTCTGCAGATCATGACATTGCAGCTTTGGATCAGATTCTAGGAAGAAGATGTTTATGCTCTTAATTCTACTTCCTCTCTCTCTCTCTCTCTCTCTCTCTGTCTCTGGCGTTTCTTCGCAAACGAAGATTCGGGAAGGACTCATCCTGCACTTTCTGCAAGTGCGCTGATGACTAAAAAGGCCAATCCGAGATAAACAAGTCCAGTTGCAGAAAGCACAGCAGAAGGTCACCTTGGGTGATGTTTCCGGGTGGTGATTCTTTCTGCGTTGTCGTTTCTCTTCAAGACTTGTTCGGCGTGAGTTCTCAAATAAGGCTGCAGCATTGTGGATAGTGTGTCTCCATGCCTCCCGATGTGAGGCCATGGTGGACCATTGTTGGTGATCAATTTGGCCAAGCCTGAGATGTTTCTTCCAGATTAGTTATATAAATAGATGTCTTACTCAGGAAGTACAGTGAGCCCTCCCTATCCTTGGGCTAGCCATCTGTGGACTGGAGCATCCACAGATTGCTACACCCTATATGCATGCACCACCATTGAGTAATATGGGGTATAGCAATCTGGGGCTTGTGCATCTGTGTTTTTTTCCTATCCACGGGGGTGGGCGGAACTGAATAATGCCATTGTATAATGCCAGGTGTTGGATCAGATTGTATATGTTTTAGAAGTAGCACTAATAACTATCACTCCAGGTGAATAAGCAGAACTTTTTAAAAGGTAATATCAGTGTTGATTATATACTCCTAATGATACAAGTGACTAATATAGGCATGTGTGGGCAGAAAGGTTAATACAGTTTTTGGGTAGTTAACTTTTCTGGACTTACTTGCAGGGCTACCCATCTATGTTGTACAAATATTCTCTCTCTTGTCCTCTGTGAGAATACAGATAACATAGAAATACAAATGGTTTTCCTGAAGGTGCTTTACAGTCACTTTGATGCAAGTATAGTAAAGCTGCCAACACTTTCTGCCATGTTACTGGTCTACAGAATGGGATATATGGGGCACTTTCAATTGTATTAACAAGACCAGCATTTAAGCAGTCAGAAGTTTAATGTTAAGATGCAACTTCAGCACCTACACTTTTGCTAAGTGAGATGCATTTACAGCACTGTACGTACCACGTTAGGCCTTAGCATGGAATGGCAGGCTCATCTTTCAGGACAAAAATCATAGAGTTTGAGGGGGGAAAGTTGCTAACCATATGTAGTAACTGTACGTTTTTCTGTACAGTTTCATTTTTTGAAAGACAATGCCTGGGAGAGGCATTGATGAGGCTGCTCAGAGGATTTATGGGGTACAGGACAGATAGGGTGCTGTGGAGGGCTGTTGAGAACATTATGGTAAAGTCAAGGAAACGGCAGTGATGCACATAGCTGCTGATGGAGGGGACTATTGGTTTGTAAGTACCTAGACAAATCACCTCTGTTGCATTCCTCCCTGCCTAGTCAACCCTGGGAACTGGACTGCATACCTGAAGATTGTGGTTTTGGATCCTTTCCTGTCCTGCATCTTATGAACATTTCACATTGCAAAATCATAGCAATCTTGAACCTCTTTAGCTGCCATGGCTCGTTCCTATGTAATCCTGGGATCTGTAGTCTGGTGAAGTACTTTACAAATCCCAGGATTGCATAGGATGGAGCCATGACATCAAAACTGGAATCAAAGTCCTATAAGATTTTACCAGATGCAGCAAATAAGGTGTCATAAGGATGCCTAATGACCATGAAAGGGTGTGAGTACCAGACAACTTCGCCCTTTTGCGATCATATCTGGTTAAAAACCTGTTCCTTTTTATTGGTGGCCCAAGCCTTCAAAATTGCTCTCTCTTAGTGATTTGTTGCCAGCATTGCTGGCATTTGAATCTACGCATCGTTCTACTCACATGAATGCAGCGTCAATGGGCAAACACTTCCGGTCAAGATCGTGACAGCCAGGTAGGGTACACTCTTTTTATGACACCCCCCCCACAGGTACTTGGAACTTTTTAAGTGTGTGTGTGTGTTTGTGTTAACTTTTTGTGTCTTTCTTTTACTTTTATTTTTAAATTTCCCACGCAAGTGTCTTCTCGTGAGATTCGCTGAGATCTTAAACCAGGAAGTGAAGGGATCCGTTCACTCCCTGTTAGTTCCTGTGAAGCCTCTTTTGCATGAGCAAGGTAAGGTCTGGTGGGGGTAAAGTTCTTTTGCCAGCATAAAAACCAGAATTTATGCCAGCAAAAGAACTTTTCAGGAGGGTCTGATAAAGTCCAAAATAGTGTAGTGTGAATATGCCCTATGTCTTTCTATATACAAGCATGTACAAGTTGGAGTTGCAGATGTCAAAGGCAGTGATGCTATTCTGCCATGCATCCTAGATCAATGGGCCCTTAGCAAGCCTGGCATATACTTTCATTTCTATGCATAGAATTTTTTCCTATATTTTCTCCAGACTAAATTCCTCAGATACCTTATGCTCAGTAATCTGTGTGCATTTCATCATGAACCAGACAATTAGAAACACATTTCTGCAGATTTTCTTTCTTTCTTTTTTATTCTTTATATTCTGATCAGAGAATCAATATAGCCTGGAGCCCAATTAGCCCTGGTGGCACAGTGGTTAAATGCCAGTACTGCAAGCCACCATGTTGCAAGTTCGATTCCAGCGGGCTCCAAGGTTCACTCAGCCTTCCATCCTTTCGTAGGTTGGTAAATTGAGTACCCGGCTTGTGGGGGCAATTAGCTAACACACATTAGAAACTGTTTAATGCAGTGTAGATGTGTAAATAGCTATTGCTTAAAACAATTTGTAAGCCGCTCTGATAGCCTTGAGGCTGAAGAGCGGGGTATAAATAAATAAATAAATAAATAAATAATAAAGTTTAAAAAAATCTTCACATTTTGACCAGAAATAACCTTATGTTGATGTTATGGTTAAATAATTTCTACTAGAGTGTCACCTTCCAGCTCAATAGGAATTTATTACTTGATTAAACATAAGCTGAGGAGAAGTTAGTCAAGCCATCAGATAGTCGCCAAGGAATAAATGTATATAATTTATAGTATCATAGAAAGACATTATGCTTAGAGTTAAAACAACAACAGTGAAACAAGTCAAAGCTAAAATTCTTCACTTACTTGTTATCTATATGGCCCTTTTAGCGCAATTAAACTCATTTAGCTGCTTTGTATCTATCCATCTGTTTTTAGTGGATAACCAGGGTGCAAATATAAAAAATAAACAATGACTTAATAAATCTAGTCAATGGAATTGGGAAGCACCAGAAGGGCCATCTAGTCCAAGTCTGACCAGTACAGGAATCCATAGCTAAAGTACCCCAAGAAGGTGACTCTAACCTCTGTTTAAAATTTTGAATGAAGGGAAGTTTACCACCTTCTGATGTAGTCTATTCACAGTTGAAAAGCTCTCATGTTCAGGAAGTCCTTACTAATTGAAATTGCTTTTCTTGTAATTTGAATCTATTGGTTATATTCTTTCCTTCTGGCCTTCTGGAGCAGCTAAATGGTCAAAGCTTGCTCCTACCATGTACCTGACAGTCATGTAGATATTTAAAGATGGCTATTATATTATCCCTCAGTCTTCTCTTCTTCATGCTAAGCATACCCAACCCTCCTAAGCTGTTCCTCATAGAACAGCTTGGTTTTGTTACCTGCCCTGACACCCCCACCTTCCAATAATTCATCAATTGGCTATATTTCATAATTTGGCTTATTATTTGGCCTTCCACATTGTTGGTAGTAGACCAGGGCTTCCCAAATGCAAGGACTCAAGGTGTGTTCAGAATACCCAAGGAAGAGGTCATTCCAAATTCCCAAAGAGACATGCCTGGGTAGCAATTATGCGGGACCCCCCCCCCACCCTTGGACAGTGAGTTAGGGTGGAAATGTGCTAATTCTCCTGGATGTACCTGGAATCAAGTCATTCACTAATTCAATCAAGAGGCTGGAAAACTCTTTACTCTGCAGATTGGTTTTCCTTTACACCTCTCTCCTCAACAATAGAAGTTTGCCTGGCACCCATCAGTCTTAATGTCTCAGCCATTAGCGATCGTTAACATAATCGGAGCTTCCATTGTCTAACTGTGGGAAACTCCATTTAACATTGTATTCCACTCATAACACCCCTTCAGAGGGAATGTCAAGCATACATATCACCCCAAAATACAGACAAAGTGTGCTCAGTTTCCTAGAGTCACTCTGTTGGTTTGCTGTGTCACCTGGTGCACATAGCAGTACTTCTTCTCTGCACAAATCTCTGCTCTTCAGACAGGTATAGTAGAACCCAGCATCCCAAAGTCTATTCCTCTATCCCAATACTTCCTCCTATTCATCACTAGCCTTGTGTGATTGCTTGAAGCCTGAGTGTTGGTGTGAAAGCCTCCCAGATTATTTTTCAATAAAAAACATTTTTATTTAATTTCCTGGCTGTGAGTCTAGTCAGTTAGTACCAATATATATAGGTCAAAAGTTCCCATAATTAACCGGCCTCTTGCTGCCATATTGAGCTAATTAAAATTCCCCATATTAATATCTGGTCATGAGTGGGTTCTTCACAGACTCCCAGTAATTTAGTTTCCAGACCCTTTACCATCTGAGTCACCCTTCTCTCGAGACATTCCAGATTGTTCATATACTTCCTAAACTATGTAACCCAGAATTCCAGGTGAGGTTGGCCAAAACAGAATACAGTAGTATTATTACTTCCTTTGATCTGGACACTATAGTTCTATTGGTGCAGCCTAGAATTGCATTGGCTTTCTTTGCAGTCAAAACACACTGTTGACTCATGTTAAGTTTGTGTCCTATTAAGACCCCATAGATTCCTTTCTCATGTATTGCTTTCACGCCATACTAAAACTGCACACCTGATTTTTCCCACCAAAATGTAGTCTGTTCCTTTTATTCCTATTGAAACTAATTTTGTCAGTATTGGCACATTTCTAATAAATCTGTAAAAGTAATCTTGAATCCTAATGACATTTACTACAGACTGCAGGTATCACTGAAGATTTGATGATCAAGTCCACTTTCCTTCTTTCAAGTAATATATAAAAATGTGGAACAAAAATGGGCCCAGGAGAGAACCCTGTGACACCCCTCCGCCATTGTCATGCCTGTCCAGAATTGATGTGCATTCTGAGTTTGTCAACTAGTTACAAATCGATGTAAAAGTAGTATTGTCTAGCCCACATATTACCAGTTTGTCTGCAAAATATCATGCAGGACACTTTCAAAAGCCTTAGTGAAATCAGAATCCCCTACATTACTGAGTTTCCCTCATCTTCAAACTATATATCAAAATGAATTTCAACAGGGAGAAATGTAGAGTACTACACTTAGGCAGGAAAAAAAATGAAATGCACAGATATAAGATGGGGGACACCTGGCTTGATAGCAGTGCATGTGAAATGGATCTAGAAGTCTTAGTGGACCACAAGCTGAACATGAGTCAGCAGTGTAATGCAGCAACCAGAAAAGCCAATGCGATTCTAGGCTGCATCAATAGGTGTACAGTATCTAGATCAAGGAAAATAATAGTGCCATTCAATTTTGCTTTGCTCAGGCCTCTCCTGGAATAGTATGTCCAGTTATGGGCACCACAATTCAGGAAAGATCTTGACAATTCAAGGAGGATGTTGTCCAGAGGAGGGCAATCAAAATGGTGAAAGATCTGGAAGCTATGCCTTATGAGAGTGGCTTAGGGAACTGGGCATGTTTAGCCTGGAAAAAGAAGGTTAAGCAGGGACATGATAGCCATGTTTAAATATTTGAAGGGATATCATACTGAGGATGGAGCAAACATGTTTTCTGCTTCTTGGGAGATTAGGACACGTAACAATGGACTCAAACTACAGGAAAAGAGATTCCACTTAAACATTAGGAAGAACTTCCTGATAGTAAGAGGTGTTAGCAGTGGAATACACTGCCTTGGAGTGTGGTGGAGTCTCCATCTTTGGAGGTTTTTAAACAGAGGCTGGATGGCCATCTATAGGGAGTGCTTTGATTGTGTGTCATTGCATGCAGGGGGTTGGACTAGATGGCCCTTGTGGTCTCTTTCAACTCTATGATTCTAACACTATGAAAAGAAAGAGATGCATTTGGTTCTTCATGGTCTCAGGTTCAGCTGTCTAAGATCCTTGGGGATGCAGATATTGAAGCTTCTGAAGGCCTTCTTTCTTCAAAGTAAGCAGCAGCAGAAGAGAAATAAATACTAATGTTATCTATGAACCCCAGAACAGGAGTGGGGATGTGTGGGGGAGTGAAGCCCCGTCTAAGGCTAGGCTAGGTTCAGCCCCCTGCCTCCCTGAAATGTTCAGGCACCAGTGATCAGGACTTCTGTTCATTTGAGCCTACTGAGGAAGGAACAATCAGAATTGCCTTAGTTTATAGTTACTAGCTGGACCCGGCGTACCATACGCCATTAAAAAACTCTGCCCCCTGCCACGCCTCCTCTGCTTGTTCTGCCCCATGCCACCCCTCCTCCATATGTTCTGCCCCCTGCCACCTCCCCTCTGCTTGTTCTTCCCCCTGCCACCCCTCCTCTGTTTGTTCTTCCCCCACCACCCCCTCCATTTGTTCTGTCCCCTGCCATCCCCTCCGTTTGTTCTCCCACTGCCACCCTCCTCTGTTTGTTCTGCCCCTGCCAAACCTCCTTCATTTGTTCTGCCCCCCTGCCACCCCTCCTCCATTCACTCTTCCCCCCTGCCACCCCCTTTACTTCTTCTGCCCCCCTCCACGTGTCCTACCCCTTGGCCCCCACCCCCTGCACTCCAGCACACACCACATCTGCCCCCAAGATACTCCCTCTCCCTCTCCGGTGGCCATGTTTGGAATCTACAGGGTCCCACCCCCAGTGTACTGATTCGCTGCCCAACAGACCTGTGATTGGTTGGTCAGGTCCCTAATCAGCCAATCAGCACACTGGAAATGGCAACATACCCAAGAGAATTTATATATATATATATATATATATATATGTAAAATTCTATATATTATCTATATATATTATAGATAGATAGATAGATAGATAGATAGATAGATAGATAGATAGATCTTTGCATTTGCTTAATAGGGTCTTATATATTTTCTCCCTTTCCTTGATATACAGTATTAATTTAATGCTGTACTTTAAATAATTTTATATTTCATTTTTTATTTTGCCATTGTCTTCATGGTAGTCTCATTAACTGCTTTAGTTGGCAATGGTATTATTATTCAGTGCATTTGTGTGTTTACACTGTTTTGTAAAAATGTGCATGTAAACATGCAAACTCCATAATGATCTACCTCCTGGGCTTGAACTCCCCCACCTCAGAAACAGTGTTGAGGTCCCTGATGCCATCTGAGAAAACAACAACTATGATTAGGAAAAGTTTATTCCTGCCTGTTTGAAGCTGTGGTATCTAACAACACAAATCCTGTTAACGAAAACATATCTCCATTATAACACCAGTCATTATGGAAGACAATTTTCTGTAGCAAGTTCTCATCAGCAAGATAAATTGTCTGTGACACATTCATGTCAGCATGCATAAACTGAGTTTGTTTGTTTTTTAAAAAATTACATAGCCTTTACATTTTGGCAAAATGTAACCTGTGAATTGTTTGAAGGGGCGGCACCCAAAACCAAATAAATCCATTAAAAGGAGGGGGTAGAAGTGAACTTTGTTGATTTGCTGATACTTTTATAAAGGATAATTGCTGATTCATGCTGCAACCATAAACTGTACTTGAGAAAACAATGGCCATGAGTGGGTAATTCCAACTAGAATAGGCTCATTGAAACAATTGTATGATGAGTCAACACTTAGGTAAATCCTGCCAATTCAATGACCCACTCTAGTTGAAACTAGCAACGGGACTGAGGTTAAACTTTAGAACCTGCCTTCCACTGGTGGAAGGTCTCTGCTCACAGAAGGTGCTCCAGTCCATATTCACAGATCCATATCCTCCTCCCGGTTCACCTAATTTAGACACCCAGCCCTTTGTCTAGCATAACATGAGGGCTAGAGGGGTAGCAGGGAAGTGCTTTTCCACCAGCCCAGTTGAATGTGGATCCAGACCCTTGTCTGGTTTTCAAATTTGTCTTATCCCATTCAACCTTCTTTTTCTGTGCAGCAACAATTGATGCAGCATCATGGCTATTCTGTTCTTTGTATGATATAGATTGTGCATGTTTTCAAACATTCCAGAGTAAAATCTGATATTTTGTATGTGTGTGGTGCATACCCTCCAACTGTCCCCGGAACAGTCCTTGTCATCCCACTTTTTAGGCCACTTTTAAAATGTCCCAAGTTTCTCTCTCTTTTTCCCACTTTCCTCTTTGTCCTCAGCTTACTTCAGTTGCTGCAAGTAGTTTGCACTCAATTAACTCAGCAGGGGCGGGGGAAGAGAGGAGAGGCTGAGGAAGAATCTTGCCCTCCCCTGGCTATTCAGGCAAGAGCACACTGCTGCAGCCCCTTCTACCTTGTGTGTTCTCCCTCATTAATGACTTCTGCCATTTTGACCACACTCTGATGTTGCTTGGCCACATGTGTTCCAATTTCCATCTGTTAAATGTCAGAGGGTATGATAGTGTGCTTGTATGGTGTGCTTTCATACATGTACACATACACACACGTGCACATGCACACACAGACAACTTTATTATGGACTTTAATAAAGTTATATCATGTGAACCACATATATCACATCATTAAAACACTTTACAATATACTGTATTAAAAATCCTGATATTCAAACTGAGACAGGTGGAAGAAGGGTGAAACAAATAATAGTAGAGACCTGAGTTTGGCTCAGGTAATCGATAAAAATAGCAATACCATCTGTTTACGTGAACACTACCTTCACTTAGAGGACCGATTAACATATCAGAAATCATTCCCATGAAATCTTAGAACAGCCCATCATATATAGAAAATGGAAGCAAGTGTAGTTACTGCCCATTAGAGGAAAGGTCAGATAGACATGAAGATAGTGAAAGGAAGTAGGAATAGTTGTTCGTTTCAGATATTTTTTTTTACTGAGGAATAACCCATTATGTGTTCTCAACAATAGATTATATACATATACAGTTTTCTAAATTGAAATCAGGAGATACAGCAGGGAAATAACTGTAATGTCACCAGTGGTAGTGCTCATTCCCATGACATTACACCAACACAAACTGTGAATCCAGGAAGCAACAGTCTGTTTTCTTGGGTAGTGAAACAGCACTGAGATGTAGCACCACAGTCTGGTTGGATTTTCTTAATATGTGTTTCTGCTAAAACTGCATTTCAGTACATAATCAGAGATAATAATGTTAAATCACATCTTTCCATTTCCCTGTGTTCTGCTAGTAGAATAAATCCAAAAAACCAAACCTCAGCATTAGGACTTATTTTTCCTCTTGATCTTTTCAGCTTTCTTTAAAGCCAAGAGAAATTGAGGGGGGAATAGAAGCCTCCATTGTGCTTAATCCAAACTGCAGTTGTTTAAAATGAAAAGCTGAACTGCAAGTCCTAGACATTTATGGTCAAAAATAAACAGGATATTTATGTTAGCCATAGGGTACAATTGTTTAGGAAATGAATCAGCTAGCACATTGGAGACTCACTGGAGGGATATGGCAGAAGCTTCTATAGGTTACAGCCTAATGAGCCACAAATTCACAGCCATGTCACATAATATATGATTAGCCAAGGCGAATAAGCATGTTCAAAGGATAGTCTTTGATGTACTGATGTGGACATCAGCCTGCACTTTTAAAATCTCTTCTTGTCAGAGCTGGGAAGTTGCAAATAGCTAGTTACTTGTAATTAATGCCTTTTTGGAATAACAGAAGCATAACTAAATTACATTATGCTTGTAATTTAACAATGGCCTAAATCCTACTGTTAGTCCATACTACAGTAGACCTGTTGAGCCAGTGGAATTTATCTATAAAGATTATCACACTACATTGTTATTCTGCTCTGGCTGCCTCCTGTGGAATCCTGGGATTTGAAGTTTAGGGAGGGGCATTTAGCATTCTCAGCCAGAGAGCTCTTAGGCCTCACTAAACTACAAACCCCAGAATTCCACAGGAGGCAGCCAGAGCAGCTAAAATTGAATAATAGCACTATAACAGTGTAGTGTGATAAAGTCCTATGTGTTGACTCAGTATTGAACAATTGATTCAATGAGTTTACTCTAGTTGGGACTAGCCAAGAGATATTGTCATTCATTTTGTGGTAAAACTGTACATTTTAGTTACATTTATAACCATAGATGTGTGGCATTACTAAATAGTGGACAGATATATCATATAGTTGAATATGCTGCCTCAGAGTGTGGTGGTCTCCTCCTTTGGAAGTTTTTAAACAAAAACAGACGCTGAATGGCCATCTGTTGGGAGTGCTTTGATTGTCTATTCCTGCAAGGCAGGGGGTTGGACTTGACGGCCCTCATGGTCTCTTTCAGCTCTATGATTCTATGGAGATTATCAGACAAGTCCTCTCCATTGACGCCCCCTTGTCGTGGGAGAGAGGCTTGCGTACCCTAATGATGTTTTGAGCTATGCTGGCGGTGGCATAATAGCCACTGGTAGGGTCTCCCATGCCAGACAGGTCAAAACCGAAGGGTCTGACAAAGAGCGTCAAAGGGCAGGATGGGCTCTCTAGCCTTGTGGCAACCGTCCTAGGAGAAGGAAAACTCCAATCCCAAACCCGGGCAGATGGTGCTCGTCCAACCCTGTAAGGTCAACCATCTAAGAGAAGGAAACTCTAATCAAACCTACGGCCCGAGGACCTCACTGCCACGTCCATGCTTGCAAGGCCACGGCAGATGAATCTCTGGTTTAAAGGGTGAGGCCAGTTCTGTGCACGCTGCGCTCCACCAGAAAAATCCATTGCACAGGCTCGAAGGACAAATCCAGTTCCAAAAAAGCCCTGTAGCGACTGGCGAGGGACGAAACCGGCAGGTGTAAAGATGCACTGGAAGCCGCAGCCCCAACCCTGGATGCAGGCGGTTCAGGACATTGGTCGCTCAAGCCTGACCCGGGAGATGACAGTCTTGTTCGGCAGCATTCTGAACGACCAAGCAGCCTTTTTTAAGGAGAGCACTGCTTGCTCCATATGGAGAGGGGCCTAGAAAAGGTGGCCTAAAGAAAGCTCATCCCCAACTACCTAGTTGGCTAGCCGTGGCCAACGGGAATCTTCTGATGCGGTCAAACCAAGGCAAAGAAACAAAAGCACACACCGGCCTCCAAAGGTGTAAATAAACTGACACTTGCATGCTGGAACATCAGAACCATGCAAGACTCTGAAGATAGTGGATGGCCTGAGCGTCGTTCTGCCCTAATAGCCCTTGAACTATCACGGCTTAATATTGACATCGCTGCTCTTAGTGAAGTTCGCTTCCATGAGGAAGGCAGCCTTAAAGAACATGGCGCCGGCTACACACTTTACTGGTCTGGCAAACCCAAAACCGAAAAACATCTGTCAGGAGTAGGCTTTATGATTAAAAACTCCATTGCCTCCAAACTCGAAACCTTGCCAACAGGACACTCTGATCGCATTATTTCCTTACGCCTCCCACATGTTGTTCTCTTTAGTATATATGCCCCAACTATGCAAGCCGACCCTGTAGAGAAAGACAAATTCTACACAGACCTACGCCAACTCATACAAAAAGTCCCTGTAGAAGATAAAATTATTATCCTTGGTGACTTCAATGCCAGAGTAGGAAAGAACTCCGAAGCCTGGAAAGGTGTCTTAGGCAAGCATGGTGTTGGAAATTGCAATGATAACGGACGCCTCCTGCTAGAGTTCTGTGCAGAACAACAGCTGACTATTACAAACACAATCTTTCAGCAGAAAGATAGCTTGAAGACAACCTGGATGCATCCCTGATCCAAACATTGGCACCTCATTGACTATGTTCTAGTCCGTCAGAGAGACATTCGTGATGTCCGTCATACACGAGTGATGCCCAGTGCAGAATGCCAAACAGATCATCGCCTCGTCAGATGTAAACTAAATCTTCATCTTAAGTTCAAACCTAAGAGGGGTGGCATCTTAAAGAAGAGACTCCAAGTCAACAATCTTCAACAAGCTACCATGAGAGACAACTTCCAGGCAAATCTACAAACGAAACTTGAAGACCATCCTACAGATCCTTCTCCTATAGTGCTTTGGCAACATATCAAAAACAGTATCCTCCAGTCTGCAGAAGAATCCCTTGGCTTCTCCCACAAGAAAAATCAAGACTGGTTTGATGAAAACAACCAAGAGATCCAGGAGCTGTTGGCAAGGAAGAGAGCTGCTCACCAGGCATACCTCGCCCAGCCAACCTGTCATGTAAGAAAAGCAGCTTTCCGCCTCACATGTAGTAAACTACAACAAAAACTCCGAGACATGCAGAACAAGTGGTGGATCAATATAGCAGAAAAGACACAATGCTGTGCAGATCTGGGTGATCATAGAGGATTTTATGAAGCTCTTAAAGCAGTGTTATCAGGTCCAAAGCTCCTTATACAGTACAGATGGTCAAACATTAATTACTGATAAAGCCTCCATCCTAAATCGTTGGGCTGAACATTTTCAAAGTCTCTTTAGCGCCAACCGAGTAGTCCAAGCCTCAGCTATCCAATATATGATACAAAAACCAATGAAAAATGAATTGGACATAGCTCCCACTTTGGAAGAGACCCTTAAAGCCATACAGCAGATGAAAAATGGCAAGGCAGCTGGGATTGATGGAATCCCACCTGAAGTTTGGAAACACGGAGGTCATGCACTCCACGAAAAATTCCACGAATTCCTTGTGAATTGCTGGGAAAAAGGGGAACTGCCATCAGACCTCCGAGATGCAGTCATCATCACCCTGTACAAGAAAAAAGGAGCAAAATCCGATTGCTCAAACTATCGAGGCATAACACTGCTCTCTATTGCTGGAAAAATCCTTGCAAGGATACTCCTGAACAGGTTAGTTCCTGCTATTGCAGAAGAACTTCTCCCTGAAAGCCAATGTGGCTTCAGAGCCAATAGGAGCACTACAGACATGGTATTTGCCCTTAGGCAACTGCAAGAAAAATGTAGGGAGCAGAACAAGGGTCTCTATGTAACATTTATCGACCTCACCAAAGCCTTTGACACTGTAAGTAGAAAAGGTCTGTGGCAGATCCTGGAAAGACTAGGATGTCCCCCCAAATTCCTTAAAATGATTATCTTGCTACACGAGGGACAGCGTGGTCAAGTCAGATATGGCGATGCTCTTTCAGAGCCCTTTCTAATAACTAATGGAGTGAAGCAAGGTTGTGTTCTTGCACCAACTTTATTTACAATCTTCTTTAGCACGATGCTCCAAAGGGCTATGGCAGAGCTTGAAGAAGACGACGGCATCTATATACGCTACCGTACTGATGGTAGCTTGTTTAACTTAAGCCGTCTGAGGGCTCACACTAAGACTCTAAACTATCTAGTCCGTGAGCTGCTCTTCGCCAATGATGGTGCCCTTGTTGCCCACACAGAAGTAGCTCTGCAGCGCCTAACATCCTGCTTTGCAACAGCTGCAGAGCTGTTTGGGCTAGAAGTCAACCTGAAGAAAACAGAAGTTCTTTACCAGCCTGCACCACAGGACGAACACCACCATCCCCACATTGCCGTCGGAAAATCTGTGCTCAAGTCCATTCAGCAGTTCACCTACCTGGGAAGCATCATCTCCTCAGATGCCAAGATTGACAAAGAGATCGATCACAGATTAGCAAAGGCATATAGTGCATTTGGAAGACTTCACAAAAGAGTCTGGAGCAATAAACACCTGAGGCAAAGCACAAAAATCAGTGTGTATAGAGCCATCGTACTGTCTATCCTCCTTTATGGATCTGAAACATGGGTCACCTATCGCCACCACCTACGACTCCTCGAGCGCTTTCATCAGCGCTGTCTACGCACAATCCTAAATATACACTGGACTGACTTTGTGACGAATGTTGCTGTCCTTGAGCAAGCAGGGATCACCAGCATTGAGGCCATGATATTGAGAACACAGCTGCGCTGGGCAGGGCACGTTTCTAGGATGGAGGACCATCGCCTCCCAAAAATACTACTGTACGGTGAACTCACCATGGGTCAGCGTAAGAGGGGCGCTCCAAAAAAGCGATACAAAGACTCCCTGAAACAACATCTCAGGCTTGGCCAAATTGATCACCAACAGTGGTCCGCCCTGGCCTCACATCGGGAGGCATGGAGACGCACTATCCACAATGCTGCAGCCTTATTTGAGAACTCACGACGAACAAGTCTTGAAGAGAAACGACAACGCAGAAAGAATCACAACCCAAAAACATCACCCAAGGAGACCTTCTGCTGTGCTTTCTGCAACCAGACTTGTTTATCTCGGATTGGCCTTTTTAGTCATCAGCGCGCTTGCAGAAAGCGCGGGATGAGTCCTTCCTGAATCTTCGTTTGCGAAGAAAAGCCAGAGATCAGACAAGTGCCTTAAAATGTTACCATGGCACTATATTTTACAGCGTTCATGTTCTGGCACAATGTCACATATTTTTATATGCTCCCGTGATAACGATACAAAAATGCCCCAAGAATCCAGCAGTATGAGCACTCATGCCTCTTACTTTCACATTTCTCCATGAACATTATTTCACCATGTTTCGTGAGAAGACACAAGTGCGCTAAAAAGCCCCCAAACACCAAAAGTAAAAAAAGAAAACATTCAGAAAAGCACAGGAACTCACTTAGAAACTTGCAAGCAAGACAGGGAGGTTCATAAAAAGAGTGTATAGTACCTAGTTTTCCCATTTGCACCTGGAAGTGTTCTGGTAGGACCGCCCAATGATGCTGGAATTACGCCGGCAGAGCAGGGCACCTTGTCTCATGCACACTAAAAACTGGAACACAAAACGCTCTGTGAGATCAAGTGTCAACTTTTCCCTGACAATAAAAAAAGAACTCCATTGTAACAGGAGCATAACGCTTGAATAACGCTGGGACACAATGTTGTCTGATAAGGAAGCCCTTTTGAGATCTCATGGCATCATTATAACACTGTTTTTTACACAACTGATAATCTCCCATGATTCTATGAAGTGCTTGTGCTGTGCCTCCAGTTCTGCTGTGGGTGTTGCAGCAACAACAAGGTGGCTGGCAGAAGAGTGTGTTTTGTACTACGGGCCAATGGCATGTGCCATTCAGATTTTTTAAAATAAATAAATAAAATGAACTAAAAGGAATGATTGTCTATGTGCTTTTGAGAAATAGGGAAGAATTTCCCTTTAGAAATCATGACTATAATAGTAGTATAATTACTTTTGAGCCTTGGAATTATAACAGCCCAGAGATTGTAAGTGGTCAAATGCACTCTTGTATAAATCATACACCTAAAAAAATGTCTCTAGCCTCCGGGCTATGCCTAAAATACAACAGAAATGCATTGCTACAGGATTTAGAATAATGACAAAAATGTTAATAATTGTTTTTCATATACACTTGAAGGTAGCAACTGCCAAGCAAGAATATTTTAAGTTCACTGAAACCTGCACACATTGTATTCAGGAACTGGGCAGCGGAATACAGTATTACTAGAAAGCACATTCATTTTGCTTCTCTGGTTCAGTTTCATGCGGTCTTTTGTATCACATGAATTGCCTGTATTGACATAAAGTGTAACACATACTTTCCAACTGCCATAGATAGATCAGGATGACCTGGGTTAATCCTCTGCTAGCCTAGTTTCTTAGCTGGTGTTAAAATGTCTCACTTTCACCCTCCTGGCCACTGTCTTGTGCAAAAATTTGCACTTAACTCAGCAAGAGGGAGAAAAGAGGAATGGGCAGAGTTGTGCCCTTTGCAGTAGGGTCAGGACAAGAGCAAGAGTAAAAACAAATGTTGATAAAGCCTCTCATAACTTTGGAAAAGAACAGTCTGTGATGTGTGACCCTAAATAGCATCCTGAAAAAAGGAAAAGGAATAGACACACCTGGTAACAAAGAAGGGTGAGAGCCCTGCCAAATAAGAGTTGCTTTCTTTGATGTGAACCCATTTAAATTGCAGCACCTCTGGCTGCTTCTCAAGCAATGTCTCACAGACATACAGATTTCCTCCACCTCTAATTTCTCTACAATAGAATTACAAAGAAGTATTCCTGCTTTGAAAATATTTTTTTTCTTCTTTTCCATTCTGATCTTTGTTGGATTTTGAGATTTGCATAAACATTACATTTAAGGCTGAAATTTACTGGTTGTCTTCTCTCCAACTCCCTTGTTCATGATTTACCAATATTCTGTGTGTTCCAGAATCATAGGAAAGAAACTGAAATGTGTAGGGTTCCAGTACTGTGGAGTTAGAACTTTGCAAGAGATTTATGGGTGGCATAATTTTGAGTCTTTCTGTAGAGTAATATTCTAGTCACATTAACAAAACAATCATGTAATAATAATAATAATAATAATAATAATAAAATTTATTTATATACCGCCCTTTGGTAATCCAATCAGGGCGGTTCACATTAAAAAACCATACAGTAAAACAATATACTCCCTTCCCCCCCTTAAAAATTTATTAAATCAATTACAAATTAAAACAACAATTAAAATATTTGATAAAAACACATACCTACATTTGGCAATAACAGTAGGTCCCCAGCAATATCCAGTTCTGTTAACAAAGGAGGCTGTGGGGACTCTCCTGAAAGGGGGGGGGGTTCCCGAGGCTAGGATAATCTATTCTGGAAAGGCCTGCCAGAAGAGATCCATCTTGACAGCCTTTTTGAAGCTGTCCAAAGATGTCAATTGATGGATCTCATCCGGCAGGCCATTCCATAGTTTGGGGGCGACAACAGAAAAAGCCCTCTGAGAGGTAGCCGAAAGCCTCAACTTTTGAGGCTGCAGCAAATGCAGTACATTTGAGTCAATGTACATATTGACTCAGAAGTCTCTCTCTCTCTCTGGCTTTTCTTCGCAAACGAAGATTCAGGAAGGACATATCCCATGCTTTCTGCAAGCGTGCTGATTACTAAAAAGGCCAATCCGAGATAAACAAGTCCGGTTGCAAAAAGCACATCAGAAGGTCTCCTTGGGTGATGTTTTTGGGTTGTGATTCTTTCTGCATTGTCATTTCTCTTCAAGACTTGTTCGGCGTGAGTTCTCAAATAAGGCTGCAGCATTGTGGATAGTGTGTCTCCATGCCTCCCGATGTGAGGCCAGGGCGGACCACTGTTGGTGATCAATTTGGCCGAGCCTGAGATGTTGTTTCAGGGAGTTTTTGTATCGCTTTTTTGGAGCACTCCTCTTACGCTGACCCATGGCGAGTTCACCGTAGAGTAGCATTTTTGGGAGGCGATGGTCCTCCATCCTAGAAATGTGCCCTGCCCAGCGCAGCTGTGTTCTCAATATCATGGCCTCAATACTGGTGACCCCTGCTTGCTCAAGGACAGCAACATTCGTCACATAGTCAGTCCAGTGTATATTTAGGATTATGCGTAGACAGCGCTGATGGAAGCGCTCAAGGAGTCGTAGGTGGTGGCGATAGGTGACCCATGTTTCAGAAGTAAGCCCCAATGAAGTATGTGGGATATTAGAATACAGTGAGCCCTCTGTATTCACGGATCCTGTATCCACAGATTCAACCATCCATGGCTTGAAAATATCCCCCCACAAAAAAATCTGAAAAGCAAAGCTTGATTTTGCCATTTTAGAAGAGGGATATCATTTTACTACACCATTGTATATAATGGGACTTTGAGCATCCACAAATTTTGGTATCCACAGGGGTTCATAGAACCAAACCCCAGCAGATACCAAGGACCTGTTGTACATGATTTATTTATAAGACTGTGGTTCCCCCCTCCCCAACTAAATGTTTCTTAACTAATTTAATTCCATTTGCTGGAGCTAACAGGATGTGCATTATTTTACCCCACCCACCCCATTTCTATGCAAACAACAACCTTATACAGTATGTTAAGCTAAGAGATTATGACTGGTTAAAGTTGACCACATGAGTGCTATGTTATGGGGAAGCTTGGATTTGATCTGATATATAAAGTACATTGTGCAGAAGGTGGATGTGAACTCAGAATTCATGTAGTGAAAAATGTGATTTGATGTGATTTTTAGCATTTTTGAGCATCAGGGATAAATGTCTGTTAAAGGCATTTTGATATTGTATTATACTGTATAACACAGAGACATCTGGCATGCACAGAGAGAGAGAGAGAGAGGGAGGGAGAAAGGACTTTATCAGACGTATCAAATACAGCATCATTGTCAGGTGGTAGTGCACACAGGAACCTAAACAGCTAAACAGGTCCAGGCAGCTAAAAATAAACAGCAGAGTGTTGTTCCTTCAGGCATCAGAATAAAGGCAAAGACACAGGCTTTGTGTCTAAAATAAACTTCTCTTTACTTGGGCATAATGAAGAGTATATACAGATATATACAGCATACAAGAGAAAACATTTTCACACATTGAGGTCTAAAACAGAACTGCTCAGTTCAACTCTACAGGAAAAACTAAATACCTAGCTCAGCAGAGTTCCTAGCACCTCCCCAGTCAGCTCTGCACCAGAGCTAGAGCTCATCAGTATTGATACATTTGCAACTGCCACTAGTCTCCAGATCTGTGCACACTGTTTGCTACATCACAGCTCTTTACAGAATAAATCTACTTATTATATGTCCCAATACCCTGACAGTCATGACAATGCCACATGACTGTGAAAGGGTGCACATATCAGATGACATCACCCTTTCGTGGTTATGTCCTGTCAAAATCCCTTAGTTTTTAATTGACGGCTTAAGCCATCAGTAGATTTCCCCCTGCTGTTTTGGTGCCAGCATTGCTGGCATGCAAAACCTCTGGCCAGTTAAATCTCGTCACTGAAGTGAGAATGACCGGTCTGTGACAAACACTTCCGGGTGAGATCAGGACATCCAGGTAATTTGCTCTTTCTATGCCCTCCCCAAGTTACTTGGCACTTTTAAAATGTACCTAGGTGCTTAGTGTAACTTTTTAGGCTTTATTTTTGTTTTTGTTTTTGAATTTCCCATGTGACAATGTCTCGCAGGATTTCAGACAAGGAAGTGAGCGGGCGCCATTCACTTCCTCTTTATTGCCAGAGCTGCCTTTGCTGAGAGAGGAAGGTTAAGTGTGGGGGAATGTTCTTTTGCCAGCATAGAACATTTTTTTTTATGCTGGCAAAGGAATGTTTTACAGGGGAACATCTGATACATTCCAAAGAGAAAGAGAGAGAGAGAGAGAGAGAGAGAGAGAGAGATTTGCTCCCCCCATTTTTTAAAGATTTCCTCAACTCAATACATACATTTTAAGGTTTTTCTACATAAAATAGTAATTTTGTGTGTTCTTGTGCATTGATAATGTTTGTTATCTTGTTGCCACACCCTTTTGATCACACTCTGATGTTGCTTGGCCACAGGTGTCCCAATTTTCATTTGTGAAATGCCTGCATAGCAGGCTTTTAAATGGCAGAATCATTGGTTTTCACAATCGTCTTGGTATATAGTTTGATCTAGAGTATTGCAGTTTCTTCAGCTGAATATTTCCCTGTAAATTATAACAAATAAGCATCATCATTTCACTGTCCACTGCCTTGGCCATTTACGGAGTCGTGACTTTTTATCCAGCCAGAGTGAAGCTATTCACCATCCTTTTCAACATTTATTTCAACTTTCAGCAACGGAGAAAAGGAGGGAGGGAGAGAGGGAGAATCTGACTGTCCAAGCTGATCAGGCAGGCAGTCTCCTCTCATATCTGCTGACAAAAAGGTCACTTTGCTAGCTTTTATTATTCAGCTTCCACTCCAGATCTTGATTTTTAACTTGACACAAATAAGTCACATTGTGCTTGCCAGATCTCCAAGGTTGCCAAGCTGCTTTTGGATTATTGGGGATAATTTATTTTGAAGGCAGCCTGCTGAGTCTCCTTCCATGCACGGAGAATATTTTAATGCTGTTTTGACTGTCACCCACAGGAAAGAGGCTCCTCACCTTCCATTCTCTCCTGTTTGACTGGAGAAATGTAGAAAGTGAAGAGATTAATTTCCTCCACTCCCTTGCCAATTGTAGTCTGCCTTTTGGTTTTGACAGCATTAGGCTAGCCTGCGGCTTATAGCACCCACAGTCTCTTGCAGTTAGCACAAAATATTGCTTGCTAATTAATCATCATGATAACCAATCAGTACTGAAAGCAGGTGCCACCAGCTTTTCCATGAACCTTCTGGATAGTGCTGCTTGTGGTACAGAACAGTGAGCATCTCATAGCTTGCCTCCTACCCTTTGAGCTAGCTTGCTTCCTGTTGGTACCATGAATGATGCTGTACTCTGGCCAATGCTGAAATAAGATTCAACTGGTAACCTGATCAGCTTCTGTATGGACAAGATGACTATTTTGTCCTTTTCATCGAGCTGGAAAATGTCCTGGGCTGGCCATGTTTAGGAGCCCAGTGGTTAAATGCCAGTACTGCAGTCACAATGTTGGAAATTCAATCCCAGAGGGCTCCAAGGTTGACTCAGCCTTTCATCCTCCTGTAGGTCTGTAAAATGATTACCCAGCTTGTTGGACATAATTAGGCAGCATGTTGTTGAACTCCAACTCCTAGCATACCTTGCTATTGGCGACATTGGTGAGGGAGGATGGTTTCAGTCCAACTCCCATCTTGGGCATGGCACTTTATCTCACTCCTGGGACAGAGAGGAGAAGCAGAATGGTGTAAACATCTCTTATGGGTGTTAAAAATGTAAAGGCAACAAGAGTTCTGCTCAGCAGATTCATCAGATCTTTCTTCTCTGGGAATACACTGCTCTGACAGTTGTCAAAGCTGTCTTGATCCTAGAATCTTTCGATCAACTGTATCCTCTCTTTGCCACCATATTCTTCCTACCCACCATCTTTCCTGTGATACTGTTTGTGTAATGGAAAGAGCAAGCCCAAACTCAATAACCGAAATCCTCTTGATTGCCCCAAGTATTAACTACTGGATTTTATGTCAGTGTTAACTCACTATTCAGCAACCGATTCAATGGATCTACTCTAGGTGGAACTGCCCATAACATTCAGACCATTATAAGCAGTGAACCTTCCTGAGAGTGTTTCATATGAAATCTGCTCTTCTATCCATATTGACACAAATTTTCAAGCCCCTTTGCTGCAATCAACAAAGGTGTTCTCATCTTCTGAAGTAAGATTACCAACAGCTAAACAGCACTGTGTAGTTGTCCATTCTATAAATATTTGAACTCCTTCCAAGCCTCAGGAGAGCTTATACTTACCTTACTTATGGAAGAAGGAAACCAGTTAGCATCAAGATATATTTATTTGAAGAATTTCTCTACTACCTTTTCCATAACTACATTCAAGGTGGCCAAGAATGTTAAAACAATACAACAAAGCAACCATTCTCAACAGATTAAAAAGGCAGAGAAAGAATGTGTGCATTTTAAAAAAAATACCCAAGAGATTAACATCAGAGGATTGACAGGATAAATATGTGCCATAAACAAACAAACAATTCTTTGGAAGATAAGCTGTAATAATTTCTAAATACTGATGATGGGGCAGCCCTATCCAAGCACCATCTGTATATTTGCATCCATCTTCCCCACATCTCCAAATGGCACAAAGGCAAGATTGGCATGCTATCAGCCAAAGGAGGGGTTTATGGCAAGAAGCTCACTGCATTTTGTACAGAGTGCAAGAAGCAGCATCAACTCATTCAATGTTGCAATGCCATTGTATGCCTAACTGACTGACATTAAGAATAATGTCATATAATAGTGTTTGGTTCCTTGTATGATCTCTTCAAAATGTGCAGTTTTCTTTAATTGGATTATGAACTGGATTTTTAAAAAATCAAATGTAGGAGAGAGCAAAACTGTTAGATTCATCCATCCAGGAAGAAGGTTCTGAGCGCTGAATATTTACAAGTCTGGATTTGGATTATGCTCATTATATTGAGTTAGGTTTGCCACACACCCAAACTTTCTCTCATTTTTAACAGCTATACTATAGGCAGGAACTTTATGATCCTCTCCAGACATTGACCTGCAATACTTGTAGAACTTGGCCAGCACAGTTGGGTAAGAATTTCATTTGTCATAGGATCTTATCAAAATCTGTAGATTTCTTCACAGTCTGGTGAGGGGGAGAATTTGAAGTCCCCTCCCCCCCAAAAAATGATATGTGAGTGGAAGTGAAAATAAGAGGCTTATCAGGCAATGAAGTAAAGTGGCAGGGCTGCCAGAAGGTTTCACTTTCTGTGCTGCCTTACCACATGACATTGTTGTTCTTCTGGCTGTTCTGCTGTTCAGGTCCAATGGGAGATGGAAGTAAAACCACACCTTTTACTAATGGATTTTTCTGTTTAGTAAAAGGGCATGGTTTTACTTCTGTCTCCCGTGGGACCTGAATGTCAGAACACCAGAAGAATCATGTGGTAAGGCAGCATGGAAAGCAGAATATTCTGGCTGCCCTGCCACTTTACTTTGGCATGCGATAAGCCTCTAAGGACTTTATCAGACTAGTGTCTAAAAATGCTGTAATTCCACAAATGAGGAAAACGGAAATGTAGTGGCATTATCATACTTATTATCGTATGTCACTGTAATCATGCGAAAGAACCATCATGGAATTATCGCACAACCACCACTAGAATGAGACTTTACTTCCATGATTTAGCATGGGTGAGATTTTGGCGGTTCTCATGAGAAGATGCAAGAGCACTTAAAAATACCAAAACCCCTTTAATTTGTAAAGTAAACAAACACACAAACACTTAAACAAACCTAAAATATGCAAACAAACTGGGACAGGTCATAAAATAGTGTCCTTTGGATAGTGTTTACATTCTCATCTGGACGTTTTCTTGCCAGGAACAGGGTGGGGGGAAAGAGGACCGCCCATTCACGCTGTAATTTCACAATTACAGTGGGACATGTTTTCGCATGTTCTTCAATACCACGAAAAAAATGATATTGAGAGCTATTGATGCCTTGTCCCATCAATTAAAAGCAATGTCTTATTTGCAGCTGGAGCACAGTTTGACTACACAAACATAACAACATTGTACAATAGCAGAAACTATTTGCACTACCATGACATCATAATCGTGTAATTTTTACTGTGTCTGATAAATTTCTAAGAGAATCCCAAGTCAACCATTTGAAAAGAGTAGCCTGAGCACCAGTACTAAAGGATAAATTGGAAATCTGAAAGCTTTCTGGTGTAAAATCTCTTTATATGATCATGGCTGTTTGTAATGAGAATGATTGAATAGTCAGAAGCATCAGTAACTCTCATTGCAAAAGAATTTTTGAAATGAATATATATATAGAAAGAAAGGGCAAGAAAGTCATAGGTGTGTGTGACAATTAGTCCTTGGATATTCTCCTGCCAAGAATCTGTAAAACAAACAAAACATATGTGCCCCTCCAAATCTAAAAGAACTGTTGGACTTGAAGAGGATGAGGAGGAGGATATTTTTAAAAAAAGAAAGAATAGAAGAGTTGGAAGTGGATCCAGTGAACGTGCCTAAATAAAATGAATAACTAAAAGCTGAAAACACAAAGAGAAAGATATAGCAGGGGTGTAAAATTCTGGACTAAAAGATTGGATTGCTTCATAAGTAAACCTTCCTGGCATTTTAATGATTTCTTCTCTTGCCGTGAAATGGTACATCCTACAAAAGCTCAAACAAGTCCCATTGTGGAGAACACACCCATGTTAAGCAAGGGCATGCTCTCCTCCTCTCTAGAGTTACTTACTGTTGAAACTGGAGTCTTCATAGGCATGCCCTGCTGACTCTCTGCACCTCCAGTATATTGGAACTTGTTTGCAATGTTGACTGGTACTGTTCAAAGACTTAGCCCTGAAACAGACAGCTGGTGTCACTTGCATATACCCTGTGGCTATTTAAACCAGTGATTTCTAAATATTAGCATGCAAGTGTTGCTGGACTTCAGCTTCCAGAGGTCCCAGCCAGCAAGAGTTTTTGAAAGCTGAATTTCAACAATTTCTGGGAACCACTGGTATAAGTATATCTTTGGTGTTGGTGAATGGTTCTATAGGTAAGATACATTAGGTATAATAATAGTCCCTATGTGGAAAAAACTGTAATTTTGGAGGACATGTCCTATATGTTCCCATAAAGAATATGAGATTATCCCATTTTTAAAATAAATTTTAGAAAGCATAATTTGAGTTTCTTCAAGTAATGTTAACAACTAGCATTATCCTTTAGAGAAATATGATTTACTTAGGTTATAAAATGTTATTGATAAGAGAAAAATAGTAACAAGTATGTGTCACATAGTTGAGCGATTCCAAAATAACACTTGTTATTTATGGATCATTTTTAAAGAGAAAAGAAGCAGGAAAAGAAACATAATTATTCAGAAAATATGCAGCTGCATATTTTCTAGGAGGGATTCATACTGGTAGACCATGTTGTATATGTATTCTCTAGAAAGAACTTGTAAAAAAAATTATTTAAAAAATAGAAAGAAATTGTAAGCAATACACAAGACTCTAAGCAATATAGAATGTTATCAAACAACTGTTTCAGTTTCATACTCATCTCACAGATAAAATTAAGGACACGTGTGGCCAAGCAACATCAGTGTGTGGTTAAGAAAGCAAAAGTTATTAATGCAGAAAGCAAAAGCTAGGAGGGCTGCCGCAGTTTGCTTTTGCCCAAGCCTATTGGGAAAGGGGAGATTCTATCCTCTGCTGAATTAACTGAGTGCCAACTATTTTTGCACTTTGAGCTTCAGTTTGCAACAACTGAAGTAAGCTGAGGACAATGAGGGAAAATGGACAGAAAAGAGGGAACCTGGGACATTTTAAAAGCAGCTGAAAGTGGGATAAAAAAAAAAGAGATTAAGGCTTTTCCCCTCCCTCAAATTCACTGGACTAAAGTCGTGACTATTCTCACAGTTGCCAAAGGGTCATTTTTTGCCTCCCCCTCTTTAAATATATATCTATATTAGAAACAGAATATACTGGTATTTCACAGCTGGCTCCTGCTCCTGGCTTGATGATGTTAGAGATTGGAAATCAGGAAAACAGTCTTGCATCCTCCAATCTCTTGGTACATCCACAAGGAAGGAAGTTCACCTCTTTTCAGGCTACACCAGGCTGGGAAGATGTCTCCCTTCCCAGTCAGCTTTCCTATAGAGTTACAGATAACCACAATGGAACATGTATGGGATTTTCTAACTGAAGCTTTGTTGACTGTTGTAAAAATGGAAGGTAGCCAACCCACAGGAATTATGGTGATTAGAAGCCACCACCTGGAAGCAACATAGTGCTGTTCGTGTCCTAAGATGGAGATGACTTGCTACCTGGAGGAAGGCTAACTTTGGTCTTATGTCTCCCTCATCCCCAAGAGTGGAGATGTTATACTCATGTTGCTGATGAAACAAAAGAATGGTGTGAAACAGCCTCTAGCTTCCCACACAAAAGTTCATTTCCTCTGCCACCTTCAGTTGTCAGCATGGCTTCTAATCTTGGCCTTTCGGATTAACTTGCCTTTCCTGAGTAACCAGAGTGTCAAAGAAATATGTCTGACAGACACTTCCGGAACATACTCTGAGTACATGTAACTATTGACTTGCTGCTCCCTCACTCCAGGCTAAACTGCGAGCAAGAGTCAAATAATGATTGATTATATCAAAGGAGTTGTCAACACAATTTAAGTCCAAGGGCAGGAATTCTCCCCCACTCCCCTGATGAGACTTATGTACTTCTGTTGATGGCCCATTAGTTAGACCGAAGAATCTCAGATGGATTAAGATAATGCAGCTCATGCAGGCAGCATATCAGATCATAAAATATATGTATTCAGCACTACTAATGCTGCTGCTGGATAAGATGGCAAATTCCTGCTTGATGTTGCAGTTGTAACTCAGCTTTCCAGGTCTCATATCTCAATTCTCTGTCTGGTTTCAAGCACAGCATGACATTTGTGGAGGGGGAAATGAGATGTAATCATATATCATAAAACCAGATAATGATATTCACTTTAAAAGGACAGACTTGCTGGGGGACCATTTCTAGACAGCGCTTTTCTGTGTCTGAGGCTAAGGCCAATGTAATATACAGCAGCTAATAAGAAGCCCTTATTTGTATCTGCCAGAATTGATCATAGCATCTACCAAGGAGGAGATCTGCCTTATTAGTACAAATTCAGGGAGAAAAGTAATCATACTATGTTGGTGAAGTATTTCATTAAACCACCTGATATTTAGAAAATATAAGCCAGTCCTCATGTCCCCAGTTGATAGCAAGGAATCAAGGCAGGCAGCACCCTATGTTAGTTGCATTCCCCCTGCAAAGGACTAAGATACTTTCAAGGGGTCATAGAATCATAGAGTTGAAAGAGACCACAAGGGCAATCCAGTACAACCCCCTGCCATGCAGGAATACTCAAAATCAAATCATTCTTGACAGATGGCCTTGCAGCTTCCGTTTAAAAACCTCCAAACAAGGAGATTCCACCATGGTCCGAGGCAGTGTATTCCACTTCCAAACAGCTCTTACTGTCAGAAAATTCTTCCTAATGTTTAGATGGAATCGGAATTATCGGAATTAACCAGACGAATCACTCCACCAACTAAGAACAGCCATGCACCATCACCCACAGAATTGAGAAAGAGCTATCGATCTGTCAATCCTTTCTGTGTCTAGGCCAGGTGAGGTTTCCCATGTTGAGTCAAATTAAACCGCAGGCTCCACTCCTGGTGGAATCTCTTTTCCTGTAGCTTGAACCCATTGCTCCATGTCCTAGTCTCTGGAGCAGCAGAAAACAAGCTTGTTCCATCCTCAATATGACAGCCCTTCAAATATTTAAACATGGCTATCATGTCCCCTCTTAACCATCTCTTCTCCAGACTAAACATGACCAGCTCCATCAGCCACTTCTCATAGGGCATGGCTTCCAGACCACCCACCATCCTGATCACCCTCTTTGGACATGTTGCATCTTCTCAATATCCTTCTGGAATTGTGGTGCCCAGAACTGGACACAGTTTTCCAGGTGAGGTCTGACCAAAGCAGAATAGAGTGGCACAATTACTTCCCTTGATCTAGACACTATACTCATATTAATGCAGCCTAACATTGCATTGGCTTTTTTAGCTGCTGTGTCACACTGCTAACTCATGTTCAGCTTGTAGTCCACTAAGACTCCTAGATCCTTTTCACATGCACTGCCATAAAGCCAGGTGTCACCCATCCTTTATCTGTGCATTTCATTTTTACTGCCCAAGTGTAGGACTCTATATTTCTCCCTGTTGAAATTCATTTTGTTAGTTCTGGCCCAGCTTTCTAATCTGTTCAGGTCATTTTGAATCTTGATCCTGTCCTGTGGGTTATTAGCTACCCCTCCCAATTTGGTGTCATCTGAAAACTTGATAAGCATACCCTCTATTCCCTCATCCAAATCACTGATAAAGATGTTGAATAGGACTGTGCCCAAGACAGAACCCTGTGGCACCCCAATGGTCACTTCTCTCCAGGATGAAGGGGAGCCATTGGTGACTACCCTTTGGGTTCGATCGGTCAACCAATTACAAATCCATCTAACAGTTGCATTGTCTAGCCCACAGGTTACATCCTTAATGTATAATGCTACTCCACCACCCTTCCTGTTTGGTCTATCTTTCTGAAATTGGCTATACCCCTCTATTAGTACATTCTAATCATGAGACTTATCCCACCAGGTTTCAGTGATGCCTATGACGTCATATTTGTTTTGTTGTGCTAAGAGTTCAAGTTCATCTTGTTTATTTCCCATACTGCGTGCATTCATATAGAGACATCTAAAACCATGGGCCATTTCCCCTATCCGCCTTTTAAAGCGTTTATTCCTCCCATTGTTGGGTTGTTGTGCTATTTGCCTTGTTCTCTGTATAACATTTGGGCTATTATCTCTAGCATCCAATGAACTCCTGCCTTCAAGAGTACTGTCTCCCTCCCCCATATAACTCAGTTTCAAGACCTCCTGATGAGATCTTTCAGACTCTTTGCAAAAACATTCCTGCCAACTGCTGTGAGGTGCAACCCATCCCTTGCCAGATGTCCACCTCCCTGAAACCGCATCCCATGGTCCAGGAATCCAAATTGTTCCCAGTGGCACCATCTGCGTAGCCAGTTGTTCACCTCCACTATTGTTCACTCCCTTCCTGGGCCTTGGCCTTCCACTGGAAGGACAGACGAAATGACTATCTGTGCATCCAGATTCTTCAGCTTCCTATCCAAAGCCTCATAATCCCTTGTGATCTTCTGAAGTCCATGCCTTGCAGTATCATTGGATCCTTCCACACTACACAGTTATGGTGCTAGGATTTCTCCTTTACCTGCCATGATTCCATCCTGTGGGATCCTGGGATATGCAGTCGAGGGCGAGATACAGCCAGAGAATTCAGCAGCAATGGAGGCTGGCAAATCTGATGCCTGTGGGGCAGCAAATCCACACTGGGTTTTAGTCTAAACCTTAAAGTTCCTGTCCAAGGTACTGAAAGTATTTGTGGGATAGAGCTCAGGACCTTGGGCAGCTCTTTTGAAGTTGGAACTAAAACGTGGAGAGGATTGGCTTCCCAATTGCTATTGGTGCCCTCAGCATTCTTCAGAGAAAGACATGCCCCAGATAGTTCCACCTGTATCTACAGACATATATCTATCTGGCTCTATATTTCTGCTTATGCAATGCCTAACAGCTTCATGGGGGTGGGGGATTTGGGGGGTGCAAGAAGGTCCTCAGAGCTTATCTCTACAAAATGGGTCTATTCCATTCCAAAATGGGTCTATTCCCTTCCATGTCACAGTTCTGAAGCCCTGTGACCATAGTGACCTTCCCCCATCATGACATGAACACATCCTATTTTCCTGCTGGTATATGTATCTGGGCTGAAACAATGTCTGTTCTGGTCTATGCTCTGTTTCCTGATAAAATTACAGATCCCTGGCTATACCCCAATACTCTGCTCTTAATCTTTTCTGGGGCCTGTCATACTACACAATTATAGCACCATAATTCCATTTTAACTGCAATGGTTGCATCTTAAGGTATCCCGGGAATTCCAGTTTAGGGAGGGGTATTTAGAATTCTCAGCCAGAGAATGCTAGTGCCTCCCCAAAACTACAAACCCAGGTTCCCATGGGATGCAGCCAGTACAGTTAAAGGGGAATCATAGTGCTATAATTGTGTAGTAAGAAAGAGTCCCTATATTTTCCTCTTCAGTTACAGTATACCTTTTAAACACTGGACTTTTTCAGATGGTGATTTGTAATGCAAGCAGGCTCGTCTCTATTGCGAGGCTGCTACGCGGCACGGGGGCCATTTCAGATGATGCTGTCCCCCTGCCGATACTGTTCCGGAAGAGCTGGGAGGCTGCAGCACCATATTTGGCCATTTTCTAATCACGGAAGTTGACCGTGATTAGAAAATGGCCAAATATGGCACTGCAGCCTCCCAGCTCTTCCGGAACAGTATCGGCAGGGGAACAGCATCATCCGAAACAGCCCCCCTGCCGTGCAGCAGCCTCGCAATAGAGACAAGCCTGCTTGCATTACAAATCACCATCTGAAAAAGTCCACTGAAACATTACCCTTTCACATATGTCTTTGTAATGCATATGTACTTAGCTCTTTATACTGTACCTGTGGAACACTTCATCTGCACTGTCACAGAAATTGACAGGTAGTTGTGTTAGTCCATTAGGGGAAAACTCAATCAAACCCTACAGTGCAGTGACACTTTTTTTTAGGACCAAACTCTCATAAATGAGTAACCAAGCTTTCAAGTTTATTTAGCTAGACTAGAGCTTTCTTTTCTTAGAGTTGTCTTTTGATTTTTCTTTGTCCAGAAACCAACACACCATTTTAGAGCTACTAGATCTAGCAAATTGAGACATTATGCTCCTGCCAAACAATTTTGCAGCCCTATTATTTACCAAAGCATCTGGCATCTGATGGTATATATTCAAATGCCTAATAGAAGTTGAGGAACAATAATATGATGCAGCTAAGATTTTAAATTTAAAATACAAAGGAATAAAACATATATGTCTTGACACACACATCTCAAAAAGAAAAAAGGAAACATACTGGAAACTAAGAAAAAGGAAAACAAAGCTGATTAGAAAATCTCTGTCAGTTGCTAAGGAGGAATCGGTGCAGTAAAACAATGCTACGTGATAAATTAATGTATGTTTTTGCATCACATTAACCAGTTTGATGCTGGGTAAATCTTTTGTTCTTGTGCTTTTAATGTTTAAAAGACTGATTTTTTTTTAATTCTATGCTTTAGTTGACATATAATCGGTATTTTATAATTGTTAGCAACCTTTCATGGAGGCAGAAAACATAGGATATAAATAAAGCTGGCTAATTAAATAATTAATAAAAACTTTCCTATGATCTCAGGACTGTGGTTATTGCTTTTTAAAAAAATCTCAAACTCAGATTCCCTCCACATCCAGAAACAACAGGTAGACTAGAAGATCTAGAAGCAAATACAAATATTTTCGTTCAAAATCTACTGTTGATTTCATTGAAATAAAGAATGAGAGTTAACTCCCATCACTTGACAAAGCTGAGGTGGCTGACTTAGGGGTTGTCTAGATGGTGAAAAAACTCCTCACAGAACTTGAGGAGAATACAAGGTCCCATGGCAATTTGCCATATTCAGAAAGGGGGCCAAAAACTCAAAAAACTACATGGCAAAAGCCTTTGTGGCTTTTCCTGAAGTTTTTTTTTTTCAAAAAATGAGGGGGAAATGTGCACTTCTGCTCATTAGGACAACTGAACTGCATCACTGCACATTTCTGGATAAGAGCAGAAGTGGAAACCGATTGGTCAGACGTGCACGGGAGGCGGGCTTGTCGGCCAAAAGTGGCCAGAAGTCTCTCTCTCTCTCTGGCTTTTCTTCGCAAACGAAGATTCAGGAAGGATTCATCCCGCGCCTTCTGCAAGCGCGCTGATGACTAAAAAGGCCAATCTGAGATAAACAAGTCCGGTTGCAAAAAGTGCAGCAGAAGGTCTCCTTGGGTGATGTTTTTGGGTTGTGATTCTTTCTGCGTTGTCGTTTCTCTTCAAGACTTGTTCGTCGTGAGTTCTCAAATAAGGCTGCAGCATTGTGGATAGTGTGTCTCCATGCCTCCCGATGTGAGGCCAGGGCGGACCACCGTTGGTGATCAATCTGGCCAAGCCTGAGATGTTGTTTCAGGGAGTCCTTGTATCGCTTTTTTGGAGCGCCCCTCCCACGCTGACCCGTGGCGAGTTCACCGTAGAGTAGTATTTTTGGGAGGCGATGGTCCTCCATCCTAGAAACATGCCCTGCCCAGCGCAGCTGTGTTCTCAATATCATGGCCTCAATGCTGGTGATCCCTGCTTGTTCAAGGACAGCAACATTCGTCACATAGTCAGTCCAGTGTATATTTAGGATTGTGCGTAGACAGCGAAGTGCCATTTTGGAGTTTCATGGTACCAATTGTGTCTTTTTTTGTAGCACTGAGGTGACCAAACAGCTTTTTAAAAGGAAGGTCGCATTTACACACCTTAGATTTACTATTTAAAAAAATACTGTGCTGCAGTGGCAACTTGTTGAGAATAATAATGCAAGTGATTCACTCCTGGCCACCATCTTGATTCTCAGGCATGGCTCCTTGTGAACATCAAACATAGAATCATAGAATCATAGAGTTGGAAGAGACCACAAGGCCATCCAGTCCAACCCTCTGCCATGCAGGAATACACAATCAAATCATTCCCGACAGATGTCCATCCAGCCTCTGTTTAAAAACCTCTAAAGGAGGAGATTCCACCACACTCTGAGGCAGTGTATTCCACTTCCAAAGAGCTCTTAATGTCAGGAAGTTCTTCCTAATGTTTAGGTGGAATCTCTTTTCCTGTAGTTTGAACCTATTACTCCGTGTCCTAGTCTCTGGAGCAGCAGAAAACAAGCTTGCCCCATCCTCAGTATGACATGCCTTCAAATATTTAAACATGGCTATCATGTCCTCTCTCAACGTTCTCTTTTCCAGAGTAAACATGTCCAGCTCCCTAAGCTGTCCCTTATACGGCATGGCTTCCAGACCTCTCACCATCCTGGTCACCCTCCTCTGGACACGTTCCAGCTTCTCAATATCCTTCCTGATTTGTGGTGCCCAGAACTGGACACAGTTTTCCAGGGGGTCGTTTACACAGAAGGATTTATAACAAAATGTTGTGCAATTGTACAATTTTGATATTGTACCGCATAGTTTACACGGGTTGTTTTTTTTTTTTTGCTGTGTCAACATATAGCGTGACCCTTGTTTACACATAATTTATTCCGTCATTCAAATTGAATCGCGATTCATTATTCCACTCCTAAACCTGTTCCCACTGTCAAAGATGCACTCAGGTTGTCCTGACAATCAAGCTCACATGACCTCAATTCTACACGTATTTCCGTTTGGAATTTCCTGCCACCTTCATTCCTATTGGCTAAACAGAAATGGGTAAAGCTGTGTTCTCAGTGGTCTGGCCATATTACCTTTGTCTGCACATCTGGCTGAGCAATGGCGGATGATGATGAGATGGAGATTTTGGCAATAGTTGCATGTGGTTTATTTTTGTTATCCACTATATGCTCAACATTGAGGGCAATTGATGAGAACCTGCATGACTACCTTCGCAGGAAATCTAAAAGAACTAGCAGGGCTCTACGATTGAGTCACGGCAGTTGCGATGGCTACAAAAGAAGAAAGGCTCGTACGTCTTCAGGTACTGACATGCTAGCTACCTCCCAAGTTGTTCCATCAATGCAGCCCAAAATGTTATGTTGCTCTCACAGGGGAAGATTGTATTGGGAGTATCTGAGATCCAGAGAGTGGTGGGAGAAATTCGTGCTGTCGGTCTGGTCTGATCAGCACTGGTTTTCTAATTTTAGAATGGATAGGTCATTGTTTATTAAACTTGTCGAGATGCTACGACCACATATTCAGGCGTCAGACACTAACATGAGAAAGTCTATACCTCCTCAGAAGCGTGTGGCTATCGCAGTTTGGGTCCTAGGACATCGATGCTCCTTTCTTACCACAAATCATCTCTTTGGAGTGGGGAAAGCAACAGTGTCCAAAATCCTGGAGGAGGTCGTTTTAACAATGGAACACACTTTCCTGTCTAAAGCTGTGTATCCTGGTGATCTGGATGAGGTGGGTAATCCATTATTTCACCACGATCTAATTTTCCTGTGTTGCTTTTAATGCGATGATTACAAACCTCTCTATGCACCCCTGAGATAAACCAAATTTGCGCTTTCCCCCCGAACTTCTTCATTCTTTTATGTGTCATTTATCCCTGTTATAACAATGGTGCATGTTTTTCAATCTGAACCCGTGTATCCCGGGGATCCGACTGAGTTACCACAATTATACCTCAAATGATATTACACTACCGCCCTGGTTACTGATATGATAACATGCTCTTATATGCGTGGCTCAGATAAATCAAGTTTGCACTTTTATCCCGTACCTCCCTTTTAAAGCAATGATTTATATTCAACTGCTGGCTTTCCCCGAATTTCCAAAGGTGAAAATGTTAAAAGTGCACTGGGTGCTTATCTTTGCTAAAACTTGCCATTCTAGATGTGAACTTATGGGGACGATCCATTGTTGAAACATAGAGGAAATTCTCCTGTGCGATACTGGTGTCATGATTACAGCTCCAAAGGAAACAAAAATCCTTTATTTTATAAAACTTAGCAAGGCATAGGGTGGGAGTCGCTTTACACTTATGTTAATCTCTGTCTTTTTTCACATTACAGGTAATGGCTGGGTTTAAACAGATGGGCTTTCCAAATGTTATAGCCGCCATAGATGGATGCCACATTACAATTGTCCCGCCTATCAGGCAGGGGAACGACTACATCAATAGAAAGAATAGCTACTCTGTCCTGCTTCAAGGTGTTTGTGATCACAGAGGGCTGTTTGTGGACACGGAGATCGGTTGGAGTGGCAAGGTGCACGATGCACGCATGTTGTGTAACTCCATTTTTTTTAGGCTATGGAGTCCGGCATATATGTCCCTAACAACCCTACCATCACAGTAAACGGTGTGTTGATTCCTCCACTGGTTCTTGCGGATGGAGCATACCCCATCAGGAAGTGGTTAATGACTCCGTATAGGCAGGGCCACTTAAACCCAAAACAAGAGCTGTACAATAAAACCCATAAAAAGGTTCGGAATTACATAGAATGAAGTTTTGGGCATCTCAAGTCCAGATGGAGGGCTTTAAAAGTACCCCTAGAAGTTTCAGAACAAAACATATGTTCAGTCATTGCTGCATGCGTGATTTTGCACAACGTCTGTGAAACCAAAGGAGAGATATTTAATCCAGAACAGTACAGGTCTAACCGATACGTTCTGAACACCCTTGGTGCACCCCTTTTAAATTTAGAGCAGGGTAAAAAAGAGGAGGGGGAAGCTGTGCGCAACGCGCTGGCTATTTATTTCTGGGAGAGAAGACGCAGGTAGTTTATGCACAGGGATGGTCCGATTTGTGTATGTTTGATATGCATGTTCTTTCTAAACAAGGTCGTTGTCTTTTCCCCTTCACATAGCTCTGCTTCCGAAGTTGCTTTTTTTTTTTTTTGCAGATGATAATTGAAATAAAAAGCGTTTAATTTTAAAAAAGAAAACTGCGATCTGGTCTTATTTCTTAATGGGGTACATAGTCGCCTGTATACAAGTTCCACAGCAGTCATGCATACATGCCTTTCCGGCAGTTAATCCAGGCAAGAGTATCAATACACCCAAACAATTCAAATTAACCTATTGTATTGATGGGTCCAAGTTGCAACATTCAAATTTAAAGGTCTCCAACGGGTTCTTTGCCGGGCCTATACTAACAGCCGGAAGAGCGTTTTAAGGCCACTGCGCTTTTGTTGTCAGTGCTAGCATGGCCGCCCGCAGGATGGAAGCACGACGGATCACCTATTGGAGGACTCAGGAGACATTGTTACTCCTAGAACACATCGTCCAGCAGGAGGGGTGTCCTAGGAGGATAATGCACTCCTCCAATAGGGTAAACCGCCACTTCTTTGCTGCGGCGGCTGCCAGCCTGCGCCAGGTGGGTACAATCGGTCGGCACAGCAGTGCCGATCGAAATTCAAAATTTTAAAGGCCAAGTTCTTTGAGGCCAGGGAGGCCTATGACGGAAGCCCACCATCCCGCCGTCGCCCCCCTTTTACCCACAGATGCACGATCTGTGGGTAACTGGGGGGAGACCAAGCTGGAGGGACCACCGTCCTGCCGGTAAGTGACATGGGTTGAAGACCGTATGACTTTTATAAGTCTTATTTCTTGGGAAAACCTAAGAAATGGGTGCTTGTTTTTGGACAGGGATGCATGGTCACGCCAGGAGGGCAGCACAGGCGGCAGATTCCTCATCAGAGGAATCTGCTGCCAGCCAACCAGATGAGCCAGGTGGAGGAAGGGAGGAGGAGGCTCCACCGCCACAGCCAGCATACGAACCACCTAGTATTGTTCTTCCCCCCAAAGTACTTTACTATGAATAGGTTTCCTATTGTGTCCCATCGATTACTCATCCAGGTTGTTAAAATCTTTTTGCAAAACCCACCTTTGCTAAGGCTATGTTCCTGACAGGTATTAATGCCCATCTCAAGTTTTGTACTGAATAATGCAGCTGTAAGCCTGTCTCCAATATATACCCCCTTTAGATTTATAAGTGAGATTCCTGAATAGTGTGTATAAGCACGATTAATAAAATAGAAAATGAAATAGTTATAAGTATTCTTTCTCCCCCCCCCCCAAAAAAAATATCTCATTGCTTTAATTCTTAACCTTAAAAGCAAATGTGAATGTACTCTTGCTGTGGTTCCTATTTTTGATGTGGGTCTTACAATTCTTGCCTTATTATAGCATTGCCCAGAAGGCTGGATTTGCTGGAATTACTAAGAGGGGAGGAGGGACAGGTGTTCATGGCTGCAATTTCGGATGCAGTAGGTATGTTACCTAAAATGCTAACACAAACTTGAAATTACTGTTAAATTGATTTTCCACTAAGTTGTGGAAGTTTTCCAATCTGAAATCTGTAAAAACTACTGTTGACAATTATATGTTCCATGTGGCTCGCATGTACATATCCAGTGTACTTACAGCAAAGGAAACTGTACCTGGTCAGGAGAAACGTGCAGACTGCGTTTTCCTACTGTTAAATAATTTTTTCCTTACCTTTCCTTTCCAGCGCAGAGACTGGAGCCCAGGTTCGCTGCCATCGAACAACGTTTGTTTCTTTTTATTTATTTATTTTCCATGTCTTGCAATGTAAAGGAAAAAAGTTTTTTTATGTTGCTGACTGAAGCCTGTTTGTGTTAATTCTTTTTAATGCTGTCATCAACACTCTTTGCTTTGTGTGTGCCCAACAAACTATATGTTTTTGTTCTTTTTCAGTAAATTTCTGTTGTGTAAATAATGTAAATAATGTAAATAAAAATATATATTTTGGATTACAAAGAATGTGTATGTTCAAGTTACTTAAAAGACATGTTTTTCTTTATTTGAAAGGGCGACATTGGCCAAAAGCAATGTGGAGCCAATAGGGAACACTACTCTTACATACAGAGGTATTCAGTACTAAATCTGCTACTGAGAATCCATACAAAAAAGCATGGATTATGCCGTGCGCTACAATCATACCTTTAAACATATACAGGAAGGCAAGGGTCAGAGGATTATCAGCATGATTGGTTCTACACATTAGGACCATTGTAGGTTTGGTAAGAGATTTGTTACATCCCCTTACTTCTACAGGGACATAATATCAGGTTTTTTAATATTCCTGGAGGTCCTTTTTTTAACAGGTTGACCTGTAGCAATGTTTTCCTTGTCAGGCACAGGTTCAGAAAATAACTCCATACTATCTTGTGATGTCTGACCATGTTCAGGCAGAGGCCGAGGGTTAGACTGCTTTCTAACCAACGTACGCACTACTGGCGGTCTATTGGCTATTGTTTCAATGTATTCCACCATTTCAGAGAGCAGAGATGTCTGCGTCTCCAAATTGGTTTGCAAGAAAGAACTGGTACGTTCATACATTGCATCCTCAACCTTTTGCCTTTCCTCACCTGCTTTTTCTAAGTGGTCAAGCCACTCATGCTCTTTTTGGGCCAGAGCATCCATATGTGAGAGCATGTGTGTCATCAATTTTGGGGAGTGCAGCATCAGCTGTCGATGTTCAGTGGGTTTCCGTTCCTTCCTTTTCTTACTTAGTGCCAGTCTTTCACCTGGGGTTAGGACTGACAAAGGTGCAGATGGTGTTGCTCCTAGAATTAGAGTTAAAAGAAAATGGTACATGAAAAGTGTATAACTGTATGGTTAGCAGTAGCTAAACAGTAACATAGCACATGTGCTTGAAATATTTTGTTTACACTGACCTTCATGGAACTCAGACTGCTGACTGCTCCAAGCGATCTCAAACTCTGTGGATCTCCTCTCAGCAGACAAATCAAGTTCTGGATCCTGGCTATCCAGCAGCAGTACAGAGGCAGATGTAGTTGGAGTTGCAACTTCCTCAAGTGTAATCGTGACTGTTTCCTCACTACTGGTCTCTAGCTGCTTGGATATCTATGGAAGGGAATAAAAAACAGTGCTGTTCACAACCAAATATTGGAGTAGTCGTTGAGGAATCTCTTTTAATGAATAGTTTATTTCAAAAGTTACTTAACATTTTAAGCAGATTTAGTTGTAGTTATGGCACTACAGGTATAGCTGCAGGGGAACAGGGCAGTTGATTTAAGAAAGAATGGCCTTTCAGTTCCAGTAGTTGATCAGTTTAGCAGCCTGCAAAAGTCTTTAGGAAGAGGAAATGCAGGTAGTTAAATAGCTGGAGCACACATATAGGATAAATTTTAATACAAGAATCAACTTCCAGAAGAAATGGTGGCCACCAAAATCTGCAAAGTATAATATAATGCAGGGGTACACAGACAACTGAAAGTGTTCCAGTATTAAAAAGAAAGAAAGAAAGAAAGAAAGAAAGAAAGAAAGAAAGAAAGCAAGCTGAGGCACGTTTCTGCCCGAAATCGAAAGTACAGCTGCAAACAAAGGAAATTGCTTTTCCGGCAACCTTTAATAGCCCTTTTATTGCCCCCGTTTTCGCAGCCTATGCATTGGATGGAGGCCATCATCCGTTTACTCCTTTGCACATAACAAATTTATAAGAATATAAGCATAAGCAGTTTATGATTTCAACCACAAAACAGTAGGTTCGTTATAGATTTCTACTTTAACTAACTTACCCGCCAACTAGGCTAAAGTAGGAAACTTTGGATCCGCAGGTAGCATAAGGTAACAGAAAGATAGTTCTGCTCCCAAAGACAGCCAGTCATTTTCATTAACAATTTGCAACGTTAACTACTTCATGGGATTTGTGGGTTCAGAAAAAGGAAAATTCAGGTAGAGAAATCCCTTCCGCACACGCAAAAAAAAAACCAAAACCCTGAGTGCACTCTTGCTGTCACTGGGGTTAATGGAGAAGGAGAATAAAATAAAATTAATTTTCACAAGCAGACTGAAATGAATGCTGTCCTTGGGTATCATTCCGCATAACACCTCATGAATCCCAGTTGGGGGAAGATATACTACAGATTAATTTCAAAATAGGGGAAGTGAAAGAGAACGAAGGAGCGCTTTTGTTTTCAGTGGGCAGGTAAATAAAATTGGTTACGGAATGGAAAGAATGGAAATAAGGGCATGCATTGACTGTGATTTCATCAGAAGAGTATGCTGTACAACGTACCTATGTCTTCATCAAAGAAAGGGGGAGAGTTCACCTCCGTGTCCCTCGCTGAGCCACCGGAGCTTGCAGAGATGCTGTGCCTTGAGCGCTCGGGGGAGAAAGGTCTGCGATCGGCAGAAGAGCGGTGAGAAACTTGAGGGGGGTTTAAACTGCAGTCCCCGGAGAATATAGCATGAAGTTCAGCAAAGAAGGGCATAGTCACCGCATCATTACCGCTCGTTGAATTGTGGTCTTTTACCTGCCTATATCTCGCCCTCAACGTTTTACTCTTGGATCTATACTCCTCAGTGGTGTGTTCATGCCCTCTCTTACGCATCTCCTCTGCTTTTCAAAAACATCAATGTTGCAGTGACTGCTTTGCAGCTGCTTCTGCACCTTCTGCTCACCCCATAACTCTATCAAATCTAGTGTTTCCAGATGTCCCCATGCTATGCCACAGCCACCCATTTTGGTTCTGACCTGAGGTGTGGACAACATTGCTTCCGCTGTTGAAAGCAATACCGCTCCTGAGAAGATGCGCTTTCTCTATCCCTTTTAAAAAAATTGAGCAGGCAAATGGCATTGACCACTCCCATGGCACTGCCCACAGGGCAACAATTTCTGTTTTTTTTTTTTTTAAAGATATACCAATACACAGTTCACACAACAAAAATCCCTGTATCGCTATTTTCCAAATATACTGGCAAAACTTCCGACATTGCAGGAGACGCTACATTTGGGTATTTTGGCTACCCCCCTTCTGAATGAGGTGTAACTGTGGCTCGACCCGTGGGAACTATGAGCCATCTTAGCGGTATATTTAGAGGAATATTTGCCCGTGTAAACGACCCCCAGGTGAGGTCTGACCAAAGCAAAATAGAGTGGCACAATTACTTCCCTTGATCTAGACACTATACTCCTATTAATGCAGCCTAAAATTGCATTGGCTTTTTTAGCTGCTGCATCACCCTGCTGACTCATGTTCAGCTTGTAGTCCATTAAGACTCCTAGATCCTTTTCACATGCACTGCCATCAAAGCCAGGTGTCACCCATCCTATATCTGTGCATTTCCTTTTTACTGCCCAAGTGTAGGACTCTACATTTCTCCCTGTTGAAATTCATTTTATTAGTTCTAGCCTTTCTAATCTGTTCAGGTCATTTTGGATTCTGATCCTGTCCTCTGGGATAGCTTCGCATACCAGTGATTTCACCAAAAAACCATGAAGACACATGAACGCTGCTGCGAATTTGTATTATTGCACAGCTATCCACATTATATTTTCTCATCAAGACAGGCCTTTAGGTGGAAGATGCCCCAAGGTGAAGTGTTTCTTCTGTTTGGTAAAGTAGAGAGTGGCCCCACATGGTGGTGGTGGGAATATACTTTATGGGGCCTAGTGACCAAGAGGGGCCTGGCATAGCTATAACCCCTATTACAATGTGGAGGGAACTTGAGGGGAAACTGTAGATCATGCTTCTGGATACATACAGAAACCTTTCTATAATTGGCATGTCTATTGGCCAGATATTGTGAGATTTGCTAGAGCCGATCATAGGTATCCATCTCAAGCAACATTGAACAGATGGGCTTCTTGACCTCTTCCTAGCATAAGGCTCTTCTCTACAAAGAGAGGACTCATCAAACCCAGGATTTTGTGAAATTGAGAAAAAGAGAGAGAAAAACATTTTCCTCTGTTTGAGATGGTTTATCATAATAAGAACTACAAATCCCCGAGTTGCTTGTTCACATGCAGGAACAAGAGCCATGCAGTGGAAAAGACAAGGGGAAGCAAAGTGCTATAACACTGTGGGAACAAGCAAAGCTGCTTCTGGTAGAATTTGTAGCCTCCAAAGAAGTGTCTAGTTCACTCACTGCCACAATTTCAATGCAGTTTTAAGTTCCCTATGCATTAAAGCACAGATTCAAAGCAACTATTTCCCGCCGCCCCCCATGTTCTGTTCAGTCCTAAAAATGTATGACTATAAGGTCTTAGGGATTAGAAGAAGCTTCTTAGCATCTACTTCACAAGCATCCCATAACTCTATCTGATGTGTAAATATTGATAGATCTGACTAGATATTGGAGCCATTATATCAGTTGGGTTTACCTATGTGTTAGATCTCTATATCTGGCCTCCAAAATAGAAATAGTAAATGGAAACTAGGGCCTAAATACCTTAAAGGTAACAAGATTCTGTCTGATCTTGGAAGCTAAACCAGATAAGCCCTGGTTAGTACTTGGATGGGAGACAAATAATGAATACCAAGTGCTCTAGGCTATGTTTCAGAGGAAGGAACTGGCAAAACCACCTTTGAGTATTCCTTGTCTAAGGAAACTCTATGAAATTCATTGTGTCACCATAAGTTGACAGGCAACTTGAAGGCACATACACATATACAAGTGGAGAATGCTAAAACATGTTGAACTGCTCTTTTTTGTGGTGCAGGAACATATCCCATTTCTTTTAGTGTTATTTCTGTCTCTGGTACTAAATTTTCTCTCAAAGAAGTAAGGACCAGGAGAACATCTATTTTATTAACTGAGGTAGAGCATTGAGGGCTAGGTTCTAGGTTCTTATCAATGATTTTCTTTTCCCTGTTGCTTTTACCTCACAAAAATTAGCAATCATCACAAGCATACTACCAATAGCCAAAAAATGTGGTGCAGAAAATTACATCCTTAATGTCAAAAGTGGGAGAGTCAGTGTGGGGTAGTGGTTTGAGCATTGGACTATGGACTTTTTCAGATGGGGAGAAAAAACCCTGAGGAGGTCAGGAGAAGAATGGGGCTGTCGCGCTTACACAGCACCATTTCAGACAGGCCCGTCCTCTTCCGTCCTCCTCCTGACCTTCCCCCATGCTGCTGGTGACCCTTTTTATTGACAGAAAACCTCCATGAATAAAAAGTGGAACCTGCAGCACAGGGGAAGGTCAGGAGGAGGTCGGGAGGAGGATGGGACTGTCTAAAACAGGGCTGTGTAAGTGTGACAGCCCTGTTCTTCTCCCAACCTCCTCAGGGATTTTTCCCCCTGTGTGAAAAAGCCCTATGACTCTGGAGACCAGGGTTTGAATCCCCACTCAGCCATGGAAACCCACATTCTCTGAAGAAAGGTTGACCTGCTCTGAACAAATCTTGTCAAGAAAACCCCATCACAGGCTTACCTTAGGGTCTTCATAAGTCAGAAATGACGTGAAGGTACACAACAGCAGCAGCAGCAGCAACAGCAACAACAACATCAAAACCAGAGCCATTTGCATTTTGACACCTATGGAAGATGATCTCTGTACCCCATTGATAATAAAACAATAACAACAACAACAATAAGTAGTAGTACACTTGTCCCTCCACATTCGTGAACTTGACATTCACGGTTTTGATTATTCACAGTTTTGGGAGGCCCCCCCGAGCCCCCCCCCAAACCACGACAAGGGGCCTCTGGAGGCCCCGTGAAAGCCCTGGGCCGAGTGGGGAGGCCCGGGGAGGCCTCCGTGGGGCCCTGCGAAGGCCCGGGGAGGGAGGGGGAGGGCTGGGGAGGCCTCCGCGGGGCCTTGCTAGGCCCCACGAAGGCCCGGTGAGGGAGGGGGAAGGCCCGGGTAGGCCTCCGCGGAGCCTTGCTAGGACCCACAAAGACCCGGTGAGGGAGGGGGAAGGCCCGGGGAGGCCTCCGCGGGGCCTTGCTAGGACCCACAAAGAACCGGGGAGGGAGGGGGGAAGGCCTGGGGAGACCTCCGCAGGGCCTTGCTAGGCCCCGTGAAGGCCCGGGGAGGGAGGGGGAGGGCTGGGGAGGCCTCCGCGAGGCTCCACGAAGGCCTTGGGGGGAGTGGGGAGGGCCGGGGAGGCCTCCGCGGGGCCCCACAAAGGCCTTGGGAGGGAGTGGGGAGAGCTGGGGAGGCCTCCGCGGGGCCTACGGAGACTCTCCGGAGGCCCCGTTGAGGGCTTGGGCGGGATGGGGGAGGGCTGAGGAGGCATCCCCGGGGCCTCGGGAGGGTCTCTGGAGGCCCCGGGACGGCCTAGGAAGGGAGTGGGGATGCTGGGGAAAGCGACTATGGGGCCTCCGGAGGCCCCATGATCGCTATGGTGGGGGAGGGGGGCAGTCGTTATTCGCGGATTTTTCACATTCGCGGGGGTCCGTGGAACGTAACCCCCACGAATGTGAAGGGACGACTGTAGTAGTAGTAAAAGAAAGTATCTTCCATGGGAGGCTAGGCTGGCCCCCTTATGTTATTTCACCAGCAGGCAAAACCCTTTCTGATTAGATTGGCACTTAATGATTAATTGGTTGCAGTGAGTCATTTTTATGAGATGTGTGTGTTGTGTTTTAACTTGATTGCTATTCTTTTAAAATGATTTTACAGGGTTTTTTTTTCTACATTTAATGACATTTTAATATAATAACTTGGTTTATTGTTTAAACTTTTTTATTATAAGTTTTTAACTTTTTCTTCTTTTAGTATTTTTGTAAGCTGCCTTGAGTCCTCCGCTTGGATAAAGGCAGGATACAAAGCAAACAAGCAAACATGCATTTTGTTAAAACAATAACAACACAGTTATTCAGTAATTAAAAATTGGCTGCTCTTGCATGACAGCCCAGATCAGCTGCCTGAAGCAGCCACTTCACACTGCTTCCTGGTGAGGCTGCCATGACAAGGACCAGCAATTTGCACTTTCCTCATGAAACTGAAGAAAGGCAGGGTATTCAACTGCTGGTTTCCAAAATAAAAAGTAAAAGAATTGCATGCAGGAAAGTTCAGGGTCATAGTGGGAAGCTTAATGTGCAACAGCCATGAGGCGGGGGAAACAAATTCTAGGGATTATTAGGAAAGGGATTTTGAAAAGACAACTGTCAGTATAATAATGCCTTTACATAAACCTATGGTATGTACAGCTGTGTTAGAAATACCATGTACAGTTCTGGTTCCTGAAGCTCTAAGAGAGATGAAAAGGTGAAGAAAAGGACAACTCAAATGATCCAAGGGGAAGCATCTTCTGTACAGTTGCAACCTAAAATGTCTGAGGAGGAGGAGGACTGGGAGGGAGATGATGGATAGCAATAGATCCAGAAGAACAAAAGTACTGTTTCATGCAACAAATTATGAATGTATGGAATTCACTGCCACAGGATATGATGATGGAAAGGATGGACAAATCTGTCAGTGTTGGTATGTCTTGGTTTTTAACTTTTTCCAGGTTTAGGTTCATTTGATCTGTTTCTACACCAGCTTGCTTTTTTTAAAAAAAAAAGCCTGGAAAGTATGAAAATGTGCATGTACTTCAGAGCATATTTCTCCTGCTGTACACATTATTGTATGCAATATTGCCCATTATACACATTTTTGTGAGCAGTTTTTGCACATTTATACATTTCTTCTGCACAGCTCTCCCTAACACATGCAAAATTCAGAGAGGGTGAATATGGCATGACAACTGTGCTTCAGTTTGCATATTGGTTTGGAAGTTGGAATTGGAAGGTTTTGCATTAAAATGCACATTAAGGAATTCCCCCATCCCTTAAATGATGGCTCTTCTCCCAGATGGATTTAGAAACAAAATAGACAGATAAATGGAGCAGAGGTCTACCCCTTACTATTTGCCTTGAAAGTAACATGTCACTAAACATCAGTGGCTGTGGAGGAAACGGTGGCCACAATCCTGTATGGCTCAGCATAACATTGCAGTTCCACATATGGACCTATGCTAGGCTGAGAACAGCCTTGCCCCTTAGACATACTGTATAGCTTCTGAAACATGTGTGCATGTGCGCACACACAAACACCCTTGGCATGGCTATTCTTTGTCTCGTGGGGAGAAGGCAGGATTAGAGGAGCATCTGGCTATGTACCCATAGTCAGATGCTAAATAATTATATAAGTGTTGGAATCTGCTGGAGTCTCTAGAGATATTGGCACTACTATAATCATTTCAACTCTGGCCATGGGGATAACCAGATACTTCTCCAATCCTGCCAAATCCCCACTAGGTATGGAACAGCTATACTGCTGGGGTGGGGTGGGGGGCTTCAGAGGGTTTAGAGTAAGTCTGGGGGGCTTTGGGCACTGCAGAAGGTGGAAGAGAATACTAACCTCTTCCATGCCCCCCAGTACAGCTGTGACATATACAGCTGTAATGGCATATGCCACTAACAGGATGCCAGCAAACTAGTGTAGAATCATAGAATTGTAGAGTTGGAAGAGACCACAAGGGCCATCCAGTCCAATCCCCTGTCATGCAGGAAATCATGATTAAAGCATCCCTGACAGATGGCCATCCAGCCTCTGTTTAAAGACCTCCAAGGAAGGAGACCCCACCACGCTCCGATGGAGTGTATTCCACGACCAAACAGCTCTTACTGTCAAAAAGTTCCTCCTAATGTTGGGGTGGAATCTATGTTCCTGGAGCTTGCATCCATTGTTCCATGTTCTAGTCTCTGGAGCAGCAGAAAACAAGCTTGCTCCATCCTCAATGCAACACTCCTTCAAATACTTAAACAGGGCTATCATATCGCCCCTTAAACGTCTTTTTTCCAGGCTAAACATAACCAACTCCCTAAGTCTTTCCTCATAAGGCATGGTTTCCAGACCTTTCAGTATTTTAGTTGCCCTCCTCTGGACACACTCCAATTTGTCAATATCCTTTTTGAATTGTGGTGCCCAGAACTGGACACCGTATTCTAGGTGAGGCCTGACCAAGGATGCAGCCCAAAATTGCATTGACCTTTTTAGCTGCTTCATCACACTGTTGACTCATGCTCAACTTGTGGTCTACTAGGACTCCTAGATCCCTTTTGCATGTAGTCTCATTCAGCCAGGCCTCCCCCATCCTGTATCTATGCATTTCGTTTTTCTGCCCTAAGTGCAGTACCTTACATTTCTCCATATTGAATTTCATTTTGTTAACTTTGGGCCAGCTCTCCAGTTTATCAGGTCATTTTGAATTTTGATCCTGTCCTCTAGGGTATTAACTACTACTCCTAATTTGGTGTCATCTGCAAATTTGATAAGTATGCCCCTAATTCTGTCATCCAAGTCATTGATAAAGATGATGAATAGCACTGGGCCCAGGACAGAACCCTGTGGCACCCCACTGGTCACATCTTTCCAAGACGAAGAAGAGCCACTGCTGAGCACCCTTTGCGTTTGGCCAGTCAACCAATTACAAATCCATTTAATAGTTAACTTGTCTAGCCCACATTTTACAAGCTTGTTTGCAAGAATGTCATGAGGAACCTTGTCAAAGGCCTTACTGAAATCAAGCTATGCAATATCCACAGCATTCCCTTCATCTACCAAGCTGGTAATTTTATCACAAAAAGAGATCAGATTAGTCTGGCATGACTTGTTTCTCTGAAACCCATGTTGACTTTTTGTGATTATGGCATTGCCTTCTAAATGTTTACAGACTCTCTGTTTAATGATCTGCTCTAGAATCTTCCCTGGTATTGATGTATGTTATGTTTTTGGTTTTTTTAAAGCGGTAACATATATTGGGCAGCCTTCCCCATTTCACTTCTAAAAATCCATGAAAAGTGTTCCCATTTCTTTCTTCTAGCAATCAGGTTGGATAGCAATGCAGATTGATTGGATGTTACAGGACACATTAAACCATTTCTTATTAAAAGGTTTTGAAATGACAAATAAGTAGTAGTCTCAATGCAAATGTCAAAGGTTAAGGTGAACAGAATGCCCAAAAAAATCCTTGATTTTTGCTCCTGGAATATCTGGTTCCAAACACCTGATAAGCAAAAGGAATATAAGCAAACATCTACTCTGAAGTTAGAACGTGTCAAATTGTCAAGTTGAAGTGCAGCTCTGGTGAAGCTATTTTTTAAAAATGCACACATGAGAGGGGGGAACCATCAGAAAACTACCTTGCCAAGATTAGCTAAATGTATTTTGAAATGGCTGGTGGATATACCACTTACCAGGCTCTTTTTATCTTTCCAAGGCAAAATATTGAAAGTGAAAAATCTGAAATTCTTAGCATAGCAATTATTTTTTTCTATTAACATTTCTGTAAACAGAATATGAGCAGACTGCAAACCACAAGATGATATGCAGGTCACATACAGATAGTCATAGGTTGGCAAATCCATATTTTTTTTTCCTGCTGGGGGAGAATGCATAAGTCAATAAAGGCTAAAGAGAGATGAGGGTTTTAAAGGTTTCTTGAAGGTCATAAAACTGTGTACAGTTCATTCTTTTAATCAAACATCATCTCTGATGGAACAGATATTTAGAAGAACTACAAACTGCACAAAGCTTATGTTCCTGAGATGATTGTAGGATAAATATTATGTTATGAGGAGTGCCTTTCTTTTTAAAAAATGTTTTTCCACAGTTGCATATTTATGGGGAAACAATAAAGGGTTTTTTGTTTTTTAATTCTATCGTATCCACGTAATTGCACAATCACAGCAAAACGGAAAAAAACAGGCACGAAGAAAAAAATCTTGGTCATCTTAGGAATAGTGAGAGGGAGGGGAGAGAGAGGAGGAGAGGAAGAGGACCACGCCCCCTCATGCCATGTAAGTTCCGTCATACCGCTACTGCCACGGAAGGGACTTTTCGCATGAAGGGGAATACTGGCATTGCAGCGGTATTGAGAGCCAATGATGGGTTTTCTCTGTCATTGAAGAGGTGTGCTATAGAAATGCCCGAAATGCAGATTACCAACAGGATAGAGAAAATGTTGTGTGATAACTACTGGCCAAATTTGCTAATACCTTCATGTAATTCTGGAATAAAACCTCATGTGATAATCTCACAAAGCAGAATAGAGTGATGCTATTACAACCTTAGACCTAGGACTTTTTCAGACACCCCTTACCATGCAAGAAGCCTCCGTAACAGCAATGAAGCTGCTGCATGGCAGGCGGTCCATTTCGGACAACGCCGTCTCTCTCTCGGTGTCGTCCGTGACTGTTCCGGGTAGGATTGAGAGCGGCTGCACCATTTTTTACTCAGGGAAGTTGTCCATGAATAAAAAATGGTGCGGCCACCCTCAATCCTACCCGGAACAGTCACGGATGACACCGAGAGAGGGACGGCGCTGTCTGAAATGGACCCCCTGCCATGCAGCAGCTTCGTTGCTGTTACAGAGGCTTCTTGCGCGGTAAGGGGTGTCTGAAAAAGTCCCTAGACACTATATTCCTATCAATGCAACCTAGAATTGCATTGGCTTTTTAAGCTGTTGCTGCATCACACTGTTCACTCATGTTTAGTTTGTGGTCTTAAGACTCCTTGATCCCTTTCACATGTACTCTTGTCAAGCCAGGTGCCACCCATCCTATATCTGTGGTATTCATTTTTCTGCCTAAATATAGTGCCCTATATTTCTCCCTGTTGAAATTCATTTTGTTAGCTTTGGTCCAGCTCTCTAAACTGTTAAGGACATTTTGAATTCTGTACCTGTCCTCTGGGGTACTAGCTGCCCATCCTAATTTGGTGTCATCTGCAAACATGACAAGCGTGTCCTCTATTCCATCAGCTAGTTCATTTATAAAGATATTGAATAGCACTGGCCCCAGGACAGAACCCTGTTGCACCCCACTAGTGACTTCTCTCCAGTATGAAGAGGAGCAATCAGTGAGCACCCTTTGGGTTCTGTCGGTCAACCAGTTACAAATCCACCTAACAGTAATGTTGTCTAGCCCACATTTTATTAGCTTAATTGCAAGAATATCATGGGAGAGTTTGTTGAAGGTCCTACTGAAACTGAGATATACTCCATCCAGAGCATTCCCTTCATCTATCAAGTTTGTAACTCTATCACAAAAAGAGATAAGATTAGTCTGGCATGACTTGTTTTTGAGAAACCCATATTGACTTTTAGTGATCACAGCATCCCTTTCTAAGTGCTTACAGGCTGTCTGTTTAATGATCTACCCTAGAATCTTTCCTAGTATTGATCTCTGGTTGACTTGGATGATAGTTGTTTGGGTCATCTTTCCCCCCTTTTTGAAACTGGGGACATTTGCCTTCCTCTAGTCTGCTGGGACATCTCCTGTTTTCCAGGAATTCTCAAAGATTATTGACAGTGGTTCTGAGATGACTCCTGGCAGTTCTTTTAATATCCTTGGATGTAGTTCATCTGGCCCTGGAGACTTGAATTCATTTATAATGGCCAGGTATTCCTGCACTACTTCTTTACCTATTCTTTGTTGCATTTCCCTTGCTGCATTATCTGCTCCATTTCCCCCAAGCTGGACATTGTTTTCCTTCTGGAAGACACTACTTGATGAACAGGATGCTCAGCTATTTTTTGGATTACAACTGTCAGGATCTGGCCATGGCTTCTTTGAGACTCTTGTAACTGTAATCTGAAAAAGCAGCTTTTCAAAGTTCTTGGTATAAACCACTATTCTATGGTTCAGGTCCAGGTCCATAAGTATTCCCCTTGTATTTGTTTTCAAGGAGGTCTGTCTACATCATAATAACTCATAGGTTTCCTTAGAATAATGTAACGCTAGAAGACAGGACACAAACTGTCATCTACTCCTAAATGTATATTGCTACATGTTATTTGAAAGATTAAATTTAATATAAAGATCTATAATTTATACTAGAAATTTCACAAGCACCCAAAGATTTAAATATTGGAGTCCCAACTAGAGAAGACTCATTGAATCAACTGTTGAATGGTGGGTCAACGTATATCTAAATCCAATTGATTCATTGGGTTCACTCAAGCTGGGTCTACCAAGATGATTTAGGTCAGACTGTGCATAGTCCAATTTTGGCTATTATTACAACCACCTAGTATATCAGACTGGTTCAGGAAGATTAAAACAAATAACTTTTGAAGGGACAATCGAATCTACAGAAAGATGAATACATTCTGTATTTGTACTATTTGTAAATGTTTGAAATGAAACCTCTCTACGTGAAATGTAACCTCGTGAGAACATTATGATATCAAATATCAGTTTTCCAAAGTTTGGACTATTTTTTTTTACTATATTTCCCAGAATCCAACAGTCAACAAGGGCTCTGCAGTTTTCATAATTTTATCATTGAAGCAGTGTTCTAGTCATAAAATTTTCAGCTTCATTTTTTTTTGACAGAGAAGAAATGTTAGGAAAGAGAAATCTCTGAGGTGTTTGTGTTCCAGAGGTTGAGCCAAAGAACATTTCAAACAGAATAGCAACAAGACTTAGCTAACCAATTCTTGACTCTTTCTTTTCTTTCCTCTCAATTATGTCTAAAGTTTCATTTGATAATATATAATTAGCTCATTGCACTGATGGAATGACGGAACTGCTTTCATCAGAACTGGAATGAGTGGACCCGACCCCCCACAGTTCCTTGCACATAGGGATGCTATAATTCTCTGCCACAAAACTGGGACAGAGCACCTCTTCTCTATCCCATCCCCACAAAGAGGGCACCCAAAGACTCACTGCAAATCCACACAGGAAGCAAGCAAGTGGGCACAGGTGTGAGGGCACATGGGGAAGGAAGCAGGCAGGCAGGGGAATGAAGCAGGAGGGAGTGCTGCCACCAAAAAACTGCCACCTGTGGAGGACCCCTCCCTCCCTCCCTCCCTCCCTCGCTATGCCAGCCCGTTTGGCTGGGCTGCTTGAAGTAGCAGATCCCAAATACCTCCAGCTCTGGAGGGAATAGAGACTCTTGTCCATCCAGAGCTGGAGGAATCTGGGATCTGTTGCTTCAAACAGCACAGCCAGATGGGACAATTTTTAGTCCCTTTAATCCAGGATTTTCCCAGTTTTCCAGGACATATAGCAACAAGTAGTTGCACACCATCATAAACAGTCCCAGAGGGTTGGCACACCCTCTGGGAGCTCATTTTGTGAGGGTGTGAGGAGCTGCAGAAGTGAATATAAACTTATCTCATGAGTAGGTAACATTATGCCTGATATTTGGAGCTGTACCAATTTGTACAAATATTTATACAAGTATTTGCACCAAATATTTCTTTGGAGCTATATCAAATTGACCAGGACTGCTTTGCAAACATCTGCTTAGCTCAAATAGGCTGTTTTTGTTGTTGATATTTTAAAAGAAAGGCAAATTTTTCCAGGGGAGCCAATCATAGACATTTTGTTCTGAGTTCTGAAATACACTTGTAGAAATTTAAAATCGCCTTCATTAAAAATGGTTGCCACTTTTGCCACTCATGGAAAGTTGTCATTATGGCAACAGTTGATTACCTGCGGTTGCTGGACTATGCTTTTACAGAGCAGATGGATCATTCTTACAGCAGCTGATTTTATTTAAAATCCATCTGAAGAAAGGAAATTGAGTGAAGCAGACTTCTTAAAAATATTAAGTCAAAATCCTATTTTTACAACTGAAATGCCAAGGAAAACTTTTTTTAAAAAAATGTTTGAATTTATTTCCTTTTAAAAATAAGAATATCTTGCAAAAACCTTTATTTCAAATAAAGCAACATTGATAAAAGAATTCAAAAGTTACTCCATGCCATCTTCTGTGTGAGAGAGAGGCAGGGGGAGATAAAGGAAAATCTGAGATTAACAGTACCATCCTAAGCAGATGTAATCAAAAGTAAGCCCTAATTCTGGAATGGGCACATGTGCAATTTGTAACAGCTTCTAGTTTCTTCAGTATATCCACACACACACACACAATTTCAGCAACTGATCTCCATGATCCCTGCATGCACAGAATAAACAACTGTCCAAAAAGAAAAGGGGAAAGGAAAAGGAAAAAGAGTTGAAGGAGATCACATGCTCTATTACAGCAAGAATCCCTTTTGACCTGATTTTCATCAATGAGCCCATGCCCTTGTGTGCCCCCATAATCCGGAGAGGGGGGAAACCTAAAGAGCTATGAATGAATAGAAAGGACTAAAAGGCCTCCAGAAATCCCCCAAAGAGAACAATAATGGACTGCTGACATATAAGTGCCACTCTCTAAACTGGGGGAAGTAACTTTGGTGGATCTGTCCCCCAATCTTCTATGCACCAGGACCTTCTAGGAGCCATATGGTCCATCAAAAGTGCCAGACAGACCCCCCCCACAAAATGAAAAGAAACTGGAAGTGGCTGGAAGTGTATTTCCATTTTGGTGTTTAAATGGTGCAGGGGGCACTTGTGACCTATCTGAAATGTGATTTGTAGCCCTTGGAAGCTTCCAGATGCAACCGACTTTTTTTTCTAGAAAAAGAAGGATATTTTTAAGCAAGGAAGTCTGGGGCCCTGGGGGCAGCAAAAATAACATTGGGGCCACTCGTGGCCCCCAGGCCACACTTTACCCACACCTTAGACCAAACCATGTCTCTCAGAATCCCAAAAGGCAAAGGAAGCTGGCCTAAGGTATATTTTGTAATCATCGTAATAGCCACAAGAATTCTTTTTTAAAAAAGCCAAAACAAATAGTATACAGAACTAGAGCCACAATATGACCTATGAGGAATATTCTAGAAAAAATATTTCTCTCATTTTATTCTAGCACAGGAATAGGCAGCATTTTTTAATGTTGAAAGCTGCATTTTTAAGGGGTAATCTGTTGGAGCCATGTGTTAGCAGTGGACAGGGCTGAAACCAGCAGTCATTAGAGGCAGAAAAAATTGAGGACCCATCCAAACGAGGGGAAAAATCCAAAGTACCTCATAGTATTAGCATCTCACAGCAGCAGTGACATGTCTAAACATTTTTTCTGGCCTTGGAAGCCCCCTTAAGCCTCGCATTCCTGATGGCGGCCATGAGTGATTTACTCACGTTAGTTCTTCACCTCAGCCATTAAAAAAAAAAGTCATCTCACAGTACACTGGTGCAATAGAGTGATTTCCCAATTTTATAGGACAGCAAAACAGAAAATATTCATCCTGTTTTATCACCTTAGTGAGCAATAGTTAAAGTGAAAATCCAACATGGAGGCAGTAGACACTTGCCCTGCTAGCAAACCTTGTCCCGACTCTCGCCCGGCCAATCAGCTTTATGCTTCCCTTCAAATTTTTTGTTGTTCAATAGTCCAAATGAGCAGGAATCCGCACCTCCCTCACGGTTTTTGAAAAAGCACAGAAAAATCTGCAGAGACTTCTACCCCATTGTTTTTGCCATTTTGCCCCCCTACTTCTGAATAGTGTGGATTGGCGCTGGGTCCCATTTAGACAGGTAGGGCTCCCAGTGAATTCCATGAGGGGTATTTTCACCATTTAGACGGACCCTGAGCTTCTCTCTGTCTCTTCCCCCTTCTCTCTGTCTCTGCCCCCACACAAACATACATCTTTCTCTTCCATCACACAACTGTGAGACCACTATACAATGACCACTACACACTTGAATACACTGATCTTGTCTGATTTCAAAAGCAAAGTAGTATAAGGCCTGATGGGAGACTACCAAGGAATACCAGGGAGCTCCAGGTAGGGCTAATAAAGAATCCTGCCTGAGGACCTGCAGAGCTATTTCCAGTCAGAACTGACAGTACTAGGCTCAATGGACCAATGGTCTGACACAGTATAAGGTACCTTCCTATGTCACTGTATCTTCCATCCCTTTTTCTATCCCCTGGCCTTCATTCTGGCTACCTAGCGGGCTTCCGGATATCATTCTTGCAGAGGCCTGAAATGGTAATTTTAAAGGGGCTCTTCAAAGTAGAATCACAGAATCATAGCATTGGAAGAGAACACAAGAGTCATCTAGTCCAACCCCCTGCCATGCAGGAATTCACAATCACAGCAGTCCCAGCAGATAGCCATCCCGCCTCTGTTGAAACACCTTCAAAGAAGGAGACACTACCACACTCCGAGGCAGCATATTCCACTGTCAAACAGCTCTTATCATCAGGAAGTTCTTCCTCATGTTTAGGTGGAATATCTCTTTTCCTGTAGTTTGAGTCCATTCCTCCCTGTCCTAGTCTCTGGAGCAGCAGAAAACAAGCTTGCTCCCTCTTCAATGTGACATTCTTTCAAGTATTTAAACATGACTATCATGTCACCTCTTAACTTTCTCTTCCTCAGGCTAAACATACCCAGCTCCTTAGGCTGCGCCTCATAAGGCATGGTTTCCAGAACTTTTACCATTTTGGTCACCCTCCTCTGGACCCGTTCCTGTTTGTCAATAGCCTTCTTGAATTGTGGTGCCCAGAACTGGACAGTATTCCAGGTGAGGTCTGAACAAAGAAAATAGAGTGGCACTATTTACATCACTCAATCTAGACACTATACTCCTATTGATACAGCATAGAATCACATTGCCTTTTTTAGCTGCCACATGACACTGTTGACTCATGTCCAAAGGCCACATCAGATCTGGCCACAAGCTGTAGTTTGCCCACCCATGCTCTAAGCAGATTAAGACTGGACCTCAGCTTTTATTTCAATACATTTTCATACAGCAAAATATTAACCTGAAGTGCCAAGGGGGTCCATTTCAGGGACCATTATTTTCTAAATTTAAAAATAAATAATTGATGTAATGACGACAACAAAAAGCCCTCCAAAGTAGTAGTAGTATTAGAAAAGCTGGTCTTTTTGTATGCATTTGACTTGCCTTTCTACAAGTATCCATAACAACCACTATGTGAAAACAAGTGATGCAAGGTTTCATCTACAAGAAGAATTATTACATCCACAAGCCCTTATTTAGCTGGTTACAAGACTTTTGCAAGCATATCTGACAAGCCCAAGTGAAAACAAATAGTAGAGAAAGCAACAGTGGACATGTAAAAGATTTATAGCCAAAGCCTCAGAGGCAGCTAGGTGTGAATTTACATAATATATTAGTGGATTACATAGTGGAACTCCAAGGATTCATTATTTATTTCAACTTCAACAGGTTTTATATTATTCTGTTCATGACAATGAGACTCCTCCATGAATGTCCTGTGGCCATGTGTAGATTGAATACATTTGTGGGGAGAAGAGAAGAAAAACCCCACAGCTAACACAGAGGTCCTGAAATCTGTCCAGTTTTGACACTGTGCTAATGCAGCCTCTAGAGATAAAATTCTTTGCTAATTTCATTCTTGAAGGAAGCAATGAGTAATTTTAGCAATGTTCTTCTCCCTGTGAGAAAGTCTTCAAAAAGTACACAATTTTTGAAGGCTATTTAAAGTCAGGACTTCTTTGCAAAATTCACCTGTGATTTTTTGTGTGTGTGCACGTGCGTGTGCAGAAAACAGCATTTTTGGTGCAGGAAACAGTATTTTCTGCACATTTAAAAAAACATTTATGTGCAGAAATATTTTTTTAATGGAAAATGTTTCTTTTGAAGAAGGTGATTTAGTTTAGAATTTATTCTGCGCAAACTTTGCACTTGTTTTAGGAAGAAAACATCATTTTCTGCATAGGAAACAGCATTTCAGTGCAGAAAGTAGGATCTCTGCTCAGAAATATTTTTCTGTGCAAAAAAAATGCTGTTTTCTCATAAGAAAATGATCCTTTCTGCTAAAAACAAAGAAGCACTCATATGTGAACTTTGTGCAGAGTAAGTCCTGAACTGCAAAGTTTGTCATCAGACCAAGATCCTTCTCATCAGAGTCTCCTGACACTCACCTCTCTCTCCGGCTTTTCTTCGCAAACGAAAATTCAGGAAGGACTCATCCCATGCTTTCTGCAAGCGCACTGATGACTAAAAAGGCCAATCCGAGATAAACAAGTCCGGTTGCACAAAGCACAGCAGAAGGTCTCCTTGGCTGATGTTTCTGGGTTGTGATTCTTTCTGCGTTGTCGTTTCTCTTCAGGACTTGTTCGGCGCGAGTTCTCAAATAAGGCTGCAGCATTGTGGATAGTGTGTCTCCATGCCTCCCGATGTGAGGCCAGGGCAGACCACTGTTGGTGATCAATTTGGCTGAGCCTGAGATGTTGTTTCAAGGAGTCTTTGTATCACTTTTTTGGAGCACCCCTCTTACACTGACCCGTGGCAAGTTCACTGTAGAGTAGTATTTTTGGGAGGTGATGGTCCTCCATCCTAGAAATGTGCCCTGCCCAGTGCAGCTGCATTCTCAATATCATGGCCTCAATGCTGGTGGTCCCTGCTTGCTCAAGGACAGCAACATTCGTCACATAGTCAGTCCAGTGCATATTTAGGTAGCATGCTTTTCTACTATTTTGCAAATATTTTTGAATACTCTTTCCATCTGTAATCTCCTAATTTCTTCTTGCCTCTGCTTTAAAAAGACAAACTGCTGGGCCAGTTCCATTTCACTTGAGGAGTTGTGTTAAGTACAGACAGCATGATAACTGTGCCTCCATCATAGCACATCATTAGGCAAATAATTTTTTCCATTTTACAGAGTTCCCAGTATCCAGAAGAGCAGGTGTATAACAGTATAGATGATACAAGACATCTTAGAAGTACAAATGACATAAATTACAGAAACGGTATTCTGGGGGAAAAAAAAGGAAAGTTACACCATCTTTGAAATAATGTTTTTCCCACATTTTGTGGACTATGGCAGCAAATAGAGAGGTCATTGTTGCTGTTGTTTTGTGCCTTCAAGTCATTTCCAATTTACGGAGACCCTAAGGTGAATCTATCACTGGGTTTTCTGAGGATAAGAGTATATTACTTGCCCAAGGTCACCCAGTGGGATTTCATGGCTGAGCGGGGCTTTGAACCCTAGTCTCCACAGAGTCCTAGTCCAGCATTCAAACCACTACATCATGCTGGCTTCCAGACAGATAATAAAGATGTTAAAATGACAACCATGCTACTGCTTTCCTGACTGAGCAAGTGCACACAAAAATGCAAACAGGCAATTCTTATTTTGTTTGCTAAAAAACAAAAACAAAACAAAATGTTTTTAATGTATAACATTAAAAAGCAAATTTTGAGCTTATGGACAAAAGATAAAAAGCTCATAAGCCACTTGTCATGAACCTTAAGTTGTAATCCTAGATGCTCTTACCTGAGAGTGAAGACTTTTTCAGATGATCCTTGCAGTGCAGGTTGTCCGTGAATAAAATCTGGCTGAATATGGTGCGGCAGGCTCCAATCTTAAACGGAAGAGACACGGACAATTTCCCCGCAGGGATGGCGTCATCCGAAATGGACCCCTGCCGCACTGCAGCTACAAAGCTCTCCCGCTCGATCCTTGCGCTGCAAGGATCGTCTGAAAATGTCCTAAGTTCCATTGAAGTCAATGGCAGTTACTTCTGCATAGGACATGTATAGGATTGCAAAATCAAGGATTTAATATAATTAAATAGAGTTATAAGACAAGAGGAAAAAGAAGGTTCTGGGGTTTTAACAACCACAGGTGTTTCAACATAACATCTAATTCTCATAGTGACTCCCCAATTTGAGAACCGTGGGTTCCCCACCCTTTAACATGTTAACTATGGGGTTGTCCACATGGTGAAAATACCCCTCACAGAATTTGCTCAGAAAATGAGCTGTCTTAGTGGGATCCCACATTGTCTCATTGTATTGTAAAGATGGGGGGCAAAAAGAGGAAAAACTGCACAAGAAAAGACTTCAAGGCTTTCCCCAACTTTTTTTAAAAAAACTCCAGAGATATGTGCGTTTTTGCTCATTAAGACAAGTGATTCAACATGAATTGCTTCCCTTTGCAGGACACATTGCAGACCTGATTGGTTGGACAAGTGCAGGGGCTGGGGCTGGATTACAGGGCAAGCGCCCACTGCTGCCATGTTGGATTTTTGCTTTAGTGAGTGATTGCTAAGGTGATAAAATGGAGGTTTGTGCTATCTTTTTTTCTCTTTCTTTTTGAGGAAAGGTGAAAATATCACTTGTGCACACCATAGAAATAGTTTGGTTTTTTTTTTAAAGGTCATCGTTGGCAGATTTAAAACCACGAGTAACCCACTCACAGCCATAGTCTCAGCTACAGGAGTGTAGGGTTTATGTGGGCTGTAAAACCATTAAGATAGGTCTCAACTGCTGTGACTTGCTATTACTGTGGAGCAGTCCATTTTTTTTTCTGTAGACATGGCCTATGATTTCTTCTCCCATTGAAAGATCAAAGAACAAGTCACTTTTACAGCTAAAAAAATATAAAAACAGAGCAGGAAAATTTACGATTTTGGGCATGTGAAAGCTCTACCTAAACCAGGAATTCTGTCAGGCCATTTTAAATTCCCTTTGTTTGCAATCATGTCAGGCAGTCAGTGGCATGTTAGCCTCCTCTGTTCCTTCATATCTTTGCCTTAAAAATCAATGACATTATTGTCTTGATTAGCCAGATGATATTAATGGAAGATGGCATTGCCTTTCAAAGGACACCTCCTTCCTCCTCAGTATTTGTTATGAGATCCTCAGAAAAGATATGGTTGGATTAAAAATGGAAAGTTCTTCAGAGGTATATTAGGTTGTGCCTTATTCTTTGAGTATTTTTGAATGACTGATTTCCATTGTCAATGAACAGTTTTAAATGGGGGCACCCAAAAGAGAAAGAGCCCAGGGGAAAAGATGAAGCAACTGAAGCATTATATTAGATCTATTTGTTTGTAATACTGGTGGGTAAGTGGAAGATAGAAAAGACTGATTTGGTAACCTAATGACTTAAAAAAATATTAGCCTATTTATAGAATTTCTTCTGTGTATCCTAACTGGCTGCAAGCTAATCCAGTTGTAAGTACTCTGCTGCGATCCAGATGAAAGTATGCATCCCACATATTTCCACAGGGCACAGAGTCACTTGTAATATGCTCTACGTAGGGTGAAAAGAAAAGAAAGAGAAGAAATAGAGAAAGAGGTTTTGTTTTTAAAAGAGGGGTGAAATAGCTAAGCTAATTTCTTACTACTGTATATGATTGTTGATGTTGTGGTTGTTATTTATGTCTAGCCTTTCTCCCAATAATTTGACTCAAGGTGTCTAACAACATATTTAAAAACAATACAAATTAAAAACTATATGAAGTCACTAATAAAAGTATAAATTTAAGAGTTATTTTAAAAGTGACTAAATGATTTGTAAAGTTAATACATTAAACATTAGAAACATTACAATGTATTAAAAGACTATATACAAACATAAAAAAATAGCACTGCACAGCATTAAAACTCCACCCAGTCAGTTTCTAACAGCCTAATGGTATAAAAATATTTTGACTTGCTGGTGGGAGGACAGCAAGGATGGAGCCATTCTGACCTTCCTAGGGAGGGAGTTCCAAAGTCTAGGAGCAGACACTGAAAAGGCCTCCTTCCTTGTTCCCACCAAGAGAGCCTGAAACGGTGGTGGGACCGAAAGAACAGCCTCTCCAGATGATCTTAGACCTCTAGAATGCTCATATATGTTTATATTCCAAAATAAATCACTGTTCAAAAACTATATAACTGTTTAAATTACCTTCAAGTCAGACCAATCAAAATATATACCTCCTGGTCAAATGCTCCCTTGACTTAAACTGGCACTTCATTTATTATTTCACAAGAAATTCTATAAGTGTGCATAGATTGTGGTCTTAAAAGAAAAATATGTATGAATACTTTGTGGCAGTCATATTTATTTTTAACTGTCTAAAATCTATTTTTAACTGTCTATAGGAAGACTGTGGGAGCAAGGTAATGCATAATCTAGTGTATTCTAAACTAGTAATCTAGACAAGACTAGCAATCTAGTTGAACCAAATGCTCTGCCTGGTTAAAGATCACTAGGAAAAAAAACTCCTCCATTTTTCCTTCAATGGGGAAACAGATGACCCTACACCACATGAATGCTGCTTAAAGAACACCATATTATAGCTATAGTAATGAGAGAAACTAGTTGTCTTGAGGCTAAATCCACAATGTGATGCTATTGATATATCAGTGGAAATGGGATACAACAGGGACGGCATACAGAGAAGAAACAGCTTGATAGCAGCTAGGGTTGTGCACAGGAGGGATAGAAAGTATATTCATCACTATTCATTCCCCAGCAGGAATAATGGATTTTCCAATGCTTCGGAAACCTTTGCTGAGAAGAACTGTGATATTCTTTGCACTTTGAGAAGTGTCTCAGGAAATACATGTAGCTTTACTGTGCAAAACCCTCATTTCCCACACAAAAGAATCTTTCCTGCTCAGGAATGTAATTTTGGGCAGAAAAAATCCTGTTTCCTGCACAGGGAACTTGGTATATACACTAACTCACCCCCTCCCCTTTTTTCATTTGCAATGATAAATTACATGTATTTCTGCATAGAATGATTCCCTGAAATAATCTGCAAATTTGCATCCTTCTCAAGAACTGGACAGAAATCTTCATTTTCTCCCACACTGGGGAGAAACCTATGGTGACCATTCATCCATGCCTATGTGGATGAAGAATGTGATCATTTACATCCCCAGGCCTCAGTTTGATTATTCAGATCTGCTTCCAGTTTAGTCTGGATTCATCCAGATCTAGATTATCAGAAACGTCGAAAAAGTACCTTAGCAGAATGCCAGGACAATGTATCTGTCCCACGAATGGGACCTGGTTTCAGATGTCCTCATCACGTTCTGCTCCTGTGCTGCTGGCATTAGTAAAGGTGCTTCAGCAGAGCACTGATGCTGTAATGCACTGTCAATTTACTTCTGTTCATTTGCTGCCTTCAGTGAAGGCACACAGAAATCCTGTGATCCCTTCCCACTTTAGAGTGGTCCCAAACATATTCTTCATTTTCTGTGTGGACTCAGATTGCTTGACTTCCATCTTGGGGTCCACTTCTCTCACAAGTCTGCTTCTGTCTTGTGTCCCTTTGATTTTCAGGCTCAAATAGAGCCCTTCTGATGGTGGAAGGTTTGCTCCCCCTACCACCAACCTGAACCCTTGCAAGTCTTACTGGAGGTGAAGCAACCTTGTTCCCACTACTCCTGTTACCCAAATTGCATGGGGTCTGTGGGGACCCACTAGTGACACAAAAAATAAGATATTAATTTGTGTAATTTAATTAGCTCAAATATATGGCTATAAGTAGTTACAGGATCTTTGCACCTGTGTATACCAGTACTCACTGGTGAGACTCCAAGCCAAAAGAGAATTTTAAAAAATATTGGAAAATAATCACAGAAGTATTCACACATATATTCATGCTCACAAGTGTTCACACAAGGCTAATGAAGAATTAGGAGGAAGTATTTGGATAGAGGAATAGATTTGGGGAATGGGCTATAATTACCTGTCCAGAGAGCAGAGATTTGTGTAGCAGAGAAAGACAGATTTGGATCTGAGGGTGTTACAGCAGTTGGGCAGAGTAACAGTGTCCAACTGTAGCAACACAATTTGGCTATGATCTGGCGTAGTATTTATATCCAATATTTTACCATTAAGGGGTATTCTGAGTGTAAAACAATGCTTGGGTGAGGGTTAAACAACAGAAGCTGTAGCTACGCTGATTTTACTAATGGTCAGAACATTAAAGTTGATGGGTTTATGGCCTCCTCTGTATTGTGGATAGGAAATGGTGTGAAAGACATTTACCAGGATGAGTGGAGATAATAGGTATTCCAGTCACTGTTTGTTTTTAGAGTATGACTCACTGCTGGGTGTGTCCAGGAGAGAGATTAGCATATTCCTCCCTAATGACTGTCTAAGGAGGGCTTTGCTTAGTCACGTCCTGGGCATGTTTGATTCTGAGGAATTTCCAATGATATATTTGTAGCCCCAAGTGACCTTCACTAGCCCGTATGTTTGGGTTGCCCTGGTCTACTTAAAACTAAGTGAAGTACCTAATAAGACGAATTATGAATTATTGGAGGGAGAGGGGTGTAAGTCCAGGTAACACTCCAAAACTGCTAGCCCTTACAGGTCTTAGTGGAAGTGAAGGAAAACACAGTCTGCCTCTCTGTTCCTTCGGGGCACCATGTTGATTGTATTATTTTTGAGAAGAAGCCTCATGATTGATTAAGTTAGACTAATGATCAAGTGTAATCTAACAACAATAATTTTAAAAGCTATAAATGATAAATAATTTTAGCTAATGAGATCTAATGAAAATTAAATCTAGTGGTTTGCATTTCAACTAAATGGGCAATAAAATAATTGTGTTTCACTTTGCTTTACAATATGAATTAAATGTTCAATAGAATAACAACAACAACAACAACAACAACAATTGTGCCTTGTGAATCAAGTAAAAGTTCTTGATGGAAGACCCAAACTGCATACACACACAAGAAGCAGAGATTACATTTTTAAAAAATGAATCGAGATACCTAATAACAATAAGGGGCAATTAAGTTACGTAGAAAATATGTTTTGCGATTAAAATACATGCAGCCTCATGCACAGAGTACTACTCAGATTAGCAAATTAACAAGAAAGATGAACAGAGGATTAGCCTCAGCAAGTCCCCCTGCCCCATCCTGAAATTAAAAGAGAGATTCATAGTGGCCAAATACAGGTAACGATCAATAACTGTCCACCTGAATCCTTCACCACAGCTCTTTGGATATGCTGCTAAAAGTTCTGGAAAACAAATGAAGGAGATAACTGACCATGCCTCCTCCTCTTCATTACACCACCTTGGTGTTCTTTATGTGGAAAGAAACCTTTTCCAAGTTTTGCTGCTTACTTTTGGCCTCTGGGTTTCTGAATTGTTCCAGATCACTTTGTGCTGTTCCAACCTGGATCTGAACTGGGATAGTCTGATTCAACCTAGAGCTGGCCCAAATTTGTCCAAATCACCCCAATTCACTTTATTTGGCATTCAGTTGAACCAGTTGCAGAGCCCTCATAACAGCTGCTCATCTTTCAGTTTGGGGTGAAATTGGGAGGACAATCAACCAGGAGAGGAGATGGATGTCTCTGGTGTCAGTGGATGTGGCGAATCTATTTTGGGTTTTAGCCTGAATTTGAAAGGACCTACCCAAGGTTCTTCATCCTATCCCCAAAATAGGTTTAATACTTTAACTCTGCACTACATAAATAGGTGGAGAATGAGACTGAGGAGAGAGGGAAACCACACTTAGAAACTGACCATTAAAAACAGTGAGGTGACCTCTCCAAACTCTGCAGAATGTCCCTTTACCCCCTCAAAAAGGGGGTGGATTATTGCTTCTTGAAACCTCCAACTGTGGCAATTCACCATTGAAATAGGTTGTAGGGCCTCCCTCCTGGGCATTAAAAAATAAATGTCGAAAACCAGATGTGGGCTTCCAGCCACTTCCCATTTTGGAGGGCTTTTTGACAGGCCGTTGAGCCTCTGCAGGGTCCCAGAGCAGAAAATGGGCTTCCAGTCCCACAGTACTTACCCACCTCTGTTTTTTTTTTAAAAAAATTGCATTCTCTTTCCGCTCCTTGGCTAAAGTTTTTAAAAAGTGTTTTGATTTCAAAAGCATAGGCAAAGTTCTGCTTGGGCTACTGTGGTTAAACCCTGTCTATCTCTAATCTAGCACCTATAATTGTCCAAAATTATAATTCTGTCATGCCAATCTAAACAAGAAATTGAATAAAAAGTAAATTTCTTAAGAATCAGGTTTTCATAAAGGAATGTACTGTATTTCCATATTGAATTCCAGAACAGTGAACAAGATTCTGCTGTTGGGGACTAGATGATCATATAGCAGTTTAGCAAACAATTACTCATCCAGTTTCAGGAAAGCCAACATTTCACTGCATTCCAATCCCTCTCAGTCTGCCCTTTATGCTGAGGTAATCTTTAAACTGGATTTTTGGTCAGTTTTGCAATACATATTTATGATATTAGGGAAATGGATTATTCCTCTGAATTCGTTTCACCCTGTTTCAAATAAGACAGGTAACAATGTCTGGATTTAAAAAGCCAAAACTTTCTTGAGGGACATCTGTTCAAAAATTGAGCAAACCAAATGAACCACAAGGCAAAGGTCCAACTGACTGAGACCTCACATTTTCTGATTCAGAACATTTGCCCACTAGTTTAAGCCCAGGCTTCCCACAAGAGCCACCCAACTTGTAACATCATTGATGCCTCCCCAGTTACATACAAACAATTGGATTACCACCAGAAGAAGGTTTCATAGAATCATAGAATTGTAGAGTTGGAAGAGACCACGAGGGCCATCCAGTCCAACCCCCTGCTACACAGGAAATCACAATCAAAGCATCCCTGACAGATGGCCATCCAGCCTCTGTTTAAAGACCTCCAAGGAAGGAGACCCCACCACGCTCCGAGGGAGTGTGTTCCACTGCCAAACAGCTCTCACTGTCAAAAAGTTCCTCCTAATGTTGAGGTGGAATCTCTGTTCCTGGAACTTGCATCCATTGCTCCATGTTCTAGTCTCTGGAGCAGCAGAAAACAAGCTTGCTCCATCCTCAATGTGACACCCCTTCAAATACTTAAACAGAGTTATCATCTCGGCCCTTAACTGTCTTTTTTCCAGGCTAAACATACCCAGCTCCCTAAGTCTTTCCTCATAAAACATGGTTTCCAGACCTTTCACCATTTTAGTTGCCCTTCTCTGGACATGCTCCAATTTGTCAATATCCTTTTTGAATTATGGAGCCCAGAACTGGACACAGTATTCTAGGTGAGGCCTGACCAAGGCAGAATAGAATGGCACTATTACTTCCCTTGATCTAGACACTATACTTCTATTGATGTAGCACAAAATCGCATTGGCCTGCAAATTTGATAAGTATGCCCCTAATTCTGTCATCCAAGTCATTGATAAAGATGTTGAATAGCACTGGCCCCAGGACAGAACCCAGTGGCATCCCACTGGTCACATCATTCCAAGACGAAAAGGAGCCACTGCTGAGCATCCTTTGGGTTTGGCCCGTCAACCAATTACAAACCCATTTAACAGTTAACTTGTCTAACCCACATTTTACAAGCTTGTTTGCAAGAATGTCATGGGGAACCTTGGCAAAGGCCTTACTGAAATCAAGCTATGCAATATCCACAGTGTTGCCTTCATCTACCAAGCTGATAAATTTTATCAAAAAAAAAAAAAAGAGATCAGATGAGTCTGGCATGACTTGTTTCTCTGAAATCCATGTTGACTTTTTGTGATTATGGCATTGCCTTCTAAATGTTCACAGACTGTCTGTTTAATGATCTGCTCTAGAATCTTCCCTGGTATTGATGTCAGACTAACTGGACGATAATTGTTGGGATCCTCTTTTTTCCCCTTTTTGAAGATGGGAACAATGTTTGCCCTCCTCCAGTCTGCTGGGACTTCTCCTGTTCTCCAAGAGTTCTCAAAGATTATTGCCAATGGCTCTGAGATTACGTTTGCCAGCTCTTTTAATACCCTTGGATATGGTTCATCCGGTCCTGGAGATTTAAATTCATTTAGATTAAGAAGGTATTCCTGTACTACCGCTTTGCTTATTCTGTGCTGGATTTCCCCTATTGTGTCCTCTGTTCCATTATCCTCAGGTTGATCACCCTTTTGCTTTTCTGAAAACACTGAGGCAAAGAAAGTGTTAAGTAATTCTGCCTTTTCTCTGTTCCCTGTTAGCATTTTGCCATCTTCTCCACATAGTGGCCCTACCATTCCTTCTTCTTCCTTTTACTGCGGACATACTAAAAAAAACTCTTTTTATTGTTCTTAACCTCTCTCGCAAGCCTGAGCTCATTCTGTGCTTTAGGTTTTCTGACTTTACTCCTACACCTGTTTGCTGTCTGTGTGAATTCTTCTTTGCTGATTTCTCCCTTTTACCATTTCCTATACATGTTCTGTTTAAAACTTAGCTCCGTTGAAAGTTCTTTAGTCATCCATCCTGGTTTCTTGAGACACCTCCCATTTTTCTTCCTCATTGGTACTGTTTGAGGCTCCCAATGCTTTTCCATTACTGCCCCTGGTACAATAGGCCCTTCCACTGTAGTTCTGATATTCTGGCAGCTATGTGGGATGAGTGGGCATGATCCTCCTCCTCTCCCCCTCCCTCTCTCCTCCCCCCTTGCTTTCCCAAGCAGGCTGAGGTTGGTTTCCTCCATTTTCCTTTTATTTTCTATTGTTAATTTATTTATTTTTTAATTTTTATCAATTTGCCATAATTGCACAGTTGCAGCAAAATAAAAAGATTTAAAGACATGCATGCACTGGGTATGGTATACAGGGACAGGAAGGTAGGGTTAGCGTGCCAATGTGGGAGAGTGAGCACAGAAGCAAAGATTGCCAAAGGACCACAATTGCGTGATTGGAGAGAAGTGTGATAATGATTGTTCTCAAAGCGGTATGTTCCTGTTTGCTTCAACAACATGATTGCTGCAAGACAACAGGCTGGTATGATTAAGTCTTCTGCTCTAAGACTTCACCCCATTTTGTTTGGCTATGTTCAGAATATACAAACATACAAACACATGCTACTGTTGTTTATTTAGCTCTTTTAAATAACTGAATTTATTGTCATTCTGTTTCTTAAGTTTTGTTGGGCATTTTCCTTGATGGGAGGAAAATGGATTATAAATGCTGCAAAACAAAGAAAGTTGTAGCAGGGAGAAGTTGATCAGCTCCTCTGTTGTTTTAATGCTCAAACGGTGCTCTCCTAATTAAAAAATCTGATAGTAGTAGTAGTAGTAGTTGGTGTGTGTGTGCGTGTGTTTAAAATTAGGCCCAAACCTCTTCCGCTGGCAAAATTGAACTTCTGCTGGCAGAATTTCTCTGCTGGCTAAGATCTGCCTGCAGAATAGCCAAAAAGGGGTGGGGCAGAAAAGGAGCAGGGTCAGGGAAGAGTCAGTTATGCAATTCCTAAAATGGTTAGGTTGGGAAGGATTTGGATTCACCACAGCTTTATCTGGCCTAGGTTTGTCTCAACTGGAATTTGGCCATCTTGGCCAATTAGGACTGTGCTCTAAATCTGTTTTGGGCCACTTTTGTCCCTTGGGAGATTCCAGAAGTCTTTTAAAAACAAAACCCTACCATCACAGGTTTGTTTTATAAATATGACTGCATGTAGTTCAAGAGCTTGGTGAGGAAGATGGAAAGCACATGTAGTTCAAAATCTTCTGGAGGGCCACAGTTGCCCACCCCTGATGTAGTCCTTTCCTGAGAATATCGGATAACTTGTCCTCATCTGTTCTTACTGCAAATTCTTTAGCTGTATATGTCCCATTTTGGGAAATACAGCCTATTCCATTTTTACACTCTCAATCTGTGCTGGACTTGAACCAGTAACTTTAGGAATGAAAAGTTCATATCAGCACATGGTAAAGGAAGCAAAGAGAAAGACAAATAGCATCTGCCAATATGCTGTTAAGAGCACTGCATTTTTTCCCAAGTACTCCAGCAATGTTTTTTGGCAACCTTTCTATGCACTGATTATGCAATGTAGCAGGATTAAGCAAACTGGCATACGGTTGCTTTAATTCCTGTGAGTGCCTCTGTGTTTAATCCTAGAATGTCTATTTATAAGACCTGAACACAGTTTAATCATAAATAGGGGGAGGGGATTTCTTTTATTAAGGCTAGGAAGTATGAACTTCATAATACCCAAACATCAGGAGCTGGAATCATTTTAAAATGTAGTTTGTAACACACCACATACAGAAAGCCCTCGCCTTTCAACGACTCATTATCTCGACACTGGCAAATTAAGGACAAGTTCTAGTCATTCAATGAGGAATTCACTCTTTCAACAGTTTCTTGCCTACAAAGGCTTGCTTGGGACTGACCATGCATGTGTGTGCTGCTTGCAGAGTGAGCTGGGGTGGGGGTGGGGAGAGTCACCAAGTCAACTGAGATTTGTTGTGGGTGGGTTCAGATGCCCACAGGCACACACAGGCAGTCCCAAGCAAGCCACCCTCATGTTCCCTACATAGGTTCTGCTTTTTGACTAGTTCCGATTTCTGACACTGCTGCAGTCTCTAACTTGTCAGATAAGTGGGGGCTTCCTGTATTACAAATGTGTTCAGAGGAATATATCTGAATTTCTGATGCAAGCTTTGGAGGATGACTGGATGGCTATACATGTTATCCCTTAAAAGCAGATTGTCCATAATTCTGTGCTTTGCAGGCAAAGCAAAATCAATATTACTAAGCATGTTGATTTCTTAAAACATTTGTGACCTGCCTTTTGGACTAAAAAGATTTTCATGGTGGCTATCAGAACTTAAAAATTTGTAACATAGTCACTAACTGCAGAGTTCTATCATCTCTAGAGGATGGTAGGAGTAGCAAAAGAGAAGGCAGGGGCAACATGCTTGCTCTCCGTGCTCCTTCTCACAAACAGAGACTGCATGCTCCTAGAATGCCTGGAGAGGGTTCCAAAAATATCTCTATTAATTATGCATGATACTTGGAAGAGGCTTTTCTCTGTGTGTATGTGGTGGGGGAGGAGGAGGTTCTGGAAGTTATAGTCCCCAAAAAGGATTGGTTTAAGCTTTAATAACATAGATTGCTGAGTACATTTGCATGAACGTAACTATTTCCTGTAGCTATTTAACACATACTTATTACATAGCATTGGGCACACACTGAGTTTTAAAAAGTTAACTTTTTGAACTACAGCTCCCAGATTCCCTCACCCAATATGGACAGGTGGTAGTCTAAAACAGTAACAGGAGATTGTGGAAGTTGTAGTCAAAAAATTAACTTTTCCAGGCTCTAGAGGAAATGGGATGGAACTCTTCAGTATCCTGTTGGGTAGAGGAAGGAGCATTTCCTTGGTGCAATATTCTGAAGGGCCAAGTTCTCTGCCAACCAGTAGACTATATCCTGTCTCAGCAAAGCAACACAGAAGCACACATACAGGAGAATGAATAGGAATCCATTCTTCCATTCCTATACCAATGCACGTTATTTATTAGAACAACAAATAGACTTCTCCTCCCCAAACCAAATTTAAAAATCACAATGAAAAGGAGCAAAATAATCAGTGTTGCTGACCAAACATGGAATAATGAAACCAGACACAGAAAGCTGGGTTGAACAAGGGCCACTTTATTTAACCTAAAACCTATGTAAAAGGAATGAACCTGGAGAGGAACAAGAAGGGGGGGGGGCTTGCGCAGGATCAGCTGAAGCAGGCATCACCCCTTGATTTCTTCCTTAGCCTTCCTCTAGGTGAAACCCCTGAGCCACAAGGACAATCCAACAGCTGGGTTGCTCCCTGTCCAGCCATCTACTGCAAGGCACACCCAAGGAACCCCCTCCCCAAAGTGCAGGACTCAAAGTGAGGGCCAAGCCCCCAGGCCATCCCCAAGGTTTGTCTCCTTCACCACCCTATAGATCACAGGAACTAAAGAGACCCTTCACCAAAAGGGTGCCAAGGTGTTCACTGTATCTAATATTACTTGCCATGGACAAGGGACAAGCATCTGCTTAGTCCCTTTACCCCACCAGGCTAGCCAAAAGGGCCTTCACTCCTTGTTGCATGTCTCCCATGAACAACATATTACCCTCTTCAGAGAAATGTATGCTGTCCACTCTGTAGAGCTCAGGTCACTGAAATACTATATTGGGATGTGGGAGGAAATTGCTCAACCCCCATTACAGATTTCCCTGTTAGTCCTCCTGTGTGCCTTATGAATGCAACATGGGTTACCCCCATCCTGTCAAAGTTGGTGAAGCAAAATTGCAGATCACTTCAAGGTTATGAATGATCCTAAGGTCATGCAGAGCGTGTAGAATAAGGCTCTTGCCCTTCAACAGACCCAAGTCATTCCCACCCAGTTGAATGACCAAAATATGGGGGGAGACTCTTTGTGCTCCCTAAACAACAGAGGCAACAAACCATGCCAATGAAGGCTTCTTTTCCCGAGCCACTCCACTGTGCCCTGATTGCTCAACCCAATTGAGCCCCAAAATGACTGTTGTGGACCTGGTGCACTGCCCAGTAAACCATATTATGTTTGCAAATCAGAACCTACCACCTCTCCAGACAAAACCTAGAATCTGGAAAAGATAAGTAAACAGCAAATTACAGTTCAATACTTAAGAGGTTGAACATAACTCTTGTAAACCAAGGATCTCCAGTGCCCAATAAATTAGATAGAGCCTTCAACCAGGCCCATTACAAAAGCCATAGAACCAATTCCAATCCAAAATGAGTGGGTCCCAAATTTAGCGCTCTGCAGAGCCAAACACTGCAAAGTCTTGATAACTGTCCAAACTTGGTACTTGGTAAGGGGGGGGGGATTCCGCATGACAAAATAGTGGACCTGGCCTATGCCTCATGATCAGGGGGGGGGAAATTCCAGGAATGTCAAATCTGACAAGAAACCTGCTTCAGCCCACTCCTTGGCCCACATCAGGGCCCAGCAACCCTGAAAATACACCCCAAAGCCAATAGAACCCACTGCATCTGAAGATGCCTTTAAGGCATCCCTGATCCTCAGCTCATCTCTCCAAAAATAAATCCCAGTGAATGAAGCAATAAATTATTGCCAACCCCCCAAGTCTTCCCTGATTCCTTGTATAATCCTAATCTTATGAGGGGGTTTATGAGTACCATATATAATGTCACATAGCCACTTCAAGAAAGCCCTGCCAAGTGCTATAACCCTACATGCAAAATTTAAATGACCAATGACCTCCTGGAATCCCTTAAGTGTAGCTTTCCTATGTTTTGTAAATCCATAAACCTTCTCCCTCACACCCTGAAGCTTCTCAGCTGGGTGTCTGCAGCGCTGTTCTATGGTATCCATCTTGATACCTAAGAAAACAACATTGACTAGGCCCTTCCATGTTTTAATTGGCCGGAGGATCCCCAGTTCCAAGGACAAGGAGCAAATCATCAAAAGGGCATACTGTTCTGTCCCTGCCTGCGCTATGAACAAAAATCACCCAAAGAGTGGATAACCTCTTTTTATTGGACCTAAGTTTAGGGGCCAATTCTAGAAAAGTACAATACTGAGCTTTTCAAATGTGACACATGACCTCGAGCAGCCCATAGGAAGGGCCCAATCCATGTTTTTAAAAAAAGCTATCAAAAGAAAAGCCCAGTAAATCAAAGTCCCTAGGATGAACAGGCCAAAAACGAAGTACAGTTGTCCCTCCACATTCACAGATTTGGCATTCACGGTTTTAAGTATTCATGGCTTGAAAATATTCTTTAAAAAATAATAATCCAAAAAGCAAACCTTGATTTTGCCATCTTATATAAGGGGCACCATTTTGCTACGCCATTGCATATAATGGGACTTGAGTATTCACGGATTTAGGTATTCACGGGGGGTCCTGGAACCAAACCCCAGTGAATGTGAAGGGACAACTGTACAGACTTATTGTCACATTTAGTCAATTTAGCTCCAGTTCCATTCCTGTTCACCTCCCAAACTTTTGCATCCAAAGATGTGTAACATACAGTGCAAAGCTCCTCAGGAATGACATCACTCACAGATTTCCCCTTTAGGATAAGACAAATGATGAATGAGCCTTTATTCACCAGGTGCTTTTTTTGGCATGACCCCAGGGGTGACACCCTCAAACTGGGACAAGGGGAGACACACATGGACCCACAACCCTTTCCTCTTATACTTCCTTACAGATCTTGCCCCTAACAACACCTTCCAATCCAACACTGAAGATAAGTGCTCTGGACTCCTTGAAATGGAATACAAAAGTCTTCCCTACACCCTTACCTCAAATAATGGGCTGAAACTTGGTCAGGGTAAAGCTGCGAAAGTACTCCCAGCCAATCTAATTTAATTGGGCTGCTTCCCTTTTGATGGTGGAGGGCCACCCACACTCCACACTCACCTGGCTGTTGTTTCCTATGCTCAGTTGCAGCTTTTCCTTTCAGGTAGTACTGAAAGGAATGTAACCCGCACAAACAGAACACTCATGGCAGAAGTTGTAAGGCCAGCGTGCATAGACATCCTGGACCCCAAATTCCCAACATAGCAGCCTGTACTGCTGGCCTACAACAGCCTGCAGCTTATTGCTAACCACAACCTGTACCTTTTGGACAGTATGACTTCTGTGCAACCTCTCACCTTGAGTTGGTTGAGCAGCTGTCATAATTTGCATCCACAACTGTGGCTGCATCTGATTCCACCTGAGGGTGGGGTTAATTGCTGACCTCATACAGGAAACCTTGCTGTAAAGTACCCAGACTACCTGCAGAATCCACATAAGCACTATAAATTATACTGTATCTGTTTACTGGAGGAGGGGAAAATGCCGCCCATGGCTACACCCTGACAATAACCCCTGTGTACATTAAAAATGTAGGCAAACAATTTCTCCAGGTCCTGTCTACCCTGCACCTATGCAGTTTCTCCTTCTCCTTATCATCCAACTCCTCTTTATCCTTCTTTTCCATTTCACAAGAAAGGACAGAGAAGACATCCACACAGAATCTTGTCCCTAATGGGCTGCAATAAATGGTCCCCAGGGGAAGTATCTGTTCCTCCTATGGAATAGCACCATAAGCGACTGTACTGTACCCACTATGGTTGGGCTGTGGCATACTCCCTAAACCTTCATAAAACCACTGCAGAGGATAGGTACCTTAGGGATAACAAAGCCAAGGAGCCATGTTAGACCTCCCTAAACTCAAACCAGGTTGCATGGGAAGCCTGCCACCCACCAGATCCACTCCCCTCTGCCCACACCTACAGATGCTTGCCCAGCTGGTGTGCTCCAGATCCTCCACAACCAGTTATATGAACCTGCATGTATGGTGTCAGTGTCACAAGGCTCACCTGAAATAGGATCCACTGATGCAGACTCCCAGACACCACCCTCAACACTGTAGCCACTGGATCATCCTCTACTTCCCCAGGTAAAGAACTATCATCACTTTGGTTCCACTTTATCAAAGCATTTAAATGAGACAAAATATGTTTAGTAAAACTCGCCTTACTCTCAGAGTAAGGCTTCCTGTTTAGCTGGGACTACAGACTACTTAGGGGGGACCCAGTCCTTCTCAAGAACTTCAAGTCTGGCAGAGATAGCAGACAATCCACCCCCTTTTTCTTCCTGGGGTGGTTGCCACTAACCTGGAATTTACCCTTTAAGCCCAAGCTCAGAAGCCATTGTAAATTATTGTGGCTATTAATCCAACTCCAACCCACCAAAAAGCCATGGGCCTAATATGGGCTTGTCTGACTTCTACTGGGCCTAGTCAAACTGTCACAGGAGCCAACTTGACCAAACAGCCCTCTAAATAACTTCACTGGGCCAATCTGGTCTGATCCAAATCTTAGGGGACTAAGTGAGTCCTGTAATCCTGCAATAGGCTGAACAGGGCCTAAATTTGGCCCGAAAGGCCCAACAAGGGGTCTAGTGAGCCTTCCTGGCCCACCAAGGAAGCTTGGAAAGTCCCACCCAGCCCAGTGGGGCCTATCAGGAGCCTGTAAGCCCAAAGAGTGTACTAGAGTGTACTAGCCCTGCAAAGAGGTCTGTCACCCATGAGGTGGCCTAGTAGGGACTACCCAGACCTAGCAAGGCCCACCATTGGGTCTACCAGGCTTGTGAAAATCCCCAGCAAGGCCTACTTAGCCTACTGGGATCAGAGGAGCCTGCCGAGGCCTAACAATAGCATTAGCATTTTAACATTTATATTTCTGTACCACTTATCAGTGCCAAAGCACTCCCTAAGTGGTTTACAATGTGTTAGCTAATTGCCCCCAACAAGCTAGGTACTCATTTTACCAACTTCAGAAGGATGGATGGCTGAGTCAACCTGGAGCCTATAGGATTGAACTCACAATTTTGTGGCTGCAATACCAGCATTTAACCACTGTGCTACCAGGGCTCTTAAGCAAGGCTCACCAGGTATTCTTGGAGCCTACATAGGCTTACCAGGCCCGTGAAAAGGCCCAGTGGACATGACCAGTTCTGCCAGAGGACAAGAGGCCAAAGGTCTCAGCCTGCAAAGGAGCCCAGAGGCCTGTACACAGGTCTAAAGTGACCTACAGGCTCAAAAGGTCTATGGGACCTAATGGGCTCATCCAGTCTGTAAAGGGTATCCAACCATGCCACCCAAAAAGGGGGGGGCACCTAGTGGGGATACTCCATGCCTGTGGGATCCTAGCAGGGCCTACTCCTGTAACAAGGGCTAGATGGGCCTACTAAAAGGAACAAAACCCACAGCCAACCATCTGAATTCTCCCCCAGGCACCCTCCCACTACAAAACTACCCAGCTGGATCATACAACACCAACAGGATCTGTGAGCCAACTACCTGATACAACTCCCCTCTGCTCACTCCCACATGCTGTTCTGTTGTGCTGTCATCCACAATTGCTGCTCCATCCCACCATCTTTGGAGCACCATCTTCAAAGTGAAATGAACCACACCAAAGAGGAAGTGAAAGGAAGTGGGAGGACTAAAATATCTCCTAACTCTGACTCTGATTCTCTCTGTTGACATCCAGGCACAATCATGCCTGATGAACTTACATCTGGCCTCTCTCCATTAGAGACCAGCAACGGCATCTCCTTCCCCAAAGCTTCTTGAGCCACAGAGGAATGGAGCTGCAATACCCAAGAATTCCCATCAACCTGCTAATGATTGACACCATCAATGGTCTCCTTATTAAATGGAAGCAAAATATGCTTGGATTATGATATGTTTGATAGGTATATGAGAGATCTGATGTCTATAGATGATTTTGGGTGACACTGAATTCAAATGCTGAATATATTGTAGGTTTTCTGGAAAAAAAAATATTGTGTATGGAATGCACGTCATACCTGTACATACCTTATTTACATACCTGTAATTTCATCAACTGAAGCTAATATTTTATAACCTTGTTACAGGAGCAGTATACTTTTATAATATATGGGAAATATTAAAATTCAAGTGAATGTTGCAGATGATCCCCCATCTCTCTCTCTCTGGCTTTTCTTCACAAATGAAGATTCAGGAAGGACTCATCCCGCGCTTTCTGCAAGCACGCTGATGACTAAAAAGGCCAATCCGAGATAGACAAGTCACTCCCTCGGAGCGTGATGGAGTCTCCTTCCTTGGAGGTCTTTAAACAGAGGCTGGATTGCCATCTGTCGGAGATCCTTTTATCAAGATTTCCTGCGTGGCAGGGGGTTGGACTGGATGGCCCTCGTAGTCTCTTCCAACTCTACAATTCTATGATTCTATGATTCTATGAAAGCACAGCAGAAGGTTTCCTTGGGTGATGTTATCGGGTTGTGACTCTTTCTGCGTTGTCGTTTCTCTTCAAGACTTGTTCGGCGTGAGTTCTCAAATAAAGCTGCAGCATTGTGGATAGTGTGCCTCCATGCCTCCCGATGTGAGGCCAGGGCGGACCATTGTTGGTGATCAATTTGGCCGAGCCTGAGATGTTTCAGGGAGTCCTTGCATCGCTTTTTTGGAGCTCCCCTCTTACGCTGACCCATGGCGAGTTCACCGTAGAGTATTATTTTGGGGAGGCGATGGTCCTCCATCCTAGAAACATGCCCTGCCCAGTGCAGCTGTGTTCTCAATATCATGGCCTCAATGCTGGTGATCCCTGCTTGCTCAAGGACAGCAACATTCGTCACATAGTCAGTCCAGTGTATATTTAGGATTGTGTGTAAACAGCACTAATGGAAGCATTCGAGGAGTCGTAAGTGGTGGCGATAGGTTACCCATGTTTCAGACCCATAAAGGAGAATAGACAGTACAATGGCTCTATACACACTGATTTTTGTGCTTCGCCTCAGGTGTTTATTACTCCAGACTCTTTTGTAAAGTCTTCCAAATGCGCTATATGCCTTTGCTAATCTGTGATCGATCTCTTTGTCAATCTTGGCATCTGAGGAGATGATGCTTCCCAGGTAGGTGTACTGCTGAACGGACTTAAGTACAGAATTGCTGACGGCAATGTGGGGATGGTGGTGTTTGTCCTGTGGTGCAGGCTGGTAAAGAACTTCCATTTTCTTCAGGTTGACTTCCAGCCCAAACAGTTCTGCAGCTGTTGCGAAGCAGGATGTTAGGCACTGCAGAGCTGCTTCTGTGTGGGCAACAAGGGCAGCATCATCAGCGAAGAGCAGCTCACAAACTAGATAGTCTTAGTATGAGCCCTCAGACAGCTTAAGTTAAACAAGCTACCATCAGTACGGTAACGTATATAGATGCCGTCATCTTCTTCGAGCTCTGCTGTAGCCCTTTGGAGCATCATGCTGAAGAAGACTGTAAATAACGGACTTTTTTGGACGCGTCAAAAATAACGCAAGCAGCCTTGTCGTGTTGCAAGGCTGCTGCGCTGCAAAGCATCGGTTTCGGATGACGCTCTCCCCTGCCGGTACTGTTGCGGTACCACGGGGAGATTTAAGCATCATATTTCGTTGGTTTTTAATCACGATCAACTTTCGTGCTTAAAAATCGACGAAATATGACACTCAAATCTCCCCGCGATACCACAACAGTACCGGCAGGGGAGAGCATCATCCGAAACCAACGCTCTGCAGCACAGGAGCCTCGCAACGTGATGAGGCTGCTTGCGTTATATTTGACGTGTCCGAAAAAGTCCAAAGTTGTCACAAGAACACAACCTTGCTTCACTCCATTTGTTATTATTAAGGGCTCTGAAAGAGCATCGCCATATCTGACTTGACCGTGCTGGCCCTCGTGTAGCAAGATAATCATTTTAAGGAATTTGGGGGACATCCTAATCTTTCCAGGATCTGCCACAGGCCTTTCCTACTCACGGTGTCGAAGGCTTTGGTGAGGTCGACAAATGTTACATAGAGACCCTTGTTCTGCTCTCTACGTTTCTCTTGTAGTTGTTTAAGGGCAAATACCATATCTGTAGTACTCCTATTGGCTCTGAAGCCACATTGGCTTTCAGGAAGAAGTTCTTCAGCAATGGCAGGAACTAATCTGTTCAGGAGTATCCTTGCAAGGTTTTTTCCAGCAATAGAGAGGAGTGTTATGCCTCGATAGTTTGAGCAATCGGATTTTGCTCCTTTTTTCTTGTACAGAGTGATGATGACTGCATCTCAGAGATCTGATGGCAGTTCCCCTTTTTCCCATCAATTCACAAGGAGTTCGTGGAATTTTTCGTGGAGTACATGACCTTCGTGTTTCCAAACTTCAGGTGGGATTCCATCAATCCCAGCTGCCTTGCCGTTTTTCAACTGCTGTATGGCCTTAAGGGTCTCTTCCAAAGTGGGAGCTATGTCCAATTCAGTTTTCATTGGTTTTTGTATCATATGTTGGATAACTGAGCCTTGGACTACTCGGTTGGTGCTAAAGAGACTTTGAAAATGTTCAGCCCATTGATTCAGGATGGAGGCTTTATCAGTAATTAATGTTTGACCATCTGTACTGTATAAGGAACTTTGGACCTGATAAGTAGGTACAAACACTGCCTTAAGAGCTTCATAGAATCCTCTAGAATCCCCCAGATCTGCACAGCATTGTGTTTTTTTCTGTTATATTGATCCACCAATTGTTCTGCATGTCTCGGAGTTTTTGTTGAAGTTTACTACATGTGAGACGGAAAGCTGCTTTCCTTACATGGCAAGTTGGCTGGGTGAGGTATGCCTGGTGAGCAGTTCTCTTCTTTGCCAGCAACTCCTGGATCTCTTGGTTGTTTTCATCAAACCAGTCTTGATTTTTCTTGTGGGAGAACCCGAGGGATTCTTCCGCAGACTGGAGGATACTGTTTTCAAAATATTAAAATCCAAGTGAATGTTGCAGATGATCCTCTATATCTATTCACTTTCTATTTGCTATTTTGAAATATGATTGCCATTAGTTAACAAACAGAATAGCATTCAGTACAACATACTATTTTCATAAATTTTGCATATGTGACACAGGAGTGAAAATCATATTGTTTTCATTTTAAATCTGGTTGTCACATACATAAGAAAAAAGCTTAATCAGATTTGACTATCCCTGAAATTATTTTACAACCTGCTTTAAAAACACACACACACACACCCATCAAAGTCACTCCAATCCTTCCAACAAATACAGGCTTTGCAAAAAAAAGGGGGAGGGGTCACTTTTGGCACTGTTCCTTACATTTCTCTCTTTAAAATAATTTAAATTAATTTAATTATGCAATGCAATCCTATGCATGTCAACTTAGATGTAAGCCTCACTGCGTTTAATGGGACCTATTCCCACTGCAGTCCTAGAACTGTACGAGCACAAATCTTACTCAGCAACAGTGGCCTCATAAATTGGCACATGCAGCAGTCTCTCCAAGGATCATGGACCAAATTGTTTGTTCAGCTGGTGCTAGGAAGGAGAAGGAATTGTGTATCGCTCTTATTTGCCTACAAAGCCAGATAAGGGTTCAAGAAGCAGAAAGTTAAGACCACTCCCAACCATTGTAGACACTACTGACAGATAACTAATCTCTCATCATATATTTCTACTTTTTTTTTTGAGTCTGGTCCAAAGGCATCCACCAGCATTTCTGCATTAAAATAGTGAGTACACATGCACACAATTACACACAAATGTTAAGTCCCACGGGGAGGCAGATTGCTTCCTGCCACCCCAGACTGCAATGAAAAAATAAAAGCAGAAGCCATTGATATTGTGGAGTATGAGAAATAGTGGCAACATAAATTTTATTATACACATTAAATTGAAATACTTTGAAAGATACCCTCTCTAGTCCTCTCTGCTTGTTTAAAGGCAGATGTGCCTGCTGCCTTTCTTAATGTTTAATTTTACTTCTTCAGCAGAACCCTAAAATAAATCCAACCCACAGGCTTAGCAGTGTTTGCAAAGCCCAAACTCCAGTCAGCTTTAGGCTGTTTGCTGTGATGCACTGAGTCTATCCATGCTCACAGCCACACACTGCTCATTGTGACCATGTGTCAGCACAAAGTAGGTATGGCAGTGGATGTTTTAATCATTCAGGGCTCCCTCTTCCCTGTGGCACCCCTTCTTTTCCCCCAACAGTCCACTTCAGACGTGGAAAGAATGAGCAAGAAACAAAAGATAAAAGCCAAGACCCAGGCTGCAAGTGTAATGATAGCAAAGAACCCCCCCCCACACACACACACAATGCCCTGGCAGATCATATTCCAACTGTGACTAAACAGTGCTTGCATTTCCATGAGCTGTTTAGCCTGAGGCCAAGCAGTGTGCAAGGAGTGCGTGATTAATCTCAGCAAGAGACAGATAGAGGGTGGCAGTGAGAGGCTTTGCCTTCTCCGCACAGCCACAATACAGAAGAAGCACCAAGCTGCTTTATTCTTGTCACAATGCCCATTGCCACCCCCACTCCGCAGAGTACTAAGGGCTATGGTGTGTATGTGTGCGTACACATGCTCAGGAAAGATGCCTTGGCCTTGTTTAACTTCACTCTGGGCTATGGTTAAGAGAGCTGGTGTAGCACAGGGACAAAGAGACTGCACTCCCAATCAGGAAGCCCCTGATCTGAACATCAGGTCTGCCATCAGATTGCAGCGTAGTTATTGCATACCATCCAATATTTCAAAGATGAAAACTAGGATCAAGAAACATCAGCTTGTAGTCAAGATGACAAAAATTATTAGTTGAAAGTTATTCCTGAAGAAAACTTTCAATCTAGGTGGGGTGGCAGCAGTTTGCCTTTGCCAGAGCTTACTGGAAAGAGCCAAGTTCCACCCTATCTCCTCCTCTCCTCCCTGCAGAGTTAACTGAGTGCAAACTACTTTTGTACTTTGAACTCAGTTTGGAGCCATTCAAGTAAGCTGAGGACTGTTACCCAAATTGCTCCTATTCAGATCTTAATTAGGGGAATTTAATTCACTCTATAATTGGCGTGTGAGAGGCTAGGTAACTTAGCAGGATCTTTTAACCCAATGTATACCGATATGGATACAGGAACTCGACTTATATAACAAAAGGTAATCTTTATTTGAGAAATCAGCATATCAAAGAAGGCATTCAGTTAGCAATGCACACTTTCAAGAACTATCGAAAAGGAAGGTAGTAGAACAAAGAATAGTGATCAGGGATTATAGGCTATATTTACCTGTGTAGAGAAAATGCTGAAAGTTCAGACCATGAGCATCTGGGGGTGGCTCCCAAAATGATGTGAAGTATGGATGCAAGTTGGGTGCCACACTGTATGGCCAAAAATCTGCTAGAGGTTGCTGTGCTGTCGCTCCCATGATGGGGAATGGCATCACAATCCAGTAATGTCAGGAAGTCCACATGACTTCAACCTTTGTTTGGAATTGAGCCATACCATTTCATCACTCAGCATTATCTCCTCAGCAGATGTCAGAGAAGTTATTTTTTGAACTAAATGTCCCAGAATCCCCCAGCCAGTAGGGCTATGTCCCAGACAGTAACTTCACCAAGTTCCCTTTTGCACACTAGCATCAGTCCTCTCTCAAACATTTCTCAGTCCTACTACTTGTCAGTGTTTTCATTTGAGTACTGTACTGACAACTTCAAGGGTTTTAGGTTCTTACTGCTAGAAAGTAAAATGTTTGCATCTCTGTAGATGCAACATTTCTGCCAGTTTTGGAGATGAATATAAGGCAAAGCATCCTGGTGAAACCAAGGATTGGGTCTATCCTGGAGCCCTCTGTATACAATACAGTTGCTCTAGTAGCTGGATGCTATGAAACAATTGATTCGAAAGTAACTTGAGTAATTTTCTTGCCTCCAGAATTTTCTTTCTGCCCAACCCACTCCCATCCCCATCACTTCATTTTGGCTGGCCTAGTTTGTTATGTATACATTTAGAAAGAACAAAATGTCACATACTAACTTTATTTAAAGACAAAAGAGAATGTAACTGCAGAAGAGATTATACTTACTACAGGGTAAATCTTAAAATGTTCAGCCAGCACACACAGAACTTGTATACAGTTGTCCCTTCATATTCGCTGGGATTAGGGGCAGAGTACCACTGCAAAAATGAAACAAACAAACAAACAAACAAACAAACAAACACAAATAAATTAAGCCCCACGCCCAACATGCATACTACACTACAGTATTGTAGACTCCTCTCCTACCAATAGGACTGTCAATACCTGCCACCACAATAGCAACACATGTGCCCGGGCACACAAGCCACCCCCCTCACCCACACTCACCTCCCCTCTAGCTCTCCCTCCCTCTGCCCTGCCAACAACACAACTCCAGCTTGCTTTCTAACCTTGCATCAAAACATCACAGCCTGTTTAAAACAGTAAGGTTTAAAGTAACAGGCAGCCATGTTTTGGTGCAAGGTAAGAAAGCAAGTTGGAGTGTTTTGTTGCCAGGACAGGAGGAGAGGGAGGAGGATGGGGTCTTGGCGTTTGAGCTAGTTGAGCAGCAGCTACAAACTGCAAATATCCAAAACCATGAATATTTGCAGTTTGCAAATACGCAAATATGAAGGGACAACTGTAATTGCAACTCACAATTGTGATATGGTCTCTTAAAGATACAGCAGCTCATTTATGGTGGCAAACTGTTCACTGTACACTGTAATTCAGAGCAATAGGAGCACCATTTAGGGAGAACAAGGAGGGCAGTTCAGAAGTTTTGTGACTGTTCCTAAGGAAAACATAAGTCTGTGGTTATCATAACAAGGGTTTTCCTTTTAACTACAGATCACCACCATCACCAAGTATCTGCAGAACCAATATCTGTGGTTTCAGTTATCCATGCTGAAAAAATCGGGACACATGTAGTATGTGGGGAAATAATTATTGTAATGTACCCCATTCACATCCTAAAATAAGTCTAGGAATTTTTCCCTGCATGCTTCTGTTCTCCCAAATTCCCTTTCTCTTATTTCACTAGGCACTTCCAACCAACTGGAGTGATGGGTCATTCAATACATGACCTAATTTAAATGTTATTGCTCTTTGTGTGAGTCTCTTTTAAGTTGAGTCTCCATGTGGCTGTAGCCATGCTGCTATGAAGCCATGCTATGATGCTATGCCATGATGTTCACCATGCAGCCTCTACCGCTAAAGGCTGGGTGAGTCATTCTACCCTAAATCCTCCTCGTTAGTTAGGAACCCTTTTTAAAAAAAAGTTTGTTTTAGTATGTAGATTAAGATTGATATACCTTCAGTAAACTTTTGATATGCATTTTTAAACTGACTCCTTTGTTTTGTAATGAGTCTAATTCATTGGGTGATCAGACCTCAGAATATACTTTTAAATGTTAATTGAGCTTCTCTCAGCATTCTTAAGTGTCACTCTGCATGAATTTGAAAGTAAAAGGATTTTTATTTTTAAAGAAGATTTTTTTTTATTTCTTTTTAAAAAGGGCTAGAATTTTAAATACATTTTAATTTTTTAGACTCATACCTCCTACAACACATACCACAGAGTTGCACTGGAGAATGCCTAGAATGCTATCCTCTCTAGAAATCACTTGGTCCTCTAACACAACTCCATGGTATATTTGTATAGGAAGTCCTTTATTTTAATAGGGTTTTCTATTATCCGTGGTTTTGCTTATAAACAATAAGTCCAGGAACATATCCTCCGTGGAGATGGGTGGGTCGCAAACGGTAATTAAACATAACAATTGTTAGCAATGCATTTCCTTTTTACACCTTACACAGTCCTGAGCTGCTGAATAGCTATAAAACATACCTTTCAACTGTCCTGATTTGGCTGGGACAATCCTGATTAATTCTCTGCCATCTCACTTTTTCACTGCTTTTACAATGTCCTAGTTTCTCTGTTCCTCCCACTTCCCCCCTTTGTCCTCAGTTTACTTCAGTGGCAGCAACCTGAGTTCAAAGTGAAAAAGTAGTTTGCACTCAGTTAACTCAGGTGGGGGGAGAGAAGAGGAGGGGATGGAATTTTGCTCTTCCCTGCAGGCTGAGGCAAAAGCAAACTACTGCAGCTTCTCCTAGCTTTTTCCTCACTATTAACTTTTGCGACCTTGACCACACTCTGATGTTTGGCCACACATGTCCTGGTTTCCATCTTTGAAATATTGGATGTTATGGTAAAAATTCACAGTACAGTCTACTAGTCCCTCCTCCCTTTCCAGGGAAGGGTTCCCTGCTCTCCTTTATTGTCCCTAATGCCAACTTTTGCTTGGCTTCTCAGACTCTACTTCAAGTACCAGCTCTAGTACACACCATAAGAACAACTGCAGCAAAAAAGGCCAGGGCTTTAACCTAATTTGCCTTGAGGTTTCAGGGCACACTTTCCCTTGAGGCTAGAAGCTTTCCTTCTCTGGTAAGCTTCTGGGGAGGGGTCACCACACAATGTTATATTTCTTTATCTGTTTCCCTGTTCAGGATTTTTTGTTTTCTTCTCCCCCACTCCCATCTCCACAAATATCTGTTGTAATCCCCCCCCCTGCTTTGAGTATAAAGAGAAGCAGCTGAACAGTTATTTAATAAACTAATAAATGTATGAGACTTCATTCTTTAAGAACGTTATCAGACAAGGCAAAAAAAGCCTTCATAAGGACACCAAATGATCCAAAAGGGCATGCATACCAGATGATGTCACTCTTTCGCTATCATGTCCAGTTAAAAAAATGTACTTTTTTATTGACGGCTCAAGCTATCAATTGATCCCCATGGCACTTTGTGCCAGCATTGCCAGCATTTGAAACTTAGTGCCATTATACTTGTGAATGCAGTGTCAATGGCTGCTCCGGTGAGAACACTTCCATGTGAGATCGTGACATCCAGGTAGGTGACACACTTTTTATTACCCTCCCTGGTTTATTTGGAAGTTTTTAAGTATGTTCCTGTGCTTTTTGAAACTTTTTGAGTGTTCTTTTTGTTTTTATTTTTTAATTTCTCATGCTAGGTATTCTTAAGAGAATCCACAGGATTTCAAATAAGGAAATGAATGGAGCTCCGTTCACTCCTCGTTCATTGCCAGGATGCCTTTTGCTGGGATTAGAGTTAAGTGTGGCATGGGGGTTCTTTTGCCAGTATAAAAATGGTAACGTTATGTGGGCAAAATAATGGGGTTTAGGGGGCTGGTCTCATAAAGTCCGAAAGGACCTTTAGTGATGTCTAAACTCTGAAAATGTATGTTCTTAGATCTCAGTTCTGTTTCCTTTCACAACTGTTTCCTCCTCAAGGAGGTGCTGCATACTGCTCTCAGGACAGTCCTTGCTATACAATTATAGCATTATGATTCTGCTTTAACTACCATGGTAACACCCTATGAGATCCTGGGGTTTGTAATTTGATTAAGGACTAGAGTTCTCTGGCTGAGAATTCTAAATGTCCCTGCCTAAACTATAATTCCCAGGATTTCATAGAATGTTGCCATGACATTTAAAGCAGAATCATAATGCTGTAGGTGTCTAGTGTGAAACGGCCCAAAGTGTGTAGTGGGAACAGGTTGTGTTTGATAGCAAAAGGGAGCCACAATGCTCAAGCTTAGAAGCACATTTTCCAGGTCTCAGCCAGCTGATTGAAAATTCCAAAGCTAAGCCTTAGCAGAAATGAAAGCCTAGGTAATATTGTGGTGTGGTGTGTTGAGAGAAACAAAGGAAGCAGGCAGGCTCCATCTATTTCTAAGTAAAGAAAAAAATGTGTTCTACCCAGTTAAGAGCATGAAGCACCCAAAAGCCTTCTTTACCTTAAAGATGGCAAGCCTGTCTCTGATCAACTACAAGCAATGTTCTTCCTCTGAAGTAATTTTTATTAGACACTTCAACTTTCAAAGAAGTAAAGCATCCAAGCTGTTATTATAAATGTACAGAGTGCCCTGAGTCATCACATCACAGGGAATTAATCTGACCATTGTAATTTTGTGGGCACAGAACTCTTATTTTCCTGGTCCTACTTAGCGAACAGGGGCGGGAGGGTGGGGAATGGCTGGCCTTTCCCACAGCATTTGTACTGGCATGGATTAGCATGATAAAATACACAATAAAGACTCTCTGTGTAGTAAATATTTGACATCCTTCATCAACTGTTACTAAAACATCCTGTTAGAGGAAGGGGTGTAACTCAGCAGCCCAAGCTAAGAGGGAGGAGAGAAAGGGTTTAGTGGCTTTGGGATGCCAAAAACATTCTGTAGTGTGTCCAGCCTTGTCTAGATATCACCTCCACTTGAGTGATAAAGTGTTGCAGCCAGGTGTCTTGAGTATAAACGAGATGGCCAGCATACCTGAAAGAAAAATGCGGTGAAATACATTTAAGGACATGGGCTCCATATCCTCCACTAAAAAATAATTGAGCCTGGCCAAGTTTTGAGATCATCAGGGGAAGGCTTTCACTAGGTGCTGTCACTCACACAGATACATTTGGCGAGTTTGATGAGAGAAGGCATTCTTGGTGGCTGCTCCCAGGCTGTAAAACTCCTTGCCATGGTGAGGTTAGGTTGGCCCCCTCTTTGCTTTCCTTCCACTGGCAACAAAGACCTTCGTATCCAAATAGGGTTTTAACCTTAACTGGTTGCTGCAGAAGGAACTGTGTGTATGTGTTGTGTATTTCTAAATGTTTTTAATTCAGTGCTTGGTTTTAGTATGGTAGCTAATCAATTATTTTGAAAGCTCCACTGGTTTTTTAGCTTCAGTTTGTTTTTAATAGCAATAGCAATAGCACTTCTATTTCTGTTCCATTTATTAGTGCCAAATCACTCCCTAAGCAGTTTACAACATGTAAACTGCTAATTGTCCCCCAACAAGCTGGGTACTCATTTTACCAACCTACGGAAGGTTGGAAGGCTGAGTGAAACTTGGAGCCCTGTAGGATTGAACTCACAATGTTGTGGCTGCAATACTGGCATTTAATGACTGCACCACCATGGTTCCTTAATAAGCAGCCTTGGGATTTCACTGGTGAAAAGGCAAGATAATATGTGTGCATATCTGTAGACAAGGCAAGTGCAGCACTGTGAAATCTATGGACTTTATCAAACAATTGCCTTAAAACATTCTTTTGCCAGCATAAAAAACTTTTTATGCCGGCAAAAGAATGCACCCCCCCCCGCACTGCACTGCACTTACCTTATCTCCTGGTGGAAGGCTTCTCTGACAATGAAAAGGAAGTGAACGAAGCCCCGTTCACTTCATTTGAAATCCCACAAGACTTCATCACACAGGAAATTCAAACATAAAACAAAAAATTAAACATTAAAAGTGACAAAAAGCACATAAACACACTTTAAAGCTTCCAAGTAAACCAGAGAAGGTTTTTTAAAAATGCATCACTTACCTAGATGTCGCAGTCTCACCAGAAAGTGTTCATGCCGGACTGGCCATTGATGCTGCATTCACGTGAGTTAAATGGCCCAAGGTTTCATACGCTGACAATGCCGACACCAAAACAGGATGAGCGATCTATTCATGGCTCATCCCGTCAATAGAAAGAAACACCACAAGAACGACAGTGGAACACTAAAGGAGGACCCTGTGTAATATTGGTGTTCTTTTGCGTTATTCTGGTGCCACATTAAAGCTGATCTGATAATCTCCAATGTCTCCAATCTATCCTTATTCTGGGCGATGAGTCTCAGGACTTTATCAGGCATGGAAAATACGGTGTCATAAGGATGCCACATAACCGCAAAAGGGTGCATGGATCAGATAGCATTGCCCTTTCATGGTTATAAAGAACCCAAAAGCTGTGGTTTTTAATTGACGGCTTAAACCGTCAATAGATCTCCCTGCTGCTTTTTGTGCCAGCATTGCCGGCATGTGATACCTCTGTCTATTTAAATCACGTACGACAATGGCCTGTCAGGCATGAACACTTCCAGGTCAAATTGGGACATCCAGGTAAGTTTCACTCTTTTTATGACCCTCCCTGGGTTACTTGGAAGTGTGTGTGTGTGTGCTTGGTGTGACTTTTTATGCTTTATTGTATTTTTGTTTTGAAGACTGAATTTCCCATGCAATGAAATTGTGCAAAATTTCAAATGAGGATGTGAATGGGGCTCTGTTCACTTCCTCTTCATTCATGGAGGAGCCTTTGCTGGGAGAGGAGGTGAGTGCGGGGGGGGGGGGGCGTTCTTCTGCCAGCATAAAAATGCTTTTTTTAATGCTGACAAAAGAACATTTTAAATAATGTGTCTGATAAAGTCCCCAGAACCTTATTGCACTAACTGTTATAGCACTATTATTCCACTTTAACTGCTATGGCTGCCTCCTGTGCAATCCTGGGATTTGTAGTTTAGTGAAACCTAAGAGCTCTCTCTGAGAATGCTAAATGTCCCTCCCTAAACTGCATATCCCAGGATCCACAGGAGGCATCTATAGCAGTTAAAGTGGAATAATAGTGCTATAAGAATGCAGTGCAATAGGTTTGCCAGAGGATGCTTTGAGAAGTCTAGGCCTCCATGACTCCCTATAATGGCTATAGACCAGAAGTGATAACCATTTCTAAGGAATGGGGACAGATTATTTCCATAAATGAGCTACTTATGCTCATTCACCATAAATGTTTCCGGATTATAAACAGAGAGGTGGAAACTAAAGGTATAATGTGACAAAATTCAGAAGGTTTCAGAATTTATCTTGATGAAAATGATGGTGTTGGTGGTTCTTTGCAGGGGAGCAAATGATTACACCCAAATATATATTTTCCATGCTTTTCTGAAACAGCTTCAGCTGATAGTGTGTCTCCTCTGAATGAATGCCTGGAGGAGGTAATAGACTGGATGAGGAAAAACAAACTGAAGCTGAATCCAGACAAGATAGAGGTGCTTACTGTCAAGGGTCCTAACCTGGGTTTGGAGGCAGGGCTGGTTTAAGGAATTTTGGGGGCCCATGCAATGCTTTATTTTGGGGCCCCCATATGTTTATCTCAGGTCAATGTAACCTAACCTCTTCATAGTACAGGATGTTCAGATTACAGTAGGACCCCTGTATCCATGGATTCATTATCCATGGCACACAAAACAGCACACCTACCATAGAGTCTTCCTAGAAAATGTATCCTCTCTAGCCATTTTCTAGGTCCTCCAAGGCAACACTATGGTATTTTAAACCAGGAGTCCCATTATATTCAATGGTGTTCACTATTATCCATGATTTTCAGTATCCATACACCCCAGAACCAATCCCCAGTGGATAAGGGGGGGGGGTTACTGTATTACATAATTTGCCACCAATAATTTAGTTTAGCAATTAATGTAATGGTCTAGATTTTGTCAAAGAAAAGAAAGAGTGGACTACAAGCTGAACATGAGTTAGCAGTGTGATGCAGCAGCAAAAAAAGCCAATGTGATTCTAGGCTGCATTAATAGGAGTATAGGGTCTAGATCAAGGGAAGTAATAGTACCATTCCATTCTGCTTTGGTCAGACCTCACCTGGAATACTGTTTCCAGTTCTGGACACCACAATTCAGGAAGGATATGGACAAGCTGGAACATGTCCAGAGGAGGGTGACCAGGATGGTGGGAGTTCTGGAAGCATGCCCTATGAGGAGTGGCTTAGGGATCTGGGTATGTTTAGCCTGGAGAAGAGAAGGTTGAGAGGTGACATGATAGCCATGTTTAAATGTTTGAAGGGATGTCATACTGAGGATGGAGCAAGTTTGTTTTCTGCTGCTCCAGAGACTAGGACATGGAACAATGGGTTCAAACTACAGGAAAAGAGATTCCACCCAAACATTAGAAAGAACTTCCTGGCAATAAGAACTGTTTGGAAGTGGAATACTCAGCTGCCTGGGAGTGTGGTGGAGTCTCCTTCTTTGGAGGTTTTTAAGCAGAGGCTGGATGGCCATCTGTCGTGAGGACTTTGATTGTGTGTTCCTGCAGGGCAGAAGCTGATTGGATGGGATGGCTGTTGGAGTCCCTTCCAGCCCTATGATTCTAGGTTGCATTCAGAGCCTGGGAAAGTTACTTTTGGATTACATCTCCCAGAATCCCCCTTCCAGCACCCATCTCAAGGTCTGGTTGCATTGTTCCTTTTCCAGCATTCTCTAGCCTAGTGGTTCTTAACCTGGGGTCCACGATATCTTCACAGGGGGTCCGCAAAGGCTTGAAGGCTGCTTGGCCCACCTCCTCCCCATAGTGGAGCAGCTACATGAAAGGAGCCAAGGCAAAGGCTGGCTGGGTTGGCCTGCACATTGCCATTCAAATCCACTCCAGTCACAGACTTGCAGGAAGAAGCAAGAGTGCCTCTGAGGGAAAGTTTAATGGATGGTATGATTGTATTGTTGTTGTTGTTAGCTAATATTATTAGGGTTTTAAATCTTGAGTTAAGTTTTGGGACAACAAAAGATATTTAAAGGGAGACCCTGGTAAAGAAAAGGTTAAGAACCACTGCTCTTCCCAAAGGCTCTCACATAACAATAATGAGATACTGGTGTGTTTTAGTGACAACAATAAAACCATTGTTCCAAGTAATATTACTCCAAATTTTTATTTATATTCTTTATATTCTTCTGTTAAAAGAGCTAGAGTGTTGTAGCAGTTTCAGCATTGCACTACGACTGTGGAGACCAGGGTTTGAATCCTTACTCAGCCATGAATACCCACTGGGTGACCTTGGGCAAGTCACACTCTCTCAACCTCAAAGGTAGCCAAAGGCACACACCCTTTGAACAAACCTTGCCTAGAAAACCCCATGGCACGTTCACCTTAGTCAGAAATGACTTGAAGGCACATAGGCAAACAAACACAAATTCCTTTTTCAGGTTGAATTCAGTTGGCAGCAAGGGGAGGAAGCTGAAGAAAATGGCGGAAAGGGAGGGAGGAGAGAGAAACCAGAACATGTTAAGAGCAGCTGAAAAGATGGGCTGGAGGGGATCTATGTGGAAGGAAGGAAAGGTAAGAAAGAAAGAGAGAGAGAGAGAGAGAGAGAGAGAAGCCCTTTCTGAAGAGAGAGCAGGAGAGAAAAAGAAGGAAAGATATGACCCTCACACTTCCCTCCCCCTGCTCTCTCTTTCACACACACACTCATCCCTCTCTGACACATGCCTGGCTGGCTTGCATTTTCACGATCCTGGGAGGAGGGGGCGAGGGAGCAGCAAACTCCCTCCAACTTCAGCCACACAGAAGGCATCTCGGTTTTTCTCTTTCTTTTTCCAGTTTAAGAGACACTGTTTTTTTAAAAAAATGCTAGCAGGAGGTTTTTGTAGGAGGGGAGTTAGGACAGGAGGCAGGGGGCCCTGGTTGTAATGTCCCCCGCAGATGATGATTTGGCGGTATGGTTAAATCGGCCCTGTTTGGAGGTGTGTCAACCAGTCCTCAGGGGTTACACTCCCCCTGAAAAACTGTGTTTGCAGCCTGGGGACATTTTCAGACGCGATTTTCAGCAGCAAATATCCCAAAACAGCTCCGTTGCTGCTGCGTGGTAGGGGAGCGGTTTCGGATGACACCGTCCCTCTGCTGAAACCCTCCATGTCACTTCCGTGACAGAATGGAGGAAGCCGTGGCATACTTCATTCATGAATGTTGTCCGTGAGTGAAATATGCCACGGCTTCCTCCATTCTGTCACAGAAGTGACACGGAGGGTTTCGGCAGAGGGACGGCGTCATCCAAAACCACTCCCCTGACGCGTGGCAGCAACAGAGCTGTTTTGGGATATTTGCTGCTGAAAATCGCATCTGAAAATGTCCTGGGAGTGTTTCTGGATCCATCACTCCAAACAACAGTTCAGATAGATCTGACAGCCGGGAGTGCTTACTGTCAGCTTTGGCTGATATACCAGCTGTGCCTCTTCCTAGAATTGGAAGACCTGAAGATGGTAGTGCACATGCTGGTAACCTCAAAGCTGGACTTTTGTAATGCACTGTTCATTGAACTACCTCTGTACCAAGTTCGGAAACTTCAATTAGTTCAAAACATGGCAGTCAGATTGGTTACTAGTACACGGAGAAGCAATCATATTACACCTGTATGAATATTACTCCCATGGCTACCAATTAGTTTCTGGGCAAAGTACATAGTGTTGGTTATTACCTTTAAAGCCCTACATAGTTTGGGTTTCCATTACCTCTAGGATTGCCTCCTCCCTTACTATTTGCCCTGTACACTTGGGTCCTCTGGGAGACATTTGCTCCAGTCAGCCAGGACTAGGTTTGCAACTGTGATATTTTTGCTTTCTACCGTCATATTTTACTCGCGATCAACGATCGTGAGTAAAATATGACTGTAAAAGCAAAAATATCATGGTCAAATGTCCCAGCGGTACTGCAACAGTACCGCTGGGAAGGAGCGTCGTATGAAACTGACGCCCTCTTGTGCTGCAGCGTCGCAACCTGGCGACGCTGCTAGTGTTATTTTTTACATTGTCCGAAAAAGTCCCTAGATGGTGGAATGACCTGTTGGAAGAGATTCGACAGCTCAATATGTTGTTTGAATTTAAATCAGTATTAAAGACTAGTCTCTTCAAGCTGGCCTATCCAGATGATTTTTGAATTGTAGATTTTAAAGTATGGATTGTTTTAATGTGTATTGGTCTTATATGTTCTTTTAAATTGCTGTTTTAACTGGTTTATCTGTTTTCAACTGATGTTACATATTGTATTTTAATCTGTTGTTGTACCCTGCCTCAGTCCGTGAGGAGAGGCAGGTAAGAAATAAATGTTGTTGTTGTAGTTGTCCGTTGCTGTTGTTGTTGTGAACAGAGCCCAGCCTCTGTGACATCACAAGTGATCATCTCTAGATTTTGGCCCTGAAACCTCAGGGTCTGATATAGTCTTAACTTGGCAACTCTGAGTAGGCACTTGCTCACTTGTGTTGTGTTTTTAGCAGGTCCAGTCTCTGCAGGGTGGATTTGAGTATGAGGTTTGAGGTTTTTGTTTTGTTTTTTAAAGGAGTCCCATAAAATTAAATTGTGATTTGCAGTGTTGTTTTTCAGTGTGCTTTAGCTCTTATTCATTAATCGGAGTACACTGCAAACAACCGGGCACCTTGGAGTGATAACATTTTTATTGTGTTTTGTTAGGACCTTTAAAAAAAAGAGAGAGACTGCTGGCTACTGCAGTGTTCTTTGCTGCTTCTGCTCTTATCAGTCCTGATCCCTTTGCCTTCATTAACTGTTAACCTTTCCTAAGATAACGAGAGGAGACTCTTTAATTTTCTTCTGCCCAATGAAAAAGATTGGAGAGGCATACCAAGGCCATAGATTTCACTCCCTTGGAATCTTTTCTTCCCCTTTCAGCTGCTAGTTACTGGCACAGTCTCTGCCTGTGACATTTTCAAGAAAAGATAAGGCTACTCAAAATGGTGACACATTTGTGCTTGGTTCACTCAAAAATTGCTCTGCACTGAGCTAAAAGTGAATCGACTGAATCTGAATAAATGTCATCTCACTTATTTCTCTCCTGAGTAGATTTTCAAGGCTGTTGTAGTTCTGAACATCTCTGTTCAGATGAATTTTGGGAGGGGGAAGCCAAGGTATAAGTGTGTTGCAAGAAAAACAATAATTGATCTCGTAGTATTTAAAAGACTAGCATGTCTTATTTGTTATGTGCTTTTGCAGAGCTGGGAGGTTTTCCTCTTCAAATAACACGTTAGGTATTATTTTTCAAACTACCACATCACCCATTGCTCCTGTAATGTTACTTTTCATTTTTTTAAATGAAAAACACAAAAATGGACAACCCCCCTCATATATGATAAGTAGTTACATTAATTTGCAAAAATAACACTATTGCCTCCATGTTACTCCAAACCTTAATCTATCCCTCTCCCTCTCTCTCTCTCTCTCTCTCTCTCTCTCTCTCTCGCTCTCGCTCTCGCTCTCGCTCTCGCTCTCGCTCTCGCTCTCTGGCTTTTCTTCGCAAATGAAGATTCAGGAAGGACTCATCCCACGCTTTCTGCAAACGTGCTGATGACTAAAAAGGCCAATCCGAGATAAACAAGTCCGATTGCAGAAAGAACAGCAGAAGGTCTCCTTGGGTGATGTTTCCAGGTTGTGATTCTTTCTGCATTGTCGTTTCTCTTCAAGACTTGTTCAGCGTGAGTTCTCACATAAGGCTGCAGCATTGTGGATAGTGCGTCTCCATGCCTCCCAATGTGAGGCCAGGGCGGACTATTGTTGGTGATCAATTTGGCCAACCCTGAGATGTTGTTTCAGGGAGTCCTTGTATCACTTTTTTGGAGTGCCCCTCTTACGCTGACCCGTGGCGAGTTCACCGTAGAGTACTATTTTTGGGAGGCGATGGTCCTCTATCCTAGAAACGTGCCCTGCCCAGTGCAGCTGTGTTCTCAATATCATGGCCTCAATACTGGTGATCCCTGCTTGCTCAAGGACAGCAACATTCATCACATAGTCAGTCCAATGTATATTTAGGATTGTGCATATACAGCACTGATGAAAGCGTTCGAGGAGTCATAAGTGTTGGCGATAGGTGATCCATGTTTCAGACCCATAAAGGAGAATAGACAGTACAATCGCTCTATACACACTGACCTTACACTGATTTGTTAAACCTTAAGGTATTACAGATAAAAACCTCACATGTAAGATGTCTGGAGTCCACGAAAGTTTATGCTGAACAAAACTTGTTTGTCATGAATTGTAGTGTACTGTACCCTTTGTTGTTTTTGCTTGGGGGGGGTTGTTTTCATTTATTAGGGTTCTAGATTTTTAAAGGAGAGCTGGACCTGCAAATATCTGTAATGTTTGGTGTTTTGAATGGCCATGATTTTTGTTTGATGATTTGCAATTTTCCTGACTTTGTAGATGTCATTCAAAAAACATCTACCAACACAAATCATTTATTGGTAAGGCACATGAGGTGACTCTTCTGGAGGGTTTTGGGGACTTCAACATCTATACTGAAACTATCCATCAGGAGTAGCTCAAGTGAATCTGTCCTGAGTCGTCTCTGGCCCTACTCATACTGCTTGGCACACTCTGGACCTTGTTTTTTGGATGGGATGATGGTGATCTTGTTGTGGAGGAACTCTCTGCACTTCTGTAGTCACTGACAGATCATTACCTGGTCAGGTTTAGACTCACTGGGACTCAGAATTTCTGCAGGGGTGGGGGACTGATTAGGATGGTCTGCCCCAGAAGACTGATGGATCTGTATGGATTCCTGATGGCTCTTGGGGATTTTCCTGTCACCTTGGCAGGTGATTCTGTTGAAGCTCTGGGTGACATCTGGAATGGGGAAATGGCCAGGGAAGTGGACATAGTCACTCCTGAGTGTCCCCTCTTGCAGAGTAGAGCCAAACCAACACTCTGGTTTTCCAGGTAGTTGGCAGTGATGAAGTGAGTGAGATGGAGACTAGAGCAACATTGGCAGAAGACTCGAAGTGAGTCTGACTGAACACAGGCTAGAGCTTATTCATGGCAGTGCTGGCAGCAAAGAAATTATTTTTTATTGGCACCATTGCATCTGCAAGAAACTTTCCAGCAGAGCTGTTTTGAGTGGTCAAATGTCAATTATACACTAGTCCTCTGGAAACAACAGACCACTCAACATCCCATTGTGAAGAATTTGCATGGCACCTGGTAGATAAAATCACTCAGGTCCACTCCAACTTGGATGCTGTGTAGCTGATACAAATCCAGTGGATGTAACCTAGGCTCCTGTTCATCTAGTGTTATTGCATACTTTTCAGTTTGTGCAGCCTGAGGTTGTGGGCAGCATCCTTGGAGAAGTGAGGGCCACCACATGTGTGCTAGACCTTTGTCCTTTGTGGCTTATGAAACAAGCCAGAGGGGGGACTCTGGCCTGTTTCCATGCCTCCTTACAACAAGGCCACATTCCAACTTGTCTAAAGAAGGCAGTTGTGAGGTCCTTGTGGAAAAAGCAAGCCCTGAATCCCTCTATAATGGATAATTATCAGCCAGTGTCCAACCTACTATTTTTGGGCATGGTATTGGAGTGTGTGGTGGCCTCCCAACTCCAGGGGTTTCTGGATGAAACAGATCCATTTCAATTTAGTTTCAGGCCTGGCTATGGGAGAGAGGCAGCTTTGGTCACCTTGGTAGATGACCTACGCAGGGAACTGGACAGGGGGAGGGTGTCCCTGTTGGTTCTGATGGACTTCTCAGTGGCTTTTAATACCATCAACCATGGTATCCTTCTGGGACACCTCACTGAGATGGGACTTGGAGGCATTGTTTTACAGTGGCTCTGTTCCTTCCTGGAGGGGCAAACCCAGAAGGTGATGCCAGGAAACTCCTGTTCAGTGCCCTGGCAATTGGCCTGTGCAGTCCCTCAGGATTCTGTTTTGTGCCGATGCTATTTAACATATACAGCTGGCCCTCCCCTCCATATCCATGGATTCTGCATCCATGGATTCAACCAACCATGACTTGAAAATATTCAGGGATGGAGGATTCCAAAAAGCAAAGCTTGTTGTTCAACATTTTATATAAGGAATGCCATTTTAGCATTATTTATTCATTATATTTATTTATATCCCGTCTTTCTCCCAATATAGGGACTCAAGGCAGCTAACAATGAATTTAAAACAATACATAAGCATTAAAAAATAAAAAATATGATTTTTAAAAGTAAACAATTTATAATATTAAAACATTTAAAATATTAAAATACAATAAAACTATATACATCTTAAAAACAAAACTACATAGCACGTATAAGCCCAGCCTCCATCAAATTGTGAATGCCTGATGACACAATAATGTTTTACTTGTTTCTGAAAGGAGAGCAGAGATGGTGCCATCCCGGCCTCTCTAGGGAGGGAGTGTATATAATGGGACTGAAGCATCCACGGATTTTGGTATCCATGGGGGCTCCTGGAACTAAACCCTAGCAGATACCAAGGGCCCACTGTACATGAAATGGCTGGGAGAGATCATCTGAAGTTTTGGGGTATAGTGCCATCAACATGCAGATGACACCCAGCTCTACTAATTCTTTCTACCCAAATCTAAGGAGGCTGTCCTTGTCATAAACCAGTGTCTCTCATCAGTAATGGACAGGAGGGCAGTAATGAGAACAAGCAAATTGAAACTTAGGACCTTATCAGATTACACTCCCTAAATGTTCTTTTGCCGGCATATTTTTTTAATGTTTTTATGCCGGCAAAAGAACCCCCTAGGAGACTTACCTTAAGCAGTGGCATAAACTGAGCACCAACGGAGCTCCATTTAGTTCCAGGGTTGAGATCTTGCTGATTCTCACGAGAAGACAAGAGCATGGCAAATTCAAAAAGCTAAGCAAGACAAAGGCATAAAAAGTATGCACAAGCACAGAAACACACTTTAAAAATTACAGGTAAATCAGGGAAGAAAAAAAGAGAGCGTCCCCTACCTGACTGTCCTGATCTCACCCAGAAGTGTTCTGACAATTGATGCTGTATTCACTGAGTGCAATGGCATGAGGTTTCAAACGTTGGCTGTGCAGGCAACAAAGTGCCAGGGGAGATCTATTGATGGCTTGGGCTGTCGATAAAATAGAATGGCTTTTTGACAGTACATAATCGTGAAAGGACGACATCATATGGTATGTGTGCCCTTTTGCAATCATTAGGCATCATTATGACACCATATTTGCTGCATCTGATAAAGTCGTCAATCCAGACAAGACAGAGATGCTCTTAGTCAGTTGGAAGGCAGATCAGGGAATAGGGATTCAGCCTGTGTTAGATGGGGTTACACTCCCCCTGAAGACACAGGTTCTCAGCTTGGGGGTTTTCCTGGACTCAGCTTTGAACCTGGAGGCCCAGGTTTCTACAGTGGCCAGGAGTGTTTTGCATATTTAATGCTTGTGTGCCAACTGTGTCCATTCCTTGAGATGACACATCTGGCCATGGTGGTACATGCTTTAGTTACACCCTGTTTGGACTACTGTAATGCACTCTACTTGGGGCTACCTTTGAAGATGTTTGGAAACTTAGCTCAGTGTTTCTCAACCAGGGTTCCCTGGAACCCTAGGGTTCCCCAACAGGTTGCTAGGGGTTCCCCAAGAGGTTGTGATTGCAGGGGGAAAGCAATAGCAATATATATAGAATAATGTTTATACAAGGGTTCCCTGACACCTGAAAATTATTTCAAGGGTTCCACCAGGATAAAAAGGTTGAGATAAGGCTGCTTTAGCTGATCCAAAGACCTGCAGTCAGACTGTTAACTGGGACAGGTTACAGAGACCATAGTATGTCCCTGTTGAAACAGCTCCACTGGCTGCCAGTTTGTTTCTGAGCACAATTCAAAGTGCTGGTTATGGCAGAGAGTAGGACACGGGGCAATGGATTCACACTACAGGAAAAGAAATTCCTTCTAAACATTAGGAAGAACTTCCTGACTGTAAGAACTGTGCAACGGTGGAATACACTGCCTCAGAGTATGGTGGAGTCTCCTTCTTTGGAGGTTTTTAAACAGAGGCTGGATGGCAATCTGTTGGGGGGTGCTTTGATTGTTTATTCCTGCATGGCAGGGGATTGGACTAGATGGTCCTTGTAGTTTCTTCCAACTTTATGATTCTATTATATAAAATCCTACATGGCTCAAGTCCAGGCTATCTACCAGACCATATCACCCTGTACGAGCCAGTGGAGATGCGAGAGACGGCCTTCTCAGTGGCTGCTCCAGAGCCTGAAACTCCCTTCTCAGAAAGGTCAGAATGGCTCCCTCCTTGTTGTCTTTCCAATGGCAGGCTAAAACCTTTTTAATCAGATAGGCTTTGAAAACAGAAAGCCTGTTTTTAAAGAACCAGGCTAGGGGGTGCTGTATTGTTTTAGCTAAACTGTTTTAAAGAGTTTTTTTTTATGTTTTCAAATTGCATTTTATTCTTTTACTGATATGTGAATTGTTTTAATGATGTAAACAGTTTCATTCTAAAAAATGTTATAAAATATTTATTAGTTTGCAACAGTACATTAAAAGATATAAGAAAAGAAAGAAGGTAGGTAAAGAAAAAGATAGAGAAGAAAAAAAGATGATTTCTGCTCTTCCAATCAGAAGTTATATGCATATACACTAATTATTCATACCTCTATAACATTAACACTGGGGTGTTGTAAATAAAAATACCATTGAAAGGTATATCCCTCTACTTCTAGCTGCTCTCCTGATTTAACTCTGTATTGTCCTTGGTGCAATTCCAACAAATTCTGATATAGCAACAATGTGCCTTTTCCTGTTGTTTCTCTTCTGAAAAAAAAAACAACCTTATTGTGCTAAGACTATAAAGGCTTTCTGGGTACAACCTGGGTTTGTATCTATTCCATAGTCTCAATAAGGCATATCTCACAAAATGATTTTTAAAATTGACATTGATTTTAACTTTATTGTAACAGAAATATCCATGCCATCCAAACCTCAAGTTCTGTCGTCCCAATTCTAGCAGTCTTTTATTTCTCAGCATTGTCCATTCTTTCATCCAAACTTAGCAACAGACCACAAAGTACAGTTTCAAATCCAGTAAAACCAATCCTCCTCTCTCCTTTGCTTCTTGTAACACCTTATATCTAACTCAGTTTTTCTCTTTCTGTATAAACTTAGTTATATTTTTACCATAGCTAAAATGGTACATTAGTTGTCAAAATTGGTATTGTATGAAATAGGAACATCATTCCAGGTAAAACATTCATTTTTTAGCAAAGAAATTCTCCCCAACAGCAACAATAGTCTCTCCTATCTCAATGTCCTTCCATATCTTAACATAATTATTTTGAAATAACATACAATTGATATTTGTTATAATAATATCCAGATATTTAATTTTCTTCTCAATCTAAAAACCAGTTTTTTTTCTATCAGTTGTCATTGATCTTCTGTACTCATATTTTTCAGTAGCATCTTTGCCTTTTGATTATTAATCTTAAAACATTTAAACCCCCAAGTCTTCTAGTTTTCCTGTTAACACTTGTATACTCCTCAGAGGGTTTTCCAAAACAATCACTATGTCATCAGTAAAAGCCCTTAATTTATAAGCTTCTTTTAAAACTTTTATTACCATTATCCTTTCCTTTTGTCTCATAACTCTATTCAGTGCTTCCAAAACCAAACTAAATAAAAGCAGAGAGAACAGACATCCTGGTTTTGTATGTTTTGAATCTCACAAGGTATTATTAACTCACCGTTAACAATTATCTGAGATTTCTGTGATGTATAAATCAATTTAATCCATTTAGTACAGTTGACTCCACAATACATATCTTCCAAAACGATGAACAAGAAGATGAACAAGAAGATCCAAGAAGAACGGTGCTCTTGCACAGCAGGGGGTTGTTTTCGGACGCCGCTGTCCCTTTTCTGTGATATCAGTGTCACTTCCATTAAGCTTTGGAAGCAGCCGCACCATATTTTAAGCACAGAAGTTGCCCGTGCTTAAAATATGGCGTGGTCGCTTCCAAAGCTTAACAGAAGTGACACTGATGATCTCGGAAGAGGGACGGCAGCATCCGAAAACAACCCCCTGCTGCGCAAGAGCACCGTTCCTCTCCCGGGAGCTCATCCCACGTTAAGCTCCATTTAGCGCTGTCTGAAAATGTCCTGAGTCAGAGTCAATTTCAAAGTTCTGGAAGCAGGGCATGACACTATTGAATAATGCCTATAAGCTGTTTACAATGATTTTGGCGGAAAAACTGAAAATAGACTTTACAGAATTTTATCTATGGGGACCAATGTGGGTTTTTCCCTAAAAGACAACTAAGAGATTACATCAGAAATGTATTGGATATTTTGGAATATTTCCATCAGCATAAAGAGAAGCAAGCCACATTGATTTTCTTAGATGCAGAAAAGGCCTTTAACAACTTGAATTGGATCTTCTTGTTCATCGTTTTGGAAGATATGTATTTTGGATATAAACCCTCCTTCTCGGCACGGAGACAACAAAAGGAGGGCTTGAGGCTATCTCAGCAATTAACTAAGCAGCAGCTGCATTAGCTGCTAAGCTATAAATACGCAGCCCTGACCTCCAAGCATTGTTAGCATTGTTGAAGATTATCTGACCTACCTGGTGACCCATCATGTTCCTGCTCACTGTGCTTGACCTGGACTGTGTTTGTTACTCTAAACTCTATTAACCTGACTTGGATTCTGCTGGACTACTCTGAACTCTGTTTGCTGGACCTATGCTTTGTTATTTGGATTTTGCTTATGAACTCATATTTGCTTGCTAGTAAACTAAGTGCCTTGATTCCTTTGCCTGTAATTAGCTTGACTGTGTTGCGCCTCTGCTATCAGATGTGTAGTAATCAGCCTTTGGCTGGTTGCTGGAACAGTGTTTGGACAAATAGTGATACTGGTCTATAATTTTTTGTCAGTGTCAAATCCTGTTCTTTAGTTATTAATGCTATATTGGCTTCTTTCCAACTCTTAGGAATCTTACCATACTGTAAAATCATGTTCATCATTTATTTCAAAGGCAATATTCATCTACTTTCTTCAAAGACATTTCTTGGCATTTATATAAGGAAGTGTAATATTGATGAAATGCCTTCTTTATGTTTACTTTATCTGTTATTGCTACATTTCCTTCTTGCAACTTTAATATCACATTCTTTTCCTTTTCCTTTATCAATGTATGTGCTAACTGTTTTCCAGGTTGTTTGCAAATTCAATTGGGGGGGGGCTTTGCATAGTTCATCTCCATCTCTATCTCTCTCACCATCAATATAGATAAAGCTGTCTTTGTAAGATCCTGATTTGATTTATAATACTTTTCTTTGATGGAGACATCTTTAATTTTTCTTCCTTTCTTTTTATCTCATCCAAAAAATATTATTTTTTCTTGCCACTTTTCCTTAAGTTCAGTACTATACTGAATAAAACACTCTCTCATAAAGGCTTTACTCTTTTTCCAAATTCTAATTTTCACTTTTAATATGTTTTAAATTGTATTGTTCTTTTAAACTGTGAGTCACTATGAGTCCTTTTTTTTTTTTTGAGGGGGGGAAGCAGGATCTAAATAAATATAATAATAACAGTAATAATAATTCCCAGAAATGTTAGCCAGCATAGCTACAGTTTTAAGGAATCCTGGAATTGCACTTCAGAAACATCTAGAGAGTCATGCTGTTCCCATTCTGTTATAAGGCTTTGGTAGGAACACTTCAGGCTGTAATGCTATACCCATTTGCCTAGGAGAAAACCCAGTTGACTATAATGGTACATACATCTGACACCTGACTAGACATGTGCAGGATTGTGCAGTAAGTCAAGAGGAAGCCCAGTACTGGCCTCACTTTTTATAGGACTGTGACCAATCTCTATCTCTTCAAAGCTTGAGTCAACAGAGATATACAGGCACATTAATTAAGTTTATTTGTTCTGAGCATTGGCTTGGGGTAGGCAGAGACTCAGAGGATGAGTTTCATGAAGAATCTTCTCTGTTTGCCAGCCCCTGTGTTCCTGGGGGTTCTGTACCACCCTTGCTAGTATACTTAGACAAATGGCAGGAAAATCACAGTATTTTTTTTAATTTTTTTTGCATTGTTCAAGAGCAGGCTGAAATTAAATTGTGCTGGATGCCCCTGTATTGTTACCCACACATCTGTTTGTTTCATCCTATAACTGCCTTCAAAGGCAGCTGGTACCTCCAGTACTCACTTCTTCTTTTTTCCTTCCAGTGAATCAGCTGGCCCTGAGAGACTTAGATCTCCTCCAGATTTCCATCAATAAGAGAAATGTCGCTGTACCCACAATACATGACATTATGGGTCTACAGTGTTCTTGCCTAATTACTTCTCTAGTGATTAAGGTTAATGCCAAGCACAATGTTGGGCCTTCATTAACTCTCTCTCTCTTTTTTTTCCTATAGCTAATATTGGAGCAAAAGCTTATATCGATGCAATATAACCAGAGTTTAATATAACTATACTAGATTGCGGCTGATTCAGCTTGGGAACTATCCTAATTATTCTGGCAGGAAGACTGATATAATTAGAAACATGTTATGGCAGTTTTTGTGTATCATTATCTGCAATATGTCTATTATCTGTCCATTTAATGAAGCCAGATTTGTAATAAAAATATATTTTTATATTATTTTTATCAGATCAGGTAGAATGAAATTAAGGGGGACAATGCCCAGTTGTTTCTCATAACAAAGATCTCTGGCTTTTCTTCGCAAACGAAGATTCAGGAAGGACTCATCCCGCGCTTTCTGCAAGCGCGCTGATGACTAAAAAGGCCAATCCGAGATAAACAAGTCCGGTTGCAAAAAGCACAGCAGAAGGTCTCCTTGGGTGATGTTTTTGGGTTGTGATTCTTTCTGCGTTGTCGTTTCTCTTCAAGACTTGTTCGTCGTGAGTTCTCAAATAAGGCTGCAGCATTGTGGATAGTGCGTCTCCATGCCTCCCGATGTGAGGCCAGGGCGGACCACTGTTGGCGATCAATTTGGCCAAGCCTGAGATGTTGTTTCAGGGAGTCTTTATATCGCTTTTTTGGAGCGCCTCTCTTACGCTGACCCGTGGCGAGTTCACCGTAGAGTAGTATTTTTGGGAGGCGATGGTCCTCCATCCTAGAAACGTGCCCTGCCCAGCACAGCTGTGTTCTCAATATCATGGCCTCAATGCTGGTGATCCCTGCTTGCTCAAGGACAGCAACATTCGTCACATAGTCAGTCCATATGCCATATATTATAACACAGTGTGCCAAACCTGAGTTGGTTATTCACCAGCCTTGACAGCTTTGATGGTGGTGGTGGGTCATTTAAATTAAGCAAATGCCATTGCTTATTTGAAGGCCCTTGCTCTCCTTCTTACAAGCAAAGTTGGGATAGGCTTTGCCAGCTGTTAACAGTTGGGGCCTGCTTTCATTCTGTTTGCCTCCTCATGCCACCCTCTGGAATGACATTGGATTGCAACTCCCAATGTTCCTTACCATTGGGTATGCTGTAGGGGGCTACTGAGACTTGCAGACAAACAAGATCTGGAGAGCCGGATGATTTCCACCACTGTCCCAATCTTTTCTAACTTTCAGGCCATCCAGTGAGGAGCATAAAAAAAGTTCAGAGATGGGGTAGCAAGCAGCAGATGGCTGCCCTGATAATGGGAGAGGACCCACTGAGCCCAAATCATATGATTTGCACTTCAAAAGTCTCAGGACCAATCTCGGGGTGGGGTGGGCAGACAGATTGAAGTGATTGAGGGCTGGGAGCAGTTCCAAGACAGTTCTGGAGCCCTTTGTGTGCATGTGTGAACTATTCTAGGAGTGGTGGCATAGAAATTAGTTAAATGAGTGAAATTAATAATTAATAACATCCAAAACACAATAGACAGCAGTACAAAAATCTTCTTTTGTGAATTTTTTTCCCCCCTTCAGCTCAGTGCAATGAGCAGCCTGATCCCATGTATTTTTACTCAGTTACCCAGGCAGCACACAAAATGTCGATGACCACAAAAACATCAGGAGATCTAACAGGTGGCTGGCAAAGAAGTTACCCTATTTGTCTTCACCACTCCAAGCACTAGCAAATAAGGGTTTTGAAGCCATTGCACTAAATGAACCTTTGATAAACTGCCCCTGCTGGTAGGAGTAAGAAAGACCTGCCTAGCACTGAACCAGAACATTCTATTGTACCCATGGGGTAGCAGCAACTCTCTAGGGTTTCTGAAATGCTGACGAACCACTGCTGGTCCATGATCATAGAATGGTCTTACTCAGTGTAAGGCAGATTCATATGTTCTGTTCCTTAGCTCTTGGTGGAGATGCTGTTATTTGAACAATTAAAACCCTTCTGGGTTTTTAGCAATTTATTGGAATATTCACAGGACTAGGGTCATTTTGGAGGAAGGACAAAATGGACCACTTATTTCTAATGGCAATGGCTTTCCAAATGCACTGGAATGTAAACAAATGTCACACGGGTGGTTCCCAGAAATAGCTTTGAGAATGTCATGCTTGTTATATCACTACATCAGGAAATAGCCCAAGCATAGCCCTAGTTGGAAAGCTGATGCCAAGTCTGATATCCTCATTTGGGAGCAGAAAGGACTGAGACCACCCCTTCCATTTCTCCTAATCTGTGACTGGTGCCTTAGTTTGTTTAAATGATTTACATATCACCCTTCATCATATTAGATTTCAAGGTAGTGTAGAAGAAAATGAGCAATATCATACAAGATAAAAGCAAAGGTAACAAAGCTAATAGGACTAAGCCCCTGGGTAAGCAGGAATGCACAGGGAGGACTACCATCTGTTTGTCTGGGGAGCTGCATTGGAGAGGGATGCTTTATTCTAGCCAAGATCAGTCCTTTTACAGAAGCACAAAAGAAATGGCACTATCTGGCCAGGAAAAAGTTCCTGGTAACCAATTTTGTCCCACACACTCAATAGCGCTTCAGCATAACTTAGCAGTTTTTGATTATGGCCATACGCTTTTGTTTCTTGATTAATTTTTATTGACCAGTTGTAATAATGAACAGCAATAATATGAGCACCTATTCCCCCCCCCCAGTTTCCTGAGTCAGAATGTGGTCCAGAACCATCTTTTCAGAAGTATCTCAAAGGTCAAAGGGAAAGAAAAAATTATAACAATTAATTAGCAATGCACGCATTGCATATAAAGAAGCAGCAGCAATTCTCCAGGTGTTTTGTTGTTGTTGTTCACCAGCCCACATACGTAGTTAAATATATGATTATATGAAATAAATTTGTATTTTTCAAGGACCTCCCTAGGCCTGAAAATTCTATCGGTTTCAACTGGTTGACCTAAAAATATTGTAAATATATACCTGAACTTTGTATCACCTTTTACTTAACATAACTTTATGTAGCAGAGGTGCTTAGTGAATTGTGCAGATGCGTATTGAGACAACAGCAAGAGTGCCCAATGTGTATTGGCGCCCAATGTACAACAGGCCCAAATGCAGATTGGTGCCAATGCACAATGGGACTGAACTGCATCGGTCCGCTTGTGCATCAGTCCTATTGCACAACAGTCACCTTGCTGGCTCTGCTACATAGTAATGTAACCACACCTCTTTACCTGATATAGACATTACAAAGCTACGCAATTCTAATTCCTGCATATACGAGTCCACTTACAAAGATATAATTTCCATGTAGGATTCTTGCTTAGGTATGTAAATCTTTGTTTTGTTATAGCATACAAAAATGAATTCTGCCAAGAGTTCTCCTCTCCACTCCCACTAGGCTAGATTGCAAGAGTTTTTATGCCTAAAAAAAAAAAAAAAAAAACACTCGCTTTTGTATTAAAACCCTGACTGAATCCTACATCTCAGGCTTTTCAGATACCCCTTACTGCACAAGAAGCCTCCGTAACAGTAATGAAGCTGCTGCGTGGCAGGGGGTCCATTTCGGACACCGCTGTCCCTCTCTCGGCATCGTCCGTGACTGTTCCGGGTAGGTTTGAGGGCGACCGCACCATTTTTTTATTCACAAAAGTTGTCTGTGAATAAAAAATGGCACAGCCACCCTCAATCCTACCCAGAACAGTCACGGACGACGCCAAAAGAGGGACAGCGGCATCCGAAACGGACCCCCTGCAGTGCAGCAGCTTCGTTACTGTTACGGAGGCTTCTTGTGTGGTAAGGGGTATCTGAAAAAGTCCTTACTTATAAATGTATACCTAAGTATCATCTCCTGGCCTGACCCCTCAAACTTACCTTAATAGCAGCAGCCACTCTAAGTGATGGAGGTCTGCTCTGCTGGCAACTGTGGTATGGTAGGAGGACCCTTCCAACCCCCTCCCATCAGTGACCTGCAATGCAGTGAGGAATTGCAACAATCTGATTGTTGCAGCCTTGCTTGCTGGTGGGAAGGTCTGCTAACGTAGGTCGGGAGAATTGCAATTGTGGCAATTGTAGCACCACCATCATAAATACATAATATAACTGAATGTGGAGCAGCTATGGATCAATAACTATAGCATACAACTACATAACTGCAATATAGGATGCCTGCTATTGTTTTCTATTCAAAACACTTCTTTTCAGTGCAAAACCTTTTTCTATGAAAAAGATAGTTTTGTACGATCAGAATTTTCACAAAACAAAATTTACCCAAACAGGTAAAAATCTCATTGTGGTTGAATGTTTTCTTGATGGGTTGACTTGAGTTGTTGAGACATCCTTTCTTGTCAAGGAGAAGAAAATTTGTGGGTGTTGTTTACATCCCTACCTACTATACATTATGATACTCTTGTATTGTCAGAGAGCTGGACTAGACAATTCTTGGATTCCTTCCACCAATCAGTTCTATGCTTTTATGAAGAAGCCTAGATGTAGAAAAGGTCACTTGGGTAAGGATGAACAAGTATGAACTGATAGAGGTGGTTTTCCAAACCTTAACAGTGCCAAATGTTTGGATTCCTAAGACATTAAAACTATGGAATTATGGTTTGGGGATCATGTACTACCATAAAAGATGTGTATTTACAACTAATGTGGCTCAAGGGTTTTTTTTTTTGTCTTGTTTTTATCAACATAGCGCAGGATTATATTGAGTCATTTCTCATTTAGAAGCACTCCGGGAGTAGGGGCAGGAAGGTATGGTTACATCACAGCTGATTTTTGTGGCACCCTTTTAGATCATGGGGTGAGCTAGCTTTGGCTAGGAGCAATTTTTTTAAAAATGAAAGCATCTCTGTGGTCATATGTAAAAACAAGAGTTGTATAATACCTTTATTAAGGTCCCTAAAATGAGTTTTATAGAATTCTTCATCAGGCTAGGTTGTACAAAAATATTGAGATGGGAGAAGAAAGAGAAAAGTTCCCAAATCACTGGATTTGCTGTTAGCCTTATGTACTAAGATGGAGACTGCAAACCAGAAGAATCAGCAGCAGGTACAATGATATTGGGTTACATCACAAGTGATGTAGAATCAGTGGTTGTTCTCCATCTCTGCAGATGAAAGTCTGGCTGGAAGTCAGAGCTCATTGCTAGAAGCAATGCATAAGCATGGACTCATGAGCTGGACTTCAGCCCTGCAGGCAACCATTTGAATTGTGCTATTCCTGGCAGATGCTTCTTCCTCCTGGATGGTTGAACCAAATCTTGGTTAGGCCTCCCATCACCACCAAAAAAGAGAAAATGACAGAATCTGCTCAAGTGAGGCCACATGCAGTGCTAGAAATATGCATTACCACAGATTCTGCTACCCTGAAGAATAAGATGGGTTCTCATAATGTCTCTCCTTTCCCAGCTGCAAGTCTGAGGTAAGCTTTTAAACCCTGCATTATTATTATTATTATTATTATTATTATTAAAAATGTTATTTATTTGTATACAGTCCACCCAAAAAGAGTTATCTGGGTGGTTTGCAAATAAACATGTGGTAGAGTATACCAGCACTGCTAATCAAACAGTTGTGAGGTGCCAGTCCTGGCAAAGGTACCTGTCCTTATAAATACACACATAAATAAAAGAATAATCAGAGCAATAGTTACTAGATAATTTATGAGCTAGGCAGCAGGTCTATGCATACTATTCTCCCCAGAGGATCTGCAGAGCATTCTGCCAAAATGAACAGTTCTTAAGACAATCATAAGCTTGTCTGAGCCAGCCTTTCCTCTATGATTATTATTAGCAAGAGTTTTTTTTTAAAAAAGGCAGGGTGAGGGAGAAACATCTATGTATATTTTATAATAAAAACAATGATGGCTGGTTTTCCTGGAGCAACACAGCTTTCATTTCTCATAAGGCAAATGCACTGGATGATCAGGCAGAAATGTTTTGCTTGCAGCATAGCTGCCCGTGTGCTGTACAAATTTTCGAGGGCACTCTTTGTTCAGATACTGAGCCCTTGCAGCTCTACCTGTAACACTTCTGCATTGTATTCTGTATTCTCTTTGTCCAGAGGAGGGAGTTCATGCTGGGGTGGCTACCACAGGTGACCTGAGAACTCTAGAAAACACGGAGCATAACTTCTGAATATTGCTTACTGGTTTTTTAAACTTGCACACCCCGCTTGATTTAAAAGAAGAAGAAAAAAACAGCACTCAGATATATGCAGTCATATAGAGATCTACTCAAAAAGAGTGTGGGATCATGTGGCTCTCCAGATGTTGCTGAACTGCACTTCCTCATCAATAGCTCTGCTGGCCAGACCTTATGGGGGCTGCAATCCAAACCCCATCTGGAAGGCAACACTTGTATTGGGAATTGTGTGAGACAGTGTTGAATCTCTCAATCAAAGTAATCAAATTGGCAAGGCAGAAGCTAAACAACAATCCATTTGTCCTCTTTTGCCCTTTCTTTTGGTGGTCCTTCACAGACCCCAACCTCCCCTTTCTAGGGAAGGCTGATTTTTCAAAAGTGGGGTTTTGGTTGAAAACAGGGACAGAGTGGGTGAATGGCAAGTTTAAGGCCAGAACTGTGTCTCCTGATGGCTTCCAGACGTGCAATTTTCCATTTGGGGTATTTTTTAGAGGGTTGGAGGGGCTAGGAGGGAGGCAGGGACAGACAGATGGCCTTCACAGAGCATATGCAGCTGCAGGCCACATCATTGCTACCCATGCTCTACATGCTAGAAAAGGAAAGAATATTTGCAATTATTCATTATGAAGTCTAAAAGTGGGTTTTCCAAGAGTTGGGAACAGCCATTGGGAAGAATAATAGACTAGTGAGAACTCAGTGCAATTTTCTCCTGGTACTTGACGTCCTGATATGTTGCCTTCTTTTAGTTACTTCAGTCCAACACTCTTTTTTTCTTCAGCTTCATACCAAAAAGGAATTTCTGAATGTTGGCTGAGTCGTGCAAATTATATAGTAGGGATGTAAATTCTCAGCTATTTCGTTCTGGCATATGAGGATGAATAATTAAAATCATTTTCTCCCTGCTGCAGGAGGAAATGAATATTCCTCTGAAAGAAACCCTTCCTGGTCTTTTTCACATGAAAACATGTGTTTTTCTCTGCAGAATAATTCCTGAACAACAGGACATTCAAATACAGGAAGAAGACTAAGGAGGCTTTCTCAGTATGGTTCTTTGTATAATCATGACTGAAATGTCAAAACTAAGTCCCTGAGGAAACATATCCAGGTTTTTTCTATTTGCCCTACCACAAAGGCTATAGCCTGATAAATTCTGATGTTTATCCTGATCATTTGTGTAAGCACTTCTGGATGGTGGATTTACCCCCTTTGCAGTGATAAAGGTGTTTGGGGGGGGGGTTGCCTTACTATTTGTATTTAAATCCCCTCTCCTCAGTTATGATGTGTTATCATAATATGAACTAACAATATGACATTGATCATTGAGGGTATAGTGGTTTGGGTTCTAGACTAGGACTCCAGGAGACTGATTGGGCCAACCTTGTTGCAAACCTAAACTAGCAATTGTCTTGCTAATTTTTTAAGAAAGGCAGGAGAAAGAATAACAACAAGTAGGTTTGTAAGCTCTGGATACCAAGAGAAACAAAATGTACATTCTAACATGACAGAATACATGTCACTCTGTTGACTCGTCATTTCTGTTCTTTTTCTGTGTGTGAAACTCACTGAGTAGCTAGCTGGCTTAGCACTTGGGCTAGAATTCCTCATAATGTTCTCCTCATGATAAAATTTCAGTACGGCATGAATAATGAATACAGTATACAGCATAGGATAGCCTAATACTGTATATTACTTATTACTCATACTTCTAGGCTGCCTTTCAAAATAATTTTCTTTCCAAAGCAGTGTACAAAACAGAAAAAAAATTAAAACACAACAGAAAATTAAAATCCTGCAACAAGGATATTACCAACATTCAAATATTCAAGTGCATTCAAGTGCACATTCGAGCCAGCCAGCCTTTTGAAATTCAAAAGGCCAATTTTCAACATGAGTAAAAATATTCATTAGGCAAAGATAAGCTGACATTTTTTCTAAGACAATCATAAGGCGTTGCCTGTGACTTAACAATGAAGATGCTACTATATATCCTGAGGAAGAGAGTTCAGTGGATGAAGGCCTACTACTGAGAAGATTTGGTCTTCATGCCCACCAGACTAATCACTATTAAGGGTGGGCAAATGAACAGGGCCCCTCCAGCAGATCTTAAAGTCTAGGCAGATCTTTAATATAATTCTCATACTACAAAGAATCATCCAAGGCCACTGCAAAAGATACATGCAAATCCAGAATCTTTCCTTTCTTGCCAATCTTTTCAAATACATCAGTAATGATTCTTCAATATCAAGGTTAAGAGATGATTCTATGATTGATAGTGCTGAATACAGAATCACAGAGTTGGAAGAGACCACAAGAGACAACCCCCTGCCCTGAAGGGATACGCAATCAAAGCATTCCCAACAGATGGCCATCCAGCCTCTGTTTAAAAACCTCCAAAGAAGGAGACTCTACCAAATTCCAAGGCAGTGTATTCCAGTGTCAAACAGCTCTTATTGTCAGGAGGTTCTTCATCATGTTTAGGTGGAATCTCTTTTCCTGTAGTTTGAGTCCTTTCCTCTGTGTCCTAATCTGTGGAGCCACAGAAAACAAGCTTGCCCCATCCTCAGTATGACATCCCTTCAAATATTTAAACATGGCTATCATGTCCCCTCTCAACCTTCTCTTCTCCAGACTAAACATACCCAGCTCCCTAAGCTGCTCCTCATACGGCATGGCCTCCAGACCTCCCACCATCCTGGTCGCCCTCCTCCAGACACATTCCAGCTTCTCAATATCCTTCCTGAATTGTGGTGCCCAGAACTGGACACAGTATTCCAAGTGAGATCTGACCAAAGCAGAATAGAGTGGCACTATTACTTCCCTTGATCTAGACACTATGCTCCTATTAATGCAGCCTAGAATCGCATTGGCTTTTTTAGCTGCTGCATCACACTGCTAACTTATGTTCAACTTGTGGTCCACTAATACTCCTAGATCCTTTTCACATGTACTGCCCTCAAGCCAGGTGTCACCCATCCTATATCTGTGCATTTCATTTTTACTGCCCAAGTTTAGTATCCTACATTTTTCCCTGTTGAAAGTCATTTTGTTAATATTGGCCCAGCTTTCTAATCTGTTGAGGTCATTTTGGATTCTGATCCTCTCCTGTGGAGTATTAGCTACCCTTCCTAATTTGGTGTCATCTGCAAACTAGATATGCATACACTCTATTCCCTCATCCAAGTCATTGATAAAGATGTTGAATAGGACTGTGCCCTGGACAGAACCCTGTGGCACCCGAATGGTCACTTCTTTCCAGGATGAGAGACCCTTTGGGTTTGGTCAGTCAACCAATTACAAATCCACCTAACAGTTGCATTGTCTAACCCATAGGTTACTAACTTTTTTTTTGCAAGAATATCATGGGGGAACTTGTCAAAAGCCTTACTGAAATCAAGGGTGCGTTTACACGGGCAAATATTCCCCTAAATATACCGCTAAGATTGCTCATTGTTCCCACACATCACACCACAGTATCACCTCATTCAGAAGGGGGGGAAGGTAAAAAAAACCAAATATAATGTCACAGGGGATGTCACTACTTTTGCCGACTTATTAGAAAAGTAGTGCGACCTAGCACATTATTGATTGTGTGAACGACCATTTTGCTAAGAGCTGTGTGAATTACCAGCAATCTTTCCAATACAGTCACAGCAGAGCTGTGCTGTGATTTGTTGGGATGTTCAAAGAAGGGGTGGGCTTGCAAGAGATGGATGGAATGTTTTCAGCCACAGAAAAAATTTCTGCAGCTTGCTTGGCTGCTAGGAAATAAGGAAGCTTGTGGAGAAAGAAGGGGGAGTGAGGGAGCGATTAGGAAATGTTGTTTTCACTCACAGAAAAAATCTCAGCTGCCTGCAACTTGCTTGTCTGTGTGTGTGTGTCGGAGAGAGGGGGGAGGGGGAGATCGAGTAGGGATGGGCTCCTCCAGCTGTTCATTCAATTGCATTTGTGTGAAAGGGGGCTTGATGGGGGGAATAGCTCCTCCGTGACTGAAAGGGCTTTTGGAAGAAGAGGCTTGAGAGTACTGCACTTTCTCTCTCTCTCTCTCTTTCCCTCCCTCCATCTCATGTTCCCTTAGATGTGCTTGGGAGGCCACGCCCCTGCACCTTTGCCCATCTGAACCAGAAAGCAGAAAAAAAGAGGAACTGATTTCCCCATAAATTGTTAAACTACCTGCCACTGGTGCGAAAAAGTGCTTAAGTGCAAATGATCGCAATAAAAACTGCCATGTAACTGAGCCCCAAGATACACTACATCCACTGTGTTCCCTTTATCTATCATGTTTGGAACTCTGTCAAAAAAAGAGATAAGATTAGTGTGGCATGACTTGTTTTTAAGAACTCCATGTTGACTTTTTGTGATCACAGCATTCCTTTCTAAGTGGTTACAGACTGTCTGTTTAATGATCTGCTCTAGAATCTTTCCTAGTATTGATATCAGGCTGACTGGGCAGAATTATTTGGGTCTTCTTCCCCCCCTTTTTTTTTTTAAAGATGGGGACAACATTTGCCCCCCTCCAGTTTGCTGGGACCTCTCCTGTTCTCCAGGATTTCTCAATGATTTTTGCCAGTGGTCCTGGGATTACTTCTGCTAGTTCTTTTAATACCCTTGGATGAAGTTCATCTGGTCCTGGAGACTTGAACTCATTTATATTGGCCAGGTATTCCTGAACTACCTTTTTACCAATTCTGTGCTGTATTTCCCCTACTGCATCATCTGCTCCATCTTCCCCAGACTGAGCACTGTTCCCCCTTTGGGAGAAGACTGAAGCAAAGAAGGTGTTAAGTAGTTCTGCCTTTCTCTGTCCCCTGTTAGCCTTTCACCATCTTCTTCCCACAGCGGCCCTACCATTTCCTTGTTCTTCCTTTTGCTATGGACACACCCCAAAAAACCCTTTTTATTCTTTTTAACCTCTCTTGAGCTCCATCTGCACTTTGGCTTTTCTGACTTTCCCCCTACATGACCTGCCTATTTGTTTGAATTCTTCTTTGGTGATTTCCCCTTTTTTCCATTTCTTGTACATGCCCTTTTTAAGTTTTAGCTCAGTTGAGAGTTCTTTCAACATCCATCTTGGCTTCTTTAGACACGTCTTCTTTTTCCTCCTCGTTGAAACTGTTTGAAGTTGTGCCTTCAATATCTCACTTTTTAGAAACTCCCATCCTTCATGAACTCCCTTCTCTTTTAGTATTTCTGACCATGAGATCACCCCCAGTAATTCCCTAAGTTTTCTGAAATTGTCTTTCTTAAAGTCTAGAATGCATGTCTGACTATGCTTGGATTCACCTTTCCTCTGTATAACAATCTCCAGGAGAACATGATCACTCCCCCCTAGGGATCTCGCCACTTTCACACCATTAACCAGGTCATCCCCATTGGTTAGGATCAGATCTAAAATAGCTGATCCCCTTGTTGCCTCTTCTACCTTCTGGACAATGAAACTGTCTGCAAGGCAAGTGGGGAATTTGTTGGACCTTAAATTCTTGGCAGAGTTGGACTTCCAACAAATATCAGGATAGTTGAAATTCCCCATTACTACTACATCTCTCCTTTCTGAATGTGTGGTCATCTATTCCAGGAAGGCATCATCCAAGTCCTCGGTTTGGCTTGGAGGTCTGTAATAGACCCCCACAGTGACATTCCTGCTGTTTTTCTCTCTCCTAATTTTTACCCAGATGCTCTTAATCTGGCTCCCAGGATTTAAATCATGGGTCTGTTCACAGGTGTACACATCCCTAACATATAATGCTACTCCACCACCCTTCCTTTTGGTCTATTTTTCTGAAATAGGCTAGACCCCTATTTATTAGTACATATTACATATTATTAGTACATTCCAATCATGAGACTCATCCCACCAGGTTTCAGTGATTCCTACATCATATTTGTTTTGCTGTGCTAAGAGTTCAAGTTCATCCTGTTTATTTCCCATGCTCTGTGCATTTGTATAGAGACATCTGAGCCCATGGACCATTTCCCCTATCTGCCTTTTAAAGGGTTTATTCCTCCCATTGTTGGTTGTTTTGTTATTTGCCTTGTTCTCTGTATAACATTTGGGCTATTCTTTGCAACACTTGATGAACTCCTGCCTTCAAGAGTACTATCTCCCTCCCCCATAAAACTCAGTTTAAAGCCCTCCTGATGAGATCTTTCAGACTCTTCACAAAAACATTCCTACCAACTGCTGTGAGGTGCGGCCGATCTTTTGCCAGAAGTCCACCTCCCTGGAACCGCATCCCATGATCCAGGAAGCCAAATTGTTCCCAGTGGTACCATCTGCATAGCCAATCAATCAAGGCTCAACAAACAGAGAAGGATCATAGTCAAAAATTAACCTAGAAGGATAGTTCTTGTAGCTCCTGTGAGAAGAAAGCAAAGAGGCAGCTGTCCTAGCTGCCACTGAGGGTATGTTCTACAAAGCACTAAAATGAGCTGATGTTGTTCATACTTTACTGCAAGATAGCACAGAGTGGATGGGATGTCAATGGGCTCCTACAAGGTGTAAGGGTCCCGAGACAAGCATGGCTTTAAAGGCTAAAGTGCAACCTTCTGCACTATGGAAGCTGTGTGTAGCTTCTGTTGAAATCAATGGGACTAAGTCACAGTAAAAAAAATGTAAAAAAAATATGCATGGGTTGGATGCAGTAATCATGCTGCATCCAACCCATGCATATTTTTGATAAATTCTAAAATAATTGGGGGGGGGTATCAATTTAAAAATTAGATAAGAAGACACAGCTCCTGTCAGCCACTCCAGTCTGCTTCTGGAAGGCGGTATTAGATCCAGGGATACACCTCAGCTGTTACTTGATCATAAAGAAATAAGAGAGAAAATGAGGGGAAAACTAAAATTATGGAAGAGGGGGGGAACCTTCCCCTCTTCACTTTTTCAACACTCCTGCAAAATGTTTCATATCTCTATCAATTCTCTTCTTACCTTTTTTTCCTTCCCTGGACATCTCCAAACATGGTACATTTTTTGTCAAAATTGAGTTGCTCATCTTAATTGCCCTTTACTGCACTTGTTTCCTCTACTCAGTATTCCAAGTGTGGTCACACCATAGATTTGCATGTGAGGCGTACAATAATGGCAGTTTTATTTACAATGCCTCTTCTAAATTAGTCTTCCCACCCCCCTTGCCTCCAGCAGCTGAGTATCCTGGGCTGATGTCCCAGGACAATGATGATGCACTTCAGTTCCAGTTGTTCTACCCAGGATTTCGGTTGTTTAAAAAACTCCAAGAGCAGAATGAGCTGTTTCTAGGAGGAAGGAGGGAAAATAAAGGAATTTCATTTTGATGTTCAGAGCTGTTGGAGATTATAGACTAGAGCCTGCAAGAGGAAGGCTTGACAGTTTTGGCAAAATCCAGAAAACTGTAATTCACCAGTGATTTCCCCCTGCATTTTGTTGAAAGCTACAAAAGAAAACTATCATCAAGAGCAGCCAAGTTTCCTATCTATCAGCTTGTCTTCCATTCTTCCTTTTTAGAAAGGGGGAGGGATGACCCAGAGGCTTCTGTGGGGATCTTTAGTCTGCCAGTCTGCCTGTATCAGCATTAATGAAAGGAACTCAGCTGCTGATCATCCCTGCTGATATCATCTGGGAGAAATTAGAAAGGCAGGGGCCTGCTTGTGAGCAGAGAGAAGGGACTCAAGGAAAGCAATCACAGGAGCAGTGAAGAGGGAAAATTGAGCATGTAAGAGAGAGAATGTGAAATTGGCAGGCCCCAAAAAGCATATTGTCAGGTATTGTTGGGCAAGCTCAATGCAATGCCTACAGCCAGTCCAAATCTTTCCAACTCAATGGAAAAGATCCCCTGGTGGTTTTGAAATTCAGCATGTTGGAGAGAACAAACAGGGTAGCTATTTTGGATTTCAGGACTTTCCAAACATCAGCCCTAAAAAGAACAACAAGCCACAATGAACACAGCCCAGACAATGCTACCCTTACCAGTCTGTTACTTCCAACCACCCATTTCCAGGTTGTTAGCATCTCCCATAGGAATGTGCAAAAAGGTGAAATAAACATTGCTTGTACTAGGTCTCCATGTGAGTAATATTTGAAAGCTGGCTTGCACTAACCTCTTTTTCCCCTGTGTGGGAATAACTAATTTTGCCAGGAGAGATAAAGATTACTCCAACAGTCTATCGTGGTTTTGGAAGAGAAGCAAAAGGGAAAGAGAACCTCATTTCCCCCATGGCATTGCTCTTTTGCTTTGCCCCTTATCCTTCTGCTGCCATCCATTGTTCTCTCATAGACATCTTCATCCCTTATTCATTCAGTCTTTCACATACTCTTCTTTCTTTCCTTATTTGATTTTGGTTGTTCCAACCAATGCTGTGCTACACCCAGCTAGAGAAGACCCATTGAATGAATTGCTGGGTGGTAAAATCTACGCTTCCATAAATCCCAGGGATTTTCTGGGTCTACTATAGTTGGGATTACCAGTTGAATGTAGGCCACGTTTATGCTAACCACCAACCCAATCACTGTTCCCTCCAGAAATTGAGCTATAAAACTGCATTTCTATAGACCCCAATTAAGGGACTGTCACCGACTCGGAGATAGGCTTAAACAATGGAGCAAGCTTGTTTTCTGCAGCTCCAGAGACTAGGACATGTAGTAATGTACTTGAACTACAGGAAAAGAGATTCCATCTAGACCTTAGGAAGAACTTCTTGACCGTAAGAGCTGTTTGGCAGTGGAATGCACTGCCTCAGAGTGTGGTGGAGTCCCCTTCTTTGGAGGTTTTTAAGCAGAGACTGGATGGCCATCTGTCAGGAATGCTTGATTGTTTATTCCTGCATGGCAGGGCGTTGGACTCGATGGCCCTTGTGGTTTCTTACAACTCAATGATACTATGATTTTATAAAGAATTTGCCCAGCACCCTGTTTCAGTGTTTTTCCAAGGGAGAACGTTTCTGTGAAGACACACCCAACTAAAGGTGGTGGCAGGTTTGGGTGTGCAACGCCAGTACCCTGGTGAGATCAAACTCTTTTACCCAAAAAGGCTCTGATGCTGAATATAAAGTTCAAAAAAGGAGGAAGTTTATTTTAAAGAACAAAAGTAAAGGGCTTTCTCCTCCCCAGCTCTAAAAGCTTGAAATAAAAGGTACTTTACAGTTTGAGTTTCAGCAGTCTTCAGGGTGTCATCTCTCTGGGTTTGATCTTGGTTTGATCTCCTCACTCAATGGAGCTGGTGCAGGGTCTTTCAGCTCCTGATTCCTTTGACTTATTTGTTGTTGGCAATTAATTTGGCTAAATAGTGTAAGAAATGCCCTTCCTGGCTGTCTGGGCCTGTTTGCCACCAATAAAACAGCTCCCTGCAAGCTCACACAAGGCATAGAGCAAAAAAACCTAAAAAACTTCTAGCTAAACAGAGCTTGCTGGGAAGGGACAAACCAAACCTGAAAAAATGCAGGGGAATTCTTAAGGTCCTCCCACAACTCTAATACAATGAAACATTCCTATGCTCAGACATACTAAGGCCTGAACTAAAACAAAGGAAAATGCAGGGGAGATTCAAACAGTCCTGGCTGGACATCACACTCCCTGCTCAAAATTTCAACAAAATTTTGCAATCTTATGACATATCTTATCCATTTATACAGCAAACCCAAAATGTTTTATCTAACTCTGAACAGGGTAACTAAGGAGATTTTCAGATGGCTAAAATCAGCCTCTTGCCACGCAAGCAGCCTCCGAAGCAGTAACGAGGCTGCTGTGTGGCAAGGGTCCATTTTGGACAATGCCGTTTCTCTCTCGGCATCGTCCGTGACTCTTGCAGCCACATTTACCAAGTCTATTTTACAGCTGCTGATCTCTGGCAGGCACTCAACTCAGAGCATGTTTCAGTTCTACTTCTGTTGTGATCAGGAACATCTAACTCCATTGGGAATTTTGGACCGATCAGCCAACTGGATGACTGCACCTTTTGGGCTGAAGCTCCTCTTGTAGCAATATCAGCTGGATTTAACCCAGAAGGAACATATTTCCATTGACTTTGTTGAGTGCGAGAAAAAATTTTGTTGACTCTGTTGGTTATGTACATTTTAAATCTCTTTTTAGTGTTTGTGAGGAATCCTAATATGACCATACTGTCAGTATACAATAATATTCTATGGAATTTCGTTTCCACCTCCATACAAATGGTTTGAAGAAGTTGGGTAGCTAGCAAAGCAGCACACAGCTCTAATCTGGGTATTGTCTGTTTGGGTGCTACCTTTGCTTTGGCCATAATAAATCCTATATGCCTCTCAGTACTGCTCCCTGCTCTCAAATATGCTACTGCGGCAATTGCCTTTTCAGAAGCATCACAAAAAATGTGTAACTCATAAACGGTATTTGGTCCATGCTCTACAGGAACATACTGTCTGGGCACAGTAAGGTGTTCAATGTCTTTGATCTGAGATGCCCAGGCCTTCCATGCTAAGTCCAGGGCTGGGGGCAGATTTTCATCCCAGTCTTTGACTTGGTTTTCTCTCTGGCTTTTCTTCGCAAATGAAGATTCAGGAAGGACTCATCCTGCGCTTTCTGCAAGCGCGCTGATGACTAAAAAGGCCAATCCGAGATAAACAAGTCCGGTTCCAAAAAGCATAGCAGAAGGTCTCCTTGGGTGATGTTTTTGGGTTGTGATTCTTTCTGCATTGTCGTTTCAAGACTTCAAGACTTGTTCGTCGTGAGTTCTCAAATAAGGCTGCAGCATTGTGGATAGTGCGTCTCCATGCCTTCCGATGTGAGGCCAGGGCGGACCACTGTTGGTGATCAATTTGGCCGAGCCTGAGATGTTGTTTCAGGGAGTCTTTGTATCGCTTTTTTGGAGCGCCCCTCTTACGCTGACCCGTGGCGAGTTCACCGTAGAGTAGTATTTTTGGGAGGTGATAGTCCTCCATCCTAGAAACGTGCCCTGCCCAGCACAGCTGCGTTCTCAATATCATGGCCTCAATGCTGGTGATCCCTGCTTGCTCAAGGACAGCAACATTCGTCACATAGTCAGTCCAGTGTATATTTAGGATTGTGCGTAGACAGCGCTGATGGAAGCGCTCGAGGAGTCGTAGGTGGTGGTGATAGGTGACCCATGCTTCAGATCCATAAAGGAGGATAGACAGTACGATGGCTCTATACACACTGATTTTTGTGCTTTGCCTCAGGTGTTTATTGCTCCAGACTCTTTTGTGAAGTCTTCCAAATGCACTATATGCCTTTGCTAATCTGTGATCGATCTCTTTGTCAATCTTGGCATCTGAGGAAATGATGCTTCCCAGGTACGTGAACTGTTGAACGGACTTGAGCACAGATTTGCCGACAGCAATGTGGGGATGGTGGTGTTCATCCTGTGGTGCAGGCTGGTAAAGAACTTTTGTTTTCTTCAGGTTGACTTCTAGCCCAAACAGCTCTGCAGCTGTTGCAAAGCAGGATGTTAGGCGCTGCAGAGCTGCTTCTGTGTTTATTACTTCTCTAAACATGTTTTTGGCCACTATAAAGACTGGTGCTGCAATACCCAAGGGGTCATAAATACTATTAATTGAAGAGAGTACTTTCCTCCTTGTAGTCTGAAGTTCAAGTTTTGGGATACTGATCGAAAGTCTATCAGTGAAGACATTCCACAAAATACCAAGACTACTATGCGTATGCTTGTCTTCAAAGATTGTTGTGACATCCTTTTCAACAAGCTCTTCTTCAGGAAAAGTCTCCAAAACTTCTCTGCTGTTAGAAACTACTTTATGAAGCTTTACGTTAGTCACATTTAGCAAAAACTGTACCTCTTTAACGACTCAGCTAGCTTCCTGTGCTGAGTCAAAGGAAATCAGTAAGTCATCCACATAAAAGTTTGAGTTGATTGCTTGATAAGCCTCTGTACTACACTGAATTTTATAAGTTTCTGCAGTCCTTTTAAGACAGTAGTTAGCTACCACTGGGCTAGGGGTATTTCCAAAAACATGTACTCTCATGCGGAACTCAGTGATATTTTCCAAGGTTTCCGTGTTTTGGAACCACAGAAACTTTAGGAAGCGGCAATGTTCTGGCTTAACCAGGAAGGCATAGAACATTTTGTGTATGTCTGCTGTCACCGCTATTCTCCTTTCTCTAAACTTCAGAAGTGCTCTTAGTAAGCTGTTAAGCCCGTCTGGACCTTTAAGAAGAACATCATTAAGTGAGATGTTTTGCATCTTTGCACTTGAGTTGAAAATTATTCTCACCTTTTCTGACTTTTGTGGGTGAGTTACCTTATGGTATGGCAAGAACCATTGTTCTTGGGGTTCACTGCACAAAGGAACTCTTTCAGCATAGTTGCTTATAAGCATGAACTGTACAATTTGTTCCTTTAAAGTAGGGTCTTTAAGAATTCTATTTCTCAAACAAAAAGTCTTTTCTCAGCAAGTTAGCGATTGTTATGCAAAATTGGTCGATCTTCTCTAAAGGGAAGGGGTGCCATCTAGCTCCCTTCACTATTCTGGAGTGTCTCTAAATTCATTATGTCTAGGAACTTTCTTTCCTCACGGGAAAAGGCTATGTCCTCATCTCTTGTTGAAGTTTCAAAAATGGCACTGTAGTCTGGGATAATACCAAGGCAACAGACTTTAATGTGGCTTAGGCAACTTTGTAGTTGCGTGGGTCGTGAATTTGGAAATTGGCTATTGCCTGTAAGATTGAATGCTGCTGGCGAGCTTTTGCTGTGGACTCACACAGGTCCAATTACTATCCATCCTAGTGGCAATGTCTGTACTATTGGTGCACCTGGAGGTCCATTTATTTGCTTCAAGACCTGGAACAGCTCTGGGCAATCTGAGCCTATCTGGAGGGAAATTTTGGCATCTTTATCTAATTCAGGAATTTCTTTTGCTATAGCCTTCAGATATGTGTGGCTTTCAGCTACAGCCTTTGTTGCTATTTGGTTCTTGCTTCTTGGGATAGAAGGGCACTCTATTAATGGAAGCTTAGTGCACCTTTTGCCATCGCATGGCAAAATCATGAACTCAGTTGCCACTCTACCCTGCATTTGTTGTTGTCCAGTGCAGTTAGATATGGTGTATTCAAGCCTCTTGGCTTTGACTGCAAAAGTATTGAAGAACTCTGGTGTGGCCAAGGATGCATCACTCTGTGAATCTAGGGCAATATAAAGTCTCTTTCTAAAGTGAGGTTTGTTCTCTGAGAATACTTCAGCTAGACAAATTGGATGGCATATCCTAGTCTGTGTTGAGTCCTGGCGTAGCTTTGTGCATGCCACAACTGACTGCTTCTGAAGTAAGTTTAACTGCCTTTTCTGCAGCCTCACTTTTAGGACTCTCTGTTTTCTTCTTGAGTTTAGGTGACACTGAAGGTGATCTAAAATGGTGCATTGCTGAACAGTGCTGTGGGCTACTGCATCCTGCACATTTCACCTTTACTTTGCAGTTTTTAGCAAAGTGACTTCTTGAACCGCAGCATCAGAAGCAAACCTTTGCTTTAGCTGCTATTTCCAGCCTTTCGTCATAAGGCCTTTTTGAGAACTCTTTACAATCTGCAAGGCTATGTGGTTTATTATGAATGGGACATGGAATTTCTTTAGTCTCTGGCTTCTTATCCGGCTTAAACTGAGCGACCTCGGTAGATTTAACTACAACCGTGCTCTTCCCCATCTCTTTGATAGGTTTTTTGTCCTCCTTTACAGTGTTCCCTGGATGCATACTCTGGTAAAGGGTTGGGAATCCTGTCTGTGGATCATAGAATCATAGAATTGTAGAGTTGGAAGAGACCACGAGGGCCATCCAGTCCAACCCTCTGCCATGCAGGAAATCTTGATCAAAGCATCCCCGACAGATGGCAATCCAGTCTCTGTTTAAAGACCTCCAAGGAAGAAGATCCCACCACGCTCCAAGGGAGTGTGTTCCACGGCCGAACAGTCATTTCTTTCCTTTACAGCTCTTGTCACAAGGGTCACAAGGTAACTAAAGGGTGGGTAGCATTGCATGTTGAGTTCCTTATAAGAAAACACCTCTCTTCCCCACATCTCCTGGAGCTGAAAGGGTAGCTTTTGGAGCATCTGCCTCTGTGTGATGTGCTGATCTAAACAGGCTAGACCAGGTAACTCTGGATTACATTTTGCAGACTGAAGTTCAACTAAAAGATCACTTAAGTCCCAAAGTTGACGATAGTCCTGTAACTTGAGGATTGGGAACTTATAAAGCCAATTCAATAAGGATGCTTCTATTTCTGTTGATGCACCATATCGCTCCTCTAATCTGTTCCACGCTGTCTGCAACACCTTATCCGGGTCTGACACATAGGCCGCGTAGACTCTCTGGACCTGAAGGGACAAGTTGGGGCCCAACCATGCCATGAGCAAGGTGAGCTCCTCATCTGCTTGCAGCTTCAAGTCTCTAATGGCTCTCTGAAAAGTTACCTTCCATAAGATAAAGTCTTCAGGAAGGTCTGAGAATTTCTGGACTCCCTTGTCTCTAAGGTCCTTCCTGGGAGTTTTAAACATAAGTGGTGAACAAGACTCCATGAAGGTGGGAATAGTCTCCACAGGCTGGAAGAAGCATGGACTCCTTTTAGTCTGCAAATCAGCTTGACTGGCAGGCAGGTCCATAGATTCTCTAGGCCTGTAAGTCTTGGGAGCTTCAGCAGCCGGGGCTTGCTGGATAGCCACACTGGCATGGCTGGGAATTTGGCTCCCTGCCATGGGTTTCTGGTCTCCAAAGGATTCATTGACTGGCATATTTATAGGTAGATAGTCACGATGAATGACCTTCTCTTTGCAGACAAGTTCCTCTGTAGGCTGAAGCCATGGAACGGCAAGCAATTGTGTATTGCTAGCATCTAAGTTAGGAGGTGACTTGACCACTGAGTCTTATGGGGAGCTCTCACCCACAAAGAACAAGGTAGACATCCTGTCCCTAGGCTCTTGTGTAGGGAGCTTCCTCAAGTTTTCTTCACTCAGATCATCTTGGAAGGTCTTGGCTAAAATCCTGGACTTTATGGACAGTTTTGAAGCCTCCTTAGCCTTGAGTAGAAGTTTCTTCTCATTCTGAATAGCAAGTTCTTGCCTTTCTTGCTCTACTTTGAGGGCAGCTTCTTGCTTTTCTAAATCAACCTCTTGATGGGAAAAGGTTAGTTCTTCACTGGCCATTGCTGCTTCTGCTTCGGCATGCAATATTTCAGACTTCAGTTTCATTCTTTCCACTTCTTTGAACTGCTGGGTTGCCATAGACAAACTCCAGCTAGCATGGGAAGAACTGCTACTACAACCTTTACTGGAGCGGGAACCATGTCTGTGCGAAGAAGACTTGCTGGTGTGACAGGTTTTTGAGCTCTTTGCACTTTGATGTTTCCCTGGGTATACTCTTCTGCTGGACTTGGCACTGCCGGTAGGGGACTTTTCACTCTCTTTATTAAGCTCCAAACTCTGCAGCCGGAACTTGACTGTGTCCAAAACTGCACTGTACTCCTTTTCTTTATCTGCGACTTCTTCCAGGAACTGTTTTAGTCTGGATTCTGCATTGGGATTGTTAATGGTCTGAAGTGTTTGGATCCTTTTATTCACCACTTCTTTCCACTGTAGAAAACTGGATTGCTGGGCAAGCTCTATTCTTTGCATGTCTTCTGAGCCACAGACTGCTGACAGCAAGGACATGGCATGCTGCAAACTCTTCCAGGCTTCCAGTTCTTTCACACTTAAGTACCTTTCCTCCTCCAACAGCATCTCTAGGGCCTTCTCAGTCGGGAGCCTGTCTCTGAGGGAGCGAGTGTCATGTGTGTGTCCTTATGCTGGTTCTTCAGAAAGCCTATCCATTCTGGCTGGTCCTAGTCGCCAAAGCAACAACTCAGCAAAGATGAAGAGGACTAAATGGTGTAGTGCTGATTTTTACTTACAGCCTGCTACTGCTCCGCTCTCCTGCTATCACCACTCCTATGCTACTTCAGCACAGCCAGACCTGGAGTCAGTTGAAGAGTCTTCTAGCTCTTTTCTTCAGATTCGCAATGTGAACAAACATAAAACACACGTTATCCTCTTTATAAAGCTCTATCCATATACTTGAATGGAAAAAGCTCTTCCAAAATGGCCACCAACCATGTGCTCAGAACTCTGCTGGAAGAAGTAAACCCCAAATGGCTGCTATAGCAAGACAGGCTATCTTAACACAGCAACTTTTGCTTCTCCCCTTTCACAGCCACAGAAAGGCCTCTTCTCCCTCTATGCGAGTCTTGGGAAACTTGCTTCAATGCAGGACCGTGCACTGGGACTCTTTCTTAACAGATGGGAGTGACAAAGGCCTTCAGACATTTCTTACACTGTGAAGACACACCCAACTAAAGGTGGTGGCAGGTTTGGGTGTGCAACGCCAGTACCCTGGTGAGATCAAACTCTTTTACCCAAAAAGGCTCTGATGCTGAATATAAAGTTCAAAAAAGGAGGAAGTTTATTTTAAAGAACAAAAGTAAAGGGCTTTCTCCTCCCCAGCTCTAAAAGCTTGAAATAAAAGGTACTTTACAGTTTGAGTTTCAGCAGTCTTCAGGGTGTCATCTCTCTGGGTTTGATTTTGGTTTGATCTCCTCGGAGCTGGTGCAGGGTCTTTTAGCTCCTGATTCCTTTGACTTATTTGTTGTTGGTAACTAATTTGGCTAAATAGTGTAAGAAATGCCCTTCCTGGCTGTCTGGGCCTGTTTGCCACCAATAAAACAGCTCCCTGCAAGCTCACAGCAAAGACTGAGCAAAAAACAACAACTACAACAACAACAACTAAAAAACTTCTAGCTAAACAGAGCTTGCTGGGAAGGGACAAACCAAACCTGAAAAAATGCAGGGGAATTCTTAAGGTCCTCCCACAACTCTAATACAATGAAACATTCCTATGCTCAGACATACTAAAGCCTGAACTAAAATGAAGGAAAATGCAGGGGAGATTCAAACAGTCCTGGCTGGACATCATACTTTCAGTCTGCCACATTTTCATAGCGCTCTCACACAGAGATACATCAACTGTGTGGAGCTCCCCAACATATCATCTTCATTCCAATAGTCAAAAAGTTATCTCTTTCATTTCTGTGTACAGATTGACCTCAATATCCATGGGACCAGTATCCATAGTTTCACTTATCCACATCCAAAAAAAATGTCCTCTCTAGGCATTTTCTAGGTTCTCCAGCACGATTCTATGGTATGCTTCCACCAGACGGTGGGCTGCAAGTCATTCATTTCAATAGGGCTTGCTATTATCCACAGTTTCATGTATCCATGGTATTTCTCAGAACATATCCCCCAGGGATATGAAAGGTGACCTGTATCAAGCTGTAAACTATCCACTTAAAAAAAAAAACTACTAGAAAACAAGGACCTAGCATATGCTAGTCACTGTTTGTTTGCTGCCATATTAAAATCTGGATAAAAATGCGTGCAAGAGAAAATGTATTCTCAGATTGAATGTTACATAAAATCTCTGTGCCAGATAGAAATTTAGTGTCTGTTAAGGGCATTCAGCAGAAAGTTACTACTGAGCTCTAAGTCCTTGAGCAAGCAGGGATCACCAGCATTGAGGCCATGATATTGAGAATGCAACTGCGCTGGGCAGAGCACATTTCTAGGATGGAGGACCTTCAACTCCCAAAAATAGTACTCTATGGTGAACGCACCACGGGTCAGTGTAAGAGGGGTGCTCCAAAAAAGTGATACAAGGACTCCATGAAACAACATCTCAGGCTCGGCCAAATTGATCACCAACAATGGTCCGCCCTGGCCTCACATCGAGAGGCATGGAGATGCACTATCCACAATGCTGCAGCTTTATTTGAGAACTCACGCCAAACAAGTCTTGAAGAGAAACGACAACGCAGAAAGAATCACAACCCAGAAACATCACCCAAGGAGACCTTCTGCTGTTCTTTCTGCAACTGGACTTGTTTATCTCGGATTGGCCTTTTTAGTCATCAGCACACTTGCAGAAAGCGCGGGATGAGTCCTTCCTGAATCTTCATTTACAAAGAAAAGGCAGAGAGAGACTACTGAGCTCTTTTATATTGTTAAAAGAAACCCTATTTTTTCACAAACCACTAGATGTCAGACTAGGTCTTTAGACAGTCCTTACATTGGGACAAACTGATCTTTTATCAGGACTTCCAACACTATTTACCATAAAGAAACCGTTGGCATCTCCGAAGTGATAGATGTAAACCATTCACCACCTACTCTGTTTGAGATTTAAAAGTTACAGTCTTTGAGAGGTGCAATGTCCTAGTTTTCACATGCATATTGGATTCTGAGTCAACAATAAGTAAGAATGGCTCTGACTATAAATACAATATATTCAGCCCCTTTATTTATTTTATTGCCCTTTAACCTCATATTTTTTTAGAAAAAGCTTGGAAGTAATTAGTTGCAAATAAATTGTTACCTGTGGTCATTTTTTCTAGTAATGAATGTGTAATTAGCTATTACTACATTCAGCGGGAGCTAGAGGCTATGATGTCAGTGGGACAGTGAATCCACTCCAAGTTTTTGTTGAAACTTTCAATGAGCTATCCAGGTGCTCAACCCTGTCACCAAAATATGTTCAGCATCTTTAATACCTCTATTAAGGTTCAGACTAAAATCTGGAGTGGATTTACCATTCCACTGACATGGGAGGCACCACACACCATTGAAACCATTCGATTACTATTGGAGTTTAACAAGGGATCCTTCTGCAGTGTAATTGTACCTTCCAAAGTACTGCAACAGGGACAGGATTGTGGCCTCACTAAATGGTGGAGGGGGAATATCACATGGTTCAAGTGCTGGCTCTTCTTGGTTCTTCTGTTGCTTCATCATACTCTGCTGAGATGATAATGAGATGGGTGGGAGGAAAGTTTGTTTTGTAGCTGTGGGGTGCAGCATAAATATGGTTTTAGAGTAACTGAAAGTTACCTCCCAGCCACTTCTATACTCACTCCTTTCATTTGCCCTCATCTTTCCTTTCTCATAGTACTCTAAGGTTTTCCCTAATACAGGGAGGAAGACTAAGGAAGAGGCAGGGGCAGCCACACCTTTTCATCTCCTCCTTTATCAGTGCACTTAAATGTTTTCTGGATTGCTATGTGGTGTAGTGGCTTAGGTGTTGGACTAAGAGTCTGGGAGACCAGGGTTCAAATCTCCACTCAGCCATGGACCCCCACTGGATGACCTTGGGCAAGTCACATCTCTCCGCCTCAGAGGAAGGCAAAGGCAACCCCTTCTGAACAAATTTCACCAAGAAAAATCTGTGATAGGTTCACCTTAGGGGCTTCGTAAGTCAGCAATAACTTGAAGGCACTCAACAACTACAACGCTAATGGTTCCTGAGATTATGACAATTTACATTTTCTTACTGTTTGTTTTTCCTTACTAAGGCTCTCCTGGAAAGTTATACACTTGTGAGAAATGCAATAGGAACACTTTTCCCTCTCACATTCTCATCAGCAAAAATGGAGGTAGAGGAGTCATTATCCTCCCAACCCCCACCCCAGTGCCATATTTTCCAATTCCAAAATCAATTTTGGGATGTGTGTGGGGTGTGTGATAGGGGACTTCAGGGAGGGAGAATGGATTGGGCTTGAGTCCCCCAAAAGGTGACTAGGGTGTCCACTGAAATGATCTGGCAAAATTGAACCACCAAGACTCTTATTTAGTTGAACTTCCTCAGGAATTTTCAGTCAGAGGTGTACTAAATATGAAAGCCAGTGCAGTACAGTGGTCTGAGTGTCAGACTAGGACTTTGGGAGACCAGGGTTCAAATCCTTGCTCAACCATGGAAACCCACTGGGTAACCTTGGGCAGATCATATTCTCTCAGCCTCAGAAAAAGGAAATAACAAGCCCCCTCTGAATAGTAAACTTAAGGAAATATTGGGTGTGATCCCATGCTCGGGAATACTAAAAGATAAGGGGGTTCATGATGGATGGGAGTTTCTTAAAACTAAGATATTGTGGGCACAACTTCAAACAGTTCCAATCAGGAGGGAAAGGGGGGGCTGCCTAAAGAAACCAGATGGATTTTGAAAGAACTCTCAACTGAGCTAAGATTTAAAAGGGGGCATGTACGAGAAATGGACAAAGGGGGAAATCACCAAAGAGGAATTCGAATGAACAGCCAGCACATATAAGGCGAAAGTCAGAAAAACTAAAGTATACAATGAGCTCAGGCTTGCTGGAAAGGTTCAAAACAATAAAAGAGGCTTTTTGGTTATGTCCATAGCAAAAGAAAGAAAATGGGAATGGTAGGGCCATTGCATTTAGAAAGTTCTGAATCTAACCTGTTTTCTTTTCCTTGGATGGAAAATTAATGCTAGATATTATCAGCTCTGAACATCTGGGTACCAAAAGAAGAAGAAAGTAAAACTTCTATTCATTTAATAAAACCACACAAACACACACACACTGCTTTACAGTGTTAAAGGGCATCCTGCTCCCATCAAAGTAGCTTATAATAATAAAACCATTAGCACTAACAGAAATAAAATCCTCAAACTAAATAACATGATAACTGAGCCTGGAAGCAAATAGGATCATGAGGCTGCAATCTGATACACACTTATTTGGGAAAAATCCACATTGAATGCAATAAGACTTACTTTGGACTAGATGAGCACAGAAGACCTACAAACAGAAAATTTCAATGAAAAGACAGCTTCAGCCCAAACCAAGACCCAGACAGTTTTTAAAAATCACATTCACAATTGTTGATGGCTATTTCTTCAAAAACGTCAAGGAAGTGGTGCCACTGTGCAGTGAAGCCTGAGAAAATTGCACAAAATTGTGTCCAAAATAAAACCTCAAAAGGAGTGAAATATTGAAACCAAATAGATTCATGAAGATGAATTAAAGGTTGTATGCAGTGACCTCCACTTTGAAAGGTAATGTAACAGGTCAAGCAGCACAGAATATGGCCAAAATGAATGCTAAAGCTTTGAATCTTGGTTTAAAAAAACCTAGAGATTCATGCTTGCTTTAAACAGCAATAATCCAGTTGGAATGGAAACTCAGAGCTTATTTTCTTGATGCCTGAGGCAGCTGAATCTGGGTTTAATTCTGAATCAACCATCTCTATTTATACAAGCTGGGAACCTGAGGGTGGTTTTGCTACACACCCTTGGACATCCTTGCGTGTCACAGCGTGATTGCAACTCTTGGAGGGTTGCTGTAGGCTTTGTGTTTTAGTAGCCGCATGACTGATAGACATTTAGTAAATGGGTCTTTCTTCCCTGGCACAGAGATACCGTGAGGAGAAAGCCATATCTGTCAAATTTCTGCCCGTCACACAGCTGTTAGAGGCATGGACACTTGTCAAAAACCATCAGCACTGAGAAAATGTCAAAAGTACTTACTAATCCTATATACAAAGGCAGTACTGATGATGTCAGGGTGGTGGCAATGATAATAATGATGACAGGATGATATAGACTAATTTCTGCCAAGAAAGAGGTAAGTAAACCTTCTCAGTTGCCAAGATGAATTTTGTTGCTGTGGGCTTAATGGGTCAATGAAGAAATGCTTAGGGCTGGTTCACATACCCGGTTCGAGGAAGAGAGAAACACAAAGGGAGCTGCCTAAAACCAGGCTAAATTGTTTGTCCTTCCAGCCTTGCATTTGCTGACTCTGACTGACAATAGTTCTCCAGGGTCTTTGGCAGAAAGGTTTCTCCCACTCCCTGCTACCAAATTCCTTTAGCTGAAGATGTCTGTGATTGAACTGAGGACCTTTTGTATTCAAAGCATATGCTTTACTCCCAAGCAATGACCTTTCCAACCACTGAGTAAAAGGCCATCGCATTGAGAATATATTGTACAAACCAGAGTGTCATGGACTTCATCATCTGAACTGCGGGGGGGGGGATATCTTTGAGAGTTTTAAAGGTGACATAATTAAGAACTGTTCTCCTTGAATATATTTACATTTTTTTAAAAAAAGTTTGCAATAAGAAAATACAACACAACTAAAATAATAAAACGGTAAAGTATTGCATTAGAATCATGAAAATCCTTAGGGGTAATTGCCAGAGTTAACCATGAAGAAAATGTCTGGATGAACAAATGAGTCTTCAGCTGTTGAAGCCCACATGCACATTCCACAGAGTGGTTGCTACTAGAAGGCTCTCCTCTGTTTTACAAGTACATGAAGCTCACTAGGCAACATTATGGCAAGTGCACACACACCTCCCAGTGAAACTAGATGGTGTTACCCAAATTGCTCTCATATAGATCTTTAATTAGGGGGATTAATTAGCTCAATCATTGGCATGCAAGAGTTTGGGTAACTTAGCAGGACCTTTTGCCCAATGTATACCAGTAAGGCTATAAGAACTCCAGCTAGGTAACAAAAGATCATCTTTATTTGGAAAAAATCAGCATACAAAAAGAAGACATTCAGTCAGCAATTCAAACTTTCAAGAGCTATCAGAAAGGAAGGTAACAGAGTAAGGAAACAGTGGTCAGGAAAGATGGGCTGTATTTACCTGTCTGGAGAAAAGGTTGAAGATTCAGCCTGTATACAGCTGAGGGTGGGCTCCCAGAGTGATGTGGATGATGTATGCATGTTGGAGGCCACACTGAATGACCAAAAATCCAGGGTTATTATACACTTTTTGCCCTTTGAAGTGAGCCTAAAACAATGAGCCAGATGATCCTTTCCTGTGTTTGGTCAAAGACATTGATCCTATCTGACTGAAGTGGGGATCTTTGATTTGTTGGGATAGCCTTGCAGTGTTGGAAAATTGACACAAAAGGGTGGGTTGGAGGAAGTGGATTCATTAGCATTCAATACTTTGTTTATTTCAAATCAATTTTCCCAGGTAGGAGGAAACTCCTCATCACAACCTGGCCTTTTTCACAGAGGCCTGCTATATCTGCATAGTTCCTGCCCTTTTGATCTCAGCCTTAAACCCATGTGGTATATACCTGCCAGCTCATCTACATGGCCACCGCTATCTTTGATTCATTCTCATGATATCAATTGGATGTTCCTTTTAATTACTTTTCATTGAGGTATGGTGGGAGTACACAACAATTGTCTATTTCAGGGGTAGGCAACTGCATGAAGGGAAGAGCCCAATTTTACTTATCACCCCCCTTTCTGGTGTGCTATACCCTCCCCATAGCAAGCCAAATGCCTCCATTTTCTTCTATAGTACCTCTCAAAATGGCAACCAGAAGAGATAGCACTTCACTTTCTGACACTATTTTGAGAGGGACTACAGAGGAAAGTGGAGATAATGGGGTTCTAGGGGGCTGTGTGGGTGGGTTGGTAGTGTTTTTCATTTAATGTCGTTATGGGGGAGTCAATGCAGTTTTCAGACCAAAAATGCCCAAAAAGTGTGCTGATTTTTTAAAACAGTGGGATTGAGCGGGGGCTTTGGGGGACTCTCAGCAGATGTCAGGGACCACAAAAGTGGTGCCAAGGGGCTGGGTGTGGTTTCTGTGCCTTAACCTGCCCACCCCAATCTATATGGTACAAGGTGGTCTTTCAGGTAATCTGGCAAGACTGATGGAAGTAGATCACTTCAAGAGTGAAGAAAGACACTAAAGATAATGTGACCACTGAGATGGTTTTCTTTATCCTAGAGCTGCCAGCCCACAAAGCCAAGTGCAGTTTAGCCACCTGTGGACTCCTGTTTTGAGCCCTTCCTCTCCTCTTTTTTCCACACAAAATGGAAGAGAAGGCTTATTGGGCCTCTGCTGGATTGTCACTTGGAGCTGGCTGGCTGATTCCATCTTGGTGGTCATAAGCCAATTCAGTCCTGTTTTATTGTAAAATGTTGGCAGAAGAAAAAGTGACTTTCATAAATAAGGGGGGAAAAAAACAGCAGTGAGAAAAGTGACTAAAGAGTAATAAAATGTGGCTAACATAACCATGCTCCTGTTAACAAATCTCCAGACAGCCCTCTGAGCAGACTTCCAAGCTTTGAGCATCTGTACAAATTTATAGCAACAATTCTGGAACATTTTGCCCCATTATAAATTATTTTGTGTTTTTTTTAAAAAAATAATAATCTCAGGCTTGTTGCTTAAAATAGGAACTGTATATCTCTCTGCTTTGATACATAGTGTCCTTAGAATGCATCAATAAAAACCACATTACTGTTCCAGCGATATCAATGCTAAGATGGACACTGAACAGAACCAACACTGCTTTCAGCTCTCTTAATAAATGACTTGTACTTCCCAGACATTTACTGTATTAGTACAGGGCAAGTGACTATTAGTGTTCCACCATTAAACTATACTGCAGTGAGATCAATCCCATGTGTCATTGTCTGACATGTCAGGAGGAGGGACGTCACCTAAGACGTTACTCTGCCTGAGGACAAAACAAAAAATAGCTACTAATTACATTCAGACCTCAAAGGTCCATAGCAATTAGATTCGAGGACCATAATATTTCACATCAAGAAAGTTAATTATATTCTTTGGTTCATATAATAAATCTTTTTGGTGTTTCATGTGGACTAATGTAATTACATGCATGTCAGAGCATCTCCATGGGTCATATTGCAATTATTTTTGCTGCAATTTCCTGAATGTTTCCCTTTGGAAAATTTGGTTAGCGTTCCCAAATACCCAAGAATTTAAACTATAGATGCAACACAACCTGGGAGCCCAAATAGATCTGCATCTTCCTAACTCCTGTTAGGAAGGTGCAGCCCAATCTAGCATTTGCTGCAGAATATTTGCTGCAAAATCACTGTTTTTTTATGGTATTTGCTGCATGGTGCAGCAAATGCAGTTCCCATGTACTCTGAACTATGCAAAACTACCCTGGATGGCTGATTCTCTACTACACAACTGAATGATGCTCTTTGATCCAGCATTTCCACTGAATGCATGACACATCTTTTATTAGCTTTGTTTGATCTACTACCTGTAACTACCTTGCTACGTTTATCTATGGTCTTGTCTATATGAGCCTTAAAAAAACGGATTGCTCCACAGTATAGCAATTTGCAGCAGCTGCGACTTGTCTTAACAGTTTTACAGCTGCCATAAACTTCACATGTCCTCTAGCCAAGATGGTGGCCACCAGTGAATGACTTGCCTTTTTAAATCTGCCACTGCCATTTAAAAAAAAAAAAAAAAACTTTTCCCATGGTGTGCACAGGCAATATCTCACCTTTACAAAGAGAGAGCGAGAATACAAATTGCCATTTTATCACCTTAGTGATTGCTGACACCCTGCACTTGTCCAGCCCATTGCACTTGTCCAGCTTGCACTTCCTCTCCTATGGTAAAGCAATTCAAATCAAATCACTCGTCCCAACAAATGGGAACACACATTTCCTTTGAAGCTTTTTAAAAACTCTGGGGAAAACTGTGAAGGCTCTCTGAGTGCACTTTTTGGAGTTTTTTGCTGCCCTCTTCCAAATATGATGCATCAATGCGGGTTCCAATTCAGACAGATTGTATTCTCAGCAAATTCCATGCAGATTATTTTGACTGTTTAGACAGGACCTATGTTGCAGTCCTCTCCATTGATGCACCCTTGACGTGGGAGAGAGGCTTGCCTACCCTAATGGTGTTTTGAGCTATGCTGGCGGTGGCATAATAGCCACCGGTAGGGTCTCCCATGCCAGACAGGTCAAAACCGAAGGGTCTGACAAAGAGCGTCAAAGGGCAAGATGGGCTCTCTAGCCTTGTGGCAATCATCCTAGGAGAAGGAAAACTCTAATCCCCAACCTGGGCAGATGGTGCTCACTTCACAGACACAGGAAGTAGACAGCTGGAGGAATGTCACACACAGAACAAGAAAATCCAGGGATTCTTCAAGCAGCTTGCAGCTATAGAATCGATATGAAGCCCTTTCCCTTATCAAGGACAACGAGGAAGAACAGCATGGACAGACTAAAGGGGTAGAGCAGGGGACCTTGAGAGTACCACTGCAAGGAACAGCAGCTGTGAAGCCTCGGCAGAGGCATGTGGTGGTGGTGGGGACTCCTTGCTGCGGGGTACAGAAGCAGTGGTTTGTGGGCCTGACAAGGTGTCTCAGGAGGTGTGCTGTCTCCCTGGGGCAAAGATTCATGATGTGACTGAGAGGCTGACAAGACTCGTCAAGCCTACGGATCATTACCCTTCCCTTTTCGTCCATGTGGGAACCAACGATACTGCAAGGCACAGCTTTCCCAAGATCAGAAGAGATTTATGAGGCCCTGGGGAGGAAGCTGAAAGAAATGGATGCACAGGTTGTCATATTGTCTCTTCTGCCAGTTGAAGGGCATGGTCCAGGAAGGGAGAGGAAAATGGACAACGTAAACAACTGGTTCCGTAGATGGTGTCGCCGAGAACAATTTGGATTCTTGGATCATGAGCTGTGCTTCCATGAGGGGGGACTTCTAGCAAGAAATGGGGTGCATCTCACAACAGTTGGCAGAAACATTTTTGCCAACAGTCTCAAGAATTTGATCAGGAGGGCTTTAAACTGAGTCAAATGGGGGAGGGAGACAGTATTCTGGAAGGCAAAAGGGCTGGAGAAAATAGTCAAACTGGCATAGAGGGAACAAGGCAAACAGTGCAAGGCCCCAACAGTGGGAGGCAAAAAAACTTGCACAGGGAGCAAGTAAAGGGAACACATGGTCTCAGATGTCTCTACACTAATGCACAGAGCATGGGAAATAAGCAAGATGAACTTGAACTCCTTGCACTACAAAACAAATATGATATAATAGGCATTACTGAAACCTGGTGGGATGAGTCACATGATTGGAAGGTAGGAACAGAGGGGTATAACCTTTACAGGAGAAACAGGCCAAACAGGAAAGGAGGAGGAATAGCATTATATGTCAGGGATATTTACACCGGTGAAGAGATCCATGACATCAATACTGGAAGCCAGGTAGAGAGCATCTGCATAAAAATTAAAGGAGAGGGAAACAACAGGGATGTTATTGTGGGACTCTACTACAGACCCCCAAGTCAGACAGAGGAATTGGATGATGCCTTTCTAGAACAGATGAACACACACGCAGAAAGGAGAGATGTAGTAGTGACGGGTGACTTCAACTATCCTGATATTTGCTGGCAATCTAACTCAACCAAAACTTCAAGGTCTAGCAAATTCCTTACTTGCCTGGAAGACAATTTCATGGTCCAAAAGATGGAAGAGGCAACAAGGGGGTCAGCTATTTTAGATCTGATCCTAACCAACAGAGATGACCTGGTTAATGGGGCACAAGTGGTGGGATCCTTAGGTGAGAGTGATCATGTTCTCCTGGAGTTTGTTATACAATGGAAAGGAGAAGTCAGGCATAGTCAGACACGCATTCTTGACTTTAGGAGAGCTGATTTCAATAAACTCAGGGAAATACTGGGGGTGATCCCATGGTCAGGATTACTAAAAGAGAAGAGACCTCAAGACGGATGGGACTTTCTCAAAAGGGAGATACTGAAGGCACAATTTCAAACAGTACCATTGAGGAAGAAAAATGGGAGGTGTCTCAAGAAACCAGGATGGATGACTAAAGAACTTTCAACGGAGCTAAGTTTTAAACGGAAAATGTATAGGAAATGGAAAAAGGGGGAAATCACCAAAGAAGAATTCAAACAGATAGCGAACACGTGTAGGAGTAAAGTCAGAAAAGCTAAAGCACAGAATGAGCTCAGGCTTGCTAGGGAGGTTAAGAACAATAATAAGGGGTATTTTTGGGTATGTCCGCAGCAAAAGGAGGAAGAAGGAAATGATAGGGCCACTATGTGGAGAAGATGGCAAAATGCTAACGGGGGACAGACAAAAGGCAGAATTACTCAACACCTTCTTTGCCTCAGTGTTTTCAGAAAAGGAAAAGGGGGACCAACCTGAGGAGAATGGAACAGAGGACACAATAGGGGAAATCCAGCTCAAAATAAGTAAAGAGGTAGTACAGGAATACCTTCTTAATCTAAATGAATTTAAATCTCCAGGACCAGATGAACTACATCCAAGAGTATTAAAAGAGCTGGCAAATGTGATCTCAGAGCCATTGGCAATAATCTTTGAGAACTCTTGGAGAACAGGAGAAGTCCCAGCAGACTGGAGGAGGGCAAACATTGTTCCCATCTTCAAAAAGGGGAAAAAAGAGGATCCCAACAATTATCGTCCAGTTAGTCTGACATCGATACCAGGGAAGATTCTAGAGCAGATCATTAAAGAGAGAGTCTGTGAACATTTAGAAGGCAATGCCATAATCACAAAAAGTCAACATGGGTTTCAGAGAAACAAGTCATGCCAGACTAATCTGATCTCTTTTTTTGATAAAGTTACCAGCTTGGTAGATGAAGGGAACGCTGTGGACATCGCATACCTTGATTTCAGTAAGGCCTTTGGCACGGTTCCCCATGACATTCTTGCAAACAAGCTTGTAAAATGTGGGCTAGAGAAGTTAACTGTTCAATGGATTTGTAATTGGTTGACCGGCTGAACCCAAAGGGTGCTCAGCAGTGGCTCCTCTTCATCTTGGAAAGATGTGACCAGTGGGGTGCCACAGGGTTCTGTCCTGGGCCCAGTGCTATTCAACATCTTTATCAATAACTTGGATGAGGGAATTAGGGGCATACTTATCAAATTTGCAGATGACACCAAATTAGGAGGAGTAGCTAATACCCTAGAGGACAGGATCAAAATTCAGAATGACCTGGATAGACTGGAGAGCTGGGCCAAAGCTAACAAAATGAAATTCAATACGGAGAAATGTAAAGTACTGCACTTAGGGCAGAAAAATGAAATGCATAGATATAGGATGGGAGAGACCTGGCTGAACGAGACTACGTGAGAAAGGGATCTAGGAGTCCTAGTAGACCACAAGTTGAACATGAGTTAACAGTGTGATGCGGCAGCTAAAAAGGCCAATGCGATTTTGGGCTGTATCAATAGAAGTATAGTGTCTAGATCAAGGGAAGTAATAGTGCCGCTCTGTTCTGCCTTGGTCAGACCTCACCTAGAATACTGTGTCCAGTTCTGGGCACCACAATTCAAAAAAGATATTGACAAATTGGAGCACGTCCAGAGAAGGGCAACTAAAATGGTGAAAGGTCTGGAAACAATGCCTTATGAGGAGAGACTTAGGGAGCTGGGTATGTTTAGCCTGGAAAAAAGACGGTTAAGAGGTGATATGATAGCCCTGTTTAAGTATTTGAAGGGGTGTCACGTTGAGTATGGAGCAGGCTTGTTTTCTGCTGCTCCAGAGACTGGCACACGGAGCAATGGATGCAAGCTCCAGGAACAGAGATTCCACCTCAACATTAGGAGGAACTTTTTGACAGTAAGAGCTGTTTGGCAGTGGAACACACTCTCTCGGAGAGTGATGGGGTCTCCTTCCTTGGAGGTCTTTAAACAGAGGCTGGATTGCCATCTGTCGGGGATGCTTTGATCAAGATTTCCTGCGTGGCAGTGGGTTGGACTGGATGGCCCTTGTGGTCTCTTCCACCTCTATAATTCTATGATTCTATGATCCAACCCTGTAAGGTCAACCATCTAAGAGAAGAAAACTGTAATGAAACCTATGACCTGAGGACCTCGCTGCTACTGTCCATTCTGGCAAGGACACAGCAGATGAACATTTGATTTAAAGGGTGAGGCGAGTTCTGTGCATGCTGCGCTGCACCAGAAAAATCCATTGCACAGGCTCGAAGGACAAATCCAATTCGGGAAAAGCCCTGTAGCGATAGGGGAGGGACAAAACGGCAGGTGTAAAGATGCACTGGAAGCCTCAGAACCAACCCTGTATGCAGGCAGTTCAAGATTTTGGTCACTCGAGGCTGACCCAGGAGATGACAATCTTGTTCGGCAGCATCCTGAACGACCAAGCAGCCATTTTAAGGAGAGCACTGCTTGCTCCATATGGAGAGGGGCCTAGAAAAGGTGGCCTAACAAAAGCTCATCCCTATCTACCTGGTTGGCTAGCAATAGCCAACAGGCATCTTCTGATGCGGTCAAACCAAGGCAAAGAAACAAAGGCACACACCAGCCTCCAAAGGTGTAAATAAACTGACGCTTGCATGCTGGAACATCAGAACTATGTGGGATTCTGCACATAGAGGACAGTCTAAGTGTCCTTCTGCTCTAACAGCCCATGAACTATCACGACTTAATATTGACATTGCTGCTCTTAGTGAAGTTCGTCTCCATGAGGAAGGCAGCCTTAAAGAACACGGCGCTGGCTACACATTCTACTGGTCCAGCAAACCCAAAACCGAAAAGCATCTTTCAGGAGTATGCTTTATGATTAAAAACTCCATTGCCTCCAAACTCAAAACTTTGCCAACGGGACACTCTGATCGCATTATTTCCATACGCCTCCCACATGTTGTTCTCTTTAGTATATATGCCCCAACTATGCAAGCTGACTCTGTAGAGAAAGACAAATTCTACAGAGACCTACACCACCTCATACAAAAGTCCCTGTAGAAGATAAAATTATTATCCTTGGTGAGTTCAATGCCAGAGTAGGAAAGAACTCAGAACCCTGGAAAGGTGTATTAGACAAGCATGGTGTTGGAAATTGCAATGATAACGGACACCTCTTGCTAGAGTTCTGTGCAGAACAACAGCTGACTATTACAAACACAATCTTTCAGCAGAAAGATAGCTTGAGGACAACCTGGATGCATCCCCGATCCAAACATTGGCAGCTCATTGACTATGTTCTAGTCCGCCAGAGAAACATTTGCGATGTCCGTCATACTTGAGTGATGCCCAGTGTAGAATGCCAAACAGATCATTCGTCAGATGTAAACTAAATCTTCATCTTAAGTTCAAACCTAAGAGGGGTGGCATCTTAAATAAGAGACTCCAAGTCAACAATCTTCAACAAGCTACCATGAGAAACAACTTCCAGGCAAATCTGCAAACAAAACTTGAAAACCATCCTACAGATACTTCTCCTACAGTGCTCTGGCAACATATCAAAAACAGTATCCTCCATTCTGCAGAAGAATCCCTCGGGTTCTCCCACAAGAAAAATCAAGACTGGTTTGATAACAACCAAGAGATCCAGGAGCTGTTGGCAAAGAAGAGAATTGCTCACCAGGCATACCTCGCCCAGCCAACTTGCCATGTAAGAAAAACAGCTTTTTGTCTCACATGCAGTAAACTTCAAGAAAAACTCCGAGACATGCAGAACAAGTCATGGATCAATATAGCAGAAAAGACACAACACTGTGCTGATCTGGGTGATCTTAGAGAATTTTATGAAGCTCTTAAAGCAGTGTTTGGACCTACTTATCAGGTCCAAAGCTCCTTATACAGTACAGATGGTCAAACATTAATTACTGATAAAGCCTCCATCCTGAATCATTGGGCTGAACATTTTCAAAGTCTCTTTAGTGTCAACCACGTAGTCCAAGGCTCAGCTATCCAACATATGATACAAAAACTGATGAAAAATGAATTGGACATAGCTCCCACTTTGGAGGAGACCCTTAAGGCCATACAGCAGATGAAAAATGGCAAGGCAGCTGGGATTGATGGAATCCCACCTGAAGTTTGGAAACATGGAGGTCATGTACTCCATGATAAATTCCATGAACTCCTTGTGAATTGCTGGGAAAAGGTGGAACTGCCATCAGATCTCCGAGATGCAGTCATCATCACCGTGTACAAGAAAAAAGGAGCAAAATCCGATTGCTCAAACTATCGAGGCATAACACTGCTCTCTATTGCTGGAAAAATCCTTGCAAGGATACTCCTGAACTTCTTCCTGCTATTGAAGAACTTCTTCCTGAAAGCCAATGTGGCTTCAGAGCCAATAGGTGTACTACAGATATGGTATTTGCCCTTAGACAACTGCAAGAGAAGTGTAGAGAGCAGAACAAGGGACTCGATGTAACATTCGTCGACCTCACCAAAGCCTTCAACACTGTGAGTAGAAAAGGTCTGTGGCAGATCCTGGAAAGACTAGGATGTCCCCCTAAGTTCCTAAAAATGATTATCTTGCTACACAAGGGCCAGCACGGTCAAGTCAGATATGGCAATGCTCTTTCAGAGCCCTTTCTAATAACTAATGGAGTGAAGCAAGGTTGTGTTCTTACTCCAAGTTTATTTACTATCTTCTTCAGCATGACGCTCCAGAGGGCTACGGCAGAGTTCAAAGAAGAAGACAGCATCTATATACATTACCGTACTGAAGGTAGCTTGCTTAACTTAAGCCATCTGAGGGCTCACACTAAGACTCTAAACTGTATAGTCCACGAGCTGCTCTTTGCTGATGCTGCTGCCCTTGTTGCCCACACAGAAGCAGCTCTGTAGCATCTAACATCCTGCTTCCTAACAGCTGCAGAGCTGTTTGAGCTGGAAGTCAACCTGAAGAAAACGGAAGTTCTTTACCAGCCTGCACCACAGGACGAACACCACCATCCCCACATTGCCGTCAGCAAATCTGTGCTCAAGTCCGTTCAGCAGTTCACCTACCTGGGAAGCATCATCTCCTCAGATGCCAAGATTGACAAAGAGATCGATCACAGATTAGCAAAGGCATATAGCGCATTTGGAAGACTTTACAAAAGAGTCTGGAGTAATAAACACCTGAGGCGAAGCACAAAAATCAGTGTGTATAGAGCCATTGTACTGTCTATTGTTCTTTATGGGCTGAAACATGGGTCACCTATCGGCACCACTTACGACTCCTCGAACGCTTTCATCAGTGCTGTCTACACACAATCCTAAATATAAACTGGACTGACTTTGTGACGAATATTGCTGTCCTTGAGCAAGCAGGGATCACCAGCATTGAGGCCATGATATTGAGAACACAGCTGTGCTGGGCAGGGCACATTTCTAGGATGGAGGACCCTCACCTCCCAAAAACAGTACTCTATGGTGAACTTGCCATGGGTCAGTGTAAGAGGGGTGCTCCATAAAAGCGATACAAGGACTCCCTGAAACAACATCTCAGCCTTGGCCAAATTGATCACCAACAATGGTCCGCCCTGGCCTCACATCAGGAGGCATGGAGATGCACTATCCACAATGCTGCAGCCTTATTTAAGAACTCACGCCGAACAAGTCTTGAAGAGAAATGACAACGCAGAAAGAAACACAACCCGGAAACATCACCCAAGGAGACCTTCTCCTGTGCTTTCTGCAACCTGACTTGTTTATCTCGGATTGGCCTTTTTAGTCATTAGCGCGCTTGCAGAAAGCGCGGGATGAGTCCTTCCTGAATCTTCGTTTGAGAAGAAAAGCCAGAGAGATGTTGCAGTAGCCTCTCATCTGGATTATTGCAATTCATTATGCATGGCATAAGTTTAGAAAGCTTAGTTAGGTCAAACAGAAACAGTGAAGTTGTTTACTGGGGCTAGCTGATATGCCCATATAATATGGGTTCTTCGAAATCTGCACTGGCTTCCAGTCCATTTCTGTGCCCACTTTTATGCTAATATTAATATTTAAAGCCCAACACATTTGGGGATAACATATAATCTCCTCTTGCTTATACTTACCTGGGCTTTAAGATCATCTTCTAAAGTCGTCCACTGAGTGCTTTGGGTTAATGCCAGGTGACTATCAGAAAGAGGGCCTTTTCAATTGTGGCTCCCTGGTTATGGAATATCCTCTTCAGAGAGGTTTGTGTGGAACATAGGTCTTGTATATACAGGGTGGGGGGATATGAACATGTTCGGAAATTCAGCCTAAAAAGTCCCCTAAACTCCGTATGACCCCCTAGTCAGCTGGCTGCCACGAGTGATTTACTCAAGGTTTTAAATCTGCAGCTGCCAATTTTTAAAAAAAGTTTCCTAGGGTGCGCACAAGCAACACTTTGTATTTGCAAATAAAGAAATAAAAAAACTAAAAATCAGCATTTTATCCATTTAACGGACCCTTGCTTAGCCAAAAATCCAACATGGTGGCTGCAGCTCCTTTCCCTCTTTTCTAGGCCCGCCCCCTGTGCTTGTCCAGCCAATCAGATTACTCTGCCTGTTCATATCTGTGTGAACATGAGTGTTCAAACGGTTGCACATTCAGAAGTCATAGAGAGCTTTTCAGAAAATCCGTATGAAGCCCCGGACGCAGTGCACACAGACTTTGCGGTGGATTTGGCTGCCTCCTTTCCAAATGGCATAGATTTGTGCCAACGACCATTTGAACAGATTGCTGATCTTTTGCATCTTGTTCATATTATTTTGAACGTATAGACAGGACCTTATTTTGCGGTCTTTTGGGTACCTGATCAAGAGGTTTTTGTTCTCTCTTTTTCCAGCATTAAAAAGCTTAAACATTTTCAAGATTCTTTGCACTAATGTGGCCTCCTGTTGTTGGCTTTTTTCTTATTTTGTTGTACACACCATGGTTTTATTTCATGTCTTTTTAATGATTTTCCATGTTCATTGCAAACTGCACAGAGCATCTTATAAAAGGTCGCCCATCCCTTAGTGCCATAGAAGGCAAGTAATATCTATTCTGCAGGCAAGTTGTGAGGAGAGAAATGAATATGAAGAGTGACATGATTACCAAAATGTTGTATCCCTCCTTAACAATGTCTTCAGCAGTTGCATCAAAGGAACCCTGATCATTGATGTTTATACAAAAGGTGGAGGGGGAGAAAGAACAGATTCTCAAGATGTCTGCTCAAAGGACACAATGGAAGCATGGCCGGGGAGAGGTGGGAAATTATCAGACGTGTCAAAAATCGTGTTATAATGATGTCATGGGATCGCCAAAGGGCTTCCTTAGCAGACGATGTCATGTCCCAGTGTTGATAAGGTTCCCCCATGATATTCTTGCAAAAAATTAGTAACCTGTGGGCAAGACAATGCAACTGTTAGGTGGATTTGTAATTGGTTGACTGATCAAACCCAAAGGGTAGTCACCAATGGCTCCCCTTCATCCTGGAGAGAAGTGACCAGTTGGGTGCCACAGGGTTCTGTCCAGGGCACAGTGCTATTCAACATCTTTATCAATGATTTGGATGAGGGACTAGAGGGTATGCTTATCAAGTTAGCAAATGACACCAAATTAGGAGGGGTAGCTAATACCCCAGAGGAGAGGATCAGAATCCAAAATGACCTCAACAAATTAGAAAGCTGGGCCAATATTAACAAAATGAATTTCAACAGGGAGAAATGTAGGATACTACACTTGGGAACTAAAAATGAAAGGCACAGATATACGATGGGTGATGCATGGCTTGAGGGCAGTGCACGCGAAAAGGATCTAGGAGTCTTAGTGGAGTACAAGCTGAACATGAGTCAGCAATGTGATGCAGCAGCTAAAAAAGCCAATGTGATTCTAGGCTGCATTAATAGGAGTATAGTGTCTACATCAAGGGAAGTAATAGTGCCACTCTATTCTGCTTTGGTCAGACCTCACCTGGAATACTGTGTCCAGTTCTGGGCACCACAATTCAGGAAGGATGTTGAGAAGCTGGAACGTGTCCAGAGGATGGCGACCAGGATGGTGGGTGGTCTGGAAGCCATGCCGTATGAGGAGCAGCTTAGGGAGCTGGGCATGTTTAGTCTGGAGAAGAGAAGGTTGAGAGGGGACATGATAGTCATGTTTAAATATTTGAAGGGATGTCATATTGAGGATGGGGCAAGTTTGTTTTCTGCTGCTCCAGGGACTAGGACATGGAGCAATGGGTTCAGATTACAGGAAAAGAGATTCCACCTAAACATTAGGAAGAACCTTCCTGACAGTAAGAGCTGTTAGGAAGTGGAATACTCTGCTTTGGAGTTTGGTGGAGTCTCCTTCTTTGGAAGTTTTTAAATAGAGGCTGGATGGCCATCTCTTGGGAATGATTTGATTGTGTATTCCTTCATGGCAGGGGGGTGGACTAGATGGCCCTTGTGGTCTCTTCCAGCTCTATAATTCTATGATTCTCTGATTACAAAGGAGTTTTTTATTGTCAGGGAGAAGTCAAGAATTGATCTCCCGTAGCATTTATGTTCCAGTTTTCCGTGTGTGTGAGAAGGTTCCCCATACTGCTGGCGCAATTCCAGCATCATTGGGCTTAGGTAAAGATTGTAGAATGGTTTTGTATTAGGAATAGTGAAAAGGGACAGTGAAATGGCTGCCACACCCCAAATGGACCAACAGAATTCTAGAGATTGAAGTTCAAAGTTCTTGAAAGTTTTTGCTGGCAGATTGCAGGACCCAGTGCCTGACTCCCAATGATAGTAAAGAAAAGCATCCATTTAAAAGCAACAACAAAAAAACCATTCTGTTCCTATCAAGACTACACCACGGTGAAGAAAGGAGTATAGTTATAGTATAGAGAAATCTGAGTTATAAGTCTTTATGCCTAGGAAAGGAAACTTTTCCATTTCCACTGAGTGCAGCTTTCAGTTGCTGAGATAGAATAAAACTTTTGCTTTTTTGCCAGCTAATGACTCTCTCTCTCTCTCTCTTTTTTTTTATTTAGTGATTTGTGGGGTTTTTATTTTTGTTTTTTTGTTTTTTTTAATATCTATTTATAGCCACCACTCAGCACTGAGTACACATCTTGCTTTAGGGAAAAGCTGAGATTCAAAACCTATTTTCTGTCCAGAGAGCATCTGAAACAAACATACATTTGATACAGAATCAGCATTCTCCACCATTGTTATTTGCCTCATGTTCACCAAGTTGCCTTGCTTCACTTTGGGGGAAAAGATTCTCTCTCTCTCTGGCTTTTCTTCGCAAACGAAGATTCAGGAAGGACTCATCCCGCGCTTTCTGCAAGCGCACTGATGACTAAAAAGGCCAATCCGAGATAAACAAATCCGGTTGCAGAAAGCACAGCAGAAGGTCTCCTTGGGTGATGTTTCCGGGTTGTGATTCTTTCTGCGTTGTCATTTCTCTTCAAGACCTGTTCGATGTGAGTTCTCAAATAAGGCTGCAGCATTGTGGATAGTGTGTCTCCATGCCTCCCGATGTGAGGCCAGGGCGGACCACTGTTGGTGATCAATTTGGCCGAGCCTGAGATGTTGTTTCAGGGAGTCCTTGTATCGCTTTTTTGGAGCACCCCTCTTACGCTGACCCGTGGCGAGTTCACCGTAGAGTAGTATTTTTGGGAGGCGATGGTCCTCCATCCTAGAAACGTGCCCTGCCCAGCGCAGCTGTGTTCTCAATATCATGGCCTCAATGCTGGTGATCCCTGCTTGCTCCTTTGAACTCAAGGAGGCTTGGAAGACATCTTTTGTGTATTAAATAATCTTACACAATCAACATTCTGCTTGTTAGAAATAGTTCAGTGTGTGTAGGCAGGGTAAATGTCACCTGTACACCCAAAAGGAGAAAGATTCTTCTTCTTTTTTGGGAACAAGATGTTTCTGTGCTGAGCACATATAGAAATACCTCCCTCTAGTGAGTATATATGGTCAATGGTGGCTGATTTCAACAGAAAAATACATCCAAGAACTTTATACTTCAGAAAGTGTATTAGTGCCCCAAGTGAAAATAAATTAAAACCAAATACTTCTGTTTTAACATGGCTAACAAAGGCAGCAATTCTTTTCTGATTTACTGGGGAAGTAAACCTCATCGAAGCCTTACTGAACTCACTGGAATGTACTTCAGAGCAGACATGCATAGGACTGCACCTTATATTTGTTTGTCAGGGATGGCTATGTCTTGAATTCTGTTTTTCTAATGGATCTTCTTGGGAAATTTATTTGCTGTTTTAGATTTCAGCTACCCCTGCTTATGTAACTACATACTAGATATTATGATTGATTTACTTAGGATTCATAGCTGTCATGCCACCTTGCAGCTTCCAGGCCAGCTAACATCATTTTAGGAGATTATCAGAAACTCTAAATATGGTGTTATCACGATGCCAGGACATCACGAAAGGGCTTCCCTTTCACATGATGTTGTTCCCCTCTCGTAATGTTCCCGTTCGGCTGCCGTTATGCCGGTGCTGCTTTTCATTGCTGGGCTAAGCCATCAATGAATCCCTCGTTCCATTTCTGTCATGGAATGTCCTGTGACTGAAAAGGTGCCCCATTATGCTGGCACACATTGGAAACTGTTTAATGCAGTGTAGATGTGTAAACAGCTATTGCTTAAAAACAATTTGTAAGCCGCTCTGATAGCCTTGAGGCTGAAGAGCGGGATATAAATAAATAAAAAAAAATTTAAAAAAAATTAAAAAAATAAATAAAAAAAATGGGAGGTCCCTGGCAGAACACTTCCGGATGAGATCGGGCTATCAAGGTAAGTGACACACTTTTTTGTACCCTGCTTGGGTTACTTGTAATTCTTAAAGTGTGTTTTTGTGCTTCCTGTCACTTTTTCTCTTTTACAGTTGTCCCTTCATATTCGCTGGGGTTTGGTTCCACGACCCCTCTGTGGATACCAAAATCTGTGAATACTCAAGTCCCATTATATGCAATGGCATAGCAAATTGGTGTCCCTTATATAAGATGGCAAAAACCAAGGTTTGCTTTTTGGATTATTATTTTTTAAAGAATATTTTCAAGCCATGAATACTTAAATCCATGGATACCAAATCTGTGGATATAGAGGGACAAATGTATTTTGCTTTTAATTTTTGAATTTCCCGTGCTCTCGTCTTCTTGCGAGAATGGCCAGGATTTCAAACCAGGAAGTGAAAGGAGCTCTGTTAGAGCTCCATTCACTCCTGGGCTGCCTGTCAATGCTGCTAAAGGTAGGTGTGAAAAGTTTTCTTTTTCTGCTGGGACAGGGACGGAACAGGGGTGGGAAAGGAGATTGAGGGATGGGAGCACTTTTTTTTTGTTCCCATCTGATAATCTCCTTAATATTAAAACAGCACATAAAGCTTGAAAATTAATAAAACCACAAAGTGCAACAGAGGCACAGTAGTGTTTACATCCAGCAGAACTTATAAAATAAATAGAATCAGAGTTGGAAGAGATCACAAGGGCCATATAGTCCAATCCCCTGCCATGCAGCAACACACAAAGCAGCCAAAACAGATGGCCATCCAGCCTCTGTTTAAAAACTTGCAAAGGAGAAGACTCCACCACACTCAGGGGAGTGTATTCCACTGCCAAACAGCTCTTACTCTCAGGAAATTCTTCCTAATGTTTAGGTGGAATCTTTTTCATGTAGTTTGAGTCCATGGCTCTGTGTCCCAGTCTCTGGAGCAGCAGAAAACAAGCTTGCTTCATCCTCAGTATGACATCCCTTCAAGTGTTTAAACATGGCTATCATGTCACCTCTTAACCTTCTCTTCTCCAGGCTATACATCCCCAGCTCCCTAAGCCATTCCCCATAGGTCATGGCACCTGTATAGTTAAAAACCTGCTTAGTAATATGCCGAAAAATCAGGGGAAGAGGGAGCATTGGCCTGCCACTGGAAATACATCAAATTCAGTGCCAGGCAAACTTTCCTGATGAGGTCACACTTTGGAAATTTCTTCTCCTTCCCTCAGGATGGCAAAAATTGGGAAAGCACTGCCCCTGCTGATGAACATAAAGTTCAGCAAACGTTTGTGTGGTACAAGGTAGTCCTTGAGGTATTCAAGTCCCAAGGTCATTTGGGTTTTAAACATAATCACCAAAACCTTGACTTGTTTTCTGAAATGGATCTGGGGGTCACACAGTTGTTTGATGAAGTAATTTCCCTATGACCAGTCCTAATTAGTAGCCTTGCTGCTGTATGTTATATGAACTGAAATCTCTGAGTTCTCAAAAGCAATTTTTTTTAAATTTAGTTATTTATACCCCGCTCTTCAGCCACAAGGCTATCAGAGCGACTTACAAATTATTTTAAGCAACAGCAATTTACACATCTACACTGCATTAAGCAGTTTCCAATGTGTGTTAGCTAATTGCCCCCACAAGCCGGGTACTCATTTTACCGACCTACGAAAGGATGGAAGGCTGAGAGAATTTAACATATGACAGCCCTTTGGAGGATTTCATTCAGAGTGAACTGAAATAATACACCTGTTTGACATAACACATGGTTTTCTTCACTTATATATCTTGCACTGGTCCTGCTTTTTTTTTTAATCATTAGTCATTGAAAGGTAAACACAGGCTTAATGAGCAAGTCTGATCGCTGGAGCATGAAATCCCCTGGTGGGAGGGGAAACGGTTTAATCTTTGGAAATGCACATTCTCCTTAAAATGTAGTTCGATTCTCAGTCAGTCACATAGTCATATGTAATAGTAGCATGGAGGGCATCCAAATGCTCTAGTGCTCCCAGATCATACCAGTTACATCTGTAAAGAGGTTCACCAGGATCCAATCTTTTCTTTGCCACTAGTTCTCCTCTTTGAGACCTGAGACGCCGACTTGAGATTTTAAGCCTCTGGACAGGGCCTGTCTTCTTTTTAATCAATATATATTCTTTAGTAAAATGTATGCACTTTAACTATTATTTTGGTGGTGGTGGTAGTGATATAACACAGCACATTCAGAATATTCTTTGTTCCTGTTATGTAGCATTTTTCAGAATGATCAATGTATTCTAATGCTTTTTTCAAAGTAATTAGTAATCCTGATACTGTAAGTCTGAACTGAAAGGCAAGTTTTGGCTCGAAACTGGGAGTGAAAGAATTGGGAGAAATCCTAGCTGTACTGAATTCAGGGAGGCCTGACATTCTTGAAAAAGGTTGGGCAAGAAGGTAAAGTTGTTGCAGGTAGTGGTGTGGTAGTCTTTCTTGTTCTGTATTTTATGACACTAGCATTATTCTCAGGGTAACCAAGTAGTGGCGACCATTTCCCCTCCAGAATTCCTTGCATACAATGCCATGCTCTCCAATATTTCACAGGTGAAAACCAGGATATGTATGGTCAAGATGGCAAAGGCTATTAATGAGGAAAAAAAAACACAAGCTAGAAGAGACTACAACAGTTTGCTTTTGCCTAAGTCTACTGAGAAAGGCAAGATTCCACTCATTCCTCTCCTTTCCCCCCTGCTGACTTGAGTGCAAATTACTTTTGCACTTCGAACTCTGTTTGCAGAAAAGGAGGACAGTGGAAGGAGAGAAACAGGGCCATTTTACAAGCGGCTGAAAGAGTGGGACAACACAGGATTAATCAGGACTATCCCTGCCAAATCAAGACAGTGGGGAGGGGGTATGCAATGTTATTCTAGACTATTTTGGGACAGTAACATTAGAGAGGGGGAGATAGTTGCTGCCTGCTAGTGACACTTGAGACTTCCCTTGTGCTACAACAGTGGCAGTAAAATACAGGGATGAAAAGAAAGAGAATTAAACCATTGCACTGTTTCCCCTCACATTTGTAAAATACCCTTTTGGATTTGTTGGAAGAATTTCCCCTGGGAAATCTAGAGAAGCAAGGTGGAGGAGGGTTGTTTTCCCTTGGCCTGCTGACAGCAGCCCTATTGTAGGGCAGCATTCCACTCCCACAACTACCACCTGCCCCATATTGCAGAAGAGGAGTGAGACTACAAGGAGCAGGGCTTGCCTAATATTGCCCATCCATTCAGGCCTGAAGCGAGTTTTGGAGCAAGGTCTTCCCACCTCTCTCTTGTAGTCACCTAGAGCTCTGAGATGTTACCACAGCAGCATGTGGCTGGACCACTCAGATGTACTGGCTGGGCCTCATGTAGGGTTTGGAGGCTGCTGAAGGGCTGCCATCCACTTAATGCTCCACTGAGAGCAATTGTGAGAGACTTGTAAATACATTTACAAGGATAAATAGTTTATTATAAGAGCTTCTGCTGGAACAGATGCAAGAGAGACCTGAAAGAAACAAGCCTAACTAGCATATTATCTCCCACTACTGCATCTTTCCCAGATGTAATAAGGGTAAATTATACCTTTAGAAAGCATCAGTTATAATCAATTACTCACATCTGAAACATAATGAGGATCACGACGATGTTTTAATTAAGAAGTAGTTTTTCATTTAAAAAAAAAGCTTCACAGAATTCTTATAATTTAGGAAGCTAAACAGTTGTGCAATGCATTGCCAGAGAGCGATATTGATCATGTACTCGTTCCAGCCTCCTGATTTTGGTGCTTTATTATCATAGGTGCAGACATTCTTTTTTGTTTTGGAAGGAAGAGTTGTAGAGCAGCTGCTGCAGCATTTTCTAGTGCATGAAAAAATATCTGTTAACATCATGGTAGGAGAAGGTTGAAAGCAACTTGAGAGCTGTCTATGTGCCAAATAGCCTTTCACTGTATGCCTCAAGGCAGGGACTGTCTTATTATCACTCTCCATAAACAATGTTGGAAGCCTCTTTCATTTGAAGAGCAAAGTAAAATGCTTTTTTATAAAAGATAAATGCTTTAGAATCACATCATGTGGATATCACACAAAGAAATAGAGTTCTGCAAAAAGCAGGATTTCTTAGAAAGTTAAGCCGGGAGGGCCCACAGCCTAGTTTAATGTGGAGCTTGAGAAAGGGGTGGGGGTGGGGATGCTGGTTGGGGGATTCTGGGATTTGTGGTCCAAAACCACAACATTCCTAGGTTTGAGTTACTGCAGGACCACCTTTAATATGAAGCAGCTGATTCAGTTTTCCACAGTGGAAATCCCTTCCTTTCCTCTATCTATTAAGCAAATGATGAATATGATTTTAATTTCTTGCTTCAAGTTGGGTCCTAGTTAGTGAAAGGGTCACCTGGTTGACTGTAATACTTGCTTCCTTAGAAGATGTGGGTCAATTTCAAGGCTTTTATTAGTCTGGTCCCATGACTAACGAGCATTCATAAAAGCCCCATCATGTGTTATTAAACAGAGTAAAAACTTCCACTAAGTCAAAAACAGGGGAACACATCATAATTCAGAGATTTGATAACTGTTAATATAGTCTATCAAGCTTTATGCTTTGAGCTGTGATTCACCTGCATATGTGAAACCTTCATTTTATATTTTTGAGGGAAATTACCCAAAATCAGAGGTTGTTCATCAGCATGTCTAGCTACATCATTTTTAAAATGGACTGTTAGACTGTCCTTTCTATGTTTGGTTATGAAAAACTATGTTAACAGAAATATATTACTTACTGAAGTCAACTGAATATTTTATTCTATTTCAGGTATTGCTCTTCTGTGTTCCACAGCCCACCCACCCCCATTTTTCTCCCATAGATGTGGGTGACTGGACCACGTAATACAGCTGGAATCATCAGGGAATTTGCACTACTGATATAGTCCAAGTGCAATCAAATCATATTTGTCCCACTAATTACAAGCTTCCTCCATGAATGATTTTTAAAAGTGTTTTATTTTGAGAACTCTACACTGCTTTCCCACTTGGGAGCAAAAACTATAGATATGAATAGGCTTAGGTAATAGGTTTAGAACATATTACCTAAACACTGGCTCATGAGACTCCAGGAATTTCTCTGCCCTGGTCCTTGACTGGCAATGTCAGTGTATAGGAAACGTCAGCTGCTTGGGTAGTATTAAGCAATGACAGATTTGCTGACCACATGGCAGGTGGGCAGAGCCTCTGCATTAGCAGTACGTATTCTTCAATCATCTCAGTCTTTTCTTGTCTATGGAAGCAGAACCTAATGCCAGTAAGCAACACTATTGTTTCAGATGTACATAAGAACAGCAGGAACAAGAAGTGGTTGTGGGCTGTGATTGGGAGGCCACCCTCCCATTCCTGAAATGATAAGAAGCTGTGCCGCTGGCAGGGCAGAGGGGTGCTTTTTCTTTGAGACCAACTCTTAAAGTAATCAAGTTCTCAGCATGTGCCAACCATGCCCATCAGCCATGTCAGCCTGTTCTGATGAATGCTGATCATAAGGAGAAAAAAAAGGGAGGGGGCATCTGTTCCAAATCATCTCAACATTAAATACAAATGTGATTAAAGTTTCAGGAGAAAAATGATGAACTTGTAATTAAAATGAATATTATGACAAGCAAATACTCCCATTATCAATTTACTTATGAAATTCTTCAAGTTTTTATATGCCAACTTTCTGCCAAGGTCCAGGTGGCATACACAGTTCTCCATACCCACTCCTATTTTTTTTATCACAACCAGTCAGGTGAGTGACTATGAATAAGCTCACCCACTGAGCTTCATGACTAAGAATTTGAACATGTCGTCTCTGTAGCTCTAGGTCAGCATTTTATTTTCACGTTTGGATCTAATTTGTACTTCTGCCAGAGGAAATCTTGACTTACTGGAATCCAGTGGATTTTGCTGAAATCTAGAAAGCTGCCTGAATTCCATAGTGTGCTTCTACAGAAACAAGTGCCTTAATATGAAACTGTGATATATTGTCAGCACAAGAACTTTTTGTACGTGTGATGTACAGCTTCAGCAAATCCTCAGCCAACTTTGTAGCCCATACAGGTATAGAAGATGGAGGATATAGAAATGCACATGTGTGGCAGAGAAGGCATGGAAGCCAGTGAATTCATGGGTGGAACCAGGCACCTGGAATCAAGAATAAATGTGGAACTAAGTGCCAAACTACCAGCAGACTTTCAGCTGAAAAAACTGTGTCTGCCAAATTTTTTTCAAGAAAGCTCCTTCATACAGCAGTGACATTGCTGGGAAAGAATGTCAGTTTATTAAAGAAAAAAGAACTGAAATCCATTTCGAGAACCACCAGGACATTGCCATTTTGGTTATTAGCCCTTATCTGAGACAATACTTTTGGAAAGGCTCTAGCTGTGTTCCGAGAAAAGCCTTGACAAATGTCAACACAAATATAGTACTATCAGCTGAATGCTAGCCCAGATTTTTATGGAGAAACAGCCTCTGACATATGAAGAATGAACATGGTTTATTATGTAAAGTTTATTGAACCATTCAAAAATTGTGGTGAAAGAACAAATACTGTTCCTTGATACAGGCTTTCAATTATTTGAAGAAAACATGAGCTAGAATCAACTTGTTATACTGAAACAGTCTAACTCTGCATCATATTTTATTTCTAAGGGGCACTAAATTGAAAGATAAACATCAGATACTTCTCATGGCTGAGAATACAGATTTAGTTGCCTCAAAGATTGTTTTCCCTATTGTTCAAATCAGGGCTCAGTTACACGACAGTTTTTATTGCGATAGTTTGCGCTTTAGCACATTTTCGCACCAGTGCTGCATAGTTTATATGATTTACTGTGAAATTGGTTGATCGGGTTAGTTTTCAGCTTTGTAGTTCACACAAAATCGTGATCACAGCAGCAGGGTGAGGGAGCGAACACCCGGTGGAGCATTTAAGAGGCTGGGAAGCACAGAGAAGAGCAGGGAGGGAGGGAAGGAAGCAGCCTTTCAAGCACGGAGGAGCCTGGGAAGAAGGAGGGATGGTCTTTGGTGGGGATGACACACACACACAAGAGAGCGAACGCCCGGTGGAGCAGATAAAAGACCGGGAAGCACAGAGAAGGGCAGGGAGGGAGGGAGGCAGCTTTTCAGCCATGGAGGAGCCCGGGAGGAAGGAGGAATGGTCTTGGGGGGGGGAATGACACACACACACACACACACACACACACACAAGAGAGCGAATGCCTAGTGGAGCAGATAAGAGGCTGGGAAGCACAGAGAAGGGCAGGGAGGGAGGGAGGGAGGGAGGCAGCCTTTCAAGCCATGGAGGAGCCCAGGAGGAAGGAGGGATGGTCTGGGGGGGATGACACACACACACACACACACACACACACAATCACAGCAGGCTCCCCTCGCTGCCCACTCTGCAGTCAGTCCAACCAATCACGGCTCAGCTCTGCTGTGGCTGTTTCGGGAAGACTGCTGGTAGTACCCACAGACATTTGCGAATTGGCAATTCACACAATTGATAGTGCACTAAGTTGTGCAACTTTTTTAAAAAGTCAGGAAAAGTTGTGAAAGCCTTTATTACACTACTTTTGTGTTTTTTAGCTCCCCACCCTTCTCCCCACCCTTCTGAATGAGGCAGCTTTGTGGCACGATGTGTGGGAACTATTAGGAGTCTTAGCAATTTCTTCACGGACTTATTTTGTCGTGTAACCGACCCCCAGCCCAGGAAAGAAGAACAGATATGCAGATGATCTAAACAATCAAGCAAGATAGCAATATGAACTGTGGTTAACTGATTTCCACTGAACCTGGTAGGTGTTTCTGTGATTTTTTTAAGCACTTTTCTGATGTATTAGCTGCCCAAACCATAGCATGAGCATAGTCAGGCCATAATCACATCATCCTATGAGAGGTATTTTGATGTCAGTAGGTGAAGTGATTTGAACATCATTCAAGGATGGTTATTGTTCTTATCTTCCTCACTTCAGTAAGGACACAGTTCTGCTCTTCTTTTGTTTTCTCCTTTCCTTTTAGCTTCTTCTTTTTCTGAAGAGTGTGTTTACCCGCTCTTGTTGTTCTGTATCTCCTATTTTTCTTTAAAAAGGGAGCATATTTAAATGTCTAGACTTTGCACATTAAATCAGATAATTACTCATGTGATCATCATTTTTATTTATTTTATTTACAAATATTGTGCATATGGAAATATATGTGAGAGTGGGGAGTGGGATTGTATTCATGACCATAACCTCTGTACCAACCAGCTATGCCATCCTATAGTGTCATGGGTCATATTTAGGGTTGCCAGTTGAAATACAGAAGCTGTGCAGAAGAGGGAATTTCACCAGGTGTTGATTGCTGATCATTGCAAAGGCAAGGATGGTAGGTGGGAGAGCTAATTTTGGATGCTCGCTCCTGTTCCCCATAGAAACATCTGCATACTTTACTACTCCAGGATGACAAACAGACTTTGGTGAAGGGATGGCAGAAAGAGGAGTGCCAAGGTAGAAGGCATGGAGAGGGTTTTCTGGCTTGGGGCCACACCTTCAAACTCAACAGTAACTTAGACCAGAACCTGGAGCCGTGTATGTATGTATGTGTGTGTGTGTCTTCAAGTCACCTGTCAACTTATGGCAACCCCATGAATTTCATAGGGTTTTTAAAGGCAAGGAATACTCAGAGGTGGTTTGCCCATTCCTCCCTTGAAATTTAGCCTACACCATTGGTCTCCTATCCAAGTACCATACCAATGACAGCTGACTTTGTTTAGCTTCCAAGATCAGACAGGATCTGGTGCCTCTAGGCTGAACCGAGAGCTAGGACAGATTAATTCCCTCCCATTGAAATCAATGGAAAATAATTAGTTAAATGAAAGGGGGCAAATCCCAAATGGGGGAGAAGCAAAAAACAGCCCCACATTTGCACCCTACCAGGATGAGTTGAGTAGAATTAGGATTGCTCTGTAACTGAGTAGGAATTCTGTCCCCACTAGGGATGAAAATATTCACTTATGCATGTATGCAGGAATGAATAATTTCAGCAATTTTGTTCCATGCTTCATGTGAACACACAGCATTCTGCACAATTTTTGAGCCCTATCCATATTTGGGGAGTTCATGAAAATTAGTTTGCACAAAAAAAGTGGTTTTTATTCACAGAAAATGTGGTTTTGGCACAAAAGTAATGTTGTTTTTCCAGAATACACCAATTCCTGCACAAAAGTATTGCTTTTTGCACACAAAACATGTTTGTTTTATATGCAAAAACAAGTGCACCCCCCACCATGTGTGTTTTTGTAGGAATGTATTTTATTAATAAAAATCCCAAAATAAGACAAATCTTTTCTCCTTTTCATCAGTGGGGTATCTCAATTGTTGTCAAGGATGTCAAATTAAAAAAACTACTTCACATCTTTAGCGCCTTCTAACTGGGAGTTGAATTTACTTGCAACCAGTGAAACTTAGATCAGAGTAAACAGGCATACGAGTTCACTGTACATCTTGCAGTCCCTGTATATTATTACATGTTCAACACAAATAAATTAAAGACTAGAAAACATAGGATGAACGTAAGATACAAGATGTATTTCATTTACAAATGAAATAGTGGTGGTGGGGTGGTTTAAAAAAGTTTTTGTCACCGGAATATCCTATTTATGAAATAAAGGTCACCCAGTGTATCTATGGGGGATATGTTCCCAGGTGTAACTGTGAAATCACAGGTAATAGTGAACCCCATAGAATCACACTAGAGGACCTAAGAATTGTGTAGAGAAGATGCCTCTCTAGGCAGCTCTAGCATGACTCTATGGTACCTTCCACTAGAAGTTACCATAAAGTCATGCTAGAAGACCTTGGTAATTCCTAGAAAGACCATATTTTTCAGACAACAGATAATTGAAAGTGGAGGTACCAGTCCCACGCATAAGGGGCAGGGAAGGGCGACCTGTATATACCCTGCTTGATAGCTCAACTAATTCTACACAAATAAAAATATGCAGCAATTTCCTTTTAAATTAACCTGAACATCTTTGAAATAGCCAGAAAGGAGGTGAAATGTGTTAAACAATAAGCAAAACTAGCCAAACTCCTATAATTAAACAATACTCACCAAATCCCTGATGAAACAGGGAAATTTTGCTCAGTTTTCTAAACAGCAGGGCAAAGCTTGAATGATGAGCTTCTTTGGGAAGCGAATTCCTGCAAGGCCTCCTACTAAAAGGAACCTGCTCAGTGCTAACAATAATTTCATTTCTTATATTAACTATACAGCTGACCTAATGGACTGTGTGTTATCTCTCCTGACCTGGTATTCTAGTTCAGCTTCCCTTATTGCAGTTTTGAGTATTCTCAAATTTTAATCCTCTGGGCATTCCCTTTCAATTTTCTTTTTAACAGTCCCCTCATTTTTTGCAAAGTTTCTACTTTTCAAAGCGTTGGATTCAGCACTGTTGGATTTTTCCTCTTACTATGGGAGGGTGGGGGTGGGTAGTGTTTAGGGATTTTAATCAGCATTTGTATTTTAGTTGTGTAAGCCGCCCCGATTGTTTTTAACAGAGGGGTGGGGTAATAATAATAATAATAAGTATATTACACTTTAATGCTTACGCTTATGTGATAAAGCCTCTTGCAACTTAACATGATTTTAGACTTATATGTATCTGATAACACTGTGGTTACTGTTTCCAATGGGTCTTATACTTGGTCCTTGGTGTCATTTAGGGCTAAGTCCTGGCTTGCCTCCCCTCTAATCAATTCCATGAACACTAGGGCAGTGATGTGGAGAAAAATGGCATGGAGCTGTATTGTGCTACTCTCCAGGTTCTCTGTGGGTGAGGTGACATTGGGGGCTTGACCACACTCAGTATCAGGGCATTACGCCTTGTCCCCTGTCATTATAGGATTCCCAGCCAAAGCGCCAGATAGACCTTTTCCTCTTGGTACTTTAGCCAAGAACCAGGCTTCACTCCCATATCTTCCTCCCCAAAGAAAGGGGAGGAAAATGAATAGTTGGTATTTACCGTGAAGGATCATTCTTGGATGACTGCAGGAGCAATCTACTTACTTTTGGGGTTACTTCCTCATGCCAGCTACTCAAGGCAGCACTTCAAAGTTCTTCTTCTATTAGGAACTTTGGCCCCCAACTTCCCCTCATCAGTTTATGTTCTATAGATTTTCCCATAGTACTGAAAGATAGAGTTGTATAGGTTAGTATTTTGTTTGTTTCTGGCAGCCCCACTCTGGGTGGATGTAGATTGCTCCTGCAGTCATCCAAGAATTGTCCTTCACAATAAGTACCAACTAATCATTCTCTGGATGACTGCACAAGCAACCCACCCACATGTGGGATGTACCCAAGCTCTTCATGGGTGGATGTGGCTGCCTCCATCCTGCATATGCTTGTAGTACTGTCCTTCCAAATGCCACTTGAGCTGAGCTGTATCTGTTGAGTTTATAGTGTGAATGTTGGAGGCTCCTTCCAACCTACTGCTCTATATATCTCCTCCAATGAAGAGGACATCTGGTAGGCTGTAGTCGAAGCCATGGACCTAGTGGAATGTACCCACATATTCTTATGTCTCTGGATATGTGAGAAGTCATAGCATAAGTGAATACATGCTCTAACTGAATTGGAAATCATTACTCTACAAGGTTGTTGGGTGGAATGATACAAATACAAAGCACTTTGAAGTTTTGCCTTGAGCAGCTCATAGGAGGAAGTACAAGGTCTGTCTATTAAATAATGAGACTGTGTTTCTACCTTTCAAACAAATCAGGGAGAACTGATTGTGAATGCTTGAGTGGTGACCTTGAACATGTCTGGACGAATATGTTTGAACCTGCCTGACAAACATCAGCACTCTTGGACATTCAGTTAATTGTCAGTCATCGTTTAAAGTAGCTGTGTTGTGTGCCAGAAAATTTTGCATGAGGATCTCATCATGAGAAAGGTTTGTGCCCAAGATAGTCCCTTGTCTGGAAAGCAACTAGTTACCAGCAAAGTATAAACATCACTAGTCTGGGAAGGGAGCCAACTGTTAATTAGTTCACAGGAATGCAAACACAGTCAAAGCTTTAGTCCAATGACACAGACCAAAATGTCAAAGGCTTACAGCAGTCAGTCAGAGTGGGCCCAAAACAGTCCATGGGTCAATAGGAGCAGGCAGCAGAGTAGTCATGGACAGTCCAAGGTCTAAGCATGAGTCAAGGTAACAGAAGTCACGATAACCGGAATCCAGGCACCGAAGTCAGCAGGAAGCTTTCACCAGGAAGATCAGTTGATCTCTGACAAAGCCTCCATCGCCTCTCCCAGCATATATAAAGCAATTAGGGCTTCATCAGGTGTTTCTTAACAAGCAGGATTTTCTCATAAAGTCTCAGAGATTTCCTTTGAGCTTCCTTTTGAGCTCACTGCTGGGTATACGATGGTGGAAGTAGGTCCCTCTCTTCTTCTTTGGACATTTTCAGATGCGACTTACAGCGCAAGAATCGAGCAGGAGAGCTTCGCCACTGCAGCACAGCAGGGCGTCCATTTCAGACGACGCCGTCCCTGTGGCAAAATCATCCGTGTCACTTCTGTTTAGGATTGGAGCCAGCCGCACCATATTCCACCAGATTTTATTCACGGAAGTTGTCTGTGAATAAAAAATGGTGTGGCCGGCTCCATTTGGACCAGGCTCTTCCTCTGCCCGAGCCTCTAGGTTGGCAGGGTTCCCTGCTGACACAGGTGTAGAGAAACCTGTGCCAGGGTCCCTAGGGCCATTCCCTGCCATGTCCTCCTCCTCTTCTGACTCTATACCATCATCAGGCTCACGGGGCATGACATCCATAGCGGTCTCACACCAGAGCAAAAAGAGTGCCACAAGGAAATTTGCACTGACATTCTGCAGCAACTTGAGGCGGACCCAAACTTTTTTTCAAAAACTCATCACTTGTGATGAAATCTGGATCTTCCAGTATGATCCTGAGACAAAACGATTGTCAATGCACTGGAAAACACCATCATCACCAAGAATGAAAAAAAAAAAAAGCATGTCAAAGCAAGTCTACATTCAAAGCCATGCTCATTTTGGGTTTTTTTTTTAACATCTAGGTCATAATTTTGGCAGAATGGGTTCCAGAAGGCAGCACAGTGAACCAGCATTATTATAAGCAAGTTTTGACAAAGCTGAGAGAAAGAGTCAGAAAAAAACCAGCCAGAATTGTGGGAAAATGGTTTCATTCTTCATCAAGGCAATGCGCCTGCTCACATAGCACTTTCTGTGAAGCAGTTTTTGGCTGATAAACACATTACTATACTTGAGCATCCTCCATATTTGCCAGATTTGGCACCATGTGGCTTTTTTATTTTTCCTAAAGTGAAATTGGTGCTTAAAGGAACATGTTTTGAGTCAACTGATGCAGTAAAGAAGAAAATGGCAGATGCGTTGAAACAGCTGACAGAAACTGATTTGCTCCACGCCTTTGACCACTGGGAAACAAAACTGCATCAGTGTGTGAGTGTGACTTGGGAATATATTTAAGGGGACAAGCATCAGAATTGTAATACATATGAATAAAGTTGGGTTATTGTATCAGTCTCACTATTTAATCCTTATATGAATGTACTGCTTGTGTCATCTTCCGGAGAATAAAATGTTCTCTGTAGACTAGATGAAAGTACGGCATTCACTCATCTATCCTGCTCAGGCAGGCAGGAAGATGGGGAGGAATCAGTTTTCAGTAGTGCTGCCAGAAGCTCCCTGGGAAGACCATGTGGGGAAAGAGGATGGGGAACAATCTTGCTGACACCTGGGCGAAACTCCCAGGGACTATCTGGAAGCACTGGCAGGATCGCTTCCCCTCTTCTTTTTCCACTCAGGATAAGAGAAGGAGCCATCACTTGGTGCTTCTAGAAGATGGCTGACACCTGGACTGTCACTTAGCTGGCTCATGAAAGTGATGGTTAATAGTGGGATGGGGAGTTTCTCCTACTCCAATCCTAGGTATTAACAGAGATTCTATTGCAGACACAGGGGAATCCCTGATGTCATCTGTGATCAGATAGTGGGAAATCCTCTCCTTCCTCCAAGGGGCAAGGCTTCAGGAAGTTATCCAGTATGTATGAAGGCAACTAAGGCCAGCTGTTAAGGGTGATGCTTTCTTCTTTGGAAGCCTCCCTAATTTTCTCATCTCAGCATCACCCACCAATAGGAGATACTCAGTACCAAATCTTTTTGGGGGCCCAGTATTGACATTTACACTGATTTTGTGGAGGAGTTTGAGAGATCTGGTTTGCTTGGCCTTTTAAAAATACTATCCTGGTACAAACTTCCCTGTCTCTTCTCTAGTGTATGCATCCAGAAATCACAATATTCTACTAGTTCTAGCTATTCTGCCAGGTTACTGTTTACAGAATTATACATTCATTGAACTGGAAGAGACCACAAGGGCCATCTAGTCCAGTTCCCTGCCATGCAGCAACACACAACCAAAGCAGACCAAACAGATGGTCATCCACCCTCTGTTTAAAAACCTCCAAAGAAGGAGACTCCAGCACATAGCAAGGCAGCACATCCCACTGTCAAAGAGCTCTTGCCATCAGGATGCTCTTCCTAAAGTTTAGGTGGAATCTTTTTTCCTGTAGTTTGAATCCACTGCTCCATGTCCCAGTCTCCAGATTAAACATACCCAGCTCCCTTAAGCTGTTCCTCATAGGGCATGGCTTCCAGACCTTCCACCACTTTGGTCACCCTCCTCTGGACCACTCCAGCTTGTCAACATCTTTCTTGAATTGTGGTGCCCAGAGGTGGACACAGCATTCAAGCTGAGGTCTGACCAAAGCAGAATAGAGTGTCACTATTACTTCCCTCGATCTAGATACTATACTCTAATGATGCAGCCTAGAATTGCATTTGCTCTTTAGTGCTCTATATTTTTCTCTATTTTCTCCCTGAAGTTACAAGAGAATATGGTGGAAATATATTACACAGGGGCAAAAAAAAAGAGCAGAGGGAATCAGTGCAACTGCACAGCCACTGTAGAAAATTAGTCAGGGCTCCATCAAGGACTGGAAGTGCAAGTTTTTGACAATGTAAGCAAGTTTTTGGAAGCTAATGTTTGTGTCACTGGAGAGAAATGAAATTCAGATTTAAACTTCTGCAGCTGTACAAAGCAGAATTATTTTTCTTGGTTTCTTTCCATTCAGATGAATCAGACTTGTCTTGAGACATTGACCTTCATTAAGCAATTTTTCTAGCCCTTAGCATTACCTTTCTTAGATAACCCTTCCAAATGTTCTTCATAATTAGCTGGCTGTATATGAAGTATCCAAGTAGAAGCAACAGATCGTATGTGCTCATACTAACTGAGAAGAGCATTCACATTTTTGTAGAAAGAAATTATTCTGATTCTTTCTAGCAGTTTTAGAATATTGCAAAGAGCACATGGTGTATCCAAACACATCAAATATTAACAGACAATATTAAAATTATTTGTAAGCATCTAGGGATAGTCCTTTCACAAGGTCAGCAAGAGCTTCCTCCATCCTTTCCAAAATGATTTAGCAGGAAAGTATATTATTCTCTATCATAAATCAGGATATCTGTGCATAATTAGCTCTTGGAAAAGCTGAATGTAACAGACTCCCCCTTTACAACCAGACCTTTTCTAAAAGCAAATTTTGCTCAGGTATCCTCATTCACTATAAATTAGGAAATATTTTGGGGAGCAAGATATTACTGGACATTTTCCCAGCTAAATCTCTGAAAAGTCTCTGTTTAAGGAGATGGTTATTTCTGTAGTGTGGGAGTAGAGCTGGAGAAGCCTGGGCAGCAGAGCCCTAAATAGGAACAGTGACAGATCACTGCAGAAGACTTAGATGACAACAGCTCCTTGGGCTCTTTTCAACTGCTGAGTGTGCAAAAAATACCATTAAAGGATCTGCTTGCATCACTTGTAAACAATCCTTCAGATATTGCCCCTGAAAATGATGAGAAACCTCTGGTTTTTAATATCTGAACTTTTTAAAACTATACATGTAGGAGTGTCTGGCACCCATGTGGCTTAACCTACACATATTTCTGCTACTCCATCATTATGTTGGAAGTTCTAAATTTTCTTATTTTTTTAACACTTGGCCCAGATGACTTCATTAACATTTTTCAGCACTACAAAAAGAATGAAGAACAGTAGAAGAACAATTCCAATATTGGGAGTTTCTAAGAATTTGTTAACATTTCTCTCCTGTGCCCAAGGGTGTTCAAATTATGTGTACATGCATACTTTTATTCTGTAGTTTCTTTTAAAGCATGAGTGTTTCTGGGCCTGGTTTGTAAAATCAGTGAACAACTAGCTAAGGAGCAGTCTGGACCTGGCACAAGGTCAACTTTGGTGTATAAAAAGCATGAGGTGGGTGGGTGGGACTGAAGGGTTTGAACTGTTGTTTGTCAATTTGTGCCTTAATAATATACTCACTTCTTGGCCCAACGGAATGGCCTAAGGTGATATCCAGATAACTATTATCTCCATTCTCACTATACTTTCTTCTTGAATTTTCATAGAATCATAGAGTTGGAAGAGATCACAAGGGCCTTCTAGTCCAACCCCTGCCACGCAGGAATACCCAATCAAAGCACTCCTGACAGATGGCCATCCAGCCTCTGTTTAAAGACCTCCAAAGAAGGAGACTCTTCTTCCACACTCTGAGGCAGTGCATTCCACTGCTGAACAGCTCTTACTGTTTAATTCATTGTGAAAATTACCTGAAAATAGTGAAAGATGTGCAAACAATTTCATTGCTAATATTTATTGCCTTTAAAGTGTAAAAATCAATTATAAAATCAATTGTAAAGTTAACCATACAACTTTAAATCAGAGGCATCATGTTTAAAACCATGATGCAATACTAAATGGTTTTAAAAATAACACTTAAGCATTAATCTGTGTTGAAGATATGTCTTCTGAAAGATACTGTAAAAAAAACCCTGATACTCTGTTTCTAACCAGCAGTTGATTTTCAGGCAAAATTATTTTTTCTTCCCTCTACCTTTTCCTCCCTTTTTTTTCTGTACATCTGGGGTTTTCTTCTCTTGTTCTGCTCGAAGAGCGGCTTCTTCAGCTGCTAGTGCTTCTTGTCTTAAACGTTCAGCTTCTAGTAGCTTAGCTCTGTATGCTTCCCGGATGCTGAGAACCCTGCCTCTTGCTTCATCTAAGGATGCCTAGCCAAAGACAAATATACCCATCGAGTGTCAAATTAGTCTTTAAGTAAGTAATAACTGTAGCTGTCTCTCTAGTAATATTTTAAATGACTCACTGGTTCCAGGGATCTCTATCTATATAGCTAGATGTAATCATGTTCTTTCCCCATTTATTTTGCTTAGTTGTCCATACTGTTTAATGATCACCTATAGCAGAAATTGTTCTTTACTTTCATAAAGGTACACTTTAGATATATACTTAGAAAAGAGCAACATGGGTCTTTTCATAATTTGAATTTACTCTGTTCGTTAGAACTACGAATATTCTGACATTTCAATATTGTAAAAGCTTTTTTATTAGTTCTTAATTTTTTTATCCTAACTTTCTTGGGCTGGGAGGGTGGGTGGGAAGTCACTTAAGTTAGCTAACAGCAATAAATTCAAATAAAAATACAATTAAAATAACTTTTAAAAACATAAATATAAAATAAATAAATAGCAACAATAAAAACATTGTTAAAACCTTTGCCTGCTCAGTTGTCTTCTTTGTCTGCCAGCGGAAGGACAGCAAAAAGAAGGTCAGCAACCCTTCCCTGGCAAGGGAGTTCCATGAACAATGAGTGATCACTGTGAAAGCCCTCTCTTGAATACCTGGTGTTAAGTAGACCTCTGAGAGAAGTGAGACCAAAGGAAGAGGCCTCTCTAGTAGATCAAAATACCCAGGCAGGCTCATATGGGACAATGTGGCACCTTGGTTTCAAGTCATATAGGGTATTCTGGACCAAATGAAGTGTCCAAACACTTTTGAAAGGCAGGTCCACATAGATCGCATTGTACACTAAGACCATATTTTATGTAGTTGGATCTGAAATCTTCAGCCAAAGCACAAGTGGTACACTAGTCTTAACCATGGAAACACACATCGGGCCACCACTGAAACCAGGACAGTTGGGCTTTGGACTGAATCCAGGAATACAGTCAGATTATGAACCTGCATCTCAAAGCAGAGTATTACCCTAAATTTAATTCAGGTGAGTCCTTCCCAGATTTACTTTATGAACTCAGCACCTTTTGTCTTATCTGAATTAAGTTTCAATTTGTTTGTCCTTGTTCAGTCCATTAATTGCCCTGGTTCAGAATGAGGATATATTTATCATACTTAGACAAAAAGCTGTGAAAGAGTAGGGGTCATCAGAAAATTATGACAATCAAGAGTAGATTATAGTGATTTCCCTTCTGCTATCTATCATCAGGTCCTCTCTTTTTATGGAAGAATTCTGCATGACAATGCCAGAATGTTAAACAGCAATGAATGATTGTTAATATAAGATACATGAAAAGTATGATCTGTTTTCTTTTCAAAATAAAGCAAGGTAAGGCCATTACATAAGACAGCAATGGTGATGGGAGTTATCATAATAATGAACTAATAGTATTATTTAGTCAACACAGTGGGATATATAGAATGTAGAAGCTTGTATCTTTTTATGCCTAGAGCCCAAACAGATTTTTCTCACGAAGTTATTAAGTGTCTAATGAACAGATGTATTACACTAAATGATTTTAAAATGTATCCTTAAGGGCTGTTTATTCATATATGTCCTGAGTTTTTGTTTTTGCTATAATCAAATATTGTATTTCTCCTCCCTCTTCAGCATGGCAGATTTGGATAGACAACAAAAATAAACATAGGGAAAAGTAAATCTATGAATTCATGGAGGAAAAATACCAACTAGTTAGAGTTTTCCAGCCAAAACAGAATTGGTATATATGTTTAAGAGGAGGAAGCACTTCAGACAATTAGCAGAATTATACAGACTTACTTGAAGATCTTCATACATCTCAAGTACATTTTGTTTTAACTGATTCCTAGCCATGCGTTCTTGTTGTCTGTGTTCCAGAACCTGTTCTCGAAATTGTCTAAAGAGATTGATTTCTTCTGCCTTACACCTCTCTTGATCCTGAATAATAGACTCATTCTTCAGCACAGGCACAGGCAGTGTTTTTCTGAGGGTAAAGGTGAGATTATATAGCTGTCTTTAAAAAAAATTGCTATGTAAGAATTTATTTTAAGGCTCTTTATAGTTCAGGTGTTAGACTAGGCACAAAGGTGAAGACTCAGTGGATTGCTTAATATAAAGGTACAAATATAGGGCTAGATCAGTTGTTTAAAAATATGCCTTAATTTTACATTTTGACTGTTTCACTAAAAGGTATATTATATTGGGCCAAGGGTAGAAAACGACAATTGATACAATTTACCTAATGTAGGGGGTGAGGTCTAGAGGCTCCCATTCCTTTCGCTGAGTTGCTAAGCTTGCATCAGCCACTACTGGAGGGGACGCCATTGGTTCGGAGGCAGGAGAAGCAGGTGCTAGAAAAATAATCAAAAACATCATCATCATCATCATCTCCTCTTCCTTCTTGTTCACTGTCATTAGTTTGACAAGAGAACAGCATTCTCCCAACAATAACTTCTCTCTCTCCCAAAGCTTTATTATAACTTTTTCCCAAAGTAACCCTGAAGGAGATATACATTTGTATCTGTCTATACAGTTAGCCATTGACTATGATTCAGTGTATGTCTGCAGAATGACATTGGAAGTGAAATTAGCTTTGACTATAGTGAACTCCTGATTGATATGTGGAAGGAAACAGGCTACTGGTACTGTTAAACTGCCCCTCTGATTGGCACTGCATCTATAGTCCAAGTGCAACACTTCCCATGTGAGAGCCTTGGTCCAATAGCAAGTTGTAAGTCTGTTCCTTGCAGCTCTATAAGTGGAGGGGTGCCTTCCAATCCCTGGGCTGATTGATGTAAATGGAATGCCACTGCTTCCCTTGAAATCTTTTTTGTTAGAAGGACTGCTTGTAGCTTACTGTTGGCTGTGTTTGGATTGTTAGGGGATTCAAGCCTTGATCTGAGGGGAACCATTCAGACATGTAGATTCACATGTTGATGGCTGCCCTCTTCAATGCTAGGTCCTTGCTAGTTTCTGAAATGGCTATAGGCTTTACTTGAATGGGTTATTGTCCTCTTATAACAATAGCAATAGCATTTATATCCTATACCGTTTATCAGTGCAAAGCACTCCCTAAGTGTGAAGTTGAAGGCTTTCATGGCCAGCATCCATAGATTTTCATTGGGATTTTTTCGGGCTGTGAGGCCGTGTTCTGGGAAAAGTTTACTTCTGACGTTTCACCTACATCTGTGGCTGGCATCTTCAGAGAATGGTTGGGTAGGAGTGTATGTGGAGTTTACTGTGAACTCCTGTTGGGGAGTATATGTAAATTTGTGTATTTGACTGGGTAGTTTCTTGGTATAGAAATGTAAGGCTTGTTAGTGTCTGTTTGGCTAATGGTTGGTTGATGGCCCATTATCTGCTGGAAATCCCCCTGTCCCTGGGTGGAATTCCTTTATAAGTGTTGAGTTTTGATTCTATTGTTTTTCAAAACTAGGAGCCAGATTTTGTTTACTTTTAAGGTTTCTTCTTTCCTGTTGAAGTTTTCCAGGTGTTTGTGGATTTCAATAGCTCCTCTGTGCATTCTGACACGATAGTTGTTGGCCTGGTCCAGAATTTCTGTGTTTTTAAATAACATTTTGTGTCCAGGTTGGTTTATTATATGTTCTGCTACTGCTGATTTTTCTGGCTGGCCCAGTCTGCAGTGTCTCTCATGTTCCTTGATTCATGTTTGCACACTGCATTTAGTGGTCCCTATGTAGACTTGTCCAGAGCTGCATGGTACGCGGTAAATTCCTGCAGCTGTGAGAGGGTCTCTTTTGTCCTTTGCTGAGCATAGCATTTCTTGGATTTTCTTGGTTGGTCTGTAGATTGTTTGGAGGTTGTGTTTCCTTATCAGTTTCCCTATTTTCTCTGTGACTCCTTTGATGTATGGTAAAAATACCTTCCCTTTGGGAAACCAACCAACATGTACACAAAATTTTGTTTAAAAACACAGACATTCTGGACCAGGCCAACAACTATCATGTCAGAATGCACAGAAAAGCTATTGAAATCCACAAACACCTGGACAACTTCAACAGGAAAGAAGAAACCCTAAAAGTAAACAAAATCTGGCTTCCAGTTTTGAAAAACAATAGAATCAAAACTCAACACTTACAAAGGAATTCCACCCAGGGACAGGGGGATTTCCAGCAGATAAAGCTTTAATTCTGCCTATGTTTCCATCAAAAATGCAAGCTGACCAGACACACCTGTGGCTTTTGTTTTGTGGCTGAAAGGCACACACTGTTTTTCTTTTAAGGAATTTTAAAACCTATGAAAATTATACACCTGGAAAGCTGTTCATTGTAGCTTTTACAGGCAAGAAAGCTTGTGTTGTGTAGGCATACACTTGCCTGTTTCTCCAGAACCCACTGCTGTGCTGATACTTTCAGCTTCAGATTCCACAAAACCTTTTGGCATGCATTTCTTAGCAAATTGCATGCGCTCCTGAGCAGCCTAGGGGACAGAAATTTGTTACAAACAATTGGAAGGAAAGACACTGCAAGCTATATTAATTATCAAGCCATTTGTTATCACTGAGAAAAGATGCATTCAAAACGATCTGAATTTTATGTATCAACATGGATTTATAGATTGTACATGTTCTCAACACATTCATGAAGCTGATATAATTATCTCCCATTTTCATGTGTTTTAAGAAGGTGCTTTCAAAGACAATACCAAGATTCTGATGTCCAGTCACTGGCAATTTTGAGGCTAGTATTGTGAACAGACTTAGAATAATATGATGATCTTCAGTGGCAAGCGGTGATTGTTTGGGTTGATTGTGATTAAGACATGTACATACGCCACCTATCTGTCTGAAATTTGTCAGATGCAGTATCCTCAAGAAGAAACTACTATGCCTATCCATTTCTTTAAAAAAAAACACACACTAAATGTACTCATTTGTTGATTATACAAATCTTCAGGTTTTTTTAGAAGTGACACTCCACTTCAAACCTCATATGAACTGGCAATTGCCAAAGCAGTCCAAAATTAAGCAATTGGGATCAAAGGTTTTCCTTTTTCTGTATATCCCTTGATGCACTGCTCTGTAGTGAAACTGTGCAACATTGTGAAGGCTTTTTAACTACTGGAGATCCTTCTACATCAGCACCAACTACTATGGCTCACCATACTGGGTAGTAAACTCTTATAATGGTGCCCCAGTTGATATGCAGCCTATGACATTTATGGGTGCAACTAAAGCTCACTGGTAGAGTATATCCTGAAAACTACTGCCAGAGTAAATGAAACTGGGCACCATGCACAAATAATCTGATCTGGCATAAGGCAATTTCCCATGTTACCCATTATGTTGAGACTGTTTAACTGACACCTACACATAGTTGTGGTGGTACATGAAAGCTCAATGTCTTTGGAACTGGATGTACATTGTCAGCATGTAGTTGATGTACACCAACAGCAACATGTAACATATGGCAAATTTTAGATTTTGGGCTGAGTAGTTTAATTATTTTAATATGTGATGAAATCTTCCCTGGTGACTGAAAGATGAGTCACTGAATTAAAGCACATACGTGGGTGAATGATTCATGTCACAACATTCAGCTGCAGGGCTTGGAATGATGGCAGCAGAAACAAAAAGAAATCAATATTTCTCCCTTAGATTATGCAAGTAAGAATTGTTTAACTGCTAACAGTTAAAAAACAACAAAAAATCCTTTTGGTACATTAACAAAACATGCAGACAGTAAAGCAAAATATTTTCAAAGCATTTGTAAATGAAAATGGATTAGCAATGCTTACCAAACACTAGTGATAAGGTCAGCATTTGCAATCATAATAGCATTGCTCTGTTTCTGCAGCAATGTTAATGCTCAGTTAAGAATATAAGAGGACCCCTGCTGGAGTGGACCAGGGGTCCATCTATTCAGCATTCTTATTCCAGCAGTGACCAGCAGGATGCCAGAACATTGGGACTACATGACTGATTGTCTTGTAGATGTGATAACACAGCTACTGACAACCTGGTTCAAATCAGAAAGCAAGATAAAGGTCAGGCAAGGAAAGCAGCATCATAATGCTAAAGGAGAAAGATGAAGATAAAATTAGCAGGCTAAGGAAAAGGGAACTGCATGGCTAATGTGATGAACCATATCAGATCATGTTATCCATATTAAGAATGAACTAACATTTTAATTTGTAGTACAGTGCAATCTTACGTATATTTACACAGAAGCAAGCAGGTTTCATGGAGCTCAACGGGGCATTCTCCCTAATATGCATTCTTAGCCTTGCAATTTTATTATATAAACTCATGAAAAATCCTTAAATTAATATGAAGTTTTCAAATTGATTTTCAATTTATTAGTACAAACAATTAAAAAAAACACCCTGGTGTATTGGCATGGGTACATTCCAGAATCCAAATGGCTGTACCACCTAATTCTCTGGAGCTCTGGACAGAAACAATGTATCATCCTGGCTGCAACTTGGACAATTGGAAATGACAATGTGTCACTTCTGGTAACCTTTCAAGCTATTTTAGAGGGTACTTTGGGCTATTTTGGGACGGGGACCCTCCAGGACAGCTTGTTAAGGCCCCCATATTTTTTCCTCACACTGTAAAGGTGTTTTTCTAACTGAAAAGCTTCTATTTTTGTCTCCCAACTCCAGACAGTCTTGGATGATGCAAGTTATCTAGACCCATTTCAAACCAGCTTCAGAGCAGGATACGGAGTTGAGACTGCTATGTTCACCTCAGTGAGTGATCTTTGCCTGAGCACTGACAGGTGGAGTGTGTTCCTGCTGGTGCTTTTGGACCTCTCAGTGGCATTCAGTACTATCAACCATATTATTCTTCTGGAACACCTGGGAGGTTTGGGAATCAGAGGCACTGTGCTTGAGTGATTCTGGTCCTATCTCTCAGGCAGGTTCCAGATGGTGGTACCTGGAGATAGATGCTCCTCAAAAGGAGCTGTTATATAGCATACCACAAGGTGCCGTTCTATCCCCAAGAGACTCAATATCCAAAACTGTTGGGAGAGATCGTCTGGGGGCATGGGGCTGGGGGCTATCAGTATGCTGATGACACCCAAATATATTTTTCCATGCCTTCAACAACAGCCTCAGCTAAGGATAGTTTTTCTCCTCTGAATGAATTCCTGGAGGAGGTAATGGACTGGATAAGAAAAAATAAACTGAAGCTGAATCCAGACAAGACAGAGGTGCTTACTGTCAAGGGTCCTAACCTAGCTTTGGAGGTGTGTCAACCAATCCTGGATGGGGATACACTCCACCTGAAAGACTGTGTTCACAGCTTGGGAGTGCTTATGGATCCTTTGCTCCAAATAACCGCTCAGATAGATGCGACAGCCAGGAATATTTACAACCACCTTCGGCTGTTACGCCAGCTGGCTCCTTCCTAGAGTTGGAAGACCTGAAGATGGTAGCGCACGTGCTGGTAATCTCAAGCCTAGGCTTTTGCAATGGACTGTATATTGGGCTACCTCTGTACCAAGGAAAGTTCAATTGGTTCAAAACACGGCAGCCAGATTAGTCACTGGTACACTGAGGAGTGATCATATTACACCAATATTAAAATATCTCCACTGGCTGTCAATTAGTTTCTGGGCAAGGTACAAAATGTTGGTTATTACCTTTAAAACTGTAGATGGTTTGGGTCCAGGTTACCTACAAGATTGCCTTCTCCCGTATAATCCACCCCGTACACTTAAGTTCTCTGGGGGACATTTGCTCTAGCCAGCCAGGACTAGGTTGACAACTGTCACCCAGAGGACTTTTTCTTCTGCTGCCCCTAGACTCTGGAACAGCCTGCCAGAAGAGATATGACAGCTGAATACCCTATCAGAATTTAAAGTAGTGTTAAAGACCAGTCTCTTCCAGCAGGCCTATCTAGATGATTTTAAATTATGAACTTTAAACTATGTACTGATTGTTTTAAAATGTCTTAGTCTTCCTTGTTTTTTAATTTGATAAGTTTTAACTGATATGTGGTTTTAACTAATATTATATTTATGTGTTGATGTGTTGTTCTCTGCCTCGATCCACAGGGAGAGACAGATAAGAAATAATAATGATGATGATAATGATAATTTCTTTTTCAGTCAGCAGTAAAGTCACCACTGTTTCTGTAACCATCAACCTGGGTTAAATAAAAGAAAAATCTAACGTCAACGTCAACATTTTAAATATTGTTTTTTCCCAACAATGGAATACAAAAATGGAAAAACAGGGCATATGCTGAACATTTTTCTATTACTACTATTTATCTAAAGCAGTTTCTCAGTCCAGTCTCAGCAGCAACCCTGACTCATCTAGCACTGTGTTTGACACTGGCAAATCACTCCAGGGAATTAACTTTTTGGATGGCATTTCCTCAAGACAAACCCTGCTGGCTCTCAGAACTTTTCATTTTAAATGTATGTGCAATAGGATAAGCCCCCATTACCTTGACAGCTCTTCCTGGCTCTGCAGCCTCCCATGCTTGCTTCATTGCTTTGATCTCATCAGCTCTCTCAGTGTCTTTCCTCAAATCCAATGCTTCTACCTCATTTTGTTCTGTGACTAGACGCAAGATCCAGAATGGCTTGTTTGGATCAGATTGCTGGAAATGAATCAGGATCAGTGAAAGATATATTGCTTTGGACATCTCATAAGGATGATAGTGCTAATACATCACCGAAAAGCCCTGTAGTAAACAATTATGGCCAAATAATGCCCCTCTGATGCATGCATGTATGTCCAGCTTTGTAAACCAAGTCCTCAAAAGTTACCATCTCACAAACAAGCCTAATCTGCTCACATGATTTAATTGCTGCAGTTATCTGAAAATACTGTATTCTATGGCAAATACAGTCAGCAGTACTGAGTAATGAAAAGCTGGATATGGAATTAAGCCAAGTTTGACTTCCAGTTTTAAAATCCTAGTTTCCAAACTGGTGTTTAGAAATACTCTTAACCATGGTTAGTAAAAGGCTAACATAATGCCAAAACATGACTAACAGTATCAAGAGGAATTTGTACAGATGGGTAGGAGGAAAGAGCTTGCAAGTCTGCATCTCCCATTGACTCACTAAACCATTAGTGTTTGAGTAGCATTATGTCTGTACTGGCCCCTAATCATTTGTAGCACATCAGTTGCCAGAAAGCAGGTGGGGGTGGAGATAACCTTTTCAGTTTATGAAATTCCTCCTTCCCTGTCTAGGGATAGCAAATATTATTTGCTACAAGTGGCTACTTACAAGCTTGGTACAGTCACGAACTACTGGTTTGAAAAATCCAGTAACTTAAAAAAGAATATTTTTCTCTGTCTCTATTTGTACGTCTCACTTGGATCTTCTTTTTTGTGATACACAAGGGCTAAAAACAGATCATAAGGTACTGAAGGCACATGCTTAAGGCATTTCTCTCTCTCTCTTAATACTGCCAATATATTATGGTCTCACCAAAATGGGGCAGCTGAGGCCCTAAGAAGAAACAAGAAAGGTGGGGGAAGCCCAAGAAGCTTTTGTAGAAAATTAGCCTGTCTGGCACTTATCACCAATTCACCTGAAAAAAATATAGACTGGAGCAAGTAATAACAGATGAACTTTAATAGATCCTCAGCAGATGGACAGGAGAGAACACTCTGCAAGATTTGGCAATATATTTCAACTGAACAAGTGGTCTAAATCTAATAAGGGCCATTATTGGGGCAGGAGAGATGATAATGACTGTTGAAGATGTGAATTAAATATTTATTTGGGCCATGTATTGGTGTGGAGGGATTTTGATTTTTATCATTGTGACATCAGTGATGCAAATAGTGGTTGGCATTAAAATTTAATTACTTCAGCAAAATTAAGAATTACATAATGTGCTTTCAAACAGGAGACCATTTTGCATTCCATTCCATTACACCGCATTTCAGGACAGCTACCTAGAACTGAACTATGGCACAAAGCAATGTGAATTTTAGCCCTTATACTAATTTAAAAAGGAAAAACACCACCAAGAAAACATCACATTTTTATCCAATTTCCTATCCGCTCCTAGACAGAAACTGGAGAAATACACCAAAGAAAACAGTGAAAAATCTACTACATATATTTGTTCCTACCTGTGATTCTGGTCTAGAGGAAGATGCAGGCTTTTCTTTAGCAGTCTTTTCTGCTTTGTCAGTTGTTTTTTCTTTTGCTTTTCTAGTTGTTTTGGAAGAGCCAGCAGATTTTTGCCCTTCCAAGTTGCTGTGAATATCTGGACTTAGGACTGATACATTCTCTTCATGTTTCTCAACAGGATGAGCTTCACGTAGCCAATTGTGTTTACATGATAGCAATGACAATCTCATTAACAACATTTCAGGGACTAATTAACTTTCATTTAGATGTAATTATTTTCATTAAGACTGGCACTCTCATCTGAAACATTTGTGTTTGAATGTCTGCTATTGAACACTGCTACAGTCCTTGAAACTGCATCCAACATCACATGACTGGTCTTGGGCTTAAGTGACTTCTCCCCCACAACTTCCTGCACCATCTGTGCACCCACAAATCTAATCTAGAGGGTACTCCAAGCCTCCAGAACAGACTGGGGTGTATGAACAGAACTCTCTTCCATCATTTGATGCCTGTTTTGCTGGTGAACTGGCACCAATGGAAACTACTCATGTTTTCTGAGTCTGTGCTGTTGTGGCATGGCTCTTGGTTGATATAGCCCCAAACACTTATGCTGCTATTGCAAGTTCAAACTTAATTAACACTATCAAGCAGACAGAGAAGCACCAAGATGTGTTGCACTTGAGCCAACAGTAGAACTTTCCATTGGTAACTACAATCCAGCACAGAATTATATGCTCTTGATTTCAAGGGGACTTCAGTGTGCAGAACTGGGCACTATATTGTACTTAACATAGTCTATACTTTTTTCTTTCAGCAGTATTTTTCTGTAGCACCCCACAGCTAGAAATCTAGACAAAGAAATCTAGACAATAAAAACATAACTTTTATTGATTTCAGTGGAAGAGATTAAATGTATCTCTCTGAAATTAATTCATGAATGTAACTTATTGTGGATGTTGGCTCTTCACCATTCCCTTAATTCTACACATTCCTTTATGTGTACTGAGAATAGGCTATGTAATACTTGAGATAAAATAACCACAAAACAAAATTTAAGCAAGACAGTAAATGTGTGAAAATTTCGCCAGGCCTTTCCTGATTAGATCCCGGCCTCAGGAGCTCAGTCTCCTGGCTTTTTTAAAATTATGTATATATTTGTTTTTAATGTGTTTTTAGTTAGAAGGTTTTAATCTTATTGTGTTTAATGTCTTTTTGTGGGGGTGGATGGTGTTTTTAGTCATTATTATAATGTTTAAATTGTTGGAAGCCGCCCCGATTGTTTTTAGCAGAGGGGCGGGGTATAAATAAATTTTATTATTATTATTAAAATTCACCTTGAAAATTAAACTAACCATAATGGCTGGAATCCTACAGCACCATCTATGTTATGCAATTTTACATATACTTAGCTATGTAACAGAGGTGCTAAGAAACCTTGTTAGTGATTTGCAAAGGTGTGTATCAGCATATAGTCAAAAGTGTCTGATGCACATTGGTCCGGATGCACATTGGTTCCTGATGTGCATCAGTGCCATTGTGCATTGGTCCCATTGCACAAAAGTTACTTTGCCAGCTCTGCTATGTAGCAACATTAACAGCAGCCCTCTGCTGGTAACAGATGTTACAAAACTGCCCAATTCCAATTCCCACAAAGACAAGTCCACTTACAAAGATGTAACTTCCATACAGGATTCCATCCAACATTTTTTTCTATTCACTCACAGTACAGGTTGAGCCCCGTATCCACGAGACCAGTATCCATGGGTTTTACTTATCCATGTCCAAAAATGTCCTCTCTAGGCATTTTCTAGATCCTCCAGTGTGATTTTATAGTATGCTTCCACTGGAAGTTGGACCAGAAGTAATTCATTTCAATAGGGTTCGCTATTATCCACGGTTTTGAATATCTACATTAAGCCAGGGAATGTATGTCCTGTGGATATGGGGTTGGGCTGAAACTGTTTGTATGTATTCCTCTTAAGGATATTACTTATTGTTTCAGTTTGTTCTGTTGTTTCAACTTCAAGTTCTGATGTCATATGAAAAAAATCCTTTAATTCTGGTGCTATGGTTATAGGTAGATGTCAACTAGTGAAGCATGAGTGTCAATATTTGCAAAAGAAATATGGTTAAATAATATGTCTGAGATCAGTAGCAGTAAACACAAAATGATTCAAAGCCAAGAAATATTTTTAAAATGGAAGCAGTTGTGATTATTTAAAGTAAGAAAAAATAACTATGGGGAAAATTTGTGTGAAATAAATATTGATGGTATAACTCAAAGAAATAATGTGATTACATATATGATTCTGTATATAATTCTATATTATCATTATGTTGTCACGATAAATCATGTTGGCACTGTAAATTATATGTAGTGAATTATTAAATTCTGAAGATTAATGCATGCATTGACAAGTTCTCTATGCGTAACCAGTGCTAAACATTCATGAAGATGTATAATTCTATTCAAGTCTTGCGGTATTCATGTTTCTGCTAGTTCTTTTAAACATATTTTAGGCAGAAGCAATGTTAAGACTAATAGCATGAAGGGGTTCCACTTTCTTATCTTGATTTCCTGCATTCTTCTCATGGAACAGCTGCTGCACATGCACAGAATCTAAGTTTGGGGGTTAGGGGTGGTATGATTTACCAGGAACAATGGGAGAGTCCTGGCACACAACAACAGCAACAAGTAATCAGGAGGCAAAGTAAGGATGGTGAATTGCACATGATGCTTGAGAATATTTTTTTAAAACTTTATCTATGTAGTATAGTGTGTACCTGTATGATTTGTGGGAGCCAGTCAAAGCATTGTTAGATCAGAAAAAGCAAATTCTGAAGAATGAGCTGATGGCCCAGGCTTTCCTTTAGAAGAGGCACACAAAGAACAGGCCTTGCTATTTTGAGATACAGACTTTAGTGTACTCAAGTCCTAGATCAGGGTTTGGCAGAATAAGAGAGAAAGGGACGAGGACGGAAAACAAGGCACAGGAACGATGGAAGCCCCCAGGATAGCCCCATAAACACATGCAAATGAATGGGTGAAGCCACTGGTCTCCAGAAAGTGTTAACACCCCTTGAACCACAAGAACTGGGAAACGTATCTGTGGTTGAAAGCAAGTGCTGTGAAAATAGTTTGAAATAAAGTTGTAAACGTACTGCAGCCTGTCAAGGCTGGTGTTTCTTTCCTCTTCCTCTTCTCCTCTGGCTCGATTTGTTTCCTCTTCTTAATGCTAACTCAGAAGCCATCATCCCTGCTCTCACTATAAAACAGCCTAATAATTTTAAAGTTTTGTAAAGACAGAAGGGGAGAGAGATATACGAATGACCAGTTGACAAGGCAGGAATTTTAAAACTGGGGGAGATGGGGCCTGAGGGTAATGGCTTCCACAGATTGGAATTCCTTGGTCCTGCCATGAATAGGTTGGCATGAAGGGACAACCCATGAGTAGTGGATTGCTCCCTCAGCCTACTTGAGATTGCTGTTATTGTTGTCTACATCAAGATTATTACTGCCAATATTAACGCCCCCTATCCAACTCCAGACCCATATTTTTTCTGCAAACTGCTGAAGTCAGCTTTTAATGGTTCAAGGCCTCCATGTCAACTACTGAGAAACTGAAACAGCCCTCTGAGTAATGCTTACATCAGTAGTGCCAAGCCAATAGTTTTAAATCCTTTAAAATAAAAGTTCAAACAGAAATGCATGTTTTAAGCTATCTAAAAATGGGAAAAGGGAAAATCATCGCGACTCATAACTATAACAGCTTGCCTGAAATAAATGTAGGGATTTAAAGAATAATTGACATAGAGCAACAGTGCCATCTAGAGCGTCTGGAATGAGGGGCCCCTGCTGGGAATGAATAGTCTTGGGTTTAGATCTAATTCACTGTCCCAAGTGATTCCTTTTCATAATAGCCTGATTAGAATCATCTAGCTCTTTTAATTATGAAATTTCATTAAGAAAGAGAATATTTCTCCAAGTAATTTGTAACTAACTACCTTAAGAACTACACCAAGAGATGGAAAATGTTTTGCAATTGGTTCAAATGACAGTCTTTGAAAGGGAGCCAGCTTCCATTGGTCTCAGATTTCTCTATATATGGGGAATATAGTTATGATGCTTGGTTTGCAACTATGTGCTCTTATAACCAGTGCTCTATCTAGACTGCAAGCAGTAAAGGGAATGTGGAACCATTCCAATAGTTGTGGACATTATTTTTGCAATGCACCAGGAGCCCTGGTGGTGCAGTGGTTAAATGCCAGTATTTGCAAGCCACCACGTGGCAAGTTCCATCCCAGAGGGCACCAAGGTTCACTCAGCCTTCCATCCTATCGTACATCGGTAAAATGACAACCTGGCTTGTGGGGGCACTTAGCTAACACACATTGGAAACCACTTAATGTGGTGCTTAAATAATTTGTAAGCCGCTCTGGGAGCCTTTGTGGCTGAATAGCAGGATAGAAATACCTAAAATAAATAAATAAGTAAATAAATAATCCATATCTTCTTGATTTGCAAAAAAAAAAAAAAAATTTAAATAGAGCAATTATCCGAACCATCTGCTGCATTTTCAAGATGAAAAGGCTTGCAACATTTTAGTGCTCTCTTGTCCTCACAACTTGGCAGAGCAAACAGGGGACCTCAACTTACTGAGCAAATCCTTGGATTAAGTGAGCAAATCCTTGGATTGGTAAAAGAACATAAGATTTTCATGGGCACCTCTAGATCATGACAGCAAGTGGGACATATTGAATTTGGAGATATTGTTGTGGTTTTATACATATTACTGTTTTCTTGCTTCTACTGCTACTGTTTCTAAATCAGAATAAAATGCTGTTTGGCAGTCTCTCAGGCTTGTATATGGACTGGTGTGTGGGGACAGCTGATCAGATACCAGATTGGGTACTAGCTTTTCCTAGGTGGATGCTTTAGCCAGAATCAAAGACAGTAAAAGACAGCTAGGATCTGGTTCTGGGTTCTCATTCAAGTTGTTAAAGAAAGCTTTCCAAAATCCTACCCCACTTTTGCAAAACTGGGGCATCTCTGACCAGTTTCAGGTGGCTGGTGATGAAATCTAAACATTGGCAAGGGAAAGGGAATTACAATTTTAAAAAGAAGCAACAGAAATATCCATTTTAGTTTATTTTTACTCAAAAGACTTTTTTCAATTTATACAAAATTTTGCAGCTGCTTCAAGTGGCAGCAGAGTACAAAATCCTCTCCATGCTGTGTCTGCAATAACTACTGCAAAGATCACTTCCAAATATATTCTGCCTGGACAAATTAATCTGGATACAAATCTACTCTAGATGGCACTGCTGTCTTATATTACTGAAGAACTGAAGCAGTTTTTTAAAAAAGTTAACACACAACAGAGGTTTCTAGAAATTACCAAGTGACAAGTAAGGGTTGGTAATGTTTTAGACAGCATATCTCCAAATGAAAAATCATTTATATCTGGCATGTTTTCAACTCTTCTTGGCAGTTTTTCTCTGAACAAAAGCTTCTTTCACACTAAACTAATAGCTGCTTGTCCAAGCTATTATCATGACAGATTTCCATGAACATTTTTTAAAACAAACAATCGATGCCTTGACTCCGAAAAACAGCAAATGGGACACCACCTATAGAACAGGCTTTATCAGCATCTGTTTTGAGCTGAAGTCCCCTGGCAGCCTATCCCCCAAGATTTTCCTCATAGTCAAAGACTTTTCAGAATGGTATTCAGTGCAACACGGGGGAGCTGTAGCAGTTAGAATGGTAAGAAGTGCCAGAAATCAAGTAGACTCCTCCACTGTATTGCCATGAGTCAATATAAATATAGTCCAGGTAGCATTCATGTCATGTATATGAAATACTTAAAAGAGAAATTAATTGTCATAGTTCTGATAGGGGAAATTTCTTTGTTATGCAATTAATTTACCTTAATGAACTCAAAGAAACTTTGTTTTAGTTAATAAACTTTCAATAAACAGATTTTAAACATTCAAGACACTGACTTACCTTTGATTTCATTTTTTTCTAATTCTTTCAGTGCCTGAACAAATATCATTTGACTCTCAGTAAGTGGCCAGCTATTATGCAGCACTGAAGCTTGTATAATATACTTGTGAGGCTGTAAAATCCAAAAGGAATATATTATTACTGCATAGACAGAAGCCAATATTTTATATTAGTAACCATCTATTACCAACAACCCCCTTGATAGTTCAGTTGGATTCCTATTGTTAGAGGAAAAAGGGAAGGAAAGAGGTGGCAGTGTAGAGGTGTTTCAAGGATCTGATTGTTTTGAATCCATAAGAAATAACCAGATTGGCACCACTCAGCTTAATGCTTAGGTTGGAATTGAACAATCCACTGGATTGTAACTTCCCCTGAAAGTTGCAATGTAGTTGTTGGCAGTTTCAAACATAGCCAGCACTAAAATATGTGCTGAGAGAAAATATACCTTTAAATATTATTTTGCAAGGATTTTTTTTTAAACGATGCTGATTAATTTGGAAATAGGATGCGACTGTTGGTAAAAATAGGCAAAAATTACATAATGGGATTTGGAGGGACCAAAAAATAAAGAGAGTAGCTTCTGGACCCTGTAGTTGTCTACAAAGAAAGTGGGAGTCAAGCCTAAAGTTTTGTTAAGTATGGACACACTTTCTTTCTTTGAAGCTTTTTAACTGCATAGCTTTAAGATTGCAGAAGAGAGGGGACTGCTTTTCATTGGCTTTCTAGCATACTTGTCTGTATTCTCTTGTGTGCCTTCAAGTTATTTCTGACTTATGGTGACCCTAAGGCAAACCTATCACAGGGTTTTCTGAGGGCTGAGACTATACCTTCCTGTAAAGCTCTGTAACTGGCAAAGCAGGATTGAAAAAAACTGACCGAGGAGAGGAAGAGTAAAGGCCTTTCAGTTCCTGGCTCTGAAACTGGCATGAGTGGATATACCCCAAAGGACTGTGGTTTGCTTTTCTGCACAATCCAGAGAATGCATGTGCAACAGAGAGTAGAAGGATAAGCCTCTGTACTGATACTGATATTCATGCACTCGATTCTATAGTCTGCTGTGCGAATACAGAAGCTGTAGGATGGGGTTATTTATTTTGGAATGAGAGGCTGACACTTACCTCGAACAATCATTCTAGGAGGGCTGAAGCATCCACAACTAGTGGGCTATTCCCTCACGCCAGCTGATCAAGGCAGGAGACCCAAAGTTCTAAATCTGGTTAGTCCATTTATGCTTCTCTCTCCCTCAACAGTTTAATTACATAGCCTGTTGCTCACCAATAGAAAATCATTTAGAGGTAAAGTTCAGACAGAAGCAGTAGAGAATTTGCTGTTTGTTTGTTTTTGCAGCCCTGGGGTGGGGGTGGATTGCTCCTTCAGCCCTCCTAGGATGATCATTCATAGTAAGTGTCAACCTCTCATTCTCCAGCTGCCTGAAGGAGCAATCCACAACCAGTGGGATATACCTAAGACCCACCTCAAGGGTGGAAATGCCTGCTTTCTTCTTGGACTACCGCCTGCAGGACAGACCTTCCAAATGCTGCTTGCCCTGACTTAAATTTGTCTATCTCATAGTGTTTTATGAAAGTCAATGGCTCTTTCCATCCTGCAGCCTTGCACACCTCTTCTAATGATGATACTCTGAATGCTGCAATTCTTGCCACAGACCTTGTAGAATGTGTGTATACCTGTTGAAGCCTTGGCATTTTAGCCTAATCATAACGTAAGTATATGCAGCTTTTTATCCACCTGGAAGCATTTGTTTTGATACTGTATAACCCAATGTCCTCAGGTGAAAGGAAATAGTGCTTCAGCTTGATGAATGGCTTTTGATCTCTGCAAATAAACTTTTAGCCCTCTTCTCACATCTAGTCAATGCCATGTATTCTCCAGAGGATGAACTGGATCAGGGCAGAATGCTGATAATTCCAGTGACTGACCATCAGATTTCACAGTTAAAGACTTGGGAAGAAAAGAAGGACCATTTTTCCTTCTCAAACTTGCAAAAAGCTGGATTGATTGATAATGAGACTAATTCAGAAACTCTTCTTGCTGAGATTATAGCAACCAAAAATACCACTTTGAAAGACAGCCATTTCAAGGAGGCCTCCTTAAGAGGTTCAAGTGGTGGTTTTGTTAAAGCATTTAACATCAAGTTCAGATCTGAAGTTGGGAATCTGAACAGTAGGTGAAGCTTGTAATGTTGAATCTTTTAGAAACCTTTTAACATGTGGATGAGCTGAATGAGACTTTCTTGTTATTGTTAATACTGATGACAAAGCAGCTACTTGTCTTTTCAGTGTATTTGGTCTCAGAGCTTTTGATATGCCACCTTGAAGAAAGGTAGTGTCTCTCTTATTTCTACATTGTCAGACATAAATTAATTTGCAGATAACACCAAATTAGGAGGAGTAGCTAATACCCTAGAGGACAGGATCAAAATTCAGAATGACCTGGATAGACTGGAGAGCTGGGCCAAAGATAACAAAATGAAATTCAATACAGAGAAATGTAAGGTACTGCATTTAGGGTGGAAAAATGAAATGCAGAGATATAGGATGGGAGAGACCTGGCTGAAAGAGACTACGTATGAAAGGGATCTAGGAGTCCTAGTAGACCACAAGTTGAACATGAGTCAACAGTGTGATGCGGCAGCTAAAAAGGTCAATGCAATTTTGGGCTGTATCAATAGAAGTATAGTGTCTAGATCAAGGGAAGTAATAGTGCCACTCTATTCTGCCTTGGTCAGACCTCACCTAGAATACTGTGTCCAGTTCTGGGCACCACAATTCAAAAAGGATATTGACAAATTGGAGCATGTCCAGAGAAGGGCAACTAAAATGGTGAAAGGTCTGGAAACTATGCCTTATGAGGAAAGACTTAGGGAGCTGGGTATGTTTAGCCTGGAAAAAAGATGGTTAAGAGGCGATATGATAGCCCTGTTTAAGTATTTGAAGGGATGTCACGCTGAGGATGGAGCAGGCTTGTTTTCTGCTGCTCCAGAGACTGGAACACGGAGCAATGGATGCAAGCTCCAGGAACAGAGATTCCACCTCAACATTAGGAGGAACTTTTTGACAGTAAGAGCTGTTTGGCAGTGGAACACACTCCCTCGGAGCGTGGTGGGGTCTCCTTCCTTGGAGGTCTTTAAACAGAGGCTGGATTGCCATCTGTCGGGGATGCTTTGATCAAGATTTCCTGCATGGCAGGGAGTTGGACTGGATGGCCCTCGTGGTCTCTTCCAACTCTACAATTCTATGATTCTATGATTAATTCTGTGAGTGCCACTTCTGGAATGCTTTCCAAGTGGTCTCATAAATGTGCTGAGTTGACTGCATCCTGGACAATAAAATTGTTTTCGTCACTAACTCAGAATATTCTTACTGTAAAAAGCCTCTCTGCTCAACCTCCAAGCAGTTAGCCTTCAGCTGTAAGCATTTGTGGATTGGGATGGCAAATTGGTCTCTGTAATGGTAAGTCTGATCTTTGAGGTAGATCTGTACTGTCCAACCTGTGGTCCTCTAGGTGTTTTGGACTACAGCTCCCAGAATTCCTGACCAGTGGATCAGCAGGCTCAGGCTCCTGGGAACTGGGATTCCCAAACACCAGGAGGGCCACAGGTTGCACACCACCGAGGTAGATGATGATGATAATGATGATGATGAGAAAAAAATAATTTCTTACCTGTCTCTCCCCAAGGCTCAAGACAGGTTACAACATGAATTAAAATGCAATATATAACTCAAACATAAAATCATTTAAACACATAAGTTAAAACACATAGGATTTAAACAAACATTACATTAAAATTATCCATAAACTTAAAATACCAATTTAAAAATCATGGATTAAAATCAGCTAGGTAGGCCCGTCGGAAGCTAATACCCTAGAGGACAGGTCAAAATGACCTGGATAGACTGGAGAGCTGGGCCAAAGCTAACAAAATGAAATTCAATACAGAGAAATGTAAGGTACTGCACTTAAGGCATAAAAACAAAATGCATAGATACAGGATGGGGGAGACCTGGCTGAACAAGACTACGTGCGAAAGGGATCTAGGAGTCCTAATAGGCCATAAGTTGAACATGACTCAACAGTGTGATGCGGCAGATAAAAAGGCCAATGTGATTTTGGGCTGCATCAAAAGAAGCATAGTGTCTAGATCAAGGGAAGTCATAGTGCCACTCTATTCTGCTTTGGTCAGGTCTCACCTAGAATACTGTGTCCAGTTCTGGGCACTACAATTCAAAAAGGATATTGACAAATTGGAGCATGTCCAGAGGAGGGCAACTAAAATGGTGAAAGGTCTGGAAACCATGCCTTATGAGGAAAGACTTAGGGAGCTGGGTATGTTTAGCCTGGAAAAAAGACGGTTAAGGGGCAATATGATAGCCCTGTTTAAGTATTTGAAGGATGGAGCAAGCTTGTTTTCTGCTGCTCCAGAGACTAGAACATGGAGCAATGGATGCAAGCTCCAGAAACAGAGATTCCACCTCAACATTAGGAGGAACTTTCTGACAGTAAGAGCTGTTCAGCAGTGGAACACACTCCCTCGGAGCATGGTGGGGTCTCCTTCCTTGGAGATCTTTAAACAGAGGCTGGATGGCCATCTGTCGGGGATGCTTTGATTGTGATTCCTGCATTGCAGGGGGTTGGACTGGATGGCCCTTGTGGTCTCTTCCAACTTTACAATTCTATGATTCTATAAGAGAGAGGTCTTTAGCATGGTTTTAAATTCAGACAGCATGTTTAGCTGTTGAATGACGTGGTTTCTCCACAGACATGTTTTTCAGAAGACAGAACCATGGTCCGTGAGGCCAATGTGGAAACAATAACACAACCTGACCTCCTTGAAACCTTATTTCCATGAGGATTTTCTGTATTATTGGCAAAAGAGGGAAAGCATGTGGTAGACCTTTTGGCCACATCACTGCTAGAGCATCATGACTTTCTACTCTTACATCTCCATCTATTGAAAAAAAATCTATTTAATTTGAAATTCTCACCAGAAGTAAACAAATCTGCTAAATATTTCCATATTGTCTCTGCAACCAATTGAAAACCTGTTGGTTGAAATGCCACTCTCCAGGCAAGATTTTGTGATTAGGAAATCCATCTTCTGAATTAAAGTCCCTTTTAAATAAACTGCTGTTAATGAACTCAAACACTGCTCAGCCTAGTTTAAAATGTTTGTTGATTCTTTTATTAGTTGATGTGAATTGGATCTCCCTTGGTTCAAAAGATGACTTCACTTCACTTCAAAGTTGTCAGTGTAGATTTGAATATTGTGATTACCACTGGTGTAAATTTTACTAGAACTAGCCTCACTGTGCTCATTTCTAAAAGATTGATGATGAATTTCTTCTCTGATTTTGACCATTCTCCCTGGAGCCTGGCCAAAGCAGTCAGTTGTTCATATCTTTCAATGCTCTATCTCCTTCTCATAGGAGAGTACCATGAGAAATTAAAGAAAAGAGAGGACCATTGACCAGTGGAACTCCTAACTGGTCCATCAAGTCTTTTTCATATGTGTATATATATTTTTTACTGTATCCTACAAATCTCTAAGTTCAGAGATGTTGCCCATTCAGAGTCAATTAAGTCCTTAAACATTTCCGACATCAGTATCTGAATAGTTTGAGACAGCATTTTCTGTTTCTCCAGCCAGGAGAACTGCTATTTAAGACAACATGGCCTTCTGTGCTGTCTGTAGCTGTTCCTTGCTTTTGGGTTGGGGCCTTGGGTCTCCTGTGCTGTCTGTAGTTGGGCCTTGGACCTCCTGTGCTGTCTGTAGCTGGGCCTTCTGCCTTGTGTGCTGTGGCATACTCTGTTTCAGCTGAAGACACTTACCACTACCCTGCCTTTGAGCTTAGAATCGGCAGAATCAAGATGGCACCTGGAGTTACAATTGATCTGAAAACCTCTGTGCATCCCTTTACTGCTTTTAAACTCTTTTCAGGTAAGTTTTTTCCCCTTTACCTTTACTTCTTTAGGCTTTCTCTCCTTATTTAAAATGATTTATTTGGGTTCTACCACACCCTGGAGTTGTATGGAAGATTGTCCTTCTGACTCACTACTGCTGGATGAAATGAATATTTTCTTTAACACTATTCCTGCTGCAGGTTAAAAGGCTCGCTCTCAACAGCGAACTGAACTTTTCAGTGCTTTGATCATTTTCCCTACTGTCTTTGACCTGCATACCTACAGTCTTGAGAGAGATTTTCATTATCATTTCATCCTCTAATTGCCTGTTCTTTTTCTCAGAAGGCAAGCAGGCCTTTTCCTTCTCGCATTTTTTTTCTTTTTCTTTGTTAAATCATTAGCCATACATTAATATATAGAGGAGGGGGGGGGGAAGGTTTTGAAAGGTTTTTGAAAGATGAAGAGAGTGAGAAATAAAGAGTCATCTGGCAAGGCTGGAAAATTTGAAAAAACACACTCTTGAGGGACAGAGAAGAGTAAATGGACCAAATGGATTTAGAACTTTATGTCTCGATCAGCTGGTGTGATGGAATTGTATTGCTCCTTCCGTCAGCCTGAGAATGAAACAACTTAGCAGAAATTCTTCCTGATCTTTTCTCAAAACTTTTTCAAGCATTTATTTAAAATCTCTCACCTGATGAGGTACATTTTCCTCAATAACAGGTACAGTTACCGTTTCTTCTTCTGTTGAAACTGGGCCTTCCTGTAAAGTCTTCATTAAAGACTTGACATTTTTCTGAGCTGCTACAGCACCTTTTTTCTTAGGGACTACAACTTCAGGTTCCTTTTTGGGAGTGCTTTGCACCACCCCACCTTTACTTGATGTTGCTGTGGAAAACATACAAACTTTAAAGACTGGTAGTTACTAATTTGAATACAAGTTCTTAAAAACTTCCACTTTAAATACATTTCTACAAGTCTCTCTCTCATCGTTCCTTCTACTTCTCTGTTTATTTTTAAGGGATTTATAGCATGCCTAAAATAAACCTTTCCAGAGTGGAAAGGCTGGACAATTTAGTCAATTGGACAAATTTCAGATGGGACAAATAATTCTGAACAAAGTAACTGTTTAATGTATTTGTGCTTGTTCTTGGTCAGGCAAGGTGAATCCAGAAGACTGAAAGAAACAGTAGATGAAATAAATTAAGATAATCAGAGAAATAAGATGTGTGTGGTAGCTAGAGTTATTTTGCAAGCTATTTAGCACCTGAGAATAATTCTACTGGATCAGATCACTGAATTATCACTGAGGTGTCTTTCTCTGGCAGTACTCAATGTGATTCATACTTAGCTCCAGACTGTGGGAACATTCTTTGAGCAGAATTCAGCTTGGGAAACTTTGGTAGGTGAGAAGGCGAAGGAGGTGACTTTTGTGATTCCTCCTTCCTATTGTGATCTCCAGCATCAGCACCCCTCACAAGAGTTTGTGGCAGAAAGGCACAGAAGGCTGTAGAGGGGGGTGGTAAGACTCCATGTGGCTGATATCAGCATCACACAGGGTGAGCCAGACTGGATGGCAAGTACCCATGTCACTTTATTCCCCAGGAAGTGTGTGTTTTTGGCATGGGTGCTTAGTCCACGATCTGGTTTTATATGAGGAAAACTGATTCTAGACATTACTATCACATGCAAGTCTATCTACTGTTGTTTTTAACAGCAAGCATAACAAAGTACTTATTTAAACAAGTACTTAGCACAAAATGGAGATACAAATTCAAATCTACTGCAGGGTTTATGCTCTCTTGTATGAAACAGTCATAACCCAACATGCAGCATATGATGCTTACAGAAGCAACTTGAAGGCCTTTCAGAAGATATGAAATTAAATGCAGGAATGACAACATGGCCCTTTCCAACAGAATTCACCATTTCTTCCTCAGAATCCAGAACCTGTAGTTTAATTATTGTGTCTGATTTAGAGGTCTGTACCTGGACAGTAGCAACAAGTGGTATTGAGACTTTTACTGAATACCTGAAAAAGAAAAATATCAAGATTAATCGAGCCAGATATCATTATATTCAGCAAGTCAAAAGATTAAAAGCATTGTTATTGGGAACTGTAGAGTTACTTAAGCCTCTCCTCAGTGTGTTCTGAATGCAAGTCACCACATACATTCAGGGTAAGTTATCTGTTGATATGAAAACTAACATGAAGAAACTAAAGCATGAAAAAATAGAGTGGTTTGAAACAATCCCTTTCTAATCCTTTTGCTTGCTCACAGGGGTACATTGTTAATGATTCTGAATGAACATTCCCATATCCTTTGGGTCACTTTTGCTTAGGTTAATATTAGAATTTTCATGCCAGTTTCAGTCTCTCCGGATATTTCCTGATTATTATCAGAAATCCAAACAAGCTCATACCTCAAAGCAGAAAAGTGTTTCAAAGTGAATTGGAATAGCTTTGGAGAACCTCTCAACATTTCTGGTTAATTTGTGGTCAGACTTGAGCTCCCTTTTTAACTAAACAGGTTTTAATCACGTAGGCTTGCACTCCTTTTAAAAATCATATAGGCTTCAAAAAGTAATACCCATATGCAATGTTAAGTCAGGTTTACTGTGCACTTGTAGAACTATTATTGAAAATCTGACAGGTTATGTTTATTCTTATTTACTAATAAACACAGTTTGCATTACACATCACAGATATATTCAGAAGTGCTAGCAAATTGCATCTATATCATCAATTGCAAAATGTTTGTCATTCCATTAATCTTCAATTGATTTGATTGAATTGTAGTGTAACAGACAGAAGTAAGTTACACTGTGTTTCATAGGAACTGTCTCCCAAAGTTATTTCCTAGTATTTTTCACTGTCCCTTTTTTATCCCCTGGACCAAAACAGAAATATGTTTTTTTAAATCACAAATACATCAACATGTTACATGTCTAAAATAACATGTACAAATGTGCACACTCAAAAAAGGCATATATGCAAATATCTTAGCCATTTCCCCAATTTTACCTGAGTATTATATGCTTATCATTTGGTATATAATAGTCTTTAACTTCTTTAATGGAATATAAATTGTTTACAGCATCACGAGACAGAATTGGAAGGGGGCTGCCAGAACCTATCAGCCGAAGCCTCAACTTTCCTGCCATTACAGGTGATTCACCAGTTTGAACTTCAGCCATAAAAGTATATCCTTTCTGTAATAAAACCGATAATTTTGTAAGGAAAATGAATCCACATAAAAATGATAGTTCATATATCAAAAACATAGAGAAATATGTTAATGGAGAGAAATAACTGCTGCTAAAACAATGTATGTGTAACTGTGGTCCCAAAATAGGTAAAAATGGTTTAAAAGAATCCCATTTGTGAAGTCATATAATATCCAGTTTTGGAAGCATGTTCAACAAAGTAAATCCGATATGATACTGACATTTTGTAGCAATCTTGAAACCTCTTACTAGTAGCTCCTGTAATTTCAGAACAATACTGTAGATATGTAATATTAGGATCATTCAAATTAACATAATTGTTTTGAATGTTGGGTATCAAGTAACACCAACAGCATATCAAAAAGCATTATGGGCTGAGTAAGAGAAATAATGAGACCACACACATATCTTTGGGGTGAAATAAAATAATCTTTATTTATTATCCCTACCTATTTATTTCCCATTAAATCTTCAGCAGGGGGATACAACCTAGTGTGGGAGCAGCTGGGGCGGATCGTCCCTCCTGGACTTATGCCCCCAGCTTCCCCTGGCAAACACCTGAGCCTTTCTGAGTAACCCCAAGCCTGGAGTTGCTCTCAAGCCAGCTCGTGTTTGGAAGGTCAACCCGAAAGCCCCTCACCCAATGCATACATATTAAGGTGAGGGGAGTATCCTTCAGGCCAACCACAAGGTAGGTCTCCTTCTGTTCTCCCAGGTCGTACGGCCTAAGGAGACCCAAACGGAGACCATTCCTTCACCAAAATCAGTGCCATATGCCTCCCCCTTCCTGCCTTTGTTGCAATTAATTTACCTATTTTGGACACCACCCTGGCCAATTTTCCCATATTGCCACTTTCCTAGTATGGGGTAGGCGAAAAACCCCCCGAGAAAAGGGGGGGGGGAATTCCTACCCGGCCCTGAAGCGACCATTATCATACTATTCCAGTGGCGGGAGGGTGGGTCGCCAGTTTGAAAAGAGGCTGAGGTGAGGGGCGGAGGGCCTTTTATTGTCTTCGCCCCCGCCCCTCACATCGCCGGCTCATGCCGGGGATGCAATCAATAGGTCTCTCCCTCCTCCCAGCCCATAAGTGAGCTTCCCCCACAGGAGGCTGCGCTGGCCTGCAGGGGGAGCTGTGTTATCTTGTACCCCTCTGTTGTCTCTCTGTATATACTGCTGGCTCTCTGTCACCAATGCTGCCTCCTTTAGCCAACACTTGTGATATAAAAATGTAGTCAAAGATTCTACATCACAGATAGTTATGAATGCATAGCTATGTATTGTCCCCTGACCTTCTCCCCAAGCCTACCTTAACATGCAGCAACCACATTGAGTAACAGAGGTCTGTTCTACTGGCAATTGGGGAGCAACAGTATGACATTTCCAGCCCTCTCCTGCCAGTGATCTGTGGAGCAGGGAGCAGAAACAGAGCCCTGTCACAACTCCTCCTTGCATCACAGATCATTGGTGGGAGGGTGCTAGAAACATCATCCTGCTGTGCCCCAATAGGTAGCAGAACAGACCTCCATCACTTGGTTCTGATGCTGGCTATTAAGGTACATTTATGGGGGCATTTACTATTGTGGCCATAGTGCCACAGTTGTAAACATAAATACCGAGCAGTTATGAATGCACCTTTATTTATTTGTTTATGTATGTGTGTATGTATGTATTTCCCACCTTTCTCCTAATATGGGGACTCAAAGCTGCTAACTTATGCATTTGTAACAGCTCAACAGGAAGCCAGCCCTCATATTTTTAATACAATGGTGTTAAACGCTTACATTGTGAACATTGTAGAATGGCTGCTGGGTAAGTCTAACAGCCTGATTATATACAGCAACTATATTATATTTTGTATGTACATATGCCAGGATTGGATATCTCTGGGAAGAGGCATAGCTGGCACATGCTCTCCTAGTCACTCAGGGCTGAATCCAAAAGTTTATCTAAACTATAAAGCTGTCTTTAGGGGGAGTGTAACTCCATCAGGTGACTCTCTATTCCCCAGTATATCTTTAAATGAACCTGGAGTACTTCAATCTTCTCTGGATTAAGCTTCAACAAATTAATACTGATATGAAAGACTGGTTTAGAACCCATGCAGATTCCCAGATTTAAGTGGAAATAAGGTGAGTTGAATGTCTTCAGCTTTTGGTAGCACTGCACCTCAGACCCTGGATTCCTCTTCCAGCAGTTTCAGGGTTATGTTAAATAGAATGGAGGACATAATATAGACTAAGGGATTCCCCAGCCAAAGATCAAGGAGTTGAACATGAATCCTCCACCACGATATTCTGAGCGTACCCTTCAAAGAAAGCATGGAGTCACAATAAGACAGTACCTCCAAATGCCTATTTACAAAAGCAGCCCAGAAGTACCATTGTCAATGATATCCAAAGCTACTCAAAACCCAACAGATCCAACAGGAATACACTCCCCCTGCACAGCTCCTGCAGTAGGCTAACCACCAAGACAACCAAAGCTGCCTCTGTCCCACAAGTATGCCTGAAGCTGGACTGAAAAGGATCTAGATAATCTGTCTCATCCAGGACCCTGTGGAAATGGGATTTGATCACACTCTCCAGTACCCTGTTCAAAAATGAAATTGGTAACTGGCTTATACAGTAAAATCAGATTCACAAAAAAGCATTCTGAAAAGCAGTTTTACAGCTATTCTTTTAGGTATGTTGGAATCCTTACTCTAAAGAAGCATTCACTATTTCCATTATCCATTCAGCCTGCTGCCTGCCTTGGGAAAGTAAAATAAAATATAAAAACACACCCTTTTCATTGCCTTGGCTTTCCCCCTCTTCTCGTTAAAGAAAGCAGGCATTATTTATTTGAATAATAGATTAAAGTACCATGACAACCCTATAGGATTATATTTCTTTTTTCAAACTTTTCCAAACTTTATAACCATAATTGGCAGTTTGACTGGTTACATTTATTCATATTTACTAATAAATACAGTGTGTGTTATACATCACAAAAATAGTCCTGGTTGCCACTCTAACAAACTACAAGCTGTAATCTTGTTGGTGTTATTTGTATGTGCAACTTCTCTTACACATGCAGTTGTACTTTTTTGGCCCTTGTGCAACAGACATGTCCACTTCATGGATGTGGACTTCCACAAGTGTACCCATTTCACATGAGCCTAAATCCTATTGATACTCACAGCTAGAGTTCAGCCACTGAATCAGTTGGACTTACCTGCATATTGACTCACAATTCAACAACTGATTCTATATGTCTAATTTTACTTGGGACTAACCAACAGGATTCCAACCATGCTGCTGTACATAACCATTTGTCAATGTCTTCAGTGTATCAACCACTTTGTTCCTTGGCACTGAAGAAATAGCCACTGTGCACCCCCAATTACACAACAGGACAATAAGCAGCACACTGGCAAATACACAATTGGTTACACAATGTCAGTATCCAGGAAAGGGTCATGCAGCACAACCACAGTGTAACTACATGAGTGTTGGTTTACACCTCACAAGCATGATGTAAGATCTTGGCCACAAACGTATTTCAGTTCCAACTGCTTTAACTGGTCTTTGATTTGTTTAAAAGCTTCTTTCCCCAGTTTTCTATTTTCTATTTTTTTTTTTTTTTTAGATTTTTCTAACAATCAACATGTCTTGGACTGTGTGGCCTAAATCTAACTGCTAGTCCCAACTAGGGTCAACTCACTGAATCAATGGAACTTGCCTGAATGGTGACTTACCAAGTTCTCACTGAATCAGTGGGTCTACTCTAGTTGGGAATAGCAATTTGATTTAGATTATGTTCCACTTCAGGTTTACATCTACCATTAAAATATCCTACCAGTTTTGATACTCTGTCACTCATCAAAGTCCTTGTGTCTTTAAACAAAGGAATGCATGATAGAAGCATTACAGTTAAGATGCAGAAATGCTGTTTCTCACCTTATTCTTTGTATAAAGATGTGGTGCAACCCTGAGAAAGCTCCTAGGTATTTCCTCCAATGTGTCATTATCTACAACATGCAGTACACATGTAGGTATAGCTGAATAAACCTTTGGCACTATGAACATATCTTCGGGAACATAAAATACTTCCCTAAGGCACAATTGAAGGAGAAGGGGGAAAATCATTAAAAGCAGAGATGAGTGAAGTTGTCTTTTTCTAATCTATGTCAATTTAGCATGTAATACCCATAAATCTCAAACAACTTCCTCAAAATACATATTTAAATGTCCATTTTCTCTCAAATGTACAGATTAACAGGAGCATGTTGACATTAAATCACAGCTTTGAAGCAATCCATTACAAATAATAGTGTTCACTGTAGTGTGTTAGTTTGGGGGATAATGAGGTGACAAAAGTTACTTTTTCAAAACATTGCAACAAAAATAATGTTGCTTTTTCTATTCAGTGAGCAACAATTGTTCTTTCATCCTAAACACTTATTTTTTTTGGGGGGGGGTCATTTGCAGGATTTAGAGGCATTTGCGTATTGTATTTCTACAGTATTTTTTTTAAATTAAAAAGTAAGTAACACACTACTGTTGAAATAATGAGTAACAAGCCACATTATCACATTCCCTCTTCATAATATTGCCTACAGAGTAGCAAAGAACTTTTTCAAATGTAACATTTTAAGACATAGCTTAAATTATTGAGTAATGCATTGCAACGTTCAGAGATCTGGAAAATGCAGTGGATACCAAAGATCTGATGTGCACATTAGTCATAGAGGTGTGGATTTGGTGATTTAGTACAGAAATCAGGAAAGACCAAATCTTTTAAAGGATTGGAAAGCATCTGGCAGAAAGATTCATAATTTCATGCTAGTGGGGGGCAAAGGAATGAAAGAATAGCAACCTGTAAAAAGATTTTAAAGGAATAGATAAGGGCCCCATATGTATTTCCACTGTGGAGGGAAGACATCAAGAGATGTCCTCTCTCAGGCCAACAAACATGGAGTAAAAGCAACAGGAACTTTCATTCAGGATGTGAAGAACTTCAGCATATGAAAAGAATGAACTGCAAAATTAAGTTTACTTATGATTACACAGAGTCAATATGTGAGTAAAGAAATTTACCTGAAGACCACAAACCAAAAATTTGAGGGCTGGTCCCCATACATAACAGTATAATCAGCAAAAGATGTCTTAGTCCATTCATCTTCATAGCAACGATATTTTTCTATCGACTTGCATTTAGTTTTAAATATATCTCTGTGAAAGACAAAAAGCAAGTATTAAAATATTTATTAATATAATTTTCAATACTACACGGTTCAAGCTGGCTTCAGTATATATAAGTAAAATATATACTGATGGTTTCCAAGCAAACAAACAGCATTTCTCACAGATTTGTTCTGGATTCTAGAAGGATGAAATTAATCACTAAGAATATATATTTATTAAAGTTATTAACAAAATAAAAGTGAGCTTCTAGCCAAGGTGTTAGTTTAGAACACTGTCTATATAAGGGAAATATATAGTGTATTATGGAAAAACATCTTCCTCACTAAAGGATACTATTTGTGACATAAACAAACATACCAGAGGAAAAGCCCCCATTTTAAGAGCAAAAGGGATATATGAGTGAAGTAGGGATTAAAAGAATACAGTATTCACTTGCTATTCACTTAGTCAAGACAAGGACTTCCTGACCCTCAAAAGCTCCACCAGGAGGAACAGAGGCAGCCATGAAGTTACTATGGGGCCAGTTCCACGACAGGAAAAAGTTCGCAAGATTCCGGATTACCGTTCTTTCGCATCATGAGCACATAAATCACACGAATCCTGGCATATTCAGAAGATGCAGCCAGATGCAGCCACTTTCAGTTTTCCTTAGTTCACACAGGCAAAGGTGGGGGGGGACACCTCCAGATGATTAAAGCCAGGCAGGAGGTGGGGAGGGAGCAAGGAGGGGTCATGGAGACCATAAATAATGAGAGGAAAGAAAAGGACAAACAAACAAGAGATCGAAAGAGCAATCTGTCAACTTCCCCGTCTTCCCCAGCCCCGAAAGGCTTCTATAAAGAAAGGAGTGAATGAAAGCACGAACAAGCAAAAGCATGGTGAAGCGATCTCCTTCCCTTCCCTTCCCTTCCCTTCACGCATGCACACACAAACACACACCACAGAAGCAGGGGGCTAGCCTCATTCCTGATTGTTTTCCCTGCCTCCGAAGCCTTGAATAAATGCAAGTGAAGGGAAGGGCAAACAAACAAAAGGACGAACATGCGATCGGCTGTTTCCCCGCAGACACGAATGCACACACACACACTCATACCAGCAAAGCAGGGGCTAGTCCCGATCATCTTCCCAACCCCCAAAGCCTTCCTTTGAAACAGACAGGAAGGGCTCAGAGCAGATTTTCCAAAGTGGGCTGCAAGCAGAAGGAGGGTGAATTTCTGAACTCCAACCCCTCAGTCTATTCGGATAAAGCACAATGGTCACTCCAACCAATCAGGATTCAGCTCTGCTCACAGTAATTCGAAAAGGTCAATGCCAGTTTACACGATGGTTAGTTCCCATGACAAATTATGCGCGTTTTCGCGAACTTAATCAAAAAAGTCTGGAAAACTAGCGAAAGCTGATACTGCGTGACTTATGGGTTTTTTGCACCCCCTCCTTCTGAAAAGGGCGCTGTTGCTTCGAAATGCATGGGAACTATCAGGCTTCTTGTCGCATTCTTTGAGGATTTATTTTGCCATGTAAACGACCCCTATGTGATTCTTTGTACTTCCTGAAGTATTTACGTGTGGTTTTTCTGTACAGAGGAACCACATGCATTTTGGTACAGAAATTGTTTGCTACACAGAAAAAAACATTAAAGGGGGGTACAGGCCAACTCCCACATCCACGGATTCACTATCCATGGTTTCACTTATCCATATCTGAAAAAAAATATGTTCTCTCTAGGTATTTCTAGATCCTCCAATGTGATTCTATGGTAAACCTCTGGCGTTTGCCTTGTTATCCCCTATGGATAAGGAGGTCGACCTGTATTTCTCTACAAATACTTCCTGAACCATGAAAAGTGACTGTGAACTGAGCAGATCTCTTTGTGTTCTCATCCAACAGGGTGAATACTATAGGAATTATTTGTTCTTTCCTGTGAGAACGAAGAACATTAAGATGTACTTCCATATAGTGAGATGTCAAACTGTTTTTTTTTGTTTTGTTTTGTTTTGATCTGTGGTTTACTTCTCTGCAGTTATGCTACCTTTCAGCTGGACTTTGAAAACAGAAGCATTGAGGGTGGGGGGAACTGAGGCTAAAACTGCAGGTGGTATTGTTCAAACCACCCAAGTTTTTATACTTTTTTTCCTATCTTAAAAACAGAACTGCTGCTTTATACATGACAGAAGTAGACTTAGACATGACATGGGAGAAATGTGAATATATTTTATGACATCTTTCCCCCCAATTAAATCAGTCATGTGTGGAGAGTTCACACAATCACAGAATGGACATCATCCTCACAGTCTTTTATCCACAGCTAAAGCTTCCACAGAGAAAATCCATAGCTAAAGCTTCCCTTGATAGTCTGATATTCAAAATGAAGGAGAGTCAGAGGAAAAACTTCCTCATATTTAGTCAAAATCTTGCCTAGATGTAGAACTTTACATTAACTCCTTCTGAAATTAATTTTGTTCATTTTGGCCCAGTGATCCAGTTTCCTAAAATCATCTTAAAACCTTTTTATTTATTTTTATTTATTTAGTTATTTATACCCCGCTCTTTAGCCACAAGGCTATCAGAGCGGCTTACAAATTGTTTTAAGCAATAGCTATTTACACATCTACACTGCATTAAACAGTTTCCAATGCGTGTTAGCTAATTGCCCCCACAAGCCGGGTACGCATTTTACCAACCTACGAAAGGACGGAAGGCTGAGTGAACCTTGGAGCCCGCTGGAATCGAACTTGCAGTGTGGTGACTTGCAGTGCTGGCATTTAACCACTGCGCCACCAGGGCTCCTACCCTTCCCAGCATGGTGTCTTCTGTCAATCTGATGAACATCCCCTCTACTCCTTCATCCAAATAACTGACAATGATGGCCAGGAAATAATATTGAGAACATGAATTTCACACAGTTTTTAAACTCTCATATTGATTATGCTGGAACCCCCGTATCCGCTGATTCATTATCCACTGATTCAGTTATCTGCAGGACACAAAACAGAGAACCTACCATAGTCTTCCTAGAAAATGCCTCGAGAGGCATCCTCTCTAGATGTTTTCTATGTCCTCCAAGGCAACTCTGTGGTATTTTAAATTGGAAGTCCCATTATTTTCAGTGGCATTCACTGTTATCTGTGGTTTTCGGTATCCATAGGGCCCCCCCAGAACCAATTCCCCGTGGATATGAGGGTCCTACTGTATTTGATGTTTTTTTCTATGCTTTTTGTTGGTTATATTTTGTGTATGTGTGTCTCTCTGTGCAGAAGCTTGTCAAAGACACGTTTAAACAACAACAACATGCACAATTTCCCCCTGATTCCCTTGTGCTCTGGTCCAATCCAGTTCACACACATCCCAGATGCTATGAGCTATGAATAGCAACAGTTTGTGGAATAGTATGCCTATATGTTTTCTTGCCTACAACTGATAGCAATCCTCCAGAAGAGACAACAGAACTTGTAAAAGCTATTCTTCTGGACAACTTCCAGAATCCCACAGCCAGTATGGATACTGGTTTTGGATGAGATTTCTGACCCAAATCCAACCTTCCACACAGCTGTTTTAGCAAGAAAAAAAGTTAGCAGCTACATTAATACATCTTTCCCATCCTATTTCATTTGGGCCTGAGGTGTAATAGAAGTTCAAAGTCAGTAGTGGTAGACCACTTGGATCATTAAGCTTTGTCAATGGACACAAGAAAATAACCATTATTATTTTAAAACCTATTTTCTCCAGATCAATGTGTCACCATTAACAGTGTTGGAAATGGGTTTCTTCAGCCCAATAAGACTACAGTTCAGTTTCTGAATTAATTCTTGAATTAATTCCTCCAAGTCTCATTTGTTTATCTGAAACAATATTCAGTCTATAAAATTGTGGGTGTGAATTGAGGGCATATGTTGATCTGTTTGTCAGTAGGCACATATGTCATTCTGCTACTTGAGAACTACTGCAGATGTAATGCAACATTCAGAGTAGGGTGGATTAATTTAAGTAAAGTAAATTTTGATTAAAACAAGAAAAAAAAGGCCAGTTTAAATAACTGATATAATCAAGTTATATTACTGACTAATATTTCATTATTTACTAAATAATGGCTGCAGTTCAACAATGGACTTTATCAGACCAGACAAATATGGTGTCATAATGACGCTAAATTAAGATGAAAGGGTGCACATACCAAATGACATCGTCCTTTCACACTAATGTCCTGTCCAAAACCTGTTCCTTTTTCATTACGAGCCAAGCCATCAATAGATTAGCCACGGCGCTTTTTTGCCAGCGTTACCAGTGCTTGAAACCTCGCACCATTGTGCTCAGTAAATACAGCATCAATTGTCAGAACACATCCGGGTGAGATCGTGACAGCCAGGTAGGGGACGCTCTTTTTTTTTTTTTTAAACCTTCTTGGTATACTTGGGATTTTGTGGGTGTGTTTCTGTGCTTGTGTGTACTTTTTGTGGTTTTTTAAAAAATGTATTTTTGAATTCACCGTGCGTCTTCTCATGAGAATCAGCAAGATTTGGAACCCAGAAGTAAATGGAGTTCCGTTACTGCCAGGGCTGTCTTTCTGATGTGACTCAAAACTCAAGATAAGTCTGGTGGGGGGGGGGTTCTTTTGCTGGCATAAAAACATTTCAAAATATGCCAGCAAAAGAACATTTGTGGGGTGTAGTATGATAAAAACCCAGTGTCTGGGGGAAAGCATTTTAACTACTTCTGCTCTAAAGAATAGAGTTGGTATTTTGGCTCATCTGGTAAAAATGTTCTTCAGATTGGGAATATGCATCATAATGCCTCTGGACCAAATCTTGCCCTAAACTCTTCCTTTAGTGTATGCAGAGCTGGGTGGGAAAGAAAGAAAGAAAATATGCTTTTCTCAAGGGATTGATATATGTGTAATTTCAAGAATCACGGAACATATTACCTCAAAAATGTCAAAGAACATTGTTCAAAATTTGGCTCAATTAGAGCCCACAATTTCTGGAGTGTATCTTTGACTCTAGTGTTCTCCTTTGTACCTGAAAATAAATAAATAAATAAATAAGGAAGGAGGAAGGATGGACAGAAGGAAGGAAAGCACGCCAGTAAGCTAGGTTATTAGTAGATATTCAATATACTGACTGTTCCTAAAACCTATTAAGTATATAACGTTCTAGATATTTGTTATCACATACCACTCCAAGTTGAAACCACTCAAAAGGGCTATAGCCCATTTTGGAGAATGACAATTCTCTCTCACAGGCCTTGGTTGGTAGGCCTGTGCTCATTTCTAGGCAGCTCTTCAACTTTCAACAAAAATTCACTAGCAAAGAAAATCCTCACAACAAAAATGGGCACTTGCAAGTCTGCTATACCCCAAGAAATACTGATGGCTCTTATCCCCATGCTGCCTTAGAAGCTGAATGTAGGCTCCTGTGCATTTTGGAAACTGGGACTAACAGTACAATTATAGGATGTAATAATGTCACCCACAGCATTGCAGATTCATCCATTTGTTTGTCTTACAGTTTTATATATGAAGTCTTCTATTGACAATGTCCTTCTACATTCAGAATAAAACAAATAGGCCAATCTCTGTCCAAAATAATACATGGACACAAATCTGCCATCAGAAATGACAATATAGTCGGACCCCCGTATCTGCAGGGGTCCAGTTCCAGGATTTACCATGGATACCAGAAACTGCAGATAACAGTGAATGGCATTGAAAATAATGGGACTTTAAAATAACATAGAGTTGCCTATGGCCATAATATAGCTATGTCAACAGGGGAATAACAAAACACAAAGAATGCCATTTTAACAGTGTGACTTTAATAAATAAGGGTGAAAACCAGTATCATGCCAGTACTTGGCCCCCAAAGCAATGGAACTTCCTTCCCTTCCCCTCCTCCTTGCAGCCTCCTGCACAACTCAAAAACCAGTTCTGGAGAGTTTCTCATTCCTCTGGAACAGGTTCTGGGCTTGCAAGGCAGGAGGGTGACTGCAGAAGGGACAGAGGAATATAACAAGGAAGGGAGAACTATCAGAAAACTACTCTGGATTCTGGTCCAACTTGTTACATTTATCCAAATACATTTTTTTTTCTTAAACAATATTGCACCAATACTTCTAAAATGTTGGAGGAACACTGTAGTACAAATGAAAACATTATTTTAAAAGCCCTGCTGCCAAAATAATGCCAACTGGAAAGGTGATAGTGAGGGTGTGCAAAAGTGAAAAACCCTGGTGATGGTACATAAAAGATCACTGCAGACATTAAAATGAGCCTGCTTTATTTAAAAAAGAGGGGGAAATAGGTGTTAGGTGATCTACATCTTATTATCTTTAGTCCAGTCCCAATATCAAGGGGTTAGCATGGCTGGGGCTTACCTTACTACCTGGTTCCCCAGACCTACAGAGAAAGTTTTGGGCATATATTTTGAGGGGAGGGGTCTGGGCAATGCTGTGTTGTTGTTTTTTAAATCAAACTTGGGGCATCACACCCCTCAGTCACCTTGCAACTCTAACAGTCAAAGTAAATGCACAACTTCTCCCAATCCATCCCTAAATTTATCTGAAAATTCTCATTCCCCTTTTCAGCAACATCTCCCCTTCCCTTCCTCTAATGAATGGCTGAAAATAACAACAACTAAAAGAATGAATAGAATAGCATTATGTGAAACATCTGTTATAAAAACATGATGATCAGGTGAGGGTGGTGAATCCTAACCTGGTTTTCTGCTATTCATTAGGAGTCTGACATAAGTCCCTCTCCAGGCAGCCTGCAGTTTAAGTGCAGCTTCTTCTTCCTCGGGTGTGGGGTCCTTGTTCTGCCAAGGAGATACATTTACCTCTGTCACTTCTAAGAAAGAAAAAGAACAAAGGATAACTGCTAGAGTGATGACAACACTAAGTGCACATTTACTGAAAAACAATGTTGTGGTTTGGCATGAAGGGTTTTAATCTCATAGTTTTATTTATTTATTTATTTGCTGTACATCTCATTTTTGAAGTGCCTTGAGAGAGCTTTTTGACCTGAAAGACAATATAAAAATAACTAACGAAATGATTACTATATATAGAGATTTTATAAAATCCTATACGAAATATCATTTTTTATCTAGTTAAAATAACAAAAACCAGGCAGAAGATGGAGGTATCACCACACTTGGGCAAACCAAAAAGAAGTACTATACAAAACAAAACAGAGTAAAGACTTCAAGGGGAGGGGAACTCAAGGGGAAAGAAATCCCACAGACAATCCAAAGATAATTGAGTGTGCTCAGTGGTCAAAGTGTGGTCTGGGAGGAGGGGATGAATGGAATAGAATGTGATGAAAGAGTGCATAGCTGACTGGCTGCCACCCTGAACAGAAACAAGCCACACTGCTTTTGTTGCTAGTACTACACATTTGGCATATGTGTATTCTCTGACATTCTGTTACAATCATATTAGACAACAACTGTATTGAAAATACTACCTGCATTCAGGAGGAGACAGACTTAGTGATGATGAATGTAATCTGTAAGTACTGTGTCATGATGGAGTGAATGCAACTCCCATCATGGTGCCAGGACTACATCTGCCAGAACAACATTTCCCACCATCTGTAAATTTCCATTCCCTGATTTCTAGACAAAAGGTAATACAGAGGGTGGACCCTCATTTCCTAAACATGACATCACATCACCTGACTGGAGAGCCAATCAGATTTGGCAAGCCAGAGCCAATCAGAATTGGCTAATGGAGTTTTGAGTTTTCTGCAATCTATTGTCTGAGCCACATGTTTTACTGAAGGTCTGATCAGCAGACACATGGCTCAAGGGTCCTCAAAGAGCTATATGATATCATGAAGTCTAGGGGAGTAGACTTCTCAAATGACTCTGAATTCCAACATCAGAGACTCAGCTAGGCCACCTTTGATTAAGCATGAGGCCTAGCCAATCTCCCAATTGGGTCACAGACTGATATCATGGACTTCATAAAATGTGAGTTAGAATCTTCTTAGCTTAGGAGAATGTGTTTAGATAGATTGGCATTAGTTTTTGTGATTTATTTTAATCCTCTGACTAAATGCTATGCTATATAACTCTAAGTTGGACCTGGAGAGAAATACCTTTTCTCCATGATACTATTTCTGCTAACTGCTTAATTGCTTGAACTAGAAATAAAGCTTTTTCTGTTTTTCCTACAGAAAAAGTCCACATACATGTGCCTGGCTTGGGCAAGATATCTTGATTCTCTCTGGGATAGAAGGGAGATGTTAGGAGTAACCCTCATTTAAGGCTGGAAAGTTTAAAATTACAATGTGATTGTCTCCTTGTAATCACATTTCAAAATTAAGGTCAAATCAAGGAGTGGTGGCAGATACAGAAGGGAAACCTATTCTAGGCTAGAAGAATCCCTCTGGGCTAGAAGAATCCCTCAGGTCTGGGTCTCCAAAAGGGTAGCTCTGGGGCTTCTCAGGCAGAAGGACCCCAGGGCCCCGTCACATACTGTAAAATTCCTCACCTACATTTTTAAATCATTTCAAAGTGGTAAAAACAATGGTCTGCACACTAAGACCTAAAATGCGCAGTCCAAAAATGACCGTTTTAAACATGATCAAAAAACTGGTCCCCAAGCGCTTTATCATCATTGAAATATAGGGTTACATCCGAATTATTTACAATAATACAACAGAGTTGTCACTGTGAAGGAATGTAATCACTGAACTACACAAGACTGCTTTATTTATCCATTACCTGCCATCAGGATGAACTGTGAAATACAGTCTGTCCTTCACACATTCACCAGTTTACCTTTCATGGATTTGATTCTTCACAGATTATTTGCTGCCACCTCTACTGATGCCCGACACCATTTTTAAGAGGGATTTAGAAGTCTCACCTGGTGTTCAAAGTCTCTCTGCAAGCCTTGTGAGACTGTGAGAGACTTCGAGTGTGCAATGAGGCTTATAAGTCCCTATTAAAAATGGTGAAGGGCAGCAGTGGAAGTGGTGGCAAGCCCTGCCAGCCGCCACTTCTGCCTTGCGAAGGAACCCTGCTGCCTTGAAGATACTTTTTTGCATGTTAAATATGGTTGGGTGGGGGGCTACAGATATTCACAGTTTTACCACTTTCACAGGGGTCCTGCTCCCCTAATCCCTATGAAAGTTGAGGACTGACTGTAGTGCTAAGAACGTAATAGTCCCTGTGTTTATTACAGGTTAGGCAAAGGTACATCTAGTTCAGCATCTTGTTGAAGACAAGACATTTCAAAGGAATAAACAAGAAAGGCATGTTAGCAACAGTGCTCCCATATTGTCTGCAGATCCTTCCAGCCAGAAAAGCCACTAGCTCTGCTGTCTGGGAGGATTATGGGAGCTGTTATCCAAAAAAGGTAACTTTTAGTAATTCTTGTTCTATGGTAGTCCCCATCTGAAATAAAAATGCTTCAGGATGCTGGGATGATATTTTATTATTAAAAAGCTCAAGTGGTGATTTGACCTGAAAATCACTGGAATGCTGCCAACAAACTGTGGATAGAACCATCAATTTCACATGTGTTTACTTGTGACTCACTCTGATACATTTCTGCATTGATCTGAGTTTTACTTTTGATAAATATGCATATATATATATATATATATATATATGAAGATTTAAATGAATACTGCTGTTATATAAATCAGAGATAAGTGGCTTCCTAAAGTTTAGGGTCTTTATGCACTCCCTGCTGTATCTCAGAGGACCATAACTCTCAACAATTATTTTTTAATTGGATAAGGGCCCCTTCCACCCACTAGAGGTTGTGGGTGTCACTTTTGCCATGCCTGTTCCTGCACTGTTTTAGGCCAAGGAAGGTCCAAGCCCACTGGGGCAAGACTAAAACAGCACACAGTTTTTCAGATGGTGTTACATGCCTTCAAGTCAACTCTAAATAATGGCAACTCTATCACTGAGTCTTCTTGGCAAGATTTATTCAGAAGAGGCATGCCATTACCTTTCTCTAAAGCTAAGAGTGTGTTAATTGCCCAAGGTCAGCCAGTGGGTTTCCATGGCTGAATTGGAATTTGAACCCTGGTCTCCTGGAGTTATAGTTGAATAACCAAACCACTACTCCATGCTGGCTCCCCCAGCTTTTTCATATATCAGAACATATATCTTGATAAACAATTGCATTCAAAATAGTAGGATTCAAAGTCCCCCAACAAAAAATGTTTGGTAAGACACAAAACTTAAAAAAACCCAACGTAATGTATAATTAGCTTATGGGGTTTATTACCACATGTAAAGTAAATAGTCACAGCTTTTAGTTGTATTGCAATTTTAAAATGTTTCATTCTTCGTTGGATCCCATGATGGGAAAAAGGTGTGATATAAATCAAACAAACAAATGTACTAACACATTCATAGAAAACTAATCCATCATTGGAGATTAACCATGACTGCTAAAATACATATTCAGAAACAGTGTACAGTATTGTTATTTATCAGATACATGGAGCAAAGCCGGGACTTGTAAATTGGCTGCCGATTCTGATTGTCAGCTACTGGCCACAAAGTGTAGCACACAATGGACTTCTTGCTTGATTAATACTGTAGGAGAATGAGTCCACCTGGACAGTCTCATTCTCATAGCAGATGTAATGTGTTTAAAGTTAGCAATCTGAGAACATAAAAGGCAAATCGTGTTTTCACTATGTTTACTTTTGTATTGAGTGTGAGACTTATGTCTTGCAAGTTTAGATGACATGCTCTGCTCTTTGTGTCAGAAGCTAATTAAAGCTGAAATCCAATAAAAGTTGAATAACACATATAGTACTCAATATTTTCTTTTATCTTGCCCTATTCTTGAGTGAATGCATCAGTGTTGCAAGCTGAAGCTGCAAGGGATTTGCAATCTGAAGCTACATGAATACAGGAAGAAATGGTTAAACATTTTACAGAGCAGAAATATAGAAATTTCAGATTATACATCAGAATCTGAATTAAAATCCATGAATGTTTTTTTCCTGCAAATTATATTTAATAAATCATGGCTTGACTCAGTTACTCCTAGATTTACTACTACTAATATCTTCAGCATCTTCAATGTGTTCTGTGTACTCTGCAAAAAATACTATAATAATATACACAAAGACTTTCAACAGTTTGGGAGACAAGAGGTACCCTCCCCTCAAAAAAAAAAAAAAAAGGTGAGGGTTTGCTGCTCTGTCACAGATCAGAGTATCAACAATACGTTGTTCCAGTGCTCTGTGGTCCCCATTACTAAAGTGTTCCTTCACTTTTATCTCAGTAGTGATGCTAGAAAAAACTGTTTGACATAATGTTGAGTTAATACAGAATTAAATTAGTTAAACCATATTAGGTCTTATCAAGTTGATGTGCCCCATTGCTTTTATATCTCATATGAGGGAATTCCTGCCTAACAGTTGTGTCTCTGGGTTTGTAGTGTTATTTGCAACATTTAGATGAATTTCTTTACTAAGTTTGCATTATTAATAAAATACATTAAGATAAGAATATGTTCTTTCAGTGTAATATAGTACCTGAGGATTCAGTGTCTTCAACAGACACATCACTGTGTTTAAAATCCAAAGTGAAACTTTTGTATGCAAATGCATAGTTAGGAGGAATTCTCCCTAATATTTGCTTCATCAAATGCCAAAAAGCATTATTGAAAACCTATAATGTAAAAAAGATATTGTTAGCAAATTAATTTAGATTAAAAAAATTGTACATGTTCTTCACATTTCAAAACAAAACAAAACACAGACAAAAAGAAACACATACACTGAACTATATATTTGCTTCTTTCTAGTACCAAATTCTCCACTTGGTATGATCAGTGCCAGAGTGCCAGGGGGAATTAGGAGAGCTGCAGTCTAAAAAAGAAACTTTGTCCAGCTCTCTACTAGACAGAGTGAATAACCAAGATCTATGCAATGGGTTATACCACTACATGAAATTTCTATTTGATATCAGTTCACTTCAACCCAGCCTCCCTGTGTGGTCATTATCTTAATATTTAAAGAATAATGATAAGTGACACTTGTTCACAGTATGAGACATATACATAGCAACATCACTACTATTAAAATATTTAATTAATGCCAGCATAACTATTCAACAGCAATAAGCACAGACAAATGCACTATGTCAATAGTAGTCACAGGATCGGAACTATTAAGGGTATTGCTGTAAGAAAACAAAAGCTATGCTCAATCAGATGAAAGGCTTATCTATTCTCACAGTGACCAACCAGATACCAGGAAGAAGCGTGCAGCAACACGTGGAGATGATAGCACTCTCCTGTTCTTGTTCTTTGGTCATTTCATGTACCAAGACATAATGCCTAGGTCTGTTTGTTGTTGTTTTAAAAAGAACTTTGAACTTAGCAATAATTATAAATAAAATTGTAGTAAATTAAAGCCCAATTTAAATGTCAGTTACTCCAAAGTATTTTGTTTTGAGAAATGTACTTTCAAATTCCTCCTTTGCTACTGCAATAGAATATTTTTAAAAGATTAATGGTCAACCGCTTATCAAAGACTTATCAAATGGTCATCCATAGATCCTTAAAAAGCCCTCAAGGGGGGGAAATAGCTTTCTCTTGATGTTGCTGACCAACACCTGGTATTACAGCTGGGCTGCCTCTAAAGGTAGCATATACAGCAGTCATCATGACTAGCAGTCACAAATATCTTCCATGAAACCTCTTACAACACAGTCCTATAAGTGTCTGCCCTGGTCTGTCCTGTTTAGTTCACTGGTGTTTATTGCCAGATAAGTAGACATAGGATAGCAGCCTTATGGGGGTATTTTCAGAGGAAAGAGAAATTCAGCTGCCTGGTGTGGTAGATCCAAGTTACCTCATAATACTCAATTCTTTCACTGTACTCATCAGTGCATCTGAAGAAGTGCATTCATAGCCACAAAGGCTCATGCTGAAATAAACCAGTTAGTCTCAACAGTGCTACTAGAGTCCTTCTTCCATCATCCCTACCATCCTTTTTATGTGAGTCCTTATGTTAAAATAACGTATTAAGCAGTTATGGCATAAAGACCTGTAATGAAGAAACTGCTCTTTGCCTCCCGCAACCAACCTGCCTGCATTAATCATCGTGTGGCACACTGGAACAAGATAATTGTTTAGAATTTATTACTTGGCTAAGATTTAACTGAGCTGATGAAGTATCACCTTGTGAGCATAGCATCTGATTCTTTGTTCTTCTACCAACCAACTTCCAGGCATAGAAATCAAAGTACAAGCTGTTAGTTCACTTGAAAAGGGTATGGGGTTTGGGGAATTTGGCAACACTGAGGAATATCTCTAGACATTTCACAAACAGTGATTTTTTTGTAATGAGGCAATTCAGCTAAAGGGCTAGATTTTTTTTTTAAGTTCTATAATTTGGAAGTATAAAAGTCCTATAAGTTTCCAGTTGTTTCACCTTGAAGTGCTCTCTCAGTATTCCTGTCCCACTGAGGTCACGTGGGCAATGTGTTAATTCCAGGGCCTTCATGGCTTTGGGAAGGTTTTCTGCATTTCCGAAATTAATTAGCACATTTCCAATGGCTTTCATAATAGCTGAAGCTTGTTCCATAAACCGGAAGCTCTCCTGAGGAGAAAACATGAGTCATCATCAGCCAAAATAATTAACAGTTTATTAGTACTCCAAAACATATATTCATTTGGAATTACTGAAGTACTAAATTGATGGTTCTGACTATTCTTTCATACATACATAACTGTTTTCAAGTAAAGCAGCCCAATGTGTTTGCACAGGCTGAAGGGAATGAAAGGTAGCATGACCTATCTTCCATGTATACATTTATTTGTTCGTTCTGTTAATACTACTGAACAAACCACTGGAAAGAAAATTCTGCAAAAGAAAATTCTGCAAAACAACTGCTCACTTCTTGAGCTAGTCAGAATCCTTGTGCCTATCAGTCTGCAGTCACGTCTCAGGATTTTCTTCCCATATGATCTGGAGGAGGGGAAGGGTACCAGTACTAGAGCCAGTAACCACATTTTTAAATTCCTCTTGCAATTAGCATAAGCAAATTTATTCCTTAGCAATGTTCTATGATTATGCAAATGTCCTTCAAATGCCTCCCATTTTAAAATGAAATTGCAGGACTGTAACAGCCCTGTTTTCTTAAATGCAGTTAATAATTTCATATTTTGGACTTTACAGAGCTGCAGTTAATAATTCCATACTTTGGACTTTACAGTCTCACAGGGCCCCTCACTTTAGATAGTAGTTTTCCACCTAATTCAAATAGCAACAGTTTTTTTTACCCTGTCCCTAACTCTATAAGTAGTCCATTCCAGATTTGTTAGCACAAAGAATGGGTGGAAATGGTTTATCAGCCTTGATATATATATGATTCTAAACACATACAGAGTTTCATTTGTCAGTATTTTTATTCTATTTAACTACCATGAAGGAATAGAAAAAATATTTGCAGAGGAGTACATGGGGATTAACTTCATCTATCTGCCTAACAATTATGCTGATGGATTTTTCATTTCGTTATCTGTGCCTTATCTATACCACAGATTACATTGCTTTGGTTTTCCAGAGCCACTGTTCTGTCCCTTTCCCAGTGACTGCTGTGTATGTGTTGTTCTCAGGTTGTCATGGTCAAATGTATTAATTCATTCATTATACTAACAAAAGAATCATAAGTTGAGGATAATTGGCTCATTTGTTCAGGGAATCATCATCTCAGCCTGTTTCCAGGTTGCTCCCTGTTGCTGCATGCTGAAAATCCACTCCTGGGAATTGTCTAACTTCAAATAACTTGTTTCTCTCAGACATCCCACCCAGGCCACTTTAGTTAAATACTTTATAACACAATGTTGATACTCTGAGTTTCAGGACATAAGCATGCAACAAATAACACAAGAATTTCAAAAAGGTCAGGGCAGCAACTAAAAATGTACTTATAAAACATAGGTTGAGGAAGCTCAGTCTTTAACATAAAAACAGAGTCATTAATATAAGGACCCTAATAAAGTCACTGATTTTAAAATTGCATAGCAAAGTCTAATTCACAAGAAAAGAGACCAGGAATTTACCACTTTTCTAAGGCCATTCTGCCTATGTACTTGGGCTTTTGGCGTTTTAACAAATATTAAGCAATTTATCATTGTGACATCTAATAAGTAAGAGTAGCTTAAATTACATCATATAATTTTTGTTTTAATATAAATGAATTATACATGGATCAACGTTTATATTCTATGACACTGTGTGCATACGTTTTAATAGAATGTATATACATCCTTTCTGTGTATAAAATGGAGTCTGGTAGAATACTGCAGCATGAAAACTTTGCTGCATTATTTTTCCAAGCCAAGTACAGATTTATTTATTTATTTTTAAAGTTAGCTGCCTAAAGTTAATGGTGATCAAGAGGAAAACAGCTCCAGTTGCTATAGGAACAAATACCTTCTCAAGATTTGGCAGAACAATATCCTCTTCACCAAATACACATGGCATCATACTACACAGTTGGATATGGTGCCCTATGGGGGAACTTGCAGTGAAGAGCAACACATGGCGCCTATATTTAAAAAATAAGCACACTTATGAGCCAAATAACTCCGAAAACACAGTAATTTTAACCAATCTTAAAATAAGTAGAACCTTCTCATCTTTGGTTAGGGTCACTCCAATTTCAAAGCATTTAATGCAGTGGTGGGCAACTATTCAAGGTCTGATAGTCACACATGCACATTGGAAGACTTCACATGTGCCTGGCCAAAACCCTGTTTTTTTTTTTTCTTTTTACTTTAAAATTAATTTTTTTACACAAAATGCCCCCAAGCTCTCTTGGAGCTGTAGGGTGAGGAATTCTATGATAGTTTTAGCCTTTCTTGGGCTGCATTACCTCCAAGATAGGCCCTCTTTGAAGCAGGAAGTAAAGTGGAAAAGACTTCCAGTGACTTTTCCTTAGAAATTTGGGGGCTGTGCTTTCCTCTCTGTAGGACTATTTGGTGGCTCATACGCATAAAGGCATTTCATCTATCTACTGTAGCTTATTTTGTGAAGTCATGTTTATAGTCGTGTAAAATGTGGTGCCAAATGTAGGGTTATGAAAGATTACTTACAGGTCTAATGAACAGTGAAGTAGCTAGGAATGTGTGCTGGTGTGCTGGTAAGTAACCAGTTCAAATATCATCTCAGTGACTCACAAGTAGTTACTTGGTGGTTTTATACAAGCTGTTGTTCTCTTAGCCTTGTTTCTCCTATTTATAATATGACCGTCATAACAATGCCCTACCTTACAGAGGTATTGTAACTGTTGCTCTACTGACAAATAGTGACTGAGGCCACAGTCCTAAGCAAACAAGGGAGTAAATTCTATTCAACTGGATTTATTGAGTAAGCACACATAAGACTGAGCTATAAGAGAATGACCCGAGAATCATTTAATTTTTAGTCCGCAAAAGTAAGCTCTAGATAAAACACATTTCTCAGTCTCAGCATGCACCAATTTACATTCTAGGGTTGCTGTAAGAGTTAAGAGTTATGAGGTAATGTATGCAATATGCTTTAAACACTTATAGTACAAATAGAAAATAGAGATTATTTCTTTAACTGTTGGAAAAGTGTATCACACTAGTACATACCCAGGAGGAAGACTTATAACAGCAGCTTTAGTGGCATAGGTATGGATCTTTAAGATTAATTGTCCTGGAGCCAGATTCTTCCACGAGTAACTTTCAATCATGAGAAATCCCTTGGGCAAAATGTGGCCTTCTTTTAGTGCAACTGCTATATAAAAACAATATGCAGATAACTTATTTTTATAACTAACTATAATCCTTTTTATGATGTAAGCCACCTTGTGTCTCATGTCAGGAGAGAGGAGGATAATAAACCAATAAATAAAGGCATTTGTTGCACTAAATATCAAAGAGTTTAATTATTAACTTACAAAACGAGTACGGTAATTGTTTTCCTCCACCATAGTACATTATTAAGAAGAAGGAGAAGAGAAGCAAGCAAGCAAATAACAACAACGAATAAAATCAACTTCTGTTTTTATTGGTCCTAGATCACAGAACTCCAGGAGAATGCCAGACAAAGTTATAAGCACTCTCTAAGTTTCAGCAACAGTTTCTAATCACAGAAAAGACTGACCTTCAGTGCCACTCTATGCTTATCTACCATGAAGTAATCCCCACTGAGTTCAGTGGGGCTAACTCCCAGGTCTGTAAATAGAGGACTGCAGCAATTTTTTCTTCTTCTTTTGGGTCTTATTGTTTTGAATAGACCGCTACTACACGAGACAGTGAGAAAACCAGTCACATGTCTGACTCTTTTGATATCCATAAGTGAGTACCCATTTACAACCCAATTACCTCCACAGGTATAGCCATCTACATAATCAGTTCTTCCATCATGTGCATACTGGGCCCAAGCACCATTCTGTGCACCCAGTACAAACTAGCAACATAGACCTTCATTTCATGTATACAATTTTATGAGCCATGGGGGGGAAAATACTGTTACAGGCAGTATTCTGTATTTATATAAAAAAAATCTGCTTTTGCTACTTTTGTTTAATAATGGCTTCCACCCTGAAAATCTAACAATTTTGCTATCCATTTTGTAACATTTTGGTCGTTAATATCCTGTCAATGTCCTGAATTTTTAAAATTCTATTTTTTATTTTTTTTATTTTTTTAAATTTTATAATCATACATTATATTATACAATCAATAGTTAGTATAACACATAAAATTACTATAAACATCACAATTTTTCTATTAATTAATTTCAAAAGTTAACATAGATTCTTTACTATAATTCTATTCAAAAATATTAATTCCCCTACCCCCCCACCTCAGTCCTCCCCTTCACCGGAGCCATTATCCCTTACCTAATCTTTCCAGAATCTCATTTCTTCTCGTGGAGGTAACCTCCCATCTTTTGTCTGTAATACTTTTTTAACAAATACTTTCCAAATTTTATCAAAGTCACTTTCTTTCCAACTTCCTCTTCTTACTTTAATTCTACATGTTAACTTATCATTTATTGCCATCTTCCAAACTTCTTTATACCACTCCTCCACTTGTACATTTATTTGCATTTTCCAATGTCTTGCTATAATTAATCTTGCTGCCATTAATAAATTTGTTATTAAATCCTTTTCTGCTTGGTTCCCATTCTCTCCATTATAAATTGACATCAATGCTATACTTGGTTTCCTTTCTATATTTCTATTCAAAATATTCTCTATTTCTATGAAAATCATTTCCCAAAACTGCTGTACAAATTTACAATTCCACCACATATGCATATATGTACCTATTTCTTGACAACCTCTCCAACAATATTTAGAGTTATTCTTATCTATATTATGCAATCTTGCTGGTGTCAAATACCATCTCCATATTCTTTTATAGTAAGTTTCTTTTATCCGTATCGACATATTTTTTAGATGACTTTGTTTCCATATCTTATCCCATTCATGATCTCCAATTTTTTGTTTCAAATCTTCCTCCCATATTCTCCTTAAATATTCCCCTTTGTCTTTTTTTCCTTATTTTTTATCAATATTTTATATACGGTAATTCACTTGTAATACCTTTCAAACTTTCATTATCATCCCTCTTTTCACCTTTTTTCACCAAATTTTCAAATTTTGTAAATTCCCTTGTTTCTTTATGATTCTTTTTCCAATTTTTAATCCATTGTTCTAATTGTATGCAATTAAACCATGACATTTTCATTCCACATAATTTCTCTCTTATACTCCCTTTTTCATTCATCCATCCTATCCATCCCTCTATTTTATCTAGTCCTCTTTTCTTTAATTCCTTTCCCATTTTTTCCTTCAAATTATTTGGGATTTTTTTTCCATTATAACCGGTGTTAATACTGAATCAATAGGCAAAAATTCTCTCTTATATTTATACCATATTTTCCATATATTTTGCAGAAATGGATTCTCAATTCCTTTAATTTCCTTTTTTGTAAAATTATAAAAAAATATGTTCCATATTCTCTTTTCTATTCTCCCTGTTTCTATCTCTAACCATTCTAAATCCCCCTGTCCTACAATTCCTTCTATAACATATCTCAATTGATTAGCTTCATAATATCCTTTTATTTTGGGAAGACCAAGTCCTCCCTCCTTCTGTGATACATGCCAAAATAATGTATTTAATCTTGTCCTTTTCCCTCCATTCAACATATTTTGCCATTTTTTTTCAGTTCTACTTCTGATACTTTTATTGGTAACATTCTAAACAAAAAAAAATAGTTTAGGTAATATTTTCATTTTAACTAAAGCTACTCTTCCAAACCATGATAGTTGAATATTTTTGTATTCTTCCAACTTCTTTTCCATTTCTTTCCTTAGTACCATAATATTTTTCTCTTCTAGTTCTTTTAAATCTTTTGTAATATTTATTCCTAAATACTTAATATTACTTTTTAATCTTCTAATTTTTTCTCTTTTACAAATATATTTTCTTCTTCCTTAGTATAGTTAAACAACATCATATCTGATTTGTTCCAATTAACCTGTAAGCCTGTCATCTCCCCAAATAATTTTAAATGTTCTTTAATTTTTTCTATTCTGTTAATCAATTCCTTAATTGTTAGCAATGGAATTTTTAAAATTCTAATGGACCAATATGGCTGTAAGCATTAGGCCAATTAACTTTAAATGTTTATTTTCCTACCCCTTTTAATTTCAAAATCATGAATTAGCTCCCCTCTCCCGTCAATGTTTCTTGCAAGATCACAATAAAAAGGCAAGATGACTTAACTATTCTTGCTCCATTGTAGAACAAAGGCAGTTTTTGTTGACTGCAAGGCTTTTATCACCCATGGAGGGAGAAATGTCAGATGTGCAATCGGGATTTAGAAAAGGAAGGGTCACTACAGCTCATATTGGAAGCATATGTTGGGTAATGGTGCATCTAAAGAATTTCAGAAGAAAATTGGCTTAAGCTTTATATATCATAGCAAAGCTCTTTTACTCTGTAAATCATTAAACACTATTGATTGCTCTTAAGGAAACAGATTTGATTATCCTGATGTATAATCCATACTCTGGATAAAAGGTCACTGTTAGGACAGAATATGGAGAAAAAGAATGGTTTCCAATTGGCAATGGTTTCAGAAGAGGGGTGCATTTTATCACTCTGTTTAATTTATATGCAGAACATAGCTAAAGGAAAGCAGGGTTAGAATCAGATGTAGGAGATACTGCTGGAGGAATAAGCATCAGTAATTTATGATATGTATATGGTACCATATTACTAGCAGAAAACATTGAAGACTTGGAATGACTATTGATGAAAATTATGGCAGAGAGTGCAAAGAAGGATTACAGCTCCATATTCTCTGGCTTTTTTTTAAATTTACACCTTTGGATGGAAGCAATAATATCCAAAGAAGACCTACATAATTTTAAAGGTCATGATGAAGACATGAAAATTGTTAAAGATTTTCTATTCCTTTCTATTCCTTGTCGTAGTCGTCCATGAATATGAATTAAAGAAGACTAAAGCTTGCCAAAAGTTGAAGTCAGTTTGATGGCACAATAATAAATTTGCTGAAGCTTTTCTGTCACATTTACTGGCAGTATGCAAAAAACGTATAGGGCTATACATACTTCAGTGAAAAGTAGCTCCATTTGTTTTCTGGTAAATCACATTTTAAAATACAAGTGGGATAGCTTATATATTTTTTTCCAAAAGCACACTTGAAGATCCCCCCCTGTGCAAGTACAGTATTCAGAAGGATACTCTAAAAAGAACTTGTGGTATACTTGTGAAGCAAACATTTAGAATCTTCTTCCATGTCCCCTGGGTAGTAGCGTCATATATTTTAGGACTGAATGGAATGTAGAACAAACATTATTGGTCACTCTGGATTTATGCTTTAATGTATAGAAGATATATGATAGTTAAACTACACATTGTGTTAAATATGTTGCAGAGAGGGAATTTTGTTGCTGCCACTGTTGATAAATTGGGAATAATCTATTGTAAATCATCCCAAAATATGCCAGTAGATCAGGGTGGACAAAATGCAATCCTATGGCTTCATTCAGCTCCTCAAGGCCATTTCTCCAGCCCTGGGCTCCCAGATAATTTTTTTCAGCAAAAAAGGTAGATTGCTGCTCTAGTAAGCACTCAGGAGCTGGGATTCACCATTTAAATATATTGTAGGTCCATTTCATACTAAAATCTACCTGATTTTCTAAGCCAGACTCCCAGCCACTACTGGTTTCAGGTTTTGTATTTTGTGGCTTCTGGAAGGTTCTAGTGGCCAAAAACTGGCCTCTGGGCATACAAAGTTGGCATCTCTGCAATTGACCCACCTGTTTTAATGGATTTTTCTCTGTCTTTGAGCATCTCTTGGAAGAAATCCAAGGGAATCAATATTAACCATGTTTTTCTTTATACTGATCCTACCTCCTGCATCTCCCCAGTGTACTAATGCAGAAAAATTAACCAGGATCTCAATAGGCTTCAAGCTGTCCACAGATAAATAATATAATACACGTTCATCTTGTGTCTGTAAAGAGAAAGAACACTCGTGTTTAATTTCAATCATTTGTTGCAGTAACTAGTCTTTGACAGCGTTTGAGTTCTGTTCCACGTTCCAAGTTCTACAGTTCAATATACGGTATAAAGTGAATAATGAAAGGTCTCCAAGCCTTTTTATCAAAGCCTTGAGTTTCATTTCCCACAGCAGTTAGTTTTTGTGTTATTCCATTGACAAAAAGGTTATTTTTTATATGAAACCTATGTATACTTCCTAAATTACTGTTTTTAATTGAATACCACTACTGAAAAAAAGAAGACATCAAGAGGACTAGTTAACATAATGAAGTACTAGGTTTACAGATTTTGAAACTGGATCTTAATTAATTAGAACACATTGCTTAAATGCAACACAAGCTTTGAAGCCAAAAGAAGTCTGCAGCACAATTATGTTAGCCCTTGGTGAATTCATTATTTTGATCCACTTAAAACACTGTGAGAGATGAAGTAAATTAAAATTAGAGTGCATAGTTTAAATACATAATTGGAGTTCCCAAATGAATTTTGAATATGGACAACATATTGGGGACACTGGGGGATTCCTGTTCAGCCCCATGGCCATTCAACTATGGAATGCCACAGAGTTCCATCGTATCCCCATGCTGTTTAATAGCCACATGAACCAACAGTGAACCCACTGTGAAGTCACTGAGAGTTTTGGGGTGGGGCATCATCAATATGATCATACTCTTCTCTACTTCTCCTTTTCATTAGTCAGCTGGGGCTGTGCTATATGCTGTAATGTGCTGGAAGAGAGCCAAATAATTTCCTTTCAGGTCTGTGAACTGGATAAACACTTGTGTTGAATGGGATTGCACTCTCCCTGAAGAAACACATGTATATCTTGGGGATACACCTATATGAACATATTCTTTACCTGTAACTGTGGTTCTTCAAATGATCATTTATGAACCCACACATATGGGTTGCTATAGTACATTATTTTGCTAGTTTCTACATTTGTGTTAACATACTTCGAGTGATTTCAAAAACAAGTTTATAATCTTGTCCCTTATTGTAACAACAAATTATCAAAAATAGCACTTCACACCATTGTATCTTATTCTTGTAACATTATATGGATACTTTAATGATATGTTGAATTATAGTGGGTAAGATTACATTTGTTTCTGCTTAATATATACTGTATATTATCTGTATTTATAGAGGAAAAAATAACACACACAGTTATTTATTGTTTATTTGTCAATCATATATTAGTTTCTCCCTGATCAGTTGGCAGGGCAGTTCAAAAACCTCTCTCTGCTGTGGTAGGCCCTGCTTGACACTGTACATCAGTTCTCCAATGCTTTCCCTCAGTGCTTTTCCCTGTGTGTATGCAGTTGCACACAGGAGAAAGAGACTGAAGACTGGCATAACAACCACAGAGGGGAGGAGGGTGGATTGTGTGAATGTACAGGTGATTGCTTAAAGAACCAGTTACCGGTAAGCAATTTGTTTTTCTTCTTTGTGGTCTCTGTGCCTCACACATATGTGACTGACAAGCTAACTTCCCTGAAGGAGGGGTGGTTGTCATTTACAGAGTGAAGAGAGTAACGTAGCCCCCAAACTTGCATCATTGAAAGTCCTCACATCCAAACTGAAGTGCCTGATGTAAGTGAGAAGCTGTGTCCACCTTGCTGCTTTACAAATATTGTGCAATGGGACATTAGCCAAGAAGGCTGTAGATGTAGCTACTACACTGGTGGAGTGGCTTTGAATGCAAGAGACATAAAGGTTTCATTGCAGTCCCATAATTAAGGTGGACAGTGAGTGTCACCCACTTTAGAAAGTGCTGAGCAGATGCAGCATGAACCTTCTTAGCACTCCCATAACAGATAAAGAGTTTGGCAGTCGAATGAAGGCCCTTGGCACAATCTAAATAAAAGGCCAAGTAGCACCGCACATCAAGAGAATTCCACACAGTCCCAGAAGATGTTGCAGGGTTAGGGAAGAATACAGGAAGTGTCCTGGATAAGATGAAACTCTGATACTATTTTAGGGAGAAATGATATGTCAGCGCAAAGTACCACAGTACTTCTCTGCCTTCCTTTAATTATATTGGATCCTTGGATTCAGCTGTTTCTTTACTCAACTCTTGATAGTTTTGCCCCTTTGTCAACATGTACAGTCCCTTCCACCAAACCTTTTATTCAGCATCTACGTTTCTGCTCTCATGCAGCTGAACATCTGTGGAGGAAGACCAGGAGTGGGCAGATTACATCAATTGTAAATTCATTCTTTCTTTCTCTTGTGCTATCTCTTTAGCCAAACAGAAATACTATATTTCATTGATTCATGCTAACTCACAGTGCTCACAGCATCTTTCTATCCTTGTTGTTTTCTCTTTATACACTATCTTTAGTTAGTCTTATAGGTTTGAATGGTTTTCAATATCATCTTTATGCTGAAGATACTCAGCTATATTTCTTCACTCCAAAGCTTTCTTATGATATCAAACATTGCATTACGGCATGTCTTTCAGGTAGTAATAGAGGGAATATGATTTTTTCAAACAATGTCTGTAGAATTTCTGATTAAGTCAGGCTTGACATTTTTCTGGTGGGTGTCATATTCAGTTAATCCAAAGTAATAATCCATTAATTATAGGGTTAAAAATAAAAAGCAAGTCTCTCTTTTTCTAAGGTTAACAATTTAGTCCCAATTCAGTCTCTGTAGCTCCAATAGGCATAAGTGGCTGTTCTCAGTCTTATCTTTTTTTAAGTAAACAATCCACAGTCCTATGGAGGCCTGCTCTCTTTGCCTAATCAATTTCCATATTCACAAAGCACATTCACCAAAAAGGAAAAAAAAATAAGTCTGCTATCTTTTAAAATTACTGTCCCCTTTATCCATTTGTAACTTTGTTGAGACACACTTTTTCTAAGCTTTTTGCTTTAAAACTAACATTGAGAATACTGTAGTCTTTATTTTCTTACTTCTTGTTTATAGAAAGAAGGCAACTCATTGAGGCTTTCATCTCACCACCTTTTGGAAGAGCTGTCCAACTATAAATTAAGTAATTACAATGTAATTAAGAAAGTGAGGGTTTTCGTAGATCCAGTATCCATTAAAGGCTTGCTTAGATGGTTTGAGCCTGCTATTACTCCTGAGCACCCCCCCAACCCTCAACCCACTTTTTGGCCACTGAAATTTCCACGTTCTCCTAGCATGGAGCAGTGTTACAGATCATGCGTGGGTCCCTTGTTTGGAGAGAGTTTTTGCCAACTGGAACTTACCTCCTGCTATTTTGCTTTTCCTGCTGTAGAGCTCATGCAGGGACTTCAACCCACCATTAATCCCCACCCAGAAGCCAGGTAGTTGTCAGAGCTGTGGTACAAAAGCAGTTGGGTCTGAAGCAGCCAGAGTCATAGGGCTAGCCACCATTATATGAGTAGGATATGAAACAGAAGCAGCAGCCACTGCAGCTGAGACTATAGCTAATACCAATGAATATGTCTGAGACACACTGGTTGTAGAGGATGGTGGTTGTCTCATAGGAGGTTGGATCAGATTGAGAGGTGGATGCAACACTGTAGTGGACAGTGGGATCTGGAGGGCTTGATATGGACTTCATCATCTGAGGCTAAAAGGTCCCCATGGGCACACTGGTGGCATTGGTGGTGATGGCAAGAATTGGTAAGGATTCCAATGTTGCCAGTCAGGATCATGATGAGGAGAGTCAGGGAATCGAAGAAGCAGGAGATCGGCAATGGTACCAATAATGACCAGACCTTGGAGAATGTGACAAGGAATGGCAGATGTAAAACAAGAGATGCAATGACCTCAAGGAGATGAGGTCCATAAGGGGTGTTGAAATGAATAACTCTGGGAAAGACTTTGGTTTTGGGAACCTGTTGGAGATCAAGAGCAGAAGTGGCCTTTGGCTGGACAGGCCTGGGAGAGTGATCATACTGAGAGTGTTAGAAAGGGATAGAGTCAAATATTTCATCCTCTGAATATGCTGCAACAAATTGGACTTTCTCCAGGGTGGGTGACAAAGCTTTTGAGGTGGAGAAGCATTCCATTTGGCAGGGTGGACCACCGGACCAGACATAGGTGCTGTTCACAATGGAACCATCAATAATAATAATAATAACAAGAAGAAAATTTAGTTACACCCTGCTCCTCTGCTAAAAACAATCGGGGTGGCTTCCAACAATTAAAACATTGTAATAACGACTAAAAGCACCACCCACCCCCATAAAAAGACATTAAACAATATAAAATTAAAACTATCTAACTAAAATCAAAGTAAAAACAAATATACACAAGATTTTTTAAAAAGGCCAGGAGACACAGCTCCTGAGGCCGGGATCTAATCAGGAAAGGCCTGCCAAAAGAGATCCATCTTTAGTGCTTTTTTAAAGCTACTTAAGCTTGTCATCTGATGGATCTCGTTTGGCAGGCCATTCCATAAAATGGGGGTGATTACCGAAAAGGCCCTCTGGGAGATTGCAGACAGCCTAGATTTTTGTGGCTGAAGCAAATTCCTCCCAGAGGACTGCAGTGCGTGGGGAGGATTGTATGGGAGGAAGCGGTTCTGAAGATAAGTTGGACCCAAGCCATTTAGGGCTTTAAAAGTAATAACCAACACCTTATACTGGGCCTGGAAACTGATAAGCAGACAGTGGAGAGATTTCAATACTGGAGTTATATGGACTCTCCGAGATGTTCCCGAGACCACTCTGGCTGCCATATTTTGTAACAACTGAAGTTTCCGGATCAAGCATGAGGGCAGCCCCATGTAGAGCGCATTGCAGAAATCTAGACGAGAGGTTACTGTGCACCACAGTCTCGAGGTCCTTTACTTCCAGGGAATGGCACAGCTTGTGTATCAGCCGAAGCTGATAAAAGGCGCTCCTGACTGTCGCATTCACCTGACTAGTCATCTGAAGCGATGAATCAAGGAGCACCCGCAGACTGCGAACACAGTCCTTAACGGAGAGCGTGACCCCATCCAGGACTGGCAGTTGCAACCCAACTCCTGGTTTCGGGGCTGCTACCGTGAGCACCTCCATTTTGTCCAGATTTCATCTCAAACTGTTTTTCCTCATCCAGCCCATTACTGCTTTAAGACAGTCATTAAGAGGAGAGACGCCATCGGAATTCGAGGCTGATGATCGGGACAAGGAGAAATAAATCTGGGTGTCATCAGCATACTGATAACACCCAGCCCCATAACTCCGAATAATCTCATCCAGCGGCTTCATATAGATATTAAACAGCCTCAGGGACAGGATGGCGCCCTGCGGAATACCACAAGTAAGCTCCTTTCTGCTGGAGCAGCTGTCCCTGAGCAGCACCCTCTGGGACCTGCCCAAGAGGAAGGACTGGAACCACTGGAGCGCAGTGCCTCCAATTCCTAACCCACTCAGGCAATCCAGGAGGATGCCATGATCTATCGTATCGAAAGCTGCTGAGAGGTCTAGAAGCACCAACAGGGACACATTACCCCGGTCGATGCTTAGATGCAGATCATCGGTCAAGGCAACCATGGCAGTCTCAACTCCAAATCCCATCCTGAAGCCAATTTGAAATGGGTCTAGATAATCAGTTTCATCCAAGACCACTTGGAGTTGAAGAGCAACTGCCCTCTCAATCACTTTGCTCAAGAATGGTAACATAGAAACCGGCCTATAGTTGTTCATCTCCAGGAGGTCCAGGGAAGTTTTTTTTCAGGAGCAACCTAACTGCCACTTCCTTTAAACAGGATGGAACACATCCTTCCCTGAGGGATGCACTGATGATGTCCTTAAGGAACACCATCAAGGCACACACACACCCTCGGATGGCCAGCCATGAAGGGCAAGGATCAAGAGGGCAGATCGTCTTCCTCACTCTATCAAGTAGCTTGTCCATGTCCTCGGTACTCACGGATTGAAATTGATCCAGTAAACTTATATCAACGGGGTTGCGGGACACCTCGTCAATTGTTTCTGTTTCTGCCAAAATACTGGCATCTAAGTCGGCTCTTATCCGAGAGATTTTATCTGCAAAACAGTTGTTAAATGAGTCACAGCAGGCCGTTGTTGGGTTAAGCAATGGGTTCTGCGCAGGTATAACCTGCGTCATCTCCCTTACCACCCTAAGCAGCTCTGCTGGGAAGGACTCTGCAGATACAATACGTGCAGAGGAGAAGGATCTCTGCGCTGCATGTATTGCCTCTCGATAGGACTGAAGAAAGTTCCTACGATCATAGAAGGATCATAGAAGGACGATGAGTCCTGTCGGATAAGAGTTGAGTTTTCGGCCAGTTGCGCTCTAGTTGTCCATCCCGCTTCATTTTCCTAAGCTCTGAAGTATACCATGGCTTACGGTTAGGAGAGGGTTGGAAAGGATGTTTGGGAGCGATCGTGTCGATAGCCTTGGTAAGATCGGTGTTCCAAGTATTAACCAAAGCTTTGACAGGGTCGAAGATTGACATTGACATCAAGGTTGACATTGACAATTTCTTTTTTTCCCCCATTATTTATTTATTACTTTTATAGAATTTACATAACATAAATCACATAACACGTCCGTTACAGAAATAAAATAATAATGCTATAAAGAATCATTGTCTGGTGAGTCGCTTATTATTCCAAATATAACAGACCAATCACAAGCAAAATCATTACAGTATTAAACACTCTTTCCTTTTATTCCTTCTTACCTTCCTACGTTTTACTACCTTAAAGATTTTATGTATTCACGATTCCAACTTTCCTTCTCTACTTAGTTATTATTTATGTATTTATTGTGTTTGAAGCATCTCTGCCTGTTTTTTCCAATTCTTTAGTTTGCCCTTCTTGGGGTTGTAATCTTTATTGATTTTCTATCACAGAGCACCATCTTCTCATCATTTCACTTTACATTTGCATTTTACACTTATTGTTATTACAATTATTACACTTAATTGATTATCTTCTTTCAATTCTTTATATTTTGTATTATCTCATTTAACATCCTGAATTAATTCCAATAAATCAAGAAAAGAAAAGAAGAAAAAAAAAAGCCAATACAAATAAAAAAAATTGACTTCCCCTTCCATTGGTTCACAGTTTGATATTACTATACTTCCCTCCCCTTGCTGTCTTACCTTTCATATCCTTCTTTATATTTCTTTTTTTTCCTTTTTTTTTTAAACTGTAAGTCTTTTTCTCTTATTTACTTATGGCAGTTTTTATACTCTGCCTCAACTATTTCCCTTTAATCTCATTATCACGAACTTTTACCAAATTATAAAGGCACATTCCTTCGTCTCTCCTAATTACAATTTCTTTTTCCTCTCTCTTTAGACCCTCTTTCCTATCTACGCTTTGGTTGTCTGTATCTTTACTCTCACTTCTTATTTTTACTTATTTATTTATTTATTTTCCCTTTTCTCCTTTTTTCCTTCTTTTCTATCTCTGTTTTGTCTCTACTACTTATCTCTTTCTTTCCACTCCTGTAGGTATGACCACACAGGGTCCCACGTTTCAATAAATAACTTATCTTCTTTATTCTCTACATGATATGTTAGTTTCTCCATTTCGGCTGTTTCTAATAACTTCTCTATCCATTCTGATTCAGGTGGCGTCTTTTCCTTTCTCCAATGTCGTGCATAAACAATTCTTGCTGCGGTACACATATGCCATAATAACCTTTTTACTTTACCATTTTCATTTACAATGTTAGTATTTTCGTAGATACCTAGCAGGAAAATTTCTGGCTTCATTTCTATTTCCTTTCTCAGGATCCTCTGAGTTCTCACTCTAATCATCTCCCAAAATTTCTTTGCCTTTTTACATCCCCACCATTGGTGAAAGAAAGTTCTTTTTTTTTCTTGACATTTCCAACATTTATTGGATGCCCCCTTTACCATCTTTGCAATTTTTGCCGGGGGGAGATACCATCTCAACATTATTTTTAACACATTTTCTTGCAAATTATAAGATCTTGAGAGTTTTGCTATTCTATACCAAGAAGATTCCCATCCTTCGTATTCAATATTCCTTCCTATATCTATCGCCCAATTTACCATATATTCCTTTATTACTTCTGTTTCCATTTCCATTCTATGTATTAACTTATATATTTTGGACAGCAGATGTGCATTTCCCTTTTCTAAAATTTCTTCAAAGGCTGTTTTTGATAATTCAATTCCATCTTCTGCCATATCTTTCTTAAATCTCTCTTTTATTTGAAGGTATGGAAACCATTGTAGGTTCCTACCTTCTTGCTTCAATTGCTCGTTATCTTTCAGATTAAGATTATCTTTGGTACCATTTATAAATTCTTTATAGGTAATCCAAACCGCTTCACTTCTTAAGCTTCTGATTGATAATGCTTCTCCTGGTGACACACAGCTTGGTAGTTTTACAAACAGGTATTTTCTATATTTAGACCATATTTTATAGAGAGATTTCCGGATAGAATGGTTATTAAACTGTTTTTGGACTTTTACTTTTTGGTACCAAAGGAAAGAATGCCAACCAAAATGGAGTTCATGGCCCTCCAGTAAGAGGAGTCTTGGGTTATCTAATTTGAGCCATGTTTTAATCCACATTAAGCCACCTGCTTCATAATAAAGCCTCAAATCAGGTATACCCATTCCCCCTCTACTTCTTATATCAGTCAGCACTTTAAATCTTATTCTCGGTTTCTTTCCTTGCCGAACTAATTTCACTAAGTCTTTATTACACTCTTTAAACCATTTTGAAGGTATTAGAATTGGAATCATCTGAAACAGGAATAGAATCTTGGGCAAAATACTCATTTTAATCAGGGAAATTCTCCCCATTAGGGACAACTCTTTTTCCAAACCTCCATTTTATTTTTAATTTGCGACCACACCACACCATAGTTGTTTTGGAAGAGTTGTTTGTTTTTGCCTGTGATTGTTATTCCTAAATATTTTACTTTCTCAGCTGACTTGATTCCCCATTTTTTTTCCAACTGGTGTACCTCTTCTCTCTTTAAATTTTTACACAAAAATTTCGTTTTTTCTTTATTGATCTTGAAACCCGCCCATTCTCCAAATTCTTTTATTATTTCCATTATCTTCATTCCATTTTGCAGTGGGTTTTCTAAATACAAAACCACGTCATCTGCAAATGCTTTATATACATATTTTTCTTTTCCAATTCTAATACCTTTAACTAGATCGCTGACTTGAATATCTCTTAAGAGTACTTCCAAAATCAAAATAAATAACAATGGTGAGAGGGGACATCCCTGACGAGTACCTTTCTGGATACTAAAACTGTTTAGTCTTTCTCCATTCACGATTAAATGGGCTTTTTGTTCGTAGTAAATAGCTTTTATCCATGATATAAAATCATCCCCAAATCTCATCAGTTCTAATGTTGTTATTAGAAATCCCCATCTCACCATGTCGAATGCTTTTACAGCGTCTAAGAATACCAGAGCTCCTCCTTTTTCTATATGGAAATCTAAGTATTCAATAATATTCACTGTGAATCTTAGATTATCTCGCATCTGTCTTCCCGGAAGAAAACCCATTTGGTCCTCCCTTATATAATTCGATAATATTTTTTTTAATTTTGAAGCTAATATGGTTGCGAAGATCTTATAATCCTCATTGAGGAGTGAAATTGGGCGAAAGTCCATTGCTGCTGGATACTCTTCTTCAGTTTTTGGAATCAGAACTATATTAGTTTCTTTCCAGCTCTCTGGCAGTTGTTTGGTATCCTTGATTATATTCATTGTTTCTTGTAATGGTCTTGCTAATTGCTCCCTAAAACATTTATAATATTTTGCTGTTAAACCATCTGTTCATTTTTAAATTGTCAATAGCCTCTTCCACCTCTTCTATAGAGATTGGTCTGTTCAACATATTCCTATGTTCTTCCTCTATTTCTGGCAAATTTTTGGATCTTATATATTTTTTTATTCCCTCTTTATCTTCCGATATTTGTAATCTATATAAGTTCTGATAATAGTTATGTAAGATTTTTTGTATTCCTTTTTCATTAACTATATGCCTCGTCCCTTCCATTAATCCATTAATCATACGTTTTTTCTTTTCTTTGCGTATTTTATACGCGAGCCACCTCCCGGGTTTATTCGCATTTTCAAAATAGTTCCTTTTGGCATATTTCAATTTCATCGACATTTCTTCAACTGTTATTAAGGACAATTGGTTTTGTAATACTCTGATCTCCTTAACATATTTTTTATTATCTGGGCTCTTTTTAAGCTTATCTTCCCATTCTCGTATTTTGTTGTTAATATCCTCCATCTTTTTTCTTCTCTGTTTTTTCCACTCACTTATTTTCTTAATAAAAATACGTCTCATTACTGCCTTCGAGGTGTCCCATACCGTTTGCATCTTAACTTCTTTATTAACGTTGTTAATAAAGAATTCTTTAAGTTCTTTTTGACAATATGAGACCACCTTTTCTTGATTCAGTATATAGTCATTTAATTTCCAGTTCCTTAACCCTCCTCTCTTTTCTATTTGAATCCTGACGGCATTATGATCACTAAAGGCTTTGGGTAGAATTTCTGAAGATTTAACCATATGAGTTAACGAACTCGATATCCACACCATGTCTATTCTTGACCAAGAACAGTGCTGGTCAGAATAAAATGTAAAATCTTTTTCTCCAGGGTGTTGCATCCTCCATACATCCTTCAACTGATATTCCTCTATTATTTGGGCACACCCTTTTGAAAGTTTACCTGTAGGTTTCCCATTATTTTGTATTTTTGTAAATTTTCTGTCTAGTTTTGTATTCCCCACTTCATTAAAATCTCCCATGAGGCAGATCTTCTCATAAGAATATTTTCCCAAATGTTCCTTTAAATCCTCATAAAAATTTTTATATTCCTTACCCGGCACATACACTCCAATCAGCAAAACATGTTCTCCATATAGATTCACTTCCACCCCCAGAAATCTACCCTCATCATCACTAAAAAATTTCTTTGGGCAGAGGATAGGTTTTATAATCATCATTACTCCTTTCTTTTTTTCCTTAGCTGACGCACAAAACATTTCTCCCATCTGGGAGAAATTCAGTACCCTTTCATCTTTTTTTTTTATATGAGTTTCTTGGAGACAACTGATTTCTGGATTAATTTTCTTTAACCAATATGCTATTTTCTTCCGTTTAACTGGGGAGTTGAGACCATTAACATTCCAAGAAACGATTGCATACTTCATTATTTTTTATTACTCAAAGCAGCCAATTCGTCAATGCCCAAGTCCAGTATGCTAGTATCCGGGTTAATCCTTTTTTCCTTATACTCTCTTAAACTCTTTTCACTTTTATCCTCACCTACTAGTTGTTTTAACACATCAAACTCCCTTTCTGTGTCTTCCTCTCTTTGATTTCCTATAACCTTCTTTGTTTTTGGTGTAGATTGCCTTTCCTTTCTTAACATTGGTCCAAATTTACTTAGAAAGTCCCTTGCCTTTTCAATAGAATTTATCCGATACCTCTGCTGTTGGTAATTGAAAATTATTCCTTCTAGACGATCCCATCTAAACAATATTTGGTTTTCCTTTAGTTTAGAAACTAAAAAGTCATAATCTTTCCTTTTCTTTAAAATTCTTACCGGAATTTCTCTCATCACTATCAGTTGTTTCCCTTCCACCATAATTTGTGTCTTATTATGTTCTTCAATAATTCTGTCTTTTATTGACTTTTTAGAAAATTGCACCATGTCTTTTGATAGTTTTTTACATCTTGCCAAAGCCGATTGCACCCTATATGCGACATCAATCTCATTCTCCATTATCTCTCCTTCGACTTCCATAAATTCTGCTAGTATATTCACAATTCTCTCTTTTATATTTTCATCTTTATGCTCCTCCAGACCTCTAATCCTTATCCACGACTCCATTTGTTTCTGCTCTAGCAGAGCTAGTTTATCTAATTGTCTTTCCATCTTATCTAGGGATTTGCTTGATTTTTTTTTCAAATCCTGAATTTCTTCTTTATTAATATTTATCTCTTTCTTATTTATTTCCACCTCTTTCTTCACCTCTTCTAGTGATTCTTTCATTTCCCCCACTTGAGATTTTAGTTCAGATATGTCCTGTTTTATTTCTCTCATGAATATTCTCATCTATTCCATAAATTTCCTATGGTAATCTGGGGGTTCGTCAAATGAATCTCGCCTTTGTTGGCTCTGTGTGTCTGTCCCACGAATTTTCCCTGTCCTTAATTTCGACATGTTTATCTCCACTCCACTTCCCTTTCTGTGTTACTTTTACCGTATGTTATTCTCCTTTCCTCTTATATTGTCTCGTGGTCAGCTTCAATATAGTCTACTTGGATAATTTTCCTAATTCATTTATTTACCCCGGTTACGTAATCCCACAAAATTAATCCCCTTAATAGTTATTTTAAAATAGGTATCTGAATTAATTAGTTATGCCACAATTAATTATCCACAGCAAACAGGGCTTCCCTTGGTGCTAACAAAAACATTAATACAAAAAATTTGTACTGAGTTTCTACAATTCATTCAGTACGATTCATGTTCTAGAATCTGCAAGAACCCCTGCTTAATTTCACTATTCCACATTCAATTCATAAATTAATCACTTAAATTCCTAAGTTGACATACATCATCTTTCAATTCATTCGTTAATTAATTCACTATTAATTAATCACTTAAATTCTAAATTGATCCACTTATTCACTAGACTCACTTTTCTTATCCTCTTGTGAATTCGTTCCAAATCAATTCATATATCAGCTTATTGTTCATTTATCACTGTCCAGTCATTATTTTCCACCCTTCTTCTTAGTGTTTACACATACAGCCCATTCCCCATTCAGCAATACATTAACCAATTAAATCAATTTCCCCATTCATTTAATTAATTACTATTCAAGTCTCCAACTAATCTCTCCTCTATTCACTCAATATCACCTTCTAATAATCTACTTGCTATCAATACTTCCTTTCATCTCCATTCCCACCAACTCATTTGTCAACTTATTAATTTTCCTTTTTAAGCGTAGAGTCCACCCTTTAATTCTTTAAACACAACTCCTTAGTTCCCCCCTTCCTTCCAATACTACACCCCACGTACTCCAACCTTCCCCCTTTCCTCCAATCACTTAATACTTTTGTTCTTTCTTGACCTCTTCTTCTTTCCCTTCTCTCCGTTGTCCCTCCTTTATCTTCTCTCTTCACTCCTCTGCCTTCTCCTTCTCTTTCTTCCTTTTGTTACTCTTACTCCCCTTTCCTGTTTTCCTTTCCTCCAGTCTTTTAGAATTGAGGTTTGTTTCTTAATAGTTTCTTAATAGATCTTACTAATTCTTTCTTTTCGCTTATCGTCCCCACCTTCAGTCTTCTTCTCTCCTGCCCAAAATACCAGCAAAGGGTGGGGGAAAGGAGTATTCCTTCACGATATTTTACTTGGGAACGTTGGATGGAGTACTATTAACTCAGTCCCAAAAAGGAGGAGCAGAGAGAAAAGGCAAAGAAGAAGGGGAAACAAACAGTCTCTCGGTGGAGCAACAAGCAGCAATCAGTTCCTCAGCTTACAGGTTCCTCAGACGCTAACAGAGAGTGGGGGAGAGGAGTGTTCCTTCACGTTAGTGTAATTAAGGACACTGCATGGAGCACTGTTTACTCAGTTCCAAAAATAAAGGAGTAGGGAAAAAAGGGAAAGGAGAAGGGGAAACAAACAGTCTCTCAGTGAGGCAACAAACAACACTCAAATCTTCAGCTTACAGATTCCTCAAATGCAGATCTTCCACCCTTCACGAACCTGCTTCTTTCAAGGTAATATTACTGGTCAACCCAACGGAGTTCTTCTGTTTTTCTCACGCCTCCCTTCATTATCCTGTCGTTTTTTCCTTCTTATCTTGTATATTCCCCTTGCCTCTTGAAAGGGGCTTTAGCTTTGTTCGTTTGTTAGCTCTCGAAGAAGCTCGGCGGCTGGGATAAACGGTTGGGCGTTGCCCTATACCGTAGCTCGCTGTGGGGGATGGATTGTATGGCTGTGACTACCCAGCTAAGTCCTCTCTTTCGGCCCTTCCGAGTCTGCCAGAGAGGGAATTGCTTGGGCTAGCCTTTGTCACTTGCCTTTCTAGCCTGTCTCCTTTTCTTGGAGGCAAGACAAACCGCTACGTTGAGAAATTCCAAGCGGTAATCCCCCACGGCGGCAAGCCTCCGTGGAGCTCTGGAGGCTCGTGACTCCCTCGCTCGCGTCCCGAACCGGAAGTCTTTTAGTTTGCTCTTCTTAATTAATCCTTTATTATTTAATCTTTTCTTTGCTGGATCTCAGCCTAATCCAAGTTTCCAATACTTCATCTCTTATAAAAATACTCTGTAATTGCGGCCCATTCTTCATTCACTTCATCTGGATCTCTTTTATTAATTATTCATGTTAACATATCATTGTTTTTCATTTCTAATAACTTATCCATCAATTCTCCTATTGTCGGAGCGTCCCTCAGTTTCCACTTAGCTGCTATTTTAAGTCTAGCTGCAGCAATTATATATAATAGCACCCTCCAATATTTCTTTTCATATTGGGATTCCAGAACTGATGTTATATTTAACAAATATAGTTTAGGATCCATACTAAAAGTAAAACCCAACATCTTTTGTGTTACTTTATGTACACTTTCCCAAAATTTCCTTATAATTGTGCACCCCCACCACATATGATGTAGAGAGCCAATTTCTTTGTTGCATCTCCAACACCTCTTATCCTCCAGCTTATATATCTTACTCAACCTTGCGGGTGTGAGATATCATCTACTAGCTATCTTGAGGTAGTTTCCCTTCAGATCTTGTGAAACTGTTTGTTTTTGACCTGGCAGTTTCCCACTCTTCTAAACTAATTGGCTCTCCAATATCTCTAGCCCATCTGATCATTGTGTCTTTTACCATCTCCTTTTCTAATTCTCTTTCCAAGAGGATCATAGAATCATAGAATCATAGAATTGCAGAGTTGGAAGAGACCACGAGGGCCATCCAGTCCAACCCCCCTGCCACGCAGGAAATCACAATCAAAGCATCCCCGACAGATGGCCATCCAGCCTCTGTTTAAAGACCTCCAAGGAAGGAGACCACACCACGCTCCGAGGGAGTGTGTTCCACTGCCGAACAGTTCTTACTGTCAAAAAGTTCCTCCTCATGTTGAGGTGGAATCTCTGTTCCTGGAGCTTGCACCCATTGCTCCGTGTTCCAGTCTCTGGAGCAGCAGAAAACAAGCCTGCTCCATCCTCAGCGTGACATCCCTTCAAATACTTAAACAGGGCTATCATATCGCCTCTAAACCGCCTTTTTTCCAGGCTAAACATACCCAGCTCCCTAAGTCTCTCCTCATAAGGCATCGTTTCCAGACCTTTCACCATTTTAGTTGCCCTTCTCTGGACACGCTCCAATTTGTCAATATCCTTTCTGAATTGTGGTGCCCAGAACTGGACACAGTATTCTAAGTGAGGTCTGACCAAGGCAGAATAGAGTGGCACTATTACTTCCCTTGATCTAGACACTATACTTCTATTGATACAGCCCAAAATTGCATTGGCCTTTTTAGCTGCCGCATCACACTGTTGGCTCATGTTCAACTTGTGGTCTACTAGGACTCCTAGATCCCTTTCGCACGTAGTCTCATTCAGCCAGGTCCTCCTATCCTATATTTATGCATTTCATTTTTCCGCCCTAAATGCAGTACTTTACATTTCTCCGTATTGAATTTCATTTTGTTAGCTTTGGCCCAGCTCTCCAGTCTATCCAGGTCATTCTGAATTTTGATCCTGTCCTCTAGGGTATTAGCTACTCCTCCCAATTTGGTGTCATCTGCAAATTTGATAAGTATGCCCCTAATTCCCTCATCTAAGTCATTGATAAAGATGTTGAATAGCACTGGGCCCAGGACAGAACCCTGTGGCACCCCACTGGTCACATCTTTCCAAGACGAAGAGGAGCCACTGCTGAGCACCCTTTGGGTTCGGCCGGTCAACCAATTACAAATCCATTGAACAGTTAACTTGTCTAGCCCACATTCTACAAGCTTGTTTGCAAGAATGTCATGGGGAACCTTGTCAAAGGCCTTACTGAAATCAAGGTATGCAATGTCCACAGCATTCCCTTCATCTACCAAGCTGGTAACTTTATCAAAAAAAGAGATCAGATTAGTCTGGCATGACTTGTTTCTCTGAAACCCATGTTGACTTTTTGTGATTATGGCATTGCCTTCTAAATGTTCACAGACTCTCTGTTTAATGATCTGTTCTAGAATCTTCCCTGGTATTGATGTCAGACTAACTGGACGATAGTTGTTGGGATCCTTTTTTCCCCTTTTTGAAGATGGGAACAACGTTCGCCCTCCTCCAGTCTGCTGGGACTTCTCCTGTTCTCCAGGAGTTCTCAAATATTATTGCCAATGGCTCTGAGATTATATTTGCCAGCTCTTTTAATACTCTTGGATGTAGTTCATCTGGTCCTGGAGATTTAAATTCATTTAGATTAAGAAGGTATTCCTGTACTACCTCTTCGCTTATTTTGAGCTGGATTTCCCCTATGGTGTCCTCTGTTCCATTCTCCTCAGGTTGGTCCCCCTTTTCCTTTTCTGAAAACACTGAGGCAAAGAAGGTGTTGAGTAATTCTGCCTTTTGTCTGTCCCCCGTTAGCATTTTGCCATCTTCTCCACATAGTGGCCCTATCATTTCCTTCTTCCTCCTTTTGCTGCGGACATACCCAAAAAAACCCTTTTTATTGTTCTTAAGCTCCCTAGCAAGCCTGAGCTCATTCTGCGCTTTAGCTTTTCTGACTTTACTCCTACACATGTTCGCTATCTGTTTGAATTCTTCTTTGGTGATTTCCCCCCTTTTCCATTTCCTATACATGTTCCGTTTAAAACTTAGCTCCATTGAAAGTTCTTTAGTCATCCATCCTGGTTTCTTGAGACACCTCCCATTTTTCTTCCTCAATGGTACTGTTTGAAATTGTGCCTTCAGTATCTCCCTTTTGAGAAAGTCCCATCCGTCTTGAGGTCTCTTCTCTTTTAGTATTCTTGACCATGGGATCATCCCCAGTATTTCCCTGAGTTTACTGAAATCAGCTCTCCTAAAGTCAAGAATGCGTGTCTGACTATGCCTGGCTTCTCCTTTCCATTGTATAACAAACTCCAGGAGAACATGATCACTCTCACCTAAGGATCCCACCACTTGCACCCCATTAACCAGGTCGTCTCTGTTGGTTAGGATCAGTTCTAAAATAGCTGACCCCCTTGTTGCCTCTTCCACCTTTTGGACCATGAAATTGTCTTCCAGGCATGTAAGGAATTTGCTAGACCTTGTAGTTTTGGTTGAGTTAGATTGCCAGCAAATATCAGGATAGTTGAAGTCACCCATCACTACTACATCTCTCCTTTCAGCATGTATGTTCATCTGTTCTAGAAAGGCAACATCCAATTCCTCCGTCTGATTTGGGGGTCTGTAGTAGAGTCCCACAATAACATCCCTGTTGTTTCCCTCCCCTTTAATTTTTATCCAGATGCTCTCCACCTGGCTTCCAGTATTGATGTCGTGGATCACTTCACTGGTGTAAATATCCCTGACATATAATGCTATTCCTCCTCCTTTCCTGTTTGGCCTGTTTCTCTTGTAAAGGTTATACCCCTCTATTCCTACATTCCAATCATGAGACTCATCCCACCAGGTTTCAGTAACGCCTATTATATCATATTTGTTTTGTAGTGCAAGGAGTTCAAGTTCATCTTGCTTATTTCCCATGCTCTGTGCATTAGTGTAGAGACATCTGAGACCATGTGTTTCCTTTACCTGCTCCCTGTGCAAGTTTTTTTGCCTCCCACTGTTGGGTCCTTGCGCTGTTTGCCTTGTTCCCTCTATGACAGTTTGACTATTTTCTCCAGCCCTTTTGCCTTCCAGAATACTGTCTCCCTCCCCCATTTGACTCAGTTTAAAGCCCTCCTGATCAAATTCTTGAGACTGTTGGCAAAAATGTTTCTTCCAACTGTTGTAAGATGTACCCCATCTCTTGCCAGAAGTCCCCCCGCATGGAAGCGCAGTCCATGATCCAAGAATCCAATTTGTTCTCGGCGACACCATCTACGGAGCCAGTTGTTTACGTCAGCTATTTTCCTCTCCCTTCTTGGACCATGCCCTTCAACTGGCAGAAGAGACGAGATGACCACCTGTGCATTCATTTCTTTCAGCTTCCTCCCCAGGGCCTCATAATCTCTTCTGATCTTGGGAAAGCTGTGCCTTGCAGTATCATTGGTTCCCACATGGACCAAAAGGAAGGGGTAATGATCCGTAGGCTTGACGAGTCTTGTCAGCCTCTCGGTCACATCACCGATCTTTGCCCCAGGGAGATAACACACCTCCCGAGTCATCTTGTCAGGCCCACATACCACTGCTTCTGTACCCCTCAGCAAGGAGTCCCCCACCTTGGATCTTATACAATTTAGTGATTTTTCTTTCATCTTTTTCCCAGAAAACTTTATTTTGTTCCATTCTTTCTCAAATCCGTAGATCATTTTATCCATTTTAAATCTCTCCCTTATTTGCAGATATTTAAACCACTGTATCTTAATCCCTTGATCTTGTAATTTCTCTTTCTTTTTCAAAACATACTCCTCTCCGTTTTCCCATTTTATCAGTTCTTTATATCTAATCCTGTCATCTTCCGTAGTCCATCTGATTTGTACTGCTTCTACAGGGGATAACCAGGTAGGAGTACCTTTGTAAAATTTTTGCTTTATATTTTGCCATATCTTTAACAATGGTCCTCTAAAAGTATGGTTCTCGAATTCTCTATTTTTGCCTTATCGTACCATAAGTACGCATGAATGCCAAATCTAAGATTATTACATTCCAAATTTAGGAGTCTGATATTGTCCAGTTTCACCCACTCACTCAACCATTTTAGCCCACAGGCTATATAATATAATTTAAAGTCAGGGAGAGCAGTACCACCTCTATCTCTACTATCTATTAAAGTTGTCCACTTTATTCTGCGCTTTCGCCCATTCCATATAAAATCCTTTAAATCCGTTGCCCATTCTCTGAAAGCTTTCTCATTGTTTATTATAACGAGGTTTTGAAATAAGAATATCAGACGTGGTAATATATTCATTTTGACTGTAGCAATTTTTCCTAACAGAGATAAGTTCAGTTTGTTCCATCTTTTTATATCTTCTTTCACTTGTTTCCATGTTCTTTTATAATTAATCTCAAATAGTTCTCTGTTTCTTTTGCTAATCCAAATTCCCAAATATTTTGCTTTATTCTCGATTCTACATCCCAAGATGGTTTGTAATTGCTTTATTTTAACTTTTGTTAAATTCGCTGTTATTATCACTGTTTTTTCTTTGTTGATTCTGAAGCCAGCTAACTTCCCGTACTTCTTTATACTTTCTAACAGTTTCTCCATATTACTTATGGGTTCTTCAAGTATTAGCAGCAGGTCATCAGCGTATGCAAGTACTTTGTATTCTTGACCTCTAAGTTTCAGGCCCGGTATTGTCTTGTTGTTCCTAATTTGATTATTAAGGATCTCTATTGAAGTTATAAATAACAGGGGTGACAGAGGGCATCCTTGTCTTGTGCCTTTTTGAATAGTTATTTCCTGTGATCTTTCCCCATTCACTACTATATGTGCTTTCTGATTTTGATATATTCGTTCAATGTATTGATAGAATCCATTTCCCGCATCGATCAGTTCCAACACTTTCATCATAAAAGGCCATCTAAGATTGTCAAAGGCCTTCTCGGCATCTGCGAATATCAGGGCTGCTTTTTTCGCATTTTTTTCGTAGTATTCCATTATATTAAGCGCCATTCTTATATTGTTTATTAATGTTCTGCCTGGAAGAAAGCCATTCTGATCAGGGTGTATAAATTCCATTAATACTGTTTTAAGTCTATTAGCTAGGATGGTAGCATAGATCTTATAATCCGTATTCAATAATGATATTGGTCGGTAATTCTTGACTTCCGTCATATCCTTCCCTTCTTTTGGTATTAAGACGACTTCTGCCTGTGTCCAAGATTCTGGAATCCCCTCCTCCTTTATCTTATTAAATACTATATGCATATAATCCAGGATATCTTCCTCAAATATTTTGTAATATTCAACTATGAAGCCATCCGGCCCTGGGGATTTTCCTGTTTTTAGTTGCTTTATTGCTGTAGATATTTCCTGTTTAGCTAATTTGGTTTTTTGCTCTAATAATAATCTTCCAATTTTGCTATTAATTATATATTCTTCCATTTCTTTCTCATTTATGAATTTATGATTTCAGGACATTGACAATTTCAAAGTGCCTGCAATTGGCGCGGACGGAGTCAGCATGGCTACTGAAGTCTGAGAAGAAGAGATAGTCCAGCCTGAAGAGTTGTCTCCATCTCAGAGACCTTGAAGTGGCAATGCTGATTCTTCAGAACCTGTTTCAAAAAGACTCAACAATGCTTTCAGGAGTCTACTGTGTAGTTCTCTTCCAAGCAAAACAAACAGTGAGAATGTTCATCCATTTGGGGAATTTTAGCACCCCCCCATCATCATCATCATCATCATCGTTATTTTTTGTTACCCACCTCTCCGCATGGATTGAGGCGGGGAAAACAGGTTTATACAGAACAAATAATATCAATTAAAATACATATCAGTTAAAAGTACATAAACCCATTAAAACACATCATATCAATTTAAAAGACAAATAAAACTAATCCATATTAAAACATTTTAAAATTCGTAGTTTAAAAATCATCTGGATAGGCCTGCCAGAAAAGACTGGTCTTTAATGCTATTTTAAATTCAAACAATACGCACTTCTTAAAGATGGACTTAGAAGCCATAAATAAAAAGGATTAGTGCTATGGGTGTGAGAGGCCAATGAATGGCAAAGAATAAAAAAAATTAAAATAATATAAGAAAAAGATACTGGAGATTAAGCAGCAAAGGAAATAGAGAAGAGAAAAAATAAATGGCGATAACTGAAGGAAAAAGGATTGCTTAATTCAATACTCTTGGAAGAGAGAAGTCCCAATGTATTGCTGCAGCTGTGGAAGAAGAAAAGGATCAGAGGAAAAACAAACATACTGACACATGTGTGCTGGCAAGGAGGGCCAGGGCTACCACCAAAATGCTCTCTTTAGCTTTGGAAGTTTTTGATTATGCTCTGCACAGGTGCAGAACAGTCTATAAGACTCACAGAGACCACAAAGAGCTACCATCGTTTTCACTGCACCTGAGATGACTCAGAAGCAGCACCTAGTGAAAAAATGTTGGAGCAAGATTGCTGACTGAAGTATTGTATAGACAACATATAACTCCAGTCTAAAAGCAGCTGCACTGACTGCAAACTAATTCAATCTTCTAAACTGTTTGAACACATTAAATTCTTTAATATGTTTTATAACTGGAAATGATTTACATTATTTTACTTATTTGCTGCCTGAGATCCCATAATACAGGGCAGCATACAAATATTCAAATACATAAACAAATAAAGTAAAACATGCACAAATGTAACATTTCCTTTTCCTCTTACTAGTTGATGTAGTTAAGGCAATCCAGCAATGGGCAGTGAGAACCTCTGCAGTAAAACTCCCTATCCACATATGAAAGGAGAGGACTGCAAGGAGCCAACAGAAAGGCTCTTTGGGTTGTTTTTCCTAATGTTTGACAGTTAAGAGCCTATACAGTTGCCCCTCCACATTCGCGGCTTTCACACTTGCGGTTTTGATTATTCGCGGTTTAGCCCCGAGCCCCTATGGGAAGGCTGGCGAGAGGTGGGGCAACCTCCTGCCTGCGCCTTCCCCGGCCTTCCAGAGGTGGCTCTGGGGCTTCAAAGCTCCGGAGCCCGCTCAGGAAGGCCAGGGGGGGCAGCCAGCCGCCCTCCCTCCCGCTGCCTTCCCCAGCCTTCCTGAGGGGCCTCCAGGGCTTCTAAGCCCCGGAATCCACTCAAGAATGCCGGGGAGAGGCAGGGCAGCCACCTGCTCAGCTGTCCGCTGCCTTTCCCAGCCTTCCTAAGTGGGCTCCGGGGCTTCAAAGCCCCGGAGTCTGCTCAGGAATGCCGGGGAGAGGCAGGGCAGCCTCGCTCCGCCCGCTGCCTTCCCCGGCCTTCCTAAGCGGGCTCTGGGGCTTCAAAGCCCCAGAGTCCCCTCAGGAAGGCCGGGGAGAGGCAGGGCAGCCTCCCTCCCTCCCTCCCACTGCCCTTCCTAAGTGGGTTGTGGAGCGTCTAAGCACCGGCCCCCTCAGGAAGGCTGGGCAGAGGCTGGGTAGCCTCCCTCCTGCCCCCCGCTGCCCTCCCCAGCCTTCCTAAGCGGGCTCCGGTGCTTCAAAGCCCCGGAGTCCACTCAGGAAGACTGGGGAGAGGCAGGGCAGCCTCCCGCCCACCCGCTGCCTTCCCTGGCCTTCCTAAGGTGGCTCTGGGGCTTCTAAGGCCTGGAGTCCCCTCAGGAAGGCCACAGAGAGGCCAGCCAGGCTGGTCAGTCACCCTCCCACCGCCTCCCTCCTGCTGGGGGAGGGGGTCGCAGGAGCAGCATTTTTTATTTGTGGTTTTTCCACATTTGCGGGGGTCTCAAGACCCTAACCCCCGCGAATGTGGAGGGACAACTGTATTAGTTCTTTGGGGTATAAAAGGTACTTCTGTAGTTTGGGTGTCTAACTTTTATTTCACCAAATCACAACAGTTAATTTTAATGGCTATTTTTATTACATTTTACACTCAAATTGTTGTTCATAAATCAGCGATACCTTTACTGGCCAACCAAAATGCACAAAACACATCATGTAAGCTTTCGAAACTCCATCGTCTTCATCAGGAAAAAGATGCTTAAAAAATCATACAGAAGATTCCATTAGCATTTAAATTTTACTGTCCTTTGTCTCAGTCTACACATGGGTACAAAAAAGGGAAGGGACCTCTGTCTGAATTGAGATCCCTCCAGACCAACTGAACAACAGAAACAATATCTGATACAAAATGTAGGTCTGCGACTCTAACAGTGTTACTTCTCCTAAATGATTTTTTAAAACATCTTTTGACTAATGAAGAAGCCAGTGGAGCTTTGAAAGCTTGCATAGTTTTGTGCATTTTGTTTGGCCAATAAAGGTATGGCTCTTTTGTCAATTTTGTATTTTGTTTTATTTTGCTGTATGGCCAACATGGCTACTACTGAATATGTTTACTCAAATTGTTGTTGAATCTCAACTGGAATTAAAATCCTACAGTACAGTCATCCCTCCACATTCGTGGGGGTTAGGGGTGCAAGACCCCTGCAAATGTGAAAAAAGGTGAATAAAAATAGGCCTCACCATCGCCCGCCACCCCCCACCCTTCCCAAAGCAGCAATGGGGCTTTTCAAGCCTTGCCACCACTTTTTGCCACCCCCACCCCACCCTTCCCAAAGCGGCAATGGTGCTTTTCAAGACTCGCCACCTCTTTTCGCTACCCCACCACCCTTCCTAAAGCAGTGATAGGGCTTTTCAAGCCTCATTGCTGCTTTTCACCACCCCCACCCCATTCTTCCCAATGTGGCAACACGGCTTTTCAAGCTTCGCTGCCACTTTTCGTCACCCCCTGCCCTTCCCAAAGCAGCGATGGGGCTTTTCAAGCCTCGCTGCAGCTTTTTGCCACCCTCCACCCTGCGCTTCTCAAAGCAGCAATGGGGCTTTTCAAGCCTCGCTGCCACTTTACGCCACCCTCCGCCCTTCCCAAAGTGGCGACGGGGCTTTTCAAGCCTCACTGCCACTTTTCGCCACACTCCCACCCTTCCCAAATTGGTGATGGAGATTTTCAAGTCTCACCGCCTCTTTTCGCCACCCCCGCCCTTCCCAAAGCAGTGACGGGACTTTCCAAGCCTCATCACTGCTTTTTGGCCATGCTCCTGCCCTTCCCAAAGTGGCAACAGAGCTTTTCAAGCCTTGCTGCTGCTTTTCGCCACCCCCCACCCTTTCCAAAGTGGCAATGGGGCTTTTCAAGCCTCGCCGCCACTTTTTGCCACCCCCGCCCTTCCCAAAGCGGCAACAGGGCTTTTCAAGCCTCATCACTGCTTTTTGGCCACCAACCCCCTGGAGCCAAGCCCCAGGAGAGTGGTTTGCCTGAACTCCCCACTCTCCCAGGGCTTGGCTCTCCACCCCGAATGGACCAAGCCCCAGGAGAGTGGGGAGTTGGGTGTGCAGTTTGCTTGGGGAGCGCTCCATTTAAATTGCCTCCCCTCCCTTGTGTGCAAGGCAGAGAAGCTGATTTAAAAGGGGCACTTGCTGAGCAAGCCACAAATAGGCAGAACTGCGAAAGTGAAAGCCGCGAATGTGGAGGGGCAACTGTATTTCTAATCCAAAATTATTATGTTATTATTCTTTTTAATGGCAGCAATTTATGTTTTAGTGTTTTGTAGTAATATTTTGTCTAAAGTAATTTTTTATCAGTCAAGACAAATGTTTACCAAACACATGCAACCCTGAAATATATTGGGATGTACTGTACTGTACATTACTCTCAACATTTACAAACAAACGAATACATCAGAATTCACTTACCCTGAAATCTGACTTCTGATAGGTGTAGGCATAGGTATTTGGTTTGTGGAAAACATACAGTTTCCTAAGAAAAGTGAACATAATTATTTTAGCATTAATTATATCGTAGTCTATCCCCTGTGCTGTATCAAGTAATGCTGAAAGATAAGAATGATGAAACTGACATTAACTCACCTGAACATTAGATTATCATTTTTGTTATTGCTAGTGATAATAGTGATAGCAATCGTACTGCATTTCCAAAGGACGCTAGCTTATGTATTTCAAAACATGTGAACAATCTGTCTCCACTAATAATGATTGATAGCAATTAGATTTCATCCACTAGTAACTAATGAAAGCAATTGATTGCTTTGTTTCAATTCAAAATTTCAAGTGCTAGCAACAGTATTTTTTATCTTATTTGAATTGGTAGCATTTTCCCCTTCAATGAAGCCATAGTATTTAACAATAAATGTATGGAGCAAAAAGAAAAATCATAGTAATTGTTCTTCATGCAGAGCATGCTGCACGTTTTTGTTTCTGCTGACTATATTAGGAACAATGTTACCTAGTTTCCAAATCATTTGCACTCCAGGCTAGTCAAACCAATACTTTTGTCACCATCAGCTCCTACAGCCAAGAATTAGGCACTGACTGGAAAGAGGACCAATCTTCATAACTTCTGGACTTGTGTTTGGCTGCTTAACTTCTGTGTGGGTTGAGATAGAACTACTGTGTCCAGTCTGGGCACCACAATTCAAAAAGGATATTGACAAATTGGAGCGTGTCCAGAGGAGGGAGACTAAAATGGTGAAAGGTGAACTTTCTGACAGTAAGAGCTGTTCGGCAGTGGAACATACTCCCTTGGACCGTGGTAGGGTCTCCTTGGAGGTCTTTAAACAGAGGCGGGATGGCCATCTGTCAGGGATGCTTTGATCATGATTTCCTGCATGGCAGGGGATTGGACTGGATGGCCTTTGTGGTCTCTTCCAACTCTAATATTCTTTGATTCTATGATTCTACTATGATTTACCTTTGCTGGTTACATGAAAAAGCAGCTTAGCATATCACAGTAAATGCTCAAAAAGTAAGTTGAGTTGCATCCATGAAAAAAAATATTTTGTGATTCTGTTATCATGTTCAGCCTAAATTCAGCATTATAAACATTAACAGAAAAACAGACAGAAAAATACAGTCATCTGCTCATGATGGACAAACTGCAACAATGACTATGGGCTCATCTACATGAGCCAGGATACACCGGCTCCCTGCCAGTGTATCTTGGCCACAGATCAAGACAGTTCCTCCCCTGTTACCTCTACAAAATGGGCTGGAGTCCAGATGAGCATGATGGCTTATTGCTGCAGCTGCCACCACCATCTCCCTTGCTCTCCCAGAAGCAAGGAAGCCAGTCCGCAACATGTGACCAAAACCCCCTGCATGTGACTAGCCTTGGTCATATGCTGCAGGACTCCTGCCTGGATCCGGAAGAGCAAGGCAGACTGGCTACTGCAGCAGAGCAGCTACTGGCCGGCCGGCCTGAACAGGTTCCTGCGGACACGTGAGGCCCAATCTTCTTTTTGCCAGTGGGACCAGATTAAAGCAGATATTCTTTTACAACATTTTATCGGGCCCTACCCCGTGTTCCCACATCTTAACCCCATATTTGCCCTGAGGGTGGTGAGGACTGCCCAGGAGCAGAATGAAGCAAAGGCCCAGTGTCATCAGGACCACAAGGCTCTAAGATAGGGGAAAGACAGGGTATATTGTCCATGTAGACAAGCTCCATGTCATGCAGCATTGGCTGTACACAATGCATTTATTTCACTTCACTGAAACTGTGCTTCCATCATTTGTCATCATTTGCTTGGCCTGAAATATTAAATCTCTCACTGCCTGGTAAAGGACTGCTTAAAATACCTGGAAGATTTTCAGAAGTGTGACAAGAACTTTTTCTATTTAGACTGTTTTATCACTCCCTTTTTACAAAAGGCTCAAGGTTATTACTCAGCCCATACTGCAAAATCCTCAGACCACTGACTCACTCCAACTGTCTCCTCTTCCACTGGTCTTAGGAAGAAAGTTGCACTGGTCCAACAGTTGTGACATAAGCACACAACTGTTGCCTTAGTGCTTAGGCATGAAGACCTTGTTAGGAATACAATTTCTTTGCCTTTCTGATTTCCACGCCTTTCCTTCTAGCTAAATGTCCTTCCTCTGCCATTGTATTCCTTTTATCCCATGTCTTTGACTTCATTTCACTCACTTTTTTGACTTTACCCTAATTCCATGTTGGTTTGTGGTAGCGATGGAAAGAATATTTGCCATTATTCATTTCTTGGCTGAAAAATGGTTTCCCCAACACTCAGAAAACCCAATGATGAAGAATAATGCAATGGTGAGAATTTTGCACAGTTTTTGCATCTTGTGCACAAATATGGGCAACTGTTTCAGAAAATTACTCAGCACAGAAATAAATATGGTTTTTGCATGAGTTTTGTGCAAAAAGCACTTTTTCTAGGTAGCCATGTGTGCGTGTGTGTTTTGTTTTTTTGTTTTTTGTGGAAGATTGCTGTTTTCTATCCAATTCCTCCAGCAATTTTGCACAATTACAACTTTTAAATATCAAACAAAATGAACTACACTGGGAATATCATTTGTTTATTTTAAAAAATTATGTTAGGTGTTTCTAGTTGAAGCTTATATTATGCAATTATCCCACTTCCTTTATGAAATTCCATGGGGTAGTGAAAATCATGCCATCTTTAGTTTGTAACTTTCCATGTATTTCCACCACTGCATTCATCTTACCAGGGGAAAAATATCAGTTAAAGACAGAAAGAATAACTGTGTAATTGCCTTTGGTTGGTCATAGCCCTCTGTATAGAAAATCCCTTAATTTAAGAAAGAAACTCCTAGACATGGCTCTTATACTCTTAATGCAAAGGCATAAAGCAAGAAGTCAGCAGAAAACACTATTATGGGTTTATAGGAAAATCTGATATATTATCCAACCACGTCGCTGGTATGTAAAGTATGCAATGAAAATACTTTTTACATGGCAATGGTTTGGTTGGATTCAGATGAGGCAAGTCACACAAGTCACACTGAAATAAATGAGATTTAAGTTAGTCATAACTAATATTTTACACTGCTTGCAACATGGGATCTATGTGGAATTAACTCCCACAAACAAAGCTATTGTTTTTAGTATAGTGTGGCAGGGCATAATTTTTCCAGAAATATTGTTCCAACAACAATATTGTTCTTACTGAAAACAAGCACAGAAATCTTCATAGTCCATCCATATTTCCTTGGAAATTGGGTTCTTTTCTGCCTCAATTTCTTCCAGAGTTTTGCTTACTATTTGGCTGTTGTAAGCAGTTTCTGTTGATTCAGGTAACGGAGCTGCTTCACTACTCATTTTTTCGGTTGATTCACCTGCATAGAAAAAAAGTGAAGATTTCCTCAACAGTATTCTGAGGAGCATTTAGAGATAATACTGTACTGTTGAATTTGTAAATCACGGAACAGTTCCTCTTAATAACCTCGCTGATTGCTGTAAAACTTAGTGGTCAGTTACATGGCAGAATTAAGTGCGGAAAATGCTGGCTTACCTTCCTTTTGCTCCAGTGCCCCTTTGGTTGATGCAATAAGTTACAGTCTTTGTAGTCCACACAGCCAGGGGTGGGAGCATGGCCTATGGGGTGCAGGGCAGTACGGGCTACAGTGGCAGAGAGATGGTCCTGTGGGACTGACAGTCCCTTAGGCCCATCCCTCCACCCCCACAGCTGGCAAATGGGGAAGGGGGAGCATGGAGGAACAGGCTGCAGTGGTAGAGAGATGGGCCTATGGGACTGATAGTCCCGTGGATCCATCCCTCCCCCTCCACAGCTGATGAACGGGGAAGGCGGGTGCAGGGAGGAACAGGCTGCAGCAGTGGAGAGATGGGCCTATGGGACTGACAGTCCTGAAGGCCCATCCCTTTGTCCCTGCAGCCAGCGAATGGGGGAGGGGGTGCAGGGAGGATCAGCCTGCAGCGACAGAGAAATGGGCCTCCAGGACTGACAATCCCACAGGTCCATCTCTCCGCCACCTCAGCTGGCGAATGGAGAAGGTAGATGCAGGGAGGAACAGGCTGCAGCAGCAGAGAGATGGGCCTCCAGGACTGACAGTCTCATAGGTCCATCTCTCCATCAGCTCAGCTGGCAATCGGGGATGGGGCAGGCACAGGGTGTTATGGGCAGCAGTGGCAAAGAGATGGGCCTCTGGGACTGCAACAGTCATGGAGGCCCATCTCTTTACCACCATAGTCTGCAACAAGGGATGGGGAGAGTGCTACGGTTACCTGATCTGTCATTTAAAAAAATGCCACATTCAGTAATTTTCAGTAGGAGAGCTGATTTCAATAAACTCAGGGAAATACTGGGGATGATCCCATGGTCAGGAATACTAAAAGAGAAGAGACCTCAAGACGGATGGGACTTTCTCAAAAGGGAGATACTGAAGGCACAATTTCAAACAGTACCATTGAGGAAGAAAAATGGGAGGTGTCTCAAGAAACCAGGATGGATGACTAAAGAACTTTCAATGGAGCTAAGTTTTAAATGGAACATGTATAGGAAATGGAAAAGGGGGGAAATCACCAAAGAAGAATTCAAACAGATAGCGAACACGTGTAGGAGTAAAGTCAGAAAAGCTAAAGCGCAGAATGAGCTCAGGCTTGCTAGGGAGGTTAAGAATAATAAAAAGGGTTTTTTTGGGTATGTCCGCAGCAAAAGGAGGAAGAAGGAAATGACAGGGCCGCTACGTGGAGAAGATGGCAAAATGCTAACAGGGGACAGAGAAAAGGCAGAATTACTCAACACCTTCTTTGCCTCAGTGTTTTCAGAAAAGGAAAAGGAGGACCAACCTGAGGAGAATGGAACAGAGGACACAATAGGGGAAATCCAGCTCAAAATAAGTAAAGAGGTAGTACAGGAATACCTTCTTAATCTAAATGAATTTAAATCTCCAGGACCAGATGAACTACATCCAAGAGTATTAAAAGAGCTGGCAAATATAATCTCAGAGCCATTGGCAATAATATTTGAGAACTCCTGGAGAACAGGAGAAGTCCCAGCAGACTGGAGGAGGGCAAACGTTGTTCCCATCTTCAAAAAGGGGAAAAAAGAGGATCCCAACAATTATCGTCCAGTTAGTCTGACATCAATACCAGGGAAGATTCTAGAGCAGATCATTAAACAGAGAGTCTGTGAACATTTAGAAAGCAATGCCATAATCACAAAAAGTCAACATGGGTTTCAGAGAAACAAGTCATGCCAGACTAATCTGATCTCTTTTTTTGATAAAGTTACCAGCTTGGTAGATGAAGGGAATGCTGTGGACATTGCATACCTTGATTTCAGTAAGGCCTTTGACAAGGTTCCCCATGACATTCTTGCAAACAAGCTTGTAAAATGTGGGCTAGACAAGTTAACTGTTCAATGGATTTGTAATTGGTTGACTGGCCAAACCCAAAGGGTGCTCAGCAGTGGCTCCTCTTCATCTTGGAAAGATGTGACCAGTGGGGTGCCACAGGGTTCTGTCCTGGGCCCAGTGCTATTCAACATCTTTATCAATGACTTAAATGAGGGAATTAGGGGCATACTTATCAAATTTGCAGATGACACCAAATTGGGAGGAATAGCTAATACCCTAGAGGACAGGATCAAAATTCAGAATGACCTGGATAGACTGGAGAGCTGGGCCAAAGCTAACAAAATGAAATTCAATACGGAGAAATGTAAAGTACTGCATTTAGGGCAGAAAAATGAAATGCATAAATATAGGATGGGAGAGACCTGGCTGAATGAGACTACGTGCGAAAGGGATCTAGGAGTCCTAGTAGACCACAAGTTGAACATGAGCCAACAGTGTGATGCGGCAGCTAAAAAGGGCAATGCGATTTTGGGCTGTATCAATAGAAGTATAGTGTCTAGAACAAGGGAAGTAATAGTGCCACTCTATTCTGTGTCCAGTTCTGGGCACCACAATTCAAAAAGGATATTGACAAATTGGAGCGTGTCCAGAGAAGGGCAACTACAATGGTGAAAGGTCTGGAAACGATGCCTTATGAGGAGATACTTAGGGAGCTGGGTATGTTTAGCCTGGAAAAAAGACGGTTAAGAGGCGATATGATAGCCCTGTTTAAGTATTTGAGGGGATGTCACGCTGAGGATGGAGCAGGCTTGTTTTCTGCTGCTCCAGAGACTGGAACACGGAGCAATGGGTGCAAACTCCAGGAACAGAGATTCCACCTCAACATGAGGAGGAACTTTTTGACAGTAAGAGCTGTTCGGCAGTGGAACACACTCCCTCGGAGCATGGTGTGGTCTCCTTCCTTGGAGGTCTTTAAACAGAGGCTGGATTGCCATCTGTCGGGGATGCTTTGATCAAGATTTCCTGCATGGCAGGGAGTTGGACTGGATGGCCCTCGTGGTCTCTTCCAACTCTGCAATTCTATGATTCTATGATTCTATGAGTACTGCAAAGCATCTCTTGCAAGTCCACCCCCTCTAAGGTCCAACCAATCACAGCTCAGCTCTGCTGTGAGCCCCTGTTTCGAGAAGATTGCTGGTAGATCACACAGCCAATATTACGGAATTTTACGGAACTTTTAAAAAAAGTCAGGAAAAATAGCGAAAGCTTATATTGTGCATCTCGCAGGTTTTTTGGTCCCCCTCCTCCTGAATATGGTGACATTGGCCCAAAATGCATGGGGACCATTAGGATTCTGGGCAAACCAGTTGAGGGTTTTTTTGCTGTGTAACCAACCCCTATGTATACTACAAAACCAGCTCCTTGTAGGTTATGTGGGCATAGGTTTTCTTTCATTCATTAAAATGTATAACCTCCCCTTCCAGGCAAAATGCCCACTCAACAAGGTTTACAATGTTACAGTAAAACAACATGAGTTATAATCAAACACTTTAAAACATAAAATTTAATGTAACCTTTGGCTTCATTAGCAGAAGTATAGTGTACAGGTTGTGAGCTGTAATGGTTTATTTATTTATTTAATTTTTAGCCCATCATTCTCTGAGCCTAGAATTCAAGGTGGCATACAGCCATTTACAAATGCAGTCCAACTAACCCCCTCCCACAAAACTATTAATACAAAAATTAAAACACAATTAAATCTGAGTTTTATTTTAAAAACACAAATTAAAACACATTTAAAACATAATAAAACACCTCCCTCCATTAAAGGATCCATTGCCATAGCATATTAAAACACAAATGCCTCCATTAAAAAAAAAAAAAAAAGGTCTTTACCTGCTGGTGGAAAGACAGCAGAGAGTGAGCCAACAGGACCTCCTGGGGAAGGGAGTTCCACAACTTGAGAACAGCCACCAAGAAAGCTCTCCTGTGTCCTCACCAAACATGCCTGTAATGGTGGTAGGACCAAGAGAAAGCCTTCCCTTGCAGATCTTAAAGCTTGAGGCTTCACTACATGTGGCATAAAATCTGTATGAAATTCAGACCACTTTGGCCCAGAGCTGTGGCACATGAAATTAAGACTACTCCGGCCCAGATTTAAATGCCACACCTGCCAAAGCCCAAATCTGCACTCAAATTTTTACCCCCAGTGAAGCAGAAAGACTTGTTTTAAAAGTGTATTTTAAAACACTTGGCTACCATTCAAAGCTGTTACTCACTTTAGGGCTTGAGTCTGAGCTCCATAAAAGCAAAGCCCCTGTGCTAGTCGCTCTCTCTGAAGTCAGAATGGCTGGCCAGCCTCGCAATGGTGGGTATGGCCGGGCATTCTGCCCTCAGAGAGAGTGACTAGCACTGGGGCTCTGTCTTTGGAATGAGAAAGTGGTGCCAAGGAGGGGGAGAAAGTACTTGTGCTTCCTCTTCTCCCTGAATTCACCATGGATGAATTGTTCACACTACAGTTTTTTTTCCAGAGTTTCAAGCAACTCTGGAGAAAACTGCAAGTTTTCTGAAACGGATAGGGCTGTACATCATGTGGCATTATCACACTAGATTAGGGGGAAAGGCCTCATGTTGTGTGGCATTATTTGGGCCAGATTTGGGGTGATTTGGGTTTTGTTTTTTGTTTTGTTTTGGGTTTTGTTTTGTTTTTTGTTGCTATTGTAGGCAAGCCCTTGGGCAGGCTTATACAAATCAGCTGTATTCTGTTGTGGTAAGGTCACATCTGGAGTACTGTATCCAGTTCTGGACACCACATTTGACAAAATACATTGGCAAACCAGGACTGAACCAGAGAAGGGAGACCAGAATGGTAAAGGGCCTAGAAAAAATGGATTGAAAGCATTTTCTATTTTTAATTTGGATAAGAGAAGATAAAGGGTAAATATGTGACAGTAGATTACAAATATGTGAAAGGCTACAGTCAAGAGAGAGAGTGATTTGCCCTCTTTTGCTCTAGAGGAGAGGACTAGAACCACTGGGTGGAAAATGAAAGGAAGCAGAAGTTGGCTAAACATAAGGAGAAATTTCATGTGGTAAAAGCTGTTCACAAGTGGAGCAGACTGCCATGGGACAACCACAGGGAGACAGTGAGAAAGAAAAAAAAAGGATGGAAAAAGAATTAATTAAACAATGCCTTCTAAATTTGCAAAATCTTCTGTTTCAACGTATACTTTAAAAAAAAACGTAATGCAGGGGCAATTGGACTTTTCTGAGAAGACCATTTCACAGTGTGGGTGCCATGATGGTACAGGTCCTTTCCCTCATCAAAATTCTGTTGCTTAATGGGAAGGACAAGAAAGGACTCAGAAATTGAATAAAGTTCTTGTGTAGAGCCCTAGGGAAGGAAGTGATTTAATGTTAAATCCTTATTATTGATAAAACTATCATTGACTGACTATGTGCCCAGACCATTTGACAAAGCAGTCTTTTGTTTGATGAACACCTTTCCTTTTATATCATTGTAGTCCTTCACATAAAATGTAGCATTTTTCCTTGGAGTGTCCTTGTTTCTGCTAGGGTTTAGAAGGAGCAGTCAAACGTCCAGCCCCCAGTAGCAAATACAATAAGGTACACATGACGAGAACCTCACACAATACATGTGCTAACATTACAACAGAGAATTCCCAGAAACAGATCCCCCCACCCCCGGACAACTAGTAAGAAAGTTTTGGTACTGATGCGATCTGAATTGAGCCAAAAAGAATTCCCTTATTCTTTAAACAGAAATGTAAAACATTGTCCTACAGAAATGGTTGAATTATAATTCCCATCATTCCTCACCACTGGCTATGCTTATGAGGGTTAAAGGAAGTTATCCAACAACATCTGGAATACCACAGTTTTGAAAATTGTGAATTAATTGAAATTAAGGTGGAAAAACAGTTGTGAAAATTTGAGCCAATTCACAAAAATCTGAATAAATGGAAAGCTGCAGACTGTACTTTTACCTCTAGAGGTCTCTCTGGGTCAACATTAAAGCACACTGAGACCAACTGCTTCCTGATGTTACCGATTCGCTAATATGGGAACTAGAGACTATAGTGGTAGAATTCAAAGACATTGCTATGTTAGTCTGAAATATCAATAAGTAAGGGGATCTTGTAGTACCTTTGAGACTAAGTGTGTGTGAGAGAGAAAACTGCAGTATAAGTTATACATATCATAACACTATTTAACACCCTAGTTTCATGAGTGTACTCTTGGACCAGCATCACACTACATTCCAAAACTTCCTCTACCATTTATAGGTCATCCACCCACTCTGACCTTAGGCTACATATTTCCTCTTGCCTTTGTCCCTCAGCAACCATTGTTAAACTAAAATAAGGTTTGCTCCTGAGCACCAGTTCACTCCAGCATCTGAGGAAGTAGACTAAGGGGTTGTCTATACGAGGCAAAAAAACCCAGATTGCTTCACAATAATAGCAAGTTGCAGTACCGACAGCTTGTCTTAATGGTTTTATGGCCCCCATAAACTTTGCTTGCCCTCTAGCCAAGATGGAGGCTGTGAATGAATTACTTGCGTTTTTAAATCTGCGGCTGCTGATTTTTTTTTAAAAAAAAAAATCTATTTCCACAGTGCGCACAAGCAATATTTCACCTTTACCAAAAAATAAATAAATAAAAGAGAGAGAGAGAGAGAGAGAACAAAACCCTGTTTTATTGCCTTAGTGATTGCTTGCTAAAGTGAAAATCCAACATGGCAGCAGCGGACATTTTCCCTGTTAGCAAGCCCCCCTGCCCCCCCGCACTTGTCCAGCCAATCATGTTAGTGCTTCCTTCTGTATGGAAAAGTGATTCATATCGAATTGCTTGTCCCAATGAGCGGGAATGGGCATTCCCCTCGCTGTTTTTTAAAAACTCCAGGAAAAACGGCAAAGGCTTTGCCTACAGAGTTTTTGCTGGTTTTGGCCCCTTTCCTTCATAATACAGCAAAACAACATGGATTGCCATTGGGACAGGTAGTCTTCTCCTCACATTCTGTAAAGAGTATTTTTTGCTATTTAGACACCCCCTTAGCCTACAAAAGCTTGTGCTACAATTTTCTATTTCTCAGTCTCAAAGGTCCTACAAATCCCCTTGCTTAGAGTTTATAGTGTTAATACACATAGCAGACACTGCCCCCACCATATTTCCAAATTATTTGTTTTTAAGAAATTGCCTCCTCTAAGTCTATCTCACTGAAGTCCTTCAAGTATTATGGATAGGGATTTTTCTGTTTTCTCATCTGAACCATACTTCATGGATCAAGGTGTGGATCAAAACCTTTTGTACTTCACTCAATGTTCTGGTGATCTTTTTGATTTGAAAATAAGATATCAAAATAAATTTTAAAATCTGTATATGAGAGAAAATATCTGTAAAATCCTGTATTTTGAGAAGATATGCATTAAAAATTAAAAAATATTAATTTGGGAAGAAAATATGTATTGCATGTGTTTGTAAAAAAATTACACATTAAGAAAGGATGGAACTCACTTGTAAATGAATGCATTGCTATGGAAACCTACTATTAGTCTGTAATGATAAGGGAACAATCCAGGAACTCATTTCACAAGGATATGTCACCATGTCCCTTTCCAGTTCTCCACTGTGGGCCAATATTTGGATGTTACGAATATCCGAGTAAGATTGTTTGAATGACTGTGCACAGTCTCGAAATCAGCACAGCCCTACTCACAGCCTATTTCCATCTGAAAACTGCATGTTGTTCGTGTCACCTATTCCTTCCCCTGGACCAATGATAAAAACAGAAGCAGAGGTAGGTCTCAGCTGCTCTTAGGTTAGAGGTATACAGAGTGCACCCTGTATAGGATCATTGAATCTTATACAGCCTCCATACTGCCTAATTTTTTTGGGGGGGGGGAGGGATACTGAAAAAAATCCAGTACTGAAAACTGGAGATGACTACTGTACCTTTAATGGTTGTGTGGAATTTCAGCACTACTATGTCTGAAGTAATGTCAAAGTTTTGTTTTGTTTTTTCTGGGGATGGGGCAGAAACTTGGATGTCTCATATTTAAATGTAAGGCACATTCTCAAAATTTATCTACCCCATGAAGATTAATTCAAATTAGAGGCGGTGTAACCTTCCTCCCTCAAAATCTACAAAAAATGCTGTGCCAATACTTCACCTTGACAACATTTAAAATTTGTAATGATACTTAAGTGGACTGAAGTGAAATCATTAATAGTCCTACTTTCTGCTCTTTTAAAATAAGCTAAAGATCAAAATCCAAACTCAACATCATTTAGATGACACATACCCCTTTTTGGATCATGGGTAGCCACTGATATCAAGCAAAAAGCTCAGATACTTTCCTCATATAATGTTAAAATATTTACAAAAGGGGGTAAGTCATTTGCAAGTATCTACAGTCTCAAAGATTGGAAAACAAAGTTCATTCTGTCTCTCTCTCTCTCTCTGGCTTTTCTTCGTAAATGAAGATTCAGGAAGGACTCATCCCGCACTTTCTGCAAGCACGCTGATGACTAAAAAGGCCAATCCGAGATAAACAAGTCCGGTTGCAGAAAGTACAGCAGAAGGTCTCCTTGGGTGATGTTCTGCGGCTTCCAGTGCATATTTCCACCTGTCGTTTCGTCCCTCGCCTATTGCTACAGGGCTTTTTCAGGATTGGAGCCTGTGCAATGGATTTTTCTGGTGGAGTGCAGCATGCACAGAACTGGCCTCACCCTTTAAACCAAAGGTTCATCTGCTGTGGCCTTGCAAGCATGGACGGTAGCAGCGAGGTCCTCGGGTCGTAGATTTGATTAGTTTCCTTCTCTTAGATGGTTGACTTTACAGGGTTGGACAAGCACCATCTGCCCAGGTTTGGGATTAGAGTTTTCCTTCTCCTAGGATAGTTGCCAATAAGGCTAGAGAGTCCATCCTGCCCTTTGACGCTCTTTGTCAGACCCTTCGGTTTTGACCTGTCTGGCATGGGAGACCCTACCGGTGGCTATTATGCCACCGCCAGCATAGCTCAAAACATCATTAGAATACGCAAGCCTCTCTCCCACGAGAAGGGGGCGTACCTGCTGTTTGTAATGCACTTTCCTAGGCCACACACACATTATCTATGCTATTATAGCTTCATTTTATCAATGAATCATACATAATTATAAATAATACAAATTATTAAAGAATCTGATCACAACGATATTTAGTCTCAATTAGTAGTTTTAAAATTCAAGTTAATAATATTTCCATTCCTCATATTTTTAAGAACGATTAGTATACTATCTTTTCAGCCTCCGTTTATGCATTTAATTTACTTTATTAGCCCCAGCTTTTATGAATGGCTCTAAAAAGTCTTTGCATCTGATAATGAAATCAAGTGGTTTACAATGAAGCTTTTAGCCAGCATACATTTTCTGCACATGACGGTTTGAGAACATATTTTGGGATGATGAGTGATGTCCATAATGGACTGTAATTCTGTATCACTGAACAACGGCAATACGTAAAGTATTTGACAGGTGGGCTCTATTAACACTTGCAAATTCCAGGTCTAAGCAAAAGCCAATTATTTTGTTGACTAAAAAGCTTGTTGGTTTCAAAACACTTCTCTTAAATAAATGAGTACCTTAAGCAAAACCCATTATTTCACTTTTCACCCTTTTTGATTTATGATTTATGCCCTGACATTTTATATGAAGCTGAAGTTATAGCAAAGCATTTTGACACAGCACCATTTCCTGATTCAGTATGATGTTATACCATTTGACAACACATACCATTAAGTCAAAATAAATTAAGAAAGAAGCTTTGAGCTAATACTCTTCATAAATGCCATATTGAAAAATAGTACTTTGTAACAATAGTAAGGCACAGTGTGTGAGTAGCTATTTAAATCTTAAGAATAAATAACAAAATGCACGAATCCAGGAAAGCATACCAAACCATATACCACAAGCCTTTAACTCTTTGACTGGTTTTACAAACTTCTATATGGGAATGTATTTATGAGTGAAATCTTAAACATATGTCAAAATGACTGGTATAAGCATATTAAGGAAAAATCTCAGTCTATTGAAACTTGGCCAAGGGGAATTAGGAAAATGGGGCAGGGAAGAATATTATACAGGAGGCTGACTTATCTTCTATTACAGTATTTTTGATCATGCCCACGTCCAAGTGTGCTGATCATAGTAAGCTATATCCTCCCATCCAAGGACCATCACCTTCTTGGCTGGTGACGGATATAAAGCAGTGACTGGCGCTGGGAGTAGTCTACTACCGGTGGGTACCACTTCAGGGAGACACAGGAGCAGAAACACTATTCCTTCTATCCTTTAAGCTGAAGAGTGCACACAGAACTTGGATGAGATGCAAGGTCAGGTGAGATAGCATCACCCACAATGAAGAGTGCAGTTGATTCTGTTGAGGCCATCTCTGAGATGTGAGACAGAAGGAAGAACTGGAATTACTCAGGTGAGTGTTGAGTACTGCAATGGATGTACCTAGCCTGTTGCACTGGTACTCTACTTGTTGTATAATTGTGTGTTTGTCTTGTTTGTACATATGCTTGAGTGAATCTCAAGGGAAGAGGAAGGAATGGCCTCTAATAGTATAATCTCAGTGAGAGGGAGGTATTGTGCTGAGGGTTGAATAGCCAGAGAAAGGAAAGGCAGGATACATACTTGAGCCCCATCCCATGTTTAGCACTTTCCCTAACTTTCAAGTTCCAGGTTGCCCTGTCAACCCACTGTTTGGTTTCCTGGTGCTGCTGCTGAATACCAGGTCAGTCCACAATAAAATCACCTTCAATGACCTGTTTGTGGATGAAAGGGCTGACCCAGTACCCATTACAGACACATGGGATGAATTCAATACAGTGGATTGAAATGGCTTTTTAACTATTTTTAGACTGTCTTGTTTTAAGGGTTAAATGGTTTAGTACACCTTTAATGTTTTTAAATAATTTGTATTGTTTTAAAATTTTCTAACTGATTATGTTCTATATTGCCTTGACAACCCAACATACAGCATAGGATATAATCTTTTTAATAAAATGTGTGGTTAATACGTACAGTGAATGGTCATTCTAGGAAGGCTGAAGGAGCAATCCACAACCAGTGAGTTATTCCCTCATGTCAGCTGATCAAGGTAGGAGTCCAAAGTTCTAATCCATTGACTCCTTTCCCTTCTTCATCAAGTTTGTTATATAGCCTTGTTCACCAACAATATAAAATATATTCATAGACACAGAATATTCTGTATAGAATACATTGGACAGAATATTGTCAAAAGAAAGACAGAAGCTGTATATCTCTCTTTCATGTAGCCACTGGCTGAGGATAGATTGTTCCTTCAGTCTTCCTAAAATGACCATTCACAGTAAGTATCAACTTCTCATTCTCAGACTGAAGGAGTTCTCCACAACCAGTGGGATACTGTATACCCAAGCCTCAAAACTTGAAGGTGGGAGTGGTTACTGTTGTCCTACAACACTAAGACACCCTAAATGCTGTGCTTGTTGCCATAAATCTGATTGAATGTGCCCATACCTGCTGAGGTCTTGGAGAGCAGGAATAATAATAGCACAAATGAATATAACCCTTCAACCATCTTGAAATCATCAACTTCAGTGCTCTGCACCCCAGCATTCTAGGGTGAAAAGAGACAAATACAATGCCTCTGAATGTTCTTTCCATGTAGACTTTCACCCTTCTCCTCACATTTAAAGAATGCCATCTTTTCTCTCAAGGATCTATTGGATTTAGACAAAAGGTAACTAACTCTATTTAGTCTGTTCCACACATCTTGATGCCAAACTCTTGTGCAGAAAGGATGGATCAGTGGTTAGAGATTATTTCCCCGCTCAAATCTACAGAAAAGCAATTTCTGATACCCTCCTAGCCAAAGTTTTAGGATGCATCTACACTGTAGAAATAATGCAGTTTGATACCACTTTAACTGCCATGGCTTCATCCTATAGAATCCTGGGATTTGTAGTTTTGTGAGACATCAGCACTCTTTGGCAGAGAATGTGAAAAACCTTGTAAAACTACAAATATCAGGATTCCATAAGATGGAGCTACAGCACTTAAAGTGGCATCAAACTGCATTATTTCTACAGTGTAGTAGATGAACCCATAGTGACCAAATATACAATTTTAAAATCTATGAATTATAGTTGGATCTTGCAATGTTGCTCTCCTCAAAAATCTTCTCACATGAGCACGAACACACGAAGACTCCCCTTTAAATGAAATAACTGATGACAAAGCTGCTATTTGTTTCTGCAAAGTGTTAGGTCTCAGATCTTTAACTCTTCCCTCTTGCAAGAAGGCCAAAACATTTCTTATTTGTAACTTTTCTATCACAGGTGAATTTTCTTTACACCACTTCTCTCCAAGTTGTTTTATGCTCTCCAAGTTGTTTTATATATGCACTATGTAAATTATCTTCTGTAAGCTAATATAGTAGTCAGTGACTTCAAATGACCCTATTCATTAGTCTTTGACACTCAGCCTCATGCAGTTCATCTTAACCTCTGTAGATTGGGGTCTTTGAGTTAATTGCCAAGGATCCAATACTGACATGTTTATCAGAATCAGAAACCACAGACTGAAAGGCCAGTGAGGAGTGATTAAATCACTTGTGCTCCCTCCATCCTTATTTTTGTCAGTATCTTTTATATAATTGGTAATGGGGGGAAAGTATAAAGAAGACCCTTCAGCCACATCACTTTTAAGTCATCATGACATTCTGCACCTGCGCTTCTATCTATTGAAAAAAAAGTCCTATTTTGACTTCTGGGTGGGGAAAGATGGTGGGCTGATGTCCTTGTGAGTTGCTCTGCAGCAGAGATGACTTAGGCAGAAAAATGCCAGCTAGGAAGCAAGTGCTAGCCAGAGAAAACTCTCTCCAGATAAGGAGGGAACATGAGATCACCCAAGCATTCTCCAAAATGCTGCTCCTCACAAGGATACTGCAGAACTTTCAGCAGTTGGAAGAAGGGTTGAGCAGAGGAGGAATGGCTTGGAGTTGACATCAAGCTCAACTGCCTAAAAGCAAGCCTAAATGGACACTGAACCTGCAAAAGCCTCACTTTCTTAATCAATTCTAAGCACTCAATTTGCAATTGAAGAGAGTTCTACAGATTGGCAAGTCCCTTCATTTCATAAACAAGAACTGAGAACATAAAGGCTATTGCACGAGACTTGGCTTAAAAGTAAAAAGCTTAATAAGAAATTTGACTTCACAAAATTTGCTGAATGGATTAAGACAGCAAGCTTAGAAGATTTAAGATCTCTTACTTTGATTTTGATGAGTGAGCTTTGAGAAGTTTGATTTTCTCTGAGTGGAGAGATGGAGCCTCATGGGAAAGACTGGATTGCTTTGCTTTACAAAGAAACAGAAGAAAGAAACCACATTGGGAATGAAAAGAGTGGTAGAGGTTTATGGTATAATACTACTATCTACTGGTTTGCCCTGGCCTCACATCAGGAGGCATGGAGACGCACTATCCACAATGCTGCAACCTTATTTGAGAGCTCACGCCGAACAAGTTTTGAAGAGAAACAACAACACAGAAAGAATTACAACTCGGAAACATCACCCAAGGAGACCTTCTGCTGCGCTTTCTGCAACCGGACTTGTTTATCTCGGATTAGCCTTTTTAGTCATCAGCACACTTGCAGAAAGCACAGGATGAGTCCTTCCTGAATCTTCGTTTGCGAAGAAAAGCCAGAGAGAGAGAGACCATCTACTAGGTAAGGAGAAGATCTACAGGACTACAGAGAAATTAGAGAAATTGGCTTTCTGTTTATAATACTGTAATTGCTGGATTCTTACCTTGGATCTACAGAAGATGGAGTGCTGGATAAGATTAGATCTTTGAAGAACAAGTCCAGGTTTTTGATGAGGGAGTACATGGGAAAATGGAAAGAAGGCTTGAAAGAAGATGTGAAGGAAAGATTGGAAGAAATTAAATAATCAATAAGAAATAGGTGGGGAACGTAAAACAAAGTCTTGATAAAGGGGGAGCCTCAGAAAGTAAATTTGAAACAATAGATAAAGAGATAGAAGAAGATATGGATGTGGCGGTATGCTTTAAAGGTTCTAGCATGTCAGCAGGTTGTATATTAATGAAAAATATCAATACAGAAAATCAGGTTGAGTTGATGGATGGACAGCCTTCAAAACTGAGAATTTAAATATTATGGTGTCTTTAAAATGAATGTGGATTGCTTGTGGTCTCAAAATAGTTATGTTAAGCTGTGGAGTGGAAATGAGGAGGATATGTTAGGAAGGAAGAGACCAAATCAGATAGTGTTGGAGAGAATTTCTGTGATGAAAAAGAATGTCTCTCCCAGGAAGATGTTTACATCTTCCAGACAGTAGCTGTTTGACAATTGTTATAGCACTTAACCAATGGCATGGGGGTGTTTAAATGTGCAGGACACGGGAGACAATGGTGGGAGGTCTGGAAGCCATGCCCTATGAGGAGCAGCTTAGGGAGCTGGGTATGTTTAGTCTGGAGAAGAGAAGGTTGAGAGGGGACATGATAGCCATGTTTAAATATTTGAAGGGATGTCATATTGAGGATGGGGCAAGCTTGTTTTCTGTGGCTCCACAGACTAGGACACAGAGGAAAGGACTCAAACTACAGGAAAATAGATTCCATCTAATCAACAGGAAGAACTCCCTGACAGTAAGAGCTATTCGGAAGTGGAATACACTGCTTTGGAGTGTAGTGGAGTCTCCTTCTTTGGAGGTTTTTAAACAGAGGCTGGATGACCATCTGTCAGGAATGATTTGATTGGGTATTCCTGCATGGTAGAGGGTTGGACTCGATGGCCCTTGTGGTCTCTTCCAACTCTACGATTCTGTGATTCTAGAAAGCCAGGAGTTAAATATAAAGTAATGGGTTAAGAATTTGGCAATAACATACGGATGTCTTATTGGGAAAATGTGTGATCAAGGGGACTGAGATTTGGATTATGTTATGATTTTAAAGAGAACTTTTATGGATGCAATTTCTATGAAATCATGTATTCTTGCTATAAGATGCTAAAATAAGTGTTTAGAATGTATAGGTAGATTTTTAGTATATGCTTAATGTTTGAGGGAAATATGGGTAATATGGAGGGCTTAAAGATTAATGTTTAATTAAAACTGGTATTGCTTTGAGATGATGGACATACATGTGGAAAAGATCCATGGAAGATTATTATAGATTATGAATACGGTTGTACAATGTAAGAACTCGACACTACCCATGAGGTATGAATGACTGCTAAAGTGGATAAATTTAGTCGAGATGGACAAGTTGGTTTGTTTGATTGGAAAAAGATGTCTGTGTGATTTTTTTACAGATCTGAAATTCTTGGTAGAATTTTTGGGGGGGCGCGAAGAACATGAACTACTAATTTGTGGTTTTGATGATTAGAGGCTGTAGCTAATTGAAAAAAGAGAATATGTTGTAATGCTTCGAGAGTTATGAATAATTATACGTATACATAACTGCCCAAAGGAATGTCAATGTTAACCGGGCCACCAATGGCAGGGCATTCCATGACACAGGCTCCATAGGAAAGAAAGTCCTTTCTTCTTTCTCCACATAACACAGTTCCCAACAGTGGGACAAAAAGGAAGGCCATTCAGCAGAGCCTAATGTTCATGTATTTGTTTATTTATTTATTTAGGTAGGTCTATCCAGGGAGAGATGCCCATTCAGATATCTGAATACCAAGTCCTTAAGGGCATTTACTGTCACCATCAGTGCCCTAAATTCTTAACAGGAATATGGCAATCAGTGCAGTTTCTTTTGAGAGCCAGAGTGGTGTAGTGGTTTGACTGTTGGATTACAACTTTGGAGACCAGGGTTCAAATCCCTGCTCAGCTATGGAAGCCCATTGGGTGACCTTGGGCAAGTCACACTCTCTGAGCCTCAGAAGATGGCAAAGGCAAACCTCCTCTGAACAAATTTTGCTAAGAAAACCCTGTGATAGGTTCACCTTAGGGTTGCCATAAATCAGAAACAACTTGAAGGCACACAACAACAAGCGTTTTCTTTTAAGTCTGTGTAATGGTTTCTATATGAACTTATGGACAGCAAAATAACCACTACATTCCATTCCTAGTTGGAGCTTCTGTGTCATTCCCAATAACAGCCTCATGAATAGGGCACTGCAGTAATCCAGACAGGGCATCACCAGTGCATGAATTAAATGAGATTACACCTTTCTAGACATGGTTGTAGCTTGTGGTCCAGCTGTCAGTCTCTAAGAGAGTTTAAGGGTACTCCCAAAATATGCACCTACTCCTTCAAGGGGAGTGTAGTTCTATGCAGAGCAAATTGCTTACTAAATTTCAGAACGTGTCAATGACCAATCCGCACAGATACTGAGCCTCTGGGTTTGTCTAAATGGCAAAAATACTCCTCATGGAATGCAAGGAGAGTCCTAGCTGTCTTAATGGCATTCCACATTGTTTCATCATATTGGGAAGGAGGACAGCCCCAAATGTCAAAAACTCCACAGGTAAAGCCTTTGTGGCTTTTCTCAGAGTTTTTTTTTAAAAAAACAGCGAGGGGAATGCACATTCCTGTTTGTTGGGACAAGCGATTCAATATGAATCACTTTTCCACAGGAGAGGAAGCGCAAAGCTGAGTGGCTGGGCGAGTGTGGGGGTGGGGCTTGCTAACAAGGCATGTGCCTGCTGCTACCATGTTGGATTTTTGCCTTAGCGAGCAAGCATTAAGGCAAGAAAATGAGGGCTTTTGTTTGTTTGCTTGCTTGCTTTTCTGTTAAATTGCAAAATCGCTCTATTGAATCTTGGACATCTTTTTTTAAAAAAAGTTTGGCAGCAGCAAATTGAGGTCAGTAAAACTGCAAGTAAATCACTCATGGCCACCATCTTGCATGCAAAGCTTATGGGGGCAAAAACACCATTAAGACAAGTCACAGCTGCTGCAAAATGCCTTTACTGCGAGGCACTGAGGGGATTTTTTGCTTTGTACAGACAAGCCCTCTGTCTTATTGGGATGCAGCTTCAGTGTATGGGCCTCCATCTACCTTGCCCTGTTACAGCATCCATGCCCCAGCCTCAGTTGGCTTTGATGACAAGGAAAAATAAGAGCTGAATGGAACTAAACACCAAACCCTCAGATGACCTTAGCAAGTGGCTTCATGCAGGTATTAAATTCCATAGAAAGCAGAGTTTACCCACAGTTTAATAGCTTGAAAGGATATATACCAATGCCATTCTCTGAAGTTTGTAGGAATAGAACCACTATAACAGTATCCTGCCTATTTCCATCACAAATGGTTGATGGTATCATGGTCAGTGGTTTTGAAAGCTGCTCTGAGAACACCAGGAGGATCAACAGGAGAGTAACCCCCAATCCTTCTTCTAGGTCATGTGTCAGGGCAACCAAAGCTGTTTCACTCCTGGACCCCAGCCTGAAACTAGCCTGAAATGAAACTAGATAGCACGTATGAGATTTGAACCAAGGGTGCGTTTACACAGGCAAATATTCCTCTAAATATACTGCAAAGATAGCTCATAATTCACATGGGTCAAGGCACAGCATTGCCTCATTCAGAAGGGGGGGAGGTAAAACACCCAAATATAGTGTGGCAAGGGATGTCGCTACTTTTGCTGGTATATGTGCAATGTAGCGCATTATTGGCAGTGTAAACAACCATTCTGCTAAGGGCTACAGCAGAGCTGCACTGTGATTGGTTGCTATGATGCAGGGGTGGGCTTAAAAGAGGGGGAGTGAGGGAGGGAGAGTCAGTAGCGATTAGAGGAAACTTTGAAAAATCCTCTCTGCTATTTTGCAAGCCAGTTTGCAAACAAAAAGGATTCCCAACAATTTTCAGTCAGGGAGCATTCCTTCTCCTCCTCTCTGCTATTTTGCAAATATGCAAAGCTCGTCTCGTCAGCTGTGATCCTGTGCTTGGGGGAGGGAGAGAAACCACTTCACTGAGGGCTGCAGCAGAGCTGCACTGCTATTTTGACAATCTGTTTATTTGGCTAGAAACTGCTGTTAAGCAAGGAGAAAAAAACCTTCCGTTTGATTTGTGGGCAGGGAGCTGGGGGCGGGGAGAGGCAAAGAGTGACTGCCTCTACGCTGTTAAGCACACAGAGTTGGGGCCAGGGCAGACATTCCTATGGCATTCCTTTGTCTCCTCTCCAATGCTTGGCCATGCCCCCAGCACATTTGGCTGTGTGAATCTCAAAGCGGAAAAAATCAAAGAGCCACAAAATACAGCTGTGTAAACATATACCATGTAAACTACCCACCACTGATGTGGGAAAGCGCTAAAGCGCAACTTAACGCAATAAAACCTACCGTGTAAACGAGCTCCAAGAGTTTGCTGACACAAAGCTCAGCCACTACACTACATCAGCTAGAAGTGTTTTTTCAGTGGCTGCACCCAAAGTGTAAAAGGATCTCCTCAGACATGTATATTTCCCACTTTTTAAGTATCAGCTGTAGTCTGTCCAATTCTTTTGTGTGTTTAATATTAACTGCTTTTAACTTTTTAAAATTTTTGCTACAATATTAAATGTCATGCGAATGGACCACTGCTCTCCTCTTCTTCCCTGCACATGCTACATATTCCACTAATTTGCTCTGGGTGGCCCAGAACACTGGAGCATGTTTTAGAAGAGTGAAGGAATCCATTCTGCTTGCAGAGGAACATGGATGGATTTCAGTTATTATCATTATTTTGAACGATTTTTAAATTATCGTTTTCTGCTCATTGTTACTGTTTTTATAGAGCTCCCTCCCCCATTTTTTATTTTGCATTGTAAGCCATCTTGAGACTTAATAAGCAGAAGTAAAAAATGGTATTAGAAAACAAACTGAATGAATAAATATGTATTTTATAACATCCAACCAAACAGAACACACATATTTCACAACCATTACCTTTAGTGGATCCTTCAACAGCATGTTGGGGAAATAAAGTAGAAAGTAATGTAGATTCCTACAGAGTGGGGAAAAAATTCTTGTTTAGAACATGGTTGACATAATAACAGGAAGCAAAATAAATTGGTTGACATTATTTTAAAAGTTTAGTGTCTTTCCTCAAATATGGTCCTTTCCTGTGTCTCTTTAACTAAGGCCTGCTTCTCATCATTAAATATGTCTCAAAAATACAGAGCAAGCTTGTCTCACTATAAGAAATACTTAGGGCTTATCTATATTTGTCTCAACATGTTTTTGGCAAGATCACAGGCATGCAAACCTATCTTCATTCCTTGGTCAAAGGGGCATGCCTGAGAATCAAGATGGCAAGCACAAGTGAATTATAATAATAATAAAATTTATTTATACCCCGTCCCTCTGTTAAAACAATCGGGGCGGCTTACAAAAATTAAAATACAATACAGATAAAAATCCCTAAACACCCCCCCCCACCACCCCATAAAAAGATATTAAACAAATATAAATTAAAAAGCAACTAATCTAAAATCACATTTAAAAACAATAAATACAATAAATGGCCAGCAGACTAAAAGAGGCCAGGAGCTCCTGAGGCCGGAATCTAATTAGGAAAGGCCTGCCAAAAGAGATCCGTCTTTAGTGCTTTTTAAAAGCTACTCAGGCTCATCATCTGACGGATCTCGTTCGGCAGGCCATTCCACAATTTGGGGGCGATTACCGAAAAGGCCCTCTGGGAGGTTGCAGACAGCCTAGATTTTTGTGGCTGAAGCAAATTCCTCCCAGAGGACCGCAGCTGTCACTGCTGAACAGTATTTTTTTTTTAAAAAAAAAAGCCTATTCAAGGTGTGGAAGTGTGATCTTCTGCTTAAATAAATAAAAAAGGCTGTTTCGTTGCCTGAACACACAATCGCTTTGGTAAAAATCCAACATGGCTATTGCAGGCGCTTGCCTTGTTAGCAAGCTCCACCCTCTGTGCACATCCAACCAATCAGCGTTCCAGATCCACTCTTATTGGGAGTGTGCACCAAAGCAAATTGGTTGTCCCAATGAGCAGGAATGTGCATTCCCTGCGGAGCTTTTGAAAAAATACAGGAAAAGCCACAAAGGCTTTTCCTGTGTAGTTTTTGGCATTTTTGGTCCCCTTCCTTCCCAATATGGCAGATTGATGAGAGATCTCATTAAGACAAATCATATTCTCCTCGAATTCTATGAGGAGTATTTTTGCCATATACACAACCCCTTAATGATCACATCTACACAACTTGTGATTAAGAAAGCTAAAAGGAGTCCTACATCACAATTTTCCTGGTCTTGCTGCCTAACTAGGTGTCCAAAAAACAAGAGCAATGACAAGCCATAACTGGCTGTACTACATCATTGATGGGCTTCTTTAAGCTTGGTGACTTGTGACTCACAACTCACTACACAGCACAACTGTTATAACACTTTTTAGAAATGTCATTATGACTACAAACCAGCATTTTCAGATTCATTAAAATGCAAAAAGCTTTGATTTTTTTTTTAAAAAAAATATTATTTTAGAGGAACTAAGAATGACAGCTCTTTCACAGTTTTTTCAAAGTACAAAATAAAACCTTAACCTGAGAAGTATCTTCTGTACTCATGGGATTTGAGTCTCCATACATTTCAATTATGTTTTCATCACTTTCCGTGACAGAAGGGAGGTTGGATGCTGGAAGTGATCCCTTTTTGAAGGTAGATGGTGGGAAATGGCTAAATAAAACACAAACAAATCAATCTCCATCTTTAAAAATTAAAGAATGTTCAATCCTCATTAGTCTCTTATGAGAGTTTCAGCTTCCATTTTGATTTTTTTTGTGGGGTAGGTGAGAATGACATCATTGTGCCTATTCCCAGCTACGTTATTATCCATTGATACCTATGGGGACTTTTCTTTTTTTCCCCCTATGGACATTTAAAAAGATCTTCTTGGTGACCTGAGTAAACAAGGAAGTCACAATGAGACGGCCCTTTCTGATCTTTATATATAACTAATGTTTTGGTTCTACAATAGTCACTTCTTACTGTTCTCCCTGCCCCCTCAACATTATGTCATTTATTATGGGGTCTTGCAGGGCTGGGGGGAGTCCTTACCTTAGGTTTTTTTCTTGTCATTATCCACTAAGGGTTGGGTAATTCCAAGTCTCTTTCATTCATGGAGTATATGATTTTGGCTCAACCTTAACCATGGGAAAACTTAAGATTGTATTAATATATTTGACAGTGTCTGGCACAGAGTAATTGTATCCCAGTAATAGTGTTAAATACAATAAAAAGAAATCCAACTGAGAAATAGTTTCATAATCCTCGGTGTTTAAAGGATAATTAAATTGACTTCAAAACTGATGTTCCATTATGCTTCAAATGTACTCTCTCACTTTATGATGAGATGTCAATCAATACTTTAATAAAAAGTATGTTGATGAGTTCATTCTGAAAATGAGCTCTCAAAATACACAAGTAATATTGAAGCATAATGATGAATGAAAATTTCTGGTGGATTTCATTATCTTCAGACATTTAGAAAGTTTTATATTTCTCAGTAGGATCTTGACATTCATAATGGTGTTTTTACAGTTACTACAACACAATTAACTGTATAAGACTAATACTCTGTCTACACTTTTTGCATTTGTAATATTTTAAGTCTTAGGAAGCCACTGTTACATGGAGTAAAAGTTCAATGTGTTGATGTGTTTTGTGTTGAAACAAAAAGTAAGAGGTGAAAGGTTAACTGAAATGTAAGACAGAACTGTAAATTTTACTGGGGCTAGGACCATAGAAGTTTACAGTGTTATATTGCAGGGTGGTAGGCTGCTAAACAGCAGATACGCTACCATACTGTCGCTGATAGATGTATGTGAAAGGTTTCTACATTGTATATATAGATGGTAGAAATCAAAAAGTAGTAAATTCTGATTGGTTGGACTAGAAGAATTCCATAACTGCCTGTTAATCCTTTCTTTAAAACTAGAAAATGATGTGGCTGGGAGCTGAGCACTTGGGAAAAAGTTGCCAAGAAGGCAGAAAGAAGAGAAGGAAGAAACAAGAAGAGACTACATAAAGCAGAAACAAAAGAAAGACCACAAGCAAAGGCTGAAGTTACTTGAGACAGCTTGTGCAGGTCTGCTCATCATGAGAAACGCCTGAGGCAACCTTCAAGACAGAGCTGTGCTCCCAGCAACAGTGAGTGGCAATGAATCTGAGTCAAACAGTGACTGCTGGACCTGACTGAAAACTGAACTGATCTGGAGAGAAGCCTCATATGTATTCATGTAAATAAAAACCCAATCAACCAGAAAGGGAGGGGAGACAATAACTAAGGCCTCATAGCCTTAGCCTTAACTGAATTAACTTGGCGTGCAGTTTATAGGCCTGTTGGCAAAAGGCTGGACTGAGACAGTGCTTTGATATGCCGTTTCTTAAAGGGATAGGAAAATCTGTACAGTGATACCTTTAAAAATAGTAACCTAGAAAAAAATTAAGCTTATAGTAAATGTTTATATCATATTTTTACAATTATATAATTACAATTTAAAAACCCCTCTTTATCCCTTGAATTTAATGATTGGAATCTCTATATTTTTGTACCCCATTGCTAAATTTACTAGACAGTACCAGTTGTCAGAATGAACAACAGGTAACTAGGTAACTAGTCCATGTTTTATGTTACTAGCAAAAGTGTAATAAGGGATATTCCACTAAAGGGACTAAACTTTCCTTTAACTATATCTACCAGTGTTTTAGAAGGAGGTGTCCCTCTTAAATTGGTGGGGTGCACCAAAGGGATGTCAACAAAATTGATAGCAGTGCTGTGATTCATCACCATATGCTGTTATTAGAACTTCTTTGGTTGCCCGAATTCAATGTAGTGCTAAATCTAGTGATGTCCACTAATTGATATGCTTACGTATCTCTTGGTATAGGCATTGCAGAAAGTCTGAAGTTCACAAAAGGACTAGCAAGCTCAATGAATTGTTCTGGCTTTTTAATCACGGGTTCTGAAAGATAAAGTAACAAAAAAAGAGATCCCTGATTCAAAAACATGACTTTTCCTGTTCAAAATAAAATTCTTATATGAAAGTAACAGTATAAAAATATCCAGGGAATAGGTTCTACAAATATATAGTGCCTTTTATTCTAGGGTATTCAGTATACCCATGTAAATTTTAAAATGTTCCTTCATATTCACTGGGGTTTGGTTCCAGGATCCCCTGTGGATACCAAAATCCGTGAATACTCAAGTCACATTATATGCAATGGCATAGCAAAATGGTGTCCCTTATCTCTCTCTCTCTCTCTCTGGCTTTTCTTCGCAAACGAAGATTCAGGAAGGACTCATCCCGCGCCTTCTGCAAGCGCGCTGATGACTAAAAAGGCCAATCCGAGATAAACAAGTCCGGTTGCAAAAAGCGCAGCAGAAGGTCTCCTTGGGTGATGTTTTTGGGTTGTGATTCTTTCTGCGTTGTCGTTTCTCTTCAAGACTTGTTCGTCGTGAGTTCTCAAATAAGGCTGCAGCATTGTGGATATTGCGTCTCCATGCCTCCCGATGTGAGGCCAGGGCGGACCACTGTTGGTGATCAATTTGGCCAAGCCTGAGATGTTGTTTCAGGGAGTCTTTGTATCGCTTTTTTGGAGCGCCCCTCTTACGCTGACCCGTGGCGAGTTCACCGTAGAGTAGTATTTTTGGGAAGGCAAAATCCAGGTTTGCTTTTTGGATTATTATTTTTAAAGAATATTTTCAAGCCGTGAATACTTAAATCTGTGGACACCAAATCCGTGGGTAGGGAGGGAAAGCTGTACAATTTAACCACACACAAAAAAGTCAATAATCTCACCCTATTGGGAGAGACTGTGTATAGGTTCCCATAAGCCTGCAGTCTGCTATGCAAGTTTTAAAGTATTAATGAGCCATTTCAAGCTCTCTTATGTTTCTTTAGCACTGAACTGGATTTGAATGATAGGCCTTTAAAAAAAAGATGAGGGGCATGACTATTTTCTGTGAAGCTGGTCATATGGACACTTTACTCTGATTTGAGATACTGAAATGTTTTTTAAAAGTGAAATATATTTTCCAAAGTTAATAGGTTAGAATTAACACTTTAATATTGTAGATAAGATATCCTTAATGTCACAGGATATAGTTGTCATGCCTACTGTTAAAACTGCAGTTTAGGTTTTACTGGTTTGTATTCTATTACAGTTGGTATCAAAAGTCAGGTTTCAAATGAGTGGCAGATTGTATCTCTTTTTATGTAGTATGGAGACTGAAGGAAGCAAGCCCCTGCTGCCTTTTTTGAAATGGAAAAGTCTCAGCAAGTGCAAGAGACTCTGCGGGCACAGCTGTACTGCTCTTTTGGGCTGTAGCCAATGGAAGGTCATAATACAGTGTATTCCATAGGCAGAAAGAGATAACCCTGGCTCTACCACATCCGAAGCCTCTCAGCAAACAGTGGCAGAAACAATATAAAGTAGTCTCTATCCCAAAACATATGCTAGACTATACAGTCCATGTGATTCTGTTTTTCTTGAAATAAAAACTGTAGTGTTTCTTAATTATTTAAAGTGCTATTGCTTGATATGTCCACATGAATATTATGCAAAAATGTAGCATGCAAATTAGACAGCAGATGTGCAGACTTGATAGTCCCCAGCTAAATAACTGGAACTATGCCAGCATATGTTAGTAAAAGATCTGACATTTACCAATAGGCTTTTTTCCCTTCTGCATGTTAGTGGTGTCGTCCCCTCAACATAATATACTCAGCTATGTAACTTTTTAATATTGTAACACCAAACATCATTTATACGACGTCAAAGTTTTCAGAAAGATTCCCATGCCTTGTATCAGTATGCAAAGGGATTTTGCAGCACCTATGAGAATGAGAGAAAGAAGTTGGTAGCATAAGCTTTTCGTAGACGCATGAAGTGAGGTGCCTAGGAACAGACTTTTATGAGAAGTCTGTATGCAAAACCTATGAGTATGGTGATGAGGTGACAAGTTGACTTTTAACTTGTTGGGGGGGGGGGTCAAAGGCAGGAAGAAAGATGTTTCCTAAAACCAAAGTAAGTAGATAACCATATGAATGGTGGAGGGAGTTATGGAATGTCATGTGATGCTGGCTGAGAACCAGAAAGGAGATGTACTAAACTGGCCAAGAGAGCCCTCATGAGGCTGGGGTGTTAATTAGTGTTATAGTATGTTTAGCATGCAGAAAACCAATGACTATGAAAGCTTATGTTACCAACTACTTTCTCTTGTTAGTCTGAAAGGTGCTGCAAGATCCCTTTGCATACTGATCCAGACTAACACAGCTATGTCTCTGAATTACATCTTGCATCAGTTATTCTTGGAAACAACCTTATGAAGTCAGTCAATATATTACATTACCCATGGGATACTGCATAAAGCAGGAAAATGCTGAGACAAGTAATACTTTTTCTGCCAACTACCTGTTACTGAAGAGGCACATTTAGAGATCCAAGTTTGTAGCATCTATGTAAATCCATGTTGCATATACTTTGGGCTTTAACTACTACACTACTCTAGCATACTATACCTACATTAGGGAAATTAGTCTCTTCAAGTGATGAACCAAAAGTTAAAATGCATATGAGAATTATCTATAAATGTTGACGGCACAGTGCATAAAACATCTGGAAAAGTTTAAAAACAATTCACAATGTTGGGGGGAAGAGGTGCTGCTGGTAGAAAGAGAAGTGACAGCAGCGCACAATTAAGAACACTAATTTATTTGTTATGTGAAACTTTTCCCCCACTTTGGAAGTCTGTGATGCTCCAGAGAGTGTCTATTTTAAAGTGTTTATACCCTGACTTATCTTCAAGGAGTTCTAAGCAGCCTGCAACACAACCAATAATTTAACAATTAAAAATATCCTTCTGATTTACAACATAGAATAAAACATGGCAACAAAATCAAAATATTTAAAATGTTTAAAAAGGAACAAATGAAAACAACAAATCACATACCAATTGCCTTTCTAAAAAGGAGGAATTTTAGTAGGCGAGGGAAGGTTATTATCCTGATATGTGTTGGAAGTCCAACTCTGCCAAGAATTTAAGGTCCAACAAATTCCTTACTTGCCTTGCAGACAATTTCATTGTCCAGAAGGTGGAAGTGGCAACAAGGAGATCAACTATTTTAGATCTGATCCTAACCAATGGGGATGACCTGGTTAATGGTGTAGAAGTGGTGGGATCCCTGGGGTGTGTGTGACCATGTTCTCCTGGAGATTGTTATACAGTGGAAAGGTGAATCCAAGCCTAGTCAGACATGCATTCTAGACTTTAAGAAAGCTGATTTCAGAAAACTTAGGGAATTACTGGGGGTGATCCCATGGTCAGAACTACTAAAAGATAAAGGAGTTAATGAAGGATGGGAGTTTCTAAAAAGTGAGATACTGAAGGCACAACTTCAAACAGCTCCAATGAGGAGGAAAATGGGGAGGTGTCTAAAGAAATCAGGATGAATACTGAAAGAACTCTCAACTGAGCTAAAACATAAAAAGGACATGTACAAGAAATGGAAAAAGGGGGAAATCACCAAAGAAGAATTCAAACAAATAGCCAGCTCATGTGGGGGGAAAGTCAGAAAAGCCAAAGCTCAGCTGGAGCTCAGGCTTGCTAGAGAGGTTAAAAACAATAAAAAGGTCTTTACGGGGTATATCCGTAGCAAAAGGAAGAACAAGGAAATGGTAGGGCTACTGCGGGGAGAAGATGGCAAAAGGCTAACAGGGGACAAAGAAAAGGCAAAACTACTTAACACCTTCTTTGCTTCAGTCTTCCCCCAAAGGGCGTACAGTGCTCAACCTGGGGAAGATGGAGCAGATGATGCAGTAGGGGAAATACAGCACTGAATTGGTAAAGAGGTAGTTCAGGAGTACCTAGCCAGTATAAATGAGTTCAAGTCTCCAGGGCCAGGTGAACTTCATCCAAGGGTATTAAAAGAACTGGCAGAAGTAATCTCAGAACCACTGGCAATAATCTCTGAGAACTCCTGGAAAACAGGAGCGGTCCCAGCAGACTGGAGGAGGGCAAATGTTGTCCCCATCTTTAGAAAGGGGAAAAAGAAGACCCAAATAATTACCACCCCGTCAGCCTGACATCAATACTAGGAAAGATTCTAGAGCAGATCATGAAACAGACAGTCTGTAAGCACTTAGAATGGAATGCTGTGATCACAAAAAGTCAACATGGATTTCTCAAAACCAAGTCATGCTACACTAATCTTATCTCTTTTTTTGATAGAGTTGCAAACTTGATAGATGAAGGGAATGCTGTAGATGTAGTGTATCTTGATTTCAGTAAGGCTTTTGACAAGTTCCCCCATGATATTCTTGCAAAAAGGCTAGTAACCTGTGGGTTAGACAATGCAACTCTTAGGTAGATTTGTAACTGGTTCACTGTCCGAACCCAAAGGGTAGTCACCAATGGCTCCCCCTCATCCTGGAGAGAAGTGACTAGTGGGGTGCCACAGGGTTCTGTCCAGGGCACAGTGCTATTCAACATCTTTATCAATGACTTGGATAAAGGAATAGAGGGTATGCTTATCAAGTTTGCAGATGACACCAAATTAGGAGGGGTAGCTAATAACCCAGAGGACAGGATCAGAATCCAAAATGACCTCAACAGATTAGAAAGCTGGGCCAATATTAACAAAATGACTTTCAACAGGGAGAAATATAGGATACTACACTTGGACAGTAAAAATGAAATGCACAGATATAGAATGGGTAACACATGGCTTGAGGGCAGTACGTGCAAAAAGGATCTAGGAGTCTTAGTAGATCACAAGCTGAACATGAGTCAGCAGTGTGATGCAGCAGCTAAAAAAAAGCCAATGCGATTCTTGGCTACATTAATAGGAGTACAGTTGTCCCTCCACATTCGCGAACTTGACATTCGCGGTTTCGGTTATTCGCGGTTTTGGGAGGGCCCCCCCGGGACCCCCAAAACCGCGAAACGGGGCCTCCAGAGGCCCCGTGAAAGACCTGGGGAGGGGTGGGGAGGCCTTCGCGGGACCCCCGGAGGCCCTCCGGAGGCCCCGCGAAGGCCTGGGGAGGGGTGGGGAGGCCTTCGCGGGACCCCCGGAGGCCCTCCGGAGGCCCCGCGAAGGCCTGGGGAGCGGTGCTAAGGCCTTCGCGGGACCCCCGGAGGCCCTCCGGAGGCCCCGCGAAGGCCTGGACAGGGGTGGGGAGGCCTTCGCGGGACCCCCGGAGGCCGTCCGGAGGCCCCGCGAAGGCCTGGGGAGGTGTGGGGAGGCCTTCACGGGACCCCCGGAGGCCCTCCGGAGGCCCCGCGAAGGCCTGGGGAGCGGTGCGAAGGCCTTCGCGGGACCCCCGGAGGCCCTCCAGAGGCCCCGCGAAGGCCTGGGGAGGGGTGGGGAGGCCTTCGCGGGACCCCCGGAGGCCCTCCGGAGGCCCCGCGAAGGCCTGGGGAGCGGTGCGAAGGCCTTCGCGGGACCCCCGGAGGCCCTCCAGAGTCCCCGCGATGGCCTGGGGAGGGGTGGGGAGGCCTTCGCGGGACCCCCGGAGGGCCTCCGGAGGCCCCGCGAAGGCCTGGGGAGCGGTGCGAAGGCCTTCGCGGGACCACCGGAGGCCCTCCGGAGGCCCCGCGAAGGCCTGCGGAGGGGTGGGGAGGCCTTCGCGGGACCCCCGGAGGCCCTCCGGAGGCCCCGCGAAGGCCTGGGGAGGGGTGGGGAGGCCTTCGCGGGACCCCCAGAGGCCCTCCGGAGGCCCCGCGGAGGCCTGGGGAGGGAGGGCCGGGGAGGCCTCCGCGGGGCCTAGCAAGGCCCCGCGAAGGCCTGGGGAGGGAGGGAGGGAGGGAGGGCCGGGGAGACCTCCACGGGGCCTAGGAAGGCCCCGCGAAGGCCTGGGGAGGGAGGGAGGGCCGGGGAGACCTCCACGGGGCCTAGGAAGGCCCCGCGAAGGCCTGGGGAGGGAGGGAGGGAGGGAGGGCCGGGGAGGCCTCCGCGGGGCCTAGCAAGGCCCCGCGAAGGCCTGGGCAGGGAGGGAGGAAGGGCCGGGGAGGCCTCCGCGGGGCCTAGCAAGGCCCCGCGAAGGCCTGGGGAGGGAGGGGGAGGGGTGTTTGTTATTCGCGGATTTTTCACATTCGCGGGGGTCCGCGGAATGGTGCGAAGGCCTTCGCGGGACCCCCGGAGGCCCTCCGGAGTCCCCGCAAAGGCCTGGGCAGGGGTGGGGAGGCCTTCGCGGGACCCCCGGAGGCCCTCCGGAGGCCCCGCGAAGGCCTGGGGAGGTGTGGGGAGGCCTTCACGGGACCCCCGGAGGCCCTCCAGAGGCCCCGCGAAGGCCTGGGGAGCGGTGCGAAGGCCTTCGCGGGACCCCCGGAGGCCCTCCAGAGGCCCCGCGAAGGCCTGGGGAGGGGTGGGGAGGCCTTCGCGGGACCCCTGGAGGCCCTCCAGAGGCCCCGCGAAGGCCCTCCGGAGGCCCCGCGAAGGCCTGGGGAGCGGTGCGAAGGCCTTCGCGGGACCCCCGGAGGCCCTCCAGAGTCCCCGCGAAGGCCTGGGGAGGGGTGGGGAGGCCTTCGCGGGACCCCCGGAGGCCCTCCGGAGGCCCCGCGAAGGCCTGGGGAGCGGTGCGAAGGCCTTCGCGGGACCACCGGAGGCCCTCCGGAGGCCCCGCGAAGGCCTGCGGAGGGGTGGGGAGGCCTTCGCGGGACCCCCGGAGGCCCTCCGGAGGCCCCGCGGAGGCCTGGGGAGGGGTGGGGAGGCCTTCGCGGGACCCCCAGAGGCCCTCCGGAGGCCCCGCGGAGGCCTGGGGAGGGAGGGAGGGAGGGCCGGGGAGGCCTCCACGGGGCCTAGCAAGGCCCCGCGAAGGCCTGGGGAGGGAGGGAGGGAGGGCCGGGGAGACCTCCACGGGGCCTAGGAAGGCCCCGCGAAGGCCTGGGGAGGGAGGGAGGGCCGGGGAGGCCTCCACGGGGCCTAGGAAGGCCCCGCGAAGGCCTGGGGAGGGAGGGAGGGCCGGGGAGGCCTCCACGGGGCCTAGCAAGGCCCCGCGAAGGCCTGGGCAGGGAGGGAGGAAGGGCCGGGGAGGCCTCCGCGGGGCCTAGCAAGGCCCCGCGAAGGCCTGGGGAGGGAGGGATGGAGGGAGGGCCGGGGAGACCTCCACGGGGCCTAGGAAGGCCCCGCGAAGGCCTGGGGAGGGAGGGAGGGCCGGGGAGACCTCCACGGGGCCTAGGAAGGCCCCGCGAAGGCCTGGGGAGGGAGGGAGGGAGGGCCGGGGAGGCCTCCGCGGGGCCTAGCAAGGCCCCGCGAAGGCCTGGGCAGGGAGGGAGGAAGGGCCGGGGAGGCCTCCGCGGGGCCTAGCAAGGCCCCGCGAAGGCCTGGGGAGGGAGGGGGAGGGGTGTTTGTTATTCGCGGATTTTTCACATTCGCGGGGGTCCACGGAACGGAACCCCCGCGAATGTGAAGGGACGACTGTATAGTGATCTACTATTAATAGGAGTATAGTAGATCAAGGGAAGTAATAGTGCCACTGTATTCTGCTTTGGTCAGATCTCACCTGGAATACTGTGTCCAGTTCTGGGCACCACAATTCAGGAAGGATATTGAGAAGCTGGAACGTGTCCAAAGGAGGGCAACTAGGATGGTGGGAGGTCTGGAAGCCATGACCTATGAGGAGTGGCTTAGGGAGCTGGGCATGTTTAGTCTGGAGAAGGTTGAGAGGTGTCATGATAGCCATGTTTAAATATTTGAAGGGATATCATACTGAGCATGGAGCAGGCTTGTTTTCTGCTGCTCCAGAGACTAGGACATAGAGCAATGCGTTCAAATTACAGGAAAAGAGATTCCACCTAAATATTACGAAGAACCTCTGACAGTAAGAGTTGTTTGGAAGTCGAATACACTGCTTTGGAGTGTGGTGGCGTCTCCTTTGGAGGTTTTTAAACAGAGGCTGGATGGCTATCTGTCAGGAATGATTTGATTGTGTATTCCTGCATGGCAGGGGGTTGGACTGGATGGCCCTTGAGGTCTCTTCCAACTCTATGATTCTATGATTAATGACAAGGTAAGATGGGTCTTCCTTGGAGAGTTGTTTAGTGGTTAGACACAAATACTGAAAAGTTCTTCTCTTCAGTCTCAACTAAGTTTAGTGTTATTTTCAGGGACTATTAGGACATTCAAGGCAGCCTCCAAAGATTATTTGAATATTTAGGCAGCCTTTAATGTGTCCCATACTACTAAATTAATTTATTGTAGATCTAATTTTTTAAAAACACAATGGCCTGAATCCTATTTAGTCACAACTGCAAGAGGCCCATTTTGCCAGTGGCTTAAGTGATAAAAGTATCTTTCATTTTCATACATGATCTCTTTAATCCTCAGAATAATAGTTAAGATAAAGTCAATGAAGATAAACACAAATATTGCATATTAGCTTGCTGCTTGCTAAAACTAAATTGCAGAGCCTGGAAAGACAAACCTTGGGGTTCATCTGTCACAATTGTTTCCTTTTTTTGGCGGATAAGTTTCCAACGTGGTACAAATGGTGGTTTTGGAGGTGCCACCAGTGGGCCTGACCTTGTTCTAGTTAGCAGTGCAGGATGACTATAAATATGAGAAAGACCATACTCCCGTAACTTCTCAGAAGAATCAGCCTACAAAATACACAAAGGAGGCTTTGTTACAAGCTAAAATATCAAGAGAGGAAGCTTTCTCTTTTTGGTACAATTGTAGGATTTGTTAGAATTTTAAGAAGCTAATTCTTTAATGTGGTCCACAAGACTAGAAAAAAGAAACAAGTGTCCAGGGGTAAGGAAATGTCACCAGCGTTGATATACCAATGCTCAGAAGAAACTTTTATGTGGGGCTACCCACAGCCTTAACTGAAAAAGTAAAGCAGAGTGATACAGAAGCATAGAGGAACTCTGATATTCTTCTAAAAGTCATATCAAGAGCTAGGGTGTTTTTTATTATTATTATTTTACTTTTGCTGTCTGTATGTGTGGTAGGTTTTATGTTGAGAATTTCTCTCAAAGATAATCAGCCAACTTGGCTGGTCAGTAGGTTAATTATACATTTGGACTGTCCTTCATTATGCTGGACATCCTGAACTTGGCATGTTCCCACACGGAAAGTCTCCAGTACTACTAGGCAGATCTCCTTGTCAAAGATAAGAAAACGATAAACAATTCACCACCATACCATTTGGAAAAGAAACATTTATAAAATATACATTTCACCTTTACACAGCAAAGTGCTAGGGTTTTGTTTTATTTATTTTTATTTTTTTAAAAAACAAGATATACAGAGATGTAAAACTAGCAAGAACTCTTTCCAGAATTATTTTTTTTCTTCAGAATTAGTGTACTGGGTGGCCATATTCCAGTTGCATCCTTGTGATGTTTGAAGCAGTGAATTACAGAGGAGGTAGATTCCTCCTCTTCATGCAGCCTCCACACTCTCTCAATACCTGCTCCAGAGGCCTGGAAATCCTACCACGGTGGAGATTTGTGTAAGAAGGGGAAGAATAGGAGGCTTTCACTGTAAACCACTCCCTTCACTGTAAACCACTGATGGGCTTCTTCTGTCAGCATAAGGACCCATTTGAATCCTGGGTAGTGTGTTGATACATCAATTAATATTTAAAAGGCAAATTATACAAATCCTTACCATTTTCTCTAATACAAAGATCTTTTTTTCAGATACATAAAGAGGCAAGTAGTAAGCATAGGCCACCATCTGAGGCTGCAGTGGTGCTGTAGAACCTATTAAAAAGAACCCATTAAGTTAAAAATAAGTTAAATAGTTAAAAATAAGATGTAACACTGTAGATAATATTTCCATAATAAAGGACAGTACATTCATTAGGTGCTATGATACTATAAAGGCAATAAATGAAGTTATGAAAATCACTTTCTCCAATGTAACTCCATGGAAGTAAACTATTCCAGTGAAGTAACCTAAATTGAGTCATGAAAAAATCACTTTTTTCAATATTCTTTTCACAGCAACTAATTAATAGAACTACTTCAGAACAAGTGGTTTCAGGGTACTTATTACTAGTGACCACTAGGGTCATTTGAATAGCACACATGTTTACTTTAAGAGTAAAAATACATTATAAACAAAACCATGTAATGCATTTAACTATTAACACTAATTAAAATTCTTACATATGCTTTCATTTCTGGGGCTTAAAGAAAAAGAAAAGAAAAAGCAGTTCCTATAACATAACCTACAAAGGCTTTTCTTTTTTCTCTATGCTTATATTAAAGCAGAGATAGGCAACTTTGACAGTCTAGTGCCCACTTTTCCACGCATGGGACTCTCCAGGAGACTTTCAGATTGCCAATAGTCCAAACCCAGTCCAACCCAATCTGAAAGGTGCTGAAGTTCACTTCTGATTTTGAAAAATATGCTTTTTTATGTTAAAGGAGAGGATGGGATCTGCAACTTTTTAAAAACGTGATTTGCTTCCCCAAAAGTAAAAGGGAAGAAAGACTGTGAAGTTGAAGGCTTTCACTGCCGGCCTCCATATATTTTCCTTGGGTTTTTTTCCGGGCTGTGAGGACGTGTTCTAGAAAAGTTTCTTTCTGACATTTTGCCTGCATCTGTGGCTGGCATCTTCAGAGAATGGTTGGGTAGGAGTGTGTCTGGGGTTTATATGCTGTGAACCCTTGTAGGGGAGTATATGTAAATTTGTGTAATTGAATAGTTAGTTTGCCAATCAAGGAACATGAGAGACACTGCAGACTGGGCCAGCCAGAACAAACAGCAGTAGCAGAACATGTGATAAACCAACCGGGACACAAAATGTTATTTAAAAACACAGAAATTCTGGACCAGGCCAACAACTATCATGTCAGAATGCACAGAGAAGCAACTGAAATCCACAAGTACCTGGACAACTCCAACAGGAAAGAAGAAACCTCAAAAGTAAACAAAATCTGGCTCCCAGTTTTGAAATACAATAGAATCAAAACTCAACACTTACTAAGGAATTCTACCCAGGGACAGGGAGATTTCCAGCAGATAATGGCCCATCAACCAACCATTAGGCAAACTGACACTAACAAGCCTTGCATTTCTATACCCAGAAACTAACCATTCAATTACACAAATTTACATATCCTCCACAACAGGGGTTCACAGTATATAAACTCCACACACACTCCTACCCAACCATTCTCTGAAGATGCCAGCCACAGATGCAGGCAAAACGTCAGAAAGAAACTATTCCTGAACACGGCCTCACAGCCCGGAAAAAAACCAAGGAAAATCTATGGAAGAAAGACTGCTCACATGAAAGGTAAGGAAAAAAGAATGTGGCAGTGATCCCTATAGTAAGAAACTACTCCAGCTGATGATCGATAATTGCTGAGTAGGATAAACAGGGAAAGCAAATGAGCATTTAAAATATCACAAGGCTTTTCTTTTTACAGAGCAGGGTCTGGGAACACTGTCTGGTTCTAAACAATTTATATATGGGCAGCATGTACTTGGCTCTGAAGACAAATAGTGCTTTTAAAAGAAAACACATTTGCCTGTGTTCTTTTTCCATTGTGGTACTGCAAGGGGAGCTAGAAATCCTTGGGGGAGGGTGTTGCAAGAGGAGAAGTCCCTGGCACATTTAAGGTGAATGCAGCCCTCCCCCTTCTCTCAAAGTTTCCAATCTCAACTACACAGAGAGAAAGTGCTATTTACAGAAATCTGAACAGCCAGAGGAGGACTGGCTGCCTCTCAGTCACTCATTAGGATGGTAACATATAAAACAGTCATTAATATCAGCAAGTCCAAAATGTTAGCAGTGTATTGAATGCCTATGATCTATGGGTAAACTGGAGGGTCAATGACTTCAGATAATTCAAAGTAAGGCAGAAATTTAGGCCAATATTCTCATTCTGCCATGTAACCATTTATGAAGTCCTTGGCATTCATTTCTTTTCTGTGTCATCTTCTATCATCTATTGCAGACCCATGTGGCAAATGGCTGAAATTGTTATCAACTGTACATTACTATGGATTACTGAACAATCAAGTGTACAATACTAAGAAGAACTGCTACATATTCCTAGGACCATTTATACTTTACCATCAATGAACATCTGAAGAGAACTTGGAAAATCAGCGGACATTCGCCCAAGCTTAAGTTTATCCCTTTCGCCATCTTTGCTTCTCTTCTTTCCAATATCTCTTTGATCTGACCTTTCTGATAATGGAAATAAATACATGTGTCACTACTAGCATACTTGATCACACACTATGCAGTACTGCTTCTCTCAAGCAACAGAGAGTATCAAAATTCAAAATGCTTATTCATTCCGACAGACAGAATTTCAGGGCACATCAACCACAATTCTGTGTTTAAGACAACTCCCTATCATTAACTCACCACTCATGAATTTATCTATATCAAGGGTGAGCCTAAGGGTGGGGTGGGGCAATTTTTCTACCTACATCCCTCATAGGCCATACCCCTTACATAAGAATGCCAAAATACCTAATCATGCCCCCCCATAACTAGAAGCAGATTGGGGGGTTGGGGAACTGGTGTGGGTCTCAGCCCCCCCAAAGTGGGGTCCAGGACCATATGTGGGCCATGGACTTCCCTTTGTCTACCCCTGGTCTGTGATACTAAGATATATTAATTAACATCACTATAGGCCCTAAACACCCTAAGGGCACCAGATCCTGTCCGATCTTGGAAGCTAAGCAAGGTCAGTCCTGGTTAGTACTTGGATGTGAGGCTGCCAACAATTGCCAAGCACTGTAGGCTATATTTCAGAGGAAGGCACTGGCACCACCTCTGAGTATTCCTTGCTTAAGAAAGCCCTATGAAATTCATGGGGTCACCATAAGTTAACGGGTAACTTGAAGGCATGTACATGCACTGTAGCAACTATGAGAATCACTAACCAGCACAGATTTTACACAAGACACTCCATGTAGATCAGTAAGTCCCAACATAGACTAGATAGGCTAATGTAAGGCTTCATGGGCAACATTGACTGGAGAGGAATTTGCACTATAGCTGTTCACTGGCCTTCCTAGAAGCATAGTCATACTAAGTAACACATAGCTAATAATGTACAAATTACCTAAGTTGTGTATTAGTAAAATATGCCTGTGCTACATTGTATTTTCTGAATAACTTTCAAATAACCCATCAACAATACTGATTTTTAAAAGCCATTTCCAGTTAAAAACAACAACAATGTCGAGTGAGAGTTATGGAGTTAGAGTCAGAAACAATTTTGGATGGCGTTAGAGTCAGTAGAAATGTGTTAACCGAACTCTGGATTCCAAATAAAAACTTATATATGGTAAATATATCATTTCATACTTATATTTTATCTTTTGAAAATTTATCAAATGCCTAGCTTGTTGCATATTTACTTGCATAAGAAAGATTTTATGAACATTTTCCTGTTCACAAACTTTAATCAAATAAATAAATTTTATGTTCTATCAGTCTAAGCAGCCTGATGATTTGCACGGTGGTGATAAAATGCCTTGTCGTGCCATCTTACTACACTAAAATATATATTTGCTATTTCTGAAGAAAAGAAACCCAAGAAAAGCCCATGTTAAGGTCTCCATAAGTTGGAAACAAGTTAAAGGCACACAACAATGCAGATATCAACTTTTACAGAGAAAAATAATAAGTTGTAACAGGTATGTTAAAGAATGCAGTAAGCAGGGGAATGAAATAATATTGTTTTTACTTTGCAGTGGAATAGCATCATAAAAGAAGCAATGTTTGTTTGTTTGCTTGTTTTTTGGCAAAAGAGGTTCCAAAGGAGGGAATGATAAAAGAAAAAAAAAAAGAACAGTCCTGCATACTGACTAACAGTACTTTCATCATGGAGCAGGAGCTCTGACAAACTGATTGAATAGCCAGGATTATAAAGGAAAAGGTAGTTCTACAAGTATCTTAGTCCTCAGACTCTTAGGACTTTACATGGAAAAACAAGAACTTGTACTGGGCTCAGAAACAAAAAGAAAGCCAAGGAACCTGGTGCAGCAGCAGAGTCACATGATCTAAAAATCAGTTTCATTTAAAACAGAGTACAGTGAAGTTCTAGAATTTCTCTCTGCTCCCTTTCATTAGTACCCACAGTTAGAGACACACATCACAATCCAGTATACAACTATACTCACTTAAGTTCCACTGAAATCAATGTCGGAGTACCTACTCAGTTCTGAATTACAGCAATGCAACACGTCTTTACTCAAAAGCAAGTCCCACTATATTTGTTGAGGCTTTGTTCTATAGGATTGTAGTCACATGGCTCATCTATATGAGCCAGGACATGCTGGCTCCCTAACAGGGTATCTGGCCACAGATCAGGCCTGCTGTTCCTCCACTCCCTCCACGGAATGGGAGGAAGTCCTAACAGGCACGCCAGCCCGTCACTGCATCCACTGCCACAACCATTTTCCTCGCTGTCTTGGAAGGCAGGAAGGGCCCCCGCAGCATGTTGCCAAGGACCCCTGCATGTGACCAGCTTTGGTCACATGCTGTGAGCCTGCTTCCTGCCTTCCAGGAGAGCCAGGGAGGTGGCAGTGCCAGTGAGGGCCAGCCTGCTAGGACAGACTCCTGCAGAGTCACAGGGTCTGATCCGTTTCCTGCTGGCAGAAACAGAGTAAACCTGGTATTTTCTTAGAACAGTGTATCAGGCCCTACCCCACCTTCCCCCTGTCTGAGCTCCATATCTACCCCAGGGGTGGTGAGGACTTCCTGGGGGCAGAACAGGGCAAATGCTCTGCATTGTCAGGATTGCGGGGATCTGAAACAAGGGCAAGACAGTATATTGTCTGTCTAGACAAGTTCATAGTAGTCAGTCCAATATGCTGTTATGCACATTGAAAGTCCACTGATTGAAAGGTACCTAATGGTATACTGAATTATAACTGTATGCTGAACCATGTTCTAAAATATTCTAACATCTTTCAGAACTACAGATTCTCTACAGAGTCTAAGAATTATTTAATGTGATTATTTTGTGGCACATATATTTTCTTTTCCAGAAGCCCACACCCACTACTTTGTGCCCCACCCACCCCAAATGAGACTGTAGTGACAGTGTGTCTTTTAATAATCAATGTCCTACACCATTTGTATAATTTCATACCTCTTCCGGTTTTCTCAGCTTTTTCTGGCTTCTCTGGTTGCTTAATGACAGGTATGTTATCATTTTTAATCTCAGAGTTTTTACGATCTTTTTTGGTGTCCTGAAGTGATGTTTTAATATCAGGGGGTGATTCTTCTGGTAACTTAAATTCTGGCAATATTTCTTTTAAGAAGTCCCAAACTTTATCCAAATATCCAGACCTTTAAAAATATAAATGTGTTATTTTAAAACAGAATTGCTGCCCACTGTTTATTCACTGAATACTTTTTTAACTTATGGGGAGAGAACTAATGAAGCAGTCAAACCATGTTTTCCTACTCTTTATGTGATGCAATTAATCAAATTCTGTTTACATTCTCATCTTTCTGATGGTAATGTCTTCTACGATAATCAAAGAATACAGCTATTACTCGAAAAGAAAAGAAAGCAAGGAGGCAAACTATTTTTTCTAGAATATCTGGGATAGGGGAGGTAAATCAATCATTACAACTTCCTATAATATAACCAAAATTTAGTAATAATAATATACAACAAATACATTGAAATGAGCAGGTTCAGGGTCATATATCTAAGAACTGTTATTCAGTACAATGAAATATTTTTCCTATATACTTTAAATAAATTTCAAATGGTCACCATATACCATGATAGACTCATTAAGTCAAACTGACAGGCACAACAACAATTTTTAAAACCTAACTTCTGGCTAAATAAAGCATAAAGAGCTTCAACAGTGACAGCTTTACAGATAAGTATGTAGCAGGGGATAGGAACACAGCAGTTGAATCGAGAGCTAGAACACAATCCTAACTGCAAAATATCACCAAGGGTCAGCTGGGCCAATATTAGGACTGCTGAACTTCTGCTGAATCCTCACAGTCCAGAGTGTTGGAAATTCTTTAGGACTATCCTTGCCTGGGCCCAACTTTGTGCCAACATTGTGTCCCTGGACTACAGCAGTTTGGACCTTTCTTAATGGCTATTCAGCTGGCAGATCTTACTCAGCAGAGCATTTTTTCTGGTAGATCACTTTGGCCAAAATCCTGTTGGTGACATATGCATGTGTATGTGTAGCTTATGTGCATATGCATCTCTTTTGAAGGGACTGCAAGGTGCTAGTCTGCAGCCCTTGGCACAATGCCTAAAACTCCCTTGTCAGGCCCTGGGAGGGGTGGCTGCTGCTTCTTACTGATAAGGAAAGGAAAAAGCAGGGAAATATTCAACCAATGTAGCTCTGAGGGGAAAATATAGGAGGATACATTCCCATTTTCTTCTGGCTCTAAGCCAAGATGAGATGGCCTCTCAATGTCTGAGATGCCTCCTTGCTCTCTCCACTGCCCACCAGTAAAGAGCAGCAGCCCCTCCTGGGGCTCAACAGTTATGAAGGGGGGAGTTTTTGATAGGATCCAAAAAGCTATAGGATAACCCTTGTGCCCTGTCCAAAACAAGACACATGAAGGATGGGGGCCCCACACAAAACTGCAGAGGCAGAGCATTATACTTTGGCAGCTTGGTGTAGGAACTCAGTCTCTCTATGCAGATTTCTAAGAAAGGAGTTCTGCCAGTGGAAAGGCACAAGAGGCTTGTGGCTACTCTTAAACCACTACAACCACTTTGAGTTAGGATTGCACCAACCATTAGTGTAGGTGGATTACAATGGGTCCCTTTTCAATAAGACTAAATTTGGGTCCAACTGATCAAAAAGATTTCAGCAACAATAGTTTTGAACTCCTAATTTTCAAGACACAAAGCATTTGAGTTTTAAAAAATGGCCTTTCACAGGATTGATTTTGACTGCTCTAAAGGTCTGAGTCATAGTGTAAATCTATTTTCCCTGAAGGCCAGATGAATCAAGTACAGCAGAGGCAAAGAGAAAGGTACTCCTTATAAAACTAGAACTTACTGGAGTGGAATAATTTCTGGTATCCATCCAGTAAGTGCATGCAGAACTGTGAATTCCCCCAGTTCTCTTTTTCCATTGTCATGTATACTACAAAAAAATAAAAAATAGAATAAAAACTGGTAAGCATACCAATATTTAAAGAGATAATTGCATTTACTGTTTACTGCCTTCCCCCGATTTTCCATATTTCATACATTTATTTTCTTCACTGGCCATTTTACTAGCAAGTAAGCAAGAATATTCAGAATTCTACTTACTGTATAGCTGTAAATAATGAAAGGGCTACAGGTCTCCTTTCTCATCTTTTTAGAAACAACAGATTGCAACACAGAGACATGTACTATTCAGCAACTTAAGTTCACACAGGTCTAAGGAGATCAAAATGGAAAACAAGACCAAGATCTTTCTCTGGTGCACACACTCAGTTATAGGAGATTTTCACACGGGGAAATTATTCCCCTGAGAGATCGGGAGAGAAATGGGGCTCTTCCGGGAGCAGAGCTCCGTTTCGCACGCCCCTTTCCTTCTCCCGATCTGACGTCGTCCTCATTCTGTGCTGCTTCCATTTTTCTGCCAGTATCTTCCGTCACTTTTTAATAACAAAGAACTTTCATTATTAAAAAATGACAGAAGATACTGGCAGAGAAATGAAAGCAGCACAGAGTGAGGACGACGTCAGATGGGGAGAAGGAAAGGGGTGTGCAAAACGGAGCTCTGCTCCTGGAAGAGCCCCATTTCTCCCCCGATCTCTCAGGGGAATAATTTCCCATGTGAAAATCTAAAACGCCCAACAAAAGTGTGGCCATGTTAGCCAGAGGCAGTAAAACCAGATAGTTTTAAAATATCTGAAAAGCAAGCCACTTTACCTTAAGGTATTAATACCACCAGCAGCAGCAAATTTATTTATACCCACATCTTTTCACCAAAACTAGCACCGTATGCCATAACAAAGCTGTTAAGTTTTTAAAGCCCTCTAGTATTTAGTCTTAGTACTTAGTATTTACGTAGTCTGTCACCATGCCTGCGGTAGTTTGTGTGTGTGGCAATAGGAAGTCAGAGAATACTGTCATGAGTTGGGGGCTAATTAAAGCTATCACACCAAAACATCTTTGAGGATAGTTACAATGAAATTATGATACTTGTCAAAAGTATTCAATGATTAAGGAATTCAGTAGGAACTTACAGCAGAGTAAGCCCATCTCTCTATGTCTTTGTAGCTACCAGGAGAAGCACCCTGGGAGATACTTAGGTCCCCCAGATGCATGTGCGGACTTCCCACAGTTTGGGGGTAAAGCCCCCAAAATCTGTCTTTGCTTTTATTTTATCTACATCTTGTGCTTATCTCAGCTGATATTCTAGAAGCTATTCCTAGCAACTGCAAAGTACAGCAGGATAGGAGTGAAGAAGGCCCAAGCCTTTTGGTGAAATAAGGTAAGGGAATATAGCAGTGACGCTGCTGTTGCTTATATCCACAAAATTAATATTAACTAAGCCTATGAGGCATGTCTCATTAACAGTCCCCTGTGCATCCTTCCTTTATTGGACTGGGAGGCTGAGCCCATTACCCTTGTGTTGGTATGAGAGTCCATTAACTCCTCTTCCCACTTTTGTGTCTACTCAGAGCTGTGAACAGTATTCTGCAATCTTAACACAGGTACCCCAAAATTTCCCCCCTCTGGTGGCAGCTCCCAGCTCACTACAAACTGCTAAATGATGGGTCAAGAACAATGCTTTCTGTTTATAAATATCCATTCCCTTCTACTACAGCTTAGGATCTTCCTAGGTTTACGATATCAGGCAGAGTTAAAGAAGATACACCACCAGTTCGTTAATTCATAACAAACAAGGATCCAGTCTATGTATTTGGTTTTGCCTTTGTTACTAATTGTTTTGTTTTAATCTCAAAACTGACAGATAGGAAGCTTAGAAAACGTACTCATTGTTTGCTAGTTTAATGATGGCTTTGGATAATATGAGTGGCCAAAGTTCAATTTCACATGTTGTAGCTGGAAGCAGCATGTAATTGTCTTCACTGAAAGGTATACTGTCATCTACAATGATTTTTCTCCAGCATCCCTACAATAGAGAGAGAAGGGAAATTACATATTATGGGATAGTATTGAAAAATACAGCTGGCATGAGAATCTGCATGGCCTTGAAAGAAATTAACCCTAATTATAAGTAATTTAAATAAACAAGGAGAATAAATTTTAAATTCCAGTAGATTTCTTATGAACAACAGTCAACAATACAGCAGGCATTTTGGAAATCTGTGTGTATCAATGAGCTATACCCCAATTGTCAAAACTGGTGTTGCTATTAACAAAGAAAAGATATGCTTTCAGAACAACCTTCTTATACAGAAAATTATAATAAAGAAAGCAGTGTGTCATTATTTATCATTATTACTGTTATGTATTGGAAATGCATGGGGAAGGGGCAAGTGAGTGTTATCAGATGATGATACTGAACAACAGAAAAGGCAGGAAAGTGAGCCCATGTTGTTATCCAAAGGTACTGAAAGGTGGTAGAAAGTAGATAGCTGAACTTGATATGTACTTATACAAATGCTACAAGGTAATTATGTAGAAAGCTTCTAAGAGCATCCAGTGAAAACTGATAATGTCATTGAAGTGAGCCAATGTAGGGTGCTCCTCGTCATTCTCCCTGCTGTGTGATGCATTATGAGAGAATGTCTCTCCCATCTCTTTTGTCACTAAGAAGCATATTCTCCATTACTGCATAGATCTTCATTACCCCTGCCCCAGACACATTTCAGTAGCAGCAGTGAAGCACTGTAACATCCCCATATTGTACAATGTAGAATTTATGTGCACTACCACTGCTTTCATGTCAAAAAGGAATGTAGCATGCAAGTCTATTTCACCAACTTTGATATAACAATTAGAGAGAGATATAGTTGCTCATTTAAAAACATTTAAATGAGGTCCTAGACAACAAAAAATTCTATATAGCTTGAGTATGGCCTTGGAAGAATGTTTCAAATGTCTACCGGAGTAGATCACAGTTGTTCTACTATGTTGCTGCTGCGTGCTTTCAAGTCATTTATGACTTATGGTGATTTTAAGGTGACCCTATCATGGGGTTTTCTTGGTAAGATTTGATCAAAGGGGGTTTGTCTTTGCCTTCTGCTGAAGCTGAGGGAATGTGACTTGCCCAAGGTCACCCAGGGGGTTTCCATGGCTGAGTGGGGATTTGAACCCTGGTCTTCAGAGTTGTAGTCCAGTGCTCAAACTACTACACCACACTCGCTCCTATCCCACAGAAAAACATCACTCATGTGAGTGATATTTTGTGTATTTGTGCTATTTCCCCCCTCTAATGATAGTCCATAATCATCTTTTTGAACCCGTGGAGATGCCTCGAGGAATCCAGTGCCAATCATATTTCCCATGTGATGGACTTTCAGTAATACAAAGATGGGCATGGCTCTGGCAAATAACTCCCTTGTTACACAAAAGCATATGGGTGCATAGTAACTACTATTGTCAAATGTAAAGTGAGCAAGGCCAGGCATGCAAAAAAAATATATAATGCAAATTTAAATACATAATGTATGCTTTGCTTTAAGAAGTTTATTTTGTTTCTTGGGATTACATACAAAGTTGTAACCACCATATGGTTTATGATTGTTAGGTCCAGGCATTCTTTTATTCAAATAAAGATTTAAAAGTAATACTAATGCTTATAATGGGCAGTCTCCAAAGATCGTACTCTGCTAGTGAAACTGTGGTATCTAGAGGAACTGGGAGGGGGCATCCACACTTCCAAATGCAGCCACTAATATACCCCAAAACCAGATCTGGAGGGCTGAAAAACCATCTGAATGGGGTGGGGGGATCAAACAGAAGGCTGGGGGGGGTGGGAAGTGTCAACTTCTGGTTTTGTTATACTGAAAAGTATTGTATCCAGTGAGTAGTATTCAGTGGATGCACACATACAAATATATATCTTGTATTGTTTACTAAATAAATTGTATGCAAAGTTAGTGTATAATAAAAATATGTAATACTTACCATCCAGTACAATTTTACAACATATTTTCCATAACTATTGTACAATGGCATATGTCCCTTGACAGCTTTGCATAATGAGTATATATGTTCCCATGGCTTCCACAAAAGCATAGGCATTTCATTGGTGTTAGCTTTAGCATCAGGACTTAAAACTGTTGCATTATATATTTTCCAAACTGCATAAATTTCACTTATTATCCATCGCATGAGCTGAACCCAGTGTGGAGTAGAGACAGGAAAAAAATAACAAAGGTCAGCTAAGCTTCCTTCACAATCTATACATTCCAAGTCTTTTTCATAATGCAGACATAATAGCAGCAATAATTATTATTCTGATTGTACAGAAGATAACAAACTTCTAAGCATGGGTGAAACAGGGCACAAAACAAATAAATTTGGAAGAAATGGGAACTTTTCATGAAAAAGAATAAACAAGGCACAATGAGAAGCAACCCATTTTTTTCATTATAATCTAAATCAAAATAATATAAAAATTTAAAGAGGCTTGTTAAGCATGATATAAATCTTGCTTGTGTGTGAAATTATGTTTTGAGCATTGTACACTTCATATTTTAAGTTTTGTACGTTCTATATAATTTTATGCTTCAAAGAAACTCTAACTATGACCAATGCATTTTGGTTTTCTGATATATATTCCAGATCTTCTGCTTTTCTAAACTGTATCAGTATTGGTTTTCTGTGGGTTTTTTCCAGGCTGTGAGTCTGCATTCTGGAAGAGTTCCAGAACACGGCCTCACAGCCCAGAAAAAAAACACAGAAAACCTATGGATGCCGGCCGTGAAAGTCTTCGACTTCACATTGTATCAGTATTATTATAAATATGGATTAATTATATTAAGTATGATTCCCCAGCAAAAGAAATTTAAAATTAAAGGTACAGGAGTCTCTCCAGTTTTCACTCTGATAACACTGTCTCTAGTTTTTCCTTGGTTTTTTTCTGGGCTGTGAGGCCATGTTCTGGAATAGGCTTTTTCTGACGTTTCACCTATTCCAGAACACGGCCTCACAGCCCAGAAAAAAACCAAGGAAAATCTATGGATGCTGGCCGTGAAAGCCTTCGACTTCATACTGTCTCTAGTATTTCCAGAGTTCTATACATGTTACACCATAGACCAGTGGCTTTCAATCTTTGGTTCTTCAAATGATTTGAACTTTCAACTCTCAAAAATCACAGACAGCTTTTCCAATGATAAAGGATTCTGAAAGTTGTACTCCAAAATATCTGGAGGGTCAAATGTTCAAAACCATTGCCTTAGGGCAGGCCTTCCAAAACTTGCTTATTTCTATATGCATAACTTTGTATTTTTATGAGAATTTGTCAAATTCACACTACCTAAACCTGTCCATGACCCAGAACACAAACTTTTTCACAGTCTACAATCAAAATTAGCACATACATATGCCCAAACATGTCCCATGAAAAAAAGAGGGGGAAAGTATATATTACAGAAAACTGCACCCAATTTTTTTCCAGCGTTTATGTAAAATACTGTTGTAAAAATGTATACATGTTTAAATATGCATACAAATGAGGAAGTATTTTAAATATGCATATAAATGAGGAAGTAGAGTGAAGTCTATAAAAGCTTATGCTACAACTTCTTTCTCTCAGTCTCAAAGGTACTATAAGATCCCTTTGCATACTGATATTCCAGATTAACATGGCTATGTCTTTGAATTTTGAAAAATGTGCCTGAAAATACACAAAACTGATGCTAAGAAAGTATGGAACAAACTTAACTTTAGCAAAATGAGAAACAAGCAAAACCAAATTTTATGTATTTGCTGACTCTTATTTTAAATTCAGATACAGTGTGCTGGCCCTTTCTAAGATTTTAGAAGGTACGTCTGTATGATACTTACATATTCATAGTAATACGTTCCTCTAATATAACCATTTTTTTCACACATGACTCTGACTGAATTCTAATGAATATGAATTGTTAGAGGTGGACAGTAGGTAGAACATAATATTGTTTATGCCAATACAATGTTTGCTAAGATGTCATGTGATGCAGCAGCTTTAAAAGCCAATGTGATTCTAGGCTACATCAATAGGAATTTAGTGTCTACATCAAAGGAAGTAATAGTGCCATTTTATTCTGCTTTGATCAGACCTCAACTGGAATACTTTGTCCAGTACTGGGAACGACAATTCAAGAAAGATATGGACAAGCTGGAACATGTCCAAAGGATAGCGACCAAAATGGTAGGAGGTTTGGAAGCCATGCCCTATGAGGAGCAACTTAGGGAGCTGGGTATGTTTAGCGAACGGGAAGAGAACGTTAAGAGGGGAAATGATAGCCATGTTTAAATATTTGAAGGGATGTCGTACTGAGGATGGAGCAAGCTTGTTTTCTGCAGCTCCAGAGACTAAGACACACAGCAATGGACTCAAACTACAGGAAAAGAGATTCCATCTAATCAATAGGAAGAACTTCCTCCCAGTAAGACCTGTTCAGCAGTGGAATGCACTACCTCAGAGTGTGGTCGAGTCTCCTATTTTGGAGGTTTTGAAACAGAGGCTGGATGGCCATCTATCGGGAATGATTTGATTAGGTATTCCTGCATGATAGGGGGTTGGACTGGATGGCCCTTTTGGTTTCTTCTAAGTGATTCTACAATTCTATGATTTTATGGTTTGAGACTTTTCTCAATCCATGTCAGTTGTTCAGGGGTATCTTTTCTGTTTTATACACATAGGCTGCAATCCTGTTCATATACTACCTCAATGTAACTACACTGGAACAGCCATGAAAGAAGACAAAGTCACTGTTGTCATTCAGGAGGGAAGTTTGCTGGCTCAAAGGAGTCTATTACTCCTATCATAGAATCATAGAGTTGGAAGAGACCACAAGGGCCATCCAGTCCAAACCCCTGCCCTGCAGGAATACACAACCAAAGCACTCCCAACAGATGGCCATCCAGCCTCTGTTTAAAAACCTCCAAAGAAGGAGACTCCACCACACTCCAAAGCAGTGTATTCCACTTCTGAACAGCTCTTACTGTCAGGAAGTTCTTCCTATTGATTAGATGGAATCTCTTGCAGGCTTGTGTTCTGCTGCTCCAGAGACTGGAACACGGAGCAATGGATGCAAGCTCCAGGAACAGAGATTCCACCTCAACATTAGGAGGAACTTTTTCCTCCTGCACTCCCTTGGAGCGTGGTGGGGTCTCCTTCCTTGGAGGTCTTTAAACAGAGGCTGGATGGCCATCTGTTGGGGATACTTTGATTGTGATTTATCGCGTGGCAGGGGGTTCTTTTCCTGTAGTTTGAGTCCATTGCTCCATGTCCTAGTTTCTTGAGCAGCAGAAAACAAGCTTGCTCTATCCTCATTATGACATCCTTTCAAACATTCAAACATGGTTATCATGTGACCTCTTAACCTTCTCTTCTCCAGACAAAACACACTCAGCTCCCTAAGGATCACCTGATAAGGCATGACTTCCAGACCTCCTACCATTTTGGTAGCCCTCTCTGGACACATTCCAGCTTGCCAATGTTCTTGAATTGTGGTGCCCAGAACTGGACATAATATTCCAGTGGGTCTGACCAAATAGAATAGAGTGGCACTATTACTCCCCTCGACCTAGACACTATACTCCTATTGATGAGGTCTAGAACTGCATTGGCTTTTTAAGCTGCTGCATCATACTGCTGACTCATATTCAGTTTATGGTCCACTAAGATTCCTAGATCCCTTTCGCATGTACTGCTGTCAAGCCAGGGGTCACCCATTCTATACCTGTGCATTTCATTTTTACTGCCCAAGTGTAGTATCCTATATTTCTCCATATTGAAATTTATTGTTTTAGTTTTGGCCCAGTTTTCTAATCTGTTCAGGTCATTTTGAATTCTGATCCTGTCCTCTGAGGTATTAGCTATCCCTCCTAATGTGGTGTCATCAAAAAACTGGATAAGTATACCCTCTATTCCATCATCCAAGTCATTGGTAAAGATGTTGAATAGCACTGGGCCCAGTGCAGAACCCTATGGTGCCCCACTAGTCACTTCTCTCCAGGATGAAGAGGAGCCATTGGTGATTACCATTTGGGTTTGGTCGGTCAACCCATTGCAAATCTACCTAACAGTTGCATTGTCTAGCCCACATTTTAATAGCATTTTGCAAGGGTATCATGGGGGACCTTATCAAAGGCCTTACTGAAATCAGGATACACTACATCCACAGCATTCCTTTCATCTACCAATTTTGTAATTCTATCAAAAAAGAGATAAGATTAGTCTCATATGACTTGTTTTTTAGAAACCCATGTTGACTTTTAGTGATTACAGCATTCCTTTCTAAGTGGGCCCTTGGAGCCACAGCACTCTGGGAAGATTCACTTGGGAAATCTCGTGTCCCAAAGCACAGGCAGTTTTCTAAGCCTGGCATTTAAATTGCACCATGACCTTGAGGACCCACCTGGAAACCTGGCACTGTAGACTGCTTGGAGAGGCAGCCTTCCTCTCCCATCAGTGACAATGACAACTTTATTTACCTTCCCTGGAAAAAATGTAACTGATGTGCAACCCTGGAAAAGTTGTTGCTGCATGAATCTACAACTGTGCAACTCGAGGGAAAGTACAACTATTCAGCATTCTGGACCGTTACAGAATCATAGTGCACAAAAAGGACATATTTTGTCCTAGCATAGAGTATCAGCAGGATACAGTGTGCCAACAGAACATTATTTTCACAAAATAGAAATCTTGTGCATATAAACATTTTGGTAGATTTTAAAGCTGAAAAATACCTTAATCTATCCCTCCTTCTATGGTGCTTCCTGATGCAAGCTACTTCACTCTGCTGATGGAAAGGCTAGCTCTGCCTGTTTTCATATGAAGTATATTCTTTTTTCACAACAACCAATGTCTTTTTCCATTCACCTATATAACAAATATGACTTATTTCTTACTAAAGGAGTTATTATTCACATACCTCACTGTTTATTAAATGTTCATTGGGTGCAAAGAGGTCAAACCAAGTTTCATTTTTTACTACCACAGGTACCTAAGAGAAATTAATTATTTTCATTAAAATACTTGTGAAAAATATTTCTATACTGTACTATCTAATATTCTCATAATTTTTAAAATTTAAATGTATTTATTTATTTCAGGGTTTTCTTTAAAAATAGTATACCGGTAAATACTTTGGTAAGATTCCCAGCCTAGTTGAAAGAAATTAAAACTACAAATACAAAAAATACAATAAACTAAAAGCCATAAAATCATAAAAGCAGCATAAATATTCGCAAGATTACATTTTTATCTAAAAAGCACACAAAAATACAGAGGGGCACTGACAGGACAAATTTTCCTGGCACTAGGAGGACAAATTAATAGTAAAACTAACTATAAAGCAATGAAATTAAAAACAGAAAAAACTACAAAGCACTTTCAAACAATGACAAATTCAGGATCTTAGTGGAGGGATAGGAAGAAGCAGTGCTAATACGTGTCTGTCAACCCTAGGCACGCAGGGCACTGGTTGCACAGCTGTCCTCAAACAAGATCTGGTGCATCTCATCCATTTCTGTAGGTATTTTTGCATCAATAGAAATAACATTCAACATAGCAGGTCTCTCTTTATTATCAAAATCTCTTCCCCAATCATCCTCTGATTTACACATGCAATGTATCACCACTAACAAATTGCTCTTAGAGGACAGGCTAGTCAAGCATAATTGTCAAACAATCATCCCCGCATTACCTAGAAAGTGACCTGTTCGGGTGGAACTGACCTAATAATTTTGAAACCAGAATTGTTTTGAGGACAATGATTCTGTTCTTTCCATCCCTTCTTCATAGATTATTGAGCAAAACAGATGTCTTTTCCAGTTAATATGAATTTGTTGCTCTCAAATAATAGTGTAGATGCTTACGAAATACACCTGGTTATATCAGTATTCTGATCAACAAGTACTGTTGTTTTCTGGTTCCTGACCAATTCATTTATTTTTGTAAAATAACACTAAGAGATCAATATTTTAAACAAGGTGTTATTTTTTTCTTAATATACTATTACAGTTATCTGGTATTTGTTTGCAATTGATCAGAACAAATACTTCTTACCTTATTGGTTAAGATTTCTTGCGGTCTCTTCCAGGAACTCACTTTTAAAGAAGGAGGAAGTTCAATTTTTCCTTCTGGGTCTTCAAAGAAGTGCTGTATGAAATATTAAGTTACAAAAAATGCTAACTTAACAGCACAAATGTTATGTGCTGTTAAGTTAGCATCAACTTATGGTGATCCTATGAATGATTATATACTTGATGAATTAAGCCATTAAAATCTATGAAACCTCAGTCAATCATAACTAGCTTATCCTAGCTCTATTCTATGCAAAGTAAGCCTGGATCCAACACTATTTCCTTATCCTTAAGAAATTCAACTATGCATATTTCAAAGACAAACTGATGACTTTCCAAAAAGAAGCCACTTCTTAAAAGTATATCTAACATTCTAACAGTGGTCTAAAACAATAAAAACACTTCTTTAACATTCTAAAAAAAAATCCAATTATTATTATGAAGCAATTCAATGGATTTAATATTCAAAAGCTACCCATAACAATTATATAAAGAAAACAATATGGTGTCATATATTTTAAGGCAGAAAAATTATTTATATTTAATAAATATTTAATAACAAGAAGCTCAGAGAACTGAGTGAGCAAAGACTTTCTGACACGACAAAGACAAGATTAACTACAGTTGTACCTTCATATTTGCTGGGGTTTGGTTCCAGGACTCACCGTGGATACCAAAATCCGTGAATACTCATGTCCCATTATATGCAATGGCATAGCAAAATGGTGTCCCTTATATAAGATGGCAAAATCAAGGTTTGCTTTTTGGATTATTATTTTTTAAAGAATATTTTCAAGCCATGAATATTTAAAACCGTGAATGCCAAATCTGTGAATGTGGAGGGACAACTGTATAATTAAAACTCTAGTTGAAATCAGTGAATTGTCAAAGTGTCTAATTTTTGCTAGCATTCAAGAAGGACTGTGAATAGTGAAAAGTCTTTTTCAACAATTGTGGACCACAAACATATTGCAGTACCTTGCAGCCCAAATTTACTAAACATCTCCAACTGATTGCTAGGTTCTATTGTTATGAATAATCCTAGAAAAATCAGGAGGAAGGTGGTACACCAACAGAATCTCTCACCTATCTTGAATGCTCAACACAAGATAGAAACACTCCAGATTGCCACTTGAATATACAGAAAGTTTGGAAAGTGATAATTTTTAAAAAGATGATTAAGAAGATCAACTAATTAAGGAATACTAAGGAATCTACTAGAAGCTTACTCAGTTTTAGTAAGCAAACTTACTAAAAGAGGACTTCTTCCTGCTTTATCTTTTTCCTTTCCACTCTTCCCTGCATCCCACTTTTCTGCATTGATATCAGCTTCATTCCATTCTGGCCAAATAGGAAATCTTCCCCTCCTTGCCTCAAGTAAAGCACCCTGAGGGCTTACAGCAGATACTGATCCAGAAAGAAACCAAGGGCTGAAAGAGAGTGAGAACACAAAAAGAACTTGCATTTCATCTGGCGTTTTACATGACAATGAACTTATACATTTATGTATTCTTATTTAAACTTTTAAAATGTTGGTAAATATAATTTCTTTCTCCATTTTGAATATCAGGTAAATAGCATCTGTAAAAAAAAGGGAATGCTTTACTTCAGTAGTCTGTCATGGCCTGTACCTTGTCAGTGATACAAGCATCACATTCCCTTATAGGTAGCTTACTCCAAAGACATAACAGTTATCAGTACCAATAACGAAATAAGTGTCTTACAGCACCTTAAAAATTAAAAAATGTTTTCACAAACAAGGGTCTACTTCATTGGAAAAGTTACCCTCAGTTGGTAAGCATACACACACAGAGTGCACAACTTCTCCTTCCTCAGATCTCTATCATAAATTTCAAAATGCCAAATGCAGTTGTACCTCTACATTTGTGGTTAAGCATTTGTGGATTTAATTAATCATGGATTACTGTATTTCCTGCCACCTCTGCTGCTGCCCCATACATAACTGAAAAAATATGTTCCTTCAAGGCATTTCTAGGTCCTCTAGCATGATTCTATGGTGAACTGGAATCAGCATACTTAGACCTATCAGTTTATAGATGTTTCCACTTCTGTTTGTCTCAATATTTTACCACTTCTATCTTAATTTTTTAAAAATTAGCTGGACTTTTTCCCAACTCCTTTCATGTACCCTTCACAATGCTTCTGTTCTTTTTAAATCAGGCAAAGATCACTTTAGCTTGATTATCTTGATCCATTTCAAACCGGCTTCAGGACAGGATATGGAGTTGAGACTGCCATGGTCGCTCTAACCAATGACCTCCGCCTGAGCATTGACAGGGGTAATGTGACCCTGCTGGTGCTCTTGGACTTCTCAGCAGCTTTTGACACTATAAATCATTCGATCCTCTTGGATCGCCTGAGAGAGTTAGGAATTGGAGGCACTGCTCTGCGATGATTCCATTCCTTTCTCTCGGGAAGATCCCAGAGGGTGAGGCTCGGGGACAGCTGCTCTTCTAGAATTGAGCTTAATTATGGCATCCCTCAGGGTGCCATCCTGTCCCCAATGCTATTTAACATTTATATGAAGCCACTGGGAGAGATCATCCGGAGGCATGGAGCTCGGTGTCATCAGTATGCTGATGACATTCAGATATATTTCTCCATGACCAGATCGTCGGCTCAGACTTCAGATGGTGTCTCTCCTCTCAATGACTGTCTTAGAGCAGTAATGGATTGGATGAGGAAAAACAGATTGAGACTAAATCCAGACAAAACGGAGGTACTGGCAGTCACAGGCCTGAAACCAGGTCTGGGAATACAATTTCCAGTCCTGGATGGAGTCACACTCTCCTCTAAGGACTGTGTTTGCAGTCTGGGGGTACTCCTGGATTCGTCGCTTCACATGACTAGTCAGGTGAGTGCGACGGCCAGGAGTGCCTGTTATCAGCTTCGGCTGATACGCCAAACTGCGCCCTTACCTGGATACAAGGGATCTGGAAACTGTGGGACATGCTTTGGTAACCTCACGTTTGGATTACTGTAAAGCACTCTACATGGGGCTACCCTTGTGCCTAACCCAGAAGCTTCAACTGGTACAAAATATGGCAGCCAGGTTAATTACGGGTACATCTAGGAGAGAGCATATAACACCTGTGCTTAAATCTCTCCACTGGCTGCCGATTAGATTCCGGGCACAGTACAAGGTGTTCGTTTTAACCTTTAAAGCCCTACATGGCTTGGGTCCATCTTATCTCCGGGACTGCCTCATCCCATATGAGCCCCCCCCCGGGCACTTCGGTCCTCTGGGAGGAACCTGCTGCAGCCTATGAAAACTAGGCTGTCACAGACCTCCTAGAGGGCTTTCTCTTCTACAGCTCCCAGACTTTGGAATGGCCTGCCGGATAAGATCTGTCTTATCACTACTCTTGATAGCTTCAAGAAAGCGCTAAAGACGAATCTCTTCCGGCAGGCCTTCCCAGAATAACTTCCCGGTTCAAGTGGACTGATTGCTTACCTACCCCCTTGCCGTTGTTGCCTTTATTTATTTATTTATTGTATTTTATCTTTGTTTTAATTCTCCATTAGTTTAATTTAGTTTTAAGGGGTGGGAGGGTTAGGATGGGGAAGGATTGTTTTAACTTAATGTTGTTTTAATCTTGCTGTACGCCGCCTCGGTTGCTGAGCAGAGGGACGGGTTAAAAATAAAAATGTATTATTATTATTATTATTATTATTATAGCTGTGTAAACTACAGACCAATTCCTCTATTAAAAGTTTATGTTAAAAGAATAGCTGCAGTATTTGTTTACAGGCTTCAAACAGCAATAACAACACTAAAATTGTAAGCTACCTTGAATCCCATCTTGGGAGAAAGGAGGGGGATAAATCCAATAAATAAATAAATAATACATCATGGTTCATGTAGGCATTATTTGTCATAGGCAGGGAACTGATAATTTAAAGAAAGTTACAAATTTGATTAATTTAAATACTAAAGGACCTGACTTTGTTGCCATTATTTTACTTGATGTTGAAAAAAGCATTTGACAAATTTAATTGGTAGTTTGTTTTTATAACTTTGAAAGAATTAGATTTCTCATCAAAATTTTTGAAATAGATTTGGTTGTTTACCTTTCTCCAAAGTATTTTTACTTTATACTTTCCTAGGATTTTTTTTAAAAAATCATCTAGACAGAAGAATATTCTCTCTTCTTTTGGTATTTGATCCCCTTCTCTGAGTAGAGTAGCAAAAAGCCTTTCTGAATGCCTAAGCAGGAAAATGGTGGTGGCCAGGGACAGCTGGATCCATGAGGCGGTGCTGACACTTTCCCCTCTCTGCAGAATAACTCGCGACTTACTCATGGGTCATATCAAAATCTATAATTTTAGCCCCAGAACTTGCCCCCAACTTATACATTAGGTTGATTTTGTACACAAGTATATATATAGTATGTCTGAGTAGCAATGAAGCATGTCACAGATGCAGAGATTTCAACTCTATTGAGGGTTCCAGTTCACCAAGTCAGAAAATTCTTTATCTGAAAACAAGCCTTTGAAGTATTTTCATAAGTTTCAAAACTGATCTCAGTGGTACAAAAGCTGTCTTGTGGACATTTATTTTTATGTACTTTTTAACCTGTGTTCTGTTCTGGACACTCCTTTTAGAAAAATTCTGCAATAAGAGTTTCCATAACTTTGCTTCCTATATCCTAAAAGCAGTGATCTAATTTGTATTATCAAGGCACATACAGAAATAGCAATGGAAGGATTTACATCCCTCAGCATTTACATCTCATCAACAACTCTCTTGGAATGGAGAGAGAAGATAGGCTAGAAAGAAAATGAAATCATAACTATTATCCGTCACTCAGAGATAGACAGCATTTAACTAATGTATATTCCATTAGAAACCTAATAAAAAAATAATCATGTAAATGCCACACTTTATTATTTCAATTGTTTCTATAATGCCATTCACCACAATTGATTACAGAGCAGTTTACACAATTAAAATGTCAGAAGATTAAAATACATAATAAACAACTGGCAGATAAGCACAACCATCACCAAGACTTTAAAATACTTAAAACTAGATGGCTGAGAGAACAAGCTCACTAAAATGGCACCATCCATGAACAAGGGAGATACATGCGTGAGTAGGCTTGAAGAAATCCCAAAGTTTTTACCAACATCACTTTAAAAAAAAAGTGGGTGTGTCGGTGGGAAGGATCAAAAACAGCTAATGAGGACAAGGTGGATACAAAATGCTGAGGAGTGAGGGTGGTGGAGGAAGAAGAGAAAACCCAGCTGAAAGATGACTAGAAACCTGTACAGGAACACCCCACGTGACAACCTTTTGCAAATGCAATAAAATTGTGAAGTTATATAGCGGCATACCTCAGTTAACAAAGCCTCTGACAAAGAAGCTCCTTTTTACAAAGTCCTGTATCTAGATAGATAGGTAGATAGATAGGCAGGCTCTGGAAGAGCCCTAATGCAGATCCAAGAAATTTCTAAAAACAGACCCCAAAAGAATGGAGCAAATGGACAACCAGCAAACCCACCAAGTTATCTCACACTTCTTTAGACTAGTTTGGAATAGCCTAATATTACCTAAATATATTCCTGTCCTATTTTCTTAATAAACTATTTTAATCTGTAGCTCTAGCTTCTTATTAGTCCCACACCTCAGAAGGTCCAGATTTAGATGTTCTGCTTTTTCATTCTTGAAAATCCTGGTTCGTGTTGCTACAAGCCATAACTCTGTGTACACCTTCTCTCTCTGTGTACTCGCTTTTCTCCTATGTGTATTACGCATTTGGACAAGGGCGTATTGTAATATAAATGCACCCTTAACAGGTGATTGTTTATATAGAAGTTAGTTTTGATACAAATTTTATACTGTACAATCATACAGTATTATGATCATTACAAAGGCTACATGTGAAAACACTTTGTATATTGGAACACAAAAATACCATTTTACTTAAAATAACATAAAATGTTAATCCTCAGGATGCTCTTTTCTAGGGATGTCCTTGTTCAAATTATTCAGTCCTGCAGGGGAGAATGAATAATTTAATCCATTTTCTCCCCATTGTGGGAATACCATTGTGGGACAGGAGAAAGCCAAGCAAGAGTCATCAGTGTCTATGGCCATCAACAATCCTTGATTAGTTTTCCATACACACACCAGCAGCTACATGGCTGTGTTGCAGCAGGAAGCTGGTGACAGCTATAGCTGCTCAGATTCCTCCATCTCAAGACATAACTATGTAGAGCCCAGTAGAAAGGTGGGAGGGGGCAAGCTGAGTGAGGATCTCCAATGGCTACTAAAGTTGACCAGTCAGCTTCATGCACCCACCCATCCACCCTGAGACATAGAGTAGCTAGTCAAGGGGTGGAGGGAAGTTGAATTAGGATCATCATATTTGCTTGGCTTTCCCCTTTCCCCTCTGTACTGACCATCCTTTTTAATCATTTTCTCCCCTCAAGACTTAATGCATTCTTTCTAACACTACTGTTTTCATCATCCAACAAAATTTTCAAGTTAAACTGCTGTGTAAGAGACGGGATGGTACAAGTGCATTCAACTTTAGTTTTAAATTGAGGTAAAATTTAAATACTTTCCATTAAAATGCCTTTCTATATAAAATGTCTGTAAAGACCATAGTAATTACCTTATCTTTGTACCTACGCTGTAAACCTTTGTGATGAAATAAAATAAGACAAGTACAAAACACTAGACAGATTGATTTGTCATTGTTTGCCCATTGTGTAATATTTTGTATGATACTAGCAATTCTTTATCTGCTCATTACATTAAATAGTTGCAACCCCATAAATAGTCGTTTATATCTTTACAGCTTGACACAGACATAGTGTAGACCTAGAAAAGGTCCAGAAAACTGCAACTGAAACGAACTAGAACCTGGGGCAATTCTTGTGTATGGAAAAGTTACAATGTTTAAGGCTTTTAAGTTTAGAAAAATTGTGACTAAAGGAGGAACATGATAGAAGCTTGTATAATTACGTGTGATATGGTGAAATATTTTTCTCCCCCTCTCATAATATCAGAAGTCTGAGTCATCCAATGAAATTCAAAACAGCCCAGGACCTCAACCTAACTTAAAACCAGTTCATTTAGAAAGCCTCTCTTATGTAGGAAAGGGCAAAGAGATGCCAGGAGAAAGAGATTTCTTTAAAAAATAAAAATAAAAACACCAATGAGTTACCTTTTTTAAGTGTTCTCTGCCTGGGAAAGGAGCTTATGGTTTCACAGGAGACAGAGACACCCTGGATCCCAAGAGGAGTTACTTTAATGCTGCCGATGAAATTTAAATTTTACTGTCCTTTGTCTCGGTCCCCACATGGCTGAAAAAAGGGGAATGGCCTCTGCCTGAATTGAGATCCCTACAGACAACAACAGAAACAATTTCTGATACAAAATATAGGTCTGTGACTCCAACACCATCACTTTCCTTCTCCTGTATTTTTAAGCATCTTTTACCTGATAAAAAACCAGTGAAGTTTTGAAAAAGTGCATGAAGCGTTTTGTGCATTTTGGATTTCGGTTGGCCAATAAACATATCACTCTTTTGTTGATTTTGTTTTATTTTATCCTTTCTCAGTTATTACAGATGTATATACAGTACTTGCAGAATTGTTCCCGTTATTTCTACCCAATATTCATATATGTACTACATTTCATGCTGGCTGTGCCAGGACGGTCAAGTCAGATATGGCGATGCTCTTTCAGAGCCCTTTCTAATAACTAATAGAATGAAGCAAGGTTGTGTTCTTGCTCCAACTTTATTTACAATCGTCTTCAGCATGATGCTCCAAAGGGCTACGGCAGAACTCGAAGAAGATGACGGCATCTATACACGTTACCATATTGATGGTAGCTTGTTTAACTTAAGTTGTCTGAGGGCTTGCACTAAGAGTCTAAACTATCTAGTCCGTGAGCTGCTCTTCGCTGATGATGCTACCCCTGTTGCCCACACAGAAGCAGCTCTGCAGTGCCTAACATCCTGCTTCGCAACAGCTGCAGAGCTGTTTGGGCTGTCAACCTTTCTTCAAGTCAACCTAAAGAAAATGGAAGTTCTCTACCAGCCTGCACGACAGGACAAACACCACCATCCCCACATTGCAGTCGGCAAATCTGTGCTCAGATCCATTCAGCAGCTCACCTACCTGGGAAGCATCATCTCCTCAGATGCCAAGACTGACAAAGAGATCAATCAAAGATTAGCAAAAGCATATAGTGCATTTGGAAGACTTTACAAAAGAGTCTGGAGTAATAAACACCTGAGGCGAAGCACAAAAATCAGTGTGTATAGAGCCATTGTACTATCTATTTTCCTTTACGGGTCTGAAACATGGGTCACCTATCGCCAACACTTACAACTCCTCGAATGATTTCATCAGCGCTCTATACATACAATCCTAAATATATACTGGACTGACTATGTGACAAATGTTGCTGTCCTTGAGCAATCAGGGATCACCAGCATTGAGGCCATGATATTGAGAACACAGCTGCGCTGGAGGACCATCGCCTCCCAAAAATAGTACTCTATGGTGAACTCGCCACAGGTCAGCGTAAGAGGGGAGCTCCAAAAAAGCGATAAAAGGATTCCCTGAAACAACATCTCAGGTTTGGCCAAATTGATCACCAACAATGCTCTGTCCTGGCCTCACATTGGGAGGCATGGAGACGCACTATCCACAATAATAATAATAATAATAATAATTTATACCCCACCCCTCTGTTAAAACAATCAGGGCGGCTTACAAAAATTAAAATACAATACAGATAAAAATCCCTAAACACCCCCCACCCCCACCCTCCCCCATAAAAAATATTAAACAAATATAAATCAAAAGCAACTGTCTAAAATCACCTTTAAAAACAATAAATACAATGAATAGCCAGTGGACTAAAAGGGGCCAGGATCCCCTGAGGCCAGGATCTAATTAGGAAAGGCCTGCCGAAAGAGATCCGTCTTTAGTGCTTTTTTAAAGCTACTCAGGCTTGTCATCTGACGGATCTCGTTCGGCAGGTCATTCCACAATTTATGCTGCAGCCTTATTTGAGAACTCACGCTGAACAAGTCTTGAAGAGAAACAACAACACAGAAAGAATCACAACCCAGAAACATCACCGAAGGAGACCTTCTGCTGTGCTTTCTGCAACCAGACTTGTTTATCTCGGATCTTTTCAGTCATCAGCGTACTTGCAGAAAGTGTAGGATGAGTCCTTCCTGAATCTTCATTTGCGAAGAAAAGCCAGAGAGAGACTACATTTCTATCCCATCTCTATTTGACATGACTCAAGGTTAAAGCCACAGAATTCCCAGGTAATTTCCCATCTAGCTTCTTAACCCATCCAGATCTGCTTATCATGGTTACTACATCATGTGCTCTCAGATACAGAACTATCCAACATGCTGTTCCCTGTTTTTAAAAGCAAGAAACTATCCAAAATCTTTAATTCTAGCAAACAGATTTAGGCTACAATCCTCTACCCATTTACCTGGGAGTAAATGAACTATCATTATATGCAACTTCTGAGAAGATGTCTATATAGTACTGCACTCTTAGGAGATTATCAGATGCATCATAAGTGGTATTACAGCAACGCCAGAAGATCACAAGAGGGCTCCCTTATCAGACAACGTCATTCCCCCCTAGTTATGCACCCGTTATGCTGCTATTCCTCCAGCGCTGCTTTTTATTGATGTAAGAAGCCATCAATAGATTTATCCCCCATTCTGTTTGTGTTCTGCATATGCCTGTGTGTGACAAGGTGCCCCGTTATGCTGTCAAGAACCCAGCGTCAATGGGAGGTCCCTACCAGAACACTTCCAGGTGAAATCGGGACATCTGGGTAAGTGACACACTTTTTATGACCCTCCCCAGGTTACTTGAACATTTTAAAGTGTGTTTTTGTGCTTGCTGTCACTTTTTAATGTTACTTTTATTTTTATTTTTGAATATCCCATGCTAGCGTCTTCTCACAAGAATACATGGAATTTTGATCCAGGAAATGAACGAAGGTCCCTTAGAGCTCCTTTCACTCCTGGGCTGCCCTGTTGATGGGAGAGGAGGTGTGGCGGGGAGGGTAATTGTGGCAGGACTGGGACAGGGCAGGAATAGAGATTGTGGGACAGGAATGCTTTCTTTGTTCCTGTCTGCTAATCTCCTTAGATCTTCAATAACATTCATACAAGCAAGACCAACCAACTAGAAGGGGGAAAAAACCTGTCCTTTTTTGCCAAGAGGGGGATAGTTTTCCTTGAAATATGTCTTTATAGATAAAAATGTCACTTAATAGATGAGAACAAGCTGCCATCAACCTCCTGATTTAAATTTGCTATCTACAGTTCAGCAGAAGCAAAACTTAAATAATTCCTGACAGCTCAGGCCAGAAGGCCTAGCTGGTGGTTTGTTGAAGTAAAAGAGAGATATGCTGTTTTAACCTGACATTCTTTCAAGTAGAGTTTTGTAAAAATTTCATACAGCCTTAAGATCTCAATCATGTTACAGATGGACATCCAGTAACTTGGTTAACATCAATCAGTAAAGCAATGTAGAAACAGTTTCTGTCACTGAATTCTTGGTTGAATGGTTTCTTGTTTTTCATACTAGAAAGCAGCAATGCAATCTACTGGTATGAAAGAAACTGAGCCTGAAAGCTGCTATCTGATGAACCTGAAAGTGACAAATGGCATGGTGAGCCTTTTTGGCAGGTGGGCTTCAGAAAGGGTAGATCTGCCCTTAGTCTTTGTCTGGTCTTCAGCTACCTTACAGAGAAATACAGTTGTCCCTCCGTATCCACAGATTTGGTATCCACGGATTTAAGTGTTCATGGCTTGAAAATATTCTTTAAAAAATAATAATCCAAAAAGCAAACCTTGATTTTGCCATCTTATATAAGGGACACTGTTTTGCTATGCCATTGCATATAGTGGGACTTGAGTACTGTATTCACGAATTTTGGTATCCACATGGGGTCCTGGAACCAAACCCCAGAGAATATGAAGTGACAACTATAAATGAATTCTTCTGGGAAAGGTATATACAGGCCTATCTGTTAACAAAGTAGCTGCATTTCTGGGCATTACTTCTTTAACAGAAAATTTGGTACCAAAGGCAAAAATAACATGGGAAGAATAAGGATAGTTGTTACACCAAAAAAAAGAAGAGCAGTTCAACATGTTTCAACAAACAAATCTAACAACATGGTCAGGTGAAATGAAGCAAACGGTTCAGGCAAGCCTTTCAATAAGTAAATGAAAACATTTTGAACCTTCTAAAGACTGCTTGAAGGCTTTTCCCAAAATGCATCCAGGAAAGAGTTTTTCTTCCAACAGGCTCCCACTTTTCTTAAGATTTCCATTCTTGTGGCCAAACTTACTGCACATGCTTAACATCCTGGGGGTAGCCCCTAAAGCAGGCTTATTTGTTGCCCCCTTTCTCTGTTTTGTTGTTTCTGCATGCTCAGTAAGCCTGAAGGCTGTTTATCTTGCCTGCTATAGGCATGCAAAGTAAAACAAACAAACAATAGAATAGAATAGAATTACATATTACATATTATATACCTGGTAGGTGTTTAACTATCAGACTGTAGGCACATGCACACAGCTGAACTAGGACTGGTTAGAGTAGAATTCCATTCTTTCCCAGTTCAAGCTTTGTTTCTTACATTGTATACTGCATGCAACCTAGTCTAGTATTGATAAGAAAATGCTGACAGTGTTTTTTGAAAGTGGGAGTGGATAAATGCTCAGAAGACCAATGCATCAGTGACAACTGAAGAGACACAACTGCTAAAAGTGCAGGTTCCATTTTCCAAACATTGGGGATGACTATCATTATTTTACCCTAAGACATCTGGCTAGAATCAGACTGCTAGGATTGATGGATCTTTGGCCCAACCTAAGCTACTCTTTGGAAGTCCTCTTAAGTTCTTACCAACCAGTGACTGATTTTATTGGTTCAGATTAAGCTATAAGATTATTATTTATACAATTACATTCCAGCATTTCTAGAAAATGTCAACAAATATGGAAAACAAAACAGTGGCCCACTGACTGGAAACAATCAAAATACAATTATTTCTATTCCCAAAAAAGGAGAAACAAAAGACTGCGGCAACTACTGGACCACTGCATTAATTTCCCATGCAAGCAAAATACATCTCCATTTCCAAAAAAGGAGAAACAAAAGACCGCAGCAACTACAGGACCATTGCATTAATTTCCCATGCAAGCAAAATCATGCCCAAAATACTGAGAGAAATTCCAAAAGTGCAAGCAGAGTTCAGAAGAAAAAGAGGCACTAGGGATCACACAGCAAATATATGCTGAATAATACAGTACAGCAGGGAATTCCAGAAGGAAATCAGCATGTGCTTATAGCAAAGCATTTGACTGCAAAGATCATGAGAAAGTATGGAATGCTCTTAAAGAAATGGGTGTGCCAACATACTTGATTGTCCTGATGCTGAACTTGTACTTAGGACAGGTAGCCACCATAAGAACAGAATATGGAAAAACAGAATGGTTCCCAATAGGAAAGGGAGTCAGACAAGGCTGCATTCTATCATCTACTTGTTCAATTTGTATGCAGAATATAGCCTATGTAAAGCAGGTTTAGATTTGGAGGAAAGAGGAGTGAATATCAGAAGAAAGAACATCAACAATCTAAGATATACAGATGATACTACACTACTAGCAGAAAACAGCAAATACTTAGAGCAACTACTAAAGTAAATCAAAGAAGAAAGCACAAAAGTAGGTTTAATGCTGACCATTAAGAAAACAAAAATAATGACCACAGAGGAGCTACATAAATTCAAAATATTGTTTTAAACTCAAAGTATTGTTTTAATTTACATTGGTTTAAACTCACTGTTAGCTGCCTTGAGTCCCTGTATTGGGAGAAAGGCAGGATATAAATTAAATAAATAAATAATGACAAGGAAATGGAAATAGTTAAAGAATTCCCATTCCTTGGCTCAATCATAGCCCAGAGTGGAGACTACAGTGAGGAAATCAGAAGATTGGGACTGGAAAGGACAGCTATGAAAGAACTGGAAAAGATAAAAAATACAAAGATATAAAACTGAGCACTAAAGTCAGGATTGTTCAAATCATCATATTTCCCATCACCATACATGGATGTGAGAGCTGGACAATGAAGAAAGCTCATAGGAAGAAAATCAACTCATTGGAGATGTGGTGTTGGAGAAGAATCCTGGGGATACTGTGGATGGTAAAATGGACAAACAGATGGGTCTTAGAATAGATCAAGCCCTCTCTCATTAGAAGCCAAGGTGACCAAATAGAGGTTGCTTACTTTGGTCACATCATGAGAAGAAACGACTCACTAGAAATGTCAATAATGCTAGGCAAACTGGAGGGCAAAAGAAAGAGAGGAAGACTCAGTAAAGGATGCCACAGGCCTGAATCTGCAAGATCTAAGTAGGGCGGTAGAGAACAAGGATTCTTGATGATGTCTTATCCATGGGGTTGCCATGAGCTGAAGCCAACTCGAAAGCAGTTAACAACAACAAACTTCTAGAAACCAGCAAAGTGGATCATTTTCCAAGAAGGTTGTCCACAAATGCCCCCTGGCCACATGGATAGTCTTTCCAAATAAGTTTTCTTTTGCACGAAAAGTGATACATATTCAAGACCCAAGAAATGCATCAGACAGCTTTCTGATGTAGCAACATACTCAGCTCCCAATTAGCGTGAAAGAGATCAAACATGAAAGAAATGAAAAAGACTGGCAAACTCCACTAACAGTAAAGACTGAGAATTTCATGTGACTTTGAATCACCACCAAAGCTGCAGAAAGTCAAGCTATTTCTATATAGATTAATTAAGTCTCAGAGGAATCTATATATTTTTTTAAAAAAAGTTGTCATAAATGCTCATCCAGAAGTCACTAGAGAATAATGTGCCATCTAGCTTATTGAGCACATTTTTAGATACCACACTGAAGGTAATGGAACCTCAAATCTCACCAAACCAAAGGTAGAACATAGGTTGAAGCAAACTGTTGTCTTTATACCAGTATAGATTGCATATAAAATGTGAAGGGGGCATATCAGTATGCAATCATGAAACACAGGAGAGTCTGAAGTTCCAGGATGTGGTGCTGTGGGTCTAAAACTATAAGAAAAGCCCTGTTCGTTTAACAATAGGTCATACAGCTCAGCAATCTATTTTCAACAGTTGCAGGAGAGCTGTTTCTTGGAAGCCTGCAGAGAACTAACTCCACACTCCATGATAGCCAAGGAATTCGGGGAGCTGTAGTCCAAAATATAACTGTTCCAGGCTCCACTTTACTGGAACTGAAACATGGAGGTTTCTCTCAGATACTATAGCCCACAGCCATTAATATCACTGTGGATTTTAATAAAGTGTTTTAAAGCTATATAAACTACTGACCACCACTGCATGTTGTGTTAATGAATTCCATATGTTAACTGTGCTGTCCTGAAACGGCGAATATTCAAAACCGCGAATGCTAAGTTTGCGAATGTGGAGGGGCAACTGTATATGGAGGACTGCAAATAAAGTATCAACAAAAACAAACATTCATAGGCAAGTTTTAATTACAGTGGCAACACTAGGGGAGAGACCGCCAGGTGACACCATTAGAGAGAGGAGTGACACTAGCCTTAGTAACATCACAGTTTAGTTATTACATGCAATATATGTAAAAAGAAGATGTAAAAAAATACATCCTTCAGGCAACCCAAAAGATGATTGTATACAATGTACTTGTACATGGATGTCACTGGGTGGTCACTGGATACAGAAATCAAATAGTCTATGTCAGTGGTTCTTAACCTTTTCTTTACCAGGGACCCCCTTTAAATATCTTTTGTTGCCACAGACCCTCAAGACTTAACTCAACATTTAAAGTAATAATAATAATAATACCTGAACACTGAACCATTAACAATTACACCATCCATTAAACCTTCCCTCAGAGGCACTTCTCCTGCTTCTGGCTAGTTTGCAGCTGGAGTGGACTGAAGAGCAACCCACAGGCTCAGCCACCCAGCCAGACTTTGCCTTGACTCCTGTCACATAGCTGCTCTGCTGTGGAAGGAGGTGGGCTGAGCAGCCTTTAAGCCATCAAGCCTTCACAGACCCACTGTGGGTACATTGTGGCCCCATGGGGCATCATGGACCTCAGGTAAAGAACCACTGATCTATGAAATTGGAAGCAGAAAGTGAAGAAGCTCATTATCTCTGTAAGAACAAGACCAGGAGTAGACCTTAGCACAGACCATGAACTGCTGATATCAAAAATAACAGGAAAGCTAAAGAAGTACAATAAATCATGGTGACAAAATATAATCTAAAGAACATTCTTGCAGAATTGGTCTTTAATGAACAGATTAGCACTATTACACCTAATTGATTGGGATCCAGAAGAACTTTGCACTGAAATTTGAGGCATCATCGGGGAAGAATGCAAAAAGACAAAGAACAAGGAAAGCCAAAAAGAAAGAAAATCATCACTGGATGACAAATGATATTCTTCAAACAGTTGAGGGCAGGCAAGAAGTAAAAGGTGACATAAAATAGGTTCATGAAACTTCTTAGTAATGTTTGAAACTATTCAGCAATTTGTGCACAGGGACAAAGAAAACTATTATAACAATCAGTGCAAAGAGAAGACAACAACAACAACAACAACAACAACAACAGAACAAGAGATCTATTCCACAAGATTCAAGAAATTGAATGGAAATTTGAAACAAGAATGGGGATCTGTGCCCATTCCTTGAGACATCAGATCTGGCTACAGAGACACACAACTTGATTACATCTCAGTTGGACTACTGTAATGCACTTTATGTGGGGCTGCCTTTAGAAACTGTTCAGACACTTCAATGGGTACAAAATGCTGCAGACAGAATGCTGACTGGGGCCAATTATAGGAAGCATATAACTCCCTTGTTAAAACAGCTTCAGTAGCTACCATCCATTTCCAGGCACAATTCAAAGTGCTGGTCATGACCTAAAAAGTCCTATACAGCTTAGGTCCAGATTATTTCCCCACATAAGCTTGTCAGAGTTTTAAGATCTACAGGGGAAGGCTTTCTCTTGGTCCATTATAGGGTCACTTGGTGAGGAAGAGAGAGAAAGCCTTCTCAGTGGCAGCTCCCACCCTCTGGAATTCCCTTCCATGGGAGGCTATGCTGGCCACCTCTCTGCTTTCCTTTTGCCAGCAGGCAAAGACTTTTTTTGTTTAAGCAGGCTTTTAATGCATAAACAGGGAAGCTTTAATAGGATGTTTTATTTATCTTGTTTAATTCTGTATGTTTTAAAATTATTTTATGTTGTTTTATATAGGGATTTGAATTGTTTTTAAATGTTTATGGTTCAGGGTTTTTTAATTGACTCTTTCTGCAAGATGCCTTGGGTCCCACTCTGAGAGGGAGGTGGCATATTAATGATGATGATGATGATGATGCTATATGACCAACAGAGAAACACACTATATGATCAAGACAAAATAAAGATGAGAGCAATACGCTATAAGAACTACATATGTGTATATATATATATATATATATATGAGAGGAAAGATTGCCAGAGTTCTTTAAGGAAGGACATGACAAACCCACAATTTTAGGAAGCGAAGTGAAAGCTCCTCTGAAAGCAGTCACGATACCAACAGCATACAGGTATACCAATTAATTGGCTGTTAATTTTTCTATCTGTTTTTATATGTGATTTTAGTTTAGGTGGTTTTTTTAATTTTATACAACTTTAATATCTTTTTATGGGAGGGTGGGTGTGGGTGGTGCTTAGGGATTTAGCCAGCATTATTGTATTTTAATCGTTGTAAGACGCCCCGATTGTTTTTAACAGAGGGGCGGGGTTAAAATAAATTTTATTATTATAATTATTATTAGTATACCAACAGAGCTGTTTCCAGCTACAGAGATAGACTCCATCCAAGTTCTAACACAAATCTGCCAATAAATATGGGGGGGGGGACAACAACAGTGGCCCACAGACTGAAAATGCTCGGTATAAATCCGAGTCCCCCAGAAAAGTGACATCAACGATTGTAATAACCACCAGTTGCATTAATCTACCATACCAGCAAAGTGATGCTGCCACAAACTTGCAGGAGGAAGCAGAAGAAAAGTCTCCCCCACCCTCCAGTAGTGTAACATCATCATTATTATTATTATTATTATTATTATGGTTTTAAATTTTGAGTTAAGTCTTGCGGGGACGTTGGCAACGAAAGATATTTAAAGGGGGTCCCTGGCAAAGAAAAGGTTAAGAGCCCCCTGCCTTAGAAATCAGAAGCCCTTACTCTTTATTAAGGAGTCCTGACTGGAGCACATTGTTGGGCCTCAGCACCTCCTTCTTCTTGGCAAACTTCGACATCTCCGGGTCCTCCGAACACCTTCGGGACCAACCCGCCTCTCTGGCTCAGGCGGAGGCCTCAGCGTTTGCTCCGTTGCTAAGAGACCGTCCCAGACCACAGAGATAGGTAGAGAAAAAGTACAGAGCCGCATTCACACAGTACTTCCGGTAAAGAGAGCTATGAAATGGGAGTGATTCTCAAACAGCACACACAGTCCTACCCAACCATTCAGTCACAGATGCAGGAGAAACATCAGGAATAAACTCTTTCAAAACATGGCCTCACAGGCCGGGGGGGGAAAAAATTCAAGGAAATTCTATTCCCAAACTTTGTTTCTTCAGATATTTTGGACTTCATCTCCCAGAATTCCTGACGCTTAGCCATGCTGGCTGGGCCTTCTGGGAGTTGAAGTCCAAAACCCCAAAGAGGAAAACAATTAATATTATTTTTGTGTTATTGTTATGGCCCTTTGCGGTCGGGTGTATTTTTCAGTAGAATGGTCTTATTCCAATAAAAAATTCCTAATCCCCCCCCCAAAAAAAAATTCCTAGTGGAGCCATACATTACCACAGTTATTACCAGACAAGTTAGGATGGCCCTATCTTTTACTCTCTTTCAGGTTGCAGGTTAAAACATTTCTATGCCACCAGGCCTTTGGTGACAAATGAAGGTGGCACTGCTGGTGCTCCTGTTTTTAAGATTTATTTTAATTTTTTATGGAGTTTTAAAAATGTTTTTATAATAATAATAATAATAATAATACATTTTTATTATTATTTTATTTTAACCCACCCTTCTGCTCAGCAACCGGGGCGGTGTACAACAAGATTAAAACAGAGCAAATTAAAACAATCCTTCCCAATCCTAACCCTCCCACCACTTAAAACTAAATTAATAGAGAATTAAAACAAAGATAAAATACAATAAATAAATAAATAAATAATGGCAATAGCGGCAGGGGAGCGGGTAAGCAATCAGCTCCACTTGAGCTGGGAAATTATTCCAGGAAGGCCTGCTAGAAAAGATCCATCTTTAGTGCTTTCTTGAAGCTATTTTTAAAATGTTTTATTATTTATGTGGAATTTTAATGATGTACAGTTGTCCCTTCATATCCACAGATTTGGTATCCACGGATTTAAGTATTCACGGCTTGAAAATATTAAGGTTTGTGAAGTGGAGGGTCAGCTGTACCCATATCCTACAAGTGAGCATCCTGTAAGTATAAGGTTGTCTACTGTGCAATCAGAATTGAGGATCCCTTATCCAAAATGCTTGGGACTAGAAGTGTTTTGGATTTCTGATTATTATTGTTGTTTGCTTTTGGAATATTTGAATATTCATAATGAGATATCTTGGAGATGAGACCCAAGTCTAAACATGAAATTCATGTATGTTTTATATACACCGTATATGTGTAGCCTGATGGTAATTTTATACACAATATTTTTTAAATATTTTTTTTTGAATGAAACAAAGTTTGTGTACATTAAACCATCAGAAAACAAAGATGTCACTATCTCTGCGACCCATGTGGATAACTTTGGATTTTGGAGTATTTTGGATTTCTGGATAAGGCATACTCAACCTGTATATGACTGTCTCCTGCATTTACAGACCAGGCCTGAATGTACACAATAAGAAACTGCTGCCAGTTCCAGCTCTGAAAAGTGATTAGGCATCTGTGAGATACTGTTCCTTGTGAAAGATGAATTGTTCCTGGAATGTGAATCACTTGTTTTCTTTGGTGTGCCTTTCTTTCAAATTTTTATACAGTTAGTGGCTACAGTTGTAGTAGGAAGGAGTGGGGAGGGAGGTCAGGGAGAGAAGATAAATGAATTGCCTCACCTTCTGAGGCTTGTCCAGTGATAACGTAGGATGTTAACTTGAAGCATTCATTGAACTTGAAGGAAATGGAGCGACTCCTAATAAATGCTAAATAATTTATACATCTTCAGAGTACAGTATTGCCATTCATCTTAATAATGTCCTTTTTTTAAGTAATGGATTTAGTTGGAGACCCTAGACATATCTATATTCTACAGGTCCACATTTTTCTTTTGAATAAGCAATAAGCTTCCATCTGTCTAGTAAGTTACACATGATGGTTTTATATTTTATTCAGTAACAAATCTAGTTTTATAAACAAATATATATTCTACTAGGAGTTGCAGTCAATTGATGTATGATAAACGTAAGTGATCAATTTTTTGTGTCGTTTGAAAATATACGTGTGGGAATTTTCTAAAGTAAATTTTAGAAATGAAGAGTCTTTAAGATATCAAGCAGGAGCAGAGTTGAATTTGAACTGTTGTTCTTGTTGTTGTTGTTGTGCTTCAGGTTGTTTCTGATTTATGGTGACCCTAAGACTATCTTATCATGGGGCTTTCTTGACAAGATTCATTCAGAAGGGCTTTGCTTTTGCCTTCCTCTGAGGCTGAGAGAATGTGACTTGTCCAAGGTCACTTAGTGGGTTTCCATGGCTGAGCGGGAATTTGAACCCTGTCTCCAAGGTTCTAGTCCAACATCCAAACCACTACACCATGCTGTCTCTCAAAATTGATGATGATGATGGTGGTGGTGGTGGAAGACTGATACAGGGAGTGTTACTATGTGGTTCAGTAGTGTTCGATCTCCCTCTTTCATGAATGAATGCACAGGGAATACAGACCAGTAGTTGCACCTTCAGTTCACCCCTCTCATAGGAGTTTCTTGACAAGATTTACTCAGAAGATGTCTGTAATTGGTTTCTTAGGCTAAGAATGTGTGACTTGCCCAAGGCCACCCAGTGGGTTTCTGTGGCTGAGTGGGGATTTGAACCCTGATCTTCCAGGGACCTGAGCCAGCACTCAAACCACTATATCATACTGGCTTTCACAGACTAGTAGGTGTCCCTCCAAAATGGCCAACCTGTGGCCAGCATATGTACTCAGCACTTACCCTGAGCAGGAAGGCTGTTCTGAACCACAATGAAATCTGCTTCAAGATGCTGTACTCAAGGGTTAGAATATGCACTTAATGTAAAAACCCACATTTAAAAAAACAAAAACAAACCCAAAACAAAATTATTTTTAAATAGCCACAATCATGACTCCCAAACAGGACATCATGTGGGAAAGAGAATGATATACAGCTGTCCCTTCGTATTCACTGGGGTTTGGTTCCAGAATCCCCCGTGGATATCAAAATCTGTGAATACTCAAGTCCCATTATATGCCTCTCTCTCTCTGGCTTTTCTTCGCAAACGAAGATTCAGGAAGGACTCATCCCGCGCTTTCTGCAAGCGCGCTGATGACTAAAAAGGCCAATCCGAGATAAACAAGTCCGGTTGCAAAAAGCACAGCAGAAGGTCTCCTTGGGTGATGTTTTTGGGTTGTGATTCTTTCTGCGTTGTCGTTTCTCTTCAAGACTTGTTCGTCGTGAGTTCTCAAATAAGGCTGCAAATTGATCACCAACAGTGGTCCGCCCTGGCCTCACATCGGGAGGCATGGAGACGCACATTATATGCAATGGCATAGCAAAATGGTGTCCCTTATATAAGATGGCAAAATCAAGGTTTGCTTTTTGGATTAGTATTTTTTAAAGAATATTTTCAAGCCTTGAATACATAAATCCATGGATACCGAATTTGTGGATACAGAGGGACAACTATACTTTAATACAGTCCAGAGCTCCCATCCTACACTGTTGCAATCTTTGTTACTAAGAGGGGTTGAAAATGAGAACAAACTGTAGATCATGCCCCAGGATATTTGTAGAACCTCGTTTCCTTGTATCATGTATCTGCTCTTCACCTCCTTTTCTTGTTCTGGAATGAGTCAATCATAGTGATAGGTATCTCAAACAACATTCTGAATTGTTGGGCTTCCTGACCCATATTAACCTAACACATTTCTACGGTATACTTGGATGTGCTTATGAAAAACAGGACTGTGTAAGACCAAGAGAAAAGAAGAATGAGTTTTCCTTTATGGGGGACAGTCTATCATATCAAGAACTAGAAGTTCCCTGTGCATAAATAAGAAGGACGGACACTTCTTGGAAAAAGCAATGTAAAGCATCATAAGACAGTGGGAGCAAATGCTTGTGCTAGGATTTGCATGGCCCTGAGTAATTGTCTAATTCAGTCACATTTTCAGTGCAAGTTTAGAAAAGGACACCTGCACATGGCACACAGATTCAAATCAACCAATAATATTCGTTTTACATTCCATTCAGTCCTAAAATATGACAATAGATCCTTGAGAACTAGAAGAAACTTCTTAATGCCTGTTTTCTGTAGTATCCCAAAGATATTCATGAACTTTCCCTGGATGACCCATTGGAACAATCCACATGATTGGATTGATCCCACACACCAGCACACATAGCAGGAGTTCTAAGATCTACATTCTTTTAACATTAAAAAATGTCAGTCCTGAGCCTTCGCCTCAGTTTTAAATTTTCTGCTTTGCTAGCAACATGTTGAACATTTTCCTTTTAAATACTTTTTTGTTTAGAAAACAATATGGATTATACCCACTTACATTATCAAATAATATTTACAAGAAACGGAATATTTTCAGTCAAGTGTGCATAGTCCTAAGCATCTTTTTGCAGACTACTAGTGCCTATGTCAGGAACTGAAAGAACTGCCTACAAGCTAGCACTCATCTGAAACAGCAGATGTCTTACCGTGAGGCAAGAACGTTTAAGCCACATACCCATCTTGTCCATTGGGTATGTACTTGCTAGAGAAAATATATGCTAATTCATAATTTTGCACTTAAAATCACCAGGGGGGAAATAACGTTAATGTTAACTCACCTGACATTTATATCCATGTTGGTCCATTGGGGGCAAAAATCAAGATTGCCACATTGGTTACTTACCGTGAAGGTGCATTCTTGAGGGAATGGGGTGATGCGGGTCCTTTACATCTGGGTTTCGTCAGTCACCGCCCAGGTGTAGCAGGAAGTTACATCAAGCCTCTTCATATTCAAATTTCTTTGTCTTCATCTCCTCCATCCTGGAGCCACGAGGCCAGTTCACTGACTAGCAAAGCCCTGTAAGGACTAAGGAAATCGATTAAGTCAAATAGCATTAAACAGAACTAGTTAATAAGGATACCGCCATGTGAGGAAAAATGTACGCAGTCACTGGGCGGGGAAAGGACCCGCATCACCCCATTCCCTCAAGAATGCACCTTCACGGTAAGTAACCAATGTGGCATTCTCTGAGGGAGGGGTGATGCGGGTCCTTTACATCTGGGACGTGCCCAAGCTGACTAAATAGGGCGGGAGTGACTGCGGCATTGGCGGACTCAGTCTTTGAGCACCTCCTGGAGCACCCTCCGACCGAAGTTCGCCTCGGCGGAGCGGAACTTGTCCACCTTATAGTGTCTGATGAAGGTGGACGGTGTGCTCCAGGTCGCTGCCCTGCAGATTTCTACCAGGGGAGCGTTAGTAGAGAAAACCGCGGATGTGGCGGCTGACCTAGTCGAGTGAGCCGTGACCCCAGACGGCCTGGGGATCCTAGCTGAGTCGTAAGCTTCGAAGATACAGGCCCTGATCCAGGAAGCAATGGTCTTCTGTGACGCCCTGGTCCCTATGGCTGACTGAGAGAAGGAGACAAACAGAGCATCGCAGCGTCTGATGGGAGCAGTGCGTCTGATATATATCTTCAAGGCCCTCCTGACGTCTAGGTTATGCCAGAGCTTCTCCTTCGGGTGCGAAGGATTGGGACAGAAGGAGGGCAAAATCAAGGGCTGTGAGACATGGAACTCGGATACGACCTTTGGTTTGAATGACGGATCTGGATGTAGGGTCACTATGTCCTTGCCAAAGGAGCATAGGTGTTCCCTTACTGACAGGGAGGCCAACTCTGACACCCTCCGCGCTGAGGTGATGGCCACTAGGAACGCAACCTTGATAGTGAGAGTTCTAAGGGAAATTGTGCGCAACGGTTCGAAAGGGTGCTTCATGAGTTGACGGAGGACTAGGGAGAGGTTCCACGACGGGAACCTGTGTCTCACCGGGGGTGAAACTATCGAGGCACCCCTCAGGAAACGCCTGATATGGGGATGCGATGAGAGGCGGTTCCCGTCCTGTGCTGCGAGGAAGGCCGACAAGGCGGCCACCTGTCTCTTCAAGGTATTTGGTCGCAGGCCCGCCTCGAGGCCTTTCTGTAGGAACGCTAAGATGTGCTTCACCGACGCTCCTTCGGCGTCTAGGTGGTGAAGGGCGCACCATCTCCTGAAAGCTCGCCATGTAGCTTCATAGATCCTCCTGGTGGAAACTCGCCTAGAGGAAAGAAGGGTGTTGATAACTGAGTCCTCATATCCGTGCTGCCTTAGGGCTTGCCTTTCAGTCTCCATGCCGTTAATTGCAACCAGCTTGGATCTGGGTGGAGGATCGGTCCCTGACTCAGTAGGTCGGGTCTCTGTGGTAGACGCCAGTGGTCCTGAACGCTCATGTTCGTCAACTCGGAGAACCAGGGACGTCTGGGCCAGTGAGGTGCTATGAGGACCACTTGTGCCTTCTCCTGGCGAATCTTCCGGCAGACTTTCCCTATGAGGGGAAGTGGGGGGAATAGATATAGGAGGCCGGACGGCCAAGGGGATCGCAGGGCGTCCGTGCCTTCGGCGTTGTGGTGATAGAACCTGGAAAAGAACCTGTCCAGCTTGGCGTTCGATCTTGTTGCGAACATGTCCACCTCCAGTCGACCAAACTTGGCCTGGAGCTGGTGAAATACGTTGTCGTTCAGTTCCCATTCTCCAGGGAGAACTGAGTACCTGCTCAGGTAGTCCGCTTGCTGATTGCGTTCCCCTTGTAGGTACTGAGCCGTGAGAGACTGCACCGTCCTTTCGGCCCAGAGGAAGATGAGGTCCGCTTCCTGCTGTAGGGACCGGGATCTCGAACCTCCTTGTTTCGCTATGTACGACCGGGCTGTGGTGTTGTCCGTCATCACCATGACGTGTTGCCCTTCCAGGATTGGGGTGAAGTGTTGCAGGGCCAACCGAGCTGCGCGTAGTTCCAGCCAGTTGATGCTGTGTGTCTTTTCTTGTGGGCTCCAAACCCCCTGTGTCAGCTGTCCCTGACAATGTGCCCCCCAACCCCGTAGGCTCGCATCGGAGGTAACCAGGATCGCTTGGGGTGAAGTGAAGAGAGATCCCCTGCTGATTGTTGTCGTCTGGGACCACCAGGCCAGAGAGTCCTTCACGTGCTGTGGGAGAAGGAGGAGTGGGGACTTCCTCAATGCAATCTCTTTTTGGTAGGGCATCAGGAAGTTCTGCAGGGGCCTGGAGTGGAATCGCGCCCACGGGATGACCCCAAAGGCCGAGATCATAAGGCCGAGGAGTCTGGCCAGTAGGGACAGTGGTACCCTCCTTAGGGAACGCACTGCACGGGCTTCCCGTAAGAGGACCTCCTGTCGCTCCCTGGACAGGGTGATCTTGGTGCGAAGAGTGTCTATTTCCACTCCCAGGTGGACGATGTTGCGGGCCGGAAAGAGGTTGCTCTTCTTGAAGTTTACCAGGAAACCGTGAGCCTGCAGGTAGTGAATTGTCGTCTGTAGGTCTCTCCCTGCCTTGTCCGAGGAGGATGCACGGAGCAGAATATCGTCCAGATATGGGTATAGGTGTATTCCCTGTGCCCTTAGATTGGCGATTAGGATGATCAGAACCTTGGTGAAGACCCTTGGCGCTGAGGCCAGACCAAAAGGGAGGGCCCTGAACTGGAAGTGTTGATCCCCGAAGGCGAAGCGGAGATATTGTCGGCTGTCCTCGTGGATCATGATGTGCATATACGCATCTGAGAGGTCGAGAGAAGCTAAGAAGTCTCCTGGTTGGAGCGCCTCCCTTATGGAAGCAAGTGTCTCCATACGGAACTTTCTGTATGTAATGTGTCTGTTGGTGTATTTTAGGTCTAAGATGGACCTTTGACTGCCGTCCTTCTTGGGCACTGTGAAGAAGAAGGAGTACACCCCTGAGAAACGTTGAGAGGCTGGTACCTCCTCTACGGCGGCTATGTCCCTCAAGTGTTTTATGGCTACTTCGAGGTCTTTTGCCTTCTTTAAGTCTCTGGGAATTGGGGCTGGGATGAATCTGCCCCTTGGCCTTGAATCGAACTCGATTTTGTACCCGTGGGTGATCGTTGAGACGACCCACCTGTCCGTTGTCGAGTTCAACCAAGGCCCGAGGAACAGACTGAGACGGCCGCCCACTGGGGGCGACCCCGAGTCAGGCCTGTTGTCGTGAGCCGCCTCGCTGCGAGTTGGAGCCTCCCCTTCTGTTGCCATTAGACTGTGATCCGGTATTCTGTCTGATGACATAGTTTGGCCTAACCCAGGGTGGGCGAAAGGAGTTGTAGTTTCGCTGTTTTCCGAATCCCCTAGAGGGACGAAAAGGACGGGGGGACTGGAAGGGGCGCCGGCCACTCTTCTTGTCAGGCTTCTTGAGCGTAGAGGGCATAGCCAGCTTCTTGTCCTTCGTCTCGACGAGGATGCCCTTCAGAGCTTCCTCCCCAAACAACTTGAGGCCCTTAAACGCGGACGATGCTAATGCAGCTCTGGTTGGAGTGTCAACTTGCCAGTGTTTTAGCCACACGGACCTCCTGGCCAGGGTGAGGGCTCCGATCGCGCGGGCGGAAAAGATCATCGCGTCCTGCGCTGCGTCTGCGATAAAGAAAAGAGTACGAAGGAACCTGAGCAGGGTCCTGTGCAGGTCACTTGGGTCGAGCTCCTGGAACTCCATGAGCTCCTGCAGCCAAACAATTGCCGCCCTAGAAAAAAGAGATATAGCCAAGGTGGATCTGACCCCGCAGGCTGCAGAATCGTGGGCCTTCTTGATGGCTGCATCGGTTCTCTTCTCGTCTGGGTCCCGGAGGGAGCCTTCCCCCTCTTTGGGAGCCAGACAATGAGAAACAAGAGACGCGACCGGATTGTCAACCACCGGGGGCTTCAGTAGATCAAGGAAGCGTTGGCTGGTGTTGTAGTATTTCTGTGCTACAGTGGTACCCCGCCTTCCCATAGACGGTTTGTCCCATTCGTTGGTTACCAGGGACCAAAAGGTCTCTGGGAAGGGAAGCTCCGGCTTCTTCGGGCGAGAGGTGCGCATGACTGCTGCCACCTTCTCGTTAGACGAGGATGTGGACAGAGACTGGTCCGTGTCCCCGGGCGTAATCTCTAGGGTTGTCATCATCTTGTTAAGGAGAGGGATGTACCACTCTCCTTGGAAGAGGCGGTCCGATTGATCTGGGTCCGCCTGCTCGGAATCAGTGATTTCGCCTTCCTCCTTGCCGGAGCCTAGCGCATCGTCGTGTGCCTTGGAACCCCTGACAACATCCAAAAGTGCGTTCTCCTCATCCGAGGGTGGCAAGGACTCTTCGGAGGAATGGGCGGAACGTGGTTCCTTCCTCTTCTTGGCCGGGGCGCCAACTTCCTGCGCGCCGGTCCTGACTTCGATGTGCTTAGTTTTAGCTTTCGCCTTACCCGGGCCCTTAGACTGGCGTTGCTGCGTGCTGCTGCTCCGGTCCTTGGGAGGAGCCCCCAAGGCTGCAGTGCTAGTGTTGTGCCCGTCAGGCAGGTCATCGTCCGAAAGCAAGGCCTTCGAGAGGAGATCTAAGGCCGCCTTGATGGCGCCTTTGCGCCTCTTTCGTCCGCCCTGTTGCGAGGGCCCATTCTCCTTGACCTTGGGCGCCTGAGCAGCAACCCACTCAATATCTGATTCCTCCCCGCTCGAGGGATCAAAGAACACTGGGATCCCGTGGTGGCTCGCAGTATTAAGGACCATAGGGGCCTGAAAACCCTGGGCCTGGTAGGCCGGGGCCTGGTAGGCCGGGGCCTGGTAGGCTGGGGCCTGGAACCCTGCGGGTTGGATAGGATGAGGGTGGGGAGCAGGCAGAAAATAGGCCGGGGCCTGGCTACCTGTGCCCATGGCCTGGTTGACCAGCCCTTGTTGAGGGAAGGCCTGGAGTGCCACTGGCTGCTGGGCCTGGTTGGCTGGCACCTGCTGGGGCAGGACCTGTAGCAGGCCAGGCTGCTGGGCCTGATGGAGTGGGGCTTGGACTTGCAGGGTGGCGGGTTGGGAGGGCAGGGTGTGGGGAGCCGCAGCCTGCGTTGTCTGGGGCTGAGGAGGGGGGGCTTGGGGGTTTACGGATTGTGTCCTCCCCTCGGCGCTTGAAACTTCTTGGGGGGTGCTCAACTGGACTGGAGTTGGGCCCCCTTCCGCAGAAGCACCTGTCACAGGCGGGGGTTCGGCGCCACTCGGTGGATCCCCCCCTCCCGCGGCAATGGTGATAGATGGAGCAGTTTCCATGGGGGGCAGTGGGTCCCCGGATCCCCCCTTTCCCTCCTGTGCCCCGCTTGGCCTCCATGGTGGCAAGAAGCGCGCCGTCCCCAAGAGGAGGGAGGGCACGATACGTGGGGGCAAGGGCGGCTCTTCCTCGCTCCCCCCAAGGGTCCCCGTTACCTTGGTGGGGGCTCCTACCCCCGTCCATGTCTGGCAGCAGGGTCCCGGAGCATGCCAAGCACTCCAGAGGGGCGGAGGAGAGATCGCGGCCCCGGTGGAGTCTTCAGGCGCCGGCTTCTTCTTCTGGTGCGCCGGTCTCTTCCGCGGCTTGAGAGCCGCCTGGCCCTCCGGGGCCTTCCCGGCCGTGATGGCCTGGTGGGCCCTCCGGGCCGCGTCCCTCTGGGGGACGCCCGGCAGGGAGCCGGCAGCGGCAGCAATGGCGACCGCGGCTCCCGATCCGGCGATGGCCGTCGGTCCGGAGCGGCCGTGGTCGGAGGCCGCATCCCCGACCACTCCGGAGCTGGTTCCCGCCGACGAGGGGTCTTCCTGGGCTTGCATGCTAGCCCACAGTGAATAAAAAGGCAGAGAAAGGGAGAGGAGGAAGTCCCGGACGCTAGGAGGAAGAAGGGTTTTTTTTTTTTTTTTTTAAAAAGGCGGGAAATTCAAAAGGCGCAGAAAGGCGTCTCTAGCACTGATCAGTGTCTAGAGAGAAAGGCAAGAGATTAGAGAGAAAAAGAATTAAAGGATTAAGGTAAAAGCAGATGAAAAGGACAGAGGAGATTTCTCAGCTACCTACTGGGCGAAGCAGGAAGTTAGAACTGGCCTCGTGGCTCCAGGATGGAGGAGATGAAGACAAAGAAATTTGAATATGAAGAGGCTTGATGTAACTTCCTGCTACACCTGGGCGGTGACTGACGAAACCCAGATGTAAAGGACCCGCATCACCCCTCCCTCAGAGAAAGATAGGGTATTTTTTTTAATTAATGATAAAAAAGATACAAAATGTTTAGCAAACTGGTAGGACTATCAGACTGAATGTTATTATCAAAAGTATTACTAAAAATGGTTAAAAGTATTTCTTGAGAACTGTAGAATACGTAACTGTAATTTCCCAATGGAAAAAAAAAACTTTTGTCATGGTTCCTGAGGCTGTACGTCAGGTGGATAGTGGTGGTGCTGTGGGATGCAAGCTTAAGCAGCAAGTTCATACCAAAAAATGATGCTTGGACCACCACAACATGCAAAAGCAAAGTGCTCATCAGGAAGAACATCCAGGAGAATGTATGGAACATAGTTGTTGATGGTAAGTCATGTGACTATATCCCACAGTCATACCCCACAAAAATCAGCTGGTGTGGACAAAACATATTTTATATGTTCGCCATTTTACAATTCTATTTCCAATGCACTTGTGTGTACAAGAAATCTTAAATGTTATTATAGCGTGCTAGAACTATTCTCAAATATGTAAAATGTAAAAACATCACCATTCTGCCTGGCCTGAAAGAACACACAAAACTTGGAAATAATTTAGAAAGGCCAAAAGTATCAGAAACACCCAATTTAGAGCGGGGGGGGGGGCGGGCGGGAGAGCATACAGTCCTTCACTAATGTTGTTGCTTGCAGCATCCAGCTTTCCTCACATGCTGACTAGGGCTGGTGGGACTTGTAACTCAAGAGCATTTGGAAGGCTGAATTATTCCCTATTAAGACAGTCTACAAGACTGCTTGTAGCAGTATTTAGCATTAACATACAAAGAGAGAAATACCTCACTCAACAGGTAGAGATGACATTATCCAGTATGCCTTCCTAGTCTCTACAATTCCCTGCCTCTTATCTACAGCAAAGTAGATGTGAGGGGTTTGAAATCTTGTTGATCATTTTCAGCAGTTTCCAATTGGACTATGACTCCGGAGACTATGGTTCAAAACCCCACTGAGCTGTGGAAACCCACTGGGCAACCTTGGGCAAATTGCACTTGCTTGGCCTCAGATGAAAGCAAAGACAAACCCCCTTGAAACAAATCTTGTCAAGAAAACCCTGTGATAGGTTCACCATAAGTCAGAAATGCCTTGAAGGCACACAACAACAATCAATAATGTTGCCTTCCTTGAACAGATTGAGAGTAAGACCATCACTTTCCAGTTGTTCTGCATCTTCTCTCTCAGTGAAGAATTTAAGAATGTGGTGCTGGAAAGCAAAAGCACTGGCTCATAAGAGTACCGTTTCATCTCCTGCTCTTCTTAATACAGTTGATCCTCCATATCCACGGATTTGGTATCCACAGATTTAAGTATTCATGGCTTTAAAATATTCTTTAAAAAATAATAAGCCAAAAAGCAAACCTTGATTTTTCCATCTTATATAAGGGACACCATTTTGCTATGTCATTGCATATAATGGGACTTGAGTATTCATGGATTTTGGTATCTACAGGGGGTCCTGGAACCAAACCCCAGTGAATATGAAGGGACAACTATATATACCTGGAATCAAAGTCTGATGGAATTTGAAACCTGATAATTCTCTCTATGAAAATGACACTATCGTGCTTAACCTTTGCCTCAGTGCAGTAGGATGCTTCATTAATTTGGCAAAAGGACTGAATAACAGTAAATGAACCGAAACTCCATCTGGAGATAAGAGGGGACAATGGCTGAAAGACTCATAGAAAAAGTGCATAATAGTGGGAGTACCATTCATCGATGTAGACCACAGATACCGGTACTCAAGTTTAAGCAGGCGTGCATCCCACCCCCAAAATTACAGTAAAATTACACATGCTTTCTGCCTTTTCACAGTGTCTGTATTTATTTTCTTTATAAAGCATACAGTTTGATATTTAAAAAAAAAAAAACAACACCAGGAGTTGCTTGTGTTCAATGCAGAGTTTGCACTTAATGTGTCCAGTAGCATTCAACATTTCCTTTATTTTAAATAAAAAGTAAACAGGAATGGTAGAACAGTTAGACAAGTCATAATTAAAAGATGTTGAACCTTTTTGGAATTTCAACAAAGGTAGTGCCTAGAATGAAAGACCAGCAACAATAAGATGTGGTCTTTGGAATGTTTTTTTTTAAGTGACAAAGTGCCAAAATGTATTATATAAAACCTCTAGATCTTTATTTTTTTAAAAAAATACACACACTTGTATGGCATTACCCCTATCATGAGGCACATAAAAATGCATTTGTTACCCAGTTTAAATCTGTAGAAAGTTTGGGGCAACATATTTCAGGATATATAGCAGGTGGCAGGCGATGGCAGACTAATATAATGTAAAGAGAACGTAAAACCTTACTAAAACAGGTTTAACACCACACAGTGAATGAAGCTATTTCTCAGAAGTTTTTCCCTCCACATTTCCACAGAAGCCATCAGAAACAGTCAATATTTTTTCTCAAAATAGATACATTACATCATTTTCATATTTTTACAACCTTAAGGCTGGTAGCAATAGTTATAAATCAAGAATACATTACACATTTGGAAGTTATTCTGGTGAATAAAAGATATGACACCCTTATCAACTTTGAATCCATGTATTAAAAAGTGGCAAGATACATGTATTCAAGAAGCACCATGATTGAGGAAAGGACTTTACCATCACCACAACCGATGAATTAAGGAAAAGGCCAACAATATTCTGTATTGCAGTCTGGCTTCATAAAACAATGAAACAGTTTAATCAAGGCCATTCGTTACTTCTGGCCCAACAATGTAAGTACTTCGCAAAGATGATTGTGCTTGTGCAAGAAAAGATAACTCATCTTTAACATTTAACTGGGTATAGTATTACTTAATGTATACAAGAGTACTAAGGTGTTCATTATTTCCATTACTGGAACGTGAGAATCAGAAATGAATGGTTACTCATGTGTCAGATGAATTTCCCTAATACTCTCAAACCAGCTTAATCTTCATGTTCTTACTTTCCAAGCAATCGACTCTTACAAAGTTTAAAAGGCACTGTAAATAAGTGCTTCCATCGCTTAATACCAGTCCTGTGTTATTCAGAAATAAAAGGGATTTGTGGCTGCCAGGTGTCTCAGAAAGACTTTGGACTGGCATCCTGTTACTGAACAGGGATCTGAAGGAGACAGAAAAGAGGCAAAAGGATATTAGGTATATTAAAAGGGGGAAATAGTGCTTATCAAAATGTAACACTTCCATTCAGAATGAAAATTTCTATACTGAAATTGCACTGTGATGGACAAAAGTTGGGAGAAAGTCTTTCATACTGACTTTTGCCCTCAGCTGCTTCTTGGCAGATAATTACTTTTGTGGGTGTGTGTTGGACACAAGCTTTCAGACTGTGCTGCATAGTTCACAAACACATACATGATATACAAGGCAATTTTGAAGTCCTGTTTGACAAGGAACAAAGTGTAAACACTCTGGAGTGTCACCAACTCAAAAAAAAAAACAATACCCCACTAAGATTGTCATGAGGAAGCACCATAGCAGCTGTCCAAAATGAAGAGCAAGAACCTTGCTGCTCTTACATAGTGTGTAGACGCAAGATAAAAATGTAATTAACAGCACTGAAATTTACTCTCTGCTTTCAGGGGATCTGGGTCCAGTTTTAGTTTTCCTACATCATTCTCTTCATTAGGAAAGGTTTTGAGGTTTGCAAGGATGTTTTCCACCAAGAACCGAGCAGCTTCATCAATGTTGATATTATCCTGGAAAAACAAGATGATACATTAATGCGTTCTGTACAGAAGAATCCAGATGGTTCAAAGTGCCACTGCTTAAACATTCATGTTTTATGTTCATTATAGGCACTTCTGTAAAACCCAAGTGCCATAAACAAAACTCTGGGTGCTACTGAATGACTCTTCAGTGTCTTTATTGACTTAAAAAAAAATCAAATTAGCATTCCAAATTGCTCACCATGTGTGGGACTTACTCATCAACATCTAGAAAGCTCCTGGATGCCACCTTATTACATATGTGAATGGCTATAGCCAGAAAATAAAAGTATAGTAGGACCCCCCGTATCCACTGATTCATTATCCACTGATTCAATTATCCATGGGACACAAAACAGCACACCTACCATAGAGTCTTCCTAGAAAATGTGTCATCTCTAGCCATTTGCCAGACCCTCCAGGCAACTCTATTGTATTTTAAACCAGAAGACTCATTATTTTCAATGGTGTTCACTATTATCCACAGCCCCCGAAGTACCAATCCCCAGTGGATATGGGGGTCATACTGTAATCAAAACAAAAAAAAACTCATTGGACTCAAGGCACCAGTTGAGTTTCAGCAAGAGGAATACCTTAAAAGGCAAGGGACTTGCTGATTAAATATCATAACCCTGCACTGGTTTTGGTGAGCATAATCTTAAGAGCCAGTGTCGTATAATGGCTGAAGTGTTGAACTAGAAATCTAGACTACAGTTTGAATACAGGCACTCAGGTGACCTGTACTTTCTCTCAGCCTTATGTAATGGCAATCTTGTCAAGGAAACCCTATCACAGGGTTGTCCTAAGTTTGAGTCAACTTCAAGGCACGTAGCAACAATTACAACAATCATACAGCATAGCAGCATTTTAATTATTATTTCAAAATAGTTGCCAATTAGCACTAGTTGGCTGTATGTTATGTTATAGTGTAGGGGTATATTTGTTATCCACTTAATAAATACCTAAAAAGTAGTTTTTGGATCTACATTATCCCCCAAAAGGTTTTTTAGAATGCACAAATTTTTGTATACGTTTTTACATGTGAAGACACAAATTTAGAGGCTATCTAAATGGTGAAAATACTCCTCATGGAATGCAAGGAAAATCCTACCTGTCTTAATTGGATCCCACATTGTATTGCCTTATTCAGAAGCAGGGGAGGGGGGAGGACATCAAAAACTCCAAAGGAAAAGCCTTCATGGCTTTTCCCTGTTTCTTAAAAAAAACAGTAAGGAGAATGTACATTCCTGCGTGTTGGGACAAGCAATTTGCTTTGAATTGCTTTCCCAAGAAGAGAGGAAGTGCAAAGCTGATTGGCCAGATGGGCATGGGGGTGGGGCAGGCCAAGGGCCCAGCATTGCCATGTTGATTTTTCATCTTAGCCTGGCTAACCACTTAGAAAGGGAGGTGGGGGGTTCTCCCCCCCCTCCTCCTCTGAATGGCTGGCCAAGCAGCTACCAATGGTGGGAAGAGATGCTAGTGTGGCTAGTCGCTTGGAGAGAGAGGTGGGGGGGGTGTTTCTCACCTCTCCTTCTCCTCCAACCGGCTGGCTACTGATGTTCCTTTCTGGTCTCAGAGAATAGAAAGGGACACTAGCCCCTTCAGCTCCCTCCCCACTCCGCACAAGAGAGCTAGCGAAGTTTATGTTGGCTGTGAGACCATTAAGACAAGTCGCAGCTTCTGCAACTTGTCTTTACTGTGGGTCACTCCAGGGGTTTTGGGCTCCTATAGACAGGCCCTATGAAACAGATTGTTATATATACATACAGATTTACATATGTAGAGTCAACTTTAGAAATAACTGTTGTCGTTATGTGCCTCCAAGTTATTTCCAACTTATGGCGATCCTAAGGTCATGAGGTTTTCTTGGAAAGATTTATTTAGAGGTGGTTTGCCACTGCCTTCCTCTGAGGCTGAGAGAGTGTATGATTTCCTTAAAGTCATCCAGTGGGTTTCCGTGGCCAAGTGGGGATTTGAACTCTGGTCTTCTTAAGTCCTAGTCCAACGCTTAAACCACTACACCATATTGACTCTACACACGCACACTGTAAATCTTTTTGATATGAACTGAGGGATCATGAAGGATCAAAGAGTTATCATATTTGGATTTGGCATGAGGTCCAGTGACCTCAATGAGTGCCATCATTTTCAGTTCATTCTTGCTGTGCTAGCCATTTTATTGCCTCACAATTGTGCAGTACAAGACTTTTCTGCTGACTGGCATAATTCTGCATATGCAGCTGGGGAGGAGTGTGGCTGCATGGTGGTATCACTGAGTGCACAATTCATTGAAAGTAATGTACTGTTGATGGAGGATGTTTGCATTTAAAAGCATTTCTTTTCCCAGGACACTCCCAATATTAATCTCCATCTCTACTTGGCCCCAATTAAGGCAAGATCAGATGGAAACACCAGTCCTCCTATCAGGGACTAGAACTTCAATATTCCAAGAATGTGTTTAGCCACTGAGATAGTCTTTTTAGGGGTCGCGGGGAACCCTTGGATTATACTTAAATTTAATACTTAAAATGGAAATCTCTGGACACAGAGTCAAAACATTTACACTGAAATCAATCCCTTCACATGTTTGTGAATGGATTTGTGAGTAGTTATTTACATTATTGTTCAAAGCAGGCAGACATGTGATTACCATTTTTTAATAATCACATGCAACTCTGCTTGCTGTCCTTTCCGGCTGTGTGCGACTCAACCAAAAGAACAGTAAGGGCATGGGACTATGAGGCTGGGTCTAGACTTCCTTTCACTGGAATTTATTTGTCTGTTTTCATCCTTCCATATGACTAAACACATGAACATCAGAAATTACACAACTGAATGGCAAAAAGAAAATGTCTTCACACTAACTTAAACTTCCACACAGAAGTTAAATGTATATAAATGAAAGTTAAACAACTGAAAATATAAGATGAAGACTTGAAGAGATTAGCTTGCCATCTCCCTGTCTGTCATGTGTTCACTTTGTCTGATTGTTAAGGAGCATTAAATGCATTTGGCAGTGTTCATTTGATTATTACTACATTTTTAAACCAAAGAAGATTTTGCCTAACAACTATGCCAAGAAATTTGAGGCCAAGATTATGTCTACGTGGCACAAGTTCGAGATAGTCTTTCCCTGTTCGTTGTACAAATTTCACAACTTAACTCCTGTACTCATTCAAAGCTTCTCTTTGTAGCCAAGCAGTTACAAAACACACAGAAGAACATTGCAAAATTCCACAAAAACCTTATCAAATCAATGTTACTGAAGATTTGCACACTGAATCAAGGAACTGACAAGAAAGCCTGTCTGGCAAACTAGAAATGATCTTTACTTTGTATAGGCAGTAACTTCTGGGACATTTGGCTTTTTACAAAACCAAACATATATTGTCTTTATGAATAAAAAAGTTGTTTTTATTGTTGTTCCTATTTGCCTTCAAGTTAACTTCAAATTATGGCAATCCCCTGAATGAGAGCCCTCCAAGAGCCTGGTCATCAATTGCCCTGTTCAGGTCCTGCAAATTCAAACCTGTGGCTTCCTTAATTGAGTCTATCAACCAAAAATATGGCCATCCTCTTTTCCTACTGCCTTCCACTTTACCAAGCATTATTGTCTTTTCCAACAAGTCACACTGTTTCATGATAGGTCCCAATATATGATAGCCTCAGTTTAGTCATCTTGGCTTCTAATGCGAGTTCAGGCCTCTAGGACCCATTCATTTGCCTTTGTAATACGGTATCTACAGAACTCTCCAGCACGGCATTTCAAATGAGATAAAAAATTAGCAGAGGAACATTAATGTTTCTCAGAACGAGTGATATAAAAAAAAATTAAGAATTTAAGTGGGAGCTTTTTATTACCACTCAGATAGAACAGAGATTTTTTAAAAAGGTAAAAGTCTGGCTTTTAATGGAGTAGAAGGTGACGTTCATAATTTTTACCACCACATTCAAAAGTCAATACACAATACCACATAATGAAAGAAAGCAACAGTAAAGATGAGTTTAGGGTCCATATTAGAATAAGCTTATTTTAAATTCCTTCCCTAAAGCTGGGTAGTGAGATAGCCTAGCAGTTCTGTAAACCTGCTTAAGACCAATTTAACAGGTACAGGTGAGAATTAAAGTAATGATCATATTTACAGGTTAGTGAGTTATGCAGACTAATTAACAAATCTATAATGTAGCCTTATTTACTACAGAAACACACTACAATAACGAGAATATTTAGAATTAGTCTTACCTTAGCAGAAGTTTCAAACCACCCAGCAAAACCTCCATCTTTGCAGAACTGGTCCATCTGAGAAGGATTTGGGCCACCGTCTTTCTTCTGGTCACATTTGTTGGCAAGGAGAACTGCAGGGATTGGACTACCATTTGGCAGAAGCACTTTACTGTCCAAGTCATGTTTCCATTTGGAAACTGCCTCAAATGTTGATCCTCTTGTAACATCAAAGACCACAAAAGCACCTACAGCTTCTTTATAGTACACTCTGGTCATATTGCCAAATCGTTCTTGACCTGAAAGACAAACGGGCAAGTACGATAGATCATACTTCTAAGCACTAACTTCTTTAAGGAAGCAATGGCAAAATGCTTATAAAAATGGTTGTCCTGTTTTTTTATTTACTGTTGATGATCAAGGTATTTAGGTATATGCAACTGAAGGTTCCCAACTGCATTCTGCAGAATATGTATGGCAGGCAACATGGTACAAGAGAAGCACCTGCACATCTTAATGCTGTGCTAGCATTTATATGTTTTTAAATTATTTCTGAAGTGCAAGCCTTCATCACGCAAAATTATTAAAAATCATACAGGAGAAGAAAAGTGACAGCATCAAATTATGAGCCTGGGCTTTTACTGCCTTTGTCCTCCATTCCCACGTAGCCAAGCAGGGTTGGGGTCTCTACCTGATCATTTGTCCCTCAACACCATTTTAAGACCCTCTTTTAAGTCAACATCTCAAACAGGATACAGGCCCATATCATTCTTCTTGTCCTATATGATTTTAAAACACTTTGCCTGAAGAAAAAGCCAGTGAGGTTTGAAAGCTTGAGTAACATATTTTGCACCTTTTGGTTGGCTTAATAAAGGTATCACCATGGTGTGTATTTTTACTTTGCTACATTTTCCTGTGCTAAATGTCCCTCCCCTCTCCTCTTTTGACATTTGATGAGATCATAAAACATTAAAGAGGACCCAGTTTATCTGTTTGTACCTGAAGAAATTTAAGAGAATCCTAAATCAAATTATATCTTATGCTGATGCCTTTATTATGCCAAACAAAAGGTACAGGGTTATCACATTATATTTCAAAGCCCATTTAAAGATGGTTAAAAAGATGAGGGGAAGTAAAGGGAGTCATGGGTCTGCATCTTCACTACTTACTTCCAAGAGAATCCTGTGATGCTATAAAGAATTATATTGCAACATGCTAAATCTCATCTTGAAGGGTTTCTATGGGAAACAGGGAAGAAGAAGAAGGAGTAGATCCTGATGATAATGCATGATCTGCCCTCCTCTCTGCACCAACATGCAACAGTTTAAGAGTTACAAAACACTGGTAATCATAATGCCATTGCTGCCTAAATTTTGTGGGTTGGATAATACATCTAGAAGTGCTTGAATTCACATGCAGCCCCAAAGAACTTTCCTCCTGGGATTCTGTGGTGGTGGACTTTTGAAATCCACACTCAAAATGACCCACTAGCATCCAGAGAAGTATTTATACAGATTGTGTGTGAATCAGCAAGATGGGGGACTGACCGCAAAGCCCATCTCTGTAGCAACTAAAGCAAGCAAACCTACTTACCAATCAATCATCCAAGCAAAAGTTATCTTTCACAGCAGAAAGTATTCATGGCTGTTTATTATTCTACTGCTACTATGTCATGCGCCCTATTACAAGAGATGAGTGCAACTTGTTGTATAACAACTGATCTATAGCTACTTAAAGAATTCCAACAGAAAAAAAAGGCAGGTATGCTGCAAGCACTGCTATTGCTAGAACCTCTCAGTCATCAAGCAAACTGACAGGAGGTGTCAAAGTTACAAAGGTCAGTTTGTTTCCAAACTGCATGCTATTTTAAAGTGAACAGTGACCACATGTATGATTAAGCAATAAGTCCTTCAAAATCCTTCCAGATAACATACCAAGACTGTAACCAAGTGAACTGCTAACTTTTAGGATGGAGGTAGGAATCGTGGTCCTCAAGATGCCTTCCGACTGCAACTCCTAGCATTCCTCACTACTGGTTATGTTGGCTAGGACTGCTGGGAGTTGCAGTCCAACATTATGATTTTCTGCTTTATGAGCCCCTTTTCCAAAGCTATTAACTACTCCCTTCCCCCAAACAATTATTTTAAAAATGGCCCAAGGGCCATCAGTTATTTATTAATTTCTCCCAAGCAAGACTTAAGATGTCTTACAATGTACATTTAAAAGAAAAAGACTACAACTTTTAAAAACCATAATATTAAAGAACAATTAAAAACAACACTACTAGCTTGCAACACTATTAGTTACACCACCCGATTGTAACTAATATACACCAGATACTGGCAGGTGCAGCAAGCTGTGCATCCCATTTTAAAGCCTTGTAACTGTATATAATTAACAAGATTGGCATCTGCAGTTCAGCCTCCTTCTTATGCTGAAAACATGAAGGGTTGTCACTTGCCAACCATGCCCTTTTACTGTCTACATCATATATACAGATTAGTCTCCGTATAAAGATCTGACAAGGTTTTTAGGGGGAAAAAACAATGAAAGGGCACTTTGTTCCCACAGAACATGCTGATGTTAATCCTCCACCTTTAAAGTGAGACTCCAACATGAAACTGCTCAGTTTTTCTGAAAGTTTGAGTCTGTTCATTTCATAGAATCATAGAATCATAGAATTGCAGAGTTGGAAGAGACCACGAGGGCCATCCAGTCCAACCCCCCTGCCACGCAGGAAATCTTGATCAAAGCATCCCCGACAGATGGCCATCCAGCCTCTGTTTACATTGTTTCTTACCAGAGACTGTGTTCCCATTACAGGTACACATTACTACAAAACTACAAATATGATTATCACTAGCCACTACTGTAGTGGTCACTATTTTTTTCTTGCATACACTCAAACTTTCTTGCATACACTCTATTGTGTGGGAGTGTCACTAACCCTCTTTCCCTCTTCTATTTCATTGCTCCTCATCCTGTACCTATTTATCTGCTAACAAGGTAGCATTTCATACAGCTAACAAGATGGACTCTAGTCAATGAAATCGTGATTTCCTGTGTGGCAGGGGGTTGGACTGGATGGCCCTCGTGGTCTCTTCCAACCCTGCAATTCTATGATTCTATGAAAGCTTCAAACATCATGATAGTGTCCATCTTTTGGGTGCCACTGAGGTTCTTGTTTCATTCTAATATGGCTAGCCTTCTGAAATCTGTCCAAGAACACAACCTATGCTTCTGTTCTAATTTCAGGTGTGAAAACAGAAATATTCCTCTGGCACATTAAACACTGAGGCCTAAATCCAATTAGTAGTTCCAACAAGAGTAAACCCATTGAATCAATGGGAATTTGGTACATCACTAGTATGTACATTCCATTGATTTAAAAGGTCTGCTTTAGTTGGGATTAACAATGATATTTAGACCTTACAAATTTATTATAGAGTGAACTTCCTTGGGCTACAGCCCATTTCATCAGATAAAGCAAGTATTAGCCAGATTCTCATAAATATATGCAGTACACATGCTTAGGAGTTGGATTTGACAGTGAGATTAGAGGGAAATTAAATGCAAAAAAGTATAGGCTGATAATTTCATTATTACAACTATTTGTAAAACTATTTCAGCTAACAAATATGATGGCAGATTGTAAACAAAGCCAGTGAACAAACTCCTGGTGATCTGAAGGGAGATGTGTATTTAAGGATTAAGGATTTAAGGTTGTAAATACTTAAGTCATTAGTCTTTGCTCAACAATTCTCAACAGATATGATTGTATTGTAGGGCTTGGGCAAAAACAGTTTTGTGCTGTGATCTGTATAGAAGTGGCAAGCATGTACTGTAGATGTGACTTCCTAATTTAAGCGTTTCTATCAAGTGTTTCTACAACTATAATCTTCACCCAACCAAGTGACAAAACAAACCAAGGCCAAAATGGTACCCAAGAAAAAATTACTAAAGGTCGGTTATAGAAGAGAAGATGAGGGAGCACCAATTGTTACCACCTACACTTCCCAGGTGAGACCACATATATATCATCAGTCAGTTACAGTCCATTTTGGACAGTGGCATTTTCCTTTCACAGTTCTTGTGCAGTACACTTGTGTCCTGTGCTGGCCTACGTATAGAAAGCCCACCAACCTTAAATTACTTGCTAGCAACACACCAGACAGTAAGGACACAAAAACAGGGACCAGCCTTGCAGCAAAGTAGATGCCAATTCTCTCAACATCTTTAAACTGACAATGCCATTACAGATCATATTGTCACTTCCAACATTGGGGGCTGATGCAATTGCTCACCTTACGATATCGCATATACCATCTTCTGTCAGCAAAGCTCTTCTGCACTCAACATACAACACAATCTCTACCGAAAAGAAGTGGACACACATCTGACTTCAGAAATGATAATATTCAAAAACCAGTAGTTCAACCTCTCCAGGAATTGTCACTGACCTGAAACTAGCTATTGTCAAGGAAAAAAGCTACAATGGAAGATTAGAGAGAGGCTGCTGGGGTATAATTCACTAGAAAGTTCTAGTCTATTACAAGGGATCTGAAATTAAGTAATATATTGTTACCATGACGCATGTGTTAAACTGGGTAATCTACACCAGAATGTTTGTCTTATCAGCTACAGTTTTCTGAACAGTCAGTGTTGATAATGAAATTTTTATTGTCAGTACACTGTGCCTAGGGGCCCAGAAGCTGAGGAAAGGCTCTTCCTCCATTCAAATTGCCACTGCTGTGGCCTGGAAGGTGGTGGGGGAGACAACAGGCAGGCACGACTCCATCATGCCTTGGCCCTGGGCAGCTGATAAGCGGCCTACCCTCCATTCCAACTGTCACTGCTGTGGCCTCAGAGGAAGAGAAGAACAGGCAGAACCTTCTGGACATAATCCCCATGCCATTCCATTTTCTTCATGTGTCATGTCTCATTTATACTGTAACTCGGAGGGTAGGGAACTGTCAAATTAACAATTTTTAAGCTGCTCTGGTAGTCTTTTTGGCTGAAAGGTGCGATGTAAAGAAATAAACGTCCTGTATTTAATGTAGCTCTCTGTCTACAATCCCCCCTGCAACCATGTGTATATACAAGAAATTCTGGATAAGACTCCATGCATCTAAAGAAGTGGGCTATAGACTGTAAAAGCTCACAGTACAATAAATATGCTGCTCTTTAAGGTGTTACAAGACTCTTTGTTGTTCTTGCTGCATGAAGCTGATTATCTGTTTTCCAAAGCTTTTGGAATTTTAGTTTGATACTGTTTTGTAATCTTGTATATTCTGATTTCATGTATTGGTCAGTTTGCTTTATTTTTATATTTTCTTACTGTTTCTTGTTGTTTTGTAGTTATCTGGATAATTCGCTTTGTAATTGTATTTTATAGTTTTATGTTTACTATTCCATCCATCTCTATGTGTGTTTATGTATACCCTTATTTTAGATTGTACACCTTTGGCAGGATTTTGTATTTGCTTTTCTTTTTTTCTTTTTTTTACTGTAAAGCAGCATGTACATAGATGGTGCATAGAAACAAATGACAACGACCACCAACACCAACACCACTTTGGAACTAGTTACCTGGGATTAAGTCTCACTGAACTCAGTGGATTTACTTCTGAGAAGTCATACATACCGTAGGATAGGCACTGTTAGTTTTTTATTCAGAGATCTTAAATTAATTTAAGACAGCCTATCTGCCTGTCTGATGAAGTTTTACTCTGAAAGGCTTCAAGCCTGTACTTTACAATACTGTATTTTTATCCTGCTTTTGAGACAAATATTTCTCCTAGCTCAAAACTAAGAAGGCTTTCAGTGATAACAGATAGGTCCTGGTGAATCCTTTATTCCACTGTAATTGTTTAAGTGCCTTCACCCTATATGTAGCTTTTCTATCAGCTTGGAGTTAGTATTATGCATAAAGATAAATGGACGTGAATCTTACATTATCTTTAGGATGGCATGTTAAATTTTAACCACTATTTTATATAGGCTTAAGTGTCTGAGAAGGCAGCTGAACTAGAGGTCTTTCAAAATAGTTTCAAGGTATCTGAGAGAAACTTGACAAAGGCAAACTTGAGAAGGCAAAAAGTATGTTGAAACTGAGCAATTGTTCAAGGTAAGGGTAAATAGTTACTAACAGCCTCCACACAAACATTGTGCTAGCATCCCTGAAAAAAGCAGAGACTTAGATGTAAACATCAAGTGGAGGGAATAAGTTGTCACTGCCAACTTATTCCTGTTTGGGTATACACTGGCATGTCCCATTTGCTTGGCCGATACACATTAGACTGTGTTCACTGCATTAGATTTGCTTGGTCAATACACATTCGACTGGAACAATACACATTCAACTGGAACACACTCCCTCCGAGCGTGGTGGGGTCACCTTCCCTGGAGGTCTTTAAACAGAGGCTGGATTGCCATCTGTCAGGATGCTTTCATCGTGATTTCCTGCATGGCAGGGGGTTGGACTGGATGGCCCTCGTGGTCTCTTCCAACTCTACAATTCTATGATTCTATGCCAAGAAACTGAAGTTACGCCTTCAGTTTAACTTGCATGTACAACATCCTCTGCAAGCCTACAGCACTCTTGGGTTTTGAGAAACCAAAATGGGAGACATAACCATGCTTCAGAGACAATATAGTAGTTTACTCACTGTTTATCAAGGAAAGATACAGCCTAGTTACATAGTATCTCCCTCAAGCACTAAGGTCACAATTAGCTTTCATACAGGCATTACCAGACAGACAAACAAAACACACTTGAAGTTTGAATATCATCTAGGCCCCAATTCCCCATTTTTATACAGGAGATACTTTGTAAAATGGAATCTATAAGGGGAAGGTGTCATATATTAAAGAAAAACTGTACAGTGCTAGTACTTTATTATTGGCAAATTCTAATAAATCTGCAAACATCACCTTCAGCATAGATCAGAACACCTAGGGCACCTTAAATAAATAACTAAACCTGCCTTCCTCCATACCTAAATCCACATTCTCCATGCCATCAGTTATTACAATCCACAGGTTGAGATGTGCTGTGAGTTCCAGCAGCTGTCAGATGATAGACTGCCTGTCACAGCAAGCAGGGGCTTCCCTCTGGTAGTGCTGGGAAAAGGCTGCTTATATTTGCTTTGCAAGCATGTATTGTTAACATTAGTTTCATCTTGTGGATTACTACATACCAGCACGACAACATTCTGAGAGCATCTTTTCTTTTTATTATTTGGACTTTTGTCCTGACTTCTGGCATGGTGTTTAACTAACCTCACTGACTAAAACCCAGTTATGTGTGTTCCTTCTACCACTGGGGGTTTGTTTTGACTGTGGGTTTTAGGTAGCCAACAGGCCAGTGATCTTAAGAGTTAAAAGTGCCACAACATTTTCTATCTACCTTTTGGGAATAAACAAACTTGCATAATTTTAACAATTTAAATGTTATTTGATCTTTGCAAAGTTGCTAGAAACACTGTGTCCAGCAAACACCCTTCTGTTAATAAATTGCACATTGTAGCTAGGTACTCTATAACCTTTGTAATTATAAACAATGAAAGTCATCCCTTCCCATAATCACATGCATATGAATGCAAAGACTTTTCTTTTGTAGAGATGAAGCTAACATGGAGACCAGGGTCTAGACTTGCTGGAGCTCCAGGGAGTAGAGTATGAGATAGTTTGTGAGTGGGGGAAGCCCCGTTGCCACTTTTGGGAGGGCGGGGGAGGGTGGGGGAAAAGTGGCGACATTACCACTTTAGAGAGGGATGGCATGATGGTGACAGGGCTTCTGAAGCCCCATTGCCACTTTGGGGAGGACAGGGAGGGGAGGAGTGGCGACGGGGCTTCTGAAGCCCTGTTGCCACTTTGGGGAGGGTGGTGGGGTGGTGGATAAAAGCAGCGACAGGGCTTTACAAGCCCCATTGCTACTTTGGGGAGGGTGGGGGGGAAGTGGCGATGGGGCTTCTAAAGCCCCATCACTGCTTTGGGAAGTGCGGGGGGTTGTGGGTGGGGGGAGGCCTATTTTAATTCGCGTTTTTTTTTCATATTCGCAGAGGTCTTCCGCCCCTAACCCCCGTGAATGCGAATGGGCGATTGTATTTATGACAACTGTCACTATGAAAGTATTGGTGATTCTTCAAGTGTTTAATTCCCTCTGCTTTCAGTTCTATCTCACAAGCACACATAATAGCATAGATCACTGGTCAACACACAATTGCTGTTCAAAACCAGACGGCTATATCTGAAACCAGACATTGTTATTATGAAGCATCTATTCACTTTTCTGCTTTTTACCCTAATGCTGTATTTCCCAAAAATCATATGTGTGGCCTTCTGGACATTCATGGTTTGGAGTGTCTATCCAGAGGGCAAGGGCCCTGTTCCACTTAGTACTGTGAATGGGACCAGCAGTATGGATTCAGTGTCTGGTTCTCCACAAATAGCTTCTATATGTGAACAACCACTGAGCTGGACATACATCTGCAGTAATGAATGGCTTCAACATACACCCGTCTGTTAAAAACACAATTCTTTACAGGCAAAGTATAACATTCTCCTCAGTATAACCTACCTGGTCATTTTAGCCCTGACTGAAGAAACAGCTAGCTCCAATGAGCAGCAGTTACAACAGCACAGTAACAAGCAGTGCTCCAAACACCGGCTCTTTCTCATCACATTCCCCTTCTCCATCTGGTCTCTGCAAGTTCCTTGGGAAGCAGCCAAGACTGTACAGTGAACCTAACAGCTTTTGCATGGCTGTGTGGCATTTCACAGTCTGCACTGAAGCAGAACTTTCATTTTTCTGCTCCACCAATTATTCTGCATCGCACTTAAAAAAAAAAAAACCAAATGTTAACCTAACCCCTCAACTGGTAGATGTGTCACAGCACAATTTCATACCTTTTCTGTCTGATGAAATTTTAAAAGCCCATTGAAGTTCTGAAGCAACACAGAAATACTGGTTAGAACGGTTAGATGAATGACCCAATTTACACAGAAGAGTGTTGTAACCTCTAGTATGCACTTCCTCTCAGTTTCCCTAATGAGACTGAGCAAGCTAGAAGATATTTAGCATTTCTGTGTCCACAACAAGAACTGCATGTCAAAAATGAATATGGGTCTTTTCTGCTATAATGTCCATCACTTCTTTGCCAAAATTTTTTTTTAAAAAAAATCCACAATGATTCCGGGGGTAAGGGGTGGATCAGTCCACTCAAGAAGTTGCACAAAACCATTCAAGTTCCTAATCTGGAAACCTAGAATGCCTCAAGAATTCTTTTCCACTGATAGAGGTATGCTATTTGCAACACCTTGCAAAGGTTAGGAAATAACAAACAGAAATTCAACCCTACAGGGTTGGTAGACACAGCTTTTGGGAAGGAAGGTAAGAAAGTTCCACACTTTCAGACTGAACTGTATTTGCATGCAATTAAGAGTCAAGATTCCATAGGGGGAAATGGGTTTTTTCCATGGCTTAAAAATTTCAGGAAATGTTACATCTCTAATCCTGCTTTTTAAAAAGCGCAGCTAGACCAAAAAACAAGGAGGAAAGGGGGGCAGGGTCTGGGCATGCTTAAACAGATTTTGTAAAAAGAAGCTTCTTTGACAGAGGCTTTGTTAATGGAAGTATGCCTGTAATAAACCAAGACTGACACCATCTGTATACTGCATAGGTAGTAAGTGAATTAAACAGGCAATCTTGAAGCAAAGACTGGTGTGGACTGGTTCATGGATTGCTTGAACAACCTGTTAAACCCCTTGCTTCTCAGTTGATTTGATTAATTTGTGCTGTTGGAAGATGAGAGGAAGATGAAACTTTGCAGTTGCATCCCCACTGCACATTATATAGGCTTATTACTCATAAAGAGACACAAGGGTAAGGCATGAAAGTACCAGCAACAGAGAAATCAGTCTCTTCAAAAATGATTTTCCTGGTTTCCATGACTGGTAAGTAAACACTGGAACGGCAGCATAGGCTAAAGGCATCAGATCTAGTCTGATCTTGGAAGCTATGCAGGGTCAGCCCTGGTTAGTACTTGGGTGGGATATCACCAAGAAACACCAGGTGCTATACAGGCTATATATTTCAGAATATGGAACTGACAAAACTACCTCTGAGTTTTCCTTGCCTAAGAAAACCCTATGAAATTCATGGGGTCACCATAAGTTGACAGGCAACTTGAAGGCATGCACACACACACAAATTGAAACAAATAAAACTTTAAACGAATAAGCAATTTAAAACACCCAGTTCTGCAAGCCAGTGTAGAATTTTGTGACTCAGTGTAACTGAATAGGCCAGCAATGATTTTGTCCTGGGAAATGGCATTACAACTGTGTATCAAGACCTATTTCATGTATCAGAAGTGCCTCTCATAGGAATATTGACATTCATTTTATTCATCTCCCTCTTGACTCTTATAATGGAGGTTTCTTCTCCAGCTGATAGCTTGGCCATTCATTTCCTTTAGTTCTAGAAAAAAATTGAAATTTTAACATAGATCATAAAATCTTTGCTTCACAGGCTAACATTTCCTTTCAGAAACCAAGACTAAACTTTTGGCCCCTGCATATCTCAGTATTTGAGCTATAAAGACAGAAGATCTCAAAAGTTGAGCAGAATGACTATCACATGCTCAAGCCAGAGCATCATACCCTTTTAGAAAAGAACACACTTATCAAGAGCTCACAGATTTGGTTCATGAAGACATCTGGTTCTGAAATTAATTTGTAGGAATATTTTTGAACCTTATATCAGCAAGTTAAAAAAATCAACTAAGTAACAATGCTTAGGATTGCAGTCCATAATTTTTAAGGCTAGTAACTAGTACATTAGCTGTCAGAATACTTAAAGGAGATTTTCAAAGTGTGACATTTTAACATGCTTATGCAAGGGAAACCACAAGGGGGAAAAATTAGACTGCTATAGCCTCATGAGGAAAAATACTTTTGAGAATACATTAATTTTGCTGCTATTGATCTATAGTCCATGTTTTGCACTACTTCTATGAAGACTTTGCCCTCTCCATTAAAAAAAAAAATCTGTACTCCTGTGTATGATTATTTAACCTTTACTGGGCAGTTAGGGAGACCTTTGAATCAATCCTCTTAAAGATTTTTTGTGCTACTGTAAATCTTGGAGTTTCCACAAGAGTGCTGTTATATCCCCTTTTTTTCTCATTACATTTAATGTAAGTTTTTGGCATGTCAAACATGCAAATCCCAAAATGGAAAAGGAATTTTGTAGTTATTGCTAGCACAGTTTTACCTGGGTTTTGCTAGCTTACTATTGCTCCAAATGACAAAAATGTGACTTTAATAGACATGAACGTGCATCTCTTTGAGAACAAGGACTGAGTTTTCTACATGTTCATTGTTGTGTTGAGTTAAGCAATTTTTATTTTGTTTTGTTTGACAGTAAATATCAAATGTTCATCGGCACCTGCATTTTACTGGCAGGAGTAGCTAAGTAGGAGTGATTGAGCAATATTGTAACAGCATGTTTTCTTCTTTACATGTGTACTCAAAAGAAAGTTTCATTGAGTTCAATGAGTCTTACACTCAGGCAAGCAGGTACAAGATTGCAGCCTTCATTCCAGCTTAACACACTCTATATGGGGCTACCTTTGGAAACTGTTCAGGAACTACAGCTGCTCCAAAATGCTGCATCAAGTTTGGAGAAGTTCTGGAGATTCTTAAAATCTCTGGGAGACTTCCTTTCACAATTCTTATCCAGTAGGTGTCTGCATCCCATCAAAACATTTTGGAATGAGATTACTAGAGCCTGGTAAAGGGCAAGAGCCTTTTACAGAAGATACTCAGCATTCACCAAGGATTTTCTTGCAGTTTCCAACCTCAGTCATTCTCTTGAGCAGCAAAACAAGACAGAATTGCAGCCAAATTGGGGCCACTGAGAAAAAAGGGGACACAACAGCACTCTTGTGGAAAGTCCTAGATTCACAAAAAGGAACGTTGGTCTTATCTGTGATACATTCTTTTCCAGGGGTGAGGCGAAGAGCATCGGATAGATCTTGGGTAAGCTCCTCCCACTAACTCCGAGTAGGCAGGCAAACAAAAGAGAGCCCTTTGTATGGCCTCTTCCTGTGAGGTCACCTAGGAGGAGCGACCCCCACAATAGCCAATTTATAGAACAGCTGTACAATGTGTTCCTGAGACAAAATATACCCAAATGAAACACTACCATAGATTAATGATACCTCACCAGCGTCCCCGGGCAGAACGGATGCTCTTCGCCTCACCCCTGGAAAAGAACGTATCACAGGTAAGACCGACCTTCCTTTTCCCAGTGGGGGAGGCTTCAGAGCATCCAATAGATCTTGGGACGTGTAAAAGCCCCCTGATGAGGGTGGGAGCTGGCGTAGAAAACTTCTAAGATGGTTTAAAGATCTGTCGGAGGACCCTTCTGCTGAAGGCATCCTCTGCCAAAAGAGATCTGTCCATCCCATATCGCTTGATGCAAGTTGAGGATCATAGAATCATAGAATTGCAGAGTTGGAAGAGACCACGAGGGCCATCCAGTCCAACCCCCCTGCCACGCAGGAAATCTTGATCAAAGCATCCCCGACAGATGGCCATCCAGCCTCTGTTTAAAGACCTCCAAGGAAGGAGACCCCACCACGCTCCGAGGGAGTGTGTTCCACTGCCGAACAGCTCTTACTGTCAAAAAGTTCCTCCTCATGTTGAGGTGGAATCTCTGTTCCTGGAGCTTGCACCCATTGCTCCGTGTTCCAGTCTCTGGAGCAGCAGAAAACAAGCCTGCTCCATCCTCAGCGTGACATCCCTTCAAATACTTAAACAGGGCTATCATATCGCCTCTTAACCGTCTTTTTTCCAGGCTAAACATACCCAGCTCCCTAAGTCTCTCCTCATAAGGCATCGTTTCCAGACCTTTCACCATTTTAGTTGCCCTTCTCTGGATGAGCACTGGGAGGCTGCCTTACACCTCTCCTCAAAGGAAGCATCCTTTCCCTGTCTGCAGACACTGCTGTGATCCTGGCCGAGTATGTCAGGATTCCTAAGGTACGGATATCCAAGGCAGCCTGCAATGCAGGCTCTGATCCCTCAAACTAGAGTGGGAGGCAGAAGTATTCTTCACCGGAAAGGACCCACCTAAATGGAGGTGAACCCTGCCCCCACACTTAGACTGAGACAATCCTCCTGATGTATATGTGGATGACCCTATGGACATCTTGGGTATGTCCTATACCCTCCAGTTCCCCTGTCAGCTGAGGTCAGACGAACTCCTGTGACCCATGGAATGAATCGTAGACCCTGGGTCTGGAATCTGGATGACAGAATCTGGTCTGAGCTGACGGAGGTCCCCCCTTTACCAATCGGTACCAGGATAAAAAAGGGACCATCCAGAAGAGATGTTAAAGGACGACATCCCTAAGAGGGTCGAAGGGTGGCACCCGTGTGGATGTCCCATGATGGAAATGTACCATGACAGAAACCAATGGGTTGGTGAAAGGACTATGTCACTCAGACCCCCTAGAAAACTGAGAATGAACTAGGTTCCCCAGACCCTTCAGTAGCCCTCAAAGATGTGGATGGAACACATCTTTCCTTCCCTGGAGGAGGCCCAAAAATAATGGTTGCCACCTGTCTCTTAATGGTATTGGGGCACAAGCCACCATCAAAGTCAACCTGGCGGAACTTCATCAGGAGACCTTTGCCTCCCAGGTTTAAACCACCTGTGGAAAAAAACCGCTCTAAACGTTAAATTCGTAGATTCTCTAAATGGGCTCGCATCTGGATGCCATGATGGTGTCCACTCCACTAGGAGAATAGCCCCCATGGACTCCAACACTGCACCTTCAAACTCCAGGAGTGGAATTCAAGCCAGGCTGGGTCCAGATGATGATCAAGACCCTGGAGGAGAAGGTTGGAAAAATGATCGAGGAATGCAATATGATCCCAATCTGGGAGAAGCAAGTCCTCCTTGAGCACGCCGGTGACAAGTATAAGGTCAATTTCCTCTGTCTGGGATCAGTTCTGGATTCTGGAGACCATTGTGACAGGCGGGGGGAAACAGGTGTACGGTATTCCGAGAGGTAGGCTCATGTCAGGGGAACCTCTCCCTCGCCCCCCTCCCTCAGGAACCTGTAGAAGACTGAGGAAGGGTTGCCTCTATTAGTGGGATGAAGAGGTCCCGAGTCGGCTGCCCCCATGCCTGCACAATGATCTTGAACCCTTCTGGGTGCAGGCTCAGCTCTCCCTGATCAAGGTCAGGTCTGCTGAGACAATCCACCTTCAACTGAGGGCTCCCTTGGCGGTGTTCTGCCTGCAGGGAAAAAAGGCGTAATCCTATGCCCACTCCATGACATGACTCACTTTGGTCATGCAGGATCTGTCCTCATGTCCTCCTGACAATTTATGTGGGTCTGTGTTATTGAGTAGACCGTTGTGTAGTGTACACATTGTGTTGTGTAGATCAGGACCGATCTGGCCTGGATCAGATCTTGAAAAGTGAGGGGCTGTAGCCAGGCCACCCAGGACTCTAGTCAGTTGGTGCTATGAGAGAACTCTTCTGTCATCCACCTGCTCTCCTCAGTGGGCTGCATTCTCTCTGGCTTCCAGATAAGTCGGCCATTGCGACCGATATTGTCCACCAGTGGATCGAGTTTCTCGCTTCCCATAACTGTTCGCGCTTCCTGTGATGGTTGAGTGAGATGTCCGTCTGAAAAAAGCAGGAGGAACCGGTGGAGTGGTCTGGCCTTGAAGTGAACCCAAGGAAGACAGTATATGGACACTATCAATAGTCCCTGAAGCTGGACGAGGTACATGCTGTCTTGACCACATTATTGCTACAACTCTCTCTAGCCTGGGTCCATGGTGCACCCTTCAACGAGCTCACCTTGAAGTCATGTTCTTGCGGGAAATTGAGTACTTTCTGAGCATCCCTGAATGCATGCTAGTCGGATGGGGAAGAGATCAACAACTCTTCCAAGTAGGAGTAAATGCATAATCTGGCCCTTCTCCAACAAGTGACCATGCACAATGGGGGGGAGCAGCCATGATTCTTGTGAAGGACCTGGGTGTGAGAGGTAGAACGAAGGTCAGAGCCTTGTACTGAAAAAGGCAGCTGTTGTAGGCGCAGCAAAGAAAAACATACTGAGGTTCCCTGAATACAATTTGACATGAAGGAATGTTTACAGCACCTGGTATTCCCAGTCGGTCACCTATCCAAGTACTAACCAGGCCCGACTCTGCTTATCTTCCAATATCAGATGAGATCAGGCATGTTCAGGGTGGTATGGATGTAGTCCCGCCTGCAAATCTGATGAGGAAATGTAATCCCCAGTGGATATTCTCCAAGACATGCTACATGCGACCAAGCCTATTTTAGGCCTTTCGTGTTGAGGATGACCATCGATAATCCAAAGAGATTGGAATAACAAACTTGCATCTGCCTGTCGCGGGGAACCTCCTCTATAATACAAAGGAACGAATTGCTGGATGTCATCCAGTAGGAGGAGATAACGACCGAAGACAGTGCCTTGTTGAACCCTTGCTGGACCTTGGATTCAGTATCAGGGATGACCTTCTGGATGATTCTGATTTGGTTTCTGCGGTGGGAATTTGTACCCCCCACCTATGTCTAAGGTCCTCAGAAGGGAGACAAGGAGGTCCAAGGGCCAAACTTCTGTCTAGGACTTCTGTCTTCCCTCCTTTGATGGTATCGATAATTACAGACTGCTTAACAGTAGCGAAAAAACCCTTCTGGTGGTTTTACCATATGCTAGCCGAATGCCCCCAACTTGCTGGGCACTTAACTCTACCGACCTATGGAGGGACAGAAGGCTGAATCAACCCTGGAGGCCTACAGTACCGGCTTTAATCGCTTTGCAACTCAGGTTCCTAGCTACAAAATTGACCCCGAGTTGCCAGAGGGGTGTGGAGCAATATGCTTGTTTATTAATTTGATATCTATACCTTGCTCCTCAGCCATCAGGCCAACAGAGCAGCCCCCAAACCATTTAAGCAATTGCAGTTTACACATGACACTGCATAAAGCAGTTTTCAATGCATGTTAGTTAACTGCACTCACAAACTGGGTACTCATCATGCCAGGTCCCAGAGAAGACACAGTCTTCCTCTTGATCTGGTGGCTTGTCCCACTGCTGCTGGGACCTGCACCACTCCCTGGTTCCACCTAAAAAGGCCCTGGCCTCCAGGAAGCACAGTATCCGAAGGAGAAAAGTGCTGATGTCTCCTCCCCCTGTGAATGAGGGAAGGCAGGTGGTCTCCCTGTGTGGGGAGCCTGACCTGAGGGGGGGTATCCCCCATCTCTGCTGGGAAGAATAGGATCAATGTAGGGCTTAGCCCATTCAAGGGGGTCCCAGTCCTAAAGAGGTTTTGTCAAGGCCTGAAAAACCAGCCTTATCGCTGTAGGTCTGAAGTCCTCCTAGGAATCCCAAGAGGGTAAGAGGGAACCGTGTTTGCGAATGCTGTCCCCCCGACCACATGGACCTCAGCCATGTGACTGCCCACAGATTCCCCCTTATCTGCGATCTCGGACTCCTCAACGAGACGCCTCCAACACTGGAGGATCTCTGGTGAGGAAGTTGGCGCTTCCTGCTGGAATTGGGCCCCCAACCTCCCTGAATGAGATGCGGCCACGACTGCTTCCCTTCCCGGTCAGGTGTTGATTGCGCTGCACCGCTCCCTGGTCTGCCCAGCCACCTCGGCGGACTGGTCGCCATCCCAAGCATCCTCTTCTCCCGCCTGTGAAACCAAGTTCTGCTGCAGGAAGGTTCTCCTAGTTCTGGCGCTGGGGGGGGAGGGATAGCCAAGGTTGCTGTGGATGGCCCCGGGAGGGCCTAGATGTCGATGTCTCCACCACATTCCCTGGCAGTGTGATTGGCACAACGAGAACATTGGGAGAGGAGGGCGGGGGGACAAGACCAGGGACTCCTTTCGCCTTGCACACTGCGCCGGGCAGCACAGCAGGTGGTGCAGGTGGTAGGAGGGGGAAAGGAAGATTGGTGGGTCCCCGGAGGCTAGTGATCCCCCTGCAATTCCCCGGGGGGTGGGCTGGACCAAGATGACCACCAGCAAGCCACCCTCTCCCTGGTCACCGAGTCGTACACCCATTGGGGCCTCTGGCACACTCACTGCGGCCTCCATTTGTGGAGGCAGCGGCATCCGTCCATCTCAGGAATCACTGAGGTGACCGGGAGCAGCTGGAATAATAATGCCGGAGAGATCCCCTGTTTAAGGGAGCACTCTGCCCCTCCTCTTCCTGGAGGGAAGGGTTTGCAGCTGTAACTGGCTGGCTCCTAACCTGGCAGGGGGGAGAGAAGCCAAGGTGGGGAGCTTGTTCTCCTTGTTCGCCCCATGTATCCTCCTCCTCAGAGGGCAGCCACAATAGCTCCAGAGAGAACCCCCATAAAAGAGGGCGCTCTGTGTCTCCCCCTCCTAGAGGGAAGGAATCGCAGCTGCACCTGGCTGGCTCCTAACCTGGCAGGGTGGAGTGAAGCCAGGGGGCTGGAGTCAGTAGTCGAGGCGGGACGGCTTGTCCCCCTTGTTTGACACATTGATCTTCATCCTTGGAGGTCTAGGGAGCGATCCTTCCCTCCATATATTCCCAGGAAGGAAATGAACTCCAGCCCAAGCTCTGCTGCTGCTGGTGTGCCGAGCAGAACAGCAGGCAAAGGGAGAAGCCTCTTCTTTTTTTCTTCTCTTCTCTTTTCTTTCTTTCTTTTTCTTTTTTTTTTTAAATTGAAAACAAATCCAAAATGGCTCCGGCCACATGGCAAAAAATGGAGTACAAGGAAAGCCGTCTACCCAAAGTGGTAGGCAGGAAAAAACTGGCTATTGTGGGGGTCGCTCCTCCTAGGTGACCTCACAGGAAGAGGCCGTACGAAGGGCTCTCTTTTGTTTGCCTGCCTACTCGGAGTTAGTGGGAGGAGCTTACCCAAGATCTATCGGATCCTCTGAAGCCTCCCACACTGGGAAATAACAAAAACAGCTTTACAAGGGTTGAGTCAAAGGTCTCCATAACAGCCCAATGTATTATACATTTATAATTCTAATTCCAATAATTATTTTAAAAATGGGTTGAGTAATCATACAATTATTTGTGACACTGGCCCCACCAGGCTGGCCCAGAAGTTCCTAATCTTGGCTGCCTGTCACTCTCACATTGTCCTAGGGTCCCCTTTTTAAATCCCTTTCTGGATTTGGGTCCTGGGCCTCTCGGTGAACTTTCTATGGGCATGTTTGGCTAGATATAGTTTCTTCTGATGGTAAGCGTGACCACCCCTTATTTCAGGTGACTAAAGCCAATCTGAGTCAGTGTGAACAATTTAACAAACCAGTTCAGATTATTTACTATAACCAAGCTTTAACACTTTCCATTATCTGGTGGCAACTATATAATCATAATTCAACCAAATATTGTCAGATCTTGCTTTCGTGTGCATCCACTCCCCACTGACTCTTAACAACTGGCTCATCCAACTGACGCTCTCAACAGTCAGCTCTCAACCCTTATTCCAAACTGACACTCTCACAGACTCTCTCACTCACAGAGGCCCCTCCCTCCCATCACCTGGCCCCTCCCTCCCATCACCTTATTATGTGCTGGAATTGGCTGCCTTCTGTCCTTCCAAGCACTGCTTCACACCCATTCATCCAAGCACACCTCAGCCAGTAGTTGCAAGGTGGCTCTTCACACAGATACAGTTTTTTTTAATGGAAAATGGGTAGGGATAGACTAGAAAATCCTGTTATACTGACAGCCACACAGAAAAAGAGCATTCCAGATCACAACATTTTGATGCAGAACTCACTTGTTTCTAACAGCAATTCATCTCAAGTTAAAGGGTTCAGGCTGGACACATTTCATCATTCATCTGGCTACTATTGCAGCAATCTTTCCATCTACCTGACCTGGGTAATTGAAATCCTTGGAGTCCAAGTTCATATACCCTCAAGTAACCTACACTGAATTTACACTGAGGTAATGCCAGTAAACAACAGGCTTTTGTATGGCACCCAGGAAGTGCAAATTGGTGAACATGGATAGAAGAATGAGAATTCTTTTTGTGAGCAGACAAGTGTATTACTGCAGATTTGTCTCTTTATGCCACTTTGTATCTTTGGACATTGGAAGAACTTCTAGGGCATTTCAACATTTCTTACGTTGTCTACACTTCTGCCATGCAGTGTTTATTCTATTTCATTGTCTGCTTCTATTGTGCAGAATTCATATTTTCTTGAGAAAACACAACACAAACATCTACAGTAAAGGTGAACCTCGATTAATGAAGTAGATGTGCTCCTAGCAATGCTTCTGTGACAAAAAAAAAATGGTGCCACAGGCAAAAATCACACAAAAGAATATAGATAAGCTCCTGCACCACGAAAAAGAACAGTTCCACATGTTTCAGCAAACATTTCATTTAAAACTAACACTATGCACTTGTGAAATGAAACAGCCAGGTCAGAGAAGCCTTGCATAAGTAAAATGAAACATTCTGAACCTTCTAGAGACCTCTTGGGAGGTTTCTTCCAAAATGCATCCAGGGGTGACTTTTATCTTTTGCCAGCCTCCACATTTTGTATGATTTCAATTTTGGTGGACAAATGTAGAGATCTATGGATTTTATTTTTAAAACAAAAACATGCTGGGTGGAGCTGGTGAGGGAGGCTTATCTGCTCTCCCACTTTTTGTTTTGATGTTCATGCTTGCTCAGTAAGGGATTCTGGAGGCAGCTGGTGCTGCACCTTACATGTTGTAGGGAAGTATACATGGCTCCAGTAGAATTAGCTAGAGTAGAATCCCACACTTTCCCAGTTCAAGCTTGTTGACTGCATTGCAGACCCATTGCTGCAACCCGACACTGAAAATCTGTGTTTCTCCAGCCCTCCTACACCCTCCCAATGCTGATGCAGCTAAAAATCGTCCAGCCAGCCAAGGGGCGAGGAAGAAAAGAGGGGCTGGGTGAGCATGAAAAGCAGCTTTGTTATCCAAACATTTGTTAACTGAGCTGTTTATATCTAAAAAGGGATTGAACACACTGGCTCAGCAGTGGTGCTTGGTAGTCAGGTTACATTTTCTACATTTCTATAATTTGGCTATAATTTCTATGCTGTCCTCCACTGACTTACACTCAAGTACACCCATTTTCAAAATACACATTATGACATTCAAGGGGATGCTTTCAGGTGGAAGTGTAGTGGTTTGAGCACTGGACTATGACTCTGGAGACCAGTGGGTTTCTTGACCTTGGGCATATCACACTCTCTCAGCCTCAGAGGAAGGCAAAAGCATACTCCCTTAGGGTCACCATAAACTGGTAATGACTTGAAGGCACATGACAACACAGGGCAGGGCAACTATGCAATATGAAGAGACAAAAACTGGAGCGCACCCAATAGAATCCAAAATGGAAAAAAAGGAGACACATCTCCAAGTGATCAATGAATGGCTGTTTTTATTCTGGAAAATGCTCGATCTGTTTTGGTCTACATATTTCAATGACTTTCTTCAGGGACTAAATAAAAACATAAAAATAAATATAAAATTAAAATTAAAAGGACAACATAAAATTATATCATTCATATATATATATATATATATATGTGGAAATAGAAATAGAAATAGAAATAGAAATAGATATATAATGCATCATAATACAGTACATATAATTCAAATCTAGAGATATGAAGGCCTGGAAAAAAAACAGAAAAATTAAGAAAAAAAATGGGTTTTTTTCCTGAAGTAAATTCCATTTGTAATAATTGTAATAATTGTTTGAATACACTGTGTTTATAATTTACCAGTTGTGATAATAAGCCAGAGCGGATTCACACACACCCTGATGTGGGAGTCAACAGCTGCTGCTAAAGATAGCCTATAGTCCAAACATCTGGAGAATCACTAGACTGATTCTTTAATTCAGGTGTGCCCAAACCATAATAACCCACCTTCACCACATTGCTGGCAGAGTCCGTTTGTTTTCTCCTCACCTCTCAAGGAACATGGTGTGCTCACAAGTTAGATTTCCCATTATTACAAAAGCTTAGATCACAGGTTAAAAAAAGACACTCAAGCTAGAACAGAAGAGCCTGAAGGTCAGAACTATTTCAAAATCTGACCTTGAAGAAATCCAGAAACTGAGAAGCAGAGGGGGCAGTGGTGAGAATGCTGGACTGAAGCCATAATGTGTTATCCTGGGCCAGACCTGCACAACTTGACCTACCTCATGGGGTTGTCATGAAATGGGGAAGAGCAAAGCCATACAATGACATCTACAATGTCATTGGAAAGATGACATTGTAGCTGTCATATGCAGCCATAGTGATAAACACTGGCGTTCATTTTTTCCCCTTCCATTAGGCCAGGTTTGGAAAGCATGTGGCAATCCAGATATTGTAGAACTACAACTCCCATCAGTGCTAGCCAACACAGTCAATAGTAAAGAATTCCATAAACTGCCATCCAACATCATCTGGAGGGTCAAATGAATCCCACCCCTGAATTAGGCAGTAACACAGGAACTAGAGCTGGCACCTTGTTAAAAATTTGATTAATTGTGCAAATATGTGATATACTTGCATTCCCAGATGCAGTGACCAGCAGTTTCAGGGTTAAACAGAAAACTTTATTGGCACAGTAATCTAGAAAGCATATCATGCAAGGTTGCTGCTTAGAATTGAAACTTAGAAGACAGACAGTATAATAAAAGAATTTTGCAATCTTTGAAATCTGGCAGGCTTCAATACTATTGGTTACCCATCATCCCGACCGCTGAACCCATTTTTCTCAAGCCCAGTATGCAGCTGTAAGCTTATCTCTCCATTCTCATTGCAACTGTTATTACCTCCTTCCACAATTGGCAAAAACACTTGTTAACAACCACAGAAAAATGAAAACACAATTAACAGCAAGGTTACATGGAAACACTGAAATTGGCAAGAACAGGTCACGTCCAGGACTGATCCTGACAAAATATCAGAATCACCAAGAACCATGTCTATACTATTGCAAACATAGGGACAATGGTGGCAACACAAGTACTCCTAGAAATTAGTGCAGATTGGGTTTCCCTTATCCAAAATGGAGATGGGACCCAAGTCTGAACATGAAATTCATTTATGTTTCAGATACACCTTATACCAGGGTTCCCTGGAACCATAAGGTTCCACAAGAGGTTGCTAGGGGTTCCTTGAGCTATTGCAATTGAAAAAAAATGTATATATATTTTAGCTGTAGACATAATATTTTTTAGGCAGGGGTTCCCTGAGACCTGAAAATTGTTGAGAAAGGTTGAGAAAGGCTGCCTTATACGCATAGCCTGAAACTAATTTTACAGACAATATTTTACATAATTTTATGCATGAAACAAAGTTTGTGTACACTGAACCATCAGAAAGCAAAGGAGTCACTATCTCAGCCACCAATGTGGACATTCTGGATTTTGGAATATTTTGGATTTTGGAATTCCAGGTACAGGAGACTCAACCTGTAGCTGCTTTTTTAACAAATAACAAACAAAAATTAACCAAGAACGCTCATATTGTGTAGAATAGTCTTGTCAAATCAGTTATCACAGTTCTATTTTATAGGTAAGAATCTGTAAGTTGAGCAACTTGCTTAACTATAGCCTGGTTAAGTAAGATGGTTTTGTGCATATGAAGCTCACATGGTGTTGTGAACAAGCCAAGAGCCTACAGGCAGTTACTTTTTGGACTACAACTCTTGGAAGCCCCAGCAAGGATGGCTCCTGGCCAAGCTCTGCCTACCTCAAAGTCACTCCGAAATTGTACCTGTTCAGCTAGCTTGCAGTGAGGAAAGCAATGCTTCTACAGTACTTTTAGTGTGAATGATTAAATGTACATTTTTAGCTGTTACTCCTAATCCTCTTGCTCTCATTATGAGAAATAATGGCTGCACCTGAAAATAACTATGCTGATCCCATACTGGAAGAGTGTCAACTTGGCAAAAGAAGACCAAAAAAAACCTTCTTACTTTCTACTGCTATATAAAATGGCTTATAATTCTAAAGGCAGGCCAAAATGGAAGTTGACCATTCTCTAAACTTGGGAAAAGAGGAACCAAAGCATTTAAATGAAATGTAGAAAGGGGGCCAGGGTAGGCTTTTCTTCCAGGAAAACTATACTTGCACAGGATATTCACTGCAGGACAGTGATGTAACTAACTGCCACATCAGAAGCTCTTTGCAATTTACAGTTGCCAGAAGTTTTTAAAAAGTGAAAATGAAAAAAAAAATCACCTTTTTAAGTTGAACTTAGTGATTTCAGATCATAGATTGTTCTCATTTTAAAAATACATCATTTTTTAACAGATTACCAGAATTTAGGGTTTGAGGAACAGCACATACACAAAGGAATTCCCTACTACTGAGCTGTCATTAAGGACCTTTGGAAAATCAGAGGTACAACACAAAACTTGGAAAAGTTATCTTCTGCACTACCACTCTGATTCTAACAGCCAGCATTGCCTCCAATTCCCTGTATCTGGTAAATCACAAAAGATTTACCTCTCCTTCACAGCTGGATCACATGCAGGCATTTATGAAGCTAAAAATGCATCTCTAAAAATGCAAGGAGGAGTTTAACTTCTTGAAACCATGCCCTTCATACAGCTATTTTGGGTAAGCAAAAGCTTTTCAAAGACCAAAATTTTCAGTTTTTAATAGGAAGTTGTTATATTTATTTCACCTTTTCCCCAGATCGGGATTCAAAGAGACTTACAACATTAAAAAAAGACATCATTAAAAATCCACAAGCTACAAAAGTTAAAAGCAAGATTAAAAAACACAAAAATTAAAACCAGATTAAAACATACACCATTAGAAGCACAGGAACACACACACCCCTCAGCACAACAATTACCAATATCCAGCACATTGTATAAATTAATGGAGGCTTTGAAAATATAGTACAGTATTTCTACACAAGTTCCATCTATGCGGAGTTAGATCTTAGATAGAGCCTCTGCACTGGCATTTTTCTTAAACAAATATCACTTCTACATAGAAGGGGGATACACCATATATGAAAACCCCACACATAATTTAGTGCATACAAACAATGTGCAAGGGCCTAAATATCCTAAAGGCACCAGATCCTGCCTGATCTTGAAAGCTAAGAAGAATCAGCCCTGGTTAGTACTTGGATGGGAGACTGCCAAGAAACACCAGGTGTATAAGCTGTCTTTCAGGGGAAGGAACTGGCCAAACCACTTCTGAGTTTTTCTTGCCTAAGAAAATCCTATGAATGTGAAGTTGAAGGCTTTCACAGCCACCCAGGGACATGGGGATTCTGAGGAAATAATGGCCCATCAACCAGCCATTAGCTAAACGGACACTAACAAGCCTTGCATTTCTGTATCCAGAAACTAGCCATTCAATTACACAAATTTACATATCCTCTCCAACAGGGGTTCACAGCATATAAACTCCACACACACACCTACCCAACCATTCTCTGAGGATGCCAGCCACAGATGCAGGCGAAACGTCAGAAAGAAACTATTCCAGAACATGGCCTCACAGCCCGGAAAAAAACGAAGGCAAACCCTATGAAATTTGTGAGGTCACTGTAAGTTGACAGGAGAGTTGAAGGCACATCCACACACTTGAACACCATGCAAGCACGCAAAACACCAAAGCTGGCCTTTTTTTTTTTTAAGCTTCTTCATGAGAAAGGAGTGTCTGCACATACATATACATTTGTAAGAATTAAACATAGGAAGTGGTTTTTGTTTCCAGAAACCTCCTTTCTTCTTGTTCTTCATGGGAGCCCTATCAGATGGATTCAGATTGAAAGAAGTGGTTCCCTCTTAGCTTCATGCCTAAGTTTTATGACTGCAGTCCTCCCTGTCCAATTCAGCACATTGTATTAACACCACCACACTGCCTTTCCAGGTGGAAATCGGTCAAACACAAAAAGCCCAGAAAGCTTCTATCCAGCAACTAATAATAATTTCCAGGTGGAAATAATAATAATAATTTCCAGGTGGAAATCAGTCAAACACAAAAAGCTCAGAAAGCTTCTATCCAGGAACTAATAATAATAATAATAATAATAATGTGATGCTTTGTTGTTGTTGTATTTATACTCCACTCTTTAGCTACAAAGGTTCTCAGAGCAGCTTACACATTGTTTAGCAATAGCACTTACACATCTACACAACTTTATAGCAGACTAGGCACTCTCTTAGGGTTTCCAAAGTGTGTTAGCTAATTGTCCCCACAAGCCAGGCACTACTAAGTCGAGAAAGGAGGTTTCTTCTGAGCATGCACAAAGTGCCTTCTCTTCCTCCCAGCCCACTGAGGGTGGGGTGAGGTTTCTTTCCCGTTCGGCTTTCTCTGGACCCTGGAGAGGGTGAGCCTGCCTCCCCCCGCCGCCGCCTCCTCACCTGCGATGTCCCACAGCTGCAACCTGACCAGGGTCCTGCTATCCCAGTTGAGCACTTTGAGAGCGAAGTCCACGCCGATGGTGGCCCGGTAGTGCTGCGAGAAGAGCTGGTGGACGTAGCGCTTGATGATGCTCGTCTTCCCCACGCCCAGCTCGCCGATGACCAGGACCTTGAAGAGATGCTCCCGGCTTTCGGAGGCCCCGGGGCTGCTGCTGCTACTGCTGCTGCTCCCACGGCCGCCACCGCCTCCTCCTCCTCCACCTCTCTCCCCTCCAGCCATTTTCGCCCTGCCTGCCCGCCTTCCCTCCCTTTCAAACTCGCCAGCGTCCACACGGGACAGGAATCCCGCGGGGAGTGTGAGGCACACAGGGGGGCGGGAAAGAAGAGACCCACTGGCTTCACTCCCTCCGGCTGCCTGGAGAACTTTCTTTGTCTTCGGGAAGAAGCGTCCCGCCACAGGCAGGGACCAGGCAAGGCGAGGCAAAGAGGGCGGGAGGCAACCACCTGACTGGAGTCACAGGACGCGGAAACCCGGCGAGTTATAAAACTCCAGAAAGGGGCGGAGGCGGAGGCAGCCGCGGGCCCAGCCTAGCCCTTCCCCACCTCCCAGGGCCTGAGGGCGGCAGGGCTTCCAGCACGCCCTCCGCAGGAAGTTTTCCCCCCAGTGTGCTTTGAGTGCGGAGGAAACACGGCCCAAGTGGGTGAGGGAAGAGCCGGGCGGGAGAGAGCAACTTTCTTCTTTTCTCCTCTTTCGTGTTGCCAGCAGGGCCGGTTTCAGCACCCGCAGGGGACCCCATCATTGTGGGGGCGCCGTAGTAACCCTTCTCCTGCAAAAACATTATTAATATTAGATTTTCCTTGGGTTTTTTTCCGGGTTGTGAGGCCATGTTCTGGAATAGGAACCCTTCCAGAACATGACCTCACAGCCCGGAAAAAAACCCAAGGAAAATCTATGGATGCCCTCCGTGAAAGCCTTTGACTTCACATTATTAATAATAATCTGAATATCCTGTACTATGACTAGTTTAGGTTGAGTTAGGTTACATTGACCTGAGATAAACATATGGGGCCCCCAAAATAAAGCATTGCAGGGCCCTCCAAAATTCCTTAAACCGGTCCTGGTTGCCATCTTTTCAAAACAGCGAGCGAGGGACGCTCAGCATTTATGACATGCAGGATTGACAATCGGAAACCACAATGTTGGGATTTGTAGTTTGGTGAGGCGCCAGCATTCTTGGGCAGAGAAGACTAAAAAGGCCTTGTAAGACGACAAATCCCAGGATTCCATAGGAATGAGCCGTAGCAAATACAGTAAGCTGGTTTCAAACTGGATTATTTGGGTAGTGTGGACAAGTTTGTGTTCCACCTAAATACCCAATAAAAGTATTGGTTTTAATTAAGTTAGCTATGTGTTTCTTTGTTAAAATGAATACATGGTTCACATCAATAAATTGCATTATGCACACATCCTTGTCTTCATGAGGACATCTCAGAAATACATGGGTTTTGACATATTCGCCTCCCAAAAATACTACTCTACGGTGAACTCGCCATGGGTCAGCGTAAGAGGGGTGCTCCAAAAAAGCGATACAAACACTCCCTGAAACAACATCTCAGGCTCGGCCAAATTGATCACCAACAGTGGTCCGCCCTGGCCTCACATCGGGAGGCATGGAGACGCACTATCCACAATGCTGCAGCCTTATTTGAGAACTCACGACGAACAAGTCTTGAAGAGAAACGACAACGCAGAAAGAATCACAACCCAGAAACATCACCCGAGGAAACCTTCTGCTGTGCTTTCTGCAACCGGACTTGTTTATCTCGGATTGGCCTTTTTAGTCATCAGCGCACTTGCAGAAAGCGCGGGATGAGTCCTTCCTGAATCTTCGTTTGCGAAGAAAAGCCAGAGAGAGAGAGAGAGAGATAAAAGGAAAAGCTTTTGAACCTTCAAATAGACGTCTCTATAATAAGGAATATCTGGCACCAAGGACTCCCTGAAACAACATCTCAGGCTCGGCCAATTGATCACCAACAATGCTCCGCCCTGGCCTCACATTGGGAGGCATGGAGACACACTATCCACAATGCTGCAGCCTTATTTGCGAACTCACGCCGAACAAGTCTTGAAGAGAAACAAGAACACAGAAAGAATCACATCTTGGAAACATCACCCAAGGAGATTTTTATCTTGGATTGGCCTTTTTAGTCATCAGCACGCTTGCAGAAAGCACGGGATCAATCCTTCCTGAATCTTTGTTTGCGAAGTAAAGCCATAGAGAGAGAGACTGCTGGTCTCTTGGGTAGAGGCTGGAAAGAACAAGTTGAAGAGGGACAGGCAGACAGAAACAAGAATCCCCCTCCACTTCTTTCTTTGAGCATTGCCATTTCTGGGGCAAGCAGGGAAATGGGCAAGCAAGAGAAGTTGGCAGCTTCTTTTACCTGTTCCACGCACCCTCTTTGCCCATCACAGCACCTGCCCCTTTAATGCTGGCCACAGAGAAAGAGGGAGAGGGGGCAGCCATCTCTGCCATCTCTGCCTACTCTCTTGCCCACTCCCTCTCTGGGCAGTACAGCCTAGTGGATTAATCACAGAAGAGGACCAGCTCTCTCCATCTTGCCCTCTCTCCTGTGTTCTCCCTTTGAGTGAAGTGATGGTGAGGATTAGGCCCAATAAGCCCAGTCCTCAGTATCATGCATGTGCAGAGCTTGGGTTGTTAGTTTCAAAGAGAATAAAAGTAATAGGACACTGGAAAAGCTGACCATGACTGAGCAGTACTAAGCTCATTGCATAGGACATGGTCCTATGACTGCTCTGCTATTGGGATAACTTCAGCATGACAGTCCTTCTTAAAAGGAACTTCCCAAGATTCTTTCTGCCTGTCCATCCATCCAACTTTCTGTCTTTCTTTCTTTAAATATGTACATCCCACCATCTAGCTAGAGAGCTCAGGGTGACATACAATAAAACCAATCTGACAATTTAAAACAGTGTGAATAATTACAATGATTTTTAAAAACTGAAAACATATTAAACAATTTAACAAGTTTAAAAAGACAGATTAAAAGAGTTAAAATAGTTTAAAATGAACAGTTGAAAAACATGTCTCATGCTGTCAGAGAAATAAGCAGGCAAAGATGGCTGCTGCTCCACAGTGCCATGGCTGCCTTTTACAAGATGGCTCCCTCTGGAAGCTAACCCCAGTCCTTCCTGCTGAACCTCCTAAGAAGACAGGATGCAGAAGCAGGCACAACGTTCCTGAAGGACATGGCAGAAGCACACGTGGGAGCAGGAACAACCTGCCTTTGCTCAGCCCTCTTTGCTGAGAGAGCTTGGGGCAAGATGAGTGATTAGAAGACCAACCTGACCATCTCGGGCAGCAGATTTTGAGTGTCATGCAATGGCAGCAAATGGTTCAGTTTTTGGTTTTTTTAATTGAATTTTTACTGCTGTGAACGGGGAGAAATACCTATGGTATTTTCTGCCTCCTATGGCCAATGAATTCATTAACTTTAGATATTATGTTGGATGGCAACTGTTGGTAGATTCCATATAGGTTGGATTTTTGCTCAGGATTTTAGTCTGAACTTTAAAATTTCAGAACCTTGGATAGCTCCTTTAAAATCTGTATAAAAACCAGAGCAGATTCACCACCCATTGACAGGGAAGCTACTAGCCATTACTGAGAATGTCTATTGACTTAAGTGAGGTGAGGGGTGCTATTTGTTCCTCTGCCTCAGATCCCCAAACTGCTTTGGGCCAGTCCTTGTGATTCTTTAGAAACAGAAGTATTGTCTCATACCCGCCCCCCCCCCATGAAGCTGCATGCTTCAGAGGTCACGAGGAGAAGTATGCATGAAAGAAAAAGTATTTATGTATTAATTTAATTTATTTTTGTTTATTTATTTATTCTAAATATTTATTAAAATAGCTATATTTGTGTTATATTTATATGTATTTATTAAAATATTAATATCTATATTCATCCTTGCACACTTGCATTTTCTCTCTGGGCAGTGTTTCAGTGGAGAATCATTTTTGTCCAGTGAGCCAATTTCTCCCTGAGGTGCAAGCCAAGATAAAGGGAGATGGCTTCATTTTTCTTTCTCTAGATAACAAAAACTGGACAAGTTGTGATTTTTTGCTACTCTCCAGTTGCTCCTGTGATCTCCTGTCCCACTTTATCTGTTTGTTCATCTTCTTTCTGATTCTTTCTTTCTTTCTTCTTTCTTTCAAAAAAGGTACCGAAGTATATGGCAAGTCAAAAAACCCTCTTCTCCATATTGGCTTTGGTTTCAGAACTGGAAAATATATTTGTAGCATCCATAAGGTTTTCAGAGGACTAGTTATTAATCCATATATTCAAAAATAACTGTCATCTATGGCTAATTATTCATTTGTAACTATTACTCTGTTCTACTCTAATTAAATCACAATGTAGACCATTCTGAAAGTGGTTTTGTTTCTGTAAACCATGTAAGCAAACAAGTCATTTTAATTGATTCATTTGACAAATGATTCATATATTTACTTTGGCAAACAGTGTTGAACAGGGCAGCTCAGCTTGGTAAAATATGAATAGAAATATTCAGACAGCTCATTCTGTTTGTTACACACACTGGTTCTGGGATGACTTTTTCTTGTTTTATAGTATCAACTGTTACCCATATGATTCTGGGGGTGGGTGGGGAGGAATAATCATTATCAAGCCACTGCAAAACCCATGGAAGGGCTCTTTTACCATTCAAGCAATTTACTAGTAACATATGGCTGCTGCCACTCTGCAGAAATAATGCTGTTTGACACTGCTTTAACTATCATGGCTCCATCCTATGGCATCTTGGGATTTGTAGTTTGTTGTGGCAGCAGAGCTCTGTGACAGAGAAGGCTCAATATCTCACAAAACTACAAATCCCAGAATACCATATCATTGAGCCATGGCAGTTAAAGTGATGACAAACTGCATTATTTCCGCAGTGAGTGCTGTACTGTAGTTGCATAGTCAAGTGGTTCATATATGTGCTGGGGTAAAAACTCACTGAGACCTCTGGTGGATTATAAATATTGCTGTTCATATAGGAGTGCACTAATAAGGTTTTCCCTACATCATTTTAATTGACTTTACCTCTTAAAAAAAGAAAGAAAGAAAAAAGAAAAAGGAATAAAGCTGTAGTATTTAAGAAAAAAATGAATACCGGGTAAGTTCTGAAATGCCTGGTTAAAAGTGTTTGAATCTGGATTGAAAGCTAACCAGAAATCATTTTCTGATGAGTCCTGCAATATTTACCTCTCTGCTTTTCTATCTGGTTCATTTCTACCTGATAAAGCAGCACTCTGTCTAGCTCCATCTACAAATTTTCTTCCTCCTAGAGACCATCAGTTTGGGTCTTGCTGAAAATGCTTATTTTGTACCGTATATTCCTGCTTGTAAGACTGCTTTTTAACACTTGAAAATCTCCTCAAAAGTGGGGGGTTGTCTTATATGCCCAACAGATCTTTTCCCCTGCTGTGAGAATGACTGCCTTGTCTTTGAAATGGTAAATTCCCTGGGCAGTTTCCCCAGCAGATCCTTCCCCCTGCTGTGAGAATGACTGCTTTGCCTTTGCAGTGTTAATTGCCCTCCATTTAGGGATTGTATTTTGGTAAACTTGCCAGGAAGATTTCCATTTGCATAGTTTTGGGGATTTCCCCTCCAGGAGTCTGCCAATGTGGCTCTAAAATCATTAATGTGCTCATTGAAAAATTTGGGATTTGGTAGCTTCATATTAAGCAACTTCATTATTAATGAAACCTTACTTTCCAAAGATTGAACACCACAGAGATTTTTCAAAGAATCCCATGCTTTTTTAGCTGTTCTCAGTCCTTTAATTTCACAGACTATTCCATCATCTACAGCCACTGAGCTGGCTGGCTGGTGGGGGGCTGGCTGGACCGGGGGGGGGTGTCTATATTTTAACTTAAAAATGGGGGGGGTCATCTTGTGCACCCAGTCATCTTATACGCCGGAATATACGGGTAATTTTTTTTTAATAAGATGTAGCCCTGGTTTGCTAGCTTCTCAGGGGATCAGGGTAACCCCTTTTAACTAACGTATTCACATATCACATATGTCTGGTGTTATGTATTGTAATTATTAAGCAAATAGTTTTTAACACTATATTTTATTTATTTAAACATTTCTGATGTTGTTATAAAGAGGCTTTAGCATAATTTAACCATGAAGAAGGTTGTATAAATAAACTGAAGAAGAGGGTCTGAAAGAGTTCTAATAACTAATGGAGTGAAGCAAGGTTGTGCTCTGAAAGAAGGAAGGTATCCTGGTATTACAATGAAACTCTCAAAGCATTTATTTATTTATTTATTATTAGTTATATTTATAACTTGCCTTTCCTCCATTGAGCTCAAATTGGCATATGTGGTTCTTCTTTCTTGCCACTTTATTCTTAAAACAACCTTGTGAGGTAGGTAAGCTGAGAAAGAATGACTGGACCAAGATCACTGATGGAGTTTCATAGCTCAGTAAGGACTTGTACATGGATCTTTCAAGTCCCAGTCCAACACAATAACCACCACAACACTTTGACTACAATAAACTATTGATCATATTAAGAAGACATGGAAGATGTAAACATTGGATGATATATTATGATGTTTTTTTCCTCTTCTGTGATATTTGTTTTTTTCTATGTTAATTTATTTTGTTGTTAAATGAAATATCTGAATAAAAAAGAAACAAAAAATATTGCTCATATATCATTACTCTGTATGAAATCCCAAACCCGGGTAGATGGTGCTCGTCCAAGCCTGTAAGGTCAACCATCTAAGAGAAGAAAACTCTAATCAAACCTACGACCCGAGGACCTCGTTGCTACCGTCCATGTTTGCAAGGCCACAGCAGATGAACCTTTGGTTTAAAGGGTGAGGCCAGTTCTATGCATGCTGCGCTCCACCAGAAAAATCCATTGCACAGCCTTGAAGGATAAATCCAATTCCAAAAAAGCCCTTTAGTGATAGGCAAGGGACGAAATGGCAGGTATAAAGATGCACTGGAAGCCGCAAACCCAACCCTACATGCAGGCAGCTCAGGACTTTGGTCGCTCAAGGCTGACCCAGGAGATGACAGTCTTGTTCGGCAGCATCCTGAACGACCAAGCAGCCTTTTGTAAGGAGAGCACTGCTTGCTCCATATGGAGAGGGGCCTAGAAAAGGTGGACTAACGAAAGCTCATCCCCATCTACCTGGTTGGGTAGCTGCGGCCAACGGGCATGTTCTGATGTGGCCAAACCAAGGCAAAGAAACAAAGGCACACACCGGCCTCCAAAGGTGTAAATAAACTGACGCTTGCATGCTGGAACATCAGAACCATGTGAGACTCTGCAGATAGTGGACGGCCTGAGCGTCATTCTGCTCTAATAGCCCATGAACTATCTCGACTTAATATTGACATCGCTGCTCTTAGTGAAGTTCGTCTCCATGAGGAAGGCAGCCTTAAAGAATACAGCACCGGCTACACACTTTATTGGTCTGGCAAACCCAAAACCGAAAAACATCTTTCAGGAGTAGGCTTTATGATTAAAAACTCCATTGCCTCCAAACTCAAAACCTTGCCAACAGGACACTCTGATCGCATTATTTCCTTACGCCTCCCACATGTTGTTCTCTTCAGTATATATGCCCCAACTATGCAAGCCGACCCTGTAGAGAAAAACAAATTCTACACAAACCTACGCCAATTCATACAAAAAATCCCTGTAGAAGATAAAATTATTATCCTTAGTGACTTCAATGCCAGAGTCAGAAAGAACTCCGAAGCCTGGAAAGGTGTTTTAGGCAAGCATGGTGTTGGGAATTGCAATGATAATGGACGCCTCTTGCTAGAGTTCTATACAGAACAACAGCTGACTATTACAAACACAATCTTTCAGCAGAAAGATAACTCGAAGACAACCTGGATGCATCCCCGATCTAAACACTGGCACCTCACTGACTATATTCTAGTCCGCCAGAGAAATTTTGCAATGTCTGTCATACTTGTGTGATGCCCAGTGCAGAATGCCAAACAGATCATCACCTCGTAAGATGTAAATTAAATCTTCATCTTAAGCTCAAACCTAAGAGGGGTGGCATCTTAAAGAGGAGACTCCAAGTCAATAATCTTCAACAAGCTACCATGAGAGACAACTTCCAGGCAAATCTGCAAACAAAACTTGAAGACCACCCTACAGATCCTTCTCCTACAGTGTTTTGGCAACATATCAAAAACAGTATCCTCCAGTCTGCGGAAGAATCCCTTGGGTTTTCCCACAAGAAAACTCAAGACTGGTTTGATGAAAACAACCAAGAGATCCAGGAGCTGTTGGTAAAGAAGAGAACTGCTCACCAGGCATACCTCACCCAGCCAACTTGCCATGTAAGAAAAGCAGCTTTTCGCCTCACATGTAGTAAACTTCAACAAAAACTCCAAGACATGCAGAACAAGTGGTGGATCAATATAGCAGAAAAGACACAAAGCTGCGCAGATCTGGGTGATCTTAGAGGATTTTATGAAGCTCTTAAAGCAATGTTTGGACCTACTTATCAGGTCCAAAGTTTCTTATATAGTACAGATGGTCAAACACTAATAACTGATAAAGCCTCCACCCTGAATCGATGGGCTGAACATTTTCAAAGTCTCTTTAGTGCCAACCACGTAGTCCAAGACTCAGCTATACAACATATGATACAGAAACCGATGAAAAATGAACTGGACATAGCTCCCACTTTGGAAGAGACCCTTAAGGCAGATGAAAAATGGCAAGACAGCTGGGATTGATGGGATCTCACCTGAAGTTTGGAAAGATGGAGGCCATGCACTCCATGGTAAATTCCACAAACTCCTTGTGAATTGCTGGGGAAAAGGGGAACTGCCATCAGATCTCCGAGATGTAGTCGTCATCACCTTGTATAAGAAAAAAGGAGCAAAATCCGATTGCTCAAACTATCGAGGTATAACACTGCTCTGTATTGCTAGAAAAATCCTTGCAAGGATACTCTTGAACAGATTAGTTCCTGCTATTGCAGAAGAACTTCTCCCTGAAAGCCAATGTGGCTTCACAGCCAATAGGAGTACTACAGATATGGTATTTGCCCTTAGACAACTGCAAGAGAAATTTAGAGAGCAGAACAAGGGTCTCTATGTAACATTTATCAACCTCACCAAACCTTTGACACTGTGAGTAGAAGAAGTCTGTAGTAGATCCTGGAAAGACTAGGATGTCTCCCTAAATTCCTTAAAATGATTATTTTGCTACATGAGGGCCAGCACGGTCAAGTCAGATATGGCAATGCTCTTTCAGAGCCCGTTCTAATAACGCATGGAGTGAAGCAAGGTTGTGTTCTTGCTCCAACTTTAGTTACAATCTTCTTCAGTATGATGCTCCAAAAGGCTATGGCAGAGCTCGAAGAAGAAGACAACATCTCTATATGTTACCGTACTGATGGTAGCTTGTTTAACTTAAGCCATCTGAGGGCTCGCACCAAGACTCTAAACTATCTAGTCCATGAGCTGCTCTTCACTGATGATGCTGCCCTTGTTGCCCGCACAGAAGTAGCTCTGCAGTGTCTAACATCCGTCTTAGCAACAGCTGCAGAGCTGTTTGGGCTGGAAGTCAACCTGAAGAAAATGGAAGTTCTCTACCAACCTGCACCACAGGACAAACACCACCATCTCCACATTGCCGTAAGCAAATCTGTGCTTAAGTCTGTTCAGCAGTTCACCTACCTGTGAAGCATCATCTCCTCAGATGCCAAGATTGACAAAGAAATTGATCACAGATTAGCAAAGGCATATAGCGCATTTGGAAGACTTTACAAAAGAGTCTGGAGTAACAAACACCTGAGGCAAAGCACAAAAATCAGTGTGTATAGAGCCATTGTATTGTCTATTCTCCTTTACGGGTCTGAAACATTGGTCACCTATTGCCAACACTTACGACTACTTGAACGTTTTCATTAGCGCTGTATATGTACAATCCTAAATATACACTGGACTGACTATGTGACGAATGTTGCTGTCCTTGAGCAAGCAAGGATCACCAGCATTGAGGCCATGATATTGAGAACACAGCTGCACTGGGCAGGGCACATTTCTAGGATGAGGACCATCACCTTGCAAAAGTAGTACTCTACGGTGAACTCGCCATGGGTCAGCATAAGAGGGGTGCTCCAAAAAAGAGATATAAGGATTCCCTGAAACAACATCTCAGGTTTGGCCAAATTGATCAGCAACAATGGTCCGTCCTGGCTTCGCATCGGGAGGCATGGAGACGCACTATCCACAATGCTGCAGCTTTATTTGAGAACTCACGCCAAACAAGTCTTGAAGAGAAATGACAACGCAGAAAGAATCACAACCCCGAAACATCATCCAAGGAGACCCTCTGCTGTTCTTTCTGCAACTGGACTTGTTTATCTTGGATTGGCCTTTTCAGTCATCAGCCGCTTGCAGAAAGCGCGGGATGAGTCCTTCCTGAATCTTTGTTTGCGAAGAAAAGCCATAGAGAGAGGTATGTTGCTAACTTTTGTTAATTGCTATCAAATCAGCTTCAACTTATGTCAACCCTATGAAAGCCGCCAGATCTTATCTGATCTTCAAAGCTGAGCAAGGTCAGCCTTCATTAGTATTTGAATGAAAGTCTGCCTATGAATATGAGGCACTGTATGCTGTATTTCAGAGGAAGGAGCTGGCCCAATCACCTTTGAGTATTCCTTGCCTAAGAAAACCCAATGAAATTCATGAAGTCATCATAAGTCAACAGGTGACTTGAAGGTGCGCACACACACATGAATGAGAGCTCTCCAAGATACCCTGTTATCAATAGCCCCACTTGGTTCCTGAAAACTAAGCATTGTGGCTTCTTTGGTTGAAAATATCCCATTCCTGTCTACTTTAGCTCACTTACCCCATGAATTGCAATATTTATATATTTCATTTCTTGTTTTACAATGTCTAGCTCCCCCTGATTCATGCTTCTCACATTTGATTTTCCTGTTACATGAGTTGCACAACTTCAGACTTTCCTTTCACATCTGAGCATATCAGCAGCTGAACATCCCTTCAGCTTGAGTCCAGCTGCATCATTACAAACAGCACTACCCATACTTGTCATCTGCTGTTCCTCAATGGTTGATTGAGTGCCTTTTAACCTGGGAGTCTCATCTTCTAACATTATCTCTTGTTTCATTTTGGATTGTCTCTTCATAGAGTAAAAGACATTCAGAAGTGTAGCTGTTTGGCACATTTAGTCTGGCTCCTCAGAAAAAGCTTGTCTGATATGGGAGAGTCTACCAGCAGCAGTACTACCAGTGGCATAGCCTCTTGCCTCACAGGAGCATGCAGTCTCACTATCATGGAAAGGTAGTACCACAGTGGATGCCATGGTACAAGCAGAACTACTGCATGTAAAAAAAATATCTTAGCCTTGTTAAACATGCACATGCACTCAAAGTTCAACTGCTGAGCTCTGTGGAATGAACACTGGGCAACCAATGCACTTGAAATTAATCAACTGTTCAGTGCAGTGCACTTTTCATCTTTGCACATCCTTTTGTGAAATAAAAACTGTACTGGGTGCCAACCTTGCTCTAACTCTGAAAATGTAATAGAGTTTAGCACAATGGGCCTTACTCTACTGCAACATTCAAGTAACCATGGGATCTCCTAGGAGAGGCACTCAGTTCTGTGGACAATGGGAAGAGAATGACTGGCTTACTCCCTTCTCTCAATCTTATAGCGCAGGGGAACAGACAGTGGAATCCAAACAGCTCCTAGAAAGACGTGCTAATCATAAAGCCTCCTGAATTGGGAAATTTCTCTCTTATACACACCTGAAAAGAGCCAAGATCTGATGAGGCACACTGGAAGACTCAAATAGATATTTATGACAATGTGCTTTTAACAATAAGTAGTTAGCTATTTAATATGACTATACAAAGAGTCCCCAGTAGACATGCACAGAAAGATGATACATCCAGGGAGGAAAAGATTTATCACAAGAATTATACATGTACAAACCATCAAACATGAAGGGATTTCCATAGAGCTGAACAGAACACAGTTATCTTCCCTGCCCTACCCCCATCACTTAGGGCATGGGCATGGGCTTTGGTGGTAGTGGGTCTAGAGATGAGTGGGTGAAATAATTCAATTGCAGTATGCCTTCTGAAATTCACAGCGAGATGACTTTGCATCCTAAGAGAGCTGTCAGTAACCCAACAAGCAGTACCAAATTGTTTCCCCATAGAAGAATAAATATGCCCTTGTAGGATGGCACTAGTATAAGATCAGTCTATATCCTCTGCTCAATTAACAACAATTCTAAGGAATGAGAGGACAGTAAAGGGAGAGCTCATCTGGTTTGAAATCCGCTCCTAGAACACTGACAAAAAAAAAATATTTCACCAAATTTGTGCATCTATGACATTCTTTCAGAAATGGAGAAAGAAAAGTGAAAACAAACCATATTTCCATTTAAAGGAGAGTCCAAGGATCAAAATGTAACATAGTCAGGAATGAAATAGAAAAAGAGGAAACAAGCGAAAGGATGGGGCGGATGCCAACAATGCCAGTAGAAGAGACTGAGTGATAACATTTGGTTCTCTGCCCATGTGAGCTGGCTGGAATTGGACTGGATGTGTGACAGGGAAGCTGAGGCATGTGCTAAACAGGAGAGGCATCTTCAGATTTGTAAGCAGCAGAAGATGAGATGGGGAGCAACACTTGAAAGGAAGGTGGCAAAGGAGGAGATACATTCACTGGAGAGGAAGAAAGTATTTAAAGTATTAATTTGGTTTGTTAGAAGCAGGGATGACCCCTGGGTGTAGCTGCTGGAAAGACAAAATGAAGGCATTACCCCTCATAAGAATTCTGCTTCCTGTCCCCATGAAATTTTGCTTCAGACCCCAGATTTGTAGCATTGCAATAACTTAAAACTTCAGTTGAGTATTTAGAAATAAAAAAGAAAGAAGAAACCCTAAAAGTAAACAAAATCTAGCTGCCAGTCTTCTAAAATCAGAACTCAACACTTGCAAATGAGCTCCACCCAGGGACAGGGGGATTTCCAGCAGATAATGGGCCATTAACCACCCAGTAGCCAAACAGACACTAATCCTCCTTGCATATCTCCACCCAGAAACTAGCCATTCAAATACACAAATTTACATGTCCTCCCCAACAGGGGTTCACAGTATATAAAACACAAACACACTCCTACCCAACCATTTTCTGAAGATGCCAGCCACAGATGCAGGTGAAACGTCAGAAATAAACTCTTCCAGAACACGGCCTCACAGCCTGGGGAAAAAAAACAAGGAAATTCTATTTAGAAATACAGTTAGGCCTCAAAGAAAAGGGGCAAAAAAAAGTTACCAGGTGAATACGAACATAGCAAATGTCAGGTGGGTGGGCATAATTCTTACTGGGGAGAAATGCTTTTATCCCCCTCACCCACCCTGCTGCACCCCTGGATGGCTTATCCATTAGGTGGAACCTAATGGTGGTTCCTACATCAGGCAAGGGGTTTTGAATGTGTTCTTAAAGGGTAGCAACTTGCTACTTATTTAACAGATGGTATTTTTACTGCCAGGAAAGAAAGAATCACTAGTGGGATTTAATGTGTTGAGAAGTATGAAATTATGCATCTCTCAAAATACATACTAGAACCCAGAGTCATCCTCTGTTGCTGAATGATGGGAAATTCAGGACAGATTTCTTGCCCCCTTTCTCCCTTCCCCATGAGGTAGGGGTTTCTAATGGTGTGGCGGAGGTGGAGGGAGGGAGGGAGGGAGGGAGGGAGGAGGAGAGCTCAACTCCCTTCTCCATTGGGCTTCTGGTGGCGGTGGCAAGGGGAGTCTGGCCTTCACTGTTATCCACGGATTTCAGTATCCACGGGGGCCTCTAGAACCAATCCCCCGCAGATATAGGGATGCTACTGTATACTGTTCAGTTTTTTGTGTGGAATTCTTTTGATTCAATCTTACAGGTACTGTTATGAATTTGTCCCAGTTAAAAGCTGCTTCTGTGTTGATTGACTATGCCATAACTGTGACTGTTTAATGAAAAATGAATTTTACATTCCAGCAAGAGACAAAGGGTTTATTCTTAATGTATCCATGTACAATATAATCTTTTTTTTGCCTTTATCATGCACAACAAGGTCACTCATAGGACTCCATCAGAAGTGGTGGACTATCCATTGCATGATTTTTAATCATAAGTTAGATGGTCACCTCTCATTGATAATTGACCTGTGGATTTCTGCACTGGGCAGTGGTTGGACTAACTGTTCCTTGGGATCCCTTCCAACTGTATGATTCTATGAGTCAAATCTGAGCCATTACTGTCCCCAGCCCTAAAGTGTTGAATCTAGCACCATAGCATATGCAGAGTGCAAACAAAGATTACAGAAAAAAATATATACTACAGATGCTACTCAATAATGACTCTGAATCACAGTGTTGTAGTAGGGCTTTTTTGTTGTTGTTGTTCAGATTTTTCACCAATATATAAAGTTAAACTGGCTGCTTTAAGCTGCCCCTCCTGTTCCACCCCCCGTCTCCCTAAAGTGGCGAGTGGGGCTTCATAGCCCTGCCCACCACTTTCCTCCATCCTCCCACCCTCCCTAAAGTGGTGACCGATCGCCACTTTAAGGAGGGTGGTGAGGTTGCGGGTGGGGGGAGGAGGCCTACGGCTGCGTGTCAGCCCAAATGGCTACGCATGTCAGTGCTGACATGTGTGTCCTAAGTTCGCCATCACTGTCTTAATGAATATAGATTTTTCCTAGGGCTACAAAGGACAAAACAGTTTACCTTCTGCTATGATTGGAATCTCCAATCAGGTCATCACAACAGCTATTATAGTGCCTGGGGGCACCTGCAGTGGAAGGGGAAATTACTTCTCCCATTCCATTATCATTCAATCAGCATTGACTATGAAGACTTTTATAAGGTGTGTAATTAGAAGTCCTCTCCATGTATTCTGTGCTTACTCCCAATTAATTGTGCATAAGGTAGATTGCATACAGGCTTTGTTATTCCTGGGAGGGCTCGACTATAATAGTTGTCTTTTGGGAGTGGTGGTATTCTGTCACTCCTGATTGATAATTCCCGACTACACAGCAATCTTGTGGTCAAATTTGGCTGATCATTTCAATGGGGGAGAGGCTCAGCCCCCACAACCTAGTATTGAGCAGTAGGCTCAAGGCCCTCAATTCCTATTCTGGAGTCAATGGGTCTGACTGGGGCAAAAACTGCATCCATCAATGCCAGCCCTGCTATTAGACACAATAAGGTAGTCAGCCAAGGCAGCTGAGTTTCAGTATGATGAAAGTACAGCAATCATCAATTATTTTCTTTATTGTTATTGTATTGTTATTGTAGATATCTGATTGGTGCTTGGGTGGTTGTCTGCATCCTGTGCCAATATAACTTGGCAGGCTTTGCATACTGTGCACATTAGTTTTCATTGTAGTGCCAGATGGAGAGTGCTATCTGTTGTTCTGTCTTAGGCAGCAAACATCTTGGATTGGCCCTTAGGAATGATACATCCTGGTTCAGAGAAGAGATACAATATCAGTCACCCTCCCATTGAAGACCTCATTGTAATCCAGCCAGGTTAAGCCCCCATTCTCTGGCTAGTCCAAATAAATCATGTCTAAATATTTTGTAAAAATGCTTTGGTTAAAAATTTCAGTTAGGCCATCTCAGTATAACTTGGGAACTCTGACGTCCCATTTGCCCTGTTCCTGCTCACTTTCTTTTTATTTCCCCCCTATTCCTCTTCTTCTTCCTTTTTCTCCTTTTCTTTTAGTTCACAGAACAATAAGGAGAAAATATTGACAACCTTGTACTTCTCAATCTTCTACATGATGGAGGAAAGCAAGGAAAGTGAGATAGTCCCCCTGAGATGCCCTTACCACTCACCACCAGCTTTAGTGTGAGGGTCAGACACACATAATTATATCACTATGGCTGAGTAGGCCTCCTATTAGGGGTGCAAATCTTGCTTGTAAACCACTTTTTTTTCATCCTTAGGAAAGTCACCTTGGGCCCCATATTGGGAGAAAGGCAGGGTATGAATTAGATGGATGGAGAGAGAGTGAGATTGAGAGGGGGTGGTGGTCAAACATCAAATACCAGTATCTGTCTGTCTTGCAAGAGTTTTTATATTTATCAATTTTCTCCCTAAGTGATTGTGCTAATAGTAAATGACACAAAGAGAAAATCTAAAACACAATACCAGCTGCCTTGTTCTATGGGCACAAGTCTATCAGGAACTTTGTCTATCAGGAACATCAGATGGGCTGTTTGCATATTTTGTTCAATTAGCCAATCCTTCTGTGCTTCCCAAACAGAAATAATAGTAGTTTTGTGCAGACATTTTTGTACAAAATAATAAAAACATCAACAAAAAGCAAAGTGCTCTATGTCTCATTTCCTGAAGGAGGCAAGAACTCCTGTGGAAGGTCACAATTTCTTGCCAGTCTATCTTGACCAGTTGAGACAGGTATTTGCACCACAAACTGCTCCCACTCTTGTCCTGCATTAGCTACTATTCAGAAGCATACTAGCTATTCCCTGAAACTGCAGATTTCATATAACCATGATGCCTAGTATATAAAAAGCTTAGAAAACTTGCCTTTTGGTCTGCAGCTCCCATAATTGCTAATTGGCATGTCCGTTCATGACTCCATAATGGTCATGGTGGCTGGGGGATTCTGAGAGTGGTACCCCAAAACAACAACAACTTATTTCAGTTCCATTCAATGTTACTCCTCAGACTGAGAAAGATCAGTAGTCCTGCATGAGCTGCCCACTTACTGAACTTCTCATTTTAAAACACCTGGGAACCTTTGAAAAAACACAGACAGAAAACATCCAAAGCCTACTCAATAACACACAGCCACTTCAGTGACTGATGGTGATTTCATACTCCTAATAAGGGCTGTCTTCTGAAACCCTTTGTAGGATCCACCAGATATACTAATCATATCTCATCTCTTCATCTATCTTTCTTCCAAATCCTGCTGCTCTTCAGATTGCTCTATTACAGTTCAAATACATGTGACAAAACTTAGGAAATGGCTCCAAGCCACAAGGATTTGTGTTTATAAGCATTCCCAATGAAGCTGACTGAAACATAGTTACTGCCTGTAGCAAAGACAGGACATTTGGCCTGAACATTCATGTCTAATTTTAGGTAGCAGAATGTAACACTCCCTTTTCTATTCAGGAAAATCTGTGCTTAGAGTTAAACAACTCATAATTCTTATTAAAATAATAATGTTATTAATTTCTTCTGTTTTGCATAAGCCTGATATTAAATAATTTTCCTTGGAGTGATGAGCTCGTTTTATAATGGCAAGAATAAGCTTGAGGACAAATTAGAAAATGAGCTTGTCATTCCTAATTATGGTAACTTATTTGACAACAGAAGGTGATATGAATTATGTGATTTTTCAAGATTATTCTGTTCCATTCTTAATGCCTTTGGAGCAAGTAAAACGGTGAAGCGTCTAAATAAGCACTACATAAACACTTGGAACCCAATAAATGTGTGTACAGCAATTCACCGTCTCCATCCGGCACGTAGTCCAGCACATCTGGAGGGCAGTGGGTTGGGGAAACTCTTCTAAATTCAGGGTCAAAGTAGATAAATTTAGCAAATTTTTACAACAGGGGCTCTTTCAAATGATGAAAGACCACTGTTACAGCATATGACTGCCCACACCTATTCATCCATTTGTGTATTTTGTTTTGTGACTGGTTATGAGAAGGTAAACATGGATTTAATTTGCAAGTTTGATTGTTGATACAAGGATCTTTCAGGGAGAGAAAAAATAGATTGGGTTAATTGCAATATTCCTCTGTATAATTTGACCACCAGTGACATCTCTACTGAGATACAGCATACCAAATTTCTTTTGTAAGACAAGGACTGCTGTTCTAACCTTGGGCACCCTTGCTGTCCAGAAGTTTATCTCAGCCAGCTAAAACTGACTGCAATCATACAGTGTCACATGTGCTGAAAATACATCACATTGTGCATTCTTGAGCCTTTGGGCAAGATCCATCTCTTAACAGTTTCCTAGGGAAATGATATGGTTATTTGTGCTGTCCTTTAACAGCATAACCTCCATAATCAGATTTGTCAAGCTCATGTTGGTTTTACAAAGTTATTAAGCTGAATTCTTTTGGTGCATTTATTGAACTGGGTTGAGAAGTGGATGGGAAGAGAGTTGAACCCCCACCCTCTCTAAGGAGAACTGGTGATACTAATCTGTGAACAGGAGAACAGTTACAGAGCGTTTTGCAAGAAATGCAGACATATAACACATAGATTGAAAATATGCATCAGCCATACAGCTTGAAGAGTAGGATGGGAGTTGTGCGGCATTTTTTATTCCATAAACAAGAGAAAACTAGGATTCTTGTCCCTATATAAGTGGCTCTTCCAGAGGACTGGAATCTCCAGCCTGTGGATCTAATTCAGTCCACAAGCTGTCCCAATCCTGTGTGTGGAAGACCATGGGACCCTGTTTCCCCAAACCCTCTCACTGGGGATCCCCACCCCACCTAATCACCCTCCCAACTGGAAACAGAGTAGGAACAGCGAATTCCCTAGTTGTCTCTGGCAGTTCAGTGGGGAGATTTGCCCACCCCAACTTCTTCATGATGAGGAAAAGGTCAAGAGCAGGCCAAGTTTTTGAGACCCAAACACTGGCAGCAGGAGTATTCTTGCACTGAGTGCTTGGGTCTAAGAGTTGCTTGCCCTGCCTTCTCCCTGATTGAGAAAAGAGAAGGGCGTGCAAAGCTTCCCAAAGTCAAGTACCAGCTGCAGGAACACTTCTGCAGCCAGCACTTTGGTCCATTAGGTACAGCTTTGTTCCCCTGCACCTTCCTCCACAGGAGTAAGGAAAGGAAAGAGTAAAGTGAGGCCCTTGGCTGCAATGCTGTCTGGAAGCAAACTGAAATTGTGACATTGGTGGCATTGCCATGCCTTTGATGTCAGCAGTGTGGTCACACACCCCATACATGATCCATCCTTTGTAGGGTTAGAGGGTTGGGGGAACTAGCCCAGCACCCAAATGAGTTTTTCATCCTTGGGGTATTCCCTGTTTGTCAATGCAGTTTTCACTCATCTGAATCCGTTCATCATTCTATTGATGTGTAAAGGGATGCATGCTACCCAAAATGCTAGGGGTTTGGGGTTTGGGAGGACCCTCTAATGATATTAAGATGGGGAATTAATATACTCAGCTTGGCAATGTGATAGGTGGGTAATGGCAATGTGATAGGTGGGTAACCTTTTAGACCTATGCATACTGGTACTAAGGAGACTCTAAGCCAAAAGGCACAATTAAATGGTCTTTATTGGAAAATAATATCACAGCACTCACACAAACACTTAGGCTTCAAGCACTCACACAAGGCTAACAAATAAAGTAGGAAGGATTTGGATAGAGGAATAGAGTGAGGGGATGATAGGTGATACGACACCTGTCCTGTAGAGCAGAGATTCCTGCAACAACGGGGTCTCAGACTTGTGTTCTGAGGGTGCACAGCAAACCAGCAGCAGGGATGTAGGAGGAGGAACTGTGCAGTTCGTTGGTGTTCTGGAGTTATATTTATATGAAATAGTTTCCTTGCAGGGATAGGAGTTGTGGGTATAATACAATAGTTCCTGGAAGCTCCCAGGCTAAAACAAAGGGAGCTCCAGAAGAGTTAATGGTTGCTAATAATCAATACTTTGGAACTGAATAGGAAACAGGCCAGGTCTATTGTTGGAGGAAGGAGGAGGGGGAAATCCCATTTACAAGCAATAAGGGTCTCTTGCTATTACTGAGTGGATTAGTGATGACTCATCTCCAGGTGCTCAGCATCACTTGAGAGTGTCTGTTTTTGGAAATTTCCACTGACCCCTCCTTTAGTGCATGCATTAATCCAACTATGGTATTAGGGGGTCTCTGGTATACCTGGAACTATATGGATGGCCACCTTAGCAAAATTATTAAATGTAGCCAATTATTTGATATTCCAAGATGGGGGCTGTATGTAACACACATAGGAGAGAACCTGTATGTGACTTCCCAGTCTCGTGCTGGATATAGTAGGTGTATAAATGCAAGTGACCATCATTTTATGGTAATGACTTTGTTTGGTATTTTAGATAAAATATGGGGTTTTAAAAGAAAATTATTAAGCTAATGTATCATATGAAACCTGCAGCACATAGACTGCCAGTAACCAAACTAAAACTGTAAAGGAGTGTTTAAGTGGAGGGAAAAGTAGACATTTGTCAGGTTTGGAATCACACAGCAGAAAGTACAAAAAAATTCCAGAGTATATATTGAAAGCAGAAGTCTGTTTAAAACTGACTCATATGCAAATCCAAATATGCTTATTCCATCATCACTGGGTATTCCCATAAGGAACCTTTCTGCACGATTAGGTCCTCGTCATCACATCCCCTCACCTTACTCATGGTCCATGTATCTCCCCTCAAAAGAACCATATTGTTGTAGAGATGTCATAAGGCATTTGATAAGCATTCAAAGCACAGTGTCTTAACCTTGCGAATATGCCTATCTAAAAAAAAATAAAAAAAAATCCAGGTGTAGATTTGTTGCTGTAACATTTTTGCAGCTGCTCTATGCAATGTGATTTTTCAAGTGACTGGACACTGAGATATATGCAAAACTGAGTGAAATTCCCCATGTCCTTGCAATTTTGTGAATGTTTTGTTTCTTTCCCTCTATTTTCCCCCTCAACAATAATTCTTTGGAGATTGTGTGCCAATGTACTTTGCATCCTATATGCAGGAACAGATACTAGACAGGTTTGGTTTAAAAAGCATATTATAGAAACAGGTCTCTGTCCTGCACAGCTATCCCCAAACATGTCAATATGGCACATTAGTAAGGCAAACATGATCCCCCTTGCTTGGGACTGCAAAATTAGGGGCTACAAATTCAAGCATCTGTGGCCAGGAACAGTGCTGTTTCCAGGACAATCCTTGGACAGGATCAGAGTTTGAAACCATTTTTTTTCTTTTACTTGAAGTTCCAGAATCCCCCAGCCACCTGGACAAGTTGCCTCTCCCTGATCCCTGCCTTGTTTCTGGGCTTTATCACATGAGGTACTGTTCTGGAATTAAAGCAAGGTATTAGCAAATTTGACCAGTATTTATTGCATGGGCCAGTACTTTCTTTAATGGGCCAGTATTTATTGCACAATGTTGTCTCTATCCCATTGCTTGTTTGCATTTCAGGTGTTTCTATACCACACCTCTTTATTGATAGGTAAAACCAGTCAGTGCCTCTCAATACCACTGCTATGCCAGCATTCACCTTTGTGTGACAAGTCCCTTCTGCAGCAGTGGCAGCATGATGGAAGTCATGTGGCATGAGGTGGCATGATCCAAAGCAGCACAATCACAGCAGCACAATCACAGCACACTCCAAATGACTCCAAATGACTGAAGAGACAGTGTGATACTGAACATTTTTCAGACAGGTATGTTCCTGTTTGCTTCACTAGCACAATTGCTGCGATAAAAGAGGCTTGTGTGATAACGTCCTCTATGTCCACTGCCCAGTTACTTCCTGCCCTCTGTCTCTGATGCAATCTCTTCACCTGTTTAGAGGGAGAATGTAATGGGGAATCCACACTACACAAATAATTCAGTTTGAAACTGGATTATTTGCCATGGCTCCTTCCTATGGAATCATGGGATTTGTAGTTTTACAAGGTCTTTAGCCTTCTCTGCCAGAGAGTGCTGGTGCCTCGCCAAACTACAAACTCCAGGACTCCATAGGAAGGAGCAATGGCAAATAATCCAGTTCAACCTGGATTATTTCTCTAGTGTGGTGAATGATTCTGCTTCATCCTCTCACTCTTACAATTGATCAGGGAGGGCAAAGAACAGACAGAGGAGCTGTACTTACCACTAAGCAGAAAGGGATGTCTGCCTCAGGCACCAGATTTAGTCTGCCAGTGAAGTATAGCATATTATTAGCTATTTATTTTGTTATTATAGTTCCCTCACACAACTGGTGGGAGAGATGCTGGTAAGATTGTCTGCCTCGGGTTTTAAAGCAACTAGGTTAGTTTTGGATGGGTTGCACCTTGACTTGAATGAGTGTGAAGAACCATTTGCTGCTTTGCCTCCAGCACTAAAGTGATTTCGACTGCCATCCTGTCCAGATCAGATTAGAACAACCTTTTCCTGCCATTAACATGATGTTTTGCATTCCTTTGAAGTGTAACAAATTGATGTACTGAGAATAGTGAGAGAGGATGGATTATGTGTAAACAAATGGTTGGGAGGACACTGCAACAGAAGGGGGGAGGTGGATATTTGGAGAACCAGTGGATGAGTTGTCTGCCAGATTTTGGCTGATTGTAAATACTTTATATTATTTTGTTTTTTCTTTGTGCTTTATTCGAAGCAACGATGTTGGACTGCTACTCTTTAGATTTCTGTTAGGAATAAAGTTTACTGTTTAACTCTGAAGCTGTTGCCTACTGAATCTGAAGAAGGGGGTTCATGACACCTCAATGGGCAGAAATGGAAGGGGCAGGAGACTCCTGGGTGCCGTTTACACGATGAAAATGTCCCGGGAAGAATTCTTGTTGATCCCTGGCAGTTTAAACGTACATCGGGTCGGGTATGTGATTTTCGGAAGGGGGGCCACCTTTTGTCCCTCAACCTGCGGGACTTCCAGTTCCGTGGTTTGTGCCAGTTTTTAAAAAAGTCACTGGAGGATTCGGAAAATCGGAAATGTAAACAGCCTGGGACAACATATCTCGGTACTAGGGGATGACTGGAAATGGTGACTGGGGGCGGGCTCAGAGATCAGCGACCAGAAAAGGAGGGGTCAGTCATCCGTTCAACAGATTCAGCCTCACCAGCTGAAAGCAAAGGCATCCCTTCCAGCTGCACGTAGGTTGATGTGTGTGCGCGCACGCGTGTACTCAATCACCTTTTTAAATGGATTTCTACACTGCAAACCCTTCAGCTTTAACCTCTTCTTCAACTGCATGTTACAAAGAGATCATGGTGGGCAGAGGGTCGCCCATTCATCCCCTGCCTTGATCACCTCCCTGGGTCTGAACGGGCACAGTAAAATATTCCAGCCTCTGAGCGAATGAACACCCTTTAATTGCCCCTCTCTGTGTCTGTGTCTTTCAAAATGCCTGTCTGTCGCTGGCTTGAAATCATTCAATCAGCAAGTTCACTCTGCTGCTAAGACTCTGCTGTAAGGGTTAACATTTTAAAGAGGCAAGGCTCCCCCCCACCTCACTCGGCTTGATTTCAAAAGAAAAGCACTCCCTGCGTCTGAGCGAAAGATCTCAGTCTGGGTCTTTCAAAATGCCTTCTGCCTCTGCTTAAAGGGTTAACATTTTTAAGAGACAGGATAAACACAAGCCCCTCTCCCCACCCCCCAGCCAGCCAATAGCATCGCTCGTGCTGCGGAACTCTAAAGAAAGTGCGTCGCCGAGGTTGTGAAAACACGAGTAATCGCATCCTTGATTGACAGCCAAACAAAAAAATCCCGGTAAGCTAAACATGTGTAAACAGCAAAAGCATGGGATATAACAGTGCGGGACCAATAAAGACTTTTGTCGTGTAAATATCAATCACGGGATCTTCCAGGATTTCCTAGAGAGACAAAAATTGTATAAACAGCAAGGGATGGATATGGGATCAGGAAGTCACGGTAAGCCCCGTGACAATTTTTGTCATGTAACTGGCACCCAAAAGTTGTTAACTGGGGCTGGCTACCGGGTGTCTACAACTCCTTTGTTGCAACTGCTCCATCGACTGCCAATCCATTTCTGGGCAGAATTATTCAAAGCGCTGGTTATGATTTACAGCTATAAAGCTCAGGTCCAGGTCATTTGAAGGACCACATTCTCCCATATGAGCCTGCCAGTGTGTTTCTAGGGAAGCCCTTCTTTCTGTCCGACCACCCCACAGGTCACATCTAGTGGAACACAAGTGAGGGCCTTCTTTTCAGTGGCTACTCCCAGGGGTCGTTTACATGGCAAAATAAATCTTCTAAGATTATGCAAAGAGTCCTAATAGTTCCCACATCTTTTGGATCAAAGTTGCCATATTCAGAAGGAGGGGGGCAAAAAAACCCATAAGTCACGCAGTATCAGCTTTCGCTATTTACCCCGACTTTTTTGATAAAATTCACGAACATGCGCACAATCAGTTGTGTGAACTACCACTTCGCATAGGGCTGTGGAAACTACCAGCAACCTTCCCGAGACAGCCACAGCAGAGCTGAGCCATGATTGGTTGGACTAACCAAGTTGGGGGTGCACTTGCAAGAGATGCAAGGAGCCTCAGACAAAAAGATCCAGCCAGCCGTCTGCCTCCTGGCTTGCTTTCCACTTAGCCATAATTACTGTTCATTTGTGTGTGTGTGTGTGTGTGTGAGAGAGAGAGAGAGAGAGAGAGAAGTGATCTGCTCCACCGGCCATTTGTTTCCTCACCCTGCTGTGATTGTGTTCGTGTGTGTGTGTGTTCGTGTGTGTGTGTGTGTGTGTGTGTGAGAGAGAGAGAGAGAGAGAGAGAGAAGCAGTCTGCTCAGCTGGACATTACACGTCACAGTGGGTGAGGGGAAGGGGGGAATCTAGCCTGCTTTCCTTGCCTCCTTTGTCATTATTCCTCTCCCCCTCCCTGTGATCTCCCTTCTTTTTTCGTTGCTTTCTCTGCTGTTCTCTGGCTGGAGCTCAGACAAAGCTAAGGAGCCTCTTTCAGAGTCCTCTTTCCCCTTTGCTCCCTCCCCGCCTCCTGCCTGGCCTTTAATGACAGTCAGACAGCCTGTGATCTGGAGGCCATGCCCCCCACCTTTGTCTGTGTGAACTACAAAGCCACACCAGATCAACCAACTTACCACTAAATCATGTAAACTATGCAGTGCTGGTGCGAAGGGATGGTAAGATGGAATTTCGCACACTTTATTCTGTTGTGTAACTGACCCTCCCAGGCTCTAGAACTCCCTTCCAAGATTTTCACAGGAAAGTAAAGTCTTTTTTAGTTTCAGTAGGCTTAAAACAAAAGACTGATTGCTCAAGGGCAGAGGGCTCAGCATTAATGTGCTGTACTTTCTGTTTGCTGTTTTCTTTTTAATAATATATGTTTTTAAAAGGTTTTAATTTTTTTATGGTTTAATTATATTTTTTAACTTTCTATATGTTGTGAATTTTTAGCAATGTTTGTTTAAACTGTTGTAAGCTGCCTTGAAAGGCAAGATGTGATACAAGGTTAGTGTGGTGGAGAGGGTGATTGTGGTGGGACTGGGATGGGACAGGGGCGGGAGTGGAGATTGTGGGACAAGAATGCTTTTTTCATTCCTGTCTGATCATCTCCAATTTTTCTAGCTGCTCCTCCATTGTAATACGGCATATCACATAACAATTGAATCATTTTTAATGGCAGCAAATTAAAGGCTACAATTAAGAAGCTATTACCACATTTAATTATTTTCAGGGACTAGGCAGTGCTGAAGGGGGAATGATAATTCTGCTGAATCCCAAAGTATTATCCTCATATGGACCTAATTAATGAATTATTTAATGGGCATTGCATAAATTTTTTAAGAATGTTCACTTTCAGCAGTCTACCAAGAGAAATGAAAAATTCTTTTCTTTGCCCATCAACTCTGCAGCTCATATCCTCCTGTGTTCTGCCACAGCTGGCTGGGACCCATCCCGCTGGTGACATATGGAAACATTCAATATTCTGAATTGCAGACATAGTGCAGGAAGAAACATCTGCTGTTATTCATAAAGTAACATTCTTAATTCACAGTTCATGATGGTATATTGTGTGAATATATGAAACGCAATTGCGATCAAAGTTTCATAAACCAATACGGTATATGTAATGCCAGTGAAAGCCATCTCAGTTTGTTGTCATTGTGTGCTTTCAAGTCGTTTCCAACTTCTGGCGACCCTGAGGTGAATCTATCGTAGGGTTTTCTGAGACCGAGAGTGTGTGACTTGCCCAGGGAGTGCAGTTTCAGATGTCAGTGAAGTTGGGGCTTGTCTCAGTGAGATCTGCTTGAGATAAAATTGTGGAAAGCATCATATTTTGATGCACTAGTCTTTTTATATCTCATAATTATACACCATAATTTCCAACTTTTGTTCTTCATAGTTTTGAAACCTCAAGTTTTATGCCTGGAAATATATATAAAATTCTTCTACCATCTATAACAGGAACAATATTTTAAAAACAAGTTCAAAGTACTAGATGCTTCTAATCATGTACAGAGTACCTCTTGTTTTGTAAAGAGAAATGTCCCTTGCTTATCTGGAGTCCATAGGCATCTAATGCAATCAGACATCTTTTATCTAATTCCTCAGGTATTCTCCTTGAACAGAGAAGTAGGAAAAGCATGGATAACACACCAAGGCAAAAAAAAAAAAATCACCTCTCACATTACACAAGTATGACCTTCAAAGCCTTTTTGTGTGCTTTTGATGGTTTTCCATGTGCTGTTGTGATGTGCCCATGTACTATCAACAACATTCATAGTTTATGCACTTAGAGCCATTATTGGCTGAGGGATCTTGGAAGTTGTAGTCCAAAAAGTTTGCTTAAGAAACACCCATCTCTGCCACGTGAGATTTTAATCAGTGAGTCTGCAGAAGCCATAATAGTCTGCATACTGGAACTACAACAAATGCCCAGGGCTGGGGAAGGGGTCCAATTTCCATTGCCAGGTTCCTGTGATTTGAATGCTAAACAGATTTTCTAATCAGTCAGGACAGAAATGAAAGTAACTAAAGTTAAGCGTGATATCCTTGGGAGAGAAATATCAGAAAGGAGGGAATATAGCAGCAGAGTTCCCTAAGTGTCCCAGACTAGCCTGTTGCTGAATAGAAAGACTTCTTTGCTGAGCTGGCTGAATCATTATGCAAGCTGAATGATTGGTGCAAGCCGTTTTTTGTTCCTCCACACATTTGGTACAAACATGGTAGTTTTCATGTCTTTCTGTCTGTTCCTCAGGCCCAAGAGTCAGAGCTCTCCAGACATCTGTTGCTGGAAAAAAATGCACAAATGCATACTCTCATCCACATTCTGCCTCCCTTCCTCTGCCCTCTTCTCTCTCACACACACAAAACCAGTCAGTTTCTTTTTCTCCTTGGGGCCAATTACACAGCAAAATAAACCCGCTAAGAATTCGCAAAGAGTTCTAATAGTTCCCACATCTTTTGGATCAAAGTCACCATATTCAGAAGGAGGGGGGGCAAAAAAACCATAAGCCCCATGGTATCAGCTTTCGCTATTTCCCCCGACTTTTTTTGATAAAGTTTGTGAAAATGCGCACAATCAGTGGTGTGAACGACCGATTTGCAAAAGGCTATGGGAACTGACAGCAATCTTCCTGAAACAGCCACAGCAGAGCTGAGCCGTGATTCATTGGACCGACCACAGAGGGGGCGTACTTGCAAGAGATACCTATACTGGGATCAACCATTTTTGCCATGCAAGGAGCCTCAAACAAAAAGATCCACCCAGCAGTCGGGGTGGCCCTGTGGTTCCCTCCCTCCCTCCTCCCTGCCAAAAAGCTTAGGATTGTGGGAAAGGAAGCAGCAGCAGCCAGTCATGCCTCCTTTCTGGGGGTAGCCAATGGTTCAGAGCTGCGCCTGGATGGAGGGATAGGTGGATGGAGGGAAGGAGGGAGGGAGGGATGGTTGGCTGTCTCTGGTAGTGGGTCTCCCCCTTCCCTCTCTAACTCTCTCTCCCTTGAGCTTTGCCTTCCTCTCCTCCACCTTCTTCCTCCTCTCTCTGCTCTCTTCTTCTCCCTGCTTTTCTCTGGCCAGAGCCCCAGCAAATGGGAACAGAGCCCTCTTTCCCCCTTGCAGGAAGCCTTGGGCCGCCATCCCAGCTGCCGCCCCTCCTTTCCACCTCGCCGACTCCTACCTGGCCGCTCTCAGCCCTTGGAAGCTCCGGCCCCTGGGTTCCCAGAGCCAGAGGCCCGCTGGAGGCCTGTGGAGGGCCGTTTGCCAGCCAAAGCAGCCTGTACTGTCCTGCACCCCAGCAAACGGAAATGGAGTAGACGCAGGGCTGTATGGGCTGCAGCGGCAAAGATAAGGGCCTTCGGGACTGTGACAACCCTGTAGGCCCATCCCTCTGCCCCTGCAGCTGGCGATCGGAGATTGGGCAGGTGCAGGGCAGCGGAGAGATGTCCCTTAATGACAGTCAGACAACCACCCTGTGCTCCGGAGGCCATGTCCCCACCTTTGTCTGTGTGAACTACAAAGCTGAAAACTTACTGGATCAACCAATTTCTCACTAAATCGTGTAAACTACACAGCATTGGTGCAAAAGGAAGGTAAACTGGAATTTTGCACACTTTATTCTGACATGTAACTGACCTCTTGTTTCACCTACCACATTGACCTCACTTACTGTGAGGAAGGAACCTTTATTTCTTCAGTGGCCAGCAGAGGAGCCAATCCTGCCAAGTGCTGCTTAAGCCCATTTGACAGGACTCATCTTACATGGGCCAGGATATGTTGGCTCCTTGATGCCGTATTCTGCCCGTGGATCAGGCCTGTTCTTCCCCCATTACCTCCATGAAATGGAAGTGCCAGTGCTACCACCTGTGTCCCACTCTCTGGATCCAGGAAGGGGGCCCACAGCACACGAGCAAGGGCCGCTGCATGTGACCAGCCTTGGTCACATGCTGCAGGCCCCCTTCCTGGATCCAGAAGAGCGAGGCAGCCAGCAGCTACAGTGATGGGCCAGCATGCTGGAATGGGCTCCTGTGGTCACATAAGCCCCAATCCATTTTATTTTGGTTGGAACACATTTTAACAGGTATTTTTTAAAAAACATTTTATCGGGCTCTACCATGTCTTCCCCCTGTCTTAGACTCATGTTTGCCCCAGGGGGTTGTGAGGAATGACTGGGAGCAAAGCAGGACCAAAGCCCTGCATTGTCAGGACTGCAGGCCTCCAAGACAAGGGCAAGATGGGTTAAATTGCCCAGGTAATTAAGCCTACAGTGTTAAGCATCTGATGATTTTCACAATGAGAAAAGCCTGTCACGTTGTCTTGGTCATTGCAGCTGGTTGTTAGCCCATTAGGCTTACTTGTCAACAATTACTTGGCTTGCATCTGTCATATTTCATGCCAATTATGTTTGAACAGGATCTGAAAGCCAGCTAGCTCAAAGTGCCAAGTCAAATATACCCTGTGGCTTGGGTAGTCTTCCACAGAGGACAGTCACTGGTGTGAAGGCCTGTTCAGTCCAAGTCCACTTGAAGAGAAAGGCAGTGCAGGGGCCCGAGGCTGCAGACCCAGCTGGCACAAAGGTCACCTAGCCAAATCTTCCCCACAACATTGAGATGTACAGTATTTCTATTAAAATTAGCATACAAGCATTGATAATTTTTTTAAAAAAAACTGTAGTGTTTCTCTGAAACAAAAGAGTCATAAATAAAATCCTGGGTGCTACTGAATGAAGTTTGAGTGTCTTTGTTGAATGTGAAGTCAAAGCCTTTCACAGCCAGCATCCATAGATTTTCCTTCATTTTTTTCCGGGCTGTAAGGCCATGTACTGGAAGAGTTTATTCCTAATGTTTCACCTGCATTTGTGCAGGTGAAACATCAGGAATAAACTCTTCCAGAACACGGCCTCACAGCCCAGAAAAAAACCCAAGGAAAATATATGTCTTTGTGACTTAAAAAACAAAAAACAAATTGGCATTCCAAACTGCTTACCATGTCTGGGGCTTACTTATTAACAGATAGAAAGCTCCTGGAGGCCATCTTATTACAGATGTGAATGGACATAGCCAGAAAATAAAAGTAATCAAATCAACTCATAGGACTCAAGGTACCAGCTGAGTTTCTGCAGGAGGAATACAGGTCAACTCCCTATCCACCGATTGGGTATCCATGGTTTCACTTATCCACATCTGGAAAAAAAATGTTCTCTCTAGGCACTTCTAGGTCTTCCAATGTGAATCTATGGTAAATTTCTGGAATTCATCTCATTGAAAATAATAGGGTTCCCTATTATCTACGGTTTCAGGTATTCATGGGGGGCAGTGTCTTAGATCATATCCCCCACAGATATGGGGGTCATCCTGTACCTCAAAAGGCAAGGGACTCAGTGGGGCTCCTCATAGGGCTATGATGAGTGGGTTAGGGAGCTGGGTATGTTTAGCCTGGGGAAGAGAAGGTTAAGAGGGGACATGATAGCCATGTTTAAATATTTGAAGGGATGTCCTACCGAGGATGGAGCAAGCTTTTTTTCTAAGGCTCCAGAGACTAGGGAGATTTTCAGATGCGATTTTCGGCAGGATATATTCCAAAACAGCTCTGTTGCTGCCACGCGGCAGGGGAGCAGTTTCGGATGATGCCGTCCCTCTGCCGAACCCCTCCGTGTCACTTCCATGACAGAATGGAGGAAACCGCATCATATTTCACTCACGGGCAACAATCGTGAATGAAATACAATGCGGTTTCCTCTGTTCTGTCACGGAAGTGACACGGAGGGGTTCGGCAGAGGGATGGCGTTGTCCGAAACTGCTCCCTCGCCGCGCAGCAGAACGGAGCTGTTTTGGAATATATCCTGCCGAAAATCGCGTCTGAAAATCTCCTAGGACACAGAGCAATGGACTCAAACTACAGGAAAAGAGATTCCATCTAAACATTAGGAAGCACTTCCTGACAGTAAGAGCTGTTCGGCAGTGGAATACACTGCCTCGGAGCACAGTGGAGTCTCCTTCTTTGGAGGGTTTTAAGCAGAGGTTGGATGGCCATCTGTCAGAAATGCTTTGATTGTTTATTTCTCATGGCAGAGGGTTGGACTGGATGGCCCTTGTGGTCTCTTCCAACTCTACAAGTCTATGATTTTATGACAAAAGGTCATAACCCTGCACTGGTTTAGATGAACATAATCTTCTGGCTCAGCTAGATGGGAGAATTAATTGCGGAGAATAGTGCATTGACTCGCTATCGCAGCAGTGTTCATTTGCTTCCATGATACATTTGCGAGATCACTAGCATGGGAAGCTACCCAAGTTTGAAGTTCACACAGAGCATGCCCACAAGAAAAGATGGTGGCCATGAGTGAATTATGTGTGTTATTATTTCCCAAGCTCCCTCCAATCCCCCTTTTTTGCCTTGTTAAACGAGAGACACAGAAGAGCGATCTTATGCTTAAAAACTTTTTTTTTTTTTTTTTTTGCTCTGCTGCTTGAAAATAGTGCATGATCGCTTCTGTGAAAGACAACAATGGCGGCTTTGGCCACTTTGTCGCCAGCATGCCCACCTCCGCGCAGGTCGAACCGTTCATATTTTGACTTCTGGGATCTGCCCCAATTCGAACTGGTTGTTCAAATGGCCTATAATGTGCATTTTCACATATTTTAAAAAATGTTTGCAAGAAACAGCAAAAGCTGTTATCGTGAAGTACTTGGAGTTTTTGGTTCCCCCCTCCTTCCGAATATGGCAAATCCTGGCAGGAGCTCATCTAGTCAAAAGATACCTTCACATTCCTTGAGGATTTTCCCCACCATCTAGACAACACCCTCATCTTAAGTGGCAACATGGTGTAGTAGTTTGAGTGTTGGACCTTGTTGTGGTTGAACACTGCATGCCCTTGGGGAAAATATGTCAGCAGCCCCATGCTGCTAATGAGCAGCTCTGAAGCCAGTGATGGACAAGGAGAGCCCAAAAGTCCATTCCTTTTCCTTCCTCACTTTCAGTCTTTCATCTTCCTCTTTCTCTCTGCCTGCTGGGGAAGGGATTGGTCAGGACTACAGGCACCCTGTAGTGGTCCTTTACAGAAGGCTTTTGAAAAGAGAGAGAGAGAAAAGAGAGAGAGAGAAAGATAATACAAATCACCATTTTATTGCCTTACCGATCGTTGCTAAGCTGAAAATCCAATATGGTGGCAGTGGGCTCTTGCCCTGTTTGTAAGCCCCACCCCCTGTGCTCATCCAGCCAATCAGCTTGCATTGCCTCTCCTATGAAAAAGTGCAGCGATGCAAATGCGACTGTCTTAACGAACGGACATGTGCATCCCCTATAGAAATTTTTAAAAACTCTGAGAAAAGTCGCTAAAGCTCTCCAGGCACAGCTTTAGGAGTTTTTAGCTGCCCCCCCCTTTTGAATACAACACACCGATGTGGATTTCTGTTAAGACAGATCGATTTCCAAGTGAATTCTATGAGGATTATTTTGACCATTTAGACAACCCCTGAGTTCATCCCAAATCAGTGTGAATCAAAGAGATGTAAAAGGGAATGGTAAAACACAAAGGTGGCTTACTATCTCAAAACAGAAATTACTATTGTGATTTGTGTGTGTGTTGTTTTACACCTCTTCCTGCTGTCTATTTTAGCTCTGCATTAAAGTTTTCTGTGATTTGAAATGGGCTCAGAGGCTTTTCAGCTGCTCCTCTCAGTTTTTCCAACTATTATGGAATTAACCAAGAGAAAACTTTTTGTGTTGAGGTTTGCTGTTAAAAGTTATCTTGACTAGGAACTTCTTGTTATTAATCTAATTAATTAAATCCACACCTCCATGGCATGAATATAATCCCAAACACGTTTGCCTGGTTACACAAGAGATAGTAGAGTATTTGGGCAGAAAAGGGAGTGCCAGGTTTGTCATCCCTGGGAGATGTGAGTCAGAATCCTTCCCAGCTGCCACAAATATAAACCAGAGTTGAGCTGGTCATATGTGTGTGTGAATGTGTGTGTATGTGCATGCATGTCACCAACTAATGCTGTGAAATTATTTTTTTTAAAAAAACCCTAATGGTGCATGTGCACTGCAGAGCTGTATCAATTTCATATTACTACAAATAACCACAAGTCCATCCTGGGGAACCCTGGGATTTGCAGTTTGGCAAAGTTCTTTCTCTTCTAAAGAGTTCTAGTTCCCTCCTCTGAGCTGCAACACTAGAACTCAAGCAGAGACTTCTAAAAATGTCACAAACTATAAATCCCAAGATTAGAACAAAGCCATGGCAATTAATGTGGCTTCACTCTGTACTGTAGATTCAATCTTCCAAGTATCATGTTCAACCCAAAGATTTCATATTGATCATCACTTGTATCCCAAGCATATGCTGACTTCAGGCTTGTGATAGCTACTTTGTTCAATGACTAGACTACTAAGACTCATAAATCATACCCTGGTGGAAAACAGTGGCTTGGAGAAAGGTGGGAGATAAAGCCAGATACAGAATAGGGGGTTAGAAGATGGCACTAATTTTTATTTCTTGAACTCCATGAGCTGTACAGTGTTATGGTCTGCCTCTACAAGTCAAAATTTCTATGTAAATTATTACAAATTTGACATAATTGGAAACTGAATTATTTGCCATGGCTCCTTCCTATTGAATCATGGGATTTATAGTTTTACAAGGTCTTTAGCCTTCTCTGCCAAAGAGTGCTGGTGGTTCACCAAGCTAAAAATCCCAGGATTCCATAGGAAGGAGCCATGGTAAATGATCTAGTTTCAATCTGGGGTATTTGTGTAGTGTAGATGCACCAAGATGTTTAACACCCTTATTTAAGGGGGTGGTGAAGTCTAATTGTTAAACAACCAGGTGTCAAAACCATTCATTATCAGCTCTAAATCATCCATTGATCTACTGGTAGAGTAGATCTTAATCTGTTTTCTTCCCACAAAGTTGTAGATTATAGTCCACAACAATGGACTTTAGCAGATGCGGCAAAAACAGCATCAGAAGAATGCTACAAGAACAAAAATGGGTGACATCACCAGATGATATTGTCCTTAGACCATCAATAAAAAAAGGACACTGTATTCACACCCATGCTATGCCCCTGAAACGGCTGAAGGATGCAGGCATCTGATAATGTCGTCCTTTCTGTTCTTGTAGCGTTCTTCTGATGTGGTTGGGGATGCAGTTTTGCCCATGTCTGAAAAAGTCCAATGTACAAGGACACTGTAATTACTAGCATTATAATACAGTTAATGAAACTGTTAATAATACCATGTACAGTTTCATTCTATATACATATTCTAATATACCAGGGGCTTGACTACACAGTGGGTAAAAATCTGGATGAGATTCGACTACTTTGGTCCAGAGCTGCAGCTCATAAAATTCAGACTACTCTGCCCTGGATTTAAGAGCCACATCTGCCAACGCCAGAATCTGCTTTTGGATTTTCACTTGGCTTCCATTCAAAGCTGTTACTCTCACTTGACTCTGAGCTCTGGGAAAATAGCTGGCAGGGCAGGCTGCCCATTCTGTCTTCAGAGGGGGCAAGTACTGCTGGGGCTTTGCTTTCCCTGGAACTTAGTGGGGCAATTGTGCTCTGGAAAATCAACCCCCCAGTGGTAGTTGCTCTCTCTGAAGACAGAACGGGCAGCTAACCTTGCAATGGTGGAGTGGGCCACCCACTCTGGCTTCAGAGAGGGCGACTACCAATGGGGCTCTGCCTTTGAGAATGAGAAGTGGTGCCGAGGAGGGGGAAAATGGCAGCACCTCAGGCAGAGCTTGCCCTTCCTCTCCTCCTCAAACCCCCAAATCTTGTGTGGATGAATTGTTTACATGGCAGTTTTCTCTGGAGTTTCCAACGAACTCTGGAGAAAATAGTGGGCTCTTTTACACGACAGTTTTTTATCCCAGGGAGAAGTGAGATATCTTCATCCCAAATTCGTCTCTTATTGTTTACACGATTTGTCACAGGTAGCATAAGTCTCAGTTTTTTGGATTTGTTGTTCTGAGTACCTCCATCCCGGGATAGGGGCACACAGCAGAACAGTATTTTGATTGGTCGGACCTTGGAGGGGACGGGCTTGCAAGGGAAGCCTGGCAATTCTGGATCTGCCATTTTTGGAATGGTCAGTCTCGGAGAACCACCCCCACCCCTGCCGGCCACAGCTACACTTGCCTCTAACGAGAACCCCCATCCCCTGTCCCCACTTCTTTTACTTCCAATGGAAAGCAATGCTTTAAGTTCTGTCTGTCCCCCCACATCTCCCCCCACTTCTTTTCCTTCCAATAGAAAGCAATGCTTTACGTTATGTCTGTTCCCCCACCCCTCCCCCCACTTCTTTTCCTTCCAATAGAAAGCAATGCTTTAAAATCTGTCTTTCCCCCCCACTCCTCCCCCCACTTCTTTTCCTTCCAATAGAAAGCAATGATTTAAGTTATGACTTCCTCCACTCCTCCCCCACTTCTTTTCATTCCAATAGAAAGCAATGCTTTAAATTCTGTCTTTCCCCCCACTCCTCCCCCCACTTCTTCTCCTTTCAATAGAAAGCAATGCTTTAAGTTCTGTCTTCCCCCACTCTTCCCCCACTTCTTCTCCTTCCAATAGAAAGCAATGCTTTAAATTCTGTCTTTCCCCCCACTCCTCCCCCCACTTCTTTTCCTTCCAATAGAAAGCAATGCTTTAAGTTCTGTCTTCCCCTACTCTTCCCCCACTTCTTTTCCTTCCAATAGAAAGCAATGCTTACATTCTGCCTGTCTCCCCACTCCTCCCCCCACTTCTTTTCCTTCCAATAGAAAGCAATGCTTTAAGCAAGGCTGAGCCACAGCCCGGAGGAGGAGGGAGGAAGGGGCTGGTGTCTCTCAGCTGGCTGCAGCTTCTGCCAGCCGGGCATCAAGAATTGCAAGCCCGCCCCATCCAAAGTCCAACCAATTAATATTCAGCCCATGTCCCGGGATGATTCCTGATTGTTCAGACAACCAATAGCATGGGTTGTCTCAGACTTTCCTAAAAAGGTCCTGAAAAACAGAGGGGTGGAAAGTCACAGGTTAACGGGGCTTTTTGCTACCCCCTCCTTCTGAATAGCCTGTGATGTGTGTGAACTACTAGGGATTTACACAAATTCTTTTTGGGCTTTTTTGTTGTGTAAACATTCCCTGTGAGTTCTAAAAATCCTGATTAAGGAGGTATTCCCTGAGTCTGGTGCAAATAGGGCTGTACATTGTGTGTCACTATTGCACCAGATTCACAGAAAAGACTGCATGTTGTGTGGCATTATTGGGCTAGATTCAGGGGAGGGGGGATTTGGGGTTTTTCACTAGTGTTGGCAAGACCCAGGTTTGTTTATTTAGCAACACACAATCCTAAATATACACTGGACTGACTATGTGACGAATGTTGCTGTCCTTGAGCAAGCAGGGATCACCAGCATTGAGGCCATGATATTGAGAACACAGCTGCGCTGGGCAGGGCATGTTTCTAGGATGGAGGACCATCGCCTCTCCAAAATAGTACTCTACGGTGAACTCGCCACGGGTCAGCGTTTAAGAGGGGCGCTCCAAAAAAAAAATACAAGGACTCCCTGAAACAACATCTCAGGCTCTGCCAAATTGATCACCAACAATGGTCCGCCCTGGCCTCACATCGGGAGGCATGGAGACGCACTATCCACAATGCTGCAGCCTTATTTGAGAACTCATGCCGAACAAGTCTTGAAGAGAAATGACAACGTAGAAAGAATCACAACCCGGAAACATCACCCAAGGAGACCTTCTGCTGTGCTTTCTGCAACCAGACTTGTCTATCTCAGTTTGGCCTTTTTAAGTCATCAGCACACTTGCAGAAAGCACGGGATGAGTCCTTCCTGAATCTTCGTTTGAGAAGAAAAGCCAGAGAGAGAGAACAGTTGATTTAAAGTTTTCTTTGTTGTTGGGATGTTGAACTGACTCAGTAGCACTGGGGTTTAATGAAACCTCTAATGTGAAAGAGGAAGAAATTAGAATGCTGAATACTGAAGAAATCTCTTTAAAAGTTAACGGCTTTGAAAGCCAGTTGTTTAATAAACAATACACATTTGATGAAAGTAATAGGCAGTTCCACAAGCCAATTTACTAAGCAATTGAAACCAACAGGGCATGTTTGAGGAGCTGAAGCAATAACATTTGCACATGGAATGAGCCATCAGTGTTTTGACAGAGAAAAAAGCACTAATGCATTATGAGCCTACATGATTATCATTAGACCACATCATCCAGGGCACTGATGATTTTGAAGTCTGTAGAAACAAAATAACATTTAAAAACATAGCTTCTTTCCTAACTCAGAACCACAATGCAAAAGAAATAATGTTAGAAGTAAAATATAATGCTGTCACAGTTTATGTACTAACAATTGAGATTATCAGATGTGGAGAAATGCCGCAATAAACCACGTCCCCAACAGAGTCAGAAGAATGCCACAGGAACAGAAAATGGCAACATTATCAGACACCCGTGTCCTCAGCCATTTCCGGGGTGTAAGGCTTCCCTTTTTCATTGACAGGGACAAACTGTCAATAAAAAGGGATGCCTTACTCACACCCACTGTATGCCCCCAGGAGGCTGAAGAACATCATCATCTCATAATATCCCCCGTTCCTGTTCTAGTCGTGATCTTCTGACACGGCTTTTGCCACATCGGATATTCTCCAATATCTACATGAAAACAGAAAAGTAATATTTTTTGTACCTGGAGAATGTGTCTGTATAGAAGAAATCAAGTAGACATAACTAATGGTAGTAAATACTTGTACAGATGAGTCTCTTGGAACAGCACACATGCACACTTCCTTTTGTTATCACACCTGAATTGTACAAGATGTTTGTCAGTTCAAAACTTCTCTATGTCTCCTAGAATCCTCCAAGACATTAATAAGAATATATATTTCCTATGATTAAACCATTTTATTCCCCAAACCAGATTTCGTTGGAGATACATGCCTCAGCAGCCAGGTTAGCAAATTAAAGCAAAGTGTGTTAAATGGAAGATCCAGAGGTCAGGAAAATCCCATATTATGACTAACAGACATCTTTTTCCTCTTGAGAAACCTGGAACATGTCAATTTAGTTATTGGATATTTTGGAATTTTAAGTATCATATGATTGCTGTTGGGTTTTGTTTTGTTTTTGCTTTTGAATGTGTATTATTTGGAATGGACCTTCTTTCATGATGGAATCTTCAGAACTGAATGCAGCACCATCCTCTTCACATGTAGTTCTATGCATTGTGTATCTTTTTGTGGTTTGTGACATTCAAGAACTAGTTGTTCTGAGATTACTTTCACTAAATTGTTTGTTTCTGGAGCAACCCTGTAATTTGGATTGTACAAGTATTTGGTACAGCACCACATGGTCCTTTGTGACAGAACTAGCTATGATGTATGGTTGCTTCCATCTTGTTCTATGAACTGTTGTTGTTTCAGATGAACTGGGCATTCTGGTTTTGGTATTTGTTGCTAAGAGCTTACTCCCAAACAGGTTGTTGTTAACTGCCCTCAAGTCAGCTTCGACTCATGCTGACTCCATGGGTGAGACATCTCCAAGATCCCCTGTCCTCAACCACCCTACTTCTGTCCTCCTACAAGTGCAGGCTTGTGTCTTCCTTGATCGAATCTATCCATCTAGAGTGTGGTCTTCCTCTTTCTTTTTCCCTCCACCTTTCCTAGCATTATTGACTTTTCTAGTGAGCCGTTCCTTCTCATGATGTGTCCAAAGCACAATAGCCTCAATTTGGTCATCTTGGTTTCTAATGAGAGTTTGATCTGTCTAAGGCCCATTTGTTTGTCTTTTTGGCCATCCACAGGATCCTCAGAGCTCTTCTCCAAAACTGCATCTCAAATGAGTTGATTTTCTTCCTACCAGCTTTCTTCACTGTCCAACTCTCACATCCGCACATGGTGATGGGAAATACCAAACAGGTACTTGAAAGTAATTTCCTCACTGTCTGATGCAATGCTGCCCTGTATCATTCTTATACAGAGTAGCAATTTGTCTTGAGAGTGAGTGGCATACTCTGTACCTAGGTTACCTGAGATGTATTTCTGTCTGCCTTCTTTTGTAAGACATCTTGGGCCCTTTGTGACAGGGTATAAATTGAACAAATAATAATGAATTATAAATAAAAAATTACTATGTCTTATTGTTTTACATACTGAAGCATTAAAAGTGGAAAGCAAGGTGAACAGTGTCTACTCCTCAACCCCTTTTTGAACCTCCTGATAGTCTCGGAGCCCTCAAAATGCCATTAAAAATGAGGAAGGTGTCAGTATGGCCACATATTGCAAATTGTCATTAATGGGATGGTGATTTTCCATTTATCCCCCTTCCCAACCCCCCTATCACTGTTGTCGTCGTCATCATCATCATCATCATCATTCCACCTTTATCCCAGGACTGAAGGCAGCTCACAAAAATCAACAGATGTGGGAGATTTTCAGACAACACTGTTATAGTGTTACTATTCCATCTTATTTGCTATGGCTGCCTCCTCTTGAATCCTGGGATTTGCAGTTTAGGGAGGGGCATTTACAACTCTCAGCCAGAGAGATCTTAGGCCTCACTAAACTACAAACCCCAGAATTCCACAGCAGGAAGCCAGAGCAGTTAAAGTGGAATAGTAACACTATAACAGTGTAGTGTGAAAATCTCCGTGGACAAAAAAGGTTCAATTTAAAAAGTTAAATATGTAATTAAACTATTAATAAATTTTAAAAGCAGTTAAAAGCATGGCTGTTAAAAAGAAAAACATCAAATATGATCAACATAGCACATTATGAAAGGCCATTTCCTTAGACTAATCAACCCATAAAGGCCTGTTGAAGCAAGGTTTTCACCTGCCTATGGAAGGATAGTACAGAGGGTGCAAGTTTAACCTGTCTAAGAAGGGAGTTCCAGAGCCTGGGAGCAGCCACTGAGAAGGCCATCTCCTGTGTTCTGGTGAAGAAGATGGAAGAGAGAGAAGGGCCTCCCCAGAAGATCTCAAAAGGCAGGCAGGCAGGCAGGCTCATATGGAAAAATGTGGTCCAACAGAAAACCGGGACCTGACCATGTAGGTGTTTATAGATCATAATCAGCACTTTGATTCTGCCTGGAAAAACATCAGCAGGCAGCAGAACTCTTGCAAACAGGAAGTTGTGTGTTCCCTGTGTCCTGTCCCAGTTAACAATCTGGCTGTAGCTTCTTACCAGTCCAAACTCCAGAAATGGGCCCCAGACCAACCCCAAATCCCAGAAGTATGTCAGACGCAGATTGTCTTTGCGGGGGGTGGGGGTGGGGAAATGTGCTGATGTAAGTGACAAAAAATGTGCTGATGTAAGTGCCATTGCAGTGACAAAAAAACGGTTCCTACTGCAGTTGCTCACCACAGTAAAGAACTGTCTCTTGTACTGTTACAACAATTAGATACCACTTTTAACTGCTGTGATGGCTGCATCCTGTGAAATCCTAGGACTTGTAGTTTGGTGATGCACTAAAGCAAGAGAATCTAAATACTTTGTACTACAACTACAACTCCCAAGAGTCTACAGGATAAAAGTCATGGATGTTAAAGTGGTATGAAAGTGCTGTAAATGTACAATGTGAAAGAGACCAAAAAAGCCTTTCTGGAAATTTTCTGTAGCCAAATGGAAGAAGTCAAGTTTGCCAGTGTCCTATTTAGTTGTTTCTCTCCTTTTGAGAGGAACTAAGATAAACACAGAATGTGTCAGACTGTTTTACTTGATTAATTGTGATGACAACAACAGTGCACATCACATCACTTATATTGTCAATTTACCCTAAGATGAGTAAATTTCCTGACAATTTCCAAAGGAACAGTAAGTGGTGACAGGGTAACAAACAAAACACAGAAATTCCACCCCTGGCATACTATCTCCCATGGTAATTCCTAACCATTTGCCTCTTGTTCAAGAAAATGAAAGAAAAAAATAGAGTATTAAGAACTTAACAAACAACATAGTTACAGAACAACAAATGCATAGAACTGTCTCATTTATTATGTGGTGTCCTGTTTTGTCCACTATTCAAAGTCACATTTTATTGTTGGCCAGAGTACAGTTCTTTCATAAGTGAGCAGAGAGAATTTGAGATTTGCTTCGCTTTCTGAAATGTGTTTGTATGACCGTGATAGGAACGTATGGGATAGTGCCTGTAATTGTTAAAAAAAATAATAATCGTGGACATATTTCTGTGATGATGAAACTTGGAAAGTATTTTTTTTTTCAAAGTTATATTTAAGAATGAAGGCTGGGCTTCTCAGAATTCTTCCAGGAGCCAGAGGGCTGTATGAAAGAACCGTGGAGGTATTGTGCGTTTTGTTAGACTCAGCTTTCCAGGGCTTACACCAGCTGCAATTGGGCATCACCCACTCTGTCATTGTCTGAAGTGTGGAATCGTATATGACATGGGACCGAGTAACCATCTAGGGAAAAACAACTCAGTGTTAACACATGATGAATGAGTCAGACTCAATTTATCTGATTGAACACAGCTTTCACATTTTGCTTCAGTTACATAGTTTAAAAAAAATGGAGCAGGGGAGAACGAACCACTAAGGTCTTATTTAACAGATTAGAAAAAGAAACAAACTCTACTGTGTAAATAATATATAATACAATGCTCTTCTTTTATTGTTAATTATTCATTCAATTCTTCTGAGCATTTGTGAACCCTGCCAGTCTTTTCTTGCTGAGCTAGGGAAGTGGCAGGGGTGGTGACAGAAGTGATGGGGAATACAGACACACACACACACACACAAACACACATAGTTTTAATATCAGGAGTGTCAGTCTTGCTTCATACTCTGCTGCTTTCAGACAGGCAAATCTGTTCTGTGACTGTAAGTGCCCTAGTAAAAAGAGACCCCTCTTGGGAAGACACAAATGTCACTGGAGATATTTTGAATGCATGAATTGCTAAAGATCACCACCTCACACTGCCCCAAGGCAACAGGAAGCAAGACGCTGAGAAAGGAGCCTGAGGTTTGGTTAAATGTGAAGACAGACATGAAGTTTTATCCAGAGCTTTTCACTATGCCCCCCCCTTTTTTTTGTCCTCAGCCAGATGTGCTCAAGCAAGAGCAATATACATTTCTTGTGAGGATTCTGAGGAAATATGTGAGGTCTGTAAATCCAGCCATTTTAGGACAAATGAGACTTTATAGGGCCAGCTTGGGCAGTGAATGATTAGAGTCATTTCAAAGGCCTTTTGGTAACATGACTCTGCTGTTTTCAGCAATCCTGTAAACGAAATACTTCCAATATGGTACAGCTTAATCTGTTATCTGTAGAACTGGTGAGATAAGACATGTCCTTCAACCAGGAAAAATTTAAGTGCAGCCCACCTCTGACCCAGCCATGGAGCTCAGTGGGTATCTTTAGACCAGGGATGGTCAACTGCAGACAGACTGCAGGCCACCCTCACCCTGGCAGTCAGCACTGGTGTATCCAAAGTTATCAGAAATGACATCATGTCACTTCTGGTTTCATTTTCTGCTGATTTTTGGCCCATGTTTTGCTCTTTTGGGGTATGTGGGGGACTTTGGAGGATGTGGGGACAAAACTGCTGTGTTTTGGGGCTTTGGGGCCACACTTTGGGTTTCAGAAGATAACAGGTAGCCCACAAGCTAACCTTTATCCATCTTCTGCTTTAAAACAGGGGAGCAACTGCAGCGGAGGGCTGGGGCATGTTGGACTGGTTGGGGGCCACGTTTTAAAAAAATTAGTTTAAAAATTATCTGACTATGATTTTTTCAGGAAGAAGAAGTGGGAGTGTTTGGAGGGATGGACAAGATTTCTGTTGAAGGGATTGAGCAAAGAGGATTTCAAGTGGAGCTCCGTTGAAGGGGGTTGAGCAAGGAGGATCTAAAGCAGGGCTTCAAGCCAGAGGGTGGAAGGATGGATGGGAATGTTTGGAGGGACCAACAACATTGCTGCTGGGGACTGAGGGAGATCTGGCAGGGAGGAAGCTAAGCAGGAACTCCAGAGAAATTGTGGAAGTTGGGGGTGGGAAGGGTGGGAGCCTGTTGGTTGCAGGGACAAGCAGAGGCTTGTTTACATCAAGGTGTGGCAAGTGAGACTGGCTGCTTCAAGTAGTGAGGGCATCTCTGCTTTTGCAGGGTAGGGGGCTCCAGGGAGGCCTGGGAGGCCACACTTTTGCATCTGGTGGGCTGCATGTAGACCACAGCTGGAAAGTTCCATTCAGAAGAATGTATGTAATGACATCCTATATTCAGCCATAAGTGATTAATGGTGGGTTGATCCTGTGGTTCCCAAAGCATCATTCTGCCACTGCTCAGTTATGGGTGACTTCTGTTTTTCTTATAAGGCTACTTATAGGCTATCCCTTGAAATTACAGACATTCCAAGCACACTGGTATCATATCTCTTCTGCCTTCTTCCTGGGTTTCCTTACCTTGAGCAAAAGGTTCTATGATTTGCAAAAATAATTCTTAATCCTTAAGACTATAATTCGTTTGAAAATAGGATGCCTGCACATTAACAAGGATCACTGTTGTTGTCATGTGCCGTCAAGACCCTAGGCCTGGATAGAAATCAACTTATCATTCTATTATTCAATTTAAGGTTATTTTTCCCATTCCAAATATCAAGAAATTTACAAATTTCAGCAAATTCCTATTTTTATAAGTGAACTAGAATGGAATTCTCATCCATCCCTTTACATAACACAATAGTCAATGCTTAGTCACTTATTCTACATATGTTAGCTATGCATTCGATGTGCACAGAGCAACTACCCCAGGATATCTTTCAAAGTGTAATCTGTCTTCCATCTTCATTGATGGAAACGCTGGGTTGAATCCAGCAAAAGCCTCCTATTTCCTTAGGAATGGAAAACAAATTAATTGGGGTTGGAGTTCCATGAGTTGGGGAAATTTCTATTGTGCATATCCTGAGACTGGCTATAGAAGAGAGAGCATCTTATCTTGGAAATGCTTGTGGTTCATTTCAAAGGGAAAGAGGAAGTGCATATGACTATGCGCTTGTCTACATGTGCAAAGCATCTCCCCCTGCCCCGTTCAGAGCCCTGCAGTCCATACAACACGAGGCATTTGCCCTGTTCTGCCCCCAGGCAGTCTTCACCACCCTGTGGCAGATATGGGATTGAGATGAGGGGAAGGTGGGATAGGGCCCAATACAACGTTTTTTAAAAATGCCCAGTTTACCCTGTTTCCACTGGCAAAAAACAGATCAGGCCTTGCATCTCTGCAGAAGCCCATCCCTGCAGGCCAGCACTTGCTGCTGCTATGGTCTCCCTGGCTTCCTTGGAAGGCAGGAAGGAGTCCTACAGCATGTGACCAAGGCTGGTCACCTGCAGGGGGCCTCAGTCACATGTTGTGGACCCTCTTCCTGCCTTCCAGGTCAGCAAGGAAAATGATGGTGGTGGCTGCAGTAAGAGGCCAGTGATCCTGTCTGGACTCCGGCCCATTTAGAGGGAGTAATGGGGAGATAACAAGCCAGATCCGCAGCTAGGCTATGCCAACAGAGACCTGGTGTATCCTGGCTTGTGTAGATGAGCCCTGTGTGTCCATTTCAGAATTGCTCACTGCTAGCAATGTGTACATTTTAAAAAGGCTCAGACTTCCTAATCAGTGGAAATATGTACATGAGAAAATTGTGCACAAAATGTATTTATTTTATCGAGTTTATTAATATATTCAGTTGTAAAAATGGACCATCTGGCATAAGAATTTCAAGAGTGGCACACAGTGGCTATGTTTTTGTAAGCATATGAGGAGAAGGGCTATTGCTCAATGGCAGAACATGTGCATTGCCTACAAAAGGAACCAGGTTCAACTCCTGATACCCAGAGAGAGAACTGAGAAAAACTCCGGTCCCTCAGTGTAAATGACAAGGCAAATGGATCAAGGTCTGCTTGCAAGTTCTCCTGGCACCCAAGATGGGAAGCAATTCAGTACCAACCCCTTTTGTGGCAAGCAGTAGACACACACACCCTCGCCATCAGCAGAACCACATATACCCATTGCCAGATGCTGAGCTGTTGCTGGTGCAAAGTGGTATAAAAAGCTGGAGGAAATTCTCTTCCCTGAACTAAGCCTTAGGTGAGGCCTTTCTTTAAGAATAAAGAGGAAGATGGGAAACTGTACAAATGCTAGGAAATCATCAAGCAGCGGTACTATGGGGAAGGGGGAACAGACATTAAAGGAAGGAAAGGGGGTTCAGTTTGGGACCCTAGAAGGGTCAAATCCAGCCTTAGGACTTGAGGTTCCCTATTCTTGCAATAAGCGATTTTGGAGAGGTGGAGATCATGCCGATGTGCAAGCTAAACAAATGTATGTGGACTCAAAGTAAGTTCCATTAAATTGCATTGGATATGCTGCTAGGTAAATGCACATAGAATTGTAGTCCTTGGTCCGACTATCTTGAATGACTAGGTCTACTCACATAGACATAGAAAATACTAAGCATGCTTTTTATTTCCCTCCACTGATTATAATTATGGAAATGTACCAGTAGTTATCCAGATCAGTGGTTCTTAACCCTTTCTTTACCAGGGACCCCCTTTAAATATCTTGTGTTGCTCCAAGACTTAACTCAAGATTTAAAACAAAAACAACAATGCCACCTGATAATGATAATAATACAATTATATAATCCGTTAAACTTTCTCTCAGAGGCACTGGAGGGGAAGGGAAGACTTTCTCCTGCTTCTTCCTGAAAGTTTATGACTGGAGTGGATTGGATGGCAATGCACAGGCCAAGCCAGCCAGCCAGCCTTTGCCTTGGCTCCTGTTACGTGGCCGCTCTACTGCAGGGAGGAAGTGGGCCAAGCAAATTTCAAGCCTTTGCGGACCCCCTGTGAGGACATTGTGGGCCCCAGGTTAAAAACCACTGATCCAGATGATTTAAAGGCCTTTTGTGTAGGCATGTGTGTGCACATGGATGGACAGTACGACTATTTTGGATACCTGATATGAAAATTCCTTCATTTATTTAAGACTTTGGAGTACCATTGTACGTTGGAATAAATACAGGACTAAATGGACTAATGCCTACATCAGTTCCTCTTATGCTGCAGATTGAGTTGTGTGTAGTTCTTTTAGTCATTTTGTCCAGCCAGTGAGCAAGAAATGTTGTAGAGAAGGCTATCCTTTTTATACTACCTGCTGTTGGTTTGAAAGCTTTCCAGAGAGAACTCTTCTAACATATCATTTGTGAAAGTAGCTGGGCTCTCAAAGTCTCTGGGCTCTGTTCCAGAAGACAATGATGTAATGATAACATAGATCACTTGCCAGCAGGCCATTTTTTAAAAAGTGTCTGTTAAATACCTCATTAAGAGAGGTTTGCTTCAGGTTGGCTGCTTTTTTCTCTTGATGGATCTACTGGCTGATACAAATACCAGGTGTTGTAGGCTATATTTCAGAGGAAGGAACTGGCAAAACCACCTCTAAGTATTCCTTGCCTAAGAAAACCCTATGAAATACATGGGGTTGCCATAAGTCGACAGACAGCTTGAAGGTGCATACACAAGTATCATTTTACAAGGTATTAAATAACAATGCTGTGTTTCTACCTTTCAGACAAATCAGGGAGAACTGATTGTGAATGCTTGACTGGTGACCTTGAACATGTCTGAACCTGCATAACAAACATTGTCAGTCATGGTTTAAAGCAGCTGTGTGGTCTGTCGTGTGCCAGAAAAATGCTACATTTAAAAGTCAAGCAACATGGCATTCTGCAGCAATTTGAGGTGGACCAAAACCTTTTTCAAAAAATCACTTGTGATGAAACCTGAATCTTCCAGTATGATCCTAAGACAAAATGACAGTCAATACACTGGAAAACACCATCATCACCAAGAATGAAAACAAGTCAAAGCAAGTCCATATCCAAAGCCATGTTCATTGTTGTTGTTTTATTGACACAAGGGCGTTATTTTGGCAGAATGGGTTCCAGAAGGCAGGACACTGAACCAGCATTATTACAAGGAAGTTTTGACAAACTTGAGAGAAAGAGTCAGAAAAAAAGGCCAGAACTGTGGAAAAATGATTTCGTTCTTCATCAAGGCAATACTCCTGCTCACACAGCACTTTCTGTGAAGAAGTTTTTGGCCGATAAACACATTATTACTACACTTGAACATCCTCCATATTTGCCAGATTTGGCAATATGCAACTTTTTCCTTTTCCCTAAAGTGAAATTGGTGCTTAAAAGAACACGTTTTGAGTCAATTGATGCAGTAAAGAAGAGAATGGCAGAAGTGTTGAAACAGCTGACAGAAACTGGTCTGCTCCTTGCCTTCGACCAGCGGAAAACAAGACTGCATTGCTGTCTGAGTGTGAACAGGGAGTATATTGAAGGGGACAAACATTAGAATTGTAACACATATAAATAAAAATGGGTTATTGTCTCAGCCTTGTTATTTAATAGACAGACCTCATACTTACTCATTGATTTTAAAATATCCTTTGAGAGGTTGTTAAGATCTGATTCCAACTACTTCATCTCAAGTAGGTAAGCAAAGTCTAACGTTTGTCTTCTTTCAGCTTTTCTTAAACAGTTTCCTTTCTCTCTAACCCACATTTGGAAAAAAAATACGATTTGAGCTTACATTCCAAGAGCTTGATTCCCCAGATCTCACTTTTATTCTTTCAGATTTTGTTTACATAAATGCAATCATGGCCATGGCTCAAAACATTTCACTTCCTGAGATGGAAAGGCAGTTGGTGTTCCCAGTTCACCCTCTACTCTCTGCTCATCCACCTCAAGGTTTATTGTATCTAAAGCCAGCCAAGGTGTTTTGGAATATCAGACAGGAATCCTACAGGCTACTCTCTCCTTTGGCAATAAAATAAGAAATTAAATCACTAACAATCTGTGGCCATTTCATGACATCTGCCTGAGGCAATTGCCTCACTCAGCTTAATGTTGGAACCAGTGCTGTTCCTGACTAATCCAGGTCATCCTGGAAATGGTGATGATTTAGGAAGCAATAATTCATGGACGGGGGGCAGCGGAATTGCATCTGGTGTGGTTCATACATACACGTGAGTACCTGAATGCTGAAATCTAGTAGATTTTAAAGTTTTAGAACATGCACTACAAAGTTACATGCAGAGACACAATAGAACAATTTTGTTTATTTTATCGTTTCCCCTCAAATTGCTTTAATATGTTGATACAGCTATCTCTTAGGGCTTGTCTACATGGAGGAAAAAAAAAACCCATACTTCTCCACAGTCATAGCAAGTCCCAGCAGCTGCAACCTGCCTTAATGGTTCTACAGCCCCCATAAATTTTGCATGCCTGTAGCTGAGACAACAGCCGCAAGAGAATTACTCACATGTTTAAATCTGCTGAACTTTTTTTTTTTAAAAAAAACTATTTCTATGGTGTGCACAAGCAATATTTCACTTTCTGAAAAAGAGAAAGTTAACACAAATCCCCCATTTTATTGCTTTAGTGATCACTCGCTAAGGCGAAAATCCAACATGGCTGCAGTGGGCTCTTGCCCTGTAACCCAGTCCCACCCCTTGTGCTCGTCCGGCCAATCAGGTTTGCATTTCCTCTTGTTGGGGCAAGTGAATCAGGTCGACTCACTTGTCCTAACAAACAGAAATATGCACCCTCTCGTTGTTTTTTTAAAAAAAGATGGGGAAAGCTGCAAAGGCTTTTCTGGTGAGGTTTTTGCTGGTCTTGGCTCCCCTCATTCACAATATAGTGAAATCAAGCGGGATGCCATTAAGACAGGTAGGATTCTTCTCACATTCTGTGAGGAGTTTTTCACCATTTGGCCAACCAATAGTTTACCAATAAATAAATAAAATTTTGGTATGTAAATGTATCCAATGGGTATAGTTCAACTAAAGGCCCTAAACAAATGTTACCATTCTGAAGAGGAATGGGTATGCCATGCCGTTGAAACAATTTCCCTCTTCTCACAGAGAGTGAAAGTCATAAAGGTGTACCTAGGGCAAGGGTATACAATTTTGGCAGATCTGGGGACCTTCTGCCTGTTGCCTAGGCTTCCCAAAATTCCAAAAGAGAGGGGCAACAAAACCAGAAGTGACTGCAAGCTCACTTCTGCATTTGAAAAATGGATATAAAATATTTTATTTTAAAGAGGTCACATGGCCCCGCGATTTATTTAAAAGGTGAGCCACCACTCCTGGAGTTTTACAGAAGAGGCAACCCACCCAATTTTGTCAATAAAAGGCCAATCTGACCATTAGGGATGAGGTCAGGGGCCACAAAACCAGCCTTAGATGCCATATGTACCACCAGGCTTGCACTTTGTCCATCCCTGATCTAAGATAACCTCTCTCAATTTCATCAAATGAGCCTTATGCAGGTCTGGTGGTAGGAATGTGATCAAACATATGACAAAACCTGCTAGGGGGAATTTTAGGGAGGAGTCAGAAGTTTGTGTGCAAATGTGTGTGGTCAGACTTTTTCAGGAAAAGAAGCACATGGCAGGGGTAGCTGACAAATCCAGCAAAGCCTTCTCACAGACACTGATCACATCACATGGGGCCAGTTTCTCTCCGTTGTGAGGTGTATATGAACACATGGTGAAGGCCCAGTTGGATGGGTATTTCCCACCTGATGGTCACTATTCCTCAAGGACCCACGTTCATCCCCACGAATGGTACCAGTTTTCACACGGAGGCTGCATATGTGTGTGGCAGAACAACAAGAAACTGAAATGATCTTGAATGAGAAGTCCTAAGGTAATGAGGTACTGAATGAATGATTGTATCTATGAATCAGCACCTAATAAGATATGTTAGTACATGTGAGGGCCAGAGCCTAGAATTATAATTTCTTAGATACCTATGTTTGTATTTTAAATTGTAATAATCTTGTGGAGTAATGTTGTTAGGCAAGCAGGGTCAGGCCTGGTTGGTACTTAGATGAGAGAATGCCATGAAATGCCAGGTACTGTAGGCTATATTTGAGACCAAAGCACTCTTGAGTATTCCTTTCCTATGAAGAGCTCATGAAATTCTTGTGGTTGTCATAAGTTGAGAGATGATTTAAAGAATCATATACACACAAATATTTAAACCCTTCTCCTCCTTTCATAAAAAAACCCCATAAGACACTTAGGCTCTGTTATAAAGACAATTTTAATTAATCGTATGACAAGATCCCAAATGAAACTTTTACAGAAGTCTTAGAAGTTTGTACAACCACATATTTGGTGAGATTGTCCTTTGGATAGATATTAATAGCTAGGTATCAAATTTCCAATCACAGCACTTACAAACGAGGAGCTAGTACACCAAGCATCATTAAAAAAAAAAAAGTTTATGAATGGGTTTGATCCAGGATCTGCTCTCTGCTAATGGACTGGTTCCACTGAAAGAAAGCACACACACACATTTTGGGGGAATCCACTCCTCCCTTCTGCACCACAACTCACCTTGTTCTGAAAGATCCCCCAACCCACTACGTACTATTTTCAGGGGGCTGAAGGGGATGCTTTGGAGAGGAGGTGGGAAAATGCCTTTCTTTTAGTGCACCTGTTATATTTATGGAAAATGAGTACTTATTATATTAAGTACAAGCTGTCACATATCAGTATAATATCTTACTCATGCTTAACATGTTGCTCTTCCTCCCCTGCCCTTCCTCCTCCTCCTCCTCTTCCTCCTCCTCCTTTTGGACTATAGGCATACCTCAGTTAACAAAACTTCTGACAAAGAAGCTCCTTTTCACAGTCTTTTTTTATACCCATTCAGCTGCAACCTCTTTTCCTTCTCATACTTTGACTAGCTGGCATTTTTAAAGCAGCATAGCATTGGGAAGATGCTGAAGAAGGCCTGGAGAAAAATAAACTTCTGGTGTTGGTTTGTAGCACTGTGTGTGCAGTAAACAATGCAATTAAATTTGAAGTGGGAGACAGTGGAATTCCACTATTCTACTGTGTACCTGCCCACAACAGGCAACGTAAAGAGCAGCTGCCTCAAGAATCCCATACTGAGCACACATGAAGAGCAAAAGAGAAAGAAAGGGGGAACGCAGATAAGCCTGCCTCATGAGCTACCCCTAGCATGTTAAAAAAGCATTAATCTATCAGTTTGGCCACCAAAATGAAAATCATAAGAAAGAAAATAAACTCTGGATGCATTTCAAGAAGGCACTTTCAAGCAGTAACCAGAAGGTTCACAATAGTTTAATTTAGTTATGCAAGGGTTACCAGACCTGGTTGTTTCCATTCATTCGTGTGTGTGTGTGTGTGTGTGTGTGTGTGTGTTGCTAGTTTGGGTTAAAAAAAATGCTAAAACATGCTGAACTGCTCTTCTTTTTTGTGGCATTGAAACCTATCCTTATTCTTTCCATGTTATTTCTTCCTCTGGTACCAGATTTTCTGTTCAGAAATTAATGCCCAGGAACATATTTACTTTGTTAACTGAGGTATACCTGTAATGATTTTGTACCATGATAACATGATAACGTGTAGCCAAACAGGTGTAGTGGTTTGAATATTGGACAATGACTCTGGAGAGCAGGGTTCGAATCCCTACTCAGCCATGAAAACCCACTGGGTGACCTTGGGCAAGTCACACTCTTTCAGCCTCAGAAAACCCTGTGATAGGTTCGCCTTGGGTTGCCATAAGTTGGAAACGACTTGAAGGCACACAACAACAACATAACAGTAACAAGAAGTAGGTGACTTTAAACAGTACCTTCACAATAAATACCTTTCCTAAAGTTCATGTCTTTCTCTTTGCAGAGCCAGGGAAGTTAAAATATGTAACATGATAAGCTTATGTAAAAAAATGATAATTCATTTTTGGGCAATAAAGTAAAGTATGTCAGATTGTAACTAGTGATCTCCAGTTTTGGAAAGGCTTTCATCAGTCCTGGGCCCCCTAGTCTGTTTTGGTGGGTTCAGAGACCTTGTGGATCAGATTTTATGAAGATAAAGTTCTGCTTGAGCAGAAATCTGCTTGTATGATACTGGACCTTGCCTGTTATATTTGGAATGTATAAGTTAGCAGGGTACAGAAAACTGCAATTGGACTATATCAAAATTGGAGCAGTAAATTGTGAGGACCTTGTATAATTCCAAACATGGCCTTTTTGAAATTATCTTCCTGTGACTGATTTTAATACTGTAACAGTGCAGTCCTGTGGATGTTGTTCTATTCAGAAGTAACTCCAATTGATAGCTGAGACGCTTCAGTGAAGTAGTATCTATAAGTCTGCCTCTGAATAATTGGGTACCAGACACAAACTACTGTACTTTCAATGCTGTAGCTCCCAGAGACAAATTAATGACTTCAGCTCTTGCATACCTGTCCTTTGGCCAGAGCTTGGAAAAGTTGCTTTATTAGACTACACGTCTCACTCTTTCTCAGCCTGCATGGCAGCTAGCTATGATGGCTGTGGTATTCCGGGAGCAGTAGTTTGAACAGTATAGTCTCTGAGCTTTGGCACTTACTTATAATTGTCTGGTTAAAAGGCAAAATCCTGGTTGGGGCCTTTAAAGTCCTAAAGGGTCTCACTTTTCAGGCTTAAATGGTCTTCCTAAGGTCAACATGCCTTAAAACTGCTTCTGTGCCCTGGCCAGAGTTAAAATGCATAAGTGCATCTTTTTGGGCTGTCTTGAATATTCTCTAGGTTTGTTTTTCCTAAGAGTCAAGCCATTTGCACAAATATTGGCTTAGTGTCTGTGTGAACACTAAACCATCCATCCTCCTACCTCCTGGCCCAGTCCTATTCAATGCCAACATACTGGGTGGTGGCGGCTGCTGTTGCTGCTCCTTCAGTGCCATTCTCCTCCCTTCTAGTTGGTTCTTCTTTCTCCTTTCTCGGTTACTGATTGAGGTGACTGGGCCAGTCAGAGATTACCATAAAATAAATTGTACCACATGCCAGTGCTATGTATCACCAGTCAGATTTGGTTGTTTGATGACATCACTGAAGGCATACGAAGTCAACTAAGAGTGGAAGCAAGAAAAGACAGTGTTATGTGAACAAATGAGCATTTCAGAAAGAGAGGCATGTTCTAATCCTGTCAAAGATATTTACCACCCACCCACCTTTCTCCAATTGTGGCTAGTTTTAAATAAGACCTGCTAACATCATCCATAGAAAATGCTCAAAAATCTGATCATCTTAAAAGTCATTCTCCATGGATACTCCCTAGAAGTGAGACTTTCTGGAAGTTTGCCAAAGCTAATGTAATCAGGACCAAATAATTGTCATTCACTGCATATTTTGAAATCTGACTTGTTTTTACAATTAGTTTTTTTTTTGGGTAATATTTAATATTCTTACCTGTCCTGAACACATGCTGACATGATGAGTTGGGTCCTGTTGGGTCATTATATTGGTGGAACTACTACCAATAGCAGAACTGGGATGGGACCACTCCCCCCACTCCCAAGCATCCTCAAAATCTGAGAAACTCTCACAAAATATTTTTGGTTGTACAGACTTACCAAACTTGCAGATGACACCAAATTAGGAGGAGTAGCTAATACCCTGGAGGACAGAATCAAAATTCAAAATGACCTGGGTAAACTGGAGAGCTGGACCAAAGCTAACAAAATGAAAATCACTACGGAGAAATGTAAGGTACTGCACTTAGGGCAAAAAAATGAAATGCATAGATATAGGATGGGGGAAACCTGGCTGAATGAGACTATGTGCAAAAGGGATCTAGGAGTCCTAGTAGACCACAAGTTGAACATGAGTCAACAGTGCGATGCGGCAGCTAAAAAGGCCAATGCAATTTTGGGCTGCATCAATAGAAGTATAGTGTCCAGATCAAGGGAATAGTGCTGCTCTATTCTGCCTTGGTCAGACCTCACCTAGAACACTGTGCCCAGTTCTGGGCACCACAATTCAAAAAGGATATTGACAAATTGGAGCGTGTCCAGAGGAGGGCGACTAAAATGGTGAAAGGTCTGGAAATGATGCCTTATGAGGAGAGACTTAGGGAGCTGGGTGTGTTTAGCCTGGAAAAAAGACGGTTAAGAGGCGATATGATAGCCCTGTTTAAGTATTTGAAGGGATGTCACCTTGAGGATGGAGCAAGCTTGTTTTCTGCTGCTCCAGAGATTGGAACACGGAACAATGGATGCAAGCTCCAGGAACAGAGATTCCACCTCAACAGTAGGAGGAACTTTTTGACAGTCAGAGCTGTTCGGCAGTGGAATGCACTCCCTCGGAGCGTGGTGGGGTCTCCTTCCTTGGAGGTCTTTAAATAGAGGCTGGATGGCCATCTGTCAGGGATGCTTTGATTATGATTTCCTGCATGGCAGGGGTTGGACTGGATGGCCCTCGCGGTCTCTTCCAACTCTGCAATTCTATGATTCTATGGGATGGGATGTGTGGGATGGAAGAAGGAGAGATGGAGAACAAATGTCCACTGTACTAAAGGACTTCTGCCTTGGATTCAACCCACTGTGTCATAAAACTATTGGATGTATGGACAGATGGATGGATGGAGTGTTAGAAGCACACTAATATACATGTTGTTGTTGCTGCTGTTGCTGTTGTGTGTCTTCAAGTTCATGCCAACCTATGATGACCTTCAAGACATCTGTCTACTTATGGAGACCCCATGAATTTCATAGGGTTTTCTTAGGCAAGGAATATGCAGCAGTGGTTTGCCAATGTCTTACTCTGAAATACAGATTAGAGCACCTGGTGTTCCCTGGTGGTCTCCCATCCAAGTGCTAACCAACACTGACCCTGCTTAGCTTCGGAGGTCAGATGGGATTTGTGCCTTCAGAGTATGGGTTTTTGTTGTTCTTACGTGCCTTCACGTCAACTCAGACTTATGGCAACCCTATCATAGGGTTTTCTTGGCAAGATTTATTCAGAGTGGGTTTGCCATTGCCTTCATCTACAGCTGGGAGAATGTGACTTGTCCAAGGTTTGCACTCAGGTTTCCATGGCTGAGTGAGGATTCAAAATCTGGTCTCCCAGAGTCCTAGCCAAGCACTCAAACCATTACACCATGTTGACTCCCAATCATAGATTAGCACATTCTGTGCGATGAGTTGTATCTAAAGATGTTCATGTTTAAGGATGCCTCTTCATGTGGTCTTTCCCTTTCCGTCTCCTCACTGAAGCCTCATTCATCTCTGAGAAGCTGCTCCTGATGGTTGGGAGTTTCCTTAATGGTATGGAATGAGATGCAGAGGTTGTAATGGGAGGGTGAGTTGGCACAAGGTATCTTGGACTGGTTTCAGGTTGATTTCTTCCTCCCACAACAGCCCTACATCCCACACTGTTCTGGAGAGCTCTTGAACATTGGCACAATGCTGTGATAAAGGAAAAGCATGCAGCATGTTAATATACACATGCATGAACAATTCTGGGAGTTTTTGTTTTCAAGAGAAGGACCAGTGACCCCATCTAATGGAACAACAGAATAATAGACTGTTCTCCTTGTTCTAGCAAGTAAATGATGAGATAATGGGCCTTTTAAATGTTAATATTGCTTGTTCCATGCTGGCATGGAGGAATGCAGGGAATGAGGAAAATGGCTGAGTATGTAATAGATTTTTTTTTCTTTGATGGAGTTCCTATGTCATGCCTGCAGCTGCACATGTCTGCAAGATTGTTTTCATTCCTTTCTAACAAAAAGCTAAAGGTTACATTTCACCTGTCTGGACACAATTTTGTTAAAGTTTAATCTGTTTTACCAGCTGAATTTATCAAGTTACAAGTAAAGATTACTGTAGGTTTTCTATGGGTTTTTTTCTGGGCTGTGAGGCCATGTTCTGGAAGAGTTTATTCTTGATGTTTCACCTGCATCTGTGGCTGGCATCTTCAGAGAATGGTTGGGTAGGAGTATGTGGGTGGGGGGGTTATATACTGTGACCCCATGTTGGAGAGGATATATAAATTTTGTATATTTGAATGGCTAGTTCCTGGGGGGAGATATGAAAGGAGGATTAATATCTGTTTGGCTAATGGCCCATTATCTGCTGGAAATCCCCTTGTCCCTGGGTGAAGATCATTTGCATGTTCTGAGTTTTGATTTTGGTGTTTTTCAAGACTGTAGCCAAACTTCATTTACTTTAAGGGTTTGTTCTTTCCTGTTGAAGTTGTCCAGGTGTTTGTGGATTTCAATAGCTTCTCTGTGCATTCTGACATGATAGTTATTGGCCTGGTCCAGAATTTTGGTGTTTTTAAATAACATTTTGTGTCCAGGTTGGTTTATAACATGTTCTGCTACTGCTGATTTTTCTGGCTGGCCCAGTCTGCAGTCTCTCTCATGTTCCTTGATTTGTGTTTGCACACTGCATTTAGTGTTCCCTATGTAAACTTGTCCACAGCTGCAAGCCAAGATCTCTTTTTTTGATAAAATGACCAGCTTTTTAGATGAAGGGAACGGTGTGGATATCGTATACCTTGATTTCAGTAAGGCCTTTGACAAGGTTCCCCATGAGATTCTTGTAAACAAGCTTGTAAAATATGGGCTAGACAAGTTAACTGTTCAATGGATTTGTAATTGGTTGATTGGCTGAACCCAAAGGGTGCTCAGCAGTGGCTGCTTTTCGTCTTGGAAAGATGTGACCAGTGGGGTGCCACAAGGTTCGGTCCTGGGCCCAGTGCTATTCAACATCTTTATCAATGACTTGGATGAGGGAATTAGGGGCATACTTATCAAATCTGCAGATGACACCAAGTTGGGAGGAGTAGCCAATACCCTAGAGGACAGGATCAAAATTCAAAACCACCTGGATAGACTGGAGAGCTGGGCCAAAGCTAACAAAATGAAATTCAATACGGAGAAGTGTAAGGTAGTGCACTTAGGGCGAAAAAATGAAATGCATCGATATAGGATGGGGGAGACCTGGCTGAACGAGACTACATGCAAAAGGGATCTAGGAGTCCTAGTAGACCACAAGTTGAACATGAGTCAACAGTGTGATGCGGCAGCTAAAAAGGCCAATGCAATTTTGGGCTGCATCAATAGAAGTATTGTGTCTATGTCAAAGGAAGTAATAGTGCCGCTCTATTCTGCCTTGGTCAGACCTCACCTAGAATACTGTGTCCAGTTTTGGGCACCACAATTCAAAAAGGATATTGACAAATTGGAGTGTGTGCAAAGAAGGGCAACTAAAATGGTGAAAGGTCTGGAAATGATGCCTTATGAGGAGAGACTTAGGGAGCTGGGTATGTTTAGCCTGGAAAAAAGACGGTTAAGAGGCGATATGATAGTCTTGTTTAAGTATTTGAAGGGGTGTCACATTGAGGATGGAGCAGGCTTGTTTTCTGCTGCTCCAGAGACTGGAACACGGAACAATGGATACAAGCTCCAGGAACAGAGATTCCACCTCAACATTAGGAGGAATTTTTTGACAGTCAGAGCTGTTCGGCAGTGGAACACACTCCCTCAGAGCGTGGTGGTAGGGTCTCCTTCCTTGGAGGTCTTTAAACAGAGGCTGGATGGCCATCTGTCAGGGATGCTTTGATTGTGATTTCCTGCGTGGCAGGGGTTGGACTGGATGGCCCTCATGGTCTCTTCCAACTCTGCAATTCTATGATTCTATGATTCTATAAACTCCTGCAGCTGTGAGAGGGTCTTTTTTGTCATTCACTGAGCATAGCATTTCTTGGATTTTCTTGGTTGGTTTGTAGATCGTTTGGAGGTTGTGTTTCTTCATCAGGTCCCCTATTCTGTCTGTGACTCTTTTGATGCATGGTAAGAATACCTTCCCTTTGGGTGGCTGTTTTAATTCATTCCTGTGGGTTTTTTTGGGTCTGGTTGCTCTTGTGATATCTGATCTGGAGTAACCATTAGCTTGTAGAGCCCAGTTTAGGCGTTTCAGCTCATCCCCCAGATAGTGGGGTTCGTAGATCTATTTTACACGGTCTACCAATGTTTTTATTTTGCTTCTTTTTTCTCCTGGGTGATGACTGGCATTCTTCTGTAGGTATCTGTCTCTTTGTGTGGGTTTTCTGTATACCTTGTGGCCTAACCGTTGGTTTGCTTTGTGGATGACTAGGAAAGCCAAGAATGGCAATGTTTCTTCCTTTTCTTTTTCCATCATGAATTGGATATTTGGGTGGATGCTGTTCAGGTGGTTCAGAAAAGTGACCAAATCTTCTTCTTCGCATCTCCAAATGGTGAAAGTGTCGTCCACAAATTGGAACCATGTTGTGGGCTTTTTTGAAATATTGAAATCCACAAATACCTGGACAACTTCAACAGGAAAGAAGAAACCCTTACAGTAAACAAGGTTTGGCTACCTGTTTTGAAAAACACCAAAATCAGAACTCAACACATGCAAAAGAACTCCACCCAGGGACAGGGGGATTTCCAGCAGATAATGGGCCATTAGCCAAACAGACACTAATCCTCCTTGCATATCTCTCCCCAGGAACTAGCCATTCAAATACACAAAATTTACATATCCTCTCCAATAGGAGCTCACAGTATATAAACCCCACATACACTCCTACCCAACCATTCTCTGAAGATGCCAGCCACAGATGCAGGCGAAACGTCAGGAATAAACTCTTCCAGAACACGGCCTCACAGCCTGGAAAAAAACCACAGAAAACCTATGGATGCTGGCTGTGAAAGCCTTCGACTTCACAAAGATTACTGTTTTCAAAACAAATCTTGCGAAATGTACTTTTTGGGATGTCAGTTGCCAGAGGCAGCATGTCCACTGCTTTGTAATTGCCAAAAAGAGCTTTTCCAAGCTCTGGCTCAATGATGCTTACTCTCAGGTAGCTACACAGAGGAAGGAGAGCAATCGTGCTCATCCTAATGGGATGTTTTCCTATGTGCTGCTGCTGTGGTTTGGTGTGTTGCTGCATGCGCACATATGCATACACATTATGATGAGTTCTTGCTCTTCAGAATTTGCCTCTATGCCACTGTCTTCAGGTTTGGTGGTAGGGAGGAGGGCAGGGAGGATGACGAAGGAACAAGGGCATTTTGATACATGTTTACACATGCTTTTGTCTTTCTCATGTCTATGACCTAAATCCAGCATCACATTATGAGCTGATCCCCAGGACAACATGACTTTCTTTCTCTTCTCTGCCTTCTGTCTGACAACCTGGATTATGTCCCTTCCAGCCCTCTGGAGCAAATTTAAAGGATGCGTTCAGGACTTCAGGGAGACAGAATCCCCCAATCTTCAATTCCACTGACACAAGCAGTTCCATCAACAGAACAACCAATTAGATATTGACTTCTCTTTAGATTTCATTTTCCCTTGAGCTTCCTCTTCTTTATATAACAAAAGTGAGATAACAGAAAAGAAATGTACAGTAATGGACAAAGGGCTATCCACAGCATGATAACAACTGAAATTATTTCCATTATTCAAAATATGGAGGAAGGATAAAGGACTAAAATTACAGAACACAGGAATCATGAGAAAAAGCATGGCAGTGGTGGACAGTCAGGTGCAAAGCCTGTGTGTAAAACACTGAAGACAGTTCTTTCGTATGGGGAAATCATCTTTAAGTTATCTAAAGCCACTAGGAATGGTCTAGATAATGTTTTCCAAACTCACCTTTATATTTTTAATACTGGCATGTGGAGGATTTCTAAAAGAGACACATCCTTTATTAACCACATTTGTTAAAATACATGAAATAACAAATTATTGGAGCACTGGTTATTCTCAACAACATAATTCCATGTGGCAAGTATATCAGCAAAATCAAGCACCCTATTATAAGGGAAGTCTTAGCTTTTTAAAAATATTTCAGCACACATACAAACCTCCAAAGATCTATAGTATATGTTTAAACGATGCAATATAAAACATGGTTGAAACATAAAAATATCAATAATATACTTGTAGGACAATTATCCAGTGGCAGTTATTAGATGTTACACATCACATGTTCTATACAGTTACACACACACACACATACACACACAAAGACACAAACATACACGCACTCTCTTGTCTCTACCATGAATCTAACGAGCCACGATTAAGAATTGCTTTTTGCTTTAAAGTAGTAGTAATTGTTGCTCAAAATATATAATTATTTTATATGTACTTGTTTCCATAGTAACACAAACAAACAATGTAACCACATGGCAGATGCATCAGATTATGAAAGTTGAGTTGGTATATATTCTTTTGCTACAGGGAATGTTGTCTTAACAGTATGGTCACCTGGCTTGCAGTCTTCTACAAAGGGCACATCTAATAATATTCACTTCTACAGGGATTTTTGTCATGGTTCATATCAGGAGACTTTTTGTGTCTTTGTTGTGTTTACTGTGGCCCTTTAGAAAATGATCATGGTGGGGATCTAAATTGGATGTTCTAAAGATTCCTTATAAATGATATACTTGCATGCTATTTTTGCTTTTCCAGCATAAACTTCAGAGGAGAACTTCTTGTTCCTACCTAAGAAAGCATAACAAAAGATAAACCTAGGTATACAGAGCACCCTTCCTCCTTCCTTCATTCCAATACAGTTGTTGCTGCATTAGAGTCTGCTGCACTCAGTGGTGATGCAGAGCCATGAGATGTGCTAATGCCTTATCTGTGGTTGTGTTACAGTCATATTCAAGTGTTTCCAAGAGAGTGTGTGACAGAGTGTGTGAACATTGTGTACTTATTTATCATTTTTTTAAAAAATCATTTTGCTATAGAACTTGTATATGGGGGTTTGTGCTTTGTTAAGATTCCTATAGTCTTCTCAGAATACAATACTCTGAATACAATACAATACTTTCCTTTAAAAAAACACAACCCACAACAGATAAAGAACTGGAGCCCTCTAAAATGGATTTAGTGCAGAATACACGTTTGCCCCATCATATACACAATACCACATTTGTTCTCCTTCTCTTGCATGGCTTGTACTGGTTCTCCCCATCAAATTAAACCTGACAGAAGAGACATGGTCCGCTTACTTTCATCAAACAACAGCCTCTGTTCTACAGGGTGGATGAGCTTTGCTTATAATCCCTCAGGACAACAGAGGCATAGATTGCATTGGGAGGTGTGCAAAGCACAGATTCTGATACAGGGGAGCTGGGCACAGAACTGCCTGAAGCCACTGAATCTCGAAAAGGAGATGGAGGTGTCAGTGCTGGTGAGTCTTCGAGAGTCAGTTTGCTAGTTGCCCTCTCCTCTTCCTCTTCTTCCTCCTCCTCCTCTAAGTTCCCTGGCCTCTCATACACATACTCATGGATGAGCTTAAAGTTTTCATTTACTTCTTCCTCCTCCTCTTCCTCCTCCCCCCCCTCCTCCTGTTTGGCAGCCGGGGGAGAAACTGGCTCTTTACTGAATATGCCCATCTGGATCGGCAACACCTGCTGCTGCTGCATCAGTGGAGGATGATGGATAGGCTTCACTCCATTTCCTGTGCTAGGTACAGGGATCACAGAGTTGAAGTCGGGAATGCCGGTGGCAAATTTGTTGACCACACCTTGCAGCTGCTCCATAATAGATCTTGGTGGCTGTGGTAGAGCTTTGGGACTCTGTTCAGACAAGAACAGGTGGGTTTCCTCAGCTGTTGCATGCAGCGGCTCCGTCACCATCATTCGCCTGTGCATAACCGTAGAAGGACTGTTCAGTTGGCTGAAGCCTACTGGCTCTCTCTCTTGTTCCTCCACCACATTATAAAGAGTCTTGCTGCTGATGTCTGAAAAAGTCAGGCCCTTGCTTTGGCCTGGATAGCTTTTAGTTAGGGGCTTGATCACGGCAGTCTGGTTGCATCCTGGTTCCTTGTTCTTCACATGCACTGAGAGTCTGTGCCACATATGTTGTCCCTTGGAAGCTTGCCTTCCTCCTGGTTCAGACCATGACACAGACTTGCCATTAGAACTATGAATAAAATAAAGATGGGTTTATTTGCATTAGGCACAAAATGTCAGCTGTAACACACACACACACACACACACACACACACAAAACCTTCTGCTAGATAATTCCTTATATGTTATCTGTAGTATTAGCTCCCTCAGTAATAAGTACAATGAGGAGCATCAGACACTCGTAAATCTAATTCTGTTGTTCGTAAGTGAAGCCAAATGTTTTCCCTGTTAGCTTTGATGGCTGTTGGTGGAGCATTTTCAGAAAAAATGTAGCTGCTCCCAAAGCCAAAAACCTGACAATTCTTTCTGTCCTTGAACGGTAGCAAGGCAAAGCACATGATGTGATGCCATATGTTCCAGTTTCTCACCCCCAATCTACTTTATCCAGTAAAGCAGAGTAAGGGCAGAGAAACTTGGAGGGCCACTACAACCACATGATCTCTTTACTACGCATTGCAAGTGGTGAAAGCTGTAAGAGATGTGATTGCTTTAGTAGTTTGCCCTAATATGTAACTACACCTATAGCTAAAGAAAACTATTTGATCATATAAGTGGAACTGGAAATGTTAGCAAATGTTAGCATGTTTGTGATTGGTTTCAAAGAGTTTTCATGGCACCAGACAATCTCTCACAATACCTAGGACTTTATCAGACAAGCCTCTAAAAACATTCTGTTGCCACCATATCTTACACCACTTTTCTGCTAGCAAAAGAATCCTTTATATCAAACATTGCCATGCTAGTGTAAAAAAGCAGCCTCATACTTCTGTGTTCGCTGCCAAGTGTGATCTCAGCGGTTCTTGCGAGAGGACGCAAGTGTGCTTAAAAGTCTAAAAACAGCTACATTCAAAAACAAAATGTATACAGAAGCACTGAAACACACTTAAAAACTTGCCTGCAACACAGGGAGGTTCATAAAAAGAGCATCCCATAGCTAGTTTTTGTGTTCCCACCCAGAAGTGTTCTGGCAGGGGCCACCCATTGACACTGGAATCGCACCAACAGAACGGGGCACGGTTACAGATGCTTGCAATCATGACAAAAAACAAAAGAAAAGAAAACAGCACAGCCAATCTATTGACAGCTTGGCCCATCAACAAAAAAGAATGCCTTGTTTTCAACACGTAATTGCAAAAGCATGACATCGTCTGGCATTGGCACCCTTTCACGTTCATTAGGCATCGTTATGATGCCATATTTGCCACATCTGATAAAGTCTCTAGGGTGAAGGTTTTGTCCAGAGCAATTAAAAACCATTAAACCTCTGATCTTACAATATAAATAAAAGTTACTCTAATTGATTACTGTAGTCTTCATTAAAATATTTAAGTACATATTTCCACATGACATCTTTACAATTCCAACAGTGTTCAATACATTATTAAGCTTTCTGTCTCTCACACTTCAGGCAATTTTATGATCTGGAACGGCAACTTGTTTAATCCTCCTTATTTATGTTTTATTTTTAAAATTAAACTATAAAAAGGGGAGGATGATTTGATTCACTCATATGCATAATACCCCAAATCTCTAGATCTAAAGCATTCCCATTTGATATACTGGGATATTTTTTTTAAAAAAATTCATATGGTAAGAAATTTCAGAATTTCTGCAAACAACCTATTCCATAGGTTGGGATACATTTCTAATATTCAAAATATATGTGTTTTACTTCAACCTGAAATCATCACATCAAGTGTATTTCTGTTTCCTTTATGGAAAACTTAGACTGTTTGGAAATCTGCTATCATGTTCCATTATACTACCTCATCTCTCCACCTCAGACTATCTTTATTGTGCCGTTATGGCATCAGAATTATGCCTATATGGCATCAAAATAAAAATTATATCTTTAGGAGAGTCCTAATTATTATTATTTTAAATGGCAGAATAATAGCTGTAAATGAAAAGTGAATCACCTTGCAGCAATAGATTAGGAAACTTTCTTCAGATTCTCCCTAACTGCTCTAACTCTCCTCACATGTGCACTTGCACTTAAGTCCCATAGACTTGAATGAAACTTACTTCCAGAAGTCTTAGGCTTGAATTTTATTGATAGTCTCAACTACAATAGACTCATGGAATAAATGGTGAGTCCCATTGATCCCACTGATTCAATGGGATTCAATGGGGGTACTAAACTTGGAGCTCAGATGTGCATTCAGGTTTTAGAGTCAATTAAGATAAACTCTTGATCACACAGAAATGTTCTTTCTGTATTGCTCCTTTTACCTTCTGAAAAAGCTGAGAACAAAGATGAGATGGATACTTTAAATGACTAGACCATTATATGACAACACCAATATGACATAAAAAGTGTAGCCACGAAAATACAGCTTTGGGGCAACCAGTGCAAGTCTGGAATCTGTCATGTACATTTGACCTGCATCTTTATATCTTCTGCAGGGAAAAGATATAAGAAATTGTTTTCCTGGTCCAAACTTTATGTGGAGTAGAATTCTATCAACCAGACATGCTCTTACCCATCTATGCCACCCTCCCACTGGAAACATGAAAGCTGCAGTAGTATGCTCTCCCTCTAATGAAAAGTGCGATTGCGTTGCAGAGGGGCGGGATATAAATAAAATTTTATTATTTTATTATTATTATTGTATTAAAATACAAACAGAGATATAATTGATACAGCAATGTTCATATGACTTTAACCAGGACTCTTACTGAAGCGATTTGATAATACTCAGAAGTAAAGAGAGTTTTCCTACTCCCACTGAGTGGCAGGTTGGGTGGTCACTGCATGCTACCAGTGTGGCTTCCTCCTCTTCCTCTTCTTCTTCCTTCTCCACCTCCTCCAAACTATTTTTTTTACATCTCTCAGTAGTGTGAGGTGTGTGTGTATGCCTTCAGGCTGCTTGTTGACTTATGGTGACCCCATGATTTTCATAGGGTTTTTTAAGGCAAGGAATGCTCAGATTTGCTATTGCCTTATAGAATCATAGAATCATAGAATTGTAGAGTTGGAAGAGACCACGAGGGCCATCCAGTCCAACCCCCTGCCATGCAGGAAATCATGATCAAAGCATCCCTGACAGATGGCCATCCAGCCTCTATTTAAAGACCTCCAAGGAAGGAGACCCCACCACGCTCCCAGGGAGTAATATAGGCTATAGAACCTATATTCCTTTGTAATATAGCCTATAGAACCTGGCATTCCTTGGTAGTCCCCTATCCCAAGTACTAACCAGTTGTGACCCTGCTTAGCTTCCAAGATAACGCAGGATCCAATGCATTCAGGTTATTTACACCTCCTAGTGTGGTGTAGCCCTGTAAAACTATTGGCACTGAGGAGTTTGATGGCTTAAGTCAGGGATAGGAGTCACCTCAATGGGGTTGAATTGCAACTCCCAACAGCCCCAGCCAGTATACCCAGTGACAAAGAATGCTGGGAGCTGTAGTCCAGCAGCATCTGGAATGCCACACAATTCCCATTCAGTCAATGTAAGATCATGTGTCTTACATTAGTATGCAGATAAGGCAGGGAATTGCTCTTTCTAACTGGGTTTGAAGCATGTGCTCATCATGGTAGAAGCCTAAGAAGGGGTGGATTCAGAGCTTAGAAGTAAAATGCATTCCTTCTAGGTAGAAGGTTCCTCGTTTAGTTTTATGTACCCTAGTTAAAAGAATATCAGATTGCAGGACTAGAAATATTTCTTTCTGAGACAATATACTAAGAAGATACCATAGTCTTATTCAGTAGAAAGCAGCTTCATGGGAGGGTGGTATTCAATTAATCCTCTTCTTCTAAAGGGACAACTTCCATTAGTGGAATGAGGAGGAAGTGATTCCCTTTCCTCCCTACAGCTTTATGAATTACTGTGGGAATGGGTCACAGAAGCATCTGGCTACATCCTCATAGCCAGATGTGAAATTATTACTGCAGCACTGACAGTTGTCAACAACTGCTAAGATGTCAATGGATACTATCTGAGACAGAGCCTTGGAAACCTTTTTGTCAACTAGTCTTGGGTCGCTTTGATATTGTATCCATCCATCCAGATGGGCTGACAATGCACAGGCAGAATTATGGTCCCAAACAGGCCATGGAGGATTGGTCTGCTTTCTTATCTTTCCATCTCCCACCCCCTTGCAGTGCTCTTTGGTTGTATCTCATTTATGACCTCTTATCCTTCTCTTTGGGAAAAGACAAAGGCATAACAAGAGAACAACCAGGTGAAGGAAAGTGCTGATGTTCAATATGAATATTCTGGGTGTCTACAGTGGACACAGTCAAAGACCACTGGCACCAAGGTGACTATTGATATTAAGTACAGTTGGCCCTCCATACCCACAGATTCAACCATCCATGGCTTGAAAATATTCCCCTCCCCACAAATTCTTTTCCAAAAAGCAAAGCTTGATTTTGCCATTTTATATATAGGACACCATTTTACTACACCATTGTATATAATGGGACTTGAGCATCCACAGATTTTGGTATCCACAGTGGGTCCTGGAACCAAACCCCAGGGGATACCAAGGGCCCACTGAGGTTTGATATGGGAGGCTTGGCAATAGAAGTTGCCTGGGCCAACAACTTGGACCCATGTTCCAATTCTTTTGATAAAAATGGGCTTTTATATATAGAAATGTGTAAAGAAGCTGATTCTTCACTATGGCTTTAGCAATCCAGAGAATGTTTCCAGAATGTGATTGCAAAGATCCAGACTCACAAAATCCTTACAAATAGCAGAGGAGTAGTCTGTAGCTGGCATCCTGTTAGTGAGTTAGGTGTGGGTAAGTCCTTTTTTGGACAGAGTACAGCGGGCTGTTCTCTTGCCCTTGTGCTCCATCTAAAACCCTTCCATGCTCACCAACTGTCCAGCCCTGGGATGGGCTGCTGCTGTTGCTGCTCCTTCTAACCAAAGGGAAGGGGAGGGAAAGGGGAAGACAATGTGGACCATGAAGATCTGGCTGCTCTGAGCTCCAGCTGGAAGGACTAGGTGGGTGCATTCCATTTGAGAGTGCAACTTCACCCCCCCCCCAAAAAAACCCCAGCTGCTTCTTTATGGCCTAAATTGCCTCGCTTGCCTGCCTCTTCTACTGGTAAGCAACAGCATTAGGGGTTCCTCTTGGGAATTGACAGCTGTCAAATGGCAAGAGGATGCAGAACTATGCATTCAGAACTATGAGCACATGTAGGATCTTGGTCATTATGTTCCTCCTCTCCAAGGCATAACTTTTAAGATACATCTCTTAGGGGGAAAAGAGGCAGGAGAAATGTTCCTGTTCATTGATCTATCTGTGGACTTTTTTCAAACAACTAGATGATGTTTTCCTTTTAATGGAACATTCACAGAAATTACCAGCACAAACAGAACTACAGTCAGACCCCTGTATCCACAGAAATGCATGGTTTCAGTTATCCACAGGACACAAAATAGGGATACATCTCATATAGTCACACTGGAAAATGCCTAGAGAGGCATCCTCTTGGTCTTCCAACAAAACTCTATGGTATGCTTTTACCAGAAGTCCTTCATTTTAATAGGGTTCACAATGTTATCCATTGTTTCCAGTATCCATGGTAAGTCGGGGGACCAAACCCCCATGGATATGGGCCCCCGGCTATATTGGATTTCTACCCAAAGGCTGGGTTCTTTTTCAGTTCAGGATAGAATGCAGCAAAAAGCTCTCTCTCTCTTTGCTAGCTTTAGTGAAAGGCATTTTCTTTTTCTACTCTGGATGGGACAGGTAGCATGAGGCATTTATGCTACAACTATAAGGTTTTTGTACTTTTAAAAAAGAAGGCGTGCTCATCCAGGTCTCCAGAGCCTGTGGCGTTACTAAGGCTGGTGTCACCCCCCCCCCCTCTGATGGTGTCACCTGGTGTGGTTTGGCCACTCTGCCCCCCCCCCTTTAGTACTGCCACTGTCCAGAGCCAATAGTGATCAGACGCAGAAGGCATATCTCATTGGCCAATTGTCTATAGTACTATTATAACTGAATGTTTACTGGTCAGATTGCCTATACCCAGCTTCCTTAATCCTCCCTGCCACCTACAGAGGGCCATGTAGATTAGAAATGCTCTTCCAGGAGGCCCCAAGGGGTGAGAAATGAGCCTTTTGTAGTGAGTTCTCATGGTTTTTAAAAGTAGTTTGGATAGGCCCTTAAAGGGAACCTTGGAGTTTATTCCCAAATGAAGATGATGAAAGCAAAGGATAACAAATCAAAGATGATAGCCAAAATGAGAAAGCACAAAAGGGCAATTAAAGAATTAGGAATTTAAGAAACAAAACTCAGCAGGCCATTTAGCAATGCCTCTTAATGAGATTCTACTTGAAACACTGCTCCTAGTGCTGTCGATGAAGAGGAACCGAAGAAGGGTAACTTCAGTGTATCTGAGCATCTCCTATGAGAGGAGTGGGATGAGGTTCCTTTGAAAAAATGACTCAGGTCTAGAATATGCTGAGTGAGGTTTTGTGCAGGCACATGACCCACAGATGTGAGTCACAGAGACCACAGAGACCGTCTACTACAATTATATTTTTTCATTTTCTAACACACTTCTACTTGCAAAATAGATTTTATCATTCCCATATCTGTGACCTTTAGCCTTGACTAATCTATAAACCTATTTTAACTTGCTGCAACAGAGTCAAAACAAAGTTTAACGGGTTTTATGACTACTTCCTATCTCCCATTTCATTACTTCAGGGTTCCCCCCCTCCAAAAGTCTTGTGTGGCCAACTTAATAGGGTAATGGTCACAAACATAAAACATTGTATGCTTCACACTCCATCAAACCAGTGTTTTTTCAAACCATCCTCAACATGCAGCCTAAATTCACCGACCATGGCTGCAGGAAGAACTGGGCTGAGCAAACTAGCTGTCAGTTGAAAGACAATGGATCAATTCAACTCAATGCAAAACTGTGAAAGCAGAAAAAGTGTCAGCTAAATGTGGGAAAGATAAAATGAACAAGAAAAGTATAAATATTTTTTTCTTTTTGCAGACGTTGAAGTGACAACCATAGAAAAACAAACAAAAAAACTCTTTCAAAAATTATTTCACAGTGTCCTTTAGAGAGGATATGGGCAAGCAAGAATCAAGGCAGTGTGAAAAATGGGACATACAACGCAACTTTTCCATCATTAATGGCATGCACCACATTATTGTCCCATTATCAGAAATGAGAAAATCACAAGGAAGAGAAAGCAATGGGATAAAAAAAAATACACCACAGTTTATCATGCAGCTTCTCTTACACATTCACTGCAGTTTGGGGGTTTTCAAAGCTGCACATGTGCCGACGGACACTGGCTGGTGGGCGAGAATTCTGGCTGTCTCTTCCTGAGGATTGAAAAGAAAAAGACACCCAGTGAGTGGTTATCCACATGCACAGTCATGGCAGTTGTACCACTCAGTCGGGTGCTTGGCCCTGTATTATTTTCCAGTCTTCCTTGGGCCTCTTTGAATTTCTTCTCCACATCTGCATTACTTAGTGATTTGGCTGCTTCCTTGGTTGTTCTACTCAGTAATCAAATTCTCTCTGTACAGTATCTCGTTCTTTTTCCTCATTGACTCACTATGTGTTGAGAAACTAGTGGTAGTTCAGTACAGCAGTGTTTGGATAGGGGGCAGCTAGGTTGAAACACTCTTAGCAAAATCTCCTGCAATGTTGAGGGGCTAAAATGGAGGATGATGTTTGAATAAAATGCAACAGTGAATGGTGATGATGTTCTGCATAAGCAGAAATACTTTAGTCTTGTCTGAACAGCATGCACAATGAACTATTTGTATGCTTGGTGGTGGGCAAGCATGGATTTTAGGCAACCAGGCAGGAAAGCATTTGTAAATTGTAAAAGAGCAGAGCTTGGAAAATGTGCTTTTGGGAGCTATGACTCCTAAAATCTCACAGCCACACTGGCTGTAGGATTCTGGATTTAGTAGTTTTAAAAAATAGCCTTTCAAGTTCAGGAAATGAGATTTGGGATTTTGTTTTTCTTCCTAGGCTAAGTATCTGTCAGATGGGGCTGCTGTAATTAACATGTGCAAGGCCAATCCCAAATGTTTAGCTGCTTGAAGCAAAGGGCAAAAACTTCCCCTACCCCTTTTATGTATAGAAGTGAACAGGTCTTCTCATCTTCCACACCAACAAGAGAACAGCAGCATTCATCTGAGGGTAGCAGGTGAATATTGGGAATATTGAACAGGCTGTATAACACACACAGTTCTGCCTTCCAACAGTGGGAATGTCTGGATGTTCTGGAGGAATGACAAGAGGATAACTGCCCCGCCCCCCCACATTTGTTACCCAAGGCAACTGTTTCATGCTGCCTAATGATAGGGTCAGGTTTGAACAAGTCTAGGTGTCTAGGCCTAGGCTCAAGAATGGGTTTTTAACGTTATTGGCTTTATTTACATTTGGATCTCCATGCAACATTCTTGAAGAATTCACCAGATGCATGGAAGTTTATTTGTCCAGAGACTGCTGAAATACTTGGAAAGAGCTGTACACATACCAGACATTTCTTTTTTGGAGAGCTGCTTTTCTAAATTCTATTGAGTCTACTTTCAGCCTAGGCCTTCTGTATGGATCTCATTTCAGCACATACTAATGAAAGAGATTATAAATTAAAGCATAAGAAGATGCATTGGAAACCAATAGCCATTATGCCATGATAAAAAAATGCCCAAGGGAATTTCTATGTAAAAGAAAGGAAAACACCTGAAGTAAGCACTTACCTGTCTGTCTTGGAATCCCCACCCCAGCCAAAGGCTGCTGTGATGTTATGGAATGCTCACAAGCATTATATACTCTCCTTACAGAACTCCTCTCTTTTTGACCAGAACGGTAGGCTTGCTATTCTTTTATAAATTAAAATAAATAAATTAGAAATTAAGAGCTAAAACAGTTTGCTGTTTAGGCAGGATTTTCTTGATGTGAATACGCCCAACTATTCACAGGGGTCTAAGTCCTGTTCCTTTTCTTCCCTTCCTCTTCCTTTCTACATTTTTTTTGGGGGGTGATCTGTTATTACTGACATAATCTATATTTTATAAATCATAATACCATTAAGACTTCACAACAAACCACTGCTGCTATTTATCACACTACAATATATATTCTTACTACGCTGGGGTAAAACATCATCTTGAAGGGCATCCTGGCAGAGGAGGGATGTGCTGTTGATTCAAAATATTTAAGAAACAATGAAAAATTAATTCACAATCACTGGCAGCAGGTAGCTTTGACGTCAATGGAGTAGTGAATCTCCTTTGGATTTTAGGCTAAACCTTAAATAAGCTCTCTGAGGTGCTGAAATCTACCTTCAAAATAAGTTCAGCACCTTAGATATCTCCTTTAAGTCCAGGACAGAATCACTACACTACCGACACAAGAACCACCACCAGCTGCTGCTTTTAAAAAATATCTTGCTGCAAAGTTTTGTGGACTTCCACATCTTACATTTCTTGCCCAGGAAATCTATTGCTGATATTTGGCACAGACTGTGCTTTAACCCTTAAGTATATAAAATTTGCCTTGTAGAGTTAGACCTGACATTTAAACAGATTTCACTTTTTTAATGCATCTGGCACAGACGTCATGATTGGAATGCTATATCTGGAGAGATGCTAATTACATTTCCTTGCAGCTTTCTTCACTTGGATGTAATGCATAGAAAAGCTGTTGAAAGCTGCCAAACTAATACTCCACAAATTAAGATTTTTTTTAAAAAAGTCATGATTCCTAAATTTTTGCTGCATTTGACTACCCAGAAGAATGAGCAGACGCAAATTGTCACCTAGTGCAAGATTATATTGTAGCTGTGGATCATTACAAGCATAAATAAGCACAGCCTATGCAGATGTATTTATCTTGAGTCCCTGGAGAATGGTCATATTTCCTACTTCACAAAGGATAGTCCTCTGTTTGTAGGGCTGTTCTCAGTCTGTCTGTTTGCCACACAGATCTTAAAGAGATGAAGCATCTTAGAAAAAAGAGGGGGCTGCCCTTAGCCATCACAAAAATGGCCTGGTGTGTCTGACATGGCTACACAGGCATTCGAACCTAAACTTTGAGGAGTTAAGTATTAAAGCATGCATATATGAATTTCTTAGTTTCCTTTCCCAACATTTTATACATTCTTTTATATCTTAGGTTCTTGCCATCCTGAATGTGAAGACATGTGTGAATGTTGTTAATTTTGTATCAAAACTGAAACAAAATTCTCACTTCTCCCTAGATAGGGAAATATTTCCTTCTGTGTAGCAGGAAAACAGCTGCATGAGTGGAACTCTGTAACACTTGCTCTTTATGTGTACACATGAGTTCTGCTTTGTTTGCATTCAGCTGTCCCCCCCCCCACACACACTTCAGTTGACTCCAGGGGACTATCCAGGAGTAAGGCTGTGGTGTACAACAAATGACATTCAGGCACCTTGTATATGTTGTGGAGGTTTGATCCAAAAGACAGCACATCAATTTTCTTTAGGTAAGTACTGCTGTGACCTGGCAGAGATCTTCTGCCAAACAGAATTCTACCAAAAAAAAAGTCACTTTCCCTTTAAAGAAGTAAGAAGAGCATGCAAAATAAAATTTTGTAGTTTTTGCTCCCAGTCATTTTACATGGTAACCAAACTGTATTTGATGCAAAAATAAAATATTAGTTGATGGAATTACTATTTTCATTCTTGATATAATTTTAACAGCCAAGTCAGCCATGTTTCTGGGTTGTTTCCTTGCACTCAGTCCATTCTTTGTGGTGTCTCACTGGAAATTAAAATATCTTTAATAATAATAATAATAATAATAATATTTATTTATACCCCACCCCTCTGTTAAAACAATCGGGGCGGCTTACAAAAATTAAAATACAATACAGATAAAATCCCCAAACACCCCCCACTCCCACCCTCCCCCATAAAAAAATATTAAACAATTATAAATTAAAACCAACTGATCTAAAAACACATTTAAAAACAATAAATACAATAAAATACAATAAGTGGCCAGCGGACTAAAAGAAGCCAGGATCCCCTGAGGCCGGGATCTAATTAAGAAAGGCCTGCCGAAAGAGATCCGTCTTTAGTGCTTTTTTAAAGCTACTCAAGCTTGTTATCTGACGGATCTCGTTCGGCAGGTCATTCCACAATTTGGGGGCGAAAAGGCCCTCTGGGAGGTACAATCTCCAATTGTACAATCTCCAAACAAATTCTAAATGCAGCAGCAGTGTAAAGCTTTGCTAGCATGACCACTCTTCTTAGCCTTTCCAAGATGGCATATGATTCCACTTAAATATTCCAAGCTTAAATGAAGACAAAGAGAGGAAGATCACTTTGACTCCCTCCTGGAAATCAATGTTCATCACCATATCTCATTTTCTGGCTCATTCAGATCAAGAAGAATAGGGGCCAGAATCCTGTTGATGACTTAATGTTATCACAAATACTACATGGTACTTATGTGGTATTTATGCAACTCACATGGTTGCACATTCTAGGAAGTTGTGCAAAGATGGTATCCCAATCAGGTTTACACAAGTAGTGTTACATCAGTATGTGCAACAGGCAAACCCTCCTTTCATAATTCATTTGGAATATTGCTTGGGCTTCACACTGAAGTTGGGAATAAGGGAAAGACATCCTATCCGCATAGTGCCACCTTTTCATCTCCACAGTTAAGAATGATTCCTTGGGTTATGGATGACAATTTTAACACACATAGACCCAAACCCTATTGTTAACCCCAACTGTAGACCCAATGAATCAATTCACTCACTATTCAGTAATTGAATCAATGTGTTTACTCTAATTTTGAGACTGGGATTCAGTCCATAATAACACGTCTGCATAATGTATGGTGAATTCTTCTTATGTAATACCAAGACTTAGGGGGTCGTTTACACGGGCAAATATTCCCCTAAATATACGGCTAAGATAGCTCATAGTTCCCACGGATCGCAGCACAGCATCGCCTCATTCAGAAGGGGGGAAGGTAAAATACCCAAATATAGCATGGCAGGGCATGTCGCTATTTTTGCCGGTATATTTGCAATGTAGTGCTTTATTGGCAGTGTAAACTAGCATTCGGCTAAGGGTTAAAGCACAGCTGCATTGTGATTGGTTGATGATGCAGGGGTGGGCTTAAAAGAGGGGCAGGGAGGAGGCAAAGACAGTAGCCATTAGAGAAGAAACTTGCAAAAATCCTGTCTGCTATTTTGCGAGCCAGTTTGCAAAAAAAAAAAAAAAAAAAAAAAAAGGATTCCCAACTTCTTTCATTCCTGGAGCATTCCTTCTCATCCTCTCTGCTGTTTTGAAAGTATGTAAAGCTCGTTCGTCACTTTTATCCTGTGCACGGGGGAGGGAGAGAAACCATTTCACAAAGGGCTGTAGCAAGATGAACTGCTATTTCCCCCCGCCCTCTCTCTCTGCTTGGGGGAAGGAGGGAGGGGGAAATAGAGAGACAGAGACAGAGAGAGAGAGAGCAGCTGGAAAAACTTGTGATCCAGGCATGCTCTTTTAGCAGAGAGATTACTCTCCCTCTGCTTTATGGAGTGAGTTCATTTACAGGCAGATTTACAGAGACACACAGAGCCACACCCCTCACACTTATTCAAGTCTGAACTTCAAAGCGACATAATTAGAAAAAAAAACCTGACTGGCACAGCTGCGGAAAATAATTAAACCGCAAGTTGCCACAATAAATCTGCTGTGTAAACCGGCCCTTAGTCTTTCAATGTGATGATGACAGCAACAACAAAGTAGTTAACACATAGCTCTTGATATTACACTTTGCGTATAAACCTGTCTTTGGAGATTTTCACATGGGCTATATATCCCGTGGCAGGAACAGAACAGGGTCGGGAAAGGTTTTCCCTTTCGGACGACGTTGACCCCGTTCTGTCCTTCATCTGTCCTACTCCCGTGACTGTTCCAGAACAATGTAATCACGATTTTTCATCGTGAATAGACCTCCCGTTCCGTCACTATCACGGAATCACAGGTGTGCGAACAGGAGCCCCGTTCCTGTTCCAAAATGACAGCTGTGGAGGAGGGGAGGTCCGTTCTGAGCACTTCCTGTACGATCTGGACATCGAGGTAAGTGGCACCCTTTATTTTACCCTCCCTGTTTTGATTATGTGATTTAAAGAGTGCTTTTGTGCTTGGTGAACTGATTTTATGTTTGGGGGAGTTTTATTTTTTAAATTTACTGTCCGGCGTTATCACGTGATAACGTGATAACGTTTCAGATGGCCGGTCGTAAAAGCAGCCTTACGACGGCTGCATTTACGGCCAGCCAGCAAGGGGAGGGGGAGCCCGTTCCTGCTGCGGAATTAAGGTGAGTGTGCGAAAGATTTATGTTATTCCGTGGCAGGAATGGGAGAGGAGGTAGCGGGGCAGTAACGGGACATTTTGGCCCCGTGTGAAAATCTCCTTTGTGTCTGGCAAAATCTCTAACCTAGCCAGAAAACTCTCCATGCCATCTGAAAGTAGCCCAACTAACAAAAGTTCACACTAGGGTAGTCTCATCATTGTGGGCTCTATGGTGCAGATACTAGATTGTGATGAAGTGACGGAACTCTGAAATGGATGTCTCTGAGTCTACAGAAGGTGTAATGAAGAGACTATTATCTGAATATGTAGAGCTGGGTTCAGGACCTGCCTTCTGCTGGTGGAAGCCCCACATCTCTCCTTATGGAAGGGCAGATATTAAAGCATCTTCCCTCCTCCTTCTCATGGCATTCAGCAGGATACCCATTCTGACACCTTCTATGTAGCATTTTCAGGGGGCTAGAAGGGCTGTTGTGGGAAAGAAGGGGTGGGGAAGTCATTTGCATACCTGGATCCAGGCAAGCAATGAGCCAAACAAGTTAGATCCAGCACCTGTAAAATTTTTGTTTTAGCATATTCCGGGTCTTCATAATACTGCAAAGTCAAGATAATATAATGGCATGTTTCATTGACTTCAGTGGGAGCCTTTTCAAACTAGACAATTATAGTGCTATATTCCATTTTAACTGCTATGGATACATCCCATGGAATCCTGGGGTTTGGGGAGGCACTAGAGCTCTGTGGCTGGGAATTCAAAATAACCCTCCCTAGACTGCAAATACCAGGATTCCATAGGATGTTGCTATGGCAGTTAAAGTGGAATCACAGTGCTGTTACTGTATAGCATGAAATGGCCCTGTGGCTTGACCATACTGAACTCTCAGAACTGAGTAAGTCTGAAGCATAAGGTTAAACTAATAGAACCATAGAATCATAGAGTTGTAAGAGACCACAGAGGCCATCCAGTCCAACTCCCTGCCATGCAGGAATACCCAATCAAAGCACTCCCAACAGGTGGCCATCCAGCCTCTGTTTATAAACCTCCTAAGAAGGAGACTCCATCACACTTCCAGGCAATGCATTCCACTGCTGAAAAAGCTCTTACTGTCAGGAAGTTCTTCCTAATATTTAGATGGAATCTCTTTTCCTGTAGTTTGAATCCATGGCTCCACGTCCTAGTCTCTGGAGCCGCAGAAAACAAGCTTGCTCCATCCTCAGTATGACATCCCTTCAAATATTTAAATGTAAGAGATTTTCAGACGCCTCTTGCCGTGCAAGGAGCCTCCGGAGCAGTAACGAGGCTGCTGCGCAGCAAGGGGTCCATTTTGGACGACGCCATTTCTCTCTTGGCGTCATCCGTGACTGTTGCGGCTAGCATTGGAGGCGGCCGCGCTGTTTTTCACTCACGGAAGTTGTCTGTGAGTAAAAAACAGCACGGCCGCCTTCAATGCTAGCCGCAACAGTCACGGACGATGATGAGAGAGAAACGGCGTCGTCCAAAATGGACCCCTTGCTGCGCAGCAGCCTCGTTACTGCTCCGGAGGCTGTTTGCGCAGCAAGAGGTGGCAAGAGGCGTCTGAAAATCTCCATGGTTATCGTATCAGCTCTTAACCTTCCCTTCTCCAAGCTAAACATACTCAGCTCCCTGAGCCACTCTTCATAGGGCATGGCTTCCAGACCTCCCTCCATTTTGGTTACCCTCCTCTTACACCCTGAAGCAAATTGCTTGTGTTGCTGGATCTTGCTGCTGAACTAACATTTGGAGGTGGAGGGAGTGGGGAAGAGGGGATAATGAAAACATTCTTTCTAGGACTGGGGGGGGGACTAGAACATGACTGAATCTCAGGAACTCTATATGAGATCTGGGGGAAAAGTTACCTGCAGCTATCTTTGAATTCTTATTCCATTTTAGCCCTAGCCTGGTCAGTGATGAGATATGATGGAATAAGTAGTTAGTTCTTCTAGAGTAGGGATGGGAATCCAGAGGTTGTTGGACTACAGCTCCCAGCATTTCTTGCTATAAATGATGCTGTCTAGGGCTGCTGGGACTTGCAGTCCTAGAATATTTGGAGGGATAACAATTCCTAACCCTAACTTAGAAGGCCAACTCATATAGAATCCCATCTAGAGAAGTTCCTTCCCATCTCTGTGAAAGAGAAACCTTTAGCAGCCCAAAGCTGTGAAGACCATTCTCCCCTGTATGTTGTTATTTATTGCAGAAAGCATCCATATTCAAGAAGTTTCTGTGTCACATTTGCCTTTGTTTTGAGCAGACTATATGCAAGGATGCCTTAAATGCACTGAAGAAACTTTCTCCTGTGGGAAACAAACATTTCAAAAATATTTTTCAGACCTCTCATTACTACTCTGTCCAGCAAGAAAACATCCTTTTTAATTGCAATGCAAACAGGCTCTTACGATAGTCTTTAGCAGCATATGACATCTCTGCAAGTTCTGCCAATAAGGCCCATTAAAAAAGAAAGATTCCCACAACTTATTTGGCTACTGTACTGTGAATTTGACTCCCTAAGTACTAGATACTCATCTTCAAGACTAGGCTTTTATCCAAGCTAGTAGAAAAAAATTAAATGTGAACTCTGCCATGTACATAACAACGTCCAGGCCAAATTATGATTTTTGACTTGCTAAATGGAACAGTGGCTACAAGTAAAAACAGTTCTCTCTGTGTAGTTCACTCTTAAATATATTTATGCCTGTTAAGCTAACTGGATTGTTCCAAGTTTCTTCCTGCTGCTCAAATGAAAGGAAATAAATGATAAATATTTACAAGTGCACCTACACAAGGAACTACAGTTTGTCATCCAGTCAACCAAGAAATTAAATTATAACTGGGGTGTAGACTGAGACTTTAAGCCAAAAGAAGATAACTTTCCTTATGCTTTCTCTAGTAATGCATGGCATCCTCCAGCTCAGGAACATGTACATTTTGAATAATTGCAAAACCTCTCTTACGTGTAATTGTACCTTTTCCCCTAAATAGTGAGATTTATTATGCAATTTTGTACAGTGCTATTGTGAAGTAAATAAGATACTGTGGAAAAGTGTTGCTGCAGGAGCTAGGGAGAGAGAGAAAAAAGAGAGTGTGTGCATATTTTGTGTGTGTTTTAAAGCCAGGGTCAATTTTTAAAAGGTGCATCTAAGGGGTCTGTACTAATTTTTATCATAGTACCAAAGTACACAATGGTGCAGTGGTCAGTTTTGAAGTGCAGATGTTAATTGTGGCATTTCATATCACCCCACCCCAAGGAGCCCCCCCCCCCAAGGCAGATAGCTATGTTAATTCTTATCAACAAATCAGTTCTGATAGTTTTCTTATCTACCAAGAGCAGGCCTTTTATAAAACGAATGAGATGTAATTGCAGGAATTCCACCTAAACATTAAGAAGAGCTTTTTAACTCTAAGAGCTGTTTGGCTATGGAATAGAGTACCTCAGAGGCTGGTGGACACTCCATCTTTCAAGGTCTTTAAACAGAGGTTGGAGGGGCACTTTTCAGGAGTGCTTTAGTTATGTATTCCTGCATGGAAGGCGGTTGGACTTGATGGCCCTTGTGGTCCCTTCCAACTCTAAGATTCTATGAAATGCTATTTCTATGAAATGCCTGTTGAAGAATAAGCCAAGGGATGGACTCATCCTGGGTCTTGAGGCAGTGAGTTATTATGCAACATCTTACATGCATACTAACCCTGCATAATACACTCCCTTTTGTAGGAATGGCAAAGGAAGTGCAGCATTTACATTGGGATGATGGTGGAAGGCAATCTCCCTTGTATTTCTCTTTCTCTGTCCCTATCCCTAGCACCCTAAAGCAGTGATGTTATAAAAGTGACTGTTGTAGAAGAAGGAGGTGCTTTAGAAAAGATGGGGATATATATGGATCTACAACATCCTGGCAGCATTCTGTATGTGTATTATCAACCGTGGTGTTAGTTGATAAAGTAAGAAAATGCTGATGGCATGAGTGTACAAAGAAGTGGGTGGGGACCAGAATTGGAAATCAGTGGCACTTACTTGTCCACAGGTATGAAGGAAAGGAAAAGCAAAACTGAGGATATTATCAGACGTGCTAAATATGGTGTTATCATGATGCCAAGAGATCGCTAAAGGGCTTCCCTTTCAAATGACGTTGTTCCTGTGTCGTCATGCTCCTGTTTGGCTGTCGTTATGCCGGCACTGCTTTTTATTCTTGGGCTAAGCCATGAATGGATCCCCCATTCTATTTCTATAACGGAATGTCCTGCAAGTGAAAAGGTGCCCATTTCACTGGTGTGATACCAACATCAATGGGAGGTCCATGCCAAAACATTTCCGGATGAGATCAGGACATCCAGGTAAGTGACACACTTTTTTGTACCCTCCCTGGGTTACTTGTTAAGTTCTAAGTGTGTTTTTGTGCTTGCTGTCACTTCTTATGTATTATTTTGCTTTTTATTTTTGAATTTCCCATGCTCTCATCTTCTCATGAGAACTGGCAGGATTGCCTTCCAGGAAGTGAATGGAGCTCTGTTTGAACTCCATTCACTCCTGGGCAGCCTGGTACGCACAAACAAGGTAGGTCTGAAAGTATACATTATTGTGCCAGGAGAGGGATGGGGGAGGGGCGGGAGAGGAGATTGTGGGACAGTAACACTTATTTTTGTTGCCATCTGATAATCTCCTGAGAAAACCAGTGGAGCTATAGGTAAATTTCCAGTGACTCTCAAGCATTTGCATCTCAAACTGTTTCTACTCATTAGTTTTCCATAGGCACAGATATGGAAATCAACTTTGAAAACACCCTTTTATACTTTGTTTGGATTGGAAGACAGAAAAAACTTAAGGATAATTTAAATTTCTCCACATAATTCTACTGGAGACTCTGTTGAAAAGGGAAAGGAAGTGAAAAGCTAACGCTAAAGAAGCTAAAGAAGTGGAGTGATGCAGGATGCCTGAGGAAGTGAGAAGGTTTTCTTGATTAGTGTTTCTCAGTGCATCATCATCATCATCATCTTTTGTTAACTAGATGGAAAACAATTTAAGACTTAAACTAGCACCTTCTTCTTTCCCTCCTTCTTAACCCCCCATCTAGTTACTCCTCTAGTAAAACCATGAGACAGCCTCAAAGTAGAATCTACTTGGACTATAGAGTGAAACTAAATGCATGGACATCTCCCTTACTTTCTATTCATCTTACAGAGAAGCATGCCTGCTCTCTCTCTCTCTCTCTCTCTCTCTCTGTGTGTGTGTGTGTCTGCATTGCTGTCTAATGTGACTACATACACACACACACACACACACACACACACAGATGGTTCCCTCCCTGGCAGAAAGTTATCAGCCAGAATGCCTTGTGCTGGATGACTGGGTATATAATGAGGAGGCAGTGACAGCCACAGACAAGAGTATGAGTCAAAATGTGCTTATTTGGTGGGGAAATGGTTGTCAGAAGCAGAAAGAACCATACTTTTAAACAGCTTCTCCCCCCATTTCCCAGCAACCCTATTTCACCTAGTACCTCTAAGGACTTTATCAGGTGCATAAAATATGGTGTCATAATGATGCCACATGGGTCATACCCCACCCATATTTTTTTTATTGCTGGCTGAAGCTGTCAATAGATCCCCCATGGTTGCCGGTGTGTGAAACCTTGTACCATTGTATTCACTTAAATGCAGCATCAATGGCCGGTCTGGCGCAAACAATTCTGTGTGAGATCGTAACACCCAGGTAAGTGACACACATTTTATGACCCTCCCTGGGTTACTTGGAAGTTTTTGTGTGTGTGTGTTAATAGGTGCTTGGTGTAACTATTTTAGTGTTATTTTTTGTTTTATTTTTGAATTTCTCATGCTATGTATTCTCCCAAGAATATACTAGATTTTGAATGAGGAAGTGAATGGAGCTCCGTTCACTTCCTCTTTCATTGTTGGGGAGACCTTTGCTGGGATTAGAGGTAAGTCTGGTGGTGGGCATTCTTTTGCTGGCATAAAAATTGATATATATATTTTATACCAGCAAAAGAATGCTTTTAAGGGGCTCATCTGATAAAATCCTGAGTCTGAGGGATTGGGGAAAGCCATGGACTCAAATCATTGACCTCATTTTGGAAATGTCAGTGAACCCTTTGTGGAAAAGAGCAGTAGAGTCTTCACTGGTCATGTAAATCTTTACTTATTTTGTGCTTACATATAAGAACAAAAAATTCCCAAAGTTTTCTCCCCAATGAATAAGGTTATAAGAGCTTTTAAACATTCTGGGGTTTTTTTGTTTTTGTTTTTTTGTATTTCAGGACTGTTTTGCAAATCAATTGTGCACAAAGCAGGGTCCCCCCCCAAAAAAAACCCCAACAACCACCCATTGTTTTCCACAGACATTTAAAGCCTTACACAGCTTGGGCCCAGAATATCTAAAAGACCATTTCTCTTTATAGTTGTCCCTTCATATTCACTGGGGTTTGGTTCCAGGACCCCCTGTGGATACCAAAATCGGTGAATACTCAAGTCCCATTATATGCAATGACATAGCAAAATGGTGTCCCTTATATAAGATGGCAAAATCAAGGTTTGCTTTTAGGATTATTATTTTTTAAAGAATATTTTCAAGCTGTGAATACTTACATCCGTGGATACCAAATCCGTGGATACGGAGGGACAACTGTACATAGCCTACCCAAGTTTAAAATCTGCAGGGAAGGGCTTTCTTTTGGTCCTACCACCGTCTCAGGCATATTGGTTGAGGACACAGGAAACAGCCTTCTTGGTGGCTGCTCCCAAGTTGTGAAACTCCCTTCCCCAGGAGGTCTGGTTGGCCCCCTTCCTGCTGTCTTCCTACTGGCTGGTAAAGACCTTTTTATTTAAGGAGGCATTTGGTTTTTAATATGCTGTGACAGGTGGAGCTTTTAACAGGTGTGTGTGTTATATTTCTACTCTATTATCTTTTAACTTGTTTTTTTTAATAATATTTTTATTAACTCAAACGTAGATTACAAAAGAAACAAACAAAAACTAATCATACATAAAAACAAACCAATACAAAATACACAGAATTTAAAAAGCAAGCTTCACTAAATGGGCTATATCTAAAACAACACATAACAGAACTTTCTAACCCCACACGCACCCCATTGTTGGTTATATTTGCTATTTATCTCTAACTTTGTCTTGACTGTCATCTTTTATGTTCTTCTTCTACAGTTAATGAAATACTACCAGTCTTCGAAGCTTAACACAAATACTTCCCCCGCAGCATTGCTCCAAGTAAGTTGTCACAACATTTTAAATTTGTTTTTAACTTGTGTTTTTGAAATATGAATCAGTTTGTGTTTCAACTTTTGTATTAATAGGTTTGGTTTTCTTGGTTGCACTGTATTTTTAAACGTCTGTAAACCACCTTGAATCCTGTTATGGGAGAAAGGTGGGATAGAAATAAAATAAAAATAAATAAACAGTATGTGATGATATGGACAAAAGACACTTTTTTGTATGAAAATGTTAGCTGGCATTCAGTATTGCAGTTTTCAGTTTGTAATCTAGGGTGAACATATATATCTGCTTTATATTCAGTTGTAGTGGTTTGGGCATTGGACCACAACTCTGGAGACAAGAATTTGAACTTCCGCTCATCCATGGAAACCAACTGAGTGACTTTGGGCAAGTCACAGTCTCTCAGGGGAAGGCAATGGCAAACCCCCTCTGAACAAATCTTGTCAAGAAAATCCCATGATAGGGTCACTTTAGGGTCACCGTAAGTCAGGAATAACTTGAAGGCATACTACAACAACAAAATATAATCTTAGGGTAAAACTATGTAAATGCCTCCCCTCCACTGTCACAGCCAGCAGCCAGATTAGGTGAAGGAAGTCTGTTCAGCTGGTGATTGAGACATAAGGAGGATGTTTCCACCACCATCCTGCCTTGGAGTGAGGCTGCAACAAGGACTTGCCACAGGGGTCCTGTTTCTGATTGTTGCAGCCCTGCTCACTAGTGGGAGGGGGTTGGAAATGTCATTCTCCTTGTGCCCCATTGTTTTTATTTATATTAGTTATTTATACCCCGCTCTTCAGCCACAAGGCTATCAGAGCAGCTTACAAATTGTTTTAAGCAATAGCAATTTACACATCTACATTCCATTAAGCAGCTTCTAATGTGTGTTAGCTAATTGCCCCCACAAGCTGGGTACTCATTTTACTGACCTGCAAAAGGATGGAAGGCTGAATGAACCTTGGAGCTCTCTGGAATCGAACTTGCAACATGGTGACTTGCAGTACTGGCATTTAACCACTGCGCCACCAGAGCTCCCTATTGCACCACCATTGCCTGCTGAACAGACCTCCTTCGTGTGAAATGGCTGCTAACTGTTAACTGTTAAGGTGGAGTGAGGGATGGTTTGGGCCAGGAGATGTTACTTAGTTACGCATGTGTAATTAATTAGCCAATATCAACAAATGTAATTTGTGCAAAATCTCACCATTTTTTTCACAATTTTTTTCATCATTTTTAAAAATATAACCAGATCCCATCCATATTTTCTTGGAAGGGAGTACCACTGTATTCAAAAATTTATCACCATTTCATCTCGAACTAGTTTATTCCAGCAATAGATTACTTCTATAATAATTTCTAAGGTACGATCATGTTTCAGCTTCCCTCCAAGGTGTACTAATATCTCCCATTGCAGTGTCTGGCAACCCCTCCTGGGAGAGCTATTCAGGAAGTTTGGGTGTGCATTGTTGTTCTTCACAAAAGAACAACTTCCCTGTGAAGGTGCAGAAGGAATAATAAAAAATAAATTTGCTGTATGCTGTTCTTTTCTCTCCAAACATATTAGCTTTCTTTTCTTTTTTTCCCTTTTTATCTTACTTGACCTAAATACTTAATTGCCTTTTCTTACCCTCCAACAGCCAAGTTGACCATATATTAAAAAAAATTCTGAACTCAGGAAATCAGGATTCAGTAAGCTGAGCAGTTTAGTTCCCCCAAGTGACAACTTTTGGCTCCAATGTCAGTGGACAATGAATCCACCCTGTGTTCTGCTCTGAATAAGGACCTAGCCAACATGCTGAACTTATTTTGGGGATAGAGTTCAGCACCTTAGATAGCTCCTTGAAAATGCAGACCTAGGAGATTATCAGACTACACTGTTATAGCACTATTATTCCACTTTAACTGCTGTGGCTGCCTCCTGTGGAACCCTGGGATTTGCAGTTTAGGGAGTTGCATTTAGAGCTCTCAGCCACAGAATTCTTAGGCCTCACTAAACTACAAACCACAGAATTCTACAGGAGGAAGCCTATGGACTTTATCAGACGCACTAAATATGGCATCATAACAACACCACATAAACACGAAAGGGCATGCAGATCATACAACATCACCTTTTCGCATTTATGTCTTGTCAAAATCCAGTACTTTTTTTATTGATAGCTGAAGCTATCAATAGATTACCCATGGTGTTTTTGTGCCGGCATTGCTGACGTGTGAAACCTTGGGCCATTTAACTCATGTGAATGCAGCAGCAATGGCCGGTCCAGCACGAACATCTCTGGGTGAGATCACGACATCCAGGTAAGTGACACACTTTTTAAACCTTCCCTGGTTTACTTGGAAGTTTTAAAGTGTGTGTATGTGCTTTTTGTTACTTTTTGTGTTTTATTTTTGATTTTCTTTTTGAATTTCCCATATGAAGAAGTCTCGCAGGATTTCAAAGGAGGAAGTGAATGGGGCTTCATTCACTTCTTCTTCATTGCCTGGGAAGCCTTCTGCCAGGAGAGAAGGTAAGTGTGGTGGTGGGAATTTTGCCAGAATAAAAATGGATTTTGTTATGCCAGCAAAAGAACATTTAAAGGGGCTTGTCTGATAAACTCCATAGTAGTTAAAGTGGAATAATAGCGCTATAACAGTATAGTGTGAAAGTTCTTACTGCCACCACTTCCCTGATACCAGCTAAGCCACTAGCTAATTAAATATTTAAGTTGGATCAGATAATGTTATGAGAACATTAACTACTATTTCATTTCCATCAAATCATTATCAGGTAGTATATGATCTTTTTTTAAAAAAGAAATGCCTGTTAGACTTTGTATAAGGCCTAAATACCTTATCCTAAAAGCACCAAATCCTGTCTGATCTTGGAAGCTAAGCCCTGCTTAGTACTTGGACGGGAGACAATCAATGAATACCAGGTGCTGTAGGATATATTTCAGAGGAAGGAACTGGCAAAACCACCTCTGGGTATGCCTTGCCTAAGAAAACCTTATAAAATTTATGGTGTTGCTATAAGTCTACAGATGACTTGAAGGCATATACACACAGGGACTTTGTATGCTACACCTGAATGTTATAACAAATGATTCCATATAAAAAAAAATGCAAACAATATAAGTTAATACAGAAAGCTCAGCTTAGTTCTGTATTTCACTGCACACTGCTGGCTGCAGTGGAGGGGAGAGAGAGGCAGCTCAGAGCTGAGGATTATGTGATGATACGGACATTACATCAGGGAACAGCTTGCCAGTTTTACAGGGACAAGCTAATAGATATGTGCAGACCATAGTGTGGTAATGCTTGAGGGACCCATTTCAGGGCTCTTGTCAGATATTATGCAACCTGGTCACATATTTCTTATTTCAGAAGGAAAGCCACTTTCTTTGCTTAGTCTCTTCTCCTGATTGCTTCGTTTCCCTTGTGAATCACTGCAGACCTTGTCAGCTGGTTCAGTAATGCCCATGGTGAAATCACATTTTAGTTGGGAAAAAATGACACTCAGGTCTTTTATATTTCATTTCCTGATCTCCTCATATGATACTATGGCTTTCTTCAGGAAAATAAATAAATAAATGACTCTCTGTCAACTTTTTTTTTCTCTTGTAGACATGCTGTTCAGTCAAATAATTTAAAACATATAACTTGAATATCAACAGCCAAACTTAGTTTGTGCTCAGCAATTTTTTCCTGTTATGAGGACTTAGTGGCAGTCAAGAAGATACTAGGGGTATCTGCATTACACAGCTTTAGTAGTTTCACATCACTTCAGGTGCCATGACTCCATCCTATGGAATCTTGAGATATGTAATTTACTCAGGTACCTAGAATTCCCTGTATATAGCTCGAGCCATTACTTCTGAACTATAAATCCCATGGTATCCTGAGTGCCTGGCTATACTATAACATTAAACTGATATAACTTTTACTCCCTCTCTTCTCACAGTGCCTTCTCTTCACATAGCCAGCATTGCCAAGAGGCAAAAATGAGTCCCTTGCACCTGTAGCAAACCAAAACCCTCATGAATGCTTGCACACCACAATTTTCACCTGTCTTATTCCTGGGTTTCTTACCTCTACTTCTTGGCTCCAGACACATCCTTCTAGCCCCACTTCCCTTCCATGAACCTCTCCTGTCTAAAAGGACTGTCATTATGCTTGGCTACATTGTGAGAAAAAGTTTTTCTACTGTGGTAAAGTCACAATGGCAGCAGTGGTTCTGGAGCCTGCTCAGATCTTGCCCCAGCGTCTCACTCTTTGAGACAGGATGATTGTGACCTGCCTCAGCTATACAGGAATGGGAGAAAGAGCTTGGCTTTCCACCAGACACAGCTGTGGGACTGCCACTACTGACTTAGGACTTCGTCAGACACACTAAATATGGCATCATAACAAGGGCACATAAATGCGAAAGGGCACTCATATCAGACAACGTTGCCCTTTCATGTTTATGTACTGGCCAAAACCCATACTTGTTTATTGACGGCTGAAGCCATCAACTGATCCTCCATGGTGCTTTAGTGCCAGCATTGCTGGCATGTGAAACTTCGTGCCATTGTACTCATGTGAATGCAGTGTGAATGGCCGGTCTGGAGTGAACACTTCTGGGTGAGATCGTGTCATCCAGGTAAGTGAAACACTTTTTAGGACCCTTCCTGGGCTACTTGTAATTTTTAAGTATGTGCATGTGGTTTTTAAAACTTTTTGTGTGTTGTTTTTGTGTTTTTTCAAATTTCCTCCATGAGTGTCTTCTCGCAAGACTCCATGGGATTTTGAATGAGGAAGTGAATGAAGCTCAGTTCATTTCCTCTTTCATTGCCGGGAAGCCTTTGGACAGGAGGCAAAGTAACTGAAGCATGGGGGATTCTTTTGCTGGCATAAACATTGAAAAGTTATGCCAGCAAAAGAATGAGCTTTTTTTGGGTGGGGGGAGTGATAAAGTCCTTGCTGTGACAAAGTATCATGCAATTGTATAACTCAAAGATCTGTGTGAAGTCAAAGGCTTTCACGGCCTGTGTCCATAGATTTTCCTTGAGGCTTTTCTGGGCTGTGAGGCCATGTTCTGGAATAGTTTCTTTCTGACATTTCGCCTGCATCTGTGGCTGGCATCCTCAGAGAATGGTTGGGTAGGTGTGTGTGTGGAGTTTATATGCTGTGAACCCCTGTAGGGGAGTGTATGTAAATTTGTGTAATTGAATGGTTAGTTTCTGGGTATAGAAATGCAAGGCTCGTTAGTGTCTGTTTAGCCATCAGCCAACTATTAGCCAAACAGAAACTACCGAGCCTTGCATTTCTATACCCAGAAACTAACCATTGGACATAGCTCCCACTTTGGAAGAGACCCTTAAGGCCATACAGCAGATGAAAAATGGCAAGGCAGCTGGGATTGATGGAATCCCACCTGAAGTTTGGAAACACGGAGGTCATGCACTCCACGATAACTTCCACGAACTCCTTGTGAATTGCTGGGGAAAAGAGGAACTGCCATCAGATCTCTGAGATGCAGTCATCATCACCCTGTACAAGAAAAAAGGAGCAAAATATGACTGCTCAAACTATCGAGGCATAACACTGCTCTCTGTTGCTGGAAAAAATCCTTGCAAGGATACTCCTGAACAGATTAGTTCCTGCTATTGCAGAAGAACTTCTTCGTGAAAGCCAATGCGGCTTCAGAGCCAATAGGAATACTACAGATATGGTATTTGCCCTTAGACAACTGCAAGAGAAATGTAGAGAGCAGAACAAGGGTCTCTGTGTAACATTTGTCGACCTCACCAAAGCCTTTGACACTGTGAGTAGAAAAGGTCTGTGGCAGATCCTGGAAAGACTAGGGACTTTTTCGGACGGCGATTTGTAACACAAGCAGGCTCGTCCCTGTTGCGAGGCTGCTGCGCGGCAGGGCGGCCATTTCAGATGACGCTGTCCCCCTGCCGATACTGTTCCAGAAGAGCTGGGAGGCTGCAGTGCCATATTTGGCCATTTCTTAATCACAGAAGTTGACCATGATTAGAAAATGGCCAAATATGGTGCTGCAGCCTCCCAGGAAGTCCTTTAAATTCATAGTGGCAAGCCATAGCAGTCCCCAGGCCACACATTTTTCTGCTCCATCAGCATTGGGCAGGAAAGGAAAACTGAGGTAAGTACATTAACTTAAGAGTCCTTAAGGTAGAGTTCAGGAAGATTAAAAACAGCCAAAAGCAAACTCCAAAGATACTAAAAAACAGAGAAAGGAATTTTAAATATCCTAACAGAAGGCTAATGAAATAGCCAAAACAAAAAAGAAACACTGCCAATATTTTTTTTTAAAAAAACACCCTGCCTTCTTTCTGCTGCTTTTCTCCAGTGTCTCTAAGCTAGCTGTTACCCCTCAATCTGGCCAAAGCACTGACCACCACCCCCTCTTAATTTTTCTTAAGTAACTAACCTCTCTCTCTCTCTCTTGCTTGTTCTCTCTCTTACACTCTTTCTCATTTGGAACCTGGCATCTGCGTCAAATTATAATTAAAAAAAGAGCTCTTTTTCTTTAAATGTGTGATGTGCTGAGGTGGAACAAGAGCTTCCTTTATTTCATACATGCTAATTTACTGTGGATATCTTGTTTCCTGAATAGTCCTCCAGTTCCCTGATTGGCTGGGAATTAGGGTGTGTGAGAGAGTTTCCCCCATATATGGCATCTAGGTAGATTGATGGATCCCGATACCTTAAGCCTGATGCTTAAGCTGCTGCTACCGCCACCTGCAATTAAAGGAGGAGCCAAGAAGAAGCACAAGCATAAACCACATTATTGAGAATGCCTTAGGAAATGAAGGTAGGTGGAAATAAGAGAGTAACCACTGGCAGGCACACTTGGAAGCCCCACTGAGCCCCACCACAGTTACTGTGGGCAGCAGCTGTAATGGATGTTGGGGGGATGGAAACTGATGTTGGAGGATGTAGGACTGATGTGGGAGGAAGCAGAAAGAGAATGGCTGCTCACAGTAAGTCAATATCTTGTTCCTTTTGCCATGGAGAGAGAGAATGTTTGCTGCCCTCTGTTCTTAGAAATTGTCTCTGTCCTTCATTAGTGGGCCAGGTCACACAATTTAGATAATACTGCTATATTGTCTAAATTGTGTGACCTGACCCACTAACCTGGAAGGAGGATGTCTCCCCCTTGCCCCCATGATTTGAAAAAAATGGATGATCAAGACTGCTATGTAGCTTAACCTCCCCAGGAATGATCAAGCACTAAGAAATATTAAGAAAGTGATTGTCGTTGAGTCCTCTCAAGAATACTAACAGCTTCCTGCACTCTGTCCCGTGTGCACATACTTGGGAATAAGCTACACTGACAGATCATGAAAAACTATGTATCTCTCTTAAAGAAATGGGTGTGCCACAATATTTGACTATCCTGATGTGCAACGTATACCCAGGATGAAAGGCAACCATCAGGACAGCATATGGATAAAGGTTTCCAATTGGCAAGGGAGTCAGTCATAGAATCATAGAATCATAGAATTGCAGAGTTGGAAGAGACCAAGGCTGCATTTTATCACCCTATGGTTAATTTGTATGCTGAGCATATCATACATAAAGCTGGATGAGACTCAGAAGAAGGGGGAGTGAAAATTGGGAGAAGGAACATCAACAATTTAAGACACTGATGACACCATATTACTAGCAGAAAATAGCAAAGACTTGGAACAACTATTGAAAAAAATCACTGAAGAAAGTGCAAAGGCAATTACCGTTGAACATTAAGAAAACAAAAATAATGAACACAGATGATTTATATAACTTTAAAGTAGATGATGAAGACATTGAAATAGTTAAAGATTTTCCATACCTTGGCTCAGTTATCAATCAGAATGGACACTGCAGTCAAGAAATCAAAAGAAGACTAGGACTTGGAAGGGCACCTATGAAGGAACTAGACAAGATCCTGAAGGGCCAAGATATATAATTGAATATTAAAAATAGGATTGTCCATGCCATCATATTTCCCATTTCTATGTATGGCTGTGAAAGCTGGACAGTGAAGAAAGCTTACAGTATAGGAAGAGAATAGATTCATTTGAAATGTGGTATTGGAAGAGTGTTATACTGTACTCATATTGTGGACTGCTAAAAAGACAAATAAATGGTTCCTAGAGCAAATCAAGCCTGAACTCTCCCTAGAAACCAAGCTTACTACGTTGAGACTATTGCACTTCGGACATATCATGAGAAGACATTACTTAGAGAAGACAATAACATCTGGTGAGGTAGAAGGCAGTATGAAAAGAGAAAGATTGCATTAGAGGTAGATAGACTTGATCAAGGAAGCCACAGCCCTGAATGTATGGCTGTGATAAGAGGATGACTTGGAGGTCTTTCATTCATAGAGTCACTGTAAGTCAGAGTCAACTTGACAATAATTAACAACAACAAAACTACGCTGAACATATGGAAAACATTTCTAACTACACAGTATACTTGTAAGAGATTTCATATTTAAGGATGTGTCAGTGACAATGGATGGGATAAGTATTTTGCCTTCCCCCTGTAGCAGGTAGGCAGAATTATTACCAACCTGCTTGCTAGTACTGAGGCTCATCCACCTTAAAAACAGTTCTGGGGTCCTTGACTATAACTGAGAAGTACACTGAGCGTGCAAGACAGAGCATAGAAAAACAAGACTGGAACTATAACTAGCTATTCTGCTGAAATAATATTTGCCTTTTCTTAACTGTTTTCCTTTCCAAGGCCTGTTTTTGATGCTGTGTGATAAACCTGTTCATAGCTCCCTATAGTTCTGCAGCAGGTAATAAAAGGTACAGTGATGTTAACAGCAACACAAAGAAACCTATGATGTGGTTACTGAATAACTGAATCCTATACTTTCCAGTGGTGTGTAGACTTCACTTCCTGTGTTAGACAAGTTTCAGTGATAAAAGTTGAGATTTCTGTAACTTTGGTAAGAGCCAATGTAGATTTGCACCCAGAAGACTGGGATTATTAAGGTCGCCAGTTCAGGGTTGTTCCTGAAGTTTCTGGGCCAAAATCTGAGACCTAGGCACGGCCCCTGGTGATGTCATTAAGTATTATGCATTAAGTGCCAACTACAGTTGCCCACAGCCTCTCACTGAAACACACCCACACACCCACACACCATATTTTCCTGTTTGAAAATTAAGAAAGACATGCTAGCTAAAGGGGCTGTTCCCAAATCAAGGGGGCCGTTTACACAGCAAAATAAATCCTCAAAGAATGCAACAAGAAGCCTGATAGTTCCCACACGTTTTGAAGCAACAGCGCCCTTTTCAGAAGGAGGGGGTGCAAAAAACCCATAAGTTGCGCAGTATCAGCTTTTGCTAGTTTTCCAGACTTTTTTGATTAAGTTCACGAAAATGCACATAATTTGTCGTGGGAACTAACCATCGTGTAAACTGGCATCAACCTTTTCGAATTACTGTGAGCAGAGCTGAATCCTGATTGGTTGGAGTGACCATTCTGCTTTATCCGAATAGACTGAGGGGTTGGAGAGAAGAAATTCACCCTTCTTCTGCTTGCAGCCCACTTTGGAAAATCTGCTCTGAGCCCTTCCTGTCTGTTTCAAAGGAAGGCTTTGGGGGTTGGGAATATGATCGGGACGAGTCCCTGCTTCGCTGGTGTGAGTGTGTGTGTGTACATTCGTGTGTGTGGGGAAACAGCCGATCGCATGTTCGTCCTTTTGTTTGTTTGTCCTTCCATTCACTTGCCTTTATTCAAGGCTTCGGAGGCAGGGAAAACAATCAGGAATGAAGTAAGCCCCCAGCTTCTGTGGTGTGTGTTTGTGTGTGCATGCATGAAGGGAAGGGAAGGAGATCGCTCCACCATGCTTTTGCTTCTTCGTGCTTTCATTCACTCCTTTCTTTATAGAAGCCTTTCGGGGCTGGGGAAGAGAGGGGAGTTGACAGATCACTCTTTTGATCTCTTGTTTGTTTGTCCTTTTCTTTCCTCTCATTATTTACGGTCTCCATGACCCCCTCCTTGCTCCCTCCTCACCTCCTGCCTGGCTTTAATCATCTGGAGGCGATCCCCCCCACCTTTGCCTGTGTGAACTAAGGAAGTGGCTGCATCTGGCTGCATCTTCCGAATATGCCAGGAGTCGTGTGATTTATGCGCTCCTGATGCGAAAGAACAGTAATCTGGAATCTTGTGAACTTTTTCCTGTCGTGGAACTGGCCTCAAGGTGAAATAAGAGGATTATTCCTTCTGATTTATTTGGGGAAACAGGATAAGGAACATTTTAATCTAGTCTATTTGTTTCTAGCCAGAAAGTGGATGCAGAGAAGAATGGAGGGTGAGCTCTAGTTCTGCAATGACTAGGAGGGAAGAAGGAAGCTAAGTAAGCAAATATGTAGATCTCCCTGGAGAGTCTCTGCAAACTGCAGCAATGAAACTATTGTAGTAAATTGTAGTAAGCTGCTCATCTACAAGCTGAACTGGAGATTTGCACACAACCAACTATTTCCTCTAGCCCAGAGCCAAGTCCATCAAAACTGGAGAATTTGCACTCTTGTCTCTCACCTAGAGACAACCTATGAAAGGTGGAGACTCCAGGACAAAGGAGAGAATTCATGTCACATAGGGTCCTGTGCCATACTTGAAAACACCACAAGATAGAATGCACAACTAAAATTAAGCCTTACATTCCTGTAACAGGATTTCTAAGGAAACTTCATTGGCTCGATATTAAATTTATATCTGGATTTTCCTCCTACAAAATATACTCAACATGCCTAACAACAATAACATGCAAGAGAAAACATGTTAAATATAATTAAAACATAAAATCAGTTACAAACCAGAAGTCAGAAATGTTACTTTTTATATTACACAACTCACAGAGACCCCCCACTCAGACTCTGTTACTCCCATCCAGTCCTATGTGACATTTTTATCCCCAGAGACACATTTTGTTGTTGAACTCACTTAGAACTATACCTATAAAGTATTGAAGGGAATCTTTTAGCACCTTTGAGACTAATTAGGAGAAAGAAATTGTAGCTTTCATAGACTTGGTCCACTTCCTCAGATGCATGGAGTGAACTGATGCATAGGAACAGACCTTATAAGTAGACTGTTGAATAGCCATAGAGATGGAAAACTTGTGGGTGTGGTGATGAGGTGACAAGTTCAGTTTAACAATGGTCATTGAAGGACAAAGGCAGGTGTTGACTAAGACCAGGGTGGCTGGATGACCATATCAATGGTGGAGGGAGTTTTGGAATGTAGAGTAATGCTGGTTGGGAACCAGAAATGGCGTCATAAGGATGCCTAATGATCATGAATGACAACATCCTTTTGCGATCATATACTGTCAAAAAGCCATTCCTTTTTATTGACAGCCCAAGCTGTTTGAATCCTTGCCCCATTGTGCTCACATGCTCACGTCAATGGGCAAACACTTCTGGTTGAGATTGCAACAGCCAGGTAGGAGATGCTCTTTTTATGACACCCCTTTATACTTGGGACCTTTAAAGTGTGTTTTGTGCCTGCACTGACTTTTTGTGTCTTAATTTCCTCCCCCCCCCAAAAAATTTGCTGCACTAGCATCCTCTCATGAGAATCACCAAGATCTAGAACCCGGAAGTAAATAGAGCTCCATTTGTGCTCCGTTGCTGCTGGAGAAGCCTCATTGGTGCTGGCAAAGGTAGGGGGGGGGCGTCTTTTGCCAGCATAAAAACACAGCAAAATATGCTGGCAAAAGAGCTTTTACAGAGGTGGTCTGATAAAGTCCCAAGAGTGCCCTCATGAGACTAGGGTATTAACTGGTGTTATAATATGTGTAGTGTGCCAGGAAACCATTGTCTCTGTCCAACCCACTGTTGATGGACTGGAGTTTGTGGATACAGGCATTTCTCTTTTCAATCTTTGTTTGTATTTTTTTGTTTTTGTTCAAGTATGGCTGTCCTGAGGTCAGAGATAGAATGTCCAGGAGGACTGAAGTGTTCTGCAACCAATTTTTGTGTATTCCCATCCCTAATGTCTAATTTATGTGTATTTATCCTCTGGAGCAGAGACTGACCTGTTTGCACAATATAAAGTGCTGAAGGGCATTGTTGACAGAGGGTGGCATACATTACATTAGAAGATGAACAAGTGAAAGTACCTCTAATATTGTGGGTGATGTGATTATGTGGGTGATGTAGTTTACGCTACAATTTCTTTCTCTCAATCTCAAAGGTGTACAAACATACCCTTGGTTACTGATATTCCAAACTAACATGGCTATGTCTTTTAATTCTGCACCTATAAAGTAGGCATTTTATGATACTGTCAGCTGAAGAGTCACAAAAAGTCCCCATGGGTTTCAATCACCTGTCATGGACAGTTAAAAAACCCGGATAACAACCTCTTGATAGAAAAACTGAACCAATAAATCTATTTTGTCATTGGGATATCTGTTGTCTCAGCCCGTGCCCACTGGGACAAAAAATGTTCCATGCCATTTTGTGGTTGAAACATGATGCCAAAAAGCTGGTATGAATGCTGAGATTGGCACGTGGGGGAAACATCTCTCCCTGTCCAAACAGAAAAATGTGAAGGGAACTGTAACCCAATACTCTGCCAGCTGCATACACAACATGTTGTTTGATAAGTAACAAAGTGTCCTATTTGTGTATGCCAAAAATTGAATCACTTGCTTTACAGTCCTAGGAATGTTGACTTTCTGGATTCCTTTGGAGAAATAGACTTCACCAGAGACTAAAGCCTTGGCTGTGTTTGTACAAATTTTCAGATTATTTTGCTGTATTCTTTCTGGATGGGAGTGGGAATAGGAAATACAACTTCACATTGCTTCATAGTGGGATAGGTGGGAAAAGTCAGTTCTCACTGATTGATGCAAAGATGGGGGAAATTAAAAACACTTAGCCATAGTTTGACAGACCATACCCCTCCTTATTATCCTACTCAGGAGACATGAGATTTGGGGCTATAAGCCCTCCTTGCTATCCTATTAAAGGCAGACTATTTAAAAAAAAAACAGACAGGCTTTTAGGAGTGAAAGCAAATTGTACTGTTTTAACCTTTTTTGCCCTTTTTAAATGTATGTATGAATTTATTTTAATATTTGAATATTATGTACTGGTATATATTTGTATGTTTTTAACTATATTGTAAACATTTTAATTTTTTAGCTGCTCTGATAAAATAGCAGCAGCAGCTGTTATTGCATTTTGTATTCTGCTATCTGTAAGTTCAATGAAAAAGCAGTGATACCGATGCCATGAGGGACAGGGTTGGAGGGACTTGGTTCACAGAATCATAGAATTGTAGAGTTGGAAGAGACCGCAAGGGCCATCCATATTCCCAAGACAGATAAGAGCTGAAGACATCATTTTGTAAAACCCATGTCTAGTAAAAGGGCAAAATGAAGTATAGTATGAGAAACTTTTGAACTTTCTTGTTGGGTGCCTTCAAATTGTTTCCAATTTATGGTGACTGTATCATGGGGTTTTCTTGGCAAGCTTTGTTCAGAGGGAGCTTGCCTTTGCCTTCCTCTGAGGCTGAGAGAGAGTGAAATGCCCAAGGTCACCCAGTAGGTTTCCATGGCTGAGCAGGGATTCAAACCCCAGTCTCCAGAGTCATAGGTCAATGTTCAAACCATTACACCACACTGGCTCCTACCTTTGAACTGCCCTTCACCACCACCACCACCACTACTACTACTATTTATTTATTTATTTATATTCCACCTTTCTACTTATGGCAGGACCCAAGGCGGCTCACAAAATTTAAAAACAACAATAGCTTAAAAAAGACGCCACAGTACAATACAATACAATACATAAGAATTATAAAGTGATTATTATGTATTTCCCATGTAATGTGTGGAACTGATAGTGTGTATTCAGGACAAGAAGAAAAGAAACCTTACCAAAGCTAGAAGCCCCTTAGCTGAAGCTGTACAATAGCCTACTGCTCCTGGCAAGGGTATATCATGGTCAACATGAAACCTTGGAGGAACTGTGGCATCCACTCTTGGGGCACGGCCACTTCAGAGCAATGATAAGCCTGGGATTTTGCTAACACACAAGGCATGTGAAGTTCAACAGGGAGGAAGCAATAGATACATGTAGAGTCACTGATAAACTGGCTGCTGTTGGAGATGTGAACTGTGTTTGGTAAGGATGGGGTTTAACTATCGATGAATAGCTGGCTGAGCCATTCGAGTAATGTCTGCCAACTAAACAAGGAAACTGGCATAAAAGGTGATGCTGCTGGGATGCTAAGACCATCAAATATCTTTCAGTGGAGACATTTACCTGGTACACCATGGGATGCCTAGCTTCATTATAGTGTGGTGACTATAGTGAAAGTATGCCAGTTGGAGGAATGGAAAAACCTCAAAGTTGGAGGTAGCTTCCCCTCATCTCTTGCCAGATAGCTCCACAGCCTTAAAGCAGACATTTGGCTTCCACATTCTCATCAAATGCACCTTCAATGATCACAAGATGGGTTCTTAGCTGAAAACCCTCTGATCTGTTTCCCATTGTGGCCTTTATGGTTACCTTGCTATCTGAAAACATTTCTCATTTGGTGCTTTATTATTCAACAATATTCTTGTTTTAGTCTGTGCAGAAAATGGGACAGAGCATGGTTTATAGTAAACCATTTATAATGAATGGAGCTACAGAAAGAGAAAGGAGGAATCCTGGGTTTAATTGTAGAGCAGAGCATTACAGTGAGTTATGACTAAGGCTTTTCAACATACAGCGTATGAGCCTGGCCAAACTACTTAATAGGAAGATTATAAATTGCCAGTCTTTCTGAATACTAACTCAGAAATCCCTTAGGGATAGCTTTCAGTGAATTTATTGGATAGACTCACAGGCTGAAAGATGAAACTTGGAAGAACTGTTTGTGCAACTATTCTTTGCTAGGGAGTGCCATTCTATAGTCTGAATACAATGTAGGAGTGGATCTCTTTCCCCATCTCCCACACCCCCTATATCCAGCTTGCTTATCAAACTTTTCCATACCTAAAACATTTTATTTTGCTATTTCTGTGCTTGTTAATCCAGGTTACTACATTCTCAAAAGCAAAAAAGAGAACACATTTACTGACTGATTACTTCAAACCATGGATTGCCATAACGACTCTCACTTTAAATACTTTATAAGCACCAGGCAGTTGTAAGAGGAGCCACCACAGTTGAGTCAGTCCAACAGACCTTCCTAGCAGCTAGGCACCATCCCCACAATGGTGGCAGGGAGCTTTTCATGTCTCCAAACTCTTCCTCCCTAACAGGCCTTCCCCTCAGGATGAAGGAGGATGGTGGCCTTATTTATGACAATTGTGGCAATGGTCCCAACCCAGCTAGAAGCCAGTGAGACACTTGGTAAAAATGCAAAAGAATTTGTGAAAGATTTTTACAAAAACTGTGACATTTTTACAAAATCGACTGTGCAATTATTTTGCATAGAAAACAGTGCATATTGTGCAAAAGCACGCTCTTTTTCATAGAATCATAGAATTGTAGAGTTAGAAGACCATGAGGGCCATCCAGTCCAACCCCCTGCCACGCAGGAAATCTTGATCAAAGCATCCCCGACAGATGGCAATCCAGCCTCTGCTTTTTAAACACTTTTGTTTAAAATAATAGGTTTTTTGTGTGTTCAAAAGGTACCAAAATGCAGATTGTCTTGTAGTGGTTGACCATTTTTTTCAATGGGGTAGAGGATGCAAAAAAGCTGTAAGCATTCTTTACTTGCCTAATTGGCAGCATGCTGTAGTTCTAGAATGATTAAAAGTCTGAGCAGTAGTACCCACCAATCTCATATCCCCCTCCAAACCTATGCCAAACATTTATGTTAGTTATAGGCTTTGGGGGCCACAAACCGTGAGTTCCATTTTCACTACACACAAAAGTGTACTCTAAAACATGTTTTGGTCTGAAGTTAACATACAGAAAAACCAGTATTGCCAAATCCCTTACAAAGCTACAGCAATCATCCATGCTAGGCAAGGGCTGTTTGTGGACACTGACTTTGAATGTGTGGTTCCCTACCCCAACTTTGAAACCAGTATACTCAAAACATAAACTGCATTTGCTCAGTAATTAGCAGACATAAATGCAGATACACGTACATTACCTCATAGACTAGCTTCTACAATGACAAAATAAACAAGTGCATACATCATGGAGATCATCTTGTTCAGCTCTTTGGCCTCCCCATCCCCCATCAAAATCCTTTGTTGGTAGTGGTGGTGGTGTATATCTTGACTATGAATGCACATTTTATATTTCAGTATGTATTTTTGTGTTGTGACATAGAAGCTGGGGTTAGTGGTCCCAAAGAGCCTGTGACTATTACAGATGTTTAACATTTATTTCAAGGGAATATGAGATTGGAAGGTCTTAAGGATTTCCACTTCTTACAAATGTCTGGGATGATAGAGTAGAAGAGATTTGTTTTCTCTTCTCCCAAAGCTGGTTGTCTGTGTGGCTGATCATTTGTGGACAAAGTTTCATTTATGCATCACATGTTTCCTTAGCACTCTAGGTCATCTCCATCCTCCTGAAATTCCTCTCATTTTTTGGGAAGGTGCGTCTCCGCTCACCAAGAAACAATTGTGGGTTATCACTATCTGGATGTCATTTAGAGACCCTAAAACAATGAGAGCTATCATAGGGTGGCAAAGTGGATAGATGGTTTATTCTACCCAATTGTGTTGAATTACTTCAGGTTTCAAAACAACAGTTACATTCACAACAAACAACGTACAGTCACAGAGCTACATGCACACATTTGTGCTCATACACACACACACACCTGGGAAGCAAACTAAGAATCCTGTTGGTGACTTACACTGATGGAAGTCTCACCTACATCAACATATGTTCTTTTTTGGACTAGGCATAATGGAAGCAAGGGAATAACTGTTTCTGTCAAGAGATAAAGCTGTCCAGCTAGATCCCAAATAGCTTAGCACCGTGGCAGAACAATATTCACTGCCACCTCTCCCTTCCCTTGTCATTGAGGCACCTGTATAATCTTTTCCTCTGTGGCCATACTGCTTCTTCATCCTCTCGTGGAATAGTTATGCTAATAAACAGAATAGTGACCTAATGTTGCAAAAAATGGGGTGTAATATAGAAACCCTTTTTAGATATGTACTGATCCTTCAAGTTTATATTTTTTCTTCCCAAGGAATAGGAAGTGAAGTTCATTAATCAATATCCCCTTTACTGATCTCATTGCTTGATTAAATCATTCCACTCTTTTATCAGTAAAAAGTGCCTTCATCAATTAAATGATTCTAAAACTGATTAAACTGTAGCTTGATACAAATCCCACATGCCTTAAAAAATTGCAAGATACCTTCCCCTTGCACAAATGCATCAGTCAATAGAGGGCAAGTGACAGCAAACTCCCCCTTTGACTCTGGCCAGAAAAAAATAACTTTCAGCTTGAACCTGAGACTGTGAATTAAAGGCAGTCACCAAACTCCGGTATATGAATAGTTTTTGACATGAGCATTGGAGCGGGGGGAGGGGGGCGGTTAACATATAGATCCATTTCTATATATCTGCAGAAGAGGGCTAAATCCTAACTACAGTAAATCCATGAAAATCATTGGAACTTATCCAAATGGTGACGAGTAAGTCCAATTCATTTCAGTGGATCTGCTCTAACTGGCAATCATATTGGATTGAACCCAGAAAAAATATTTCCTCCCCAATATAAATAAAATTCTAAAATAGGTATAAAAACAAAAATGAAAGACAGTTTTGTAGGAAATTACAAGTTCCACTATTGCAATGCATTCTTAGAATGGCTGAAAGTCAACTGACTGAATTATATGAATTAATGAATTTATGGTTCCATTTCTCCTCTCAGCAAAACTATGTTCATTGTTATTCCTTAAGAATCAGTGACCAGGTGACTGATTTTTCCTCACAACAGAAAGCAGCTTTAGATAACAAAAAGATAAGATTATATCGTGTTGGAACTAGAGATCCACTGAGCACTGTAACAAAGATTCTGTGGGCTTTCTTTCCTAAAATAAGCCTGGATAGTAATCAGTCAGAGATGGTTTAGTCATGGAAAATCCTGCCTCTTTGTCATAGATGATCCTTGAGTTCTTCCTGAGCTGCTAAATCAATACTTTAAAGCCAGTGTTATCTTCTGATATGACACCATCATGTTTATGTTTGTGCAAAATAATAGCGTAATCGTGAGTCTTTACTTGCATACTGACTGGCAGCAACCATAGCATATTTCTTCTCCTCAGGCAAGTGTGCATTAAGGTTATGACATTTAGTAATAGTCTGTTAGGATGCTGTGGTTGAAGCATGGGGTTGAAAACCCATGCACCCTGAACAAACGTTAAATACAGAAGATGTTTTCACAAATTAATTGGCCATTCTACCCAGGTCATAGTAAAGTACAGTGATTCTTTTATCATTGTACGCTTCCTAGATACCAAAGTGCCAAAAATATTAGAAGATAAGAGATAATAAATTATCTCAAGAATGTGCTCTTACCAGTTTGAGGCAGAACAGACACAGTATTCAGTACGTTTTTGCAATAAATACTTTATGTTGAGTGTCACAAGTAAAATATGCAAGTATTGTTACAGAAGGTGAATATGACTCCTCAGATAGGCAATATTAGTCTTCAACAGGGAGAATCCATTCCCCATCACTTTAAATGTTAATTGAAATACAGGCTTTGTTATCAAATCTTAGATCTTAGTTTGTAATTGACTGTGAAAAGCCAATTGAAATTACTCAAGACCTTCACCTGACAAATTAAAGCTATTATGGAAAGAAGAGATCTAAAGGCTGTTACGAAAATGGGGATACACCTGTCTGCTTGCACAGAAGACTATAACTCTGTGTTCATAATTTCTATTTTGTCATTCGTTCAGAACATATCAAAGAAACAGAAGGCAGGATTTGGGTTAGGATTCGAAAATAAAGGGTTGGTTTCAGTCATTTTCTCATTTTTCCAATGTTAAGTTTGTTTTTTCCTGTTTTTGCATCAATATTATTTTTTTAAAAAAAAGCCTGCAGAAATGTCCATTGTCCTAAATATATGTTAGTTTACCTACTTCTCTCTCTCTCTCTCACTCTCTCTCTCTCTCTCTCTCTCTCTCTCTCACACACATATATATATAGAGAGAGGATCTCCTGATATAATGAATTTTTGTAAGAGATGCTCAAAAATATGTAAAATATGTAAAATTTTGTATGCATTGTATGCATTTGTATGCATTGGAAAACTGCATTGCAAGTTGCAGGGAAGTATGCATTATGAAGTACAACTTTGGTTCATGTTCTGTTTCCAAAAGTGCAAAACAGGTACGTAGACAATTTGTTTTCCTTGCTTGTTCTGGGAGGGCCAGTTTGCTCTTACACCAAACCTAAAAGCTGTTTTGAGGACTGAAAAGGAAGGAAGGATGCTTTAAGTTGTGATGAAGGTCATTCAATGCCTCCTTTTCTAACTAGTGGTGTTTGTTGCTTTCAGTAAGTTTGTTGCAGTGCTGGGTCTGCATGCTGCTCCTGAAACAATGATCACAATGGATAAATGAGTAAATGCAAAATGGCCCCTCCCACCCATATTCTTCACTTCCCATTCATCTTCAAGGCCGTTACCATGGGGTGAACAAAGATCATGACTAGGGGCACATCCAGACTAATTAAGAAGATCAGAAAGTCCCAGATTTTGCTTCTGTTCTTTCTGGTTTTATTTTGGAGATCCATACACATTTTGTTTCTTTTAGCTGCCAGTATGGTCAGAGACTTTTTATACCAGCTCCCCCAGTTGGTATATTTTAACCCAGTTCAACTAAAAAATCAGAAAGAACAGGAACAAAATCTTGAATTTTTCAGTCAGTCTCAATGCACCCTTAGCCTCCACACCCAGTCATTCCCAGAACAGGGAAGGCAGAAAAATGCTGATAAATGAGGTGGGGAAGAGGTTTGTGAAAAAGGGTGAGGGAAGGACAAAGGATTCCATTCATTCGTCATCCACTCATTCAACCAGAGCTTGGAAGATGTGCAGCTATTTATTTGTCAGGTAGAGATCCTATTCCATTCTGAGTGACAGAGGAGGGGGAATTTTGCCAGCCTGTAAGTATAAGTGGTATGTGTAAAGATGTGGGAGCATTTCCCTTGTCTTGAGCAACACCTCAAATTTTATTTTCATAAATCCAGGTTGAGCTGAACCAATGAACTGGTAGTAAACAGTTTATCATATGCTCCTGCATTATACTGGAAATATTTCTTGCCTGTTGGAAGTTTCATGGGAAGAAAGAAATACCTGAACAAGCAGAAAAACAATTAGTGTTAGAGAAGAGCAGCTACACCTAACCTTTCATTTTGTTTCAGGAAGACTCAGTGGGCAGTTTTGGTGTCATGCTCTGAGTAAGGACAATTATCACACAAAGGGTTTTCAAAAGCTAAATGTTCAATGGCAGATTATTTAATAGTGATTTATTCTGTTTAGGTTCATCTACTGAGGGATACTTACTCAATAATATTTCCTTTGATCTTTAATAGAGATATATCAGTTCCTAAAATGGTATGATTCCATCACAAAGGGTTTGTCTACACCAGTCACAAACACCCAATACCACCTGAATCCAGCCCAATAATGCCACATGATGTATGGACTTTCCCCCGAATCTGGTGCAATAGTGACAAATGTTGTACGGCCCTATTTCCACCAGATTCAGGGAATAGCCCCTTAATCCGGGTTTTAGAAGACCCATAGTTTTCTCTAGAGTTTTCTGGAAATTCCAGAGAAAACTGCTGTGTGAACACTCTATCTGCACTGGATTTGGGGGGTGGGGTGGGGAGGAGAGGAAGGACAAACATTGCCTGGGTGCCAACATTTCCCTCCTCCTTGGCACCACTTCTCAGTCCAAAGGCAGAGCTCCAGTGATAGTCACTCTCTCTGAGGTCAAAATGCCTGGCGAGTCCTGCCATCGTGAGGCTTGCCATCTGATCTGACTTCAGAGAGGGAGATTACTGCTTGGACTTTGAGTTTCTGGCACACAATCACCTGGGAAAAGTGAAGAGTCAGCAGTACCACCCTCTCTGAAGGCAGAATGAGTGCCCACCCCATCATCGTGAGTAAGCGAGGGTGACTACCACTGGGGCTTTGCTTTTCCTGGAGAAAAAAGTCAAGTGAGTATCAGCTTTGAATGGCTGGTAAAAATAAAAAGCCAATGCAGATTTGGGCTGTGTCAGGTGTGACGCTGAAATCTGAGCCAGAATAGTCCAAATTTCATTCACTGCAGCTCCAGGCCAAAGTACTGTAGTCCAAATCTCATCTGGAGTTTTAAACCCCATGTAGTGAAGCCCAAGGTCTTATCATACAAACATATTGAAGAACCATGAAAGATCAGCAATGGAATAGACCAGTGGTTCTTAATATCATGATATCATCACAGGTGGTCCGCGAAGTCTTGAAGGCTGCTCGGCCCACCTCCTCCCTGCAATGGAGCAGCCACATGACAGGAGCCACGGCAAAAGCCTGTGGCTTGTTGTTTTATCTGCTCCAGCCGCAAACTTGGAGGAAGAATCAGAAGAGAAGTCTCCCCAACCCCACTCCAGTGCCTCTGAGGGAAGGCTTAACGGATGGTGTAATTGTTGTTGTTGTTATATTATTTTATTTTAAATCTTTGAGTTAAATCTTGGGGTCTATGGCAACAAAAGATATTTAAATGGGGTCCCTGGTAAAGAAAAGGTTAAGAGCCACTGGAATAGACTGCCTCAGAGGGTGATGTGTCCCTTTCTTTTGAGGTCTTTAAACAGAGATTGGATGGCCATCTTTCAGGATTGCTTTGCTTGTACATTCCTGGATGCCAGAAGGTTGGACTATCTAGCCCTTGCACTCCTATATAGCTTAGGTACAGGTTATCTGACTTCATATATCCCTATATGGGTCTTAAGATACTTGGGAGAGAGCCTTCTTGCAGTCTTGCACCCTCGCAGGCCCATCTGCTAAAGGCTCATGAGAAGGCCTTCTCAGTGGCTACTCCCAGGCTAGGGAATCTCCTCCCATCAGAAAGTAGACTGGCCCCCTTACTGCTTTCCTTTCACTGGCAGGTAAAGACCTTATTATTTAAACACATTTTGGCAATTAATGGATTGTGCAAAAGGGCTTTTAAGGATGTGTGTGCATTGCATCAGATTAGTGTTTTTACACAATAGGTAATTTAACTGTTTTTAAAAAATATTTTATATCACTGGGTTTTTAGCTGTATTTTGTTTCAGCCTTGGAAGACACCTTGACTCCTGATGGGAGAAAAATGGGATATAAATGAAACAAATAAATATTTAAAAATTTTAAAAACATGTCAGTCCTTTTTTTGTAGCCAAGATCTGCATTATGAAATTTAGAAAAAAGTAATAGTTATATTCCAATCTGTATATTTCAATCTCATACATTACTCTGGAAGGCCAAGAACAGGTTGGTTTGCAACAGAATTTGCCAAGATCAACTTCTTCAAGCTTCAATGGTTACTAATCATGATGGCTGTATATTATTTCCACTATCAGAGGTGAATGCCTCTGTATACCACTTACAAGTGTGTTTTTTGCATTCATATCCTGCTTGTGGATTTCTCCTAGGGGTAGTCTAGACGGTGAAAAAAACTCCTCAAAGAATGCAAGGAGAATTCCTTTTGTCCAAGTGGAATCCCACAGTATTTCAACATATTGTGAAGGCCTCCCCCCCCCCGCCCCAGAAAAACTCCAAATACTCTGTGGGAAAAGCCTTCACAGCTTTCCTCATATTTTTAAAAAGCTATGACAAAAATACGCATTCCTACTCATTTTAACACTGATGCGATTTGTTGCACAGTTCAGAGAGGGCAGAAATCTTCATCTGTTTGGTCAGATGTGCACAGGTGTGGGCTTGATGTAAAGCACCCAGAAGCACTAGCAATCATGCACTTTTAAAAACTTTTATTTTTATAAACTTTTAAAAGGGAACCACAGTGCCTGGAGATGACAAGGAGGGCAGCCACCATGAGGAAGAGATGGAGATCCACCCGCCCTTCACTTGTCCGGGCAGCAGCCGTGATCTCCAATTCTGGCTGCAAAGGGACAGGTGGAGCTGCCTGGCCAGCTGCTGGGAGAAGGAAGAGGAGGGTGGCTCTTCACCACTTCAGCTTCCTCTCACCTTCCCGGGCTGGGCTGCTCTTTCTCTCTTGCCTGTCTGCCAAGGACAGGCATGAGAGGAGCCCAGCCACAGAGTGGCAAAGAGCCGCCCTCCTCTTCCTTCTCCCAATGGCTGACCAGGTGGTTTCTCCCATCCCTTTGTGTCGTGGGTCAGCCCCTGTTGTCCAGCAACAGTGCAGAGCCGACAACAGACAGACAGACAAACAAGCTTGCAATTCTGGGAGGCAGGCAAATGGAAACCAGCTTACAGTTCTGAGATGTTTGCCTGTCTGTGAAAATATGCAGTTCAGAATCAGTCCGATAATCCAGGAATTCAGCAAGCAGCAAGGTCAGGTGGCCTGAGGTCCAAGAATCCAAGCAGGCAAGAAAACAGAGGGTCAAAGTGAAGAACAGTGAGTTAAGAGCTGAGGAAACACACACATCATTTCTGGCAGCAGGCTATTGCCCTTTGTCTTCCTTATCAAGGCAAAAACCAGCTGACACTCATTTCTGGCTTAACCAGCTCCTGGTGTGCCTGCATTTGCCTGCCCTCCTGCTAGACTGCTGTTCACCAGAAGATGTTGACTCCTGATCCATGACACTTTGCAGCTGGAATCTGAGGCTACTGCTGACACCACTGCTGCTACTGTGGCCAGGATGGGTGGTTGGATCTCCTCCTCTTCTTCGTGGTGCTCGCCCTCCTCTTCATTGTCTCCAGGCACTGCCAGGTCCCCTTTGCCTTCCTCACCCCCCACCAGAGAAAACAATGACATGGCCACCATCTTGATTTGCGGCCATGTGAACATCACAGTGGAGAGCTTCACATACTATTGTTTTTGCCAAGATGCTGTGGAGACGAAAGAGTGCTCTTATAAATTGTCTATAATGCACAGCTATGTGCATTATTTCTTCTCATATAGACAAGCCCCTAGACAGCTAGTTGGCCACTGTTTGGTTTGGGGTCAACACAATATGTGATATATCTCAAGACTTTAGAATGGGATTTCCTTATAAAATATTATTATAAAGAATTGCTAGTTTTAGAATCAGAATTTGTTTGATTTATTTATATTTTTCCTAGGTTGAAATAATTCCATTTAAAGGAAAGGGAGACTCAGCAGTGGTCTGAAATTGTTTGGGTTTCAGTCTCAGGCCCCGGAGTAGATAATCCTCCCATGTGATCCAGTATGGCTTTTCTTATATTCTTCCTCCTGCTCTGTATCTTTAAACACACCTCCCTATGTAGCTATTGAACTGGTCTGTGAACTTGCCTATATCTCTTTTATAAAGATCGTACACGTGCATGCCAAGTAATTAATTCTGAATAACTACCTCCCCTAGTTCTGCATTCACAAACACTGATGAAAATTAAGTTCTTTCAACCATGCTGATGCCCACACAATTGAGTGGGGCATGGGGTGGGAGGGACATTAACTTCTGTTTAGCCGTTCTGAATCCAAGTTTTAAATAAAGGATGGAAAAGAGATTATTATGGAATAAATAATCAATATGAAGAGATCATAGAACTATGACTTCTGGTTCCTTTTCCTGCCTACTGCATTCCTTTGTAAACAGACTGGAAAGCCCTGTTCAAGTTCATAGAATCATAGAATTGTAGAGTTGGAAGAGACCACAAGGGCCATCCAGTCCAAGCCCCTGCCATGCAGGAAATCATGATCAAAGCATCCCTGACAGATGGCCATCCAGCCTCTGTTTAAAGACCTCCAAGGAAGGAGACCCTACCACACTCCAAGGGAGTGTGTTCCACTGCCGAATAGCTCTTACCATCAGAAAATTCCTCCTAATGTTGAGGTGGAATCGCTGTTCCTGGAGCTTGCATCCATTGTTCTGTGTTCTAGTCTCTGGAGCAGCAGAAAACAAACTTGCTCCATCCTCAATGAGACACCCCTTCAAATATTTAAACAGGGCTATCATAACACCCCTTAACCGTCTTTTTTCCAGGCTAAACAGACCCAGCTCCCTAAGTCTTTCCTCATAAGACATGGTTTCCAGACCTTTCACCATTTTAGTTGCCCTCCTCTGGACACACTCCAATTTGTCAATATCCTTTTTGAATTGTGGTGCCCAGAACTGGACACAGTATTCTAGGTGAGGCCTGACCAAGGCTGAATAGAGTGGCACTATTACTTCCCTTGATCTAGAGATTATACTTCTATTGATGCAGCCCAAAATCGCATTGGCCTTTTTAGCTGCCGCATCACACTGTTGACTCATGTTCAATTTGTGGTCTCTTGCTTTTGGGTTGATCCCCTTTTCTAACTTACTGTAGTTTTTCTATATTCTGTCTGTATGTTTCTTATTCACCACTCAAAGAATGACTCCTCCCCAACAACAGTGCTGAAGGTAACTTCTTTAAGGATTTTAAATACTCCCCTTGCCTTTCATTACAAGGGAGATAGGCACGTTGACTGCCTGTTAAGCTATACTTTATTCCCTGTCTCTTGAATCTCTTAACTTGGCAATATTGAATTCATCTATTCATATCCTATTTTCTTTTCTTTCTTTCTTTTTTAAAAAAATCTTAACATGATAATTTCAAGTTATTACTGTATATATATATTCAGAGTCAATTTTTTCTTTTCTTTTAAATATTTCATTATAGCAAAACGATGCAATCATTGTGGTCATACACTTAATCACAGTCATTACTTTAAGATGTTGTTTTGAATCTTAGAAAGGGATAAAAATAGTTATTTAGTAAACTAAAACAAAGTTCCACCTATATTTATTGTAATCAAAAAGATGGATAACATTTATGAATTTGAATTTGAATGAAACCAAAGCTGTTAATATGTTCCATTTACCTGTGCTACTTATTATTTTATTGTAATGTTTAATCACTGATAAGAAGCATTAATTATATATTGATGTGAACAGTGCACTACAGTGCAATTTTGTATCTTTCAGCTATTGTGCTATTAAACATAATAATAAAAAAGGAATTTAACAGTTTCCAGGAAACAGTTCACAGTGGGTGCATCCAGACTGATTAAAAAGCACAGGAAGTTCCAGATTTTGCTCCTGTCTTTTTCCATTATGTTTTGGAGATCCATACACATTTTGTTTATCCCATAATATTTTCTGTCAGCTCTTAGCATCATCAGAGACTTTTTATAGCAGCTCCCCAGGTTTTTAACCCAGGATAAAATCGGTGGGTAGGGGGTAGACAAGAACAAAATCTGGGGCTTTTCAGTCAGTCTGGATGCACTCACTGTTTTAATAATAATAATAATAATAATAATAATAATAATAATTTTTTATTTTTAACCCGCCCCTCTTCTCGGCAACTGGGGCGGTGTACAACAAGATTAAAACACAGCAGTTAAAACAATCCTTCCCAATCCTAACCTTCCCACCCCTTAAAACTAAATTAAACTAATAGAGAATTAAAATAAAGATAAAATACAATACAATATACAATAAATACATAAATAAATAAATAATGGCAATAGCGGCAGGGGGCCGGGTAAGCAATCAGCTCCACTTGAGCCAGGAAGTTATTCCGGGAAGGCCTGCCGGAAGAGATCTGTCTTTAGCACTTTCTTGAAGCTATCAAGAGTGGTGATAAGACGGATCTCATCTGGCAGGCCATTCCATAGTCTGGGAGCCGTAGAAGAGAATGCCCTCTGGGAGGTCTGTGACAGCCTAGTTTTCATAGGCTGCAACAGGTTCCTCCCAGAGGACCGAAGTGCGTGGGGGGGGGATCATATAGGATGAGGCGGATGAGGTGGACTTTTATGCAGAGTGGGTACTGTAGCACCTCCGTATCTGCTGATTCACCAACTGCTGATTCAATTATCCACGGTTGGTGCCAGCAGGGTGTGTGTGGATGGGGGAGGAAGGGGAGGAGGCTTCTGGATGGCTTCCGTGGCAGCAATGGTGACAAGGGGGTGAAGAGAGGGGAGGACAGGTCTCGCTTCCCTTCTTCCTTCATCCCCTGGCATAGCTCTGATGGTGGCAATGGCGACAGGGAGGGGAGTGAAGGGAGGGGAGGAGAGGTCTCACCTCCCTTCTCTCTTTGCCCCCCCCCCCGGTATGGCTTATGTGGTGGCAACGGCAATGGTGGGCATTTGCTATTATCCGCAGAATTCATTATCCACGGGGGGCCCTGGAACCAATCCCCTGTGGATTCAGGGGTCCTACAATAGTCACTAGGGATGTAATTCTTCCCTACCAAAAACAAACCTGCAAATTTTGTGTTGAATAAGTCCCAAACTGCGAAGATTCTCATCAGTTCAGGCTTCTTCTCATCACAGTTTCTCAACACTCAACATGTTTTTCAACTATTTAAAAAAAAATATTTTTGATTTTTTTCCCCCATCCCTATACTCCCACCATCATAACAAGATTTTCATAATCTTCCCCAAATGCTTCCTTCCAGAAGTATGAGAAGTTACATAGCAGCAGTGAATCCTTCAGAGCCACCAGAATTTGGCCCACAGAAATCAGAAGTATTGGTGGATTCCTTAACAGAACATCCATTTCAACCAATTATTCTCCAGTGTTAATAATAATAATAATAATAATAATCCATTCATCTTTACCTTCTGTTCTCTAAGGTTAGTATTGAACTAATACTAACTAAAATCCTATTAGTTCAATCAAGTGTGAACACACTATGACAACATTACTCTTATAACAATGTTCAGAACAGTGTCAAGAATAAGCTACTTATATTATGAAAAATGACTGTTCATCTTCATTTTTTCAGGCAAGATATCCCTGTAATCACTCTGCAATTATTTATGCATAAAATTTCTATCCACATTCCATCTGGTTAAATAAAGAGACAACTGTAGAAACTGAAAAGTGAATTTCTATTAGAAGGTTTAATATCTTGGATAGAAGAATTACTGGGATTTTGCAGTGTAGAAATTGATGGGGCTGTGCCATATTCACATGTAGACGATATACAACTTCATTCATTAGTGAGTTTTTTACTCAGATTAATAAACCAGTTTGAAGCTAATTTCAAGTGAAAATATTCAGTCAACTGATTACTACAGATTCAAATATTTTGACTTAACTCATAGAAAAACTTGGTTGTCAGAAAGGTATGCTGTGCATAGCTAGTTACATGTTTAATAATCTTTTACACAATATTCAAGGTAGTTTAGGGGGAGTGGCTAGTCCTTGTAAACATTTATATTACAGAGTGAGAAAAAATGAATTTGGAGTATTGGTTAGAAATCCTTTCAGTTTACTTACCTGCCATATATAGTGCTTGTTTAAACAAAGTGGCTCTAATGAGATTAATGAGATCTCTAATGTGGCTCTAATGAGATCTTCTTAATTCCACTTTTACACAGACATGACTAGCTGTTAACAGCTCACTAGAGAGGGACCCAAAAGGCAGTAGTGAGATGACAGATAACATATTCTTTCAAAGAAATTGAGAAATCTGCTTGCCAAGATTTGTTAGCACTTTACAATGTTAACCTGATTCCATGCTTTATAACTGCACATGTTGTGTGCACATATGCAATTATTGACCAGGTAGCAGAAGGGGAAAAAAGGAAGGAAAAATAGGTATACAGGAGTGGAGATTAATAGCACAAAGGCATGCCAGGATGCTGCACTGACACATCACTGGAGAAACAGATAAAGAACAGAACATTATTTTAGGTTATCCTAGTCTTACTGTCTTCCATTGCTGTAGAAGGGCTACAGCGCTTCTGAAAATGAAACAGGTTTCTGAAGAAAGGAAAAACAAGAGAGAGACTGATATATATACATACATACATATATATATATATATATACACACACACACACGAAGTACTTACTTTGGGTTCCCAGTGCCTGGTTTCTTCCTCCGGAATATGCTGAGGAAATTGTTGGACCTACATGGTGTCTTGCCATCCCCAACATGCATACGCACTACATCTGAAGTGGTGAAGGCACTGCGGACATTCCTCTCAGGCTTGGCAATGATGATGTACATCTTGGGTGTGAACATGCATCCCAAGGCTACTGTCACACTCAGGCTCACCGCAAAACAAGTAGTGATGATCTTGTAGTTGCTCCCGAAGTATATAGGTACAAAGGCTAGCCAGATTATACAAGTTGTGTACATAGTGAAGGCAATGTACTTGGCTTCATTAAAATTGGCGGGCACATTGCGAGTTTTGAAGGCATAGTAAGTGCAACTCATGATGAGAAGTCCATTATAACCCACTGGGGCAACCACACCTAAATTGCTGGTGTTGCAGATCAGGAAGACTTCCTTGATGCTAGGGTAGGAAAGAATGGGGAAAGGGGGCTCCATGATTATCAGGGTTATCACCAATGTCAGTTGTACACTGATCAAAATGGAGGCAATAACAACTTGGGCCCAAGCACTCATGAACCGTGGTTTGCGAGTGCAAATTTTTTTCTTGCTTCCTGCTAGGATGCGTGCAATACGGTTGGTTTTGGTTACAAGGGCAGAGTAGCACATGGCAGAGGAAAGCCCCACGAGGAGGCGCTGGAGGTAGCATGAAGTGTCAGTGGGCTTAGCAATAAGGGTGAAAGGACAGATATAGCCAAGGAAGATCCCAGCAAGTATAATGTAGCAGAGCTCCCGGCTAGAGGATTTCACAACAGGGGTATCTCTGTAGAGTGCAAAGATAAGAGTAACAAACATGGTGACCAGGATACCCAGGCAGGAGAAGACGACAGCCACAATAGACTCTATGTCACTCCATTGGAGATATTTTACAGGAATGGGTTCACAGCCTGCAGGGTACAGAAGAGAAACAGAATTAAAGAGAGTTGAGGGGGGGAATGGCCAGATAGACAGGCTTCTCAGAAAATACAGAAAGGAATCCATAAAGAGCAGAAAGGTATAGTCTTGACTGATATGCAGATAGGTAAATTGTGTCCGTGTAAGGAAAAGCTGACAAAAACATATAATTTATATAGAAAAAGGTGAGGCTCTTATTCATTTTTGGAACAACAAATTTGAATTTGATTGAAATATTTATTTCTAAAATTTCTTCTTTTAGAAGTGCTGCAGCCTAAGTGTCAACTGGGACTGTTCATAGCGACCAAAGAACTCCCTTGTTACACCAGCTCCACTGTCTGTCAGTCTGTTTTTAGGTAAAATTCAAAGTGCTGGTGATGGCATGTAAATAGCCTAGGTCTAGGCTGCCTGATAGTCCATATCTCCACATATGTGCCTGTCTAGGCACTGAGATCCTCCAGAGATGCAATTCTCTCAGTCCCATCACTTTCATAGGCAAAACTGGTAGGGATGGGAGATAGGGCCTTCTTTCTGACTGCCCCTAGGCTCTGGGACACATTTCCTAGGGAAACTAGAATGGTCCTTTACTTTTAGGAGAATGTTATACTGTTTTTATTATTTTTAACTGTATATTTTACATTTATACACACACACACACACACACACACACACACACAGTGGTTTAATTTCATTTTAATGTTGAACTTTTATATATTTTAACTGAATCATATTTTAATTTATAAACTGCCTTGAGTCCCAGTTTTGGGAAAACTGGGTATAAATAAAGTTAACATTAATACAAATACTAATACTTCCATTTATTTTTTTAAAAAATTTCTACCTTGCATCTTCAGTCTCAATCATCATTCCCTGGGTATGTCAATCAGCATTCTCAATCATAATTGTAATAAATGTTAGCATGTTACAGTTTTATATCTCTGTCTATATTTATCTATACTAAATATATTTTTCAGTTTCTGAATATCTGTGCTTGTGAATACACTCTCTTGCTCATTCATACACACACACACACTTGAATATTCCTATATATTTCTATGTACATTATATGTATATGAATGAGCAACAGAGTGGCAGAGAATTTGGTTGTTGAAGAAAATAATAATAATAATAATAATAATAATAATATAAACAAACCTCCTTTCCTGACTAAAATGATGGTACTAGTTATATTTTCCTTCCACACATAAGACATGTTTGTTTGCTTAATTGATTGACTGATTAATTAATTAATTAATGTTGTAATCTGCCTTTAAGTCTGCCTATAACTCTCCCAGTTATAAATACATGTCATTATTCCCTGTAGTGATATGTAGCACTTTGCCAGCATGATGATCTGGACTCATAAGAAAATGCTAAATCTGTTTTGAAGGATTATATGGACTGGATGATTTAAACAATTATTGTCACACACAGATCTACTCCCTCACAATGTTCCAATAGATTCAGTGCTACTACCGCAAGCATAATGATACATGGGGTGATCACTGATTGTAAGATTTTACCTGCTATTTTAGGCTATAAATAATATACAGCCGTCCCAGGCTTTTGGAACAGAAGAGTTGTATAACCTTGAGTTGATGGCCTGAGCATCATCTCTAAGAAAGGTAATCGTCCAATGGTCCTTCTTTCATCATTTTATTTATTTTAAATATTGCTATTAAATAATTTATAGGATTTAAAATATTACTATTAAATAATTTCTAGGATGGTTCACAATCATTTGTAAAAACACAAGAAAGACGGTAAAAGTCAGTGCTGAAAGCAATCTTTGGTTTCCCAAACAGAGAACCTTAAGTCTCCTCTCAGGCCATAAATAGAGTGCCTGGCCAAAATCTTCAGCAGCACCTTTGCAGACCTTGTTATTGTTGCTATTATTTCATTTATGTCTTATTTCCCCCTAAATACTGGGATTCAAGATGGCTTATAAAAATTAAAACAAATTACAGATTAAAATATATACAAGTAAATCAGGAGTGGGCAACTCTGGGAGGCTACGGAGCCACATTAGACCCCCTAGAAGACCTTTTGGGGGTGTATACTCTCCACAACATCCCCACTACAAGAAGCATTTGGCTTCCAAATGTCCCCCCATGCTGTGGGGGACATTTTCACTATGTTTATAGAGGCTGTGGGGGCCATTTCGGTCATGCTTTTAGCCGATTTTTGGCCCAAGAAAGGCCTTTTTTTCAAAACAGGAAGTGACATGAAGTCACTTCCAGTTTACATCTAGTTTTTTGTTTTTTTTTAAACTTTCCTGGGCCTAAAATGTTAATTTGTGAAAGTGCCCCTCATAGCCCCTAGAAAGCATATGGGAACATTTTGTGGCATTTTTGAGACTTAGGGGTCCCTGGGGCCCACATGTGATCCATAGGCCTCACTGCCCACACCTGATATAAACAATGCCTGGCCTCCTGTTCAGTATTTATGAGATTGTAAGCCAGATTTATGATCTCATAATTTTTGGGATTCACATTTGTGGTTGTTAATGATCAAATGTGACTCCAAAACCCTGCCATTTAAGCCAGGCAGCACCTAAACTAAATGGTTTCTGAGGTGCTGCAGATCAGGGCACTGGGAAATGATGTCTGTGACACTCTCCTGATTGTGAGGAACATTGAGACAGGCAACCAGAGAGACTCTTTGGGGTCCTGCTTCACCTGCTTATCTCGATTCACCCCAGACTGTAGAGTGCTACAGTCATAAATTTCCCAGCACCCCAATCTGCAGCCCCTTGGAAACCCTTCAGGTGCTGCCTGGCTTAACAGGTAGGTTTTGGGGATTATTTTGGAGGTAGCATCAGTTGAAGCAGCTATGACAACAAAGCTCCATCATCATAGCTATGTCTGATGATATAGAATCATGGCTGTTATTTTAAAAATGCAATTAAGCAATCTCTAGAATGAAAACCATTCCAAAATTGTTTGTCAAGTTAGGGCCTCTGAATGATATCCCAAGGATCAAGAAAGAAACCAGCAGTGACAGAGGATGATGTGGCTTGATTATGATATGAGACCAGAGGAGAAAAGCTTCAAGGCATAGAAAGAGATGGTTAGGAAGGTCAACAGCAGGCGTTTTCAGAGAGAGGCCACCATTATATTGCAGATTCCAGTCCCACCAACAATGTAAAGAGAGACCCACAGCTACCTAATAAAATAGTTCATGCCATGCTTTTAAGTTGGAGTCTGGAGATAGGGAGCTTGGTGTCTTGAGGAGGCAGGTGAGGAATTCTATACTTATGTGGCTGCTTTGAGGGATGCTGGATTTCTCATGCTGTGCTTTGCCCAAGAGCTGAATGAGTGGAGTAACTAGGGCAATAAGCACATACCTATTGGCTTCAGCATTTGCAGTTTGTTTTGCTTTTGGATCTAAGTATGTGTTTTTCTTCATGGGTGAAGGGATGCTTGCTGGCCATGCAAAGGAACACTGAGAGTAAAGGGAAAGTGACTCAATCTGTCCCTAACATAAAAGGAAGTAGAAACTGTGCTAACATTTGGTCCTCAGTACTCTCACTGGGTAACTTATACTGTCCTACAAACACTAGAGAAGTGGGACCTGGAGATCAGTACAGTTCTCAATGGCCTAATCCAGGTTCTGTAGAGCTTCGTGGAATACATGAAGGATTTATGATCTTTCGCTCAGCCAGTTTCTGCTACACAGCCCCTGGCTGTGTACCAACCCACGCCAGTGATTCAGGTCAGACATGCAGCCCACCCAGCTGGGACCTCCATTCACCTTCAGGAAGTCAAGTGAAGTGAAAGACTGCTGACTAGACTAGAATCTGGAGACTGGCTAGGAGGAAAAAGATATCCAAGAAGCAAAATTCGCAGCAAGCAGGCATAAAGCCTAGGGAGGAGACAAATAGACAAGGAGTCTTGAGTGAGATTTCCTTGTCTGATGGGGTTCTCCAGTTCATCCAAGAAATAACGTTTGATGGGTACCCATGGTGTGACCTTTGTGAAGATGGGTTATATGTTCACTGTCAGTCTCAGATCTTGTAAAACCACAGTGGCTAAGATTATGAGCCGATGTCTTCTATTTAATGATGACAATGAGGGCTAGCCACAATTTCGTTAAATTTTGTGTTTATAGATACACACACACAAAGAGAAAGAGAAAAAAGAAACAGAAACAGAGACACGACAGAGAGACTTTTGTTGATGTCTTGGAATTCTACAAACTGTAGCTATGATTAATGAGAAACTGTTATGGCAAGGAATTGTCCACACCTGTCAGTTCGTCATTAGGCCATTGTCCCAGCTCACACGCTTTGCATGTAAACTCATCCTGTACAAATTCATTCTCCTTGCATGGTGTGCAAATCCAGCAGCAGCTCACTTCTCCCTTCCTTATAACCTATAATAATAAAATGAAATAAAATGACTTCTTCCAAACCTTCTAGAACATTTGCATTCCACTCTGCATAACTGAGTCTATTATACAGTTATTACAATATAAAGAAATGTGAAAATAATGCTAGGGTATCATAACAGTAGTTAGGGAAAGATTAAAGCTACAGTCATCTCTCAACTTTCATGGGGGTTAGGGGTGCAGCAGCCTCATGAAAGTGGAAAAACTGTGAATATAGGCCCACTATTTTTTTTTACCTGAGAGAAGACTACTCTAGGCATTTGTAGGTCCTCCAGTGTGATTCTATGGTCAACTTCTGGTGGAGTTGACTATAGAAGGCTTTGAGAGAACATATTAATCAAATCCATGAATTTTCAAATCTGTGAATGCTTAACCCACAAATGTGGAGAGATGACTGTAGTATTCATGTTTCAACTTGTCTGGGCTAAAATACACTTTTACAAGTACAAATTCTCTGTACATTTCCAAAAATGAAAACACAACTGAGTGAAATAGATGAATGGTCTGACATAGTGGGAAGACACTGCCTATCCTCAATGCAGTTTGTGAATAAAATGGAACTGGTGAAATGGGGACCTTGATCTATATATATTATCACATACATAGTATTATGTATTTTTAAAAAAAACTATAAAAAGAATATTCAGTAGAAACCAAGATATTTGATCATCACTTATGCACATATCCCAATTAATCTAGCATACTGTCCTTTACTTTTATAGGAGACTGTAAAGATATCATGACAGCAAAAATAATCAAGGCTCCTTCCTGGAGGAAGGATCACTGCAACACTGTCTTCAGTTGCAGCTTGTTTACATGGGTGTCTACAAGGAAGGGATAAGAGCTAAACGTGTCACCCTGGATGAGCCATATTATCCAGATTTCCAGCTTTCATTTAAGAAAACAACAAGAAAAAAAGGACATTTAATCATTGCAGAAGCCAAGATATGAGGGCAAGTGTTCTGCAGATTTGTTTGGTAAACAACTAGTCTGCTCCTGCCGTGTTTCAATCTTTTTAGTCCATTAATTAAGTCACAGAAATGACTTACACACCCTGTGTCTGGAGGAGGAATTTCCTGATTCAGTAAAGCAATTTTCTTTATCTTCCCTGATGGGACGTGATTGCTAACCCATAGGGGTGGGGGTGGGAATCAGACATCAGGTTTTTAGAGAAGGTGTGATTAAACAGTACTGTGTCTATCCTACCCCACAACCAAAAAGGCAACAAGGACAGAGTTTATGATCTTTCCACCTCAGTTTTTTATTTTAAAATTAAGTCCTAGATCATATTGTGTCAAACCACTCACACAATGGACTGTAACATGAGTAGTCTGAGTCTCCATGTGCACACAGCACAGGAGCAGCAGTCTTGGCAGTAGAGGCGGGGAGAAGAGGAGGAAAATGTCCTCCACTCTCCAGAAGCTCACTTCAAGCTGGCTGTTTTTTCAGTGCCAGGATTTGAGTGGTCCTCACAGCCAAGACTCTCTGAGAAATTATTTGCAAAATAGCCTGTTCCAAGGCTGGTACCATGGCCACTTCTTCTGTGTTAGGGCTCCTACAGACCTCAGAAATGAGGCACCATTGGAGGAATGAGCTGCAATATCACAATTCATGCAATTTTCCAAGCCACCCCCCTCCCATACTACATTGATTCCAAGGACCCCCCCCCCCAAAAAAGCAAAGCTTTTTAAAAAAGAGTTTAAAGCCAGCCTCTTGAGGGCAGATGGTGTGTGTTCACTGCATCCTCCTGTCATTGTCATGACATTCTCTTCTTCTTTCTCCTCTTCCTCTTCCACCTCCTCTCATTGTAAGGAGGTGAGGATGGCTCTAAGCAGCAATCTATTGGTTCAGGTATCTGCCACTGGAGTTCAATAGGATCTTAACCTTAGGTTGTTAAAAATATATTTTTATTTGATTTCTGCCCTGCCTTTCCCACAAAGCGGGACCTAAACTACATTGTCAATATATGCAGAAAAAAATTACCATTATGTGCATATTGCAGGAAAAGAGGCTATGGCTGACAGACTGGTTTTGTGTGAGTCCAGCAGAATAGCCCTGTGTTGTTACTTCTTTTACTCTGGGAAGTCACACTGTAAACTCCAATGCCATCTTAAATCTTGTGTACTTTTTGTTTATCTGATTTTTCTTCCTCCCCATTTTTCTCAGATTTTTAACAGATCTCTCACTCCAAACAAAGTTTTGCTTGATTTAATGATGCCTCGTAAATGAAGCCAGAATATCACATTCTTCTACATTAGGCCTATCAAATTCCCTAGGTTTTCTGCTACGCCATAGGCTTCTAAATGCTGTGGAATGTGATGCTAAGAAACAAACCAAAACACAAAGGCACTGTTGTAGCATACCTTTCACACAAGAATGAAAGCACATAACACTGTGTAGGAAAAGATCATGCAGATGGCCATACTTCCACAAGAGACTTGGGCTTGTCTAGACTGGCCAGAATATGCCATCTCCTGGATGGAGTATTCTAGCCCCAAAGCTGGGCAACCCCCGCCCCCGTTACCAAGACAAAATGGGCAGAAGATCACACACACATGCTGGCCACCACATGAACATGCCAGCTGGTATTGGTGGACAACTCCCCTACTGTTAGCAATAGCAATAGCATTCATATTTCTATACAGTCATCCCTTCACATTCACGGGGGATAGGTTCCCCAGACCCCCGCAAATGTGAAAAATCTGTGAATAATGACTGCCCTCCCCCTCCCCCACCAAAGCAACCATGGGGCCTCTGGAGGACCCATAGTCGCTTTCCCCCGCCTCCCTCCTCCCTTCCAAGGCCTTCACGGGGCCTCCGGAGACCCTCCCAAGGCCCCGTGGATGCCTCCCCAGCCCTCCCCCTCCCTCCCAAGGCCTTCACGGGGCCTTTGAAGGCTCCGTGGAGGCCTCCCCGGCGCTCCCCCCTCCCACCCAGGGCCTTCACGGGGCCTTCAAAGGCTCCGTGGAGGCCTCCCCGGCCCTCCCCCCTCCCACCCACACATAATAATAATACAATTTTATTTCTATCCCGCCCCTCAGCAATGCAATCGGGGCGGCTTACAATATAAAAAGTCCATAGTCACAGTACCCTAGCCCGCCCGCCCCTTAAAATAATATTAAATTATAAAAGATTAAAAACATACAATAATTAAAAATATATAAATTAGAAAGAAAAAAAATTAAAACATACAATAGTTAAAAAAAATCTGATTGCAGCTCAGAAAGGACAGCCGAGTCTTGGGCCGGGATAGTTATTCAGGAAAGGCCTGCCGGAAAAGATCCATCTTGACAGCTTTTTTAAAGCTGTCTAAGGTGGTACTAAGACGGAACTTGTCCGGCAGGCCATTCCATAATCTGGGAGCGGCAGCAGGGAAGGTCCTCTGGGAGGTCACCAACAGCCTTGTTTTCATAGGCTGTAACAGATTCCTCCCAGAGGACCGAAGTACGCGGGGAGGGTCGTACGGAAGGAGGCGGTCCCGGAGATAAGTTGGACCCAAGCCATGTAGGGCTTTAAAGGTTATAACCAACACCTTGTACTGTGCCTGGAAACTAATAGACAGCCAGTGGATAGCTTTTAGCACAGGTGTTACATGCTCTCTTCTGGAAACACTAGAAATCAACCTAGCTGCCATGTTCTGAACTAGTTGAAGTTTCCAAGTCAAGCACAAGGGTAGCCCCATGTAGAGCGCATTACAGAAATCCAGACGGGAGGTTACCAGTGCATGTACCACAGTTTCAAGGTCCCTGGTTTCCAGGAAAGGGTGCAGCTGACATATCAGCCAAAGTTGATAACAGGCACTCCTGACCGTCGCATTTACCTGATTAGACATCTGGAGCGTCAGGTCCAGGAGCACCCTCAGACTGCGAACACAATCCTTGGAGGAGAGTGTAGTTCCATCCAGGATTGGAAGTTGTATTCCCAGACCTGGGTTCGGGCCTGTAACTGTTAGTACCTCCATTTTGTCTGGATTCAGTCTCAATTTGTTTTTCCTCATCCAGTCCATTACTGCTTTAAGACAATCATTGAGAGGAGAGACGCCATCTGAAGTCGAAGCTGATGACCAAGATATGGAGAAGTATATCTGGGTGTCATCAGCATACTGATGACACCGCACTCCATGCCTCCGAATGATCTCTCCGAGCGGCTTCATAGAGATGTTAAATAGCATCGGGGACAGGATGGCACCCTGAGGAACGCCACAGTTAAGCTCTATTCTGGTAGAGCAACTGTCCCCGAGCCTCACCCTCTGGGATCTACCCGAGAGGAAGGAATGGAACCACTGCAAAGCAGTGCCTCCCTGGCCCTCCCCCTCCCACCCAGGGGCTTCACGGGGCCTTTGAAGGCTCCGTGGAGGCCTCCCCGGCGCTCCCCCCTCGCACCCAGGGCTTTCACGGAACCTTCGAAGGCTCCGTGGAGGCCTCCCCGATGCTCCCCCTCCCTCCCAGGGCCTTCACGGAGCCTTCAAAGGCTCTGTGGAGGCCTCCCCGGCCCTTCCCCCTCCCACCCATGGCTTTCACAGGGCCTCTGGAGGCCCCTTGTCGAGATTTTGGGAGGGCATGGGCCCTCCCAAACCGCGAATATGCAAAACCGCGAATGCTAATTTCGCGAATGTGGAGGGGCAACTGTACTGCTTATCAGTGCAAAGTACTTCCTAAGAGGTTTACAGTGTGTTAGCTTTCCCCCCCCAACAAGCTGGGTGCTCATTTTACCGACCTACAGAAGGATGGAAGGCTGAGTCAACCCTGGAGCCTCGTAGGATCGAACTCACAATGTTATAGCTACAGTACCAGCATTTAACCACTGTGCCACCAGGACTCCTGTTGCATGTCGCACTCTCTGAAGCCAGAAAGGAGGCCCTCAGCATGTGTTGGAATCATTTCCCAGAGAGTCTTGGCTGTGAGGACCACTCAGATCCAGCAAAGCAAGAGTGCTTTGATTATGTATTCCTGCATGGCAGTGGGTTGGACTGGATGGCATTTGGGGTCTCGACCAACTCTATGGTTCTATGTGATTAAGGCTGGTTACAGGCAGGGGGCCTTGATCATGTGCTTGTGGCCTCATACTTGGTTGCTAAGTCCAGCAGTGGCAGCTGCATCCAATGATACAGACAGGTGTGCAGGCACGGTCCCTACATTCCTGCGCCAGACCCATCTGGGTTTCCCCACCTTATGTGGGTTTCCCAGGTATTTATTTAAAACATTTTAGATGGGCTTTCCCTGGCTTCCCATCCCCCGTGGCTTTGCCTTGGACATTGTCAGGACTGCTCGGAGGCAAATCAGGGCAAGAGCCTGCATCATCTGGATTGCAGGGCTCTAAGATAGAGGGAAGCTGGGATAAATTGCCCAGCTAGACAAGCCCCTAGTCACTCAACCAGAGAGAGAAATAAAACTGTAACTGAGGAACTTTGCTGATAAAAATTTACATTGGACCTTGGCCACAAACTGGGGACCACTAGTGTCTGGTGGTTTGAGGTAAACAGCCACCACTTAGCAGTGACATCAATTGCAGACCTTTGATTTTCCCCATAGAAATCATATCAGCTTGTTTACTATTATAGAAGAAAATAAATCAAGTGAGACTGACAGGCATGTTACTAGTTTGAACGGGGCAGGGGAGCTAACCTTTAAAACTGCACTCTTGGAAAAAAATATCCCTCTCCCTTTTTAGTAGAACATTTTGCTTTTCCAATTTAACTTTGTTCTTTGATTCTTGTGCATTGTTTTTCTGTATGTCACACAAGCATGGCAGGTGGCAAATTGCTTTCAGCTAGATTCAAATAGAGTCTCCGGTAGAGATTTTGTTTGCAGTTCAAAGCAGCCTGAGAAATGGGAGCATAGGGGGGCAAATACCAAGTAGCACATGCTTCAATCGTTCCACTGGAGGGAACTGCTGTTACACACTACAATTTGCTGGGGATTGATCTTGTTCAGTAAATTTCACACCGCATGCACAGGCAGAAACAGCCTGCCCTTTGAGAAAAGACTAAGGCAAGTCAATTGAGCAAGAAACAAAAGCTGTGATTTTATAAATTAAAGCTAGAATTTGTGTGCAAGATTAATAGGGTTTCATTTGTCCCAAAATGGTGGGGACAAATACTAAAGTTTAATGAGACTACACTGGCAAAAGAAATTGAGGACTTTATCACATGATAGGTTTGTTGCATGATTGTACTGGCTTAGTTCCGTGTTTGATCTTTCCTTGTCATACAACACTGTGACTCTCCTGTTGTTGCACTGCATCTCCATTATTATAGGACTGCATTTTTAATTGTCAGGAAAAACTGGTTAATAACTCCAATATCGCTATTGTTCAGCTGTTGTTTCTGGTGCAATTGTTTGGCTCCACTGCAGTTTCAGTATTCTTGCAGGCATGTTGTGTGAATGGTCATGGCTCTCCTCTTCTTCCCTCCCTATCCCCAAACAAGGGGAAATCACATTGCTTTTACTCTGTACCCTGGGTTTCTTTCTTTTTTAAAAAAATTGTTTTGCTCTAATTGCACTGTTGTGCTGCCATGGCAGGTTGCCAGCATGGCACAATTACGCAATTACAGCAGCACCCTCCATTTGCAAGAAGCATCAAAACTTGCACCATCATGCAACTGCAGTATTAAAAAAGAATTAAACAGCACACATGCACTATGTAGGGCAGGCATGGTAGGAAGGTGGGGTCAAGTGAGGCAGTGGGGAAGACTGATTGTGGGAACATGCATCACTGAAGTGGCACTGTAGCTTTATTGGAGAGAAGTTGTGAAAGTGATTGTTTCCATACCAATATGTTTCCATTTGCTTAAACAATGCAATTGCTATGAGTCAACAAAATGGTGTGATAGAGCCCATAGTTATTGCAGCTAAATAGAACAATGCCTCAAGGAAAGAAATGCTAAGCAGTACACAATTTTGGGTCTCTAATGATACAGTTTCAGCAGCATGGCAATTGTTTTCAGATTTGGAAAGGAATATGGCAACCCTACCTAAGTTAGTGTCCTTCCTTAGAGGGTTTCGACAGTGCTGAATGAAAACATGAAAAAACAACTAGAAGTATAAAAAAGTTCACTGTGGACAAGAGTTGATCAGTGTACTTTTTTCTAGGACTTCTAACAAATTTCTTCATTGGTAAACAAATTTCTACTTTGCTGATATAATGTTGTTTATAATAACAGAAACCAACTAATTATAATTACTTGGGACTCTGTTCTGTGTGAACTACATTTGTTCAGGACTGTTATCGACAACAACTTAATATATCCAAGCTTTACAAATGTGAGAAATTCATGGAATTTATTCACAACATTTGACAAAGACTTCAAACTAACATAGAACTTGAATCCATGTTTCAAAATTGCCCAGTATCTGGAAGTTTTCTTAGAAACAGTTAGAACTAGTCTTTTAATCTAATTTTTTCCCCCTACAGGAGTTACCCCCATAGGAGCAAGAGCTATCCACATACCTTAATTTGACCTTTCGAACATGGATCACTACACACTGACCGAACCATTCCACTTTTGTTCATCTGAATCTTGTCATCATCAATATTCAATACCCCTTCATGCCAAGTCCCAATATAGACATAATCATAATGGCTACCCGCTATGTGCTGCAGATTCATGATGTCATACCTAGGAAGCAAGAACAGAATGCAAAATTTCAAAACTGAAATGGTCAGTTGATAAGCATCTCTGTTACCACTCTTATTCAGATTCAAAATGGAAACATCTTCTCCCGCTGACACTTCAATGCCCAATGTTCATCATGTAATTACAGGTGACTGTCGGGGATGCTTTGATCGTGATTTCCTGCATGGCAGGGGGTTGGACTGGATGGCCCTCGTGGTCTCTTCCAACTCTGCAATTCTATGATTCTATGATTCTATGACTCTTCTGGCCTCCATTTTCTTTGCTAATCCTTGTTAGTTCAAAACCACAGTTGGATGCACCAGACTCTTCTTTGTTAATATCTGTGCCTGATTTTTAATATCTTTGCCCAATGAAGAAGCCAGTAAAGCTTTGAAAGCTTGCATAATGTATTTTGTGCTTTGGAGTTGGCCCAATAAAAGTATTGCTGCTTTGTGGATTTTGAATTTTTTTGTATTTCTTTGTTAACAGTGTGTAAATCATCTGCTGATGAGGTGATTTGTAAGGAAAGCGCTTCTAAATATGGGCAATATGAACTGATAGCCCTAGCAAAGAAAATAAGTCAATATTGTAGAGAATTCTTGATCATTTAATGTGCTATTGTACTGTTCTATGTAAATTATGACATGTATTTTCATAAAATAAAGGATGGGGACTCCTTCATAGACACAAGGTGAACACTTTTCATTTACATAGATTTCTATGTATAAAAGCTGATTAAGAAAAAAACATCTGGGAACTGTCAGCAGAGAAAATAGTCTAGTCAATGGCACAGAATTCCTGAAGACTTTCCTCAGTGGACCATGGATATGCTCCCAACTGTTGAGAAACTGCAATTCAACCAGCATGTTGTGAAACTGAGCTAGCCATTCAAGGAGAGGTGGTTTCATGAAAAGTCTCTCCCAACTCACAAATTTGTTTTGTTTGTGTTTTGCCAAATCTTTGTTTTAGTATAACCCTGGTGCCCCCACTCGCTACCAACAAAAGGGCTCCTAAATCTTTGTTTTTGCTTTCAAATGATGTATTTAGGTTGTTTATAATGTGTTGTGTGCCTTCAAGTCATTTAGACTTATGGTAGCCCTAAAGTGACCCCACCACAGGGTTTCCTTGGCAAGAGTTGTTCAGAGGGGGTTCGCCACTGCCTTTCTCTGAGGATGAGAAAGTGTGACCTGCCAAAGGCCACCCAGTGATTTTCCATGGTTGAGCAGGGATTCAAACCCTGGTCTCACAGAGTCTTAGCCAAGCCCCACTGAAACCACTACACTACACTGGCTCTCTACATACTTATTAAAAAGAGAAGCAAATGTTTAAAATATGAGAATTTCCAGCCTAGGGCCTAGCTTTTGGGGAAGGGATAGAAGGGGAAGAACAAAGGCAGGTGACGGTCCAGTCAACCCCACAATCCTTTTCACATTTTCAGTGGTATTCCCACTCTTATCTTACCTGAATGAAGCAGACCCTATCTGAAAGCAGTAGTTCTGCCACTGATACACATATAGCAAAGTCTGGTGGTTTGGGGATCATTGGGGACATTTTCAGACGGCCCTTACCACACAAGCAGCCTCTGGAGCAGTAACGAGGCTGCTGCGTGGCAGGGGGTCCTTTTTGGACACTGCTGTCCCTCTTCCGTGACCATTCGTGGCATGTACATGAATCTTTGGAAGCGGCCACATCATATTTCAATCACGGGCAACTTCCGTGATTGAAATACGACGCAGCCACTTCCAAAGCTTCACGTATGTGCCACAAATGGTCACGGAAGAGGGACGGTGTCGTCCAAAAAGGACCTCCTGCCGCGCAGCAACCTCGTTACTGCTCCGGAGGCTGCTTGCGCAGTAAGGGCCATCTGAAAATGTCCTAATTGTTTTTTCCTTTCTTTTCTAAGGTCCTTCCCTCAGTGAACAGTAGGCTGATCTACCAGATGCACCACCTGTCTTTGTTAAACCTGTGGAGGCCCAAAGAATATTCTCCTTGACTCAAAAAGGTTCCTTATGATGGACTCTGAGGATTCTTGACATAAATTAATCAGAGTTACATTTAATAATGAATGAAAGGCAGCTTTGCAAGCCTCTCATGAACAATTAGCAATCCAGGTGGAAAATCTGCTACTCGCTTGCTCAAAGGAAGTAGGATATGCTTGTACCAGATCAAAACAAAGTTAGTTTACATGCTTCTGGGGGCTTTCAAAAAGTATACTCTGTCCACCATCTTTGCCTCCCTTTGTTCTTCCTGCCTAAGACATACAAGCACTGCTCTATAAAAAAGACTCTTGATGCTGCTTTTTCTTAACAGATAAAAAAGGACAGTGCAGAAGGTATGAGTGACAGTCATAATTTCAAGGTAGGAGAGAAAGAAGTAGGAATGAATAGAGCAGAGTAAAGGAAGGAGGTGGCATGCTCAGTGGGTCTAGACAGACAGGCTGGCTGTTGAGAGGTAGAGAAGAAAAAGATCATTGTGAGTGGCAGGCAGAGGTGTGTGTGGTTTAAATCCAGAATGAGGAGAAAAACACAGCTAAAAACTGGGGTTTTGTGTGGGGAGGCTGGTCAAGAAATTGAAAAGAGATGTGTTTCTTTATGGTAAACTACTTTGTTCTTTTGCTTGGTCAGTTTAGACTGAAGTGAAGGCATTTTCCCTTGAGTGTCACAACCATAGGCAGCCTGAGGACAGGAAAAGCCAGACAGATGTTTGTGTGCCCTGAATATTAATGAGGGACAAGCAAATCAAACTTGTTCTGAAAAGCAAAAGGACATTGCCAGAAATGCTTTCTCACCTGAAACTGACATAAGATATCTCCTAGTTGCTACTTCTGTATGTCTGTTGTAAGCTCTATTTTTGTGGGGGGGGGGGAAATAACACCACTGGGGGTCAGTTACACGGCAGTTTTTAATGCGGCAATTTGCGCTTTAGCGCTTTTTCGCACCAGTGACGGATAGTTTAGACCATTTATGGGGGATTCAGTTGCATTGTTTACTTTTTCGCTTTTTGGTTCAGACAGCAAAGATGTGGGGGCATGCCTGCCTGCCTCTTAAATGCCTGTCTCTTAAAGCCACTCACTGAAAATACACACAGTTGACGGAGGAGGGGCTTGATGGGGGAGGAATAGTTCCTCTGAAAGGGCTTTAATTGCAGGCATTCCTCAGAAGGGGAAAAGAGTCTGTAAGTTGTCTGTATACGAAGCAACAGTATCACCTTCACAGCTTCCTCTGAGCTAGAGAAAACCAGAAAGCAACTAAAAAGCAGGGAGACCCAGGAGGGGGGAAGATTAATGACAAAGAAGGGAAAGAAAAGAATTCTCTTTGCTCTGCATTTCTCCTATCTGAGTAGACTGTTTTCTCTCCCTCTTTCATGCCGGTGCTGCGTGCATGTGCGCACGCACACACACAAAACAATGATCTGTTGATAGATCAGCTGGTGGAGCATACACACAGAGAAGAGAGGGAGGGAGGGATGGGCAGAGGAACAGTAATTATGCTAGTTAGCAAGGCAGCTGGCTAGATCTTTTCTCATCTCTCGCATGTTCACTCCCTCCCTCCTTGGGTAAATTCAACCAATCACGACTAGTTCTGCTGTGGCAATTTCAAAAAGAGGCCGAAAGCGCAATGGTAATTCACACAGTCGATAGTGCACTAACTTGTGCTACTTTTCAAAAAAGTTTGGGAAAACAGCGAAAGCTTATACAGCGTGACTTATGGGGTTTTTTTTGCCTCCCTCCTTCTGAATATGGCAACTTTGAGCCAAAAGATGTGGGAACTATTAGGATTCTTTGCGAATTCTTAGAGGATTTATTTTGCCATGTAAACGGCCCCCAGGATATCAAGGGGGCTTCACTCTATTGAGCACTAGAGCTTAATAAAGCCTATCCGGGTAACCCCAAAAATGTCTAAAATATTCTGTGTATATCTATGTGTGCTTGCTCTCTCTCTCTCTCTCTCTCTGTGTGTGTGTGTGTGTGTGTGAGACCAATATTTCAGATATCTTTCTGGATTTCTTGAGAGTTGGTAAAATGGTTCACAACAGAGCTACTAAGGAAATCAGGAATATAAAAAACTATCCTTGGTGCAGCCTACAGGTGATTCTCATGAAACTACAGTTGTCCCTCCACATTCACGGATTTGACATTCACGGATTTGAGTATTCACGGCTTGAAAAATATTCTTAAAAAAATAACAATCCTAATAGCAAACCTTGATTTTGCCATCTTATATAAGGGACACCATTTTGCTCTGCCATTGCATATAATGGGACTTGAGTATTCACGGATTTGGGTATTCACGGGGGGTCCTGGAACCAAACCCCAGCGAATGTGAAGGGACAACTGTACATCAGATCCTGGTTTGATACTTTGATTTGTAAACTAACTCTGATTTGCAGTATGAAACAGGGATTTATTATAAACAACAAACAGAAACTTCCTGTCTCTTACTTTCATTGTTGAATGAAAAGGAGGGGGAGAACACACAAACTTACCAGAGAGACATAGTTTCTTATTGCACCTGAATGCAGTCTCACAGCATGATCTTATCCATGAGTTTAGTGCACAACCCCCACCCCCGGTATATAGGATTGTACCCTTAATGTCCAGCCCTTCTGTCATATGAGTTTGATATTACTATGCTATTTTGAACACACGAGGCACATCACAGGTAGCAGTAAAATCCACATTTTACTGAAGTGCAGATAAATGGATGATCAGAACTGTGGCCCAAATCAAGTAAACTCCACTAATTATCAACACGGTATAGTGGTACATCTTGGAGTGCCTCATTCATCATAACAGTCCCTGTAGCCACCCAGCTCAGATACCTTTGACTGACCTCTATTGGAGACAATGCTGCCATAGTTACAATCTTGGTATGAGACACCAAAGCATTTCTTTGGTTCTTGAAAGCTTGCAATTTCTTCACAGCACCCTGTGCAAGACTGGTGTCCAACCATTTCTGACTGGAACACTTTCCCACTATATTTCTACCCTTTCCTCTTCTGCTTCATATGTAGATTATTTCACATCTGTCTAGGAAATTGTATTGATTGGCCAATACAACTGGAAGTAATGCACACATTATATGAAACTCAGGGCCTTTTGTTTTCATTAAGGTCTGAGCATATCATTTCTGTAGCACATGAAAGGCATTTGTTTGCCTGAAAACACATATCTGCCAGCCACATGTTTCACATGGGTTTTCAGACACAAGCATGTCTTTCAAATATTACAGGACAGATGTAGTTGACCCATGGACGACAAACCTTTTTCTGGAAAGGTGTTTCCAGGCTTTGTTTTACAAGTAGCATTTTCTTGTTTCCTTGTTTAAAATATTTCTCAGCCACTTTTCATATGCAGCAGGGATAAAAATCACACAGCAATTATTTTAAAATCCATAAACTTGTATGTATATAATGTATATATATTTAATGCCTGCAATTTTAATTCTAGAGTTCTCTGTATCCATATCACTACAAGGACCACAAGGGAGCAAATGGGCATGCACATGGAAGCCAATAACATTTGGTTTGGGTTCTTAATTGGTTCAATGTGCTTGTTTCAGCTGCAAGAATCTAGGGTTGTGGTTGTTGTTTTAATGGAAGCAACTTTCTAACCATAGCATAAGAATTAAGCATATTTTTAAAAAAATAAAAGCCTAAAATCAAACAGAATTTCAGCTAAAATGCCTAGGCAATAGAAAAGACTTAACTTGGTGGTGGAAACACTATAGGGAGGGCACAGAAACAAGCAGAATTGGGATGCCACAAAGCTAAAGATGCTGCCCAGTGAAGGGCCTCCACAGATGTTCTTAAGATACCAGCAAGCTAGTATGGAAAAGGGCAATCCTTCAGCTATTTAGATCCCAGGGTGTTCAGCCATTTAATGCCAGCAGCTTCAACTGGGTTCAAAGGTCAATAGGCAGCCTGCATTTTTTTTTCAGAATAGGCAAAGTATGACTAACCTTGGCTGAACCTGTCAGGATTCTGGTATCTAGCCAGAAGCTTTCAGATCCAGCCAGAGGCTTTCACAGCCCTACTCAAGTTGTAACACTTTGTACTAAACGAACCTGGAGGCTATTAGAGACTGAATCATCATGTCCTGTCTTTGCTCACAAATGACCATAGCTGGTAAACAACCAAAGCATAACATACTGTCTAACATTTCTCGGATGACAACTGGGACATCTGGGGCCAAACAATATCCAAGTGTGATCAAGATGGCAAAAGTTAACATCTTGAAGAACACAGAAGCTAGGAGAGGCTGTAGCAGTTTGCTTTTGCCTGAGCCTACTGGGAAGAATAAGATTCTCCTTTCCTCTCCCTCCTGCTGAATTAATTGAGTGCAAACTAGTTTTACACTCTGAGCTCAGTTTGCAACAACAGATGTAATCAGAGGACAAAGGGGGAAGGGAGAAAAGAAGGTAGAAATTGGAACAATTTAAAAGCAACTGAAACGGTGGGAATTAATCGAGACTGTCCCTGCCAAATTAAGACATTTAGAGGCTATGGTGTAAAGCTCCCAGACCTGCATATTACAATGCTGGACCAAGGAGTATCACTTTCAGGAGTGTAGTACAAAACTCATTACAAAAAACCCAAACACATTACAAAAAAACCCAAACACAAAACATAACATAATGTTGTTATGTTGATGGAAAAGGTGTGAAGTGAAGGTTAAGAGCAAAGCATTGTATTTTGAACAGTTTTAGTTGCTAAACCTGTCTTTACCGCATGTAATTAAAATGTAAAGCATTCCTACAAAAGAAGACAAATAATTTATTTGCCACATACAAGGATGTATTCCTTTGTATGTTGTTCATTTTGTTTATCTGTCTTTGTTTAAATGTATAAGTGGGTCCAGTATACTGTATATAAATAATAGACAGCTCTTTCACATATCATTAGAAAAGGTGATTTAGTGGAACAAGTCATTACACTAGGAAGGCAACATGGATAATTGCTTTATGGCGTTTTGTTTTAATTTGAGAGACATATTGGGAATCTATATTCTTCTGAGACTGAAAGGCATACACAAACAAACCCACTCCTTGGCAGGAATGTGAAGACACACTCCCACACTCAATTGTGTTTCTCCAAATCATCCCATCCTTTATTCATATTAAGTTAAAATGTGTTTTTTTTTCCTTCCAGCATGGGCATTCATATATTTATTTTCCCCAACATGCACATTTTCATATGCATTTTCCTACTCTATGCATCTTTGTATCCTCCTCAAACAAAGCAGATGTGTTTGTATTTTTCAACTGAATGCATTTTTCTGTTTACACATGGTCCTGTTATTTTTTCTAATTGCACTGCAGTCCTCACAAGTACTTCCAAGTCTGCTTCCAAGGCAAGCTACATTTTATCTCAAAGGAGATGTTCTTCTCTCTAATTTCAATTCTGACACAATTCATTTCCATCCCTAACCTTGTATAAGCTTAGAGAGTTGGGAAAGGGGCCATCCACACAGTTAATTTTCCCACCCAAACTACAACCCACATTACTTATATTGATTAGCCAACCTTGCATTGACCCCTTCCTCAAAAAAAAAAAAAAAAAAAAAAAGGCGGTGGAGACTAACAGAGCACTTCAAAATCATCTATGAAACATGTAGGAACATTTGTGTACCTTTGCCTTCTTTTAGTAATCCAAACAACCATCTTAAACAGGTTTTCTTTTGGCCATCAGTAAAGCAGTTCATTGAATTCTTTGCACTGTGCAGTTAATATTTAATGTTACAAGTGGGATGTCTAGCTATGTTTTGGCTTAAATTATATAAGCCATAATTGCCATTTTGATGGATAAAGTAAAACACAACAGTGCCTTACCTTCCTGGAGCATCTCCATTTTCATCAATCCGAACTTCCTCTCCTGAAACCCCAATGAAGGAAGAATTTAGGAGAAAATCCAAGAGCTTGCTTCCATCAATTGGCTTCATAGCATCACACAGTCCAACATGTCCTGGACAAAGGGCATGATGCATGCTTTGTAGCCCATGGGCCATAGCATAGATAGCATTGATAACAAATCCCATTTTACTGTCCTGGACATAGTTTTCTTCTAAACTTTCATTACCTACAACCAAAAGAAAACTGTATTACTTTGAATATAATTAAAGATATCACACAGTGAGACATTTAAATGTACAAGAATATACAGTATCTTGCTTATAATTAAGCATCAACATCAAGAGCCAGCACTTTGAGCATGAATAGCTCAAGATACCCCTTATTCCTGGAACTACCTCTCAAAGACTTACTTCCAGCGCTAGCCCAAGACATTTTGCTGCCTGAAGCAGAGCAGTTAATGGTGTTCTCCATCCACTGAAGTCAAGGTACATAGTACCTAAAGCCAGCCAAACTATTTCATCACATGAGGTAGAAAACTCCCTGGTGTGCCTGGTGGCAAATAATACAGCAGTAACAAAATCAATTCCATAATGACTTGCTTCCCTTTCAAGGTAACCAATAGTGTCATGCTAGAGGCAGCAGCCTGACTCAGTCCATGCCACTTCTTTCAAATCCCTTCTCAAAACCCACATTTTCTGTGAAATCTTGACTTTTTGACACAACTCTCTAGTTCAGACACTCTGCTATTACTAAGGAGAAAGCATGTGGAACAAAAATAATGACACATTCCTTTCATACACTACTGCCTCTATTTCCCTTTCATTTCTTTCTTGTCTCCTTTGTATCTGTTTCTAGACTGTTCTCCCCTTGAAACAGAAAGCAGACTATTGTTTCTCTCTCTCTCTTTGGCAAAAGATGGTGTACATGGACTATACTAATGAAAGAAATACTACATTATAACACAAAATGCAACCATACTTTAATTTACAATAAGAACCAGAGCCAGACCTAAGAAAGACAGAGTGAATACAGGAAGGGCAGGGGAATAGTTTCCCTTGAAAGAGTTGAAAAGGACAGGTTGCTTACCTGTAACTGTAGTTCTTCGAGTGGTCATCTGTGAATTCACACAATGGGTTAATCCTGCGCCTGTGCAGAGCACTTTGGAAAACCTCCTAGAGCCTCAGTTTGAATTTTGGCGGTAGCCCCACCCACCATCCCCTGGGCTATATAAGCCCTTTCTCCACTTTAATGGCTTACTTCCTATCAGCCGCATGAGGAAAATGCTAGTAGCCCAGAAAGTACAGCACACTAGAGGGGCCTAGACAGGGAGTGGTCCCGTTTATCCTTTCAGCGCTCACAGGATCAGCCCCAATGGGAGCAGTACTCAGAGGGTTTGGTTGCCATCTTCTTTTGCTTCTTATGTGGAAGCTCTGGGTCTGGTATCCCCTGAGTGAGACCCTCTTGAGCAGCAGCAAGACACACTGTCTTGTAGCGGTCCCCGGTAGTGACACTGAGCTTGGTAGCTTGACCCTGAACGGTATTGCGGGTGGTACCGTGCATGGTCTCTGTGTCTCAGTCTCTCAGGAATGGTTTCATGCCAGGCCCTTTATGGGCTGAAGGCAGCAGGGAGGCCCCACAGTGCTCTCCGTCTTTGGCTTGGGATGTCCCCACAGAGGTGGAGGCCTTCAGGGTGGTGGTTGCTGCCAGAGTCTTCGAAATAGGAATAGGAATTGTGGTAGGAATTGTGGTAGCAGAGAGGGTGTGCTCATAAAACAAGGCCTTCAACCTCTTGTCCCTTTGGGACAAGCCGGGGTGTGTGTGAAGGCTTTACAAGGGTAGCATGAATGCACATCATTCTCCCCCAGGCAAAGGAGGCACTTAAGAGTGCCCATCAGTTTTGGGCATCTTGCCCCCACATGCGGAGCAGGCTTTGAAAAACCCTGTGGATGCCATTAGGGCCTACCAACCAGGCCAAATTAACTGAAGGGAAAGTACAATACCAGTGTCGAAGGCAGTCTGAGGTCAAAGAAACCAGTGCAAATAGTCCGAACGCCAAATCCAATCAGCAAGGAATTCAAAAACCAAGTCCAGTCCCAGTCAGAAAGCCAAAAATCAGTATGGTAAATGAGAAGAAGCTGAGGCTCAGAGAAGTGTTCCTTCGTGCTGGTCACACGGCGGAAAGAAAGGAACTGAGCTGTTAAAGTGGGGAAGGGACTTATATAGCCCAGGGGATGGTGGGCGGGGCTACCACCAAAATTCAAACTGAGGTTCTAGGAGGTTTTCCAAAGTGCTGTATGCAGGATTAACCCATTGTGTGAGTTCACAGAGACCATGAAGAAGAAGGTGCATACACTTGAAAGAGCATGATAAGTACTCTTGAATGAGAGAATGTCAGGCAATTTTAAAGAAGAAAATAACCTCCCTTTGGCACACCTATCTATCTATCTATCTATCTATCTATCTATCTATCTATACAGTTGTCCCTTCACATTTGCTGGGGTTTGGATCCAGGACCCCCCATGAATACCCAAATCTGTGAATACTCAAGTCCCATTATATGCAATGGCATAGCAAAATGGTGTCCCTTATATAAGATGGCACAATCAAGGTTTCCTTTTTGGATTATTATTTTTTTAAAGAATATTTTCAAGCCATGAATACTTAAAACTGTGAATGCCAAATCCGTGTATGTGGAGGGACAAGTCTCTCTCTCTCTCTGTGTGTGAGAGAAACTCTTGGGTATGTTGCCTTTCCCAGTGTATTGATTGGCTGCTCAGGAAACACACCCAACCAATCACCATCCACATGCAAATTTCCACTCCACCTCACAATCCACTTCTACCACTCAATCTGTGGCCCAGATTGAAACCCAGACAGTTAACTGGTGGCAGCAACAGGCCACCTGCAATGGGACCCAGGCAGTCAACTGGTGGTCTACTGGCCATTTTGGGGGGAGTTTTTTTAATGGTGTGTGTTATGCCAGGTACAACTAGTTTGAATATATCTGTCTTGTTTTGTTGTGGTTGAGACATCTTTCTTTTTTCTACTGTAGATGTTTGCAGGTTTATGAACATGATTTCTTTACCCTATATGCTGTTTGTATCCTCTCCATAGAATTGCATCACTTTGATACTACTTTAGCTGCCATGGTTCCAATCTATGCAATTTTAGGATTTGTAGCTTCGTGAGATATTTAGCCTTTTCTGTTAGAGAGCTCTGGTGCCTTAGCAAACTACAAATCTCAGGATTCTGTAGAATCATCACAGTTAAAATGGTATCAAACTACAGTACTATAATTGTGCAGTGTGGGTACACCCACAGTCCTCCCAACCTGGGCTGCTTTTTAGTTGCACTACCACAGGTTGAGCTAAATTGCATGAAAACTGATGCCATACTCTGAACTATTTGCAGATACATTACTTCCTACCCTGAACCCAACATTTCACAAATGAAAACTGGCACACATCTGGCCAAGAAACATCAGAGTGTGTTCAAGATGGCAAACGTTATTAATGAAGAACACACAAACTAGGAGAAGCTGCAGAGGTTTGCTTTTGCGTTGGCTACTGGGAAGGACAAAACTCAATCCCCTCCTCTTTTCTCCTCCTTGATGAGTTAATTTAATGAAGATTACTTTTGCATTTTGAGCTAAATTTGAACAGATGGAAGTAAGCCAAAGACAAAGGGAGAGGGAGGAGGGGAATAATCTCAGGGTGCTGCCTTGAAAGGTGTGTGTACATGTTTTTTTTCTTCATTTGTCAAACTTGATGTCTTCTATTTGAACGACATAGTCTCTGCAATGGTGGCTGATGCTTAATGTACCCTACTTAATGGCACCAGGGACTGCCACTTGTAACATCAACCCTGTAGCATCACCACATAGGTCCACCCCTTGACTTCACAAGTGGCTGATTAAGTTTTTAGTGCTGAAATCTCAGGGCCTGACCTAGCAACACTACAATGCTTTTAAAAAGAAAGAAATACTACATTAGAAAGTAGAGTTTGCAACAGGAGAATTTACTGTGCAGAAAGTGGAATTTACAGTGTGTTCATGTACCTGTGCACTTAAGCTTCTCCTTACCCACTGTTTTTTGTTTCCAAATACCCTTGTGGCTGCTTTCTCTTTACAGTGTAAACATGTGCTTAGAACCCCAACAGATGAAGGAAGCTAAGCAGTCACCATGCTGTTTCCCTGCTCCCAATTTCAACCACTCTTTCTATTTCTTTTTTCAAGATCTAAAGGCGGTACCACATGTTTGTGGTTTTTCCTGCAATTGCATCTATTTTCTGTTGAGTCAATGGGGAAAATTCTGTATCTATCATACAGAAGTGCCCAGACATATCAATGAAAGAGAGACATAGAATTCACATGGAAAAGGCAAAAAATAGATACACAAGTGACTCATACATTAGCCTTTGCTGGTTCTGTGCAATGCCTGAAGCCTCTCTCAGCCCCTGGAGTCCCTGCCTTGCATTGCAGTATGCCATAAATGATAAAACCAGACTTCATACTTCATTTTTAATCCTTCATGGGGCAGCTCTTGCTTTCATGATACAGAAAATATGATGCTTCTATTTTGATTGTTGGCAAGTTTATTATGTAAAATTGTCTTTCTAATTTTGCTTGCACTCCTGGATTACCATCAAATGCACAACTTTCCCCAAGGCTACCAAAGTATTATTTCCATTAAGTGTGACATTTGTGTGTTTCTTCATTCTATAAATATTTCAGATACATAGACAAGCAGACAGAGTTAAACAAAGATATAGATACGTGTATAGTGGTAATGATGCATTTCTAAGGAGCACTGTGACCAAATTTCTTACTTAGATTTGCATCTAAGTTTACATATACATATACCTCCTAATCCTCTCCATTGACACCTCCTTGTCGTGGGAGAGAGGCTTGCGTACCCTAATGATGTTTTGAGCTATGCTGGCGGTGGCATAATAGCCACTGGTAGGGTCTCCCATGCCAGACAGGTCAAAACCGAAGGGTCTGACAAAGAGCGTCAAAGGGCAGGATGGGCTCTCTAGCCTTGTGGCAACCGTCCTAGGAGAAGGAAAAGTCCAATCCCAAACCCGGGCAGATGGTGCTCGTCCAACCCTGTAAGGTCAACCATCTAAGAGAAGGAAACTCTAATCAAACCTACGGCCCGAGGACCTCGCTGCCACGTCCATGCTTGCAAGGCCACGGCAGATGAATCTCTGGTTTAAAGGGTGAGGCCAGTTCTGTGCACGCTGCGCTCCACCAGAAAAATCCATTGCACAGGCTCGAAGGACAAATCCATTTCCAAAAAAGCCCTGTAGCGACTGGCGAGGGACGAAACCGGCAGGTGTAAAGATGCACTGGAAGCCGCAGCCCCAACCCTGCATGCAGGCGGTTCAGGACATTGGTCGCTCGAGGCTGACCCGGGAGATGTCAGTCTTGTTCGGTAGCATCCTGAATGACCAAGCAGCCTTTTTTAAGGAGAGCACTGCTTGCTCCATATGGAGAGGGGCCTAGAAAAGGTGGCCTAATGAAAGCTCATCCCCAACTACCTGGTTGGCTAGCCGCGGCCAACGGGAATCTTCTGATGCGGTCAAACCAAGGCAAAGAAACAAAGGCACACACCGGCCTCCAAAGGTGTAAATAAACTGACACTTGCATGCTGGAACATCAGAACCATGCAAGACTCTAAAGATAGTGGATGGCCTGAGCGGCGTTCTGCCCTAATAGCCCTTGAACTATCACGGCTTAATATTGACATCGCTGCTCTTAGTGAAGTTCGCTTCCATGAGGAAGGCAGCCTTAAAGAACATGGCGCCGGCTACACACTTTACTGGTCTGGCAAACCCAAAACCGAAAAACATCTTTCAGGAGTAGGCTTCATGATTAAAAACTCCATTGCCTCCAAACTCGAAACCTTGCCAACAGGACACTCTGATCGCATTATTTCCTTACACCTCCCACATGTTGTTCTCTTTAGTGTATATGCCCCAACTATGCAAGCCGACCCTGTAGAGAAAGACAAATTCTACACAGACCTACGCCAACTCATACAAAAACTCCCTGTAGAAGATAAAATTATTATACTTGGTGACTTCAATGCCAGAGTAGGAAAGAACTCCGAAGCCTGGAAAGGTGTCTTAGGCAAGCATGGTGTTGGAAATTGCAATGATAACGGACGCCTCCTGCTAGAGTTCTGTGCAGAACAACAGCTGACTATTACAAACACAATCTTTCAGCAGAAAGATAGCTTGAAGACAACCTGGATGCATCCCCGATCCAAACATTGGCACCTCATTGACTATGTTCTAGTCCGTCAGAGAGACATTCGTGATGTCCGTCATACCCGAGTGATGCCCAGTGCAGAATGCCAAACAGATCATCGCCTCGTCAGATGTAAACTAAATCTTCATCTTAAGTTCAAACCTAAGAGGGGTGGCATCTTAAAGAAGAGGCTCCAAGTCAACAATCTTCAACAAGCTACCATGAGAGACAACTTCCAGGCAAACCTACAAACGAAACTTGAAGACCATCCTACAGATCCTTCTCCTACAGTGCTTTGGCAACATATCAAAAACAGTATCCTCCAGTCTGCAGAAGAATCCCTCGGGTTCTCCCACAAGAAAAATCAAGACTGGTTTGATGAAAACAACCAAGAGATCCAGGAGCTGTTGGCAAGGAAGAGAGCTGCTCACCAGGCATACCTCGCCCAGCCAACCTGTCATGTAAGAAAAGCAGCTTTCCGCCTCACATACCTCCTAATACTTGGAGGTATTGCCTCCTCCAAGTTGGCTCTCAGCTTAGGAAAAAATGACTGGATTAATGTTTTCCATGCAACTGCTATATGCATAGTGTAATAAAATAAAAGTGGTGATATCTCAATTGAAAATGCATTCAGTTTTATAACAATCCCACAGCTTTCAATGCAACAATACCATTGCCATAGATTGCACTAATATTTCCGTGGACACATTTTCTGTTCCATGCGTATTCACTTCAGAATATCTCAGAGTGCACAAGCAAAGCACTTCCCCCCAAAATGGCCATCAGCTGCATATTTCGTAACCATGCTCTAAAGACAAATCACATGATTTTCTGAAATGATCTCTGCTGCGGTTTTCTGAAGCAACATGGGTGCAGCCATGAATATGGCTGCATTGCCTCTAAATGTGTGGGACTGATGTACTAGTAAATGTTTCAGCCTGAGATATCAGAACTTTTTTTTAACATGATGAACTTAGGGAGGTTAATTGGAAACATTAATTTAGTCAGTGGCTTTTGTCACAACTATAGAGATTAAATTGTCCCAAATCTCTTTGCGCAGTTTTATCGATTCACGGAGTGGTGGTAGTTTTATTGATTGCAATACAACCTTTAATGATTTCTCTACAAAGCTCTTTTGGCTAACTAATAATAGCAAAAATGGCATATTGCAAATCATGGGCTAATGTTGGCAAGCAAAGAAACATGTCTCTGAGCTGCTTAAAGGGCTGGCATTATTCCATGCCCAAAGTCTATATGAGATTGAGGCAGAAAAGAATGTCCCCATCTTATGTAGGCTTATAATTAAAAGGACAGAATGTGTCCAGTCACTGCTCTGTTGCATTGCCCAATTGGTTATAGCACCCATGATCACTTTATAAAACACACAGGATCCTCTAGTAAATTTCATTTCTAGAGCTGTCATTACTTAAGAATAGAGGGATGAAGGCTTGGAGCTTTCAGACTTCATCCACATCTCATGGAAATAAAAAGAAAGCAAGAAATAATGGAAATGTTTGACTCAGGTGTTCTGTTTTAAATTAACTAACAATAAAGAAGAACAGAAAAATAAATACAACAAAAGAATACATAGTCTCAGTCATCTGCAAAAAGGAACAGAAAAATTCAACAATAGAAGGTGTAGCTGGAGGACTTCTCTTAGTCACTGCTAACAGCTTATTTGCAAGGCAGGTCTGCCTCATAGTTCAATAGTCTTTGGGCCTATAATTCTAGTTGCTACTAGGACCAATGTACCAACGAGTGTACCAGCAAAGAGGGATGATCCACTTGCTCAAATACTAGTGCATTCTGCTTTGGTTATAGTAAACAACCAGGAGAAGCAGCATGGGACTGAAATGCTTGTTATCATGGCTTTCTGTCAGCTCATGACTGAAGGGATAGGAATGGGTGGGCAAGATTGTTTGAGAATCTCTGTATGGCCTCAGACACATTAGGTTTTAGATTAACACCTCTCACAATGTATGTTGAATGGAAGAAGTAACACAAATTTACAAATATAAATTATATATTATTGTCAGGAGCTAGAGACTGAACTCCATTATAAAATGGCCAAACAACTGCAGAACCATGCTGAGTCATAATGGCTGACTGCATGAACTACCAAGTCATGCCTAGTCAGGCCACTAGAGGGCAATGTCCTGAAGATGTATATATAAGAGAGCTCAAAACAGAGCTCACTTCCTTCTCTCTTCTCTTCCTGTGAATGTTGAGGCCTGGTGAAGCAGTTTCTCCTTCAATTGTAAATATTTGTATATATTGCAACTGTTTGAGTTTGAAGATAAAAGTGCCTCCTGCTTATTTGGACGTCAAGCACTCTGTGTGTGAGTATTCTTGGGAACAGTTTGCTGAGTCTGCTGAGATAGTTTTTTTGTTTCTGCTGGGGACTGATTGTCCTATCATCCCCTGACAATGGTTATGGGCCCAGCTGATTGATCTCCGATTATATAAAGTGCACCCAGAAAAATTCCCAGAAACTCTTTTGTTTTGAGTGTTTTTCGCTAGTTGGCTGAGAAACAGTTAAGTTTCAGTCAGGCCCTGTAAATCTTCAAGTAACCTTGAAATGCTGCCAGCTGCCAGCTGTTTTGTGTTTTCATAGCTGGAGAATTGTTGACTCAATCAGCAGAATGGCAGATAATAGTCTTGTCCGCTTTGAAAAACTGGCTGATGGAAATTATTCAGCATGGAGTTTATACGTGGAGGCTTTATTAATTAAGGGCAATTTGTGGCAAGTTTTGGAGAAAGAAAGTGTGATCCCAGAGGGTTCAGAAGATGAAATAGCAGCATTCAGACTAGCAGACCAGAAGGGTAGAGCTGCAATTCTCTTATCACTCAGCCCCTCCCAGTTAATGCACGCGGCCCCAGCAAAAGACAGCCTTTCAACTTTGGAGAGCTTTGAAAATGGTTCATCAGAATTTGTCCTGCCTCTCAAATATGATATGGACTAAGAGACTTTGTAACACAAAGCTGCCTACTGGAGGGTGCATGAAAGCCCATTTGGAGGATATGAGGCAGCTTTTTCAAGAGGTGGCCAATAGACCATTCTGGAAGCCCTTAAGTGTTTTATTTTATTGGGCAGTTTGCCAAAGGAATGGGATTTCCTAATGTACAGTCTGCAGACTACCAGGGAGAGTGATTTGTCTGTAGACCTGGTAGCTGGGCATATTCTGGAAGGGGTCCAATGCAAGCAATTTGATTCCTGGATGGAGGGGAATAAACAGCCACAAATTACCAGATGCAATTGGGAGAGCACTGCAACATACCTAGAGGCATCTGATGTGGAGGAGGGAGCCTGAAACGCTGTTTCAGATCTGGACATCAAACACTCTGTGTGTGAGTATTCTTGGGAACAGGTTGCTACTGAGTCTGCTGAGATAGTTTTTGGCTCCTGCTGGGGATTGAGTGTCCTATCATCCCCTGACAGTTATAGCTATAATTTATATAAAATATAAACTTACATGAAACATACAAATACAGCCAACTACTTTTTGGTTCTATAAAGTATACTTCTATGTGTAGCCATAGGGCTATGGAAGATTAACCTCCTAAGCAGGAGAAATAAGAATGGACTTTGACAGGTAGCAATTGGAACTGGTGCAGTTCAGCTTATTCCTTTTAACTCACATAGAGATTAATTTGTGAGGTCTAGACAGAATATACATTGCAATCTTCAACAAAGAGAATCATACATACTACCTCAGTTACCAGGTTTGGATATCAGTGGATGCACGGGGCGGGGGGGGGGGTATCAGGGAACTGAATGGTCCCCAAAATCAGTACTGACTCAGGTGCTCTTTAGATGCAATTGTGTCTATGTAGAAGTTGGGGTGTGGGTGTGGGTGTGTGCGTGCATGCTTAGGGAAAGCCTATGAATCTGGGGTAGATTGCATGAGGTGCATCTAGGGCAAATCACATGGCCATTTCTCACACAATTTGCATTTTCTCTTCTGTCAGGGTAGGAAATAATATGTATGTAACTGGACCATTCACATGCAGCTTCCTGCCATTTGGGATTGCATCACAGAAAAGAAATACATGCCCTATATACTGTAGCTGCATATGAAGGGATTATCAGAAGCAGCCAGGGTACCAATTCTCCCTGTTTCCTGAAACACGGCAGAAACAGAGCCTTGCAAAATTGCTTGTATGTCAGTGGTACAGAAAACTCAGACCACCAACCAATAACTTCATTGTGTCTTTCAGCCATAAGAGTAACATAACTGGAGCAAGAACTAAGTATTGCCCCATCTACATGATGAAAAAAATCAGTTCAGCGTTCAAAAGATCGATAATGTGTACACACAGCTGTTCGGATGCAGTTGTGTCTTTCGGAAGGGGGGGCTACCAAATCCCCCATAAACTACATGGATTCAGTGTTGGGAGGATTAGCGGATCTTGACAAGTAATGCATACAACCATTTGAATTTGCGATCGTTTGTACACCCCATTCGCACACATACGAACAGGCTGTGTAATCTGATTGGCTGGCTGAGCACAGGTGGCAGGGCTAGCAAAGATGGAATTGGGAGCAGCCGCCATGTTGGATTTCCAGCTAAGCAAGAGTCCAGTAAGTCCATGAAATGGAGATTTTTACATTTATTCATTTTTATTTTATATTGTAAATATGGAAAACCAACTGTCCGCAAAATAGGCACCTTTTTTAATTTTAAAAAAAAGTGGCGGGAGATTTAAAACTGCCGCTTGGATCACTCGCTCCAGCCAGCCGGGCAAGGGGGGTCATACAGAGTTTAGGGGGGTAAAAAATCGTGTAGGCAGATTATACGCATTCGAACGGCTGCCTTTTCGATTTTTTTAACCCCCAAACAGATTTTTTTCCCCATCATGTAGACGGGGCTATGAAGCGGTCCTTAAACTTATTTAGTGCTCAGGGTTAGTAGAGGCCGAGGGATGGCACCAGACTTTGTTATGGCTTGAAGCAGAGTAGTCAATTGTATCCTACTCTCACAAAATCAAAGTGCCTAGTACCCTATGTCAACTTTTTCTGCATGAACAGATGTGTGGGGCTGGCAATTCCCCCACCCTATTTGTTTCCTTTGGCTGCAGCTGTCTCTTTCTTTCCCAGAAACTCACCTGGGACTAGCAACCAATAGCTCATGGGTCTGCACCAGCCCAGGGGCCATCACTTTGAGTAGCACTGCTATAGGCCACACAAGTTAAAAATAATAATTCCAAAGGTCACTCAAATGATTTGTGTACCTGAAATAGAAACCTCTCAAGCTCATCTGTCCTCTGCCTGGCCATAAAAATCAACCATAATAATGTAACTGACAATTTGCTTCCCTTTCATGACACACCCCAAATCTGCTACCTCAGGCAACTTTCCTTTTTGGACAATTGTAAGGCTGGCTCTGGAGAGGCAAAATGATTTGATTTTATCATGTTGATCAGGCCTGTTAGTTTTTTGGTGGTATGAACATCACAATTAAAGCACATCTGTAAAGGCTGTTACTTTTTTTTTTAAATGACCCATGATCATGACATTCCAATGAACCGCACTTCTGTATTCATTATTATATAACTAACACACTTTTTATTAGTAAGAATCATGGGTACTATTGGAGTTAACAATCACTAGAACAAGTAACTTTCTCTTGAAATTACATGTTGCTTTTTCAAAAATTCACGAGAGCTCAGCTTATTAATATTTACAATAATAAAGTGTGAATTAGATTTTATTCTCTTGGGGGTATCAGGAAATAAATCTCATTATACGAGAGCTGAAGGCATTGTGTCATTCACACACAATATTCAGAATTATTCAGACAGGTTCAACCTGTACAAGAATGGCTTCTAATCCACAGGATGCCTATCTCATTGAGCACACACAACCTTTTATTATACTCCTGTTGTAAAAAGGTAATTTATCCACAATTTTTATAAATGGACATTGTGCATCATACGACACTCGTAAATATATGCCTAGAATAATTCTGTTTGCCATATTAAGCAGGACTATTTTTTTTTTTTTACCATAAGTCAACTTCATGTCTTAAAGAACTGTAGATAATTAAGTGCCTTGGTAAATTATTCATCCCTTTGAATTGTAATGCCTGGGAAAAGGGCTAGAACCAACCTTTCTTGAACCATTACCCACCATGCGCAGGTTTTGGTCTGTTTCTAAAGAATCACATGGAAGTGCCTCCTTGGTAAGAAATGTTATTTTTAAAGATTTGTTTATTTATTGCACCCCTGTGTATGAAAACCCTAAGGTTCACTCTCACAGATATTTGGATTCATCTAACTAGAATGGCATTCCCAATCATATATGGAGAGACCTGTCTGCATTAAAAACAACAACACAGAGCTTGGGAAGTTATGTGTGAAAGGAATGAGTACAATAATAGCCTGAAGCCATCCCTAATGTTGTAAGATGATGCTGTAAGACTGAGAGCATTATCCTATCACTGCTCGATTGTGGATGGCATCAATACACCCTTTTCGGAAGATGTTTTCCATGCTCTGCTTCTCTCAAGAGGTTTTATACAGTGGTAGCTGGTGGCTTCCATCAGTGGATTCCCTCTGGGATTTAGTCTGAACTTTAAAGGAGCTATCCAAAGTGCTAATCCTATTGGAGGTGGGATTGCAAACTCTGGATAACTCATCTGAAATGTCTTTTCTCATCTGAACTTATAATTTCTCTCACTCACTCAAGTTCAAGTCTTCAGACAATATCAAGAGAGTGTTAAGTTGTGTTATTATCACCACATTGACATTGCTCTTGAGACAGCCATAGCCACTAGACAGCAACTACAGAAAGGCTTTGGTCTACAGGGCCAGAGCTCAAATCATTGTTCTGTCATGGAGTCAGTGGTTAACTCTTCAGTTGTTTGCTATTTGCTACCAGATTAGCTTGCTGTGGAGAAAAAAAAAAACAACAGCCAAAGGATGAGAAACTCTGTATAGTAGGACCCCCATATCTGATGAGGATTGGGTTTTTTTTGGGGGGGGGATACCAAAACTGTGGATAATAGTAAACACCATTGACAGTAATGGGACTTTCAGTTTAAAATACAATAGAGTTGCCTTGGAGGACCTAGAAAATGGTTAGAGATTTTCTAGGAAGACTCTATGGTAGGTGTGCTCTTTTGTGTCCTGTGGATAATGAATCAGTGGATAATGAATCAGTGGATACAGGGGTCCTACTGTAAACAGAAATCTTATACACATGTTTAAAGAACACCACCCACTGCCACTGTACTTGATGTATACACTGGGCAATTATTTGAAGTTATGACGTGCTTTCAGTACCAGAAAGTTTTCTATAAGGGATACTGCAGAATTAAACAGAATAAACACTGTCTGCTCTGTATGGAGTTAAAATTCCTTTTTAGCCAGAATACAATAAACTCAGCTTTTCTGAAAGCAAACAACACAGAATTAAAATACTGCATGCATCCTTCAAGTAGCTTTTTGAGCTCTTTTAAAACACATTAAGAATCCAGGAGCTTGCAGGGCTCCTGAAGGTATAATGAGTTCAAAAGACTACAGACTTTATCTAAGATGACAGTGAGAGAGATTTCATTTAAATTCTCTGAAATATTCTTATATTCCTATCAATGAAAGGCTTCCCACCCCACATATTCAGGTTACTGGCACAATTCTAGTTTGCTTTATCAACATGAAAACAGAATCATACTGTTTATGGAGCTTCATTCCAAATATTTTAAAAACCGGCTCACATGATATTAATATATACTAGCTATACCCGGCGTAACATACACTGTTATCTACATATATAAAACACTTCAGTATGTTCCTGTTCCCACGCTGCTGATTGGCCACTTAGGAAACATGTCAGGAGTACGTTCATTCGATGCATTAATATATAACCTTCCGTGAATAAAAAATGGCCAAATATGGTATGGCTACCTCCAGTCTCTCACAGAACTGACACAGCTGATTTCGGCAAGGAGATGGCGTCGTACGAAATAAGCACCCTGCTGTGCAGCAGCGTCACACCTGTTATGAGCCTTCTTTAGCGGTAAGTTCACATCTGAAAAAGTCCTTTGTTTCATGCCCAGAGCCCCGCCACCGTCCTGCAACTGTGCGTACACACAGACAAAAAGTCACACACACAGTGCTAGTAGACACACATACACCACGCACACCAGGATGCAAGAGCCCCTCTGCCACCATGGAACTGTGTTCACACACACAATGCTACACACACACACACCATGTGTGCCAGGACATGAGAGCCCCTCCGTTGCCTCCATCCAACCATGCATACACACACACAGACACACATACCACACTACACACACACACACACACACACACCATGTGTGCCAGGACATGAGAGCCCCTCTGCTGTCACCATGCAACTGCACGTATACACACACAAACACCACACTACTCACACCACGCTACACACACACCATGCTACACACATAGCATGTGTGGCAGAATGCAACTGCACGCACACACACCACATACAGCAGGATGTGAGAGCCCCTCCACCAACACCATACAACCACGCATACACACACACCATGCTACACACAACACACCATGTGTGCCAGGATGCAAGGGTCCCTCCACCACCACCACCACCACGCAACTGTGTGCGCACGCACACACACACATACCACATGTGCCAGGACACAAGAGCCCCTCCACCACCACCATCCAATTACACAAAGACTCCAGGTTACACCCATACACACCCTACACTACACACACACCATGCATGCCAGGATGTGAAAGCCCCTCTGCCACCACCATGCAAAAACACACACACCATGCTATACACACACATGCTACACCCCCCACCCCACATGTGCCTGGACACAAGAACCCCTCCACCACCATGTTTAGAAATGACTTGAAGCTTTCCACATGTTTCTACCCCAAGGCCCAAGAGCAAGGAGCAGCTACAGACAGCACAGAAAGCCCAAGGCCCCAACCCAAAAACAAGGTGCAGCTACAGACAGCACAGAAAACCATGCTATGGTGGCCAAGACTGAGGGCCAAATGCCGCTTTTAAATAGCAGTTTCCCTGGCTGCTTCAGGTGTGCTGCATAACTGCAGCCAGCTGTGTCTGATAGCTTGGCCCTGGTTGTTCCAAAACTCCCACAGCCAGGGCCTGGGTCTGCAAAGAGGGTGTGCCAGCTGCTGCAGCCATGGGCCTAGTCCTGTGAAGAGATGCAGATCCTGACACCTAAGCACTACCCAAGAGAATTACAGCGCACTACCCAAAAGAATTACAGTTGTCCCTCCATATTCACTGCCATGACTCAATATTATGGAATTCTGGGATTTGTAGTTTTGTGAGATATTTAGCCTTCTCTGTCAGAGAGCTCTGGTGCCGCAACAACTGTAAATCCCAGGATTCCGTAGGATGGAGCCATGTCAGTTAAAGTGGTGTCCAACTGCAGTATGGCAGCAGCCATACATTTTCAGACCATAAGGAAAAGTTAATCACATCTATTATCCTTTCAAACTCAGCCCACTCTGTTTTACTTTTCATCTCTCAGTATTGAAAGGGACCCCTTTCAGGTAAGTTCACCATTATCCAAATAGGGGCAAATGTGTTAGGATATTGCAGTGTCTGTTGCTGCAGTTCTTGATGTTTTTTCCTTCTGTTGTCCCAGACTATATTCTGGGACCACCTGTAACATTTAATTCCCAAGTTTGGCTGTGTTTCTTTCTTTCTTTTTTTAAATTCTGACACATATTGGAATGAAAAAGTGTACTTCTCTCTCCCCGCCCCCCCGAGTTTTAGTGCATCAGTGCACCAGTAAAATGGCACTTTTCACTATAAGGAGATTTTCAGACACCTCTTTCAGCCTCTTGCCGTCCAAGCAGCCTCCGGTGCAGTAACGACAACTTCCGTGAGTGAAAAACAGCGCGGCCACCTCCAATGCTAGCCGCAACAGCCACGGACGACGCCGAGAGAGAAACGGCGTCATCTAAAATGGACCCCTTGCCGCGCGGCAGCCTCGTTACTGCACTGGAGGCTGCTTGCGCGGCAAGAGGCTGAAAGAGGCATCTGAAAATCTCCTAACTATAGGAAGCATTTTTTAAAAAAAGTCAGAGAAGAGAAAATTTGCCCTTCAAACCATAGGAACACTGCCACAAATCACATCGCAGTTTTTGAAAAAGAAAACCTTAGAAAAACCCAAGTGGAGATTCAAGAAATTGCTACAAACAGCCTCCCCTCAAACAATGAAAGGAGTGGGCATGGAGGGAACATTAACAAACAAAACCTGGCAAAACCTAAGGAGTTACAGTATGAGAAGTCACCCTTCTTTAGGCCAATCTGGAAGAGCCATCTTTTCAAATTTGCTATTGCTGTTAAATGCAGTCAAGTTGACTTTGACTTATGGTGACCCCATGAATGAGAGGACTTCCAAATCACCCTATCATCAACAGGCCTGCTCAGTTCTTGCAGTCTCAGAGCAGTGGCTTCCTTGAGTCTATCCATCTGGAATGCAGTACAGTAATTTCAAATACCATTCACAAAAGAGGAATAGTATATATTCTGTCCACAAGAGGGAGCACATCATTCTCTTCAACTATTTTAACAATAATTTTTATTTTTGTATTTGTATTTGTATTATTTGTATTTTTTTGCTTAGAGTCATGGCTAGAGGTTAGGGAAGGTAAAACATCCTGCTCTTCAGGGTCCTTCACTTGACACTAACTGTGATGTTCTGAGGCTCTAAACTATGCTAGAATTAGGATGTCTTGCCCTCAGTGGAAGGAAAGAAAAAACACAATATTTATTCCACTTAATTTTCAATGGACAATATTAGAATCAGTGCAGTGCTAAGTCCTGAGCTGAACGTAGCTCCTGATGAAGTAAATTAGTTACCACAAATAAAGGCAAGCAAAAAAACTGAATATCGAACTTATTGGGTGGCTACAGCCATGAGTCTTCTTCATTCCTGAGGTAACGAGAGATAGGGAAACTGCTGGTTCTGATTCAGCTGTGGGTGGACAGAATGACAAATATTTCCACCCATAATGCTGGCCTGTTATAAAACCCTACTTATTTGTTTGCACAGTAAATCCCTTAATTTGTTTTACTGACTACATTGATAAGTGGAAAAGAAGACAGGTGGGTGCTGCTGCCTCTTTGGTTTTCCTACTTCAGAGCAAGAGAACCATCACATATGGAGATGGGATATTTACATTTCCCGCACAAGACTCCCCCATAGGGTTGCCAGAGTGAAAACTGGAAATGGCTCCTGTATCTTTAATGGTTATAAAGAAGAGGAATTTTCAACAGGTGCTTGTTACCTGGCTGTGTGAAAAGCAACACATGCTGAAATTCCCACTTCTGCATAATTATTGAAGGTAGAGGAGCTCTCTCCATTTTCAATTCAATTCTACTCAACCACAATAGTATTTTTTATTATTATTTTTAGAAAGGAGGCAGGAGACAAGCTGGTGCTAAGTGTGGCTTTTCTTGTTTTGTTTTTTTAATCTGCAGGGTAGTTGGTAAATTTCCTGAGGAAAGTCTGGGGGGATTGGCAGATTAAATTTTTCTTCTCCATGTCTGCGAATCTTGATATATGGGCTTGTCTATACAATCCTCCCCAAAAATGTAGTGTCCCACAGAAAAAGCAAGTTGTAGTAACTGTGACTTGTCTTAATGGTGGTTTTATCCCCAGGAGCCCCCATAAGCTTCACATCCCAGATGACAGCTGATGAAGGGAGAAAAGGGCAAGAGAGCCCTCTTCCCACTTCCTCGGCCCCATGGGAGCGAGCAAGCAAGCAGCGGAGAAGCCAAGGGAGGGTGAAGAGGGCTCTTTTGCCCCTTACTTGGTCCCATGGATGAATGGGTGGGTGGTGGAGAAGCTGGGGGGAGGGGAAAGAGGGCTCTTTCATCCTCTTCCCCCTTCCACAGCTCCAGAGGCGGGCAGGCGGCAGAGAAGCTGAGGGGGGAAGAGGGCCCACGGCCCCACGGACAGGTGGCAGAGAAACCGGGTGGGCAGGCAGTGGTGGTGAGATGGGGGGAGGAAACCAGGGAAGGAAGAAGAGGAGAGACCCCTCCTCCCTTCTCTGTCCCTGGCGGTGTGTGTGGGGGGGTTGAGAATAACAGCTGAGCTCCCCCCTTCAAACAATCAAAGCATTCCCAACAGATGGCCATCCAGACTCTGTTTTAAAACCTCCAAAGAAGGAGACTCCACCACACTCTGAGGCAGTGCTTTCCACTGCTGAACAGCTCTTACTGTCAGGAAGTTCTTCCTAATAGATTTCCTTGGTTTTTCCCCGGGGCTATGAGGCCTTGTTCTGGAATAGCTTCTTTCTGATGTTTCGCCTGCATCTGTGCCTGGCATCTTCAGAGAATGGTTGGGTAGGCGTGTGTCTGAGGTTTATATGCTGTGAACCCCTGTAGGGGAGTGTATGTAAATTTGTGTAACTGAATGGTTTGTTTCTGGTATAGAAATGCAAGGCTCATTAGTGTCTGTTTGGCTAATCTTAGGTCCCATTATCTGCTGGGACTCCCCTTGTCCCTGGGTGAAATTCCTTTGTAAGTGCTGAGTTTTAATTCTATTGTGTTTCAAAACTGGGAGCCAAATTTTGTTTATTTTTAAGGTTTCTTCTTTCCTGTTGAAGTTGTCCAGGTGTTTGTGGATTTCAATAGCTTCTCTGTGCATTCTGACATGACAGTTGTTGGCCTGGTCCAGAATGTCTGTGTTTTTAAATAACATTTTGTGGTTTATAACATGTTCTGCTACTACATTACTGTCCTAATGTTTAGATGGAATCTCTTTTCTGTAGTTTGAGTCTCTTGCTCGATGTCCTTGTCTCTGGAGCCACAGAAAACAAGCTCGCTCCATCCTCAATATAACATCCCTTCGAATATTTAAACATGGCTATCATGTCCCCTCTTAACCTTCTCTTCCACAGGCTAAACATACCCAGCTCCTTATAGTGTCTAGGAACTTTATCAGATGCAGAGAAATGCAGCACAAAACCACGTCCCAAGCAGGGATCACCAGCACTGAGGCCATGATATTGAGAACACAGCTGCGCTGGGCAGGGCACATTTTTAGGATGGAGGACCATCACCTCCCAAAAATAGTACTCTACGGTGAACTCGCCATGGGTCAGCGTAAGAGGAGCACTCCAAAAAAGCGATATAAGGACTCCCTGAAACAACATCTCAGGCTCTACCAAATTGATCACCAACAATGGTCTGCCCTGGCCTCGCATCGGGAGGCATGGAGACGCACTATCCACAATGCTGCAGCCTTATTTGAGAATTCATGCCGAACAAGTCTTGAAGAGAAACGACAATGCAGAAAGAATCACAACCCGGAAACATCACCCCAGGAGACCTTCTGCTGTGCTTTCTGCAACAGGACTTGTTTATCTCAGACTGGCCTTTTTAGTCATCAGCGCGCTTTCAAAAAGCATGGGATGAGTCCTTCCTGAATCTTTGTTTGCGAAGAAAAGCCAGAGAGAATAATAATAATAATAATAATAATAATGATAATAAAATTTATTTGTATCCCGCCCCTCTACAAAATGCAATTGGGGCAGCTTACAACATTAAAATATACATACAAACCCCTCCATCCCACCCCTTAAAATACAGTTAAATAATTAAACATTTTAAACATACTTAATAATTACTAAAAATACTAAAAACAACACAATAAAAAGCTGGATGGGATTGAACTAATAAGATTTTTTTCTCTCTGATGGCCGGGTATCTATTCATGAAAGGCCTGCCAGAAGAGATCCACCTTAAGAGCTTTTTAAAAGCCATTTAAGATGGTAATGTGACAGAAGACTGGGACAAGAACAGAAAGGGTAACATTATCAGATGCCCATGTCTTCAGCCATTCCCAGGGTGTAGCACGGGTATGAATAAAGCGTCCCTCATTTATTGATAAAAAGGGATGCCTTATTCATGCCCGTGCTATGCCCCCGGAATGGCTGAAAGATGATGTTGTATGATAATGTTGCCCCTTTCTGTTTTCATCGCAAAAAATGATGCAGTTTTTGCCATGTCTGATAAAGTCCTAGATCAAGGGAAGTAATAGTGCCACTCTATTCTGCTTTGATCAGACCTCACCTGGAATACTGTGTCCAGTTCTGGGCACCACAATTCCAGAAGGATGTTGAGAAGCCAGAATGTGTCCAGAGGAGGGCAACCAATGGTGGGAGGTCTGGAAGCCATGTCCTATGAGGGGCGGCTTAGAGAACTGGGTATGTTTAGCCTGGAGAAGAGAAGGTTAAGGGGTGACATGATAGCCATGTCTAAATATTTGAACGGATGTCATATTGAAGATGGAGCAAGCTTGTTTTCTGCTGCTCCAGAAATTAGGGACTTTATCAGATGCACTAAATACAGCATATAACACCACCACATAAACTCGAAAGGGTGCATATACTACACAATGTCACTCTTTCATGTTTATTTCTCTGCCAAAACTTGTACTTTTTAATTAATGGCTGAATCTGTCACTAGATCAGCCATGGCACTTTAGTACCGGCATTGCTGGCGCATGAAGCCTCACACCATTTTACTCACATTAATGCAGTGAGAATGGCCAGTCTGGCGTGAACACTTCCAGGTAAGATCACAACAGCCAGGTAACTGATGCACTTTTTATGACCCTCCCCAGGTTACTTTGGACTTTTAAAGTGTGTTCCTGTGCTTTAAAAACATTTTCTGTCTTCTTTTTGTTTTGCTTTTTAATTTCCCACACGATGGAGTCTTGTGAGAATCCATGGGATTTTGAATGAGAAAGTGAATGGAGCTCCGTTCACTTCCTCTTTCATTGCCAAGGAAGCCTTTGCTGGGATTAGAGGTAAGTGGGGGTGGCATTCTTTTGCTGGCATAAAGATATTTTATTAATGCTAGCAAAAGAATGTTTTAAGGGGCTCGTCCGGTAAAATCCTTGGACACGGAGCAATGGACTCAAACTACAGGAAAATATATTCCATCTAATAAACAGGAAGAACTTCCTGACAGTAAGAGCTGTTCAGAAGTGGAATACACTGCCTCGGAGTGTGGTGGAGTCTCCTTCTTTGGAGGTCTTTAAGCAGAGGCTGGATGGCCATCTGTTGTGAATGCTTTGATTGGGTATCCCTGCATGGCAGGGGGTTGGACTTGATGCCCCTTGTGTTCTCTTCCAACTCTATGATTCTATGATTCTATGCCTTTAGTTCCTGTATGCATCGCTTCCTCTCCCCTTCCCATCCCACCCAAAGAAACTCCTTGCATCAAAGATGCCCTAGTCATATTATTACAAAGCACTGCTGAATACTAAGAGAACAACCTCCTCATAAACTTGATATAAAAATTAGATCCATCAGGAATAGCAGCTTGTAACCTACACCATGCTTAAGCTACCAGACTGGCTTCTGTTCTGAGCTAGGAGACAAGCAAATGAACAATCAAGAGGGTGAGTAATTATGTGAGTTTGAGGCTCAGCCTCAGGGTCAGTTCTGTTTTTCACTTTCTCTGACATATCCTTGTAAAGGATAACTGTTTGGGTTCCTATGCCTAACATCTCATTATTTTTAGCCCCCAAAGCTTCACTTCTTTTCTCTGAGTTGATTGCTCACATTATTCAAGATGATGAGCTTCCTAAGCCCCCAGACTGTTGATCTCAGATTCAATATATGCAGACCTTAAGATGCAATCTGTCCCAAGTTGCATTTTGTCCTCAGCATTGGTCAACAAATTGAAACTTTCCAGTGGTGCTTAAGGGGCGCCACTGTGCAAATGAACAGACCAGTCCTCATTTCAAAATAGCTGTAGAAAACTGCATGGTGGATAAAGCAATCTCTACTATTCATGGTTCTCAAACCACTTCAGAGGTCTTAAGGGTAATACTGGGCTCTTGAAATGTTTCAATAAAACACCTACTAGCCAAAGTAGAAGTAACATACAAAGTACAAATACCAAAGCACTGTTTCATATGTCCAACGAGACCTCATTTGACAAACAGGCTTCTGCACCAGCCACACTTTCCAAAGACTTTTAGTATTAAGATTGTGTCTGGGCATACAGACACAGTATATGGGCCAAATCTTAAAAGGGACAGAAGCTACAAGTTCTGTATCATAAAACTGTAGGTGTACTTCTAGTGAACCTGGTTAAAAAAAAAATTAAAAATAGAGAGAGAACCTGTTCTCTCTACTCTTCATTGCTGCATCTAGAGTGCTAACATGAAAAACCCTAAAGATCATATCCCCACAACATGGGGGAAAAAATACTTTTTGGGTCTGACAATATTCCAGCCTCGCCAGCCATCGTAAGAGCTTCTTCAGGTTACAGTTTTTTATAGTAACATTCCCAAGTTATAGGCTTTCCAAGCTTTGTTTTTCATGCTTTGTGGGTTTTCCAAGCTCTGCATATCCCTCATCCAAGCAACAATACATATCATCCTTTGTTACCAAAGGGGTTAACATTAGTGTATTTAGAACTAAAATCAGCTTTAGCAGATATTTTAACAGAAGACAAAATATACAGAAACACAGCATGATCCTGAAATTAGTTTTACACACGTCCATTACTTTTTCTGCTTCTCTCTAAGATATGAACAGGCACTATCTTCTCCTGTCAGTCCACTTTCTCAACATATAGACTATTGTACATAGTCTTTAAAAAAAGATTAGAAGAAATTTATCAAATGAGAATTCTACCTATCCCTCTATTTCCAGTCTTAAAGGGAAGAATGCCATGCCTCATGCAGTCGAAATGGCAAGTACAAGAAAGAGGTAGCAGGAGACTAGGGAGATTTTCAGACAGGCAAAAATCGCCCCTTGCCGCGCGAGCAGCCTCCCGAAACTGCTGCGCGGCAAGGGTCTTTTTCGGACGACGCTGTGCCTCTAGCGAAGCCGTCCGTGTCACTTCCGTGAAGCTTGGGACGGCTCCGCGCCATATTTCAATCACGGGCAGCTTCCGTGCTTGAAATATGGCGCGGAGCCGTCCGAAGCTTCACGGAAGTGACACGGACGGCTTCGCTAGAGGCACAGCGTCGTCCGAAAAAGACCCTTGCCGCGCAGCAGTTTCGGGAGGCTGCTCGCGCGGCAAGGGGCGATTTTTGCCTGTCTGAAAATCTCCTAGGAGCCGAAGTCTATAAGAAAACCAGTCATGGGGAGGGGGAACGAACATAAGGGCTGAAATCCAGAACACTAAAGTCTTGTTTATAGGAGCCTGAAAAAACCGTATTGTCTTAAAGGTTTTACAGCCCCCAGAAACTTTGCATGCCCTCTAGCCAAGATGGCAGCTGTGAATGAATTACTTGTGTTTTTAAATCTGCTGTTGCAGATTTTTTTTTAAAAAAAAACCCTATTTCAATGCTGTGCACAAGTGATATTTCATATTTACAGAAAAAGAGAGTGAGAAAGATAATACAAATCATCATTTTGTTGCCTTAGTGATCACTCGCTAAGGCAAATATCCAACATGGTGGCAAACCATGTCCCCCTGTGCCCAGTTAGCAAGCCACATCCCTATGCTCATCCAACCGATCAGGTTTGCACTTCCTCTTATATGAGAAAGTGATTCAAATCAAATCGCTTGTGCCAATGAATGGGAATGTGCATTCCCCACAGAGCTTTTTAAAAACTCTGGGGAAAGCTGCGAAGGCTCTTCCAGCATAGTTTTTGGAATTTTTTGGTCCCCCACATCGAAATATGGCACATTGATGTGGGTTTCCATTAAGACACATCATCTTTTCAGCAAATTCCATTTGTATTATTTTGACTATTTAGACAACCGCAAAGAACTCCATGCTGCAACATTTTCTCGCAGGTCCTATGCAGCAATAGCTATTAGTGATTATAGCTGTTGTTGTTATGTACCTTTATGTTGATTCTGATTTATGGTAACACTATCATAAGATTTTATTGGCAAGATTCATTCAGAGGATCTTGCCCTCTTCATGGGCAGAGAAAGTGTGACTTAATCGTGGTCATCCAGTCAGTTTCCATGGCTGAGCAAGGATTCTAACCCTGGACTCCCAGAGTCCTAGTCAAACACTCAAAACATTGCACTGTGCTGGATCTCATTAGAATCATAGAATCATAGAATCATAGAATTGCAGAGTTGGAAGAGACCACGAGGGCCATCCAGTCCAACCCCCTGCCACGCAGGAAATCACGATCAAAGCATCCCTGACAGATGGCCATCCAGCCTCTGTTTAAAGACCTCCAAGGAAGGAGACCCCACCACGCTCCGGGGGAGTGTGTTCCACTGCCAAACAGCTCTTACTGTCAAAAAGTTCCTCCTCATGTTGAGGTGGAATCTCTGTTCCTGGAGCTTGCACCCATTGCTCCGTGTTCCAGTCTCTGGAGCAGCAGAAAACAAGCTTGCTCCATCCTCAGCGTGACATCCCTTCAAATACTTAAACAGGGAAAAGATAGCTAAACAGATTCTCCTTCACATGGTCAGTGTGTAACCAAAGAGCTCACCTACACAGCCATTTTAATTATACTGTAGCACTGATTCTAGAAATTTCCATTTTGTCTGGGAAAGTAACCCAAACAGAGTTTTCGTAAACCAGGTGCATTGTATACTGGTTTTCCTCATTTAGCACATGCAACAGAAGTGGTTTGCCTACGTTATGCAAAGTGAGATGAGATTTTTGGAATATGGAGATGCTTTGCTTTCTATAGACTACTTGCACAAGCAAGCCAACCAACATTCTTATTTGAATTGCTTTTGCAATTAATTTGAATAAACATCTGAAGAGAAGGTGACACACACACCCTTGACACTGTTATTAGTAGTAATACCATTAATAAGCACTAGCATCCATTAAAAGTAGAGAACCTAAAGTCCAAATACACATGTGAGTCACTTTTGCAATTGGCACATGAAACATGTATGCTGGGAAAACTGTATTCTATCCCCATTATCTGCACCCTTCTAACTCTCATTTGATTTGTGCATGTGGAAAAAAGCCCTTTCTAAAACCAAGATTTTAAAAATTGGTAGAAGAAAAGCTGTCTAGTTCAGTTCAAGATCAGCAGTTAATATTTCTCTCTTCTAGATTAGTGTTGCTCAGTGTCCTCTTCATCTTCACCTCTGACTTTGTTAATTATGTACTCAGTTTAACCAGAGGTCCAGGGGGAGCATCTAAGAGTCCGTCCAGGTGACCTCCAGAGAATACAACACTAAAGGAACTGAGAGGGATTCACTTACATCCACTCTCCCATGGCAGAATCACCACAGACAACATCAGCGAACTGATGCCAGATCAGGAGCATCCCAGGCCTTGTGTTTTAAGGGCTAAAACCTAAGGCCTAGGGGTGATGTCATAGGAGGTAGGCCCTGGTGATATTACAATGGTTATATTACAAGGGGCAGCCCTGCGGATGTTGTCAAGCATGATAGCATTAAGCATCAACTAGAATTGCACAGAGTATGTTATTTAAACAAACAAACAAATAAATACCATGTCTAAGAAATGAGAAAAAATACCTATGCAGACACTTTTTGAGACAGCTATCTTGTCCTGAGATTCCTTCGCTTCATCTTGAGAACTGGAAAAGGCCAGGCCCTGAGAACTGGCAACCCTACACCCTGACCCACTGACCCTTCCAAGCTACAGTAGCTTCCACAAAAAAGTCAACCTGCTCTTCCCCTTTCAAATGGATAGTATCTGTATTCTATTTCCTCCTCCACACACGCTTTTCTATCTCTCCAACTTTCCAAGCAAGTTGACTGTGCTTAAGAGCAACACCTCCCAAAAGAGTCCTTATGGTATTTTCTCATAGCACACCAGCTATAGTGTGCATTTCTATGGCGTGCAAGTAAAAGTCTATGGTGGCAACACTCTTCATTTGATTTTTAAATGGCCTGTGCCTGCTTTCAAATGGCATTAACAGCGTACACACAAACAGCATGAGAGATGCTCAAAGGCGAGTCTGAAAAGAAGCTCAAGGCTTTGTTAGCAATCAAGCCAAGTTTCTTTCCTATTCTGCTGTTTTACCACCTGCACATTCATTTCAAAATCAACCAAAAACTTCTGCCTCGCCACAACAGGAGAGAAAAACCAGTTAAGAATTTGTTAAGCAGAGACTGAGGACCTCTAAACACAGCAGTTATTGTGGCACTGCATCTTTCAATGTTAGCCCCTGGAATGTGAGGGCCAGAGTTCAGTAATTCATCAAAGGAACCTGAGCAAACTTGTTCCATGTTTGTTCACAGCACATTATAAGATTGTTGAGTTTTTTCCCTTGCTTCAGCAAAGTTTTTTATTACACTGCACAATGGAGGAGCAAGTTTAAAAAAAAACAACAACAACAACTGGTGATTTACAATGAAATTGATAAAACATGGCTCAGACTTGTTACAGAAAATGAAACATAAATTTAATTTAGTACCAGTGCAGTTCTTTTGAAAGTTGGGGTTCTCAAGGGGATGTCCTGGAAGACGACACTGGAATCTGTGCTGCCAAAATTCTGGGAACCAGGGATTTCTTGTGTTGGTGTCCAACCGTATCTTCAAAAAGTAGTCGTCAAATGATGAGACTTCTGGAGACTGAAGCTTGATTGTAATGCCCCCATTTGCTTCAGCTTCATAGCCTTCAATAACTTCATCTCTATCTGCCCATCCATCACTGAAAAGCAAAGCAAAAGCTATTAGGAGAAGCAAATATCTTCTGCTGAAGAGCACCCTAATCTATATATATAATTCTCTTGGGTATGTTGCCATTTCCAGTGTGCTGACTGGCTGCTTAGGGAACTGACCAACCAACCACAGGTCTGTTGGGCAGCCAACCAGCACACTGGGGGTGGGACCATGTAGATTGCAAACATGGCCACAAGAGAGAGAGAGAGAGTAGTATGGGGTGGATGTGGTGGGGGCCAAGAGACAGAATGAGTGGAGGGGCAGAAAGAGTGGAGGGGAGGTGGCAGGGGGGTAGAACAAGCGGAGGGGGGCAGAAAGAGTGGAGGGGGAGGCAGGAGGGCAGAACAAGCAGAGGGGGAAAGAAAGAATAGAGGGGCTGGCAGGGGGCAGAACAAGTGGAGGTGGGTGGCAGGGGGCAGAACAAGTAGAGGGGGAGCAGCAGAGGGGCAAAACAAGTGGAGGGGGGAATAAAGAGCAGAGGGGGATGGCAGGGGGCAGAACAAGTGGAGGGGGGCAGAAAGAGCAGAGGGGGTGGCAGGGGGCAGAACAAGTGGAGGGGGAGCAGCAGAGGGGCAGAACAAGTGGAGGGGGGAATAAAGAGCAGAGGGGGATGGCAGGGGGCAGAACAAGTGGAGGGGGGCAGAAAGAGCAGAGGGGGTGGCAGGGGGCAGAACAAGTGGACAGTGGCAGCAGGGGGCAGAAAGAGCAGAATGGGGCAGAAAGAGCAGAGGGGGTGGCAGGGGGCAGAACAAGCAGAGGGGGGGCAGAACGAGCGGTGGGGGGAAAGCTAAACCCACCAGCCTACCTCAAAGGGTTCTCATGAGGTCTCCTGGGCATTTTGGGAAGAGCTTTTTAATGGTGTATGGTACATCGGGTCCAGCTGGTTTTATTGAAACTGATATCTTTTAGTTAATTAAATGGAGATTCCAAAAAAGCATATAAAGAAAAACACAAAAATAAACTTTTCTCCTCTTCATCCCATCCACATAATATATCACTTAACATTTATCCATCCCCTGCCCCCACAGCATGCTAAGTATTGTACAGAATCCAACACTGTTAGAGGGAGAGAAGACGACACAGAAGTAACAAACATATATTCAGATTCGTTTCTTTCTTCTCCATTTAGTATTGCCTACTGTTTTTGCTTAGACTGGAATGATCATTTATATACATGGCAGGGCTGTCTTAATAGCATTATAGGCCCCCCAGGCAAAGCAGTGCACCAGGTCCTGCCTACACAACCATTCACAAGAATAAAAATGCAAATTGCTGATAAAATAAACTTATACTTATTGGTACCTCCAACAAAATCAGTGTTTTGACCCTCTCCCCAGTGTACAGCTTCATTGGGATCAAAGTCCCTTTCCATCCAGACTTTAGGAACCCTGATGTATAAAACAGCAGAGATAAGAACGAAAAAGAAGAGAGGAGTGAAGTGCCTTCCAATGTGGTAAAGGAGAGGGGGAAGCAAAAGCAATGTCTCAGAGGGGTGTCTCCCCAGCGAGCCGGCATCTCCACCTTGGGGCAATGGGGACAGTGGGAAGGGGAAGAGAGGCAGGACATGGGTAGGCAGCCTCCACCTCTGGGAGAGGAAGAGAGTGCAGACTGGAGGGAGGCACTCTCTTGGTGGGGCTGTTGGAGCTTGTGTGTGTGAGAGAGAGGGAAGAGTTGCTCAGCGGCTCATGGCTGCATGGGCAGCCACTCCAGGCAGAGCCAAGGAGGCGGGTCAAGCCTCCCTTTCTCGGCCATCACTTGGCTTTGCTGCCTCTACTGGCAGGATTTTCCCAGTGCCTCTCTTGCTTTGCTCCTCAGTCAGGACTCCCCCTCCAACCACCTGTCCCTCCTCCTCCTTGCCTGTCACTCCTCTCTTTTCTTTTCATCTTGCCCATTGTCATGAATGCAGACATGCTACTCTCTACTACAAGCCATAATTTTCTCCTTCTACTGAGTTAGTGGGAGATTTGAATGTTGAGGCAGGTGATCAGAAAATTAGTGTTAACTTCTGATCTGTGCATAGATTATCATGGGGACCCTGTGCTTGTGGAGGCCTTGGGCAACTGCCCAGCATGCCCATGCATTAAGACAGCACTGATGCCAGGGGACAACAACTTCTCAAGGTTGGGGAGGATGCATATATTAGTGCTGGACCTTAGAGGGCTGTAACTTCCCCATGCTGTCTCCATGTCATTATATTTTTACTGGAAAATCATTCATATCCTCAAGAGAGTATGGGTGAAATTTCAGTAGGTTCCTCTCACCAGCTATTTTATGCCCAGGAGGGGTCGTTTTGTTTCAAAAGAGGAAATGAAGCTACTCCTGGATTTGGGAAAAGCCCTCTCTCTGGGGCATTGAATAGTTCAGGGGCAAAAACCTAGTGAAATTGTCCCCACTTACTGGAGGTCATGAGGCTCTTTGTTAATGTGTGTGTATGTGTATGTATGTATATATATATATATATATATATATATATATATATATATATCTTTAAAGGGTTTTTTATGGGTGAGAAGTCACACTACAGCCCTGAGTAGTTGCACTTTTCCTATGTAGGCACTTTCTCCATCCTTTTTCAAGTGCCAACAGCACTAGTTGGGTACAGAGACTCTGAATTGCACCAGGTGACATCTGCAGGGAGGGGCGACACCAGCCTTCCTGACGCCACAGCCAATAGCTAAAACAGTACCATCCTCACACAATGAAAGTGTCAGAAGCCTTCAGAGAATTTACAGCAGGGAGGGTGGGGAAGTGAAACTAAACCAATAAAGGCAAAGCGTGCCAGGGGATGATGGAATGCTGGATGAACTGTGGTAAACCAACATAAGAAGTGAAGTCAAAGGCTTTCAGGGATGGCATCCATAGATTTTCCTTAGTTTTTTTCCGGGCTGTGGAAATAAACACTTCCAGAACATGGCCTTACAGCCTGGAAAAAACCCAAGGAAAATCAACATAAGAAGACTTAAGAAATGCACCCTGATATGACAGAACTGGATGATATATTGATTCTTATCATGAACACTGTATTGGATTTTTTTTTTAGCTAGAGGAAAGATGGGTAAGAAAATACAGCCCACTTGGGGTGGGGGTGGGGAATCCACCTGCTCCTCATACACACAAGAACCCCAAATTAAAAAAACACAAACACAAACCAACCAGACAAATAGACTCTCTTTCCTCTGATATTCTGAAGGCAAATTGGATGTACTAAAAATGAAAAAGAATCCTAAATCCTACTTAGGAATAAAAACAGGGCTGTAGCAAGGTGTGTGTATGGGGGTGGGCAAAATGAGGACCCATAAGAATTCTGTGTTGGTATTCCCTTGGTAATTTTGCCTGCCTCTTATCTTTTGATTCCTAAACTGTATTTCTAGGTGATCAACTGAAGTTTCAACTTATTGCAATACTCAAAAGGAAAATTTCTTTTTGAGTATCGGAGCCTGGAGGAAAATTTCACCTGTGCGGGGGGGGGGCAAAGTCTTATGGGGTGGAAATGCTTTAATCCTCCACCCCCGCCCCCATGGCTACGCTTCTGGGTATAAGAAAGTATTTGTGTGTGTATATTTTCTGGTAAAAACCAATTTGATGTTTTGGGGCAAGCTATTTCTGGCTTTGTAAAAGTTAGCTTGTGAACTCTTAGGATCACAGTTTAGTAGCTTTCTCCAAATCATTCTGCCATCCCAAAAGAGCAATAGCTGAAGTTTAATTTAAGTGTAAATTTAAGTCAGTCTGCATTTAATTTTTAATATGCATGGTTATGTCACCAGAGAAACAGATTATGTTGGCATCTAAGAAGCAGCTGCTTCCATCTGGAATGATACCAGCAGCTCTTTCAGCCACAGAAAGAGTTTAATCTGCCTTCTTCTCACAGAAGCAAAGAGCACTACAGAAATCAATGAGATTTCCATAAAGAATTTACATCTGACCTGGAGCAATTCCCAAGGACTGCTTAAGACACCCAGAAGATAAAGTGTACAGGAGTTACATTGTATGGGGTGCTTTGCAATGTAAGAACAAACCAAGTACAAAAAGAGACAAATGCAGAACCTCAAGAAGGTTGTACTGTTTTATCAACCACTGAGATATTTTATGGTTGTGATGTTCTCAGTCCTGCTGCCAAGAAATTGGTCAGTTGAAACTCTTATGTCATGATGAATTTTTCCTGGTCAGAACAGTAGCTTTCACTTGCAAAGCTGTGTCCTGTAGCCATTGTTGCTGTTGTGTGCCTTCAAGTAATTTTCCACTTATGGCAACCCTAAGGCAAACCTATCACAGGGTCTTGTTTGTTTGTTTGTTTTTGCAAGATTTATTCAGAGGGGTTTTCCTTGGTTTTTTTCTGGGCTGTGAGGCCGTGTTCTGGAATAGTTTCTTTCTGACGTTTCGCCTGCATCTGTGGCTGGCATCTTCAGAGAACGGCTGGGTAGGAGTGTATGTGGAGCTTAAATGCTGTGAACCCCTGTAGGGTAGTATATGTATATTTGTGTAATTGAATGGTTAGTTTCTGGGTACAGAAATGCAAGGCTCGTTAGTGTCTGTTTGGCTAATGGTTGGTTGACCGGCCATTATCTGCTGGGACTCCCCTTGTCCCTGGGTGGAACTCCTTTGTAAGTGCTGAGTTTTTATTCTATTGTTCTTCAAAACTGGGAGCCAGATGTTGTTTAGTTTTCTTCTTTCCTGTTGAAGTTGTCCAGGTGTTTGTGGATTTCAATAGCTTCCCTATGCATTCTGACATGATAGTTGTTGGCCTGGTCTAGAATTTCTGTGTTTTCAAATAGCACTTTGTGTCCAGGTTGGTTTATAAAATGTTCTGCTACTGCTGATTTTTCTGGCTGGCCTAGTCTGCAGTGTCTCTCATGTTCCCTGATTCGTGTTTGAACACTGCATTTAGTGGTCCCTATGTAAATTTGTCCACACCTGCATGGTATGTGGTAAACTCCTGCAGCTGTGAGAGGGTCTCTTTTGTCCTTTGCTGAGCGTGGCATTTCTTGGACTTTCTTGGTTGGTCTGTAGATTGTCTGGAAGTTGTGTTTCCTCATCAGTTTCCCTATTCTGTCTGTGACTCCTATGTATGGTAAAAATACCTTCCCTTTGGGTGGCTGTTTTTCTTCTTCATTCCTGCAGTTTTTTTCTGGGTCTGGCTGCTCTTGTGATGTCTGATCTGGAGTAACCATTAGCCTGTAGGACCCAGTTTAAGTGCCTCAGTTAGTCCTCCAGGTAGTGGGGTTTGCAGATCCTTTTTGCACAGTCTACCAATGTTTTTATTGTGCTTCTTTTTTGTCCTGGGTGATGATTGGAGTTCTTGTGTAGGTATCTGTCCGTGGGGGGTGTGTGTTCTGTATACCTTGTGGCCTAACTGTTGGTTTGGTTTGCGGATGACTAGGCCATCCAAGAATGGCAGTGTTCCTTCCTTCTCTTTTTCCATCGTGAATTGGATATTTGGGTGGATGCTGTTTAGGTGGTTCAGGAATGAGACCAAATCTTGTTCTCCCTGGTTCCAAATGGTGAAAGTGTCATCCACATATCAGAACCATGTTGTGGGCTTTTTGGGTGCTGTTTCCAAGGCTTGCTTTTCAAAATGTTCCATGTAAACAAATCTCTTCCACGGATCTCTTCCAGCAGGCCTTCGTGGAATAACTTCCCGGCTCAAGTGGAGCTGATTGCTTACCTGCCCCTTGTCCCGTTGCCTTTATTTATTTATTTATTGTATTTTATCTTTGTTTTAATTCTCTATTAGTTTAATTTAGTTTTAAGGGGTGGGAGGGTTAGGATTGGGAAGGATTGTTTTAACTTGCGGTGGTTTTAATCTTGCTGTACGCCGCCCCGGTTGCCGAGCAGAGGGACGGGTTAAAAATAAAAATTTATTATTATTATTATTATTATTATTATAAAAGTTTGCTATCAGGGGGCTGCCCATGGCTACCCCATCTATCTGTTGGCAGATGCAGGTGAAACGTCAGAAAGAAACTATTCCAGAACACAGCCTTACAGCCCGGAAAAAAACCAAGGAAAAATCTATGGATGCCATCCGTGAAAGCCTTCGACTTCATATTCAGAGGAGGTTTGCCATGGCCTTCCTCTAAAGCTGAAAAAGTATGACTTGCCCAAGGTCAATGAGTGGGTTTCCCTGGCTGAACAGCAATTCAAACCCTGGTCTTTAGAATCATAGTCCAATGCTCAAACCACTACACCATGCTGGCTCTCAACCTATAGTCATATGGCATTTAAATATTATCTTTCCCTGTGACATCAATACTTTTTAAAAGCTAAATTATACATGTTATCCTTTTCCTTTATCTCCTAAGAGTACTCTCTCAGTACTTTAAGATTTAAGCTTCTTCCTACTCTTTTGAGAATTTTTAAAAGATTTCCACTCTTGAGCATAAGCCACTAACCAGTTGCTAGTACTATTTATTTGTTAACATGTGTCCTACTTCTTCATTATCAATAATGCTCAAGTGGCTAACAATAAAATACAAGATAAAACCCAGAATTATAACTGTCACATAAAAAGTAAATCAGTTGAAACACATCCAGAGAGAGACCAAGCACTCACAGGTTAAAATCGTTTTCAGCAGAATAGTCAGCTAAAAAGCCAAAAGCCTGTCTGAGTAAAAATAACTTTACTTGCTAGTGGAAGGGCAACAAAGACAGTGCTAGCAGCTTGGTGTGGCTGGGCTTGGCTGGAAGTTCTGGCATTTGGGAGGTGCTATCAATTGTTAGCATGTCCTACTACCCCTCTCCACCAGATTTCATAACTGAACATGTTAGACACTTTTGGGGGTCAATTTGGCTGGGAGGTTAGGCAGACTGGAGATCAGCCAAAGGTCACAATAACCTGGGATGCCTCTAGAAGTATAATGGTGGGAAAGCCCAAGTTAAAATTATGTGGAAAGCCCCCACAATATTGGGTTTATGCTAACGACCCAGTCATCAAGGGGTATGTGCTAATCCTTTCTTCCAGCCTTGGGCGTTACAAGCAATAATTAAATCATCTAAACAAGTGACCATTTCTCATTCCGTACCTTACAGAAATCTCTCCTCACACCCCATCCTATTCAACCTTACAAGGTTCTTGCAAGACCATCAGTATTTTAATAAAGCAATCAGTTGAGATTCAGTTCCTTTTGTCTATCCAGTGGGAACGCCATCCAGGCTTTGTCATAACCAGAATACCCCTTCAGGATATGAAATAGAGTATAAATATTAGGGCCCAGACCCCAGCAAAGTGCCACAGATGGACCCTGTCATTCTGTCAGATTTTCTGCACTACTCTCAGATGCCAGAGTATCTTTGCTCCATAGAACTCTCCTCCTCAAGACTGGTAACTATCACCTATCTTCCCAGACTTCTCTATATCCAACCTTTATGCCATACTATGCTATAGCCTTTTATGCTTCGTAAGAATGTATGTTGTGTATGTTAGTTTATTATTCCAATAAAATACTTTTTTTTTACTTTAACTGGAGTGCTCTCTACAGTTAGTACTGGTATACATAGGTGAAATGATCCCCAAGTTACCCTCCTCTTACAAGCCTCCTGTCTGAGCTAATAATTCTCCCAGATGTTACAGGAGATTTTGGAATCATAGGTGGGACTCTAACACACCCCACACCTCTTAGGGAAACACTACCAAGAAAGGTCTCTTTCACATTCCCACCAAAATATACTTCTGATAATTATATAACATACAGAAGGGCTGAGGATCTTAAAACCCAAAAGGGTTCTATGAGAGAATGTCATCTTCTGAATAACCTACTCACAAGTCATATATGGTATCACTCATAACCAGCCCAGTCCTATACATGTCTACTCAGTAAAGACCTACCATTATGTACAGTGGGGCTTACTTCCAGGAAATGTGGTATGGGATCATTACAGCTAAACTTATGTCCTTTGCCATATAAATAAATAACCATCAACATGATCCTCTCTGATCAACTGAACTCCAAATATTCAGTCCAAATATGACTGTGAAAAATTGTCAACAAAGTAAACAACTACACAAACCTCATTAATTCACATTTAAAACCAACCCACAGTTCTTTTCTTCACAGTGCAAACTTGTAGCTCTGCTTAAAATCTGGCAACTTTTGCAACAATGCAAAGCACTGATGCTCTATGAAGGCGGTGAAAGTGTGAAGGCAGAGAGGTTGTTTGGAAAAGACCATGTGTGTGGGTGTAGAACCAGCATTTGTACTCCTTGCTGTCATGAAAAAGAGACAACCAACTGTTTCTGTTGCTGTTTCATGCTGTGTTTGCCACAATTGGAGGGGGCGGAGGTGGTGTTGACTGCCAGTATTCTACAAACTGCACTTATTTGGATGCCTCATGTTGCACAACCGCCAAAACAAATCTATACTTTTACAGGCACAACCAAAACCCTCATTTTCAGAAATGGGCCAAACATAAGGAATACTCCCTGTTGTTTTGGATCTTCTGCAAATACTCACTAGCATAATTTCTTTTAGTAAAAAGGAGAATTGCATGGGATTTCCTTCATCAGTTTGCTACGGTGTTGCAGCTGGTATTTTTATTTGTTCCCACTGATAGCACCTATTTACCTGACGTGGAATATAGGGTTCTGTCTCCTAAACCAAGACTTGGGGCCTTTGGACTGCCCGGCTGATGACTGTTTTGGAGGGGACTGGCAAGCAGGGATTGCCTTTTTCTTCAGCCTTCCTTGATCTAATGTTTTGCTAATACCTGAGCAAGCTTTCCATGATATTCAGGCTAGAGCAGTTATCTCCCTGACTCCCTCCTCTAAGCCAATACTCAGTACAGAGTCAGAACTTTGTGGTAGTTAACTTCAGGAAGTATTTCTCAAAGTAGCAAGGATATAGGTTGTGGCTGCAATGCATTTGATCCAACAGATAAGTATCTCCAGAGCTTTGTTAGCATGCCCTAATACCCCTTCCCTAGAATATCTCATAAGTGATAATACTGGACATGTCTAAGAGGTCAAGTACACCGGGGTGATCCAAAAAGAGGTCAGGTGGAGGTCACAAGGACCTGGGAAGATGTCTTAGAAATATTTTTAGCAAGCAAGCCCAAACGAGGATTGAGCGGAAGCTCCCGGTAAACAAAGCCATTAAGGAGGTATGTGCCAATTCCTTATTGTACCTCTCAGAAATGAGTCATCCAACTTAAGCAATCAAGTGACCTTTCCAAACCCAATCCCCAGAAAATATCCCCTTGGAACCCCCTCCTGTCTTGCAATGTAAAGTTGTCACAAACCCATGAATTTCTATCTCCCAGCCATTAACGGCAATCAGTTAATTTTCAGTTTCATTTTTATAGTACCATGTGGTGTGAAAACTGATTTAGACCTGGCCTAAGGAGAGTTTTATAGGTGATTTTATAGCCCAACCTAAGCAATGCTACTACTATACCACTATAATATAACCAGATTCCCAAATGTATGTTTGGGTTAAAGCTGCATCCTGCTGTGCATAGGTTGAAGTCTATTATTCTACTCTATACATCAATGTTAAAATAAGAATTTCTCACTAGGCTTTATGATTTCAGTACTATGTAATTTATTTTGAAAATTTACTAGTGAGCCACCAGCCTTGGCAGAATGCCTCCTGAACCAGGGAGTCTGTATGTAACAGAAAATACATCCAAAAATAGTGACTGATGCAAACATAAATCTTCTTAGTCAACATTTCAGTTCAGCTATAAGGCACATTGGAAAGATTGAGGAAAGCTATGCGATATGATGTGCACCTTCCCTTGTATATTGTCTAATCACACCGTGAGGCAAAAGGTAGTAGGCATCCAGAATTTAAAAAAGAAAAGCAAGTGGAGATGGGAAGAAAACTGTCTCTTCCTACTGAATCTTATTGCCCCCTATTTTACCATACACGTTCTCAGGGCAGGAGTGTAGCTATGTGGGGTAGAAAAATGAGGGTTGGAAAATACCAACCCTCACACACACACACACACACACACACACCATGAAAATTCTGCCCAACTAAATGAATTTTGGAACTGAAGGAAAAAGTCTGCTGTTATAGAGCACAACAAAAAGGATGTCTGGGACAAAGACTGTAGTATATGGAGACAGAATATCATAATATTCTGATAGTAATGATAGCATAATATCATTACTAATTAATTTTCATTATTTACTGTTAAATAATATATGTTGGATATTTGTGAATTCTATATAAGGTATTATAATTATAAAAGCATATTGATGGCTATATTGTTTATTTTTTTATTGTTTTTATTTAGTTATTTATACCCCACTCTTCAGCCACAAGGCTATCAGAGTGGCTTACAAATTGTTTTAAGCAATAGCTATTTACACATCTACATTGCATTAAACAGTTTCCAATGTGTGTTAGCTAATTTTTAGGATTCTGTCTCCCTTATACTACAGTTGCAGAGCATGAGACATTGAACATTCTTCATACCTAGAAGTCTTGTATTTGCTGTATTTGTATTACCTTGGTAAATTTGCCTGATCCTTTTCTTTGAGTGCCTAAACTGTGTTTCTAGGTGCTCAGCTGAAATGTTAAGTTACCCAACTGCTGAAAATTTGAAGGTTGAAGGGAAATTTCATGGAGGGGCAGAAATTTTACAGCCCATATATTAGGGGGAGTGGCCAGGAAAACCCCGTATGAACTACAACTATTGATGCACATGTGATCCTTGAGACTAGAAAAATCATTGAAGTGTAGGAAAGAATAAAAAGTTGTAGCTGCTGCCTGGAATTGCCAGCAAATAGTCTGAACCTGTGTATTTCATCTGGGCAATCTACTCCTTCCCCAGAACTGCAGCTACAAATACCACAATCTCCAGAAACACATGCCCCATCTATTTTCTCTTCCACTCTACAGTTTTGTCTTTCTCTGCATCTAAAAAAATGTGATAAGTTGTTTTTCAAATAAGGTGGTTCAAGTATCCATCAATTTTAGAACATGGTTGGAATTCGCTATCACAGTTATGAATGTGTAACCTAGAGTTATGAATTTGTGACTGTTTCATATTCACAATCCCTATATATTCACTAGCTTAGGGAATACATGGGGACTGTGAAAGTCCCCCAGTCCTCACTTACTGGGCAGCACCTGCAGTAAGCAACAGGGGTCTGTTCCCCTGTTGATCAAGAAGAGGCTGACTGATGCAGAGGGATTATGACAGGGATCATACTTCTGACTGTCATACTGAAATCAATCACAGGAGGGGGATGGGAACAGGAGAACAGACCCCTGGTGCTCACAGTGGCGGCTACTAAGTAAGTCTGTTTTGGGGAGGTTGGGGTATGAGATGTTACTTAGCTATGTAACTAGGTTAGTTATGTACCTAAGTAGGTGATATAGAATCACAGCCCACGTTTTCCAAACATGCTGTTTACACACATACTATGGACATTATCAGACTAGCATCTAAAAAAGCTGTAATTCTGTGAATGAGGAAAGCAGAAACATCATAGCATTATCACACTTGCTATTGCACATCGCTGTAATCGCATGAAAGAACCACCACAGAATTGTCGCACTAGTGCTTTAAGAATAGGAGTTTACTTCCATGATTTAGCATGGGCAAGATTTTGGTGCTTCTCGCAAGAAGACGTGAGCGCACTTAAAACTACAAAAAACACCTTAATTAACAAAGTAAATGAACACACATGCACTGAAACGAACATAGAAAAATGTGCAAACTAAATGGGACAGTTCATAAGAAGAACGTCCTGTGCTTCATTTTCATCTTCTCAGTCAGAGGTTTTTTTGCTGAGGACCACCCCATTCATGATGTAATCTTGCAATTACAATGGCACGTCATTGCAATACTGTGAAAAAAGTGATATTGAAAATCTATTCATGGCCTGTCCTGTGAATTAGAAGGAATGCCTTTTTCATGGCTGGAGCACACTATAACAATGCAAAGACAAAGACATCATGCGATAGCTACTGTTCATGCTACTGTGGCATCATAATCCTGTGATTTTTGCCAAGTCTGATAATGTCCTATGTCTTCCTCTTCTATGAGACCTGCTTGAATATTTGAATCCAGGCAAATGGTTTGTTATGGAGAAGTGGGCTTCTCTACAGCAATTGTGGGTATACATTTGCATGAATACATGTGTCACTTATTAAATGCAGATGCTAATTATTTTTACTACATTATTTTTAACTGGACGTGCATCATTAGATTCACACCACATGGCATAACTTATCCCATGTAAACTCTTCTAGAGGTGTACCAGGGCATGACTGTTTACATTGCTTTGATTATCCTACCCTTCAAAAGGAAACACAAAATTATTTAAAAAACAAAAAAATTTGAAAGACACACACACAAAAAGAGCATTGCTTTGAAACATGTGAAATAAGTCCATTGGAACTTACTTCAACGTACATAATTTCTACACTTAGGCTTGAATAAAGATCTCTCAAGTTGTGAGAAAATACCTGTTTCCCCAGTTTTTTCATCTCTACAGCCTCCATGTTACAAATAATAATGTTATGACTGAGAGATTTGGGTATCGGTGGCACTGCTTTGCAGTGGTTCTGGTCCTACCTCTCGGGTAGATTCCAGATGGTGTCACTTGGGGACAGTTGTTCGGCCAAGAGGGAGCTCAAATCGGGCGTCCCTCAAGATGAGATTCTGTCCCCAATGTTATTTAACATTTACATGAAGCCACTAGGCAAGATCATCCGGAGGCATGGGGCGGGATGTTATCAGTATGCTGATGACACCCAAATATATTTATTTATGTCTCAGACTGATGCAGTGACTAAGGATGGCATCTCTCCTCTGAATGCCTGTCTTGGGGAGGTAATGAACTAGATGAGGGAAAACCGACTCAGGCTGAATCCAGGTAAGACGGAGGTACTTGTCATAGGAAACCCAAAGCCGGAAATGGAGTTATGTCAGCCAGTCCTGGATGGGGTCACACTTCCCTTGAAGGACTCTTTCTGCAGCTTGGGGGTGCTCCTTGACTCATTACTTCACTTGATAGCTCAGGTGGATGCGACAGTCAGGAACTCCTGTTATCAGGGACTAATTTTGAATTTTATTGTGTTCTCATGTGTTTTTATTGTTGTAACCAACCCGGATTCCTGGTGATTGGGTGGGCTATAAATAAATAATTTTTAAATAAATAAATAAATAAAGACTGAGATATTACTTTTGCAAGCAATGAAGGCGCAATTACAATTCTTTTGCAATTAAGTAACATTTGCTAACATTGTTTCTTTTTTCTATGTGACAAATAATGTTTAGTTTTTCTTGTTACTTGAAGGAGGTACAGTAAATGCTTTCTTGGGACATTTCAAAGGTTCTTTTCCTCCCCTGCACCCCGCCCTGTCTCATCTCGCTCGAAGATGTGTGCATGTGGGGGAAGATGCTCTGGTGAGCAACACGGCAGGGTCGGTCAGAGCAGGGTCCTAATGGCACACAAATGCCTTTTCTTTGAGAAGATTCATATCTTTAGGAGGCAAATTTGCATTGTTTTCTCCTAGTGCTTGCACAGCCTGCTAAAAGAGCACACAATCAGTCAGGGGAATACTGTTGTATGATTGAACCTAATATAAATGTGCCATCTTCTACTGTTCATAGATGGAAAACAGAAAATGGTAACTTTATGTTCACACTATACTGTTACAGTGTTACTATTCCACTTTAACTGCTCTGGCTTCCTCCTGTGGAATTCTGGGGTTTGTAGTTTAGTGAGGCCTAAGAGCTCTCTGGCTGAGACTTGTAAATGCCCCTCCCTAAACTGCAAATCCCAGGATTCCACAGGAGGCAGCCTTAGCAAATAAAGTAGAATAGTAACACTATAACAGTGTAGTGTGAAAATCTCCTTTAACAGTTGTTAACATTATGCTGACATTATGCCTACATCTTTGACTTAATTCCTAAGTTGATAAAGTGTTTTTCCACTACCAAATCAAGTTTAGGTATTGGATTGCCACCCACAGAAATCTGCAACTATACCACAAGGGCAATTTATGTGCTAATGTAAAACCAGACTGCAGTTCAAGAGGTAATAGTGAAGAGGAAGAATAAAATGAATGTTTGCAATGTGGACATCACTAAGGAGATTTTCAGATGCCAAAAATTAGCTTCTTGCCGCGCAAGCAGCCTCCGGAACAGTACCGAGGCTGCTGCGCGGCAAGGGTCAATTTTGGATGATGCCGTTTCTCTCTCGGCGGCGTCCGTGACTGTTACGGCCAGCACTGGAGGCAACCGTGCTGTTTTTTACTCATGGACAACTTCCGTGAGTAAAAAACAGCGCGGCCGCCTCCAGTGCTGGCCGCAACAGTCACGGACGCCGCCGAGAGAGAAACGGCGTCGTCCAAAATTGACCCTTGCCGCGCAGCAGCCTCGGTACTGTTCCGGAGGCTGCTTGCGCGGCAAGAAGCTAATTTTTGGCGTCTGAAAATCTCCTAAGACTCCTAATACATACCTATCATGAACTAACATGCCACAAAATATATTTAGCTATTTGTGTTCTTAACAGTTTCAGACCATTTAGGATCTAACTATAAAACTCCCTGTGGTCCATTTCAGTGCAGGCACAGGAGGGTTTCCATAGTGGGGAACAGCACCAACTGGTCCATTTTTGACCATGGTAACAACAGTATCATAGTTCAGCAGAAATGTAGGGGTTGTATAGTCAAAATAACCCTCATGGAATTCGCTGGGAATCCTACCTGTCTAAATGGGATCCTGCACCAATCCAACTATTCGGAAGGTGGGTGGTCCAAAATGAAAAACAAACAAACAAACAAACAAAAACCATGCAAGAAAAGCCTTCATGGCTTTTCCTGTAGTTTTTTAAAGACAGTGAGGGGTGCACATTCCTGCTCATTAGGACAAGTGATTTGAAGGGAAGTGCAAAGCTGATTGGATGGGTGAGCACAGGGGCACGGCTTGCTAACAGGGCAACTGCCCACTTCCGCCATGTTGGATTTTTGCCTCAGCGAGCGATTGCTAAGGCGATAAAACAGGGTGGATTTTTTTTGTTTTGCCTTCCTGTTAAATCGAAAAATTGCTATATCACTCCAGCATACCTTAGATGACTTTTTTTTTAAAAAAAGCAGTGGTGGCAAAGAACTAACGTGAGTTAATCACTTGCAAACACCATCTGGCATGTGAAGCTTCTGGGAGCTTCTGGGGCAAAAAACACCATCAAGACAAGTTGATATTGCTGTGAAATGTAATTACTGTGAGGTATTCCATTTCCCACCCTCCCTCATGTAGATGGACTGATAGAGATGTAAATCCAATCCTGGCTTATCTCAGTCTTATGAGGGAGGATGAAAAACTTTTTAAAAACCCTTTCTTTTAGTTAATAAAAGTCTTTTGCACATTTTTACAAAATAAAAAGCCAGTAGCTCTCTTTCTAGGGGGTTGGACTGGATGGCCCTTAGTGGCCTCTTCCAGCTCTATGATTCTATAGCTGCAGCCTCAGTCCCTGAAGCGAGGCATACAGAAGCAAGGTGAACAGGAGAGAGGCCAACAGGAGTGTTTGACATGGATGTGTGGAAGAGACAGTATTAGGTGAGCTTGTGGCTGTTGAATTACACTTCTCCAGCCCCAGAGACTTCTTGGGAGAGTTTCTTGGGCTAACATTAGTGTGCTTGCTTGGGTCAAGGTTGTTTGTTTGTGTGGGCTAAGTGTAGGCTTGCCTGGGGGGAGTCATTAGCATTTGTTTGGTGAGCTGCTTTTGTTGAGAGGAAGTGGGTGAGAGGCAGAGGTAGGAGCTAGCAGCCAGTAACTCTCTCTCTATAGCTGCAGTCTCACTCCCTGGAGCTCAGCATACAGGAGCTCGGCATACAGGAGAGAGGCCAACAGGGGTGTTTAGCAGGGGTGTTTAGTGTGGGCATTTGATGGGGAGGCACAGAGTTCTGTTCTAGTTTCTACTTCAGAGTATTCAATATGGACAGTGAGGGAACTGCCGCATTCACCTGCAACAGCTTGTGGGATGTTTGTTTTATTGGCTGTGGATGTGCATAGCTACACCTGCAGCAAGTGCAAGTTGGTTGTGTTGTTAGAAGAGAAGGTCCAGCAACCTGAGGCCTGATTAGCCACTATACCATATATTAGGGAGCAGGAGGTTTTCTTAGACAGAATAGAGCAGAAGGTTCAGGGTCAGGATCATGCAGGGGATGTCTCTCTGGAGGAGGTTAGTTCAGATACACAGGAGGTGAATGTTTGGAAGAATGTGACTCATAGAAATAGAAGGAGCAGGGCCCATTCTATGACTTTTAAACTGAGTTGTGTGGAGGGAGGAGGGAGACAGTAGTCATGAGGGCAGGAGTTCATCAAGTGCTGGAGATAATAGCTTGAATGTTATACAGAGAACAGGGCAAATAGTACAAGACCCCAGCAGTGGAAGGAATAAAACCTTTAAAAGACAGATAGGGGGAATTGCCCATAGTCTTAGATGTCTCTATACCAATGCACAGAGGATAGGAAATAAACAGGATGAACTTGAACTCTTAGCACAGCAAAACAAATATGATATCATAGGAATCACTGAAACCTGGTGGGATGAGTCTCTTGATTGGAATGTAGTAATAGAGGGATATAACCTATTTCAGAGAAATAGACCAAACAGGAAGGGTGGTGGAGTAGCATTATATGTTAAGAATGTGTACACCTGTGAACAGATCCATGACTTAAATCCTGGGAGCCAGGTTTAGAGCATCTGGGTAAAAATCAAGAGGAGAGAAATAGCAGGGATGTCAACTGAGGACTTGGATGTTGCCTTCCTGGAACAGATGACTGCACATTCAGAGAGGAAAGATGTAGTAATAATGGGGGATTTTAACTATCCTGATATTTGTTGGAAGTCCAGGTCTGCCAAATTTAAGGCCCAACAAATTCCTCACTTGCCTTGCAGACAATTTCATAGTCCAGAAGGTGGAAGAGGCAACAAGGGGAGCAGCTATTTTAGATTTGATTAAATCTAACTAACAGAGATGATCTAGTTAATGGGGTGGAAGTGGCAGGATCCTTAGGAGGGAGTAACCATGTTGGAGTACAGAAGAAAGGGGAGGCCAAGCATAGTCAGACATGCCTTCTAGACTTTAAGAAAGCTGACTTCAGAAAACTTAAGGAATTACTGTGGGTGATCCCATGGTCAGAAATACTAAAAGAAAAGGGAGTACATGATGCAATACTAAAAGAAAGGGAGTACATGATGGATGGGAGATGCTCAAAAGTGAGATATTGAAGGCACAATTTCAGACATTTCCAATGAGAAGGAAAATTGGGAGGCATCTGAAGAAACCAGGATGGATGTCTAAAGAAATTTCAACTGAGCTTAGACTTAAAAGGAAAATGTACAAGAAATGTAAAAAGGGAAAATCACCAAAGAAACAATCAAACAAATAGCCATCTTGTATAGGGGGAAAATCAGAAAAGCAAAAGCAGAGATGGAACTGAGGCTTGCTAGAGAGGTTAAAAACCTCTCTAAATGGCTTATTTGTATATGTCCATAGCAAAAGAAAGAAAAAGGAAGTGGTAGGACTTCTGTGGGGAGAAGATGGTGAAATGCTAACAGGAGACAGAGAAAAGGCAGAACTCAACACCTTCTTTGCCTCGGTTTTCTCCCAAAAGGAAAACAGTGCTCAGCCTGGAGAAAATTGAGCAGATGATGCAGTATGGGAAATGCAGCATAGAATAGTTAAAGAGGTTGTTCAGGAATACCTGGCCAGTATAAATGAATGTGAGTCTCCAGGGCCAGATGAACTATATCCAAGGGTATTAAAAGAACTGGCAGAAGTAATCTCAGAACCAATGGCAATAATCACTGAGAAATCCTGGAGAACAGGACAGATCCCAGCAGGCTGGAGGAGGCAAATATTGTCCCCATCTTTAAAAGGGGGGGTGAAGACCCAAATAATTATCACCCGGTCAGCCTGACATCAATACGAGGAAAGATTCTAGAGCATATCATTAAACAGACAGTCCGTAACCACTTAGAAAGGAATGCTGTGCTCACTAAGGAAATTATCAGACAGGAATGAAAAAAGTGTTCCTGTCACACAATCTCCTCTCCTGCCCCTGTCCCGTCCCTGTCACGCCACAATAACAAAACTTTTCAGACCTACCTTAGTAACATTGACAGGACAGCCTAGGAGTGAATGGAACTCTAATGAAGCTCCCTTCACTTCCTGGAGTGAAATCCTGCCTGTTGTCGTGAGAAGACGTGAGCACGGGAAGTTCAAAGTTAGAAAGAAAAATAAAAGAGAAAAAGTGACATCAATGACTTGGATGTGGGTATAGAGGGCATGCATATCAAGTTTGCAGATGACACCAAATTAGGAGGACAGGATCAGAATTCAAAATGACCTTAACAGATTAGAAAGCTGGGCCAAAACTAACAAAATGAATTTCAACAGGGAGAAATTAGAGTCTTACACTTGGGCAGTAAAAATGAAATGCACAGATATAGGATGGGTGACAGCTGGCTTGACGGCAGTACATGTGAAAGGGATCTAGGAGTCTTAGTGGACCACAAGCTGAACATGAGTCAGCAGTGTGATGCAGCAGCTAAAAAAACCAATGGGATTCTAGGCTGCATCTATAGGAGTATATAGTGTCTAGATCAAGGGAATAGTGCCATTCTATTCTGCTTTAGTCAGGCCTCACCTGGAATACTGTGTCCAGTTCTGGGCACCACGATTCCAGAAGGATATACACAAGCTGGAATGTGTTCAGAGGAGGGTGACCAACATGGTAGGAGGTCTGGAAGCCATGTCCTATGAGGAGCGGCTTAGGGAGCTGGTTATGGGGAAAAGAAGGTTAAGAGGTGACATGATAGCCATGTTTAAATATTTGAAAGGATGTCATACTGAGGATGGAGCAAGCTTGTTTTCTGCTGCTCCAGAGACTAGGACACAGAGCAACGGTTTCAAACTACAGAAAAAGAGATTCCACCTAAACATTAGGAAGAACTTCCTGACAGTAAGAGCTGTTCAGCAGTGGAATGCACTGCCTTGTAGTGTGGTGGAGTCTCTTTCTTTGGAGGTTTTTAAACAGAGGCTGGATGGCCATCTGTTGGGAATGCTTTGATTGTTTATTCCTGCATGACAAGGTGTTGGACCGGATGGCCCTTGTGGTCTCTTCCAACTCTATGATTCTATGTATCTGTAGCAAATTTTTGCACAAATAGTGCCAGTGACTTTTGCTCAAATAACAATTGTTGCTTCCTTGTTACATATTTCATTGAAATGTGCAACGATTGGGTGGGGTATTAATTATTGGTATTAATGTATAAGCCTGTCTTTCTGAACTTAACTCTCTCTCTCTCTCTCTCTCTCTGTGTGTGTGTGTGTGTGTGTCACAAAAAGGAAAGAGACCAGTAATTTACAGAGGCTTCTTGTGCAAATTATGGAGACACTGATGGAGTTTAATACTCATAATTTTGATCTTGTGTTTATTATTCTTTTCAACAGGGTGACTCAATGTGTTGATGTACCCTTTCTCACTGTAGGAGAAAAATATAATGATTTTTTTTTTACATCTCTAAGCAGAATGTATTTTTAAAAATGATACTCTAACTTCATCCTGTCATTAAGTTGCCCATGAACATACATTTGCTCCAGGCTTTAAACGATTAGAGATACAAAGATTTATTTCTGATGCTTAGATATATTTGTATTTGAATGAATAAAAGTGTGATATGAAAATATTTATGCAATTTTTATTCTCTTGGCTTCACAGCTCTGACAAAAGTCAGTCATTGTATTTAAAAAGGATTTATGAACCTTTGAATAACGGTGCTTAATATATTGTAGTGATGGTGAATATGGCTCAGTTGGCCCAGATACAGCTTATAAATTGATGGTGTGTATACATCTGCATCTTTAGCTATTATTAAATATAAGTAGGACACTGCTCTGAAGAAAAGTCACATTGAAATTAGTAATCTCAGACATCATGGCTGAAGATGGTTCTGGTTTTAAAGAATGAAGAAGTGAAGAAAATAAGATAATAATGGGAACCTAAATAGTTTTCTCTCCTTAAAAAAAGTCTAATTGGTATTTTTCTAGTGAACTCAACAGCATTAATTTGGGGGGGGGGAAATGTTAATATTAATGTTCTTTTGTATGAGAATCTATACAGCACTGAAGAAAATGAAAATCTTTCTCTTCATGGTAGGCATTCTGAACGTGAAGCTGTGATCCTAGCACAATTATTTGTAAGTTACATAATATGTTTTGTAAAAAAATGAGATAGCAACTAAATAGGCTTCACATCAGCATGTTAGATCTGCTCTTCAGATGGGCATAAACTGCTTCATCATGCTGCCTGATGAAGTAAGGGTCCTAAGGGTCCTTGATCCTACTCTGAAACTGTGTCCATCTACATTGTGTAATGTTTAAGTTTGTAGAAATGTTGGGTTTAATGAAACTGAAGCATTCTCTTCTTAAGAAGAGTTTCAAAGAGGTATTTCTTCCTTGATTGGTATTTCAGAGCATTACTTTTTGCCTTTACATCCTTCAGATTTTTTCACAAAGCATTAAAATACAGGTTACAACCTCACTGACTATGACAGATACTCTGTTTTGTAAATATGTGTTCAGGAATTCTAAGCACCATATGCACAGCATATATTTGCATAATGCATTTGTTATCAGCCTATCATACTTGTGTCTTCTTGATGTGGTTACCATGAGGATCCCTGACACTGTTAGCATAGTTAGCAGTTTATAAAAATGGCTGCTACACTTGGGTATCAACTGTTCTTCATAGTGCATGCTAAAGGCATGTCTTGTATGCATATGTGATCACAGTTAACTGTCATTCTGTTCTATTCCAATTTCCATGCATGTGATCCCTTGTCCTCATTAATGGGACAGTATAGTATGAATCCTGCAGTGTCCTCAATGACCATAGCTTAGTTAAAATGTACCTCCTTTGCTGTTATTATTTTTATGGGAACAGAGTGTACTTATGTTGTTGTTGTTGTTGTTGTTGTTGTTATCATTTCTTTATATAGCACCATCCATGTACATGGGGCTTTACAGAAGGTTACAGAATAAAACAATTATAACTATTCCAATAATATAAAATACTAAAATACAATAGGAAAAAAACACACACATACACATAAAGCAGAATAAAACAAAATAATCACTACAGGTAATCAAATATAATAAATATATAAGCATCAATCTGAAATTCCAAATGTTTAGAGAACAAAAAAGTTTTCAATTTGGATTTAAAAACAGCAAGGGAAGAAACAGTCCATAAGTTTATAGGGAGGCAATTCCAGGAATAAGGGGCGGCAAGAGAAAACAGACAAAGTCGAGCCAAGGCGGAAGAAACCCTTGGCTGGGTAGGAAGCCCAGAATTCGCAGTGTGAACATTTTTAACAGGCTGGTAAAAAGAGATAAGAGCTGCAAAGTAAAGAGGAGTTATTTTGTGCAGGGCCTTGAATGTCAGAATAAGTATGTGAGTATTGGGGGGGGCGGTGAATGTTCAGTTTGGGAAAGTAACTAGGAAAGTGAGCTCCTAGCATATCTGATAACAGGTATGAACGCTGGACAACTTTAAGATCTGGATCTGCATACTCAGAGGTGTGATATCAATAGCTTTCCAAGGGAACTTTGCGTGAGTCTTTACTACATCATAGCCACTATTTGTTTGCTCTGTGTTCCCAACTCAAGTACTGTACTCACCTTTTGAAAACTGGGCCAAAGACCCCTGTTCTGCTTGCACTCATTTGTAAGGTCTCTGGGCCAATGACCCATTAACATGCTCATAAATATAGCGAGATTTGAGCATGCTGTGTTTATGTTGTTGAAATAATGATAGAAATGCACACAGAGATCATTTAATTGTCAGATCTGTCAAGGCGCGCACACAAGTCTCTCCTGGTCATGTGCAGAGGTCCAAGCTGCACTATAGGTGTAGGCACATGTGGCCTGCATAAGGCTGCTAATAAAGCACTCACACACAGCATGTGTCTAAACTACAAGTCTTTACTAAAGTATAGCAGAGTATATACAGAGTTGGTCCATGAAGATACAAGCATACATGATGCATGACAGCAAGACAGATGAAGATTCAAGTGGATGGAACAAAGGAATGCACTGCTATTTATATACAACATGATGGGTTATACATTCATACCCACAGAGCAGTTCCCAAGCTCACGGTTTGTACAATACTTTCCCATGAAGATATGAGCTGTACAGATAGTACCACAGCCATTCTCACACTTCAGGCTCTGAGCTTTAAGCACCAGCTGTGCTCATAACCCTTTCTACTGGCCCCTACTGGCCATTGCTCCTTTTATTGTAAAATTTCCACAATTGGTTTCTACAATCCCTGACAAGATCACCATCAACCAATGCAAACACTGTATCCTTAACCATTCTAATGCTCCTATGCCATTTTTAATGACTGAAAGCCTCATGAGACTGAGAGAGACTGCAAATGTGTGGTGAGGCTTGTGAGTCCCTATTAAAAAATGGAGTAGGACAGCAGTGGAGGCGGTGGCAAGCCCCACCAGCCACCTGCTCCTGTCTTACGAAGGAACCTCACCACATTGAAGGCATCCCCGGTGGGTTGAATCCATGGATCATACTTTTTGTGTATGTTAAATATGGCTGGGGGTATGTTTCCTAGATATATTCATGTTTTCTCCAATCTCGCAGGGGTCCTGTGCCCCTAACCCCAGTGAATGAGAAGGGCCAACTGTATTCCTCCCTAGACTACAAACCACAGATTCCACAGGATATGACCGTGGCAATTAAAGTAGAATCATAGCAATATAGATGTGTAGTGTGGAAGGGTCCCATCTCAAGACCTGAGCAGAGATACTGTTTTTGTTGTGGGCTCTGGGGCATGCTGCTGTCTTAGGAAGAACTATTATATGTCCCTCAGTGCTCTCTCTGTGCACTGAGGGTTTGTAGAATCATAGAATCAAAGAATCATAGAGTTGGCAGAGACCACACGGGCCATACAGTCCAACCCCCTGCCATGCAGGAATAACAATCAAAGCATTCCCAACAGATGTCCATCCAGCCTCTGCTTTAAAACTCCAAAGAAAGAGACTCCACCACACTCTGAGGCAGTGCATTCCACTGCTGAACAGCTCTTACTGTCAGGAAGTTCTTCCTAATGTTTAGGTGGAATCTCTTTTCCTGTAGTTTGAAACCATTGCTCCATGTCCTAGTCTCTGGAGTCTCAGAAAACAAGTTGCTCCTTCCTCAGTATGACATCCTTTCAAATATTTAAACATGGCTATCATGTCCCCTCTTAACCTTCTCTTCTCCTGGCTAAACATACCCAGCTCCCTAAGCTGCTCCTCATAGGTCATGGTTTCCAGACTTCACACCATTTTGGTGGCCCTCCTCTGGACACATTCCAGCTTGTCCATATCCTTCTGGAGTTGTGGTGCCCAGAACTGGACACAGTATTCTAGGTGAAGTCTGACTAAAGCAGAATAGAGTGGCACTATTACTTCCCTTGATCTAGACCAGCGTTTCACAACCGGGGTTCCGCAGAACCCTAGGATTCTGTGAGACATGGCTAGGGGTTCCGCGAGAAATAGTAATGAGATCTGTTGGGCTTTAGAACCCTGCTGTGTCCTGGCTGCCTCTGCCAGCCACTCAGAGCACCCTTGCCATCTCTTTTCTGTGCTGGATGAGCCTTAGCCTTTCTCTGAAGCTCTGAAGCTCCAGCTTTCCCCCTCTTCTTCTCTCTCTCTCTCTCTCTCTCTGCTTTTTTAGGCAAGGAATGTTCAGAGGTGGCTTGCCTCTGAAATATAGCCTATAGTGCCTAGCATTCCTTGGCCGTTCCCCATCCAAATACTAACTAGACCTGACCCTGTTTAGCTTCCAAAATAAGAGAGAATATGGTGTTTTCAGGGTAGGTGGGCTAAAGTGTGAGAAGTCCCATTTAGAGTAATGGAGCTACATTAGGAACATGGAGGTAAAGAACACTGAAGGGTCATTATGTATGTTTGGGTCCATTTTGGAAGTGCATATTACTGTAGCTGTTCATAAGCTGCTATACCCTGCAAGGGATATCATTTTTAGGGCTCAAAGAGAGTTGGGCATCGTTACTTCTTGTACATCTGTATTGCTATTTAATAGGCCATAATAAAGAGTGATTGATTGCTTTTTAATCCTGATCTTCCTCCAAAGCAGCATGCATGTCTTTAAAAGCAACCATGTGGGGTACATCAAGTTGAAACATCGTGATTGGCCCAAAGACACCTAACTGAGTAAGGATTTGAACCCAGATCTTCCCAGTCTGCCTTCCATTTTCTTATTAGTGTATTATATCACTCACCCAGGCCTTGCTTCTTCGTGCAACACAACTGGGGCTTCTGTACACATCAGTCTTGCCGATAGGCAGTGCTAAGTGGCAGAGAGAGCAATTACAGGTCGATCCCCATATCCGTGGCTGGTGTCTGTGATTTCACTTATCCACTTCTGAAAAAAATGTCGTCTAGGTATTTTCTAGGTCATCCAGTGCAATCCTATGGTATGCTTCTGCCAGAAGTTGGGATGGAAACTATTAATTTCTATAGGGTTTGCTATTATCCATGGTTTTGTGTATCCACAGTAAGTTTGGGAAAGTATTCCCTGTGGATACAGGGGAAAAACATTTTTTTAAAGCTGTAGATATGATATTTTCAATACAGGGGATCTCTGAGATCTGAAAAATCACCTGAAGGGTTCCTCCAGGGTAAAAAGGTTAAGCAAGGCTGATCTAGACACTCCTATTGATGCAGCCTAGAATCACATTGGTCTTTTTAGCTGCCACATCACAATGTTGGCTCATGTTCAGTTTGTGGTCCAGTAAGAATGGAACCATAACACTTAAATTGAAATCATAGTTCTATAATTGTGTAGTATGAAAGGGAAACAAATCAAACGGACATGAAGTTTCTGAACCAAAGAGGCTCCAGTTTTGGCTATTTGTAGTTGTGGCAGCCCTAAGGCAAATCTATCATGGAGTTTTCTGAGGCTGAAAGTGTGTGACTTGCCCAAGGTCACTGAGTGGATTTTTATGGCCAAGCCGGGATTTGAACTCTAGTCTCCAGAGTCAAACACTCAAGCTACTATGCCATGCTGGCTCTGCCAGTTTTGGCTAACCAGTTGCTAAAAGCCTAATGTGACAACTGGTTGAACCCTGATCACAAAGAGCCCAGACAAATGTAAGGGCATTGAGATTTTTAAAATAGTTTCTCAGGTTTATGCTGGGCTTTGTATAAAAGATAATTACAAAGTTGTGGAATAGCTAAATGAAATATATTCTCTAAAAAAATAGTAAATGATAGCAGTTTTGGTGCATGCCAAGGAGCTGGGTCATTCTGAAATGAAGAACATAAATGACACCTTCCTAAAATAAAGAGATAGGCATATGTAGTACCAGATGAGACACACTGATGAAGTACTTGGCTTCTAGCTACAATCCAATTCAGACTTTCCTTGAAGTACAAACTAATTTTACTAATTTGGAACTGTTATGTAAATCATTCAACTGATTAACAGAAGTAATACCATGAGACTTCAAAACCTTGCTAACACCACAAAAGTATTGCTACAGCTGCAACAAACAGTTTGTGAAGGCTTCTCAAATGAATAGCTAGAGAAATCAGTAGGTAGTTCAGTATAATGAATTCATCTGAGAGTTTGGCAATCTGTTCAGAAGCATAATAGTTGTGGGGAAAGAAGCCAAGGTAAATTTCTTTTGTGGTTAACCTAGCCTTCCAGTTCAAAGGGTTGGCTTACACCAGCAAAAACAATGTGGACTCACCCTGGCAATGGCAATCCAGACAACCTATGACTACTTATGTACAGGGAGGTTCTACAATTTTTGGCCCTTAACCTTACTTTGCTCCAAACTAAGCAAAGTTGGGGAAAACCCTGAGGTTTCCCAGAAATGCTGGAGTGACCCCAGGGTTGTTTGCTATCTGGACAGCTGGATCGAGTCAGATGTCCACACGCAAATGTGGTGCCCTCTGTTGAGCAGTGCAGGGAAGAGGATGGATCCCCATCATAGTAACCGCTGCTGCTTCTTTGCCAGCCCAGGAGCTTCATAGAAGATCTGCCCAACATGCCATCACTTCTGCTGAGGTCAGTATGGGGTGCCCGTGTGATCAACAAGGAGAGGGTAGAGCAAACCCCTCCTTATTGATCACATGCCTGGGTGATAAAGGTACATTTCAAAGTAGCATAATCAATGGGAATGCAGTTATTTTATTAGAGTAATGGGTAACACCGCTTAGTTACTCTTTAAAATTACTTTTAAAGGGCATTTTTAGAGGTGACAGAATCTTTTCAGTTTTTATCCCATACTCTTGTAATAAAAGTAACAAAAAGTAATGAGTAAAGCAACAAGTTTATTTTCAAGTGTTGAATTAGTGACAGCAGTGAGTAACACTGCAATGAATAACGTGAATGCATTAACTGCTTTAAAAACTTTCCAAGCTCTTGAGCTAGGAGACTTTTAGGCGGGCTAAATATGGCGTGATACCGATGCCAGGAGATCGCTAAAGGGCTTCCCTTTTCAGATGCCGTCGTCCCCGTGTCTTCCTGCTCCTGTTTGGCTGTCATTACACTGGTGCTTCTTTTTATTCATGGACTAAGCCGTGAACAGATCTCCCATTCCATTTCTGTAACGGAATGTCGTGCAAGTGAAAAGGTGCCCGTTTCCATGGCACAATGCCAGCTTCAATGGGAGGTCTATGCCAGAATACTTTTTTTTAATGACCCTCCCAGGGTTACTTATGTTTTCAGTATGTTTTTGTGCTTGCTGTCACTTTTTTTAAACTTTATTTTCCTTTTTATTTTTGAATTTCCCGCACGCTCATCTTCTCGTGAGAACGGCCGGGATTTCAAACCAGGAAGTGAATAGAGCTCTCTTCAAGCTCCACTCACTCCTGGGCTGCTGGGCAAGTGTGACAAAGGTAGGTTTGAAACTTTTTGTTACTGTACCAGGATGGGGACAGGAGAGGGGCAGGAGAGGAGACGGGAATTTTTTTTGTTCCCGTCTGAAAATCTCCTAAATGACTGTGGTCTTTTGTCAATAAATGACACCTCACATAAATCAGAATCCCCAGTCCAAATATAAATAACAGATGTGACTACTTGGAAAAAGAAGCCACTTGTGCATCATATTATACTATGGCTTAAGATTGGTAGAAACTAATCAATCATATTTTTTCCATTAAAGGAACTATACATCACGGAAATATCATTTTCATGCAGATTGCAGAAGGAACTAGATGTTATAAGCCTCTAAAAACCGTACCTATAGACATGTGTTGCTATATGCAAGATTGGTGTATGTAAGTGATACACTCTGTATTTGGCAACTGAGATTCATTTGATATGTGCTAATGATGTCATGCAGGGCTACTTCTGAATTCTGTGAAGTTGGCCCACAGAGTGCTACTACATTAGTGATGAATTCTTCACTAATTTTATTCTCAAAAATTACAAATGAGTAATTTTAGCAATTTTCTTCTCTCTGCAAGAAGAGATTTAAAAACCATGCAATTTCCAAAGACTATTAGCAGCGTGGGACTTAACTCTGTGCAAAATTTGCAAGTAGGGTTTTGCCAGAAAATATTATTTTCTGTGTCAAGATTGCTGTTTGCTCACAGGGGAGAGGCTTGTGACATGTTTTTGACCATTTGGGGAAAACATTTTCAAATATTATTTCCACCCCTGTAACTGCATAGATGACCTGGCTGCAAAGAGTCTGGAGTAATAAACACCTGAGGCGAAGCACAAAAATCAGTGTGTATAGAGCCATTGTACTGACTATACTCCTTTACGGGTCTGAAACATGGGTCACCTATTGCCACCACTTACGACTCCTTGAACACTTTTATCAGCGCTGTATACACACAATCCTAAATATACACTGGACTGACCATGTGACGAATGTTGCTGTCCTTGAGCAAGCAGGGATCACCAGCATTGAGGCCATGATATTGAGAACACAGCTGCGTCGGGCAGGGCATGTTTCTAGGATGGAGGACCATCGCCTCCCAAAAATAGTACTCTACGGTGAACTCGCCATGGGTCAGCATAAGAGGGGCGCTCCAAAACAGTGATACAAGGACTCCCTGAAACAACATTTCAGGCTTGGCCAAATTGATCACCAACAATGGTCCGCCCTGGCCTCACATCGGGAGGCATGGTGACACACTATTCACAATGCTGCAGCCTTATTTGAGAACTCACGCCGAAATAAATAAATAAAACAAGTCTGAAGAGAAACGACAATGCAGAAAGAATCACAACCCAGAAACATCACCCAAGGAGACCTTCTGCTGTGCTTTCTGCAACCGGACTTGTTTATCTCGGATTGGCCTTTTTAATCATCAGCGCGCTTGCAGAAAGCGTGGGATGAGTCCTTCCTGAATCTTCATTTGCGAAGAAAAGCCAGAGGAGAAGAGAGCATCTAGTGATGTTTAAATATTGCAAAAGTACAGGTCAACAGCAACAAAACCTGGATCAACTTCTAAAAAAGAGGGAGGGGGAGGAACACTTTTGAGATCGCACTCCAGCCTCAGCAACTATTTGCCAGTAAATGATACTGAAATAAACAGTGTTAGAAACAACACTCAGTTTAGTACAAAAATGTACTTATGTGATTTTCTCAGTGAGATTTCAGCTTCAGTACATGATCCCTGAAGAAGTCTGCAGTTGTGTTTCAAAACAGAAGGTGCAAGGTTTTCTTTTAAAGCAGGGGGTGTTTTATTTTTAGCTTTTAACCCCAAAGGCTTCTTTATCCCACACAATTTCAGGGTCATACAAAGCTCAGCAGGGTGGAAGGAGACCTCTTTAATGGGAGAAACACTACTCCTCAGGGATGCATTTAAGGAATTCTATATCTGAAAATGACAGGATGACACACAGATCAGCTCAAAGCCTCAAAATGAGAGGTAGAATCTCACTGCAGCTCTCCATTCATTTACATGCATGAGAGGTGTATAAGTATTGTCTGATGGGCAGATTGTAATCTGGGATCATTGAAATTTTGCTGCCTGAGGCAAACAACAACCTCTACTCCTTCTCATCTAGTCTGCATTCCGTCTACAAGAACTGATCAGAGCGACAAGTACTGTAACTCTTACTGAACAACAGTGCTGAAACAAGAACCTCCACCAGGCCTGAGGACAATGGGACTTTTGGGAGGGAGGGGCAAGGCAGGTGGTGTCTCCCCTACAACAGAGAAGAATGACTGGGGCCCCATTCATATTTCAGAATCATAGTGCTGTTATTCCAGTTTCAGTGTCATGGTTCCATCCTATGGAATGCTGGGATTGGCAGTTCAGGAAGGGACATTTAGAATTCTCAGTCAGAGAGATCCAGTGCCTCACCAAACTACAAAACCCAGGATTCCATAGGATGCAGGCACAGTCGTTAAAGTGGAATCATAGTGCTATAACTGTGTAGTATGAATGGGCTGCTGGAGGCCACCTGCAGTACCCAGCAGCTGCCTCGTTCTACTCAATGACAGAGTTAGCCTCATTTGGTACAGGTTATCTTAGAAACTTATTGTAATTTTAGCAGTCTGCAGACATGGCCATTCATTCCAGCACAAAAGGTTTTGAACTAGGTGTTTTGTTTTGTTTTGTTTTGTTTTGTTTTGTTTTGTTTTGTTTTGTTTTGTTTTGTTTTACATGAACAGATACTAGCTTTAATCCTATTGGTAGTTCCAATGACATTGCCCATTGCTTCAATGAGATTGACAAAAGTATTAACTCACCATTCAACAATTGATTCAGTGGTCTAGCGGGGAACACCGATAGTGTTCAGGTCACTGTGAACAGGAAGATTCTAGGAAGTTTAATATGAGGGGTGAGGTGGGCACTAAAAGCTGTGCTGAGACAGATAAAAGCTGTGCTATGATAGATAAAATACTAGAATAGTGCTAAAAATATCCTGGACAGTTGAAATCTATATGTGAGATTCCAATTCTTCCATACAAACACTAGATTTTAATTGACTTAATTAGGGACATGGGTCATACTGATATAGTAACCCTGAAACTCACAAAAACACCCCTTATGATCCACTTGTACCATTTTTGCACACTATGCTTCTTCCAGACACCCCAGGTAGAAGACATTTTTGGCCAAAAAAATAAGAAAGAAAACTGGATGGACAGACAGTCAGACAGACAGCTCCAGGCAAACCCTTGGAGTGGTGATTCTATTCTAAAGCAAGGCACAAGTCATGGTGGGGTGTGTGGGGGATGTCCAGTGTTTTTTCAAAACTGAAAATGAGCTTCTAGTCACTTCCAGATATAAAGGGGGGAAATGCAAAATAATCTCATTTTGGTTGTACCCCATGAAGGTTCTGAGGGGAGGGAGGCTGACCTCAGATCTCTGGAGCTCATCAACTTCTGGTATAAATGGAAAGTCTAAAGCATGGGTGGACAACTTTTGGAGTGGGATGGTTCACATTGCACCCAAACTCATGAGGACCCATATTCTACCTCTGCTGCCACATTTGATGATGATGTTGTTGTTTTGGCCATTCCACTGGCAAAAAAGATTTGCAATTTACCTTTATAAGAAGTGTGGGGAGCTGAATTGCACTCTCCTCTAGATCTCAATTCCAGTGGTGGTAGTGGAGGAGGAGGAGGAAGAGGAGGAGAAGAAGGAATGCAAAAAGGGAAGGGCCTATGTGGAAGATTGAATGAGAAGGAAATGAAGCTGATCCTAATGCAATCTGTGCCACTATTACTTTTCACTATTCAAATCAAAGACATTTCTTCTCTTCACTTCTAGAAAAAAAAATGACAACAGATTGCAGTCAGAAAAGCTGAAGTAGTAGCAGCAAACATTCCCTTTATCTCCAGACACTTGAGTCACCAGCATCAGGGAGCTAGGATACAGCTGTGAACACTACATTAGAATGGTGTCCATAAATTCAGGGGTTTGATTTCTTCCATAGAAATGAATGGCCAGCATTCATTTATAAGGGAGAAAGTATCAAGATTTCTACAGGGAATGGAAACCAAACTGATCAACCTCTGGGGCCCTGCCTTCCACACCCCTCCAGCATAAGCCCATCATGGATGTTGGATGTTTTGCTAGTTTAAATCCAGTGCGAATAATTTTACCAGTCAAATGTGCACATGTATCTACTAAGCTATAGTGTGTGCTATTAATTTATGACAATGAGCAGATTATTAAGTAGAAGAAACCCTAAGGGTTTTTAAACTGTGAATTGTGAGATCTTCACATTGCATTTCAGGTCACATCATACAGACTGTGAACCATTTCTGAGAAGATTAGAGAGAAGACACTATGTATGTACTGAAGTATAATTGTTTACAACATTAAATTATGCACGTACTGTGCCTGTGAACAGTTGTATATAGTACTTCACAGTTTGTTCACAAGGTATTTCTTATCTAAGAAGGAATATTTGTTTTTAGATAAACCTGTCAGAGTGCTACTTAGATCAAGCCAAATAGCATAGAGTTAAATTAATGGTAACTCTGCACTTTGTGTGGCAAAAACACAATTCATGTGTGCACACTGATGAACTGACCCAACACATTTTATTGCTTCAGGCAGAGCAACAAATGCCCCCCGCCCAACTCATCCAAATTATTATGGTACATGAGGCAGAAAATCCCACAAGTACTTCAGTCATTTCCTGGCAGAAAAAAAAACCACCATAATAAATCATAGAATCATAGAATTGTAGAGTTGGAAGAGACCACAAGGGCCACCCAGTCCAACCCCCTGGCATGCAGAAAATCATGATCAAATGGCAATCCAGCCTCTGTTTAAAGACCTCCAAGGAAGGAGACCCCACCACGCTCTGAGAGAGTGCGTTCCACTGCCCAACAGCTCTTACTGTCAGAAAGTTCCTCCTAATGTTGACGTGGAATCTCTGTTCCTGGAGCTTGCATCCATTGCTCCGGATTCCAGTCTCTGGAGCAGCAGAAAACAAGCTTGCTCCATCCTCAATGTGACACCCCTTCAAATACTTAAACAGGGCTATCATATTGCCCCTTAACCGTCTTTTTTCCAGGCTAAACAGACCCAGCTCCCTAAGTCTCTCCTCATAAGTCATGTTTTCCAGACCTTTCCCCATTTTAGTCACCCTCCTCTGGACATGCTCCAATTTGTCAATATCCTTTTTGAATTGTGGTGCCCAGAACTGAACACAGTATTCTAGGTGAGGTCTGACCAAGGCAGAATAGAGTGGCAATCTCTAGATAGAATATAGTGCTCATCAAATGAACAATTTGTTGTCCTTGATGGCATCCAAAATCTGTTACCTGAGGCATCTGTTTCCCTCTGAAGACTAAAAGGGCAAACCCTGACGAATCTTACATTGATACGTGGCAGTTGGTGGCTTTCATGTCAGTGGGATGGTGAATTCACTTCAGATTTTAACCTAAACTCTAAAGATGCTGTCAAAGATGCAGAAGCCTATTCGCAAAATAGGTTTGGCAGCTTTGAATCACAGAATCATAGAGTTGGAAGAGACCACAAGGGCCATCCAGTCCAAGCTTGGATATCTCCTTCACAGTTTAGACTAAAACCCAGAGTAGATTTGCCTCCCAACTGACATGGGAGCCAGCAAATGCCATTGACATTGTGTGCAAGTATGTGGCTTCAAGACATCTGTCAACTTATGACAACCTCGTTCATGTCATAGAGTTTTCTTAGGCAAGGAATGTTCAGAAGTGGTTTGCCTTTGCCTTCCTCTGAAATCTAGTTTACAGCACTTGGTATTCCCGAAAGATCTCCCATCCAAGTAGTAACCAGGCCTGATGGTGCTTAGCTTCCAAGATCAGATGGAATCTGTTATTGTTGTTTTTATGTACATTCAGGTCAACTTTGATTTCTGATGACCCTCTCATAGGGTTTTCTTGGCAAGATCTCTTCAGAGGTTTGTCGTTGCCTTCCTCTAAGACTGAAACAGTATGATTTGCCCACTTGGTTTCCATGGCTGGGAAGGTATTTGAACCCTGGTCTCCCAGAGACCTAGACCAACACTGAAACCACTATACCACACTGTTTCATTCAATGTATAGCACTTTCAAAATTCATACAACGTGGGAGACTCTCTGCAGCTTTAGCAAACATGTCCATGCAGCTTGAAACCTTGATCAGGCCAGGGTTCTCAGGCATTTGCATAAAGAAATTTAAAGGTATGTAAAAATGTATTTTCATGTTTTATACATGTCTGTCATGCAAAAGCAATGTTGTGAATGCAGCAATTACATCTGCTCTAAACCTAGATGGAAGAAGCTGAGAGGAAAATAAAGGATTTGAAGTAAAGACCCAGAAGTTTGCAGAACATATAAATCTGAATCATATTTCAATTTTGGATTTATTTGTCAAATGTAAAGCAAACTAAGCAGTGTTGGCTCATTTTAAAAAACATAATCCTAAGAAAGATATTGTCTGACTGTGAATTTTGGAATAACGATATAGCAGTGTTCCACTGCAAAGTGCTTCACTATTTGTTGCATATTCAACCCATTAACTGTGTTATTTTTATGAGAACCTGGAGGCTGAGAGATTAGACCAGACAGTTAGTTTCTGCTGAAATGTACCTAATAGCCTTTCCACTGAGTTTCTCTCAGAAACTCTATGAAGCAGTGTGCTATAAAAATGGCAAATTCCACAAGTGATTTTTTAAAAATTTCCTCATTCTTCAGGTTGGCCCTCTTGACTTTATCACATCAGCCTGCTGAATCACCGCAACTGCATTAGCTTAAGGAAATGGAAACATATCAGTTTGGGAACATTCATTATCACACTTCTCTGCAGTAGCGCTGTGGAACTGCTTTGGTGATGTATGCTCCTGTGCTTTCTCTTCTGCATGGCCTCTGTAACCTCACCTTCCTGCCCTGTGCCCTACCCAGCATGCCTTTCAGGTTTGTTTTTTTTTACTGCAATTGCACAATATGATGGAATTAAGAATAAATAAAATAAAATAAATAGAAATATAAAAGGAAAGGAAAACAGCCTGCTTGGAAATAGGTAGTAAAGGGGAAAGGGAAGAGGAGGAGGATCATGCCCACTGATACCAAAATTGCAGCAGAAGGGATCTATCACACAGAAGGCAGTCATGGAAAAGCAGTGATCTTGGGAGCCATTGATGGGTTTTACCCATCAACGAAAAGGTATGCTCGACTGATAAATTGGATACAAAGCAGCAGCAGGTTGGACATGATGTCATGTAATAAATACCATCCAAAAATGCTATTATCACATGATGTCCCATCTGACCTGCTGCTGCTTTGTATTCCATTTTTTAGTGTTGAAATTCCACGTTGCCTGTTTTGTGTAATAAAGTCCTAAGTGTCCCTGGGAATTATTTAATTGGCCTGTTTCTCTGCTGACAGTGCTAAAGCTTCTTACCCAGTGCCTCTTTCAGGCATACAATGTCACTACAGAGGATAATTTCAGGTGTAGCTTGAGGCTTTTTCTGATACCTCACCCATTTTACCTTCCTACTTGTACTTTTATGGCCTATTGTAAACAGTAGCACTAACTGAGGATAATCCCTCTCCCGTTCCTGTTGGTGCTGAAGGAATTTTGTGGATAGCTAACACTGATGTTTAGGGCTGTCATCTTTGGTGTTGAGACTATTTTGCTTCCTGGCTTTATCTCAAGTGAAACTTTCTGAATAAACATGGGTACGGGCTTGTTTGTTGTCCTTGCCTTGGCATCTTCCAAACAATATGAGAATGAACAGTAGCAATAGGAATGATGATTCTCTTTGTTCTGAAACTGCCTAATTAGTGTCCAGCAAGAATGAAGATAATTTAGCTGGGATGAGATGACAGGAGTGGCATTTGTTCAATAAGATAACAGGGATGGAATTGTCCAGCTATCCCTTGAGAATTCTGCAAATAAAGGCTGAATTTACAATATGGATATAAGAATGACTGTGGGCACCAGTGGATGCATAGATCTGTTTGAAGTCCTTTCTATTTTGCTGGGAATCATGAAAACTAATTAAACAGTTCAATGTGTTTTTATTGCACTTAAACAAAAAATGTGCCTACAATCAATGCTCCCCTTTCAAACTACAGTAATGTGAAATAATTACCAGTAGTGTAGCAGCTTCCACTAAGATAACTAGAGCCTTTCCTGTACCACGGATTCATACCTGCACACTGAGCCGAGTCACCTTAACTCTTTGTGTGATGGGTAGCTGCACTCAGGAACAGAAAGGGACACATGGGGAAGGGGTGATTAACTCCTCTCCCTGCTGTTTTTCATTCAGAATTGTCCTTCTTGAGGTACTAGTTCCTCTAATGGAGGGGAAATAGGCAGGGTCTAGATTGATTCCCTCGTGAATTGAAAAGCAGCCAAAGGAAAAAAAATTAGCTGAAAAAGTGTTTAGCATCCACTCCTCATTTGCCCTTCCTTCACTTCTTTTTTTAGCATATTGTTGTTATTGGGTGCTTTCAAGTTGTTACCAGCTTATGGTGAACCTAAAATGAACCCATCATGGGGTTTCCTGAGGCTGTGAGTGTGTGATTTGCCAAAGGTCATCCAGTAGGTTTTCATGGCTGAGCAGGGATTTGAGCCCTGGTCTCAGGAGTCATAGTCCAACACTCAGACCACTGCACCATACTTTTTATTAATTTTTTGAACTTGGACAATACAAAAATACAAAACATACTAAATACTAAATATTCAAGAAAGAAAGAGAAGGAAAAAAGGAAAAGAGAAAATAAAAGTGAGAAAGAAATACGAAAGAGAAAGAAAAAAGAGAAAATATTGAAACATGTATGGTAACACATGCACATTACAATTAAAACTAAGGTAACACTAAAACTAATACACCATACTAGGCTAAACTCTAAATACTAACTACTGCTAACTATTTAACACACCACGAGGCTCTGACCCCACCTCACCCAATTTAAATTGCAATTAATTATTAAGAGAAAAAATACTGCAAAAAGGGACAAATATAATTCTACCATTACAGATCTAACTAGGATTGTTAATACTCATAACCAGAAATTGCATCGTTACTATTCTAGCTCAAAAAGTCCATAAATGGCTTCCAGTCTTTCAGAAAATCTTCAGTTGTTTTTTTCTTTAAGATGCATGTTAGCTTGGCAACAGAGGCTTAACTCAGCAACTTTAACAATCCATTCTTTCGTTGGTGCTTCATTCCATTTCCAGGTCTGAGCAAACAATATTCTTGCTGCTGTTATCATGCCCTTCCTTTACTTCTGACAGTAGTCTCTAAAGGCTGCTTTTTCATTTTAAAAATAGTTAGGAAGGAAATTACACAGAATGCCATAAAACATGTAGTTTGGCCCTCAAAACCTCTGGCCTATAATCTTCTTGAATGGATGACTTTCTTGGCTCAATGCATGACCACATTGTATGTTGCTTTGTCTCTACCATGTTAGTGTAGGGAAGTGCATCACCAAATGATGTCAGGATGCAGATTTTGCACAAAGTACACAGGGGGACACAAAAAACAGGACACTTTAAGAAGCAGAAGAGTTGATCTTACTCCTGAGTTTTTCCATACTCTGTATTTGTCTAGATGGGCAATTTACCTCATCTCACCCCTGTCTTAGAACCCTACAGTCGAAACAATGCAGGGCATTTGCCCTGTTTTCTCCATGGGCAGTCCTAACAACCCCTGGGGTAAAGATGGTGTAATACCTTTTATACCATTTAAACAAAAACTTGGAAAAATCTGCTTTAGCTGACAAAAACCAGATCAAGCCCTGAGTGACCACAGGAGCCCATTCTGGCATGCCGGCCTGTCACTGAAGCTGCTGTCTGCCTCGCTTTTCTGCAGCCAGGAAAGAGTCCTACAGCATGTGACCATGTCTGGTCACACACAGGGGGCCCTTTCATGTGCTGCAGGCTGGCTTCCTCATTTTAGAGAGTGGAACATGGGCACTGGCAGAGGCAGCTGTACTCCATCCTGTTCTGTGTAGGCAATAGGGGAGCAACAGGCCAGACCTTCAGGCAGAATATGCAGGTGTGGAGCAGCATATTCTGCCCATGTAGATGAGCCCTCTGTCTCTGTATTTTGTCTTCTGCCTTACTAAGGCTAGCACCAAATGTACATCTAGCTATAACAATCCATAGTCTTCACTCTGCTGATTGTAGAGTATCCTGTCAAAACCTTATGCTAAACCACCAGCACCAGCCTTAGGCACTGGGGGCTGAAATAGTCCTAACCATAAGTCATTCTAATTAAGCTATCATACTTCTCCCAGACAATACAGATGTGATATAACCAGTGAGGCTGAGTCCAATTATTTCCTAATGATCAGGCTTCCGGGCAGTACAAAACTTATTCATTTGAAGGACATGGCCATGAATTTCAAAATAAAATAAAATAGTATTGATAAAAGGTTGAGTTCAAAAGAAGTTAGACCCCTCCCACAGCTGCCACCTAAAATCACTTTGGGCCTGATTTACCTGATTTACAAATCAAATGCCTTTCAACTATCAAGAAAGAAAACATGGCAATGAGGAGGGAGGAGAGAAGGAAAAAGGGGGCAAATTACATTTAATCCGACTGTATATTGGATGGAGTGGTGGAAATTCCTGATTAGACCCCCAGAGCAGCCTTTTAAATCATGCTGGAAGCCACTAGAAACAAGATGAATTAACCACATGTATCACTCATTGCACAATTTACCTTGTCATAAAACAACCCAGAGTTGCAACATGATAGCCACTTCTTTTTGTCACTGTTTTGGATAAACCAGGTGGGTGGGTGGGTGGGTGGAACACTAGAAGTGAGGCTGGGGATCTGATGACGCACACAAGAAATAAGCAAAGTGCAGCTGATTTCAGGGAGACCAGCAAATACATAATAGACTTTAGAGTGCAAGGTGCATTAGGATGCATCCGAGGAGCTGGATATGCTAAGTCTCCATATAGAATGCATAAGGAGCTGACACAAAGCATTTTCAAGTACTATTAAGAGTGCTATAAAAATTCAAAATAGCCACTAATGATAAAAAGCAATCACTTTGGGCTCTCATTTCCTTGTCCTGAATTAAAGCACGTTATTTCCGGAGTTCAGAAATGTTACTATTTTCTTTTGGATTACAACTCTCATAATACACCAGTCAGCATGACTGCTGAGGGAATTTGTAGTCCAAAAGAGGAACTTTTCCAACAGTGATTATCTCTTATCTCATTAGCACAGTCCATCCCATTATGCCATCAGTCCCAAAGGTAACTTTTCTACACCTTGATTATCCCATCAGCATAGAAATGACCAGCTTACCCACTCAGGTGGCTACCACATGTTAAGTTGCCCCTTGATAAATGATTAACCATCTATCATCCTTTTTTCCTTCCAGTTGCCCTCTTCTTCCACACCAGTTCATTTACTGAGGATTAGCTTTCATCTTCAGACTTTATCAGAGAAGCCTCTAGAATTGTTTGTTTGCCAGCATACTTTGCGCCATTTTTTATGCTGGCAAAAGACCCTACCAGATCTTACCTTCAGTCCTGGTAAAAGGCAGCCCCAGCATTGCCAGAGAGTGAATGGAGTTCTGTTCCCTTTTGCGCTCGTGATCTCAGTGAATCTCACAAGAAGATGCAAGTGTGGGAAATTTGAAAAATAAAGAAAAAGAAACATACAAAACATTCACACAACCACAAACCGCACATTAAAAAAAATTACAAGTACACCAGGGAGGGGGGAAAAAAGAGCGCCTCCTACCTGGCTGTCCCGATCTCACCCGGAAGTGTCTGTCATTCACGCTGCATTCATGTGAGCACAATGGCATGAAGTTTCAAATGTCGGCAATGCCAGCAAAAAAGTGGAACAGGAGATCTATTGATGGCTTGGTCCGGCAATAAAAAAAGTACATGTTATTTCCTACACATGATCGCAAAGGGACGTCGTCGTCTGGTATGTGCACACTTTTGTGTTAATTAGGCATCATTATGATGCCATATTTGCCTGGCCTGATAAAGTCCATCTCTAGCTCCCATTATTATTTTCAGGGTGGGGAGGAGGGTAGAGAACCAATTTATAGTGAACAATATTCAGGAGACATTGATGCTGATGGAGGAGAATGATGATTGTAAAAGAGAACATGCTGCATGCTACTTTTTGTTTCATTTTACTTCAATCACTAGCAGCGTATTCTACTACAGAGCTAGGTCAGAGGTAGTGTTAAGTACATTTTGGTGTCAGAAGTAAATGATAAGCCCCATCCGCTTCTATTACACATGCAAAATCTGACTGGACTGGCAGTTGAATCTTTCTTCAGCATTGGAAATCAACTACCACCTTCCATCTTGTCCTTAAGGGGACCTCAGGTTTAGCTTAGATGGTGTAGATTAGGCTGCACCACACACACAGGTTGTTCTTCAGCCTCTCATATCTGCTCCCTACCCTACAGCTCTTGCTGTCTGAGGCCACTGCCTCACCCTGCCTGATGGAAGGGCCAGCCTTGGTTAAGGAATGGCTCTTTACAGTTGCCCTAAGAGTTGCTAATAGCTCTTGGGGTGATTTGCAATAGCATCAAAATAGAATCCATTAAATCAAATCAAAGTATAATAAAACAAAATTTAAAAATCAATTAAAACTGAATCTAAAAGCAGCAGAAAATAAAATAAGCACTGTAGGAAACTAGCTAGAACTACAAAATAGCAGAGAAAAACAAGAGAGCTGGAAGGCCTGAGAGAATAAAAAGCTCTTTGCCTGGTCCTCTTGACTTCAGTGTCATGGGGCAGTGAATCTACTCCAAGTTTTAGTCTGAACTTTAAAGGAACTATTTAAGGTGCTGAAACCTATCTTCAAAATAGCTATAGCACCTTAGGTAGCTCTCTTACAGTTCAACTAAACCTGGAATGGATTTACTGTCCCATTGACATGGAAGCCGACAACTGCCACTGTTGTCTGGTGCTGACAGAGTGCATATGCTATAACTAAAATGGAGGAAAGGCTCATTTCTGCCTGGCTACCTGCCACACATCAGCATGTGAGGGCATTCAAACCATGGGCCCTTCCACACTACACAAATGTAGTGCTATGATTCCACTTTAATGCCATGGCAACATCCTGTGGAATTCTGGGCTTTGTAGTTTGGTGGGGAATTAGAGCTCTCTGGCTGAGAATTCTAAATACCCCTCTCTAGACTGCAAATCCCAGGATTCCATCAGATAGAACCATGGCAATTAAAGTGGAATCATAACACTATAATGGTATAGTGTGGATGGGCCTCATCTCAAGGCCTGAGCAGAGGTATTGCTTGCTGTTGGCTGTGGAGTCATGCTGCTGGAGACAACTGTTGAATATCCAAAATCCTGTGCTCATCTTGTAAATAGATACTTCTCAAATGGCAGAAGCCTCTAGGACCCTTTTATGTGAACCTATACGAGTCTGGTTGCTAGTACGTGGGTGAAACTTGAAGCAGAGGTAGAAACCAATGGTTCCAGTGTCCGTATTGTGGTGTGTTTTAAAGGGGTTATCCTGGTCCTGCCCCCCTGCCCCAAAAGGCTCAGGCTAAAACCTGAAATGGATTCCTTACCCCACTAGCGTTGGGGCAACCAGCCTCCACTGCCTGGTATTAACAAGCAAGGTCTGCAACAAAATGTTGCAGAGTAGAGTGTTGTCACAGTATGCCATTCCATTCCCTTCTACCCTGGTTTTCCCACCAAGCCTGCTCATTTCTCAATTGGATAGCAGCTTCCATCTTGGAGTCTTTCTGAGCTGGCTGGTACCTTCCTGTTCTTTGTGGCTACCTCAGGGCTGGCACAGAGCAGACACCACTGTTAGTATGTAAGATTACCACAATTTCAGGGTTCAGGTCATGTCTCTCCACAAAGGCTGCATTTCCATTCAAAGCTGCACACACAGAAGGCCATGAAAACAGATAAACACTGACAACAGAACTCAAAGCAGTAAAGGAGAATGACCTTTAAATATAGTCTTACAAAATGTTTTAAAAGCATGAACAGAGAAATCAGGCCAGCGTCACCTCATGGTATCAAGAGGAATGAAACCCAGAACTATTTATAAAAAAGATTCTTTCAAGGGGATACATCCTAAACAGAGACTGTAAATGTCAAATAATGAAATAGGCTTCAGAAAATATCAGCAAGATATAAATACCTTCTCATGTTTTTTTTTTTTGCAAGTTGAAAATATGAAATTAGAAGAATAACCTTAAAGTTAGAAGAGAAGAGTGCCCCAGTTTTTTTTTAAAAAAATGTTACCTGGATGATTAAGTGTTCGAGTTTCTGAGATATCTAATTCAATGAGAATGAGAAAGTCACAGAGGCAATGCAAAGGCAACAGTTTCACAAACACATGAGTGAGTTGGATAAGAGTAACAGAATTTAGAGGAGAGTGCAGTAAAGAATTATTTCAAAAGTTAGAAATTGGTGATGCTTAAAATCTTTTCCTTCAAGTCCCCTGGCATATGGAGCTATTTTAGAAAATTACAATGGTTCATGCAACCAGGGTTGGTTTTCTACATCTGCCAGAACTTAGAAATGTGACCTGAATTCTGTTGTTAGCCCTACCTAGAGCAGATCCATTGATTCAATGGGATTTACTTACGTATTGACTTTTGACTTACCATTTAACAATTCATTGAATAGGACTACCCTAATTGAGACTAACCAATAGGATTCCTTTTGTTATTTTGGGGGATTACAACTCTCAGAATCTCCTAGCCAGCATGGCCACTGGTCATGTTGGCTGGACTATACTGGGAACTGTAGCCCCCAACAGTTAATTTTTCCAGGCTCTGTTCTTTATACATACATTTAACCAAGCTTTCTTCCTCAATCATCAGAAACAGAAAAATCTATTTTCTTTGGAAGAAATTATATAGATACTTTTAAAATAAGTGCTTCCATACAATTGAGTTTGGTGCTAAGTCCTGAATCCCCCCAGCAGAGTTTACAGTTTTGCTTGAAAATGGAAAGTAATATGGAGCTTGGGAAAGTTACTTTTTAAAGATAATTACTCCCATAATCTTCAGTCAGATGTCTGATGTCCTCCAAGAGATATAATCAAAAATATAGATATAAAAAAATAAAAATACAAAAACAAAACACACACAACACACATTTCCAGTCTCTGTGTGCTAAAGAAAAAACAAAGGATCCTGATCTGAACTCCAGAGCTTGCTTTCACTTTTTATCCTCTGCCAAAGTGGCACAGAAAAGAGCACTTCAGTTCTGCATGCTGAACCATCTCAGCTCTTGCTGAACAGAGGGGAAAAGGACAACCTTTTCTTCCCTTACTGATTCTGCCTTCTAGTGGCCTAACCACTGAGTTTGGGGAGGCAGAGTTTTGGGATGCTTTTCAGAGATGGAATATTATGACATCATCTACCTGAGCATCAGTGTAACTGATGGACCTTCCAAATTTTTGCAAGTGACTAAGGCTTATCTGTACCAAGGATAAAATGAGTACTCACCCCTGATCCAGTGCAGTTTATACACACAATGCATGGAGTGAATCCACTCCTTTCAGCTGTTAATCTTGTTTAACATAAATTGCAAGTTGCTCTGGAGTTTCCAGGAAGCTCCAGAGTGGCCCCAGTGTTTTGAACGTGTGGACAGCTGGATTGGGCTGGATCCAGAGCTGTTCACACATCTACACACCCACTTCTACACACAATAAATGACAGTAGATATTTCAACTGGAATGGGTTAGTAAGGATTTTTTTTAAAAAAAAAATGGCTTTAATTCTACGGATTGCTTAATTGTATTTTAAAAATAACTTCTAGATATTTTTACTGATTTCTTAAAATGTATTTAATCTGTCTTTGTTACAATTTGTAAGCCATCTGGAGTCCCAGTACTGGGGAAAGGGATATATGTGAATAATAATAATAATAGCAACAAGAACAATAATATTTACTTGCAATAAACAATGTTGTATCCTGATATATAAGCATCAGGTTGGACTAGATGGCCCTTGTGGTCTTTTCCAACTCTATGATTCATTTCTATGAACTGTAATTGTGTAACAGTTAGGAAAAAATCTCAGAAAAGAATTTTCCTAGATTTCTGGAGACAGGACATGTGCCTTTTATCTGATATTGCAAAACTATCCAAATCCTACTGTTAGAGCATCCCAAGTTCTGTTCATTTCCTTTCCCAAGTTCTGTTCATCTCCTATATCACTAAAGCTGATATAGGCTCCCCCATCCCGCCCCAGAGAGAACTTTCATAGTTCCATCTACAAACAGGGCGATTAAATCACTTCTATCCTTTGGAAAGGGTAAAAGTAATTTTGAAGACAGGGAACTGATTGTCTACTTCCTTTCACTCTTCGTTCCAGCTTTTCTGCAAGGCCCATTGACTCTCATTAAACTGTTCAAACTGGTCAACCCACTACAAATGTATTTTCCTACAAAAACTGTGAAAGTAACAGGGAGTAATGAACTGCTTTGTTCTGCAGTTCTTTGTCCTACTGTGAGGCCTCTTTAGCTCACTCCTTACTCAGACCTCCTAAGTCTAAGTGGGGGCTATTATTAATCCTACAAACAAAATGCCATGAAGCACACCCCACAATCATCTCAAGAAGTTTCTTCTATAGTTGATAGGAGGTTGCCAAGAAAGCCAGTAATCCCAAAGCATAATTTTGTAATTTCCCCCCATCTATATAAAAAAGAAATCCAAAACATCTGGAAGGAATAGTCTGAATTAAAGACTTTGAGTCACTAGTAATCTCTGTGGATTCACAGCAGGACTGCTGGGGAAGCGTAGGAAATATATGCAATAGGAGAAAATTATAATGTATCAATATCCACTCTCCCCTTTTCTAGTTTTGAGATCAACCTTTGACTAGTCATGGACATAGGGAATTATATGTAGCAGAATCTGCAACAAATGATATATTCCCATTAGTAACATTAAAATAGCTTAGAGTAATGAATGTATACATGTTCCTAAACACGTAAGCTTAACTAAGTAAAATTAGGACTGCCATTCTCTATACAAGGCACCCACTCAAAGGTGCCTGAGCACCATGTAATTACTGATTCATTAGAATCTATTTATTTATTTATTTATTTATTTATTTATTACAAGGCGCTCCACTTCAGTTTGCAAAGAAACTATGGAATATATGCAAAAGTATTCTATGTTCCTGTTTCTTATTTCCTCTGGCAAGGATGAAAATCACCACTCTTTCATTTTTCCATTTGTGACCAATACAAGGAACCAATACAAATCACTCTATGGTGACAATCCAATACGAGGAACTTACTTGAGAGTAACCACCATTGAACAAAGTAAGTCTTCTTAATAAGAAAAAAATGAGAATGTTTCAAAAGTTCTTCTCACCCCATTTCTCCCCAGATATGAAAATTCAGACTTATTCACTCTAGTGCCCTGAGTGCATTAAGAATACTCCATTGTTCTGCTTCTTTTTACTTGTTGATTTTAATGGTGTGCTGTGTATGCTCAGTTGCTGCAGCTTTCATTATGTACAGTTGCTTTACATCTCCCCCACCCCATCAACACACATCTGTACATTGGTAAAACACTGCAAAAAAGCAATCTTGATGTGTGTACAATATTTAGGCTGCAATCCAATATACTGTAAACATACTCATAGTCATTCATTTATTCAAGGCAATCATTCAAGGCAATCATTTATTGCCTCTTGACCACCAGGGCCCGTGTGGTGCCTTGAGGGTATGTACCATGGAATCAGTACTTCTGAGATGCTACTAAAGGCAGAAGAGGGAAATACTAGAGAGCACCCAATAACACCCAATCTCTTGTGTCCTGTGCCCAAAGGCAGCAAGTGCCAGGATAGGTAGGCTGTAGTGTGGAGAAGCAGTTACAAGAGAGTCAAGCTAGATTAGATACATGGGTAATCAAGGAAGTTTACCAAGTTTGAAGGGAAGCACAGTAGCAAGGTCTCCAGCAGGAGAATCCAGTAGTGAAGATAACCAGGGTTACAAGGAACAGAGAAAGAGAGATAAAACTTAAGCCAGTCCAGAGGTCAAGAATCTAAACAAATCCTCAAGCATAAAGTACAGAAAAGGCAATAAGAGTTATACAATTCATATAATCATAGAATTGTAGAGTTGGAAGAGACCACGAGGGCCATCCAGTCCAACCCCCTGCTATGCAGGAAATCTTGATCAAAGCATCCCCGACAGATGGCAATCCAGCCTCTGTTTAAAGACCTCCAAGGAAGGAGACTCCACCATGCTCCGAGGGAGTGTGTTCCACTGCTGAACAGCTCTTATTGTCAAAAAGTTCCTCATAATGTTGAGGTGGAATCTCTGTTCCTGGAGCTTGCATCCGTTGCTCCGTGTTCCAGTCTCTGGAGCAGCAGAAAACAAGCCTGCTCCATCCTCAATGTGACACCCCTTCAAATACTTAAACAGGGCTATCATATCGCCTCTTAACCGTCTTTTTTCCAGGCTAAACATACCCAGCTCCCTAAGTCTCTCTTCATAAGGCATGGTTTCCAGACCTTTCACCATTTTAGTTGCCCTTCTCTGAACATGCTCCAATTTGTCAATATCTTTTTTGAATGGTGGTGCCTAGAACTGGACACAGTATTCTAGGTGAGGTCTGACCAAGGCAGAATAGAGCGGCACTATTACTTCCCTTGATCTAGACACTATACTTCTATTGATACAGCCCAAAATCGCATTGGCCTTTTTAGCTGCCGCATCACACTGTTGACTCATGTTCAACTTGTGGTCTACTAGGACTCCTAGATCCCTTTTGCATGTAGTCTCGTTCAGCCAGGTCTCTCCCATCCTATATCCATGCATTTCATTTTTCCACCCTAAGTGCAGTACTTTACATTTCTCTGTATTGAATTTCATTTTGTTAGCTTTGGCCCAGCTCTCCAGTCTATCCAGGTCATTCTGAATTTTGATCCTGTCCTCTAGGGTATTAGCTACTCCTCCTAATTTGGTGTCATCTGCAAATTTGATGAGTATGCTCCTAATTCTGTCATCCAAGTCATTGATAAAGATGTTGAATAGCACTGGGCCCAGGACAGAACCTTGTGGCACCCCGCTGGTCACATCTTTCCAAGACGAAAAGCAGCCACTGCTGAGCATCCTTTGGGTTCAGCCGGTCAACCAATTACAAATCCATTGAACATTTAACTTGTCTAGCCCACATTTTACAAGCTTGTTTGCAAGAATGTCATGGGGAACCTTGTCAAAGGCCTTACTGAAATCAAGGTATGCAATATCCACAGCGTTCCCTTCATCTACCAAGTTACCATCTGGTAACTTTATCAAAAAAAGAGATCAGATTAGTCTGGCGTGACTTGTTTCTCTGAAACCCATGTTGACTTTTTGTGATTATGGTATTGCCTTCTAAATGTTCACAGACTCTCTGTTTAATGATCTGCTCTAGAATCTTCCCTGGTACTGATGTCAGACTAACTGGACGATGATTGTTGGGATCCTCTTTTTTCCCCTTTTTGAAGATGAGGACAACGTTTGCCCTCCTCCAGTCTGCTGGGATTTCTCCTGTTCTCCAAGAGTTCTCAAAGATTATTGCCAATGGCTCTGAGATCACATTTGCCAGCTCTTTTAACACTCTTGGATGTAGTTCATCTGGTCCTGGAGATTTAAATTCATTTAGATTAAGAAGTATTCCTGTACTACCTCTTTGTTTATTCTGAGCTGGATTTCCCCTATTGTGTCCTCTGTTCCATTCTCCTCAGGTTGGTCCCCCTTTTCCTTTTCTGAAAACACTGAGGCAAAGAAGGTGTTGAATAATTCTGCCTTTTCTCTGTCCCCTGTTAGCATTTTGCCATCTTCTCCACATAGTGCCCCTATCATTTCCTTCTTCCTCCTTTTCCTGCAGACATACCCCCAAAAAACCCTTTTTATTGTTCTTAACCTCCCTAGCAAGCCTGAGCTCATTCTGCGCTTTAGCTTTTCTGGCTTTACTCCTACACGTGTTCGCTATCTGTTTGAATTCTTCTTTGGTGCTTTCCCCCTTTTTCCATTTCCTATACATGTTCCGTTTAAAACTTAGCTCTGTTGAAAGTTCTTTAGTCACCCATCCTGGTTTCTTGAGACACCTCCCATTTTTCTTCCTCAATGGTACTGTTTGAAATTGTGCCTTCAGTATCTCCCTTTTGAGAAAGTCCCATCCGTCTTGAGGTCTCTTCTCTTTTAGTATTCCTGACCATGGGATCACCCCCAGTATTTCCCTGAGTTTATTGAAATCAGAATTGCAAACAACAAAAACTCCCAGGTCTGTGGGATTTACAGCTGCCTGACTTTGAGACACCATCTGCTTCATTGCTCAGTGTTTCTTATTTACGAAAGGTATTGGCTGCTTTGCCACTGCTCCTTGTCCTGATGATGCGCCCCAAGTGATGGGGTGTTTCCTTTGTGTTCATCAATGGCTGAGATGATCCCACCTGACTGAGTTCCCCAGCAGCTGCTTTTGCCATTATCTGCTTAGATGTGGGGCAGGGATCATTATCTGGAGCGAGAGGCTCCTCCAGAACTGACTCCTCGGCATTGGATTCCTTAGACTCTACAGGGTGAGTTCTGGCACTAACCCTGCAGGCTTACATCATACTGATCTGACCAAGATATCTAGCAATCCCTAGTATATGCTCAGTTGTGCCCTCAGATCCTCAGTGGAAGCTGTATTGGTTGTTCTGCAACTGGCAGCATGTCACTGTGCAACATCATGAATGCAATGCTGGACTCACCTATGGAGGAGAATGGAATATGGTCCCCCTAAGTGGTCCAGGAAGTGAAGTCTGTGCTGAGCTTTTAAACAGCTGTAGAAAACATATTTGTTTCTGCATGCCTTTCCTTACTGGAAAGGATTGCAACTGCTCTGTTTTATTCTTGCTGGGCTGCTCTAATTATTTTTTACGTATTACCTTAACACTTCCGTGAAACTATGTCATATTCCTTTTATTCTATATAAAAGAGGCATATTAAATGTAAACAACTTAGTGATTTCACTGTGCCAAATGTTAGAGACATAGTATTATCACCAACAGTAATAGTACCTCCCCCCTTGCATAATATATAGAACACTTTACCAAGTAAGGTCATTATAGAGTCAGTGTGGTGTAGCAGTTTGAGTGTGGGACTACAGAAAATCAGGGTTAAAATCCTCACTCACCCATGGAAACCTGCTGGGTGACCTTGGGTAGTCATACTCTCTCACCCTTAGAAGAAGGCAATGGCTAATCTCCTCTGAAAATACCTTGCCAAGAAAAGCCCTATGATAGGGTTGCCATAAGCTGGAGTCAACTTGAAGGCAATATCATTATGCTATGCACTTCCCCATTGTCAATGATGTGGACTGAACGAACACACACAGCACAATAATGTCAAGACAAGGTATAAATTCTACTGCAGGTTTGAGGAGGAAAAGGAATACCAGCAGCCCCGGATTTCTTGTGATGTTTAATTCCAACTGAGTTCTGAAAGCCACAGAATATTTCTGTATCTGTCTCCTTAACAGGCACCCCCCTCTTCCTTCTCCCTTGGGTCCTTATAATCAGAAAATGTTTATTTATTTAGCATTAGATCCAGCTCACTAATAACTGGATAAGGGAAAAAAAAAGTATATTCTTCTTTAGGTTTCTCTTCCATATGCATGCATGCACATGCATACACTAGCCATTTCTCTCTCTCTCTCTCTCTCTGGCTTTTCTTCGCAAACGAAGATTCAGGAAGGACTCATCCTGCGCTTTCTGCAAGCGTGCTGATGACTAAAAAGGCCAATCCAAGATAAACAAGTCTGGTTGCAAAAAGCACAGCAGAAGGTCTCCTTGGGTGATGTTTTTGGGTTGTGATTCTTTCTGCGTTGTCGTTTCTCTTCAAGACTTGTTCGTCGTGAGTTCTCAAATAAGGCTGCAGCATTGTGGATAGTGCGTCTCCATGCCTCCCGATGTGAGGCCAGGGCGGACCACTGTTGGTGATCAATTTGGCCAAGCCTGAGATGTTGTTTCAGGGAGTCTTTGTATCGCTTTTTTGGAGCGCCCCTCTTACGCTGACCCGTGGCGAGTTCACCGTAGAGTAGTATTTTTGGGAGGCGATGGTCCTCCATCCTAGAAACGTGCCCTGCCCAGCGCAGCTGTGTTCTCAATATCATGGCCTCAATGCTGGTGATCCCTGCTTGCTCAAGGACAGCAACATTTGTCACATAGTCAGTCCAGTGTATATTTAGGATTGTGCGTAGACAGCGCTGATGAAAGGGCTCGAGGAGTCGTAGGTGGTGGCGATAGGTGACCCATGTTTCAGATCCATAAAGGAGGATAGACAGTACGATGGCTCTATACACACTGATTTTTGTGCTTTGCCTCAGGTGTTTATTGCTCCAGACTCGTTTGTGAAGTCTTCCAAATGCACTATATGCCTTTGCTAATCTGTGATCGATCTCTTTGTCAATCTTGGCATCTGAGGAGATGATGCTTCCCAGGTAGGTGAACTGCTGAACGGACTTGAGCACAGATTTGCCGACGGCAATGTGGGGATGGTGGTGTTCTTCCTGTGGTGCAGGCAGGTAAAGAACTTCTGTTTTCTTCAGGTTGACTTCTAGCCCAAACAGCTCTGCAGCTGTTGCAAAGCAGGATGTTAGGCGCTGCAGAGCTGCTTCTGTGTGGGCAACAAGGGCAGCAGCATCGGCGAAGAGCAGCTCACGGACTAGATAGTTTAGAGTCTTAGTGTGAGCCCTCAATTATTGGTAATCTTACAGTCATATTGGGCAAAGGGAACTGAGTGTGCAGAACTTTAAAAGAATGGAATAAAGGTTCACCCAACCTATCAATTAATACCAGTTAAAGAGTAGTAGGCTTTATGTGTGAAGTATTTAAAATGTCATCTTTAATCTTCTCTGAATTTTATCACTAAGCATTTTGTTTTATAGTTCAAAGAAATGAAAAAAATGGTGTATTTGTTCTCTAATACCTCCATATTATTACTCTGGTTTTGTAGGCTTCCACTGGAAATGAGTATATGTGGTAGGAGCAAAATAAATATGCTACTTTATTTTGTGTTTAAAAAATAATACATTCCCATGTAAACCTCATGTTCCTTTTTTCTTACTGCAAGTTCTGGACACTTACACAAAGTTTGCAAAAACCCAATCTGGTTTTTAAAGATCTTGGCTATTATGTGGATACTGAACTAATCTATAGAACCAAGCTTTGAGATGAGCCCATTCCAATGGAGGAGTACAATTTCTGATCCTATCTGACCAAGCTCAGGATAAATCCTAACAGACTGAGTTAAAGCCTAAGCAGCAGAATTCCTTTAAATTGTATCTTAAGTGGGGTTGTCAGAATGAAAACTGGAGAGGGATCCTGTACCTTTAAGAGCTGCGTAGACATGTGAATTTCAGTGGGTGTTGCTTGCTGCCTGATTGAAGGTAAGGAACACATGATGAAATTCCCTCTTCTACACAACCATTAAAGGTATATGAGCCTTCTCCAGTTTTCCCTCTGACAACTCTATCTGTAAGCCATCTTCATACCCATAAAACTAATTACAGATACACCTCCAGCTGTTCTGACCTGTCTTCCATAGGACCCCATAAGATAAGGACATGGAATCTCCATCTTGGATAGATCTGAGTGAACAACTGACTCTTATACAAGTCTGAGATCAACTGAGATCAACGGTGTGATTTCTTAAAGTGACAACCCCCTAGACTGGAGTTGAGCATTGCTCCTCTTTTTTGTAGCTTCTTACCTGATGTGCCTCCTGCACCATGGGCAGGTATTATGGAATTTGAGGACCTTGGCTTCCTGGCTTTACTGGACTTAATAGGAAATCTCTTGATTTGGGGTCCACAGGCTCATTAACATCAGCCTCAAGTTTGAAACTTTGACCCTGGTTCAGTTACTCAAATGGTGGTACAACAGCTCCAGGTTCAACAAGATCCTCCTCCTCCATCATTGACCCTTGGCTATCATTTGAGTCTGGAGACATAACATCAACTCTGCATAAGTGATGAGTGAAGGAGAGTGAAGAGAGAAAAGGTGTCATCTTAAACTCAGGAGAGCTGATGAGCATCATTGGGCTTGGGTCAGATTATCTGAGCCATATGGATTCAAAGATGGCTACTGTGAAGTTGCAGTTTTGTTCCTTAATATGTACACAGATATTTAAAAATTCAAAGTTAAAAACAAAACCAAGATTTCTATTTTGTTCAACAATAACTGGTTGGAATCCTGTATGACACATCACAGAGCAGTACTTCTGCATGCACAATTACCCTTCAGCTAGTCATTTGACACTGCCAGATTTACCACAATCACGGCAGCTCCCCACCATGGCCAATCTGGAGCTGATGGAGAGTGGAGGAGGATCACAGAAACATCTAGCAATTTCACTGTAGCCAGGTGCAAAATGATTACACCATCTGGTGAGGTCCACTGCATCCTCTGGAGATCTCAGAAGACAATGTGATTATTTAATATCTGGCTATTGAGACATAGCTGGATGCCTCTCTGACACCCCCCCTCCACCAGCCATGGAATGGCCATGGCAGGGGCTGCGGTTGCTCAGTGGTAAGTCCAGGGGATGCTTTGGTCATTGTTGAGAGGAGAAGTGGGCCTATTGTAGTTGGGACAAATGACTGGATTTAGATCCAAATCTTGTCTTATTCAAGACTTGGAAAAGTTACTTTAGACTACGGACATTTTCAGATGTGTAAAAAGTGCTGCGGAGGGCTCGGGAGAGGTACGTGCCTGTTTCGTGGGACCAGTTTCTGGTGATGCCGTCCCTCTTGCGTTACCCTCCGTGTTCCTTCCGTGTCGCATGGAAGGAAAAGGCACCACTTTTTACTCACAGAAGTTCTTCGTGAATAAAAAGTGGTGCCTTTTCCTTTCATGTGACACGGAAGGAACATGGAGAGTAACGTGAGAGGGACGGCGTCATCAGAAACTGGCCCCCTGCTGCGAAACAGGGGCGTACCTCTCCCGAGCCCTCCGCTGCACTTTTTACGCAACTGAAAATGTCCTACAACTCCCAGAACCTCTTCCACTTAGCATGCCCACAGTTTATTCTGGCTAGGGAATTCTTGGAGTTTCAGTCACCCCAAATATTTTTCCCCCAAGTTCTATCCTGGTGCCCCTTCACACTACACAGTGATACCACTAAGATTCATTTTTAACTGCCATGGTAGCATCCTATGGAAGCCTGGGGTTTAGTTTGGTGAGGCAGTGCAACTACCAGCAAGGAATTCTAAATATCCCTCCCTAAACTTCAAATTCCAATATTCCATAGGATAGAACCATGACAGATAAAATGGAAACATGGTGTTATAAATGTACTATAGGAAAGGATTGTCCCTATTAAGGTCGGAGGATACATGACATATCTGTCATGGATTCAGAGTGGTATCACCCTCCTGCATAATCTCATTGCTTTCCATAAAAGTTTAATTATTTATTAAAACATTCCTATATTATTCAGCACAAATCCAATTGCTTGTCTCAACTAGAGTGGACCAATTGAATCAATTGCTGAATGGTAAGTTAACACTTATGCAAACCCCATTATTTCAGTAGGTCTCCTTTAGTTGGGACTAGCCATTTAGTTTTACAGCTTTTCTATTACAACATTCAATATTCTTACAGTCTGTTTTACAAATATGCTGGAATATTGCTCCTGAGATACTTTTACTCTGCAAACACCTTATGCATGCTTCTTTGAACTGTTATTAATTGCTATTGACTTCCTTTAAAATGTGTTACATTTTCTATTATTGCTTTTCATTTCTCTTCCTGACTTTTCTTACACCTCTGAGAGCTTTTTCTAGGCTTTGCTGGATTTGTTCCTTCCTCCCCCACCCCTTCATTTCCCCCTTCTGCTTTCCTTTATAATGCATATATTTTCTGTTTTGCAGAATCATCTACAGTCACTCAATGAGCTTCATGGCCAAGTACATATTTCAGTTCATATTCAGAGCTTGAAAAATTGTGTGTGTGTGTGTGTGTTGCTTTATACTTCCCAGAATCCCCTCACCCCCAGCCAGCATGGCCAGCGGCTTGACACATGCTGTTTCCCCACTTCTTGAGCCCTTCTGCATCTTGCATCATGTCCAGGAGGAAGCAAAAATATAGCAAGCCTATGAGTCATACTTTTAACATTCTATATATCATAAGAGACACTGCCAGCTCAAGTTCAGACCTGTTTTATAAAATGTACCTAATCAAAGTCTGGGGCAATATATGTGTGTGTGTGTATATATATAAAATTGCTTATCCCCACCACCACCATATTTGCAGACTTGGATGCTAATTTAACACTTCATGAACAGAAGAACTCCTAGAGCAGGAACTCCAACAGATCCAACAAATGATCCAACACTAGAGCAGTGGTACGTAAAGAAAGTGTGGTCCTCCAGACATTACTGGACTACATTTCCCATGAACCCTCACTATTGGCTATGCTGAGCAGTTCTGATGGGAGCTGCAATCCAACAACATCTGGATGCTCATATTTCCCATCAATATTTCCCATCAATGCAGACCTTGCCCTACCCACACATTGTTTTAGAGGTTACCCAAACAGTGGAAGAGATTTTAAGGCTGTGTAATCTCTCTGGACTAATTCATTTAGACATGGGTGGGGAATGCTAAAGCTCCAAACAGCATTTCTGAAAAACTGGAACTGACACTGGAAGCAGCAGTGGTCAGGTACAGCCCCTGAGGGATGGAAAGTGGACAGGTGCAGCCCCCAGACCCGCTGTAGTTGCTCACCTTTCACTGAAAGAAAGAAATTGCTGGAGAGGAATGGAGCTGTTGTTTGCCACAAGCAAGAATTTAGCTAATGCAATTTCAATAAACATGTATAGGAAAGACGGAAAGACAACGTTTTTTGCACCACATGTTGAACCATAGTGCTGGAAGCCCACCCCCTACCACACCAAGGGTAATCTAATCGAATTCTATGTTAATGCAAGAATCAATATCAAAAGCATCCCTGAGAGGTGGGCATCCCACTTCTGAATAAGAACATCCAATGAAGCAGAACACCCCCCACCCCACCTCCAGAGGTAGGACATTTTCACATGAGCCCTGTTCTTGCTGCAATTGCATTAGGAGAAGTAAATAGATACATACCAGTTTGGGAGCCATCAGTATCACATATCCCTTCATTAGTGCAACTGGGGCTGTTTCAGCCATTGACAATCCCTCGGCTCTCTTCCAGACTCCCCCTTGACCCTGCCTCCCTGTCCTATCACCCTACCCAGCATGCCATTAGTTTTTTTTTATTTTTATTTTTAGTTGTAATGCAATTTATCAATTATGGCAATGTAATTTAGTGAAACAAAGGGGGAATAAGAAAGTGTGGTGGGGAGAAAACCAGCCTATTTGGGAATAGTGAAGGGGAGGGGGAGGGGGAGAGAGGAGGAGACTGAAACCATGTGACTGCCCAATCTCAGGACTGCAAGAAGAAAAATTTATCAGACCCAAGGACTCATGGAGCAGCAGCATGATTGGGAGCTTACTGATGGGTGGTCTCCATCAATGGCAAGGGATGTCCAAACCACACTTTAGAAGCACGGCAACAATGATTTGGTGGTGATGTCATGTGATAGATACCGCCAGAGGTGCTATTATCCAGATTTAATTCTGCTTTAAAAGGCTTGTGTGATAAAGTCTGTAGCCTATTCCGCTGTTACCATCTGCATCTTGCAATGGGGATATAGCTAGACACTGTCTGATCTTCCCCTGCTCTCCACCAGCCACTGAATGGCTATGGAGGGAGGGACTATTGCAGTGAAGTGGTGAGTCCAGAGGGGAGTCACTGTGGAGAGAGGAAGGAGATTATCAGATGTGGCTAGTGTGGCGCCATAATGACGCCAGAGGAACGCAAAAGGACACCAATATCAGACAATGACATCCTTTTGCATTCCGCTGGCATCATTATGGCATTTCTTTTTATTGATGGGCTGAGCCGTCAATTGATCCCCCATTATGATTTGGTGCTGGCATTACCGTTGTGTGAAACCTTGGGACATTTAACTCTCGTGAATGCAGCGTCAATGGATGGTCCTGCCAGAACACTTCCGGGTGAGATCAGGACGTCCAGCTAAGTGACACACTTTTTAAAAATTTCCCTGGTTTACTTGTAAGTTTTAAAGTGTGTGTATGTGCTTTTTGTAACTTTTTTGTGCATTTTTGTTTTTATTTTTGAATTTCCTGCACTCTCATCTTCTTGCGAGAATGGGTGGGATTTCGGTCCAGGAAGTGAATGAAGCTCTGTTCATTCCTGGACTGCCTGTCGATGGGAGAGAAGGTGAGTACAGTGGGGAGGGCTATTGTGCTGGGACAGGGGTGGGACTGGAGATTGTGGGACAGGAACACTTTTTGTGTTCCTGTCTGATAATTTCCGAAGAGTCTGCAGAATGTGTGTGTGTATATATATATATATATATATATATATATATATATGCAAGTGTAATTTGGACTTAAGTGTTTTGATGCTGGCCTGTGTTTGCAATGTTCACTTAAAAAGCTGGCCCCACTAGACTCAAAAGAGTGGCATGCAAGGAGCTCCAGAGCGAATGCCTCCTGTTGTACAACCAGTGGGAGTGTTCTGTGAGCAGTGGAACCCTGCTGAGGGATCCTCCCATCAATGGACTATGAATCAGGATCCAAACTATAGTGTATAAACCAGAGGTGGACAGCTGCTGAGAGTTGTGGGGGGATTTTCTGCCCCAGGACTCTCTGGGGCCACATAGACTGAAAAATGTAAAAAAATAAAAATAAAAATGGACGTAGCCAGAAATCTGCTTCTCATTTAAAAAAAACAACAACACACCCAGCTTTTGTGTGTGTGTGTGTGGAAAGGGGGGGTGCACCTATTTGAAAAGTGAATGCCTGTCCTGGAGACTTTTAGGATAAGCAATTCACTTATTTTTTGGTCAGAAAAAAGATCAGTCTATTAGTTGAGTGCTTCAAAAGCAGCTTTGAGTGACCTGCAGGCCCATACTTTGTCCACCTTTGATGTAAACAAAATATTCAACAACAATATATATTATTCTAATCCAGAATTTCCACTCTTGTTTGAAATTGAGCCCTGGTTTATAACATAATTCACAGGTGGCAATACTCTAGTAGCATGTTGGAGTAGTAGCACAACTCCTGGCCACCCACCATGAAAAATGTCTTCTTTGTTCATTGAGGCTCTCTATTGGATTGGCCAGTTGTGGAGGCTCTGTTCGTGTGATCCATTTCTCTCAAAGAAGTGGGGGAATATGACTGGTTTGGGCCAATCTGTTGTCAGGTACTCAGCATGGAGGCCCACAACACAAGACCTACAAATACAGCCTGAGATCCTACATTACATTTCTAAAGCTACAAATGACCTAAGGAATCAATCCCTAGAACCCATCTTAAACCTGAAGGAGACACTCTGTTTGATAGAGGTCTATGGCATGGGTGACTGGGGCGCTTCTGCTTATTCCACCACAGCTTGGAGGCAGGAGGGGGCTCATTGAGCCATGGCTCGAGGGTGCAAGTGCACTAGCCATCTGATTCAGAAGTGCTCCACTCAACTGTGCTGCAGAGCTTTATCACACAGAGTGGCTCCCTCAGGTTCAAGGTGGTTTTCAGACAGCATTTATGATTATGACAATAGTGCCATGGTCATGAATATCTAGCATAGGTGAATACAGAACAGTTATGGATCTGTAACTCTAGGTTACAAATCCATAACTCCAAAGCAAAATGCCAGCCATAGTCACTTTCAAAAGCCATTGTTAGAAATGTAAACCTTACTTTCCCTTTCCAAAATAGATTTGGCAGCTGTTTGTGAAGTTCCCATTTATTCCATACTATTCAGGATCAGTAGGGATGTGTGGTACCTATGACTTCTCCTGAGGCTCTTTTATGCTACACAATTATAGCATTATGATTCCACTTTAATTGCCATGACAGCATCCTATCAAATCCTGGGATTTGCAATTTCATGAAACACTACAGCTCTCTGACTGAGTTCTAAACACCCCACCCTAAAGTGCAAAATCCAGGATTCCACAGGATGCTGCCATGACAGTCACAGTGAACTCAGAGGGCTCTAATTGTATAGTGTTGAAGGGCCCCTAGATCCAGGTGCTGCTGTGCTGACAGCCCTGGAGATCCTAACAAAGGTCCCACCATGTGTTCTCCTCTTCACTGCCAGATCACATTTGGTCAGAGAAAGAGAAGGCAATGCAGCAGGGAAGTTTTCATTTGATTTATTTCTTTATATTCATATCCTCTTTTTCCTTGGAAGAATTTGAGGTGCCTACATGACTCTCACCTCTTTCCTCATTCTTACTTTATTTTCACAACAATAGTACTGAGGTAGGTCAGGCTGATAAAGAAAAGAATAGGCCCAAAGTTGCCCAGTGAGGTTTATGGCTCAATGTGGGGACTTGAACCTGGATCTCTCAAGTCCCAGTCTGACACTCTAACCACACTGGTTTACGCTGGGGAGGCATTCCAAATCACTCTGAACTGGGTCTGAGGCTGAGAAGTGCCAGAACCTATGAAGTTTGTCTGCCTTGTTACACATCTCTGTCAGGAACAACACATACATATTTTCATAGTAACTGCATCTGTTTTCATTTATATGTCATTGATGATGGCTGTCATCTTGTGATTCACCAAAATCCTCAAGTGTCTGTTTTCATGTCACATTCTAAGCTACTTTGCATTTCTGTACTATTGAAATTAATTTTATTTCATTTCTCTTGTTCCTCAAGTTATTTTGGATATGTTCCTGATGCCTTGCTATGCTTCCAGGACTACCTACTTTATGCTCTCTGAAACTTGTTTCCTGTTTTTCTCCCCAAGGTTACTGCAATGAAACCAAACACAGCATTTGCATGTGTTATAAAACACAGCAAATAGAATAAGAATGACTTGCTGTCTCGATGACATACTGTCAGCAATATGGATTTAGTAGTGTATATATATCAAACACTTTGGAATGACATAAAAGCTATTATTTAGCAAATGCTCAGTAAAACACACACACACACACAGAGAAGAACAATAGGCTGCTGGCTTACAAATTTTAAGCAATGGGTCTTCATCAGCAACTGCTTTAAGGACAGATTTTGCATTCTCTTTGGTCTAATATATCAGCCCTGTTATGAAAGTGCTAAACATCTGTAATAAAATGTAGGTAGGAAATGCACAGCATAATCCTGTGCATGTTTTCTTGGATGTTTGTCCTACTATATTCAATGCAGCTTCCTCTTTTGGAAAAGATTGCAGCTGTACAGCACAATCATACATATGTTTATTCAGAAGGAGTGAATCTTATTCCCATGTAAATGAACACAGGATTGTAGCCTTTGTTACTTCTACTTACTGTTATGGATAGCCTGTGCTATAAAACAGAAAGCACTATAAAACAGAACAACAGAAAGGCCTTAAAACAGGGCAACTGTAAGCCTCCAGATGTTTTGGACTTCCCTGTTGCTTGTGTTAGTTAAGCTGATGGGTGTTATAGGTCAAAACCATCCGGAGTGCCACAGTTGCCCATCCCTACCATAAAACAATATTCCTCAACATGGAATATATTTTCAAATGCTCATTCCATAAGCTACAATACATGGTTTAAACAAGAATAATCTGTTATTTTAGTTGAGACAAAAATTGTCCCATATGAGTGAAAAGTAGATAATCTTCAGTAGTGATCTAGGACCTTCAACACTGCAAGTTATTTCATTACATCTTGAAAGAATAACCCAAAGCATGCATGTAGCAGCACCTCAAAGACTAATTGGCTTTTATTTTTGCATTAGCTTTTGTAGATATAAACCCACTTACTTGGAGGTAATACAGAGTCACTCTGTACTGCATTCTTCAACAGTGGGCTGAACAAAGACAGTGGTTTCCAGGCACACTATACATATTATAACACTAAATACCCCAGTCTCATGAGTGCGCTCTTGAACAGTTTATAAAGTTTCCTTTCTAACCAGAACTAGCATTACACTGCATTCCAAAACTCCCTCCACCATTCATATAGCCATCCACCTAACCTGACCTTAGGTGACACCTTCCTCCTACCTTTGTTTCTCAATGAACATTGTTAATTGGAACTTGCCACCTCATTACCAAATCCACAAGTTTTGCACTTTTATGGGTATTCAACAGCCTGCTTATAAGGTCTGTTCCTAGGTATCAGTTTACTCCATGCACCTGAGGAAATAGACCAAGTCTATGAAAGCTTAAACTACAACTTCTTTCTCTCAGTTAGGCTCAAAGGTGTTACAAGATCCCTTTGCATATGGATATTCCAGACAAACACAGCTATGCCTTATTTTATTTAGGTTTTGCCCATTTATAGACAGAATGCTGATATCATGACCCCCCCCCCCACGCCCCCAGCACAAGAAACCAAGGAGATGCTTGTTTTGATTCTGGCTATTTTCCTTTCTGCAATAGATATAAAAGACTGTTATCAATCCTTTTTCATGTTCTTAATTTACACATTTAGCATTTATTGTCCTAACAGAAAACAGTACTTCAAAGGGCTGGTACTTAACAGTTTTGTAGGCAAAAAAGGCCCTTATTTCAAGATTCAGCATATATGAAATGAAAGGATTTGGGAAGCTCTTTCATGAAATGTTAATTAGTTGCCTCCTGGGCATCATCACTTGCAAACTATAGAAAAACAAAAGAGCCTTGGGATTTGAAAAGAATGATTTCTAGAAAGAAAGAAAAAAGAAACTCATGACTTTCCACATTTTATATCAAAATCTAATGCAGGCAATAGGATAGATGCACTCATTCTACAACCACCTGGGTGAATTATTAAAATTCAAATAATTCCTAATGCAGCATCTAACACATCCAGCTGGCTGTCATGTGACTCAGTATTTAGAACTGTAGGAGTCTCCCTTCAATATATGCAACCTACTTGATTTGAGAAGTTTATTGAGTTTATCCTGTTTCCTGAAAATGTCTGAAGAGCCAGTCATAATTAGATAAAGATTCCAATGAACAGTAGATGGTTATACATAATCAGCACAGTTCTCACACTCCTTGGACTGGAATATCAACGTGCCCTTTTCTTTTTCATATTGTACATCTAGTGCCATGTGGAAAGAATGAGGATCCTTTGTTTCCTTTTGGAGTAACAATAATTTTTCCTTACAGTATCTTCTGGGTGTGGTTTGAAATGATGCTTCTCAGATTTTGGTTTTAACATTAACCTACAGTAAGACTGGGATGAAGTCTACTGGTCTAGACAACAGATATAGCACAGGGGAAATGTTTTCCTCATACTCAGATTCTCAGGTGTCCTTGTTCAGGAGTCCCTCATGCCTTCTTGAGGCTTTCCATTCTCGCTAGAGAAAGCTCAGCTCCGCAGATCTGTTTCTGCTCTCTGACTGAGGAAAGCCTCCAGATAAGAAAGAGTTTGCAAAATCCATTGTGCGATAGCTTGCATATCTAATTGTGACCTACAACTTCTCAGCCTTACAGCTGAAGCCTAAGGGCCATTAATGTGTCTGCATCACTATTTAATCCATTTGGTTTTATATTGTAAAGGGCTTATAAGCTCCCTCTTCCGTGATTCAGTTAGAGATTGAAGTAAGGACAGTAACACTTATCATCACATGGGGCTATAGATCACATCTTTCTACATGGTACCACAAGGAATTGTTGAGACCCAGCAACTATGGATTCTTCGCCAAGGCAGTGAACTGGGGTTCTGCTGTCATATCACAGTCTAAGGGAGATGATAATACCTGGCTCCCTTTCCCTACTGCTCAGTAATCTCATCAAATATCAAGTCTCCTTGTTGCTACTGTTATATGTCTTCAAGTCAACTCCTATTTATGGTAACTCTATCACAGGGTTTTTAGCAAGATTTGTTCAGAAGGTCTTTGCCATTGCCTTCCTCTGAGCCTGAGAGTGTGAGTTGCCCAAGGTCATAGAATCATAGAATCATGGAGTTGGAAGAGACCACAAAGGCCATCCAGTCCAACCCCCTGCCATGCAGGAATACATAATCAAAGCATTCCTGACAGATGGTCATCAAGCCTCTGTTTAAAAACCTCTAAAGAAGGAGACTCAACCACACTCTGAGGCAGAGCATTCTACTGCTGAACAGCTCTTACCATCAGAAAGTTCTTCTTAATGTTTAGGTGGAATCTCTTTTCCTCTAGTTTGAACCCAATGCTCTGTGTCCTAGTCTCTAGAGCAGCAGAAAACAAGCTTGCTCCATCTTCAATATGACATTTATATCATAGAATCATAGAATTGCAGAGTTGGAAGAGACCACGAGGGCCATCCAGTCCAACCCCCCTGCCACGCAGGAAATCTTGATCAAAGCATCCCCGACAGATGGCCATCCAGCCTCTGTTTAAAGACCTCCAAGGAAGGAGACCACACCACGCTCCGAGGGAGTGTGTTCCACTGCCACACAGCTCTGACTGTCAAAAAGTTCCTCCTCATGTTGAGGTGGAATCTCTGTTCCTGGAGCTTGCATCCATTGCTCCGTGTTCCAGTCTCTGGAGCAGCAGAAAACAAGCCTGCTCCATCCTCAATGTGACACCCCTTCAAATACTTAAACAGGGCTATCATATTGCCTCTTCACCATCTTTTTTCCAGGCTAAACATACCCAGCTCCCTAAGTCTCTCCTCATATGGCATGGTTTCCAGGCCTTTCACCATTTCAGTTGCCCTTCTCTGGACATGCTCCAATTTGTCAATATCCTTTTTTAATGGTGGTGCCCAGAACTGGACACAGTATTCTAGGTGAGGTCTGACCAAGGCAGAATAGAGCGGCACTATTACTTCCCTTGATCTAGACACTATACTTCTATTGATACAGCCCAAAATTGCATTGGCCTTTTTAGCTGCCGCATCACACTGTTGACTCATGTTCAACTTGTGGTCTACTAAGATTCCTAGATCCCTTTCGCTCGTAGTCTCGTTCAGCCAGGTCTCTCCCATCCCATATCTATGCATTTCATTTTTCCGCCCTAAGTGCAGCACTTTACATTTCTCCGTATTGAATTTCATTTTGTTAGCTTTGGCCCAGCTCTCCAGTCTATCCAGGTCATTCTGAATTTTGATCCTGTCCTCTAGGGTATTAGCTACTCCTCCTAATTTGGTGTCATCTGCAAATTTGATAAATATGCCCCTAATTCCCTCATCCAAGTCATTGATAAAGATGTTGAATAGCACTGGGCCCAGGACAGAACCCTGTGGCACCCCACTGGTCACATCTTTCCAAGACGAAGAGGAGCCATTGCTGAACACCCTTTGGGTTCGGCCAGTCAACCAATTACAAATCCATTGAACAGTTAACTTGTCTAGCCCATATTTTACAAGCTTGTTTGCAAGAATGTCATGGGGAACCTTGTCAAAGGCCTTACTGAAATCAATGTATGTGACATCCACAGCGTTCCCTTCATCTACCAGGCTGGTAATTTTATCAAAAAAAGAGATCAGATTAGTCTGGCATGACTTGTTACTCTGAAACCCATGTTGACTTTTTGTGATTATGGCATTGCCTTCTAAATGTTCACAGGCTCTCTGTTTAATGATCTGCTCTAGAATCTTCCCTGGTATTGATGTCAGACTAATTGGACGATAATTGTTGGGATCCTCTTTTTTTCCCTTTTTGGAGTCGGGGACAATGTTTGCTCTCCTCCAGTCTGCTGGGACTTCTTCTGTTCTCCAAGAGTTCTCAAAGATTATTGCCAATGGCTCTGAGATCACATTTGCCAGCTCTTTTAATACTCTTGGATGTAGTTCATCTGGTCCTGGAGATTTAAATTCATTTAGATTAATAAGGTATTCCTGTACTACCTCTTTGCTTATTCTGAGCTGGATTTCCCCTATTGTGTCCTCTGTTCCATTCTCCCCAGGTTGGTCCCCCTTTTCCTTTTCTGAAAACACTGAGGCAAAGGAGGTGTTGAGTAATTCTGCCTTTTCTCTGTCCCCTGTTAGCATTTTGCCATTTTCTCCATGTAGTGCCCCTATCATTTCCTTCTTCCTCCTTTTGCTGCGGACATACCCCAAAAACCCTTTTTATTGTTCTTAACCTCCCTATCAAGCCTGAGCTCATTCTGTGCTTTAGCTTTTCTGACTTTACTCCTACACGTGTTCGCTATCTGTTTGAATTCTTCTTTGGTAATTTCTCCCTTTTTCCATTTCCTATACATGTTCCGTTTAAAACTTAGCTCCGTTGAAAGTTCTTTAGTCATCCATCCTGGTTTCTTGAGACACCTCCCATTTTTCTTCCTCAATGGTACTGTTTGAAATTGGGCCTTCAGTATCTCCCTTTTGAGAAAATCCCACCCGTCTTGAGGTCTCTTCTCTTTTAGTATTCCTGACCATGGGATCACCCCCAGTATTTCCCTGAGTTTATTGAAATCAGCTTTCCTAAAGTCAAGAATGCGTGTCTGACTATGTCTGGCTTCTCCTTTCCATTGTATAACAAACTCCAGGAGAATATGATCACTCTCACCTAAGGATCCCACCACTTGCACCCCATTAACCAGGTCATCTCTGTTGGTTAGGATCAGATCTAAAATAGCTGAGCCCCTTGTTGCCTCTTCCACCTTTTGGACCATGAAATTGTCTTCCAGGCAAGTAAGGAATTTGCTAGACCTTGAAGTTTTGGTTGAGTTAGATTGCCAGCAAATATCAGGATAGTTGAAGTCACCCATCACTACTACATCTCTCCTTTCTGCATGTGTGTTCATTTGTTCTAGAAAGGCATCATCCAATTCCTCCGTCTGACTTGGGGGTCTGTAGTAGACTCCCACAATAACATCCCTGTTGTTTCCCTCCCCTTTAATTTTTATCCAGATGCTCTCCACCTGGCTTCCAGTATTGATGTCGTGGATCTCTTCACCAGTATAAATATCCTTGACATATAATGCTATTCCTCCTCCTTTCCTGTTTGGCCTGTTTCTCTTAAAAAGGTTATTCTCCTCTATTCCTACATTCCAATCATGTGACTCATCCCACCAGGTTCAGTAATGCCTATTATATCATATTTGTTTTGTAGTGCTAGGAGTTCAAGTTCATCTTGCTTATTTCCCATGCTCTGTGCATTAGTGTAGAGACATCTAAGACCATGTGTTCCCTTTACTTGCTGCCTGTGCAAGTTTTTTTGCCTCCCACTGTTGGGTCCTTGCGCTGTTTGCCTTGTTCCCTCTATGACAGTTTGACTATTTTCTCCAGCCCTTTTGCCATCCAGAATACTGTCTCCCTCCCCCATTTGACTCAGTTTAAAGCCCTCCTGATCAAATTCTTGAGACTGTTGGCAAAAATGTTTCTGCCAACTGTTCTGAGATGCACCCCATCTCTTGCCAGAAGTCCCCCCTCATGGAAGCGCAGCCCATGATCCAAGAATCCAATTTGTTCTCGGCGACACCATCTACAGAGCCAGTTGTTTACATTGGCTATTTTCCTCTCCCTTCCTGGACCCTGCCCTTCAACTGGCAGAAGAGACAAGATGACAACCTGTGCATCCATTTCTTTCAGCTTCCTCCCCAGGGCCTCATAATCTCTTCTGATCTTGGGAAAGCTGTACCTTGCAGTATCGTTGGTTCCCACAGACCAAAAGGAAGGGGTAATGATCCATAGGCTTGACGAGTCTTGTCAGCCTCTCCATCACATCACGGATCTTTGCCCCAGGGAGACAACACACCTCCCGAGACATCTTGTCAGGCCCACAAACCACTGCTTCTATACCCCACAGCAAGGAGTCCCCCACCACCACCACACACCTCCCCCGAGGCTTCACAGCTGCTGTTCCTTGCGGTGGTACTCTCAAGGTCCCCTGCTCTACCCCTGAAGTCTGTCCATGCTGTTCTTCCTCATTGTCCTTGATAAGGGAAAGGGCTTCGAATCGATTCTGTAGCTGCAAGCTGCTCGAAGAATCCCTGGATTTTCTTGTTCTGTGTGTGACATTCCTCCAGCTGTCTACTTCCTGTGTCTGTGAAGTGACCCTCTCCTCCGCAGCCACTTCCTCTGTGCTGTTCCCGCCCAAGACTGTTCGTTCTGTTCTGTCCAGGAAAACCTCTTGCTCACGAATCTGTTGAAGTGTAGCTACCCGTGTCTCCAGCTGCTGGACTTTCTCCTCCAAGAGGGCTACCAACTTGCACTTGGTGCATGTGAAGTTCTCCACGTCTGTAGACAAGAAGACAAACATTGCACAAGTGTTGCAGGTGACTGCCGCAGTCCCGTCAGTGTCCATGGTGAGAGCTTTTAGGTAATCTAAGAACTCTTAGGTAGTGCTGAGAACGCTAAGCTGTACTTTTAGGTATGCTGTATTTTTGTTTGGTCACTGAAATTCTAGTGAGTCACACCTAGTGACTCACAGGTGTGACTCACAGACGCTCCACCCCCTCAGCAACAAGCAGCCTCTCCCAACAGTTTTAAAAAAAATCAATCTCCCCAGTCAAAATGTTGATTTGTTGTTCCCTGCCTTGATCCATAAGGAGAGGCAGGTAAGAAATCATCATCATCATCATCATCATCATCCTTCAAATATTTAAACATGGCTATCATGGCACCTCTCAACCTTCTCTTCTCCAGACTAAACATGCCCAGCTCCCTAAGCTGCTTCTCATATGGCATGGCTTCCAGACCTTTTAACATTTTGGCCGCACTCCTTGGACACATTCCAGCTTGTCCATCCTTCTTGAACTGTGGCGCCCAGAACTTGGACCCAGTATTCCAGGTGAAGTCTGACCAAAGCAGAATAGAATGGCACTATTACCACCCTTGATCTAGACACTAAACTCCTATTGATTCAGCCTAGAATCCCATTGGTTTTTTTAGCTGCTGCATCACACTGCTGACTGATGTTCAGCTTGTGGTCCACTAAGACTCCTGGATCCCTTTTGCACGTACTGCCAACAAGCCAGGTGGCACCCATCCTATATATATGTGCATTTCATTTTTTCAGCCTAAATACAGTACCTTACATTTCTCCCAGTTGACATTCATTTTGTTAGCTTTGGCCCAGCTTTCTAATCTGTTAAGGTAATTTTGAATTCTGATCCTGTCCTCTCCTTAGGCATTAGCTGCTTATTTGCTGATAATCAGCCTTCTAGCTCAAGTCTGTGAGGAGCTGTCTTTGGTATTACTATTCTAGTGTTTAAATGCAGTGGGGGCACCATGTTGAGTATAAAACAAAATCCAATCCAAAGTCCACATTGCTGTGAAATCTTCATTAGTCCAAAGGTGCAAATTTCAGAAAGCCCACCAACTTCTTTATTAGGCAAAGATAGCTTTAAAACATCATGCAGGGAAAGAAAAGTGACATTCTTAGAGTAACATGTCTGTATCTTGCTTGCTTGAAATATTATAGAGATAAAGAAGATCTATGCAGGCAGCAAGTTGAGGCTCACTTCATCTTCCCCTCCCCACTCCACCCGCCATAAGCTGTGAAGTAACTGGGAGCAAAAACAGTAAAAGTAGGCATTAAATTTTCTTTCTCCATTTGTAGCCACATTGTGTCTCCCTCAGACATCTGGAACTGTTTGTGAAAGTTTATTATTATATTATTTATGCTATATTATATATTACATTGTATTAAAATATAAATATAATAGAAATTATACATAATTTATAATTTAAATGCATAGTATAGTCAAATATTATATTATAATTATTTTCATTGATTTATTATTAAATATCTTTGTATAAATGGGACCTCAGTAGCATCACAGTCATATTCGTTCAAGTCTGGAAGCCTATACGAAGAATGTAGGCCTAAGTCGGCCTGCCATCCTTTAAAATGTTTGTATCTGCTTCTGCTCATTTTTAACCAACTCAATGTTTTCTAGATCAGTCAATCTGAGAAAAACTCTAGAATTAGCAGTCACTTGTTTCCAAGAATGAGAAATGGGTGTTTTAAAATATCAATTATCACACTGTAATGCCATGGTCAGAATATCTGGCTAAGACTACTGAAAACTGACTTTAGCTCTGAAACTCACTGGATGACATTGTTCCTGACAATAATTGTCAACTTAGGATATCTCACAGAGTTGTTGATCAGACTGCCCATTACCCTAAACTCTTCAGAGAAAATGTGGTTGGTTAATTAAAATCTAACACATCTATCGGTGTACATGACTATGCTGATGTGAAATGTTTTTATGAGCAAATTGATCTGACTCTCACTTCAATTCCCCAAACACAAAGTTCAGGATCAACTAAGCTGCAGAGTCACATGGCAGAACTCTGTAAGTCTGGAGTCCTTAGGCTTTTGGATGATCACAGATCACAGAGAGATTTTGTGGTTGGGAAATGGAGAATAGAAAAGTAATTGCTTTCTTTTACTGCTTTTGGTCCTGGTTACCAGTACTTCTCTGCCTTCTTTGGTGAGACAGGGAGAGGGCATAGATCCTCTCTCTATAAGAACCCAAATAAACAAGATGCAGACCTATGACTCTAACAACATCACTTTTCTTCCCTTGCTTTTTTTTCCCTAATGAAGAAGCCAATGGGTTTCAAAATTCAATGTAATAAAGTGAGTGCTTTCTGGTTGGCCTAATAAAGGTATCACCAGAATGTGTACTTTGGCTTTTGGATAGCATTACATTATGCCGTCTCACAAAATCAGTTCAATTGAACCTGCATGTTTCCCTGCAGAGAAATGTTTGCAGTTGTTCTTTGGGAATTCATTAGTTTCTCCTCTTCTTCACCCTCAGACAAGAGAACAAATTAATTTTGGTGGAAAAAATTCTTCTGGGAAGAATGCAATATGATATAGGTTGCCCTGACCCATTTTTCTCGGTACATGTAATCCCCTACTGTATACAGTGTTGAGAATCTCCTCTTCCTTATACGATTATGCCATTAGACCGATAAAACTCCAGTATTAATTGGAGGTTTGGTTTTGCTCAGGTATGAGTTCAAATGCTGTATCCCACCCAAGCTGAATGGTTGCCTAGTAACAGCTTTTAAAGGGTGTTATTTGCTTTCCACACAACAAGCTGTTATTTTCCCCTCCTATTAAACAAAAATGTAAAGAGTAGAGCTTACAGAAGAAACTTTAGTAATTACTGCACCAAATAATAGTATAAATGGTGCCATTTACATGAACACTATGGTGACATATGATGTCTTCCTGATAGCCACCAAATGATGTCTTGGGAGAGAATAAACTTGAATCATTGTAAACATCAGAAATAAAGCTTAATGAAGAAACCTAGCTAGCCTTAGGAAGTAAGAATTACATTGAAAACGTCTAAATGAATCACTGGAATTGCTAGACAAGTCAATGATGGATCCAGATTGGTCATGAGTGTGCATATCTCTTTTTGTGTCCCCAAACAGTTATGCTACCTTGCAAAATCTTTGCAGTTAGGATGGACTGATTTGACATTTTTCTCACTGTGAAGTGACTTTTCACCCCGCTGCATTAAGGTTCACATAGAACAGTAAGGGCTGAGTGCCCCACAGGGATGGCAATATGACACAAAATCCCAAGATTTGATTTTAAGTTTTACCAAACACCTTTCAATCTTAAGTTGCACTGGACTCTTCTTATAAGGAGTAACATGTGAGTCCATACTAAATGAAAGCAGCAGAATAGTTGGAAGTGCCCATGGTACATGTGCGAAAGGCGGGGAGGGGGGAGGATTCAGGGAACAACCTGTGTGTTTTTTTCTTGGATAAAAATTACAGACAATGCTAGTTTACATATGTGAAGCTTTAGATCACATGACATGAGCCAGTTAACTACCCTTTTGTCTACATAAGAATAGTTCAAAGAGTGGAAATGGTTAGCCTTTATCTTATTCTTTCAGTGTGAAGAACACTGATTCTTCTTTGTGGTCTCTGTGAATGCACACAAATGGGTTTGTGCACCTGTGTAAAAACAGCTTCGGAACTTTCTAGAATCTTACATAAAGCTTTTTGGTGGTAACCCCACCCACTCTCCAATGCCCTATATAAGGGGGATTCCCTCCTAAACACCTCAATTTCTTTCTGTCCACTGTGTTAGCAGCAATTAGGAACACTTGGTGTTTTCTTATGACTTACCTCATAATGATCAGGCCTGTTTTTTTACTACTCTCATGGATTTTCCTTCAGATTGTTGTAGACATTGTTGGTTTTGACTCGGACTATTTGTGACCTCTTCTTACAGATTGTCATTTGGTTTGTTGTGATATTGCTGGTTTTGACCCAGACTCTTGTTGTCTCTTTGGATTTTTGCCTCCCTCACAATGTCTTCTTCTGGTTTTTTCAAACATTTGTATGGAGTGCTCTGCCAAGATACTTGACTTGAGACTGATGGGCACAACACATGTTACTTTGCTTTGGAGGAGGCTATAATGTTGCCTCTTGTTGCCATTGTAAGGCCTTTACCCAGCAAGCATGCCGTAACAGAGAAACCTAGCTAAAAGGCTTGCTTTATGAACATGCCCTTTCTGCTGAACCTTCTAAGCCTCCCATGGATCGCAATTGGTATGTAGAGCCACTTCTTTACCAAAATCTGGCCTTTCTTCTGTGTCATTGAGAGCCTGTTTGGTCCAATTGCTCGATCAAGACCATTCCAATTCGGCTCGGTCTGATACTGGGACCAGTACTATGACCACCACTGTAGATTTGGGTTGGTCTAAACACCATACCAATACTGTACTGCTGGCTCCGGAAAAGGGCAAGCACACTTCTATGAAGAAGGATAAGAAGAAGAGGCACCGGGAGGCTTCTCCACCTCCCTAGGCACTGGGATCCCATCCTGGGGCCTCTGTGGAGGTGCTCCAGGAGTCCATCCCTGCAGGGGATAGAGACCGTTCTGTCACAACAGCTGTGAGTTTTCATTCATTGGCTGTGACTCAAGATTCACCTGAGTTGGAGCTGGTGGAGGTTCTCCTTTGTGGGATCCCACTGACACTGGACCAGGCTCATGCTACCAAAGGTACATCTGATCCTGAACTCTCTGACGTGGAGGTAATCCGAATGTCCCAAGATGGTTCTCAGATACTGGATGAGTCACATCCGATGGCTCCAAGTGACTCGTATCCGGATGAGTTTCTTCCTGCACTTCCTGCAGGTGTAGTTGCCTTGGGACAGATTTCTGGCCCTTCAGAAAGCAATACTCACATGTCTTGTATGTTGCAGAGTAACTGCCGCACACATCCAAAGAATTCTGGGGCATATGGCTTCCACTAAATCAGTAACCCCTCTGGCAGGTCTCCACATGCAGCCTTGCAAGCATGGTTCATCAGACCATTTGATCCTCAGTGGGACTTGGCCAGGTGGTCTCTCTGTTCCTCATCTAATTCTACAGTTCCTCTGTTGGTGGACATAGTTGGTCTTGGTGCAGGTGGGTCTCCCATTCACCACTCCCCAACAGGTGCTCATGATAACATCGGATGCCTCCCTCCACAGTTGGGGCGCTCATCTGGCCAGTTTGTCAGTCAGCGGCAGGTGGACTGTGCATGAGCTGGACTTCCATATCAGCATCTTGGAAATGCTTACAGTTTTCAAGGTGCTTCACACTTTTGAGACGTCGGTTACAGGGAATGTTGTTCATATCCTAACCGACAATACTATTGTTGTCTTTTAGCTGAACAAACAAGGAGGCACTCATTCTCTGCCCCTGATCACGTTGACTCTGGATGTCTGGAACTGGTGCATGCAGCAAAACACTTGACGGCATTACATCTTCCAGGGATGCAAAATGTCTTCACGGATGTCTTGAGCAGGTACACACAGATGTGTCATGAGTGGGGATTGCATCCCTCACTCTGAGCTTGGTGTTCCACATTGAGGGCATCTCGAGTCACCACTTGAGAGAACACCCAGTGCACCCTTTAATGTTCCAGGGACAGCAGGCAGAAGGGTTCCCTAGGTGACACCTTTCTCTTCTCGGGAAGGGGACCTCTGCTTTACACGTTCCCTCCATTTCTGCTGATTCTAAGGGTTCTTGTCAAACTAAGCCAGGACAAGGCCAGATGCATTCTAGTGACTACCTGGTGGCCCAGGCAACACTGGTTCACAGTGCTCCTCACAATGGCCACAACACCTTCATCATGCTACCATTGAGCCTGGACCTTCTCAGCATGCAGAACGGCTTGATCTGGCACCTGGACATCTCCATCCTGAAGCCATCTGCATGGCGGGTGTTCCTGTGACTCAATTATCAGACCCAGTGAATGCTATTGTCTCAGCAGCATGCCACCCTTCTGCTGTGTGCTCTTATGCATATAAGTCGCAGAAGTTTCTGGATAATCAAAACTTAAAGAAATGTACAGTTGGAAGATGTGAATGTGAGGCACTAGATCCTGTATGGTCTCAGAAGCTAAGCAGGGTCAGCCCTGGTTAGTACTTGGATGGGAGACTGCCAACAAACACCAGGTGCTGTAGGCTATATTTCAGAGGAAGGAACTGGCAAAACTACCTCTGAGTATTAGTTGCCTAAGAAATCCATATGAAATTCATGGGATTACCATAAATCAACAGGAAACTGGAAGATGCATATACACACATTGTGAGGAGAAGACTGGATATTAGCAAGTCTATTTAATTTATAAGGAAGATGCTATTGTGATCATGCAGATGATTCATTTCATTTCCTTTCTAAACAAAATGCAAATATGTTCAGCATTCTTTGAGGCAGGAGCAACAATGTTGGCATCTTCACAGAAAGACAACACTGTGGCGGCAGGATAACCATTGAGAGAGACAGAGAGAGAGAGAGAGAGAGACTGGAAAGCAAAACACATTGCATAGATGGAGGCAGGTATTTCAGGCCATTTGCTTTGTTTCACAATATAAATTCAACAAGAGTCTGTTATTGCATAATGTTCTAGGGCCAGTCTGTCACAAAAGAAAGAAAACCAGTGTGATGTAGTAGTTTTGAGTATTGACCTAGGTCTCCTGGAGTCCAAGGTTTGAATTCCCCCTCAGCCTTGGGCAAGTCTCACTCTCTCAGCCTCAGAGGAATGTAATCACAAACATCCTCTGACTAAAGCTTGCTAGGAAAAATGCTCGTGATAGGTGTGCCTTAGGGTCGCCATAATTTGGGAATGACTTGAAGGCACACTTGAAAGCTTTTTTTTCCTGCTTCTCCAGAGACTAGTACATGAACCAATGGATTCAAATAACAAGAAAAGGGATTCTACCTAAACAGGTAGAAAGAACTCTAAAAGCTCTTTGCCAGTGGAGTCAACTGCCTCAGAGGGTGATGGATTCTCCTTCTTTGGATATTTTTAAACAAAAGTTGCATGGGCATCTTTCAGGACTGTTTTAGTTGGTATTCCTGCATGGCAGGGGGTTAGACCAGATGGTTCTTGTGGTCTTTTGCAGCTCTAAGATTCTATGATTCTATGACTAAAACACACACTATAACAAAAGGAGGAACAGGAGGGGTATCTTCCCAATGGGAAGTTCATTATCCTGTTCCTACTGCAGATTCATGTGTGCAGTGATTCAATTCTCAACCCCAAATGGACTTTTTGGTACAAAAATAATGGAAGGGTTTTTCACCTTGAACTACACATCTAGTATATAGGAATTCTGCTTAAGCACCTATTTGGATTCCATCCAGCACAAACCAAAAGCAAAGCATAAATTAATATGAAAAGTAGAACACTAGGGAGCTCTGGTGGCGCAGTGGTTAAATGCCAGTACTGCAAGCCACCATGTTGTAAGTTCAATCCCAGAGGGCTCCAAGGTTCACTCAGCCTTCCATCCTTTTATAGGTCAGTAAAATGAGTACCTGGCTTGTGGGGGCAATTAGCTAACACACATTGGAAACCACTTAATGTGGTGTAGATGTGTAAATTGCTATTGCTTAAACAATTTGTAAGCTGCTCTAGGAGCCTTTGTGGTTGAAGAGTGGGGTATAAACGTATTACATTGGTTCTGACCTGCTTTTCAGATTAAATTTTTTCACAAAGCAGATGACATCATACTTCAAAATACAAAAGAATCAAAACCTGAAACCAGTAAACAATCTTTGATACATAAATCAATAAAAGGATAAATGAAATAGCCACAGCAGAGAAATCCTGATTTTAAAGCACAGTACCCTCAAATTAATGAAGAATGCTTCCAGACAAGGCTTTTATTGTGCAACAAGCCACAGAATCAGGGGGGGGGATCCAGACATCCCTTTGTAACTTTCCATGTTTTCTCAGTGCTTCTTCCATTTGTTTTCTTATCACAAAATACCTATTAGAGAGGGAAATGTGGAACACTTTGATTGCTAGTGCTAGGAGCCTTCTATCTGGAATATGCTTGTCAGAATAAAATAAATATTCTTACAATGCCTCCAAAAAGCCAGCAAAGAGGGCAATATAAGCTTCCCGGAAAAGTACATAATTTCCTCCCTGCTTTCTTTCATAGCTGCTCCTCACCCAGGGATGTAGCTATGAGGGAGGGCAAAGGCATTACCCCCAATAAGAATTCTGCTACCTCCAAATTAAATTTTCCTTCACACACACCCCGACAATAAGAATTATGCTCCCCCAAAATGAAAATTTCCATTAGTCCAAAAATTACTAAGACTTGAATAGCTTCAATTCAGCAATGAAAAATACAGGTCAACCCCCATATCCACAGATTCAGTATCCCTGGTTCCACGTATCCATGTCCAAAAAAATGTTCTCTCTAGGCATTTCTAGGTCCTCCGATGTAATTCTATAGTCAACTTTCAGTGTTCGTATCATTGAAAAGAATAGGATTCCCTATTATCCATGGTTTCAGGTATCCATGGGGGGTATCTTGGAACATATCTCCCATAGACATGGAGGTCAACCTGTAACATTTACGCATCCAAAGAATTGGATTGATTAAATGCACATTGATTAAATGCAGTTACTTAGAGTCAAGGGCATATTTTAAATGTCTACATGGCTTTGTATGGAATTGTCTTCCTGCAAACACAGCAGAAAAACTTTAGTTGCACTCTATTCTGTTACCAGTCTTAAAAAGAGTTAAAAGGTCATTTCCATTGAGAAATCCAAACATGATGAATTTATTTCCCATCCCTGCCCTGAGTCTGGGAATGTTGCTGCATCAGAATTTATTTCTGCATGGATGTAAGTCTGAATTTCTGATTGAATTAATTTTCTATGATTATTGTATTGTAAATATTAAATTGCAAATTTGAAGGAGGGGTGTGTTCTTTCCTGCAAAAACTATAACCTGGAAAATTGTTTATTCAGATTTATTGTCAGCTTTTTCAGACAACATGATGCAGATGGATGTCAGATACAGACAAATTTCACCAACTGTTTCCATTGTACATTGCCTTTATTTTAAAAACTTTTGACTACTGTTTTTCCTTCCTTTACAAGTACAGCTCATATTTTGACAAGTGTTGTCTAAGGCTTTGTTCCTTGTGACAAAGTATTAAGCAAGATTGGAAAGGGACATTTTTTTTTATAACCAGCATTTAAATGGAAGCCAGGTTTATTAGTACATATTCAATACTGGGTGGGAGGGGGCTAGAGACTAGTATGTATATTGTCTCTTACTAGCATGACATCAACAGGGGCCCAGCTACTGTTGCTATGGAAATAACCCTGGTTTTCACACAACCAAGTTTTAAAGACTGATGAATTCTGATGCTTCTAATTCTATGAAGAATACACCAAAGCATTGTTTTTGTTCCCTTTTATATAAGCAAAATACTTGCAAATGGGGTATTTCTAGCCTTTATTATGCCTGTTTTAAAACCATTGGCCAAGATCCTGAAGAGAGAGATGTATCTTCAGTATGTAGTTATGATACCTCTCCCAGAGCAAAACCTTTTCAGTGTGGTGTCCCCATACCCCAAGATGTCCATTTCTATGTTGATGGAGAGTGGGGCAAGTAGAGAAGACAGGCTATTTTCCTTTAGCTCAGTGCACTGTAACATGTCCTGAAGGCTCTCCAGGGCTCCTCAAGAGGTCCCTGAGAATGACATTATCACTGTACTTCCAGCTAAGAGAAAATAGTTGGAAACATCTCTGCTGCTCCCCCTTTCAAATGATACTAAAATACTAAAAGAGCCACCTTGGGAACACTGCCATATAGAAAACATTGCTGGGGGGGGGGGAGATAGTTGTGTAGTCAGAACAGAATTCCAGCCTCCATAATGACCAAAAAAGTGGGGTGTGATGACATGTTGGACTTGGACCATTTTAACTCACTAACAATCCAGCGTGGTGTGGTGGTTTGAGTATCAAACTAGGACTCTGAGAGACCAGGGTTAAAATCCCCTTGGACATGGAAATCCAAAGGGTGACCTTGGGCAAGGCACACTTTCTCAGTCTCAGAAGAAGGCAATGGCAAACTTCTTTTGAACAAATCTTGCCAAAACAACAACAACATGAAAACTTGTGATACATTTGCCTTAGGATCACTATAAGCTGGACTTCCGGGTGAGAACTGGTGGTAAATGGAAGTCCTTGCACAAGCTCCACAGCAGGGAAACTTAGGTGGCAAAATAGCCAGCTAGGAGGCAAAAACTCTCTCCAGGCAAGGAGAGAGCATAAGATCACCCATGAATGCTCTGAAACCCTGCTCCTCACTAGAAGAGTTCAGTGGTTAGAAAGCAGGTTCAATGGCTGGGGGTGGCTGAGATTAAGATCAGGCTCATATCACCTATGTGAGCCTTTAATGGACACTGGACCTGTGAAAACCCTCACTTTCTTAATTCCATTTTAATTACCTAATTTACAGTTGAAGAGAGATCTTTCAAAAGATTGTGAGATCAAAGCCTCACTGGGTTGCCTTCTTTCTGCAAACAAGAACCGAGAAAATGAAGACTATTCACAAGATTTTAATTTTAAAGCAAAACGCTGAGCAAGAGTGTGGCTCAACAAAGTTACAAATGGATGAAGGGGACAGCAATTTTGAAAAGATAGGAGACTTCTATCTTTTTTTTCTTTTTGAAGAATGTGCTTTGTGAATATTGAAGTTGGTTAGGCAAAGAGAGCAGACCTCTGTGGGAATGTGGAATGTTTACTTTAAAAGAAGATAAGACTGAGAACAGCCCAGAAGGTACTATGGGAGCTACAGAGACTGCATTGGGACTAAATAGTTAACCCTAAAAAAAATTGAGTTTTTCTTTTTGTATTTAACCCTTTAATTCCTAGATTTGTAAACTTTGGATTTGCTGAATATGACACAGAAAAATGACAAAAGGTACTGCATCAGAAATTCTTCAGAAGTTGTTTGAAAAAATTAGGCTTATGAGAAAATGGTATGGTAACAATAAAAGATTTGGTAAAGGTAAAGGAGGAGTTGAAGAAAGATATTAAAAAGGAGGCTAAACAAATTGGAGAAGCAGCAGGGCAGCTGATCGGAGATGTGAAACAAGTTGATAATAGACTGAAGATTTTGGAGAGTAAAACTAAGGGCATAGATAAAGAGATGGGGAAAGATCCAGACAATCTGAAATTGCTGGAATTGAGAGGGGGAGAATTTTGTATGGGATTTGGAATGATTTTGGAAGACCCTAATGACAAAAGATTGGAGATTAAGATGATACGGATATAGAAGATCAAGTTGAGCTGGTGGACAAAATTGGTTTAAAACTGAGAAACAAATTAAATATTTAAAGAAGGGTATGTTAAGACGGGAGAAACTGCATTTGTTACTGTTAGGGAGAATTTTGGTGACAAAAATGAATGTATTGCTTAGAATTATGTTTTTATTTTGGACAATAACTGTTTTGCCAACTGATTTATAATTTGAGCAATGGCAAAAAGAAATGTTTTAATTTGTCTGACAAGGCAAAAAACACACACGTTAAATACAAAGTAGAGTATTACAAGATGTAAAGGAAAAAGGAGGATTGGGCTTATCTGAAGTCTGCTGTTCGGTTTGGATCTTAAAGAAAGATTGTTAAGGTATTTAGACCTCCTGGAGATTTGTCAAGGGGAATATAAAATTAAATCAAGAAAATAGTTAATAATAGAGGGATATAATTTTCAGTCGTTTTCTTACTCTAGTTCTTGGAAAGATTTAAAATGGATAAAAAAGATTTATGGGTTTGAATAAAATAAGTCAGCATTGGAGATGTAATTATGTACAGATGATGAACAGGTAATTGCTAAAATGTATAAACTTCTGTTGAAATTTGAAATGGAAGAAGACCAGGTTAAAGAAAATATGTGATTTAAAGTGTTGAAGTTTATAAGATTGAAGGATTTTAACATTACTTTTAACGTAACTGGGAACCCCTTATAGAACTTTTGCCAAAAAAGAAAGAAAGAAAGAAAGAAAGAAAGAAAGAAAGAAAGTGGTTCAGTAACTTTTGGTTTTGATGATGAGACAGAATAAGCCATTGAAAGAAGAGAATAAGCTGTAATTTATTAGACAGTGAGGTATGAATAACTATATGCATAATGTAACCACCGAAAGGAAGATCGGAAGTCACTTTTTTATTTTCTTCTCTTTTTCTTTTTGTTCTTTTATTTCCTTTCTTTTCTTAGTTTCTGTAATTTTTAATGTAGTCTAAAACTTTCAATGATTTTCTTTTAAAAGAATTGCTATAAGCTGGAAATGACTTGAAGGCACACTAAACCAAAACAAAAAATAAAAACAAAACACCGCAACCCCCGTCACTAATAGGATGCCAATTGACATAACTAATTTTAAATACCATCTTGAAACAGTTGTATCCAAACAGCACACTCAAAATATGTTTTCTGCATGGCGTATTATTTGTGTTCTCTTTAAATCCATTAACCAATGCAACAGTCTTTCCTGAAATTCATTTACATTTATATCCAGAATGCAAATGTTTTTATACATGTCCCTTTGCTATGAATATGCTATGTCACAGTAACACATCTGTACAGTATGACCCCTGTAACTACAGGGGATATGTTCCCAAACTTACTGTAGATACAGTGAACCATGGATAATAGTGAACCCTATTAAAATGAATAATTTCCAGCCCAAGCATACCATAGAGTCACATTGGAGGACCCAAAGATACCTAGAGAGAACACCACTGTAGGTCCTCAAATGTGACTCTGTTAGTATGCCCTACTACCCTCTCCCCATGGTATCTCATAACTGGAAATATTGGACTTTTGGGGTCAGGTTGGCTTAGGCAGACTGGAGATCAGTTGGGGGTCACAATGACCTGAGACGTGTCTAGAGATGTAATGGTGAGAAAGCCCAAATTAGGGCTGAGTGGAAACCTCCCATAATGGGTTTATGCTAACAACCCCATCATTAGAGGGGTATGTGCTAATCCTTTCTTCCAGCCTTGGCCATCTCAAGCAATAATTCAATCAAGCAATTAAGTGACCATTCCTTAATTTATATTCTACCGAAATCTCCCCTCATATTACCTCCTGTCCAGACTTACAAAGTTGTCACAAGACAATCAATGTTTTAATTAAAGTAATCAGTTGAATTTCAGTTCCTTTTCTATCTGGTGGGAAAGCCATCCAGACTTTGTCATAACCAGAGTATCCCTTCAGATATAAAATATTAGGGCCCAGACCCCAGCAAAGTATGCCACAGACAGACCCTGTCATTCTGCCAGATTATCTATGCCACCCTCAGATGGCAGTCTGAGTATCTTTGCTGCACTGATCTCTCCTCCTCAAGACTGATAACTATCACCCTTTCATTCCAGACCTCTCTCCCTTTATCTAATCTTTCTGCCTTACTCTGCTACAGCCTTTTATGGTTCCTGAAAATTTGTGTTGTGTATGTTAGTTCACTTTTGTGTTAATGCTGGTATACATAAGTGAAAAGATCACAGGCTTCCTGTTTGAGCTAATAATTCCCCCATATATTACAGGTGATTTTGGCATCATGGGTGGGGCTTTAATGCACCCCCCCCCACATCTTAGGGTAACAACTCTATGGTCAACCTCCGGTGGAAGTATGCCATAGAATTGTGCTGGAGAACCTAGAAATTACTTAGAGAGAGACCATATTTTTACAGATGTGGGTAACTGAATCTGCGGGTCCCAGTCCCATAGATATGGGGGTTGTACTTCATTACTAAGTTGTCTATCTTTTGTTATTCCTCAACTTTAAACAGATGCTTAATGTTATTTCTTCAACATTGACCAAAATATTACTTGAATATATTTTAGACACTTGACAAGGTTTAGAAAGTGGTTAAAATGACTAAAAAGGCCAACTGGGGATAAGCAAGTCCGGTTGCAAAAAGCACAGCAGAAGGTCTCCTTGGGTGATGTTTCCAGGTTGTGATTCTTTCTGCGTTGCCGTTTCTCTTCAAGACTTGTTTTGCATGAGTTCTCAAATAAGGCTGCAGCATTGTGGATAGTGTGTCTCCATGCCTTCCAATGTGAGGCCAGGGCGGACCATTGTTGGTGATCAATTTGGTCGAGCCTGAGATATTGTTTCAGGGAGTCCTTGTATCGCTTTTTTGGAGTGCCCCTCTTACACTGACCCATGGCGAGTTCACCGTAGAGTACTATTTTTGGGAGGTGATGGTCCTCCATCCTAGAAACGTGCCCTGCCCAGCGCAGCTGTGTTCTCAATATCATGGCCTCAATGCTGGTGATCCCTGCTTGCTCAAGGACAGCAACATTCATCACATAGGAGATTTTCAGACAGCGTTTAACAGTGCCTACCGTGGGATGAGGTCCTGGGAGAGGCACGGCGCTCTTGCGTGGCACGGGGTCATTTTCGGACGCCGCCGTCCCTCTTCCGGGATCCTTCGTTGCACGTCCGTGAAGCTTTGGAAGCGGCCGCGCCATATTTTAAGCACAGAAGTTGCCCGTGCTTAAAATATGGCACGGCCGCTTCCAAAGCTTCACGGACGTGCAACGAAGGATCCCGGAAGAGGGACGGCGGCGTCCAAAAATGACCCCCTGCCGCGCAAGAGCGCCATTCCTCTCCCGGGACCTTATCCCGCGGTAGGCACTGTTAAACACTGTCTGAAAATCTCCATAGTCAGTCAAGTGTATATTAAAAAATTTAAATTTTGCGATAAATCAGTTGACTGTTCAGTTTTGGCAATTCATGGTGGTTTTGTCCTTGTGCTGTCCCACTAGTGCAATAGTCAGCTAAGGCACTGAAGTTTAACTAAGACATATGATAGCAATTAATGATAATGAAATCACATCTTACTTGAGAATAGTGTGCTTTTTGTTTTATTCTATTAGCAGCCCAGCTGCTACTATGCAACACCACAGTATAAAGAAGTAAAGGGGTAATGAGTGGGTCCTTTACTAGCAGTCCAACTGATGAGATCCCCCTAACAAATCCTGCTATTTAAGGCATTTCATGATCTGGGTTGACACTGGAAATTTCTCTTTTATGATCCGCATAGTTTCTTCATCCCTGAGTTACCTACCTAAGCATCAGAGGGGAGGGGGACTGAGATCTGCTGCTGCCAAGGGATTTACCCTTTGATCATGCTCTTTGGGCCTTGTCCTGCAACCGGACTGCTGGGACTTTTCTGCCTTTGTCCTGAGTAAGACCACTTGCTTCAGTCTCCTAAGGTGTTTCAGCAGACTCTATCTGTGTGTGTGCCTTCAAGACACCTGTCAACCCCATGAATTTCATAGGGTTTTCTTAGGCAAGAGGAGTTTTTGCCAGTTCCTTTGTCTGAAATATATCCTACAGTGCCTGGCATTCATAGTACTAACCAGAGCTGACCCTTCTTAGCTTCCAAGGTCAGATGGGATCTTGTGCCTTTATGTTATTTAGGCCCTCTTCAGCAGGCAGACTGCTAGTACTGTATTACCCTGACAAATTATCCCTGCCTATTTGCTGCTTACAGCATAGGCAGATAGTAATCCAGGGAACTGATCCCAGTTCAAAGAGGTCCCAGACAATGCTCTTTAGTGGTAACTCCAACTTCCTGTCTTCCATCTAACAATACCTCAGGGCAATTGGGGCAGGAGGGGAAAATTTAACTACCTAAAGCAAACATAGGAGATTTTCAGACATGCCAAAATCCCTGTTTGCCGCGCGAGCAGCCTCCCGAAACTGCTGCGCGGCAAGGGTCTTCTTCGGACGACGCTGTGCCTCTGGCGAAACCGTCCGTGTCACTTCCGTGAAGCTTGGGACGGCTCCGCGCAATATTTCAATCACGGAGGCTGCCCGTGCTTGAAATATGGCGCGGAGCCATCCCAAGCTTCACGGAAGTGACACGGACGGTTTCGCCAGAGGCACAGCGTCGTCCGAAGAAGACCCTTGCCGCGCAGCAGTTTCGGGAGGCTGCTCGCGCGGCAAACAGGGATTTTGGCATGTCTGAAAATCTCCATAGACTCATTACATGGACAAATTAACAAAATAAGAAGAAAGATAAACAGACAATTAAGATAGGTATTCAGAAGAAGACTAGGATTTGGAAGAGCAACTATGAAGGAGTTAGACAAATCCTCAAATGTAAAGATATATCATTGAATACCAAAGTCAGGGTTGTCCGTGTCATTGTATTTCCAATTTCTAGGTATAGCTGTGAAAGCTGGATGGTGAATAAGGCTGAGGAGAATCAACTCATTTGAGATGTGGTTCTGGAGGAGAATTCTGTGGACACCCTGGATTTGCAAAAAGAAAAATAAATGGAAGCAAATCAGGGCTGAACTCTCCCTAAAAGCCAAGGTGACTAAGCTGAGACTGTTGTACTTCGAACACATTATAAGAAGACATGTTGTGTGGATTCAAACTGGAAGGTGTTCAGGGGTGTGTGTAACCAAAATGGTGGGAGGTTTAGAAGCCATGCTTTATAAGGAGTAGCTTAGGAAGCTGGGTATGTTTAGCCTGGGGAAGAGAAGGTTAAGAGGTGACATGATAGCCATGTTTAAATATTTTAAGGGGATGGAGAAAGTTTGTTTTCTGTGGCTCCAGAGACAAGGACATGGAGCAATGGACTCAAACTACAGGAAAAGAGATTTTATCTAAACATTAGGAACTTCCTGACTGTAAGAGCTGTTCAGCAGTGGAATGCACTGCCTTGGAGTGTGGTGAAGTCTTCTTCTCTAGAGGTTTTTAAACAGAGGCTGGGTGGCCATCTGTTGGGAATGCTTTCATTGTTTATTCCTGCATGGCAGGGGTTTGGACTGGATGGCCCTTGTGGTCTCTTCCAACTCTATGATTCTATGATTCTAAGTCATTTTCAACTTAAGGCAACCTTAAGGTGACCTTATCATGGGGTTTTCTTGGCAAGATTTGTTCAGATGGGTTTGCCTTTGCTTTCTTCTGAGACTGAGAGAGTGTGACTTACCCAGAGTTACACAGTGGGTTTTCATGGTTCAGTGAGAATTTGAACCCTTGTGTCCAGAGTCATAGTCCAATGCTCAAACCACTACACTGGCTCTCAAAAAGACATCACTCACTAGAAAAGGTAATAATGCTTAAAAGGTGGAAAGCAGCAGAAAAAGAGGAATGCTATGCTATAGGTGGATAAGTCAATCAAGGAAGCCACAGTCCCAGGTTTGCAAGAACTGAGCAGGGCTGTTGATGACAGGGTAACTTGGAGGTCTCTCACTGATAGGTCACCATGAGTAGAAGTCAACTTGACTGCAGTTAACAATAAATTCAACAAGATAAAGGAAATTTTAAAAATATTCAGTGAGATCAATTAAGATGACAATCAATAGGGACCCATCCCTCACCACAGTTCTTTCATGTTCAGCTACTAACACGGAACAAAAAGAGATCAGAGGAAATAACTAAGAGATCAGAGGAAATAACTAACTATATAACATCTATGACTTCACATAATCCCTTCCTGTACGCAGTGTGATTGGAGATTGCTGATAAGATTCTTACTGCTGATTGCATGAGTGAGCTGTGAATTAACAAAGCCCTCTGCATCACACCACCTTGGTGTTTTCCTTACATGGCAATGTCAAAGATGTGCTATCTGTTTTCTCCCCTTTTAAAAAGGACATCCATACTTGTGAATTTGTCCAAATTTCTTCAGGCTATGCCATTCCACACACTGTCCTGCTCTCAACGTTGAACAAGAATTCAAGGAAGCAAAGTCAGAAGCTGTGGAAGCAGGATGTATCTGGTATCAAAATAGCCCATAGTTGAGAGAGCCATAAATCAGAAACCAAGTCCTAGGGAGTCAGGATAGCTTGTTAAATCCAGTAAGCACACTTACAAGAGTGTAGCCATCAAGAGGAGAACTGAAGTTGTATTCAGCAGCTTGGCTGTGGGAAAAGGCATGCTCAGCCAATGCCCTGATTCCAGGCAGTATTTACGGAGCGCATTCCGTAGCTGTGCTTTCCTGATGTCTTGCTTGTAGCCTTTCTCTACATCTATGGGGGATGGTCTGAGCCAGACACCCTCCACCTTTCTAGGGGACGGGGGGGGGCTCTCTTCCAACTCCTCTTCCTGCTCTGAAGCTGACCTGACCTGCTGAACTGAAGGAGGATTTGGCTAGCTATCAGGCATCTGCTGTGACTCCCCCACCAGTATGTCTGTTTCATCTTCTAAGGAAGACAAACTCTCAAGGGGAGGAATGACACTCATTAACGGAATTGGGCCAATACAAACAGATCCAGATTTCATACAATTTCATCTAATTCAGTCCAATTCTCTTCGTTATATAAGATTTGGCTGACCTGGTTGCACAGCCCTAATTGTTAATTTGGGTAGGAATGACACAGAAATATTTATAAGAAACTATCAAGGGAATTGACCTAAAGAGAAAGAGAATTGCTTGCTACACTAAAGGATGCTTGGGTTGATTATCTGATCATGTAGTTCACAGAAATAAAGAATATCAAAGATCATCTTGGCTGGGATGGACAGCAGCCAGAGGTCCAGCAGTTGCACATACTCCCCAATGGAGGGGTGCACTCTTCTCCCGATGCTGCCAATTTTTCAAAATTCATTAAGGTCTGCCATTCCTTCTAGTAGGTGTCATGGAAGAATGGGTTGTTTTAGGCCCAACAGGCATTTTTTTTTCTGGATAACTAGAAGCAACCATAAGTCAGGTCCATTTGGCAGGGGTGGGGGGAACCATCCCAGCCTAGTACTGCTCAGGTGGCCTAAAATATAACAAAAGCACCTCATCAGCTGTAGGGAGTGCTACTGGCCAATTTGGAAACCAAAAATATGTTTTTGTTAAAATGGGGGGTATGGGAAGTCCTGAGGCCCACAGAAGCAATTCTGGGGCCACACTTTGCCCACATCTGATCTAGTCCAACCAACACGGGAAATCCACTACTACAGCACTCCAATAGTTGACCACCCAGTTTCTGCTTAAAATCTTCTAATGCAGGTGGGTCCACCACTTCCCAAAGTGTTCTATTCCTTCATCGAACAACTCTTATATTTTTAATATTTATCATAAATCATATTTGGGGTAACTTGAGTCCATTGTTCAGGGGCCTCTTAATAATCTCTTCTGTAGACTAAATGCATCCAGTTCTTTCAACATTTCCTGATGCGAGTGGGTCTCAAAACTTCTCACCATCCCTGCTGCCCCTTCTCCCAGACATGTTACAGTTTGCTGAAATCCTTCTGTGGTAGCCAGAATTCGACACAGTGCTCCAGGTGAGGTCTGACCAAAGTGGAATAGAATGGTTCCATTACTCTTTGTATTCTGGACACTGTATCTTTGTTAATTCAGAGCAGAATTTCATTAGATTTTTTTTAGCTTCTACTTCTATTGTGAATTCATGTTTAGTGTGAGGTTTACCAGAACTCCGAGATTCTTTTCACATGCACTGCTTTTAAGTCATGTGGTGTATTTTGGCATCTCACTTAGCAACATTGACATTCATGTTCTTACAAATTTAGGTGACACATCCTGAATTTAATACACAGAAGCCAGGAATGAGGAGGGTGCACTTAATTCCATCCTTTTCCATTTATCCAACTTAATGCACAGCATCCTGTTAATAACATAAACTCATGTAAGTGTGGCTTATGGGCATGTACAGTATGTCTCTTTTAGGATGGAGTGCAGGTGGCCATTCTCTAGCTCTTTGTGCTCTATCCAAAACCTTTTCCTGGAAGCTATCAAGCCCTGGGATAGTGAGGGAGGAAGGCAATTCAGACAATGAAAATGCAGTTGTTCTGGGCTTCTGGGAAGAGGAAAAGAGTGCACTCCATCTTTGAGCACACCCTTGTTTTTCCCACCCACCCAAACTGAGACCAGCTGCTGCTTCATCCTCTGTATTCCCACCCTCATTTCATTCCACCCTTAAAAAGCCTACTTTCCTTCTATTTCTTTTTTAAAATATTTTGTTTGTTTTATTTCAATATTCACAATTATTACAGAAACTCATATATTTTTATATAATCCCATCATTTGGACATTCTAAATACATCTTCTTCTATTTCCCATATTTATATAAACCTTTAATAAAATATGTGCTTCCCACCTCCCCTTTCCTTTTATTCAACCAATATAATCCTATTTCCTCTTTTGATCCAATATACCTCTTATCCTTATTATTTTCGTGGTTCCTTACCTATCTTATACATAGTTTAATCTGTTCTAACATAGACAGCTTTGTATATCTATATTCCCATCAATACAAATCATATACTTTAAATTCATTTTCTTTTTGTAATTTGTCTATTCATACATTCATTCTGGGTATCATTTTTATTGTTTCATTTCTCCCTTTCACTTCCTTCTATTTTATATCTTGTTATTTATTTCCAATGATTTTTATAAAATTCAATTGCTTTCTGCGATTGTTGTTCATATTTCTTTATCAAATGATCTTTTAATAATATTGTCAATTTGTCCATCATCATCATTTCGCTGAATTTCATTAGCCAGTCTTCCATCATTGGTGAGTCTTTTAATTTCCAGTTTTTTGCACAAATAATCCTGGCTGCTGTTATCATATAAAGTATTTTTTAAAAATATTCTTCCTCTGTTTTTTTATCTGTTATGTTCAAGAGATAATTCCAGTTTCATCTCAAAGTTCATTTCTAGTATTTTTGTTATCTTATCATGAATTAAAATCCTTTTATTTTTTTCACATGTCCACCATGTGTGGTAGAATGTTCCTCTACCTATCTCACATTTCCAGCATTTATCCTCTGTTTTTTGTCATTTTAGCAATCTTCACTGGTGTTGTATACCATCTAAAGTACATTTTATAATAGTTTTCTCTTAAATCATTGCTTAATGTAAATTTCATGTTGGTGTTCCATGCTTTTTCCCAGTCTGTCATTTGGATCGTGTGCCCATTATTTTGCATCCATTTTACCTGACAATCTTTTATTGTTTCAGTCTCCTCTTTAGAAATAATTTGTATAATTTGGAAATAAGATGTTCTTCTTTTTTTCTATATTATCTCATCTAATTCTGTTCTTTCTTTTCTTATCCCGTTTAGTTTAAAAATCATTGTAATTTCCTCTACTTTCCTTTTATTTCACAGAGATTCTCTTTCTTCTCTTGTAGCATATTTGGTAGCTCTCCCTCCTTCACCCCCTTTTACTTTATTTTTTCCATAAGCAATGTCTTCCCTATTAGGCATTTTTATAAGCCTTGAATAGAAAATCAACAGTGTTCAGGAAAGAACGGCCTTCACATTTGAACCTTCAAACAAATGGTTGCTATGGCAACAGAATGCATTTACTGTTAGAAGGAGAGATGGCAATGTGAGCATATGTTTTTTTAAAAAAAAACAACAACAACCAAACCGCACTATATCAAAAGTTCAAAATTCCATGATCTGAAATGCTCAGAAAGGCCGTATGTGTATAAATCCTCTTCAGGCAAGTGCCTTAGTTAAAACTATGTAAGAAAATTGTGCCTATGAGCAACAATGCTTTCTTCATTCCTTTGAAAGGCTGGGCCATTCAAATAATATAGATCCCAAAACAGCAAGGTGTCAAAAATGGTTGTACTAACAATATAAGCTTCTTAGATGGCAGGGCAAGAAAACCTAGACCTTAATGCATGATTAGGAAGGAGAGCAAACAGCGGTAACTCTCCATTAATAAAAATTTACCTCGGCAGAATTAATTAGTGCATTAGTGCCCTCCCCTTGCATTAACTTTGTGGTAGAGATTGGGAATAATAATAATAGATATTTTATTATTATTATTATTATTATTATTATTTCTTACCCGCCTTCTTACCCCCCGCGGATCAAAGCAGGGAACACCAGAGTAACACACAATATCTAATGTCATTTAAAATGCTTATCAGTTAAAAACACATAAACTCATTAAACACATATCAATTTAAAAGAACAAATAAAACCAATACATATTAAAACAATTTAAAATTCCCAATTTAAAAACCATCTGTCAATGTGTGCCCCTCCAGATGCTGTTGGACTGCAATTCCCAGCATTCCCTACATTGGTTTAATGGTTAGAGCATAATGTGTAGGGTAGCCATTTTAGTTAGAGCATAATGTGTAGGGTAGCCATTTTACAGTTCCCCAAATCCAGACACTAGCTGTGCATATTTTTCAACATTGCATAAAGTGCAAATGTAAGATATTGTGTAAAATTGCCTATTACATAAATTAAGGAAATTAATTGTTGTATTCCTTTCTTCACTATGCCTCTGTATTGCATAATTTACAAGCAATGACCTTGGTTACAATCAAGTTTCTACATAAAGTAGAAGAGGATATGTCATGTCATTGTTGACAAATGCCTTAAATTGTAGTCTAGTCAGATTCCTTTATTTGTGAACTTAGAGAACTGCAGTGCCTATTCTTCAAAATAGCATTAACTAAGTAGCTTAGAACTAAGCCCCTCTGGGGTTCATACAAGTGTCTGGAACATGGCTTTTGAATAACATAAGGCAAAATCCAAGAATATTCTGGACATAAGGGAGGTGTTGGCATGATTCCAACGGGGATCCAGAAAATTTCTGCACCATCTTGTCTTATCTGAACAGAATGATACACAGGCCTGCAACAAAAAATATTTGTTTTTTAATATTGTAGTTGTTTTTAATGTATTTGGGGGGATTTGAAAAATGCATTTAAAATGTCATACCTCACAAATTCAGTATTTTTATCAATTCAATTGTTACTCAGCTTTGATTAAGTACAGACACTGATATTCCAGTGCAATTTCTTTTAGTGCTTTTGAATGGATTTTTGTGTCTCATTTCAGCAAATTAAAGTGTTTTGACAATCTGTTAGAAGACTTTAGCCCCTTTCTTACTCTTTGAAGGATAAATTGAGACCCTTGTTCTGTTCTAAGTACATATACAATTCTTCATATCAAACGGGGCCTTATGAAATAGCTTGTTAAAGCAATACAAAAAAGTAGAGAATGCCTTAATTACCTCTGCAAGAATTCCCCTAACCTATCAGAAGCAACATTAAAAGAAGGTATTTTTGTCGGCCCTGACATTAGAAGACTGCTATCAGATGAAAATTTATCTATGATGACTGAAGTAGAAAAAGAGGCTTCAAGTTCCTTCAAAAGTGTGGTTGCTATGTTTCTTAAGAATAATATGGACCCTAACTATGCACTCATTGAAAACATGCTGGAAAAATTCAAAGCTTTGGGATGCTTGGTGAGTATTAAAATTCATTTCTTGCATGTATACTTGGACTCCTTCCCAGAAAACTTAGGTGCAGTAAGTGAGGAAAAGGGAGAATGTTTCTATCAAGACATTAAGGAGCTGGAAAAGAGATACCAAGGCTGGTAGAACGTTAATATGATGGGGATTATTGTTGGATGCTGAATCATGAAAATCAGGAAGCTGGACACAGAACAAAAAGTAAACGGTGCAGCTTCACAGGCAAAAGAAAAAGGGACTCCTAAGCCCTTTGAATAAGGTTCAGATGTACATAACCAGGTTTTAAAGTTTTTGTAAATAAATATATTCGGAACTGACCATAAAATAGGTTTCATATGGTAATATTTCACTACTAATTTCATTCAGCCACATACTACAATGTAAAACGTCAAAGGAAGTTATGAAAAAACTGTACGTGATGGACCAAATCTGAGGTCATTTTTGGATTTAGAATGCCTATTTCCTAGAAAATAAGTATATATATATATATATATATATATATATACATATATATTTAAAAAGATTTTATAACCCTCAATCTGAACCACTTTCTGCACACATTTACTGGCATAACTGCAATTCTATGATTCTATTTGATCAAGATTTCCTGCGTGGCAGGGGGGTTGGACTGGATGGCCCTCGTGGTCTCTTCCAACTCTGCAATTCTATGATTCTATGATTCTATCTCAGGGCTCATCTATGTGGGCCAGAATATGCCGGCTCCCTGCCAGCATATTCTGCCAGCAGAGCTGGCCTGTTGCTCCCCCGTTACCTGCACAGACCACAATGGAGTCCAGACCAGCACACCAGCGCATCTCTGCAGCTGCCAGCACTGCCATCTGCACTACCGTACATTCTCTGAAGCCAGGAAGTTGGCCCACAGCATGTGACCAAGGCTCCCTGCACATGACCAGCTTTGGTCACATGCTGTGGGACTCCTTCCTGGCTAGGTAAGAGGACTCAAATTGTTATACATTTTAAAAATAAAATTATAGAAATAAAACTCACATAGGTACTAAAAACAGAGCAATAATTTAAGTGCATTTATAGCTAGAACAAAGTGCTCAATGTGACTCTATAGAATTATAGAATCATAGATCTGGAAGAGACCACAAGGGCCATCTAATCCAAACACCTGCCAAGCTGGAATACATAATCAAAGCAGTCCTGACAGATTACTATTCAGCCTCTGTTTAAAAACCTCCAAAGAAGGAGACTCCACCACACTCGGAGGCAGCATATTCCACTGTCAAAAAGCTCTTACATTCAGGAAGTTCTTCCTAATGTTAGGTGGAATCTCTTTTCCTGGAGTTTGAATCCATTGCCCCATTGTGTCCTGATCTCTGGAGCAGCAGAAAAAAAGCTTGTTCCCTGTCATGTATCTGCTTCTTCAAAGTCAGTGGACAAGTAGCTTTGGGGTTAAACAGTAAGCTTTATTGCCACAGAAAAACTGTAGACTCAAGACTACAAAATTGTTGCTTCAAATGAAGCTCATAGGAGATACAGTAAAATAAAAAGTATTCACAATCAGTTAAAATCTGGTGGGTACTTGAGCCATTGGTTGTCCATCATCCACCCGCCCCTTTCTCACCCAGTTGTAACTCCACCTATTGATTCCCAAAACAATCTGCAGGTGCATGGTCACTTTGCCCCTTACCAGACAGACTCTGTACTTCCATGGCTATTCTCAGCCCCCAAATGTTTCATTTACAAGAAATGCGAAAACAGCAGCCAGTTCAAACATGAAAGATCACAGGTAACTTCCTATATTTTGAAACTTGTTGACAGGAGGGTTGCTTTTATGGACCATTCTGACATTCCCTTCCCTCTTCACAATATAACATCCTTTGAAATATTTAAACATGGCTACCATGTCACCTCTTATCCTTCTTTTCTCCAGGCTGAACATACCCAGCTCCCCAAGCCACTCCTCATAGGGCATGGTTTCCAGACCTTTCACCATTGTAGTCACTTCCCTCTGGACATGTTCCAGCTTGTTAATATCCTTCTTGAATTGTGGTGCCCAGTATTCCAATTGTGGGATACTGGGCACAGTATTCCAGGTGATGACTGACCAAAGCAGTGTAGACTGGTACTGTTACTTTCCTTGATCTAGACATTATACTCCTATTGATACAGCCTAGAATTGCATTGGCTTTTTTAAGCTGCTGCATCACACTGTTGACTCATGTTTTGCTTGTGGTCTACTAAGACTCCTAGATCTCTTTCACATGTACTGTTGTCAAGCCTGGTGTCACCCATCCTGTATCTGTATACAGTTGTCCCTTCACATTTGCTGGGGTTTGGTTCCGGGACCCCCCATGAATACCCAAATCCGTGAATACTCCAGTCCCATTATATGAAATGGCATAGCAAAATGGTGTCCCTTATATAAGATGGCAAAATCAAGGTTTGCTTTTTGGATTATTATTTTTTAAAAAATATTTTCAAGCCGTGAATACTTAAATCCGTGAATGCCAAATACAGTTGAAATACAAATGTATTTCATTTTTTTTCCTGCCTAAGTGTAGTACCTTACAATTATCCGTGTTGAAATTCATTTTGTTAGTTTTGGCCCAGCTCTCTAATCTGGTAAGGTCATTTTGAATTCTGATCCTGTTTTCTGGGGTATTAGCTACCCCTCCTAATTTGGTGTCATCTGCAAATTCGATAAGCATGCCAACTAAAGATGTTGAATAGCACTGGGCCCAGAACAGAACCCTGTGGCACCCACTAGTCACTTCTCTCCAGCATGAAGAGGAGCCATTAGTGAACACCCTTTGGGTTCAGCTGGTAAATTACAAATCCACATCCACATTACAGCTTTTGTTCCTCAAGGCTCAGGGGGGGGGGGAAGAGAGAGAGAGCGTATAGGGCCATATACGGCTGTGAAGACACACCCAACTAAAGGTGGTGGCAGGTTTGGGTGTGCAACGCCAGTACCCTGGTGAGATCAAACTCCTTTACCCAAAAAGGCTCTGATGCTGAATATCCAGTTCAAAAAGGGGGAAGTTTATTTTAAAGAACAAAAGAAAAAGGCTTTCTCCTCCCCAGCTCTAAAAGGCTTGAAATGAAAGGTACTTTACAGTTGGAGTTTCAGCAGTCTTCAGGGTGACATCTCTCTGGGTTTGATCTCCTCACTCAGTGGAGCTGGTGCAGGGTCTTTCAGCTCCTGATTCCTTTGTTGTTGGCAACTAATTTGGCTGATGGTGGTAACTAATTTGGCTGATGGTGGTAACTAATTTGGCTGATGACTATTGGTAATTAATTTGGCTGATGGTGTAAGAAATGCCCTTCCCGGCTGTCTGGGCCTGTTTGCCACCAGAACTGCTCTCTGCAAGCTCACAGCAAAAACTACCCAAAGGAACAAAAGACTTCTAGGTAAAACAGAGCTTGCTGGGAAGGAACAAACCAAAACCTAGAAAAATGCAGGGGAATTCTTAGCTCCTCCCACAAGTCTAATACAATGGAGTATTTCTATACTCAGACATGCTAAGGCCTTGAAAAGAAAACAAAGGAAAATGCAGGGGAGATTTAAACAGTCCTGGCTGGACATCACAATGGCACTACCTAAAATTCATGTTTGCATGTGAAATTCATGTTTGCATGTTATTTTTTTTAAAACAATAACCATGTGAAAATGGGCAACCCAGATCAGGAGGATGGTATCGGCACATGAAAAGGAGTCTTTCCCCTGCACTGCAGCCCTGTTGAAAATCTCTCTCCCTCAAAACTTGGAAAAGTTACTGTTTCGGACTACTACACTCAGAATTCCCAGGCATATTGGGTAGAAGTCATTCTGGCTGGAAATTCTGGAAGTTTTAACCCAGGAAAGTAACTTTTGCAAGCTCTGCCTTCCAAACATCTGCTTCCCCCCCCCCCAGGTGGGATGGTGTCATTGATGCCAGTGGCAGCTTCCTTCCCCAGGATGGATGGCAATTTCAGGGCAGGATGACTTTTTATCAGGAATCCCAAATCCAAAGCTTGGGTGGACTACCTATGGCTGCTGTTAATTAAGCATCTGTGAAATGTAACCATATAATTCACTTATCTAATTTGGCTCTGTGTGTAGGGCCAGCTTAATCATTGGGCAGAGTGAAGTGGTTGACCCAGGTGGCAAATGCTGGGAGATGGCAGCAAGGTGTTGGGGAGAGATCTGAGTGCCATTGGGCCTGAGTGTCACCCACCCCAACTACCCTGGGTGGTAAATGTGGTAAAGGATGCTATCCCATTGCCAGTATTGAAGAAAAGGTCAATGGCTAGTCTATTTTGTTTTGGCTATGGAGGGGCACCATCTTATTCTATATAATTATGTTATTTATTTATATCCCACCTTTCTCCCTATGGCAGGATCCAATCTCAGGCTCTTTCTGACTATATCTCGGTCAGAAAATATCTTAGGCTAGCCTCACCTGTGTGGATTTGCACCTTGACTCCTTCAGGATGGTTGGGGGTAAAAGACCTTCCCAATACCTCCCTAACCAGTTACACAATAATGTAAATTTTACAAGATAGGGTTCCACCTACCAAAGAAAAGTATTGTTATCTTCATGAAATCTTTGTCAATATCTGACTGGCCAATTGAATGGTCTCCCAATACTAGCTTAACCTATTAATGTTGGATGGCTCTTGGAGACCTAGTCATGCCCAGAGATACATCTTTATTAACAGAAGTATACCTATATCTGAAATCTTTTCAAAAGCAGTTCCATTTGGAGTATATTATAGTGGTGTAGATTAGGCCTGCCTGCTCCCCTCAGATCTGGATCTTAGTGCTTGTGCTCCACCTCCTCCACAGAGAGAGAGAGAGAGAGAGAGAGAGAGAAATACCACAGATTGTGGTATTACCCCAAAACTGAATGGAAGGACACCCCATACTAACATAAATGTGCTGTATTAAACTCAAGCACGGGCCCTTGCTGCTTGTTTGGGGAACCTCCTGAGGTTCCAGTGGAGATTCCCTCTTTGTATATTTTGCCTATATGCCTGAGCCAGCATGGTGTAGTGGTTTGAGTGTTGGACCAAGACACTGGGAGATCAGGGTTCAAATCCCCACTGGGTGGCCTTGGACGGGTCGTGCCCCCTCAGCCCCGGAGGAAGGCAATGACAAACCATCCTCTGAACAAATGTTAACAAGTTTTGCCTTAGGGTCACTATAAGTCAGAAATAACTTGAAGGCAAATGACAACAACAAACTTATATGACCAGGGAGGTAAAAATTCTCTTTGTTTTAGGCCAGTGTTTCTTACCAGGTGTTTTGGATTTCAGCTCCCAGAAGCCCAAGCCGGCATGGCCAATGGACAGGGATTCTGGGAGCTGAAGTCCCAAAACATTTGTCAGGCCAAAGGTTGAGAACCACTGCTCTACACCACCAGTACATTGAGCCAAGGAGCCATAGGTATTGCCTGAACATGACTCTTTCCTCACCACTCCTGTGAAAACTGGCATGGCTAATGTCAGTGTACTGAAACAAAGGAGGCTGGCCATCGGAATTCTTTCTTTCTGGCTGGAGTAAAGGGGGTTGAGAGTTAGTGAAGTCAGAAAGCAGGGCTGGGTGGCTTTATAAATATGAGCTTCTTGGGTTTTTTAAAAAATTGTATACTGTTATGCTAACTAAGCTATTCCTTGGTGGGAGACATTTGTTTGATCCACAAGGGGGCTTGCCGGCTCACCGGTGGGGCCTAATTGCGGCCCGGCCAGCGCCCCCACTTCCCCTCCCCCCCTTTCCCATGCGGCCCATAGGGGCGACCCCCGTGACCGCAATGCAAGCCATTGCCGGGGCTTCTGCTTCCCGGCATTCCAAGGGGGCCAGGAAAGGCGGGAAGGCCTGGCCAATCGGAAGGAGCGCCTCCTCCTTTGATTGGCCAGGCAGAGGGGTCGGGGAGGGACTTCTGGCCACGCTTCTGGCATGGCCGGATGACATGGAGGGCTGCACCGGGAGCTGCTATATAAGCCAGCTCCCGGCACGGACTCCTCAGGGCCAGCTCCCGGCACGGACTCCTCAGTCGCTCTCCCAGGAGCCGAAGTCCCGCCCACCCTCCCTCAGTGTTATGTATGCTAATGTTTTTTGTCACAATTTGCTGGCGGTTGGCATGGGCCCTGATCCGGGTAGGTGGGGGAACAAGGGGGCTCCATCAAGTTCAAGTTCTAGTTCTAGTTCAAGTTCACGGAGACCTCCCCCCCACGTGGTAAGCTGTCAGAGCTGTTAACATCTTGTTTGCAGGTGAGGAGGGAGTGTCGAGCAGGATGGCTTGGCCAGGGACTCCCCCCTCTAAGAGGAGTCGGTAGCAGCCGACATGGTGACCATTGGCCAACACAGGGTTGGTTAACAAAGGGATCTGGACCCATGCAATAGTGCCAACCATCTGCAGCCACCAGCAAGTTGTGGCCTTTTATTGCCAATTATCATCTTACTAATTTGTATCTAACACTTTATTTTCCAATTGTAATCAACAGATAGTTGTAGTAGAGTTCTGTATCTGTGTCTTCTTTCTGGGGGGAGAGGACAGGGAATACGGCTTGGGTCCGCAAGGTGTGGGGCTGCTGGAAGCCACAGACAACAAAATCTGGAGAGACAAAGAGTTGTTGCTACCACCTTCTCATATATTTAATTACAGGTTGATCAGGAGCATTGGGAAACACCAACATGGGGTCTGCACCTGAGGTAAAGTGCATGTAACCCTGATCCTTATTTAACAAATTGTCCCTCTTCAGTTTCAACAGCCAGGTTCCTAAACATTTTATTATTTAAGTAAAGCAGAACAAAGTAATTTGAGTCTTATGTAGGTTTAGGCCCGCCCGAGCTTCTGAATAAGCAAAGACAAACTCAAGTACAGTTTTTAAAAAGGGAAATGTTTGTTTAGGGAAAACAGAACAGAACATGGAAACAGATGTATACTCAGAATGCAAAACAGGAAACTTGCTTAACCAAAACTCTGACCCAGCTGGATATGGTATCAAATCAAGGCAAGATACTTGCATGTCCTAATGTTCTAAAATCCATTCTTATGGAACCATGGTCTTTCTCATGTTTTTTGCCCCCCCCCCGTGTTTGTTACAGCATCTGTATCCTGGGCTGCTAGCACTAGGAGCATGACCCACAACCTAGATAGGAATCTGTTGTCTAATGGGTTAAACCATTCCATTTGGTTATGGACGAACTGTGATCCTTTGTATCTGGGCACCAAATTCGAAGCTAGATTGGTGTATGATGTCTGATTACATGCAAACTGAATCAAGTTTGTTAAATCTGATGGTCAAAATAAGCCCTGCCTACTATGGCAGCAGATATGGGTTGGTCCAGAAGACTGCGACTAAAATGGTGAAAGGTCTGGAAACTATGCCTTATGAGGAAAGCCTTAGGGAGCTGGGTATATTTAGCCTGGAAAAAAGATGGTTAAGGGGTGATATGATACCCCGGTTTAAGTATTTGAAGGGGTGTCACACTGAGGATGGAGCAAGCTTGTTTTCTGCTGCTCCAGAGACTAGAACACAGAACAATGGATGCAAGCTCCAGGAACAGAGATTCCACCTGAATATTAGGAGGAACTTTCTGACAGTAAGAGCTGTTCAGTAGTGGAACACACTCCCTCGGACCATGGTAGGGTCTTCTTCCTTGGAGGTCTTTAAACAGAGGCTCGATGGCCATCTGTCAGGGATGCTTTGATTGTGATTTCCTGCGTGGCAGGGGGTTGGATTGGATGGCCCTTGTGGTCTCTTCCAACTCTACAATTCTATGATTCTATGACCTTAATAATGAGGTCAATGCACATAGCAAGGCTAAGAATCAATGCTCTAAATGTGTACAATTTAGATACATTATTCACTATAACCCAAACTAGGAGGAACAACCATGTACAGATGGAGTTTCCCTTATCCAGAATTCCAAAATCTGAAATATTTCAAAATCTAAAATTTTCTACATGGGTGCCTGAGATAGTGATACCTTTGCTTTCTGATGGTTCGATGTACACAAATTTTGTTTCATTCACAAATTTGTTAAAACATTGTGTGTAAAATTATCTTCAGACTATGGAGATTATCAGACACTCTAAAAACCATGATATCATGATGACAGGAGATTGCTAAAGGGCTCCCTTTCCAGACGATGTCATTCCCCTCTCATAATCCTCCCATCCTGCTGCCGTTCTACTAGCACTGCTTTTTGTTGATGGGGAAAGCCATAAATGGATCCCCCATTCCGTTGCTGTCACAGATTTGACAGAGTCTGAAAAGGTGCCTGTTTCACTGGCAAGATCCCATTGTCAATGGGAGATCCCTGCCAGAACACTTCCTGGTGAGATCGGGACATCCAGATAAGTGACACACTTTTTAAAAACTTCCTTGGTTTACTTGAAAGTTTTAAAGTGTGTTTTTGTGCTTGCTGTCACTTTCTGGCTTGCATTTTGCTTTATATTTTTTCATTTTCCATGCGCTTGTCTTCTCACGAGAATGGCCGGGATTTCATTCCAGGAAGTGAACGGAGCTCCATTAAAGCTTCATTCAGTCCTGAGCAGAGCTGTACTCACAAATAAGGTACGTCTGAAACTTTTAGTTACTCTGCCAGGACAGGGATGGGAGAGGGGCTGGAGAGGAGATTGTGGGACAGGAACGCTTTTTCGTTCCTGTCTGATAATCTCCTATGTGTATAAGATATATATGAAACATAAATAAATTTTGTGTTTAGACTTGGGTCCCATCTCCAAGATATCTCACTATGTATATGCAAGTATCCCACAATCTGAAATATTCCAAAATCCAAAATACCTCTGGTCCCAAGCATTTCGGATAAGGGAGACTCAACCTGTACTATGACATTTCTTTTATTCACCATCTATTCCATAAGAGATGGAGTATAACTTTTCATAATTAATGATAGAATCCATACAGTAAAATGTAAAGACAAAATTCATTTTATGATTCAGACTGTAAAAATATGCTTCACATGACTCCTCTAATTTTTATCGTCCCACAATACATTCAGCATAAGCTGGTTATATAGAGCAAGTGCAAAGAAACAGTGAAAGACTAAAATTCTCTCCTCTAGGCATTGACACTGTATTCATTTTTAGAACAATTTAATTGGTATCTACATATCTGGGATATTTTCCCTCCTCACTTGTATTCCCTAGCAAGAGAAGGAAATGAAAAAGAAGCGCTAATCCACTTTATAAATTAGCACATGCACAATGCTACAGAATTGCTTCTGTTTTAGCATTTTGACATTGGCTTGGTAACACTTAAGAAAAACAAATCCTGTAACTGCATGCAATTAACACCCACTAAGAACTTTGTATACACAATCTCAATGTGTTCAAGAGCACCTTTTTCATTTCCCTCCTTCATTGTGATACAATCAATTTCTGGCTTATGTCAGCCTGTAATTATGTGCATGCACTGCAAGTTGTTTCCTTCTTCCTAAAGACTCACAAATTATAGATTAGACTGTGCAGTTTCTGACCAGAGACAAAGAAGAAACAAGGGAGGTAATCACTGCACGTGATAAATAAAAACCTAAAAATGTAACTGCTTGGTTGAAGATACCCGCCAAGATTTCAGAGATGAAAACGAGGGCACCTGTGGCTGAGCAACATTAGACTGTGGTCAAAAAGGTGTGATCAGGCAACAAGTGGGCAAAAGGTATTAATGACACAAAATACTATTTTAAACAGAGAAACCCTGCAATGTATAATGGCAAGACTCCAGCCCCTCTTCTCCTCTGCCTACTGCTGAGTTAATTGAATGCAAACTATTATTGCACTCAGTTTGCAGCAACTGAAGTAAGAAAATGGTAAGGGGAGAAGTGGAAGAAGCCGAGAGAAACTGGGACATTTTAAAAGCAGCTGAAAAAGTGGGAAAGCACAGGATTAACTGCAGCCATGCCTGCCAAACTGGGACATTAGGGACATTTTCAGACGATCCTTGCTGTGCAAGGATCGTCTGAAAATGTCCTAGGAGACTATGGGTGAAGCTGCTGTAACAGGCCCTCAGCTCTACTAGCATTTCTAGATTTTACTTAACTTTAAGAATGAAAAATGTTTATTTCTTGAACAGCCTTGGAAAAGTTCTTTAAAAACATTTCATTTCAAAATGAGTGTGGGTAGCAGAGATGGGGATAATTTTGTTCAGATTGCAATGTGATAAGAATTTACCAAATTTATACTTTCTAAATCAATATGTGGATAAGAACACGAATCATCCTTTGAAGCATTCACACTTCTTGGAATGTTGTGATCCAGTTCTCAACAACAACAACAACAACAATAATAATAATACAAAAATGCATGTGTGTGTGCACAAAAATGTGTATACGGGTAAACCTTTGTTAATGAAGTAGATATGTTTCTTGGCATTACTTTTTTAACAGAACATTTGGTCAGACATAGAAATAACATGAAAGTAATAGGGATAGGTTCCTATACCATAAAAAAAAAAGAAGAGTAGTTCACCATGCTTCAGTAGACATTTGTTTTCACAATTAACACTCTTCACATATGAAATGAAACAACCCAATCAGGCAAGCCTTGCTTAAGTAAACAAAAACATTTTGAACTTTCTAGAGACCACTCGAAATCTTCCAAAATGCATCCAAAGATTACCTTTTCTTTCACCAGCCTCCACTTTTCTCCAAAAAAGTGATACAAGGACTCCCTGAAACAACAACTCAGGCTCGGCCAAATTGATCACCAACAATGCTCCGCCCTGGCCTCACATTGGGAGGCATGGAGACGCACTATCCACAATGCTGCAGCCTTATTTGAGAACTCACGCCGAACAAGTCTTGAAGAGAAACAACAACGCAGAAAGAATCACAACCCGGAAACATCACCCAAGGAGACCTTCTGCTGTGCTTTCTGCAACCAAACTTGTTTATCTTGGATTGGCCTTTTTAGTCATCAGCGCACTTGCAGAAAGTGCGGGATGAGTCCTTCCTGAATCTTCGTTTGCAAAGAAAAGCCAGAGAGAGAGAGACTTTTCTTATCATTTCCATTTTGGTTGCCAAACCTATAGAGCTATGCTTTTTAAAACTTGGGGTATGGATATCTCCCCATTTGTCTTCCTTTTGATGTTCACATCTGTTCAGTAAGTTAATATAGAGGCAGCTCTTGGTTTACCTTGCCTGTTGTAGGAAAGTATATATCTACGATAGGAACTGAGGAGAATCAACTAGAGCAAAATCCTAGGGCCAGTCTAACTGGTGAAAATACCCCTCATGGAATTCACTGGGAATCCTACCTGTCTAAATGGGATCCAGCACGAATCCATACTATTCGGAAGGAGGGGAACCCAAAATGGCAAAAACAACAGATTGTCCTGTACTTTTTCGCAGATTGTCCTGTACTTTTTCAAAAACTGTGAGGGGGGTGCACATTCCTTCTCATTTGGACTATTGAACAACAAAAAAATGTGAAGGGAAGCACAAAGCTGATTGTCCAGGTGATAGCAGGGGCAGGGCTTGCTGCCATGTTGGATTTTTGCCTTAGCGATCACTCACTAAGGTGATAAAATAGGATGAATATTTTCTGTTTTGCTGTCCTATAAAATTTGAAAATCACTCTATCACACCAGTGCACCTTGGGATGACTTTTTAAAAAAAAAAATGGCAGCAGTGAAGAACTAACATGAGTAAATCACTTGTGTCCACCTTCAGGAATGTGAGGCTTATGGGGGCTTCTGAGGCCAGAAAAACCATTTAGACATGTTGCTGCTGCTGCGAGATGCCAATACTATGAGGTACTTTGGATTTTTCTCCTCGTGTAGATGGGCCCCTACTCTTTTTCTGCTCATGCTTTATTGTATTGTTTATCACAGACATACTGCTGCAACCCAGCATCAAAAAGTCTGTGTTTTTCCAACTCTCCTTCACCATTCCCCCAAAGCTGATGCTGTCAAAAAACTCCAGCTAGTGAGAAGACAAAGAGGAGAGGGAGAGCTAGGTGGGCATAAAAGGGGGCTTCTTTGTCAGAGGGTTTGTTAACTGAGGTATGTTTATATTAGTGGGGAAAGTTCAAAAGAATACAGTGGGCCCTTGGTATCCAGGATCCCCCAATGGATACCCAAATCCATGGCTGCTCAAGTCCCATTATATACAATGGCATAGTAAAATGGTGCCCCTTGTATAAAATGGTAAAATCAAGGTTTGCTTCTTGGAATTTATTTTTTCTAAAACTATTTCCAAGCTATGGATGGTGGATTCCATGGATGCCAAATTCATGAATAGAGAGGTTTGACTGTATTGTATAATGGTAAGCTGCAAAGTGCATATAAAATGTGCATGCATATTAGAAGAAAGGTACACAAAAATGCATTCAATTTTTAAAAAAATCACCACTTGATGTGAAAACAGGATTGCATGAATGATTTGGAAAATGAGAAACAGAATAAAACTGAATGGCTTGTTTGCTTAAATCAAAACTGCCAGGTATGAGGTGACAAGGATAGACTGGGGACATTTTCAGATGATCCTTGCAGTGCAAGGATCGAGCGGGAAAGGTTCGTAGAAGCAGCGCAGCAGGGGGTCGATTTCGGAGGACGCCGTCCCTGCTGCGAAATCGTCCATCTCTCTTCCGCTCTTAGGGTTGGAGCCTACTGTGCTATATTCAGCCAGATTTTATTCATTGAGGTTGTCCATGAATAAAATCTGGCTGAATATAGCACGGCAGGCTCCAACCCTAAGCGGAAGAGAGATGGACGATTTCGCAGCAGGGACGGCATCGTCCGAAATCGACCCCCTGCCGCGCTGCTGCTACGAACCTCTCCCACTCGATCCTTGTGCTGCAAGGATTGTCTGAAAAAGTCCTGAATATTTCTGATCACTCCCCTTCCTTTCCTATATTTCCAAGCTGGCAATAACATCACAGAAGAGCAGGGTCAGCCCTGCCATTAGACATAGTGAGGCAACCATCTCAAGCAGAAGCATGTATTACTACAGAAGGGATAGCGCACGATTAGTTATTTTATTTTTCTCAGGTTTAGCTCTTGGAAGGGCAAAATGAAGACATTGTCCCAAAAATAACAATTCTGCCTCCAATAAAATTTTCTTTCAGTCCCCACATTTCCAGCATTGCGGAGAGTTAGACGCTGGGATTTTTCACACCTAGAAATGTTATATTTGCTGTGTTTCTGTTCTTTTGGAAATTTGCCTGCTACTTTTTTCCGATTGCTCAGCTGAAGTTTTTAGTTATTTCTATGGTAGACGCTATGAGACTAAAGGAGAATTGCGGGAGGGGAAGAATTCTTATTTAGATGAGGTAATGCCCTCACCCCCTGCCAACAGCTAACCCCTGGGAAAGATGCTTGAGAGAGTTGCCTGGTTTGGGGGTGCTATGCATCTTCACTTGGATGGCTGAGAGACACAGGCACCATTTGGTACTCTGCCTCAAGCAACAAAATGTGGAAGTGGAGTTGATATTATCCCCACACAGCTTGTAGGGGAATACTTCACCACAAGCTGCCCCATTTAGGTCAGTGCACCTCTGTACACGTGTATCTATAAGAAAGTCCCATTAAATTCAGTGACAATTATTTCTGAATAGGCATGCATAGTAGGGCACATTTGAGGGTTGGCGGAATAGTTTGGGTTTGCCTTACATTTCAAAGGAGGTGTCTTTCATTCAACACACAATTAACCCCTCATTGACCATAGCAGGATGCTGTAATAGCTACTAGTATATATATGTTGGATTGTGGTGTTTTTTTAAAAAAAAACTTGTACAATTTATGTTATACAAATAGGAGATAGTTCTGCTAGCTCTGCTAGTGTCACAATATGATAGCTAAACATGCAACCCCCAAGACTTGACACAACCTTGTTGCTACTAGATTAGCATTGGACTTAAGATATAGATTGGGAGTGATCAATCTTCCCCCCAAAATGTTTCCCTTCAGTCCACTAATGTCTAGCATTGCGGAGAGTGAGACGTTGAAATGGTTCATACCTAGAATGGTTGTATTTGCTGTTTTTGCATTCCTTGGGAACTTTGTCTGCCACTTTTCTTTGGATGTTTAAACTGTATTTCTAATTGCTCTGCTGAAGTTTTAAGTTTTTACAGTGGGAGAAATGTGGGGACTGAAGAAAATTGTCATGGGTGATGGCAGAACACTTATTTTGGAGGGGTAATTCCCCCTCATAGCTACACCCCTGGAAGAGATGCTTGAGATATTTCTACTTCTTGTTCCAAAGTAAGTTGTTTGGTTTGGGGGATACTAAGCAGGTTAACTTGGATGGATGTGGGATGCAGGCACCGTTTTGTACCCTGCCACAGTCAACAAATGTGAGACCTTGGAGGTGAGGCTAGTCTGATCCCCATGAAGCTTGTACAGAATTCTCAGAACTCAGGAAACTGGAGATTATTGAACTAAGGACTTTATCAGACCAGGCAAATATGGCATCATAAGGATGCTTAATCATCACAAAAGGGTACACATACTGGATGACATGGCCCTTTCGCTATCATGTATTGTGAAAAACCCATTCCTTTTTTATTGACAGGCCAAGCCATCAATAGATCGGCTGTGGTGTTTTGTTGCCAGCACTGCTGGTGTTTGAATCCTCATGCCATTGTGCTCACGTGAATACAGTGTCAATGACAGAACACTTCCGGGTGGGATCATGACAGCCAGATAGAGGACAGCCCCCCCACACACACACCATATACTTAGGACTTTTTAAGTGTGTTTTTTGTGCTTTGCTGTACTTTTTATGTGTTTATTTTGCTTTTAATTTGAATGTCCTGAGCTAGCGTCTTCTCACGAGAATCGGTGAGATCTTGAACCAGGAAGTGAACAAAGCCCCGTTCACTCTCCATTAGTGCCTGGGCTGCCTGTGAACACTGCTAAATGTAGGTCTGATCAAGGGGGTTCTTTTGCCAGCATAAAAACTTCAAAATATGCCAGCAAAAGAACTTTTACAGAGGGTGGTTTGATAAAGTCCTAAGATATAAGGCAAGGGACACATATTTTTTTTCACTGTAGTGGTTTGAGTATTGTGTTGGGAATTAAGAGTGTCACAGGGTGTTAGCCCTTTTGGAAAACTCTGTGAAAGCTCAAACTGATAGAATTAGATTTCCTTTTTAGCAGCATAGCAGATAAAGCATGTCCCAGTTTGGCTACACAGTTGTCCCTCTGTATCCATGGCTTTGGTATACACAGATTTAAGTATTCACAGCTTGAAAATATTCTTTAAAAAATAATAATCCAAAAAGCAAACCTTGATTTTGCCATCTTATATAAGGGACACCATTTTGCTATGCCACTGCATATAATGGGACTTGAGTATTCATGGATTTTGGTATCCACGGGGGGTCTTGGAACCAAACCCCAACAGATATGAAGGGATAACTGTACTTCCCTGAAAACTGAAACTGACTGAAAAATAAACAAAGTAGGCAGTTTCAGGTTACATGCTTAGAAAAGTCTACTAAAGGCTTTACATGCATGGAGAGCCTATATCCTAACTAGCTAATACATGCATGGAGAGCCTATATCCTAACTAGCTAATGAAAAAGTTGGGTAAAAGTAGTTGCTTCATCTAACTCACCCTCTTGATGAGAAGCGAAACATGACTGGAGAGCAGGAGAAGAGAAGATCGGAAGTACAGAAGTAGTGTTTACGGAGAAAGGATATGTCTTATATGACCATTGACCAAGGAAATGTCTTCGGTCACATGGTCTAGTTGCTTAGTAACCAACTATTTATGACCATGCATCTCAAAGACAGAGCAAGCAAGATTTTGGATGAGAGAAACAGAAGGATTTGACATGCAGGAAATTCTGTCCTATTTTTTAAAAAACCACTTGCTCTAACAGCGAGTGGGGAGAAAAAGAGAATTTTCCAACATGTTGAACTACAACTCTGGAGACCAGGGTTCAAATCCCTGCTCACCCATGAAAATCCACTGGGTGACCTTGGGCAAGTCAAACACTCTCAGCCTCAGAAGACCATGTGACAGGTTCACTGTAGGGTCACCATAAGTCAGAAACAACATAGAGCCACACGACGACAACAACCCCTAACCTATCATATATTCTTCTTTTGTGAAATAAGCTGTTGACTGATAAAGCCAAAACATAACATAGTTGAGCTTTCGGGAACAAAGGTTGATGTTTACAGCAAAGAAAACATATAATCACAGCGACACCATCTCATTCGTGTCTGGACTAATTCTTTTTCATTGTTCCTCTCAGAGCTACCATTCAGCCAAGCAAATCTGGCAAGTGTTAGAAATGTTTTTCTTTTTTCATCCTTCATTCTTTTTCCTTTTTTAAGAGAGAGAAAATTTGCATGTATTCTCTAAAAGCTTTTTTAAAAACCCATATCAACTGTAAAACATGAAACCCCATAATAAATAACACAGAAATGAAGGATTTGGTGTGTAGTTGTGAATGTCATTACAGATCTCAGGCTAGGTAAAAGCATAAGAAAAGATGAAATTAGAACAGAGTTCATCCCAGTCAGGAGAACTCGCTCAACAGTTATGTATCTGAAAATGTATATAGATTATTGCTAAAGCTGAATTATAGGCATGTCATAAGGCGGAGCCAACTTGGAATGCACAACAACAAATTACAACAATATCAGATAGAGCTGCTGTGAAAAACCCCAGTTCCAAAACCACTAGAGGTGTGAGCCTTTCTGTGGATGTGGAATTTAGGCTGGTTCCAGTTAGTTCAAAGACTGTAATCAGATCCATTACATATTGGGAAAAGATCAGTGGCTTAAAGGCAATCATATACACCCCATTCCATTCACAACAGTGTGCTAAGATCCTCTTGGAATCTCTTCAAAGTGTCTCAAGACTTGAAAACTTTGACCTCTTCCCCCTTACACTTCCTGGCTGAGGTGCTGCACTCAGGAGCCATTATAGTAGATTTAGGCAGGTCAATAAAGCAGCACAAACCCTGTCAGATGAACTCAGGAGGATCATATACAATGCTACAAAGGATATTGAGAGACAGCACTTGAACCTTTGAACACATGTTCTGCACTTGCTCAGATTGTAAGATACACAGCCTTGTCTATACATGTGTACTCACATGTGAGCCCTAGTGAGATCAGTGCACCTCTGTACACAGTTATCTGCAAGAAAGTTCCATTAAATTCAGGGGGGATTACTTCTTAGTAGGCATGCATGGTAGGGCATATTTGAGGGCAGTGGAATAGTTTGGGTTTTCCTTACATTTCAAAGGAGATTATGGTTGTCCCTCCATATCCATGGATTCGGTATCCACAGATTTAAGTATTCACGGCTTGAATATATTCTTTAAAAAATAATAATCCAAAAAGCAAAGTTTGATTTTGCCATCTTATACAAGGGACACCATTTTGCTATGACATTGCATATAATGGGACTTGAGTATTCATGGATTTTGGTATCCTGGGGGGGGGGGGGGTCCTGGAACCAAACCCCAGTGAATATGAAGGGACAACTGTACTTTCATTCAACATACAATTAATCCCTCAATAACCACAGCAGGGCTCTGTGATAGCTACTAGTATACGTGTATCAGATTGTGGTTTTGTAGTTTTGTTTTTTAAAAAATGTGTACAATGTATGTTATGAAAATAGAAAATAGGTCTGCTAGTGGCTTCATCATGAGATAGTTAAGCGTGCAACTGCCAGGACTGGAGACAGGATAATCTGGACTTTTTTGCCAATAGGGTACTAGATTGCTATTGGACATTATGCACACTGTGTACTTAATCTGTTAGAAGTTATATTCTTCTTGATCATTCACCATTGTGGCAATCCAGGTAATACTGGACTGCTAATCCCATCAACCTTAGCCATTGTGGCCAATGGTTAGGGATAATGGGAGCTGCAGTCTGATATATGAAAGGCCGTACGTTGCCCAATTCTGAATTATACCTTTGTGTGCTGAAGCATAAGACTGAAAGAAGGTAAAAGAGCACTGTGGATTCTCACTTTTGGTAACCAACAATGTGTACCTTTCAAAATCCACTAAAATGGATATGGTATGGCTGCAGCCTTTTAGTTTATAGTGCAAATTGTCTCTCAAGACAGCTGGGGCTTTTGAAACAAGCTGTATTTCCTGTTTTACAGACTGCTCCCTCTTTTCCTTATAAAAGTTAATTGGGCATCAGTGATGAAGACCTGACAACTCTTAGCCATTTCTGAATGAGTTCTCCCTTTCCTTAGGCAGAATATTTTTATTTTTGTTCAGGGAGGATGATAGAACTTTCCATGATATATTTTGGGGAGGGGGAGAAAATAAATGAAACAGTCAAGCAGTGAACTAACCAACATTTTTCAAGCTTTCATAACAGTTGAGGTGCCTATCTGTGCACATGGCCTGTTCTGAGGACTGTGTGCTAATTGATTATAGGATAAAACATTCCATGGGTGCTCTAGACACACATTATTATCTTTGATGGCAAAATAACAGAAGAGAAATAACGGCAAGGATATCTGATTCAGAGCCGATAAAATATTTGTGCAGAGGCTTGACTGTGAATGATGAGCCCCAAACAAAATGAAGGAGATGTAATTGCCCCAAAATATTTTGCAGCCTGAAGCAAAGGATGAGAAGGTGCCTTTGCCCTCATTCAATATACGGAACTGGTCTGGTAGTTGAATTTTACTTCTGTGCTGGAGTTGGAACAGTGGCTTCCACCTGAAAGCAGAAGATTAGTTTAGAAGGTACAGGTCAGTCCATGTGTTCTCCAAAATCAAGAGGTTGGAAAAGTTACTGTTCTGGACTACAGCTTCCCTAGCAAGTATGTTCACTGCTGGCCCTTCCAACCCAGCGGAGCAACAAAACTAACAGCAAGGTTTCACAAGATACAAAGAACCACCATGAGGTGATACAGTATTAAATATAATAAGCTCCATTTAAAGATCTCAGTGAATATGTGTATTATTATTATATAAGCAAGAGTGATATTCTCTACACGTCACACTATACAACAAAAAGTAATAACAATGTGCAATAAGTTACATAAAGTTGTAAAGTCCTAGGTTACTTGATTCTCAAAATCCAAACTCCATGGTCTAAGACACTAGTCCTCCTTGCATATCTCAACCCAGAAACTAGCCATTCAAATACACAATTTTACATATCCTCCCCAACAGGGGTTCACATTATACAAACCCCACACACACTCCTACCCAACCATTCTCTGAAGATGCCAGCCACAGATGCAGGCGAAACATCAGAAAGAAACTCTTCCACAGCGTGGCCCCACAGCCCAGAAAAAAACCAAGGAAAATCTATATGCTAGCCGTGAAAGTCTTCAACTTCATATATATGTTTTCTTACATTAATCTCTAGGGTGGCACATTTGTTGAGAGTGCCATTAAATAATAAAATAATAAAATGGGATAAGTTAATCTATATGGCTCATTCATTTTCAAAAATGATTTTTATATTCTGTCTTTTTAAAATATACAATATAAATTGCCCATCACACTGTTGGACCTTCCTACCCCCCACCCGCAATAATAGTTTGCGTGGAGGGAAGATACCCTTGCCTTTACTTTGGCACTAAAACCAACATTTTTATTCAAAATTATTTTGTGCATTTCATTGGAAAATGTTTTATTTTGCTCAAAACCAAGCTTTCATATAAATGTTTTTTTAAGCAAATTATTATTATTATTATTATTATTATTATTATTTTATAAATCCTGTAGCAATTCTCTGCTTTGTCAAGAGGGTGGCCTAAGAAACAAGAAACAATTTTTCTTGTTGAAGAGAAGAATATTTGTGAGTATTTGTTATATCTTGGGGTTCAGGCGGATGTACATAAATTCAATCTAGACAACAAGGAAATTGAAAAAGTTAATGATTTCCCATACTTTGGATCAATCATTGATCAGAATGGAGATTGCCATCAAGAAATCAGAAGAAGTCTAGGACTGGGAAGGGCAGCTATAAAAGAACTAGGCAAGATCCTAAAGTGCAAAGTTATAAACCTGGACACTAAAGTTAGGATTGTCCGAGACATCATATTTCCCATCACCATGTGAAAAAGTGAGAACTGGACAGTGAAGAAATCTGATAGAAAGAAAATCAACTCATCTGAGATGTGATGCTGGAGAAGAGTTCTATGGATACCATGGACTTCCAAAAAGACCAATAAATGGGTCCTAGAACAAATCAAAGCTGAGCTATCCCTAGAAGCCAAGATGACTAAATTGAGACTGTCATACTTTACCCACGTCTTTTGAAGGCATGACTCACTAGAAAAGACAACAATGCCAGGAAAAGTGGAGGGCAGCAGAAAGAGAGGAATATCACATACCAGATGGATAGACTCAATAAAGGAGGCCACAGCCCTGAATGTGCAGGTCCTTAGCAGAGCAGTTGAGGACAGGGGGTCTTGGAGGTGTCTCATTCATAAGGTTGCCATGAGTCAAAGCCAACTCAAAGGCAGTTAACAACAACAAAGGGTTCAGGTGACAAGTGACAAAAAGGCAGATGAGCAGACAGTGTGTTTTACACCACAGACCTGTGGCTCCTAGCATTCAGACTTTAAAGTAATTAAAAGTAACTATTTAGTAACTCTTTAGTTACTTTTAGAAATAGCAAAGTAAAGAGTTTATTTTTTTAAGTGCACCTATGTCATTACTAACTACTTTGGTGGGGAGTGGAAAAGTGATTGTAACTAAATTCTTTTTTTTTTTTTTAAAGCAACCCTCCAAGATCTGCCCTTTAGGCACAAAAGTCTTTAAGAAATCTCTAGAAAGCTGGGGCAGGAACAGCTACTGCTGAGCTTTCCCAGCTGATTAGTAGCCTTTTCAAAAGCCAGTGGCATATGATGCCAAATTGATTTTGAATTGGCTACCAATGTTGATTTATAAATTTAACCCAATTGTAAGCAAAAGCTCTACTTCTTGTTTCCTATTTTTGTTTGTTTGTGGGGTTCCTGTGTGGATTTGAACACCAGCAGAGAAAACTCTGCAAGTTGGCCTTTACCATACGGGTCAGACGGTGTCCCATTGTGTTGTTGTTAATATCTGGAATAGAGGACTAGTTCTGGCCCTGCTTCTCTTGATAGCTTTTTAGCATGATAGCACCAGAATGAGTGAAAATTTCAAGAAAATGGAAAAGAAATGGAGGCAGGGGGGAATGTCTTCTGTGCAGCTCCAAACAGGGCTTTCAGATTTCAGTTCCAGACTGATGGAGCTCTGTCGACAATTCTCCTGTTAGGGGCTGGGGATGCACTATAACATTTTTGTTTCTGGTATAGAGATTTTTTATTTTATTTTATTTAATCTTCTACTCAGTTCCCAGCATGGACGAACCCATATTCTACATAAAGGTTGTGACGAGCATGAATTAGAGCAAATGAGATGAGAGCCTGAAAAGAACCAATCTCATAGCAGGAGACTGTAATGGGAGGGGTTTCTGTGTGTTTGAAGAGATGCATGACACTTGGAGTGGCAGTTAGCTAGTGAGTGAGTTGAGGCTGAAGGCTCTGGGTGTATACAGTTGAAGTTCAAGTGGAGGCTTACATGCTTTGTGAGCAAGGTCTGAATCCAGAAGATTGTGTGCAGTGGCTGGAAATCTAAATGTGGAGGTTGAATGAACAAAGAGCGAATGATTCTGGATTATAAGGAAAGGCATTAAAATAGCCAAAGGTTAATCTATGTGATAGGATATTTATGATTGGTTACCATATAATCACAGTTTGTCCAGATAATACCACATTATAAGCACAAGGTAGCCTAAGTAATGTTCCATCCTTATTCTTTAACAAATCAATTCTTTGTTGTTGTTCAGATCCAGACTCCTTGTGATTCATTCAACATATAGACAGTTAATGGCATGTTTACCAGAGAAACACCACACATCCACACATATTTGATGAAGTGGAGGCCCTTTAGAGGTGTAGCCTTTGATAAGCAGTCTACTAAAAGAAAGGCAATTGTTTCCGCGTGAATCTTAGGACCAGCGAAACATTTAATTAATTTGATGTATTTCCTTCCTGTGAATAATAAGTCTCAAATATCTGAAATGCCCTTTGTTTTTGTTTTGTTTCTTTAAAAAAGAGATAAACAGTCTCATTGTGGAGCCACTAATTATATAGAACAGTAATATTTTTAAAACATAGAGAAGTAATATTTTTAAAAACAAAACCCCTTCCCCTGCTGCACTCATACAGGCAGATCTTTCCTGGTTTTTCAAATTTTTAAAAAATGGCTCATTAACATTGGGCTCAAAGATATACTACAGAATATCTCACATACTGACAGTGGTGAGTAATCCCCCCCCCCGTTAATTATTTTACAAGACTTGACATAAAAAGAAACACCAATAGTACATAGAAACAAGCAAACACACAATCTTTAAGTGATATTTCCAATCCTGCTCCATGTTTTGAATGTAAAACAGTTGGATTTTTCTCCAAAAATCTGTTGTACTTGCATTAAAAATGCATTGTTTTGTGCAAATGAAATTTTCACCAAAAAGGAACAATATGTGTATCTTGAAAAATGTGCAGCATTCTCACCCATTGGGGAAAAACTTCAGAAATTTTTCATACTTGTGTATGAGAGCTAAATAAGCAAAGATTTACATCCCTTCTCCAAAAGATTTTACTTGGGGCCCTTTCACACTAAACAATTATGGTACCATGATTCCACTCTTAACTGTCATGGCTGAATTCTATAGAATTCTAGGGTTTGTAGTTTGGTGAGGCACTAGGTCCCTCTGGCTGAGAACTCTTAATGCCCCTCCCTGAACTGCAAATCCCAAGATTTCATATGATGGAAGATCCATGGCAGTTAAAGTGGAATCATGGTGCTATAATTGTTTAGTGCAAAGGGGACTCAGAATTTGGAGAAGGTAACACCTTTCTAGCTGAGGGACGGAGCAGAAAGACAGCATCTACAGATGGGATAAGGGTATAAAGAAGCCCTTTTCTGTTGTCATATCCTCACACATACTCAGGTGCAGGGAGGAGAACATCACTGCCTCTTCTCCACTGTAACCCTGTCAGCTCTGCATGGGGTACGAGTCTGAACAGAGGGGGGCTGCTCTCCATGTCTAGGTTTTCTACATAATTGACGGCACTGCATGATTAGGAAGGGGAGAGGTAGGAAAGAAAGACTGAAACGATGCGGAAGAACTGCCCATGGTGCTCTCTGGTCAACTGTAAAAGTGCTTGTAAGCTTCTACTTATGGTTTAATTTGAATATTTATACACAAGGACAATATTATAAAGAAACTCACATTCTTACAGCCATCCCCTACCTCCATATGTAGCAATGCCTTGGGATTTATAGTTTTGTGCAGCAGCAGCACTCTTTGTCAGATAAAGCTAAAGACCTTATAAAATAATAAATCCCAGGATTCCATAGGATGGAGCTACAGCATTTAAAGTGGTGTTAAATTGCATTATTTCTACAGCGTAGATGCGCCCCTAGACACAGGGACTGCTTGGGTCCATGAATTGCTTGAAATTATTACATGATTACAGAAGTATTATAATGTGAGATGAAAGGAATGAGAGGCCCCATCTCAAATACTGCTATTCACAGCATTTGTTCATACCAGAGATATTACAGATGAAGGTGGCAAGCTTCTTGTGACTTCAGTTTGAACCCTCAGAGTACATTCTGAGCTCATTTTATATTCACTGTAATTGCACTGTTAAGCAGTATTCATTTGGTATTTGTTCAACTCAACACATTTATTTTTACACTATAGGTGTCCCATCTTGAATTAACTTTTGCTCTAGATGTTAAACAGGAAATCTTTAGGTAGGCTTTATACCTTTCTGGGTTTGTCCTCTTGCTAGAACTCACAGACAAGAAGAACAAAAGAGATAGCCATTGTTCCCAGAGCTCAATCCCAGTGTATTCCCATTCTGTCATTCCCAGTGCATTCCCATTCTGCACTAACTCAGAAATTGTTTGGTTGAGGTGCTGTCTGGCTGAAAAGGCAGGGGGTTGGGGTTGGAGGGCAGTGGTATTGTCAGACATAGGGTAGCTATGATGAAGGAGAGCCATTTTTGTAGTTACATCTGGCAATGCGGAATCTTGGCCACCATTTTCACAAACTCCTACCATCCCCTGGCCGTATAGCCAATGGTCATGGGTCATGGGAATTGTAATCCGATAATACCTGGATGGCCACAGGTTTCCTGTCCTTATTCTAATTTGGGAGGGGGATTCTTGACATTTAAATAGTTGCTGTAATTGTTGATACTAATAAGTGTTAGACCTCTTTCAAAGGCCAACCACTTTGCAGATATTACTTGGAAAGGAATTAGAACAAAATCACACCTTGTGATAGAAAGAAAATGATCAGACTGTCTGAAGTCCTGTTAGCATAAACTTTCAGAATGATTTCTACCTGTTTGAATATAGTTGTTTTCAAAAAGCTGATCAATTAGTGTAATATATCTGTATCTGCCAATGTAATAATTATGGTACATCCCATTAAGATCTAAAGATACAAAGGTATTGCAGAACATCTTCTTATACACAGTTGTATATTCAAATCATAATGCAATGCCTGCATTCTGATCAATAATCTACTAAATGTTAAATATTGTGGTAACATAAATGCTTATCTCTATCACCACATGACATTTTTTATGTTTTTAATTTGCACACTGTCCAGAGAACTTAGGTTGTTGGGCAGCTTTAAAAAATGTAATTTAAAAATTGCATTCATGCAAAAAGATAGCCACACTAGCTGGTAGAAAGAGCCACACTCTTGTCATGTCAACTGAGATGGAACAAAACTTAAGTAGTAGCCATTTGAACTGACCCCAACACTCAGACCTGTTTTGTACAATAATTAATCATTTTTGGAGCAGCTTGCATATAATTCATGTCCCACTCAATATGTTTAACAGAACCAAGCTTGCTTATCTTGAGCTTCTATAGCAGAGCTGCAGAAGCTCAAGATAAGATCCTGCTAAACTTGCTGAATGGGACATGCAAGCTGCTCTGAAAAATGATTTAAATTATTGTTTAGGAAAACCAGATCTGCCTTGAGAGCCAGCATGGTGTAGTGGTTTGAGCATTGGACTATGACTCTGGAGACCAGGGTTCAGTTCCCCCATTCAGACATGGAAACCCACTGGGTGACCTTGGAGAAGTCACACTCTCAGGCTCAGAGGAAGGCAAAGGCAAAAACCCCTCTGAACAAATCTTGCCAAGAAAACCCTGTGATAGGGTCACTTTAGGGTCATCATAAGTCAGAAATGACTTGAAGGCACACAACAACAACAACAACAACAACAACGCAGAGCTACCATGTACAAGTAGAATTCAAAGAGCTAATTATGACCTTTAAAGCCCCAGGCAGCTTGCGTCCAGATCATCTGAAAGACTGTCGCTCTTTGTGTGAGCCTGGTTGAACTTTTAAGATCTTTGGAGGAGGGCTTTGTCTTAGTCCCACCACCTTCACCAGCATGTTTGGTGAGGACATGGGAGAGAGAGATCTCAGTGGCTGCTCCCAGACTGTGGAACTCCCTCCCATGTGAGATCAGTTTGTTCCCCTCTCTGCTCTCTTTCATCAGCAGGTAAAGATCTTTTTATTTAAGCAGGCCTTTGGCTCTTAAAATCATGTGGCAAAAGGGTCTTTTAATGAGATGTGCTGTGCCTTTGTCTATTACTATTATTATTATTGTATTTTAAATATGTGTTTTAAACTATTTAAGCTTTGTGCTTTTAATAGACTTGTTCATTTAGTTGGGTTGTTTCACTTTTGTATTAGTAAGATTTTAGGTATTTAAAAGGCAGGATATGAATTAAATTAAATTAAATTAAATTAGGAGAACTCACAGTATATATGAAACAATTCTTGGAGCTGTTTGATTTATGAGACCGTCAATTTACCTATAACAGTGAAGTCTCCTGCACCCCAATGAGACACTGATCTTTTAGGGGATAATTATGTCAGGGATGATAGGACACTCAATCCCTGGAAGAAGCCAAAAAACTATCGCAGCAGACTTAATAGCAACCCGTTCCCAATAATACTCACACACAGAGTACAACTGAAGGACAAACTGCTTCACCAGGCATCAGCATTCACAAGAAGAGAGGAGGAAATGAGCTCTGTTCTGAGCTCTCTTATATATCTATATCTACAGGACATTGCCTTCTAGTGGCCTGTCTAGGCATGACTTGGTAGTTCATGGAGTCAGCCATTATGACTCAGCATGGTTCTGCAGTTGTTCAGCCATTTTATAATGGAGTTCAGTCTCTAATACCTGACAAATTCGTGTTCCTTTTCTCCTTAACATAGCAGGAGGGTGGTCCACAACATGGGTTTCTTCCATGCCTTTTCATTGGCCTACAGAATGGTAGATGTACCAGAGTGGGCTAACCGATTCTAATGGCCAAACTAGATGTGATACAGCCTGGGGGGGTATTCTGCCTAAGAGCCCCTAAGCTGCCCTCATGTGATACAGCCTTTGCTTCAGTGTGTGCACACACACAGCCCCCTGAGACTCTGTTGCCCTTTTGAGATGCAATCCTGGGATTCCTCTGCCTTGGAATTCCCCTAAATTGCGCTCGCTTTCAGTATCACCCCCCCCTCTTTGAATCTACCCCCTTTTCCACACAGTCCAAAGCGAAACTGTGAGGATCCTTTTCTCTATTCCCTGCTACTTGCAGAAATGTACCTCCCCCTCCCTTCTTTCCAAAGAGAGAGAAACAACCGAGCAATCAAAGCATGTGTAGGCAGCAGCTGAGAAAGTTAGAAAAACTTATTTATTCTAAGCAGAGTTCATAACATGCAAATAATGTTCATGGAAGTGCTCTTCCTTCCAGGTATATTCTTAGAGTTACAGATATAGTAAAGCGTTCAGCCAAGCAAGAAAAATAAACATAATCCCTAACACAATCTAGTTGATACTTTCCTGAGCTACTCATTCACTGAGATGAAGTCCCATCTGTTGGATTCAGAGGAAGCTGGAGCCACATGTCTGTTCAGACCAGTCTCAACAGCCTTCTTCTGTCTCAGGGTCCTTTGTTCTTTGTTCATGTCTGCCTGAGATACAATGCACCCATCTCAGGACTCCCTTTGTTGTCTCTTTCCACCTCATGGCACCGAGGCAGTATGTATTACCTTGAAGATCGCCACTCTTTCAGCCCTGATCAGCCAGTCCTCCCTGCTGGCCTATGGCATGTTGTGATTATGCTGACCCTAAAGGTGTTCCCTTTCTCCAGGTCCTAGTTAACCCTTTGTTTACCTGATTGCTGAGTTGGCAGATAATGGGAAATGGAGTCCCATTATCACACTAGATATTAAGGGAAAATAACATTCCTGGCAATTATTCTGTTTTACCTCCCGCAGCGAGGTTTCTTCAAAAGTATATCCCTCAGAAATCAGACTTGCAAATTAAGCACATGTCTACCTTACAATGACCAATTACAAAGCATCCTAAATGCAAGACACACTGAAGAAGGATATCACATGCTCTGGCAAACAGTGTCTTTCACCAGATGAGGGGACACCTTTTAAAAAAACATTCTAAATATACTGTCTAGTTTGACTATGCATGTTCCACTAAATATAACAACCCTATTCAGTCTGTGACCTATGAAGCTAACCACAGCTCTGCAGTCAATTACTGTGGGCTGCTAGGTGCTTTATATCACTCAATGTTCAATGGAGTCTCAAACAAAAGCCAGGAGATTTATCAAGGATTTGGTGGATTCCAGAGACAATGGTGGGCTACACATGGGTTGGTGAGTCACAAGCTAAGAAAGCCAATTAGTTGATTAAAGTTGCTGCATTTGCAGCAAGTGGCTCGCATGGGAAACTACTGACACAGAGAAAATCTGTGTGAATTTAAGGAACATATCATAATGTGTATGTTTCTGAAGTGTTTAGGTAGAAGGGGCAGCACCACAACAGCCTGCTCAGGCATTATTGAACATACTTTCAGAATGAGAATAAGTGCCTAGGAGCTTGTCTAAACAGGCCAAATACACCAGCTTGCCCCTGTCCAGAGTCCTGTAGTCCAAATGACACAGGGTGTTTACCCTGATCTGCCCCTGGGCAATCCAAATAACCCCCGGGGTAGATATGGGGATGGAACAGGGGCAAGTCAGGATAGGGCCCTTTACTGCATTAAAAAAAAATACCCAGTTTAATCTGGTACCACCAGTTCAGGCCCAGTGTGTCCAGCATGTGGACTCCGGCCCATTTTCTGCAGGTAACAGAGGCATGGGGACAGGCCAGCTCCGGAGGCAGAATAAGCTGGCAGGGAGCTAGAGTATCCTGCCTGATGCAGATGAGCCCTAGATCTACCCTTTCCATAATCACTCTCCTTACACAGAAAGCAATGCTTCGGAAGAAGAAAGGTTCTTGTTTACATAAAAGCTTTCCACGTAAGCAAGATATCTGATTTTCCCAAGTTCTTGTCCAGGTGGAGAGCATCCACACAGAAGGAACCTCTCATCTTCAGACGTATTGCTGAGAGTACTGCAGCTAGGTGCTCCCTCCAATCCAGTCTTGAAGAAAGCATGGTTTGTAACACGTGAGCAGGCTAGGCTACTTTACTGACAAGCAAAACATTTTGGCAAATGTTTCCTTTTGTTTTGGCTTCCCAGAATTAGAAGAAAAGTTAATGAAGTCATACAATTTTTGTCTGCTTTATAATATGGTGAGGCTTTCACACTGACAATTTTTCTTGTAACATATTCTCAAGTCTTTCAGCATTCATTTAATATACTAACTGTTTGCCTGCAGAGTCAGCCACCTACTAATATGGTAATTTTACACACAAGCAGACTTGTTCTAATATTTCTATGACTTTCTTTTTTTCTTTTTTTAAGGATGATGATAAACCTCTGCTGAAATCCCACATGAAACCATCATCTCTTTGTTTCATTTTGTCAAAATACAGTGGAAAAATCCCACATTACACTGGGATATTAGCACCCTGCATAAGTGTGTCACATAAGGGAGATTAAGAGGTTTATAGCCAGCTAGGTGAACGGGAACCATTTTCTTCATTAATGCTTTTCTAAAGATCTTCTGCATCTAGAGCAAAGGATGGGACCTTCACTCACAGTGAAGCTCACAGTCCTTTCAGTAACAATACAAGATGTAAGCACTGTATAGCCTTTTGCTCCAGAGGGAAAAATATATTATTTTAAGTAATGTAGCTAAATTGGCTCCTCAACAAGCATAATAATACCTCAATATAATCTAATATCCAGTATCAAATAATGCCATGCTATAAATAGGAAGGCACACATTTTGTTGAAACCAGTGGGACCCACTTCCAATGACTCCCAAGTGTTTGGAGCTTTCTTGTCCTCTTCTGTTAGAAGTATTGTGGGCTGAAGATTCTATAAAGCAAGTGTGACTTGCGGCCTTCCAGATGTTCCTCACTTTTTATTACGCTGGCTAAGGATTATGGCAGATGTGATCCAACAACATCTACAAGGACACAAGTTGCCCACCCCTGCAATAAAGAATGCAGAGTCCCCATAACTGTTTTTATCATGGTGGGCTCAACATTGGCAGGCAGGTTGCTATCAATTTTGCCTATTTGCATGTACAGTATTTGCAGGGGGTGGGAAAATTCCTTTTCCCATCCATTATCATTGACACATCCTTAAAAATGAAGGTTCTTACAAGCAAATGTGTATTTAGAAGTGCCCTCCCTGTGTTCAGTGTAGCTTACTCCCAAGTAAGTGTAGATAGTGTAGATTGCAGGCAGTTTTATTATTCCTGGGAGGGCTCAACGACAATCACTGTCTTAATATTTTTGATCATTTAGTACACTTCTGATTGATAATTCCTGAGGAGGCTCTAGTGCAGTGGTTCTTAAGCTGTGGTCCATGGGCTGTCCTTACAGGGGGGCACAAAGGGAAAAAAAGAAAGAGTCCCTAGAGTCTAAGGAACTGTGTACTGAACAGACAGTGAGCACATGAGTGTGCTCTTGGTTCTGCTGTGTGATGTCATTGGCCCTCCCTCCATCCCTCTCTTGGCCTCTAGGAAGCAAACCAATGGATGAAGATGCCAACAGCCTGCCTCCCAGTGACCTGACAACTCCTCTCTGTTGGCCCCTAACCCTAGTCTTAGAGATGGCATCTAATCAAGGGCAGCAAGGGATATGGTCACTGTGCCTTGTGGCCCTGTCCCCAAGGTGCTCAGCAGTGGACGATGGGAGAAGCAGCAGGAGCGGGCTTCTTTTTCATAGCCCTTCTTGTTCAGCATTTGATGAGGGAGGAAAGCATGGGGAGGTTGGCAGAACAAAAAGAGAGAGAAAAGAAAAGACAGGGAGGGGTCTGGATTCAGGAGAGGGAAGCAGGGAGGAAGAGGCCAGCCTCAGAGAGCAAGACAACAACCATCCCCTCCCCCAACGTCCCAGCCTCTCACAACCTTTCAGAGGATGGATGACTGGACCATCAGTGAGCACTGTAGTCTATGATTGTAGTGTAGGGTCTATGAAAGAATGTAGAATTCCTGGTAATGGAGCCTACCCAGTGGAGAACAAAATAGAAACCACTGCACTAACAGAGCTATGGGTCAAGCTAAATGTAATGCTCAGCTGGGACTAAACTAACACTGGATGTATTATATTGTACTGTATTGTATTGTAATGTACTGTATTGTAATGTATTGGTTTATATATACCACACCTTTTCACCAAAGCTGGAATGCAAGGCAGCTTACAAAATAAAAAGAAACATAAAAACATATGCGTGCAAATAAAAATATAGCAAAACTGATTTTTAAAGTGCAATTACACTGTCCAGAGATTTTTTAAAAAAATGAAAATTATCAATTCAAAGGCAAAAAATAAAAGGTAGAATATTGATCATTAAATTTGCATCTGAAATCAATTCTGTATCACCAAATTTGTACCTGAACAGCAACTAGTGAAAAAAGCCAAAACTCTTAGAGCAGGTATCCATGACAGCTAAGTTAGTACAGAACTCTAGGGACCTGTCTGCTTCTTCTGAGGTTAACCAGCACAGGAAGTGCTGCAGGAAGTGAAGTGGAAGACACAAGTATGAGTTTTTATGGTGGGAGAACAGTATATATTTTTTTAAAAAAATAGAACTTCCCATAGCCTCTTCATAAGTGCCAACAGCCCCCCAGACCCCAGGAAAATGCATTACTCTGAGGGAGGGTGACTTCGCTGTACAGTTGTCCCTTCATATTTGCGGGGGTTTTGTTCCAGGACCCCCTGTGGATACCAAAATTCATGAATACTGAAGTCCCATTATATGCAATGGCATAGCAAAATGGTGTCCCTTATATAAGATGGCAAAATCAAGGTTTGCTTTTTGGATTATTATTTTTTTAAGAATATTTTCAAGCCATGAATACCAAATCCGTGGATACCAAATCCATTGATACAGGGGGACAACTGTATTTTTCTCAAAATCAACAGCCCCCAACTCCATCCATTTCACAAAAAAGTAATACATTTCACATAGTGATCATTGCTATAATGAATTATTTCCCAGCTCCAAGGAGCAAATGCAGTGTGTGTGGAGGGAATCATCCTTCCACTTACCTTGTCCCACTTTCTGTCACTGAGAGTATACTAAGGAGATTTTCAGACAGGCAAAAATCGCCCCTTGCCGCGCGAGCAGCCTCCCGAAACTGCTCCGCGGCAAGGGTCTTTTTCGGACGACGCTGTGCCTCTAGCGAAGCCGTCCGTGTCACTTCCGTGAAGCTTGGGACGGCTCCGCGTCATATTTCAATCACGGGCAGCCTCCGTGCTTGAAATATGGCGCGGAGCCGTCCCAAGCTTCACGGAAGTGACACGGACGGCTTCGCTAGAGGCACAGCGTCGTCCGAAAAAGACCCTTGCCGCGCAGCAGTTTCGGGAGGCTGCTCGCGCGGCAAGGGGCGATTTTTGCCTGTCTGAAAATCTCCTAAGAATGCCACTTTTTAAACTACAATTTCCAGAACCCCCCTGCCAGTATAGCTGTTGCTGGTTTGAGGATACAGTATTCCCCACCCCCCAAAGCTCTGTAGGGCAGCAAAGTAAAATTCTGGATCCAACCCAGTGGCAGTAATCCCAATCTCACATTAACTAGATGCTTTGCATTAGCTTGTTCCTTCAGTTTTCATTCCAGGGCCAGCGTTGAACTGCCAGCTCAGTGTGCCAGTGTTTCATATTTTTATTCCCTCAAGCCATTTGACCTTTGAAAGGTCATTATACAATGTCTGGTGCCTGCTGGGGATTTCCAGAGGGTGGTTTGCCCTCTCTTTCACTCTCTTCCTCTTAACCCGACATGCTTTTCTATTGCACACTCCAGCCATAGCCTCCTAGGATTCAAAAAGAGTTATCTCATAGTGAAATGTGAGCTGTACGGAAACACTGAGAGCTACCACCATCATGAACTTTTTCTCTTTACCCTCTAGACCAGGGGTGGGCAACTGCATGGGGCCCGGGCCTGGGCCCTATTCCCCTCAAGGTGCTATGTCAGCTGCACCATTCCTACTGTAAGCCAATATACTTCTATTATCCACTGCAGCCCGCTCCTTCTCAAAATGCTGACTAGAAGGGATGTCACATCATTTCATGTTGTCATTTTGAGAGGGAGAGCAATGGAAAATGAAGTTTTTGGGGGGGTTATACACCTGTCTATGGTACTTGGGGGATGAGTGGAGGGCTTTCTGTATGGTTTTGGAGGGCAATTGCCCCCCAAATCACATCAATTATTTTTTAAAGGGGGGGGGGCTTTGGGAGAGTGATGGGTGCTTCAGTGGCCATAAATGTGGGGTCTAAGACCTCCATGCAACCTCAGGCTGTAATTTATCAACCCCTGCTCTAGACCTACATTTCCCAATGCCATGTCCCCCAGTCATGTGTAACTACAGCTCCCATAATCCCTCAGTCATTTAAACTGATCCTTAATCCTCAACTGGGAAAGGCTATGCATTACATTGTTTCAGCATGAGTTAGAAAAGATTGGCTGTTCAAGTTCTAGAATGCAGTGAGGCATGTGAGCTTCATGTAGTGCTTTGGAAACCCCACTGATCCCACTCAAATGCCCCCTACCCCCCCCAAAAAAAAGACTACCTGAGGTCTTTAGATCCTGGTGGGATCTAAATGTTTTTTATAAATAAATGAAATAAATAAAAATCTAGAACCTCAATTTTCATGGCCCACAAGACCATTGATGTTCTTTGTAGTTTGATTATCTTGTGCAGACTGTGAGTGGTCCCAGCTTAAACTGCAGGTGACAGGTGAGTATACTAAGTCTACTTGAAATCTGCTTTATGGGTAACCTGATAAAGCTACCAGCTTGTTGGAAAGAGAAGAAAGGCAAAATTTAAAACAGCAGGTTTCCTTGAAGTTTGCCATGACCATCATGAAGAACTTTAAATCAAAGAAAAGGGAAATTGTAAAACACATCCTAAAGCATTTTGAGTCCAAGCACCACTTCTAGGAGATAAATCAAAGTACATCTGTTCTAATCTGGCCCAGTTTAGGAGAGTTTTCTTACCTAGTCAAACATGTTTCTGAAACTAATTGAGCCAATTCAGACAGAATCAGATGTCCAAACTGAAATGGGGACTCCAATGAATAATTCCATTTATACTGCTAAGTGCAGGGAGATTTGTGAGAGTGTAGTCTTTACAGTAATTGAATTTCAAAAAATGAATGCATATTATCCCCTTGGAGGGTTTTTTTTTTTTTTTTTTTTTGCCGTGGGAGGGAGGTACTGTTTTGACAAAGCATAGTTAGCATGGTAACCCTTGTTAGGAAACCTGTCCCATTTCAAAATAAGTGCATAGCATGGATGGAAAGAATATTCAGTTATTTAATTCCAGATTGCTGGTTTCCCCAGCAGTCAGGAAACTCCTTGAAGAAAAACAGAGAGCAGCAAAACTTTTGCACAGTCCCCCCCCCCAAGTACTTGAATGTCCTGAAGTGTTGCAGAGATTTTATTGTGCAGAGAAAAAAAACATATTTTTAATGGAAACCATTCCCCATGTTTTCCTTGTGGAAAATGTGTTTCCTGAACAGAAAACACTGTACCTTATGCAGAAGACAATATTTCCTGCACATGAAACATGTGGAGTGTGGGGTTTGAAAAAAGCTCATGTATTTTTCTCTGTGCAAAAAATTCCTTTACAGCACTTTGGGATGTTCACATATAGGCAGAATACTGTGGAGGAATATTCATTTTCTCCAGTGGTGGGGAGAAAACTATGGTAATTATTCATCCATGCACAGGCAAAATTGTTGATTATTAACATCCCTATTGCAGAGTTTTGGTTACAGCAAATGGTTTTATGGGGTGGGGATATATTTTTTAACTTTATTATTGTATTGTCAAATTATTTTATACAGTATCACTCCCGTATCCACTGATTCGCCATCCGCTGATTCAGTTATCCACGATTGGTGATGGCAGGGGGTGGACAGGGGAGGAAGGAAGGAGGAGATCTCGCTTCTCTTCTCCCTTCCCCGTGGGGGGGGGGTTCTGGTTCGCTGTTATCTGTGGATTTCGGAATCCATGGGGGGTCTAGAATAAATCCCCCACAGAGATGGGGGTGCTACTGTACTTTTAAAAAAAATGTTGTTTTAATGTGATGATTTGTTTAACTGCATTTTATCTTTTTTAGTATCAGGTCTTTAGCTTATCTTGTTTTAGCCTTTTGTAGGACTTGTCTACATCAGCCAAATACCCCAGTTTGTCTCCATTCTAGAGCCCTGCAGTCCAAATGATGCAGGGTGTTTATCCTGAAATGACCTCTGGGGCAGATATGGGTCTGGAAAGGGGGGCAAGGCAAGTTTTAAGAAAATATCCAGTTTAATTCAGTATCACTAGATCAGGCCCTGCATGTCCGCTGGAGCCTGGCCCAGAATGCCACTCCTCACTGCTGCTGCCAGCTCCCTGGCTCTCCTGGAAGCCAGGCAGGGGTTTTGCAGCATGTGACTGAGGCTGGCCACATACAGGGGGCCAGTAACAGGTGGTGGGACCCCTGCCTGGCTTCTGCATTAGTGAGAAAATGGCAGCTGCAGTAGCAGTAGCTTAAGTGATGGGGCGTTGTTCTGTTTGGACTCCAGCCCATTTTCTGCAGATAACAGGGGGAACAGGCCACCTCCGTACCCAGGATACGCTGGTGGGGAGCCAGCATATCCTCCCTGGTATAGATTAACCCCCAAACTACCTTGGGTCCCATGCTGGGAGAATGGCAGCATATTAAACAAACAAACAAATAAATAAATAAATAAATATGTAGGAGAGAAATATTTCAAAATCATAGTTCTTCTTGAAGGGGCACTATCTCTGCACATCTCTTACCCAATCAGTTCATTTGAGGGAATACAAAAGTAACTCCTTCCTAAGGGGCTTATTATGCCTGCAAATTTCATCCAGTCCTAACTAACATAGGAAAATTATAGATATTGGTAGATTTCCAATGGTACCCAAGGGAAGGCGTGAAGATTTGGACTTCTGAGTCAAGATCCAGATTCTGATCTGGGTCAAAAGAGGCAGCCTCTGAGTCAAAGCCATACTGGATTCCCACCCACTCCCAAATGTCAATTTAGGGTTCAATCTGAATTTTGCACTCCAATATACAGCTTTTCATTGAAGCTTTATACCTTTTTATAATGTTAGGGTAAACCCATAAGTGTGAATTAAGGGGGCAAACTAGCATTCCAATGCAGCAGAGCATACCAAATGTATAACAAATAATAAAGCTGAGGGGTCCTGGGAACACACAGTGCACTTACCTTGAAAAATACAGTGTGACAGTCTAGCTAATAAGGGTAAGCATCAAAAAGGCACTAGTTTAGGTTTGTTTAATTCATTGGTGCAGCCAATTCCATGAGGATTGAGGGATGTGCTGAAATAATACCCCATTCTTTCAAGCTATTTTAGATGGGATTGTGCCTTGTCTGTACTATATTACCTTCTTTTGCACTTGTTATTTTCCCTGGAATGCCTTGTGGTCACAATGGAGGAAGGACAGGTGGAAATGTGTAGGGGAGAGAGGGAGAACAACAATTGCCCTTAAGGTGTATGACCTTCAAATACCATATGCATGAATTATTAAAATGTCTTGAAGGAGGAAAATCTACACCCAGAGATTTCTCCTGTTTTGAGATGGCTCTTCAGCTGTCTTTATACATTTCACTATCAAATGGTGTCTGTACCAGCTGGGATAAAAATGCTTGGAGCTTCCTGTCATCAGCAGCCTCTTTTTTGACAGTTCAATCCACAACACCTCAGTATAGTAGATCCCCATCTAGGACCTTAAGAGGAACATGAAACAGTGACAGAATTAATCCCCCAGGCACCCAGAGAAGGAGGTGCAGCTACCCATCACTGCAGTTTAAACTCCGATAGCGATACATTGAGAAAAAGCAATTTCACAAGTATTACTGTCTCCTGCTGAGGCAGGTGTTAGAGTTAGCAGTCTTTGCATGCCCATGCTCACTGCTAGTTTAAATTATGGTGGCTTCCTCTTTCTTCTTTTACCACATCCATTCTCTTCCTGCATCACTTTAAGCTGAAGCCATTTTTGTCTTCCCTCTCTTTCCCTCATTGGGCCATTATTTTATTATGAGCATGTACTGTAAATAAAGCTACTTTTATATGTTTTATAAAGAGGACGTAGCTTATTTCTTTTCTCTGCTAGACTTGGGACTTTTTCGGATGGGGTTTTGTAATGCGAGCAGCCTCATCCCCATTGCGAGGCTGCTGCGCTGCAGGGCGTCCCTTTCGGATGATGCTCTCCCCTGCCGATACTGTTGCGGAAGTGCTGGGAGACTGCAGCACCGTATTTGGCGATTTTCTAATCACAAAAGTTGATCGTGATTAGGAAATCGCCAAATATGGCACTGCAGCCTCCCAGCACTTCCGCAACAGTATCGCACTGAAAGGGATGCCCTGCAGTGCAGCAGCCTTGCAACGGGGACGAGGCTGCTCGCATTGCAAAACCCCGTCTGAAAAAGTCCTTGGAGGATAAGTGAGTGTGGGCCTGGTTCTTGTTCAGTTTCTGCCTTGCCAATTTCTCTGCTATAGAGATCCACTACTATCTCTCACATTTCCCAACAACAGCTGTTGAATACCCTCCATGGACATATCAGCATAACTGTCTCACCTGTGCCTGTCACCACAAAAACTCCTCCCCAAAATTATATACATGCTGTCTCTGTTCCATTTTTAACCTGAAGCAAGACTAGCAGGAGCCATGGATGTATATGATTGAAAGCCCTTTTTAATGTTAACTTAGCCAGAAAGGAAACATGCAGAAAGAGTTTTATTTCTATCAAAAGGCATTTAAAATATTTATGTTCCATATTTAAGGCTACCTTCATTAAATACTATACTATTTCTTATAAAATATATAACAAATATATAACAAATAATATAGTTGAGTGGTCTCTTACAACACATCATGCACTCACGTTGATAAATCTTTTAAAAGCTGACTATTTGATTCAAATGAAATACTCCCAGTTAGCAACTCAAGTACAAAGTGAAAATAGTTTTGTCTGCCATATGAGTGTCAAAGGAAGGGAAGAGCTTGCTGAAAGAAAGATGTAGCAAGCCTAATAGAGCAATAATATGGCTGGCAACTTAGGGCCTCAAATACAGTTGGCCCTCTGCATCCACGGATTTGGTATTTACAGATTCCACCATCCGTGGCCTGAAAATATTCCCCAAAAAATAAATTCCAAGAAGCAACCTTGATTTTGCCATTTTATGCTGTATGAGGGACACCATTTTACTATGGCATGTATGCACAATCCTAAATATGCACTGGACTGACTATGTAACGAATGTTGCTGTCCTTGAGCAAGCAGGGATCACCAGCATTGAGGCCATGATATTGAGAACACAGCTGTGCTGGGCAGGGCACGTTTCTAGGATGGAGGACCATCACCTCCCCAAAATAGTACTCTACGGTGAACTCGCCATGGGTCAGTGTAAGAGGGGCACTCCAAAAAAGCGATACAAAGATTCCCTGAAACAGCATCTCAGGCTCAGCCAAATTGATCACCAACAATGGTCCGCCCTGGCCTCACTTTGGGAGGCATGGAGACGCACTATCCACAATGCTGCAGCCTTATTTGAGAACTCACGCCGAACAACTCTTGAAGAGAAACAACAACGCAGAAAGAATCACAACCTGGAAACATCACCCAAGGAGACCTTCTGCTGTGCTTTCTGTAACCAGACTTGTTTATCTCGGATTGGCCTTTTTAGTCATCAGCGCGCTTGCAGAAAGCACGGGATGAGTCCTGCCTGAATCTTCGTTTGCAAAGAAAAGCCAGAGAGAGAGAGAGTATATCATAGAATCATAAAGTCAGAAGAGACCACAAGGGCCATCCAGTCCAACCCCCTGCTATGCAGGAATACACAATCAAAGCATTCCCAATAGATGGCCATCCAGCCTCTGTTTAAAAAACTCCAAAGAAGGAGACTCCACCACTCTCTGAGGCAGTGCATTCCACTGCAGAACAGCTCTTCCTAATGTTTAGGAAGATTACATTCCTAATATAATCTCTTTTCCTGTTGTCTGAGTTCATTGCTCCATGTCCTTGTCTCTGGAGCAGCAGAAAACAAGCTTGCTCCATCCTCAATATGACATCCCTTCAAATATGTAAACATGGCTATCACGTCCCCTCTTAACCTTCTCTTCCCCAGGCTAAACATACCCAGTTTCCTTAGCCACTCCTCATAAGGCATGGCTTCCAGACATCCCACCATTTTGGTTGCCCTCCTCTGGACATGTTCCAGCTTCTCCATATCCTTCTGGAATTTAAATTATATAATGGGACTTGAGCATCCACAGATTTTGGTATCCATGGGGGATCCTGGCACCAACCCCCAGTGGATACCAAGGGCCCACCTCATACAGAGAGTTAAAAATTCAGTTCTCAAAGCTTCAGGCCTCAGCAGATGAATGTTAGTTTTGTTCTTTCCCACACATAATGATCACCCCCCTGAACACTATGCAGAGTTGTGAGGGGGAAGGTGTTTTGATGGCCTCATACAAAGCAAGTCAGTGATTGGCCAATGGTGTATCACACCATGGCATGGAGGAGTTGGGGGTGGAGCTTAATTTATAAAAGGCTTGCTGCCCCTGAGGTCTTCCTCTTTTCCCTTTGACGACCCACCCACCTGCCTCTGTCACAGTATGAGTTTACTGGTCGCTCTTTGGGGCTGGGTAGGAATTTTTACCTTTTTCTATGGGGTTTTTTGCCTACCCCATACTGTCACTTTGGACTTGGACAATTGGCTTTGGGTGGTGTCATAAATAGTTGGTCACTTGGCAGGTGAGGGGGAGACGATGTTATTTCGGTGTTCACCTATGAAACCCCTTTTGGATGTAGGATGGGCTTATCAAACTACCCGGCAGGTCATACATCTGGGGGCAGGGAGATGAGCTGTCCTTGAGGCTGACACCAGGTTGGAACCCGTGACTGAAATCCGTTGGGTCAAGGTGTTTCATCCTGGGGTCTCGCCTTCCAGTAGATAGTGCCCGGGGGGCTTCCCAGTTTGCAAGGAGCTCCCCCAGGGCTCAGGTGTTTTGCCCAGGGAAGCTGGGAGGTGAGTCTGGGGAGACCATCAGCTCCAGCTTTTCCCGCACTGGGTCTCCCCCTGCATATCTCAAGAGACAAATAACTAAATTGATTAGATACAATAAAGTGGCCCATGTTTTAACCCAACCATGGTGTCTGACTCTTTATTGCGTGTGTTGGTCATTAAATATGAAGTTCTTCTCATCCCAAATATGAAGAAACCTGTGGATTTTGGTAAATTCTTATTTAAAAAAAAAAACAGCTGAAAAGAAATTCTTGTTCATCCCTGCATTGGATCTGCATGGTATTCTCTGTGTAAGTCTGAAAATATTAGAGAAAAGTTGCTAATTTTTTTTTTTAAGGAGACTTATTTCTTTTCAAAGAAGAAAGGCTTGGCAAAGGACTGGAAGATTTTAATTGGATTCTCACAATAAAGGTAGTCAGATTTAGTTGTGTAACTACCACGTGGGTGGCCATGGGTCCCAAGCTTGGGGCTTCAGATTTCTTGGAAGCTCCAGTAAGCATGGCCGAAGATCACCATCTCTGAGGGTGGTAGACCAACAGAAAAATCTGTGAACCTGACATTGCAAACTACTGTTCTACAGAGGGCTTTATAAGATGTGGCAAATATGGCATTATAACGACGCCTAATGAATGAGAAAGGGTGCACATACTAAACAACGTCATCCTTTTGCAATAATGTCTTGTCAAAAAGCCGTTCTTTTTTATTGATGGGCCAAGCCATAAATTGATCTCCCATGGTGCTTTGTTGCCAGCATTGACAGCATTTGAAACTGCACACCATTGTGCTCACGTGAATACAGCATCAAGTTTGTTTTTAGCTTTGGTGGGACAGAAATGTTAATGGAGGTTAGGGAGATTATGAGATGGGGAGAAAAAAAAAGCCCCCGGGGAGTCTGAACGAGGACGCCAGTGTACCATTACAGGTGGCGATACTGCATAATGCTGTTCTCCTCTCGTCCTTCATTCATTCTTCCTCTTTGCTGGAGAGGTGAAAAAGGAGCCACTTTTTATTCATGGAAATGTCTGTCAATGAAAAGTGGCACCTTTTTCATCCCTCCAGCATGGAGGAAGCATGGAGGAAAGACGGGAAGAGAATGGGGCATGTTGTATCGACCGCCAAAAGTGGGACAGTGGCGTCTTCCTCCTGACCTCCCTGGTTGGTTTGTTTTTTAAGAGCATCTGATAAAGTCCTAGTCTGATAAAGTCCAGAAACTACTTCAGAATAAATTTTCTGGTGAGTGTAATCCTTGGCAGGAAATATATCTTTGCAGGGCCGGTTTAAGGCACCAACGGTGTCAGCATCCGCAGGGGACGCATCATTGTGGGGGGGGGGGGCTGTAGTAATCCTCCTCCTGCAAAAACATTATTAGTAATAATCTGAATATCCTGTACGGTGAATAGCTTAGGTTGAGTTAGGTTACATTGACCTGAGATAAACATATGGGCCCCCCAAAATAAAGCCTTGCAGGGGGGCCAAAATTCCTTAAAGTGGTCCTGTAGCTTTGCCTCATGCTACAGGTTTTTTTCACTGCAGGAAAATCAAATCCTTAAACTCTTAGCACTGCTAAATAGCTGATTTTACCCCATTTCCTCTGTCCTTTCATTGGAAGAAATGCTGTTTATCTTCCAGAAGTCTTTTGTGCCAGCACAACTTTCTGTTTATTTCAGTGTTGGAAAGCAAATCAGAGTACGCTAACCTTGGGGTCGTTTCCACGGCAAAATAAATCCTCAAAGAATGCGACAAGAAGCCTGATAGTTCCCACGCATCTCGAAGCAACAGCGCCCTTTTCAAAAGGAGGGGGTGCAAAAAACCCATAAGTTGCGCAGTATCTGCTTTCGCTAGTTTTCCGCACTTTTTTGATTAAGTTCGCGAAAATGCGCATACTTTACCGTGGGAACTAACGATCGTGTAAACTGGCATCTGCCTTTTCGAATTACTGTGAGCAGAGCTGAATCCTGATTGGTTGGAGTGCTTTATCCGAATAGACTGAGGGGTTGGAGAGAAGAAATTCACCCTCCTTCTGCTTGCAACTCACTTTGGAAAACGGAGCCCTTCCTGTCTATCTTTTGGGGGGTGGGGGGGTGGGAAGATGCTTCGCTGCTTCGCTGGGGTGTGTGGGTGTGTGTGTGTGTGCTGGAAAACAGCCGATCGCATGTTCGTTCTTTTGTTTGTTTGTCCTTCCATTCACTTGCCTTTATTCAAGCCTTCGGAGGGAGGGAAACCAAATGAGGCAAGCCCTAGTTCTGTGGTGTGTGTTTGTGTGTGCATGCATGCATGAACGGAGTCTGCTCCACTATGCTTTTGCTTGTTCGTGCTTTCATTGACTCCTTTCTTTACAAAAGCCTTTCAGGGCTGGGGAAGACGGGGGAGTTTGTCAGATCGCTCTTTCGATTGCTTGTTTGTTTGTCCTTTTTCTTTCCTCTCATTATTTATGGTCTCCATGACCCCCTCCCTGCTCCCTCCCCGCCTCCTGCCTGACTTTAATCATCTGGAGGCGATTCCCCCCCACCTTTGCCTGTGTGAATTAAGCAAAACAGAAAGTGTCTGGATCATTCGAAACTGGCAGGCACCGTGTGATTTATGCGCTCCTGATACGAAAGGATGGTAATCCGGAATCTGGCGAACTTTTTCCTGTCGTGGAACCGGCCCCCTTGTTAAACGTTCGACCTACTCCATCATACCACAGTCTAGCCTACATTCCTCTCCCTTCACTCACAGGTTCTTCTCTTCCTCTACCATTATAGTAAATGTTAAATTCTGAAAAGTGTAAAAAATGGGGTGAATTGTCAATGTGCCTTCACATTGTAATCTGTTCAATTCCTGAGCTTTAATCTGTGACAGGGCACAGAGCAAGCTTTTTGCCTCTGAGTAATCACACTCTTTTAAGGAACTGTCTTATGCCTTATGTGACACCCATTTTATGGAACAGACTCTTTAGAGATGCCTACCAAGTCCTGATATCATCTGCCTTCTGTCAGATGGATAAAATCTGTTTATAAAGGTATTTTAGGTTTTCTATTTTACTCCCCTTTTATTGCACTTTGCATTTGCTGATATTACTATGTTTGTTCCTGGTTTGTTTGGGTGTTTTTTCCCTTTAAATTATTGTTTATAACAGTAAGCAATTTCTTAGAGCATTGAGGGGAACAATTGATACAATCAATTAAAAAATCAGCCAATCAATGTATATTCCAGAATGAAGTGTGTGGGCTAGACGAGTTTCTTTTGTCCATTTTTGTGTTCCTACAAGTGTCCTTGCTGATGTTTCAGTAGCAGCAAGAACACTGCTTTTCCTTCAATACAAGTTAAGCACTCGACTCACATCTTGCCTACAATTACAATCCCACAAACATAGGTCTACTTGTAAACAAGGCATATGGGGAGGGCGCACCTTATTCTAAAGAACAGCTGTACTTTTTTTCATCAGAACCTAGAAAAGTTACTTTTGGGGGGTAAATATCCCAGAATCCCCCAGACAACATGGCTGTGGAAATTGTAGTCCAGTGGGTTGTCTAAATGGTTAACAAAAAACCCTCATGGAATTCACTGGAAATCCTACCTGTCTAAATAGGATCCCACATAAATCCACACTATTCAGAAGGAGGAGGCCCAAAATGGGGAAAACAACACAGGAAAAGCCTTCATGGCTTTTCCTGTACTTTAAAAAAAAAAAAAAAACAGAGAGGGGTGTGTGCATTCCTGCTCATTAGGACAATCAAATGACAACCGATAGGGTTTGAATCGCTGCTCACCCAGGGGAAACCCATTGAGTGACCTTGGACAAGTCACATTCAGTCTCACAGAAAGGCAATGGAAAAAACTCTCTGGACAAGTCTTGCTAAGAAACTGACTTGAAGGTGCAGAAAGAGAGAGGCGGGGGGGGGGAGAAAGAGAACCTTGATCCCAGGGAAGAATCTTTTAAAAATTCTCATTCACAGCCCTTCGCTCTTAGGTGGCTGAAGTTAATGGCACTCCGAATATCTAGAAAACATTAGTATCTCATCTATGGTCTGAATTCAAAGCACTGAGGAAAATGATATATGCTTAACTTTTTTCACAGCCTTGGAATATGTATTCTTCTCCCTTTGGCAAACCATTTATTTATGTAGAATATTTATATCCTACCGAGATATATCCATGCTAAGAGCCAGCACGGTGTAGTGGTTTGGGCATTGGGCTATGACTCTGGAGACCAGGGTTTGACCCCCGCTTGGCCATGGAAACCCACTGGGGGCAAGCTTGTTTTCTGCTGCTCCAGAGACTAGAACACGGAACAATGGATGCAAGCTCCAGGAATAGAGATTCCACCTCAACATTAGGAGGAACTTTCTGACAGTAAGAGCTGTTCGGCAGTGGAACGCACTCCCTCGGAGCGTGGTGGGGTCTCCTTCCTTGGAGGTCTTTAAACAGAGGCTGGATGGCCATCTGTTGGGGATGCTTTGATCGTGATTTCCTGTGTGGCAGGGGGTTGGAGTGGATGGCCCTTGTGGTCTCTTCCAATTCTACAATTCTATGATTCGAAGGGAAGCACAAAGCTGATTGGCCAGGTGAGAATGGGGGCAGGGCTTGCTAACAGAGCAAGCCATGATGTTGGATTTTCACCTTAGCAAGTGATTACTAAGGTGATAAAATAGGGTGGTTATTTTTTGTTTTGCTTTCCTATTAAATTGGAAAATCACTGTATCACTCGAGCGCACCTTGGATGTTTTTTTTTTAAAAAAAATCAGCGGTGGCAAAGAACTAATGCAAGTAAACCACTCGCAGCCACCATCTGAAATGCAAGGCTTAGGGGGGCCAAAAACACCATTAAGACATGTCACTGCTGCTGCGAGATGCCATTACTACGAAGTACTCAATTTTCCCCCTCATGTAGATGGGCCCCAGCTCATTCCCTAAACCTTGGAAGTTACCAAGTCTTGGTATAGACAAAAGTAAAGACATCAAAGATACTTATATTTTTTTTCTGTTCTCCCCCCACCTCCACACACACACACACACACACCATACCACTTCTATAACTGTCCAGAGTGTTTAGGACCTTATGCTCAGAATTCCATCAACAGTATACCTGCGATCCATTTGTGTTACACTTTATGATATTTAAGTTGAACCAGTGCTTGTTGTTTACTGACAGCAATTAAGCTGACAAGATCATCAGCACACATGAATTTGAGCAAAGGTTCCTTGGACATGACAAAATGTTACTTCTGCTCTAAATAGATAAGAAGCAGTAAATGCTTGAGATATTGCAGGGTGGGAATTGCCAGAATAGATGCACCATGAGACTAATGCCAGACACTGAGACGTGAAAAATGGTTTTAACCCCTGTGGTTTCACTGCAATTGAAACATTAGTTAAGTTTTACAGTCTCAGCTTTCACACATTTATCTACCATAGACAACTAATTCATAGAGTATGAGCCTCCTTAGCACTGGAGATGCTGATTCCATCGTATGGGAGGTACATTATCTCTTTTATCTCTTATATTTCTTTTTATCTTGTAAGCTGCCTTAAATCCCAGTTTTGAGGGAAAGATGGAGTATACATAAAGTAATATAATACAATCTTCCACCCAGAGATGGTCCTTTTTGGTACCAGCTCCAATGTTCTGGAAATTTCTTCCAAGAGAGGCTTATACGGGCTCTTCCCTATTGTTTCTCCACAGATGTAGAACCTTTAAGAATTGTTAGTTTACCATTAACTGAGGACCAAACTACCTGTTATGCAAGCCAGTGTGATTTGTAGAGCTCAATCTGCACTGAAGAGCAGTCACAGAGGACCCTACAGTTGATTGGAAGAGGTGTACAAATAGAGAAGGTGTCTGACCTTCTCTTTCCCCATAATATTTTGGTCTTATCACTCCATGAAGCTGCTATGAGACCTACTGGAAAGGAGAAAAGGCAAGCTACCACTTCCCCTACCTGCATCTTTCTGTCCACCTGCACCACTTCCATGAGGCTAATAGCTATGGTGGCAAATTTAGATCAGGAAAACAGCATGGGAGATAGTTTCCAGGTGTCCATTATTATAAGGGTGGCTCTTTTTTCAAGGTTGGAAAGCTTGTCCCTTATGGGACTGGCAGGTGTCCTTTATCGTAAGGGATGTCCCCTGTTTGAGGGTTAAAAAGCTTTTGCTTCTATATAGACTGAACAAGATGCCAACAAATACAGTAGAACCCCTGTATCCATGCAACCAATATCTGTGGTTTCAGTTATCCACAGGACACAAAGCAGAATACATACCATACAGTCTTCCTAGAAAATGCCTAGAGAGGCATGCTCTCTAGGCATTTTCTAGATCTTCCAAGGCAACTCAATGTTATTTTATACCAGAAGTCCTTTTATTTTCAATGCTGTTTGCTGTTATCTGCGGTTTCCGGTATCCACGGTAAGTCCAGGAACCGAACCCCTGCGGATATGGGGGTCCTACTGTACTGTATTTTTGAGTGGGGGGGCCTTTCATAAAGGCAAAATGTATGCACTCAGTATGCACTTACTGAGAAGGGTTCATCAAGTCAGATAGATGAAACATGACAAGGCATTAAAAATGAAATAATTGGACACATCTGGTATGTGGCAGTGAAACATGTAGAACAAGAATGGAGTGAAGAACGAATATTTTGCATTACCAGCATATTTCAGGGAGCAATATGATGTTTTTCTTAAATAAAATTGAAGGCACATTTGTTAAACCAGGGTGCTTCATTTAACCAGAAAACACTGTAGTACACATTTCAGCATGATAGTAAAGGAGTAAAGAGTTCATTTGTACTATGTACTGTGGAAGATTTGTTGATTGTCATTGCTATTAAAGAAGAAAGGATGCGTATAAATTTCCTAAACTAATCATTAGAACTATTTGCTTGTGGTGGGAAATGGGAAATAATTGCAACGGTGGGTTTTCTTTCTCCTTATTTACCAGTACCATTGCTCCTTATAAACCTGTATTTAGAATCAGCAACCACAGTGCTTTGGCCCAAGGCCCAAATTTCCTCCACTTCCTCCGAATACCACAGTAAACATGACTGAAATGACTTACCTCCCAATCAATACGAGCTCCCCAAGCACTGCCAAGCGCCTCATAGCCATGAGTATTCCTCTGACAGTCATGCCTTCACAGAAGCAAACCACCACTCTGGCCTTTGGCAACCTGTCTCGGAGCTTCTGCACCAGCTTCTCAAAGCTCTTCTCTCCCGCATTGCTGTAGATCTTGTCTGAATGAGCAATACAAAGACCTTCTTGAGCAGCCAACTCTTTGAAAGCCTCCATGCCACTCTCTCCATAATTTCCTAAAAAAAAATCAAATGGTGTAATATCATTACTGTTATTGTTATTATTTTCTAGGGTGACATTAGCAGTGTCTTAGAATCTGCAAAATGTGAAGGGTAACTGAAAAGTGTACACTTAGCCAAAGAAGGGATCATATCATCTTCATCTTCACCACCACCACTACCACTATAATCAATTCATATATATCCTACTTTTTCTCCAATAATTATTAAAAGAAGTACAGATTGAAAACATCAGAATGTGTATGGTATTTTAAAAATAATTACTCAATAGATTTAATTAAAACCATTTAAAAGCCATTAAAAAGCAGAATAAAAAAGTTAACAAAGCAGCACACTATTAAAAGCTCATCAGAGTCAACTCCTAAATACTTGATGCAATAGCAAGGTTTTTACTTGCAAGCAGAAGGAAAGCAAGGAGGGAGCCATACTAGCCTCAACTAGAAAGGGAGTTTCAAAATCTAGAAGCAGCCACTGAAAAGGTCCTCTCCCTCATTCCCATAACCCCATTAGGCAAAAATCCCATTTAACTGACTTGCCTGAATATCCACAATCAATAACTGCCCTTTCCTGGAATCCACAAAAAATGACACCTTTATTGGACAACCCAGCTGCAAAACATGTGATGTGTGCTTTCAAAGCCCTACTGGCTTCTTCATCATTGAGTTTCAAAAGCTTGCATCATGTATTCTGCAGTCTCGTTGGCCAATAAAAGCATCGCTTTTTGGGGGATTCTGGATTTTGTTTTGCTACATGGCCAACACTGCTACCTCTGAATGAGTATTTGTGGCAATGTTTACCTCGGGAAATACACTACCACTCTCTTTTGTCTAGATCTGATTATCAAAATGCTGTGATGGTTTTTCAGCTCAGCTGGATAACTGATATGGTACTGCTCAAATTATCTAAATTGCTTCTACAATTTGGAATGCAAGGGAGGCAAGGATGGTAAGACAATAGATTTTTTTGCAATTTGTTTTCTAGCACCACCAACAACAGCAACAACCTTTAACAAACAAACCCCAGGACATGCTTATAGAATGTGACTTAGGAGAATCTCAATTATGTAATTTCCTTTGTTAACAGAAGATGGTGAATGTGAGCATTTGGATGAAGGGCAGAAGGAGGAAAAGGGCACACAGGTTAACCAGGAAGCTGAGGATTTCACTTACTCTGGGGGCTTGTTAATGCTGAGTGAGACAAAAATCAATGGTGCTGTCAGCTGTTAGGGCACTAAGAGTAAGCAGTGAACTGAGAACAAGAGGACCAGTGTTCAGATGAACAATGCTTCTTCTCATTCTTCTGATATCACTGCAGTAACAATACTATTCAGAGTATCACTCTACCTGGTGCGAAGCTCCCAGTTGCTCAGCTTTGCTTTTCTGCTCTGTTTTGCTACCCTTTGCCCTATAGGAATCTTCAAAAGTATGTGTTACCTGAAAGCATCTCTCCTTGATTTCCTTTGGTACAGGAACAAAGAACAAAGGTTCAATTGATGTTCTGCAGGCATTTATGGCATTAGGACAGATGCCCTCCCATGCAAGTGCTACACTAAATCTGTTTTCTTTTCTTTCTTTTTAACAGTTTTTTTAAAGCATAGTCCTTTGTAATATTTTACAGGCAATGAGGGCATAATAATTGATGGTGAGAGAATCATGGGAACTGCAACTCAACAACATCTGGAGGCGGCACAAGATTCCTAGCTAGGTATTTCACCCCAGGTCTTTCCAGTAATAGTCCAACATTCAAACCATTATCACACTGGCTACTATGAAGTAATTTGAAAAGTGAATTAGAACCTGGAACAGGCTCCTGTTGACTGTTCTGCTGGGTTCTTCTTTTAAGAAGGAGTGTGAAGTGTGGGAGAGAAAAAGAAAACACCTGAAACCTAGCTTCAAACCTTTGTACAGGCTTGCAATTCTGCATCACTACAATGAATATAACAGTTCCATATTTGTCACGGGCCTCTTTCAAATGACATAGTTATAGCACTAGGATTCCATTTGAACTGCCATGACAATATCCTATGGTCCTGGGATTTGCCGTTGAAGGGGTACTCACTCAGCCGGAGAACTGTAGTGCCTCACCAAAGTACAAGTCCCAGGTTTCCATAGGATGTTGCCATGGGTGTCAAAGTAGAATCATAGTGCTGAAATTGTGTACTGTCAGAGGATTGCCGGAGGATGCTGCTTGACTATGTTCCCTCAGGAAATACTATGAAACATTCTGAAGATTTTCTTTCTTTCCTGTAGGCCTCTCAATTTGGCTCTTGTACCACACTGTCTTGCTCTACCACCCAATGGAACTCAAAGCCAATGAACCTTTTCCAATTGAGACAACCATGTGTTTACAAGGGGGTGTTTTACAGGTGTACGCCTACCTGGATGGGTCCTGTCTGCACAACCAGTCCTTTGCATGCAGTCTGTGGCCTGATTTTGAACTAGGGATGCCTAATTGTACCTGTGGCCATATTTAGATCCCATTCCTACTTCCCTAAAGAGTTGCTTATTGCTCTTGTTATACAAGCCTTATGTCATGCATGCAACTGGCTTGCTGTGTTTGTCCCCATATCAGAGGCTACTTCCCATCCTCTGAAACCTGAGCCTTGGCCAGATAGCTCCTACATAGTCACAAAGGATACCACTAAGAGGATTAGAATTTCTTGATCACAAAAATGATTAGGCATTTTAAACCAGATCTTGGAAAGTTACTTTTAAAAGTTATTTGTTGGTCTGAGTGAATGAGTTACAATTGCTAGAAATACAACCCATTTCTGGAACTAACTAAAATGTTAAAGTAACCTTAAAGTAACCGTTAAAGTATCTTATAAGTTACAGTTACATTACAAAAGGAGTGAAGTTATCCCTTACTAAATTTCAATAATAATGTGATGTAGTTATACTTTTGTTGATGGAGAAATGAATTAATTAGATGTAAGTAGTTATGCATAACTAATTCTTTAGTTATTTGTACCTAGTTCTTTCCAAGCTCTGTTTTAGGTCCACTTTCTACATGCTACAGGCTGTAAATACCATTTCCTTACAAACCTTAGCCATTGTATATTGATGATTCTTGTAAAATGGGAGGGGAGTTAGACTGAGCCCAGATTTCCCAGCCCAGCTTTGGCTGGAGATTCACCAACCTTCTACCACCTGGGGGCTCCCCCAAACTTGTGCCGCCACCTCTTTTTGTCCTAAAGCCTGGAAAGGGGTCCCAGTCATTTTGTGAACTCTGATTAATATTATTGGTACCCAAAGCCAAATGCTATCCATGGGACCAGAGCTTTAACCCTAAAGCAAACCAATTCCATAGCAAATGACTAATTGGATTCAATTGGGTAGTTTCAGAATAAAACAGACTTAACAAGCCAGGAAAGGATGTTACAATCCTGGGGAGAAAGTGGATAGCTTTTTAGAAAACACACACATACAAAGAAAAAAATGAAAAACGAAACAAAAAAACCACCACACACATTATATATAAGCAGGCTAGGAAAATAACAGATTCGAGTATCCTTGCTATACTTTACCAGATGTCAGGCAGGATGATAAAATCATAAAAAACAAGACAGGCATCGAGTGCCATGCCCCAGCACTAAAGCTGTGTGAGGTGCTTTATGGGGATGCACACCACCAGCTGTCTAGCATGCTTTGTGGCAGTGACCATAGATTCTACAGCCTTCTTTACTGGATTTTAACCCAAAGATCTCTCCATAGCAATTAACCAAATGAAAAGCCTCAAACATAGAAATTCCATGAAAACCCTTTAAAACCAATATTTTCACATGGGAAGAATCCCCATGACCTTGGGACTCTATCATTGTAACAGATAACATTGTAACAGCCGCCCCGATTGTTTTAACAGAGGGGCGGGGTATAAATAATTTTTATTATTATTATTATTATTATTATTATAACATGATGCAACAAATTAGGTCCTATGCTAACTGAATTCAACACAGCCAAGCCAGATTGAGAAAAAATTGGCCATGTAGGGTTGAGCCATGATATGTCAACTCAAATCTCACACCAAAAAAAATCCTATGTTTATGACAATCATACTCAATTTCAAATGGAAAGGTATGAGAGGGGGGGGAAACAAGCAAAAGTTCCAGAACCAGATTTTTAGTCTTAAAATGTTATGTAAACCTTCTACTGACTTTAATGGGGACATATTTAGGTCAGGACAGAGCACTTTTTAAAAAATAGTCCCCAAAGAGTTCTCCTTTTTTTATTGAAAACTCAAGCAGTGCAATTAATTGTGTGTGACAGCCAAGAACATTTGTCTGCTACAAGGAAGTTTCATATATTTTTTACCTATCACAGCTATTGAAGTGGAGAACATACAAACCTGTATGTACTAAGGATGTTCCTGAGCAGAACTAACTAGCAGTCAGAAGCAAAACAATGACAGCAGGAGCAAACACTCATGTAGCGATACCAACAGATACTCCAAGCGTGGTCCCTGCAATTTTAACTTGGCCCACCAGTCACAAGGGGCCAGCAGAAGCAGCTGCCTCATAGCTTAAGAGAAAGAGCACCACAATGGAAACCAGATATGCAAATGAAAGGACAGCTTGGGGTGGGGAGTGGGATAAGGTACAAATCTCCCATGTGAAAACTGCACAACCAACAATACCAACTTTTACAACTGGTGTGCTACTTAAGCAATGGCAAAAAGACATAACTGAGTTAATATGGCAAGGGGAAAAACATGAGTTAGGTATAAAGTGTTATAAAATGCAAAAGGAGAGAGGAGGATTGGCTTTACCAGATTTGAAAGTGTGCTTTGTGACCTGTTGTTTAATCTGGATAAAAGAATGGGTGATGCTGAGAAATAAACAATTATTAGAAAGGCATGGCAGGAGTGTCATACTTCACCCCCTGGATGATTCAGACAAAGAGAGGGAGGAGGCAGCTTGCCAAGAATCTGCTGCTTCTGATAATGAAGGTCTCTCTGAATCTGAGGAACCAGTCGCAGAAGGGATCCCTGCTCCCCAGCAGGAGGTCAGTGTCATGCCCCATGAGTTGGATGAGGGTATGGAATCAGAGGAGGAGGAGGACATGGCAGGGAATGGCCCTAGGGACCCTGGCACAGGTTTCTCTACACCTGTGCCACCAGAAGACCCTGCCAACCTGGAGGCTCAAGCAGAGGAAGAGCCTGGCCCTAGTGGGTTGGCACCAGTCCCAGCAGAGAGTCCTGCCAATTCAGATAAGGAGGAAGAAGAAGAGATGGACTTACCTCCACCATCATACAGCCAGCAGCAAACTCAAAAGGAAGCTTGAAGGAAATCTCTGAGACTTTATGAGGAAAACCTGCTTGTCAAGAAGTACCTGACAAAGCCTATATATATATATATATATATATATAGTCATGCTTGGGAAGCAATGGAGGCTTTGCCCAAGATCAACTGATCTTCCTGGAGAAAGCTTCTTGCTGACGTTGTTGCCTTGATCCTTGCTGCCTTGATTCACGCCTCAACCTCGGACACTTCCTGATTATTCTGTTGCCTTGACATGTGCCTTGACCTTGGACTGTTCCTGATTATTCTGCTGCCTGTTTTCCACTGACTCATGGACTTGTTTGGACCCATGCTGCCTGCCATAAGCCCTTGACTTTCTTGACTGCGTTTGCATTCTGGTGGGCTTATTAAAAGCTGGCCACCTTCCCAGCTAAACAAAATAATACAGAACTAGAAGAGATTATATTTTCACGAGACACTAAGATACTTTCTAAAATATATAAGGTACTATTTAATTGGGATTGTGAAGATGAAATAGTAAAAGAGCCCATGATTAAGTGGGCAAAGAATATTAGCACACCTATTTTGTATGAGCAATGGGAGAGACTATGGAACAGTACCATGAAACTAACAGTATGCCAAGACCTGAAAGAGAACTGCTGGAAAATGTTTTTTTAGATGGTACATGACACCGGATAAGTTATCAAGAATCTATAAAAATGTACAAAATAAATGCTGGAAATGTAAGGAAGAAGTGGGAACATTCTTTCACTGCTGGTGGTCATGTAAGAAAGCATACAAATTTTGGTCGAGGTTCACGATTCTGTAGAGAAGATAATGAAAAGAAAATTTCAAATGTGTCCAGAGATTTATATGTTATGTTTGTTTAGTGATGAAGTTAAAAAAGATGAGGAGAGAATAATATTCAACTTAATAATTGCTGCAAGGATTGTATTTGCATGTCATTGGAAATTAGAAAGCATACCCACAATAGAGGAGTAGTCTATCAAAGTGGCAGAGTTGATATATTTGGATAAATTGACAAGAGTTATTAAAAATAATGAAGTGGAAAATTTTGAAAGTGAATGGAAGGAGACCAAAAAATATTTAATGTCAGTATGGGGTGACTGGATTAATTTTGGATTTCTTGTATAAGAGCATGAAAGAATACACCGATGTTTGGAAACTGTATAAAGAATTGCTGTTATAATGGAAATGTAAAAACTTTAAGTTGAAAGGCATATTGATCTTTGATAAATAACAAAAGGTGATAATTCTTAATTGAGAAGTAGCAAATGGAGTACAGATTAAAAGGCTGAAAGGAACAGATAGAACAGAGTAAAGAAGAAATTTAAGAGTGCATTTTTTTAGATAACAATGAAATTGAATGATAAGATGAAAGATGGAAGATATGAATGTAAGCAGGAGTGAAAAGAATGCATATGTATATCTTGTGATTGTTATAATTGTAATAATTGTAAAATGCATTTAATAAAAATTATTATTTAAAAAAAAATTAAAAGCTGGCCACCTTCCCAGCTACTTGCTGTTTGTATATACTTTGCTGGCAGGTATCAAGCTTTTCTGGACAGTCACAGAGGTTGAAGATGCTGGGGCCATACCCACATCCTGCCAATCCCAGTGGCTGTTAAGTAATAGACAGTGACCTAACTAGGCACCTGTGGCCTTGAAAGAGCTGTCCATAAATCTCCTGGCAGTTCCCTCACAGCTTTGTTGCTGACTACCATGTTATCTTGTTGACTGGCAATTATTCCCCAGGGTTCCTGGTTTTTGTAACCTTTGACTGGCTATGTTTTAATGACTCTGTTTTGATCCTTACTGGCTTAGTTTATTTAAACTACTGACTTACTGTAACAATTTCTGGACTGGCTGATGACAATCCTCTTGTTCCTCCCATCATCTTGTTTGGATAACCTTTCACTGACCTGGACTGAATTAACCACTCATCAGTGCTTGTACTCCAACCTCCTGGTACCTGGGTAACTTGTTCACTGGAACATAGGACACTGAGGTTCAGATGGCATGAATATTTATGGTCTGATAAAGTTAATGTAGATTTCAAAAATCATTTTGTGAGACGTGCCTTATTGAGAATATGGAACAGATACAAACCCAGGCTGTGCCCCAAAATGCTTTTATGGCTCTCAGCACAAGAAGTTTTTTTTTTAATATACAGTATATAGAAGAGAAATAACAGGTTAAAAACAAATAGTTACTGTATCAGAATGTGATGGAATTGTATGAAGGGGGATACAGAGTTATACTGAGAGAACAGCTAGAAGTAGAAGAATATACATTTCAATGATATTCTTATCTAAAATTATCAGAAATTTAAAATGAACAAAGATGGATGAATCCAGATTTGCCAGCTATAGAGGAGTGGTTGGTGAAATTGGATGATTCAGCAGACATGGATAAATTGTCATACTTGATTAGAGAAAGTCATTAGTCGCATTTCTTAAATAATGGGACCCCCTTATGGACTTTTTGTGAACAAAAGAAAATGACTTCTTAATTTTTGGTTTTGATTATTAGAAGGGCTTGATAATTAGCGTATGTACATATAACTGCTGAGAGGAAGATTGGAAGTCATCTTCTTTTCTTTTCTTTTTCTTTATATCTTTTGTTGTATTGTATTTTTTAAAAAATGAAGACTGCATGACCCCCCCCCCCAAAAAAAAACCAAACAAAAGAAACTCTTAAATGATTCTTTGACTAGTGTCCTCTTGGTGCCTTACACTTGCATAACGGAAGGTTACAAAAGTGCAATTTTTTTCCAGTACATCTTTGTACAACTCTTTTGCCCACCCCAGTCTAAGCAAAATAGGGCCATGGGGGGATGCTAGGAGAACTCTCTCATGCTGTTGCCCAACTGGCCCTATCACCCCCTGTCCAACATACATATGCCACTGCTAAACCCCCAGTGTAAGTACATTGGCAGAGCTTTATGTCTGTCTTTGCCTGTGCAGTCTCCTGGACAGAGCTTATACTTCCTTTTTACAAGTATAATGGCAAACATAATGCTGGGACCTAAGATATCATTTTTCCACTGCTCAGTAATGCCAGGTGAGGGTCCTTAGAATCTTAAAAAAGTGTTCTATGCAATAACTGTAAAGACAAAAATTAGAAACAGGCAGTGGAGGCTGATAGATCCTATATTAATGCAGCAGTGAATCTGGATTTCATTTAGAACTCTAATGGAGCTATCCAAGGCCCAGAACCTACTTTGGGATAGAGTTCAGCATCTTGGATAGATCCATTAAAGTTGGGGATTCAGTGTCTCACTGACATTGGAGTCACCACCTTCTATTGATAACAGGACTTTTCCACCTTGCTGTGAGAAGCTTTTACTGTTTCTGCAAAGTGCACTTTCACCGGTGTACCCAACAGTACAACTGCAACACTGAGCTTATTTGCTAAGCAAGTTCTTCCACTGCACTAAGTGAATCTCACATCTCAGTACAATATATGTGTTTAACAACACTGTGAGTTATCAATTCTGTACTCTAAGCTTAATGGACTTGAGAACAGAGCTCCAAGTAGGGGCAGCTGATGTGTCAGTGATGTGGTGAATCTACTTTGGCTTTTATTTTAAAATTTAAAGGAGCTATTTGAGATGCTGAAATCTATCCCCAAAATAGGTTAAAGATCCTTTAATGTTCAAAATAAAATCTGGAATGAAATATTTGCCCCATTGGCATAAAATCCACCAGATGGCACTGGCTCCACATTGTGCAATTTGACATATGTGGGGTGTGTTTCCTGACTGAACCATGTATACCCTTGGGTGGAGTGTGTCTGCAATCTTAGTGAAAATCCCCTTCTTTGTTTCAGTATGGAACTGTCCTCTGGTGTTGTCCATTAACTTTAATGGGAGTGTTTAGACTTCTACCAGATATTTTTCACTTGAGGTAGTCACAAAAGAATGACAATGAGCATGTAAGATTCTGGCTGGAGGACTTATACCCTGGTCGAACTACTTTTTGTCTTTTACTCTCTGACAGTGGCTTGCTGGTAATAGGCACTGTCATACAGTAGAGACATTACACAGGCGCAGATTCTTCGTGGGAGTGTATCTTGGGGATTCTGCCAACACAGGGAGATTCAGTCAATTAGGGATAGGATTGCTCTGCAAATCATGGTTTTGTTTGTTTTTCTCAATTTTCTCTCCATGAGGATTGGTACAAGTACTACCTGGAGACAGTAATTCAACATTTAAGTTTGTTTCTCCAAGTAGGCAAACACTTACATAGTGCTTAGAAATGAGACCTGTTGCAGTGTGGAATGTTGTGCATTCCTATCAATCAGTCATGCTTTCTTCTACTTTTGGCTATTACAAGCAAGGACCCCAAACCAAACGGGAAAGAGACACTACAGCCAACTGAAAGCTTTTCTGCAGTCATTAGCATTATATACATATATATATATATATGCTATGTGATTCTTAACCTGTGGTCTGCGGACCCCCAGGGGGCTGTGATGTTGTCACAGGGGCCCATAAAGGATTGAAGGCTGCTCAGCCCACATGACAGGAGCCACAGCAAAGGCTGGCTGGCTGGCTTGGCCTACGTATTGCCTATTCAATATGCTCCAGCCACAAACGTGGAGGAAGAAGCAGGAGAAAAGTCTTCCCTCCCTCTCCAGTGCCTCTGAGGGAAAGTTTAATGGATGGTGTAATTGTATTTTATCAGGTGGTATTGTTATTATTGTTAGGGTTTTAAATCTTGAGCTTAGTCTTGGGGGACCGTGGCAACAAAAGATATTTAAAGGGGGTCCCTGCTAAAGAAAAGGTTAAAAGCCACTGTGTATATGCTATTACAAAAGAATCTCTCCCCATCAAAACTGTTCATTTACTTTTTGGTGAGAATTGCCATTTTCCCTTCTTGGTGCATATGGCATATTTTCTGCACTTGGCCCATCTCCATGTCTTGTTCTTCACCTGGCTATCAAAACATGGGACACTCTGGTCTTCCCTGATATTGCTATGGGGACACAGAGACCCAGCATTGTATGTTGGCCTGACTGTTGGATGAGAATTCTGCAAGACCAGGGTTTGAATCACCACTCAGCCATGGAAACCCACTGGGAAAATCAGACTCTCTTAGCCTGAGAAGAAGGCCATGGCAAACCTCCTCTGAACAGATATTGGCAAGGAAATGCCTTGATGGCATTGCCATAAATTGGAGTTGACTTGAAGGCACATAACAGCAACAAAATGGTGGCATAGCATTTGAGCTATTGGCTGTAATGATTTTTTTTGGGGGGGTGATGGTTAGGAATGTAACCTTTAAGCCCATTTGAGCTGCACAGTTCTATGAACCCCTTTCCCTTAATTCCTTAGCTATAAAATCAGTGGCTTTGTAATCCCCTGCCTTACATGAAGATGGAAAGGATAAATGCATGAAAAATGGTGAGGTGATCTGATACTATGGTAACAGAGTGCCTCACAAAGAAACTGCTTTGGACAGACTTTTGAGACAGCAGCTAATAAGAAATAACAGGGCACATTCAGCACCTGGAAATACAAACAGAAAGTGCATTCTGTTTGAAGAATAAAAGCTTCCATCAAAAACAAATCCCTTTGAGAGAGTACACAGACAGAGAGTTCAGCTATAAGCTCAAAGCCCAGCAAAGACACTTGTTATGTGAAAACCACCCACACTCACCCACAAGCAGAAGACTAGCACAGCAGGGAGTGAGCTATGCTAACCCCTCTTCGATGGGCTGCACTTTTTTTCTTTACTTGATAACTTAAAAAAAAAATCATGGAATCAGAGTCTAAATGTCATTTTTGGTGGCCCTACTAGATATGTTTCATTTTAATTATGAAAGTGCATTTCTACATTTCTGAAATTATGCCATGATCTACAAATACCACCATCCTGGTTTTCTCTTTTTTAAAAAACTAACAAGTTGAAGGAAGTGTTTTGCAAGGCTTGCTGACTACTTTGTCACTTCTTGGTTGGCCCAGTTATTTTGTCCTCAAAAAGGTATTATCCTGTTGGCATTTTGGATTTTGTTTATTCTAATGGACCAACATGGCTGTAAACAGCTTTTAATAATAGACTGATTTAATATGAAACATTATGTTTCTCTCTCTTTCATTGCAAAACCATGAATTATCTGTGAAAAGTCAATGTTTCTTGCAGATTCACAGTCAGTAAGCAAAATACCTGGCGTGAACGTCTGCAGATTTTGATGAATTCTAGCCTGCTGAAACTTCTTTGGTCTTCTGCCCCAGTCATGGTAGTGTGGAAAAAACAAAACAAAAGCAAAACCCTAAAGTAGTGCACACTTCACTGAAAATTATTTGCTGGGTTTTCTTTTATTTTGTTTTTATAGATCTCATTTAATAAGATTTGTAAATTTCACATGATAGATAAAACTTGTTTGTGTAAATCTCACTTAATAAAATAAACAAAGCAGGTAATCACTTTTCCAGTCTGAAGAATCCCCCTGCCCTCAAACACTTACCAGTAAACCCAAGCAACATTTCACAAGAGATGTATCATGAGCCTGGACTGCCTTTATTTGTAGGAAGGCCAAGTTTAAATAAACAAACATACTTCTCCAAAAGATTTGTAGGATACTTGCAAAGTAGATTTGCTGGCCTGGAGAAAAGAAACAGCCTGCTGTTTCTATTACTTCCAGGATCAGAAAATGCTGGTGAAATTCAGATGTATAATCTGTATTGAACACAACTTAGTGCAGATGACAAGGGTGGCTGGTGGTGCAAGTAAAAAACAGTGTGCCTTGACCTAACCTAGGGGTAGTCCAGACCATGAAAAAAACCCTCTTAGAATCCATGGGGAATCCCATGTGTCCAAATGGGATCCCATAATGTTACATCCTTTTTGGAGGGAAGGGAAGCAAAAGCCAGGGAAAGTTTGCAGAAGAATCCTCTGGGACTTTTCCAAAGTTTGTTAAAAACCCTGATGGAAATACACACCTTTGCCTGTCAGGACAACTGAATCACATTGCATTACATTGCTGAAGAGGGCAGCTGATTGGTTGGATGTGCTCAGGGGAGGAGCTTGGTAAGACAGCAGATCACGGAATCACCATGTTGAATTGCCACCGTAGCAATCGTGCACTGAGGCGATGAAACAGGCTTTCTTTCCTTCATTATTCAAGCAGAAGAACGCTCTTCCGCACTTTGGATTTAATTTTTTTTAAAAAAAATACTGTTTTGTGGGGGCAAGTTGGGGAGTACAAAACCGTGAGTAATTCACTTGCAGCCACCATCTTGATTCACTGGCATGCCTCCATGTGAACAGCAAACACAGATAGCTTTGCACACCAGAGATGTTGCTAAAAAATTTTTGTTGAGACAGATACCAGCTGCTATGAATTGGCATTTCTGCACCCCAATTCACATTTTATTCCCACGTCCAGACTTGCCCATAGTAGAGTGAAGCATCCTGCTCAGCCTACTGTTAGAAACAGGCTGTTTATGTATTGTTGTGTACCTTAATGCACCTTCTCCTCCTGGTCCAGCAGTGGTACATGCACATAAACCTGCTTCCATGTGCAGATTTCCTTACTTGAATGGGGAAGCCGGGCCCCTATTCCAGAGTACAGACATAAGGAAGCACCTTTGTCTATCACAGATGTGGAAGATGGTTCTTCATAGACAGAGGGACTGGGCTCATCTAAGTGTGTGAAGTTCTCCAAGATCATTTCCTCCTACTGGGGTTCTTTAAAATGTAAGGATGAATTTACCCTTTTGTTTTAGAACAAGGCAAAGTGTGGTCCTAAAGATTTTTTCAAACTGCAACTCCTATCATCTTGAGCCAGACTATTCAAATCTGAGGAGTGTTGGGAGATGTAGCCCATGAACATCTGGAGGGATGTATTTTATCCACACCAGCTTAAAGGATCCAGTTGTTGGGTGTCATCTCATTAAAGGTAAGCCCAGAAGGCCTAGGCAGGAAGTCATCCATCCTGAAAATTTAGTGGAATAAACCATTTCACTTTTGCAGCAGAAGCACTTTATATATTGTTGGGGCAGCATAATTTCTCCAGAGAGCCTAGAGATAGATTACTAGTCAAGGACAATTCTCACTTAAGTTGCACTTCTTTCTCTCCCTTAAGTCTAACATCTTCTTCCCTGGGTTAATTGTAATTGTAATAATAACTAGTTGAATATTGACAAATTGGAGCATGTCCAGAGAAGGGTGACTAAAATGGTGAAAGGTCTGGAAACTATGCCTTATGAGGAGAGACTTAGGGAGCTGGGTATGTTTAGCCTGGAAAAAAGACGGTTAAGAGGCGATATGATAGCCCTGTTTAAGTATTTGAAGGGGTGTCACATTGAGGATGGAGCAGGCTTGTTTTCTGCTGCTCCAGAAACTGGAACACGTAGCAATGGATGCAAGCTCCAGGAACAGAGATTCCACCTCAACATTAGGAGGAACTTTTTGACAGTAAGAGCTGTTCGGGAGTGGAGTGTGGTGGGGTCTCCTTCCTTGGAGGTCTTTAAACAGAGGCTGGATGGCCATCTGTCGGGGATGCTTTGATCAAGATTTCCTGCGTGGCAGGGGGTTGGACTGGATGGCCCTCGTGGTCTTTTCCAACTCTATAATTCTATGATTCTATGATTCTATGAATTGTAATAATAAATAGATTTTGGGAAAAGTCTGGTGTTTTCAAATGCACAACTTGTAAGAAAGGAGTGGTGATTACAAGGCCTGTGTTCTGGGCCCAGCTTCTTCCCCATTTATGCCCCAGGCTGAAGAGGAGCAGGTGGCCAGCTGCTTGCTTCCCTTTATCTTCATTTTTAGAGGCAATGGTTTCTGCTGTCAACTATATTTGCTGGCCAACTTTATTTCCATTTTCTCTGCTACCAGCTTTCAGCATCACACATGCATGTTCAGATTTCTCCTGTTTGTTTTTTAGGATGGTCTCTTTTCAACAACAACAAAAACCCTTACCACTGTTACTTAATTATTATATTTTCTAGCCAAAGTATGTTTTCTTATGGCTTAGGAAGCCTGTAGTCCACCCCTCCTCCCCACTGCACTTCCTTTCCCATCCATCAAGGTGTTCTTTGTCTGCCCTCACCCAGTGACCCAGGTAGTCTTCTTGTCCCTCACTTACACACCTACCCTGCTGCTCTTTGGGCTTATCTACATGGGCTAAATACCTTGGCTTGCCCCCATCTGTGAGCCCTGCGGTCCAAACAATGCAGGGCATTTGCCCTGTCCTACCCCTGGACAGTCCGTATGACCCCTGAGGCAGAAATGGGGCTCAGACAGGGGCAAGCCAGAGTGGGGGCCTTTACCTTTACTTCCTGCATGGCAGGGAGTTGGACTGGATGGCCCTTGTGGTCTCTTCCAATTCTATGATTCTATGAACTGGTTTGACCACAGTTTAAAATAGTACCTGCTTTAAACCATTTCCACCAGGATGGAACGGATGAGGCCCCACGTGTCCATGGGAACCCATCCCAGTGGGCCAGCCCTTGCTGCTGCTGCCAGCCACTCTTACTCAACCAGTCCAGGCAGCACACCTGCAGCATGGGACCAAGCCGGTCACATGCAGGGGGGTTGTCACATGGTGCGGCCAGCTTCCTCTGGACCCAGCACAGTGAGGAAAATGGCAGTAACAGCAGCTACAGCGATGAGCTGGCATTCCTGTGTGAACTCGGGCCCATTTCCTCAAGGTAACAGGGGCAGAACAGGCCACGACTGCAGCCAGACTATGCCAGCAAGGAGCTGGTGTATCCTGGCTGGTGTAGATAAGCCCTTTGTCTTCTACAGAACTTCCACAGGCCTTACCCCAGCACTTTTTTCCTACCCTTACCTACCCAGATGATCATTCTCCTCACCCCAAGTTCCTTCCGTCTTTCTGTGCTATTTCTCTCTCTCATTTTCTTTCTCACAGCTCTTTCTCCCCCTCCAGCCAGGTGATTGTTCAGCCTTTCACTCTGTTCATTCTCCTCCATCCCTTAGGCAGCAAGACTCCCTCTTGTTAATTTTTTTTCAAGAGTTATGCCTCACATTTATTTTTTTCTTATCCTGTTTTTGGCACATGTAGAGTTGCCCAGAAAAGAAAGGAATATGCCAGGGCTGGCTGCAGGTTAGGGACGTCTGTCACCTAGTGACTGAAAATGGTATTGCAATTGCAGACAGATTTAAATTAAATGAAATTATTTCTACTGTTAAAAAGAACAAAACAAAATAAGCCAGAGATGTACACATCTATAGTACACTTGTGCTATTTTTTCTTTCACACTCTTGTACATATGACATACCCACACCCTACTGTATTAATATAGCTTTATAGAGTTCTTTTCATCATAAAAGATAACAAGGCAATTTACAACATAAAGCTAGTATATGGCATAAAACAATAAGACATACAACAAGATATCCATAGTTCAATAAGGATGACACTAAGGATCAGTACTGGGAATGCCCATATAAATATGAATATGTATGCTTTGCTAACGAGTGGAAAGGGCCACCAGCTGCCAGTCCATGGAGAGCTTCCAGGAAAGAACAAAACGACTGTAGACAGTGGGCACAAATATGGTATCGATACCTGGAAGAAAAAAAAACAAATTGCTGGTCCCTCTCATCAGACAGCTTAAGAAACACATCTTGCTCTTGTTTTAAAACTTCTATATTTTGATGGTTGGAGTGTAACTTAGTGTAATACTTAATGTAATTCTTTCCCAACTACATGTGAGTAAGTCACACTGAATTTGCTAGGGTTTACTTCTCAGTGAACATGTATAGATTTGCACTGCTAATACCTCCTCTCTGATGCTCTCCTAATGTGCTGTTACTCAATAGACATGTGGTCAGATTATGCTTATTACAATACACATGTCCAGAGAAGGGTGACCAAGATGGTAAGAGTCTGGAAACCAAGTGCTATGAGGAACACTTGCAGAAGTTCCTGAAGATGTTTAGCTTGAACACTTCACCTGAGAAGAAAAGGCTAAGGGGTGATGGGATAGCCATCTTTAACTATCCGAAAGGCCGTCACATAGACGGTGGAGTGGGCTTGTTTTCTGCTGCTCCAGAAGATAGTACCCAAACCAATGGTTTCAAATTATAAAACAGGAGCGTCCAACAAAACATTAGAAAGAACTTTGATGGCAGCAGCTGTTAGACAGTGGAACAGACTACCTTGGGTAGTGGTGGTCTTTTCTGCATTAAACATTTTTAAACAAAGATTGGTTGGCCACCTGTCAGTGATGCAGTGGATTCCTGCATGGCAGAGGCTTGGACTACATGGTCCATACAATAATAGAGTTGGGGTCCTTTCCAACTCTATTATTCTACAATTCTGAATGATTTCTTCTTTTTTAAAAAAAATCAGACAAAAATAGCAGATTCCCTAAGCAAATGGCCTTTCTCTACTGCCTGGTCAAGATTTTATTACCAGAGCTCAGAAAAGGTATTTTTGGATTACGACTCCTCAAATCCCCCACCCAGTATGGCCACTTAGTCACAGAAGAAACACATGATTTATTAACTGGGGGATATGTATCCTATTTGTAGCATATCCTTCCTGTAAGTAGTTCAGAGCAGCAACATTTTTTTCTTCAAAACAACCCTTTAAAATAGGTTAAGCTGACAGAGTAAGATTGGCTCAAAGCAATCTGGTGAGCTCAAAGCTTGGACAATTTATGCATAATTCTACACTTTTATTCCTTACATTATTTTAAAGTAAAGCATTGTTACTCATTACAATGGTAAAAACAAGCAACTTGTTATTTAGTACACTAGCCATTACTTTCACAAATTCTTTCCATTACTTTTTTTCAGGAGTGAGGAAAAAATCTGTCAATTGACAAGAGAATGGCATAAAACTTAGAAAATGTCTGTGAAAATGTCTATAATGCCTTTTAAAAGTACTTTTGGAATGTACCATTGCCTGTTACACAGATAAAGTAACTTTTCTTCCACTTATTAAATTACAGGTTAATCCCTGTATCCATGGGGGATACATTCCAAGACCCCCTCTGGATACCTGAAACCATGGATAACAGGGAATCTTATTATTTTCAATGAGAAGGACTCTGGAAGTTGACCATAGAATCACATTGGAGGACCTAGAAATGCCCAGAGAGAACGTGGATAAGTGAAACCATGGATACCAAATCCATGGATACAGGGGCTGACCTGTACTTATCAAATGTGGCATCATTACACCCTGTCACCTGTAAAAGTAACTCGTTACAGATTGCATGTAATACATTCCTTCTGAGCTCTGGGTGAACTTCATAGCTGTTGTGGGATTTGAACAGAAGCCTCCTTGGCCCAAAACTAGCACTCAGTCCACTATACAATGCTTCCTTTTCACCTGTTTGTGGATGAATGCTATGAGCTTGGCGGCAATCTTTTTAGGATCTAGGAGTTCTGCTATTGTGCCTGTTGTAGCTAGCATAGCGTAGTTGTTTGAGTGTTGGACTAGGACTCCAAGAGACCAGCTTTTGAATAGCCACTCAGCCATGGAAACACACTGAATGATCTTGAGCAAGTTACACTCTCTCAGCTTTAGAGGAAGGCAATGGCAAACCTTCTCCAAATCAATTTGCCAAGAAAGCCAAAAGTTAAAGTTGACTTAAAAGCACATAACAACAACCACTGCCAACAGCAATGTGTCTGTAGAATTATATTTGAGTTGTGATTGCACTATGCCTTATAATGTTGTTTTATGGTAATTTATCACAGGTTTCACTATCCTGTGCACCTAGAAGCCTTTTAACAAAAACAAAACAGAAAACAAAAAAACCCAAAACCACCCATACATATCAAGAATCAAAAGCAATCTGTGCTTCAGTAATTGTTAAACTATTCTGCATTAAAGACCAAAATATTTGTTTTGCCAGATATTTTCCATTCTTAGAACATTCACATATATATCTACAGTGTATCTCTCTGTATCTACGTGGCATTCCATAGGAATTTAGGGTTTGTTTTTGCACAAATAGAATTTATTTCTTGTTAAGAGAAATGTATGGATGTGTGTGGGAAGACCAGTGCCAAGCAGTATTTACTTGCCTCCCACACTTGTGATCTGCAGCTCATTCTCTTAAAACAAGCTTTAAAATCAGAAAACTGTAAGAACAGATATTCAGATGGCCCCAAATAAATTAGAAGTATCCATTTTGCATATATGTTCAGTTACTCACGCTATGCTTAAAATCCTTCTAAGCATGTTACCAGTGAAAGAATGGATGGGGAAAGCTACTGACTTAACTATACTTCTAACCACTGGAGAGCCAGTGTAGTGTGGTTTAAGTGCTGGACTGGAAAAATTTCATGAGCCATAATTCTTACTGGGTGACTTTGAGCCATCATTCTCAATTAGCCTTGTTAGAAGTGCAACAACACTTAGCACGGATGAGTCAAAAATGCCTCAGAAAGGTCAGTAGTAATTGGGTTAGATAGTTTGAGTTCCCTTCTTGTCTATCTATCCTGACCCCACAGTGATGTTAACTGATACTCTTAGGGAAGTTTTTTCAACCTCTTCTCTTCCTGCCAGTTCCCTCTCAGCTCTTCCCTAGAATGAAGCTACTGTAGATTAGATTGGCACCCTGAGTAACTTCCCTGTCTTAGGCTGCATCAGCACTACAGATCCTGGGAACTGTAGTTTGTTGTGGCACCAGAGCTCTCTGACAGAGAAGGCTAAATATCTTACAAAGCTTCAAATCCCAGAATTCCATAGCATTGAACCATGACAGTTAAAGCAGTGTCAAACTGGATTATTTCTGCAGTGCAGATGCAGCCTTAGAATGGAGTTCCTATAATAAAGCCTTTAGCTTGTTTCTCCAGGCCATTGGTGTCTTTGTTCCTCAATCAGGATCTCTAACCACTAGACACACACAGTCTGTCAAGCCTGACTTACCTCACAGGGTTCTCACAGGATAAAATGAGGGATGTATTAGAAAATACATACATAATTTGCAAAAATCTCCTAGAAAGCCATCCATGTCAGCAGATGTATTCCAATTTTTATTGTTGTTGTATTTATATCACACCTTTCCCCAAAAACTGGGACTCAAAGTGAGTTACAATTTAAAACAAGTAATGGACATTAAAATGGATTGTTCACAGAATGAGAATTTAAACATACACTTAAAAGGATAAAAGCAATTTAAAAGATAAAAGCAACTATTTCATCCAGTCCAATCATCATCATCACCACCACCACCATCATAATATAAAAATCTGCAATAGAATCTACAGTTGGATTGATAAACTGATATGTTTTTTTAAAATAAAAATTCACAGACTCATTAATAAATTCCTTTCAATTCCTGATAATTTTTTAAAGAAAAAAAAATAACTAAATCTTTTATTTTAGGATTGTAAAATCTCCATGTCTTGTTAAGAATCAGCACTTCTATTCCATTCCAAAAGTACACTTCTTTAGTAGAGGATTAACAGGGTTTTTTTTAAGTCAGTCAATCAATTAAAGGATTAACCAGTCCATTAATATTTTCCCCTATAATTATTTCTCCTTCAGCAGTTTCTAAAATTATATTAAGGAAAGTGTGGAAAAACCTAGTCTTGAAAAAGATGTTTTTCCTGAGTCGTGGTAGAGTTTCTTTCCAAGACACAGCTCGCACTTCCAAAATTTTAAAAAAACCTGATTAGATTATTGCAGAGATGGGAGAAGTACAATCTGTGGGCTGCATATTACACCCCAAGCACCACTTCTATGGCTCCTGTAGCTCTTTTAGAACCCTCCCCCATCTCCACATTTTAATTTTAATTTTCAAAACCAATTTGGGGGTAATTTTTCATCTGAAACACATACCAAAAATTACCCACAGTGTAAGTGTAAGTCAACCATCCTCTTATATCCTCACCCCCATGCTTTAAAATGGCTGAAATCAGCTGAAAATGGAAACCAGAAGTAAGCAGAAGTTGTTGGTGCAGCTCACATGGGGTCACAGAGGGTGAAAACTGGTCCCTGCTTCACACAGCTGCCCACTCCAGATTATTGTTACGCTCTCTAATGGGGATGGTGTGCCTTAGGGCTCATCTGCACAAGCCAGGACACACAAGCTCCCCTACCAGACCCATTCCTCCCCCACTACCTTTACAAAATGGTCCAGAGTCCAGACACTACCTCTGCCACCACCACCACCTTCCTTGGTCTCCTGGAAGTGAGGAAGCTGGCCCACAACATGTGACCAAGACCCACTGCATGTGACCAACCCTGATCACATGCTGCGGTACCCTTTCCTGGATCTGGAAGAACAAGACAGACCGGCAGTTGCAGCAACAGGACGGTCTATCAAGGACAGGCTCCTGTGGGGACATGGAGCCCAATCTGTTCCTTCCTGGTGTGAATGGATTAAATCAGTTTTTTTTTAAATGTGGTACTGGGCCCTACCCTGTCTTCTCCTCATATGAGCCCCGTATCTGCCCTCGTGGTGGTGAGGGGTGCCCAGGGGCAGAAGAGGGAAAAGTTCCCGTGTCATCAGGACAAGATGGGGAAAAGATGGGGTAAGTTTCCCATATAGATAAGCCCTTTGAAGACTATTTATGTTATGCCCCCCTCCAGATGCCCAGTCTGGATTACAACAGAGACGAAGCAGATAAAGGGGGTGTCAGGCTTAGCTCTCAGAACCCAGAGGCAGATCCTGACAGGGAAACAGAAAAGCAGAGGGATGTGCCCATGCAGGAGACAAAAAGGGATAACCCCCAGCAGCCACAAAACACAGATACAACCAGAACATACCAACAGCAATTCAACACAGACAGGAACAGGAGAATGTGTAACACTCCAAGCAGATTTATACCAAACACTCATTAATCAGGCAACAGCTGAGAGGGGATTCCAGACCATAAATATGTCCGCCTCACTCTCTGCCAGGTGTTGCTGACAAATGACCTTTCCAGAGGAAGCAACGTTCTTCTTTTATTCCTGGCTTCTGCTTCTTTGACTTCTGGACTCTACTTTGTGGATTGAACACATTACTGGATATTCTCTTGGACTAATGCCTTGGATTTACTGCCTTATTCTAATAACTGTTTGCTGCCTGGACTCTGATAATGATACACACTGGCTGGTAAGCTCCTGTTTTGCCCACCTGGTAGACTTTTCTACTAATTTGCTCCTGGCTAGCTCCCAAGACAGAACATTTCAGTAACTTCTTGGTCCAAAGAGCTTCATCCAGACTGTGGACCAGAGTGGGTTAGAGGAAACATGCAACTCCCTTATTAACAACAGCTCCACTAGCTACTGGACTATTTCCAGGCACAATTCATTAAATTGTGGAGACCTGGTGGTGCAGTGGTTAAATGCCAGTACTGCAAGCCACCACATTGCAAGTTCGATTTCAGCGGGCTCCAAAGTTCACTCAGCCTTCCATCCTTTCGTAGGTAGGTAAATTGAGTACCCAGCTTGTGGGGGCAATTAGCTAACACACGTTGGAAACTGTTTAATGCAGTGTAGATGTGTAAATAGCTATTGCTTAAAACAATTTGTAAGCCGCTCTGATAGCCTTGTGGCTAAAAGCAGGGTATAAATAACTAAATAAAAAATAAATAAATAAAACCCTATATGGTTCATGTCCAGGCTACCTAAAGGACCATGCAATCTATATGAGCCTGCTTAGGTTCTGAGATCTTTGTGGAGGTCTTTCTCTCCATCCCACCATCTTTACAGGTGCATCTGGTGGTACATGGGAGAGGGCCTTCTCAGTGGTTGTTTCCAGAATGAGTTTTTAATGGTATGTTGTACTGCTCTTATTTATAATTACGGAATGCAGAGATTTTAAAAATAGTTTAAAATTATTTGTATATGTCATACTGATGAGAGCTTTTAATTCTATCTGTGTTAATTTTTGTAAGTTGTGATGAGTCTCAGGACTGAAAATTAGGCAGGATATAAATAATAGGAGGAGGAGGAGGAGGAGGCTAATTCACTGCAGATGTTGGAATCATTGCTCTTTGGACTACAACTTCCAGAATCTCTGACTGGGTGATTCTGGGAACAGTCTTTCAAGAAAGTCACATTTCCAAGCTCTAACATGGAGACATTAACTGAAAACTATGTCAAGACCAAAGCTAGGCTAATTTGTAAAATATTCTTTAAATTAGAGGGATAATTGGAAGCTGTCAATGAAAGTAGCACATTAACCCTTCCTGGTCATCTTGGTGGAGCTGCCACTCTGCATACTTTGATCTAAACATTAAGAATGGCAGGAGAAACAAAGTATACAGACCTTTTGGAAGAAACACATTCTGAAGCACAACAGTATCTGTGCCAAAAGCAGAAAGAATAAAAAGGTTGACTAATGTAACCTCGTACTTTTACATTAATGAATGTGTTGGACTCTCAGTGCCTTTTATATACAGTCTGAGAAAATTAGTACTGTACTTCCTATACTTGAAAAAGATTTTTAAAATTAGGTATGTCCAGGACTGAATCTTCAGTGGCTGGAATCAACAGCTTTAAAAACCCTCTGACCTCAACAAACTGCATCTTCCTGGAGGCTTACAGGAGCAAAGAAGTCCATTTTTGCAGGGTTGTTTTGTTTTGTTTTGTTTTGTTTTGTTTACTCAAGGGATATCATAGGGTTTTTGGAGTGGTCCATGGGCCAGTACTGGGGTGTGCAACTCCGGGAGGTCAGAGAACCAGTTTTCTGCTCCAGGGAACTTCAAGAGTTGCACAAACTGTCCTAAATAACAAAAGAACACAATGACCCATGCACTGTTTTTAAAACACCTCTGGTTTTAAAACACCTCTGGTGGAAGAGGGTTCTGGGACTTCTATAAAAGTGAATTGTTCCTCCTGGAGTCTTCCAGGAGAGGCAGTTCACCCTTTTGGGGGGAAGCAGAGAAAGAGGAGACAGAGGATTCTGAAGTGATCAAGGACCATGAAGCAAACTCGAGGGGCACATGTGGCCCTGGGAATGCATGTTGCCCACCCCAGGCTACAACAGTGTTTTTGGGAGGTGGCTGCATGAAGCCTGAAGTTCACATTTGCACACCCCTGTTATCCCTGCAGGCTGGAATAGGGATGTAAATCATTGATTAGTTCATCCTTGCATACATCTTTGCAAGGATGCAGGAGAAAACAAACATTTTTGCACTATTTTCTCCCCATATTTAAGCATCTCAAAGTGTTCCAGAGAACTTTTCTGTGCAGAAAAACACATGGAGGAGCGTGCACAAAACCCCTATATTTCCTGTACACATTATCTGCACAGCAGCACATTTATCCAAAGCAAGAAACACTTTCTTTATGCGTAGAATATGTGGGTTTTGTGCAACTGCCCCCCACACCCTTATGTGTTTCTCTGTGCTGAAGAACCACTCAGAACACTCTGGGACCTTTGAATATGGGGTAGGGGGTTAACTGCACAAAAACCTTGCTGCTCTGTTATTCTTCCCAACAGGGCTTCTAGACTGTCAGGAAACCCAGTTTTCAACCAAGAAATGAATAGTAGAGAATATTCTTTCCACCCTAGGCTGGGATAAGACATTGAGAAACCCTGACAAAGGAGAACAAAAGGACAAAGGGGCAAAAGGGGAGCATGCTAGGGAACACTGGAACAAGCTGAATGAATTAATGTCAATGGGGCTTTCATAACATTTCCTGAGAGGACTGTTAATTAGCAACTTTCAGAGCTATTACCCTCACTTATTAGCAGTGGGTGCTATCACTCACCTGCCAGTCTGTATCAAGATGTTCGCACAACTGGGCATGTATGGTGCTACAGATGAGTATGGTGCACTTCACATCAGATGTCCATTGTGGACCTCAGAGTTGAGGTTCTAGACCCTAAAATGACCTTGAACAGCCTGGTCCCAAGGCAGACTGGCTCCATAATGACATGGATGTAAAGCCATGCCAGCAGGCAGTCCCATGACATGCCTGAGAATTGGAGCTTGATAAAGGTCACTTTTTTGCACTATAACTCCCAGAATGTTTCTGCTAGCATGGACATTGGAGGGATACCATTTCCAAACTGCTGCAACACTGTATAGTGGTATCACTATATGACAGCAAATAATGGCAGACACTATGGGGATTATCAGAAACATTTAAAGTGGTGTTACAGGAATGCCAGAAGATGGCAAAAGGGCTCCCTTATTAGACATCATTCCCCATCGTTATGCACCCATTCTGCTCCTGTTCTGCCAGTGCTGCTTTTTGTTGATGGGAGAAGCCATTAATAGATCCCCCATTCTGTTTCTGTCACAGATTTCCATGTGTGTGACAAGGTGCCCCGTTTTGCTGGTGAGATCCCAACATCAATAGGAGGTCCCTGCCAGAACACTTCCAGGTGAGATCGGGACATCCAGGTAAGTGACACACTTTTTATGGCCTTCCCCAGGTTACTTTAACATTTTAAAGTGTGTTTTTGTGCTTGCTGTCACTTTCGGGGGGGTTATTTTTATTTTTATTTTTCTTCTTGCGAGAATCCGTGTGATTTTGATCCCAGAAGTAAAGAGAGTTCCATTAGAGCTCCATTTACTCCTGGGCTGCCGGAATGACATTAGAGAAGGTAAGTGTGGTGGGGAGGGTGATTGTGGCGGGTCAGGGATGGGACAAGGGCAGGAGTGGAGATTGTGGGACAGGAACACTTTTTTCGTTCCTGTCTGATAATCTCCTATGAAAAAGGCAGAGAGTTTTAAAAAGGAAGAGGAAAGAACAGTGTTGTTAAGGGATAATTCAGATGAGCTTCTTTGTCTGTCATTCTGGTGGATCTTTTGTTTGCTGGCTCTCTTTGAGAATTAACAGGAAAATGGACCAATTCAAGAAGATCATATAAAAGAAAAAATATAGTGCTTATTTTAAAATAAAGAAGAAACCACAGAGCATTACAGACAAGTTGGCTTGATTACTTTACCTCAGAGATGTTAGAATGAATAATAAAACATCTAATTTGTAAGCATCCAGACAAAGAAGGTATGATTAGTAGCAATCCATAGGGTTTTGTTGAGACCAGCTTGTGTGTTTTTTTCTTCTGTTTTTGATAAAGTAAATGGTTTAATATACAAAGAGATGGCAGTTGGTGTGTTCTGGTTTTCTCCAGTCTTTTTGCCTCCAGCCCACATGGCTTAACCCTGGGTTCCCAGATGACTTAAGTTTTAACACCCAGGTCCTAATGACCCTAAATAAAAGGGATATAAGTTTATTCTACTGAATCTAACTTCAGAAGAAATGCCCATAAGGGTGTCAGTACAGATTGGAAAGAAGTATTAAATAGTATTTCATGGGAAGTAATGAAATGCACACTGGATAAAAACAAAATTAAACTGTAGACAAATGTAAAGGGTTAACATTTAAGAAAGGAAATGATGGTGTACTCATATATGTTGCTTTGTGAGATGAAGGACAAGATGGTGTCCCTCCCCTATTTCATATATAAATGCTATATATGAATTTCATATTCAGCACTGTATGAGGTAAAAGGAATTTCATTTCAGCACTGGCCCGAGCTTGGACAAGTTAATTTTTTGGATTACAGCTCTCAGAATTCCCCAACCAGTATGGCCACTAGCTATGGGATTCTTGGAACTGTAGACCAAAAAAGTAACTTTCCTTAGCCTCTGCTGTCTGCCTCTCTCTCTCCTCTCTTGCTCTGTAACCTTCCCTGGTGGCCTAATATATTGGAGGAAACTTACTGGGACAAACAGACAAGACAGTCCATGCTCCAAACAAGCCACCATTACTGCAAACAGGATGCCATTTCAGGAGAACAGGAACAACTGTAGAACTCAGAGGAGATTATCAGACACAGAGGAACATGTAAAAAAAAATGCATTCCTAACCACATCACAAGAGTGCTACAAAAACAGAAAGGGTGACCTTACATCCTTCTGCCATGCCCACATCCTGCTGCCACTCCAGGAACATAGCACTGCTACAGATAAGGTTCCCTTTTTTATTGACGGGGACAAGCCACTACTAAAAAGGGACACCTTACTCATGGCCACGCTACACCCCCAGAACACTGGAGGACGTCGTTGTCTGATAATATCACCCCTTCCTGTTCTCATTGTGATCTTTTGACATGGTTTTTGCAGTATCTGATAATCTCCAGGGAGAAAGGGCTGCAGAGGGGACTTAGGGTAGTTGGGGGGCCGCTATCACTGCCTTCACCACTCAGGATCTGGTCACCTGAGACCTTCTCTCCTTGTCTAACAGCATGACTGTCCTGCTCAGGCTGGCATCTTGTTAGTGACATATATAGCTGTAAGTCCCCCTTACACCTGCATATGTCTTTTTTTTCCTTTTGTCATGGAGGATTTTGGCATTCTCTTCCACAACAACTAAAGTCCCCCCTGGCTTACTGTTGAGCCACTGCTCCTCTCCCACCTGCTGCCCCATGTGGTGGGGAGAGCAGAGGGGACTGAAGAAGCATATGGTCTTGTTCCCATAGCCAGATGCAAACTGATGGCATCATCCACTGAAACATTTGGAGGATAAGAACAGGAAGTCTGACATTGTGGGATGCTCTTCCTTGATCAAACCTTGTTGTAATTGTAGAATGGATTCAGTGCCTTAGGGATGAACTTGTTCCTCCAGAAATTGATGAACTGCTACTCCCAGTATTCCTTGTAATTGCACAGAATTAATGGGAAATGGAGTCCAACAATATTGGGTGAGCTACAGATTTCCCAACCCTGGACTAACTAACTAATGTACTACAGTGGGCCTTTGGTATCTACTCGAGTTTGGTTTCAGGACCCCCTGTGGATACCAAAATCCATGGATGGTCAAGTCCCATTACCTACAATGGTGTAGTAAAATGGGGCCCCTTATATAAATGGTGAAATCAAGGTTTGTTTTTGGATTTTTATTTATGTATTTATTTGGGGGATATTTTCAAGCTGTGAATGGTTGAATCCGTGGATACAGAAACCATGGATATGGAGGGCCAACTGTACTGGATTCCCAACTAACAATGCAGTCCTTTCCAGGTCTACTGAGAAGGAAATTCTACCGTGTTCTGTGGGATTATTCCCAAGTAACTATGTACTGTAATGTGGAAGGCAGTAGGAAAAGAAGACCACATTACAGATGGATTGATTCACTCAAGGAGCCACAGGCTGAGTTTACCAGACCTGAACAGGGCTGTAAACAGCTAGGTCTCTTGGAAGTCTCTCATTCATAGGGTCACTGTAAGTTGAAGCCAACTTGATGTTACTAAACAACAACAAAGCATGTACTGCATATAGCATTGTATATGTATATATATGTATATAATATAGCATTGTAGCCAAAATGTTCCCTTGGTTGCTAGTAGAACTTTAGTTCTCTAGAAGATGAATACCTGCTTTTTTATTAGTTTTGATTTATTAGTTAATTACGAGAATCAGGAGGAGGAAAAAACTGTACAAATATCAGTTTAGGTCCAGGGTAGGCTGTTAATATGAAATAATGCTTCTTTGCTATTCTCTAATGAGAAATATTTCAGTTTAAATAGATTTCATTTTAAAGATGACTAGTTTAGCAAAAACATTTGCTTTCTTTTGTACAATTTTCTTTCTGTATTAAGAATTCATGAAAACACCAAAAGCTTCAGATTCTAGCTTTGGTTGTTTTTGCTGAGGCAGATGAGAGACAGGGCCTCTGGGTTTCAGATTCTGGAATAGGGAAGTAAAGAATACTCGGAAATTTTCTCATCATTGCTAAGAGAGGGTATCTCAACACAACAAGACCTGCTGTCAAGATAATGGACAACAACCATGAGAGCTTTTGTAATTAAAAAAAAAATCATTCATAAAAACTTGGGGTTTTGCACATAAAGCAATGTTGTTTGTGAAAAATACATCCACCAGAATCCTACATAGCACCATAACAATGTTGCTACATAGTGAATTCCAGCGTGACACCTCCCCCCATACACCACTTACTGGTAAACAGGCACTGGGATGACAGGGGTCTGTTCCTCTGTCAATCAAGAAGCAGCTGTCTGACATTCCCACCCCCTCCCATGAGGGATCTCTGGTCTGGAAGGCAGAAAAAGGACCCCAGCCACAAATGCCCTTGCAATGGAGCCCTTGCAATGGAGATTGCTTACATGAGGGGGTGGGGACAGGAACATCAGGCAGCTGCTTCCTGATCGACACAGGAATGGACCCCTGTCAATCACTGTTTATCAGTAAGTGGGGTTTAGGGAACATTCACTAAACTAGGGGCCATGTAGGGAACATGAATACATAGCCATTGCAAATATGTAACTGTAGGTTACGTATTCACAATTGCCCAACAGGATTCTGGCCATTGTTTTCTGGCTTGGGATAGATTTTTCAAAGAAAAAAACCTTCCATATGTGAAAAATTCAGCAAAAATGTGCAAAACCTGTAGTAATCTCACCCATTCAACAGAAAGCCTTTGAAATTATGAATTCTTGCATGGAAGAACAAAAGAAGCTAAGACCTGCATCTCTATTCTGGAATGTTACCTTTTGATACTGAAGCTATATTTTAATGTTTTAGTGTTTATGTACAAATCTACATAATCAGTGAAATGGTCCCAAAATCAAAGCATTTCTTTGGTTTTCATGCAAGTCATTAACATGAATTACATCTCATCTCAGCTAGAGTTGTGCAGACAACCCCACAGGGGTGGGCAATTTTTGAGCTAATCTGCAAGTCACAGCCCAGACATATTTTCAAGCTGTTATAGGGAAAGTACTTACAGGAAATATATTAAAATAATGCACAGAGCTGAAATGTGTGAGCGAGAGAGTGAGAGAGAGAATTTGCCTTCACTTCACCTATTGAGTTATGGAGACTCCATGAATTTCATAGGGTTTTCTTAGGCAAGGAGTACTCAGAGATAGTTTTGTCAGTTCCATCCTCTGAAATATTGCCTACAGCACCTGGTATTTGTTGGCAGGTTCCCACCCAAGTACTAACCAGGGCTGATCCTGCTTGGCTCCCAAGATCAGATGGGATCTGGTGCCTTTAGGATATGTAGGCAGAGTCAGACCTGAAATACTCTTCTCATTTCTGCAAGTTTTCAGAAGGTAATTTGCAGCTAAATTAATTCCTCCTAATAATAGCAGAGCCGTTACTGCACCCTGAAGCCTCTAACTTAATTTCTACTATGGCCCAAATATGACATTTGTCCCCGTACATTCTCTGGGGGAAATGGCTTATGGATGATTAGATTTCTAAAACAACTTTTTTTAAAAAAAGACTTAAGGTGTCTTGTTATTCTGCTGTCAAGATGACTTTGGCCCATGGTGACTTCAGTCCAAGAGCTTCAGTCACCAATTGACTTGTTCAGATCCTGCAGACTCAGGACTGAGGCTTCTTTGAGTCAATCAATCCACCTGTAATGCGTTTTCCCTCTTTTACTACTGCCTTCCAGGTTACCAAGCATTATCATCTTTTCCAATTAGTTGTGTCATCTGATGTTATATCCAAAATATGATAGCCTTGGTTAAGTTCACTGCTAGTAAGAGTTCAGGTCTAATGTGTTCATTTTATTTTTGGCAATCCGTGGTATTCAGAGAACTCTTCTCCAGAGCCACATTTCAGATGAGTTGATTTCCTTCCTATCAGCTTTCTCCACTGTCCAGCTTTCACACCCATTCATAGAAAACAGAAGTATGATGGTATGGATGGTTGCTGTTATGTGCCTTCAAGTTGTTTCTGGAGATTATCACACAAGGGTTGTACAGTGTTATTGGAGCTGTACAGCAATGCCTATGGCTATACCTTATTGCACAATGCCATCCTCTTCCTGCTCCCAGCTTGTAAACAACTGTGACTGGAAGAGAGGTGTGATAATGAATATTGCAGGACTGGTATGTTCCCATTTCCTTTAAAAACGTTACTGAAACAAGACACGAGGCTGGTGTGATAATTGCCTATGACTTATGGTGACCCTAATGTGAACCTATCATAGGGTTTTCTTGGCAAAATTTGTTGGGGGGGGGATGCCTTTGCCTTCTTCTGAGGCTGAGAGAGTGTGGCTTGCGCAAGGTCACCTGGTGGGTTTCCATGGCTGAGTGGGGAGTCAAACCCTGATCTCCAGAGTCATAGTCCAATGCTTAAACCATTCCACCACACTGGCTTTGCAGTTAATGATATATCTTTAATGTTTATATTAAATCTTTAATGTTAGGGAGCCCTGGAGGCGCAGTGGTTAAATGCTGGTGCTGCAGCCACAACGTTGTGAGTTCAGTCCCAAGGGCTCCAAGGTTCACTCAGTCTTCCATCCTTTTGTAGGTCAGTAAAATGAGTACTTGGCTTGTGGGAGCAATTAGCTAACACACATTGGAAACCACTTGGAGAGTACCTAGTGTGCTATAAAAACAGTGTAGATGTGTAGGTGCTATTGCTTAACAATTTGTAAGCTGCTCTGAGAGCCTTCATGGCTGAAGAGTGGGGCATAAATACCTTAAATAAATAAATATCTACATTTGAGGATCTTATCTGTCTGGTTCTTTCATAGCTACCCTTCCACTCCCTGATCTTGTCTGGACTGAACTTTGCTTTATGGGCCCTCTTCCAATTCATTGTCACAGCCAGACTTTGGTTCACCTCATGAACTCCTCAAAAGGAGAAATAGCTCTCCATGTCATTGGTCAAAAATAGCAGTCATTCCCTCCTCAAAAGGGGGCCATTTTGGGAAGCTGTAATTTCCCTCAAAATACTTTGAATATTATTATGTTCAGGGTGTTCTGGAACACAAATAACCTTAAAGGGCTCTACTGTCACTACCCTTCAGCCAGCAACCCCAGTCTTTGGGGGAATCCCTAATTTTGTTCCCCCTTTCTCTCTGAGCCTCCTTCTAACTAACCTTTGTAAAATGCAAACCTTCAGCCTCCAACCTAGTATAAGGAGACCATGCCTGAACATTAGCTCAATTGGGTACAGATGTTTCCTGAAACATACCGCTGCTGTTAATAAGATGTTCTTTTTTATTGATGGGCCAAGCTGTCAATAGATCTGCCATAGCACTTTTGTGCTGATATTGTGAGCGTTTGAAACCGTGCACCATTTTCCTCTTGTGATTACAGCATCAATGGGCAGAACATTTCTGGTTGAGAATGAGAAAGCCAGGAACAGGACACTCTTTTTATGAACCTCCCTGGTTTACTTGGGAGTTTATGAGTTTGTTTCTGTGCTTGTGTGTACATTTTCTGTTTTGATTTTGCTTTTTAAATTTTTACCGTGCTTGTGTCTTCTCGCAAGAACCCCCAAGAACATGAACACAGAAGTAAACAGCACTAGTATTCCTGCTCTGGTAATGCTGGGGCTGCCTTTTCATGCTATTACAGGTACATATGGTAAAAAAGAGTTCTTTTGACAGCAGAAAAACGGTGTAAAATATGGTGGCAAAAGAACATTTTTAGAGGCTTGGCTGATAAAGTCCTCAGTAGCCAGCCTGAGCTCGGAACTTTTAGGCCTGTTCAAGGATGGCACCATTTCCTGAAAACTTGAATGAAAAAGCATTAACTTTTGAGCAAGGCAATCAAAAACACACTAGAGGTGCTTTTTGCCAATAATGAAAGTGAAAATGGAGCAAAAACAATAATAAGATCATTCCAGCTCAACTCTAATCAAAACCTTCCTCATTAATCTGCAAGGTAAAGCAAGCTTCTGTAATTACTTAGTGATGAGAGAAATCCATTCATCGCTTTGTTCTGCAGCACTTTCAAACACAAGAACATAAGGTGCTGCAAAATACTGAGTTAAACCATTGATTCATCTGGCTAAGGATTGTCCCCAGAGACTGGCTACAGTGTTTCAAAGATTTCCAGATAGGAGTCTTTCCTAGTCCTGTCTGAAGTTGTCTTAAGGACTGAAGTTAGGACTAGAGCATGGGAAAGTTACTTTTATGGATTTTAATTCCCAGAATCTGACCATCCTGAATATGAGATCCCCGGAATTGTAGTCCAGAAAAAAGTAATGTTTCCAAGCATTGTTGTAGGTGATGTTCCTGTGAGCAGATTGTATATGAGTACCATGATCATATCTTTGGACTTCATGAATGATTTTCTTCTTCATGCAGTCCATATGCTTTACCACTGAGCTCTAGACCATCCCCTACTAGAAAGCTGCCTTATATCCAATGAGACCACTGGTCCATCTAGCTCTGTTTTGTCCGCACTGAAACAGCAGTGCTCCATTGTTTTCTGCAGAGATCTTCCAGTTTTACCTGGCCAGGTATTTAACCTGGGGTGTTCAACATACAAGACAAGTTCCATCCACTTTTGTTTATTCTTACTTGGCAGGGAGTAGCTCTGATTAGTGTTGATTCAAATTAAACCCTGATTAAGGCTGCATCTGCACTGCAGAAATAATCCAGTTTCATACTGCTTTAACTGCCATGGTTCAATACTGTGGAATCCTGAGATTTGTAATTTGTTGTGGCATCAGAGCTCTCTGACAGAGAAGGCTAAATATCTCACAAAACTACAAATCCCAGGATTCTATAACAATCAACCTTGGCAGTTAAAGCAGTGTCAAACTGCATTATTTCTGCAGTGTAGATGCACCCTTAGCTAAATATATAAATTTACAATATATGTGCTATTGCTATCACAGTGTCCTTCATGGGGATGAGGAGAAAGTTTAAACCTCCCTCAGAATGGCCAGGGAACCCGAGTACCCACCCCTGGAATATTCCATTAAGACCACTCTATAGAAGGTTTAATAATGTTGAATTTGATCAGTTAGATGTTTTTATTCATTTATGCATCTGCATGTTATGTTATTCTTAGCTCTGCCCACTAAAAAAGAAATGTGCAAATGTGCCTGAAAAGCAGGGAAGCATTCATGCTCTTTTGACCACTATGAGCATATACTCTATTAAAAAGACTTCTGAGGAGGCTTGCTCTTCTCACATTTCCCCACCTTGCATAGGCCTTCTAACAGTGTTCCATTCCCATACTGGTCAGGACCATGCTCACAGTTGAAAAGTTACTTTTCCAGAGCAATTCATTCTTGCTGTTTGTAAATGCCCAAGATCAGGGATCAGGAAGACATAGCATAAAGTTCTACCAGACAGAACTACACCACATCATCTCTCCCACCCACCCCAAACTGCCTTTTACTTGCTGCAACCTCACCCCACAAGGCCACATACTGGCCAGTGGAGAGAAGGAGGCAGCAGCAAAGTGTCCAGCTGTGTTCCTATAGCTGGGCACATGGGAAAGATGTCATCCTCTGGGACCTCTAGAAGGTTCCTGAAGATGGCATCATGGCTATGTGTCTAGCTATAGGAACATCGCCAGACACTTCCCTGCCAAACCCCCCCCCCATTTCTCTAGTGGTCAGTAAATGGCTATGGGGGCTTCACATATACATGGTGGGTTTGAGGGGAGAAATTGGTCATTGTATAAAGTTAGTAGAGAATTCCAGTCTCTGCAATGACAAAACAAATGACTTACAGAGTCATTTGGAGTTCTCCTACGTAACTCATTAACAGGATGCCAGAAATAGGAGTTGTTGTTGTTGTTTTTAAAGTAATTCATTTTTCCTACTCCTTTTAAATGGAATTTGCTTGATTAGCTGTTGCTTTACATTATCTCCCTGTTTAAAAAAGAAAAGAAAATGGGTTGGTATGGGGATGGCATAAAAACTGAAAAGTCATGTCAAAATGCCTCTAAAATGTCCTTTAAGAGTAACTTTGAAAAGTAACTAGAAAACATTACTCATTGCATCAATAAAACAACTGTATCCCTGCATTATTTTTGAAAGGTTTTACTGTGATGTTCTGGACTTACATAGAAAATATTGTTACTATTAAGGTAAAGTATAGTTATGTATGCACTGTGTAGTATTTATTTATTAGATTTATTTATTAGATTTATTTTTTTATTTAGGTATTTATACCCCACTCTTCAGCCACAAAGGCTCCCAGAGTGGCTTACAAATTGTTTTAAGCAATAACAATTTACACATCTACACCACATTAAGCTGTTCCCAATGTGTGTTAGCTAATTGCCCCCACAAGCCCGGTACTCATGTTATAAGGTAAGGATCTGTGGGGAGAGGGGGAGAGAATGGAATGCTGAGAGTGAGTGGTGATTAGTGTAATGTCTATGGGAATTTTAAAAGGCTGGTTTATGACAGTTGGTCAAGGATGAGAGAGCTGTTTCTCAAGAGTATTAGTCAGGGTCAGGAGTTTGAGTGATTAGGAGTTAGTCAGGGTCAGAGATGACGGAGAGTCAGAGTTAGCTAGGAGATGAGTGAGAGATGTGATTTAGATGTATTAAGTAATTAATCTGTGACGTTATGTTCAATCTCTGTTAAATAAATTATATTTTTATTATATGCTTTTGCCTCTGAGAACACTGTTGTTGTTCTTATTGTTGTGTGCCTTCAAGTCATTTCCAACTTTTGGCAACCCTAAGGCAAACCTATCATCAGGTTTTCTGAGGGCTGAGAGTGTGCAACTTGCCCAAGGTCACCCAGTGGGTTTTCATGGCCGAGCAGAAATTCAGACCCTGGTCTCCAGAGTTGTAGTCTGATACTCATACCTCTATGCCACACTGGCTCCCATATGAGAATGCTACGTAAGGGATATTGGAAAGCTTAAGTTCAGACACATGGTGTCTGTGGTAGCAGCAGTTAATCATTGGTGGTGGTGTCCAGTGGAGATATAAGATGGATAACATCTCACACATGAACCAAAAGGGCATCTAGGAAACCCCTACAATTGGTGGGACAGGAGGAAGTCACATTTGGTGGCAGAGGTGGTATTGGGTAAGCAGAAAACCTTCACATTTGGTGGCAGTGGTTGTGATAACTTGAAGCCCCCACAGTTACATCCTTGTTATCTCCCAAAAGTAAGCAGCCATAGGTAACCATGTCATTTGTACCTTGTTTATTCTGAACTCTGCTGCTTCCACACCTTTCCTTCCCCATCTGCCATGGCTCCTCCCCATACTAGTAGCAGCCCTTTGAACCCTGGACAAATGCTGGAGTTTGGAAAAACTAAAATGAGGATGTCTCCCATATTGCTTCTTGAGCATCAGGTTTTCCCTGGCCACCTACTGTTGCTTATTTATTTTTATTCATTTGAGACAGATTGTGCTCAGAAAAAACCTGAAAGTTGTTTATGCTGTTCGACAAGTCCATTCCATCCGAAGCACTACCAAACAGTTCCTCTGAATATCCTGCCAGAAGATCTACTGTGTCAAAATAATGTAAGTCCCCCAAAATAAATAAGTTTCCAAATTCCAATGTGGCACTGCATAAGTTAATCTTGCTGTCATGCCTCCAGCATGAAATAACATAATGCCTTGTGACAAGATGGGGGGAAAAAAAAACCTACAGTGAGGAGATAATGAATCTTTCAGATGCACAGAATGTTTTCAGGCCAGATATCATCTGTCTCATGTAGCCAGTCCAAACATAAGACAATTAACTAAACAGAAGTGAGTATTAACACACATGCAGCATCCAAATACCAGCAGCTTTTCAAACATATAATTGTGTTCCATTTAGCAAAAAGACATAAACAAAGAAAGTAAAAGTAATTATGTGGAAACTATTTTTCTTTTGTTTTGTTAGACAAATTACTGAAATGCACTGGAAGGAAAACGAAGCTGAAGAGGGACGGCCTTTCAATTTTTTATGGTTGTCTCTCTTACATCCTCCCAACATATTGGAAAGATGTAAGATGCGCTGTCTGATACTGTATATTGCAAATGCTTCAGGGAGGAAAAAAAGCTCTGGAAATGAAATTTCAAATCCCATGTTTCCAGGGTCATGTGGATTTGATTAATTTACACAGTTTTGGCAACAGAAACTGAGTGATCTACATGAACAGAAAAGGACTAGAGCTCAAAAGATAGCAATATAGCTAGAAAAAGAGTCTATAACTTGCACAGAGTTTTGTTTTTATATTACACAACGGCTCTTAACACAATCATTAGCCACCCATTGTTGTTGCGGTTGTTGTTTTATTCATTTATATGCTGCCTTTCTCCCGCTAATGGGCCTCAAGGCTGCTAACAACATATTTTTTAAAACAACACAAAAGTAAAAGTAACAGTATAATTAAACAATTTATAAGTTAAAACATTAAACATTAAAAATATTAAAATGAATTTTAAAACTTTATAAAAACCATTAAAAATCTTAAAAACAGCACTGCATAGCCTTAGAAGCTCAACTATTGTCAGTTTGTAAAAACTTGGTGGCACAACAATATTTTAACCTGCCACTGAAAGGAGAACAAGGACAAGACCATCCTGGCTACGTACTCTAGGGAGGGAGTTCCAAAGTCTGGGAGCAGCCACCAAGAAGGCCCTCTCCCTTGTTCCCACCAATGAGCCTGAGAAGGAGGTGGGATGGGGGACTTATCTACAAGGGCAATAGACCCCATCTTATCCCCTGTCTTAGAGCCCTGCAGTCCTGACAATGCAGGGTTTTTGCCCTGTTCTTCCCCCAGGCAGTCCTCATGACTCCCAGGGCAAAGATGGGGCTAAGATGGTGGGAAGGTGCCGCTGCAGTTAAAATATATGAAAATAAGATTTTAGTAAATGCTTAGGTTTTTATTATAGGTATATTTACTTATATTTCATGTTTTATATTTTATTTTTATATGACTTATGTTTACATTTATATTTATATTTTACTAATGTTTGTAGGTATATGCATATTACATATATAGATGAATTTTGGAATATGGTCATTGACTGCAATAACATTTTTGTTGTTTGGGGGGAAGGTAGGGTAGGGTTGATAAAATGTTTTAAGATAGTACTTGCTTTAATCCATTTCCACTGGCAAAAACCAGATTGGGGCTCACGTAACTGCTACAGCCCGTACAGGTATGCCAGCCTGCCAACTTTCGTGATTAGAAAACGCCAAATATAACACTGCAGCATCCCCGTGGTTACGCAACAGTATCGGCAGAGCATCAGCAGGGGAGAGCGTCATCCAAAAGGGACGCCCTGCAGTGCAGCAGCCTCGCAACGGGGACGAGAACAAGAAAACGCAGTCTCCTGGTCTTAGGCTGCCCACGCTTTCTTAGGCTAGGGTGAATAAGTACATTTGTAAATTGCCCAAAAATCCTCAGGTGCTTGAGGTTTGGTACTCTACCATACAAAAGACAATATGGGATCTGGTTGACACTAGACGTCCACAGTCTATTTAAATGGTAAGCAGCAGTCTTTACTGCCTCCCCCCACAGCCCAGCTGGGGCTTGTGCATCTTCCATCATGCACTCCATCATGTACTTCAACATCCCAATTTTCCTTTCAGCAAGCCCATCCTCCCCCAGAGATGCTGGGTTTGTGGTCTTGTGCCTGATGCCCCTCCTACACACCCAGATTGTTGGATAAGAACTCCCCTCCCCTACCAGTCACTAGACAGGAAACCTTAAGAGAAGAAAATTCCCATTCTACCATGTTTACCCACTCACAGAACTTCTCTGCAGCTTGACTTGTCTCCTTCAGTAAATACACATAGGTACCCTCTTCATTGGGTTTATAGGTACCTGCCAAGTTGGCATAGACAACCTCAAAGGGCCTATTTGTGACACACTGGGTCTTTTTGGCAACTGGGAAAGCCTTCACCTTACCTTTCCTACACACAGCACATTCTAAAAACCTTTGGCAGTGTTTCATATTCAGACTAGGGTAAACCTTTGCTAGCTCCTTTAACCCTTTGTAACTAGCATGGCCCATTAGGTGTGGTAATAATGAAGACATTTGTCATGTAAGGGCACATTGTCTGAAGGATTCACATTTGCCACCTTCCCTTTAGGTAACATGTAATACAATCCATGTTTCTTTATCCCTTTTGCACAGACATTATTCATGTTATGTCTTTCTGTTATTGTACCATTGTCTCCCAAAAATAGTACTCTACGGTGAACTTGCCACGAGTCAGCGTAAGAGGGGCACTCCAAAAAAGTGATACAAGGACTCCTTGAAGCTACATCTCAGGCTCAGCCAAATTGATCACCAACAATGGTCCGTCATGGCCTCACATCGGGAGGCATGGAGACGCACTATCCACAATGCTGCAGCCTTATTTGAGAACTCACGCTGAACAAGTCTTGAAGAGAAACGACAACACAGAAAGAATCACAACCCAGAAACATCACCTAAGGAGACCTTCTGCTATGCTTTCTGCAACTGGACTTGTTTATCTCTATTGGCCTTTTTAATCATCAGCACACTTGCAGAAAGCGCAGGATGAGTCCTTCCTGAATCTTTGTTTGTGGGAAAAAAGCCAGAGAGAGGGGGAGAGAGAGAGAGAGATTGATCCCCTTCAAATATCACTTTATAACCATCTGTGGTAATTTGGGACACACTCAATATGCAATTTTCCAGTTTGTTAACACATAACACATTCTCAAAATCTTTGTCAAAAGATGGGACATATGCAGTGCCCATTTTCTGCACCTTGCTGGGAGCACCATCTGCAAGTGTAATATTGGTTATAGAGGCATTTTTAACATTGCTTAACATTTTCACATCATTTATCATATTGTGAGTTGCCCCACTATCTAATAACCAAGTTTTCCCCTCATTACCATCAGGATAGTGCTTTGCTATTAAGGCATGGCTTCCAGCCTGATAGGATGCACCTCTCCTTTGCCCTTTAGCTCTGCTGTCCCTCCTGTCCTGTGCAGGCATCTTACAATCCTTCTAAAAATGTCCAGGCTTTTTACATCTGAAACAGCATCTCACATAGCTTTAGGTTCCTTCCTCCACAATCTCCTGATTGTGCCTGGTAATTTGTGGCTGATTCCCCTCCGTCCCAAATCAAATTGCTTGCACTGGACCTCTTCCAGAATATGCCCAGCCACGAGGTCTACAGACAAATCACGCTCTCTGATGATTTGCAGACTGTAGATTAGGAAATCCCATTCCTTTGGCAAACTGCCCAATAATATAAAACACTTGTAGGCTTCTGGAATCTCAACTCCCCCTGTTGGCTACCTCTTGGAGAAGCCATCGCATTTCTTCCAAATGTGTTTTTACACAGCCTCCAGGACACAGCTTTGTGTTATAAAGTCTCTTTATCCAAATAATCTTTGAGACAAGACGAGTTCTACTAAACATTCTCTAGTGCCATCCAGAGCTGAAAAGCTGTGGGTTTTTTTGTGTTTTTTTTTTTATAGCATGAATCATTTGGGAGGGACTTAGAGATAAAAGAATCTCAGCTCTGGCTTTCTGGTCAGCCAGTCTGAATGCTGTAATTTCATCTTCTGAGCCTTCTGGGATTACGCTCTTATTCTCCAAAACATGCCACAAATTTTCTTTAATTAATAAAACTTGCATGTACATTCTCCATGTTGGATAATTGCTATCCGTCAATTTTTCAAATCACACATAGCTAGTATCTGCCATTTTTACTGCCTGAATAAAAAAATATTCTCCAGCTATGAAACTCAAACAGCTGGCAGCTGGCAATACTCCTAGATCATCTGAAGATAAAGCTTGGCCGAAACAGAGCCTAGTTAAAAACTTAACTGTTTCTCAGCCACCTAGCCAAAAACACTCAAAGCAAAAGAGTTTCTGGGAACTTTCCTGGGTGCACCTTATCTAATCTGAGATCAATCAAACTGGGTCCATAACCATTGTCAGGGGATGATAGGATATTCAGTCCCCAGCAGAAGCCAAAAACTGTCTCAGCAGACTTGGTAGCAACTCTTTCCCAAGAATACTCATACACAGAGTGTTTGGCATCCAGAAAACAGGAGGTGCTTTAATCTTCAAAGTAGTTTCAACTATTTACAATATCTACAATCAAAGTGCTACACCAAGCATCACAGAATCAGAGGAAGAGAATGATCTCTGTTCTAGCTTGCTTATATACACATCAGTATGGCATTGGCTTATTCAAGCACATGGTTACATTGCATCAGACTTCACCTTACATGGCTTTGCGCTCTAGTAACAATTCTCATGATGTAACCCTTAGCATGCAGCTGTGGCATGACTAGGCATGACTGGCAGTTTGTGGAGTCATGGAGTCAGTCATCATGACTCAACATGATTTCTGCAGTTGTTTGGCCATTTTAAAACTTAGGGTTCAGTCACCAACTCCTGACAATACTGTACGTGCATGTGTGTGCGTGCATGTGCGCAGGCATGTACCTTCAAATCACCTGTCGACTAATGGCAGCCCCTTGAATTTCAGAGGTTTTTCTTTGACAAGGAATACTCAGAAGTGTTTTTTCCAGTTCCCATACTCTATTTCTTACATCTTTTCCTGTATCTTTGCAGCAATTTCCAATCACAGTCATTGTCAATAATTTGTCTGTGGACATTTCTCAGCAGATTTTATCAGCAATTCTCTGACATATTAGTAGACTCCATATGAAGTATGTTTATGTAAGTATTCTTATGAGACACTTTGAAGAACTAAATTTCTTCTACTTTACAAAAAGTGCCTGATGAGCATGTTTAGAATCCAGAAGCCATAAAACTATCACGATAGGCTGCCTTAAATGGCTCCTTGAGGTGTCTGTCTCCTTTTGTTAGCTGATTTGTGGAGATGTTGATTTGCTCCATATCACTGAAGTTCTTTTTTTTAACCCAACTTTTTGGTCTTGTATAACATGGAGAAATGGGCTGTTGTCCTGTTTTTGGCATACATAGGCATATAAAACTTAAGTCTGGGGGTTGGTGAACGGCCAGCTGCAGCATAGCCTTGATGAGCAACCGCTACGCTTTGTTGCGCCATAAAGGATACTGATCATTTTCCCCAAATCACATGTCAAACATAAATTGTTGCTATGCAGAATGAGGGTAGACAACTTCAATTGGTTAGTAGGCTGAATTTTAACCCTCCACAATCTTTTAAGTGGCCCAGCTCTCTTAAGCCAGTGGGAAGAAATGCTCTTTACCTTTGCTGCAGCCACCAACACTGCTGCCACCACTATCACCAATATTTGGCAGCAATTCCATTAAGCCCTCCATATAAAACCCAGTGGGACCACAAGAGCACAGCATCTCACAGGGTAATATGGTACCTTTTTTTGGTTTAGGTGAGTTGTACTGCTGGGCTGTGGTAACTGGAGTTTTGGTGGTGTGGCTTATGGTAACTGATTCAGCCATGGTGACGAAGACTGGGGGTACAAAAAAAGGGGTTCAAGGACTGCATGTCTCCCACCTCCAATGTAAAGACTGAAACAAAAACAAAAAATACAACCATTTACAGTAGATTCCATGTGGCAGCCATTTTGTTGTACACTGACCCAAAGTCCATACTTTCTGCCTTGACTGATTTTTAGAATGCCAGAGGCATTTAGCAGAAGGGTGGTGTAGTACAACCGTGTGAGTGTATATTAATTTAAACACAATGTAGGATTTTGGCCACTTTCTCTGAGAGAATTGTTTTTCTCCTAAGCTGTTTTAGGCATTCTCTCCTTAGGCATTCTCTCTCTCTCTCTCTCTCTCTCTCTCTCTCTCTCTCAAGCTCAATCTCTCTCTCTCTTTCTCTCTCTCTCACACACACACGCAGAACATACTTATAGAGGTTCCAGTATGTACAGAAACAACCACCTTGTATTTTATGTGTTTTTATTGCTTTAGCTTGTATATATATTTAAAGATAATTTTAATTGTTACTTTTTAATTGTCTTTTTTTTTTTACATTGTAAACTGCTTAGGGAGTGCTTTGGCACTGATAAGCAGTATAGAAATTTAGAAAATAAATAAAATAAAAAGATACCTTGTCAATGGGCTATGAGAGGCAAAGGAGGCTTCCAAATTTAATGGGAGGGAGGGAGGAAAGTAGAAAGGAGAGAGAGAGAAATGTTTTGTGCCTTCAAGTCATTTCTGACTTATGGCCACCCTAAGGTGAACCCATCATGGGGGCGGGGTTGGCAAGATTTGTTCAAAGGGGGGTTGCCATTGCCTTCTTCTCAGGCTAAGAGAGTGTGACTGCCCAAGGTTACCCAGTAGGTTTCCACAGCCATGCAAGATTCAAACCCTGGTCTCCCAAAGTCCTAGTGCAACACTCAAACTACTACAGCACAGTGGGTCTCAGCTAGTCAGATGTCTGTATTCACTATATAATACATTTCCAAATTACTCCGACATGACCTCATTGTTCGGTAAACTGGCTGATTCATCATATTGTTGTGTTTATATTTAATCTGATTTCCCAGTTTAAAAAGCACTTGTTTCTCCTGCACAGAATAAAATGTGATGTACACAGTCAAAGCTGTTGGAATGACTCTATTCTAGGTTTATCCATGAACTATCTTGGCATTACCAACATATAGGTTATAGTTCAGAAATTGCAGGATAGCTCATCCTTGTGATTCTTGGCCTGATTCCCAGTCTACAAAAGGACGGGACAGAATCAGTCACACTGCAGATGGGGGGAAATGTCTTTGAAATGCAAGGTCTCTGTAGCTCTTGCTTTTAAAAAAAGCATCAATCTGTTCCTAGCCATATGCAGACTTTCATTGATATTCATCTGTAAGGTCTATCTTATTTTTCTGTATTGCATCATCTATACAACATTGGTAAATCCAACAGCTGCTTCCAGCAGTCTGGTGTTCACTTCCCTGGAGGAAAGTCCCCTTGAATTTAATGGGACTTAATTCTGAGTAGACATGCATAGGATTGCACTGTAAATGTGAAAACATACACACGCTTGGGATATTATATTGCCAGTACATTTTGGGAACAGAACTATCCCCTAGACAATCATACTGCTCATTCCCCCATCTCTCCCTTTATTTATTAATGATGCTTTGCACACAGGCAAGGAGTGAACAAAATGGTTTGCATGAAATGAAATTTAACCTGAAGCTCAAATGGAAGAGAGGTTATATAGTTTGCAAGAATTCAAATGACTCATAACTCTTGAGTCATGGTACAATGGCTTTATTAGAGTAAGGATGGCCCAGTTCTCTTAAGCTAGTGGGAAGAGAGAGAGTCTTATGCGTTAGCACCCAGATACTGGAGGGGCAGCTCCGCTCCCTGAAGTGTTCATAAGAGGAGGTTATCATTGGAGTGTTCTTATAAGGAGGCAAGATTTGATCCAATGGAGACCCCAGAGTTTCATGAAGAGGTAGCAATACTGGAAAACACAAACCAAGCTAGGTAGAAAGATTTGCTCATGTAAAAGAGATTGGTAGGAAGCCTAACACATCTTTATGAACTCTTTTGTCAGGAGCAATCTGGATCAAATTTTTGCTTCCCAGCTCTATCCCACAACAGAGTGATTTTCAACAATGTTTCCAAATAAGTCTCTCTCTTCCTCATTCTCCCCGACATAGGAACTAGCCAGTTAAAATCAATTTTAGTTTTCCTCCTAGCATAAGTTCAACAGAACAAGATTTTTTACAAAGGGATCTTGTAGCACCTTCAAATTTTTTTTTTACCTTATTAATGATTAGCAAAATACACCGACCATTTTCTACCCACTTTCCGATCTCTGCTCCTCCTGTCATGGGCAGGGGGCTTAGCTGAGTCATTACTGTAGGGGTGGGGGACATGTAGTACACAAGATTTTGCACTGGTCTGCAACTCACATCATACCTAGCCAGTATGGTCAATGGTAAGAGATGGCAGGAGTTCCAATGCAGTTCAACAACTTCTGGAGAGCCATATGATTCCCACCTCTAAGCTACTGTCTAGAACAGGGTTGAGAATCTTTGTCCCTCCATATTTTTGGCCAATAGGTCCCATCAGCCCAACCCAGCATTGTGAATGGTCAGGGATTTTGCGAGGTGCAGTCCAACTACATCGGCAGAGCCACATGTTTCCTGCTTCTGCATTAATGGGATAATGATATTTTCTCCTATTCTGGGAGAAAGACAGGATATAAATAATATACATGCATGCATACATACATAGTTTCTTGGTTAGGTTTTTGAAAATCTTTTGTGAAATAAAGAGTTCACTGGTTAGGTTTTTGGAAATCTTTTGTGAAGGCAGGCTTTCTCTTGAAAGCAGTTTCCCCACTGTTCAGAAAGAACAAAAACAAATTGCACTGTATGGCAAAAAATTATATTGATTCCAATCTCCAGGCTGACCCATAGGCAGAGGAACCCCATACCCCCAAAAAATGTGTATTAAAACTGCTGTGGAATGTGGGATAAATCTTATGACTATTTCAGCTATTTGAAGGAGATTAAAAGGCCAAAGTATTCTTCTCTTGAGTATATATTCATTAGTTTAAAGAGGCATTATATATCTGTCAAAGAGGAGGTAACTGAGTCAGAATTCAAGGTATATAAAATTTGTTGGCACAACATTAACCATAGAAGAGCTTGTCTGATTAATGGTGCTCAGTTCTTCAGCATATAAAGATAATTAGAGCTGTGATGCTAAGCAAATCTACTTGAAAGTAAGCTATCGGGACATTAACACCTGTTGTTTCCAAAGACCCTAAATACCCTGGCTTGAATCCATTCCTACTCCCAACTGCAGGCCCAGCAAATCAGGGTAATTTACCAGTTACCGTTGATTCAGTGGTAAACCCAATGGTAAACACATTGAACCATGTGTTGAATTATCAAGTTGGCATCAGTCCAGTGTGTTTACTCTAGCAGGAACTACCCAAAAGATCCAGAACACTATGAACCTAGAAAGTTCATTCTAGGAAAAGTAAAGATAATGACATGTTGAAGTCATCCACTGCTTTGTATGTGACTCAGTCCTCTGAACTCCTGGGTCCCCACCCCTGAAAAATTATACATCCCTCCCTTAAAAACAACAAGACTCTAGGAGGTGGGATTCTCCATTAAAGCAAGACTTTACTTTAAAGTAATGAAGACACTGTTGTTGTTAACTGCCGTCAAGTCAACTTTGACTTATGGTGACTCCATAAATGAGAGACACCCAAGTCACCCTATCATCCTGCTTAGGTCTTGCAGACTCAGGGCTGTGGCTTCCTTGATTGAGTCTATCCATCTGGAATGTGGTCTTCCTCTTTTCCTATTGCCTTCTATCTTACCCAACATTATTGTGTTTCCTAGTGAGTCATGTCTTCTCATGATATGGCCAAAGTACAACAGTTTCAGGACTTTTTCAAACAGGGAATAAAACCCCTGTTGAGGTTGGGAGGAGGATGGCGCTGTCTTGCTTACAGCTCTCTATTTCATATGACTCTGTCCTCATCCCGACCTTCCCCCGTGCTGGGGGAGTGAGAAATGTGCCACTTTTTATTGACAGGAGTTCTCCATTAATAAAAGCAGCGTGTCTCTCCCACCCTCAGCATGGGGGAAGGTCGGGGAAAGGTCAGGAGGAGGATGCCATCATATGAAATGGAATGCTGTGAGACAATGCCATCCTCCTCCCGACCTCGACGGGGGGTTTAGTCCCCATTTGAAAAAGTCCTAAGTTTAGTGATCTTGGTTTCTATGGAGAGTTCAGACTTACAGGTTGTCTAGACAGTGAAAAAAATCCTAACAGAATTCATATGGAATGCTACCTGTCTTAATGGGAATGTGAATCAATGCAACATATTCGGAAGGGTGGGGAACCAAAAAATGGCAAAAACTTGGGAAGCCTTTGCAGCTTTTCCTGAAGTTTTTAAAAAGCTCCAACAGAGGTGCACATTCTTAGCACCTATCCAGCTTTCACAACCATAGAATGGGAAACTACTCTGTGTAAGAGTAGGAAAAGCCCTTCCTCCTAGTTCTGAGAGCCAGGGTGAAGGACTGTTGGATCCTGACTAAGGAGATGCAGGTTCAAATCTCTGCTCAGCCATGAAGTACCCTAGGTGCTCTCGGTCCAGTCACTAATACTTTTGGCCTAATCGATTTCATAGGGTTGTTATTTATGATGAGAAAAATGATGAGAGGGAAAAATGAGGGATGTCTCTATATTTATGCATATTAGCTTACTAAGTTCCTTGAAGGAATATAAATGTAATAAATACAGTATCAATCTGATACATTGTGACTGGGTAGAAAAATGACATTGTTTTCTTTCTTCAAACTCTCAGTCCCTGTGAATGCATGCAGATGGCTGTTTGACAAGCAATAACTTACCGTGGCATGATAAATATTGGAATGAATGTGTGTACTCATATTACCAGTCAATTTATCATGGAGTTCTGCTGGCAAAAGATGCCTCTCCTGATTTTGGCCAATGTAGCCCAATTTGACCAATTTAGTGTGCTAAATATTGGAATGAATATATACAACCATATTACCAGATAATTTATCATGCTGTTCTGCTGATGAAAGATGCCTCTCCTGATTTTTGACAATTTAGTATGGGGGTGCTTGTACCCCATACTACAATGTTCAACCTGCTCTTCCCAAGCCTACAATAACTTTAAGACTGGGAAGAATAGGGCATATGAGCGAGAGCTGAGGAAGGAAATGTTTCCTTCTACCAGCTTCCCTCTGCTCCTGGTTCTTGGGGGAGTTGAATGGAACTTTATTCATTTATTTTATGGATTTTCAAACTACTTCCTCTCAAGACACATTGCAATATTCATCAAATCAAGATAATTAATGTGAAATATGCCACAGATTTCTCAGTATAAACAATATATCTTGGACAAATGAGATCCCAATCTAGACTTGAATGAAATGTTCAGTTACCTTCATTTAGTTGTGGAAGAAACTAACAGGAATGTAAGAACATGAAAAGAGCCTTGCTGGTTCAGTCCAAAGGCCAATTTCGTCTAGCATTCTGTTCCCATAGTGACCAATCAGTTGCCTATGGGAAGCCTGCAAACAGAATATGAAAGCAATGGTACCCTCTACCTCATGTTCCCCAGTAACTGGGAAAATTCCTCAAACATAGGACTTTTTCAGACGATCCTTGCCACACAAGGATTGAGCGGGAGAGTTTCGTAGCTGCAGCGCAGCAGGGGGTCCATTTCGGATGACGCCATCCCTGCGGCGAAATCGTCCGTGTCTCTTCCGTTTAGCATTGGAGCCTGCCACACCATATTCAGCCAGATTTTATTTACGGAGGCTGTCCATGAATAAAATCTGGCTGAATATGGTGTGGCAGTCTCCAATGCTAAACGGAAGAGACACGGACAATTTCGCCGCAGGGACGGCGTCATCCAAAATGGACCCCTGCCATGCTGCAGCTACGAAACTTTCCCACTCGATCCTTGTGTGGCAAGGATCGTCTGAAAAAGTCTTTAGTACTAGCTGGGAGGCTGACAGGTGTCCAGTACTGGAAGAAACTATTTTCATCACCATTATCAGAATAGTTTTATAGAATTTGGGACATTGCATGTTGCTCATTTATAGTATTTATATTCATAGACTAATTTTCATATAAACATTTCTGAAAATATTAAGAACATTGTTAATATCACTGTATCACATTTTTAAAACAGTATCCAAAGGAATAATAAAAGAAGTGAAAGCAGCAGTCTTCATGAAGGGGCAGGTGCCTGGGTTCTCCAAAGGCTCATGAGAAGAATTGCTCTCTCTAAAATGTAAGGAGGCCATGAATGTGTTGTGATGGGGGAGCTGTACCACGTATGTAAAAACTGACATTATATGGGAATGTTCAAGAAGAACTGGTTATGCCTGCTTGGTACTCCTTGAAAGATACACATTTGTCATCTCCGCTGAATGAGAAATTTCAAGATGACATTAGGCCATATGCCAGAGGCGAGCAACTTTAGCCCTCCCTATGTTTGTGGACTGTAACTTCCATAACCTATCATTATTTGCAGTGCTGGCTAGAATTGGTCAGAGTTGCAGGCCAGAAACATTTAGAGTAGCACAGTTGCCTGCTCCCCCCAACTTTAGATATAAAAATTGGACAGTATTCTGTGCTACAAGTTTTACATTTACTCTGCTTACATTACATTGCATTATTTTGATTAAAGCCAGATTTACCATTTGGTTTAAAAGTAATGAGGAAAATGAAATTTTTTTGAATTGGTGGTTGTAATAGCAGTAGTTATGGGGCTACCACTGCTACAAAACTATAGAATGTGTAGTTCTTCAAAAGACTGAGTTTCACATCAGGATTTTAAAGGAAGCCAATGGGGAAGTTAAAATGAAGCAACCAATGAAATATACATATCACTTTAAACAGAGTGCATGGATTACCAGACCTTCTTTCTATACGAGAGAGAGAGAGAGAGAGAGAGAGAGAGAGAGAGAGAGAGAGAGAGAGAGAGAGAGAGAGAGTGTTCCCATAGCTGTCTAAGTAAATCTATACTTTGGAATTCATTTATGAGCTATGATTGTTTCTCCCAGCCTTTAAAAAAGGTTTAATTTAATATCTAAGAAGACAAGTTAAAAAATGCTGCATGAGGGTCTACATATTTTTGTGATGAATGCTACACTGTTTGGAAACAAATTATACTTACTTAAATTCTTCTTCTTTGTTCTTGCTGCTTTATTCCAAAAAGTTATTTCCATAGTTTCTCCCCACTGAACTAGAGGTTCTGAAGAATTTTATCATAGAACAACACCACAGGCTGCATGCACTTTAAACAAAAGCCTTCAAGAAATTTCACAAGATAAAGTGAATGCATTCTCCATTTATTGTATTGTGTACCCTCTACTGCTTAGGTTGGTAAGCTGTGTGGGAATTTAAAACCAATAAAAAGAAGCATCAGAATGACAACAGAGGAATCAGGGTAAGTAGATTCTTCAAAAATGGAAGTGATAAATGAAGACTGGCTCATGCATTTCCAAAAAAGCGGGAAAAGAACATGGAGTGATCCAAGCATCTTTCACCATAGTATGGAAACATGGCACATCTCCTCTTGCTTTCTGCTAATGAAAAATAGAAACTGAGGGAAGATCCAGCTTGTATACTAACAGCAAAATTAAAAACAGAAAAGGAACCCTAACATGCGCTACCACCCATTGGTTCTGGTGCACATGTGGGGACTTCAAAGGGGTTTTTGTGGGTGACAAAAGAGAAGGAAGGATGAAAACAAAAGATGAAAAGATATGAATTTACAGATCACATATATAGAAAAGATTTCAGTCTATTATACATCTAGGAATGTCATATAAAAATGTGATGCTGAATATCTTTTTCTTTTTAAAAAAAAGGGATTTAGAAATAGTTTCCTCTTTATAACAAGGTTAAAATAAGACCACTTTTCCTCCTTTTTTCTTTTTCTTTTTTTTTCTTTTTTTTGCTCCATATTTTCTTCTTGTTTGTGAACTGGCTGCTAGACTTTACAGGTTAAAACCCAGGGCTGGTTAAGGGCTGTGCAGCACCTGCAAAAACATTACTAGTAATAATCTGAATATCCTGTGCTGTTAATAGGTTAGGTTGTGTTAGGTTACATTGACCTGAGATAAACATATGGGGCCCCAAAAATAAAGTGTTCCAGGGGCCCCAAAATTCCTTAAACTGGTCCTGTTAAAAGCAGTGTACCAGTTAGAAAGGAGAACTTTTGTTCTTAATGATTTGCCTGCTTTATTGCCATCACAACGTGAGGAGGGAGGGAAATCTCTCAGTATTCATTTCCCAAAGCACATCCACTTAGTCATATTTTGTTAAAGGTGTCGGCAGATCATCTGTCAAAATGAATTAGTGGAAAATGCTTTAGTTTTCCAAAGAATGAGGCTATGGTGACATTACAGATTCCTTTCATGCTAATTTCAATACCTGAGTTATGCCATCTTCCAGAACTGCTATTTTCTTCCAGTCTGATGCCCACTTCCTAGCAAAACCCTCATGACAGCTTAGGTAGAAATGTCTCATTCCTCTTGTTTTGTGTACATTTGAGTTTAACATAGAGTACAGCACATACCCTGGCCCCACTGTTTACATTGTTTACAACAAAGGTGGGGACTATGTGGGGGTGTAGATAAATAAAGATAAAATTTTCTGAGACTGATGTTGTCAGCCTGAGGCTTCCATCAGCACTAGTCAGGAGTACCAATAGTGAGAGCTACTATTTTAATGTCAATAATCTGCCTCTTGTGTGGGTTGCCACTTGCCTCTATATCTAGGCCTCCTTCACCATCTCTTCCAACTGACCCCACCATCTCATGCTGGTCTGAGGGTCAAAAAAGCGACCTTCACTCTAGGGTTGCATCTGCATAACAGTCAACAAATACACACTTTCCTAACAGAGCATACCATGCTGACCCATGATGCCAGTGCACAGCTGGTGTAGGGCTGGGCCATGCACCTCTTGATTGAAGTTGGCAGCCAGACCTGAGATATCCAGAGCATAGCTATCTGCTCACACTAGTTGTTTGATCATGGTGGTCATCTTACTGAGGAGCACAGTGTTGGAAATGAGCATTTCAGTGACCTTCAATAGCTGAGATATGGCATACCACATCTCAAGCAGCCACCTTCGGCCCCATTCTGGGAGAAAGACACCGTTAGTTTGTTTATAAAATAGATAGATAGATAGATAGATAGATAGATAGATAGATAGACAGACAGACAGATCCCACTGATGTTGTAACAGTGGTCCTACTTTGCCAGCTCTTACACCACTGTTTCTCTTGCTCTGCCATGTAGCTCTAGAATCCTAAGGCTGAACTGTACTTCACCCTCCCATCCTGGCAAATAATAGTTCACAGCTGAGCCAGTTATAACTCTGCATATTTCTCCAGCAACAGCCAATGGGCTTTGAAGCTTTGATTTAAGTAGTGTGTGATCTTCCAACACATGTCATGAGATTGCAGAAGGTGGAACATAGGGATGCAATGTCTTTCCCTTGACACACAAACAAACCCAGACCATCCCATCTGACTGTCATCACTGTAAGTAACATAATGAATGGTCACAAGCTCAGTCTTCTGCACTGCCCCCACATATTCTTCTCTCCTTGATTACTGCCACCACATGGGACTGACTCATGAGCTCAGCATGAAGGAAGGCCCATCTGTACCCTACCTCTAAAATTCCAATAGCAATGGTTTTTGACTCCATTTCCACACCAGCTCCTACTGAGAACAGGTAGGGGTGCACTCTTCCATGGCTGCTTCACATATTGGGTGCAAGGCACAGCTTTTACAGTTCTGCCATCTGCAGTTGAGCTCACACCTTTTCTTTGAACTCCCAGGACAGGGAAATTCCCACTTATCAGCCAGGCTCAAAACTTCCAACAGGCTCCTGACCATGACAGATCTCACCAGGCACTATGGCTGGTTGTCCAATGCCAAGAACTCATGGGTGCAGTTGGTGATCAGTGGCAACACTGGAATCTGCTGTCTTGTGGGGCTCCTGGAATCTGATTCATCCAATGTCCTCTGATCCAAGGCCCTTTGATTTCACCATGCCTGCATAGGATTCTGTGCTTCTTGGGACAGGGAGGCTGAAACAGGGGTCCACGTTCTCTGCTTGCCCCACGACAGCACTTATCATAATTTCTAAACTCCTAACACCTGCCAGATGTTCTTTCAAATGCAACTCCCAGCAGCTTTCAGCCAACACAGACAGTGGTAAGGAATGCTGTGGGTTGCACTTCAACAAGAGCTGGAAAGCCATACAATTTCCCTCCCTTCCCTCCCAGGAATAAGTGATGCTGTCTCAAGTGTAGCAGCATGGTGCCCTGGCTGCTTCTCTGTGTTCTAATTCTTGTGTCACCAGCTGCAAAATGCAAGCATCCATCATGGACTCTAAGGGCCCCTGTCTGCCTGCACAGTGGCCCCATCAAGGTGGAAATAGACTAGAGCTGAGCACACACACCTGACGAGGAAATTTCCAAATGAAAAATCAAGTGACCATAAGGTATCTTTTCTGTGTGACTGACTTTTTTTCCTTTTTGAAGTAAAAGTTATATTTTTTCTAAACTAAACTAAATTTTCGTTAAAATGATAAAATAACAACAATATTTGTTCCTGGAGAACAGAAGATGGAGACCTGAATTCTTTTGGTCATATGCACTTGCATACCAAAGCTGAAGTTACCAAATATATGTCTTTTAGAACATTGTGGAAGGGGGCATTCAATGCCTCCTTTGGCCATGTCCATCACAACCACAGAAGAAGCCAGGAGAAGAAAACTACATTGTCTTCCAAGATGGAGATTCAGGGAGGCAACATCAGCCTTCTTCTCCTGGCTGAAGAACTGCTGCTGTGCATTTTCCATGCATGTCTCAACTTGGAAGGGGACATGCTCTGGTGCTTCAAAGTTGCCTTTTGTGGAATGGGGGATGAGGTGCTGTGTGGCCAGAGTGTGATGCTCTGCCTGGATGATGTACAATTCTGGCCAGAATTGCATTTTATTTTGCTGGTGACCTTCCTGTAGGCAACTGATGGTCATCAATATAATCACTCCTAAGTGCCCAGCCCATTGCTGTGCAGTCTGTAATTCGCCTTGGAATGAGCAGATCTATGGGCAATGAAGCAGGCTGGACAATGTAAACTTGACACTTGTACACCTTGGTTGATAAAATCAGACAGGATTGATTGGGTGGGTAAATGCCTCTGTCTGTCAAGTAGAGGTGCTTGCTATGTTGAAGGAGGCTGTGGTATATCCTCCCCGAAGAGCACTTATCTGGATACAGAAGTTTGTGAGAACTACTGCTTCATCACTAATAACCCTTTGGGGTAAGAGTGTACAGTGGGTGAGCAGCTTCAGATATTCTTGGAGGAAATAGTTTATCTGGACCCATTTCAGTCTGGTTTCAGGCCAGGGCACAACACTGAAATAGACTTAGTCACTCTGATTGATGACCTACCCTGAGTGAAAGGGAAGTGCTACCCTGATTATCTTCATGGAGCTCTCAGCAGCTTTTGATATCATTGATCATGGTATCTTACAAGACCAGCTCCATCAGAAGGAAGTAGGAGACACTGTGGTACAGTGGTTCTCCAGACACCTGTGAGGTTGGTTCCAGAGAGTATCACTGGGGTATTTCTATCAGTCCTGTGGCCATCAAGCTGTGGTGTGACACAGGGTTCCATCTTGCTGTTCAGTATCTATATGTAGCCACTGGAGAAAGTCATAAGGAGTCTGGGGATGGGATGCCATCAGAATGCTGACAGCATAGGTCTATTTCTCCTGTCGTTGGAGTCAGTTGGGTCTGTGCAGATGCTGGACCAGTGTCTGGATGCTGTGATAGGCTGCATGAGAGCCAATAAACTGAAACTGAAGATACCGTGGCAGTGGCACATGCAGTGGCAGTGGTGGTGGTGGTGGTGGAGGAGGAGGAGGAGGCCTGGGAGGCCGCAGCAGTGTGCAGTGGTGGCAGTGGCAGTGATGGAGCAGCAGGAGGAGGAGGCCTGGGAGGCCACGGTGGTGTGTGCGTGGGAGTGGGAGTGGTGGTGGACAAGGAGGCCTGGGTCACAAGCCTCTCTCCCTTCCTTCCTCCTCCTCCACTATTCACTATTATCTGTGGAGTTCATTATCTGCGGGGTGGAGAACCAACTCCCCCCCAGATATGGGGGTGCTACTGTATAAATGTTTGTGTGTGTGCATGCTTAAGCATATACATGTTTTTTTTCTTGACTTTTATGCATATACCTGATTTTAACATTTTTTATCCTTGCAAAGCTCTTTTAAATTGCTTGGATTTTTAAAATCTGTGTTTAATCTTGTTTTTAAAAAGTTACACTTGCATTTCCAGACACCTGTGATAATCACAGGAAAAGTGAAAGTCAATGGGAAATGCAATGCTTTGAATTTCCAAATCTTTATTTCAGTGCAGGATCAAAGATGAATCAGATGACCTCTGAATTGGCCTAAGCCAAACTGGGCCAATTTCTGAAATGAAGAAACAGGCATTGAATCTTGGCATTGCTATCTACTAGCTTCCATGTATCAGTGAATTTCTGCTTATGCCTAGTGAAAGAAAATTATTCTGATCCTTGAATTGTTTCCTGCCCTTTCCTGGCTTATTTCTTGAAGTTTGTCCAAGTCCTATGAATCCATTGCAAAATGTTTCCTACAAAAAGATTCAGAATTGGCACATCTTACTGGGAAATGTTTCCCAACTTTTTATCAGCTGCAGCTTGTTCAGTCCAGGTATCCTGATTCAGCTCATCATATACTGTCTAATAGGGATAGAAATGGTGATGTATGTGGCTCCCCCATTGATTTAATTTGAGAGCCTACATCTGCCCAGACCAAGTCACGTGTATATACAGTACATCTATTCCCTCCATTGTAATGAAGAGGAGAGAGCCTTGCAAGATCTCCTACATCCATAAGGACTTGTTCCATCAGGGGTAAGTCCTGAGAAGAGTTGAATGAGATCCAGTGGGTGCAATTGACAGTTTATACAGTATTTATCTAATATTCCTGTAAAAATATTAAAACCAGATATAGTCAAACCAATCTTGGCATACTCAAATAGAAATGTAAACAGTCAAGTTATTGAAGATCCTACTATTCCTTAAAAACAAACAAAACAAATGCTTTGTTAGCCTACGGTTGACCAAAGACATCATTTGGACAGAACAGATGTGATACTTGGAGAGTGGGGGTTCGGCGGGGAATGTTTATGTGCCTAAATATCATACATTTCTCCTTTAAATATGAATTACTATGAAGGTGAAGAATGTCACAGACTTATTATGAAATGTGCAGGGGCGTGACAACTGTGGAAGAAAAAGAACATGAACAATCTAGATGAGTTTGGGATGAGGAGGACCAGGGTTTAGCTGTGGGAGAGGAGAGATGAGGCCATTCTCCTGCAAATAAGTATTCTGCTTCCTCCAAGGAAATTTTCCTTTGGTTCCCAAATGTCAAGCATTGTAAAGAATGAGACATCTAGAACTCTCTTATTTGCTCTGTTTGCATTCATTTGGTAACTTTGCCTGCCCCTTTCTTTGGATGCCTAAACACTACTTCTGAAAATTCACTTGAAGTTTTTAAGTTTTGGCACTTCTAGGAATTTGAGGACTCATGAGAAATTTCATTGGGGGAACACAATTCTTATTTGGGAGGCAATACCTTCATTTTTCACCCTCTCCCATGGCTACACCTCTGGGGAGGGCAAAGGAAGATGACTCAACTCTTTATTTCTACCAGCTTGGGGTTTCACTATGCCTGTGCTGGTGCAGGCAAGGAAAGAGTATGGCTGTAAGGAAGCCTACAGGCCCAGATCTTCAGCCCATGACCTGCCTCTTCTTTCATCCAGTGCTGCATATTGAAGATTCAAGTTGCTGTACATTGTTATGCATCAGTTCTTCACACTCAGCAAAACAAGAATAGGCTTAATAGTGCAAACCCTCCTAGGAAATCAAGATGTTCTCTCTGCTTCATTAAAAAAAATGGGGGCACAGCTATAAGTCAGTTGAACAAGCACAATAACCTCCCTTTGCTCTTTCATTCTACAGATAGGCTGCGGTGGTTGTGGGGGGGGGGAACAAAACTTTCAGTTTCTTGGTTATATGAGGCATGATTGCCTGCAAATAGCAGAGTAACTGAACAGAATGCTTAAGGGAAGAGGAGTAGGTAATGTAATATTATATTGGGTTTGAGGCTTTGAAACTTAGGCGAGGAACTGCATGATTCCCAGTCCTGGTCTAGGAGGTGGAGTACTTTTTGTTACAGTACTTGTGCTTTAACACAACCCTCTGTCCATTCTCCCTTGCTATCTATTATGCAAATAACTGACCAAAAGAAGGAAGAAGGTAAGTGATGTTGGGAAAGGTCAAGCAAAGGAAACTATTGCCATCATGAGTTATCACAATATTTATTTATTGGTCACCTTTATATCCCACATTGTCTCCAATGGGTTTAAGGCAATGCGTGTGGCTTTCTTCTTCCCCACTTTATCCTCACAACAGCCCTCTGAGGTGGATTAGACCAAATCAAAGTGGCTGGCCCAAGGCCATGAGCTTAATGGCTAAAATAGAATTAAAATCTGGGTCTCCTAGGACAATCTTCTAACCACTGAATCTCCTTTTCCACATATTCTTCTCAGTGGCAAACCTGGAAAAAAAGGAGCAGTAATGGCCACATTCAGTTGAAGGTTGCAGAAGCAGAGTGACACACCTGGTGCCATTGTGTGTTAGCATGCCCTACTATGATATCTCATAATTGGAAATATTGGACACTTTTCGGGATCAAGTTGGCTGGGGTAAACCAGAAAGAAGTCAGGTGGAGGTCACAATGACTTGGGATGTGTCTTAGAAATATTTTGGCAAAACAAGCCCATATTAGGATTGTGTGGAAACCCCTTAGTAAATAAAGTCATTAAGGAGGTATGTGCTAATCCTTTTTTGGGCACCTCAGCAATGAGTCATTCAACCAAACAAATGACCATTTCCAACTCCACTCCTAATGAAATCTCACCTTATAACCCCTCCTGTCCAGCACTGCGAGGTTGTCATAAACCCACCAATTCTTATCTCCCAGCCATTAACACAATCAGTTAAGTTTCTGTTTCCTTTGTCTGTCTGGTAGGAAAACCATTCAGGCTCTGCCTTAGCCAGAGTACCCCTTCAGGATATGAAACAGGGTATGAATATTAGTCTCCCAACAATAGAAAGGTATTCCATGGCAGATTGGAGCCTCACATGACACCCTTAGACACCTGTCTGAGTATCTTCGACCCTTTAAGATTGGTAACTATCACCCTATATCTCCAAATCTTTCCCAGTATCCAATTTTTCTGCTTTACTCCTTGATAACTTTGTATGGTGTGTGAGAAAATGCATTTTGTGTTATTTCCAATAAAAACACTTTATTTCACTTTAAGCTGGAGCGTCTTCTGCAGTTAGTACTGGTATACATAGGTAAAAAAAAAATCCCTGCAGTTACCCTCCTCTTGCAGGCCTCTGTTTGAGTTAATAATTCCCCCAAATAATAATAGAGATGTAGGTATCATGAGTGGGTCTCTAAAGCAACCCCCGCCTCTTAGGGTAACATGTGCATTGTTGTGCACGGCAAGCTGTGACTCACACAATGTTGCACATGGCGCATTAATTATATGGCTGAAAGTGGTTGTGCATTGTACATCAAAACACAGTGTGCATTGGTGATTGCAACTGCAATTCTGTAATGAATAGAATCATAGAGTTGGAAGAGACCTTAAGGGCCATGCAGTCCAATCCCCTGCCATGCAGGAATACACTGTCAAATCATTCCCGACAGATGGGCATCCAGCCTCTGTTTAAAAACCTCCAAATAAGGAGACTCCACCACACTCCAAGGCAGTGTATTCCATTTCCGAACAGCTCTTACTGTCAGGAAGTTCTTCCAAATGTTTAGGTGGAATTTCTTCTCCTGTAGTTTGAGCCTATTGCATTGTGTCCTAGTCTCTGGAGCAGCAAAAAACAAGCTTGCCCCATCCTCAGTATGGCATCCCTTCAAATATTTAAACATGGCTATCATGTCCCCTCTCAACCTTCTCTTGTCCAGACTAAACATGCCCAGCTCCCTAAGCCGCTCCTCATAGGGCATGGCTTCCAGATCTCCCACCATCCTGGTCGCCCTCCTCTGGACACGTTCCAGCTTCTCAATATCCTTCCTGAATAATACAGTAGCAAAATGCAACTAAGGCATAATTCTGTGCACATAAAGTAACTCCACATCTCCTCAATGTAGGATGTTGGCCTCTATTTCCTGGAGAATCTCACACTCACATCCATGACATAGCACTAGCCAAATATCATGCCATGTCTAGGGGGGAAAAATAGGTTGCTATTGTTTCCCTGTTATATAACATTACTTCTTATCAGACTTTTTTTTTAAAAAAAAAATATCCTAATGATTTTATTTACTTCATCTTTTATCTTTGTCATTTGACATTAAGCGCATCTTTCAGTTTAGCCCTTTCATCCCTTTGCTCCAGGCATGAGGAAAATGCCATTTTTCTGAAAGAAATATTTGCTGGGGCCAGGGGAGGGAGATTTTCTCCCAACATAAGCACTAGCTTAAACAGAAGGACTACCACAGGGCCAAAAAGGATTACATTCTGATATTGGAAATTGCAACAAGTCAAAGAAATCTGGGGAATTTCTAAAAAGTTTCCAAATGCATTCTAAATAAACTACTTGGATTTACATTTTAAAAATCCTGCAGGCCACAATACATAAACTACAGCCCTCTTTTCCTCCATATGTCACTAGTTCTACAGCTCTGCAGTGGTTTTTTAAAACAAAATTTATGTTCACCTAGTTTAGAAGCTATTTGGGCACTTTTATGAACCTGCTGTTCTCTTTGAGGTACCAATTTGTGATGTTAGCGGTTTAATATTTGAGATTATTCTTGATTTCTGGTTTTATTCATTTTGTCTGCTTTGTAGCTTTATGTTGTCAAAAGAAGCTATAAGCAATGAGAGCCTTGTGGGGAATGAGTCATAAGCTAAAATAATGAGTGCTTTTGATTTCAATGGAAAATTTAGGCTGCTATCCTATACACTAGGAGTAGGCAAAATGTAGTCCTCCAGATGTTATTGGACTGCATTTAATGGTATTCTTCATGCTTGGCTATGGTGGCAAGGGATGATGGGAGTTGCACTCCAACAACAACTGGAGGGATACATGTGCAACATTTTGAACCCTCCTCTCAAGTAAGTCACATTGAGCTCTATAGAGCCTACTCCTGAGTGGATTTTACTGCATCTTCCCTGCCCCCACTTTAGCACCACTATTGTCAACCATTCTCAGGCACAGCAAGATATAGCTTCCCACACCCTGTCTTGCCATTATCACAGCACCTACTCCTCATAGGGCAAAAATTAATTCCTCCAGTTCTGTGTTTCCTAATCTCTCTGTTAGGACTATTGGATGTAATACATTGGTCCATGTAATAGAATGTTGACACATTGCCTATTCTTCCTTTCTATAAAATATGTTATATTGTATAATGTGTGATCATATCGCCCTCCTCCATGCCCATCAGCCTTTCCTGCTGTGGCACCCCAATTATGCAATACCTTCTTCTTAGTGCTTTTCTACAGTGGCCACTTAATCTGGGGTGAGTCTGGAGCATTATGCTTTGGACTGGCCCCAGACCAACCATGCACTGAGCTGAATCTAGTGCAACAGCACATAGTTGTCCCCATGAGCCAGCTGGGCCAACACAGCATCAGCCCTGCTGGCCCATCCCCTGTTTTCAGAGCCATCGCCACCTGCTTGCCAAGCAGAAGCAGTTTTTCAAAAATTTAAGAAAAGTGGGCTTTTGTTAAAGAACCAGCTGGAAAATTTAAAACACATTGGTTTTTTTAGTGCAGTCTCCAATTTAATTAATTAATATTAATTAATCACAATTAATAACAATTCTGGAATTAAGATAATGCTAAAATTCCAACTTAAGTCAATCAATTAAGTTTAAAATCAATGTAATTAAGCTGACTCTTTTCATTAGCAAATTTATAACATAATTGATAACTTAATTGATTTCAGTCAGTTCTTATCACTGACTATATGATATGTGGCTTGCTTGCTTGCACTCCATTCTGATGACTCAACAACAAAAAACATGCTTCTACTAAAAGAGAAGCTGTCTGCCTATTCCTCTCCAAAAATACTGTCATGTGGGCCTTGGTCTAAGTGTTAATTAGCACTGTGTGAGAAGTGTTAAAAAGTGTTCAGATATTCCAATAAGATTTTGACAACCCCTTCAGGGTGCTTATAAGGTTTGGTTTGCATTAGGAGGCCTTTTTTAAAAAAATATGAAAGCTGTCTAAGCACCTGTCTACTAATTGCAAACCTCAGTGCAAAAGTTAAAGATGGGATTTTTCTGATAAGTGAGTAGCCTTTAAGAGAAGAAGGGAGAGGTTTTCAATAGGTATAATTCTACTCAGAACAAGTTATCCAGTGTCTGTGCATGTGTGCATATGCATGTTCTAATAAAAGTCTCCAGATTATTTAGTGACTCAAAGGATTGTTTGCCAATAAAAGGGAAACTATGAATTTTATACAGCAATGAGGTTGGCAAAAAGTCATACTATGCCTCCATTATTTCATCCTCAATAAGCCACCCAGAAAATTTATTCTGACTGGTGAGGCGTCTGCTGGGATTAGGCCCAGAGAAAAAAGCAGTGGAACCCTTGCTTGCTGATTGTGACAATTTTGGCAGGCACTGTGTGGAGAAAATATCTAATATTCACTCAGAACTTCACACCATAGTTATCACAGAGTCTGAGGAAGTATCCACTGCCCCATCTGGTCAGGTTTGTTGCAGCCTGATAATGTGGAGACATTGCTTGAATTGGTCCATCCCACCACATATAAGCTTGACCCTTGCACACCTTGGCTAATAAAATCTAGTAGACATAGATTGTTCAGGTGGACTCAGGAAGTGGTAAAGCTCCACTGCATCAGAGGAGTTGCCTGAAACCTTGCTCTTTCTAGATCTGTCAGCAGCTTTTGATATGATTGATCATGGTGTCCTACTGGACCAACTCTTTCAGATGGGAGTAGGATGCACTGTCTTATAGCGGTTCCACTCCTAACTGTGGGCTCAGCTCCAGTGAGTAGTCACAGTAGGGGCTTGTCTACACCAGTCAAATCCCTGTTTGGCCCAGATGATGCAGGGCTTTTGCTCGTTCTGCCCCTGGACAGTCCTCATCACCCCCAGAACAGATATGGGGCTGAGAAAGGGGCAAGTCAAGGTAACGCCCTTTACTGCATTTTAAAAAATACCCAGTTTGATGCATTCCCACTGGGATGGGATGGACTGGACCCTGCATGGCCACAGAAACCTGTCCCATCAGGCCGGCCTTCCCTGCTGCTGCCAGTTGCCCTTGCTCTACCAGGTCCAGGCAGCAGTCCCGCAGCATGTGACCAAGGCTGGTCACATGCAGTGGACTTGTCACATGGTGTGGCTGGCTGGCTGGACCCAGAAGAGCAGGGAAAATGGTGGGTGCAGTTGCAGCAATGGGCTGGTATTCCTGAGTGGACTCCAGGCCATTTTCTTCAGGTAATGGGGGAAGAACGGCACACCACCGCAGCCAGGATATGCCAGTGGTGAGCAGCATATCCTGGCCTGGTGTAGATGAGCCCTGCATTCCTGTTCATCCCCATGGTCATTAAGCTATGGAGTGTCAGAAGGCTGTTCCAACATCTATATCAAATCACTGGGACATCATAAGGGGTAGGGTAGACTACAGGGACTTCTCCATGTCAGGAGTTAGAGACTGATCTCCATTATAAAATGGCCAAACAACTACAGAACCATGCTGAGTCATCCCAATGTCTCCCAAATCTGTTCCAGACAGCCTCCTACCCTCTAGGGTTTGTAACTTGACAGCAGATGCTAAGTAAAATTTGTTCTTCCAGAATCTTCCATTCTTCTGGTGGAATACACAGGTAAATATAACCCTACATCAACGGTGGGCAAAGTGTGGCCTGCAGGCTGCATGCAGCCCTTGGGGCCCCTGAGTGTTGCCCTCGGGACCCTCCAGAATCCCACCAAAGCCTCCAGACCCTAAAATATTTGTAAAATGTTGGGGGACAATTTTCAGTTGATCTTTTGCTCCCAAATAGGCCAAATCATCCAAAGCCACCTATAATTGCCACCATTTTGTTCCCTTAGCCCAGCAAAGTCCCCAAACATTCAAAAAACACCAAAAAAGGGACATTATCATCCAAATATTGGACCAAATGGCAGCTGAAATGATGCTGTGTCACTTTGGGCACTCTGAAACATCCCATCAGTGCAGTGCTAGGAAAGGAAATGAAAGTCAGTAAAACCAGCAGGGATAGTCTAAGCTAGAGAGCTTAATCTTTACCTAAAAGACAAGTTGTCAGACTAAGGCTGCATTTGCACTGCAGAAATAATCCAGTTTGACACAGCTTTTAACTGCCATGGCTTAATGCTATGGAATTCTGGGATTTGTAGTTTTGTGAGCTATTTGGCCTTCTTTGTCAGAGAGCTCTGGTGCCACAACAGACTATAAATCCCAGGATTCCATAGGATTGAGCCATGATAGTTAAAGTGGTGTCAAACTGCATTATTTATGCAGTGTGGCAGCAGCCATTGGCATCTTCACCACCCACAACGTTCTTGAATTTCTCAGCTGCTTGGGAGAAGTTTTCTTAGCCTACAAGATCTACTTAACAACTGATTAGCAAACATTAACAAAAGTCAAATGAATGTGACAATACATGTGGGATGAATCCTTCAAGTTGGCCCTGATATATCTATACCAGCATGCAATAAATATAGCAAAATGGAGGATGCTAGTTGTTCTCTGTATGTGGTTTTATCAGATTTTCAGCTGATTGTGAGATCAATATCAGTGTTAATGCCTGCATTTAGTAATAATGTGGACTTGCAAGGAATGTTCACAGAAGGAATGTTATTGTCACCATCTTGATTAATTTATGACATCCATAGTGGGCTTGATTCAGTGTCAGCAAAAGCCAATGGGACTCCACTGAATTTAAAGCCAGCTAAGTGGGTTAAGCTCATTTTCTATACTGCTGTATATCTCAGAAGTGACAAGTGTTCATTTATTCACAGGAAACAGCTGTCTGCATTTCTTACATGGTAGTTCTATGGGAAGTTCAGCTGCAGTTTGCATTAATTTATTCTTGGAGTAGACCCACAGACTTTAATATGTCTTCTACTGGATTCAAGGATTGCACTGCAGCTGCCTTTAGGGGTCAAATGTGAAAATATTTATTCCATTGACTTCACTAGAGCTGACAGCCAAAGGATACAACAGCAGAATTCCTTATTAAGTAATGTGAATTGGTACAGTGCTCTAGATATTCTCTCCTGTGTGGCTCAATGTCTTTGAAATACATCCAGGAGAACACAAATGAAAATGTTTCATTTGTAAATTTGTCATGCACTGGATTGCAGTACTGTGAGGTATGTAGAATGTCTTGCAGGAAAAGGAATAGGGTATCATTTCTTCCTTCCCTCCCCTCTTTGTGTTTTTGTGTGTTTTTAAAAATTGAGTCCAAGTCATTTGTACAGGGGTGTGCCACAGATAAGAAGGCACACTCTGAAACCCATGACTTTTCACTTCACTAAAAGTCATCCCACATTGCCATATTGGAATGCAGATAGGGTTGGTGTCTGGTATGATTAGATGACGCAGAGTGATTTTAATGTTGGACATATACCTAGTCCACAATACACAAGTAAACCAGTTTGAAACGGGATTATTTGCTATGGCTTCTTCCTATCAAATCCTGGGATTTGTAGTTTTACAAGGTCTTTAGCCTTCTCTGCCAAAGAGCACTGGTGCCTCATCAAACTATAAATCCGTGAATTCAATAGGAAATTATTATTATTATTATTATTATTATTATTATTAGGAGCCACTACACGAATAGAACTGGATTATTTGTGTAGTGTGGTCTACAACTCAGGAGACCAGGGTTCACATTTCTGCTCAGCCATGAAAACCCTCTGGGTGACCTTGGGCAAATCACACACTGTCAGCCCTCAGAAAACCCTGTGATAGGTTCACATAGGGTCACCATAAGTTGGAAACAACTTGAAGGCACACAATAACAACAATAACAGTTTGTGCTGAACACATGTGTATAGCCAACAAAAAAAATAAGGGTTAAAATATCAAAGGCACGTTTTGTGTTTCCCTCTTTCCAAATATCTGAAAATGGTTTATTTCTTATAAATGGTTAACACCAGCTATTCTTTATAATGTAATGTTTACACTTTTCTGTGCATGGTTAGGAAGAGCAACATACATTACACAGGCCTGAGGGCTCTGATGTGTGATCCATTTAGTCTTGTTAGAATCCTAACTGATACCGGAGGTTTAGCCCTACCATTATGCAGAGTGAAGCCTGAGGCAGCCAGTTTTAGGTGTCATGAAAGAGCAGAAAACATTGTTAGTTTTCTCATTTAAGATTGTTGTATTTTTACTGTCAGTAAGGGGGAAGAGGTGCTAGTGGGATTTTCTTCCTCAGATGACAAAATAAGTTGACTGACCTTGGCTACTGTGCACTTTTATGAGGGGCAGAGAATGGGATTTGCTGCTGTATCTCAGGCAGCAAAATACTTTCGCTTGACTCTCCAAAGCTGCCACTAAAAATCTATCTTAGCAAAACTTGCTATGCAAATGGATAATTTTATGCCATAATTATCTGCACGAATGGATACTTCGCCATGCAGATGGATAATTCTAATTCCATGAATGTTACTCAAATTGTAGAGATTATGTCTAGAATCCTGCTGATTACTCGTGCAGACTTAAAGGGTCCATTCCACCAGCATATGATGCTGTTCAAGCAGCGCTGCTTAGGTGGAGCTGCTCAGGACAACTTTATTTCCTGCCAAAGAGAGCTGCTACTGCAGTCCAACCTATCGTTGCAGCCTCCATATCTCTCCCACCACACCACACTTCTGCTGCCTCCTCCTATGATAATATCGTTACACCAGCCAATAGGATCCTGGCATGAAGATTTCGGATTTGTAAATTTCTTCTACAATGTAGAAGCACTTTACAATAGTGAATTTAAAAAAAAGAAAAAAGAAACAAGTGCAACATCAGAAACATGTATTTAATTCCTCTGGAATAATTTACAGAATCAGGATTTGTTCCTTTATAATAATAATAATAATAATAATAATAATAAAATTTATTTATACCCCGCCCCTCTGTTAAAACAATCGGGGCGGCTTACAGAATTTAAAATACAATACAAATAAAATCCCTAAACACCCCCACTCCCACCCTCCCCCATAAAAAAACATTAAACAAATATAAATTAAAAACAACTAATCTAAAATCACATTTAAAACTATAAATACAATAAAATATAATAAATGGCCAGCAGCCTAGAAGAGGCCAGGATCCCCTGAGGCCGGGATCTAATTAGGAAAGGCCTGCCGAAAGAGATCCGTCTTTAGTGCTTTTTTAAAGCCACTCAGGCTCGTTATCTGACGGATCTCATTCGGCAGGTCATTCCACAATTTGGGGGCGACTACCGAAAAGGCCCTCTGGGAGGTTGCAGACAGCCTAGATTTTTGTGGCTGAAGCAAATTCCTCCCAGAGGACCGGAGTGCGCGGGGAGGATTGTATGGGAGGAGGCGGTTCCGGAGATAAGTTGGACCCAAGCCATTTAGGGCTTTAAAGGTAATAACCAACACCTTATACTGGGCCCGGAAACTGATTGGCAGCCAGTGGAGAGATTTTAGTACTGGAGTTATATGGACTCTCCGAGATGTTCCTGAGACCACTCTGGCTGCCATATTTTGTACCAACTGAAGTTTCCGGACCAAGCATGAGGGCAGCCCCATGTAGAGCGCATTGCAGAAATCTAGACGGGAGGTTACCAGCGCGTGCACCATAGTCTCGAGGTCCCTTACTTCCAGGAAATGGCGCAGCTGGCGTATCAGCCGAAGCTGATAACAGGCGCTCCTGACTGTCGCATTCACTTGACTCGTCATCTGAAGCGATGAATCAAGGAGCACCCCCAGACTGCGAACACAGTCCTTAACGGAGAGTGTGACCCCGTCCAGGACTGGAGGTTGCAACCCAACTCCTGGTTTGGGGGCCGCTACCGTGAGCACCTCCGTTTTATCTGGATTTAATCTCAATCTGTTTTTCCTCATCCAGCCCATTACTGCTTTAAGACAATCATTAAGAGGAGAGACGCCATCGGAATTCGAGGTATTAAGATCTACACCAAACTTTTCTGACTATGCTGTTATTGTTTGCAAACACTTGTGGAAATCTATATAATTTCTTGCATTAATGTTAGTCTTTGAGCCTGCATTTATACTGGATTTTCACTTTTTTGCTATTATAATAGATTTTAAAATTATCATTATCATCAATGCCATCATTTTTGCTGTCATATCAATTCCTGGTATCTAATGATATCTCAAAGCAATGTGATTTCTACTTCTCTACTCAGAAGTAAATCCCATTGAGTTCCATGGGATTTATTCACAAGTAAGTGTGTATAGGAATGCAACCTCAGGAAAACTGTGCTCTTCCTCACAAAAGCTAGATTAACTATTGTGCCAAATATTAAAGTTTTCCTTTTTTTGAATAATTAGAACATTGCACCATTATTTCCGTAAAGAAGAAGAATTACGTGTGATTATGTCCTTATTTGGGAGGAGGTGATATTAATGTTTACTTGTTACTTTTAAACAATTTAGTGGACCATTCTGGGTCCTTTTTCTATTTTAGAAATCTTTTTTGAGAGAAAAAAACATGAAAAAGTAAAATAACTAATATGTTACTTATAAAGAATAATGAGTTACCTTTAAAATCAGACCTAATTCTGACAGATTCCTTTAAAAATAGCACACTGGCATCAGTTGGTCCCTTTCTTTGTGGACAAAATGTGACTGCCATTACAAATAGGACAGGACCCTCTGCTTCTGATGTCAGTATCTATTTCTGCAGGAGGGATTGTGCACCTTCAGTAGTTGTGTGCATGTGCTTGCAGAAGAATGTCTCTTTGAAATACCATGGACAAGATCCTACATCATATCAGGATAGTGTAAATATCTGCTTGCAGAAATACATTACATTAGTACTATGCAGTCCCTATACTGAATACCGCATTAGAGCAACATATGAGAAACTGTGAATGTACATACGGTAGCTGTCACCTGATTGCCCAATGCACAAAGGCTGTATGAAATACACAATGGTCACTGGCACAATACTCAAGGTGCATTATTGCCCATCTGCAATGGTTCTGCATTTGGAACTCAGCTTCTGCTTTGTTGTTAACTGCCATCAAGTTGGCATCAACTTATGAAGACTCTATGAGTGAGAGACATCCAGATCACCCTATCCTCAAAAGACCTGCTTAGGTACCAGCAGCTAAATAGGTTCTTTTCTTATTGTTCAATAAAGTTACTTTGCATGCGTAACAAAACTTATTCCTATAGATGTCAGCTACACAATTCTGGCCTATATGTATGTAGCCCCAGAATGTGATTCTGGGTTGGACCAATGTGTGCAGAAAATGTTCTTGTTAATTCATATTTGATTAGCTACTGCAAAATATCATTACTTCCATGTTCCACTTTCCAGAGAATAGAGGGCATGGGGAAGTTACAGTACCCCTTTCAAAGATAACTAAAGTAGCCAAATGCAAACAGGAGGCAAGGCTCCTGCACTTTTATTAACTATTTAAGGGTTGAAACTTCAGCATCACAAGCTATAGTACTGAAACTTCCTCTTCTCTGCGACTAGTAAACATGTAGGAGCCATTAGCTTTTTGCACCCAGATATCTTACTCCATACTTTTATGTACCTCTCTGCAGGGAAAGATTGATTAGCTGGCTAGAGCAGGGGTGGGTGACTACATGGGGGCTGGGGGACAATTTCCCTCCTCAGTGCCCCCCCCCGGGGCTGCAACACTCCCCACACCAAGCCCAAATATCTCCTTTATCTTCTGCAACCACTCTCCAAATGGTGACCATGGTGACAAGAAGAGATGCCTCTTCACTTCTTGTCACCATTTGGAGAGGTACTGCAATAAGAACATGGAGGTATTTTATTTGCAAATCTACTCAAAATAGCAACAGGAAGTGAAGGTATATCTGTTCTTGGTCCCTTTTGAGGGCAGCTGCAGAAGAAAACGGGTATTTAGAGTAGTGTGGGGTCTGGGGTGCTTATGGAGGTGGGGTGGGAGTATTTTGTGAATTTTGATGTGTTTGCAGGGCTTTCAGTATGATTTTAGGGGGTAAATTACTTAATTGCACCATTTTTATAAAAATTGAGCAGCATTGGTGGACTTTGGGGACCGGTGGGAGGATTCAGAGGCCATAAGAGTGGAGCCCTGGGATTCGCAACCCCACTGACGTAGGAGCCATGAGTCCTCGCTGAGAAGAGTAGTTGCTACCAGAGTTTTGGAAATTACTGTTCCAAGCTTTGGGAACTGCATTTTCTCAAAAATGATTTTGTGGAACAACCTAGAATTCAGGAACTCAACTGCTCCTGTGAGAAAGATAGGTATTGGTCCATTCAGCTGTAGCTGAATTTGCATGAAAACAGCAACTGAACATTTTAGAAGGCTGTCCATAATTTCTCTGTGCCATGAGTCCTGTCTGGGAGGGGCTGCCACCTACAGAGGTGAGGCAGTTCTCCTGGATTTCTGTCCCCCAACCCCATCAGTCATTCCCCACATGGCGATTCTAAGCAGTGGGCTTAATTAATGCCATCTGTGATAGCGACTTCTGGGTTGTGAACACCAGCTGCCTTGAAAATTCACATGGACTCTACCTCACTCCACACAGCCAGGCGTACAGCCGTTGGTTAGCAACAATGTTCATTCACATCAGAGGCACTCTGATGCACAATTTGGTGGGAGTAAGTCACATTGAACATTTACTTATGAGTAGGTACAATATGTATAGGATTGTACTGCAAGACTATCTCACAAGGACATTCTGTTTCTGAGTAAAAGAAACAAAACCCAAACCACTAATGGTTGTACTGCAAACTTGCTAATACACTTGCCAAGAAAATGATTCTCCAAAATTCTGTTTCTTGTTATTACTGCATCTGTATCTAAAACTGTTCATCTATCTGGACAACAGAGGACCTGGGCTTAAGGGGAACTGCACAGTGACAAAGAGTTATGAAGCATGAATCTGTTTCAGAAAGTTCCCCTCTGTTTCACCACAGCTGAACCACCCCTCTATCAAAAAACCAGTCACCCAGCTAATTTCACAATTGAAGCAAAAATATTTAAGGCCTGCTTTCTTGAGTGTATAGATCATGGCCCCAGAAGACCAGTCAGCCTGTTTTAGAGAAGTCGGTATTGATTAATGATTTATATTTGGGGGGCAGTGAAACTTAACACAAGTTACTTGGAAGTAAATTTCCACTTGAACAAAATTCTATCCCATTCTCCCCTTTTTAGCAAAAGGTTCTCTGCTATGGGTCTCTTTATTCCTTGCCACACCTACTTCTGCACAGCTTCTTATACCTGAACAGGCAAGTAATCTGTTCTTTAAGTCTCATCCTTTGGAAGTGAATTCTAATCTAAAACCTGCCCTCTCCTTGCTTCCTTCTCTCTTTTTATATTCTCTAGAAAGGGATCATGACTTCTGTTCTCTGTACAGTACAGAGCAGATAGCAAGTACCCCGCCCACACACACACACACACAAACAGCCAGAGGGCAGGACAAGTCTGTGATCTAGTTAAAACAATTGCTTAGATGTCTTATCTAATGGGGATGTAACCAGAACTGGCACTTTTTCGAATACAACTTCCAGAAGTCCCCAGATGCACATACTGGGAGGAGAGTTTTGGGAGCTACAGCTATTGTTTCCATAGCTGTATTCTGTATTCAACAAGAAATTTTGTATTCAACAAGAAAGCAAAGTGAGAAGTACAACAAGAATTGGTGAAACAAAGGCAACACAAACAATGTGTACCACATCAGTCCTAGAAATTCCATTAGCTGTCACCAGCAATGAGCTCACTTGCCAACAACCTAAATCCTATTGTGAGTCCTAATTAGAACAGACCAACTGTATCAATGGGATTTACCTATGTATAGACTCATTCAACAATTAATTTGGTGGCTCTACTCTAGATGGGACTAACCAATAGGATTTTGGCCAATATCCCAGACAAGAAGAGGACAGAAAGTATTTAAAAGTTATGTGGTGATGGCATGGCTGTCAGAATAATGTCACCCTGCCCACTACATACCCTCCCACATTACACACATTCACATACCAAAAGTAAAGTTGACAGCACCATCTCATGGAGACTATTGTGGCACAGTAGGTAAGATGTACCAACTAGTCTGCTACTGCAAACATCAGGACTCTGTGAAGAAAAGAGTTTGCTTCCCATAACATTACTATCACAGTTGGGCCAGATAGAACATCCTGCCATTTTCCCAGCATAGTGAGTAGAGGCATGCTTGGAGAACGCATGGGTAGCTCAGGTTGATTCTAGTACCCTTACTGTAGGCAGAGTATTACTGCATCAATAACTCATCAGAACGCTCATTACAACTCAAATGGAAGTTGGTCCAATGCATTTCACCACCAGAGATGGAGCAGCAAATGGAATCCCCCATCTACCCAAGTCAAGTAACATAGCATGCAAAGTTTGACAAATTATTTTGCCATGCATGCTTTTTCACAACCCTGAAGGCGAATCTGTGTGTGTGTGTGTGTGTGTATTATATATAATAGGTAACAAATTATTGCACTTTCATAATAACAGAAATCATCTGCCTCAGATCCCTGTCTCACTTTGTCCTACTCTACCTGTATATTGGTGCTATTTTTGTGAGTGAGATGGCCATATGTACACTGGCCACTCAGTGGAAAACTGGCCACTCAGTGGAAAACAGCAGATACAAGTTGGGGCTGCACCATATAGAGATATTGAACTTACCTCTATATGGCCTTTTTAGCTGTGTTGCCAGCAGTACTAACACTAAATGAAAAAAATTATCTGATTATTCATTTACATGCAACATTTCCCCCAGAATGGGACCCAAGGTGGTGCACAAAAACATAAAATACAACATACAATTTTAAAATATTACAATTAAAAGTTAAAAACAACTAAAATATCACAATTTAAAATTACATAAAATACATAAAAGTTTAAAATATAAAAATAAAAACACTGCCCAATAAAATGTCTCTGTGCATGCAGCTACATATTAAAAACCTGCTTGCATAAAAAAAAATTTGCCTGCTGGCAAAAAGAAAGTAAGGAGGGGGGGGCATCCTAGCCTCCTGAGGATGGGAGTTCCAGAGGGTGGGAGCAGCCACCAATAAGGAAAAGCAAACAAGCACGCCTATCTATCACATGATTACTCCTAACCAAAAGAAGAGGCATATAAAAGAGATTCATAATTGAGCATTTGTCATTTCCCAGTAGTCCTCTCCTGAGGGTAATCCCATGACATAGACCTTCCAGGCCAGTCCACTCCGACGAGCTCTTCAACATAGGACCCACAAAGAACAGACACATAGGTGAGGGTGGTCAAACTACAGCCTTGGGAATGCATGCAGCCACCCAAGGTTATTTCACAGCACTCAACCCCCTCCAGTCTCCCCAGACTGCTCTTTTTCTGACCAAAACAAGGATGAATTTCTTGTTTAAGTATATTGCAGGGCTTCTCTTTACTGTTTAACAACCCAAGTACCCATTTTTCAAAACCCAGAAACTGAATTCCAGTCACATCTAAGCAGGATTCATTTTGGGGGGGGGGGTGTTTGGCCGTCCATTAAACTCTTTGAGTGTCCCAAGGCCAGAAAACTGGGTCCCAGAGTTACAGGTCTGTAGCCTGTTGGAACAACACAGTTTCAACACACAATAGTTCCCATATAAAACCCCTGGTCATGGTCTCACAGAGGAAAAGCCTAGACAGAACACATATGCAGTGGGAGGGGCAGAGAGTGCCATAATATAGACAAGGAGAAGAAGTGGTGCACAGAGTAACTTGTTCTCAATTAGGTTCAAGCCTAAGGACATCATTCATTTTGCCTACTGCTCTGTCAAAGGTTAGCTAGGAGTCAGGAAAGGAGTCATGGTTTCAAAGCAAAGAAATAAAACAAAATGTTAGAGATGAGGGGCTGATATGGAAGTCAGAGCAAAGGAATTTACAGGAGTCTAGCCCAGACCCAGGAGACCATTGGCTCAGGTAAACAGCCCTGGTTGCTCAGACTTGGGTAGCCATTTCTGTCCAGGACAATTCATTGACTGGCTTGGGAGGTAGGACTAAGAATACTTCTTCCCCAGGAAGATGATTCCACATCCAGTTCTGAGAGCTCACTACAGCTACAGCTATTGCATAGCCAAAAGCACCTGACATTCTCCTTGTCAATTTGCTTACCAAGATCACTGCATTATTCACAACTCACTTTGTCAGCCTCTCCATTCAAGTCTACAACCAAAAGGTGAATCAGTAATTTATTAAGGTGGCCTTCCCATAATCCTGTTTATGTTCTAGATCAGTGGCTCTTAAACCTTTCTTTACCAGGGACCCACTTTAAATATCTTTTGTTGCCATGGGTCTCCAAGACTTAATTCAAGATTTAAAACAACAACAACATGCCTTCCATTAAACCTTCCCTCAGAGGCACTAGAGAGGGAGGGAAGACTTTTATCCTGCTTCTTCCTGCAAGTATGTGCCTGGAGTGGATTTTACAGCAATGCACAGGCCAAGCCGGCCAAGCACAGGCCAAGCCAGCCTTTGCATTGTGGCCACTCCACTGTGGGGAGGAGGTTGGTTAAGCAGCCTTCAAGCCTTTGCAGACCCCCTGTGAGGACATCATTGCCCGCTGGGTGTCCATGGACCACAGGTTAATAACCACTGCTCTAGGTGACAAGACCACTGGCATGATGTTGATCTCTAGCCTTGAGAAGGTGCTGTAAAAAAACAACAACAACCCTGCCACTTGTGGACCATGGGTGTATGTCCCATTGTGCTCCTTCCTTCCATGCACCCACTTGTTGCTTGAATAATACCACCAAGAAGACAAAGATTAATAACAAAGTACGGAGGCCCAGCCACAAGAACAAATAGCACCTTAAAGACTGAAAGTGTTTACTGAACATCAGTGATGGCATGAATTCTACAAGCAACCCAAAGAAGTGCAGTTGAAAACCATTCTCTTCTTGCAAGACAGGTCTGCATTTGCCTGATGTGGGCAGGACGAACAACAGGATAAAGGTGCACCCATCCTCTTCACTCCACACTTGATGGTTACTTCTGCACACATGCTCTCTCTTACACTTGGAGGAAAAGGCAAAAGGACTCCTGGAAGGTCAAAACTGGGTTGTTCCAAAGAAATGGGTGATTTTTCTCATGGGTTTGCCATAAACCTTTGTGATGATGGGGTTCTAGGCTATATCACAACCTTGGTGGTAGTCTCTGTAGCATTTTTTCTATAAGCAACCGACAGTTGCCCAACTGCCTGTTGGGAAACAAGAAAGCCACAAAGTATAGTAAGTTAATTGTGATAGTTGAAATAGAGGATATCACTGTGTACCTAGGCCAAGCATTTGAGTTATATCAGCTAAGCTGTATAAAGTTAGTATCTGTCCATTTCATGCAGCCCAAACAATCTCCCCATTCTCTCACTTGTATTTCCCATGGGACCAAACTGAGGGATTCAACTCTTGGAGAAGAAAGTGTAATAATAAGGACAATACTCACCCATCCCATGTCATGGAATGTATTGGCACACAGTCTTCATTCATTATAGGTTCTGCCCATGTGCCTTGCCTCTGAGCCTGCAAGTTAGAATGAGTCATCACAAGAGTGTTCAGCTAGCAGTTCCAATACAGAATTGTAGTGTATGGTGTTCTGTGACAAAAGTAGTTGTGTTCCCTATAGTCTTCACTGCTGCACGGTGGAAGTTTCCTTGCACTTGGGAGTTTGTAACCCATAGGGCTCCACTTTTTGAAACATCTAAGCACACCCCATGTCTCCTGTGGGGGAGATAATACTAACTTGTGGAGCAAGGGTGGTCCATCATCATCACACAGCAGTAAATGGGGAGACAATCTGTATCTTTGGCTGTTTCTCTTGCTTGAGATGCTCATGTTGAGGGAGGAATGGGGCAGTGTTTGGGAATCTCATGTTCAGGAAGAGTTCTCACCCTCCTTGACTCACCTCTGTGGGGTGCCTTTGCAACCCAGCTGCAGCAGTAGAGTCAAGATTCTAGCTGAGGCTATCTGGAGCTTTGATGGAGGTACCTATGAAGATACTGAGAAAAGAAGGATTAGCAACTGGCACTTTTCAGTTTGTTCTGAGAGGCCTTAATTGTTTGTGCGGAGTACATTTTGACCAAGTTTTAATCTGTGAATGCTATAATCTATGGACATTAGAAAAGTGGGCCACATCCCCATCCGAGTTGATAGTTTCACGACTGAATCTTATTTGTCCTTGTTATGTGCTGTGATGGGCTGTAGATTACTCCCAGAATTCAGCCACCATTCTGTCTGGGAATTCTGGGATTAGTAGTCCAAACAGTAAGTTTTCCAAGCTCTACTTAGGATTTATCCTGTTCTTTCCCAGTGGACTTAAATAAGGGTATATAATTGTTCTTTTGTTCATATGGACAAAGAAGATGTAAAGGTGATCCAAACTGAAATGCAAGGAGAACAGAGTTCTGCTTTCCATTCTAATGCAGACAGGAGGCTTCTTTTGTGCCCTACAATAATTAAAAGAGGTTTACACAGCTTGTTATCCACCAAGCTGACCCACAAACATGTCCTGTTTTTACTTCTGGCCTGGAACATGTCCGGACACCAGGATAGGCAATCACTGAGAATTTCATATTGTAAAGAGCTATTGTGTTATATTAAGTGCTACTGTCAGCAGGGGCCAGTAGTGGGCTAGCTACATGCAGCCAGTGTTCACAACAGGAGGCTGGTTACATTAGCTTGTGTGAGAGCCAAAGCAGAGGAAGTGATACAATTATTATCACCCTAAGAATGCCTGGGAACAACTGGGTAAACCATGTGTGCATGGGAATGGGCAACTACATGACCCATGAATGTAATGTAAATATGCACTTGTATAATCATATGTTCCCACCCTCTCTGTGCACTTGGATTTTCTCTCTTGGACTGTGCACTTGCACCGTGCACTCCATGCTATACAGTACTGCTGTGACTGCAGTTATGTAGTCTAAGGACTTTATCAGATGAGCCCCATAAAACATTCTTTTGCTGGCCTAGAAAAAAAAATTTCTAGGCCAGCAAAAGAACGCCCCCCACCACACTTACCTCCTCTCCCAGCAAAAGGCTCCCTCACAATAAAGAGAAAGTGAACAGAGCTCCGTTCCCTTCATTGTTTGACGTCCCATGGATTCTCACAAGAGTTCATCGTGCAGGAAATTAAAAAATAAAACAAAAATAAAAACATTTTAAGTTACACCAAGCAGATACACACACTAAAAAACCTCCAAGTAACCTGGGAAAGGTCATAAAAAGTTCATCACTTAACTGGGTGTCGCGATCTCACCCGGAAGTGTTGTGCCCCGTCCAGCCATTCACGTAATGACAGGATTTAAATGGCCCAAGATTTCACATACTGGCAATGTTGGCAAAAAGCCGGCACAGCCAATCTATTGATGGCTTAAGCCATCAGTTAAAACTGGTGCCTTATTAGTGGCCAATTGACACACTGGCCATGGGAGCAGAAAAACAACCCGTTCTGCCAAAATCATGGGGTCATTTGGGTGTGATTTTTTCCTCATCTGATAAAGTCCTTGTGATGAAAAGGCTGCTCTTTTAGCCAATCTCAGAGCAGCCGGTGCCCAGCCAATAGGAAGGCAGCTGGGCATGGCTATAAAAAGGCCTGACAGAGAGTGAGTGGTGGTTAGTTGTTTTGAGGTTTGACTGGAAACAAAGAGTTACACTGAAGGGAGGGTGTGCTCTTAGAGTTCCTGAGGGAACTTTTCTGTCTGACGACCACAGTCCTAAGTATTTGGAATCTTAGACTCATTGTATATATTTCTTTAATATTCTCAAGTAAAGGACAGTAGTTTAGGCACAATCTCTGTGCCTGTGTTCTCATTTCATCAGCCTGATGTCTACTGTTTTTACTACAGGATTTATTTGCTGTCTGGTCCTCTTGACATGCTCAGAGAAACCCGTGTGCGACTGTGACAACTGGAAGGTTGGAAAGCTGGTGGCAGGTCACAGTACCAGGGTGGTCAGCTGTGTTCAGTTCGGCTGGTCGCACTTGTGCAAGCCTGATTTAAAGATCATTTCTGTCCCGCCATAGAAAGTAGGGTAATATAATTAAAAAGCACATTTCTCAGCATCCAGAAATGTCAAGCTCACTCAACAGTGCCAGAAGGATATATTTCCCTTGGAAATGAGATCATGCATACATTTAAGCACATTGCGTATTTTTTCTTAATGCATTAATTTATGGATAGATATTCTTCTTCTTCTGAATCATTGCTGTGCAGCCTGATCGCAAGACCACGAAAACCTATAACACAGCAATGAAGAGAGATTTTGCGGTGTCAACATTTAATTAAAAATGATACCAAGCATCACATTGGAACTGTTTCTGAAGCTTAGAAAAGCAAAATGTATTGCATGGAAAACTGAGGAATTTAACCAAGATGAACACGAGTAATAAAGTGCTTTTTAAAAACAACCTGCCACCAAGTAAAGATAATAACTGCATCTTTCTCAGAACAGATCTGCATATGTATATATTTTGTACAACAAAATGCTTACACATGACAACCTGTCACAGGCTAATTGGCACATGCAGAGTGGGAAAGTATGTCCTGGTATTTCAAGTTTAATGGGATACACTTTCCTTTTGTCCATATATTTACACCCAGAGACCAGTGCCTGAGCACCAAGGTTTCTAGCAATCAGTCAGTCATACCACTCTGTCCCTCCCCATATCAATGAGAACCATGCTGAAAGCCAACATATTTGAGCATGGGCTCACTAATGACACTTTATATACCATACAAAATCTGCTTTCTGCAGCCAGCATACAAATCATGCACAGCTCTTCTCACATGTTCGATGATGCCTAGACACAATTCTTTTGTATTTATTGACCAGAGAGGTTTAAACTACTAATTGATAGTCCCACCTAGAGTAAATCCATTTAGCCTGATGCTCAGTGATAAGTCAAGACCTATGTAAATCCCATTGATGCAATGCATCTACTCCAGTTGGAACTAGAAATACTGTTTAGGATTTTTTGAGGCCCTGATTCCTTAGCACACTCCGTAAAGTTCCAATAGTAAAAAGCCACAATGCCAAACCCTTTCATGAGTTACCACCAACAGTTAACACAATGGCAGAACACCCTTGCTGATTTTCAAACAAGGCATGGATAATGTGTTGCCAACAGAGAATTTTTTTTAATGCAGTGATGATCTGTTGCTAGAATGTGCTAAAATATTACAAACCATGGCACAGTGGCAAAATTGGAACTGCAAGTGATTGTCATAACAGTACCCAATGTGTAGATTCATATCAACAAACCAATTGTATCTCTTTTCATCTCCACCAGGACCAGGTCTAAATGAATAGATCTTTTTTGCCCATTTAATATCAGGCTATCTTAAATAGCCTGATATTTACTTTACATCTTTGCTTTACATCATTAATAGTGCACAACATTACACTGTTGCTGAGAAATTCCATTCCCCTGCCCCCAGTCCCAGTTATAGCTAAACTCAGATGAAGAGGCAGGGATAGCGGGTGAGTTCTATGTTAGGGGTTTGGTGAATTGGCTCTGGGTTTCATTTCAGGTGTTAAAGGAGCTATCTAAGGTGCTGAACTTTGGATAGCTCCATTGGAAACCCCTGAGAGGCAATATCCTTATCCACACTAATAAAAAATGTATGTGATTTGATCTTATGAGCCCTGGCTTACCTACAAATACAGGCCGGCATCCTGTCACTTTTTGGACAGAGCACAAAGGACTATTCTCTTGCCTTTGTGCTCTGTCTGAAAACATCCCATGCCCAGCACCTGTCAAACCCTAGGTGAAGCTGTGTTGCTCCTTCTTACCAGAGAAAAAAGGGAGAAGACCATTCGGACCACAAAGGTCTGGTTGCTCTAAGCTCCTGGGGGAAAGACAAAGTAGGTACATTCCATTTGAGAGCTAACCCTCGTTTTTAATTACCTCTAAATGAGCTGAAGCCAGCTGCTTTTCTATGGTATGATATCATCTCTGCCCACCCCCACTTCCTTCCTCTGGTAGTCAAGGGCCCTTCCTGGGGCATGACAGCTGTTGGACAGTAATAGGATGTGGAACTGCTTGTGTGGAGTTATGTGCATATGTAGGATCTTGGCCATTATGTGGAATTGTAGCTTCTAAGGTAAGCCAGGTGATGGGGAGCTGCTGTGTTAGCACATGCTGTGACATGTCAGATTGTTCAAGAATCTCTGATAATGATTCTAGAATCATAATCAGTTATAGTGGCCTCATCACATCAGATATTCATCTGAGTCTACCCGAGACTATAAAGTAGCAGCTGTTCAAGGAAGTGGCTCTAAAGCATGTCAATAGCTATGACAACAAATATAGGAGCCCTGCAATTGTTTGGCTAGCTGTCTACCTTTCCCCTTTCTCCATACAGTAAATGGAGCAATGACAATGATAGTGGTGGATTGTTATAGCCCCACACTGAGGACAGTGTTTTTATCTACTTCATAAAATGACAGAGGAAAATATTTCCATCATATTTTAACCTATGGTTATTTCACAGTTATTGCTAGGAATTATAGTTTACAGTACTATATAAGCTACTTCAGCATATCCTAACAGCAGAAATTGGAAATACTGTAATTTGTTAAAACTTAATTCATTACTCATTATAATTTTAATGTTTTAAAAAGCATTATGTTCATCTTTTTATTATTATTAACAATGTTAAAGAACTGAGTAAAAATTAACATTTCATCACACTTTGTTACTTTGGGGAATGATTGGGTGGGTTGGCCCTTTTTGGTAATTGTGATTAACTTGTTTCATTTAAAAGTAAAACATTACTAATGATTAACACAATACATTCATTTTATAACATTCAGTGAAACATTTTACATTAATAAATTGAGTTTTGAATTCAAACTAACATTACAATGTTAGCATTAAAGCTAATGTTTCCGAGCTCAGCCTAACACTGACTACTTTCTTATGTCATCAAAAGGGTCATTCTAACAGAAAGGGGGAAAGTTCCCAAGTCCTGGTAGACTTTCATATTTTCATGGCCCATTGCAATAAAGTTGTTGGGACTCTCTGTGTCTGGGCTGTGAACAATGAGGTTCATCCTAATGTCCATATTGAGCCAGATCCTGAAACAAAATGCTTTGGCACATCGTGTGTGTTTGTGTGTGCGCACTTTCAATTCATCTGTCATGAATTTCTTACCTTCTAGCCATTTTGCCTTTTTTGGTGTGCTTGTCTAGATTTCCCAAGGTATCCACCTTCCCTACATCTAGTAAACAATCTTTTGGCCAGTTTATTTGAGATGACTGCTCCAAGCCCTTTCATTGTCCATCCCTTTTATGTATGAGTGATGGAGAGAAATACATTTCATTCTACTTTTCATGCAAGCCTACTGATTCATACCCCCAAACTAACACATATTGTGATTCAAAACAATTACTCTTCGGTTTTCTTGGTACTCAAATTTTGCAGTGTAGTTCTCTAATCAAACAGCTGTTTGAAAATGTGCATACAGAAATGTGTCCATTCATAAAAATTGTGTACATAATTGCTCTGTATTAGGCAAAGCCATTGGAAATAAAATATATATTTAGCAAACCTGCACACATGCACACACACAAGTGTGTATATTAGGAGAAATGTTAATAAAAGTCTACTTAAATGTTTAGATGGACATTTTAAGGAAAATCACAAACTGATGTGGAAAGGGGACAAAAATGTAAGGCTAGAAGTAAATGAGAAAGAAAGACATTAAAACTGACAGATTTGTCTATCTCTGCTATCTACCTCCTTCGTATCACTTGTCCAGGAAACATACCCACTAATTTGAATGCATTGCAAATGCATCCTTCTCCATAAGAGTAAAATGGTGGTCTAGATGGCTAAGATGCAAGAAACAATTTAAGGAATGTTAATTCTAAATATAAATTTACTCATTAAGTTGGGAGGGGAGTACAAAATGCAGGCAAATGTGTGACTATAACCTGAGAGAAGGCATGCTCTCAGGATGTTTCCTTTAAAATACAGCCAACACTTACAAATTAAAAACCCTTGGAGCTAAGTTGCCTGGTGACAGGCATTTGCACAGACAGATGCATAGCTTGGTTACTTGACTGTTTCTTCCTTCAGAAATAATGCACTCCCTGATGTGCAGCTGCAGGACAAAGCCACATGGTAACTTGGCAAGAGAAGCTGTCTGTGATTTCTCTTGACTTTATAACCCTGTTTGCCTCTTTTAGTGCAGTGACAATTTTCGTGTGATTATATATTTTTCTTGGGTGTGTGTGGGAGGCATATCCTAAGACACACATATACCATAAGGATGAAGAGGATTTCTGTGAAACATTTCCTTTTTGGCCAAATGAAGTTGTACATTTACTGAAAGAAAAATTTTAAAGGATAGAAAATGTGCTTGTGATAGATTGCCACTTGAACAAGTTTAGGATAAATGGACTGAGACATTTTTGTCATCACAGATTTCAGGAAGTGAATGTGTGTTCCTCCAGCACACACAACAATGTTTGTACATCTTTTCCAGCCTTGCAAATTCTGTCATGAATGTTCTGTTTGTGGGGGTTCTCATTCATTTTAGAACTACCTAAAAGGAAAAGGTATGGGCAGACACAGGGACCAACAGTCAAGTAAGTAGGGATCAGAGGGTGCCTCTCCCCCTTCAAAGGGGGCCCAGTTCAATTAAATTGGATCAGTTAGAGGTTTTGTTACAACTCTGTCTGGACAAAATTGTAGCTCATTATTTGACCGTGAGGTTTAGGGAAGGCTTTCAGATTCCATTTCAAGGAATCCAGCACTCTCATCATGCTAAGAATTTGTCTTCAGTTTTTTGTTTGGAAGGTGTAGTTAAAGAAAAAATTGGTAAGACATGAGAGAAGGGAGGGTGGTAGTTCCCTATACAACTCCCCCTGTTCCCAATTTGAGGTTATCACCCTTGGGGGTTGTTCCTAAAGAGGCTCCAGGTGAATATAGACTTATCTGTTATTTGTCTTACTCCAGGGGTATGTCAATGACACCATTTGTCCTGGCTCAGGCTTTGGGCACACTCTCAGAGGGTTGCTTAGGGAGGGAGCAATTAACCCAGAGCTCTCCCAGATATCAACAGCTATAGCAAGGCTGCAAATTAAACAAAAGCCTCTGAGTGTGTTCTTGCCAGAAAGGGTCTGTTTACAAGGGAGACACACAGGAGAGAGGTCAAGCCAATCCAAAGTTCTGTAAGCCAAGCAAGGTCGTCAGCTGGTCCAAGGGTTCAGGAGTCAAGAAGGGTTGTCAGCCAGTCCAGTGGTCAGGGTTCAGGAGTCTACAGCAGGGACAAGCTAGAACCAGATAACAGACAATTGTTTCCAGGAAGAAACAGAGGTCAATGCCATCTTTTAAACTGGTTGCAGACAGCTGCCCATAATTAAGAACACTTCCCCTTCTGTTTGGCAAGGAGCCTCATAGAATGTCATTGTGCTGCTCTACTTGCTGGGTCTTAGGACTCAGGGGCAGTGCTTCATCCTCTGAGTGGTCCAGCTGTTCAGTTCTGAGGTCCCTCCACTGGCTGCCTATCAGCTTCCGGGCCCAGTACAAGGTGTTGTTTATCACCTTTAAAGCCCTAAATGGCTTGGGCCCAAGCTATCTCAGGGACCGCCTTCTCCCTTATAATCCTCCCCGTGCTCTCCGGTCCTCTGGGAGGAATTTGTTGCAGCCACAAAGACCTAGGCTGGCGACCACCTCCCAGAGGGTTTTCTCGGCTGTCGCCCCCAAATTGTGGAATGGCCTGCCGGATGAGATCCACCTATTGACATCGTTAGACAGCTTTAAAAAGGCTGTCAAGGCAGATCTCTTCAGGCAGGCTTTTCCAGAATAGCTAACCCCGGCCTCAGGAACCCCCTCTGGAGGTTGATTCTGGAGCTCCTCACTGATGCTGCTCGCTAGGAAGGGTTTTTAATAACAATTGTATTATGTGCTGATTTTAATTTGTATTGATTTAATAATGTTTTAAGGGGGGGAAGGGATTTTGAGTTGTTTTATACTATGTACTATTTTACTGTTGTAAGCCGCCCCGATTGTTTGCAGAGGGGCAGGATATAAATAAATTATTATTATTATTATTATTATTATTATTAGTTGGCGCCTGTGCTGGATCACTTCAGATGAGTCCTGTGCCTCCTAAGGCTGCCATTCTACAGGGTAAGCTGCAGGTTTCTCTTCATCCTCTGAGTCAGAGTCCTGACCCATTACACCATTCCCACAGAGCTTTGCACGTTTCTAGGATGGAGGACCATCGCCTCCCAAAAATAGTACTCTACGGTGAACTCTCCATGGGTCAGCATAAGAGGGGTGCTCCAAAAAAGCGATACAAGGACTCCCTGAAACAACATCTCAGGCTTGGCCAAATTGATCACCAACAATGGTCCGCCCTGGCCTCACATTGGGAGGCATGGAGATGCACTATCCACAATGCTGCAGCCTTATTTGAGAACTCACGCCAAACAAGTCTTGAAGAGAAACGACAATGCAGAAAGAATCACAACCCGGAAACATCACCCAAGGAGACCTTCTGCTGTGCTCTCTGCAACTGGATTTGTTTATCTTGGATTGGCCTTTTTAGTCATCAGCACGCTTGCAGAAAGCGTGGGATGAGTCCTTCCTGAATCTTCGTTTGTGAATCTTCGTTTGTGAAGAAAAGCCAGAGATAGTATACCTCTTTTGATGCAGAGGTTCAGGAAGTATGCAGTAATGGTGTGGGGACTGAATTGGTGGAGTATAAAATTACATTAGCATTTCGCTTTTTGCCAGTTCATCCTCTGGACTTTCAGTTACTGGCTTTTTCTTTTGATGGCCTCTTTTATATGAATCCTATGGGTTGTTCAGTGTCACGTGCCACATTCAAATAGTTCAGTACCTTTCTTGAATGGACCCTTAGGCTCAAGCAAAAAGGGCTTGTTCTTTATCTGGATGATTTTTTTCTTCATAGGGCGATTGGGATCAGGACAATATGCCTCCTTGAATTTTATGCCCTAACATCAGAATTGTGTGTACCTGTAGCTCACAAGAAGACAGAGGGACCCAGTCAATGTTTGCTTTTCTGAGTATTGAGATTGATACCATGGTACAGCACTGCAGTCTCCTGAGGAAAAGAGTAGGGATATGATGGAGAGGGTTTCTGAACTGGTGAGACATAAGAAGGCTACATTTAAGGAATTTCAAGAGCTCATTAGTCATTTAAATTTTGCATGCAGGGTTGTTGCACCTGATAGGACCTTTTTGCAGCATCTATGTGGTGCTATATGTGTAAACCCCATCACAGGGTCAGGATTACACAGGGTATTAGGGAAGACTAGGGGGATTAGCAAAAACTTCTTGCTTCCTTCAATGGGATTTCTTTTTGGAAGGATGAACTGAGGATTGGCCTTAAGGTAACTTCTGATGCAGTGAGTTCCATTGGGGGTTTTGGAGGGTGGGTTCCATGGTCATTGGTGCACTCAGGTGTGGCCTGACAAGTGGGCTGAGGTAGGTTTGTTGTCTGACATGACATTCTTGGATTTTTTTTCACCAATGGTGATGGCTGTTCAGATCTGGGCCGAGGAACTGGCTAACTCCTCTATTTCTGGTGTGACAATATGGCCAAAAAGTAGGTCATTAATTCCATGTCCTCCACATCCCCACAAGTCATGCATCTGGTCAGGGCCTCTACACTGCAGTGTCTTCATTATAATATACTTTTCATACCACTCCATCTGGTGGTCTTAGACAGTGGGCTTGCCAACACTCTCTCCTGCCAACTGATGGAGCACTTGAGACAACTGGTTCTGGATTCAGATGCCCATCTAGATCTGATGCTGGCAGACCTGTGGAGGCTTGGAGGGGTGAGGTTGCCCAGGCATTTAGTCTCCTTTTAGCCCACAGTACCAGAAGATTTAAAAGAAAGCTGATTTGGAGTTTGATCAGTTTAGGTTGGGGGCAGATCTTCAGGTTCTTTGGCCAATTCCTGTTTCTCGTATCTTACAATTCTGTGTCCACCTGTGGGGTAGAGGCTTAGGTCCACAATCCATTTGAGGTAGTTTGTCAGTGTTGCCTTTTGCCTCCAGGGCACAAGGGTATCAGGACCAGACAAGTGACTTCAGAATTCACAAGGCACTAGAAGGTACCGGTAACTGACAGGTGTGAAGCATTATCACATGATGTGGGATATTTGGTTGGCTATTTGCACCTCTGACTAGGAAGCCATTTTGTTTCACATAGCATGATTGATTGCTATTTTTGGTGCCTTGCAGATTAGTGAATTGGTCATGTTGTCTAGAAGGGATGTCTCAAGCAGGGCATTGGAGTTAAGGGATCTGTTGTTTTCTGGGTAGCATGCAGCATTGAGGATCTATACCTCTATAATGGATTAGTGGGGGTAGGGGCAAAGGTAGCTTTGGGCAGGGCTGGTTTAACCAGTCTGCCAAATCAGCATTGGCAGGGGGGCAAGGTCAAGAGGGCCCCCTGCTGACCTCCTTATCTGACGAAGGAGATAGGCAGGAGGAGCCGCTGCTTTGTAGCCCCCTCCTACCCTCCTCCTCCAAAAACCTCCTGCTGGCTTTAAAAAAAAAAAAAAAAGCATCTCCCAAACTAGAAAGAGAAAGAAGCAGCAGCCCTCCTGGCAGAAGCTGGAGGGAGTTTGCTGCTGCAAAATGCAAGCCAGCCAGGCATGTCAGAGAGGGGCGAGTGTGTGTGTGTGTGTGAGAGAGAGAGACGGGGAATTTGAGGGTTGCCTCTTTTCCTTGGAAAGGGCTTCTTTCTTTCTTTCTTTCCTCCTTCCCTTCCCTTCCTTCCACATAGATCCCCTCCAGCCCATCTTTCCAGCTGCTTTTAACATGCCTGGGTTCCTCTCCCCTCCCTTTCCCCCTTGGCCTTCTTCAGCTTCCTCCCCTTGCTGCCAGCTGAGTTCAGCCTGCAAAAGAAATTTGTGTGTGTTTGCCCATGTGCCTTCAAGTCATTTCTGACTAAGGCGAACCTACCATGGGGTTTTCTAGGCAAGGTTTGTTCAAAGGGGGTGTGCCTTTGCCTTCCTTTGAGGCTGAGAGAGTGTGACTTGCCCAAGGTCACCCAGTGGGTATTCATGGATGAGTAAGGATTCAAACCCTGGTCTCCACAGTCATAGTGCAATGCTGAAACTTCTACAACAGTCTAGCTCTTTTAACAGAAGAATATAAAGAATATAAAGAAAAATTTGGAGTAATATTACCGGGAACAATGGTTTTATTGTTGTCACTAAAACACCAGTATCGCATTAGTGTTATGTGAGAGGCATTGGCCTAGAGCAGTGGTTCTTAACCTTTTCTTTACCAGGGACCCCCTCTAAATATCTTTTGTTGTCCCAAGACTTAACTCAAGATTTAAAACCCTAATAATAATAGCTAATAATAACAGCTAACAACAACAACAAAATACTTACACCATCCATTAAACTTTCCCTCAGAGACACTCTAGCTTCTTCCTGCAAGTTTGTGGCTGGAGTAGATTGAATGGCAATGTGCAGGCCAAGCCAGCCAGCCTTTGCCTTCGTTCCTGTCATGTGCTACTCCACTACAGGGAGGAGGTGGGCCAAGCAACCTTCAAGCCTTTGTGGACCCCCTGTGAGGACATTTCAGACCCCAAGTTAAGAACCACTGGGCTAGAGAATGCTGGAAAAGGAACAATGCAACCAGACCTTGAGAAGGGTGCTGGCAGGGGGATTCTGGGAGGTGTAATCCAAGAGTAACTTTCCCAGGCTCTGAATGCAGCCTAGAATCATTGAATCATAGGGCTGGAAGGGACACCAACAGCCATCCCATCCGATTGGCTTCTGCCTTGCAGGAACACAAAATCCAAGCATTCTTGAGAGATGGCCATCCAACCTTTGTTTAAAAAAACCCAAAGAAGGAGACTCCACCACACTCCAAGGCATGAATAATAGTGAATGCCATTGAAAATAATGGGACTTCTGGTTTAAAATACCATAGAGTTGCCTTGGATGGCCTAGAAAACGGTTAGGGAAGACACATTTTCTAGGAAGACTCTATGGTAAGTGTGCTGTTTTGTGTCCCATGGATAATGAATCCATGGATATGGGGGTTGTACTGTAATCTGAACATCCTGTACGGTGAATAGGTTGGGTTACATTGACCTGAGATAAACATATGGGGGCCCCAAAATAAAGCATTGCAGGGGGCCCCAAAAATTCCTTAAACCGGCCCTGGCTTTGGGTATGTGTCATGATCCTGCCTTATGCCCTGTTGTGCATTATAGAATTAGTCAGGGGATCAAGGCCTGGTCTTTTATTTTGTTGTGCTGATTCTCTCCCCCCGCCCCCTTATCAAATTTCAGTTTTGGTCTGTTACTTCCAATGCCTTACAGCAGTTGGGTCTGCAAGGGATTTAATTCAGAACTCATTCATTCATGTTGTTATTTTTTCCAAATTCTAGGTTGTGCTTGGAGAGGTGGTGGGTCCTGATCTACAGCCACAGTATGATCTGTTGGATAGCATGTCAGACCTAGAACTACCATATTGGGGCTCAACTGAGGTTTAGCAACCAGACCCTGACCAAGTGGCCAGGGATAACTTTGATATGGTCTGCCATTTTACCTCATCAACTTTCACAGAGTGAGGATGATCTATCTTGGTGCATTGATTGGGCTCACAGCAGGGTTGACAGGGAAATACATAATGCTCTATTCAGGGGATTGGTCCACTTTCTCCCATGTCCCAACATAGCATCTCAGTGCTGTGAGCTCTACAGAGCAGACAGTGTGCATTTATCTGAGTAAGGTAATACGTTGTTCCTAGGGGATTTGCAACAGGGAGCGAGGGCTCTACTGAACAGCTAAACAGATACTTGTCCCTTGTCCATGGCAGGTAGTGGAGGGAGAAAAGTAGCAGGTACAGTGAACACCTTGGCATGTTTTTGGTGACAGGGAGGGCTCTAGAACTGCCTCTTTAGGTCCTGAGACCAGAGAGGTAGAGAAGGAGACTACCTTTGGAGCTGCTCTAGGGACTTTAAAGTCCCATGACTTGGTGGGGGTTTCTCTGGTCTGCCTTCCAGTAGAAGGCCAGATGGGGAACAACCTGCAGCTATTGGATTGCCCTTGGGGCTCACGTGTTTTATTCAGGGAAATGTTGAGGAGAAAGTCAAGAGGTGACACCTGCCTCAGCTGATCCCACACTAGGTTGTTCCCCTGCTTCTTGCTCCTTTCCAAGTTCAACACTGTTTAAATAAATAGGTTCTAGGTTAAATAAAGTGGCCCTTATTCAGTCCAACTTTCTCTGTCTGTTCTCATTATTCCATGATTTGTCAGCAATTAGGATGTTATGGAGAGGTCATATTATAGTGCCTCAGCTAATTAACTTTCTTTCTAGACCGTTCTCATAGATGTGACTTAAATAATCATGGAAGTGTTTCTCACACTATTTGTCTGATGACTGATCTTTGTGGATAAGAGGCATTTGACTTGACAGCAAGCATTTTGACCAAAGTAGGCACTGACATGACAAGCCTTTGAAGCAACAACTTCTTTTATAAGATCAAGATCCTACACACTTCTAGTACAGCGTAAATGTGTTCCAGCATCATAACACTGGATCCCATGTTTACACAATGGGTTCCCTGAACTTGATCTTACTTGTTGAACAATGGTTAGTTTGCTCCCTACCAATGCAATCAAAAGTGTGTGTGAGAGAGAGGGGGGGGGGTTGTGTATGCTTCAGAAATGACTGGTTGCAATAGGGATTGCACTTACACAACCTTTGTGAAAGCGTCACTGCTTGTGCAATTATTTTTACATAAGTGCAATGCCCCCAAACGATTCTGGCTTAAGGCTGCTGCAATCTTTCACACATCTACTTGGGAGTAAGCCCAAATAAATAGTATTGAGGGTTTTTTCATCACCTTACAGTACTTTCCAAGAAAGGATATGCTGACCTCCTTCTTGTTTTTCCACCAGCAAGAAAAGACCTTTGTGTTCCATCATGGTACACAAAGGCCTTCGGCAATTATTTGACTGCTGAGGAAGGGGCACTTTAACAGGGGGCACTGAACTTTTTTATTGATACATCTTTAAACTGTTTTTAATTTAATTGTGTTTCTATATTACATTTGGTTTAATATGTTTTAGTGCCATAACATTTTGGTTCTTTTTCTGTACTTTTTTTGCTATAACCTTGTTTGTGAACCCCCTTCAGTCCCAGGTTTGGGAGAAAGGGAGGATATAAAACAAATAAATACATAAATAAAATTGGACTTACTTTGGAGTAAATGTGCATGTTTTTGCTTGTGCAACTAGCCCCTGTGTCTGAAAATTCCATTCCTATTTCAACCAGAGGAAAGCATACTATTTCTAACTTCAAGCTACATCAACTTTAGACTGAGCAATTTTCCTGAAGAGAAAAGCTGGAGAGTTCAGTTCAGTTACACCATTATGCACTGAGGGTGTCAGAAGATGTGATCTGGGAGATCTGTGGATGTAGCACCCCTTTAACATTTAATAACAACTTCAGTGGTCCCAAATCAGATCAAAGTTGTAGTACTGATGAAGTAGGAAGATGAAGTGTTTCCTAGTCTAAACTGGCTCCCAAAGCTATTATGTCCTCTTGGGGAGTGGGGGGGCACAGATCTCCAGAGTGTACCTGTGTACTTTCCCCCTACAGGGCAACTAGCAGTTTGGGGAGGGGATCTGGATTAGTAAAACAGCATGGGGAAGACAACTAAGCCCTGTTTCTAAACACTAAGGCTCTGATTCAATCCTTCCTCCCCAGATTACTTCTAACTCCACACACACACACAAGCCTTTATGTTGCTTGATCAAAGGCTGCTGCTGAATCTACTGTGATTAGGATCAGGCCTGGGTCCAGAAGCAAGTGAAAGGCCCTCCCTCCAGCCCAACTGCCACAGCCCTCCCTTGGAGGGAGAGAAGAACCAGCAGTATCTGCAGGATTTAATCCCTACCCCCACTGCCATTCCCTTTTCCTTATGTGTCATGTTTATTTAGATTGTAAGCCTGAGGGCAGGGAACTGTTAAATTGACCATTTGTAAGCCGCTCTGATAGCCTTTGTGGCTGAAGAGTGGGATATAAATAAATAAATATGGATCTTTTCTGCTCATTGTACAGTGTATAAACCTGAGAACCCATATGACTTCAAATGGAAGGGAGGTAAATCCATTCTAGTTCTTTCCAGAGGTATTTCTGTTCTCTCTCTCTCTCTCTCTCTCTCTCTCTCTCTCTCACACACACACACACACACACACACACACACAGCTACATAGTATATTATATAGATCTTCATATTTATGTTGCAGGAAAATGTGTCACATTGTTTTGGGAAGTTTTGAGAGTGAAGAACCCACAAAATCAAGTGTTGTTATTGTACTAGGTTTAACTCAGATCCTAGCCACACTTATATAGGAGCCTCATTGAATTTGGAAGTTTACTCCAAGGTAAACATGCATAGGAATAGGCTGCACTGCTTACTTATTGTGTGTGATTCTTTGGTGGTACGGCCATTCTAGTGGAATGGCCAGTAAAGCCTGTACATACTTGCTCTATAGAGCATACATTAATTGATAATATTGTTACCCTATTTGCTTTTGAGGGTAAAGTAACACATGTCATAAATTCATGATAGGCTTCACCTTCACTTATCAAATATATTTCTAGATTTTCAAGAAGCTTTGTAGCTTAAGGTCAAGGGCATGGAAAAATTGGAGTAGGGTGCTGCTTCCATTCCAAAATTGTTACAAAAGGAATGACAATCATAATTATACAAATACTGTAGACTGTTTCATCTTTAAAGGAACTAACAGCATTCAAGTGTCTATGGGGAGCTTCCATATTTCATGAAGATAGCTTTTATTTATGATTTGTTTTATCCTGATGTAATCTGGACACCAAAGAAATCATACAAAAATGTATTCTTTCTGACAAAAGGATGTTGTAAACCTTAGTGTAAAAGGAAATTCAGAGTGGTAAATTATAAACTCAGCACCAAATTAAGCAGGTAAAGAGACAGTGATCATCATCTTGACCAGACATTGTGATATAAGGCATTTTCTTTTATAGGCAACTGCAATTATTTTGTATCCTATTCATCATGGGGCAGCTATAAATTAACACTTGCAGGTCCTAGTAACTTCTCACTACAATTAATTCACTCTAGTTTTAAAGTTAAACTTATTTGCATCACTGGCAAGTAATACTGTGTGATCATTCACCGAGCACCTCCTCTGTACTTGTCTAATAAGAGATCTTTTCTGACATTACTTCATTTTATGAAATATAAAGTAGCAATATTTTGGCACTCATATTTGCAGCACAATAGTGTCTACACAGAACATATTTCCTAGGATTGGGTCAACATATGTGTATGCACGTGTGTGTGTGTGTGTGTGTAGTCTTCACTGGAGTAAAGATGCAATTGACATTAGAAGCAAAGGATTTTTTTCTCTCTCACCTCAAGGCAAGATTAAAAGACTTGCCTTATCGAAAATCTATAAACTTCATTACTGAACTAGCACTTTTTCCTTGGGAATGATTTGTCTGTGTCGTTATTAACTTTGCCTGTTGATTTCCACATCTGCTACCTTTTTAATTGGAAATGAAAGACCACTTGATGACAGAATCATTCAGTCTCTATAAGGAGGTGGATAACAAGGTTGGTCTAAGCAAAATGTGGCACCATATATATAGGTTTAACTCAGATCCTAGCCACACTTATATAGGAGCCTCATTGAATTTGAGAGTTTATATATATTAGATACCGTATGTCTTTTTTCCAAAATAAATCCAGATCATCAGACTATATACACAATAGTTCATCTCCACATAGTGAATTCAGGAGAAGTATACAACACTTGTTGTGGTTAAATACACTTTGGGAAGTATAAATTACTTTCAATTAATTATCTGTGAGAAGAGTAGACACAAAGACCAACAGTAGGTTGTCTCCCTAGTGTTGAGATCAATATTCCCAAGCAAAAAAGAAAAGTAACTTTAAAAATAACTAAAATTACAGTATAGCATCTGTGATTTCTCTAACATTAAAAGATCATGAACAATGAATGAACCAAAAGCTAAAATTAAAGAAATTAAGACAAAATGCATCTGTTATATAAATACATTTCAGTCAGCTGAACATACCTTAGGAATGTCTGGTGGATACTGTCTATAGTCATAACAAAGCAACTGGTTCAAAGTTAAGTTAAGGAATAGAGGCCACAAGTGTCATGTTCATTTAGCACAGTCAAATGGTTTTGACTTGAACCTTGGAGATGTTGATTCAAGTCTTGCCTAGTCACCGACTTTGACTATCAAGTCACTATTTCCTAGTTTTACTTTTCACAAAATGGAGACAACATTATGTCTCTCTTAGAATGAAGTTCAATAAAGACTGCAAAATACATTGCACGTGAACATTCTCCAGAAACAAATAATGATAGAAATTCTTTAGATAGATATATACTTACCCTCAGTATGGACAGCTGAGACATATGTCCAGTTGTAACGTTTGACTATGTCAAGCATGGCTCTGGCTTGCAGAATATCAGATGGGACTACTCTCAGGAAATATTTGTACAGAGTTTTGTCACTCAAGTCAATACTGGTTGCTGAATAAGCAATTTGGGGAATATCAAAGAGTTGAAGCAGATTTTGAACTTGGATGGCCACAGAACTGGAACCTGGACCAATAACACCAGCAATGGGTTTTTTGGCCCTGACCTGGTGATGATACAAAGGATCAGGCAGGCAGCGGCCAAGAGCATCTTTCTCATCTCGGATGGAGATCAAGGAGTCCCTGATAAATTCAATACTCTGCTCCAAAGCCACTGAAGAGTGCCAGCAAGAATCTCGGATTTCACTGCCTAGCGTGATATTGGGCAGCAGAAATGGGTCTGAATTAATTTTATCCAGAGTGTGAAACATAGCCTCGACCCTCTGGATGCCATATTGCTCTCGGATCTCACCACATTTTCTTTCAGGTACTTTCTCTGCTGGGGGTTGGTGATGCACTGAAAAGAGGGCTCCAATAATAACATCCCCATCCATTCTGGCTACTGATCTTTGGGAAGTAGCACCTGAGATCAAAACCTTCCTACCAGCATTCTTGGGGAGGAAGTCCATATCCAGAAGGATTGCGGGGAAGAAGACCAGTAGCACCCCAATCATTTTGTTGCAAGAAGCCATCCAGATCCAAGTGACCAGTTTCAGGGGCTCTTCCTGCCTACACATTGTTAAGAACATGAAGAAAGCAGCAGATTCTCTCCACTGGTTCACTTCTTAAGTGCCTACAAATGCCATTACAATGTGGCCTTAAAGCAAATAGCCTGAAGGGGCGACAGAAGTCATTGCAGAAGTGAATTGCAGCCTGTTGACAAGAGGAGGAAAGGACAGAATATATCAATAGCATGTCCCAACAGAGCTATAGAGAAATTGCTTCCTTTCTAAGCATCTGTGTGGAATAGTAGTAGACTACAAAGTCAACTGGGCCCCATAGAGCATGTCACTCTCCAATGCAAATTTTAGGGAAATAAAGTGTGGGCAAGGCACAGGGATATATTTCCTGATATAGAGACATTTTACTTACAGATATCATATATATATATATATATATATATATATAATGAAAATGCATCCATTCCAGATATAAAGGAATGCAACAAAGATTGTTGCATTCATAAGCAGACCTGTATGTGATTAGATCACTTCATTCATACTCAGCCACTTCCATGTGCCTCCTTGAGCTCACCCTTCATGTGTGAAGGCAAGTTGCTTTTACCTACAATCTGATATGGGGCAGGAGAAACCTCTCTAAGTTTCAGAACTTCCACAGATCGTATAGGTCGTTTAATCAGCTCTATCTATCTATCGGCATATCTATCTGTCTTCTTAATGCTCCTGTCAAGGATCAGAAAGCCACATTGGTTTCAACACCATGGGAAAAGGCATAGAAAAAGAAAATGTCATTTAAAGGTCACGGCAGATTTTTTCCCCCAAAACAACAACAACCCCAAAACAAGATACAGCCTTTCCCCATTAGATGAATCTCTGGCTTTTGACAAGGGAAGCTGTAGTTGGACAAGAGACACAACTCTGCCAGCCCTGGGAAATCCATGTTCGTTACTAAGGCAACGGCAGGCAAAGTCCTGATGTGCTTTTCCTGGGCACCACTTGCTTTTCATGCAGACTTTGGGCAGGAGAGCTGAGGAGCCCGTGGAAGGCGATGGGCGAAGGGGGGCCGGCCGGCTGCTCGCGCGTGGGAGCCCCTCTGCCACCGAGCCGAGCAGGGACGGTCCTGCCGGGGCTCCCGCTTGCCCGGCGCGGGCTCTCCGAGGGCTTCTTCAGGACCCTGGACAGCGTCCCCGGCTCGCCGATGCCGCCCCCCCCCCCTGCGCCTCGGCTGGGTCCGGAGCTCTGGGGTCTGGCTCCAAGCTCCCGCCCTACAAACTTCGCGCGCCCGTGGCTTGCATCTTGTCAGCACTCACACATGCACACAGGCAGGCACTCTTCGTTCGCCAGCAGCCTCCGGCCGCTCTCCAGCCCCCAGAAAACAGGCACCCCGGAATACCTACAGTTGCAGCAGCTTCTCCTCCCCGTCTTTTCTGCGGGGCTTTTGGGTGCCTCTCAAATTAAGCGGCGGTGGTGACGGTGGCGGTGGGGTTGGCTCTCTATGGCAAGGCAGATGCCAAGCCGCTCCCCCGCCCTCCCATCTCCCTCCCTCCCTCCCTCCCTTCCCTGAAGGACGGGGAGCCCGGGGGGGCGGGTGCCCGGGGGCCGAAGGAAGGGACTCCGAGAAGAGCCGGCCAAGCCCCTGCCCTCGCCCTGGGCACCCACCAGGCGCGCCCACGCAGGCAGGCAGGCGGGCAGGCAGCGCGGGGTCTCCAGCCCGGGGCCAGGAAAACCTCGGCCAGGGGCGCACGGCCGGTCTCTCTGGCCCGCCTCTTTCCCTCAGGCGGGGCCCTTGGGCTGCTTTGTAAAAAGACCTACCTGGGCCCCGGCCCCGAGGCAGCCCGCGCCTTCCCTCGTCTCCACAGCATCCGTGGCCCGCGCCTCCGGCTCACATGGACCTTCGCCACAGTCTGGCACAAGCGACGGGGAAAGGGGATGATGGGTTGTGCGCGACTGCCCTCTTTCTTCGACGTCCTTTTACCGCATGAAGGAGGGGAAGGGGCGAGGGAGAACGGGTCACTCCAGGCTCCTCTGGTCTCTCATCCAAACAGAGCAGTCAGTCAGTCGCCCGCTTGTCCCTCTCGCCTCCTTTCTGTTCCCTTCGTTTCTCCAGTTCTTGTCCAGTGATCAGATAGATATCTATATATCTATACAAACACACACACACACACACATATATACGCAACACACACGGGGGAAGGGCTTCATTTTGTCTGTGCTTCACCGCCAACAATTCATTATTTCCCAGTCACACATTCAAATATTGGAAACAGGGTCTATAAGGAGAGGGGGGTGGCAGTTTCAGAGGGACAAACCCAGGCATACCAAGGGTGTTTCCGGGTGAAAATTTTCTATTTGAAGGAGGGGTAAAAAAAATCCATGTGTTTGGATATTTGATTTTTTTTAATGACTACTGAAATTATAGGATTATTTTTAAACTTAAAAAAAAAAAACCTGTTGACTTAAGAACCTGCCAGAACAAAAAGGGGGAAATGAATGAAATGGATCCAGGTTGAAATGGATAGAGACTGGAATTTTCAGATGAAGCTAAAGCATACATGTTTAGAGTCATGTCAGATTAAAATAATGCCAGATTGAATAATGCAGCTGACCTGGTTGCTGCACTGACTGAATGAGAGGATTCTGTTTTTTTAGTTTATTATATGAAAGTTAAAGTTAGAGTATTGTCCCCCTGGGAACACCAGATACAATCAGGGTTGATAGTTGCCCTACTTCTGAAAAGACAAAGACACCTTGTGCAAAGATATTAGCTCATGGATTTGGAGACTGTTTTATGTAGGGTTATTTTCCATGGTTTTCTCTCTATGTGATCTGTGTCACCTTTATACTGTCTTTTTATATGCTGTATCATGCTTACCTCTCTTCCAGTAGTCACTTAAAAATATGTGCTTTGTGATACCATGTCTGTCTTTATTTTCTTTCCTTCTTTTTTCTCTTTTCTTTTTTCTTTCTTTTTCAGAAGAAAAAAATCTGGTTGAAAGAGCCCACAAATACACAAACAGCAATAATAAAACCAACCACCAATAAAATAATACCAAGGCCAAGGATTACAATACCAGTACTGCAATTTAAAAATGCCTAGTAGAACCAGGGAGAACCAGCATGGTATACTGGTTTCAGTATTTGACGAGGATACTGGGAGATCAGGGTTCGAATCCTGGCTTGGCCATGGAAACCCACTTGGTGACCTTGGGCAAGTCACACTCTCAGTCTCAGAGAAAGGCAAGGGAAAACCCCCTCAGAACAAATTCTGCCAAGAAAACCCCATGATAGGTTTGCCTTAGGGTCACCATAAGTCAGAAATTACATGAAGTAGAACCAGAAAGCACTCATTCTGTGTCTACATTCCATCAGGAAGGTGACCTAACTCCATCTTCAAAGCTGTGGCACTATGAATGAGAACATCTTTGCTCCCAAACCTCATACAGTTCTCTTTTAGTGTAAGGAAGGAAAGCCAGTGTAAGTCCTGTTCAGATGGTCTGAAAGAACAGGATTCATATGGGATTCATATAGGAGTAGACATCCCTGCAGGTTGGGTCAAATTCATATAAAAGCAAATTGACTATGAGGTTAGACAGGACAGCTAACCAATATGTTACAAAGTCAGAAAATCAGATGAGTTTCAGATGGCAGATGGCCAAGTTTTAGGCAGGGTAATGTGTTGTCTTTTGAAAATGTATTTGAGGTAGGCAAAAAGACAGGATTTTCTCAGCCTGTCTAAATGGTGAAAATACCCCTCATGGAATTTGCTGGGAATCCTACCTGTCTAAACGGGATCCAGCACCAATCTACACTATTCAGAAGGAGGCGGGTGGGGGGGGGATGGCAAAAACAACAGGGTAAAAGCCTTTGCAGATTTCCCCATACTTTTTCAAAAACCATGAGGGAGGTGTGCATTCCTGCTCGTTTGGAAAAAGTAAGGACACATACCATAGAGTATGCTGGAAAATGCCTAGAGAGGTGTCCTCTCTAGGGATCACTGGGTCCTCCAATGCAACTCTATGGTATGTTTGTACCAAAAGTCCTTTATTTTAATAGGGTTTGCTATTATCTGCAATTTCACGTTTAAACAGTAAATCCAGGAATATATCCCCCATTAATACTAGGAAGGACCTGAAGCTTCTGAGTGACTAAACTTGGGGTCCCTAAAACAAAGCTTGATAACAATGCAAGATTGCAATTAGATTTCAAAATTCCAATAAATAGATCTGTGTTCCCCATCTTCGGGGGCAACTGAATGACTTTTGCAGTGGCTTGATGAGAAATGTCCTTTCAAGTTTTACTTATAAATGCTCTGGGACATAGCCTGCTTGTTTGGATCAAAGAAATGTGACATATTATAAAATGTTGCTATATTTGATGATCTGAAGTTAAAATGGATATTAGGATGATGAGCAGCAGGTTTTGTATCAATAAATGGAAGTTCTGGCATAATTTGGAAAGACAGGCATATCGTTGATGCTAAATACATGTATTACCATTGTTTCTGGGTGTTGTTTTTTTGATAGAAATTGATTTAAAATCCTTTCTCTGCAGAAACAAAACACAGAAGACTTGAATTTTTTTCACACAACTTTACATATCATTTCAAATATAAAATCCATAATCTTTCCCACATTTTATCTTTTTAACACAATCAAAGCACACATACTTCCCCAGAGAATCAGCCAACAGGGATTTTTCATCTGGTAGTGGTTTTAAGCACCTTCAAGTATAAAATCTTAATGCATGATCCAGTACCTTGAGACACATTGTAGATTTTGGGCAGTCTTTGGGGAACTGAGCATAGTTGATGTTCATCCGGATGTATTACCTCCAGTTCTGCCTATGTTTAGCACAGTACTCCATATCTAGCAATCTGTCTATTGATTTATCTATCAACTCTATGTTCCCATGCATCTCTTTTGCCTGTCACTACTTAAGTACACGTACATTTATACCTATACTGGGATAAAATCAAGGCCTGCTTTTTTTTAAAAAAAAAAAAGGTTTTGACCCTGTTTCTGAAAGATTCTGCTTCACAGGCTTTAAAAACCTCTATATATTACAGTCACCATGCTGAATTTTAAGTTGGTTTTAACATGGTAAAGTTCTTAACTTCTTTGACACCTATATGATTCCTGTGATGTTTTAGCATGTGCTTTGTTTTAATTTATTTGTTTTATTGTTCTGATGCTTTATTTGCTGACTTATGGGGTTATCCAGATTTTACTACTTTTTTTGTTTTTTGTACTTCACTTTGGGAACAATTGTTGCAGCATGAGTAAGAAATGGCATAAAATCAAACAACCAAACAACCATTCAATCAATTCTAAGAAAAGAATTCCCCTGTGTTGAACCTGTTGGGGCAGACTGCAATGAGTCATTGCATGCAGGCACACAGATTCATGTGGACCTTTCCCGGTTGTTTCCTATCATATATGAAAACTTTGGGTTAGTTACTTTTTTTGGACTACAAATCCTAGAACCCCATGGCCTACATGGCTGATAGTCAGGCTATTAAGGGATTATGTGGGTTATTTTTTTTTTTAAAAGACTTTCTCAAGATCTGAATATATGGGCCCGATTCTGGTACCTCCTCTCCCCTATGGCAGGTCTTTCTCTAATCAATAAAAAGATCACTAGTTATTTAAATGGACAACTATTAACAGCTAATTAAAGAAGGTAAGGTTTGTGTTGTTGTTCTTATTTGAGAAAATGTTCTTCTCATATGCTTCTCATTTGAGGAAAGAAATACATCTATGCTCTTTGTGCTTAGATATACTGTAGATTGCTAAAAATATATATTTTTTAAAAAAATGGGTCCAAGAGCAAATCAAGCTTGAACTCTCCCTAGAAGCCAAGATGACTAAACTGATACTGTCGTACTTTGGACATATCATAAAAAGACATGACTCACTAGAAAAGACAACAATACTTGGTGTAGTAGAAGGCAGTAGGAAAAGAGGATGGCTGCATTATGGATGGATAGACTCAATCAAGGAATGCAGAGCCCTGAGTTTACAAGATCTGAGCAGAGTTGTTGATGACAGGGTGATTTAAAGGTGTCTCATTCACAGAGTTGCCATAAGTTAAAGGTGACTTAATGGCAGTTAGTAATAAACAACAACTTTGTACTATATTTTCAGAAAGGACTAGAATGGTCAGGATGTGACATATCCTGTGGAAAAGACAGAGGCATATCAGTCCCTTTACAATGTGTGTTAGCTTCCCTTCAATTAACAATCACATTGTGTAACTCAGAAGTATGGCATTTGCTTCAATCTGCTGAAATTTTCACTACAGAAAATATCCAAAACATTTCTTTTGTTCCACTATAATGCCTGTCACGTACAAAACAGCAGTCATTAGCCATATATGTGACAAGTGGAACAAACACCAATTCTGAGTTCCATTTGCAATACTTGTTTCCTAATAAGAATTTCAGTTTATAGTCATTTGTGCATTGAAAAATATATACATGCAATTTCAGGTTATATTCATTGGTTTGTTTAATAATATAAAGATGGAGCTCTTTTACCTTCCACTCAGGTTCAAAAAACAAAAGCCTTGGAGTGATATTTTCAAAAGAATACTGGGGGTTAACTAATTTTTCTTTTATCCCTCCTCTTCCTTTCCTTTCCTACCAAAGAAACCAGAACCTGATGTGGTTTCTTGCAGATGGTTTTGAAATTCCACTGAGTGAGATCAAGCTGGGAGCACCAGGATTCTACCTGTGAAACAGAATATCATGCTCCACCTTTGGCTTTCCTTCTCATTAGGACTAGAATTCACTCTCTCTCTCTCCTATTCCCCTGCTAGCTGTTTTAACTTAAAACTCTCAGTCAGTTTGCCTAATGGGACCATGCTTAAAATTCACACATTCCTATTTGAAGACCTATTTTCATAGCGTCCTTCATTGTGTCTTCTCTGGCATCACAATAGGAAGGTGTGCAGAAGGACAGGTAACAGCTAGCCTGGATTTTGAGGTCCTGTGAAACATTTAACAAATCAGAACAACCCTACATATTCCTGTTTTTAATTAATGCCCAGCCCCTTCTAAATTGTTGTGGGAAATGTTCTAACATTTTAACTATGTTGAATGGGATAAGAAGACCAGAAATGAGACATAGATTTTGTGGTTGGTTTCACAAAGTTAATGAGGAGTGGCAGGCATATATAGGAAGAAAATGAACTTTATAAATGTATGAAGAAACATTATTTTAGAAAGCGTGAAGAAAATAAAAGATATAGTTATGTTTGGTTAACTGGTGAGTGAACAGTAAGAAACTCCATCAAAACAGCTCTGGGCCAGCCACCTTTTGCTTGTTGTTGTGTGCACCTTCAAGTCATTTCTGACTTATGGTGACCCTGAAGTGAACCTATCGTGGGGTTTTCTTGGCAGGATTTGGTCAGTGGGGGGGGTGGGTTCCTTCCTCTGAGGCTGAGAGAGTGTGACTTTCCCAAGGTCATCCAGTGGGTTCCCATGGCCAAGCCATTTGAATCCTGGTCTCCAGAGTTGTAGCCGAATGCTCAGACCACTACATCATGGTGGGTCTCATAATCTTTTGCTACTAAGCTAAAACCTGGATTCCATTCCGAAGGGACAGTCCTTATTATGGAATCAATTGTTTATAGTTTTATGGGTTCATGTTAGTAAGGTGGCAAAACAAAATCACAACAACAATTTATTTCAGTTTATACCCCGCCCTTCCTTATTGGAAGCTTAAGGCAGTTGACAGTCATATAAAATCACAGTTAACATCACACACAACAAATATCTAAGATGGGGTGGGGAAACCCACAGACCACACGTGGCTCCCAATAACACACTTCTGTGGTTCCCTGAAGTACTAAGGCAGCCTCCCAAATCCCCATTTTTTATTTTATTTTTCTAGGACAGCTTTTGGATGCTTTTTCACTTGGCCCCAAATGTAAGAAAGCTGCTTGCAAATGAAGTGGTTTTGCTTTCCTGCCCCCCGGACCTGCCCCCTCAAGGTCTTTTTCAGAGGGGAAAAAAATCTGGCAAAAATGGCACCCAGAAGTGGTGCTGGGGCAGCCTGCAGGATAAAAACTGACCTTCAAGGCCCTCCCCATGGTTGTTCACCCTGATCAAGGATCACAAATTAAAAACCTCAAATTACATACTTAAGCTAAAAAGTAACTAAAATGACAAATTAAAATATCTGCTAAAATATAGTAAAGATACCACAAATAAGCAGCAGGGAAAAATATGAAACAGATGTTTCTTACCCCAAAGTGTGTACAAACATGTTATGTTTTTAGCTTGCACCTGAAAGATTGAAGTATGGGGGACAACCACATTCTGACACAAGGAGTTTTTTGTACTCCACTCTAGTTATTATTGAAAGGCAAATGTGACAGCTAAACATTCATACTTCGGCAGAATGTGATTGCCCTGCTCTGTTTTGTCAAGTTCATTTTTCAATTATTATTTTTTATTTCTTACCTGCCACTCTGCAAGGCTCAAGGCAGGGTACAATATGAATTAAAATACAATATATAACATAAAATCATTAAAACACACAAGTAAAAACACATAAGATTAAAGTAAATGTTACATTAAAATCATCCATACAAATTTAAAATTCATAGATTAAAATCAACTAGGTAGACCTGCCAGAAGAGATAGGTCTTTAATAACATGTTAAATTTTGACAGTGGACTTTTTCGGACATGAACTTACCGCTCAAGAAGGCTCATAACAGGTGTGACGCAGCTGCACTGCAGGGGGCCTGTTTCATATGATGCCGTCCCCCTGCCGAAATCAGCTGTGTCAGTTCCGCAAGAGACTGGAGCCAGCCGTGCCATATTTGGCCTTTTTTTATTCACGGGCAACTTCCGTGAATAAAAAATGGCCAAATATGGCGTGGCTGCCTCCAGTCTCTCGCGAACTGACAGCTGATTTCAGCAAGGGGACAGCGTTGTACGAAACAGGCCCCCTGCCACGCAGCAGCGTCCCACCTGTTACGAGCCTTCTTGCATGGTAAGTTCAAGTCTGAAAAAGTCCAGTGTGTTTAGCTGTTGAATCTCTTCCGGCAGGACATTCCACAGTCTGGGGCAGCTGATAAAAAGGTCCTCTAGGTGACACTTGCCAGTCTAGTCCTGGCTGACTGGAATAAATGTCCCCCAAAGGACCTGAGTGTACGGGGCAGATTATATGGGAGAAGGCGATCCCGAAGGTAACCTAGACCCAAACCATGTAGGACTTTAAAGGTACTAAGCAACACTTTGTACTTTGCCAGAAAACGAATTGGCAGCCAGTGGAGTGACTTTAATATTGGTGTCATCTGCTCAACCCTGGATGTACTTGTAACCAATCTGGCTGCCGTATTTTGAACTAATTGGAGTTTCCGAACTTGGTACAGAGGTAGCCCAATGTACAGTGCGTTGCAGAAGTCCAGCCTAGGACTTTTTATAATAAAGAAAATCTACAATTTACTAGAAGAAGAAGAAAAAGAAGAAGAAGAAGAAGAAGAAGAAGAAGAAGAAGTTGTTGTCCAACCTTGGGGTCACCAGCTCATGCACTATTGTCTTTAGGTCTTCCAATTCTAGGAAGGTGCACAGCTGGCACATCACTGGAGTGTTGATGGTAGTGATGGAGAATCATAGAGTTGGAAGAGACCACAGGGGCCATCCAGTCCAACCCCCTGCCATGCAGGAATACACAATCAAATCATTCCCAACAGATGGCCATCCAGCCTCTGTTTAAAAACCTTCAAAGAAGGAGACTCCACCACACACTGAGGCAGTGTATTCCACTTCTGAACAGCTCTCACTGTCACAAATGTGCCCTTCTTCCTCAGGAGACACAAGTTTGCATCTTAAGAATACTGAAATCATCCTGTTTCTGACACACAAATGCACAGGAAAAGGTGCTTGCAGCCAGAGCCAACCCTACTATTAGGTACAGCAAGGTGGCCTCCTCAGTTATTAGGAGAGAGGTAATAATGGTTGCCCCCCAGTCTTTCCAATTGTTTGTCCAGAAATCCCTAACAGTTTCCCTTACATCGGAGGACAGAGCTATGTATATAACACAATCTCCCCTGAACACCCACCCCTGCCCAAAAAACTAGCATGTTGCTTCAAATGTGCTAGAGGACACAATCCCATAGCCAGGGGTGTACTAAGATTCAACAGTCAATCCAGCTAGCTTCTATTCTTCAAATGCAAAGGGGTCACTCTCTTATTCTTCACTTCAGGCATCAAAATGTCTTGGGCCATGCCTCCTGGCAGCCAGTAGAAATGTCTTCCAAATGTTGGTAGGGAAACTGGTAGAAAGTGGTCTCCATAATTTGTGATTTTCCCTTACTGATATCAGAGATGGAAATCTAGTGGAAGAGCCTAAGAACATAAAAACCGCCAAGCTGTGTTAGACTACAGCCCTGTCTTCCAGCATTTTGTTCCTACAATTGCCAAGCAGCTGTGCATGGGAACTGGCAATAAAACACATGGGTGAAACTAGCAGTCAAGTGAGCTGGTTCGCATATAGAGTGTAGTCTGATGGGAAGGGAGCTGAAAGTCAGTAGAATCAGAAGGGATAGTCTAAGCTAGAGAGCTTGGTCTTTACCTAAAAGACAAGTTGTCAGATGGTGTCTGCATCTGCACTGCAGAAATAATCCAGTTTGACACTGCTTTACCTGCCATGGCTCAATGCTATAGGATTCTAGGGTTTGTAGCTTTGTGAGATATTTAGCCTTCTCTATCAGAGAGCTCTGGTGCCACAACAAACTACAAGTTCCAGGATTCCATAGTATTGAGCCATGGTAGTTAAAGTGATATGAAACTGGAATATTTCTGCTATGCAGATGCAGTCTGAATAGGCAGAACAGGTTCATAGGCTTTCTAGTGCCTGGTGGAATACCAATGCCTCTTCATGGCACCTTGCCTCTGTTGACTTTACTAAAGAAGAGAGAACTGCTCATTGGCATCAGCAATGGTGGTGCTCAGTTCAGAGCAAGGAGGAGTGGCTTCCTTTTCAGGCAAACTGCCAGGATCTATACCTGGGACTAGCAGCTCTCAGCATCCCTCATTCAAGAACTTTGGCATCTTGCAACAAAACCCCATGAAAAATGGGAACATCTTCGCCAATACGTATGTTGCTCATTCTTCCCCCCATTTTTTGCACAGGGAGCGATCTTAGCAGCAAAAGGAATGCCTACATCAAATATTTACAACATGCTCTTTGTATCTCTCAGTATCCTAGCATATTTAATATTTCACTTTCACATATCACACAAAAGGATCTTAAAAGAATCTCAAAAGTCAGACACAAAAAAGCCTACAACAGAAGGTCATTTATTTTTCCCATGAGGGTAGGACTGTCCCATGCAATTTGTTTCTGTAGATTTTTAAGCTTATGGGTACAGACTGAAAAAGCAAAACATATAGAACAAAGTGAAGCCAAAGGCTTTCACGGCCAGCATCCATAGGTTTTCTGTGGAATTTTTTTTTCCCGGGCTGTGAGGCCAAGTTCTGGAAGAGTTTATTTCTGATGTTTTGCCTGCATCTGTGGAGTTCATTTGCAAGTGTTGGGTTTTGATTTTAGTGCTTTTCAGGACTGGCAACCAGATTTTGTTTACTTTTAGGATTTCTTCTTTCTTGTTGAAGTTGTCCAGTGTTTGTGGATTTCAATAGCTTTTCTGTGCATTCTGACATGATAGTTGTTGGCCTGGTCCAGAATTACAGTGTTTTTAAATAACATTTTGGGTCCAGGTTGGTTTATAATGTGTTCTGCTACTGCTGATTTTTCAGGCTGGCCCAGTAATCAGTGTCTCTCATGTTTCTTGATTCGTGTTTGCACACTGCGTTTAGTGGTTCCCTGTGTAAACTTGTCCACAGCTGCATGGTATGAGGTAAACTCCTGTGGCTGTAAGAGGGTCCAGGTTTGGAGCATGCAGCTGAATATCCAATTCATGATGAAAAAAGAAAAGGAAGGAAAATTGCCATTCTTGGATGTCCTAGTCATCCGCAAACCAAACCAATGGCTGGGCCACAAGGTATACAGAAAACCCACACACATGGGCAGATACCTACATAAGAACTCCAATCATCACCCAGGACAAGAAAGAAGCACAATAAAAACACTGGTAGACTGCACAAAAAGGATCTGTGAACTCCACTACCTGGAGGACGAACTGAAGCACCTAAACTGGGCTCTACAGGCTAATAGCTGCTCCAGATCAGACATCACAAGAGCAGCCAGACTCAGAAAAAACCACAGGAATAAAGAAAAAGAGCCACCCAAAGGGTAGGTAATTTTACCATACATCAAAGGAGTCACAGACTGAATAGGGAAACTGATGAGGAAACACAACCTCCAAACAATCTACAGACCAACCAAGAAAATCCAAGAAATGCTACACTCAGCAAAGGACAAAAGAGACCCTCTCACAGCTATAGGAGTTTACTGCATACCATGCAGCTGTGGACAAGTTTACATAGAGACCACTAAATGCAGTGTGCAAACATAAATCAAGGAACACAAGAGACACTGCAGACTGGGCCAGCCAGAAAAATCAGCAGTAGCAGAACATGTTGTAAACCAACCTGGACACAAAATGTTATTTGAAAACACAGAAATTCTGGACCAGGCCAACAACTATCATGTCAGAAGGCACAGAGAAGCTATTGAATTCCACAAACAGCTAGACAACTTCAACAGGAAAGAAGAAACCCTTAAAGTAAACAAAATTTGGCTACCAGTCCTGAAAAACACCAAAATCAAACTCAGCACATGCAAATGAACTTCACCCAGGGACAGGGGGATTTCCAGCAGACAATGGACCATTAGCCAAACAGACACTTATCATCCTTGCATATCCTCCCACCCTAGGAACTAGCCATTCAAATACACAAATTTACATATCCTCTTCAATAGGAACCCCACACACACCTACCCGACCATTCTCTGAAGATGCCAGCCACAGATGCAAGCGAAACATCAGGAATAAAGTCTTCCAGAACATGGCCTCACAACTCATATAGAACAAAACTTGAAATCTTACAAAAGCCCTTGGAAAGTGCTAATGAATGCAGAACAAATTGTGTACTGGCAATTTATGAAGCAAAGGCATAAGAAATACTTACTCCATCTCTACATCTGGTAAGTAGGTGGACTATTGTGAGCTTAATAACGGAAACCTCAGATATTTGAACACTGGGTTCCTTTGGTGGTCTAGCCAATCATGGGCTATGCAAGTGTACATATTTCATAAAGCTTTTGCCAGCTTTGTTGACAAAAGGCAGCTGACTTTTTTTTTCAAATGAAACATAACTGAATCATGTTTCCATCATAATCAATTAAAAATTCTATAACCTTCTCATTGAACCTTAGAATGGTTACAGAAAATCTTTTCTCATACCACCGTCCTGCCTTGCTCACTGAAATGTACAGAGCATCAGATGACGTTGTCCTCCACTCATAACCCTTGGTTGTTTTTTTTTTTACAATTTCTTCCATTTTTTAATCTATTAAGAAGAAAAAGACAGAATAGCTGCCTACTACTTTTAAATGCTAGTATGAGGAGCCTTCCCTCTGGAAATGCTCTTAACTGTCTCTTTGTATTTTACTCTCTATGGATTTTTTGCATCAGGAACATATAACTTGAATAGAAGCAGTTATTTTTTAAGATCAGAAGTTTATACAGTCAACATTCTCCTTAACCAAATAATAACACTCCTTTGAAATACCTTGTCATGTTCACAGTTAAAGTAGCTATTATTTATTTAATTAATAAATTTACAGCCTGCCTTTCTCCCAAATGGGATTCAAAGCAGATGAGGTATTTTTCATGATCCGATAAGTATTCAGGTAACAGAGATATTCTAGTACTCACTAGGGAAAAGACTGGATTGAAAAAAAAATCCAGGGACAGGTGAATCATAGAACACAAACAATCTGTTGGGCACAGGACGACACTGCTTTTTCATCCAGGTCCAGTTGCTGTGGTGTAGATAAATCCAGCTCTTAGACCCAGACAGACTACTCAGCCCAATGAATCAATGAAACCAAAGTACTGAATTAAAAATCTCCATTGAGTCATTGCTCTTCCACTCTACTGGAACAAACGTTTGGATTTAAGTCATTGCTGGTATACATACATAGGTGTATATCAATCCATCCAGCACAGAATGAAAGCATTCAGCAAACATTAAGTAGCTGGTACCATCAATTTATGTCAGATGTTAATAGGCCTGTGTCAAATTGCACCATGTGAAATTGTCCCTCCACAGACTCCTTGGATGCTGCTTTTCTATGGCAGTGATAGCACAAATGGTGGTTTTTCATGTCTTCAAGAAAACATTGGTCTACCCTCTCTCTCTCTCTCTCTCTCTCTCTCTCTGGCTTTTCTTCGCAAACGAAGATTCAGGAAGGACTCATCCCGTGTTTTCTGCAAGCGCACTGATGACTAAAAAGGCCAATCTGAGATAATAATAATAAAATTTATTTATTTATTTATTTATTTATTTATATCCTGCCCCTCTGCAAACAATCAGGGCGGCTAGACAAGTCCGGTTGCAGAAAGCACTGCAGAAGGTCTCCTTGGGTGATGTTTCCGGGTTGTGATTCTTTCTGCATTGTCGTTTCTCTTCAAGACTTGTTCGGCGTGAGTTCTCAAATAAGACTGCAGCATTGTGGATAGTGCGTCTCCATGCCTCCCGATGTGAGGCTAGGGTGGACCATTGTTGGTGATCAATTTGGCAGAGCCTGAGGTGTTGTTTCAGGGAGTCCTTGTATTGCTTTTTTGGAGCGCCCCTCTTACGCTGACCCGTGGCGAGTTCACCGTAGAGTACTATTTTGAGGAGGCGATGGTCCTCCATCCTAAAAATGTGCCCTGCCCAGCGCAGCTGTGTTCTCAATATCGCTGCTACAAAAACAGCAAATTTCAGGTTGGAAAGGAATTAAAAATAAAACCAATAATGCCTTGCTGACTACAAACCTATGGTATGTGACTACACTTGGAATACTGTCTCCAGTTCTGGTGCTGGAGAAAGTGTGAATGGGACATTCAAAATGGTCATGAAGCCGGAAGTTCCTTTATGAGGAAAGGTTACAACATTTGGGAATGTTTAGCTTAGAGCATGTGAATAAGCGGAGACCTAATTGTGCATCAAGTGGAGAAAGGTAATTATAGTAGCCCAACTTTCTTTCATAATACTAGAGCTCAGGCCTAGAGTTATCTGAATCTCTCTGGCTTTTCTTCACAAACGAAGATTCAGGAAGGACTCATCCCGCACTTTCTGCAAGCACGCTGATGACTAAAAAGGCCAATCCGAGATAAACAAGTCCGGTTGCAAAAAGCACAGCAGAAGGTCTCCTTGGGTGATGTTTTTGGGTTGTGATTCTTTCTGCGTTGTCGTTTCTCTTCAAGACTTGTTCGGCGTGAGTTCTCAAATAAGGCTGCAGCGTTCTGAATAGAGAAGACTGAAAGGGGCAGATTCAGGACAGAGGAAAGGACATACTCCTTCATGCAGTACATAGTTAAGCTGTGAAATTTAGCCAGTGTGGTATAGTGGTTTGAGCATTAGACTATGACAATGGAAACTGTTTCCAGATTATGGTGAACAAGGCATACCTATCATGGGCTTTTCTTGGCAAGATTTGTTTAGAGAGGTTTGCCTCCCCAGGGGCTGAGAGACTATGACATGCCCAAGGTCATCCAGTGGGTTTCCATGGCCAAGCAGGGATTTGAACACTGGTCCCCAGGTTCCTTGTCCAACACCCGAACCACTACATCACATTTGTTCTCACAAAGTAAGATAGAGAGAGTATATCAGAAGAGAGCAAGTAGATGGACAAGTTGGGAAATATAACAGTTCAATCTATGAAGGGCTTCCCCACTTTATAGGCAGAAAATAGACCGGGGGGAGAAGTTATATCTCTGGTCCACTCTCCCCAAGCATTAGTCCTCCATAAAACAATTGGCAATGGGAGGATGGGGAGGCCTATTATGCTGAGATGAAGATAAAGCCAACTGCTAATGTTTGGCCATCTCAAGTATGAAGGTCATTCTGCTCCATTTCCACCCAGGCATGTGGTATAAAGTCAGCTGCCCAAAGAAAGCACAGATCCAGTCTTTCCTAGCTCCAGATTTCTCAGGTGTTGGCACCCCATCTGTAAAATGCCAACACCAAAGAAGCTCACCTGGCACCTACATTAGAGTCTTTTAGACACTACCAGGTAAAAACCTTACTTTTCTCCCATATAGTTTAAGAATATTTTTAGTTCTTTGGGATCACAGGTAGATCACAAGCGGGCAAAGTGGAGCCTGTGAACTGCACGTGGCCATCGCAGCCACCTTCCTTGCTCCCTAGTACTCCCCAGAATTTTTATTTGTTAAAAAATGACATCAGAGTTCAATGAGTTGTACAGCACCCTGAGAACTCTGGCTCCTGGGCAATTTAGAAGTGCAGTCAGTCAATTAAGGTCAAGTCAATTCAAAATTCAAAAGCAAATCAATCAACCAAAGCAAATATTCATTTGTGTCTGCTGCGAAAACAAAGTCATGTTTCTTTAATTAATTAATTTTGGTTTAAATTGTGTGTGATAGTCACCAAAATCACAACAGCTTCATGAGCTCATATCTCTGCAATGGCACACTTGTCTAGAAACTGCTGCCAAAGGATGACACCTGATTACATTCTTCTTCCCAAAGCTGTGTCAGTAAATCATATTGGATATTCCGCTCTGGTATGACAGGGGCCCTTTCATACTACTCAATTATAGCAGTATGATCCCACTTTAACCGTCACAACTCCATCCAATGGAATCCTTGGATTTGCAGTTTAGGATGGGGCATTTAGAATCCTCAGCTAGAGAGCTGTAGTGCCTCAACAGACTGCAATGACTAGGATTCCATAGGAAGCAGCCATGGCAGTTAAAGTGGAATCATAGTACTATAACTGTGTGGTACAAAAGGAACCCAGGTTATACAGTATAAACAAACAAACTAGGTCAGGAAAGTCTAGATACTTCATTCCATCATGTACATCCTTCCCCCTGTTTTGTGCATATTTGGTTGGTTCAAATAGTAATATTTAAACTACACCTGAGCTGCTGTGTTAAAGACCTTTTACACCAGTTTAAAAAAAGAAATTAATCTTGTGCCTAAATCTGTGTGTCTTATATAAACATTTAAATGTATGGCTTGAGAGCAGCCATGGGAAAACAGGAGAGGGCCATATGCTTTCTTAGTTAATTGTATTTAGAGGTAATTAATATGATAATTGCCTTATGAATACAACCAAAATAGCAACATTTTTCAAATGGTAAGTACAAATTACCATATTTGGAGACAACTCGGTGTCACTTCCATGTGCAAAGGAAAATGTACTGCACTGCTCCTTTCCCCTGGAGAATTCTTCAGCATCTTGTGTATATATATATATATATATATATATATATATAGCTGGTTGCTCAATGTGTGACAGGATTATATTGGTTTAACTTTCAAAGTGCATAGGAAGACAACAAAGAAAAGGAAAGCAAGTAGGAAACTCAGACTGCAGCTGGCAGGGGTGTCAAGGATTCTTGAGTGGAGATTATCAGACAGGAACAAAAAAAGCATTCCTGTCTCACAATGTCCTCTCCCGCCACTGTCCTGTCCCTGTCCCAGCAGATAAAGAAAACTTTTCAGACCTACCTTATTCACATCTTCAGGGCAGCCCAGGAGTGAATGAAGCTCTAATGGAGCTCTGTTCACTTCCTGGAGTGAAATCCCACCTGTTCTCACAAGAAGATGAGAGTGCAGGAAATTCAAACTTTAAAAGCAAAATGCAACACCAAAAGTGACACCAAGCACAAAAAACACACTTTAAACTTCCAAGTAAACCAGGGAAGTTTTTAAAAAGTGTGTCACTTACCTGGATGTCCTAATCTCAACAGGAAGTGTTCTGGCAGGGACCTCCCACTGACGATGGGATCTTGCCAGCGGAACGGGGCACCTTTTCAGACACATGAACATGCATTACAGAAATGGAATGGAGGATGTACTGACGGCTTCTCCTGTCAATTAAAAGCAGCACTGGTGGAACAGCAGCAGAATGGGTGCATTGCGAGAGAGGAATGACGTTGTCTGAAAAGGAAGCCCTTTAGCAAATCTCCTGGCATCATGATAACGCCATGTTTAGCGCGTCTGATAATCTCCAGTGACTGTTTCCATTCCACAAGATGTACATGTGCACATAAACTCTACCTACTGTTTTTAATGTTTATAAGGCACATGTTATCAATATGCCTTTTCCAAATCACATTGCTGATTTTAGTGTAATCTCAAATCTTCTGAATATTCTGGTAATGACAAAGTGTCTGACCTAAGGGCCTTGCACAACAGTTATTCATCTAGTTATACCAAAACAAATTATTGCACAAGTGAAACACAACAAAATTGGAAAGCAAACAGTGCACTGATGTGAAAGGCCGGGGGAGACTGTTATTTCAGGTCTGAGAAATTGCAATAGTTACAAAGGGAGCAACATATATATATATATATATATATATTTAGGAGGGGGTCCAGAAAGATCCAGGGGTTATGTGAAGTTGAAGGCTTTCACGGCCACTATCCATAGATTTTCCTTTGATGTTTTTTTTTTCCAGGCTGTGAGGCCATGTTCTAGAATAGTTTCTTTCTAATGTTTTGCCTGCATCTGTGGCTGGCATCCTTAGAGAATGGTTGGGTAGGGGTGTGTGTGGAGTTTATATGCTGTGAAACCCTGTTGGGGAGTATATGTAAATTGTGTAATTGAATGGTTAGTTTCTGGGTATAGAAATGCAAGGCTCGTTAGTGTCTGTCTAGCTAATGGTTGGTTGATGGGCCATTATCTGCTGGGAATCCCTGTGTCCCTGGGTGGAATTCTTTTGTAAGTGTTGAGTTTTGATTCTATTGTGTTTCACAGAAGAGAAAATACAGAAAACCCCCACACAGAGACAGGTACCTACACAAGAACTCCAATCATCACCCAGGACAAAAAAGAAGCACAATAAAAACATTAGTAGGCCATGCAAAAAGGATCTGTGAACCCCACTACCTGGAGGATGAACTGAGGAACCTAAACTGGGCCTTACAGGCTAATGGTTGCTCCAGATCAGACATCACAAGAGCAGCCAGACCCAGGAAAAACCACAGGAATGAAGAATTAAAACAGCCACCCAAAGGGAAGGTATTTTTATCATACATCAAAGGAGTCACAGACAGAATAGGGAAACTGATGAGGAAACACAATCTCCAAACAATCTATAGAGCAACCAAAAAAATCCAAGAAGTGCTACATCAGCGAAGGACAAAAGAGACCCTCTCACAGCTGCAGGAGTTTACTGCATACCATGCAGCTGTGGACAAGTTTACATAGGGACCACTAAATGCAGTGTGCAAACACGAATCAAGGAACATGAGAGACACTGCAGACTGGGCCAGCCAGAAAAATCAGCAGTAGCAGAACATGTGATAAACCAACCTGGACACAAAATGCTATTTGAAAAAACAGAAATTATAGACCAGGCCAACAACTATCATGTCAGAATGCACAGAGAAGCTATTGAAATCCACAAACACCTGGACAAATTCAACAGGAAAGAAGAAACCTTAAAAGTAAACAAAATCTGGCTCCCAGTTTTGAAACACAATAGAATCAAAACTCAACACTTACAAAAGAATTCCACCCAGGGACATGGGGATTCCCAGGAGATAATGGCCCATCAACCAACCATTAGCCAAACAGACACTAAGCAGCCTTGCATTTCTATACCCAGAAACTAACCATTCAATTACACAAATTTACATATCCTCCCCAACAGGGGTTCACAGCATATAAACTCCACACACCCACCTACCCAACCATTCTCTGAGAATGCCAGCCACAGATGCAGGTGAAATGTCAGAAAGAAACTATTCCAGAACACGGCCTCACAGCCACAGATGCAGATGAAATGTCAGAAAGAAACTATTCCAGAACACAGCCTCACAGCCCGAAAAAAAGGAAAATCTATCCAGGGGTTAATTCTCTGTCTCTGGGGTTCTCTAAGATTCCCAAAGAACAAAAACAAAAAGCCATGAATGGAGTTCTTAATATAAAAAAGCTGTTTTGCAAAGCAAGAAGATAGGGCAAGGCATGCCCAGAATCTATTTAATCGGCAAATTGCTGCTCAAGGGGGCTTTAAGGAAAGATCAATCAACTTTGGTACTTCTTTGCCAGAAAGGGGGAGCTTGTGGAGTCAGGAGATGTTGAGAGCCACAAAAATAGTCTGGGGGGAATCATATTTTGTCCACCCCTGCTATACATGCTTCTTTATATAAATATGTGTAAGTGTATGTGCATTCAAGTTGCCTGTCGACTTATGGAGATTCTGTGAATGTCATAGGGTTTTCTTGGGTGAGGAATACTCAGAGGTGGTTTTACCAATTTCCCCTTCAAAATATAGCCGATGGCACCTAGTATTTGTTGGTGGTCTCCTATCCAAGTGCTAACCAAGCTGACACTGCTTAGCTTCTGAGATCAGATGGGACATGGTGCCTATAGGGTATTTAAGCCTCCATCTTTATATAAATACCCCTCAGCATTTCACAGATTAAAACCAGGGAACGTGTAGTCATGCAACATTAGGTTGTGGTCAAGATAGCAAAAGTTATTAATGAGGAAGAACACACAAACTAGGAGAGGCTGCAGCAGTTTGCTTTCACCTGAGGCCACTGGGAAGGGCAAGAATCCATCCATTCCCCTTCTCTCCTCCCCCACCCCATTGACAGAGGGCAAACTACTTCTGCACTTTGAGCTCAGTTCGCAACAACTGAAGTAAGCTGAAGATAAAGGGAGGAAAGTGGGATGAGAAGAGAGAAACTGAGATACAGTTGTCCCTTCATATTTGCTGGGGTTTGGTTCCAGACCCCCCGTGGATACCAAAATCCATGAATACTCAAGTCTCATTATATGCAATGCCATAACAAAATTGTGTCCCTTATATAAGATGGCAAAATCAAGGTTTGCTTTTTGGATTATTATTTTTTAAATAATATTTTCAAGCCATGAATACTTAAATCCATGGATACCAAATCCGTAAATACGGAGGGACTACTGTATTTACTGTCCCTGTCAAATCAGTACAGTTAGAGGTATATATTCACTGATTTTTCTGAATTCATTACTAGTGATAGATTTCTTGCAGTTATTTTGTAAATTCTGATACCAGTGCAATTTATGTATGGATTTTGTACCATTTTCAATTTATAATCTATAATGTATTTAAAATTAATTGATTAATAGATAGATACACAAATTCAGCTGTTATTCTACTGAAAGAGCTATTGTCTGTTTGTTTGAGGAACTTTTATTTTTGTTATATTTTCCCAGGGTGAGATTTATGTGTCAGTGGTAGTGTTGTAATTGGGTGCTGGGGTTTGCCATATTGTGTGCTTTATCATGACAATGTAGATGTGGCAGTCATTGATATAAATTAAAGTAATATATGAGAGCCAGGGTGGTGTAGTGGTTTCAGTGTTGGACAACAACTCTGGAGATCAGGGTGTGGATCCTGACTCAGCTGTGGAAGCCCACTGGGTGACCTTGGACAAGTCACACTCTCTCAGCCTCCATTGCCTTCCTCTGAATATAGTCTACAGTACCAGGTATTCACCAGTGATATCCTTTCCAACTACTAAATAGGCCCGACCCTGTTTAGCTTCTGAAAGCAGATGGGTTCTAGTGAATTCAGGGGAAACAGAGAGTCATTAATATAGGGGTGGCTCTTTCGTACTCCTCTATTGAAATAAAGGGGAAGAGAATTCTTTATACTGGGCCTGAGAATGGTGTAAAGTAATGTGCAGAGATGTGGCTGTGGATTAAAGGGCTACCAGACGTGGCAAAAATCTGTTCCACTCCAGCCATTTTGCTGCATTTTAGATATTCCACTGTCACATCTTCATTAGTGTAATAGCTTCATAAGCAACATGTTATGTTGATAATACCTGAAATTCTTCACTGGTATATTTGTGATGACGACAGATCCATTGGCATATCTGGTTTTGTCATGGTTTAATGGGGCTTTCACGGATCCTATAGCTGATGGACCTTGAATAGTAAGATCATGTGTCAAATTGATAGTTCCTTTCCCTCTGCTTATTTGTTTAAAGGGTAGAATATTTCTTGACAGGTATAAAGCCAAGAATTGCATACCAATTCTTAGGGGGATTGTAAGCATATGAAATAGTAGCTCAGGCATTAAATGATGAAATGGAAACACTGATTAAGTGATCAATTGATCTAATTTTCTCTGGGTAACCCACAATTGTAGACACTAGAGCAGGGAATTCCAACTTTTATCTGCAGTCTCTAATCAGAGATAACAGGGACTCCATGACTTGCTCTGAGGGTGTATATATACTATAGAAATAATGCAGTTTGACACTACTTTAACTGCCATGCAGTTAAACACTTCCATCCTACAAAATCCTGAGATTTGTAGTTTTGTGAGATACTAGCACTCTTTGGCAAAGAAGGTGAAAGACCTTGTAAAACTACAAATCACGGGATCCCATAGGATGGAGCTACAGCACTTAAAGTGGTGCCAAAATGCATTATTTCTACAGTGTAGATGCATCCTCAGACAATGGTCCCAGGATGCAGCTCATATGATTTAATAATTCCCTCTTCCCTCCTTCATCATGATAATAGATTATATTAACAACATTTTTCTTGTTAAATATTTTAATAAATTGTTCTACATACATGATTATGCCAAGAATAATGAAATGTATCCTGATTAAACTCTTCAGAGAAACAGCCTTTTCAAATATACTCTTATATTAATTACAGTTATTGGCAAAGTAGCATTTTAATTCGATGGGGCTTGCTTTTGAATAGGCTTGTACAGGATGGTTAGCCTCACTTTCCTACAGCAGGAAAAGCAGTGGCACTGTGACATTCACTAAATAGACAAATAGTCTTACCCACAAAAATGGCCTCACAAAAATGTGGAAGAGAAATAGCACATGGTTCAAGTGGTGGATGGTGCTATATTTCATGCTGCCAGCTTTGTGCTCTGTTGTAGGTTTTCAGCCAACAGCAAGCTGGATGGGAGGAGAGTATGTTCTGTATCTCTAGACAGTAGCTTGTAGCACTAAGATGTTTGTTAAGGAATAACTAGAAGTACAGTAACTAATTGGTTGCTTTGGAGAAATGGGAAAGTACGTGTTTACATTTTTGTAACTCTGGCAGCAATTAACTACTGGGTTGGAGACATGGACTTATAATTTTAACTAATTTTTTTAAAAATAAATCTTTCCAAGCATTGATTTGGCCAGGTAAAAGCAGATGGGGCTTGTGGTCTGAGCATGGGCTCATCTACACCAGGCAGGATATGCCAGCTCCCTGCTGGGTGTATCCTGGCTGCGGAGCTCACCTATCTCCCCCCCCCCCTTACCTTGAGAAAATGGGCCACAATACAAACAGGATACTGGCCTGTCTCTGAAGCCCTCACCCCCATTTTCTCCGGTAACACAGTAGCCAGACAGAAGTCCTACAATATGTGACTGCAGGCCCCCTGCATGTGACCAGCGTTGGTCACATGCTGAGGGACCCCTGCTTTGATTCCGGGAGAGCGAGGGAGGCAGCAGTGAGGAATGGCATGCGAGGGATGTCTACAGACCCAGGGGGGCTGATCTGTTTTTTGCTGGGTAAACCAGGAAAAACTAGGCATTATATTAGAATTAGTTCCCAGCTTGCACCTGTTCCAGCCTCATATCTGCCCTGGGGTTGTTTAGATTGCCTGGGGGCAGATTGAGGTAAATGCCCTGCATCATTTGGACTGCAGGGCTCTGGAATGGGGACAAGCTGGGGTAAATTTCTCATGTAGATCAGCCCCATGAAGAGTGCCTTCCCCCACCATTTTGAGGTGAGAAGTTTTGCTCAGACCACAAGCCACCTCTGCATATGTTTCAGCTTCCTATGTTGAGCTTTGATGTTGGCACTCAGGTCTATAGGCACCCTAAAATGAATATGATCATACACACTATCTGTGCTTGATTATGTCTTCAATTTCTTGCATTTTTAATTACAGCAATTTAGATTCTATTTTCAGTCCAGTGGCAAATGAACAACATAACACCATTTTAATTTCTATTCTTTGAAGCCCATTCAGAGGCTTCCTGATTCACTGTTATTTCAAAGGAGCTCTTCAATAGAATATTATCTCCTGTCTACAGTTGTCTGAAGAATCAAATGGTGGCTTTAAATCATAATTAAACAGATCCTTTCAGCCCCATCCTGGGAATATGTACAGACTGGTGCTGTTTTCATGTCATACAAACGTGATGTTTTCATGTCATGTTCTTGAGGGAAAATTACACGATGGTGTTGCGGAGGAAGTGTTTTGGACATTAACACAGAATGTACAGTGCTGTGTTGACAGCAGAAGAGAAACTCAGTCTGTTCACATTTTTATTGTACATGTAAAATATGTTGAGACACCTGCGTAATACATGTACAGAGCTGAAGAGGGATTTTGAGAGGTGGGAATTAGTGCCATACCAGGCAAGTATGAGGTTATTTCAGCTGTGCAATGCATTTGCAGTATGCATTTAAATTAGGGGCAAAACCCATATACAGTTTGATACAGCAGTTAGAATGTCAGCTAGAGAATCAGGGTAGGATTGGAGGAACCCAGGTTCAAACCTGCATTCTGCCATGAACTTGAGTGGGTGATGATGGGTTAGGTTCTTACTTCAGAGGATTTCTTGTGGGGAGGAAAAGGGTGTAGCAGGAAGAAAGCAAGATACACACTACCTTGAGCTCTACAGAAGGACAGAATATTAATAAATATCAATAATCCCAGCTAACGAATTAAATATTTTTAAATAAATTCACTTATTTATATGAGTTGTTTTAAGCATGGGCTATAAACTCCCACTGGACACCACAAATTGTCATAGGCATTCAGAATTAGTGCTTTGTTTAAAGATTAGGCTTCCACTGGATTTTGTTTGTTCGTTTGTTTGTTTGTATGTTCTTAACTGCCATCAAGTTGACTTTGATTTATGAATGAAAGCCCTACATGTCACCCTACCATCAACAGCCCTGCTCAGGTCTTGCAGGCTCAGGGCCATGACTTCCTTGAGGGAGTCCATTCATCTGTAATGCTGTCTTCTTCTTTTCCTACTGCCTCCAACCTTGCCAAGCATTATCGGAAGCATTTTGGTTTATACAGTATATCACTAAAAGAAGTATTCAGTTCACATGGGTCACATGGCCCTCCCTGAAATTGTCTGCCCTTGCTCTAACCACTATATCACACTTATGCTCAAACAGGAAATGTGTACGATTTTTGACATTTCTTTCAATTAGTGCAAGAGTGGTGAAATGTGATCCACAGGCCATATGCATCTCCCAGGGTCATCTTGGTGGCCCCTAGGGCGCACCAGAGATCTTTTAAAAATTGCAAAAGCTTTCACCCCCCCCAAAAAAAACCCTTTTTGTACCCAAATGCCCTCTTTGAGGTCTATTAAATAATGAGACTGATACAATAACCCCATCCTTATTTATATGTACAGTAGGACCCCCTTATCCATAGGGGATTGGTTCCATCCCCACCCCGCAGATAATGAAATAATAGTGAATGCACCTGTCATTATTCCTGACATAGAAGCAATCCTGGGGGTGATCCCAGGGGCAAAGGGAGAAGGGGGACAAGAACTACTGCTATTCCCCTCCCTCCCCCACCCACCACCCCCACTGTTGCCATCCACGGATAATTGAATCAGCGGATGGTGAATCAGTGGATGCAGGGGTGCTACAGTATTACAATTCTTCTAATGCTTGTCCCCTTCAATATATTCCCTGTTCACACTCATACACCAATGAAGTTTTTTCCACTGGTCAAAGGTATGGAGCAGATCAGTTTCTGTCAGCTGTTTCAACACATCTGCCATTTTCTTCTTTACTGCGTCAATTGACTCAAAACATATTCCTTTAAGCACCGATTTCACTTTAGGGAAAAGAAAAAAGTTGCATGGTGTCAAATCTGGTCACTATGGAGGATGTTCAAGTGTAGTAATGAGTTTATCGGCCAAAAAGTGCTTCATAGAAAGTGTTGTGTAAGCAGATGAATTCTCTTGATGAAGAACAAGACCATTTTTCCACAGTTCTGGCCCTTTTTTTCTGACTCTTTCTCTCAGCTTTCTCAAAACATCTTTATAATAATGCTGGTTCACTGTTCTGCCTTCTGGAACCCATTCTGCCAAAATTACGCCCTTGATGTAAACAACAAGAACAACAACAACAACAATGAGCATGGCTTTGAATGTGGACTTGCTTTGACGTGCTTCTTTCATTCTTAGTGATGATGGTGTTTTCCAGTGCATTGACTGTTGTTTTGTCTCAGGATCATACTGGAAGATCTAGGTTTCATCACAAGTGATGATTTTTTGAAAAAGGTTTGGGTCCGCCTCAAATTGCTGCAGAATGTCAGCACAAATTTTCCTTGCAGCACTCTATTTGTTCTGGTGTGAAAACCCTAGGGACCATCTTGGCACAATCCTTTCTCATTTTGAGATCCTCATGCAAAACTTTTCACGCAGTGTCTTCGGACTTTATCACACTACACTCTTATAGCACTATTATTCCACTTTAACTGCTCTGATTGCCTCTTATAGAATCCTGGGATTTGCAGTTTAGGGAGGGGTATTTAGCATTCTCAGCCAGAGAGCTCTTAGGCCTCACTAAACTACACATCCCAAAATTCCACAGGAGGCAGCCATAGCAGTTAAAGCAGAATAATAGCACTATAACAGTGCAGTGTGATAAAGTCCTTTGTCAATGTTCACAGCTTCATCTATCATTTGGACACTTAGTCAGTGGTCTCCTTGAACAATCTGGCTGATTTTTTCCACAAAATCTTTGGTTCTTGTATTGGAAGGTTGTCCAGGGCGTTCATCGTCTTCCACATTCTTACATCCTTCTCTGAATCTTTTGTGCCACTCAAACACACGCACATGAGACCTGCAGTCTTCCCTGTATACCTCAGCAAGCATTTGAAAATATTCCATTGGTGTTTTGTTCAATTTTACTAAAAATTCAAATTGACACGTTGCTTGACTTTCAAACTTAGCGTTTTTCCGGCACACAACAGATAACTCAGCTGCTTTAAAATGACGACTGACAATTAACTGAACGGCCAAGAGTATTGATGTTCGTCATGCAGAATCAGACATGTTCAAGGTTACCACTCAAGTGTTCACAATCAGTTCTCCCTGATTTGTCTGAAAGGTAAAAACACAGTCTCGTTATTTAATAGACAGACCTCGTAGAAGCTCCGGAGGCACCTTCGACAGATTTCTGGGGGGCTCTTGGTCATTTTTGGTCCACAAGAACCTAAAACAGGAAAACAGGATCAGACTTTAGTTTTAACTTCAGTTAAAAAAACAGGAAGTAAACAGGATGAGACTTCAGTTACTTCCTGTTGTTTAAAAAGGCCTCTGCCGGACCTAAAATGGCCCAGTAGAGCCTAAAAGATGGTGAAAATGTGCATTTTTTGGGGGGGGGGCGCAATTATTATTAATTTTTTTGCAAGGGTGCAGTGGAGGAAGTGTGACCTTTCAAGGTCTCCTGGGGGTTACTACAACCCCCCAGCCTCACACAGTTGCCCACGCCTATATTGGTGAGTGAGCTTACAGAGCTGAAGGATTTTGTTTTAATTTTCATTGTATGTAATTGAGAAGAATTTTGATCAGCACACAGGAAAACCACCATTAATGCATTATTTAGGCCTGTTCTATGCAGCAGGATGAGGCATGAGAATCCTAAGGTAGGAGGAACATGCCACTTATTAGGCTGCAGGTGCAGGCACTGCCATTCTAGAATGTTTCCTTACATTAAAAATCAAACCCCTCCTTTTGTCTAAGGTATTCCAAGTTGATAGCTCCCTCAGTGTCTATTCTAAATCGGCAGCTAATCAAATGATATACTGTCCCTTTCACAACAGCGACACATATACTGTTCAGCCACTGACTGAGGGGAATTTAAATTGGCTCTGCAGCTACACTTTCAGTGGTATAAAATGCTTCTTAGCTGCAGTGTATGTACTAGTGCAATATTTCAGTCTGCAATCTAAAGCCAAAATGTCAGACTTTACGGAATATATGTTAATGTTCTATCCGATTGGATACTAACTCTTCACCTAATGAAATCATGATGGTTACTTCAAAAATGAAATCGGACAAGTTATTCAAAAGTATTCTTTCGCTTTTAAAATCTTTGTTTTTTTCATATACTCTGTGTGAACTAATTTTGAAGGCAAAAGCTTATGGTCTGGAGAAGTGTTCAGTTGTTTCAACCTGATGATGTGGACAAGATGTTTGAATTACTCCATTACACAATATGCAAGATTCTTGTCCATCTTGGCTGATAGGATCTAGCAGATCTGGATTGATTGGGGCAGTGAATGCCTAATAATACTTTCTTACTCGCCTCTTACTATGTATTGTGGTAGGGAACAACAGGTTAAAATACATTCACCAATGGACACATAATACCAATTAAAACACATAACACCAATTAAAAATACATAAGAACAGTTAAAAGAGCATAACATCAGTTAAAAATATACATATTAAAAACAATTGATTCATAATTTAAAATTCCTAATTTAAAACTCATCTGGATATCTCTGGAGAAGAGACTGGTCTTTAATGCTGTTTTAAACTCAGACAGCATATCCAGGTATAAAATCTCTTCAGGCAGGTCATTCCACAGTCTGGGGGCAGCTAAAGAAAAAGTCCTTTTGGTGACAGTTGCCAGCCTAGTCCTGGCTGACTGAAGTAAATGTCCCTCAGAGGACCTGAGTATATGAGGCGGATTATATGGGAGAAGATGATCCGATAGATAACTTGGACAGAAACCCTGTAGGGCTTTAAAAGTGACAACCAACATTTTGTATCTTGCCTAGAAACTAATTGGAAACCAATGGAGTGATCTTAATATAGGGTTAATATGATTGTGTCATGGGGAGTGTTAGCATGCCCTACTACCCCTCTCCACAAGATTCCATAACTGGACATATTAGACACGTTTGGAGTCACATTGGCTTAGGCAGACTGGAGGTCAGTCAAAGGTCACAATGACCTGAGATATGTCTAGGAATATAATGGTAGGAAAGCCCAAGTTAAGATTATGCAGAAAGTCCCCATAATGGGTTTATGCTAACAATTCTGTTGTTAAGGGGTATGTGCTAATCCTTTCTCCCAGCACTTCAGAGTAATAATTAAATCATGCAAATAAATGACCATTCCTCATTCCATACCCTACAGAAATCTCCCCTCATACCCCTTCCTGTCCAACCTTATGAGGTTGTCACAAGCCAATCAATGTTCTATCTCTCTGCAATTAAAGCAATCAGTTGAGTTTTGGTTTCTTTTGTCTATTCCATGGGAAAGCCATCCAAGCTTTGTTATTACTAACTCACATCTCCATGGCATGGAACAGAGTATAAATATTAGAGCCCCAACAATAGCTAAGTGTGCCACAGCTGAGTTGAGATACGCCTGGACCTCATCATTCTCTTCTTTGCTGTGCCATCCTCAGCCTCAGTCTGAGTATCTTCGTTTCGTGGAATTCCCTTGTCCTTCAGACTGGTAACTGTCACCTTATCCTCCCAGATCTTTCTCTCTCTATCCAACCTTTCTGCCTTGCTCTGTTATAGCTTTGTATGGTTTGTAAGAATGTATGTTGTGTATGCTAGTTTTCTTTCTGTATTATTCCAATAAAATACCTTATTTTACTTTAACTGGAGCCTCTTCTACAGTTAATACCAGTATATATAAGTGAAAAGACCCCTGAAGTTACACTCCTCTTGCAGGCCTCCCATCTGAGCTAATAATTTCCCCAAATATTAAAGGAGATGTTGGCATCACAGGCGTGATTCTAACATACCCCCACTTCTTAGGGATGGAAACTGCAGGCACCGTCTCCTGAAGAGAGCTTCCACAGACCTAAGTGAGAACTATTGCTAATATTTCTGACCAAGGAGCTTGAACATACAGTGGTTTGGCAAATAGACTCGCTCTATTGCAGCCTCTCAAATTTGGCCATCTCTTTTGCATATTATACAAATTATTATCATTATGCATATTATTTATTTGCATTTAATTATACAAGTTTAGCACAATAATAATTTATTTTTTCTACCACTATTTTTCAGTCTTGGTACCATTTTATACTGACTACTGTTATGAGAGAAACAGTATAAAATAATGTTTAAAATGCTGGACTTGGAACAGGGAGACCCAAATTCAAATCCCTGTTTGGTCATGGACCTTGCCATGTGACCTTGGGCCATAATTACTTCTCAGCAAAACTACTTTACAGCGTTGTTGGGTGGGGGGTTAATAGCAAAATACTACAGTATACAGTAGTCATGTATATTCCTCAGATAACAATAGTGGTCACAACAACAACCATAACAATAATGACATTTTATCATATATAGCCACTTGAATAGTATTCTCATGAGATCACTATGATATTCTTTTTGCTATTGGCTTTTTGTGCAGATCCATGAAAATATTCCTGTGAATGACTACTATCTGATTCACAGAGGAAATTACAAGGGAAAGAAAGGGCAAATATACAAACTACACTTACTCCACTTTCACTATGGAGATTATCAGACACACTAAAAATGTATAATGATGCCAGAAGATCGCTAAAGAGCTCCCTTTTCAGATGACATCATTCCCCCCTCGTGATGCACCTGTTCTGCTGCCATTCCACCAGCCCTGCTTTTTTATTGTCAGAAGAAGCCGTCAATAGATCCCCATTCCGTTCCTATCACGGATTTGACAGTGACTGAAAAGGTGCTCCGTTTTGCTGGCAAGATCCCAGCATCAATAGGAGGTCCCTGCCAGAATACTTCCCGGTGAGATCGGGACATCATTGTAAGTGACACACTTTTTTAAAAATTCCCTGGTTTATTTGGAAGTTTTAAAGTGTGTGGGGTTTTTTTTTTTTGGTTTTTTTGCTTGCTGTCACTTTTTCTCTTTTATTTTTCTTTTAAACTTTTAATTTCCTGTAGTCTCATCTTCTCGCGAAAACGGGCAGGATTTCACTCCAGGAAGTGAAGGGAGCTCCATTAGAGCTCCGTTCACTCCTAGGCTGCTCTGTCAACGCTACTAAGGTAGGTCTGAAAAGTTTTGTTATTGTGGTGTGACAGGGACGGGACAGGGGTGGGAGAAGAGATTGTGGGACAGGAATGCTTTTTTCCTTCCTCTCTGATCATCTCCTAAACCTCACTTGGTGCCTACTTTTCTTGCTCCCTGCACCCTCCCCCTCCTTTTCTGTCCCTTACTTCACCTTGTGCCTTCACAATTCTTACCTCCCTTACTCTGTGACTGCGCCTCTCTCCCTTCTTGCCTCACCTTGCATCTTTGCCTGTTTTGTTGCATTCTTCCTCCTTCACTTCAATGGCTCCATTGCTTTTTGGGCAATCTTAGCAGGGAACTCAGCAAAACAGACTTCAGCTAAACTTTCTTCTAAAAGCTAGATATTCCTGCACAATTGTGACTTTGACCCATGTAAGTAGAAATTGAAATTGAAAGAGGACGGGCCACAAATGCCAGTCATAGATGTCAGATTGTGACTTTGACCCATGTAAGTAGAAATTGAAATTGAAAGAGGACGGGCCACAAATGCCAGTCATAGATGTCAGACTTCACTCATAGGCTAAACACACTCAAAGATGGATGGGGGATGATGACTTATTTCTCAGAAATCAATGGCACAGAAGAATGACTGCACATTTTGCCCCATTACTCTATTCCTAGTAGTACCAGAGACTTTCTTTTTTAAAAAAATGGAAAACTTGGAATTTGGGCTATATGATGGTCTAAACAGGAACCAGGTGGCATGCCTAGAAACCAGGTTCAATCCAGCTACCTGGGTGGAATGGCAACCTTGAGGCAAATTCAGGTATAGATGGAGGAAAGAATAATCCTGGACACCTTGCACTCTGGTTTCAGGTTAGAATGTGGTACCAAAACAGCCGTAATTGTTTTGATTGACAACCTACTCCAGGTGAAAGATAGACCCCATTGGTCTTCCTGGATTTCTCAACAGCTTTCAGTAACATTGATCGTAGCATCTTATAGACCATCTTTGGGATGGGAGTCCAAATGATGGTAGTTTCACTCCTATCTACAGTGTTGTTCAAGACGGTAACATTGGGGCATTCTGTTCAGTCCAATAGCTATTAAATTGTGGGGTGTTACAGGATTCCTTCCTATCCCTCATGTTGTTTAATATCCACCCCTGACTAAAGAATTTCAGGGTGGGCTGCCATCAGTATGCTGATGATAATCAGCTGTATTTCTCCTTATTGTTGGAGTCAGCAGGAGCTGTACAGATGCTGGAACAGTGCCTGGATAATATAATGGGCTGGATGAGGGCGGAATCCCAATAAGATAGAGGCTCTGTAGATCAGTGGTTTCCAGGTCTAGAATCTGCATAAGCAACCTCTCCTGAGTGGGAGTATACTCTACCTGAAGGAGGAGGTACATAGTTTGTGAGTACTCCTAGATCTGTCACTAAAGGTCCAGATGGGAACCGTGCCTTGGAGTGCGTAGGGAAAGCTTTGGGGCAGCCTTGATTTGTTTGCCAGATATGGGTTTTCCTAGACAGGGATAACCTAGCCACAGTAGTCCACGCACTGGTAAATTCCAGATTAGACTATGGTAATGAACTCTGTGTGTTGTTGCTCTTGAAGACAACTTGGAATCTGTGTTTCTGTAAGATGTGGGGGGCTGCTTTAGGGCCCCACCCATGAAGCAAAAATCTGTATTATTATCTGGAGGAATGATTAGCTCAAACAGAAGCCTGTGAGAAAAGAAGGGAGCTTTTCATCGATGTATACCAGTATTAACTGTAGGGAGCACTCCAGTTTAAAGTGAAATAAAGTATTTTTATTGTAAGTAACACAAAATGCACTCACGCATGCAACACATGTTCCTAAGAACCATACAAGGGTAAAACAGAACCAGACAGGAAGATTGCATAGAGGAAGAGATTTGGGAATATAGGGCAATAGTTACCAGTCTTAGAAAGAAGAGTTTCTTGCAGCAAAGATACACAGTTAGGTGCCTGAGAGTGGCACAGGAGGTTCCGATCCAGGGCGTGCCAAGAAAGAGAGTGGCCCGGTTTGTCCACCATGGCACACTTAACTATTGTTAGGGGATTGATATTTATATCCTATTTCATATCCTCTGGTTATAACAAAGCCCGGATGGCTTTTCCACGGGATATACAAAGGAAATTGAAACTCAACTGATTGCGTTAATGGCTGGGAGATAGGAATTGATGGGTTTACAACAACCTCATAAAGTTGGACATGAGAGGGTATAGAAGAGATTTACATAGGACTTGATTTGGGTATGGTCACTTAATTGTTTTATTGAATGAATCATTGCTGAGGCACCCAGGCCTGGAAGAAACGATTAGCACATATCTTCTTAATGGCTATGTTTACTAAGGGGCTCCCACACAATCCTAATATGGGCTTTCTTGCCATAATATTTCTAAGACACATCTGAGGTCACTGTGACCTCCAACTAACCTTAGGTTTGCTTCAGCCAACCTGACCCTGTCCAATATTTCCAATTATGAGATATTGTGGGGAGAGGGCAGTAGGGCATACTAACATCTGAAATCAGTCGAAAACAGCTGCTAGACTGATGACTGGACATTGCACAGAGACTATTAAAGGAGCTGTACTTAAAGGAGCTGTACTGCTTGCCAATATGTTTCCAGTTTGAATTCAAAGTGATGACATTCAAAGCCCTAAATGGGACCTAGATACTTGAGGGAGCTGGGTATGTTTAGCCTGGAAAAAAGACAGTTAAGGGGCAATATGATAGCCCTGTTTAAGTATTTGAAGGGGTGTCACATTGAGGATGGAGCAGGCTTGTTTTCTGCTGCTCCAAAGACTAGAACACGGAACAATGGATGCAAGCTCCAGGAACAGAGATTCCACCTCAACATTAGGAGGAACTTTTTGACAGTAAGAGCTGTTCAGCTGTGGAACACACTCCCTCGGAGTGTGGTGGGGTCTCCTTCCTTGGAGGTCTTTAAACAGAGGCTGGATGGCCATCTGTCAGGGAAGCTTTGATTGTGATTTCCTGCATGGCAGGGGGTTAGCCTTTGTGGTCTCTTCCAACTCTACAATTCTATGATTCTATATAACTGCCCAAGAATGATGTCTCCAGGAGAAGCCCTTCTGTATGCCCCACCAGTGGGCCAATACATTGCAGGGGACACAGGAGTGGGCCTCCTCTGCTGTGGCACCCTTGTTATGGAATATCCTCTCCTTAAAGGTCTAGTTGTGCCAATGCTGGTGTCATTCACTGCCAAGTAAAAGCATGGCTTTTTACTCACAACTTTGGTGACTAATTGATTTTATTCAAATCTGTATGTGTGTTATGGTTTAAGTTGCTTTAAACTGTTTTAAGTAATTTTTATTGTCTTGTTTTTACTTGTCAAAGTTAATATGCTTTTAGTCTGTTAAATTATTTATTTAGTGTTTTATATTGTATAATTTGGTTAAGCCGTACACTCCCCAGAAACTGTATGATATACAGCAGGATATAAATATTTAAATAAATACATAAACTTTAGACTCCAAAGCAGGCACAGGAATCATGCCCATGCCACAACTCCCAGAATTCCTCACTGTTGGCTATGATGGCTCAGCTACTTGGAGCTGCTGTTCAGTAACATCCTGAGGGCCATGCAATTCCCACATCTATCCTAAAGAATGGAATTCTTATCTTCTAATCCAGTGCTTGAAAGCAAAAAGTTACAAGTAACATAGTAAATTGTAATTAGCTACTCTTTTTGGAACATAACAAAAGCATAACAAAAGAAAGGTAATTAGTGGGATGCTGTTGTTGTTAGCATTGGTACTATTGATAAAGAGGTATCTTGGTGAAATTCTACCTGCTTATTGCATGCCCTCCAACTGTACCAATTTGGCAGAGACAGGCCCGATTAATCTTGTCGTCCCACTTTTTCAGCTGCTTTTCAAATGTCTCAGTTTCTCTTTCCTCCTCCCTCTTCCCCCCTTTGTCCGTAGGTTACTTCCATTGCTGCAAACTGAGTTCAAAGTGCAAGGGTAATGCACTCAATAAACTCTGCTGAGGGGAGCAGAGGAGAGGAGGGGATGGGATGGGATGGAGTCTTGCCCTTCCTAGTAGGCTCAGGCAAAAGCAAACTGCTGACACCTTTCCTAACATGTGTGTTCTTCCTCATTAATAACTTTTTATATCCTGACTGCCCTTTGATATTGCTTGGCCACAAGTGTTCCAGTTTTTATCTGTGAAGTGTTGAAGGTATGCTATGGTGGTATACGTATAATATCCCTTCTTACACATGCTAAATTCATGAGCAGTGTGTCTGCCAGGCACGTTGACAGAAGGGGGTAGATTTACCATGTGAAGTCCTACAGCTTCTTCACATGTGTTAGGCCCTGCATGAAGGCCTAGCCCCAAAAGTTTGGTTCAGGATTCATGAGAACGTGCTAGGCCTTGTTTTCTGATGAGAAGGTCAAGGAGCGGTTTCTCATGGGAACACGAGAGACAGCAGGGCCTAGAAGAGACGGATGTTTAGATACCTGGCCCCACTAATTGGCCTGCAAACATTTTTTCCCCCACTAACAGTTTTGTCCATGAGTTTTGTTTTCCATGAGTTTCGTTTCTTCATATATTGCTTGTGAAAGTAAAATCCATATAAGGGAGAGGTGGTTTTGAGACAGTGTCTTTTCCCTCTCTCCTTTCCAGTGTATAGTTCTGTAGGGTGGGTGCATTTTCCTTGCTGTTGTCTTTTACTATATTGATTAACCAATACAATGCTTGCTTGCCTATCTATCTGCTGCATTCAATAAAGTATCCTATTCGAGACCACAATGGCTGCATGGTTATCTCTGTCTGCCTCACATCCCTCCAAGACCCAGCAGGCCTCTCAACTCAGGGCAGCCTTGCCGGTGTATTTATTTATTTTTATTTATTAGTTATTTATACCCTGCTGTTCAGCCACAAGGCTATCAGAGTGGCTTACACATTGTTTTAAGCAATAGCAATTTACACATCTACACTGCACTAAGCAGTTTTCAATGTGTGTTAGTTAATTGCCCCCACAAGCCGGGTACTCATTTTACCAACCTATGAAAGGATGGAAGGCTGAGTGAACCTTGAAGCCCTTGGGATCAAACATGCAACGTGGTGACTTGCAGTACTGGCATTTAATCACTGCACCACCATTGCTCCCTATAGAACAACGTGTTATTTGAACACCTCCCTCCCCACATCATGTGGCATTTCACCAACATTATAAGACAACTCAAAGGTGTAACATAATAGGCCGTATTGTTCTGGCAACAGTTATCACTTTAGGATTTGGTGTTAATAATGTTGTGCAAAAACCTTAGAATACAAAAGTGGATGGGGAGGAAGCTTGAGATGGGTATATCTGGGATTATTCATTGGTGTGTCTGAAGAAATTTTGAATCAACTCTGAACCAATTTGGTACAGTCATATATACTGACTTTTCAGTCATGAGCTAAAATATGGTTGGAGCTAAAAAGCCATAGGACAGATATGCTCCGCTTGCCTCTCAGCTTTTGTTTGAGTTTAATCAGCAAATGTTATTGTATGTGTCTTCAAAACACACAAAGCATTCAGTGTGGCCTTAAGTAGCATTGGCCCAAATAATTTAGAACTTTCTTTCTCAGGTCTGCCATTCAGGATTATTATTACTCTCTGTAAATGAAGCAATTACACTATAAGCATTGCTGGAAATCACCTATGATATCTAAAATATATTGGTGTGCAACATGAGCAATTAAACTAGAGGAAGAAAAATTAAGGTACAAAATCTTTTGGAGATAATTTCTCCTCTGGGTTATACACAGCTGAAATCTTCGTTTAATCTTGAATTTAAGTACTGCAACTTTATACAACAATAATCTCATTGCCTATTAAGAAAAAATACTTCATGTACACCATGCTATGTTTTCATTTACAAATCTCAGCATGATTTTACAAACTTTAATTTCTTGCTGAATCCCTGTGAGCCTGGGTGGGCATCAAAGTTGTTTTGCTGAAGAAGACAGACAAGTATTATGAAATGTCTCCTTCACGGTAGGTATGTTTTTTCACCACAGTTTAAAGTATATATGATAATGTCCATATTAACCAGACCTACTCATGTTTCAAAAGTTAATTCTTTTAAAAAATAATATAATTAAAAGCTAAGTTTGATTTGTGACATTAACAGTTTTTCTTCCGTAAACATTTATTTATTTAATTTAAATCCTGCCTTTCTCCCAAAATGGGAGAAAATAGTCCTGATCTTTGTACCAGTGTGTACACCACTGTGTGTATTTGTGTCATGAGTACTTACTTTAATAAGGAGCCAGTGTGGTGTAGTGGTTTGAATGTTGGACTATGACTCTTGAGACCCCAATTTGAATCCTTGCTCAGCCATGAAAACCCACTGGGAGACTTTGTGCAAGGCACACACTCTCATCCTTAGAAAACCCATGTGATAGGTTTGTCTTAGGGTGACCATAAGTCAGAAACAACTTGAAGGCACACAACAACAACTCATTTTAATATTCATCCCTGTTCTATCACACTGAATCATGGCCAAGATTGTCCTTATACTGAAAGTGTATTGCTGGAAATCTTACCAGATGTACTTTCTACTTCTGTTACAGTTCATACTTGACCAGTAGTTGTTGGGTGTTTAATAAATAAAAGATTTTACAAGTACATATATAACTGTAATGTGCCACACAGGAGCTTTTCTCCCCCATGTACAATTCAGGCATACATGACAGAGAGGTAGGATTGATATATCACTGCACTTACTGAGAGTGGCTAACATGTTTGCTGTCATGTAGCTAGTAAAGTGGTCCCAAGAGCCATTTCAGAGATGACAGACACAAACAAGGAGGCTTAGAGCACTCTGAATACACTTCAGCCTCTCTTTTTAATATATGGGTATCTAAGGTACACCTATGAGTCAAATACTTCTCCAACAGTGCCATCTCTTCCAGCAGTTCTCACGGGGATGAATGCTTCCTGTGGGGACCTTACAACCAAGCCCTTGAGTCAGGTCACATCAGTCTCAGGGACTCAGCTATGGCACTGTAAAAAAAATATTGACAGCAGGAAGAGAAGGAAGCAGCAGTGGTGATGAGATGGGAGGGAGGGAAGGGAGCATAACAGAAAATGGCTGCCTACCTGCTGAGAAAGAGCACCCTGAATCCCGAGATGGAAGTAGCACATATCAGCTATGGACCATCTTCATGGCTGTGGCTTGCCTTGGTCACCACCAAAAATAGGAGCAGGTGGCAGCAACAGGGGCCTAAACCCAATTGTTAGAGCAGACCCATTGAATCAGTAGAACTTACATTAAATGTTGATTTGCCAAGTTCCCAATGATTCCATCCATCCATCCACAACCTTTATTAGGCATAATACAACATATACGTATAACCATAGAACAATAGGGCTTCAAAGATCATTTTTAGGCAGGTTAAGCCATATGTTTGCTGCCTCAACCAAAAAGTTAGCCATTAATCTGGTGATATGCGGATTTTGATCTTCCAATAAGAATTTCACTGATAATCTATCTGTACAGACATTCCTTTCCAATAACCTCCTTATCAACTTTCCCCTTGGAATTATATACAATGGGCAATTCAATACAATATGATAGAGAGTATCAGGGGCTTGAGCACAATGACATATACGATTCAAAAAAGGGGTCTGCAAATATCTACCCTTGGTCACATTAGAGGGATGTACATTCAGCCTTGCAAGAAGAAAAGCCTTCCTTGCTGCCAGCAATGAAAGAGTTTGAAAATAATCTGGAATCCTACCCTGTACGGGTGGGATACCAAGCATTGCTGGAGAACAAACCCTAGGGGGTGTTGGGTAAGACAGCTGATGCTCCCTCTCAACGAGGCAGTGCCTAATAGTTTTAAGACATTCCTTTTCAGATAACAAAAGGAGAGAGTCAAGATTTATACCCATAGACACTACTTTACTTTCATAAAATGTTGCCCATCTAGTGTAGTATACGTCAGATAGAAGAAAGCATAAAAGGCCAGATCTACTGGGTCTAAAATGGATCTTAAACCACGATCTATAAGTCAACAACCAAGCTTCAGTTTCAAGAGAACTCAAGCCCAATTCTGCATAAAGAGTCAGATGGTGTACACAAGGGAGAACGGCTAATATTCTCCTGAAAAAAGAAGTCTGCAGTCGTTCAGTCTCCTTATTAAAGGCTGGAATCCAGGTAAATATACTATAAAGTAATTGTGGTCTTAATTTGGCTTTATAAATTTTTAAGGCCGCCAGGATATCCTGATTACCTTTTTTATAGTAAAAAGATTGTATAGCTTCCAAGGATCTTTTCCCTGCTAGAATTACTTTATCTCTCTGTTTACCCCAGTGTCCATTAAAATGAAAAAGGACACCAAGGTAAACATACTTCTTGACCTGCTCAATTGTCTGATTACCAACCTTCCACCTTCTTGGGACAAATCTCTTAGAAAATACCAGTATTTTGGATTTGTCAGAATTTACCAGCAGGTGAGATTTATCACAATATTCAAAAAATCTTTTTAGGGCTCTTGCCAACCCCACCTGAGTTAGAGAAAGTAACACTGTGTCGTCAGCATATTGGAGTACAAATAGTGGCCGATTACCCAGCGATGGTGGATGTGAGTCTGCTGTGGCCATAAAGGTAGGTAAATCAGCTACAAATAAATTAAACAGGTGAGGAGCCAACACACATCCTTGTCTAACACCTGTACCAGAGTAAATAGGGTCTGTTAATAAACCAGTTTCAGAGAACTTCACTCTACACTGATTATTTGTATGGAGTTGGCTTAGAAGAAATAACAGTCGAGGATCTATGTTAAGCCTACCAAGCTTGTCCCATAATAGTGACCGGTGAATTGAATCAAAAGCGGCCTTCAGATCGATAAAAGCCACATATAATTTGCCTTTAGGGCGTGACAGGTATTTATTTACGAGATATGAAAGCACTATTATATGATCCTCAGTGGACATGTGTTTTCTAAATCCCGCTTGCTCTGGACCTATCAACCCTTGAACATTCATCCAACTCAGTAATTTTGTATCCAAATAACTGGCATAAAGTTTGCCCACTACTGATAGAAGACTTATTGGATGATAATTACCAGGATCCTGTCTATCCCCCTTTTTAAAGATAGGAATTATGATGGAATCTTTCCAATCAGCTGGAATCTCGCCAGAGTTATTGACAAGAGTAAATAAATTAGCTAATGCCTTTGTCCATTGCTCAGGGCGAAACTTCAAAATTTCTGCCGGGAGGCCATCATATCCTGGGGATTTGCCAGATTTTAATTTAAAGATCAACTGATGCACCTCATCAGCAGAAACTGAACTCCATAGATTAGGAGGATTTTTTATTAGTAGATTTCCCTCAAATGCTTGTGTACTCATTTTTTCGGTATAATAGGAAAACCAAATTGAGGGGGATATAGTAGGTAGAACCACAGAGCTCTCATTATTCATATATTTTCTGACCGCCACCCAGAATGTTTTCGCATCTTTGGATGTCAGAGCATTATCCAAAGACCTCCAATTTTGCTGGAAAAATACCTTCCTTTTGCCCTCCACCTGTTTAGAGTATTCTTTACGCGCTTTATAATAGGGCCCAAAATTCGCCACTGTATTGGCCAAAGCCAGATGGAACATTTGTCTTAATTTCTGTTTCCAGACAAGACAACTCTTGTCAAACCATGTTCTTCTACCTTTTATGTAATTAGGAGGATAAGAGGCCTTATTTTGGAAAGTAGTCACAATATCCCTATATGCCAACAAGGCTTCATCTATCTTAGTGCTAATAGTTAAAACATTAAAACAATTTAGAACCCAAACATCCTTAAAACTATTACTAATAAAATCTTCCATTTTAAGATCCCAACGGATGCGTTTCATTCTCTCATATCTATGGACAGTCAAATCACTTCTCAAAAATGATGATACTGGCTCAGACAAGTTAAGGGAAACATATAAAGGTAGATGGTCACTTTCGGTCCTTTGGCAAATCTCAAAATCAGCAATGGAACTCAACAACTCAGGACTGATTATTACATAATCAATAGTACTACTCCCTATGGGTGAATTATATGTAAATCCATCCGTTTTTGGGAACCCTTCAGAGCCATTTAATATTAAAAATGTGTTACTAATGCAAAGATTAATCAGAAATGTCCCATTATTATTAACTTTTAGATCCTTGCCAACCCGGGGAAGGTTCAATGGGAAAGGCGGCAAATCTGGATCAATCATAAGGTGCTCACAAAGATAATCATTAGAAGGCCCAATTCTTGCATTAAAATCACCCAATAAAATACACCTTAAAGCATCAAAACTATTGGTAATATCTGTAACACAGCTAAACAGTTGGTCCCAATAAGTGGTCAGATTAGGCTCATTAAAAGTAGGAGGGATATAAATATTAAACAAAATTATCTTATCCTTCCTTAATTGCAGAGAAAGAGCCTGCGCTATTGGTGCACAGGATGGCAATACTGTATATTTAAGACAGCTAGATGGTTTTAGAAGTATGGCCAGCCCCCCCTTATTTCTACCCCATTTGGAAGTTCTACTTGCAGGCACACAGAAGGATACAAATCCTGGCAATACAATATCATATGGGCACCATGTTTCTTGTAAACATACAATGTTAAATCCACCAATGTAGTCAATAAAGTCTGTATCTAAGGTTTTACTTAGCCAGCCAGCTATGTTCCATGAAAGAAGTGACAATCCTGGGTTACCCCCTTCTAGTCACTGAACTGGGTCTGATGAAATGGCAGGAAATGTTTCCTCCGCTTGGATGCAACCATTCATAATGGAGCAGGTGGGGTCATCAGCCACTAAAGAAGAAGCTAAATCAGTTTCCAGCTGGGATTGGATCATCCTCCAGAATTTAGTTGTTGTACTCCAGCTGGGCAGTTACTAATATTTGGTTAGCAACTGAAAGATCCTGAAACCCCTGCAGAGCCTGCTCCTTCACGAACTTAAACTCAGGGAAATTATCGGCGACCTGCAAATGGTCCATTGTTGGTGTCTCATTTTGCAGGTCCACTGTTGGTGTCTCAACTTGCAGGGTGCCAACAGTATGCGGATGCACTGAGGCCAATTCTTCCAATTCCTTAGCCCAGGATTTTCCTTGTACTTGCTCAGCAGGCACTTCCCTAATTCCAGATCTCACATCAACCTCATAATCGAGTAGAAGTGGGGAATCCTCAGTTGCAGGTTTCACCTTAGAAGAGGAGTAAGCACCAGATGGTAGCTGTGCTATACAGGCCTGGACAGGGTTGGCAGGAAGCAATGGCATGATGATATTGGGTGCATCATCCTTTTTGCCCCCACCCATTGGTAACTCATATGGCTGGACAGAGCACTCCAAAAGTTGACTTTTGAAAGGAGATACTGATTTAAAGGGCCCACCAGCATCATCCTTTAGTTGATTAGCTGTCTCTGTTTCAAAAGAGACTGCTATTAAATTTTGGCTATTGTTTATCCTTTCTAATGCCTGTATCAAGCTATTCCATTCCTCTTTAAGTTGTACAAGCTCATCCACAATGTTGGACCTGCTCCGGGTTGATGATGTATGGTGATCCGGGCCTACTCCTTCAATTTTTCTCTCCTTATAAGCCACCAACTTATTAATCACATTGTTCTTAAAAACCCTAGAACAATGAATGTCGTAGTTTTGGGCCAGAAAGTTCTTTTTAGCAAGTAACATGGCAGGGTCAGAGTGGGAATGAAAGACCATAATCAGTCTTTGATAATGACCCAAGTTAGGGAGAACCTGATAGGACTTTAGCATAATCCTTCTGGGCTCACGCCTCAACAATTTGCTTAAAGAGACCTTAATATTATAAAAGTTTGACCACTTGCCTTCATTAATAGTATTGTTCCCAACTGCAATCATCACTTGAGATGCTTGTAATGTCAAAACCGAAGGGAACTCAATGGAATTTGGATAATCAAATGCTGAAGCAGTCTGTGTAGCACTCCTATTTTTAGAATGGATAAAAACCTCCTCCTTATGAAATTCATCTGTTAGCGTCTCTATTCTGTTGCTGACAGAAGTACAATTCATGTCATTGTGGGGATATACAATGGAGAAATGGAGCAGATGGTGCAGTACAGAATAGGGGAAATGCAGTACAGAATAGGTAAAGAAGTAGTACAGGAATACCTGGCTACTCTAAATGAATTCAAGTCTCCAGGGTCAGATGAACTACATCCAAGCGTATTAAAAGAACTGGTAGAAGTAACCCCATGTACTATCTCTCTCTCTCTGGCTTTTCTTCGCAAATGAAGATTCAGGAAGGACTCATCCCACACTTTCTGTGAGCACGCTGATGACTAAAAAGGCCAATCTGAGATAAACAAGTCCGGTTGCAGAAAGCACAGCAGAAGGTCTCCTTGGGTGATGTTTCCAGGTTGTGATTCTTTCTGCGTTGTCGTTACTCTTCAAGACTTGTTCGGCGTGAGTTTTCAAATAAGGCTGCAGCATTGTGGATCGTGCATCTCCATGCCTCCCAATGTGAGGCCAGGGCAGACCATTGTTGGTGATCAATTTGGCCAAGCCTGAGATGTTGTTTCAGGGAGTCCTTGTATCACTTTTTTGGAGCGGCCCCTCTTACGCTGACCCGTGGCAAGTTCACCGTAGAGTACTATTTTGGGGAGGCGATGGTCCTCCATCCTGGAAACGTGCCCTACCCAGCGTAGCTGTGTTCTCAATATCATGGCCTCAATGCTGGTGATCCCTGCTTGCTCAAGGACAGCAACATTCATCACATAGTCAGTCCAGTGTATGTTTAGGATTGTGGGTATACATTGCTGATGAAAGTATTTGAGGAGTCGTAAATGGTGGTGATAGGTGATCCATGTTTCAGACCCATAAAGGAGAATAGACAGTACAATGGGTCTATACACACTGATTTTTGTGCTTCATCTCAGGTGTTTATTACTCCAGGCTCTTTTGTAAAGTCTTCCAAATGCGCTGTATGCCTTTGCTAATCTGTGATCGATCTCTTTGTCAATCTTGGCATCTGAGGAGATGATGCTTCCCAGGTAGGTGAATTGCTGAACGGACTTAAGCACAGATTTACCCCATGTACTATATTTAAGAAAAAAAAAGAAAGAAAGAAAGAAAAAAGAAATGTACACTTATAAGACGGGTGACACCTGGCTTAACAACAGTACATGTGAAAAGGATCTAGGAGCCTTGGTAGACCACAAGCTGAACATGAGTGAACAGTGTGATGTGGCAGCTAAAAAATCCAATGTGATTCTGGGCTGCATCAATAGGAGTATAGTGTCTAGATCAAGGGATGTAATATACCACTTTATTCTGCTTTGGTCAGACATCACCTGGAATACTGTGTCCAGTTCTGGGCACCACAATTCAAGGATATTGACATGCTGGAATGTGTCCAGAATAGGGCAACCAAAATGATAAAAGATCTGGAAACCATGCCCTATGAGGAGCAGCTTAGGGAGCTGGGTATGTTTATCCTGCAGAAGAGAAAGTTAAGAGGTGACATGGTAGCCATGTTTAAACCATTGAAAGGATGTTCTACTGAAGAGGGAGCAAGCTTGTTTTCTGCTGCTCCAGAGACTAGGACATGGAGCAATGGATTCAAACTACAGGGGAAAAGTTTCCACCTAAACATTAGGAAGAACTTCCTGACAGTAAGAGCTGTTTGGCAGTGGAATGTGCTGCCTCGGTGTGTGGTGGAGTCTCCTTCTTTTGCTATTTTTTAAAAAAGAGGCTGGATGGTCATTTGTCAGGGGTGCTTTGATTGTGTATTCCTGCAAAGCAGGGGGTTGGACTGGATGGTCCTTGTGGTCTCTTCCATCTCTGTGATTCTATAATTCTATTGGGAGGACTATATCTTCAAACACTTGCTAGTGTTTGCTGTACATGACAGTCAATATGCTGCATTAAAAGTAATGCTGGGCAACATAATTCTCTACATGTCTACCAACCAGTAAGTTGCACCAAATGTGAACAGTGAGAAGAGGGGTCATACAAGCCAATAATGAGATAGAGGGGACTAGAACAGCCAAGAAGGAATGGGAGGTGAAGTAGAAGTATTAGAAAGGCTCTCCTCTATTTCTTCACCATAACTGAGATGGTGATGGGCTTGACAGTCCTGCCCCCAAAGATTTTAAAACTCTGGCAGCATCATATTAGGAGATGCGGTTCTTCACATGGAGAAGCAGATTTGGTCTCATTCCTGAACCACTTGAACAGCATCCACCCAAATATCCAATTCATGATGGAAAAAGAGAAGGAAGGAACACTGACATTCTTCGATGTCCTAGTCATCCGCAAACCAAACCAACAGTTAGGCCACAGTGTATACAGAAAACCCCCACACACGGACAGATACCTACACAAGAACTCCAATCATCACCCAGGACAAAAAAGAAGCACAATAAAAACATTGGTAGATTGTGCAAAAAGGATCTACGGAACCCCACTACCTGGATGATGAACTGAGGAACCTAAACTGGGCCCTACAGGCTAATGGTTGCTCCAGATCAGACATCACAAGAGCAACCAGACCCAGAAAAAAAACACAGGAATGAAGAAGAAAAACAGCCACCCAAAGGGAAGGTATTTTTATCATACATCAAAGGAGTCACAGACAGAATAGGGAAACTGATGAGGAAACACAATCTCCAAACAATCTATAGACCAACCAGAAAAATCCAAGAAATGCTACGCTCAGTGAAGGACAAAAGAGACCCCCTCACAGCTGCAGGAGTTTACTGCATACCATGCAGATGTGGACAAGTTTACATAGGGACCACTAAACGCAGTGTGCAAACACGAATCAAGGAACATGAGAGACACCGCAGACTGTGCCAGCCAGAAAAATCAGCAGTAGCAGAACATGTGATAAACCAACCTGGACACAAAATGCTATTTGAAAAAACAGAAATTATAGACCAGGCCAACAACTATCATGTCAGAATGCACAGAGAAACTATTGAAATCCACAAACACCTGGGCAAATTCAACAGGAAAGAAGAAACCTTAAAAGTAAACAAAATCTGGCTCCCAGTTTTGAAACACAATAGAATCAAAACTCAACACTTACAAAAAAATTCCACCCAGGGACATGGGGATTCCCAGGAGATAATGGCCCATCAACCAACCATTAGCCAAACAGACACTAAGCAGCCTTGCATTTCTATACCCAGAAACTAACCATTCAATTACACAAATTTACATATCCTGCCCAACAGGGGTTCACAGCATATAAACTCCACACACCCACCTACCCAACCATTCTCTGAGGATGCCAGCCACAGATGCAGGCGAAACATCAGAAAGAAACTATTCCAGAACACGGCCTCACAGCCCAGAAAAAACCCAAGGAAAACTCTTTCACATAGCCTGGACCCAATCTGTAAATCATCAGGCATTTGCGTATTTTATTACTTTAAGGGAAATATGAAGCACTATAGTATTAACCTGCCTAAATATCCTGAAGGCACCAGATCCTGGCTGATCATGGAAGCTAAGCAGGATCAGCCCTGGTTAGTACTTGGATGGGAGACCACCATGGAATACCAGGTGCTGTAGGCTCTATTTCAGAGGAAGGAACTGGCAAAACCACCTCTGAGGATTCCTCACTTAAGAAAACCCTGTGAAATTCATGGGGTCATCCATGGCCTCCACATCCTGACATGGGCCTCTAAGCCAGGATCTTTGGCAGCCCCCTTACCTACTGTTAAGTTTAAGAGCAGTGAGATGCTCTACTACAGCAAAGCTTCTTAAACTGTGGGTCCCAACCCCATATGGGGTTGCGTAACTGAATGTGGGGGTTGCAAAAAAATTGACATATGCTGTATATGAAACCTATTTTATATACCTTTATTCCCAGGGTTGCTAAACATTTCTTGGGTGAAAAGGAGTTGGGACTTTCATAGAATCACAGAGTTGGAAGAGACCACAAGGGCCATCCAGTCCAACCCCCTGCCATGCAGGAATAAACAATCAAATCATGTTGCGAGTGGAAAAAGTTGAAGAAGCCCTGCTGTACAGGATTTAGGATAACAATTAAAATAAGCCAATTTAAATGATGACACCAAAGTAATATTTATATATATATTTTTAAAAAACCCTAAACTGATTTACATAATAAAAACAGTAATGTAATGTGCCTAAAGTGTAATGTGTCTAATAAAATAACTAATTTTAGTTGGACAAAACAAGTCAATTATTTTTATAAACTCACTTTTAGTCTTCTGTTCATCTTACTTAGCTGGCCCACCCACCACACTCTGGGACCACCCTCCTAATCCAGGGCATGGGGAGGGTTACCCTAAGTCACAGGCTACTTGAAGGCAGGTACACACCTACACAGTACAGTTGTCCCTTCGTATTTGCTGGGGTTTGGTTCCAAGACACACACACATACACACCCTGTGGATACCAAAATCTGTGAATACTCATGTCCCATTATATGCAATATAAATTGCTTTAAGTTATTATTATTGTTATGGATTTGTTTTTATATCCAATTCTTGTGAGCTGCCTTGATTGCCTAATAGGCAAAAGGCGTTGTACAAAAATCCCCTCTGGCTTTTCTTCGCAAACGAAGATTCAGGAAGGACTCATCCCGCGCTTTCTGCAAGCGCGCTGATGACTAAAAAGGCCAATCCGAGATAAACAGGTCCGGTTGCAAAAAGCACAGCAGAAGGTCTCCTTGGGTGATGTTTTTGGGTTGTGATTCTTTCTGCGTTGTCGTTTCTCTTCAAGACTTGTTCGTCGTGAGTTCTCAAATAAGGCTGCAGCATTGTGGATGGTGCGTCTCCATGCCTCCCGATGTGAGGCCAGGGCGGACCACTGTTGGTGATCAATTTGGCCAAGCCTGAGATGTTGTTTCAGGGAGTCTTTGTATCGCTTTTTTGGAGCGCCCCTCTTACGCTGACCCGTGGCAAGTTCACCGTAGAGTAGTATTTTTGGGAGGCGATGGTCCTCCATCCTAGAAACGTGCCCTGCCCAGCGCAGCTGTGTTCTCAATATCATGGCCTCAATGCTGGTGATCCCTGCTTGCTCAAGGACAGCAACATTCGTCACATAGTCAGTCCAGTGTATATTTAGGATTGTGCGTAGACAGCGCTGATGAAAGCGCTCGAGGAGTTGTAGGTGGTGGCGATAGGTGACCCATGTTTCAGATCCATAAAGGACGATAGACAGTACGATGGCTCTATACACACTGATTTTTGTGCTTTGCCTCAGGTGTTTATTGCTCCAGACTCTTTTGTGAAGTCTTCCAAATGCACTATATGCCTTTGCTAATCTGTGATCGATCTCTTTGTCAATCTTGGCATCTGAGGAGATGATGCTTCCCAGGTAGGTGAACTGCTGAACGGACTTGAGCACAGATTTGCCGACGGCAATGTGGGGATGGTGGTGTTCGTCCTGTGGTGCAGGCTGGTAAAGAACTTCTGTTTTCTTCAGGTTGACTTCTAGCCCAAACAGCTCTGCAGCTGTTGCAAAGCAGGATGTTAGGCGCTGCAGAGCTGCTTCTGTGTGGGCAACAAGGGCAGCATCATCGGCGAAGAGCAGCTCACGGACTAGATAGTTTAGAGTCTTAGTGTGAGCCCTCAGACGGCTTAAGTTAAACAAGCTACCATCAGTACGGTAGCGTATATAGATGCCGTCGTCTTCTTCAAGCTCTACCATAGCCCTTTGGAGCATCGTGCTAAAGAAGATTGTAAATAAAGTTGGTGCAAGAACACAACCTTGCTTCACTCCATTAGTTATTAGAAAGGGCTCTGAAAGAGCATCGCCATATCTGACTTGACCACGCTGGCCCTCGTGTAGCAAGATAATCATTTTAAGGAATTTGGGGGGACATCCTAGTCTTTCCAGGATCTGCCACAGACCTTCTCTACTTACAGTGTCAAAGGCTTTGGTGAGGTCGACAAATGTTACATAGAGACCCTTGTTCTGCTCCCTACATTTTTCTTGCAGTTGCCTAAGGGCAAATACCATGTCTGTAGTACTCCTATTGGCTCTGAAGCCACATTGGCTTTCAGGGAGAAGTTCTTCTGCAATAGCAGGAACTAATCTGTTCAGGAGTATCCTTGCAAGGATTTTTCCAGCAATAGAGAGCAGTGTTATGCCTCGATAGTTTGAGCAATCGGATTTTGCTCCTTTTTTCTTGTACAGGGTGATGATGACTGCATCTCGGAGGTCTGATGGCAGTTCCCCTTTTTCCCAGCAATTCACAAGGAATTCGTGGAATTTTTCGTGGAGTGCATGACCTCCGTGTTTCCAAACTTCAGGTGGGATTCCATCAATCCCAGCTGCCTTGCCGTTTTTCATCTGCTGTATGGCCTTAAGGGTCTCTTCCAAAGTGGGAGCTATGTCCAATTCATTTTTCATTGGTTTTTGTATCATATATTGGATAGCTGAGGCTTGGACTACTCGGTTGGCGCTAAAGAGACTTTGAAAATGTTCAGCCCAACGATTTAGGATGGAGGCTTTATCAGTAATTAATGTTTGACCATCTGTACTGTATAAGGAGCTTTGGACCTGATAAGTAGGTCCAAACACTGCTTTAAGAGCTTCATAAAATCCTCTATGATCACCCAGATCTGCACAGCGTTGTGTCTTTTCTGCTATATTGATCCACCACTTGTTCTGCATGTCTTGGAGTTTTTGTTGTAGTTTGCTACATGTGAGGCGGAAAGCTGCTTTTCTTACATGACAGGTTGGCTGGGCGAGGTATGCCTGGTGAGCAGCTCTCTTCCTTGCCAACAGCTCCTGGATCTCTTGGTTGTTTTCATCAAACCAGTCTTGATTTTTCTTGTGGGAGAACCCGAGGGATTCTTCTGCAGACTGGAGGATACTGTTTTTGATATGTTGCCAAAGCACTGTAGGAGAAGGATCTGTAGGATGATTTTCAAGTTTCGTTTGTAGATTTGCCTGGAAGTTGTCTCTCATGGTAGTTTGTTGAAGATTGTTGACTTGGAGTCTCTTCTTTAAGATGCCACCCCTCTTAGGTTTGAACTTAAGATGAAGATTTAGTTTACATCTGACGAGGCAATGATCTGTTTGGCATTCTGCACTGGGCATCACTCTTGTATGACGGACATCACGAATGTCTCTCTGACGGACTAGAACGTAGTCAATGAGGTGCCAATGTTTGGATCGGGGATGCATCCAGGTTGTCTTCAAGCTATCTTTCTGCTGAAAGATTGTGTTTGTAATAGTCAGCTGTTGTTCTGCACAGAACTCTAGCAGGAGGCGTCCGTTATCATTGCAATTTCCAACACCATGCTTGCCTAAGACACCTTTCCAGGCTTCGGAGTTCTTTCCTACTCTGGCATTGAAGTCACCAAGGATAATAATTTTATCTTCTACAGGGACTTGTTGTATGAGTTGGCGTAGGTCTGTGTAGAATTTGTCTTTCTCTACAGGGTCGGCTTGCATAGTTGGGGCATATATACTAAAGAGAACAACATGTGGGAGGCGTAAGGAAATAATGCGATCAGAGTGTCCTGTTGGCAAGGTTTCGAGTTTGGAGGCAATGGAGTTTTTAATCATAAAGCCTACTCCTGAAAGATGTTTTTCAGTTTTGGGTTTGCCAGACCAGTAAAGTGTGTAGCCGGCGCCATGTTCTTTAAGGCTGCCTTCCTCATGAAAGCGAACTTCACTAAGAGCAGCGATGTCAATATTAAGCCGTGATAGTTCAAGGGCTATTAGGGCAGAACGACGCTCAGGCCGTCCACTATCTTCAGAGTCTTGCATGGTTCTGATGTTCCAGCATGCAAGTGTCAGTTTATTTACACCTTTGGAGGCCGGTGTGTGCCTTTGTTTCTTTGCCTTGGTTTGACCGCATCAGAAGATTCCCGTTGGCCGCGGCTAGCCAACCAGGTAGTTGGGGATGAGCTTTCGTTAGGCCACCTTTTCTAGGCCCCTCTCCATATGGAGCAAGCAGTGCTCTCCTTAAAAAAGGCTGCTTGGTCGTTCAGGATGCTGCCGAACAAGACTGTCATCTCCCAGGTCAGGCTTCAGCGACCAATGTCCTGAACCGCCTGCATGCAGGGTTGGGGCTGCGGCTTCCAGTGCATCTTTACACCTGCCGGTTTCGTCCCTCGCCAGTCGCTACAGGGCTTTTTTGGAACTGGATTTGTCCTTCGAGCCTGTGCAATGGATTTTTCTGGTGGAGCGCAGCGTGCGCAGAACTGGCCTCACCCTTTAAACCAGAGATTAATCTGCCGTGGCCTTGCAAGCATGGACCGTAGGTTTGATTAGAGTTTCCTTCTCTTAGATGGTTGACCTTACAGGGTTGGACGAGCACCATCTGCCCGGGTTTGGGATTAGAGTTTTCCTTCTCCTAGGACGGTTGCCACAAGGCTAGAGAGCCCATCCTGCCCTTTGACGCTCTTTGTCAGACCCTTCGGTTTTGACCTGTCTGGCATGGGAGACCCTACCAGTGGCTATTATGCCACCGCCAGCATAGCTCAAAACATCATTAGGGTACGCAAGCCTCTCTCCCACGACAAGGGGGCGTCAATGGAGAGGTGTACAAAAATAAAGATGTTATTATTATCATTATTATCATTATTATTTTTAACATGATGTCCCTTATATAAGAAGGCAAGATCAAGGTTTGCTTTTTGGATTGAGTACCCAGCTTGTGGGGGGGAGCAATTAGCTAACACACGTCGGAAACTGTTTAATGCAGTGTAGATGTGTAAATTGCTGTTGCTTAAAACAATTTGTAAGCCGCTCTGATAGCCTTGTGGCTGAAGAACGGGGTACAAATAAATAATTAAAATTATTTTAAGAATATTTTCAAGCTGTGAATACTTAAATCCGTGGATAACAAATCCGTGGATACGGAGGGACAACTGTATTAGCAGCCCTCAAGACAAACTCATCACCAAACAACCAGTTCAGTAGTTTATTTTATTTATTTATATATATTTATTTATATCTATATTTATTTAATTTCACAGTGTAAAGGAAAAGTGTTTGTGGGGGGAGGCACACATTTGCCAGCGACAGGCACTGAACGAGCTCCCTCTCAGAGGAAAAAGCACTTAAGGTCTCCTCAGAAGCAACCACCACAGCGCCTGACTCAAGAAAAGCCGCGACCAGACTCCGCGCGTGCGCAGAAGCAGCCCGACTGTGTTTCCCGACTCCTGTTTGTTTCCCTCACTCAAGAACGCGCGCGCGGCCCGTCACGTCGCCGCCGGAGCGCGCACGCACTCACGCACTCACGCACGCATGGGCAAGTGAGGTAAGGGGCGGGGCTAATGTCAGGTCTCTCTTCTCTCGTTGGGCGCTTCTTCCTCCCTCCCTTCCTTCCTTCCCTGGTTCGCTCTTCGGGTGGCTGAACCGTGAGTGGCTTTTGGTCGCCGCCGCCGCCGCTTTGTTTCCAAGGATGGTTGGTCCGCCATTTCGCGTCCAAGAATTTATTCTTGCTCCCCTCCCTGCAAGGCTCCGAGGCAGCCAGAAAAGGAGGCGAGAAGCCCGCAGAAGCTGATCATTTTTCCTATTATTATTATTATTATTATTTTTAAAACCCTCTCAGGTACGTTAATTCGAGGAGCCTCCTTAGGAAGGAAAAGAAGAGAGGCTGACATTTCTCGTTTATGATTATCATCCCAGGCGAATCCTTTCTTCACACAGTTGGGGGTCTTGTGTGGAAACCACAAACCTGGAGAGAGTTCAGGCTCTCAGGCACCCTCGGATTGTGGTGTGTGTGTGTGTGTGTGTGTGTTTGTATTCTGTCCATGTTCTCTTGGGCCAAATCCATACTACACAAATAATCCAGTTTGAAACTGGATTATTTGCCATGGCCCCTTCCTATGGAATCCTGGGATTTGTAGTTTTCACAAGGTCTTTAGCCTTCTCTGCCAAAGAGTGCTGGTGCCTCGCCAAACTACAAATCCCAAAAATTCCATAGGAAGGAGCCATGGTAAATAATCCAGGTTTCAAAGTGGATTATTTGCATAGTGTGGATTTGGCCTTGTGGTTTCTACTTCCACTGGAGCTGCTCCTTAGATCAGTTAATGCAGACTTTCTCAATCTTTTCCCCTGATACAATTTTTCAGGTCTCAAGAGAACCCCAGCAGATAGATAGATAGATAGATAGGATCTACAGCTAAAAAAAAAAAAAAAAGAATATCTATTTATTAAATCACAGTCTCTCATGGAAACCCTAGTGACCTCTTGTGGTTTCCAGGGAACCCTGTTTGAGAAACCCTGAGTTAGTCATTTGTTTTAAAAACCAAGAACAGCAGCCCTTCTTGCTTTTCTGACTCTCATTTCTATCCTTATCTCCATTCTCAGTTTCTTAATCTCATCCAGAATCAATATATTAGTATCAATGGCCTTCATTGACAGTTCTGGTGAGGGTCTTCTTCGAATTTGTACCTGGGATTGTGTTTGGGCCATTGCCCTTCCAGTACCTGTGACCATAACTCATGTAAATTCCCTTGCTAATACCTGTTTGGTTTGATAATAATATCCCGCTTGTACTTATAACATATACTGATAATTGACTCTCCTTTCCAGTATGTTGTTCCTCTCCCTGAGTTCTTGTATATCAGTTCTATACCTTACCCCACCTTCCTGATGCTAGATATTATATATTGAAAGTAGGGTCAAGAACTCTATATTAGGTGGTCTTGGATATGTGCAGTTCAGTTCTTTGCACATTTCGACTTCCTGTCTGCTGAGTAAGTGCGCTCAACAGTAACAGCTTTCAGTTGGCTGTAGATACAACAATGTAAACAGAAATATGAACGCATTTCCCGCTGTGGTATCACTTCTAAATTGGATGTGGAGGTTGTAAATATGTCTGTTTGTTAAGTGGAAAAACGTTTGGTACCATACTAATCTTATTTGAGACAGAAAATCTCATGTTGCTACACACACAAAAATAGGCCCTTTCTAAAGATTGGAATATGCTATCCGTACAACATCTCTCATCTATCCAGACTTTTAACTTTTATTGCATTGAGAGTATCATTCAGTATAAGATGGTGAATGAGGCATTCATTTTCCCAGTAGAGTTTTTTTTAAGCAACAGTTTGGTGTTTGAAATTATTAGTCAGCAGTTAACCATATGCAGATAACTTTCCCAGGTCGGTATTATTGCGGACATGACAATAGTTTGATGATTAAGGCAAACCTGAAACTCTAGACTTCTACATATTATGTGGATGGCCTCCAACCTGTAATCACATTATAAATTTCATTCAGTAGTTAAAAGAAGATAGGCATATGTGTTAAAACTGAGGTTGCAGATCCACTAGATAAGCAACAGCTTTTCTTTTTAAGAGGCAATAATGTAGATTTTAAAATGAAAGTAATTTGGAGGAAGGAATATTTCACTTGTGTAGGATTCTTGCAGTCTTAAACTAATTTTTAAGCTTTTATTCAGAAATTTAATAGCTAGACTGTTCTACAGAATTTCAAGAAATGTTATGGCTGATTCAGGTGCAACTGTTTCTCCGCTGTTTCTGTCCCATAGCATCTTGGGCAGAGTTGTCCTATACCCTGTCCAAATGAAACTGAAACTGAAGTTGTTTGACAGAACACACTGTCCTTGTTTGAGGCAACATTGACTAAGCCATAGTTTAGCTGTATGTGAATAAACATACACTTGTGCATTCCCCCTGTATGCAGCAAGGAGGAGTATGTAAAGCATCCATCTTAATCTTCAACCAGTAGTGGTTTGTCATTAGGTGCAAACTGGAAACAGAAGTTCGTTAATCAAGTTTACTTACTCTCTGTAAATGAACATGGACCCTAACTTTGCCCTTTTCTTTCTTGCATTGTAATAAGATGCATCTAGGATGTGTTGCATTCTAACTGGAGAACAATGGTTAAAACTCTGGATACAAACCAGGATTTGAAATCATTTGTAGTTCCAGTTTAAATAGTTGGTTCCTAATTAAAATGTAACCAATATTGGAAGCATGGCATATGAGAAAAAGGAGGAGAGACTGCTGATTCATTCTCATTTCCAGTGTTTATTAGACAGTTACATATGAACCAGGCCATTCAATATTACTGTATTTTTATTCTTAGTAAATCAAAGTATAATGATACAAATGTAATCATCCATAATGATCAAGTAAAGTAGATTGATATTGGTCTGTGTTACAGAGGTTACATACACCACTAGTGAAACATCAAAATGAGCAGTCGCCGAAAGCGTGCTCCTCCATTGAGGGTGAATGATGAGAAGAAGAAGCAGCTCTGCTGGAATATGCATGATGACAGGAAAAATGAGGTGATAGATTTAGATGCAGTGGATGAAGGCCAACCTGTTGCAGGTACAAGCTCTTCTTCTGCAGCACTTATTGTTATAAATGATGATAGTGTGGATGAAGAATTGATTCACAGAGGACACAGGCAGAGATCCGTCAGCTTCTCAACAGTTGCAGATGAAGCAGAAGATTCTTGCCACATCTTGACTCCTGTATCCATACAGTTAAATATTGTGATTCTTCCATATTGTCCTGATCCTTCCTGGAAAACATTATTTGGAGAGTTCATTCTCCAACTTCTTCCTGATCATTTTCTAATGGAGAACATCCATAAAAGGGGTTTTACCTTGATGAGAAAAGAATCTGGTGGTCAGCTGCATATATGTTTTCATACAAAAAACACTGAGAAGGTGGATGAAAGTGAAGAATCAGTACTGAGCAGTTTTGAAGAAGACCTCTTGGTTGAATCATCTCTGAGTAGTGAAATCTTAGAAGACTTAATGTGGCTACAAAAGAAGAGAATAATTATGCTGTATCAAAGACCTGGAGATACTGAATGTTTAAAGGTATTTGGATTGCGTTATTAGTAGAACTTGCTGAGCATAGACTGTTAATTTTGCTCTTGAAATCAAGAATATACTAGATAGAATAGAATAAACAGTTGAAAGAAGGGCATATGCTGTAATTTTTGAGAGAGAGAGGTATAAATAACTGTTGGTATGTATAGCCAACCACTGAAAAGAAGGGTTGTCACTCTTTGTTTTCTTTTCTCTATAATTTCAGTAACTTTTAATGTTCTTTAAAAATTTTAATTAAAATAATTAAAAGAAAAATTAAGAACATGTAGTGAGCCCTCAGCATCTGCTGGTGTTTGGTTCCAGCCCCCCCCCCCCCACCATGGATACCAGAATCCATGGATGTTCAGGTCCCATTATATACAATGGTGTAGTAAAAAGGTGTCCCTTATATAAAATGATGAACAGCAAGATTTGCTTTTTTTTTAAAAAAAAATGGTTGAATAATTTCAAACCATGATGGTTTGAATCCGTGGATAAAGAATCTGTGAATACTGAGGGCCAACTGTGCAAGTGCAGTCATGCAACAAAATGTTGCATTATATCCCCAGTGGTTGTGTGGTACTTAATCCTATGTATAAGGTTGGTTGTGTATTCCTGCATGGCAGGGGGCTGGACTGAATGGCCCTTGTGGTCTCTTCTAACTATGATTCTATAAGGGTGTCTGAAGAAAATAATAATCAAAGAATGAAATCACTGCTCTGATGTGCAAAATTTATTTATTTTAGTATTTGAATATTTTAAAACTGCAGTCCCTTTGAATTCAAGTCAGTGAGTTGTTAGAATTTTCTGTGCAGTTGAGAGCATGGTTTGATCTGGAGGCCTGAGGAGGCAATTTAAATAGTTGTAACAGCTCCACTGGCTGCCAGTTTGTTTCTGGGCACAATTCAAAGTGCTGGTTTTGATCTATAAAGCCCTATATGGCTTGGGTCCAGGTTATTTGAAGGACTGTATCTCCTTGGATATCAGCTATCCGGTCAGAATGCATAGGAAAGCTATTGAAATTCACAAACACCTAGACAACTTCAACAGGAAAGAGGAAACCCTAAAAGTAAACAGAGTTTAGCTACCAGTCCTGAAAAACACCAAAATAAACATTCAACACATACAAATGAACTTCACTCATGGACAGGGGTCTTCCCAGCAGACAATGGACCATTAGCTAAATAGACACTAATACCCTTCTCATATCTTCCCATCCTAAGAACTGAACATCCAACAACTGAATACACAAATTTACATGCTAATCCTCTTCAACAGAGACTCACAGTATATAAACACACACACACCACACACACACACCCATTCTCTGAAGATGCCAGCCATAGATGCAGACGGAATGTCAGGAATAAACTCTTCTAGAACATGACCTCATAGCCTGGACCCCCCCCCCCAAAAGCCTATATTTCAGAGTGATAATGCTCATTCATTTACATTGGCTTTAAGCTGCTTTCTGTGAGCAATATATTCTTGCATATGGTCTTCCTTTCTGTAGTCAGATTGTACAGATGACCACATCCTATGGATCCCACTTCTTTAAGAGGCTTGAGTCAGCTGTTCAGCACAGTTTGTTTTTGCTCCGTAACACTAAACTCCCTCCCCAATAACAGCTTTCTGAACTGATTACTTCAGAGCTGTATGGTGCTAAGACTTTTCTCTGTGGCAGCAGATTGAAGTTTAGTTTAGAATACTTATGCCTAGGTTATTTAACTGAGGCTTCATTTGCTTTAAGTTGATTTTTAGTCACTTTATCTCTGAATTGGAAATGGTGTGTGCAGAAATTGAAAATAAACTAACTAATAAATACTGCTAGTGTGATAGGTTTAGTTTTGTGCTATTTCCCCACAATCCCCTGTGAGAGAGAGAGAGAGCTTTCCCCATAATCCCCTGTGATCTATGAACTGTTTAATTCATATAAAGAGCATTTGGAGTATCTCTGAGAACCTCATCAGAAAGACAAACATCAAACAACATTCAGCTGAGTATGCAGCCTTTAGAACATGTCTCCCCCACTGTTTTGGGGTACTTTGTTCACTTCTTTGGGGGCAACAGTTGAATTTGGTTAGAACAATGACACTAATGGAGCAGATGTTCCCCATTCTGCTGTGTTGTCCTTATTTAAATCACACAGCTAGAGCTTTTCAGCCTGTTGAAGAGACAATGCAGGTACTTGAGTCTTTCCTTCACAGCTGGAGCACAACAGCAGCTGTGGCAAAGGAATTTATATCAGGTAAAATTAATGGGGGGAAGGGTAAACATCCTTCCTTCAGTGGTTCTGTCTGATCCTTTCCTGCATTTAAGTGAAACAAAAATCCTGGATAATCTAACCAAAGATTTCCTGCATTGCTTATACTTTGACCCTTCCTCACTCAGTGTCTTATATTCCCAAATGTGTGTATGTCGTTAGTCAGCAGTACATTTATGCTCTTATTCTTACATTTTTTTTCTCCTGTTGGAGAGTCTAAAGTTTATCTAAACTTTTATTTCTATGGAAAACAGGTTGGAATCTATCTCCTTGAAAGTGGCTTAAGCAAACTAGAATTCCTTAGTGATGGCGGTGGTCGAATAAAAAAGGCCAATCAGCTGCTTCAGAAATTGATGGAAAAATTCTATCACTTCATAATTCCAGGTAGTTTATTATTTGTCCGAAATCCTGAAGAAGTGTGACTGTATCAACTGCAGTATCACTTGGCTGTGACTTCAAGCAGTACCTGAATTCTTTGGTCATCTGTTTTTGCCTGCATTCATATTTGACCCTTTGTTGGCATGCCCTTTTTAGTGTAATAGTCTTCACTGCTTTTTTCAGCATAAGGTTAGGGTGAGCTCTTTGCTTGGTGATCTCTAGTCTTTCCAGAGTAGAAAGTATTGTGTCTGTTAGGCAAATAGGTTTCAGTTGAGTCCCTGATCGTAGAGAATGGATAGGTCATATGGACAAGTTCCAGGAAAACCTTCTAGACAGCTCAAACTGCTGGTTGCTGTTTTCAGTTTTTCAGTGCTACCTCTCCCATCCATGCCTGCTAACAAGTTCTGAAAAAGCCTCACAGATCTGTGGACATGTTTGATAATATTAGAGAAGATGTGGAGAGTTGCTTTTCAGTTACATATTTTCTTTCTTGGGGGCCTGCACAACCTGAATATCATTGCAGTCGGCTTGGAGCTTGCAGAAATGTTGACTTATGATTGATTCAAGGGGGTTACTCTAGTTTTGACAGTGGGTTGAACAGAGACAATGATTTCCTGGCACAGTATGCATATTATAACTAGTTAACACCCCAGCCCTGTGAGGGCTTTCTTGCCGAGTTTATCACATTTTTTGTCTGGTTCACAGCCAGTATCTCACTACATTACAATAACTCCTTCCATCATTCATATGGTTATCTGCTCACCTTGACTATAGGCAACATCTTTCCTTCTGCCTTTGCCCTCCAACAACTATCATTAAAACTGAACTTGTCACCTCATCACAATACCCACAAGTTTTGCTTTTCCATTGCTATTCACACATATAGGCTGCTCCTAAAGGTCTGTTTCTAGACACTTCACTCCATGCATCTGATGAAGTAGACTTAAGTCTACAAAAGCTTATGCTACCAGCTTCTGTCTCTCAGTCTCAAATGTGCTACAAGATACCTTTGCATATTAATTCAGAAATGTTTGGCAACAGAATTTGCCAAAAAGCAATTTTAGAGTTCAAATATATAACATTTTGTAGATCATGCCATCTGGATCCATGTTGACACACTTGAAGAATTCTAAATGTTGGTGGGTAAATAGATTCCCGACTAGATGGTGATAGTAAACTAAAGAGATGAAATTTTACTTATTTTTGTGGTGTTACACAGACATAAAGTATTCAGAGGTAGAAAGTGTTACAAAAGAAGAGGGATAAACTGATGTTAGTAACAAGTTATTCTTTGAAATGATTAGTTACAATAATTCATATATGATGTTTGAGAAAGATATATTTGTCATAGCCAGTTCTCAACATTATCTTTTTGTTACACTCTTTAAAATAATATTTTTATTAAACTTTACAGCCTTATAAAAACCAAACAAACACATACACATATATATTCCCATTTCCCTACATTCTTTTTTTCCTTTATGAAACATCCTCTTCTCACATTCCTTTACCATCCTTCCTTCTAACAGCATTATTCCATGCCTCTTCCTTCTTCTTCCCTTCTCTTAAACTCTTCCTTCTTCCTTCTTCACTTTTCCCATACATTCTCATACCCTCTCACTTACTTCAACTCCCATACAATTCCTCTCTTCTTTTTCACCAACCCATCCATAATTATCCATTTAACTCCCTACCCAACAGTTCCTATATTGATATTGTAGTAAAGTGACAGATCTCACACTTTTGATTAAGATTTTTTTAAAAAGAGTTATGTTCTCATTTCCCTCTTCTTATTGTACCTACAGTTGGAAGCAATGTTGCATTGCATTGATGCTCCTTAACACATGGGTAGAGGACCTGTGGTCCTCCAGGTGTCAACTAACTATCTCTTTCATTATTTGTCACCATTTGCTACAGTAGCAGAGTTACGTATTTGGACCCTGAGGGAATGGGAAATCCAACAACATCTAGAAAGCCATGGTTCCCACTTCCTATGTCCATTTCTTTGGTTATCTTTTGCAATACATTAAATGTATTACAGATACTGCTGGCAGTAAATCAATGCCATGTATATATATTTTAGATATTCTGGAAGAAGATGAAGAGGAGTCTGACAGGGATATAGAGCGTCAGAATATTGAAGAGCTTTATGACTATGTGAGGCACATACATCAGAAAGAAATACAGTTTTTGAAGGAGAATGTGCAGCATTGTGCATTGATTCCTGTGCTAAGGCCATATCAAAGTGAGGCTGTAAATTGGATGCTGCGGCGTGAGAACTTCAGAAATTTACCTACCAATGGCAAGTAACTGCAAATGGGCAACATCAGTACGCTGTTGATATAAGCTTAGGATGATGCATTTGGTATAAAGAAGTTGTAAATAACTTGTTTTCCAGCTATGATGTGTAAGCAGGCTTTATAAACTTCAAAAAGTTGCAGGATCAGTTTTGTGTATTAAATTAACAATCCTGAATTGTTGCTCTGTTAATATAATATGCAAAATTGGAGCAAACCCAGTGGCCACTCCTACCCTGAGAGTATATCAACACATGACAGCATCCAGGATATAATCAGCCAACCAGAATGGTCTGAAAAATATTGAACAGCCTCCTGCAATCAGTCAGTCAATCAGTCACCGCGTTTTATACTTCACTCACATAAAATTCCCTGTTTGCTATTCTTGTTCACTCTGGATTGCCAAGCTCATGTAAAACTTTCTAGTTGAAACTTTACTGTGATGTATATATCTTACTGTATATGTTCTTACCTAGGAGTAAGCCCTATTGGTCTTCTAAGTAGCTGTACAGAGAACCCTGTGTAAAAACAGATAAAACTTACTAAATGGGTTGCCAAGTGAGGAGGACTGATATGAACATATGATGCAGGGCTGTTAAAATAAAATGTGTATGTTGCATGTGCTCACTGTTACATGTAAAATGGGTTACTGGCATGTGGCCAATATTATCAAGCTAGATGTCTTCAGAGAAAAGATTCTACGGAAGCTTCCCACATTGTCTTCCTTTCTATTCAAGAGAGTCCAGAACCCTCAGGAGAAGCTTTTGAGTAGACAGGTGGGTTAAGGGGATAGACGAAGTAGCCTTGGGTGCCATATCTCAACACCTGGGTGCCTTGTCTTGCTTGTCTGAAAGTGTTTTCTTCTTTGGGTAAAATTCTTTGTGTAATCCTGTGCCACACCTACATTACAGGCAGTGGTGCACAACCTGCAGCCCTCCAGGTGTTTTGGCCTCCAACTCCCAGAATTCCTGATCATTGGACCAGCAGGTTCAGGCTTCTGGGAGTTCAAGGCCAAAACACCTGGAGGGCTGCAGGTTGTGCACCACTGATTACAGGTGTTAATCTTGCATACACATATAGCAGTGCTCTGTTTATACATGTCATGATAACCCATATGGCTTAAGGGCTTTCCCTTGTAGTTTCTTATCCAGTGTCACACTCAGACTTTCCCATGTGTATTACTTTTTTGATGAATGTCTGATATAGATACAATTCCTTTCATGGAAATTCCATTCCCTGCCATAGGTTTATCAATATTGCTGGCAATCTCTTTCCTAATTATTGCTTATTTCCTTTATGAACCAAGTAGAAATCTAAACTAATTCAGATTATTCTGCCTAGTAGATGATAGGGACTTCATGTAATATAGTGAGCTAGTTTTCTATAATTGATTTGGTGGATTGAGTATGAGAAATTTATTAATGAACTCACAATTGGTTACTTTGGCCTCTTGGTAGTTCTTAACTTGAAGAAAGCATGGGATGAGTCCTTCCTGAATCTGTTTGCGAAGAAAAGCCAGAGAGTTCTTAACTCCTCTTTATGTTACCAAGATCATTTAGGAAAAGGAATTAAACAGCAAGTGTTATGTAGTCTGACCAAAATACAAGAAGATACCTTTATTGGCCAACCAAAATGCATAATTTTGTTGTGTTTTGCTGCATGGCCAACATGGCTACCCCTGAATGTATAGTCTGACCAAGTGGGGTTTTTTTTTTACCTATAAGACTCTTACAATGATCTGAATGTATTCAGTTTATCTTATAGAAGCTTAATGGGACATTAGTCTGTGACAGAACAAAGGGTAGAAGGGATTGTGGAATGAGAAAGAGGATTCTTCAGAGCTTATGTTTCTGTACTTTCAAATTTGAAGACATGAAAGAAAGGAGTCTAAATAAATAAAAGTCGTATGCACAGGATATGTATGATACTCATTTGGTGGTGGTTGTTTTTTTTTTTTCCCTTCATAGAAAATGCCCTCCACTACTTATGGAGAGAGTTTATTACTTTAGATGGACTAAAGCTCTACTATAATCCTTTTACTGGCTGGTAAGGATTACTGTTTTTAGTATTACAGGCAAAGAACATACACTTGAAGTATTGTTGATTAATGCAGTAAATAACTGTTTTGATTTTTTTCTGAAAATGGTTTAGGCTCAGCTTGAATATTTTCTTAAGTTAAATAATAAGGTGCACAGCACAGCTATATTTTAAACATATCTGATGGGAGTGGGGGAGAAAATATGGTACAACAGAGTTTGTAAAGCTGGTAGATTGACTCATAGTACTTGTGTATACTTTCCCCATTTTGAAAATCTGTACTTAATTGATAATGGGTTATTTTAGATTATTGGCTTCCTGTTCTAAAAGATGTGTACATACTATGACTAAAGCAACTTCCTGATGGATTTTATTCTGTATAAATTCCAAATTATTATGAGATCACATAATCTGTATTTATTTTCTGGCATATATATATATATATATATATATTTAGAATTTTGTGTCTTCTTTGGAAAAGCCAATGAAATGATTTATTTCAGTTAATTTATTATCAGAAATTATACACAAGCATAACGTGTCCTTAACTAGGATGAATCTTTGGTCTTCAGCATTATCCGTGAGCGCCCTGTTGCTGGGCCTCAGTGGCCTGGAGGAATATTAGCAGATGAGATGGGCCTTGGAAAAACAGTAGAAGTCTTGGCTCTTATCCTGACACACACTCGAAAGGATGTCAAACAGGATGCTCTGATGTTACCCGAGGTGAGAAACCTGTGGTGTGTGCATAGATGGAACAAAGCATTCAGTAGTCAAGAGCTGATTTAGTCTGCTTACTCTGTGTGTGTGTGTGTGTGTGTTCACTGAAGATACACACAAAAATCCTACATAAATCTATTTTTTGGTTGCTGACAAAGTGAAAATATTAAAAAAAAATTGTTGGGGGATACTAAATAAGAACATTTAGTTGTCGTCTTAATTGAAAATTAAATTTAAATAGAAAACACTAGGCTAGAAAGCATTCCAGGTGATGTTCTATGTGCTTCATAAGAGCAAGTCTTGCAGACAAAAAACAAGCATGGCCTCTGAAAAAGGAAGTCCTGCCTCACCAATTTATTTTTTTTTAGTTGAGATGGCCAGAGAGCATGTACATGAGATGACTTGGTAAATGTTTACTCAGACTTTCAAAAATTGTTTGGTGAATTCTTTTATGAATGCTTCCTAAATATAAATGTTGCAATCTTAGGATAACAGGGTGGATCTTTCTGTATATCAGTAACTAGTTAAAGAGCAAGAAATAGTAGAACTTAATTGCAAATCTGCATAATGGAGAGCCCTAATGGTTCAGTTTAGTTGTTATTAATTTGTTTAATGCATATCCTTCCTTTCTCCCAATATGGGACCAAAGGTGTTTTATAGCAAAGGTTAAACAAAATACAGCTGAAACAATTTATAGTGGAAATTAAAAAAAAAAATCCTATTAAAAACACAAATTTCAAACAGTTTAAAAAGCATTGAAAACATAGTCATGTAGTATTGACGATTAAAAGTACAGCACTTCCCCATTGAAAGACCCTTCTGTAACAACCAATTGACAGCCAAAAGACTGGCTAAATAAAAAGATCGTTGCCTACCCATGAAAAAAGAGCTGAGTGGGGGCCAACCCAGCTTCCTGTCCAACTATCTGGCTTCAGTCCAGACTATCCAAAAGCCCATACCTCCTCGATGTGAGTCTGCCCAGGGTTTAAGTTCCTTGGGGAGGGTTTTTTCCTCAGTTGTCCCACCACCATCTCAGGCACATGTTATAAGGAAGTGGGAGAGGGTCCTCCTGCTGCTGCTCACAGGCTTGAGATTCTCTGTAACCCTGGTTAGCATTCTGGCCACAACATTTTGGATCTGCTGGTTTCTGAGAAGTTTCCAAAGGCAGCACCATGTTGAGTCCACTAAAGTAATCCAAGCAGGATTCAATCAAGGCATGAGTTACTATAGCCAGATCTGATATCTCTAGGAATGGGTGCAGCTGGTGCACTAGATTTAACTGCCAATGCTCTCCTGGTTGCTGCTCAAATCTGGGCATCCAGGATCAGGGTAAAATCCAGAAGTATGCCCAAGCTACAAAGCTGTGATTTCAGGGTGAGTTCAGCCCCATCCAGCAGAGACTGAATCTCTCTTCCCTGATCTTTTGACTGAACAGGAGCACTGCTGTCCTGTCTGGATTAAGCTTCAGTTTGAAGAAAAACTGTAAGTCCAAAGGGACTTGTGCTTTTAAAATGTTTATTTTACTCATGAATAAATCTAGTTGTGGATCTGAACAGCCTTGGTTGCCTTGAACAGGAGGGATGTATCCTTTTTTGTTCTGCTGGACCTCTCAGGAGCATTCTGTACCATTGTTCATGTATCCTTCTGGGATGTTTAGTTCATATGGGACTTGGGGGAATGTTTCCAGAAGATGGTGAATGGAGGACTGCTATTTCAACCTCATAGCTGTTACCTTATGGGATTCCACAAGGTTCAGTAGTGTCCTTATACTTTTTAACATTTGTGTGAAGCAGCTGATGATAGTGAGGGGGGAATGAAAATGGTTTCGCATGTGCCAACCCAAAAATACTTGTATCTCTATTATTTGTATATCCTGGTACTAGGGAAATTCTTCCAAAAGAACAAACTGATGCTGTGAAGGTTAAATAGCATATTTTGTTCCCTAAGATGCCAAGAAATGGAGGAGGAATGGGTTATGTAGTGAGGACTGGAGAATGGTTGTTTATCTTACAACAGGCAACTGATGCCTAGAACTTTTGACTTCTGTCAAGTTTGTTAGCTTCATGGAATTTTCTCAGCACATTGACAAACTATACTAGAATATAAGAGCTCAGGGCTATTATTCTTCTCTCCAGATTCTGGTCTGTAAAGATGAGAGACAGAAATGCATTTCTTTCTCTAAATAAAATTGGATCCTTGAGTCACCAGGCCTGGTCTAATTTCTCTTAGAGTTACAGGGGATAGAACGTCCTTTTCCATAGCCAGCTCCATCTCTTTCGCAGTGAGACCTGAGAGTTTGAAGAAGTCCTCAGTTGTTATCTGGAGGCCATGAAGAATGGTATGTGGGTGAACAAATTGGGGCTCCACCATAGTTTGGGATGGCAACATGTGCTGGATGGGACTGTGCTTCCTCTGGAAATTCAGGTTTGCAATGCATGATTGGTTGTGGACCAGCATTGCTCCTGGAAGGCCAAGTGGCTGCTGTGACCTGGACTACCTTTGCCGAGCTCCTGTTAGTGTGCCAGCTGTGCTGCTTCCGAGGGAAGGTGGATGTGGCCACCATGACCCGTATCTTAATGGTTATTTTTATGTACTGTTTTAACTGAGTATGTTTTAAAGATGGTTTCTATTTGTTTTTAAACAGTGTTTTACCTGTTCTATATCACATCAGATACTCTAGCAGGCTGGGAGGCAAAAAACAAATACTTTAATCAATACATGTAATGAATAAATAAATGGTTAGCCTGAGGAGACAGGCAGTAAAGTAGCCAGATTTGAAGATGGCATACAAACTGTAGAACACTCCAAAAATGCTCATCAAGCTAGGGGAATGGGCAGCAAAATGGAAAATAAAATTCAATGTGGAATGATAGTAATTTGTGTGGGAATGTATTAATTTCATATATATAGACAGATGTATTTTGCACAGGGGCCAGGCCAGTAAAAATAAAAAATTAAAAAATTAAAATGGGTATATAATGGATAGTTTGATTAAAGAGTGACTCCGAGGACAGCAGTGGTGCAGGAAAAGGACAAATGCTGTGCTGAGGATTATGCAGATAAGTATTCAAGTAAAGCTGCCATGTTTCATAATGACTCTATATAAATATATCTTGCTGCTACATTTATAATATAATATGCAGTTGTCTTAGTTTTATCTCAAAATAGATACCATAGAGCTGGAAAATCAGCAGAAATGGCAACAAATGACCTACACCTAGCATAATTTACATTGTGAAAAACGGTTTAGGATTACCTTGGTTTATAAAGAAAGTTAATTATGGTGAGATGCAATAGAGGCCTTCAGTGTTGTGAATGGAAAAAATGGGAATATATTTTTCTTGACTCTTGAACTGGAGGTCATGAAATGAAATTGATTGGCAACAAGTTGATGGAAGAAGAGCTTATGTGTAAATTAGTGATATATTATTGTTAAATATAATTGTGGCCACTAATCTTGAAGGAGGATAGATGGAACAGATTCATGGATCATGGAGTACATATCTATCAACAGCCAAATAAAACATTTATGTTCAGAAACAGAATGCCTCTGAACATATAGGATGCCTGTTGCTAGAGTTTCCTCAACAGGGAAGGATTTTTTACTGGATGCATGTGTCTGGTGACTGGGTTGGAAGCAGACTACTGTTTTGGCTTGATCCAGTATTACTACTCTCAAGTTATTAAAACATTTAGCCTTTGCCATTTCCACCTGTATTTAATTCATGAGGTTGTTGATGCATTATCTGAAATTTCTAGTTTGCTTTATGTAATACACACACAACTTATTATTGAATATATAATAACAATGTCTTTAAGTATTACAATTTTACCAGTAAGTGAAAATGCAACTGTTTCCTTTTTAAACAATTGAAAGCATTTTTTTCTCTTTAAACCTTTCACTTTTTTAAAACTTCAATTCTGCTAGCATGTCTGTCTCGTGTCATCAGTCTTAATCCTACATTGTTAGTGAAACATTATTGTTTTACATTGGCAATAATGCAGTCTTTACAACTCCATCCTAGGTTCTTATGTGTTTGGCAAAACTGGAGGACCAGTAGCTTTACTGATATTTTTCACATGCTTGTTTTAGCATGTTAATTGTTATATGGACTGTGAAGCAAGTGAACATTGTGGCTAAAAAACAATTGATATTATTAAAATTGTATCTCAGGGTTTTTTGGTAAACTTCTTCGTTCCACCACAACCTACTGAAGGAAGCAAGAAGAAAAACATAAAGAAAATTGAACTTAAATTAAAGGAAAAAGTGCACTATCCTAGTAAGTATACTTCATCAAATTTAATTTGTCAGATGCAATGGTGATTACACCGTTTTCTGTTAAATGAAAGAAGTTATTACTTAATGTTCAAAATCTTTTCCTTTCAATAAATAAATATTTGAAATCAGTGTCCTATATCCAGTTATTCATTGCTGGATTTCTACTAAATATATTACCTGTTCCGTGACCTAACTGTTTAGGGATGTATTGAGAAGCTGTGACATTTGAGGGTGAATTCAGAAATACTTTAGTAATTTTAATTTACATTAGCATTTTAAATGTTTTGTAGAGCTCATCTATATATGGGAATTATTCATGATAAGGAAGAAAAACAAACCAGTGTGCTTAAGTGTTGTCAACTCTTTATTTTGCATCCTCTTTTTAATTTTTTTTATTGAGGGTATTCCTTCCTTCTTATAGGTTTGCGAGTGATGCTTCTAACAGCTATAAAAGAAATGAATGCAAAAAAGGGAGCATCAATTGTAGCAATTTTTAAGTATGTCCATGCCATATACAAGTATGATATACAGAGGCACCGTCGAATTCTTAAAAGGACACTGGAAAAATTAATTGCAGAGAAGGTTGTGGAACAGGTCAAAGGGCATGGCCTTGCTGGCTCTTTCAAACTGGGTAGAAACTACAAGGATCAGAAATTCTATGACAAGTCCAAGAAACAAGTAAGCTGGGAGATTTCTATTTTGAACCGAGGGAGTAATTTGAAATTTATTACTTAACTGTATGCTCTTCGCTATATAGGGTCCAATTTTGGGGAAGAGAGAGTAAGAGTACAGTAGCACCCCCGTATCCGTGGCAGATTGGTTCCGCCCCCCCCCCCGCGGATGGTGAATTCTGTGGATAATAGTGAACGCCATCCACCACCACCACTCCACTGCCGCACAATTGCTCCTTCCCCCTCCCTTCGTGCCCCCATGCCCCCACCATGAATGGAGGTTTCCCAGGAGGAGGGAGGGGGCAGGCACGATTGTGCCTGATCCCTCCCTCCCTCCTTCATCCCGCCATGGCCCCACTGTGACCAGAGGCCTCCCAGGAGGATGGGGGCAGGCGCGATTGCTCGTGTCCCTTCCCTTTGCCATGGCCCCGCTGCAAACAGAGCTCCTGGGGGAGGGAGAGGGCGGGTGCAATTGTTTCTGCCCCCTCCCTTCACCCCCGCCATGGTCCTGCCACGAATGGAGCCATCCCTCCTCCCCCTCCCTTTTCCCCCATTGCCAACTGCGGATAATTGAATCTGTGGTTGGCGAATCAGCGGATATGGGGGTGCTACTCCACCATTTAGCTTCTTTAAGTTGAGATCCATAAAATATAGGTAGTAATCTTACTTGGGTAGAGGATGCTTTCCACCGTAGTCTTTAATAGCCAAGGACTCAACATTGCAATAGTATGTAATCTGTGGATCTTTTTAATTGGCTGAAATAATTGCATAAAATTAAGCAAAGCAGAACTGTGCTTAGACTCCAGTGGGTGAGTGTGGATGTATAATTTATGGTGGGAAACAGAATTCTCGTGTATAATGCTAATGAACTATATAGTAAATCATAAGAGTTCTACTCTAATGGAGAGTGAATATGCTTACTATTAGACTGGTGCTGCACTAAAGAAAAAAGACTGAAAATTTTTATTCAGTATTTGTATTTATTTGTTTGTTATATGAATAACTTTTGTATTTTTACTTTTTTACTTATGTTTTTGTTTAATTTTAAATCTGTACTGTTTTTAATAAATTGTAATCTGCCTTGAGTCCCATTATTGAGCAAAAGTTAGGTATGTATGAATAAAACAATAACAATTATTTATAGTATTTTAAAATTGTATTTCCTTGTTTTTGTTCTACAGCCCTTAAAAATAGGGAGTTGTGAAGTATATTTAGTACATTAAACCTGTGCATTCCATTCTAGTACCATATTCTTTTCCCCACTCTGAATATTACAAAGGTTGTAATCCAGGAATGTGAGCAGAATGTTGGACTAGATAGGCCTTGGGTCTGATTCATCATGGCTCTTCGTACTATCTGTGGTGTGAATTCATGGCCTGTCCGGAAAACAGCTTGCATTGAGTGCATGTACCTTAGCCTGAAAACCAGGGATAGTTTGGGGATTCTGATGGTATACCAGCCACCCCGTTGCTTAACAGACTCCCTAACCGAGGTGAACCCAGCTGATCTCTGAGTTGTTGTTGGAGTTGCCCAGACTTTTGGTTTTGGGGAGACTTCAACATTCCACTCGAGACCAGCGTGTCAAATCTAACCGGTGCGGCTCAGGAGTTCATGGAAACATGACAAACATGGGCCTATCCCAGTTGGTCGACGGGCCCATACATTGTGCAGGTCATACCCTCGATGCAGTCTTCAGTACAGAACAGGAATATCCGTGGGCAGAGGTAACAAAAACCTCCGCATTGTCATGGACGGATCACTTCCTGGTCAAGATGGAACTAAGAGCCACTTAGTTCTGCTCCTCCGGGGGTGGTGGACCCATTAGAACGGTCTGCCCTCGAAGGCTAATGGAACCAATTGGTTTCCAGAAAGCCCTAGAGGGTTTAATGGTTGGTAACGCCAGTGATTCTGTCGAGGCTTTGGTCAGCATCTGGAACACTGATCTTACCAAGGCTATCGACACAATCACTCCCAAGCGTCCTTTCCAGCCTGCCTCTAATCGTAAGCCCTGGTACACAGAGGAGCTTAGGAGGATGAAGTGAACTTGACAACGGCTAGAGTGCAAGTGGCGGAAGACTCGACTCTTATCCGACAGAACTCACCATAGGAAGCATCTTGATTCCTATTGGGAGGCAATACGTGCAGCACAGAGATCCTTCTGCTCTGCACGTATTGCGTCTACAGAGTCCCGTCCAGCAGAGTTGTTTAACGTGGTGGGGGAGATGACACAGGCTCCTCCTGCGCCAAATCCCCTACTTAACCCGACGACAGCCTGCTGCGATGCGTTTAACATCCACTAAAATCTCTCAGATAAGAGCCAACTTGGACGCTGACAGAATCCATAGATGAGGCGTCCAACAACTCCGTTGATGGCATTTTACTGGATCAGTTTCAATCGGTGAGTACCGATGACATGGACAAGCTCCTTGGAAGAGTGAGGAAGACGACTTGCCCTCTTGGTTCCTGTACATCTTGGCTGGTCGTCTGCGGGGGCGCGCGTTGAGAGTATTCTTACGGGACACAATCAGTGCGTCCTTCAGGGAAGGTATCGTACCATCTTGTTTAAAGGAGGAGGCGGTTAAGCCACTCCTGAAAAAACCTTCCCTGGACCTCCTGGACAGGAACAACTACAGACCAGTGTCCTTGCTACCTTTTTTAAGTAAGGTGACCGAGAGGGCAGTTGCTTCCCAACTCCAAGCCGTCTTGGATGAAACCGATTATCTTGATCCATTTCAAACTGGCTTCAGGACAGGATATGGAGTTGAGACTGCCATGGTTGCTGTAATCGACGACTTCTGCCTGAGTGTCGACAGGAGTAATGTGACCCTGCTGGTGCTCTTGGACCTTTCAGCGGCCTTTGACACTATAGATCATTTGTTAGGAATTGGAGGCACCGCTCTGCTGTGGTTCCGTTCTTTTTTCTCGGATAGACCCCAGAGGGTGAGGCTCGGGGACAGTTGCTATTCCAGAATTGAGCTTAATTGTGGCATCCCTCAGGGTGCCATCCTGTCCCTGATGCTATTTAACATTTATATGAAGCCGCTTGGAGAGATCATCCGGAGACATGGAGCTCAGTGTCATTAGTACGCTGATGACATTCAGATATATTTCTCCGTGACCAGATCGTCGGCTCAGACTCCAGATGGCGTCTCTCCACTCAATGACTGTCTTAGAGCGGTAATGGATTGGATGAGTTAAAACAGATTGAGACTAAATCCAGACAAAACAGAGGTACTGACAGTCACAGGCCTGAAACCAGGTTTGGGAATACAATTTCCAGTTCTGGATGGAGTCACACTCTTCTCTAAGGACTGTGTTCGCAGTCTGGGGGTACTTCTAGATTCGTCACTTCACGTGATTAGTCAGGTGAGTGCGATGGTCAGGAGTGCCTGTTATCAGCTTCGGCTGATAAGCCAGCTGCGCCCTTACCTGGATACAAGGGATCTGGAAACTGTGGTACATGCTTTGGTAACCTCACATTTGGATTACTGTAACGCACTCTACATGGGGCTACCCTTGTGCCTAACCCGGAAACTTCAACTGATGCAAAATATGGCAGCCAAGTTAATTACGGGTTCATCTAGGAAAGAGCATATAACACCTGTGCTTAAATCTCCACTGGCTGCCAATCAGTTTCCGGGCACAGTACAAGGTGTTGGTTTTAACCTTTAAAGCCCTACATGGCTTGGGTCCATCTTATCTTTAGGACTGCCTCATCCCATATGATCCCCCCCCCCCGTGCACTTCGGTCCTCTGGGAGGAACCTGCTGCAGCCTATGAAAACTAGGCTGTTGCAGACCTCCCAGAGAGCATTCTCTTCTATGGCTCCCAGACTTTGGAATGGCCTGCTGGATGAGATCCGTCTTATCACTACACTTGATAGCTTCAAGAAAGCACTAAAGACGGATCTCTTCTGGCAGGCCTTCCCGGAATAACTTCCCGGCTCAAGTGGAGTTGATTGCTTACCCCCCCCCCCGGTTGCTATTGCCTTTATTTATTTATTTATTTATTGTATATTGTATTGTATTTTATCTTTGTTTTAATTCTCTATTAGTTTAATTTAGTTTTAAGGGGTGGGAGGGTTGGGATTGGGAAGGATTGTTTTAACTTGCTGCTGTTTTAATCCTGTTGTATGCCGCCCCGGTTGCCGAGCAGAGGGGCGGGTTAAAAATAAAAATTATTATTATTATTATTATTATTATTATTATATATGCATGAGGGACTTCACCAGTTTTCTTTCTCTCATGCCCTTTAAGTGTTAAGAGGTTAGGGTTAATAATTTGGAACACTTGTCTATGTAAAAGCAAAAGCAAAACTACATTTAATTTCTTTTTATTTTTCTAGAAAGTTAAAACATCAGATAAGGTTCAGAAGAAAGCTTTGTCAGATCATAAGAATGAAACCAAAGAACTTGGAGATAAGGACACATGTTCTGTCAATACTGCTAAGTCACCTCTGGCAGTAGACATCCCAGCAGATGAGCACGATTACTGTACAACAAGCAAAGATAATAGAAAATCAAAATTGGTTCCTGAGTGTTGGAAGATTGAAGAAGATCCTCAGCATATGTCTGCTGACGTAGAAGGCAATGTGCTTGTTTCCAAAGATGAAACACATACTATTGACATTCCTAAAAATTCAGATGAGACAGAAGAGCAAAAGGATGTCTTAGAAATCCAATCCCGAGCCTCACAAGCTGGGAGCATTTTTGTGCAACATCCAGGTTCCATTTTTCCATTCAACACCTCTGATTATCGCTTTGAATGCATCTGTGGTGAACTTGGCTTGGTTGACTATAAAGCACGTGTGCAGTGCCTGAACTGCAATCTGTGGCAGCATGCTGAATGTGTGAATTACAAAGAAGAAAACCTTAAGATCAAGCCCTTTTACTGTCCTCATTGCCTTGTAGCAATGAAGCCAGTCCCCACAGGAGCAACTTTGATAATCTCTCCAAGCTCTATCTGCCACCAGTGGGTTGATGAGATTAACAGGCATGTGAGATCATCTTCCCTTCGAGTGTTGGTAAGGAAAGGAGCCGCTTCACAGAGAACATCAGAACAGGAGATGTGTTATTATGAATTGCTGTAGTATGATGGGCCTCTGAAGAGCAGTAACTGTAATTATTAATTGGGTGGCCTCAGATTATTTGCTTGTTAGTAGTACCTTATATAAGTTGCAATAAGCGTCCAAAACTGTAAATTTTTACAGTGTTATTTAAAAGTATTTTGAGTGGCCAATGGGTAAATACCAGAAATTTCTGGTGTATATCAATGCATTCAAACATTTATCTTCATTACCATCATTTACAATAAAAGCATTATATCTAATGTGTCCTGCATATAAAATTTCAATGTTAAAAACTGTCTGAGCTTCTCAGGTTCACTGTTAACTCTCAGCAATTATACTAGGCCAGTGCAGATGTTTTATATTAGCTCAGCAGTTAATCTATACCTTGCTTAACACATACCCTTGGTGTTATGTAATTTTATTTCTATTCAGATATTGGGCAGTTTGTAATATTTTGCTTTTCTTTTGCAAGTCACTTCAGTTCTTTGTGTCTTTTTGAAATCTTAAGTCATGGGTTAAATTCAAAGTAATCTCACCAGGTTAATAGTTTATTACCAAATTGTTACTTGTAATTTATTTGCCTCCAAAATGATTAATTGACCACATTGTTATCTTTTTGGTCATGACACTCAAGAACAAAATGGAACATTTCAGGTGCTGAAAAATCATAATGGCTGAAATTCAAGATCATGTTGGTGCTTCATTGTCAGTGTGATGGATCTGTCTTCCCTTCCCTACTTGCTGCATCCTTAAATACCTTCAAAAAACAATCTCTGGAGGGTTTCCAAGCCCTCCAAAGCAGATTTTTAGGAGGCTACAGTTGGCAGGGGGATCACACATCCCAATCCAGAAGTATGTCCTTCCGTGCATTTCAGTCAGGAGTGGAGAAAAGGCAACTTTGTGGGGTGCATGCCCTCCCTTTTTGTGCCCCACATTTTTTCCAGCACATTTAATTCCCCACCCCAATTATCCAAAGCGCGTAGAACACCAGCAAATATAGCAATTTACCTTTGTGATTCCCTAAATTGGCTGAAAAGCAGCCTAAAACAGTCCCTAACAAGAACTGTTAGTGAGGTGCCATTGTACCTAATTCACCAGTGACATGCTTGGTGCAGCTAGATGTGGATGCATTTAGCGAAAATTGAGCCCTGCCCTCTGCACAGTAGCCCATTTACATTTTAGGCCTTTATGCTAAACTGTGTGAGGTAGTCACTTTTTAAATCCACTTGTGGGAAAGGAAATGCTCAGCTTCTCAATGAAATGTTTGTTTCATGCTTAGAAAGCATCTCATCAGTGTTTGTTCTCATGTGCTTTGTGTACAAATCCATGCAGGTTTATCAAGGAGTGAAGAAACATGGTTTCTTGCAGCCTCACATCTTGGCAGAGCAGGAAGTAGTAATCACCACATACGATGTCCTTCGTAGTGAGCTGAACTATGTGGACATTCCTCACAGCAATAGTGAAGATGGACGCCGTTTCAGAAACCAGAAGCGTTATATGGCCATCCCAAGCCCTTTGGTAGCTGTGGAGTGGTGGAGAATTTGCCTGGATGAAGCACAAATGGTAGAATGTACCACTGCAAAGGTGAGGGAAACTCTCTTGGGTATGCTTCTTTTGAAAACAAAAGATATTAAACCAAAAAAAAAAAGGAAGCGACATTTATAGCCTTTTAACACATAAAGATGTAAATTTCCCCTTGTAGTTCATCCTTCAGAAGTGTCTAGTGATCTGTTTTCCCTGGGAGGTGTTTGCTACTAAATGTTTTCCCTGCTGGATGTTTGACTGGCTATGGAGCACAGTCCCTTTTTAAAATAATTACTTAACATAATGTATTCTGACAGTTTAAAGAACTAGGTCATCATGTCTTTTACACTACTTCATGGTTTAAAGTGAGATGTTAGTCAATATTAATGTCTATCTAAAGAGCACAGTTTCTGCCCTTGCGTTTAGAAATTGTAAAACTGTTTGCATTGACATTTTTAAAAAGTAGATAAGGCCATGTATCACTGGGTTTCAGAGGAGAGAATTATCAATATTAGCTGCCAAATATTTGGACTCCAGAAAGAAAACTTTTAAGTGAAAGATCACATATTTTAATTCTTTGATTATTAAAGTGAGATATTCTGTGTCACTGTATATCTTTATGTAAGATACTCACATAAGGTGTATGTATGCAGAGATCCTCACGTAATATAGATAGCTTGAAAGGTCAGTTTGAAAAAAAATGTTATAAAACTTCCGGAGGGAAAGCAGAGCAGGAAAAGAGCCCAAGAAATACTGGAATTAAAGAAAGATGGCTCAGAAAGAGGCAAGTTGACTGAAAAAAAAAAGTAGGTGTTGTTATATAGTTGTCCAAAGTGAAGGAAATTGAAGGAACAAATTGGGGATGTTAGGCTTTTAAAGAAGAGGGTGACAGAGTTAAAATGGAAGCTTCATATGCTGAGTCTGTAGATGTAAGGTACCTTGTGCAGTTGAGAAGAATGTGGGAAGATTGAGGCAAAATGAAGACTAGGAAACACAGAAAAAGTGTTGTTTTGAAAATAAGTGGTGTTTCAGCAGTTCAGTGTCTATGAAAATGGCAGTAGTATATTATTACTCTGTCATATTCAGTGTCCTTGAGCTTAGCATGAGGCAATTCCTAGTTGTCGTGATCTTTTGTTATTTCTTCTGCCATTAGGCTGCAGAAATGGCTCTCCGGTTGAGTGGAATCAATCGTTGGTGTGTAAGTGGAACACCAGTTCAGCGAGGACTGGAAGGTAAATGATACGGCTAATCTTTTCTGTGGGCCAACAAATGCACATTAGTTTTGAGGAACTAAGCATCACAGCTACTGTAATCCCATCAGTTCTATACAATATGCCTAAGCAGTACAGTATATTTGTTGTGAATGTTTATATTATCCTTACCCAACAAATATTACTCAACAGGGCTAACAGTAAAAAGAAATGTTGTCAAAATAAACCATAACTTAGTAAAAATACAACACAGAAATGACATACTACTTGTATGTATGCATGCAACAGATTACACAGTGTTTAATACCACCAATCTGGTATGCTTAAAATCAGTTGAAAAAGAGAGGTTTTCATCCCCTACCCATCAAATCAGAATGCTATCAAAGAGGAGGTCAGACAGACTTTCCAAAGAAGAATTCAGTCTGGTTGCAGATACTGAACAGGAGGCATAATATTTAATGTTTACATATTTGATCAGTGGCCCAGATTTCGAAGAGTGTCATTGGTAGGTGAATTGTTGATAAGCTGTGTGTGATATTTAGAAGGGGATGTGCTGTTCCTTTTAACCTTTTGGAAAAATTTGCATACACACACATTCCAGTTTTGTTCTTTACTTATTTCTGCAGAAAAAAGAAAGCTTGCAGCAATTTAAGTTGTTGGGATGTTGAGCTAAGGAAGAATACATTTTGAAAGACAAACTCTTAGTATTTTAAATATTTCTTGGATGATGTTCATGCCTTTATGTGGTAAAGTGTGCCCTTTCTCCATCACAGATTTGTATGGATTAGTACTTTTCCTTGGAGCTGATCCTTACTGGGTCAAGTATTGGTGGGATCAGCTTCTGTATCGACCATATTGCAGGAAAAACACACAGCCTCTCTACAGCTTCATCGCCAAGATAATGTGGAGGTCAGCAAAGAAGGACGTGATAGACCAAGTAAACACTTACGTTCTAACAATGTGTATATAGGCAACGTTTTTAATGCAAAACATCCATTATTTATTGTTATTTTTGTTGTTGTTAGATTCAGATCCCTGCTCAGACAGAAGATATACATTGGCTTCATTTTTCTCCTGTGGAGCGACACTTTTATCACCGTCAGCATGAGGTGTGCTGCCAGGATGCTCTGGCAAAACTCAGGAAGATTTCTGATTGGTCCCTCAAGCTTAGCAGCTTGGATAGGAGGACAGTTACTTCGATTCTGTACCCATTGTTGCGACTGAGGCAGGCCTGCTGTCACCCTCAAGCTGTTCGTGGGGAATTCTTGCCTTTACAGAAAAGGTTATTTTTGTTTCTTCTTAAATGTCATAATTAATAATATGTATCTAAAATCTGGTCTTCTGTGTCTGTTCTGAAAATCAGTTTGTGAATAAAATTCACAAATTTCCATATACAAAAGAAAAAACATCAAGTAAATTCTTTAAAATCTGCTTCGTAGCAGTGGTTTAAAAGTAATGCAGTATTTCTGGAGTGCTCTGTTTGTTCTTGGCATTGTTCTTACATGAAAGTGTTCATAAGCTCTGACAGTAATGCAAGATACACAATGGGCCTGCTGTATCTGTGGGCTTTGATTCTGCGGATTTAACCAACCACGGATTCAAAATACCTGGGAAAAAAACTAAAATCCAGGAGATCTCATAAAGTGAAGCACCCTTACATATGAGGGAGAAGAAAGGAACCCAAATTGTGACTCCCTTGCTCACTTCCACAGCCTGGCTGAGCTCCAGGTCAAGAAGTGGTTTTGGAGCAGCACTGGAGGTGGAAGCAAGCCCCAGCCAGCCAGGTGCACATTCTTTGGGCTGCCCCATCTCTGGGGAGTCTGCCAACTGCCCGCTTCCAAGCAGCCTATGAAAGGACATGGCAGTTGACTGCTGCTACTGCTAATCACCATGTCTCTGCGGAAGCTGCTCTCCATGCTGTGATTGGCGGTGGCGCTCCTGCTTCTTCATTTGGAAATGAACAAGTAGGATCACCACCAATCGCCATGTCCCTGTGGAAATGCTCACTGCCCTGCAATTGGTGGTGGCGGTGGAAGTGTCACTCCTGCTTGTTCATTCGCAAACGTGGGAGCAGGGCACCACCACCAATTGTCATGTTCCTGCGGAAACTGCTCCAAGGTTGAAGCAGGCAGCTGGTGGGTTCCCTGGATGCGAGCGAGCCTGAAAAATGCATGCTGGGTGGCCAGGGCTTGCTGCCACCTCCATTGCTATTCTATGCCATTTTATAAATAAGGTGCTTTAGCGTCCAGATTTTTTGGTATCCGTGCAAGGTTCTGGAGCCAAACCACAGCAGATACCAAGGGCCCGCTGTAGTTACTTTCCATACACAGGATTGCAGTGTTCTTGATATCACATCTGGGTAGATGTTAAAGAGGATTATTATTGGAATTCACACTTATGATCCCATCTTTTAAACCATTGTGGTTTGCATCCAAAGATGTGCAACTTTGTTCAGGCCAATAAGTCTCTTGTTCACACGCCACCATGTTGTAAGCTGGCTCTTCTCCTTCAGCAGGAAGGGAAGGCTTCCAGCTTATTTGTACAACTTGAAAACACACTCTCAAGGGTTTCTCTAGACTAGAAATCCCTTTTATAAGGCAAGCCACCACCACTCACTGAGTTTTGCCCCCTTTCACATCTGGTGCAGTGAGAAACCAGACAGGCTGTGTTAAAGAAAACAATAATAACCCCTTTCTCTATCCTAGAGATGTTTCTGATAGCTGACCAAGAAGACAGGCGATTCAGGGAGGTTATGAAATAACAGAAAGCTTTATTCAGTTCCAGAGGTCTATGTTACTGGGGAGAGCAGGACTTAAGAGTTTACAAAGTTATACATTCATTCAGAGCACTACAAATAAAATAATAAAAACTAACACACTCTTAACTATATGTTCCCTAAGCTGCTAAATGGAAGGTACCTTACAGTCTGGCAGGATACCGCAGTCTCTGTGATGGGATTCAGAGTCCAGAGTCCTGTTTGAATAGGAACTTCCTCTTGAAGTTTGAGATCATTGTAAAGCCTGTTTAGATGGTATTAGGCTGTTGAGAGAGAGGTTGACTCTCCCAACATTAGGTATCACAGTTTAACATCTTGTTGATTTCTCCATGTGGCTCTCTCCATCTGCCCAGGCAGATGGTTAAGCCATAGTTTCAAGCTTGTGATGTCTAGGCCATGTGGCTCAGAGCCCATGAGGCATGAGGCTTCTGAGAACAAAGGAAAGGTCAGAACTTTTTAATTCTTGTGTGGTCATCACTGATTGGGTCTGCATTGCCAACTTCTCATTGGCTCTCCAGTCAGGTGACGTGATGTTTAGTCAATGAGGTTCCCCACCCCCCTACACAAGGGGTGGAATTTTCCATTGTTGTTACTGTGAGTTTGTGATGAAGGTCCCATGATGACTGGCAGGTCATCATGACAGTCCCTTGCAGAACAGTTCTTAAAGGAAAGGTTAAGTCTTTAAAAGGTAATTTTAAAATAATAATCTGAGACACAGCTATTTGAGAGAGAAAAATACAAAGATCCTAAAGCCAACTTCCTTAGGTTTATGTTCTGCAGAAGTGTTGGATTGAAGCTCTTACTGGCCATGCTGGTAGAGTCTGCAGTCTGAGACATCTGGGGTGATGTGTTGCACAATACTGGCCTAAACCGTCAAAAAGATTCAGCATATTATATCAGGAATCCTCTCCCATACCAGGCCCCAATATTCCTTTCGCATACTTTTTTAGTGCTTAATTCCTAGATATTGTTGCTCCCAATTTTAAGACTAGCAGGTTGAGTCAAAGAGCCTCAAGAAGGGTTTAGTCTTGCAGTATTATACAGCCCTGAACCTGCTAGTGCATGTGCAGCTGCAGGGGAGGGGCTAACTCTGCTGGCCCCGAAGGAAGGAAAACCAGTCTTCCAGTGTGATGCTCTGTGAGAGAGGGGGGGGGGGAAGCAAGGGGGCTTATAAGTATATTCTGCCCTCCTCACCTCGTCTTTTCCACTCACCCCCCACCCCTAATTCAGTGTTAAGTTTCTGTTGGTTGCATTGGGCTGGGTAGGAATTTCCCCCCTTTTGCAGGGTCTTTTCCCCCTTACTCTGTACTGAAACTGTGAGCATATGAGAGATTGGCACTGGGTGTTCCCGACTAGGTGGTCACTCAGCAGGTAGTCAGGAGGGGGGGACCATTTGCTGAAAGTGAGATCTCTGGGACTGCCCCTTCTAGTTGAGGGATCTTGGAGGTGGTCAGGAAGGGGATCCCTTGCCTCAGTGGAATTCCACACTGAGCAGCTGCTCCACTGCAGTTCATGTTTAAAAGCTAATAAAAGTGACCCTGTTTAACCCAAACTCTGTTGTCTGCTCTCCTTATTTCCAGAGTGGGTCCCAGTTAATAATAATAATAATAATAAAATTTTATTTCTATCCCGCCCCTCTGCAACACAATATAAAAACTCCATAATCACAATACCCTAGCCCACCCACCCCTTAAAATAATATTAAATTATGAAGGATTAAAAACATACAATAATTAAAAATATATATAAATTAGAAGATAAAAAATTTAAACATACAATCATAGCCTAGAAAGGACAGCTGAGTCTTGGGCCGGGATAATTATTCAGGAAAGGCCTGCCGGAAAAGATCCGTCTTGACAGCTTTTTTAAAGCTGTCTAACGTGGTAATAAGACAGATCTCGTCCGGCAGGCCATTCCATAATCTGGGAGCAGCAGGAGAGAAGGCCCTCTGGGAGGTCACCGACAGCCTTGTTTTCATAGGCTGTAACAGTTCTCCCTAAGCTGGGGTGCTGTCAGCCTACCATAGACCTAGTTCTGTGGAGTTAACAGGTGCTGTAAGGCATAACCTTGTGCCTTTAAACTCATGATCTTGCCTGGCTGTGTAGCTAAACAAGTATGGTATAATCAAGCACTGCAAGCCCACATTCCCACCTGCCCTTTAGAGGTGAGATCAGTGATTCCTGGAATGTCGCTGCCCAAATTATCTGCAGAGGTCTAGCTTTTGTGTGGCACTTCAGTATAGCATAAGGCAGGGCTGTGCATGCACGCACAAGAGGTGACATTTATATCTGTGTTTCGAAGTTGTTTGAACTAGTTCATGGGGGTTCAGTGGACTCTAAGACACAAACAGGACACACAGACAAGAGCTACCGTAATTAACCTTCCCTAAGCCAGGCTTTCTCCCAGTATGGTTTGGTTCCTATCTTGGAGTCTTTGTGTTAAGAGAAATGACTTCAGCAGTTGGGATGAGTGATGAGCAAGGGAGTTTTCAGTTTCTCTTTCATATTTCAAATAGAACAGACATTTTGAAGTTATTTGTCACTGTGTTAATTGGTTCTAAACTCAGTAACTCAAAGAACCTATTTGAAAATGAACTGAAATGAATTGTTTGGCTCAAGACTATTTGTTTAAAGTCAAGTGGTACCAAAGAACTTTTGACAGCACTAATTAAAATCCAGTTAAGAAATCAAACTTTCATCAGTAACACAGAAATAATTGTAATGAGTAATTGATTGATGCTTTTCCACTCTACAAATTACTGATTACTACAAATTACTACATTCTGCTTCTTTGTGAAACTTGCTGTTGACAATTTATATTCTTGTTATTCTAGAAGTGTTGTTGAACCTGCCTGTACTGGGAGGGATAATTTCCATTAATCCTTTCCATTTTATTGCTTAGGTTGCTTCAAGTTTAGAAAATGTGCAGGTGGCACACAACAGCTTTAGTTTTAACTGAACTATTATCTGTCCAGGCACTCTGTAGATTTCAGTGAAATGTCCATGAGTGGCAGCAATATAGCAGCTGCATTGGATAAGCACACTAAAGAGACAGGTAGCTCCCATAAAAAAGCATTGCGGGGGGGGGGATCTACTTCTACCCTTTTTTTTCTGAGAGGCATGACCATTTTTTGAAAGGAAAGATTAACACATGTATATGCCAGAAGTTCTAAATAATGTGAACACAGAGCTGGAACAGGGAACCTATCAATTTTATCAGACCTTTATCCAGTTAGCAGGCTAGTTCACTGTTGCTCTTATATCTTGCCTTCCATGAAGTTCAGAGCAGAATATGTGAAATTTCCAGATTGTTATCTACCCAGGTAATAGTCTGGCCAGTTCTATTAATATCGGCTCTTCCACAAAGCATGCTGTTTGGGGATGTACATTTTGACTTTATCAAATTCTTCTTTGAATGTGAACTGAACTGTAAATGTTTTGTTTATTTCTTCCACTGTTCTCTTCTTTGTGGTCCTCCTTGTCCTAAACCAACCAATTTCTCTGTCTGTCATATTGGTTTCCTCTTCTTTCAGTTAGTCATTGGAGTCTGCCACCCTCCTTCAGTTTTGTATATTGTCTGGATCATGGAGTTTTTGATAAGGATTATACAAATACTGTGATCTGTTCTATATAATAACAGGAATATAGTTGATAACAGTACAGTATTTTGGCAGGCCTTTCCTGATTAGATCCTGGCCTCAGGAGCGGCGTCTCCTGGCCTTTTTTTAAAGTCTTGTTTATATTTGTTTTTTTAATGTGATTTTAGTTAGGTGGTTTTAATTTTATACTGTTTAATGTCTTTTTATGGGGGAGGGTGGGGTGGGTGATGCTTTTAGTCGGCATTGTAGCATTTTAATTTTTGGAAGCCGCCCCAATTGTTTTTAGCAGAGGGGTGGGATATAAATAAATTTTATTATTATTATTATTATTAGTAGTAGTAGTAGTAGTAGTATTTCAGTTCCTTATTGACACATACTGTGAAAATTTAAACGTTTATCTATTTTAACCTTTGTAAGCCATCTTGAATCCCACACTGGGGAAAAGGTGAGGTATAAATACAACAACAACAAATGTAGTACATTCTTAAAGAGGGAGACCATGTGGTCCCTGATGAATGCTACAAGCCATGAGTTCATATTTAGATTTCTTTTCCAGCACAATGACAATGGAGGAGCTTCTAACATCACTGCAGAAAAAATGTCGGACAGAATGTGAAGAAGTCCATAGACAACTGGTGTGTGCCCTGAATGGCTTAGCTGGTATTCATATTATTAAAGGTAAAATACACTCATATAGTGATGTTTCTTGGAAGTCTGTGACTACTTTAAACATGAATTGCAAATATATAGGCTGATGATTTCTTCTAACTACAGCAAATCCACCTGGATGTCTGCACAGATTCCTCTAAGCAAAAATTCATAACAGATTGGATACAAAAATGTCCAGATGGGTAGCTGTATGTTAGCCTGTTGCAACAAAAAGAACAGGTTTGGGGTGGGGGCAGCTTAGAGACTAATGCATTTTATTTTGGTGTAAGTTTTCATCTGGAGTAACTGCACACCCCATCATCAGATATATGAAGTATTGACCCAACTGGTTATTATATACATGCTTGTTTGAGTACGTGGGTAGGAGGTTGATGCAACACTCCATACCATGGTGTGTGCTACAGTACATAAAAAAGCATATGCGTAGTGATTCTTAGATGTTTCACATTGGATGTAGATGGCAGTGATTTGACTTTAACAGCCAAAACCACATACTTTCTCTCCCCTGCCCCACCATTTTTTGGAATAGTCAAAAATCTGGTACCCATACATTCTAAATGTTGACATATGTGATCATACCAATAAGATGGACACCCTGATGATACTGTACTATGTTTCTAACTTCCTTATCTGGCATAGAAAAAGAACTAGATAAAATGTCCATATGTGTCTATTAAATCATGGCCTAAACAATTTTATTCTTTTCATCTATATATATAATTTTCCTGGATATGTTGCCATTTCCAGTGTGCTGATTGGCTACTTAGGGAACTGACCAACCAATCACAGGCCTGCTGGGCAGCCAATCAGCACACTGGGGGCAGGGCCATGTGGATTCCAAACATGGCCACCGGAGAGGGAGAGTGAGTAGCATGGGGGTGGATGTGGTGTGTCCAGGGGGTGGGGGCCAAGGGGCAGAACAAGCAGAGAGGGCAGAAAGAGCAGAGGGGGCGGCAGGGGGCAGAACAAGCAGATTGGGGCAAAACGTGTGGTGGGGGCAAGTTAAACCCACCAGCCTACCTCAAAGGGTTCTCATGAGGTCTCCTGGGCATTTTGGGGAGAGTTTTTTAATGGCATATGGTACGCCAGGTCCAGCTAGTGGTTTGTTATATTCCTTAGGAAAACTGAGCCTATACTTCTATGGCATATAAATATTAAATCTTAAAGAATACACTCATTACTTTGGAATATCTGACAAAGTGAGTTATTCAATGTAAGTACTGTATGATTTTGAAAGTTTTTAAATAAAATTACTTTTAAAAATAAGCAAAAAATATATACCAATTTAATATCTTAATAAAGGCAACTCATGAATCACTTACAATAGCTATTAATATTTTTAGTTAAGGGTTTGCAATGTGTTAATTGTGGTAGCTGAGAACATTCTTAAATATGTGATGCTGTGTTGTCTGTGACTGTTAAGTAATTTGTTCAGTTAACCCTCAAGCAAAACTCTGAAAATTGCTTCTTTATGCCCTTGTAATTCTTCCTTAAGTAAGAGAACCTATCTCAAATTGACAGCTGCTAGTGGCTTGGATTATTCTGTTAGCACTGACTACAAGGCAATACAAGAATAACCTTTTTTCTGTACAAATGCTGTTACGAAAATCAGCCATATCTAGCACCAGATTTTATTTTTGTGTTTTTTGAGACATGTTTGAGACAGCTGTTTAGACTAGTAAGGAAAAAACAACAACATTGCTGGGCAATATTCTTGATGACCAAGCCTGGCCTTACTTTCTTTGTTGGCAACCTATTTGTTTGTTGCCTTAAAGAATGTTTTAAAGCAGAGTTGAAGATAAAAACAGATCATGATCCTGTTATATATTATCGCTGTTTTCAGATGGTACCCTTTCTTTTGCCTCTCTTTCTATCAATATGTGAAGCAAAATTATTTTGAAAGGTCACTCTAACCTCAATATAATTTACAGTTGAATTGAAATAATAAGTATATGGATGAAAGCAAACGTAAATTGAATGTTTTTGCTTTTTGAAGATTGTTTTTGTTGTGAAGATATTTATTACAAGCATTGTATGTATCAGTGTTTCACACATACTGTATATAATCATATTTATGTATAAGTCAGGGGTATATTTAAGGGCCAAAATTATGGGTTTTGGTATGACCCATGGATAAGTTGAAGATAAATTTTGGGGGCTTTGTACAGGGCTCCTCAGATCCATTCCGTGGAGAGGCCAAAGCACCAGCACTGCTTCATGGGGCCAGCAGACCCCTGTCTGCCATGACCATTTTCCCACATAGGAATTCAAAAAGGCCTTTCACAACTCTAAAAGAAGCACCAATCTCCTCTATTTTTTCTGGCAGCCTTTTGCAAAGCTTAGGAGGAAAATTGGCAGTGACAGTGGCTCTTTTAGAACCTTCCTACCACAACAGAGGTGCCCTCTGTCTGCCACTGCAGGGAAGCCCCAAAGGAGACATTGGAGTGAATTGCTTCTTTCAGGCTCTTGGAGTTCAGTCCATACCAAGAGAGTCTGAAAGAAGCACCCACCCCCTCTGTTCTCTCTGCCATGGCAGGGAAACCCCAAACGAGCCTCTGGAGAGAGAGAGAGGACAGGAGGTTTTTTTGAGGTTCTTCTGACTCCTCCTAAACTCCCTGACCTAGTGGATAAGCAGGGGGGAGAAAGGAGGGAATCAGGTCGTCATTTCAGTTCTCCTAACTCCTTCCAGTATCCCTGCCCTGCCAGGCAAGCACCAAAGAGCCACCACTGCCGTCATTTTTTCCAGCAGTCATTAAGGCCAGAAGCAGTGCCACACAGACAGAGGTCTGTGAAGTCGAAGGCTTTCACGGCCAGCATCCGTGGGGTTTTTTCTGGGCTGTGAGGCCGTGTTCTGGAAGAGTTTATTTCTGATGTTTCACCTGCATCTGTGGCTGGCATCTTCAGAGAATGGTTGGGTAGGAGTGTGTGGGGGGTTATATACTGTGAACCCCTGTTGGAGAGGATATGTAAATTTGTGTATTTGAATGGCTAATTTCTGGGTAAGATATGCAAGGAGGATTTAGTGTCTGTTTGGCTAATGGTCCATTGTCCATTAGCCAAACAATGGTCCATTGACCATTGGAAATTCTCCTGTCCCTGGGTGGAGTTCATTTCCATGTGTTGAGTTTTGATTTTAGTGTTTTTCAGGACTGGTAGCCAGATTTTGTTTACTTTTAGGGTTTCTTCTTTCCTGTTGAAGTTGTCCAGGTGTTTGTGGATTTCAACAGCTTCTCTGTGCATTCTGACATGATAGTTGTTGGCCTAGTCCAATATTTCAGTGTTTTTAAACAACATTTTGTGTCCAGGTTGGTTTATAACATGTTCTGCTTCTGCTGATTTTTCTGGCTGGCCCATTCTGCAGTGTCTCTCATGTTCCTTGATCTGTCTGCATACTACGTTTAGTGGTCCCTATGTAAACTTGTCCACAGCTGCATACTTTGCGGTAAACTCCTGCAGCTGTGAGAAGGTCTCTTTTGTCCTTTGCTGAGCGTAGCATTTCTTGGATTTTCTTGGTTGGTCTGTAGATTGTTCAGAGGTTGTATTTCCTCATCAGTTTTCCTATTCTGTCTGTGATTCCTTGGATGTATGGTAAAAATACCTTTGGGTGGCTGGTTTTTTTCATTCGTGTGGTGTTTTCTCCTGGGTCTGGCTGCTCTTGTGATGCCTGGTCTGGAGTAACCATTAGCCTGTAAAGCCCAGTTTAGGTGTCTCAGTTTGTCTTCTGAGTAGTGGGGTTCGCAGATCCTTTTTGCACGGTCTACCAATGTTTTTATTGTGCTGCTTTTTTGTCCTGGGTGATGACTGGAGTTCTTCTGTAGGTGTCTATCTGTGTGTGTGGCTTTTCTGTATACCTTTTGGCCTAACCATTGGTTTGGTTGTTGGATGACTAGGACATCCAAGAATGGCAGTGTTCCTTCCTTTTCTTTTTCCTTTGTGAATTGGATATTTGGGTGGATGCTGTTCAAGTGGTTCAGAAATGAAACCAAATCATCTTCGTGGCTCCAAATAGTGAAATTGTCACCCATATATCGGAACCAAGATGTGGGCATTTTTTTTGTCCTGGTTCCAGGACAAAAGAGACCCTCTCACAGCCGCAGGAGTTTACTGCATACCATGCAGCTGTGGACAAGTTTACATAGGGACCACTAAACACAGTGTGCAAACATGAATCAAGAAACATGAGAGACACTGCAGACTGGGTCAGCCAGAAAAATCAGCAGTAGCAGAACATGTTATAAACCAACCTGGACACAAAATGTTATTTAAAAGCACTGAAATATTGGACCAGGTCAACAACTATCATGTCAGAAGGCACAGAAAAGCTATTGAAATCCACAAACACCTGGACAACTTCAACAGGAAAGGAGAAACCCTAAAAGTAAACAAAATCTGGCTGCCAGTACTGAAAAACACTAAAATCAAAACTCAACACTTGCAAATGAACTCCACCCAGGGACAGAGGGATTTCCAGCAGACAATAGACCATTAGCCAAACAGACATTCATCCTCCTTGCATATCTCCACACAGAAACTAGGCATTCAAATACACAAATTTACATATCCTCTCCAACAAGGGCTCACAGTATATATCCCCACACACACTCCTACCCAACCATTCTCTGAAGATACCAGCCACAGATGCAGGTGAAACATCAGAAATAAACTCTTCGAGAAAACGGCCTCAGAGCCCAGAAGAAAACAACGGAAAATCTATAGACAGAGGTCTCACATTGACCCATGTATTAAGTCAACCTGTGTTTTTCAGGTCAATATTTTGGCATAATTTTTCAATTTATATATGATCATATATAGTAAATTAGCAGTAGAAATGGTTTTAATACAGCATTAATACTTTCCATCTTCAGTGTAAATCAGCGTGAATTTAATGACACAATACTTTGCACTGGTGACAAGAGGCGTTGTTGATATTTGTAAACAGAAACAGAAAGTAGAGCCACAGAAGCAAAGAGAGGTTGCCACCTCTCTGGCTGAGGCTTGTTTCAAATGTAATGGAAAACTATGGATCTTCTTCGTGGCCTCTGTGAATACACACCATGGGTAATTCCTGTGCCTGCGCAGAGCACTCGGAACCTTCTGAAATCGCTAGGCAGAACATTTTTGGTGGTAGATCTGCCCACTCTAATTTAACTCTTTAAAGGCTCTCCCACCTAAATCCCCTCAGTTCCTTTTCGTCCACTGCACAAGCAGCACGTAGGAACCTCTGTGGCTAGAGCTTCTTTTTTCCCCCTTTCTTACCTCACAGATTGACTTGGTCTGTACTTGGACTTCGTTTTTTCGACTTTCCCTCTGCTTCTTGTGATTTCTGGCTTTTTGACCTTCGGACTGCTTTCAGCTTCTCTCTTTCGCTTGCCCCTTGATTTGGCTTCAGATTCTGACGACACAACTTCGAATGGGTTTGACTATTCTTTGTCTTCTCCCTTACTGTTATGGTGATTATGGCCTCTAAATCTGCTGCCTCCAAACGGTGTTCCACTTGTCAGGCGAAGTTCCTGGCCTCTGACGGGCACTCCAAGTGCTTCATATGCCTGGGTGAATCCTACAATGTGGATGCCTGTGTGCATTGTCGACACTTCACCCTTCAGGCTCGTAAGCAGCATTCTTCGAGGCTGAAGTCCTTCCTTTATGAGAAGGTGCTGTTTGTATCATCGCTTCAACTTCGGCAGCTCAGGCCTCATCACCTCCGAAGAGAGGTCATTTTCCGTCAAAGAAGAAGACCAAGCATTCTCCAAAGCCTAAGGAATGCCCCTTGTCCACTATGGTGGCAGCTTTGGCACAGGAGCCTGAGGAGCAGCAGCAGTCAGTTGCTATTACTACGGAGGCATCGGCCCCGACGTTGGCTTCGGTACCGGCCCCCTCTGCTGAAATTGGTGAGGATACTTCTGCTCATGCTCAGCAAGTGACCCCCACTCCTTTCCTGGAGATTGTACATTTGGTGGAAGATGAAATTTCAGAGGAAGAGATTACGTCCTCCCTTGCAGTTCAAGCTCAATCTCCGGTACTCATAGTATCCAGAGATGAGCTTCTCAGTACGGAAACGGTGATGGTTGATGTCGAATCAACATCTCAGGAGGTTGTGTGGAAGGGTCCGACTCTGACTCTGTCACATTGAGTCCTGGATGTTGAACATTCGTATGGTGCCTATGAGATGGCTTGTTCAGCCTTTGAACTGCCCTTCCCCTCTCCTCCAAGAGCTCACGGCCTAACCTTCGCACAGCGGCCTCAATTTCGCTTGGGTGATATCACGGTCGTAGGGATTACTACTCCCCTCCTTGGCTCTCCTTCCACGGTATGGCCTGTGCTGCACCCAAGGACACACATTTGACCAAGCCTATATTGAAGGACATGGGTAGTCAAGTCTCACCTGGATGTCAGGATCCTTGGCCGCTGCCTCTGCTGCCTCCTCCCCTGCCGAATAGTTTCCTCTTTGCATCGTGGACAGCGTAGTCTTTCGCCTCAGGACTGTAGTCCTTCACTTTCATCTTCTTCATCTGTGTCATCTGACTCTTCTGTGTCCTACATACCGAGGGCTCCTTCTCCACCACCGGACTTTTGACAACAACTCCTCTTCACCGACGGACAATGTGCGAGCATTCACCAAGCAGATGGTCCGTATGGCCCATGCCTTGAATTGGAAGATCACCGAGAATGAGTCTGATCCTATGGACCCGCTCTATCGTAGGATCAAGTTGAAAGCTCCTCCTACTGCTGATATACCGGTGCTTCCTTTGTTGCTTAAGCTCACCCAAGGCTCGTGGGAAAATTCGTCATCCATCCCATCGATGTCAAAATGGATTGATTGGCTCTATCTGGTGTCCATGTCAGGAACTGGTTACTGAATCCTAAGTTTTAAAATGGCCAAACAACTGCAGAAATCATGCTGAGTCATGATGACTGACTCCATGAACTGCCAGTCATGCCTAATCATGCCACAGCTGCATAAGAAGGATTGCATCAAGAGTTACTAGAGTACAAAGCCATGTAGTGTGGAAACGTGATGCAATGTAACCATATGCTTGGGTAAGCCAATGCTGATATGTTTATAAGAAAGCCAGCTCAGTGTTCATTCTCTTCCTATGATCCTCTGATTCCTGGCGTAACACTTTGTCTGTATATATTGAAACTACTGGAGAGTAAAGCACCTACTGTTTTCTGGATGCCAAACACTCTGTGTGTGAGTATTCTTGGGAAAGGGTTGCTACCTAGTCTGCTGAGACAGTTTTTGGCTTCTGCTGGGGATTGAATATCCTATCATCCCCTGACAGTTCGGTGATGACATAGATTGGCTACAAGAGTATCCTCAGCCGAACTCTGTAGTGGTGGAGGCTTCTGAACAACGGTGTCAACATCAGACCCAGACCAGTCATTCTGACCTTGAGGTTCGGAAACTTGACATCATTGGGAAAAAGATCTATTCAGCTGCTGGTTTGAGTTTTTGGATTGCGAACTACTCTGCCTGCAAGGGAGCTTACCAGCAGGTACTGTGGGAGCACTTGGGTCCACTGATTCAAGATCTCCCTGAGGAAAGGCGCCAGATGGCAGAAGCAATCCAAGCAGAGGCTCAGCTTTTGGTGGGCCAGTAGATGAACTCCTCCAGATATGTGGCTGATTGTGCAGCTAAGACAGTGGCAGGATCGGTAGCTCTTCAACGTCATGCATGGTTCCGCTCATCTGGCCTCGCTCCACAAGCTGCCTCGACCATCAAGGACATGCTGTTTGACCACTCTGGCCTCTTCAATAGTTTGACTGGTGAAAAGCTCAAATTCACGCAGAAGATGAGGACCACCGCGTGGAACTACAGTATGCTGTCGTCTTCATCTTCTCTGTATTGGCCGAGTGGTCGATCTGGGTGGCATTCCTCCTACTCCCAGTCCTTTCGGAGGGGATACACTCCGCAATCCTACAGGCACTCACGGTACCAACAGCCTCCTTCGTCCACCTCTTCAGTGAGGAGCCAGGCCACCATCTCTCGTTACCAATCTCTTACAAAACAAAGGTCCAAGGAACAGAGCAGGAGGAGATTCTGATCTGCCCCACTCTCAACTTCTCATTCTTTTCCCTTAGACCCATTGGTTCGGGAAACTCCACTCTGCATTCCACGACATCTGGTCCAAGATAACATCGAACTGCTGGGTGCTCCACATTGTCCAGGCTGGTTACTGGATCGAATTCAAAATGCTCCCACCCACAGGTTGGATCCGAATGACTCTGCCTTCCCCTCCTCTCCTCGAGGAGGTATAGACGTTGCTTCAGAAATGGGCCATCGAACCTGTACACCCAGACCATTGTCACCTCTGCTTCTTCTCGAGGTACTTCCTGGTCACCAAGAAGGATGGTGGTCTCCGCCAAATCCTCGACCTTTGAGGAGTGAACGAATTCATCATTCCAAAGAAGTTCTGGATGGTCACCCTGGGTTCAATCCTGCCTCTTCTGCAGCGAGGCAACTGGTTTGCCTCCATCAAACTCAAGGACATGTATTTTCACATCGGGATCTGCCCATCCCACAGATGGTTCCTCGCCTTCCAGATCGGGAACATGGTCTTCCAGATCCGTGTCCTGCCCTTCGGTCTCTCTACAGCACCGAGAATGTTTACCAAGTGTATGGCGTTCGTGGCAACTTACCTGCATCAACAGGGGGTGGTTGTCTTCCCCTACATCAGCGACTGGCTCATGGTGGTAGAATCTCGGCTGCAGCTTCTCCACAACATAGACCGGACGTTGGACTTGCTGGATGCGCTAGGTCTGATCGTCAACTTGGGAGAAGTCCCATCTCAAACTCACACAGTCTCTCCAATTCATCGGAGCATGCTTGGATTCGAGGACCACTGCAGCCTACCTGCCTGCAGACCACTTCGATACTCTCTGCAATCTCATACTTCAATGCCACAGGTCCTGGAGGGTATCATCCCGCTCGGTACAGATCCTCCTGGGACATATGGCAGGCATGACTTCAGTCACCCGATTTGCAAGGTTCCGATTCCGGCTGCTCCAGTCTTGGTTCCTAGATGTCTTTGACCTGCTTCAGGGTGGTCCATACAAATTAGTCACCATGCCGCGAGTGGTTCAACGTTCTTGAGACTGGTGGCTAGACCTGAATGTCATGGCGGGCATGCCTTTAGAGCCTCTACAACCCCATCTCTTGGTAATCACAGATGCCTCCCTGGTCAGGTGGGGAGCCCATCTCGGGACATATGTGGTACAGGGCATGTGGACTATTGATGAACGGGAACTCCATATCAACGTCCTTGAGCTGCTGGCTGTGCAGAAGGTGTTCCGAGCCTTCGAAAAGCTGGTGAGGGCCAAAACGATATTGATTGTCATGGACAATACATCTGTAATGTACTGCCTGAACAAGCAGGGAGGTACAAGATCCCTGACCCTTCTCTCCCTTACCATCGAGATTTGGGACTGATGCATTCGAAAGGATATACTTCTCTACTCCATCCATCTACCGGCAGAGGAGAATACTCTTGCCGACTAACTGAGCTGTTCGAATTCTACAGCTACACGGATGCTACACTGGTCAGTGGCATGAGAACTGTTTCGGCGCTGGGGGACTCTGCAGATAGACCTCTTTGCAACCCCCAACAACAAGCAGTGTTGCCTCTTCTCTGCCAGGACCAGGTTTCGAGGCTCGAAGGGAGATGAATTCTTATTCCAGCGGACCAGGCCACTCCTTTACCTCTTCCCACTGTTCCCGTTGTTGACCCGAGTGGTGGTCAAGCTGCACCAGGACCGATCGGATGCGATCCTCCTCACACTGTGGTGGCCTCAGAAACTGTGATTTGCCCCTCTCCTCTGCCTGGCCCGTTTGTGCTACCTAAACCTTCCGTACCGTCCAGATCTATTGACCATCCAGAACGGCAGTCAGGCACCCAGACCTCGAAATGCTTCACCTGACGGCTTGGAGGATACAGCCCTGAATCCACCCTCAGATCCAAGGCATACTGTAAGCCCACCACTGCCTGCTGACATACAGGCAGTACTTCACACCTCTCTCCGACCTGCCATGTGTTGATCCTATGCCTATAAGTGGAAATGCTTCGAATCCTTCCTATCAGACCGTGGCCCCACAGTTGATTCCTCCTGTTACTAAAGTTTTCCAGTTCCTGTTGCACCTTTCCAATTCGGGATCTAGGTCTCTTCTATAAGATGTTACCTGGCCACCCTTTCTGTCAAGTTTCAGGCATGTGGTTGACCATCACCATTCAAAGATCCAGTGGTCAATAAATTCTTGAAGGGCTACATCAATCTTCATTCACCCACCACGGCTTGAAGCCTTGAACTCATATTTCCTCAACTTACCAGGCGGCCCTTTGAGCCCATGGCTACTTTGGATCTGAGACTCCTCTCATGTCAGGCATCCTTCCTAGTTGCCGTCACATCTGCCCGTCGAGCCAGAGAACTCTGCTCTCTGATCCGACGCTCCGTACCTAGTGTTCCACAAGCACAAAGTGGTCCTGAAACCAGACATGTCCTTTCTGCCAAAGGTGGTCTCAAGCTTCCATATAAACCAATCCATCCTGCCTGCTCTGATGCAGGATCCTAAGGACGACTTCGAGATGACTCTCCACTGTCTAGAAGCTTGGAGAGCCCTTACCTTCTATGTTCAATGGGCAGCGCCATTTAGAAAATCTCCAAAACTGTTGTGTCCTATGCTGACTCTAAGTTGGGCACTCCGATCTCTCCACAGCACTTGTCCAAGTGGGTGGTTTCGACCATCTCCCTTTGTTACGAACTGGCCCGGAAGCCCTTGCCGTCTCGGGTTCGAGGACATTCCACTAGAGCTATCTTCACTTCAGCTGCCTTCCTCTTTGGGGTGCTCCTGGAGGATGTCTGCTGGGCAGCTACATGGTCGACACCATTGACTTTTATTTCACACTACAGACTGGACACTTGGTCTCGTAGTGAGGCCGCTTTTGGGAGGGATGTGTTATTGTCCTCCATTCAATAAGTGACTCTGATTGACTGTGATAGTTGTATATTGCTCTTATGGGTTCATAATGATTGCAGTTAAAGCTGTTGTCATAGTTTCATCGGACATGATCTGTCAATATTGTCCTTGTCTAATCCTTTAGCATGACACCTTCCTCCTACAGGTGAAGTTTGCTAGTCTACCCATTGTGTGTATTCACAGAGACCATGAAGAAGATGGACAGGTTGCTGACCTGTAACCATAGATCTTCGAGTGGTCTTCTGTGAATTCACACAGATCCGCCCATCCTCCCCTCTATGTCCTGCTATGGCATATGTTCCTGGTGCTGCTAATTGTGGCGTCCTTCAAGAAACTGAGGGGAATTAGGCGGGAGAGCCTTTAAAGGGACCGTTAGAGTGGGTGGAGTTACCGCCGAAAATGTTTTGCCTAGTGATTCCAGAAGGTTCTGAGTGCTCTGCACAGGTGCAGGAATTACCCACTGTGTGAATTCACAGAAGACCACTCAAAGATCTATGGTTACAAGTAAGCAACCTGTCCTTTCTTACTGCATGAAGAAGTTTGCCCAGATTTCTGGCTCAGCCATTCTACCTCCTCTCCATCTTCATGTCCATGAGATTGGAAGCATGCACTTCCCTCTTTTGTTCGAATCAGAATCTTCTGTGCTCTCTGATCTCTGGAAACCTCTACTTAGTGAGAAACAGCCGGTATCTGAAAACATGATCTATTCCCAATTTGCAAGCAACCACTTATGATTTTAAATAGTCTCCTCATGGCCATGAAAGGGCATGGTGTTGGGGTATATAAACCAAAGCTTATGCTGATAATTTTGACCTGCCTCTCATTGTACCCTACTTGAGCATCTGTATCACTCTTTTCCACCCCACTCTTAAATAGGCTGACCATATTTCCTTGAGACAAAAATGGGACATTGGATGGCAAGAAAGGGACGGTGCTGCTGGCAGTCTCCCATACAAATACCAACCAGTGCTGATCCTGCTTAGCCCAAATCCAAAAACCAAAACAGCTAGCATCCCCGCAAAATGGCACTCCCACCAAAAGCTTAACTCCCAAAATGGTGGCTGCTACAACATGTTGACCACAACATTTCTCTCCCACCAAAAAACAAGCCCCCAAAACTGGCAACCACACTACTGGCAGCCTAAGAGGAGACAACCTTTCCACCAATACACTATACACAGAGCATCCAGCAGTGGTTTGAAAAGAGAAAACCTCCAAAAGCAAGAAAGGAAAGAGCAGCCCCCTTTCCCTCCCCACTCCCAGAGACAGAGAAGCAGTGCCAGGGCGGTGGGAGAATCCCCCTTTTCCCTTCCCCCCCGCCACGCATACACACCAGCACCTCAACACTAAACAGGCAAAATAAGCAGCCAACAACAAGCAACAGACATGAAAAGAAAACTCCAAACAGCAGGCAAACACCCACACTAAACACACAAACACACACACCTGGCTCTTGTAAAAACAGAACAGAGCACTAAAAAGTGTCCTATCTCACTCCACCTCCAGGCCAACCCAGCCAAGGCCGGCACACATGCACACCAGTTCCACACACACCCCTGGCTCCTGAAAGCAGTGTCTCAAGTGTCATACACACAGACACCAATAAAAAGGTGGCAGGAATAACAACACCAACCAGAGACAAACACTCCACAAGTAGTCCATCAAGACAGTCCCAGACTATAACAGGTGACCAAAACAACAATGGACTGAAGCCAACAAAACAAAGGGGGGGGGGCAGAATCATAACACACACACAAACATACAACAGCCCCCCAACATCTTCTCAAAAGCTCTAAAATTGTGTGTGTGTGGGGGGTAGAAAGTGATGGCCACAATAAAAGCTAATCAACACACACACACCTCTGGGGCTGGGATGCCTTTTTTCCTGTGCCTTTCTTTCCTCGGGGGAGAGGCACACGAGAAACAGCGGCCCAGCCAGGGCAGGCAAAGGCAAGCCCCTTTGGGTTTGGGAATGATACCCATTCTCCTGTGCCTCCTTACCCTATATAAAGTGAGGTGAGTGCCGGCTGAAGTCCAGCGCTGGTCTGCCCACCTACAGCAACTGGGTGGAAGAGCTTGCTCGCGTGCTTGCTCCGCTTTTTCACTCCTGCTACTGCTACAGCTGTGCTGTCTGAGCTCCCCACAACAGAACGGGATGGCCTCCGACAGCGGACCCAGCCTGGGTGGTGCAAAGGAATCTGGGGTATTTGGCGGGAATGGTGAAAGCACCTCACGCACGCATGTTTATCTGTTTTTGGGCAGGAGTTTCTGACTAGTTTTGCTTTGCATGCTAATTTACACAGTTTGCACCCGCTTGCTGTTTGCACAGAAATTTTAGCCAGAACACTTCCAAAATGGGACAAAATTGATATTTCTATGAAAACGATGGGATAGTTAGGAAATATGGGGGGGAAAGAGGACTGTCTCTTTTAAAACAGTACATATGGTTAACCTATTCCTAAAACACTAACAATACTTCATTTTAATTTAGATGAACAGTGAGAGGCTAGGAGACTAGTGACGTTCCAAATGACTTCTGTCAGGAGTATGAATCTTCCCTGAGTAGTTCTCATTCATTCTGCTTGTATTTCCAAGGGAATTTTCCTCCTGCTTCCAGAAGTGAAAATTCACAAAAGTCAAATATTAAATTTTGGGGCTTTATTTCGCAACGTTTCCAAGACAGAAATTCATTTTGAAACTCCTTGGACTTTTTCCGATGAGTCTTTTACAGCAAGCAGCCTCGTCGCGTTGCGAGGCTGCTGCGCTGCAGGGCGTCCCTTTCGGATGATGCTCTCCCCTGCTGGTACTGTTGCGTTACCGCGGGGACACTGCAGCGTTATATTCGGTGGTTTTCTAATCACAAAAGTTGATCGTGATTAGAAAACCGCCGAATATAACGCTGCAGTGTCCCCGTGGTAACGCAACAGTACCAGCAGGGGAGAGCATCATCCGAAAGGGATGCCCTGCAGCGCAGCAGCCTCCCAACGGGGACGAGGCTGCTTGCGCTGTAAAAGACTCATCTGAAAAAGTCCCTTTTCAATTAAAAGTTGATTATGAATGCTAGATATCTTTTCAGTTAGTTCTTCAATTAAGTGAACAGCTCTTCAGTTAAAAGAAAGTGCGTAGTAATCCTGAAGGTGTTGCACAAAAAACTTAAGGTAATGGAATATTTGGAAGATGCAAATCCCAGTGATTATGTCTGACATGTGACAATTTTTCAGGTGAATATGCATTGGCAGCAGATATGTATAGAGAGGTGCTGCGTTCCTCTGAAGAGCATAAAGAGAAGCTCAAAACAGATTCGTTACAAGTATGTACTTAAATTCTGAAACTACTTTTTAAATGAGTATCTCAGCTGTGTCAGTGAGTCCAAGGGATCATGATCACTTGTTCAGTTATAAAATTGTATTTTCTGTGGCTCTGAGACACCATAATATCATTTATTCAGGAAAAGAAATATTGTCACTAGACATGTATTCTAATATTTTACCCTGACGTTCTTTACCAGAAAGCACTTTCCCTTCTTTTCCTTTAAAATGCATTGCTAGAAAGAGAGTTCAGTATGTGGCTACTGATATCAAAGCTCTGTGAATGGCTTGGAAACACCTAATTCTTTAGCATAATAAAAGTTTATGTAAAGTCCTCATCCGTATTGTAGCTCTTGAATCTCCTCTTTTGGCTCTCTCTGTGTTCAAAAGCAGACTTTTTTTGCACAGGTTATGGGGCTATACTTAGTAGCAGCTGTTAATTCCCATAGGATTCTAGTTTCGTTTCTATATTTCATTGAAATTGAAACCTTAATTCACAACAAACCTTGCTTGTTATGTGTTCTTGTCATATTATCTTCAGCTGTTATTGTCTGTTCATTCATTCATTTAATTCAAATCATAAAGCAACAAATTTGAGATCTGGTTAAAAAGATTCTTTATTTTACTATATTAATGTTTCTGCATGATTCCTTAGTTTGGGGATTCTGCTGCTGTGGAAACAGTTCCTTTCTTTATAGTTCTCATAATATGTTAAAACCTACTGACAGTGTTGTTTTGTTTGTTGCCAAACAGAGGCTTCATTCTACACACAATCTAATGGAGCTTCTTGCAGCAAAGCATCCTGGGATATCACCCACTTTACGTGATAGCCGGCTTCAGGAAGAGGTACTTGTTCATTGTGTGCACTTTAATGTGCATTAAGAAATATTTACGACAAAAGAGCTGTCTTGGGAAAGAATATAATTTGTTACATGATTGTTCCATGGTTTACAAACTTTAAGTCACATTTAAATAAATTACCTGTTTTAATTTAAATGCCGCAGTATGTTCAGCTGCAGCCTGTGGTACTTCCTCATAGTTGTAAAGGTCTGTATCAAGCTGTAAGAATAAACAAATAGCTTCCTAAGAGAGATTGTTACACTACGGGCTTGTCTATATGAGGGAAAAAGAAGCCGATTGCTCTGCAATAATGGCAGTTTGCAGCAGTTGCCATTTTCTCTTAATGTTGTTTTTTTCAGGGATAAGCTTTGCATACCTGCAGATCCAGGTAGTGGCTGCAAGTGAAGTACGTGTGTTTTTACTTGCCACAATTTGCCGCCGCTGAACTTTAAAAAAAACACCTGTTTCCAAAATGTGATAAAGTGATATTTTGCCTTTATAAAAAAGAAAAAAACATCCTGTTTGATCACCTTAGTGCTTGCTTGCTAAGGCAAAAATCCAACATGGCGGCTCCTAGCACTTGCCTTGTTAGCAAGCCTCAGTACTGCACTTGTCTGGCCAATCAGCTTTGTGCTTCTTCTTGCATGGGAAAGTGAATCAATTTGCGTTGCTTGTTCCAATGAATGTGAGTACGCATCCCCCCTCTGTTTTTTAAAAGCTCCGGGAAAAGCCATGAAGGCTTTTCCTTTGGAGTTTTTGGTGTTTCTGGCCTCCCTCCTTCCAAATACGTCAAAACAATGCAGGATGCTATTAAGACAGCTTGTATTCTCCTCGCATTCCATGAGGAGTATTTTCACCGTACCCCCATATTTCTTGATATTGATAGTCTCATATAGGCTGTTCTTGCAGGAACAGAGTTTACACTGTCCTCTTCCCCAGACATCAACTAAATTATACTCGGCTGTTAAATTCCCATGCTTAGATTAATGATTCTGGGTATAATGTGGGTGTGGGAATTGTGTGGTCCTCCAGATGATAGTGAAATTATTATTACTATTATTAATCAACTTTATTTATCTCTTGCCTTCTCTCCATGGCTGGGACTCAAGGCAGCTTACACATTAAAAAGATTACACTTAAAAACATACAACTTAAAAAGCAACATTAAAACTGAATTAAACTATTCACTGTATTAAAAACATACCTCTAAAAAGTTTTTAAGAGTTATACAGTACAGTATAAAACCATATAGCACTTACAGCACTTCATTAAAAACCTTCAGTTCTGACAGCCTGTCTGAATAAAAGTCTTTGCATGCTGCTGGAAAGACTGTAATAAGGGGGGCATGCTACCTCCCTCAGGAGGGAGTTCCAAATCATAGGGGCAGCATTGAGAAGGCCCTCTTTTGCTCCCAGCAGTCGTACCATTGAAGGTGGTGGGACTGAGAGTAGGGCCTCTTGATCTCCTGTGGATCTCAGGAACTGGGCAAGCTCAAATGCAATTCCAAGAATTCCTTGTCATTGGCTGTGCTGGTCAGCACTGCTGGGATTTGCAATTCTATAACACCTGGACTGAGACCACATAGTTCTTACCCTTGGTATAGCAGGATAAAATCCATTGAGTTTAAAATTCAAAATTAATTTAATGGCCAGTCAAGACACACTACAGAATCAGTACCTAATCAGGTCATGATCTTGATAACAGTTTACATTTGTGTCTTTGAATAGATGAACCATAGTCTAAAAGTGGTGTTTGGTGGTGTTTGGTTGACTAGCCTGTCAGGAATGAACACTAGTGAATAAGGTGCTGAAAAATAGGTACTTGTTACAAATGATCAAAACTTGATTTGTAGATACAGAGACTGCAGAACGGGAGGATGGAATGAAAATTGACGACAATAGCTGCATAGTAAATCAAATAAAAATTGAGAGGGGCAACTGGACAGTTAGCTGGATTATATTTTTTCATGCAAGAGGAGTAAGTCTGTTTCCCAGTGGAGAGGGCTCCAGAGCATCCATATGCTTGGGTTGTCCCTCCCACTTGCTCCCAGTAGGCAGGTTACAGAGACTTTTACTTTGAAAAGCTGACCACCAGTGGTGTCATCCAGGAGGGACGACCCCTCTGCTGGCCAGTCTGTTTCCTGCCTACACTCCTGGTACGACGTGTGGTGTTTTTTCTCTCCTTTGTTGTTCGATTTACTTCCCTCCACGTGGCCGGGGCCATCTTGGATTACCCCCCCCCCAATTCATTGGACTTTAAAACTTATTGAACTTTAAAGCCCAACTTTAATAAAATAAAATAAAATAAAATAAAAAGAGGAATCAAAGGGGGAAGGTATTCATCTCGGCTACCTGGAAGGAGGAGTATGAGCACCTCAGAGGAGATTGATGTGATCATCGCTGCAGTGATCAGCAGCGACAGAGTCACCAGACAGTCCAGTGCTACCTCAGGCACCTCCGGAGGTGGAAGTGGAGACGGAGGCAGCAGCGCTGGCCAGGTGTGCAGCCAGAACAGGGCTGTGAAGAGCAGCGGTGGCAAGAAGAGGCCAAAAAAGGGGGAGAAGCCGCCTGCCTTGGCCACCGGCTGCAACCCGGGTCACCTCTGCTCTATCGAGCATGGAGAAGACTGGGAGGAGGACTCCGCAGAATTAAACCTCCGGGAGCAGGCGGAGGAAGCGGAGGCGGCTGCAGCCAACCCCCCGACCAGATTGCGGAACCGGCTCATGTCCCCAGCAGCCACTGGCGGATGCTGTGAGTGCCAACGGGACCCTGGGGAGAGGGGTGATGCAGGGGGGAGGGCTCCCAGCCATTCCAGACTGGCTGAGGAGCACCATGGCTAGAGAAGCAGCCGGCTGGCTGGCAGCGAGCCTGCTTCAGCCAAGCCTCCTGGGAGCCGCTAATTTCACCCAAGGAGGGGGGCCTTACTGCCCAGGGCCCCTGCGAGGATGATGAACTCCCTCACAACCACGCCCCCTGTTAGGGCGCAATCTTCACTGGTCCCCCCAAGCCAGGTGGTTCAAAGGGGTGGCAAGGGGAGAGGGGCAGATTAGGGCAAGTCCAAGAGGCAGCCACCCAATGCAGGGGGTGGTAGGGGGCATGAGGAGCTCCCTGGCCCCAGTAATATCACGACTAGCCATGATTCTCACCCCACACGTGCACCCAGACCCCTCAACGATGAGGAAGATGGCAGATGGGATACAGATTCAGATGCAGTGATAGAGCCCCCTCCTGACAAGCATCCAAGATCCACAGTGGGGGAGGAGATCCTGCAGGAGGTGGAGGACGCCATATCTCTGGATTCTTGTACGGGGGAGGGATCTGAGCTTAATGACCAATCTGATCGGGAAGAAGGAGCTATCAGAGGAGGAAACTGAGGACACGAGCTGTTCACGTCCCTTGGCTCGCCATTTATGGTGGAGGATTTCTCAGTGCTGATCAAGAAGGCAGTTAGGACTCTGGGTCTAATGCTCCCCACGGCACAGCAATCGCAGATGGACCCAGAGCTGCCAGAAATATCTGGGGAATTTTTTCCTGATTCTCAGCCTGCGACACTGGAGATGCCAGTGCCGGCTACCCTCATGCGTCTGATCTACGATGAATGGAGAGCCCCAGCGGTAGCCAAACCTCAGCCGGTGGTGGCCAAAAAACTTTATTCTCTGCCCAAGAAGGTGATGGGAAAGCTGCAGGTCCCTCTTATTGACGCACCAGTTTTTGAGTTGGTGTCGTCCACAGTCTTCTGCCGCGATGGAGAGGAGACACTGAAGGTGCCGGAGGACAGGCACATGGATCTGGCACTAAAGAGGACCCATGAGGCAATTTCCTTAGCCATTCGAGCTTCCATGACGGGAGCAATCCAGTGGTCCAAGGATGCTCTGAAGGGTGTACCTAGATCTCAGACAAGGATCAGACAGGACCTGAACAAGCTGGAGAAGGTTTCCGCCTTTTTGGCAGACAGTACCTTGGACTCTTTCCAATTCTGTGCAAGGGCACAGGCCGCAACGGTAGTGGCCAGACACCAAGTGTGGTTAAAAGCATGGAACACGGACTTCAAATTCTAACAAAATTTGGTTTCATCGCCTTTCCTTGGGGAGAAACTATTCAGCGAGTTGCTTGAACCAGTACTAGTGGAAGATAAGGATAAGAAAAAGAAGACCTTAGCTTCGGCCTGCAAACGAGATGAGAAAAGGTTTGCTAGACGATATCGACCTTTTTGAGCCTCGGGGTCATCAGGGCACCAACTCTTCCTCGAACTTCGTCAATACAAGGGATTTCAGATCCCCCAGGCCCTGATGGGGAGACAATAGATACAGCCGCAGAAACCAGCAGGGAAGTGCGGGGAAGTCTACACAGTCCCAGTCCACAAAATCTGGCTCCAAGTCTCAACAATAATGGTTCCCTCCTGGTGGGGGAAGACTGCAGGCCTTCGTGAAGGTTTGGGAAAACTCTACCTTGGACAGATGGATCCTCCAGTCAGTCCAGCAGGGCTACCAGATAGAGTTCTCCCGACATCCTCCATGTTGGTTCATCCAGACCCCGCTCCACAGGGATGCAAGAAAGCAGCGTTTGATGTCAGAGGCAATTGAACGACTTATGCAGATGGGAGCTATAGAAGAAGTCCAGAGGCCACAACAAGGGAAGGGTTGTTACTGTATCCTGTTTTTGGTACCGAAGAAGAATGGCACCTGGAGGGCAGTACTGAACTTGAAGGGAGTGAACAAATTTATCCGGAAGCGCAAGTTCCGAATGGAAACGTTAAGACATGTCCTGGAGGCCGTAAGGCCAGGGGACTTCATGGTGTCTCTGGATTTACATGATGCGTACTTTCACATCCCGATTCATCGGGACTACCGTCAATTTCTACGCTTCTGTTATAACGGCAGGCACTTCCAGTACAAGGTCCTCCCCTTTGGGCTCTCCTCAGCACCCAGAGTGTTCACGATGATCCTGGTGGCTTCCTGATGGTGATCAGGGATTAATGTTCATCTATACTTAGATTATTTATTGATACGTTCCCCCTCCAGACAGAAGGCGGAAAGGGAGGTCAGACTGGTTCTACACTCTCTCCAGGAACACGGATTCCAAATCAACTTCGCAAAGAGTTCCCTGACGCCAGCCCAACAAATACAGCATTTAGGGGCAATTGTGGATTCAGAGTTGGATCAGGTTTGCCTGACCCCAGAATGGATTTGCTTGATTCAGCAGGCAGCACAGAGAACATTGTCGGCTGCCAGGGTGGACGTCATGCAGTTGGCACACTTACAGAGCCTGATGATAGCAGTGATAGGATGCCTTCCTTGGGCGAGATTCCACGCCAGATCACTAAAGTGGTTCTTACTCCCCTTTCAGGAGGAGATATCCAACAGGAGTCACCATGCAGTGAGACTCCCTCAACAGATCAGGAGATCGCTCCAGTGGTGGTTATCTCCGGCGATACACAGAGGCCAACTACTGTGGCAACAGGACAAGCTGCAAGTGACCACAGACGCCAGCCTTTGAGGTTGGGGAGCCCACTGCGGATCCCACCTGGCCCAGGGCAGATGGTCAGCGACGGACATTTCCCTTCTCAAAGCATCAACTGGTTGGATCTCAGGGCGGTCAGATTGGCCCTACTAGCCTTCAGCAACCTTGTCAAGGGCAGAGCGGTGTTGATACGCACAGATAACGTCACGACGAAAATGCACATAAACCGCCAGGGGGGGACCAGATTGCGGACACTCATGGCGGAGACAACACAATTGTACAACTAGGTGGAGATGTGAGCAGAACACCTACAGGGCACACTCAACTTAAAGGCAGATTGGCTCAGCCGATCGGATATCGATCAGGGAGAGTGAAGTCTTCATCAGGAGGTCTTCGACAGCATCAATCAGGCCCTCGGTCACCCAGAACTGGACTTATTTGCATCACCATTGAGCGCGAAACTACTGCGCTTCTTTTCCTGCTACTTAACAGAGGGGGTAGAGGACATGGGCGCTCTGACTTGTCCTTGGTCCAGAAACCTGCTGTATGTGTTTCCTCCAATCCATCTGATAGCCAGAGTGATCAACAGAATACGGGCAGAGAAAGCGGGGATCATCTTAGTTGCTCCAGAATGGCCAAGAAGAGCCTGGTTTCCGGACATACTCGACATGCAAGTAGCCTCGCTTCCAATTCCAGTTCAAGCCAGTCTTCTGGTACAAGGGCAGGTGAATTATCTGGACCCGGCTTGGCTGCAGCTTCGCGCGTGGAAGTTGAACGGCAGATGCTAGCAGCGAAGGGATACTCACGTCAGGTGGTCAGAACAATTTTGGCATCTAGATGGGAATCCACGTAACGTATTTACGAGTACACTTTTTGCGTTTTCCGACAGTGGTGGAGACGAAAGAATTTGGAAGACTTCAGAAATGTCTCAGTCCCTCTGCTACTGGATTTCTTGCAGGACGGAGTGGAGGCTGGACTCCGCCCCAACACTATAAAGAGACAGGTGGCGGCGATTACCTCATTCCTGCCACCAGAGAAAGCAACTTCTGTGTCATCACACCCCCATCTTTGCTGCTTCATCAAAGGTCTAGCCAATATAGCTCCACCAACGGTCCACAGATTTCTGTCATGGGATCTCCATACGGTTTTGAAGGCCCTTATAGTTTGCCCGTTTGAGCCTTTGAGGAAAGTGCCCTTAAAGTTCCTAACTTGGAAGGTCCTTTTCCTAATAGCAATTACCTCGGCACGTAGAGTTTCAGAGTTAGCAGCGCTATCCATCAGGCGCAACATGTGTATTTTCCTTCCGGACTCAGTAATTCTCAGACTACACCTGGATTTCAGACCGAAAGTAGACTCAGCCTTCCATAGGTCTCAAGAGGTCGTGTTGCCCTCTTTCTGCCCACATCCTGAAAGGGAGTTGGAAAGAATTTGGCATACTCTGGACGTCCGCAGAGCCCTATGAGTTTACATTAAGAGGACAGCAACGTTTAGGGTCTCGGAGGCCCTGTTCATTTCTCCCCATTCAAAATACCTGGGAAGGAAGGTTTCTCCTTCTACGCCAAGCCGTTGGATCAGATGCTGCATTGTGTCTTGCTATGAGTCTCAGAACGTGTTGGTACTGGAAGGGGTGATGGCACATTATATGCAAAGTGCAGCAACATCAGCAGCGTGGGAGAAAGATGCCCCATTGGAAGAAATCTGCAAAGCGGCGACGTGGAAGTCTTCCTCAACCTTTGTGCGACACTACAGACTGGACAGAATGCAGTCTGCGGAGGCCGCGTTCAGCAGAAGGGTGTTGCAACAAGTCTTTCAGTCATAAAGAACACGAGGCTCACCATGTCCACCCAGGTCGGAGCTTTAGTACGTCCCAAGCATATGGATGCTCTGGAGTCCTCTCCACTGGGAAAAGGAATGTTGGTCTTACCTGTGATACGTTCTTTTCCAGTGAAGAAGCGAAGAGCATCCAGCCCACCAGGGCAAGCATGCTGAACTACTCCTGCGGGGAGGAGTGAAGGTCTTAGTGGTGAGCTTGAATGTCTTGACTCCAAAGAAATATGGACTATGGCCAGATACATCAGACTGCGGTGTCACAAGGCTGTGATATGGACTGGCCAGCAGAGGGGTTGTCCCTCCTGGATGACACCACTGGTGGTCAGCTTTTCAAAGTAAAAGTCTCTGTAACCTGCCTACCGGGAGCAAGTGGGAGGGACAACCCAAGCATACGGATGCTCTTTGCCTCTTCACTGGAAAAGAACGTATCACAGGTAAGACCAGTGTTCCTACTCAGGGACTGTACATTCTGAATATAATGATATATCCATTCAGGAGACAGGTCAGCTCTCAGCTTCTTCAGATGAAGCTGTTCTTATGTGGGTTGAATGCTGATAGAGAAGAGCCAGTTAGGAGAGCTTTGGGCAATCTTTCTGGTTGAGGCTGTTGGTACCAAGTATAATTGCATGAAAAAATTCCAGCTCATACAAGAAAATTTGTGTTCATTTTGCTGCTGCTAAAACCCCTACTGTTGAATGATTGGTAGCTCTAATTCTAGAAAAATTTAGAATGACATGAGGGTCCCTGCTCTTAAGTAAATAGCATAAGCTAGGGAGTGGGAGAGATACTCAGTTAAGTGCTTCTCCTTGCTTTTATTCATGCTATGTGCCAACTTGAACATAAAGATTTTAGCTTGTATTAAGCCAAAATTTCCTGTTGCATTCCAGCCAGAGAATTTTGGTTCAGTGTCAGTTAAAAGACTAGGAAGTAAACCAGGATGTGATTCTACCTTATCTTTGTAGTCTGTTAACCTACATTAAACTGCAGTCCCTGGTTTATATGTACTGGCGAATTCTGGTTTAATACAAGCCAAGATCATTATGCCAAATTTGTTGCATAATAGGACTAACAGGGAGGTTATATTGCCTTAAATCATACCACATAAAACCTTGAATCATACTACATAAAACCAAGCACATATGCTAGGATATCTGTTAAAAGACAGGTGGTTCAAACTGATAATTGTTAAAACAACTCCCATAATTGCTTATTGCTGATCATGCTGGATGGAGCTATAGGGCAAATCACCTATAGGTCAGAGGTTCCCCATCCTTTTTTAAAAAATCAACATTAACTATGTTTTTGTTTTTTATTTAAATAATGTATATATTGCTTTGTACAACAACACCAACATACAGTGTACAACCTAACAATTGTGGTGTTAAATATAAATGTGTCATTATGTATTGTTATTGGTATTTTATTGTTGGAGGCTTTCTGTTGCTGATGTTAGTAATTTATCATTTACATACAGTGTGAGCAGCTCCGTCAACATTATATGAGTAAATCAAATGCAGAAGTTGCTGAAGCTCACCAAGCTCTGCAACCAGTTGTACAGACAATCCATGAACTCCAGAGAAAAGTAAGATTTGAGTAACATTTATGACTTTATATGTGTATATACATTACAGAAATGTTCACTCTCCATTGACTTTTTCCACATTTGTTGTGTGTCAACCTGGAATTGAAATATATTTAATTGGGATGTGATATACACGAGATACTCAACTCTGTGAAGATGCTGAATATTTTTATTTTGGCACAAAAGTTAAGTAAACAAACACAAACTCACACTTGGGGGTTGCATAAGTATTCACCCCCTTTGCTGTGGCATGGCTATATATGTTTTAGTGCAACTCACTATCCCCAGAAGTCACAGAAGCAGGTGAATGGAATCTACCTGTTTCCAATGGCAGTGCCACAGGATCTCAGAATAAATTAACCTGTTCCTGGAAGGCCCTATTGTTTGTTGGAGAACATATCTAAACAAGCAGCACCATGATGACCAAGGAACTATTCAGATAAGTCTGGTTTAAAGTTGTACAATGGCACCAGTAAGACTTGGGTTATTTGAAAAAAATCACAGTTATGAACATCCTCAAGGACACTGTTAAATCCATTAATACAAAGTAGAAAGACAAAGGTTCTCTGGTCTGATGAGATGAAAACAACATTTTGGCCTTGCCACAAAATGCTGTGCATGGCTCAGAACCAAGAGTACTGATTTCCAAGAGCTCCATCCCCATGGTGAAGCATGTTGCTGGCAGCATTAAGTTATGGAGGTGCATTTCCCTTGAGGAGAGTGGACCAGATTGCAGGACTAGGCAGAAGTTCACCTGCCAGCAGGACAGTGACCCTACAAACACAACCAAAGTAATATTTTGACTGATTTAAAATCAATAACCTGAATGTCTTAGAATGGCCCTACCAAAGCACAGACTTCAACCTGATTGAGAATCTGTGGCAAGAGTTGAAAGTAGCCGTTCACCAATAATCCCCATGTAGCCTGACAGAACTGGAGCCATTTTCTAGGAACAATGGGCAAAAATTGCAGGATCCAGATGCACAAAGCAGAAAGAGACTTAACCAAGAAAACCACAGTTGAAATTACTGCCCCAAATGTTTCTTCCAAGTATTGACTTGGGGGAAATGCTTATGTATCCAACAGGTACTTTTATTTATTGAAATTTTGTGCCAAAAAAAATTAAAAATAATACTAATACAACTGTCCATGGTGTTGAGTTTCTTGGGTAGATCCATAGTAACAGAGCCAATTAAATCCATTTCTATTTAGGTTACAACACAACAAAATGTGAAAATATAATGAAGGGTGCATGGAGTTACTTGGAGAGTAAAGATCTACCCCATGCTCTTTGTATCTGTGACTTTGCATGCTGGCTATAACTCAATGTCAGAGTACCGTACCTGTTTTGCATTCCAAAAGTCATGGGTTTAACTCTTTAGCATCTCTGTGTATGGCTGGGAAAACTTCATAGGGGTGCTGTGGAAAGCTGTTGCAATCAAAATAAACAGTTCTGGGCTAGATGGACCAATCATCACCGTCATCATCATCATCATCAACAACAATAATAGATGATGTTATTTCTTACCCACCTCTCCCTATGGATTGAGGCAGGGAACAACACATTAACAAATAAACATAACATTGGTTAAAACACATATCAGTTAACTTCTAACTAATTAACATCTAACTTGTTATTTGCCTGTTTCCAATGTTCCTAGAGCAGTTCTGTTTTATGACATTTATAGGCTGATCCCCGTATCTGTGGGGGGGTGTTCCAAGTTCCCCCCATGAATACCCAAAACTGTGGATAATAGGGAACCCCATTATTTTCAACAAGACAAACGCCAGAAGTTGACCATAGAATCACATTGGAGAACCTAGAAATGTCTAGAGAGAACATATTTTTCAGGCGTGCATAAGTGAAACCATGGATACTGAATCTGTGGATACGGGGGGTTGACATGTCTACTTATTTAATTTTATTTTATTTATGTAATGGATTTATATCTCACTTTTCTCCCAAGATGGGATTCACTGTATGCATTTGGCTCAGAGGGTCATACGTGATAATCAGGCCATATTAGCTTAACCTAACCTTACAAAGTTGTCATGAGGATATAACTGTCCCAAAGTTACCTTGGCAGCAAGCATCATTGCTGAATAGTGTCTGGAATCCTGCATACCTTGTCTCATCTGTCCATTGCTCAAAGAAGTGCTGTATGACTTTTTAATTGAATCACATGGACAAAATGGCATTGCTCTTGAAGGTGATTCTTTCTCTAGTTGGTACATGGAAGCCTCCAGAATGGGTTATGTTCCTCTGCCACTCAGGAAAGCAAGGCTTACATAACAAAATATCAGCCTTGGTTCTGGACTTGGGGGTCAGTTTATCCAGTTGATACCAACTGTGTGAACGTCCACTTATCCCCACCTCTTCCCCTAGTGTGAGGACATTCTCCTGTCCCATCATTATCACATCCAGTGCTAGGACCTTCTAAATGCAGCAGTGGTTGAAAGAGTAGACCAGGGGCCAAAAGTGCAGTCCATGGGTATAATTTAGATCTGTCAAACACTGTAAAATGCAACAACATTTTCTACACAAGTCCATAACATCGCAGTGCTTCCCCTCCCCCGCATTCCTTCTATAGTTGTCCCTTCACATTTGCTGGGGTTTGCTTCCAGGACCCCCTGTGAATACCCAAATCCGTGAATACTCAAGTCCCATTATATGTAATGGCATAGCAAAATGGTGTCTCTTATATAAGATGGCAAACAGCAAGGTTTGGTTTTTGGATTATTATTTTTTTAAGAATATTTTCAAGCCGTGAATAGTTAAATCTGTGAATTCCAAATCCATGAATATGGGGACAACTGTAATTAGTTAGTTCCCTGCCTTCACTCAGGACATAGATTATTCTTTTTTCTCTCTTCTAATACATTGGTGTTCCCAAATTCTTTCCTTCTTCTCTTCTTGACTATTATGCTCTCTATACTTACTGTTTTGTTCCCTGTATCTATATTATCCCTGTTTGCTTTTTTTTATTTTTATTTTTTCAGTTCTCTTTTTGTTAAGTTGGAATCTTGCTCTCCTTTTTTGCTCTTTCTGGATGGAATTGACTGCCACCATAAGGCAGCGGAGAGATAGCACAACCCCCAATGGTAGTAGAGGCTTCATAGCAGGTCAGTACCTCTGTCAAAGCAGCTGGGGCCTTATCAGACAACTAGCCTTTGACACCACAACAATATTCAGGCCACATGATTTAAGATGACATTGGTCCTCTGTGTTTAGGCCTGCTTGATCATCTTTTAGGCCAGTGGTGGGCAGCTTTGGGAAGCTAGGGGACCATGACAGCCCACTAGAAGGACTTGGTGAGCTGGACCCCCATTGTAAAAAAAAAAAAAAAAAAATCAGAACTTTGTTTCTTCCCCCATGTCTTCAAAGATCCTCTGGGGATCTGAGGGCATTTTGCTTTGTGTTCAGCCCCCCAGGCCATTTTAGGCCCAAGAGAGCCTATTTTTATTTAAAACAGGAACTGAGTGGACCCCCTGGGGGGGGGTCAATTTCTTTTGTACCCTAGGACTACAATAATGGCCCTGGCAGGCTGCAACTGACCCATGGGCTGCACTTTGCTCACCCCTGTTTTAAACTCTGCTGCTGCCATTAATAGCTACTAGGAGTGTCTCATTTTCTTCAGAGAGAGTTAATCACAGCTATCATTTTGCTCCTTTACATAACATATTGACCAACCATTTTGCATTCCAGTATGGTGTGATAGCAGAATCTAATGCAATTAGTTCTTGGTTGTGTGATCTTTGCCTTGCCCTGGGTGATAAGGAAAAATAACCCATGCTGGAGTTCACAAACCCAAGAAGTAAACTTCATGGTGAGCATCCAGTGTTTTATCCTCTATAAAAAATAGTGTTGCTACAGGTGCGATTTGCCTTTCTGTCTTATCTAATTGTCATTGAGACAAAAATGCTCATTGCTTTTCCAAGACAGTGTTATTACGTGTGACATATGAAAAAAAAAGATGAAGCCTACATATGGGTACATAGATTTTCTCTCCTCCCTGCCTAGCTGCCCGAATTCCAAACAGTCCTCATTTATTTTTCATTGTGAGTCTAACCAGTTTCTTTTTTGTCTTTTTATATAACCATTCCCCAATAAAAGAAAAAGCAACCTGCTTTTTTTAAAAAAAAGAGATCTGAAGTATTCTCTCTTCAGCTGTTCCTTAGATGTTTTTGAAATATCTAAGAATAGGTTTTGAAGTGACCTAAGGGGGTCTGGAATGTGTTGTGGTTTCCTTGGGGGAAATCTGCCAGTCATGTATTTACTTGTTAGGAAGTGTTTGTTTGCCAGTCACAGCCTGATCTCTCTGCTGTTTTCTGAGAAGTTTACTACTAATCTGATATGACAGAATATGGTCCAGGAAAACAAGATTCCTGGCACATTGGTTCATAGGCATACATTTTTCTTTCTTATACCTAGATTCGCTCCAGTTCACCTTGGTGGCTGGATGTGATCCAGTCAGCAATACAGTATGCCATTGATGAGGAGCTTGTTCAGCGGGTGCAAAATGATCTTACCAGCAACTACAAGCAGCAAACAAATAAACTCTCCATGGCAGACAAGTAAGTCATGAACTACAAAGTAAGGTTCCTTAACATAGCTTGGTCTTCTTGAGTCCACCCAGTTTGTTCTAGCAGATGCAACTATCTGCCAGGTTCTGGTGTTTTCCAAGCTAAAATTACACTTTTAAAATGCTTCAAACAGAAGAAGCTATATTCAGAACTCTTAGTAAATTCAGTAAATCCAGCTTTCCTATCATATTCATTCAAACATTTAGAGTTTCCCTAGTTTATAATATCTTTTAATTTTTCTGTCATAAAATCAAACCTATATGGTATCTCAGAATTATATTTAGGTGTATGTTTTGTGACAGCAGTGTTTCTTGTTTGTGAGATAATAGACATTGGCTTCGTTTATCAGTTTAGCAGGGATTGCGTTTTTGGAGCTGTGTCACTTCACAGATCCAGTGGAAACCCATTGGGTGACCTTGGGCACATCAGACTCTCATAGTCTCAGAGGAAGGCAAGGACAAACCTCCTCTGGACAAATTCTGCCAAGAAAACCCCATGGTAAATTTGCCTTAAGGTCGCCATAAGTCAGAAATGACTTGAAGGCATAGAACAACAACAACATTTCACAGTCTTTCACTTTATGCCATTTCAGTCTCAAAGCACAGTTTTCCATTAAAAAAAAAATAGAATGGTGTATATATATATTAAAATCAGTTTAGTGGTCAGTAGTAAGTAGTGTCTTTTTGAAGTTATAAGATTGTTGTATAAATGTAAAATACATGTAAATGCATTTCAGAGAACTGTGTTTGCCTTGTTTATGCATCTTACCTTACTGACTTAGGGATGTTCACAGACACAGCTCTGCCTTTTGCCCAAAGTGGCAGCGGAAAAAGTGTGAAAACACTTCTAATTCCCCCTTTGGTCCCTCATCTTTCAAACCAAGGCCCTGATTCTCCTGCTGTATCAAACCAAACTCATTTATTTGAAGGGTCAATACGGTAACTCCAAAATAAAGTTTTGACTCTACAGTTCCATTTCACGTTTTTGCTAGATTTCATGACTGCAGAGGCCTTCAATACCTGCTAACAACTCAAATGGAAGAAGTGAAGAAATTCCAGAAACTTGTGAGAGAGGCTGTGAAAAAACTAGAAGGCCCTCCATCCAAAGAAGTTATCGAGGCTGCCACTATCTGCCATCTGCGACCTGTAAGATTGCCACTTAACAAGTAGGTGTAAAAACATATTTAAGGCTTCTGTCATCCTATGGATTTGGTTTTTAAATAACATATTTCCCTCTTATATTAAATTTCTGTCAACTGTTTAAATCATTTATTTGTCTTTTAACCATTGAAAAGAACAGTTTCAGATTATGGGAATTTTTATTTTCTTTAATCCTGTTCTCCTTGTAACTTCTTGTATTTCAGCTGTGTCTTCTGTAAGGCTGATGAGCTGTTCACAGAATATGAGTCAAAACTGTTCTCTCATACGTAAGTGGCCCCCCCCCACCTTTTTACACTTTTGATTTTAAACAACAGAATTTCTTTTTCAAGATCTATAAACACTTTCTTTTGTGCAGAATTCAAGAGTTGTTTATTTAGCTTCTCTATCATTAGTGATACAGAAACAAATTTCCTTCTCTTTGAAATCTGTTTTGCCTTAATGTCTATCCAAACTATTTTTAAAATATCATCATCATCATTTATTTATTTATTTAACCTTGTACATGGTGCTTTACAAGTAAAAGAACAATGCAGCAGTTCCCTGCCCTCAGGCTTACAATCTAATGACAGCATTACACAAAAGGAAAAGGGAATGGCTGTGTGAGAGAGGATTAAGTCCAGCAGATACTGCCTCTTCTTCTCTCCCTCCCAGCCCAGGGCAGTGGCAGTTCGGATGGAGATACCTTGCTAACAAAAGCCTAAATTTTCACCCCTTGAAACTTGCTGGAAAGGCATTTTCAGTCCACACAGACTTCTGCAGCTAGTGGGAAAGGAGAGTGAAGGACACTGGGTAGGCAGTTTGGCCAATAAACGTTCAGAGTTCATAATGCTGCAGACAATTGGTCAGGGAAAGATCTCTTCTGTGTCTTTGCTCACCATTGGCTTTAGAGACCTGGATGGGCATGTCTTCTTTTTAAAAGAAGCATTATTATAAAAATCTTATTTTTCTAGCATAATTATCCTGTGCTCCCCATCCCATCCAAAGTACAAAAAGAGGATGTCTTTAATTGAAACTAGCAGACAACACCTCCTGAAAAAAATGTAGGTTTTTTTCCTGTTATCTCACCTGAAATAAAAGAAACCTAGCCTTTCAGTAGGAATAAAATAGTTCTGTTTGTATTGGGAATTGTTCTGGATGTTCTTTGAAAAGGGGAATCTTGTCTAGTTGTTTTAAAAAAAAACCCCAAGAACTTTGTAACAGGTAAGGCAGCAAAGAGAAATATTTCCTCCACCTGTTCTTTCTCTTACTCTCCAGTGTGTGCAACTGAGGTGAAATGTGTCCACTGTCAGGCATTCTTGGAAAGATCAGTATTAACACTCTAACTCCCTATGTGCACTTCAGTTTCTTGAAAATAATGTCACTGTGTCTAAAAAACTTTTTTTCTTTAGATTAGCATCTCTTTTTTAAAAAAAATCTTCACCTGCTCTTCAAATATGACACTTCTAATGTTTTTGTGTTATTTAAGTGTGAAAGGTCAAATGGCAATTTTTGAAGAAATGATAGAAGATGAAGAAGGCCTAGTTGATGATCGCCTGCCTACCACAAGTAGAGGTCTCTGGGCATCAAGCGAAACGGAACGTTCCTTAAAAACCATACTGTCTTTTGCCAAAGCTCACCGAATTGATTCCAGGATAGTTGAAGAGGGCAGCATCTTCTTGGAACTCTTTGAAGCATGGAAAAAAGAATATAAGGTAGAACAACGAAAAAAAAAAACATTAATAATTTTGTTGAGTGATACAGTCATAGAAGTAATATAATAATATAATATATAATAATATTTATTTCTTACCTGCTTCTCCCTATGGATCAAGTCGGGGAAGAACAAATTAACATATAAATGTAACATTGGTTAAAAAACACTTATCAGTGAAAAACATATCAATTTAAAAGAACAAGTATGACCAAGACATTTTAAAACAATCAATGCACAATTTAACATTCACAATTCAAAATCATCTGGATAGGCCTGCCAGAAGAGACTGGTTTTTAATGCTGCTTTAAATTCAGACAGCCTATTCAGGTAATATAGAAATAGCAATATTTGATCATTTTAGAAAGAAGATGTCAACAGGAATAAAAGGTTAGTATAAACGATTGGTGGTTTGATTTTAATGTTTAATTTTAATGTTATAGGTAAGATATCTTTGATAGAAATAGGTATTATTATATATTATTAAGAATAAGAATAATAGTAGGGTAAAAAGGTTCACTAATAGTATTTTGAAGAAAAACAATAAGATAGAAATAGTAACATCTGATAATTTCTAAATGAATTTACAGCAGGTTTAAGAGATTTGTTAAAGTAATAGGTGGCACGTTCTTAATGTTAGAGTTAAGATGTTAAAGATAAGATTATATACTATGTATTACATAGTATTAAGAATAAGCACAATGGGCATTTTAAAAGATTGTTTTATAGCTTTTTAACTAGTAGGTTGGAACCTATTGTCCCTAGTTTATGTCAGGTTTTGTTTTAGTTTTGGTTTTTGGTATGTGTTGTGTTTTTTAAGGGTAGTTCTAGGAGGGGAGGGTGGGGAGTTAGATTAGGAAGTGGGGGTTGTTTGCTTTGTGTTTGTGTTTTTCGTATTGTGTTTTCCCTTACATGTTGCATGACAAGAAAATTAAAATTACGTGACAAAAAAATTAAAAATCATCTTGGAGAAAAGTTCAGTACATAAGAAGCATTTTGAATTGATTGTTACTAAGCATATATATCTATAGATAGATAGATAGATAGATAGATAGATATAGATATGCAGATATGCAGATATACCTGTTCATGAATAATAGTGACATACTAACCAGTAGTTTTATTTGCAAATCACCTTTCAAAGTGCCCTTAAATTAGTTATGAGAATTAGAACAAGAGCAGTAATAAAGCAGCAACACATAGCAAGTATAATACTAGCATATGAAGGAGATTTAACAATAAATCATTTCATGTAAGAATTCATTCAGTAAATAACAAGGGCGATGAGAGAATACAAATATAACTGTATCATTTTGAGGGAAATATATGGTTACTTTGAGGATGTACAAAGAGACCTGTTGGTAGTGCGTTTTTGTACTTCCCGTATAAGTAATCTTTCAATTGCCTTTGTGGAATTAGAGTACTTAAAGGCATGAGAAAGTTTTCTCTGGCCTGAAACCTTTTTCTTATTCCTCACTAGAGTAAACCTCTTGACTCCATTGTTCATTGATGTAGTGACACTTAATAAATCCACTGATTCAATGTATGCTTTATTTGAGAGTAGCAGTAAGATCCAGGCTTCTTTATTCAGGCCCCAAGTTTTATATAGCATGATAACAACAATTTAAAATGAGATTGCTAGTGTGGATTAAATGGGTATTATTTCATTTCATTTTCCTGTTGCCTACAGTTTGGAGATTATGAGGGCATTTTTTTTTTTGATTTATACTTTTTATTGCTAAGTTTTTAACACATTCATCATACATCCATAACATATTCATATTTTCCTTCTATATTCAGTCCATTTCCATACTATGTACTCCTTTTATCCTTCCACCACCTTTATATTTCAAGACCTCCACGACCGTCAAATCCCAGTTTAATATTGTCTTCTTTTACTCTCTCCTTGCTGTTAACCATCCTTCTCTTATTTCCCACATCCATATTCATATCTTATTACTTATATTATTTATGATAAATCAACAATAATAGTAAATTAACAATATTAGAATTATTTATAACCACAGAAATACGGTTTCTATACCATCTTAACATTTTTCATTGCTCATTTTTGCGACCCGTCAACAACTTATAGTAGTCTTCTCCTATAAATCTTCACTTCTATTTTTCTCTCATCATTTCGTTTCTTATTTTACTCATTTCACTCTTAACTTTTCTAGACTTACTTTGAAATCATGTCTTCCCTCTTGTTAAATTGTAACAATGGACTTTTTAGTTACCCTTTTGATTATCCATCTTTTCCTTTTTCTCTTTTTCCTGTAAATATCTCCACAAGGGATCCCAAGTTTCAACAAAATAAGAATCTAATTTATTTTCTAACAAGTAGGTCAATTTATCCATTTTTGCTACCTCTAACAATTTCTCTAGCCATTCCGCTTCTGATGGGGTCTCCACTCTCCTCCAGTATCTGGCATATACCAATCTAGCTGTTGTGCACATGTGCCAGAGTAGTCTTTTTATTTTCCTGTTTTCATTTGCTAAGCTATTGTTTTCGTAAATTCCTAACAAAAATATTTCTGGTAACATGTCTATCTTCTTTTTTAGAATTTGTTGCATTTTTATTTTTATCATGTTCCAAAATCTTTTTGCTTTTTTGCAACCCCACCACTGATGGAAAAAAGTTCCTTTTTCTTCCTGACACTTCCAACACTTATCAGAAGCTCCACCAACCATCCTAGCTATTCTTACAGGGGAAATATACCACCTAAACATTACTTTTAACAGATTTTCTTGCAGACCGTATGATCTTGTGATTTTAACTCCTCTAGCCCATAATGCTTCCCACCCTTCAAAATCAATATTTCTGCCAATATCTACGGACCATTTCACCATATATTCTTTAGTTGTCTCGTCTTCCAGATTCATCCCCAACAGTAGTTGATATATTCTAGATAGTAGGTGCGCATTGCCTGAGATTATGAGGGCATTTTTAAGCAAGATATGATTCATTACTCCTCAGTCTGTTCAGTGGCTCAGATAATGAGCTGTGGAACTGGACGTCCAAGTTTAAATCTGATCTCAGACATAACTAAGGCATTGCAGAGAACATAGGATATTTGTATGTGCCCCCCTGAGAGAGGAGGAGGAGCAGTTCACCCTTGGGGGAATACAACTTTGCAAACCTTCTAATCGCTACAGAATCTTCCATGGTCCTTGAGTTTCTGACTATGGAGATCTGTTGATAGAAGAAAAGAGGTGTTCCCATTGGCATGTTGGGGTGGATCTAAGGTCAATTTCCTGTGGATTTGGAGAAAATGTACACCAGTCTTAGAACTGAGGTACACATTTTCCATTCCATTGCAACCATTGATATTGTAAAAAATTAAACAAATTGGAGAGAGAAAGCAAAAAAACAAACAAAAAAAAAACCACTGCTGCTTCCTTTCTTTTGTTTTGTTGACATGGGCAGGATTTGGGGGTTTTGTTCTGCCAGTGGCCTGGGATAATGTGTTAGCTATCAACTCTTGCTCTGTATCTGCAAGCTAAACGTAATCATACTGGCCTTCCGGAGATTGAGATATAAATATGTGCAAATAGCCCTAATAGGTAGAATTAGTTTTTCATATAATTTTGCTATTTTAAGGTTTTGGTATTTATGGGAAAGGCATTTCTTCTGTTGTCTCTTTGGAACCATTTTTGAAATCAATAATATTGTTCACCATAGTTTGCTTACTCTTGCAAATGTTGCTGAGGTAGCCTTACTATATCTTGTATGAGTGTTTCTCTCTGGGTACAGATGTGATTGTATTGTATTGTAATTATGTGGTTACCAGGAGAAACAAGCTGTTATTTTCCATTAAACTTTTTGTCCATGGTTATTTTGCAATCTTTACAAGTGCTGAGGAACAACTTTTTTATATAAGCTATAGTGTACTGCTTTTTTGCTGATTGCTTTTTTTTAAATCTTGCCACTAGTTGCTTCATGAATATTGGATGGTCCTAAGAGATCATGTATCTGCCATTGATGAACTTGCCATGGCCACAGAACGGCTCAGAGTGCGTCATCCAGAAGAGCCAAAACCCAATCACCCAGTTCTTCACATAATTGAACCACATGAGGTGATATTTCATTGTATTTTAGAAGCAATAGTGCGGCCTACCAGTCATCATAAAGTACTGCTGTCTGATCCTGAAAAGGACTAAACACTTACAGTGCAAGTGTAACTCTGTAAGTGGGACAAGAGCCATCTGAGCCAACATTAGGCTGACTGAAGCTGTGCTGTTTCCAAACTCAGTCCTTCCAGGATAGATGTGGCTCTGGCTGATGAACTGGCACCCAGAAATTTTATTTGGGAGGAATTCCCATTGGTTTCATGTGTTGAAAATAATTTAGGCCAACCCTAACCTTGGCCTAACTTTGTGCCAGCACAAGAGCTGTGTTTCTCGGCCGAGCAAGGCTTGGATGTGGCAGTAGCTCTGCTCCTCCTTCACTCTACCTCTTCTCCACCCCCTTTTTGACTCTTCAACCAGCTGATCTCAGACCTTGTACTGGCTGATCTCTCAGCTGGCGGATCTCTGAGATCAACCAACGAAGGGGTAATGATGGCATAGGAGAAATTCAGCTGGCTCAAGGCCAGTTCAGCTGGCACAAGTGCCTTATGCCTCATCTTAACCCACTGTTAGCCTTCCTTTTGTCTGTGTTTTTGAAGGATCTGTTCATTGCTTCCATGCTAGACTACATATATCCTGCATTTATTTATGTGCTATATCTAGAAACTGTATTTCAGCCTTAATGATATTTACCATGTAAACACATTAAAGCAATTCAATGAAACATGCAAATTTAAAAATCAAAAGCCGTGAGCATGCACAGTAGGGTAAATCAAAATATGTTGTGATATTTGTCAGATACTTTGCTCTTTATTTGAATCTTCTGATTGCTGAAATTTGTATAAATTGTATAAAAATTGCTTGTGGTATAGGAGAAATTTCAATAGCATAATTTCCCATTTATTGTTCGATGATAATGCTAGAGATGAAAACTTATAATGAAAATCCCTGAAGAGTAAATTTGGTTTTCCAGGTAGAACAAAACCGAGTAAAACTTTTGAATGATAAAGCAGTTGCCAAATCACAGCTTCAGAAGAAACTGGGCCAGCTCCTATACCTCACTAATTTAGAGAAGGTAAGAAGTGGCCAGCCCTACATATATGTTTTCACTACCGTAGTCATTTGCTATGTAGTACTGTACATATTATTTTCTGTTTAATCATCCTACCTGTCATATGGATTTGAAAAAGAGAATGTCTGACTACTGAGTAGTAACTCTTGAATTGCATTATTCCTAAGAAAAGAATAAGAACTGTTACCAAAAAAAAAAAAAAAAAAAAAAGTTAGGTTTCTCCATGTCTTTCTTCACTTAATTTCTCCAGTTGATCTCCAGTTTTGATTTAAAGGATGGAGGGAAAATTCACAGTTGTGTTCTAGTACAACTGCAGTTGCGTTCTAGTACAACTGCAGTTGCTTTGTTTAAGCAGCATCTCTTCCAGGGTGCACCTCACAGCTATAAAACTATATTGCTTTTTACTGTTACATTTGGTTGATTAATGCATCATAAGCAAATAAAAATTAATTCCCTGATTCATTTTTAGTTTCAGCTTTGTAATTTGTAGATCTCGGTTCAGAGAAATAGAACATGTAATCTGTTCAACCTCCCCTCATACACAATAACAAAGCATACCAATTAGCCAGGTGCTTTTGTTGCTTAGGAAGAATTTCCAAATGCAGTTTGCAGTAGTGTGGGAGGGGGCTGCTGCCAAGAAAATAGATAACAGAGGCAGATCCCTAGTGGGATAATAGAGGCAGGTACCCTAGTGGGATTTCTAAATTGCCTTATAAAATAGATACATAGGTCCTCCCAATCCGCAGTTTCAACTACCCGCAGACCAGTGCATCCCACACGTAAATTGGTGACGTGCATGCAGGCACACTGATGCACCTCGCATGTACATCACTACCATTTAATAATATGGAACACAACTGTCTGCATTCTTTGCCATCTGCGGTGGGTCCCAGAACCAACCCCCGGCTGATCCAGGAGGCCCGCTTTACCTTAAGGGGCACTTCATATCTAAAGAGTTCGTCACTTAATGATTGCTCCATAGAAACCTTTACTTGTTAAAGCCACAAGGGTGGCTTTTTAGAAGCTGCTTGGTGTTTATAGTAGGAGATCTTCAAAGAGGTACTGTAATTGCTGAATGCAGACATTTTTTTTTCTTAGTTCCTCTGAACTGGCTCTCATATTTTCTCTTAGGATTTCTAATTCCTAAACAAATATTGGCTCAGATCCAGAGATGTCTAGCCATTAAAGGAAGGACTGTGCCAACCTAACAAAATAGCATTCCATGATAAAAGTAACTAATGTAACCTGTATATTTATCATACAGTAAAATAAACTCCAATTTATTATGGGACTCAGCTGCTAAATATGTTCTACTACCATACATAAGAGTTCATGTAATAGTTCTAATATACTTTCCCCTTCAATTCATGATCCTTTTGATCCATTTCATTCTCTGGATGCTTCAGAGGGCCTGAGTTTGCAAGAACTGAGCAGTACTGTTAGTAACCAGGTCTTTTGGAGATCTCTCATTCATAGGGTTGTCATAAGTTGAAGGCAAATAGATGGTAAATAACAGCAACAAGCAGGCTAAGCTGCATCTCACAGTTGTGTAGTAGGTGCCAAGACTTGGTGCTCATGCATCACACAGTGAGTGAACTCTCCACCTCTCACTAAGTCAAGATAGAGATAGCTATGTGTCTGCTTGTGGAAAGATTGGCAGCACTAGGGATTATAACTGATTGCTAAACTATATTTACAGCAGTGTAGTACTCCAACAGGATTCTGGCCATTGTTTTTATATAAAAGTGGGGAAAACATTTCATGAATATACATACACTCACAAAAAGGCAATGTATAATGATTTGTCAAATAAAGTTTTAGAATTGTTCCAGCATCAATTGCTTTATGATCAATGTGATTTTTATTCTGCCAAGAAAAAAAAAATGTTTTAAATATTTCTGTAGTCTCAGGATAAAACAACTGGAGGAGTTAATCCAGAGCCTTGTCCAATTTGTGCACGGCAGCTGGGCCAACAGGTAAAAAGTTAAACTATGATTTTTTTTTCTGTAGAGATTTGTTAGTTCATTTAGTTTTTTAGTTCATTATTAGCATATTTGAAATGGGGTGGGGGTTGTATGTAAAACTCTGAAAATAGCTGTTAAGATTGTGTAGGTAATATCAAAAACCATTGGGGGACAATTAGGTTTGTAAGGTGCCAAGGTAGATGCTAATGTTATGCATAACTCTGTCCTTTTCCATGATTATCAAAAACAAAAAGCAAAACAAACATTATTGACATATGTAGATAAATCAGTTCTTGGTACAGAAGTTTTTTTTCCTAATAGTATGAGGTATGCAAAATCCTGTCCATGACCTCACTCTGGTATGTAAATTTATAGTGAACCATAGCTAACAACAATGATTAGTGTATTATGAAGCAGTCATAGAATTCTAGTACTTGTACCTCAAGTCATTTCAGAAGCACACAATATTTCTAAAGGCTTGAGTTTGGGCCCCTGTCATTAAGCATTTGACCACATGTTCACATTGGTCCCTTAATTTAGAGTAGTAAATGATATCATGTGTCCAACCTTCCAGTGACCCAACCTCATTTCTAAAAAGGCCTCTCAAGAAATATGTCTGCCCGAAGGGACATTTCTTTTTCAAGGAATCAGTGTACTCATTTAGTATACTCTACATACATCCTAGGCTGACCTTGCACTTCTATTTCTTTTCACAGTGGGGAGGATGGTTGTAACTAGAGAGTCATAGGTTGAAAGATGGAATTGTATGCAAGGAGAAGGAAGCCACCCAAAAGGACAGTGAAACATGTTTTTTTAAAAAAAAAAAATACTGATACATATATTTAAAAAATGGGCTGCAGAGGTTTGAAGAGATGGAATTAGCAATACTAATGATACTTTCAAGATTCACTCAATTATAACCTTTTTTTTAAAAGAGAGTTTTCTGATTGCTCCAAGCTTCATGTTCATAGCTAAGATGAGAAAACTTTTCTGTTTATTCATTTCCATCTTCTTCTGTGACCATAGAATCATGTGTGTTTTTAAAACACCCAAAATGGTGTATTAAAATTGAGTTTTCTCTGCCTAGCTTTATTATATTTTCATATGTACATGCTAATGTAAACAGCATCGTCAAATATATTATTGCATTCATGCAGCTTTTTTCTCTTATCTAGTGGGCAGTGTTGACATGTGGACATTGCTTTTGCAATGAGTGCATAGCTATTATTATAGAACAGTACAGTGTTGGCACTCGCAGAAGCTCAATAAAGTGTGCCATCTGCAGGCAAACAACATCACATAAAGAAATCTCCTACGTCTTCACTGCAGAAACTCCAAACCAAGAGGATGATATACCTGTGAAGGTAAATTAACACATGAATCAGTGCTCTTTTATACTGATGCAGATTTCTAATGATCCTATTAGGAAGTTTCCATTTTCCTTACTTGGAAGGAAGTTTGGCAGAATCATTAGGCTTCCAGAATATTTTTGTTAAAACGTCTCTATGAAGAAATTGTAAAATTGTGAGGGAAACATTTAATATGTTTTATGTGTAAAGTTACGTATTAATCACTGTTATGGAGAGGTTAACCAGCAAAATAAAAAAAAAAAGTGTATCACTTACTCTGGGCTTGGGTTTAGATGAGGGATACACAGTTTACATGTAGGTTTGCTGATAGTTAATTGTCTGTCATTGAAAACGGTTTGGAAAGGCTGGTTTCAGTCTCGTATAAAAAGAGGAGAAATCCAAATTGGTTAAGTTTAATTGATGATATTTCAAATATTTGAAAGGAGTTTATTGGTGCTGAATTTTAAACAAGGTCCTGTGGTGGAATACAGATATTCAGGAAGATAGACTATTTCCGTTTCATAATGACATTTAAATATACATACCAGAACCTCCCATTTCTATGCCCAACCACCATAGGTCATTGAGGGAATAATTAAAAAGGTGCAATTTGACAACACTGTTAGAGATTACACTCGTCCCTTCACATTTGCGGGGGTTAGGGTCGCCAGACCCCCGCGAATGTGAAAAAACCGTGAATAACAATCACCCCTCTCCTGGACTTTCATTCTCCCTGCAAAGAGAGCGAAGGCCAAGCAGGAGGCCTTTTAAGAGGCTTTCCCGTGTCTTCACTCCCTTTAGAAAAGGAAGCAAAGACACAGACAAGCACGGAGGGTGAGGGAAAACCCCTAAAATCGCCCACTCCTGGGCTTTAGCTCTCCCTGCAAAGTGAGCGAAGGCACAGGAGAGGGGCGATTTAAGAGGCTTTGCCTCACCCCCCCCCATGCTTCCGTGGATCTTTGCTCTCTTTACAAAGAGAAGCAAAGACCTAGGCAAGCATGGAGGGTGAGGCAAAACCGCAAATGTCACAGCCATGAATGTTAAGGGACAACTGTATTTAAAATCAGGTGAAATAATTGAATTGGTCTGCATACTTGCCTCAAGCCTCCACACAGAGGTATATTAGAGCTGGAATAATGATCATTCTCAGGAAGGCTAAAGGAGCAATCCACAAGCACTGAGTTATTTCCTTGTTCCAGCTGATCAAGGCAGGAGACCAGCATTCTAAACCTGTGTGTTGTTCCCTTCTCCCCCTCCAATATGTTGCTCCCTTCTCCCCCTCCTTCAGTTTTTCTTCTCCTGCCTTGCCAGCTGGTTGAAATTTTTCTCTCTCTATTTAACACTGTGATAACTCATTCTAATATTAATTAGGCATAGATTTTTAATCAGTAAAATATGGCAGTATCAGGAAATTTAGCTAAGAAAAAGAGGAGAAATACTGAGTCAGATGAGGATGGAGAGGATCTCCATGCCTTATCAGACAAAAATAAAAAATTGCTAGAGGGAGAAAGTGCCATAAAAGCTGTTCACTTAGCAGCAGGTACAGAGCAAACAAACATAAAGAAATATCTGCCAGTCAGTTGGGTGTTGAGAGACGTTAATAATAATAATATAATAAAATTTATTTATATCCCGCCCCTCTGCAAGCAATCGGGGCGGCTTACAATGATAAAATGGTAGACAGTATAAAACAACCCAAAATCCCTCCCTCCCCTTAAAACATTATTAAATTCCTCTGATCAAGCTGTGGAGTCAATATTGAAGAAAATATTTATGGTGTCCAGCGAGAGTGATATAGAAGGAAGACTGCTCATTGACACGCTGAATCACATCCAGTATCAGTAAGGTCTGAAAGACTAATTTCTAAGAAGATTAATAAGGATAAAAGTAAAGAATAAGGGAGAGTAAAGAACTTACTGGTTCATTCTCCTCAGAGGGAAAAAGAAAGTCGTTGGAAATTAGCGTGATCGCAACTTCTGGTCACCATTTTGAATTAGGAGATTCCAAGTGGAAGGGCGGGGCAGGAGCAAGGAGAGGATCTAGCCACTCAGAAAAGGCTACAGAGTCAAATGTTCTGGCACACATGATGTCAGATATCCAGGCAAGCTCAGCTAAAGCACTGGCATTTCCAAAGGAAAAAATGTCCCTTACGCCAAACAAGTCTTGAAGAGAAACGACAACACAGAAAGAATCACATCCCGGAAACATCACCCAAGGAGACCTTCTGCTGTGCTTTGTGCAACCGGACTTGTTTATCTCGGATTGGCCTTTTTAGTCATCAGCGCACTTGCAGAAAGCGCAGGATGAGTCCTTCCTGAATCTTCGTTTGCGAAGAAAAGCCAGATAGAGAGAGAGATGTCTGAGGCACAAGGGAGTTTACTGGCTTACCTGAACACAGTGTTGTCATAGGTACAGCCTCAAGTACAGGCACACAGGTTAGACTTTGCCACAGATGTTCAGTCTAATGCCAACAGTCAGTTTCAGGATTTGTTTGCAATTGAAAAAGTAATTAAAGAAATTATTAACGCAGAAGTAGAAACAAGGATTCAAAACATTTTCTCTATGTGAAATATTTCAAATGCAGTGTTTCAGGTTTCAGAATTATTCTGTGTGATGATACAGTGGTAGAATAATAATGATAGGGAAATTGTTGTACCTCATAGCCTCTGAAATTTTCCAAGTCTTTCTTAACTGTGATATAATTATATAATTGTGAGAAATATGAGGCATGATACAGTAAATTTAAGCATTTTCATATTTCAGTACGTTATAGTGCAGATGCTTAACTTTCCCATCAAAGGCTCTTAATTGTATCCAGTGATATGGTTGGCTCACACTTATAGATGCAGTTGAATATGATTGTTAAAAACATCCAGTATCATATACAGTTGTCCCTTCACATTCGCTGGGGTTTGGTTCCAGGACCTCCCGTGAATACCCAGATCCGTGAATACTCAAGTCCCGTTATATGCAATGGCATAGCAAAATGGTGTCCCTTACGTAAGATGGCAAAATCAAGGTTTGCTATTAGGATTATTATTTTTTTAAGAATATTTTCAAGCAGTGAATACTCAAATCTGTGAATGTCAAATCCATGAATGTGGAGGGACAACTGTACTTTGTAGATATCAGAATTCTTGCTGTTTATTTGCAATTCTTCATTATACTGTATTGCCATCAGTCAGTACAGCACAACTTGTGGGAAATGGGGAAAAAAGGTTCAGTCTTAGCAATAATGTATATACTTAGCTAGGAAATTACTCCCTGTATAAGGATTTGCTGAAATTTGGAAATTACCACATTCCTGACACAGTTACACTAGCTAATGGGATTTTAACAGCTGGTGCTACCAAACATTGAAAGTGAGGACTTGTAAAACCTACTCATGCCAGAATTGCAGGCATCGTTCTACACAGATTTGCCATTCTGTCCAGTAGCAAGTCCTCAATTTTAAAAAGATAATCACTGAGATGTTGCATTATAGAGTTTTGCTGATAGGTGAATGAGAGTTTGTATAATTTATAGTTCTTCAGTCAGCAGACATACCTATACATGCATTGGCAGTTGTGCAGTATATCAACTCCATATAATGCATTTCATATGTAACAGTCCCATATGCCTACATTTTTGTATGCTGTTTGCAGATATCTTATAATTTTGATAAATAACATTTAAAATAATGGAGTTCTATTTTGACACTGTACAGTGTATATACCTGTGTCAACACAGTGTTTTGTTATTATCCTACTCTGTACTACACTATAAATGAATGTTAGTTTTGATTTTCTTCAAAGGGAAGTCACTCCACAAAAGTGGAAGCTGTGGTGAGGACTTTAAAGAAAATCCAGTTCAAAGATCCAGGAGCCAAATCCCTAGTTTTTTCAACGGTAAATCATAAACATTTAAATCTTAAATATATTAGAGGTGTTGTGTGGAAAGATTATTAAGTGTTGGTATGGCTAATGTGGATAACTTTAATTTGAGCTGATATTAGGGTACACTTAAAGTGCCTTTGTTTCTGGGCTTGTCTATATGGCAAAAATACTCCTCATAGAATTTGAGGAGAATATGTTTTGTCCCGATGGAATCCCACATCAGTTTGCCGTATTGGGAAGTGTGGGGAGAAACTCCAAATACTCTGCAGGAAAAGCCTTTGTGGCTTTTCCTGACTTGTTTTTTTAAACTCCAAAGGAAATGCACATTCCTGCTCATTGGGACAAACGATTCACATTGCTGCGTTTTCCCAATAAGAGCGGAAGTGGAAAGCTGATTGGTTGGGTGTGCATGGGGGGTAGAGCTTGCTGGCAAGGCAGTGTCTGGAACCGCCATGTTGTATTTTCTCCATAGCGATGGTGCACTGAGGCAATGAAATAGCCTCCCCCTTTTTTCCTGTTTATTTAAGTGGAATATCCACTTCCACACCTTGGATTTGCTTTAAAAAATATACCGTTAAGCCATGGCAACTGGTGACAATAATAACACGAGTAATTCGCTCGCACCTGCCATCTTAATTTGCAGGCATGCCTGTTTGAACAACAAATGTATGGCTTCACATGCCTGCGATCTTGAAAAAAGTGGAAACAAATGAAGCTACTGCAAATTAGAGTTAATGCACATCAATCCACATTTTATTGCCTCGTATAGACGAGCCTTCTGTTACCAACTATATTGAATGCTAGTAGTAATGTCATGAGTACCATTTTGTTTGTAATATGGATATGTCTCCCTTTTATTTTGTAGTGGCAAGATGTGCTTGATATCATTGCAAAAGCTCTATATGATAACAACATGGAGTTTGCTCAGATCAATGGGATTAACAAATTTCAGGTACATATAACTGTTGGGAAATCAGTCTTAATTATTGAATCCCTTTTCTCCACATTCCCTTGAGAATGATATAACGAGATTACAGAGTGATTTAGTTGGAATGCTGTTGGTACACTACACTAGAAGTTATACACTAGTGGCAAGGGAAGATAGACAAAATCTGCTGGCTCCAAGCATCCTTTTCCCCCTTCATGGCCACTGTGCGTATAGCTTTTTCTCCTCTCACTGCCACTGCCTTGTGGAATCCAACAAGATTCCAGTTTAGCTTTTAAAATTGGCATGGTTTTGGAAATAAGAATACTGGAGAACTTGAAGAGGTACTAAACTGCAATTTAAGGGCTAGTACAAATACAACATCAGCTCCCTGTTAACTTCAACATTCAGGGAAATTTGCCTCAGGAATGGGCATGCTGACCTCCAAAATGTGCTGGGACACACAAATGTGTTGGAACACACAGCTGAGAAGCCCCTCAAAGCTATCGTGCAGTTACAGTCTCTGGTGATGTTTGAGGAAGAGGAGGCTACAGCCAGTCAACATTCCATCCTGCTTGGACCCTTCTTAGGCAGATTTTGTCCACTCTACCTCCTAGCTATCAATTGTCTTCATTGGGGCACTCAGAAGGAAGAGTTACTAATGACAGGCACCTTTCCATCATACCTGGGCTTGCCCCCTCCCCCCGTCTCTGGCACGTATTGTTTATTTGATTTCAGATTTGCATTGATTTTAATTAGCCTTGTGTCTGCTTTGCAGAGGAAGACAGGATGTATAGTTTAATAGAAATAAAGAAAGACAAACTGTTTGGAATAAAAATATAATGTCCATTGTTTCCCACTGGTGGCATTCACTATATGCCTTTGGCTGTCCAGGGTTCTTCTTTCCTTAGGATCTGAAACTTGCTTCAGACAAATTTTAAGTTCTGTTGGAATGGGAACAGTGATTGCACATTACTGAAGTTAATGGTGCTGAGGGACTGTTTAATCATGGTTAAATGAAGAGAGAGAATTTAGCCAGAGCTGCAGGGAAGGGATTTATTCATAATGGACCAGGGAGTTAGTTTTAAATGTTCTGGGGCTGCCCCTGATCTGTTGATTGCTCTGGGTTTGTAAAGGATTTAGGATTCATTGTCACTAATTTGTATTTCATAGCAGTTGAATGTGCTCTTGAATATGAAGGGAAGTGTTGACTTCATATATGTGTTTTTCCAATATTCTTCATTGAAACTTTCTTTTTTCCTTTCAGGAAAATCTCTCAGCATTTAAATATGACCCCAAGATTAATATATTGCTGTTGCCCCTCCATACTGGCTCCAATGGATTAAACATAATTGAGGCAACCCATGTCCTTCTGGTGGAGCCCATCTTGAATCCAGCACATGAGCTGCAAGCCATTGGCAGAGTGCATCGTATTGGACAAACTAAGTAGGTAACAAAATTGTCACAGGCTTTCCCTCAACTAACCAAACCAGCACTTCATGCAGTATCTTAAGTTTTAGGATATGACGTAGTGTAATCAGTACGTGAGACGCTAAGTAGCTGCTGGTAATTTCAGTCAAAATCTTTCAGAACTGATACTCCTTGAAGTGCTTTTTTCTTGTTTATGAGTTAGATTTGCTTTAAGATGTCCCAAAGAATTTATAGAACTGCACCCTCCCCTGTGGTGCTGGAGGAAAGGGGCTCATGCAGTGATTTTTTCCAGTGGTGAGGCAAAGAACATCTAAACTCCTTGGGTAGCTCCTCACCACTTGCTCCTGGCAGGCAGGCAAAAAGTTCCTTCAGAACTTCCCCTTCTGTGAGGTCACCTGGGAAAAGCGAACCACAGCTAGCTACCCAGTTTTGCTTTCTGCCTACACTCCTGCAAGACGTGTGCTACAGTGCTTCTTTGTCTTCCCACGTGGCTTGGGAAGCAACTGTCTCTTTGTTCACTTTTTAAGAAAAAGAAAAAGACCTCTGGATCCTGGCAACTGAGCTCTCCCACGGGATGCAGAAAATGTCAAAGAAGGGGGACAAGTCCTCCACCTTGACCAACAAACTCACCCCTCTGGCTTCACTCCCCCCAGCAGGATCAGGAGCCAGCCAGGCAGCAGCCATCACTCAGCCCCTCCAGGAGGAGGAAGAATGGAGCGTCCCAGATCAAGGGGTGCCCTCGCGCTTTGGCGGTTCCCAGCCACCCCATCGCCCAGCACAGTGGCACAGATCCACTGCAGAGTGCGATGACGAGGCTGTCTCAGACCACTCCTCCACAGAGGAAGGGGAGGTTTCAGCCGCCTCGAGTCACTCAGACCCTGAGGAGGGCAAGTTATTTGCAGAAGAGGTGGAGGGGATGGACGCCATGTCCCACACCTCCACCTGCCATTTTAAAATAGAGGATTTGCTCAGAAAGACAGTCAAGATCTTGGGTCTCAGCTTGCCTCCAACCCAGGAGCTGCAGATGGACCCTGATCTCCCTAAGGTGTCCAGGGAGTTCTTTCCTGCCTCCCTGCTGTCTGCCTTAAACATGCCTGTTCAGCCAATCTCATGCAGGTGATTTGTGACGAATGGGGAACACCAGCCGTTAGCAGGATGCAGCCAAGTTGTTCCAAGAGACTTTATTGTCTGCCCAAGAAAGTAATGACGAAACTACAGGTCCCGCTTATCTACGCCCCTGTGTCAGCACTTGTCTCTTCTGCTATTCTCTGCTGTGATGGCGTAGATACCCTGAAGGTCCCTGAAGATAGGCAGATTGACACGGTGCTCAATAAGGCTCATGAGGCACTCTCTTTGGCCATCAGGGCATCCACTACCACCACCATGATTGCCAGAGCATCTCTGCAGTGGTCTAAGGAGGTCCTAGCAGACATTCCAGAGGGAGAAATCAGGATCAGGCAGGACCTCAACAAGATATTGTAGGCCTCTGCCTTTCTGGCAGATTGCACCTTGGACTCCGTCCAGTTCTGTGCAAGAGCGCAGGGAGTGGCAGTGGTGGCTAGGAGACAAGTTTGGCTCAAGAGCTGGAGCACGGACTTCAAGTCCAAACAGAACTTGGTTTTCTCTCCCTTCCTGGGGGAAAAGCTCTTTGGAGAGTCAATGGACCAGTCCTGGTGGAGGACAATGACGAGAAGAAGATGCTGGCATCATCCCAAAGGAAGGATGAAAGGAGGTTTTCAAGACAGAATTGGTCCTTTTGAGCTTTCAGGGCGCAGCCTAGCGCTTCATCGTCATCTTCTTTTCAACCCAGAACCTTCAAACAGCGCTTGGGAGAATCCAGATCCCAGCGCAGGAACCAGCAAGGACCTTCTGGAAGGTCCTCTCAGACTACCAGCCACAAAGGCTAGCAAAAGAGCCAGCAATGATAGTGTCATCCCAGTAGGGGGCAGACTTCAGGCCTACGTGGGGGTCTGGGACAACTCGACTTTGGATGCATGGGTACTACAGACTGTTTGTCAGGGTTACCAAATAGAGTTTTCTTGCCAGCCTCCATGCTGGTTTGTCCTCACCCCGAAATCCAAGGACCTGGTGAACCACCATCTCCTACTGGATGCCATCCAGCAACTGGTTCTGTTGGGAACTATAGAGGAGGTTCCTCGAACCCAGGAGATGCAGGATTGTTACTCCAATATTTTCTTTACCAGCCTGCACCACAGGACAAACACCACCATCCCCACATTGCCGTCGGCAAATCTGTGCTCAAGTCCATTCAGCAGTTCACCTACATGGGAAGCATCATCTCCTCAGATGCCAAGATGAACAAAGAGATCGATCACAGATTAGCAAAGGCATATAGTGCATTTGGAAAACTTCACAAAAGAGTCTGGAGCAATAAACACCTGAGGCAAAGCACAAAAATCAGTGTGTATAGAGCCATTGTACTATCTATCCTCCTTTATGGATCTGAAACATGGGTCACCTATCGCCACCACCTACGACTCCTCGAGCGCTTTCATCAGCGCTGTCTATGCACAATCCTAAATATACACTGGACTGACTATGTGACGAATGTTGCTGTCCTTGAGCAAGCAGGGATCACCAGTATTGAGGCCATGATATTGAGAACGCAGCTGCACTGGGCAGGGCACGTTTCTAGGATGGAGGACCATCGCCTCCCAAAAATACTACTCTACGGTGAACTCGCCACAGGTCAGCGTAAGAGGGGCGCTCCAAAAAAGCGATACAAAGACTCCCTGAAACAACATCTCAGGCTCGGCCAAATTGATCACCAACAGTGGTCCGCCCTGGCCTCACATCGGGAGGCATGGAGACGCACTATCCACAATGCTGCAGCCTTATTTGAGAACTCACGCCGAACAAGTCTTGAAGAGAAACGACAACACAGAAAGAATCACAACCCAAAAACATCACCCAAGGAGACCTTCTGTTGTGCTTTTTGCAACCGGACTTGTTTATCTCGGATTGGCCTTTTTAGTCATCAGCGTGCTTGCAGAAAGCGCGGGATGAGTCCTTCCTGAATCTTGGTTTGCGAAGAAAAGCCAGAGATTTTCTTAGTCCCCAAGAAGAATGGAGACTGGAGGGCCATCCTCAATCTTAAAAGGGCTCAACAGGTTCATACAGAAGAGAAAGTTCCATATGGAAACCTTGAAGTATATTTTAAGTAATTCGTCAAGACAGCATCCATAGACTGCCTCCCTTGGATGCGATTCCACGCCAGACCACATCAGTGGTTTCTGCTACCATTCCAACAGGACATAGCAGTCAGGAGGCACAGGAAGGCTGAGGTTCTGCAGGAAGTTTTGGAATTGTTTCGGTGGCAGACATCGTCAGCGGTCCTCAGGGGTTGTTTCATCTGGAGACCAGAGAGGGTCCAGATCACCTCAGACGCGTGTCTCTGGACGGGGGAGCCCATTGCGGAGCCTGCTTAGCCCAGGGCAGATGGTCCCCAGAGTCATCCCACAGCATAAATTGGCTAGAACTCACAGCGGCCAGGTTGGTGCTCCTTGCCTTCAAGGATCTGATCCATGGCAGGGTGGTTCTGATACAAACCAACAATACAACAATGAAGACCCACATAAATCACCAAGGATGTCAGGGGACAACCAATCCCCAGGTGAAGCCAAAAACTGTCTCAGCAGACTTAATAGCAACTCTTTCCCAAGAATACTCACACACAGAGTGTTTGGCATTCAGAAAACAGGAGGCGCTTTTAATCTTCAGTAGTTTCAATATGTACAAAGGCAAAGTGCTATGCCAGGCATCTCAGGATCATAGGAAGAGAATGATCTCTGTTCTGTCTTGCTTTTATACACACCAGTACACCATTGGCTTACCCAAGCACATGGTTGCATTGCATCAAATTTCTACCTTCATGGCTTTGTACTGTAGTAACCCTCTTCTGATGCAATCCTTCTTATGCAGCTTTAATAAGGTATTTATACCCCGCTTTTCAGCCACAAAGGCTATCAAAGCAGCTTAACAATTGTTAAGCAATAGCAATTTACACATCTACACTGCATTAAGCAGTTTCCAATGTGTAGCATGACTGGCAGACCATGTAGTCAGTCACCATGACTCAGCATGATTTCTACAGTTGTTTGGCCATTTTAAAAACTCAGGGTTCAGTATCCAGTTTCTAACAGTCCCCTCCAAAATGGTCAAACTACTGCACAGGACACATGTTATCATTGCAACATAACATCATACGCATACATTGTTAGACATCAATTGTCTGTCGGTTGACCTTTCCCCTTTTTTGACCTTTCACCTTACACACTAGTGACAAGCCTCTTTGCTATCTTCTCATGGTTTCCTGCTGGTAGGGCTTTTGTGAGAAGGTCTGCTACATTGTCCTCTGATGGACAGTACTTCAGACACAGGACACCTTCTGCCTCACATTTTGGTAACGTACCGCAATGTATTTTGTCCTACATTTCAGATTTTCTGCTTCTGCCATCGCTGTGCAGGCTTGTGAGTCCTCATGCACCTCAACAGGCATTTGGCACGGCTCCCCAAGATCTGCAAGTATCTGCCCAATCCATTGTACCTCACTTGGCATCTCAGACAACACTGCGAATTCAGCTTCAGTGGTACTAATGGCAACACAGTTCTGCTTTCTTGATCTCCACGCTATGGGACTTTCTGCATACCTGACCACCAACCTGGTCACTGACTTCCTGTCTAAAGTCTCTGCAGGGAATGAACTGTCCACATAGCACTCCAGGGTCAGCTGACTTCCTGTCAGCTTCAAACGCATGTCCCTGCTTCCCTTGAGAAATCTAACCACTCTTTTCAGGGCTTCCCAATCTGCCCTCTTTGGCTTGGAGACTCTTCTGCTGAGCACCCCAACTGCAAAACTGATGTCAGGCCTTGTGTTGTTTGCAATAAACAACAGACTGCCAACCACTGAATGGTACAAGTCTGGCCTCTCAAAATCCTGTTCTGCCTCCAAGTTTACGAAATAAGTGGTTATTGGCGTCCTGACCACTTTTGCCTCATTTAACCCATACTTGGCAACCAAATTATCAATCTTATTCTTTTGACTTAGGAAAAATTCTCCATTACCGATTCTCTCTACCTCAATGCCTAAATAACACCTCAGGTTGCCTAAATCCTTTAACTTGAACCGGTTTTCTAATTCCACCTGCACCTTCTTGACATCTTTGGCACACTTTGCCACCACACAGAGGTTGTCCACATAGGTGACAAGCATGACAGCACTATCTCCTGCCCCCTTGGTGTACACACAGGTGTCTACTACGCTCCTTGTGTACCCTAATGACACCAAAACTTGGTGTATGCACTTGTTCCAGTACTGGCGCTTTGTTTCAAGCCGTACAGTGCTTTGTACAACAAGTACACCTTACTCTCACCTGCACCGTCATACCCAGGGGCCTGTTCCATGAACACTGTCTCCTCAAGATCAGCATTCAGGTATGCTGTCTCAAAGTCAAAGTGTTGCATAATCATCTTCCTCGTGGGTGCTACAGCTAACACTAATCTGAGACTTTCTGGCTTTGCTGTGGGCGAAAAAGTTTTGTCAAAATTTGTATAGCGCTCCTGTGAAAAACCTTTTGCAACCAAGCGTGCCTTATACTTTTGTGTCCCATCAGGCATGTCCTTCAGCTTGTAGATCCACCTGCAACCAATAGCCTTCTGGTCCTTGGGCCTCTCTACTACCTGGAACACTTTCCTCTCCACCAGTGACTCGAACTCAGAGTCCATGGCTGAGTTCCACTTCTCCTGCTCTTCTTGGGGAAATTTTAAGAGTTCCTGAAAACTTGAAGGCTCCTCTGCTCCTTGCACAGCCTGGCTTCCTGAACTACAAATCTGTCAGGAGCCTTTCTGACCCATGTTGACCTTCTGGGGATGAGCACCCTAGTTCTCCCTGACTCATCTTCACTTGCACTACTGCTGGTTTCTCTCCTTGTGTCAGGTTCCCTCTTCAAAAACATGTTGGCCTCAATGTTTGTTTGTGTGTGTGTGTTGAAGTACTAGGCTTTTCTTCCTCAGCCTCCCCTTCATCATCATCAGTTTCAACCACCCCTCCATTTGTGGGAATTTTGGAAGTTGTTTGCACATTCCTCCCTAAGGGAACAAAAACCTCCTGATTGCAGTGCAATCTATCCCACCCTGAGTGCATTTCAAATTTTGTACTCCTAAAGTATGTCACCATACCAGGAGAGAGGGAAAATATGTACTTATTACCCTCATAGCCAAGAAAACGTAGCCTCCTGGTTTTAGGCTGCCCAGGCTTCCTTAGGCTAGGGTGAATAAGCACATGTGCCAACTGCCCAAAAATCCTCAGGTGCTTGAGGTTTGGTGCTCTACCATATAATAGACAATATGGGGTCTGATAGACACTGGACTTCCACAGTCTATTCATCTGGTAAGCAGCAGTTCTCACTGCCTCCTTCCACAGCCCAGCTGGGGCTTGTGCATCTTCAATCATGCACTCAATCATACTCTTTAGCATCACAATTTTTCTTTCAGCAAGCCCATCCTCCCCTGGAGACACTGGATTTGTGGTCTTGTGCCTGATGCCTCTCCTACGCAACCAATTCTGCAGATTGTTAGATAAGAATTCCCCTCCTCTATCAGATACTAGACTGGATATCTTAAAAGACGGGAATTCACATTCCACCATGTTTATCCAGTTACAGAATTTCTCTGCAGCTTGACTTTTCTCCTTTAGTAAATATACGTAGGTGTACCTAGTGTGTCTGTCCACAATTATAAACAAATAAGGATTACCCCCTACAGTGGGTTTATAGGGGCCAGCTAAGTTGGCATGGACAACCTCAAAGGGTTTTTGGGTGACACACTTGGTCTTTTTGGCAACTGGGAAAGCCTTCACCTTAACTTTCCTACACACAGCACATTCTAAAAACCTTGGGCAGTGTTTCATATTTAGACTAGGGCAAACCTTTGCTAGCTCCTTTAACCCTTTGAAACTAGTATGGCCCATTAGTCTATGGTAATAATGAACACATTTGTCATGTAGGGGCACATTGTCTGCAGGATTCACATTTTCCACCTTCCCTTTAGGTAACATGTAATACAACCCATGTTTCTTTATCACTCTTGCATAGACATTATTCATGTTATGTCTTTCTGTTATTGTACGTTGATCCCCTTCAAATATCACCTTATCACCATCTGCGGTAATTGGGGATACACTCAATATGCAATTTTCCAGTTTGTTAACACATAACACATTTTCAAAATCTTTTTTATAAGATGGGACAAATGCAGTGCCCATTTTCTGCATCTTGCTGGGAGCACCATCTGCAATTGTAATATTAGTTATAGAGGCATTTTTAACATTGCTTAACATTTTCACATCATTTATCATATTGTGAGTTGCCCCGCTGTCTAATAATCAAGTTTTCCCCTCATTACCATCAGGATAGTGCTTTGCTATTAAGGCATGGCTTCCAGCCAGAGAGGATGCACCCCTCCTTTGCCCTTTATTTTTGCTGCTGCCCCTCATTTCTCCACGTGCAGGCATTTTACAGTCCTTTTGCAGATGTCCAGGTCGTTTACATTTGAAGCAGCGTCTGGCATAGCTGCAAGCTGCTTCCTTCACAATCTGTGGCTGATCCTCTTCCATCCTGAAATCAAACTGCTTGAGCTGGACGTCTTCCAGAATACGCCCAGCCACAAGGTCTACAGATAAATCATGCTCTCTGACACTTTGCAGACTGTAGATCAGGAAAAACACTTGTGGACTTCTGGAATCTCAACCCCCCTGTTGGCTACCTCTTGGAGAAGCCATCTCATCTCCTCCAAATGTGTTTTCACACAGCCTTCAGGACACAGCTTTGTGTTATACAGTCTCTTACACCAAACCATCTTTGAGAGGCAAGAGGAGCTCTGATGAAGACGTTCTAATGCCGTCCAGAGCTGAAACGTTGTAACTTTTTCTGCAGCATGAATCATTTGGGAGGGGCTTAGACATAAAAGAATCTCAGCCCTGGCTTTTTGATCAGCTAGTCTGAATGCTGCAACTTCATTTTTAGAGCCTTCTGGAATTACGCTCTCATTCTCCAAAACATGCCACAAATTGTCTTTAATTAACAAAGCTTCCATGTACATTCTCCATACTGGGTAATTGCTATCATTCACCTTTTCAAAGCATACGGAGCTTTCAGCCTCTGCCATGGTGCTGTCTCAAAAAACCCGTCACCAACTGTGAAACTCAAACAGCGGCAACTCGCAATGCTCCAAGGTCAACTACTGATAAAGCAAGCCTGGCCGAGAACAGAGCCAGTTAAAAAATAACTGTTTCTCAGCCACCTAGCCAAAAACACTCAAAACAAAAAGAGTTTCTGGGAACTTTTCAGGGTGCACCTTATCTAATCTGAGATCAATCTACTGGGCCCATAACCATTGTCAGGGGATGGTGGGACAATCAATCCCCAGGTGAAGCCAAAAACTGTCTCAGCAGACTTGGTAGCAACCCTTTCCCAAGAATACTCACACAGAGAGTGTTTGGCATCCAGAAAACAGGAGGTGGTTTTAATCTTCAGTAGTTTCAATATCTACAAAGACAAAGTGTTACGCCAGGCATCTCAGGATCATAGGAAGAGAATGATCTCTGTTCTGTCTTGTTTTTATACACACCAGTACAGCATTGGCTTACCCAAGCACATGGTTGCATTGCATCAGAGTTCTACCTTCATGGCTTTGTACTGTAGTGACCCTCTTCTAAGGCAATCCTTCTCATGCAGCTGTAGCATGATTAGAATCACTGGCAGACCATGGAGTCAGTCATCATGACTGAGCATGATTTCTACAGTTGTTTGGCCATTTTAAAAACTCAGGGTTCCGTATCCAATTCCTGACAAAGGAGGTATGAGGTCCCAATCCCTCATGGCAGAAACAAGCCTCGTCATGAAGTGTGGGGGGAGGAGAACCTCATATCTCTGGAGGCGGAACACCTACAGGGATCCCTCAACCTCAAGGCAGATTGGCTCAGCAGGTCTGATCTCAATCAGGGAGAGTGGAGTCTCTACCCAAAGGCGTTCGACGTTATTGCTCAGTCACTGGGGCGGCCGGCCCTGGACCTCTTCATGTCTCCAGCGAACACCAAGCTACCTTTCTTCTTCACGAGGTTCTTGACAGAGGGAGTGGAAGGTATGGATGCCCTGACGAGTTCCTGGCCGCAGGTTCTACTGTACACCTTCCCTCCTCTGCATCTGATCTCCAAGGTCCTGAGAGGGACCCGGACCAAGGGGGCAAAATATCCTGGTCGTCCCGGCGTGGCCAAGACAGGCCTGGTTCTTGGACATTCTGAGCATGGCGCGTCCTCAATCGCTCTTCCTACTCAGCCAGACCTCCTTTCACAGGGGCCGGTTCACCACCCAGGCCCAGCTTGGCTTCAGCTCCATGCCTGGAGATTAAATCGGTGATGTTTTAACTCCAGGGGTTACCCCCGTATAGGTAGTGGATACCATTTTGGCATCCAGACGCAACTCCATGCAGAGGATCTACAAATACACTTTCAGGGTGTTCTGCAGATGGAAGGGACACAGCATCCTGGATGTCATGGTTCTGAATTTATTGGAGCTTTTACAGGATGGTGTTGACCACAGGCTACGACCTAACACCATCAAGAGACAGGTTGCAGCCATTGTCTCCATCCTTTCTCCAGAGAAGGCTTTGAGGGTGTCATCCCACCCCCATATCTGAAGATTTTTACAAGGCCTGAACAACCTGGCCCGCCTCCAATCCATAGGTTTCCATCCTGGGACCTCCACATGGTTCTTAAGGCCTTAACAGTTGCCCCCTTAGAGCCACTGCGGGAGGTCTCCCTGAAGCATCTCTCTTGTAAGGTCCTTCTTGTCACAGTCACTTCGGCATTGCTGGGAGCACTCTCTGTGAGGAAGGACCTCTGTCTGATCCAACCAGACTCTGTAGTTGTTCAGCTACCCCCAGACTTCAGGCCCAAGATCAACTCTTCATTCCACAGATCACAGGATATTATCCTCCCCTCCATCTTCCCTCACCCGACAAGGGAATTGAAGAGGGTATGGCTCACCTTGGATGACTGTAGAACCATCCACATTTATGTGAAAAGATCCAGTGCCTTTCGAGTCTCGGAGGCAATGTTTTTCTTAGTCCATGCCAGATCCTTGGATCAGAGAGTATCCCCCTCTGCTCTGGGCTGATAGATCAGAGCCTGTATTGAAGCTTGTTACAAATCCATGAAGCTCCCGGTACCTGAGGGTATCCTGGCTTATTTGACAAGGAGTGCCATAACGTCTGTGGCCTGGGATAAGGATGCCTTCTTGGAGGAGATCTGCAAGGTGGCCACCTGGAAGTCGTCCTCAACTTGCATCAGGCACTATAGGCTTTACAAGTTACAGTCAGCAGAAGCTGCCTTCAGTAGAAGGGTACTTCAGCAAGTATTCAAGCCTTAGAAAGAGACCCTTTGGCAGCTCCCACCCTCATCAAGAGGCTTTTGTACGTCCCAAGGACTTTGGATGTTCTGTAGCCCTCCCCACTGGGAAAAGGAATGTTGCTCTTACCTGTGATACATTCTTTCCAGTGGTGAGGCAAAGAACATCCGTTTCCACCTGGGTTGCTGGTGGAGTATCAGGACACACGGTGGGAACCTGTATCTGGGGTCTCTTGAACCTGTTTATTCTTGCTTATAGATTTTCTTACTGGACCAAATTTTCTATCAGGAGCACATTATGAGGCTGTTGTATGAACTGGCTAGCTGTGGGTCACTTCTCCCAGGTGACCTCACAGAAGGGGCAGTTCTGAAGGAACTTCTTGCCTGCCTGCCAATAGCAAGTGGGGAGGAGCTACCCAAGGACTTTGGATGTTCTTTGCCTCACCATTGAAAAATAATGTATCACAGGTAAGACCAATGTTCCTTTTCCAACTCATCACTACCAAATTTAATTGTCACACATAGCATATATATATATATATATATATATAATTTCATTGGCATTTTTTGTGCTTACACTATTCTTCTTTCCGTAGTGATGTGAGGAAAGATTTTCTTGGTTAAAAAGTAGGTTGTAGAAATAATGTCATTCTTCACCGCTACCCCTGAAAAAAGGAAACATCATCACCCAGACTATTTAACTCCTTCCTATTAGTGGACAGTGACTTTTCAAATATGTTCTTCTAAGGCTGCATTAATATATATATAAATAAAATCAACTCACCTATGTTTCAGAAGAGACTAAGTTATAATGTAGCTTCTTGTGAAATGCAGGTGTACTAAACTATGAAGTGATTCTGTTTAGTTTTACAATATCCATCACATAAATGATTATGGAAACGTTGGCATAAGCAATAGAAAGAATTATGGCTGTCACCCTAAACTCCCAGAATTAGGGAGTAAGGTCTGTTGGTATATTCATTTGTGAGTCAATGTGAATAGAAATGCACTGTAAATGTTACTTAACCTGGGCTGTATATTTTCTTTGCAAAATTCAGGCCCACCATCGTCCATAGATTCTTAATAAAAGCAACAATAGAAGAAAGAATGCAAACAATGATGAAAACTGTAGAAAGGAGGTAAGTAAAACCTGATTTATCTTTGTGACCTGTGCAATGTTATACTTCTGAGATTAGTGACATTCATATTTGCAAGTGCAACAATCCCATGTGTAACAATACTTAAGCTGAAATTCTGTGAGCACTTCCCCAGGAATATGTCCCACTGAAAGCAGTAGGGCTTATTCTGAGTAGGCATGCCTAGAGGATTTTACTGTTAGAAACTACAAAATGTAAAGAGCAACAGAATGAAGGGATGATGGTGCAAGAGATAGAAGCAAAGTATTATTCAGCAGTGGTACTGCTGGAGTCCCATCCTACATAGCATTAACAGTTGTAGTGAATGTATTTGTTGGAGAAAGAAGCTGATTCGGCAGGCGGCGGGCGGCGGGCGGCGGGCTGGAGAGCACAGGCGGGCAGGGAGCGCGGGCGGAACGGGCAGGGAGAGCACAGGCGGGCAGGGAGAGCACAGGCGGGCAGGGAGAGCACAGGCGGGCAGGGAGCGCGGGAACGGGCGGGCAGGCCGGAGCACGGACGCGGAAAGCACGGAGAGCACGTGCGGCGGGCTGGAGAGCGCGGGAGGGCAGGGAGCGCGGGCGGAACGGGCTGGCGGCGGAGAAGCAAACAAAACACACGAAAAGCAAATAAAAAGGGGAAGAGAGAGCAAAAACAAACAGAAAGCAAATGAAAGGGGGAGAGAACCAGGAACGAAGGCAAGCGCACGTGGCTCAATGTAAATAACCCAGAGGGGAAAGTAACCAAGGGGGGGGGGGAAGGGACGGAGAGGGAAGGAAATTCAAATCCAAATATAAGATAAATCAAAATAAGAACCAAATCAAATACAAATACAAATCAAATACAAATCAAATACATATAACCCCAAGAAATTAAAAACTTAATCAACTCGCTTAAGAAAGTAAGGACTGAAATAAGCTAAAAACAGCCAAGTTACAGAAGGCCAAAAGGAGAGAGGAGCCCAAACAAAGGAACAAAGAAACTTATCCGAGTCCAGCGCAGCAGCTCTTCCTTACGAAAATCAGGAAAAGAGGAGGAGACCAGGGGAGGCAGTGGTTGAAATAGCCCCTGCTTTGGTGCCTCCCCTGACTCCTCCTGGCCGGGGCGTGTCCACGCCCAGGCCAGCCCATAGGTTCGCCTCTCTGCCCATCATTAAAACACCTCCCTCGGATCCACCATTCTTCAGGATCCGTGGGGGTGTCTGTTGTAGTGAATGTATTTGTTGGAGAAAGAAGCTGATTTTCCCTAAGCATAATAAAACAGTTTGAAGAGCTGAGGAAGTGAAATTACTACAGCAGAAGAGTGGCTTTTGGAAAGATCCCTATGCTTCACTCTTCTGACCTGAATGTAATTTTATTTGTCTTTGGAACTCATCATCAGACAACTGGAATTGAAAACCAAATTATAGAACCCATGGTTTTATTGCTAACTGCCAGTGGAGCAGTATGTACAGAATGTCCATACAGGTTGAGTCTCGCTGAGCATTTCTTTATAATGAACAACTAATGAGACATCCTGTTGTCTTTATAAGTGCATCATATTGTTTTCTCTCTCTCTCTCTCTCTCTCTCTGAGTGTGCTTTTACGATAAATACAAAGAAATTCTTTTTAAATTTCTGACCAGCTTGTGTAACTTACGGACCATGTGGGTATCACATCTCACAAATCACCAGGCACAAACCTTGGGGGGACTTACGAGCCTTTTGTGGCTGAAGAGCAGGGTATAAATACTCTAAATAAATAAAATAAATAACTTGTATTCTTCAGACGTGAGCATTGTAACAAATATCTTTTGTACGACTTCTAATCAGCTTAGGTATAAGCTGCTTCTCAGGGGTTGTTTTGATGGTTTGTTTCATTTCTGTGTTCCTGTTTCCCCTTAAAGCCATTCTAGTTCTTCCATGAAGCAGTCAGAGGCCTCTGTGTTAACAGTAGCTGATTTGGCAGACCTCTTTTCAGAAGAAACTGAAGAACTTGAATGAAGGAATCGATTTTGGACTCTCTTGAGGACAGAAGAGACCACAACTTGCTTATTTTCTAAGCAGCAAAGCAAGATGAATTAACTATCCAGAGGTTCTTATAGATGTCACTAAACACCCTTATTTAGGGCTATATGGATTCATAAATATTTTTAACTGCTTCCAGTAGGTTCTCTGGCTGTGGTATATTCAACACAATTTCTGTTAATAAAGAAGAGCAGTTGCACTTTACACAAAGATTACATAAACTGTAGCTTTGTATTTCCAAAGAAACAGTCCATCTTGAGTTGTGCATAAAATGTTATATATGTGTGACCAGTTGTACCAGAATATGGTGGGGGAATGCACATCCAATTGAAAACAATGGAATGTAAATAGACAATATTCATGTTCAGTTGCTGATTTATGCCTGGAGTTCCTAATCCAAGAAAAATGTTTGAGCACCTCCTTTGCGGGATCAAGATATTCCACTGGACTTTCCGGACCGAAAGCTTTGCATGACAGCAGAGGGTATAGTATGGAAATCATGAACTAATTATTTTCCCTCATTTTAGCCCTAGAATTGATTGTTTAAAATGTTCCTGAATAAACAAACAACCTTTTTTTACAAAAAGGGCTTCTAGTGGTGCTGCCATTTTATCATGCGAGTAATGTTTTATCAGTTAACACTTGAGCACTAATTTTTAGAAACCACTTTGGCATTTTAAATCATTTTCTAGGTATTTATGCTGTGACATTAGATTGTAGGAAATTAATTTTTTGATTGTTTATATTTAAATGTTTCCTGTTAATGTCTGTTGTTCTCTTGATAAATTTTGCCTTTGGCATGATCTTTTGTCTTAAAATGATAGCTGAAAACATTTGAGGGTTTTTAAAATATTCTTAAAACTGTATTGTTTTGTTGACAGTTGGATTCTTATATCTTATTAAACTAGCAAAGCTTCTTCTTGTAAGTTACTCGTTTTAAATATGTGTGGTTAAATTATTACAAATTTTGCTTACCAGAATTATGTTGTATGGTATTAATTGTTATTGCCAAAATGGTAGTCATTAGCATGAAATTCAGCCTTTATAAATTAAAACTTGCTCAAAAACTCATTATACATTAGACATTAGAGACTCAATGTGAAGCTCTTTGAGAACATACATTCCCACCTGAAATAATGTTATTAAGATAGATCTCTTGACAGTATCACATTATGAAAGTGCAATGAATATTTGAAGTAAAATGTAATGCCATTTTATGTCATGATTCCCTGTCCCTCCAGTGCCCTCAGCAGTCATACCAGCTTTTGAAAAATAAACCTTTTATTTATTAATGGTTTGGGTGTTGGACTAGGACCCTTGGAGACCAGGCTTGGCCATGATATCCCTGCTTGGCCATGGAAAGCCACTGGGTAACCTTGGGCAGGTTACAGTATCACAAAATGACTGCCATTGTAGGCCTGTCTAGTTGTGAAACACTCATCTTCCAGTAGGCAAACTGCTGCAGATGTTAAGAACGTAACCCGTCCAAAGACTTCAATACAAGACAAAAGTATTGTTCCCACAAAGTATGACAAAATACCTGTTTCATAAAAACATAAAGTCAAAACATCAACACACACAAATTAGGCAAAACACTGAATGGGAACAACAGCCAAAAAATAAAGAGGTGAAATACACAGAATAGAGGGAAAGTCATGTTACATTAAAACAATAACAGTATTATCAAAACAAAGTAAGCTGCATGCTGCAGCTCCTCCCTGCTATCTCCCTACTAGGTCCAGAACAGCTTGGTGGGTTTTAATGAAAGCATCCATGGACAAGACTGGCACCTGCAGGCATCTTGTTGAAGACAAAACAATATCATACAAAACAATAAGAGATGCAGATAATTTTGGAAAATACTTTCACAACATAGAATGATGCTCTTGAAATGAATTCTTCAGAATTGGAGAATGTAAGGAAGATGGATCATCACTTGGCTATGTTTGATTTTCTTCAGAACAAGCAGGAGTTAAAGCAATTTTGGGAATTCCTAAAGATGGAGGAAAGGCCCAAAGCAAACAACTAAAATAGGCTTTTTAGGTGTTAAAATTTGACCATCCTTGTAAAATAGGAACATGGTTGAATTTCCTGCTCTGTAAAACAAACTCACAGGTTTATTTGGATCACACAAAAAATAGTTTGCACATCACTTTAGCAGCTCTCACATGACCCCGCTGAAATTTAAACTTCCAGAAGCAGAATTTGGGAGATGTATAGTATTCTACAGTCTTGTAATTATCATTGCCCTTTAGTATTAGATCAGACGTTTTCCAAGACTCCCTGGCATAGCAGTTTGTCCATGGTTACTAGAGCTAGAGCTTATTCTTCAATAGCATGTAAACATAAATACCTTATTCTGTTGGGGTGATGGATGTAAATATTCTTAAACTGTTGACACTTCTTTAATATGATTGTTTTGAATTTATCCTTCTCTAAAACTATAGCAGATGATCCAAGCCAAAATTTTTGCAAGACTTGTTCTGATTTTTTTCTTCTTTCCATCTGACAAATAAAGAATGTTTGTGTGTTACTGATTTATCTAACCTCCAAGCTGCTGGTTCATTTGTGGCAAGTATTTCTACTGTTTCAGGCAGTCTGAAGACTTGGCTTGTAAAGCATCTCATTGGGTACACCCAGCTTTTTTCTTCCTTTTTTGGTTGCCTGGAACATAAAAGTTGTTTACAAGAATAATCATGTACTATAAACAGAGGCTAAAGAAATCCCACACAGGGTGGGGGCAGGGGAAGGAAGCCAAGGAAATTACTTACTCCCCTCCCCTTCTTCTTTTCCACAGTCTGACAAAGACTGTGTCTGGTCAATGACATTAGGGCAGATGAGTCACAATCTATAAATTGGCTACAGTGAAAAGTGCACTTTATAACTTAACATTACAGAAAAGCCAAAACACTTTTGAGAAAAGATCTCAACAAAGCAACACCATTCTGGGAATTTCTGCCCTGCTTTTAAAAGTTGGTTGAGCTTCAGTATAGCTGACTATGCCAACTGGCTACTCTCACGGGTGTAGTTGCATGGAAAAAGTTGCTGTTTTATCTCACACCTACGTTGTCTATACAAAGTGCTGTACTAGTTCAACAACCCTTGGTAAAGCAGGCACATTTTTTTAAATGTGAATGAGCGTTTATGTGAATGCTTGGCCATGATCACCTAAATTAAATCATGGTGAATAATTGGCCATGCTAATTGTGTTTGCTGCTATTTATAAAGCCAGGAAGTCCCATTGTCAAAGTGTTAATTTGAATAAAATTCACACCTCAGAAAGAAGCTACCATCTTCATTAACAGTTAGCCAGCTGGGATTGTTTGCATTTATACATCAGAAAATACCAAGTCACATGCCTACAAGGGGACAGGCATATATATTTTCAGTGTTTAGCTATAGGTAAAGTACACCCAAATAATATAGTAAACGGGAGTAAAAATAAACATTAGTAGAATATAATATAACTATTTTTGTTAACAAAATGTGGAAATTCAAAATTAAAGTGCATTATAGAGAGCCAGTATGGTGTAGTAGTCTTAGCATCAGACTATAACTCTAGAAACCAGGGTTCAAATCTGCACTCAGCTATGGAAATCCACCTTGCACAAGTCACACTCAGCCTCAGAAGGAGACAAAGGCAAGCCCCCTCTGAACAAATCTGTCCAAGATAGGTTTGCATAGGGTCATCATAAATCAGAAAAAAACTTGAAGGCACACAACAACAAACTATAGATGACATTATAGCACTAAGAACTTAGATCTTGGAAATTGTGCCTTGCTTTATTTTAGATTCAATGTGTATATGGATTTTCTTAGGCAAGGAATACTCAGAGGTGGCTTTGCTAATTCCTTTGAAATAAATCCAAATTCTAGGCATTATACCCAGTACTGATTAGGGTCATTAGGTAGCCCAGATTCTAAGAGGTGGTCTAGACAGTGAAAACACTCCTCATAGAATGCAAGGAGGAAACCTTTTGTCCCAATGAGATCCTGCAGGGATTCACCTTATTCAGAAGGAAGGGGAGGCAAAAACTGGGGGGGAGGAGCCCTTGCAGCTTTTCCTAGGGGGGTTAAAATTGTGTGTGTGGAAATGCACATTACCTGTTGTTTGGACAACCAATTTGAATCACAGCACATTCTCAGTGAGGACAGAAGTCAAAAGCTGATGGTCAGATGTGCACAGGAACTGGGGTTGCCAGCAATTAATAGGCCAGAAGCACCATTTTGGAGTTTCACATTGCTAACAATGCATTTATTTTATTTTTTGCTACACTGAGGCAACCAAATTGCTTTTTTTAAGCAGCAGGTCACACTTCAGGGATATTTAGAATGGTTAGAGATAGATATAAGGAGAATAGAAAAGAGAATATGGAATATATTTTTTGGTAATTTTACAAAAAAGGAAATTAAAGGAAGTGAGAACCCATTTCTGCAAAATATATGGGAAATATGGTATAAATATAAGAAAGCATTTCTGCCTATTGATTCAGTATTAACACCGGTTATAATGGGGAAAAAATCCCAAATAATTTGAAGAAAAAAATGGGAAAGGAATTAAAGAAAAGATGACTAGACAAAATAGAGGGATGGATAGGATGGATGAGTGAGAAAGGGAGTATAAGAGAGAAATTATATGGAATGAAAATTTCATGGTTTAATTGCATACAGTTAGAGCAATGGATTAAAAATTGGAAAAAGAATCATAAACAAGGAAGTTCACAAAATTTGAAAATTTGCTGAAAAAAGGTGAAAAGATGGATGATAATGAAAGTTTGAAAAGCATTACAAGTAAATTATATAAAATATTGATAAAAAATAAGGATAAAAAAGACAAAAAAGAATATTTGAGGAGAATATGGGAGGAAGATTTGAAACAAAAAATTGGAGATCATGAATGGAATAAGATTTGGAAACAAAGACAACTAAAAATTATGTCAATACGGATAAAAGAAAATTACTACAAAATAATATGGAGATTGTATTTGACACCAGCAAGATTGCATAATATAGAGAAGAATAACTCTAAATATTGTTGGAGAGGTTGTCAAGAAATAGGTACATATATGCATATGTGGTGGAATTGTAAATTTGTACAGCAGTTTTGGGAAATGGTTTTTATAGAAATAGAGAATATTTTGAATATAAATATAGAAAGGAAACCGAGTATAGCATTGATGTCAATTTATAATGGGGAGAATGGGAACCAAGCAGAAAAGGATTTAATAACAAATTTATTAACGGCAGCAAGATTAATTATAACAAGACACTGGAAAATGCAAATAAATGTACAAGTGGAGGAGTGATATAAAGAAGTTTGGAAAATGGCAATAAATGATAAGTTAACATGTAGAATTAAAGTAAGAAGAGGAAGTTGGAAAGAAAGTGATTTTGATAAAATTTGGAAAGTATTTGTTAAAAAAGTATTACAGACAAAAGATGGGAGGTTACCTCCATGAGAAGAAATGAGATTCTGGAAAGATTAGATAAGGGATAATGGCTCCGGTGAAGGGGAGCACTGAGGTGGGAGGGGGTAGGGGAAGTAATATTGTTGAAAAGAATCATAGTAAAGAATTTATGTTAACTTTTGAAATTAGTTAATAGAAAAATTGTGATGTTTATGGTAATATTATGTGTTTTACTAAGTAAGTATTGATTGGATATTATAACGTATGATTATAAAATTAATAAAATTAATTTTAAAAGGACACACTTGTGCAACTTTGATTTGCAATTTTTTATTTTTTTTAATTATTTATTTATCAGTGAACATAATTCATAGTACAATATTATACACCGTGTATAATCATCAATTTTTACATATCCAAAATCATAATTTCTTATCTTCAAAATTTCTAATACAAATAGTATATCTCATCAAGAATTATTCTACCTGTGCTATCTCTTCTTTATCCTAAACACTTCATTATCTTACCCTCCCCCAGTCTTGACTTCCCAAGATTACAAACCCAAAGGATTTATTTTCCTTAATTCTTTTTCTATCTTTGATCCAAAGTTACCATATTAACCTCCCTTATATACCTTATTGTGTTTCATTTTTTTCGTATAATTTGCCCTTTATTTTCGACATATATTCATTTATTTTTTGACACTTTCTGGAGTCCTCACCTTTACTCAGTAATTCTCAAATAAATTAAACTCTGCCTCTTTTACGCAGGTAGGCGGTAATATGTTTCCATTCTTCTCTCACTTCTTCTGTCTTTCTATTATTTATTATCCGTGTCAATTTATCGTTGTTCTCCATCTCTATCAACTTGTATAACCATTCTTCTATCTTTGGTGCCTCTTTTGCTTTCCATACTGCAGCTATCTTTAGTCTGGCCGCTGTAAATAAGTAAAGCATCACCCTCCAGTATTTTTTCTCTATCTGTTTTTCTAGTACCATTGTTATGTTTAACAAGTATAGTTTCGGGTCCAAAATGAATGTTATTCCAAATATCATTTGTATGGCGTCGTGCCCTTTTTTCCAAAATCTCTTTATCTTAGGGCAACCCCACCACATATGATATAAGGACCCCACCTCTTTTTTGCATTTCCAGCATTTTTTATTGGTTAACTTGTGGATTTTGCTTAACCTCGCTGGTGTCAAGTACCATCTGTTGGCTATCTTTATAAAGTTTTCTTTCAAATCTTGGTTTGCAGTAAAACTACTAGTTTTATTCCATGCACATTCCCTTTCTTCCAAACTTATAACCTCTCCTATATCTTTAGCCCATCTAATCATTGAATCTGTGATCAGCTCTTTTTCTAGCTCTCTTTCAAGCAATACCTTATATATTTTGGCTATTTTACCTCTTCCTTGTTCACAGATTATCTTATCTATTTCATTTCTCACCTTTGAAAAACCGTATATTGTTTTATCCTCTCTAAATCTGTGTATTAATTGTGCATGGGTTAACCATTGCATATTGTATCCTTGACTATATAATTCTTCTCTTGTTTTTAGATAACAATCCCCATTAGACCATTTTATCAGATCATTATAGGTCTTCCAGTCTTCTTTTTTTGTCCACCTAACTTGAAATGCTTCTACAGGTGATAACCATGAGGGAATGCTGCTGTAAAATTTTTGTTTTACTTTATTACAAATTTTCAGTAGGGGCCCTCTGATCGTATGGTTTCCGAATTCTTTATCTACTTTTAATCTGTCGTACCAGAGATATGCATGGATTCCAAACTTCTGGTTACCGCATTCCAAATTTATTGTTCTATCGCTTCTTAGGTTTATCCATTCGCTTACCCAGTTTATCCCACAAGCCATATAATATAACTTGAGATTTGGCAGGCCCGTTCCTCCTTTATTCTTTGCACTAAGTAGAATTGTCCATTTTATTCTGGGTTTGTGTCCATTCCATATGAAATTCTTTAAGTCTTTTTTCCATTCTTGGAAAGGCTTTTCATTAGTTAACATAACCAGGTTCTGAAACAAAAACATCATTCTGGGCAGAATGTTCATCTTAATCGTGGCTATCTTCCCTAATAATGACAGATTCAGTTTTTGCCATCTTTTGAGATCTTCTTTTATTTGATATCAAGTTCTTTTATAGTTGTTTTCATACAGTTGTCTGTTTCTTTTAGTCAACCATATGCCCAGATACCTTACTTTGGATTCTATCTTACAGCGCATTGTATCTTTTAAATTGAGTTCTTCCAGTTTTGTTAAGTTCTTAGTATGACAGTTTTTTCCTTATTGATTTTAAAGCCTGATACTTTCCCAAATTCATTTATCATTTCAAATATTTTACCCATATTTGTTGTTGGATCTTGTATTATTAATAATAAATCGTCCGCATAGGCTAACAATTTGTACTCTTGACCTTTAAATCTCAAGCCTGGAATTGTTTCTTCTTCTCTAATTTGTCTATTCAGAACCTCCATTGCAAGAATAAAGAGTAAGAGAGACAAGGGACAGCCCTGTCTGGTTCCTCTCTGAATGTTAATTAACCTGGATCTCTCCCCCATTTACTAGAACTTGTGCCTTTTGTTTTTTGTAAATCTGTTCAATGCATTGATAAAATTCTGGTCCTACATCAATCTCCTCAAGCACACCTTTCATGAACTGCCATCTCAGACTGTCGAAGGTTTTTTCGGCATCTGTGAATACTAAGGCTACCTTTTTATCATTGTTTTTCTCATAGTATTCCAAAGCGCTTAAGGTTAGCCTTATATTATTCGCAAGTGTTCTACCTGGGAGAAAGCCATTCTGATCTGGATGTATAAACCCCTTTAATACTTCTTTCAGTCTGTTAGCCAGAATCATTGTGTAAATTTTGTAGTCTACGTTCAGGAGTGATATTGGATGGTAATTCCTAACCTCAGTCTTGTCTTTCCCTTCCTTTGGAATTATAGTTATTTCTGCATTTTCCCATGTTTCAGGGATGCCTTCTTCCTTTATTTTATTGAACATTTCTTGCATATGCTCAATTAATTCTTCCTCAAAAGTTTTGTAGTACTCTGCTATGAAGCCATCTGGGCCAGGAGATTTGCCCGTCTTTATAAATTTTTTATTGCCAAGGATATCTCTTGTGTCGTTATCGATTTTCCAAGTGCCTCTCGTTGTTCTACTGTAATCTTGCCAATATTACTATTTTTTATGCATTTTCTAATCTCTGAATCTTGGAATCTTTCTTTGTTTTTTTCTGAGTATAGATTTTCATAATATTGTACGAATTTTGACATTATATCTTTCTGTGAGGTATATATTTTGTTGTCTTCTCTAATCAGTGTAAGAAGTTTCTTTTCAGACTCTTTTTTAAGTCTATATGCGAGCCATCTGCCCATTTTGTTGGTGTTGGCAAAGAAATTTTGCTTAACTCTTTTTAATTTGTATGCCATTTTTTCTATTATGTCTTGATTCAGTTCATTTTGTAATTTTTTTATTTTTCTCAGAATCTTTTCATTCCTCGGTTTCCGTCTTAGTATTTCTTCTTTCTCCTTCAATTCTCCCCAAAGTCTCTTTTCTCTCTCTTTTCTTTTGTATCTCTGCACCTCTTTGTAGGAACAGGCCTCTCATCGTCGCCTTAAAGGCATCCCATCTTACTTTGCTAGAGGTTTCATTCGTATTGTTTATCTCAAAATATTTTTCCATCTCCCTTTTTATTTTTGCTATGAACTTCTCTTTTAGCATTACCTCTTTCATTTTCCATGAATATTCTTTCTTTGTAATATTTAATGTCATTTTTAATGGGTTATGATCTGATAAAATTTTCGGTAAAATATCTATATCCTTGATTCTTGTACACATTTCTTTTGCTACCCAGTACATATCAAGCCTTGACCAACTTGTGTGCGCTTCTGAATAAAAGGTGTAACCTTTTTCCTTGTCCTTCTTATATGGCCATACATCAATTAAATTCAAATCTGTCAAAATCTCCTTACCAGACACTGGGAGATTACCGTGATGTTTCTTTTGATCTCCTGATCTATCTCTGGCTACATCTATAACTCCATTGAAATCCCCAGTTATTATGATATTTTCACATTCTAATTTTCCAATATCCTTCCTTAGCTGGTTGTAAAACTGTTTTTTTCTTTCCAAAGGTGCATACACTGCTATCAGTGTAATCTTAAAGTCTATCAATTTTATTTCCATGCCTACATAATGACCTTTAGTATCTCTCAAAATTTCTCTTGCTTCAAAGTTGTTTCTTATGTAAAGTACTACTCTGTTTTTCTTTTGTGTATCCAAAGAGTGGAATGCTTGTCCCAGCTTCTTGTTTTCCAAATATTGATAATCCCGTTCCTTTATTCTAGTCTCTTGCAATGCTATAATATCCACCTTTTGCTTTTCTAAGTAGTAATATACTTGTTTCCTTTTTTCTGGAGTATTTAGTCCTTTCACATTCCATGTTAACAGAGATATTGCCATATTTTGATGTCTATTCAGATTCTTCTCGGTAAGTCTCCTCTTCGTCAGTTTCCTCTCCTTTTTCTCTTTCTTCCTGATCCGAAACTTGATCTAATTCTCCTTTATCTTCTTGTGATATGTCTTTAGGATCCTGTTCATTTTGGTCTTCTTCAGTATCGCTTACATCTGATCCGAACTCTTTCAGTCCCTGTCCGATTTTTTTGTTTTCATCTTTTTCTCTGTCTTTACCAGATTGTGTTTCCTCTTTTCCTTCGTTTCCCTTTCCTTTTTTCTTTCTCCTCTTCTGATCGTATTTCTTTCTCATCTCTATTCATCCTTTCCGAGAACTCTTTGGCCTTCTCCACCGTATTTATTTTATATCTTTTTTGATAGTAGCTAACGGAGACAATATGTTCCCATCTATAGTTTATACCTTTCTTTTGAACTTTTTGTGTTAAAGGTCTATATTCTTGCCTACGTCTGAGTATTTCAGGTGGTGTATCTTTAAAAATCTGTATATCGTTATCTTCGATTACTAATTTCTTCAAGTAACTTTGTTGGACTATTTTGTCTCTTATTGAAGCTTTTGTGTATGTGATAACCACATCTCTGGGTATCTTTTTCTCTTTTGCAGTCTCTGAGCTTATTCTGAAGATTTTGTCTATATATTGCAGTAGAAAGTCTTCTGACATTTCCATAAATTGAGCTAATGGTGGGATTATCCTATCAAACAAATTTTCTCTTCTCCTCTCAATTTAATACATTTTTCTCGATATCTTATTTCCTGGATCAAGTTAAGATTTTTTTTCTTTCTCCTGTTCCACCATCAAATTTTCTGAATATTTCTCGAGTATTTGTGTCTTACTTTTAACCTCCCCCAGCTCTGTTTTCATTTCTTTCATTTCTCCTGAGAGTTTATCAATTCGTTTACCCAATCTTTCAATGTCTGATTTTAGTTCTTTTTTCATATTTTTAAATTCTTCCTTCATTTCCCGTTTAAATTCCCGCAGCTCCTGTAAAATCTGAGCATTAACATCGACCTGCTTGCTTGGCATTTCTATGGATCCTCTTCTAGTTAAAGTTGTTTGTGATGTTGTATATGCCCTAGACCTAATCCCTGACGCCATTATTTAATTTTCTCTTCCTTTCTTATTCTATACATTTTCTTTTCCTGTAATGCCTCTTGTTTTGAATCTTATTAGATTTCAAAACTTCCGGTGCTCAGGGCTTTGGAGCTTCTGCTTTGCAACAAGATCTTCTATACTATTTATAATTTCCTTGAATAATATTGTTAGTTTTTCTTAATCTGCTTGATTCTTGCTCACTTAATTAGTAAATTTTACACAGTTTATTCTCACTTAAACAGTTTTTAAATTCACAATCTATTCTCTAATTAATTTCCAATTAATAAGTAATCAATTATTAATCAGTTGATCAGTCAGTCAGATAATTCTTGTTATCATTAAATTCATAAATCAGAGTTCGTAAATCATTTACTTTAAATTTCTCCAGTCTTGTCAATCTATATACATGATCAATATCTCATGATTTTTTTCAAACCTTCTAATTCTAAATCACAAAACAAATTTCAATTTCATGCACTTTACTTCTGAATCATAAATAAGTTTCAATTTCATACAGTTTATCAATTAAATTCATTAGATTCTTTACTTTCAATAATTTCTTATTAATTCATAGAATGTAAATTCGTGATTTCAAATTTATTTCTAAACCTATAATACCAATTACATCAAGTTCATTAATTTCCCACTTTGTAAATTCCTCAATTTTTTTAACCAATTAATCTTAAATTTCTTAAACCAATTAATTTCTTTCAAGTAAGCAGTCCAAAATAATCAAATTAATGTTGTTAAGTGAATATGGTTACCTTTTTATTTACTGACTGATAAATTGAAATTACTTTCTATTGAGCCCAATTTACAGTCTGTACCTTCAGTCACTATATTCCTCTTATAATTATGTTGTTTTTACTGACTGCGAGGCATTGCGTTCTCCTTCTTGTTTGTGCGTCTTCTATTCTAAGCTTCATCTGTCCTCCGTCTCCGTCTCTCAGCTTTTCTCCTTCACAAACCGCATCTCAAGCTTTGTCTGTCCTCCGTCGCTACCTCTCGACTTCCTTCTCTCTCGGGCCCCACTTTCAAGTTTCGTCTGTCCTCTGTTTCTATCTCTGTTTCTATCTCTCCTCTTCACTCTCGCAACCCTGCTCCTTCAAACTTCAAGCTTCCACTGTGCTTTTTGCCTCTCAGTTTTACTTTCTCACCATCCCCACCGTCTCTCCTTTTTCCTTTCCTTTCTCACCTTCACTTTCTCCAGGTTTTACTGTCCTCTGTCTCCTTCCAGTTTCACTTTCACAAGGGCCCCCACCTTTTTTCTTTCTCTCTTTCTCAGATCCGCTTTCCGGGTTTCGCCTTCCCTTCGTCTTGGTCTCTCCGTTCTCAACCCCCCGCCCAAGCTTTGCTGTTCTCTATCTCCGTCTCTCCTCTACTTTCTCTGGGGTTCGCCTTCCCTCCGTCTTCTTTCTTTCCCTTCTCCTCTTCTTCCGCGTCTCCTTCTTTCACGTCTCCTTCCAACCACAGCTCCTCCCCCGCTCGTTTACTTCTGGGGGGGATTCCTTTCCTTAAGCTTAGACTGTCTCTCTGACTTTGTCCGTGTACTGGCAAATACTATTTTAAGCCAAAGATTTCTCTGACTTCTTTGGGTTTGCAATGTACCCTCCTGCTTTATATGCAGATGCTTGAAGGTTGTGGGATTGCCGGAGACTCGGAGCTTAACGCTCCCGCTACAGGACCGTGGCTACCACACCCTTACTCAGCTGTTGTCTCTGACCTGGCGTTTTCCCCCACGTCTCAGACTCCAGCTTCCCCAGGGCTCTCACGCCGGTCCCAGTACCCTGTCTTCCCTGACTAGGGTACCCTGGAAGTTGCCAGATTTGATGTTAAATATTTAGCAACCGCCAAGCAGTCCCGTTCGGAGGTCTAACCTGCAGAGCTTCGTTGCAGGTCGACCGACGTCTCCGCCCACAAAACCGGAAGTCAATTTGCAATTTTTTTAAAAAATACTGTGCAGTGGCCAACAACTTGTTGAGAATAATAACGTAATTCATTCTCAGCCACCATATTGATTTGCAGTCATGGCTGCATGTGAACTTCAAACATGGATAGCTTCCCATACTAGTGATTTTGCCTGAGGACCATGGAGACAAATGAACACTGCTGCAATTTTGCATTAATGCACAGCAGTCAGAATTATACCTTCTCATCTAGACAAGCCCTAAGATTTCATTTAAAATATAAGGACAATATAACCATAATCCAAGATTATGCCTCACCTAGAGAGGCAGAAGGAGGAATTGAAAGATTCTGTGCTAGAGTCCAGGGGGAACTTGATCACACACACAAAGGGTATATTGTTAATCATAGGCAATTGAAATGCAAAATTGGGAAACAGCAGAGGCAGAGATTGTTGGAGAATTTTGCCTAGGATCAAGAGAAGAAGCAGGAGAGCAACTGATTGAATTTTGAGAAGCAAACAATTTGTTCACTGCAAACACATTTTTCAGGCAACCAAAGAAACAAGTGTATACATGGATGTTTCCTGATGGCCAATATAGGAATCAAACAGAGTACATAATTGGAAGAAGAAGATGGAGAAGCTCCATTCTCTCTGCAAAAACAAGACCAGGAGCTCTGTGTAGCTTATATATTATTTATGTGTGACTTCTAGAATTTGAAAGAATTCTTGTGAGTCATAGTCCCTAGTCTTTTCAATGTCTATAAGACAGAATTATCACCAATACCTATTCAGTATTTCCTCAAAAACCACTCATTTTTGCAGGAAAGCTCACAATTCAGGTGTGCTGCTGTCTAAGGGGCTTATTGCATGAGACAAGAGAAACTGAAGTAAAGCCCGAGAGTAGCACATACCTCCTTGCCTTATTGCACAACATTGACGTGCTTCAGGTGTTTTCCCATTCCACTCCTATAGGAGACAGTGGTAAAGGTGAGTCTTTTTGCTAACCGATTTTTCCAGTTAGCAAAAAGACTCTCATTTACCACCGTGTTCCACGGCACAGGAAAAGAAGGATAGCTGAAGCATGCAAACATCATGCAATAAGGCATGGCAGGACATGCTATTCTCTAGATTTAAATTCCCTTCCCTTCCCTCGTACAATAAGGCTCTTAAGTCATAGATGTGTATCCTACCCTTAGTGTGGTTAAAATGTTTTAAAGACATACTGGGTTGTATATAATAAATCTCAAGTATGAAGATGTTTGCTCATGGGGATTCCCCCCTGCTCCTCACCACTGTCCTTCCTGAAAACCCCCCTGTGAGGGTGGATGGGCTGTCAGCGAAGGCCCAAGGATGTAGAGCAAGGAAAGTGGAATGCAGCAGTTCCAAGAGTCTTACTATCTTGAAAAATGCTAGTGCTTAAGCATGGAAAAGTCTACTGAAATGAAAAGCCAGAAAAGGCAAAGCACAGAGACTCATGACTAGATCTCTCGGTGCCTTTTTTGTAAAGCTTAAAAACAAATACTTTCAATCGATCTTGATTACAGTGCTGGTGAGAGGTTTTAGCCATTTCTGCATGTGCTGTTTCATTCGGCTGGTGCAGGATATGCAGGTTTCTTAGTCAAAGCAGTGCTAACAATCCAGAAGCATGCATCTCAGCTTATCTGAAGTGTCAAATATATGTCAATATATCCATGGCTCTGAGTGCTCTTTCCCTGGGGAAACCCTGGGACTGGAGAATTGTGAATCAGGTGGCCTGAAGATCCTTGATTAAGAATGTGCCATCTTTCCCATCAGCCTGTACTATCAACAGGGTTGGCCAGATACATGATCTGCCTAAAGAAAAGGACAAATTCCCCAGCTCTCCCGGTCATTCCATTTATAAACTTTTTAATTCAGCATTGGCAGCTGGAAAACCACTACACTGTAGCTGAGGATAGAAGCCATTGTTAAAGGATGCAGAGTCACTCTAACTATGCACACAGCCTGACTGCTGCTCCTTGCCCCTCAATGTGCTTGAGATTACAGCCTCACCTATGACAGGACCAGCTCTGCTTGTCAAGAAGAGATTATGAGGGTTTAGCTAATAGATCACAAAAGGTCACACAGCAGGTTAACTCTCAGGCAAGTAGGGACCAAGCCATTGTATAATGCATATTCACTGTAACTGCTCTGAACATATTGTACAGAATATATTCCATTTGTTGTTGTTGCATGCCTTCAAGTTGCTCCCCACTTATGGCAATGCTAAGGCGAACCTATCATAGGATTTTTTGGTGAAATATGTTCAGAGGGGTTTGCTTTTGCCTTCCTATGAGGCTGAGAGAGTGTGACTTGCCCATGGACACCCAGTGGGTTTCCATGCCTGAGCGGAGATACCCTGGTCTCCAGGGCCGTAGTCTAACACTCAAACCTCCATACCTTACTGGCTCTCACATATATCTCATATATTATGTTTGTGGAATTCAGTGAAGTATTTGTTTGACACAAAACATGCACTATTTTATTTTATTTTCAATTTCTAGAATTCCGTACTGAAGATATACCTTGGCTCCAGAGGTCATCTTGGAGCCAAAGTTCCCAGGAATAGCTTTTCTGTTACTACTTGGTAACCTAGTTACTATGAATGTAATGTCTCAAGTTGGCATTCTTTGCTAGGTTAACAGGAATTGCTTTTGCAATTCAAGAAATCTAGGAAGTTTGCCTAGATTAAAACACAGACACAGTTTATAATTCTTGCTTTTTCCGTTGGAATTAGGAGTATATTGTTACTCCTACAAGTAAAAAACTAGACAGAAGAAACTGTCATTTCTTTCCCAACATTTACCATGTTTTTGAGGGCTGATGTAAATAGCAACAGTTTTTCTTTTGAATTTGTCTACTCATTGACCAAACCTACTTGGATCAGTTTCTACATTTCTTTACTTCTGGATCAAATTTAGGCCTCTGCTTTGTTCAAGACATTTTGTTTGGCTCAATGCTAAGAATCTGACAAAAAGTGATGTTAAATGTATGTTTGCATTTTAACTCACATTTTTTAAAAAAATGCAAATAGCTATACAGATTCAGGATCACAGCAGAAGGGGAAGGAAGTGTGTCTGATCCTGCCATCCCCCAAAATTGCTTTCTCCATCTCAAAAGCCAAAACAAAATCCTGCCTCTCCCATGCCTGAGATGCTGCTAGTTGTCATTTGATTAGCTAGTTGTAGGGACTTTTCTTCCTGAATCTTCTATATTTACATGTACCCCCATGTACTATATAGTACACTGTAAACAATTTAAAACAATACTGGTTAATCAACTTGGGAAAAAACCCAGCAAACCAGGGTAGTATTTAGTACAGGGGATACATGTAAATACAGAAGATTCGGGAAGAAAAGTCCTTGAGTCTTAACTGTACCCCATCCTGTTATATTGTGTGCCAGCCTCTGAGTTATAGTGTGCAATATAAATATTTTAATAAATAAAGCATTCCCATCCCAGCAAATTTCCAGCTCCCTACAGCAGTACACCTTACTGCCAATATGGTACTTATACACAGCCACTATCTTATATTTATCCCTTTGTATGTTCACTGTAGTCTCTCATCCTAAAATACTTTTGTCAGACTGAGTTTCTGTCTAGCACAGGTGCTGGCTATTTTTCTTTTCTTATTTATTCAAAGGAAAGCCCAATTGAGATCAATCAAACTTATTCCCACACAAGTGTTCCTATAAAACATCCTTTACTGATTATTTACTAGAGATTATATACCATTGTGTCATGGTAATAAAAAGAAGAAAAATGGTAACACTTGAACATATTCAATAACATTTGGCTCATTTTTATTTGACAGAGCCAGTGTGGTGTTAGAGTTAGAGGTTGGACTTGAAAAAGCCAGGTCCTATTCCCTCTGAAAGAGAAGAAACTGAGAGCACCTAAAAAAAAACCTGATATGGAGAGATGGAGTCTCAGGGTATAAAAAGGTTTTATCCCAAGAAATGGCTGAATGTGTGTCAGCTGGGGCGGGGGGATATTTGTACAGCCTTTTTCATGGGCTCTTAAAAAGTCATAGAATCATAGAGGTGGAAGAGACCACAAGGGCCATCCAGTCCAGCCACATTCTACCATGCAGGAATAAACAATCAAATCATTCCCAATAGATGCCATCCACCCACTGTTTAAAAAACTCCAAAGAAGGAGACCCCACCATGCTCCGATGGAGTGCATTCCACTTCCGAACAGCTCTTACGGTCAGGAAGTTCTTCCTAATGTTTAGGTGGAATCTCTTTTCCTGTAGTTGAGTCCATTGCTCCGTGTCCTAGTCTCTGGAGCAGCAGAAAACCATCTTGCTCCATGCTCAGTAGGACATCCCTTCAAATATTTAAACATGGCTATCATGTCACCTCTTAACCTTCTCTTCTCCAAACTAAACATGCCCAGCTCCCTAAGCTGCTCCTCAAGTCATGCATACCACAAACACACTCATTGAAAAAAAAGTGGGATATCATTGTATCTGATGATGATGACAATGAAGATGCCTGCTCTGTTCATCTACACTGTGTGGACATATTCTCGTCATGTGGACTGGCTTATTCCTATGGAGGTCTGCCATGACACTGTTATCAAAAAAAAACAAAACAAAAAAAAAACCCTGATTGCTCCGCAATAATGACAATTCCAGCAGCTACTATTCATCTTAATGGTTGGATTTTTTGTTTGTCACTGGCATGCCAAGCTATCCACATTTGCTGTGCAAATGGGCATGCCTGTGAATCAAGATAGCAGCTGCGAGTTAATTACAGTACTTGCTTTTTTACTTAGCTCAATTTGCTGCCGCCAAACTTTTTAAAATATATATATATATATTATCCAATGTGAAATAGAGTGCTATTTCACCTTAACAACAACAACAACAAAGGAAAAATTCCAACCCCATTTTATTGCCTTAGCACGTACTCGCTAGGGGGAAAATCCAACATGGCAGTCCCAGTGGCTTACCTTTTTAGCAAGCTCAAACCCCTGCACTCATCTGACCAATCAGCTTTCAGATTCCACTTGTATGGGAAAGTGAATCAATTTGTGTCGCTTGTCCCAATGAGCAGGAATGTGCATTCCCCCCACTATTAAAAAAAACTCCAGGAAAAGCAGTGAAGGCTTTTCCTGTGGATTATATGGTGCTTTTGGCCCCACCCCTCCTTCTGAATATGGAAAATGATGCTGAATCCCATTCAGACAGATAGCATTCTTCCCCCCCCCCCATTCCATGAGGAGTATTTTCTCTGTTTCGTCAACCCCTCAGTGTATTAGTGCCAATAGGAACATAGGCAGCTTCCTGGTGTCAGGCTGGAATAGTTGTCCATATAGTCTGGTCTTGTCTACCTTGCCTCACAAGTTTTCTAGTGTCTCAGGCAGAGGCACTTTGCATCATCTGGTCCCATAACTTTTTGAGGTGCTGGGGGTTGAACTAAATTGCAAGCCAAGCACGTGTTTGGCTATTGAATGCTAGTTCTTCCCACATCCATGTGATGTGAACATGCAGGTATTCAGGCTGTGTTGGAGATTATTTGCCCCTCAGGAATACCTCCCAGTGTAGACCTTCACAGCCTGGAAAGCTGCTTGTTAAAACTAATGCATTGTGTAACTCAGTACAAAGACCTGGAAATGAAGTTGTTACTGTTTCTGAAGCATGTGTGTGTGTGATATCTGTAGAGAGAAAGAGTGTGTGTGTGTATATCTGTAGAGGTAAAGTGTGTGTGTGTTATTTACTTTTTGCCTGTTACTTTTGCATTATTGTGGGGTGGTAGTAGATAATATTAGGATGAGCATAGCGTAAAACATGCATAATCTTGCATGTTGGTTATAGTACCCTTAAGAAGTCAGTGAAAAGTTAACTGGCAAATGTTACTATCCAAAAAAAAAAAAAAATTACAGTTGTCCCTTCACATTCACTGGGGGGTGGTTCCAGGACCCCCCGTGAATACCCAAATCCATGAACATTCAAGTCCCATTATATGCAATGGCATCGCAAAATGGTGACCCTTATATAAGATGGCAAAATCAAGGTTTGCTTTTTGGATTTTTTAAAGAATATTTTCAAGCCATTGATACTTAAAACCATGAATACCAAATCTGTGAATGTGGAGGGACAACTGTGTGTCATTCTCACTCATCAGGTTACTTTAGAAGTGTAACCTTACCCTTTTTTTAAAAGGCAACTTGTTGCAGACCATGTGCTCTGCCTCAAATACTTCAGGATAGTATTTCTTCAGTTTTAGAAGTGACCTTAAAAACACAAAATTCGGTCAGTGGCTTCTGCTATTATTTCAGTATACTTAAGAATGAACATGTGTGTTTTAATGTTGCCTTTTTGCAGATGTTTTCAGCATCACTATTAGTCTATGCAAATAGAATTAGCCATGGACCACTTGAGTAGTCTGGCTGAACTCAGCAGAATCAGTTACTCCCCTCCCTTCCTTTGAACAGTGGACCATCCATTCATCCCATTGCAATTGTCAGGCTGTGAACACTTCCCAAAGTTCCAGATTGAAAAGATTCAGATTGAGTTCACATAACTTTCACTTTTCTTTCCATCTTTTTGAGACCTATTTTCACAATTGGATTCTGATAAATATTCTGAAATTTACAGCTATCAAATCTCATATCCTTGTTTTGAATGAAAGCCTGCTTGCTTCCAAAAATTCATTTAACACCTCCCTGCACTGGTACAATCCCTCTGTTGCAACTTGCAACCAACAGTTCAAAAAGCAGCTTAGCAGTTCTGGACAAAAAATCCTCTATTGTAATGCAGCTATTATATCTTGAAGGTATTTCCCCATGCTCTATGCACAGCTCTGTCCATTGTGTTTTCCTCAATTAAATCCTTTATATATGGGTAGAATCATTGCCTGGAAATAATGGAAGACTTGACTTAGAAGTACATATTGTTTCAAATCGACTGTCTTTTTGAAATCCAGAGTGGTTGACTGAGAGGAATTCCCACTTCAAAAAAATGTGTGCTTCTTTTTTTAAAAAAAAAATAAACATACTATTTCTTTGCTTATAGAAAAAATTACAACAATTGCGGTTGCATTCTGTTTGCATTCTGATTGCGGGGATAATGTTTGCAATGTTCTTTTATTTATTGTCCCTTCATTCCCAGGGGACAAAAAAAAGGAGCTGTAAATCATTTTGTGTCCCTCAATAGAGCAGAATGGAAGGATATAAAACACCAAGAGATAATCCCACAGGATGGAGTGAGGTAGACGTTGCTGCTATAGCAAAAGACAAAAAATGTGGGAGGAGAGAGAGAAGGAGTTTTCTTGTTGGGGACAATTCAGCTCTAAAATAGGTAGTGACTAAGTTTGGCATGAGTAATCATGGTCTCCACTGGCTCTTTCTGTGGAATCCTATTGTTGCACCCAAGAGACCCTTGTGTCTTCAGACATGGGAGGCATTCATTGGTGTGAACAAGTTCAAAAAGGGGGAAAGCTGTGAAGAACCTTTGTACCACACACTCATCCAAAACTCCAGCAAAGGCATACAGTAAGTCACAGGGGAGTTTCCTGGCCAGAACTCTTTGAGGAAACTTCATTTTGATGGCACCTTGCAAACTGCCCTTAGCTGCCTTCCTGGCAGCTTCTTTCTTGATGTCTTCCAGTGGCTCCAACACTGGAGAGGGTGAGTTTCTCTTCCAGAATACCCTGAAAGAATTTTTCAGTTTTCTGTAATATATATGGTCTAGTTTCAAATGCTTGTTCTGTTATAAAGAGGCATAAAGATGCTGTGAAAATGTACTTTTCAGAACATAGTTTCAGAGGCATAAAGAAGCTATCAAAATGGATCTTTCAGAACATAGTTTATGACATACAAGTTCTATATTTTGTGACAAAAAAATCAATCATTTTACTGATTCCATAACAGCATTTTTTTTTTAAAAAAACCACCATATCTTTTTGAAGTACCTTTTTTTTATGTAAGAACTGCAACTGAAAAGTAAAGCTTACAAGGATTCTTTCATTGATCTCTCTCAGATTCAGAATTCTAACACTAGTTGTCTCCCTTTAGGGCAACCCATATTTCCAGTGTTAGAAGTTACTGATTTGAATGTCTCTCGTTGCTTTGCAATATAATATTAGTTTGCTTGCTAAGTTATTTTCAGAATTTGATCTTACTTTTCTAGAATGAGAAGCAAGTTACAGATTTTAGAATAAATAATAACACAATAAGCAATAACATTAAACCCCTTTGAAAATCCTGTTTTTGTTGAATTCATTGTGTAAAGTATCACTTTTGACTAGCTAGCTTTTTTAATGTGTACACTAGCATTTGTTTGTTATAGGTTCAGAGAAGGGTTGTACATTTAGGTTTCTGAATACCTTCAATTTTAATAGAAGCATTCCAAACTGAGAGGCAAAATGTTTGGAAAATGCTTGTTAGACCATTTTTCCTGGTCTATGGGAATGTAAACATTCAAGCTTTCTTGAGGAACAAGGATAAAAGAGGAGCAACTAAAGAGAATTAAAGTTTAACTCTCCTCCAATAATTTTTTCCTCTTTAAACTACTCCTTATCAGTCTAATAGCTGAGCAGAATACAGTATCAATATTCAAAAAGTACAGAGTGATAGAGTAGTTAAAAAAAAAAAAAGGCTGATCTTCCCTCTCCCTATAATTATTCAGGAAACTAGAAACAGGGTTGGTCCAGATTATTTTAGTTAATCTTGTGTTCCATTGTAATGGTTTCATCATACAATGACTAACATGTCCCATTGGTTTCGACAGAAGGTAAGGTCCATGAATGTAGTCTGGATCCAGAAGAGGAGAAATGGTTAGGGGAAGCTATATTGCAATGTTCACAGGTCCTTTCCCATCCATTTTGTGAATGTTGGTATTATATTTAGAAAATCACAACAGCTGTTTGGAAAGGGACACCTTGACAGAGAATCCTATACAAGCAAATAAATAACAAGTATCAATGTAGAAAGGAATCCCGATTTGAGCATCTAAAGAATTCTCATTTAAATTGTGAAGGTTAAATATACAGTATATAAATCAATGAATCAATCACAGCATATGATAGAAATAAAGCCACAGCAAACAATAAAACCTGACAGTAACAATTAGAATTGCCACTTCAGCTGCATGCTCTCTACCAGTTGCCAAACAGTAATCAAACACAATAGAACAGGAGTGGAATGTGATTGGACTCCCAACTTCCATCAACCTTGTCAGTATTTCCAGTAGTGTGGGGTGATGGGAGTTGAGGTCCAGTCATATTTGTGCTGAATCCATAGCTGCAAAATAATTTGCTGTTACCTCAATCCTAATTCTGTGTGAGCACACAGTGTTTCTCCAGTTTCAAAGTTCACACTTATTTTATATGCCTGAAGACTTTAATGTGATTTTAAAAAAAATAAAAAAAGTTGTGCCTTCAACTTCACAAAAAAACACAGTTTCTAGGAAAAAAAAATTTTTTCAGTGTGTGGTCTGTGGCCCTAATAGGAATCGGGGTGGAATGATGAGGTGGGAAATAGGAAAAGTTGGTGCGTGGTTACCTCGACATAGTTGTCTGGCAAGTGTGGTGTCACCATTTTATTTTTTTTTTATCGTTCAGTGTATGTATGCAGATAACTGCATATTCGAAGTTCTGGGATTTTCTGCTTGCTGGATGTGTGTGTGTGTGTTACATTTTATTAAACTCAATGGGAGTTTAATCCTGGGTTCTAGTAAAGATGTCTTGGGTCAGATCGCACAAACCCATTTGGAGGGAAGCGAAGTTCATTCTCACAGGCATTTATGCCCAGTTAAGGGCCAGAGGGAAAACATTAATGGTCATTGGTTCTGCCCTACCATTCATTAAGAGTGTGATTTTATACATTACTACACAGAAGTAAGTCCAATTGAATTCAGTGGGATTTACTCACAGGTAAGAGGGCAGAGGATTACAATCTTATTGGATAATACATTCCTTTACACCCAGCAGGAAATAGATTCAAAGAAACATGGGGAGGATCAGACAGGTTTTTGCTGGATTGGGGCCAATGGATTTACAAACTAGCTGTTCTGTAGGGATTTTTTAAATCCTGTTCCTCTTGAGGGAAGATCATGTGGGTAACTTTAAATGCCACGGGCTAAACTGAATGAGGAGACATTTAGGTGTTGTCTAGATGATGAAAAAACTCCTCATAGAATGTGAGAATACCTTTGTCCCAATGAGATCCCGCAGTGATTCACTGTTTTCAGGAGGAGGGGCCAAAGAAAGTCCATTTACTGTGTGGGAAAAGCCTTTGGGGTTTCCCTGAATTTTTTAAAATAATGTGAAGAAATGCACGTTAGCACTCAGGACAACGGATTCGCTTTGCTGCACATTCTCGGAGAGGGAGGAACTGGATATTGGATTAGTTGAATGTGTGCAGGGGGTGGGCTTTCCAGCAAGGCAGCACCCAGAAGCACCCTGTCGGGTTTTCACATTAGTGATCGTGTGCTTTTTTGCTGTGCCAAGGTGCCCAAATAATTTTTTTTAAGCACAAGGTCACACTTGCACATCTTTGCTTTAAAGTTAAAAAAAAGTACTGTGCAGTGGCAGCAACTTATAACACGCTAATTTATGGCTGCCAACTTGATTCATGGGCATGTGAACTTCAAACATGGATAGCTTCTTAGTCTATCATTTTTGCTGTAATACTGTGGAGACAAAAGAACGCTGCTACAAATTTGCAATAATGTGCAGGAATGGGCATTATATCCTGTCATCTAGATTAGCCCCTAATTTTCCAGACAGACACAAATACACACATTTACACACACACACACACACACACGACAGTGCCATCATTGTGTGGTTACAGAGGTAAAGGAGAAGGAAAATGGGTTGAGGGAGCCAGCAAGAATTGCAAGCTCAGTCAATAAACATTGTTCTTAAAAGGAGTAAGTCTCACTGGACTAACTTACTTTTGACATGACACAGATCGAATTGCTCTGTAAATTTCACTTGAAAAATCAGGTGAGATTGTGCCATACTTAATTACTTGGCAGTAAACATAATTGAACTCAATGGGATTTACATCTGTGCAGGTGTAGCAAAGGATTGTGTATTTGACATACCATTGCCCTCTATGTCCCATATACAAGCAATCTTGCCCTAAAATCCATACTGTTCAAACTAGAGGAATTTATCTAATATCAGTGGGAAGAGCAGCTTCAGACAACTGCAATCAAATGCAAAATTACAACTATTTATAAATTAATTGTGTTATGTGCCACATTTTCTCTATCTGTAAACATTCATGCACTCCTCTGAGAAGATGTCTGATTGAACTCAATGGGACTTACATTAGATCAGAGGGGCATGGGAAACTTGCACTGTGTTGACCTTGGCAGTGAGCTCCTCATGGGACAAACTGTTACTTACTCCTGAGTAGACCCACCTTTTTTTAATAACTTGCCACAAAGGAACCATAGTAAGGCACTGGCATGTTATTTTCTGACAAGGCTTTCTCTAGTTTGAATGTTGTGGCTGACGTCCAGAGCTGGGAGAAAGTGCTTCTGGTTTTTTGGACCTCCTGGCTTGCTGGGGGACTCTGAGAGTTGTAGTCCAAAAAAAAGAAAGAAAGAAAGAAAGAAAATAAAGAAAGAAAGAAAAGAAAAGAAAGAAAAGAAAAGGGATTTTTTTCTCCAGCTTACTTGAGATGTGAACCAACCCTGTGAGGGGGCCATATACATGCCATCCAATGGAAGTGGATGGTCAGTAAGATTGACAGGAAAACAAGAAAGTCTTTTGGTTGATATGATTATGCAGATATACATAAATTCACATGCATGCTGGGAAGGAAATATACCTGCAGCTGCTGTAGTCATGTGACCTAATATAATCTGATACAGTGAATGTGAACATGGTAGAAATGCCCTTTTGTACTGATGTCACTTCAAGGTGAGGGCGGGGATGTGTGCTTTTCAAAACCAATTTGAATCCAGATTAAAATGGGCAAGTGTGACATTAATGGGGTCAAACCAGGGCAGATTATTGCACACTGGAGCTAGGATATAGCCCTTATGTGGATTCAGCCTTGGAGGGCCAAAGATTTTCCCCACTCCTCCATTAGAGGGATAATGCTCTTACACCATGAACATTTGTGTAGACAAAGAAGAAGGAACTCAAGTTGATTGAAAGACTGTAGTTCTTGGGCTTATCTATATGAGCCCATAAAAAATGGAGTCCTTCGTAGTAATGACATTTCATAGCAGCTGGGACCTGTCCTAATGATTTTTCTGCCCCCTTAAGCTCCGCATGCCAGCTAGGAAACATGGCGGCCACAAGTGATTTATTTGTGTTTGCACTTACCTGAATTTGCCGCCAACAACCTTTTAAAAGAACAACAATATCCAAGGTGTGATTGAACGATTTTTCACTTTAGCACAAAAACAGAAAAAAAAACCCAATGCCTCGTTTTCTTGCCTTAGCGCTCGCCTGCTAGGGTGAAAATCCAACATGGTGGCAGCAGGCACTTGCCTTGCTATCAAGCCCTGCCCCCGTGCTCATCCAGCCAATAAGATTTGCATTTCCCCTTTTTTGGGCAAGAGAATCAAATCAACTCACTTGTCGTAATGAGCGAAAATGTGCACCCTCTCATTTTTTTAAAAAAAGACAGGAAAAGCCACGAAGGCTCTTCTGGAGAGGTTTATGCCGGTTTTGGGCCCCCTTTCACAATATGGTGAAATCAGGTAGGATTCTCACATTCTGTGAGGAGTTTTTTCACTGTTTGTACAGCCCCTTGCGATTATGTAACTATGAAAGGTATAGGCGTCCTATGCTCTACTGCACCTGGTCTCTGTCCATCAGTTCAGCACAGTCACGTCCATGTCCATGTCCATGTCTTCTTAGCACATACTTTTGTTCAAGATTCCCTGCTGGCACTCTTTTCTCTCTTCCCATAAATTAACTGCTGCTTCTCGGCAACTTTACAGACAATCTGGCACTCCTAAAGCCTTGGCTCCTTTCAACAAAGCTCCAAGAATATGAAAATAAGAGTGAGTCTGATCCCACAATTTTATGTGTGGATAAGCAAGGTAAAGCTGATCCACTCACTTCTAGGCATAAAACTTCTGTCTAAACAGATGCTGGCAGTAAGAAACACAATCATAATTTTCTTAATCCTTGGGTGGATGGCGTATATGATGGGAAAACCTCTGTGTCTTTCTTGAAATTTTGGGACTTCATTATGACCAATTTAAGAACACATATGGCACCTCCTGAAAAAAATTCATAGTATACCTAAACCTACAGTAAAAATAGCTGTTTACTTGTCATAGAACTTCTTGCCAGTCATCTGTTCTGTTTTAGCCACAACTTTTGAATATTTCTAAATGCTCAGAGCATGAATGCATAACCTATGATTTTCCCCCCAGAAGTGGCAGGGCTGTATGTCTACAAACCACAATTTCCCTACATGACACTAGGAAGGCCTTCCCTTCAGTTTAGACCCACTTAAGTGCTTAGTGTTCGCACATGGAAGAAAGTTATTTTTAAGGTGACTGTTCCTTATGTTACTGCATAGGATTTGGGTATGTAACCTTCAAACATGTTTGGAAAGTATTTTGCTGATTCAATGAGAAAGCAATTCCGTTTTCTTCACTCATTAATTCCAACAACTATTGACTATAGATCAAACTTATTTTCAGGATTTAAAAACATGAGCAGGAAAAGTACTTGAGCTTGGGTGTAGGCAGTTGCTTTCGCTCTCTCTCCCTCTCTCTCATTCTCTCTTTCTATCTCTCTTTATCTATTTCAGCCTCACTGCTTAACCTCATCTTCATATATGATATAGATATGGCATACTACTTAGCCATTATTCTCTGAAAATAATCCTGCACAGAAATTAGATTTTGATATACAGTACATTGATCAACCACCACAAGGAGCAAGCCAACTCATCTTCCTTTTAAGTCACCCAAAGGCTAATAATTCTGCCCTGAAATTAATTAATTTGTGCTTCTTTCAAGCCAATAGCCTCAGTGGCATTTCAAAAGGCAATTAGTATATAAGGACCTTCAGTGAAACCAGACTCTGTGATGCTTCAGTTAAGAACTATAATCAATCAGCTAAAAGATGCCTTAAAATCTGTCTGATGTGTGTACAATTTCTGAAAGGCCACAACTAATCAGTGCTCTGTAATTTTCCATTGTTTCCAAAACCTAGTTTCTTTGTATCTCCACTGAACAGAAAGCACTGCATCTGATTCAAAAATTGGACTTTTGGTATGAAATATGGAATTGGGATTTCCCACTAAGCTAGCCCAACAGACGCCAGTTTTAAATTCTCTAGTAACTTCAGTAGTTGACTTAATGTAACTAATTATATAGCAATTAAGTGGCAACAATATATTAATTAATAATATATATTGGCCTGCAGTCATACGGGTGTACTTTAGCCAAATATCACCAGTTATTAGAAATCTGCAGAATCTGCCACCATTAGGGTAGCTAAGTATTCTATTTTAATTGAGGACAGTCCTTGGAAGGGTTGTCTAGGAGATAATCTTCTATTCAGAACCATTATCTATTTCAAGGGTTGTTTGGTGTAAAGAGAAAAAAATAGTAAGAAATGAGAGCAGGGACAATGAATTTGCCCACCAGCTGTTAGAACCTAGACATCAAGTAAAAAGAGACAGAAAATGTCATCTGGTTCCAGTATTTCCTACTATGATGAGTTGGGCTCACGTCAATGGTATTTCTATGTAAATTGTACTAATTGATGTTATCTTCATCTATCTGAATCCACACTACACAAATAATCCAGTTTGAAACTGGATTATTTGTCATGGCTTCTTCCTATGGCATCTTGGCATTTGGTGAGGCACCAGCACTCTTTAGCAGAGAAGGCTAAAAATCTTATAAAACTACAGATCCCAGGATTCAATAAGAAGGAGCCATGGCAAATAATCCAGTTTCAAACTGGATTATTTGTGTGGTATGGATTCAGCATATAAATCAAAATCAACATATGCTGTTGGTGCTGGTACTTCTGCTTCTTCTGGAAAATCTTTTTTGTTTACTTTTTTGGTCATGTATTGTCTCTTTTTTGGCCTAGAGACCATCTACATTTACTGGACTTGTAACTTCTGAAAAGAGAGTAAATACTAGATAAACTGAGCTGTATGAATTGGCTTATTTGAAATAGGACTTATCAGAAGAAGCTTTTTAAAAAAAGAGGTGAAAATAGGTCATTTCTGTTCCATCCCACAAACCCATCACATCATGCTTGATATAATCAGGAAAACAAGAAAGTCAAAATATGTCCTCCCCAACAATCCTGCAACCCAGGAAATAATCAAGGATCTCTTCCACACTACAAGATTACAGCACTATGGTTCCACTTTAACTGTCATCGTTGCATCCTATGGAATCCTGGGTTTTGCAGTCTGGATGAGAATTCTAAATATCGACCCCTAAAGTGCAAATTCCAGGATTCCATAGGATGTTTCCATGTCAGTTAATGTGGAATCATAGTGCTACGATATTGTAGTGTGAAGGAGCCCATGGCCTTTCCTTGTGCCTTGCTGTGTGGACCCTTCTATGCTGCCACTTAGTTGCTGCAACAACTGTATCTTAAGGTCTGTTGCAAAATAGGACAAAGTCTATGTGAGACAGATCTCTGAGTCTAAGATGCAACATAAATAGTCAACCAGTCATCCAGCTCCTTGTACATCAGACACTGCTATTGAGTTCTTATCATCAGGGATCTTGGTAAATGTAGTTCCCCAAAGTGCCAGACTCCATACTGGAGTGAGACTCTAGAGCAGTGTTTCCCAAACTCTGGTCTTCCGGGTGTTTTGGATTTCAGCTCCCAGAATTCCTGGTCATTGGCCAAAGTGGCTAAGGCTTCTGAGAGTTGAAGTCTGAAACACCTGGAGGACTAGAGTTTGGGAAACACTGCTCTAGAGGATTATTAAGCTCTCTGAGAAAGAGGCCATGCACAGAGACCTTGAGAGATCTTGCTGATGCTTTATTGTTGCCAAGTAAGTTTCAGAGAAGGAAAGAGTGGTGAGACAGGCAGGGAACACTCTAGCAGCAAAGGCAGGAAAAACTCCCAATATGCTGACAGCTTGACGTGTCTAGGTTTAGTTTGGCTTGCATTGAGGTTTATCTCCCATCCCTAGCAGCATACCCTCTAACATTTCACAGATGCAAACAGGGACACATGTGGCCAAGTAACAGTAGAGTGTGGTCAAGATGGCAAAAGTTATTAATGAGTGAGAACACATAAGCTAGGAGAGACTACAGCAGTTTGCTTTTGCCCAAGTATTCAGGGAAGGGCAAAACTGAGTGCAAACTGTTCTTGTATTTTAAACTTGAGGGGAGTGGGAGGAGAAGAGAAAAACTGGAACATTTTAAAAGAGATGGGAAAAGTGGGACAGCAGAGGATTAATCACAACTATTCCTGCTAATTTGGGACAGTTGGAGAATATGTACCAGGAGCTTGATTTTATGCCTTAGACCACAGAAGTGTGCTGGACCCTGCCATTGCTATGACTTCCACTCACAATATTCTTACAGTATATCCTTTTCTTCTCCAATGAAAGAAAGCCAATGATATTCACATCTGCCAAATGGAAACACTTGGATAAGCAGCAACAACTGGTACCTTAGGCATTGTAACTGTTGAAAGAATCTTCTGCTCTCTGTTGTATATCCCAAGGGCAGTCTTGTCTAATTCTAGATACCATACACCACATCGTTGGCTAGTTTAGCATTTCAGTTGCACTGAAGAATACAGAAGATGCCAAATAGTAACAGGAGAAATTTCTTCTTGATTTTAGAAGTCATAAAAAGTGGATTATAAATGAGTATACTCTTTCCTAGAACATACATAATTTATTGTGACACTTGGACATGATTGATGAGGGTGGAAACTGGAAAATATGATCCCATGGATACAAGTAGGGCTATCTCCTTTTTGGCAATTGTTGGGGAAAGTGTCCAGTGTAGCTGATGTAGCAATCAGTGGGAAGCAGTTCTGTCTACATGTGAATTCTGATTTTCAGCCAATGTGACTTTGGTAATAACAACAGGTGCACAGAATCCATCAACAGTTTCATGTCAACAATAACTTGTATTCTAAAACGTTTCACAACAAATAACAGTACAGTTGGACCCCCATATCCACGGAACCAATATCCATGGTTTCAGTTATCTGTGGGACTGAAAACAGGGACTCATACCATGGAATCATGCTGGAAGTGCCTAGAGAGGTATCCTCTCTAAGCATCTTCTAGGTCCTCCAATGCAACTCTATTGTATGTTTTTACCAGAAGTCATTTATTTGAATAGGTTTCACTGTTATCTGTGACTTCTGGTATCTGCGGTAAGTTCAGGAACCAAAACCTCATGGATATGAGGGTCTGACTGTATTAATTTCTTTCAAAAACATTTCTCTCTGTACAAAACCTATCTTGCATTGGCTGTTAGTCTCCTCTTCCTTTAACAACAGCAATTTTAATATGCCTATAGAAATCCATGAGACCATCATCTGTACCAAGGATCTGATTGAAGTGGAAATCCCAAGTACATTCTTCCTGTCCAAGAACCCTCCAATATTAGTAAGTTCCTACTTTCATAATTTCACATAAGTCAACTCCTTTCAAACTGAGGGGGCATCCACACTAGAGAAATAATCCAGTTCAAGATGGATTATTTGTGTCATGTGGATTCCCCCTGAAATGATCCCCTCTCAGTGTTTATAGGAACTTGTAGAACAAAAATATTCAGGAAAAATCCTTAAGCAGGGGGGGGGCAAAACTAGCTTAGTGAGGGCTGTTGGTGGGCACTGAATACTAACTGACTTCAAGGGAACTAAATAGAAACCTGCGGGAGGAAACAGAATAGAATATCCGGAAGGAACATAACTAATTGGCTGAAAGCCTGCAGAGGAGCGTTCCATACTGCATCGTTATACTGCAGATCCCACTTCTTTTGGCTTTGAATATTTTTTAGTTTTTTAGCTCCTTGTTACAAGTCCACAAACTAGAACAAGGGTGAGTATAAAATAGATCTGGTGAGGCAGGCAATGATTTCTGACACCCATGCTCAGCAGCAACAGCGAACTGTGCGTGATAGCTTTTTCTCACACTGCCTGTTTAATTTTTGAGTTCTCCATAGATTTTCAATAGCAATGGTTACAACCTCCAGTTCCAACTTGTTACAAATACAAATATACCAGTTTGATTTTCCCAGCTATCTGCTGGTTTTAAACCTGAAATACAGATTTAAAAAGTGGACCCTAGGAAAGTGTGGTTGAATTACTGACTGTTATGCATTTGTGAAAGGTACAGAAGCCCAGGTTGGGGGAATGAGGCACTCCCAGCATACAATAATGCTATAATTTCAAGCAGAGCCTTGAAGTAGCTAGTTACTTGTTATTAATTACTTTCCCCTATAATGACAGGAAAAGTATGTTACATTAGGGCCTACATCTAATTATTAGGAGTCCCGGTGGTGCAGTGGTTAAATGCCAGGATTGCAGCCACAATGTTGTGAGTTTGATCTTAAAGGGCTCTAGGTTGACACAGCCTTCCATCCTTCCGTAGGTCAGTAAAATGAATACCCAGCCTGTTGGGGGCAATTAGCTAACACATTGTAAACCGCTTAGGAAGTGCTTTGCACTGATAAGCAGTATAGAAATATAATTGCTATTGCTATTACATTGGGCCCTCAGTAGGCACTGGGGTTTGGTTCCAGGACCTTCTGTGGATACCAAAATCCATAGATGCTCAAGTCCCATTATATACAATGGCATAGTAAAACGGTGTCCCTTATATAAAAGAGCAAAGTCAAGATTTGCTTTTTGCAATTACAGTTGTCCCTCCACATTCACAGATTTGGCATTCACGGATTTAAGTATTCATGGCTTGAAAATATTCTTAAAAAAATAATAATCCAAAAAGCAAATCTTGATTTTGCCATCTTATATAAGGGACACCATTTTGCCATGCCATTGCATATAATGGGACTTGAGTATTCACGGATTTGGGTATTCACGGGGGGTCCTGGAACCAAACCCCAGCGAATGTGAAGGGACAACTGTATTACCTTTTAAAAATATTTTCAAACTGGTTGGTTGAATCTGTGGATGCAGAATCCATGGATACGGAGGGCTGACTTATTTTAGACTAGAACAGACCCAAATCAACTCTTGTTGATTCAATGGATCTGTTCTAGTTGAGACTAACAATCAGATTTAGGCCAATGGGTGTAACTAGAGCTTAGAACATTGGCCATGCTGGCTGGGCAGTTCTGCAAACTGTAGTTTAAAAAGGCAATGCTTCCAAGTTATGTCTGTAATTTTACAAAAAATAATACTACTCTTTTTGTGTTGTAACTGTAGCTCTGTTATTACTGCTAGTAATACAAGGTATGGCATCTTAAATGGTGGAAGAACAATATTACATGGTTCAGGTGTTAGGCTTGTTTTGCATCTTGTGCTTCTGCCTCATGATGTCCTGTGACCAGGTGGATGGGAGGAGCCTGTGTTTTGCAATGGAAGACAACAGATCACAGCATTCAGAAGATTTTTTAAAAAGAAATTAAAAGGAAATTATTTTAATTATTTTGAGATCTAGAAAAGTGTAGTCAATTTTTTAAAATAAAAGCTAACTGTAATGGTAACTACTTTGGGGGATCTTGGAACTGTAATTGTAACTTAATGCTTTTTAAAGGTAACTCTCCAAGCTCTGTTTTCATGTGAAATATTAGATTTTATGATCTAGAATATGTTAAGTTATAAATATGATGTTGTTGCCTATTTCATTTAAAAAAATAGAAAAAAGGTTGTTTGTTGTTGTTCTTTTGCAGATTTCTGATTTGCACCTTAATGACCCCAAATGCCATGGCACTGAAGTAGGAAACCTCTATGTATTCAGCATTAAGACCAACTTCACAGACTGTGGAACACAGATGGTACTAGGCAAAAAATGTTGCTGTGATTTCTATGTGCTTTCTTTGTATGCTACATTTGTTTTCCTACATGCTGCTTATTTAGCAGCTGCCCTTTGAAGCAGTACAGGACCCACATGCTTTTAATTCTACATGGAATTGAATAATCCTTTTCTCTATCTCTAATTCTTAATCTGAACCATATAAACTTCATACCAGCCATTGGAAACACATTGAGAATGGCAATGGCATCACTAAACTCACTTCTGGGAGAAAAACTGAGGGAACATATTGCAGTTTGCTTTATCATGTATGCAGATAGATTTCTGAAGTTCTTCTACACCATGATTCTATTGTTTAGAAGCAAAGATAGTTGGTTAAGCATTTTAGGATGGCAGGAACTATGCTCATACTATTTGTCTTTACTACTCCTGCATACAAATAAACACACAAACACCATGATCTTTAAAACAAGATCATATCTTGGAGGCTTCAACCTTGGAATAGGTGAAATGATGGGAGACTGTTTCTCCACATGTGCAAAATGCATTTCCACTACTGTGAGTTGCCACAGCCCTCCACAATAAAAATTCTGATGGATAAGAACAAAGTCAGCTTGTAGAGGTCTCTAATTCCTCCCCTTCGTATTTATTTAATTAGCTATCCAATCATCCATCTATCCTACCACCGGTCAGTTATAGGTGGTTTCAACATGTTATTTATTACTTCTGCTTAAAAGTAACTTCCCAAACCTGTGCCTACAATGAACACACCACCACTCCTGTTATATGTGTGACCTTGATTCCACCCTTTTCTTTTTGAACAGGAAGAGCTGAAAGTGGACTCATTCAGCAATTGTGCCAAGTCTGGAGGTGTGCTTAATGGACTCATCTTGTTCTGGCACAGAGCTGGTTGCACTTTTGTCTCTCCAGATATTTTTTGACCGCCATTGTCTATGCTTCCTAGGGCAGCTGAGAAATGTAGACCAAAAACATCTGGAGGGCTACAGTTGTCCACTTCTGCTCTTGCTGGTTAAGGAGCTGAACTGCTCAGCATCAAACTCCCATTCAGACACAATCCGAACTTACCAATGTCACTGTGTTATTATTAGGGATATAAATAATACTCTCATTCACAAATATTCTCATCTTTGATGACTGATTGGGACACTCAGCTACTTTGAGATTTTTTTTTCCTTCCATGAGAATGAAAAGACCAGCATTTTTTTCTTCCATGAGAATGAAAAGACCAGCATTTCGTTTCATTTTCAGTGGGTTTTGTACAGAAAAAAAATTCTGTGCAAAAACAATGTTTGCCACAGTGGCAGCGCTAGGGGTGTGAGGAGAGGGCAAACTGCACCAGATAAAACTGTCGGAGGGAGAGGTGACACTAGCCTTAGTAATGCCACAGGTTTGGCATAAGCATATTGTATACCAAAGAATGCTTTTGTGCAAATGAACTTTTCACTGAAATGTTCTGAAATGTGAAAACTCATTTTTTAAAAACTAGACACAATGCTCATAAACTAGCCCTGGGGGGTGGTTTCTGGATTTTTTTTCATTCTTTAGTAACTATTTTGTTACCTGGAGAACCTGAGATGTACTGTGCTGTTGCTTTTTAATGCGTTTCAGGATACAGATGGTACTTACATTATTTTCCTCAACACTATCCAGAACAATTTCTCTGATATAATCACAAGAACTTTCATCAACATTACATTTGCCTGCCGATACCCTATTAATTACATGGTACAGCAGCCTAATGGTGAAAATAAAATCAGCATTGATATCAAGTAAGTCCGTTCTTGTTTTTCTTTATGTTGACAGAGTTATATAGCCTAGATTAAGGTTACTTGAGAGGTATCTGAACCAGGATGATGTAATCATTTATTATGTACACTAAGAAATTGTGGGGTTTGCTGAAGTGTAACCATCTGAGATGGTTTCCTTGAGAAGTATGGGCCTGTCTAGCGAAGATTTTGTTCATGAGAGGTAGAGGTTCTAATGAAGCTCTACCTGTTGCCATACTGGGGAAAGCTGCACCAGATTATTTTTTGTGCCTTGTGCAGGTATTAAAAGCACAGGACCTTTACTTTAAAAAAAAAAAAAAAAAAGGACGCTATCTATAGTACTGCATTTATGGTCCTCTAGATGTTGGATTCTACCTCCTAGCAGCCCCTGCCAGCATGGGCACTGATGAAACATGATGCAAAAAGTAGTTCATTATATCTGAAGGCCTACAAGCTCCCCATGTCACAGTCTAGAATTACTACATTCCTTGCAGCCTGATCCTAAACATTTGCCTATTAGACTGCCCATCAGTAGAATTGTTCAGTGTTGTAATTCATATATATACATATAGCTGATCCATAACTTGGTATAGATTATTATACACCTTTATCAATGTAGACAGACAGACAGATAGATAGACAGATAGATAGCAAGAATGGACAATTGCCACAAGTCATGAGATCACACTGTCCCTTTGCAGGACCCTAGAGCCATGCAGCCCTGAATTCTTGCCCTACATGCCTGGCACCTCTCAAAATTGGGGGTTGCCTCATAATGGTCAGTATCACCCACAAATCTTGGAGGGAGGATACTGTTGATCCCTTTGCTATGTTTGTGGCATTTATGGGGTCCTTCTCAACATTTTAGACTTCTAATTTTTTTTTCCCAAAACAGGAAGCAGCCAGTCACTTTCTCTTTTAGGATAAAGGCCTTTGAGGCCTACCAAGGTGTGGGTGGGTGGGTGGATGTCCTTTCAGTGCCAAATTTACCAATAGGAGTTCTTAAGCTCAGCTTTTTTGCTTAGAGGGAAAAAAAAACATTCCTTCAAATTTCATGAGGAATACAGGAACCTGTGGGAGCCTTGCAAAAATGGCCTTGGTGGGAAGGATGCAGCTTACAGGATACATATAGCCCACTATAACATAAAGTCACCATGCAATTGTATTATTTCTGCAGTTTTTTTTATATTAGCTGTGCATCTCTGCCTCCTTGTTCAATAGGTCTATTACACTAAACACTGAAGATGGGAACTTCTCTGTGTCCATGATGCTGTACAAAGACCAACATTTTGAAGACCTGTGGACTACTATCCCTTTTCTAACTCTAGAGGATAACATATTTGTCAAAGTTAAAATGGTACCTGTCTGGTATGACTGAGCTCTCAATGAAGCTGGGAGTCAAAGTACATCATAGGTAGCAAAGGCAAGACAATGTTGTCCTACCAGGCATAAGACAAGATTCATAAAGCGAAAAACAAAAAAATGAAATGGAGAACGTTTTGAGGGTTTCTATACATATATTTTCTGACATGTATTTGGCAGATCCATGTAGTATATTTTTTTTAAAAAAATGAAAAAGAAATTCCTATCAGAAGTGGTATCACATTGAGGAGTCCAGTGGAATTAAGGAGGTGACTTGCCTTTCTGGTGTGAGGGACAAAATAAAAGAATTAGGGATGAATTCACATCCATGTGAGGGCCGCAGCTTTACTTTTTTTTTTTTTTAGATAACAATATGTACCCTTCCTTTAACTCAGATGTTTTCATTTTTCTTGTCTTCCCATTAATTTCAGTTGGCCTGTGCCTATCTTTTATAGCATCCGTTTACTCTGGCTGGCATTGTCTTGGTGATGGCATAAGTCAGACTTATTTGGACTGAAGTGAAAAAAGAAATAAGGAATTTGCAAAAACATTAATACACATCATATCCTAGCATTAAAAGATATAAAGGAATCCAGTAACAATGTTCAGCACTATGAAGAACGTTCTAGCATAACCTTTTGTGGACATAGTCCACTTCATCAGATCTTAGCATTAGTCAGTGTAATTTCCAATCTGAAGCTGTGTTCTTGGTTCATTGCTTGAATTATGTGTCTCCCTTTGTCTCCACCGGGTGTCCAAAAGGTAGTACAGGGTGTCCATTTGGACACACAACTGTTACTTTAAACATGCCTTAGTGGGAAAGACCTGTGTAGAAGTTCAGTCTGTTGTACAAGTACTAACACTTTATGGGCAATATCAAAGCCCATGGTCTGGTATCATAGGACTTTATCAGATGCTTCCCTGAAAATGTTCTTTTGCCGGCATAAAAAAACCAATTTTTATGCTGGCAAAAGAACATACCCCCTGCTCCGCACTTATCTTCCTCTCCCAGCAAAGGCAGCACTGGCAATAAAGAGGAAGTGAACAGAGTCCCATTCACTTCCCATTCAAAATCACGCAAGACTTTGTCACACGGGAAATTTAAAAATAAAAATACAGCATTAAAAGTTTTAAAAAGCACACACACACACACACACACATTTTAAAAGTCCCAAGTAAACCAGGGAGGGTCATAAAAAGAGCAAAACTTACCTGGATGTCCCAATCTCACCCGGAGGCATTCGCGCTGGACAAGCCATTCTTGCTGCAGTCATAAGAGTTAAATGGCCTGAGGTTTTGCACGTCGACAGTAGCAGCACAAAAGCAGCAGGAGGGGATCAATTGATGGCTTAAGCTGTCAATTAAAAACTATGGGTTTGGGACTGATTTTAACTGCAAAAGGGCGACATCATCTGATCTGTGAGCCCTTTTGCAGTTATGTGGCATCGTTATGGTGCCTTTTTTTGAGTGTCTGATAATGTCTTGAACTGGACTTCACTTCAAAGAGGGGATGCCTTCAAATACAGCACTGTCATCTGCACACCCTATTAAGAAGGGCAAGAAGGTGACAACTGCCTCATGGTGTTTGCTCCAAGCATATGCTACTCAAGAGTATTGGTGCTCTATGAGGGCTGATAGACCTAGGCTCTGTGAATCTACCTAATACTTTTAAAAAGCCAATTCAGAACCTTTCTGTGCCTTCACAGGCTCTTTTATCTTTAAATCAGTCTTGAGTGGCAGTGATGAAAACTTACATAGCTTTGATCATCATAATATCTTGTGGTTGATGGTGCTGTAGTACAGCCAGGACTCATAGGGTCAAACTGCTGGGCCTTTCTGATTAATAGGAACAATAAGATCATTCATTTGCCACTCAGTTCAGACTTCCCTATTAATAGAATCATAGAATTGTAAAATGCTGCAAGGGCTATCTAGTCCACCTCTCATGCAGGAATACACAACTAAAACACTCCTAAAATATTCCCATCCAACCTTTCTTTAAAGACCTCCAAAGATGGAGAGTACACCACCCCATGAGACAATCTGTTCCACTGCTGAAAAGCTCTTAATAATAATAAAAAAAGTTCTACCTAATGTTTAGGTAGAATCTCTTTTCTTGTAATTAGAACCCATTGATTCTTGTCTCTGAAGCTGCAGAAAACAAACTCGCCATTTTCTACAAGACATCTTTTCAGATATTTTAAGTTAGCTATCATGTCACCTCTTAGCCTTCTCTTTTCCACATTAAACATATCAAACCCCCTAAGTAATTTTTTAATAAGGCTTGGTTTTGAGTCCTTCAATCATCTTGATCGCTTTCTATACACACATTCCAGCTTGTCATCCTAAACTAAGCTGCAGTCCTCACAGTGTCTATTGTAAAATGGATTTTACTAGCGACAAGACATTATTGTAAGCTATTCCTATTGTAGTCCAAAGTATTTTGGATTAACTTGGTCTTGAATGGGCAATTAAGACCCATTCACTTTATAAAAGGCATGCTTCTGATGGAGATGGAAATTATTAGAACTGATCTGTTGACTTCAAGAGAAGGTGCCCCCCCCTCTAGTACTGAACAAAGAAACTCCGGGGCGGGGGGAGAGACTGATGTGGTGGTTTTGTGGTATTTGATGATACATTTTGTCCCATCTTTACTCTTCTTATGCAACCTCAGCTTTCTTCAACCAAAGCTCAACAGGCTAACAATACCCTATCCTTTTTCCAGCTTAGTATTCTGTTACACTCAGCTCATTATAATAAATAGGATACTATATTATGTGCTGCTCTCTTCTGGCGTGTCTATATTAATTTCACATCCAGTGTGATTTCTTTTACATCAAAGATCTATCACTACACCACTGGTGATAGGGAATTACAGAAGTAAATAAAAACAGGCAGGATTCCCCACTCCTATCTCTTAAGACTGAGAGTCCTTGCTAGTTATCAGCTAATCTGGATTCTGTCTAGGGTACCATTATTAATTTCTGGCCACCTGACTGCCAGTTCATAATGGTGGTTAGATCAGACAGCCTATGTTAACATCAACACTCCACTTAAGCTTTTTAAAGTATTGGAATCTCATGATATTTGTATGGGGAATGAGATAGCTCTTTGGTACTCTTTAGGCTAACACGTATAGAGTGAAATTCCCTTTCTGTACCATATACCTTGGCCATTTGTCCATCATCATCATCATCATCATCATCATGTTCTTCCTATAATTTCCATAGTGTATGTTAAGGCATTATACAGACATTTCATAAAGGCTTTACGTGTTCAGATTTCTGTTCCTTGTATCATATCCATAGCCATCTTAACAATACATCTGTTCAAGTACAGTCACCTCTTCACATTCGTGGGGATTAGGGGCAGACAACCCCCGTGAATGTGGAAAAAATGTGAATAAGAAATGAGCCGGTAGGTGGGAATCTTCCTACCCCCCCTTCCCAAGGCACCGACGGGCTTTGTGAGAAGCCTGTCAGTGCCTTGGGAAGGGAGGGGTGAAGATCGGGCGAGTGGGAGGCTTTCCACGAATAGTCAAAACTGCGAATGTGAAAGTTGCAAATGTGGAGGGGCAACTGTATACATTTATAATGCACCCACCCTTCAGAGGTGCACACGCTGAAAAGGAGGGGTGGGTCCTGCCCGAGATCTATCTCTCCCGTATATGGGTTAGCTTTCACAAGCAGTGTAAGGAAAAATAAAACTCATGAGTAGAGCTTGTTAGCAGAGAAAAACGTTCTCAGGCCAATTAGTTGGAGCCAGGTGCTCTCAGACCCAAACATCCTTATCTTATAGGCAGCACTGTCGCTCTCGTTCCCAGGGGAAACTTCTCCTTGACCTCACAGGCAAACAAGGCCTAGCGTGTTCTCATGAATCCTGAACCAATTTTTGGGGGGCTAGGCCTGCACCCAGGGCCTAACAACATATTAACAGGCATCTGTTCCAAACATAATGGGACATATATCTGTTTTAGCATAGCCTTATCAATACCAGTGTATATCACTATGTTTAGGCAGATTATCAGTCTATGAGGAACAGCATGGCTATTATCAAATGGCCTTCTTCATTCTAGTTCTTCTAAGACTGTCTTGGGATTCACTTATTATGAACATATGCCCACTGAATGTATGAGATTTTCTAAAATATTGTTATTTGTGGGATAATTACATTTGCTGTGATGGGTAGCAATCTTCCTCAGTCATATATACTAGATATCAATATAATGCATTAATAACAACTATTACAAATTCCAATTTATGCACACTGTTTCTCTGTTTGTCAGGTTCCAGGGAACTTCATCGTTAGGCTTGAAAGTTGCTGGTCTACCCCAACAAAGGATCCCATCCATGCTGTTCAGTATTTCTTTATAAAGGAGAGGTTGGTGTCCCACCACATAAACTGAATGGTACATTCTTGAAAATTATTAGTTGAGCTCATGTGTATGGTGACATTCAATTATTTTATTAAAAAATGGTAATTTAAACGAAATGGGAATTTAGATTTTGGACTTTATCACACGAGAGTCTAAAATGCTGTAATTCTGCAATTAAGGAAAGTAGAAACCTAGTGGCCTGATTACAGTAATTATGACATGTCACTGTAATCACACAACACTACTGCTAACAAAAGAATACACAACCACCTACTAGTGTTTTAAGAAAGGGATTGAAGCTCATGCTATTGTAATACTTGTGTTCGCATTTTGTAATAATGATGGAGTATTAATGCTTTGGGATGGCCCACACATGCACCTTAAAAAAAAAAAATCTCCTACTTCCACAATTTTGCATGGATGAGATTTTGAACGTTCTTGCAAGAAGATACCACTTCAATTAAACATACCAAAAAAAAACAACAAAGAAATTAACAAATTCACAACTTAACAAACAAACAAAAAACATTCAGAGAAAAGGTGACAGTTCATTAAAAGAGCATTCTGGAGGTCTTCTGTATGCTTTACCCCAGAAGTCTAATTTTGTGTTCTTGTTGGGAATGGGGAGGGAGGAAAGAGGGAGGCATGCCCATTCATGTGGTAATATCGGAACTACAGTAGGATGGAATTATCACATGCTCATCAATACCGCAAAAAGAGCACTATTGACAGCTATTCGTGGCTTTTGCCCATGAATGAAAAATTAAACACAATTAATGTGTGTAAGCGTGTGTAAGCACACACATGGAGGGCGATGACATGAGATAACAGGAAGCCATTTGTGCTACTATCCAGCCGTAATTCTGCAATTTCGGCCTCATGTGATAAGATCCTTTGTTATCATTCTCCCTCCCTTCTCCCTGGCCCCCACATTATAAGCCTATGGAGGGAGAGGAACTGTCACATGACAAATGCAAGGTAAACTTATACTTTTCACTGAAGTTGATAATTTGCTTATCTGGGAACAGTGTACAACTGTGAGCGTCTATCATTCATCCCATGAGATTGCAAAAATGAATTTGATAAGTGTTTAAACAAACAGTTGTATCACTCACCGGCAGTATCAAATTTTCTCCTTTGGTTAATTATTGAGAGATTACTAGAACGTACAAAGACACGTGTTATGCTAATAAGAACCAAGGGTTGCTTTTCTGGAGGATATACGACTTCATGCTTATTAAGACTGGCCAAAAGCCTTGGGAATTGGTGAATATTGTACCTGTACTTATCAGGATTTTTAAAAAGCATCCATACAGCATGCCTCCTATCCCAGTCTATTTCTCATGAATTTCAGAGTACAGTCATAACTTTTTGGACCCAGGGTAGGGGGTGGTGTTTTTTGTTTTTTGTTTGTCCTAGGAGTGTCTGGTGCATGCAGGAATAAATTCTCACACCAGTATCCATTGTCTTGGTTCCTTCTGTATTTCTGGGCAGTCCCTTTGATGGCATGTTGCCACAGAGGTTTTCCTTTGGCCTTCCTTCCCTTGTTACATTTCTGCAATCAGGTTGAACAATTTCTCTGCACTGTGCTATATTCACAGTATATTTTCTCCCCCTGCCCCATTTTCTACAGTGATAATGCTAAGGTGGTATAGAAATTTACCTCTGTGACACATTCCCTCAATGACTGTTAATTAAAAAAAAAAGAAAAAAAGAAATAGATGTGCCAGACTAGAAATATAAATACTTTGAGAGGACCATGAGGCAGAAGTGTTGAGTTCATGGAGGGAGATAATGGGAGTGGGTGATTGGGTGGGTGGGTGGGGAGGAAGCCCTGATTGAACTGTAGTTAACCATATATCAAGGACGGTGCGGGGGGGGGGGAGTGGATGAGACACCAGTATATTTAGGACATGAGTGGACGTGGGAGTGGGAACAAACTTTAAGAGGCATGGCATCTAGAAACAGACTACTGTAGCCTAATATTTCTGGAACTATTGTCCTGTCTGGAGGAGGCCTCAGACTCTGATCCAACTGTTTTGTCATCCATGAATGAACCAACAGCCTTCTGTCTTACAAGACACCAGATGAGGTGGCAAATCTCTTTTAGATTGTCCTACAAATATATCTGTTTTTAAACAGAGTATGCAATCACGTGAGTAGCCACCTGAAATGCTACAGTTTGAACCAGGCTTACTATTTCATCTATATAAGAAACTCTGCTTTTCAGTATGTGTCAATGTACTATGGAAGGAAAGGGCAGGAAGTGTAGCTCTCCAAATGTTGTTGGACTGCACTTCCCATCTTTTTCTCTCCATGGACTATGCTGGCTTAGGATGGTGGCAATTGCAGTCCAACAATATCTGGAGAGCCACTCATTCCCTGCCATAAAGGTTGTAGTCTAGTAGTGATAAATATGGCTAAAAAGCTAGCTTCCTTCTTGCTTCCGGCTTGCTTCCCTCTTCCCTCACTCTTTCCATCTCAGATGAGTCTTTTGTTTACTGGATCCATTTGGATAATCAGGGTTTTTAGAGCTGATCTTACAATGTCCCTCCATTTGCAGAAGTTCCTCCTTTCAATGTGATCATGTTTTCATGTTTTGTGTTCCTGTGCAGTTGTCCACAAACTGTAAAAGATGAAACCCTGTCAGTAATAAGAAATGGAGATGGAGAAGAAGCAATGTTTAGGATCCAAATGTTCAAATTTGTTGGCATCTCATTCAACCATGTTTTCTTACACTGCACAGTTCAGATTTGTCATAGTACAGCTGATACTTGCAAACCGGTAAGTTGATCAATATGGAGCCACATGTAAGCTAGTTATATTTGGATTTTTTGTTTTGTTTTGTTTGAAACTTTCCCCTGGCACGCAAAGAGTCAGTGGTGAAAAAGAAACCAAATCCTCCAATTTGTTTGATTAAAGTTTTGCATAATTGATTTTCTCTTATCTACCACTATAACTTTGATATTGTGTGTGTCAAACATTAATTTGTTACCCCAAATTCATTAAAATGATCAACCATGATTTTAAAATTCATTATTTGACTGCTAATAGTGTCGCTCTTGAGTAACAATAAACAGTTCATGGACATTAGTTCATAACTGGTGTTCATTAGTGGTTTGAATGATTTTTTTTAAAAAAAATTAATAATGCAACAAATTAATGAATTTTATAAAAATTCCTTGATGGTATAACTTCAGTCATTTATCTTAAATTATTTAATGATAGTGTGGTAGCCCTAACACTTCTAAAGCTTTGTCCACAACCTTCTCCTCTCAAGATTTGCTCTAAATAGATTTTTTTAAAAAAAAAAAGGGGGGGCGGAGAAAGAAAAATCAGGATAGAGGAGGAAAGAAGAGGGGGAGAGAGGCAAAGAATTCTCAAAGCCACACAGGAATTTCTGAGGGGAGAACTTAACAGAAAGAAAAGGCTTAGAGGAGAGAATTGATTTGATAAGGGGAGGTAACGGACGGATTTTAGCTTTTAATATATATATATATATATATATATATATATATATAACTTTTTAATACCCCTAAAGTTGCTGGCAAGCCTTAGAGCCATGAAGCTTTCTGTGCACAACCTCCACAGCCCTCCCTAGACCATGATGTCTCATAACCTTAAAGCTCCATGTGGTATAACCTACAGCCTGTAGATGTCTGGGACAATTTACAAGTGGAAATAAAAATAAATGTGTGGTAGAAGCTAATACAGTTCTTTTCTTTACTTAAGTAAATAAGCTGGCTTCAGCAAAGAATGCAATATTCAACACAGAGTTGTCATTCTACCTTTCCAAATCACTTTTGTTGCAAACAGGCTTTCAGTAGAAGGAAACAGCCTACAGGAAAGTGATCTAATTTGCGTGGAATACTAAAGTTCTTACATAGCATGTCTGGGGCAGACAGAAGCAACAGACATGTTAGAATAAGCCTCTCTCTCTCTCTCTCTCTTTTTTTTTGTCAGATTCTTTATTGGTTTGTTGGCTTAGAGAGCTATATAATAATAATAATAATAATAATAATATTTATACCCAGCCCCTCTGCTAAAAACAATCGGGGCAGCTTCCAACAATTAAAACATTATAATAATGACTAAAAACACCACCCACCCCCACCCTCCCCCATAAAAAGACATTACACACTATAAAATTAAAACCTTCTAACTAAAAACACATTAAAAACAAATATATACATAATTTTAAAAAGCTAGGAGACTGAGCTCCTGAAGCTGGGATCTAATCAGGAAAGGCCTGGCAAAAGAGATCCGTCTTTAGTGCTTTTTTAAAGCTACTCAAGCTTGTCAACTGACGGATCTCATTCGGCAGGCCATTCCATAAATTGGGGGCAATTACTGAAAAGGCCCTCTGGGAGGTTGCAGACAGCCTAGATTTTTGTGGCTGAAGCAGATTCTTCCCAGAGGACCGGAGTGCGTGGGGAGGATTGTATGGGAGGAGGCGGTTCCGGAGATAAGTTGGACCCAAGCCATTTAGGGCTTTAAAAGTAATAACTAACACCTTATACTGGGCCCGGAAACTGATAGGCAGCCAGTGGAGAGATTTTAATACTGGAGTTATATGATCTCTCCGAGATGTTCCTGAGACCACTCTGGCTGCCATATTTTGTACCAACTGAAGTTGCCAGACCCATGTAGAGCGCATTGCAGAAATCTAGACGAGAGGTTACCAGCGCGTGCACCACAGTCTCGAGGTCCCTTACCTAGAAGTTGTGTGAAAACAGTATTTGTGTGTGTGTGTGTGTGAGAGAGAGAGAGAGAGAGAGAGAATGAGCGCATTTGCTCAGTTACATGGCAGTTTTTATCCCGGCGAGAATCGAGATCTGGACATCTCGAATCTGTCCCATACTGTTCCCACAATTTGTCGCTGGTAGCAGAAGTCTCGGGTTTTTTTTTTTATTTCTTGTTTACACATACCTCCATCCTGGGAAAGGGGCACACAGCAGAGATGTATTTTGATTGGTAGGACTTTGGAGGGGATGGGCTTGCAAGGGAAGCTTGGCAATTATGGATCCGCCATTTTTGGTAAGGTCAGTCTGAGGTAGTCACAGATAAACCCCACCCCCCGCCCGTCACAATGGCAGACAGGGAGGCACGGAGAAAACCCCCCTGCCCATGGCTAGGGGAGGAGGGAGGGGGACGTCTGGCCCACTCGCCTGCCTCACCACTGACTACAAAGGCTTCTTTCAATGAGGGAAGGGTCCCTCGGTGGAAGAAGCCTCTGCAGCTGGTGGTGAGCCAGGAGAAAGGGCTGGGGAGGGGAAAGACCTCGCCTGGCTCTCAGCTGGCTGCTTTGTAGCCAGCGGAGGACCCTACGGGGGGCCATACAAAAACAGTGCATGAAGAATTGCAAGGTTTCCCTTGCAAGACCGCCCCGTCCAAAGTCAAACCAATAAGAAATCATCTTATTTTCTAGGATGGTTCCTGATTGTTCAGACAACCAATAGCGTGGGCTGTCCTGGAATTTCCAAAAAAGTCCCTGGAAAAATAGAGGGATGGAAAGTCATGGGTTTACTGGGGTTTTTTTTTTTTTTTGCTACCCCTCCTCCTGAATAGCACGTGATGTGTGTGAACCAATAGGGTTCGACACGAATTCTTCTTCTTCTTCTTCTTCTTCTTCTTCTTCTTCTTCGCTGTATAAATGGCCCCCAGGTTTCCTATGTAGAGACTGTTTTCCCACCTATAGTCTGTATAATGTATGTCCCTTTACCAGCTCTTCAATGTAAGGTGCCTATACATTGCCTTTTAATTTTACATGCTATAGACATGTATTTATTTTATTTTCATTTTTATTCTTATTAGTATGGGAGGGGGAGCAGTAGGAAGTTGGGACAGACACTGCCCCCTATAGTTTAAAAAAGCTTCATGCTTCTATAACCCTTACTAATTTTCAAAGGAAGATGATCTTATGGTCCTCTAGTCAAAGAAAAGGCTCCTAAGATCAGAGGAAAGAAGCAGGTTTGCATTGAGGTAAATACAGTGTGCCATTAAAAGATCTATGGTACAGCTCAGATTACAGGGCCTTTTGCTTGATGTGCCACCCTTACAGCACCCATGTGTTTCACTTCCTGACATCTTAAACAAAATGGCGGGCATCCTGTTCAATATTTACAAAATAGTAAGCCAGATCTTGTAACTTTTGGAATTCATGTTTACAGTTGTTAATGACTCCAAAATACTATGCAGCATCCCAACCAAAGGGTTTCTGAGGTACTGCAGATTGGGGCATGACAATTACAGCACTCTCCCGGTTGTAGGGCGCATTGAGACAGGCAACTGGAGAGATCCCTTGAGGTTCTGCTGCAGCTGCTTGTCTCAAGGCACTCCACAATCAGGAGAGTGCTGCAGTCATCATCTTCCAATGCTCTAATCTTCAGCACCTCTGAAACCTTTAAGAGGTAGGTTTTGGTGAAAAGGTATGAGCAATAGTAAGTACAATGATAGAGCTAGATCATTGCAGCTATATCTGATGATGCAGGATAGTTTTAACTGGAGTCACTTTGTATAGCTGACTCATCAAGTGATATCCATGGGTAAGTGAGCCGTGGATAAAACAAACACACTATCTCAAACCATTTGCTAATAAGAGCTGGAATCCTTTTTCCCCAGGGCTTATTCAACACTTTTGGCTTTCTCCTGACCAATAAATTCTCCCAGAGCCTATGAAAGCTCAGGGATTCTGGAACAGTTCCTGTGCCTACCATTATTTATTATTTTATTTACTCATATTCTGCCTTCATCCCAATACTGGAACCCCAGATGTCTCACAACATGGCTGAAAAATAAGTAGGCCATCATATTAAAATACAACAAAATGGATCATCTAATTAAAACAAAGACCACATTTAAAACAATTTTAACAAGACATGGGGTAGGGCACAAAAGTGCAGCATCCTCTGTTAAAAAGCTACAGTATTTTTCAGCAGCGGGTCAGTTGTCAAAAGTATCATTCAGGTTTTTTTTAAAATTATTTCCACCAACAGAAGGATAATAGAGAGGAACAAGTACTAATGCTACATAGGAACAGCCACCAAGAAGGCCGCTTAGTCCCATTTCCTGGCTGACCTTGGGGAATAAGCCAATGAAGGAGATTGTGAAGTTCCAACTTACTCACATTTGGGGTCATTTGTGGCTTCCCCTCCACCCTTATTTTTGAAGCTTGCAACAAATCAAGGGATGTCTGGGGTGGGTTTAGGGTTGGGTGGAGAAGAATGTGAGCACTGCTTTTTCCGATTTCTGAATCATCATACCCTTTCAAACACATAATGTCACAGGAAAACATCTGAAACAGTACTTAATGCTAGTGGCAGTTTAACTAGATGACCTTTACTGGCAATCTACTAGAAAATTATCTTGGCAATTGAGACAGGGCTTTCGAATGGATGCAGCATAATATCTTGTTCCTTAAAGGGCTCTTTGTACTTGAATCATGGACCATAGGTAGGTGACAGCCCAGCATCAGTGTTATTCTCAGCACAGATTTTTTTAAAAGGAAATAGATGCTTCTATTTTAGCTGTAGCTGCAGTTGTAGAGACAAGCTCCACAGAAAGTATTGTTTTTCTATCAAAAATATCATTAGATTGAAATATGAAGCTAGGACAGAATGAAATCAGAAGTCAGTGAAACACTTTGGAAGGAAGTTCCTATCAAATCAGATGCTAGCTCTACATAGCTGATAAAACTGTTCAGGCCAATGCAAAAAAACAATAGCAGTGAACCTGCAAGTATTTGTCATATGATTGCCAGCAAGCCCCATTCGTTTTGATGCAAGATTGTAGCAAGAGGACTTTTATAGAGGAGTAATGATTCCAAAATGGTGAGTCATGTCTCAGAAGTGGATCATAGCAAATTTTCTAGCTAGGTCATCCTGAAGTCATTGCTCACATACTCAGAGTAGAGATGCATAAAAAAATAGGGAATATATCATCTCCACTGTAGTACTTTTACTGATTTCCAGGCTGTTGAGTAGTTCCCCCTGCACTCCCTTCCATCTACCCAACTCCCTCTTTCTCTGTCTCCCTCTCTCAATCCCCCTCTTTCGCCCCTCTCCCTCCCTCCCCTGCAGTCATGCCACCAGTTTTTGTTCCCTTACTGCATTTCTTTGGTTGATGCACAGATTGCAACAAAACAGTGAATTACACATCTATTCTAACTGTCCTGTATAGTGTGTTGAGAGGGTTTATGTTTGGACAATAATGCACACACATAGTGTAACTGGAAAACTTTGCCAAAATATAACTTTTCATTTTAATTGGTGAGTTTAAACAACTGGACTTTTAACTTATCGCATGGGATTTTACTTCAGTTACTTGTACTATACTGTGAGCTGTTTATTATGTCAGCACATATGCGTGTATTAATTTACAATTTTCCTAGAACTGCACAGATGATGAAAATCTGACCAGAAAGAAAAGAGAAGTCACACCTTTGTCTAATCACATGGTGTCATGTGGACCCATCAAACGAAAGCTGATAGGTAATGAAAAGACTGATATTAGTATGTGATTAATATACACATGCTTTAAAATATAATCCTTCAACTAACCCCTAGTAAAGAACTCTTTTTACAGTGTATGAACTCTGTCTGTCTGTCTGTCCGTCCATCCATCTATTGACCAACGTGGCCCTACAACAAAATGTTGCTTCTGTTCTGGATTCTAGTGACTTAGTTCCATTCGTATCTCACTTGTAGTTTTCCTTTACCTCACCAATGGGTATTCAATATTTTGTGCCCATTGGTGAAACAAACCCAGTATATCATCAGCATATGTTAGTCAAAACTCAGTTTTCATTGGAGAGTTTGAGTTTCCCACCTCCATTATGGTATGAGTGTGTGTGTGGGTTGGCGGAGGGGAGGGAATTGGCCATGGATTGGGCTATCCTTAAAATGTTTAAATTGCTTCATTAATTTCTACAGGCAACTTTCGATTCCATTTCTCAAGCCTTTTAAAAATAGCTTCTCAATGCAAACCAGACACAACATTTCAAGCACTAAGATGGTTCACTATACCTTTTTCTAAATGTTTCCTTCTGCCTCCTCTCTCATCCACTCCATTTCATTCTCTCCTGCATGGCTTTTTAATTTTTCAAGGTTTATCCAGACTGAATAAAAATGTTGGGACGTGTTTGGATATTTTCTGGGATTTGCCAGGATTTGCCAGTTGATGATGACTCTACATCCATTTGCTCCTTTTTTTTGTTGTATTTTCAGGGTCCCCTCCCCTCGCTGTTTGTTTCTGGATGTTGCAAATTGTTGTGTAAACTCCAATCCACATGGTCCAAACTTTTTTTCCCAGGGGGTAAGGTCTCAAGGTTCTGCCTCCCCGCCCCCTTCTCTCTCTCTCTCTCTCTATCTCTCTCTCAGTAGCATTTCACCACAAAACTGGAACTGTCTCTTATCATTCATAAATGGGAGCTTTATGCATGTGGAATATGAATTATAAATATTTCGTTTCTTCTGAGCCAGCATTACCCCATTCCTTCATTTTTTTTCTGACTGGGCTTTGTTTTTCATAGTCCTGAGCATCATTGTCGTCTTTCTCTAAACCTGTTCCAGTTTGTCCACATACTTAAGTCTGCTGCCCAGAAATGGACACAGTGTCCACTGGTAATTATTACACCAAAGCACCATATTCTTAATGATTTAAAAAAAAAACTATGCTTAAGTAAATGAGAAGAGGTTCACTCTCCATTCTCAGTACAACAACAACAACAACAACTGGATGAGAAGTTATCAAATGCTTTGGAGCTGAACCATTCCTGACCATTTACCTGATTCCTGATCATGCTGGATAAGGTTGATGAGGCAGGAGTCCAATTTTGGAAGGGCTACAGACTTCCCACCCCCTTTTTACAACCATATCTCTGCATATTCAGGATTCAGTGGTATTTCAGTGAATTACTGTGTATATACTTAGGTATACGTCTAGAAATTTTAGTCAAAAATTTGACCCCCAAAATCTGGGACAATATATCCATGGATCAATGTAAGTACTGTACTTTAACTCTTATCAAAAAAGGAACCAGCCCATTCTGAATAGAGTGGCAAAAGGCGAGCGTTTAGTCCATCTTGGGAGAACCTAAAAGAAGCACCGACCCCACTATACTGTCTCCACCATGTTGCTGCTTCTGGCCTTTTAAATGCCTGGGTGGGAAAATTGTAGTAGTGGCTCTTTGGTGCTTCCCCTCAAAGGAATGCCAAGAGAGTAGTGTGTGTGTGTGTGTCAGTGTTTCTTTTAGGTACTCCTTGGATGTACTAAGCTCTAGCCTTTTACCACTATACTCAGAAAAGGGGACGGTTCCTTTTGATAAGAGTTAATACTGTACTTTAACTTTTATCAAAAAAGGGAACCATCCTCTTCTTTGAATATAGTGGTGAAAGGCCTGCACTTGCATTCACCTGGGTGGGGAAATGGTGGTGGAAAGGGACAGCTGGCCCTCTGAGGCGGTCCTGGCACTTTCCCCACTCTGTGGAATGACCCTCAACTTATCCATGGGTCATACAAAATCCATAATTTTGGCCTCCAACCTGCCCTTGACTGATACATGAGGTTGACTTATACATGAGTATATACAGCATTGAATTGGGAAAAGCATCTGATGGTGATGCTGAAGCAGCCAAGTAGGTAATGTTGGGCTAAAATGGATGGCTTAAGAGTTTGGCTAAGTATAATGAAGCTCCATGTACAGTTTTCCCTCCGTATCCATCGATTCTGCATCCACGGATTGAAAATATTCCTCCCCTGCAAAAAAATAATAATCCCAAAACCAAACCTTGATTTTGCCATTTTATATAAGGGATGCCATACTATGCTATTGTACATAATGGGACTTGAGCATCCATGAATTTTGGTATCCACGGGGAACACCAAGTGCCACTGTATTTGTTTCGAGAATCTAAGATCAACGTATTAAATCTCTCTGCCATCCAGTGCAAGAAATTCATCTTTCTGCTTTGTTAAAATAGCATGTAAATATAATTCAGTTTTGAGCCTTTAAAGTTAGATTCAGTCATAAAGTGTTCACTTCTTTGAAAACTGTTATACTTTCTTTTAGATAATGGAAGACTTCCACCACTAGAAATGTTGATCCTTGGTGGGCTTCTACTGGCTGTTCTAGTGATAATAGGAGTTTTGGGAAACCTTTTGTTTCAGTCAAGAAGGACATACCCTGCTATGCCAGCACAGCTGACAATGTCCCGTTTTTACCATTCTGAAATATCATAATGTTGAATAGTTGCCCAATAGTATAACATAATATTTCACCCACATTCCAGCAATTGAATTGCATTGTACTTTATTAACATTAATTTACATATGTTTGTATTTTTTTTCCTTTATATACATCTCATGGCACCAGGATATTTATGGCCATTTATAAATCAAGCTTACCAAAAGTGGGATGTAAGATTAAATAATCAATTTAAGTGATCCCATAATATGTTGCTGAGTAGGACCATGTGTGATTTAAAGTGTCCTTTAATGTATAAAAAAGGGCATACATCTGGTAAAGATTACACATATGTGCATTTTACTTCAGTATACACAGCTAGGAAAGTATGTTTGCCAGTATGAGTAATGATTGCATTCTTTTTCCACAAAAAGTATGTTATCTGTATAAGAAATTTGTCATGGTACTTGAAGTAGCCCTTAAGAACATCCTTGTTGCACTCCTGTGATAAAGATTCAGCTTTCTCTCTAGAATAAAGGTTTATTTTCTAACAGGATTTGCTTCCAAGGAAATAATCAATAACCAAGTGATCATATTTTTCAAAACATATCTAAAAACATAATCCTAAACAATTTTAGGATATGATCCAGTGTTTATATATTGTGCCCACATTTTGCAGATTGAGGCAGATTGAGGTGGAACAGCTAATGGTGCGTTTACCCACTCAGATCAAGATACACATTAACTAAAGCTGTGCATGTCATTTTGGTACATGACGTAGAAAATCCTGTACACAAGCACCACTCAACTGCCTACCAGTAAAATTACAACAATAAATTCCATTTGTTGCCTTTTCATGGCACTCCAGATCTGCTGCCCAAGGTGGCCACCACATTCTACTTTGGGGGTGGACAACTGTAAAGGAGGTGGAGCTAGTTTTCACATCCTATGGGCCACACTGGTACTCCCAATGCAACCAGGAGTGTAATTGTATGAGTTGTATCAATTCTGCTTTGGTCAAATTTTGGCTGATTTGTGTGTGTGTGTGGGGGGGGACACTACCATTTTAATGGTAGGTTTGAGTTGATTTCATTTGGTTTTTGCTTTTAAAAATCACTAATGAAAAATGGGGGAGGTTATGGGCTTTGGATGCCTACAAAATGTGGCCTTGCAGGCCACACTTTCCTCATCCCTGCTCTATTTAATGGTATGGCCACCCAATTGGGGGCTTTCCTATTGTTGGCTATTCCATATTTCCATATATTATTTTGTTTCAATAGGCAAAACTACATTTGCTAGGATAAAAGCTCACTAGAAATTTGTTCCCTACAATTGTTCTCTCTCTCTCTCTCCCCTCACCCCCGTGTGTGTATATATACAGCGTATCCCTCAAAAATGTATATACCCTTAACAGTTTATAGTTCTGGATTTTTTTCTTTTGCATTTTTTTCCCAACATAATTAAAGATTACAGTAGTAGAGAAGTGTTGTGAAATTACAAGAAAAACTTTAAGTGAGGTTTGCAACTGTGCTTTGACAATGCGAGCAGAGCATTGCTGCTCAGGGATGACAATTTGAACATCTTACATAAAATTGTATTTAAAGAGTGAATTTGTAACTCTGATTAAATCATTATTATAACATTTATTCTTCAATATAAATATATTTACTTAGCCTTGAAATAATCACCATAGCTACTATTAGCTCTTGCAGCATGTATACATTGGGGGATACCCTGTACATATTATGTGCATGTCATTGTGTTTGCCACCAAACTTTATAAATTGTATAGGTACACCTTCCTCGTATTGCTGGTGAAAATGCCTGGTTACAGAGGGTAGAGTATAGATGCTGCTTTGACTCCCATCTCAGGAGAAAGGCAGGATATAAATTTAACAAACAAACAAATATATGGTAATCCTAGGACTCTGGAAGGTAAAGAAATTGTGTTGGTTGAGCAGGATTTTGCACAAGGAATCACCAGGCTGAGATCACTTTGGATTCACTGGTTGGCAGGTTTCCCAGAAAATCTCTTCAGCACCAAAGTGGGTATTACCCTTTGTACTGAACAGATCCTCCAGAAGGGGCACTTGGCATTCTTGCTGGGTCCAATGCAGAGCCTCTGAGCTCAGTTCTATCCCATGTCTCCTTTGATGGTAGTGGACTCAGCCCACTATTATTGCCAAAAAGATGCCAACGTGCACAGGAAGATACACAGCATATGACACTCATTTCCAGAGCTCAAATCTACCCACCCACCCCAGCCAGCAAAAAACAGTATCCTTTTTGCAGTAAAAAAGGAGCACTCTGTACTTGAAAGACTGAGCAAGAAACTGGACTTCACATTGATGACAGTTTTCATTGGTTCCATTCGGTGGGATAAATTATTGGTCTGAAACTTATTAAATTCTAAAATTAGATTTGGATGAGATTCAAATGTTATCTAGTCTAGTCTCTTACTGATACAGGAAACTACTGCAGCAACATCCCTAATAGATTATAATTAAGCCTATATTTCAAACAGGGCTGTGAAACTCTCCTACAGGCTGTGGCTGATGGTGTCACCTGGTGCAGTTCATTTTCTCTGCACCCCCTAGTGTTACCACTACCTGCAGAAGACGTAAGAAGGCCATATCACCTGGTGTATCCCCCCCCCCCATTAAAAATCTGTTTCTGTTCCCAAATGCCTCTGGGGTCATGGGGGCACTTTTTTCCATGCTTATCATGAGACTGTTTTATGACCAGGAAAAGCTTTTTTTTAACAAAACAAAACTGGAAGTGACCCAGAAGTCATTTTTGGTTCATATTCTTTTTTTAAAAAAAATGCCTCTCCTGTACTTGGGTTGTTGTTTTTTTTTAAGCTCTCTCTTGAACCTAAAATGGCCAGTGTATGCATCAAAAGCACAAATCAGCTATGCTTCTGGGTAATTTATAAAGATTGCCATACATATCCAAAGTGGGATACTTGGATGAGAAATGTCCTCCTTCATCCACCTACCAACCTCCTCCCAACCTTCCCCCGTGCTGCTGGTGCCGCTTTTTATTGACGGAAAACCTCTGTGAATAAAAAGTGGTGCTCGCAGCATGGGAGAATGTTGAGAGGAGGACAGAGGAGGACGGGGCTGTCTGAAATGGGGCTGTGTAAGCGCAACAGCCTCATTCTTCTCCCAAACTCCTTGGGTTTGTTTCCACCCCCCATCTGAAAAAGTCCCTAGTCTTCTTCTGATTTCTTGACTGCAATCTCCCTTCTGATTAATGATTGAGCCAAAGTATGGGAAATCATTGACTATTTTAATTTCCTCATTGTCTAGACTGAATTTATATCAATCCCTCATGGTCATTATTTTGTTTTCTTAATGTTTAACACTAAGCCTGCCTTAGCTCTTTTTTCTTTAATTTTCTTTAGTAATTGTTCTAAGGGCCCATCTAAATGGCAAAAATACCCCTCATGCAATTCGCTTGGTATCCTATCTGTCTAAACAGGATCCAGTACCAATCCACACTATTTGGAAGGGGGGGGGACCAAAATGGCAAAACACAACACAGTAAAAGCCTTTGCAGATTTTCCTGTACTTTTTCAAAAACCGTGAGGGGTGTGCATATTCCTGCTTGTTTGGACTATCAAGCAACAAAAAAATTGAAGGGAAGCACAAAGCTGATTGGCCAGGTGAGAGCAGGAGTGGTGCTTGCTAGCAGGGCAAGTGCCCACTGCTGCCATGTTGGATTTTCACCTTAGTGATAACTCACTCTCCACTGACGCCCCCTTGTCATGGAGAGAGGCTTGCATACCCTAATGATGTTTTGAGCTATGCTGGTGGTGGCATAATAGCCACCGGTAGGGTCTCCCATGCCAGATAGGTCAAAACCGAAGGGTCTGACAAAGAGCGTCAAAGGGCAGGATGGGCTCTCTAGCCTTATGGCAACGATCCTAGGAGAAGGAAAACTCGAATCCCAAACCCAGGCAGATGGTGCTCGTCCAGCCCTGTAAGGTCAACCATCTAAGAGAAGGAAATGCTAATCAAACCTACGACCCTAGGACCTCGCTGCTACCGTCCATGCTTGCAAGGCCACAGCAGATGAACCTTAGGTTTAAAGGGTGAGGCCAGTTCTGTGCATGCTGCTTTCCACCAGAAAAATCCATTGCACAGGCTCGAAGGACAAATCCAGTTCCAAAAAAGCCCTGTAGTGATAGGTGAGGGACGAAATGGCAGGTGTAAAGATGCACTGGAAGCCGCAGACCCAACCCTGCATGCAGGCGGTTCAGGACTTTGGTCACTTGAGGCTGACCCGGGAGATAACAGTCTTGTTCAGCAGCATCCTGAACGACCAAGCAGCCTTTTTAAAGGAAAGCACTGCTTGCTCCATATGGAGAGAGGCCTAGAAAAGGTGGCCTAACGAAAGCTCATCCCTGGTTGGCTAGCCGTGGCCAACGGGCATCTTCTGATGCAGTCAAACCAAGCCAAAGAAACAAAGGCACACACCGGCCTCCAAAGGTGTAAATAAACTGACACTTGCATGCTGGAACATCAGAACCATGCAAGATTCTGCAGACAGTGGACTGTCTGAGCGTCATTCTGCTCTAATAGCCCATGAACTATCACGACTTAATATTGACATCACTGCTCTTAGCGAAGTCCATCTCCATGAGGAAGGCAGCCTTAAAGAACACGGTGCCGGCTACACAATTTACTGGTCTGGCAAACCCAAAACGGAAAAACATCTTTCAGGAGTAGGCTTTATGATTAAAAACTCCATTCCCTCCAAACTTGAAACCTTGCCAACAGGACACTCTGATCGCAGTATTTCCTTACGCCTCCCACATGTTATTCTCTTTAGTATATATGCCCCAACTACGCAAGCCAACCCTGTAGAGAAAGACAAATTCTACACAGACCTATGCCACCTCATACAAAAAGTCTTTGTAGAAGATAAAATTATTATTCTTGGTGATTTCAACGCCAGAGTAGGAAAGAACTCCGAAGCCTGGAAAGGTGTCTTAGGCAAGCATGGTGTTGGAAACTGCAATAACGGACGTCTCCTGCTAGAGTTCTGTGCAGAACAACAGCTGACTATTACAAACACTATTTTTCAGCAGAAAGATAGCTTGAAGACAACCTGGATGCATCCCCGATCCAAACATTGGCACCTCATTGACTATGTTCTATTCTGCCAGAGAAACATCTGCGATGTCCGTCATACCCGAGTGATGCCCAGTGCAGAATGCCAAACAGATCATCGCCTTGTAAGATGTAAACTAAATCTTCATCTTAAGTTCAAACCTAAGAGGGGTGGCATCTTAAAGAGGAGGCTCCAAGTCAACAATCTTCAACAAGCTACCATGAGAGACAACTTCCAGGCAAATTTGCAAACAAAACTTGAAGACCATCCTACAGATCTTTCTCCTACAGTGCTTTGGCAGCATATCAAAAACAGTATCCTCCAGTCTGCAGAAGAATCCCTCGGGTTCTCCCACAAGAAAAATCAAAACTGGTTTGATGAAAACAACCAAGAGATCCAGGAGCTGTTGGCAAAGAAGAGAACTGCTCACCAGGCATACCTCGCCCAGCCAACGTGCCATGTAAGAAAAGCAGCTTTCCATCTCACATGTAGTAAACTTCAACAAAAACTCCGAGACATGCAGAGCAAGTGGTGGATCAATATAGCAGAAAAGACACAACACTGCAGATTTGGGTGATCTTAGAGGATTTTATGAAGCTCTTAAAGCAGTGTTTGGACCTACTTATCATGTCAAAAGCTCCTTATACACTGCAAATGGTCAAATATTAATTACTGATAAAGCTTCCATCCTGAATTGATGGGCTGAACATTTTCAAAGTCTCTTTAGTGCCAACTGAGTAGTCCAAGGCTCAGCTATCCAACATATGATACAAAAACCGATGAAAAATGAATTGGACATAGCTCCCACTTTGGAAGAGACCCTTAAGGCCATACAGCAGATGAAAAACAGCAAGGCAGCTGGGATTGATGGAATCCCACCTGAAGTTTGGAAACACGGAGGTCATGCACTGCATGATAAATTCCACAAACTCCTTGTGAATTGCTGGGAAAAGGGGAACTGCCATCAGATTTCCGAGATGCAGTCATCATCACCCTGTACGAGAAAAAAGGAGCAAAATCCGATTGCTCAAACTATCGAGGCATAACACTGCTCTCTATTGCTGGAAAAATCCTTGCAAGGATACTCCTGAACAGATTAGTTCCTGCTGTTGCAGAAGAACTTCTTCCTGAAAGCCAATGTGGGTTCAGAGCCAATAGGAGTATTACAGATATGGTATTTGCCCTTAGACAACTGCAGGAAAAATGTAGGGAGCAAAACAAGGGTCTCTATGTAACATTTGTCGACGTCACCAAAGCCTTTGACACTGTGAGTAGAAAAGGTCTGTGGCAGATCCTGGAAAGACTAGGATGTCCCCCCAAATTCCTTAAAATGATTATCTTGCTACACGAGGGCCAGCGTGGTCAAGTCAGATATGGCGATGCTCTTTCAGAGCCCTTTCTAATAACCAATGGAGTGAAGCAAGGTTGTGTTCTTGCTCCAACTTTATTTACAATCTTCTTCAACATGATGCTCCAAAGGGCTACGGCAGAGCTTGAAGAAGACGGTATCTATATATGTTATTGTACTGATGGTAGCCTGTTTAACTTAAGCCGTATGAAGGCTCACACTAAGACTCTAAACTATCTAGTCCGTGAGCTGCTCTTTGCTGATGATGCTGCCCTTGTTGCCCACACAGAAGCAGCTCTCTAGCTGTTTGGGCTGGAAGTCAACCTGAAGAAAATGGAAGTTCTTTACCAGCCTGCACCACAGGATGAACACCACCATCCCCACATTCCTGTCGGCAAATCTGTGCTCAAGTCCGTTCAGCAGTTCACCTACCTGGGAAACATCATCTCCTCAGATGCCAAGATTGACAAAGAGATCGATCACAGATTAGCAAAGGCATATAGCGCATTTGGAAGACTTTACAAAAGAGTCTGGAGTAATAAACACCTGAGGCGAAGCACAAAAATCAGTGTGTATAGAGCCATTGTACTCTCCTTTATGAATCTGAAACATGGCTCACCTATCACCACCACCTACGACTCCTCAAACACTTTCATCAGCGCTATCTATGCACAATCCTAAATATACTTCGAGCCTGTGCAATGGATTTTTCTGGTGGAGCGCAGCGTGCACAGAACTGGCCTCACCCTTTAAACCAGAGATTCATCTGCCGTGGCCTTGCAAGCATGGACGTGGCAGCGAGGTCCTCGGGCCGTAGGTTTGATTAGAGTTTCCTTCTCTTAGATGGTTGACCTTACAGGGTTGGACGAGCACCATCTGCCCGGGTTTGGGATTAGAGTTTTCCTTCTCCTAGGACGGTTGCCACAAGGCTAGAGAGCCCATCCTGCCCTTTGACGCTCTTTGTCAGACCCTTCGGTTTTGACCTGTCTGGCATGGGAGACCCTACCGGTGGCTATTATGCCACCGCCAGCATAGCTCAAAACGTCATTAGGGTACGCAAGCCTCTCTCCCACGACAAGGGGGCGTCACTGGAGAGGTGGTGGGGGACTGACAATGTGACGAATATTGCTGTCCTTAAGCAGGCAGAGACCACCAGCATTGAGGCCATGATATTGAGAACACAGCTGTGCTGGGCAGGGCACGTTTCTAGGATGGAGGACCATCGCCTCCCAAAAATAGTACTCTACGGTGAACTCGCAATGGGTCAGCATAAGAGGGGCGCTCCAAAAAAGCGATACAAAGACTCCCTGAAACAACAACTTAGGCTCGGCCAAATTGATCACCAACAATGGTCTGCCCTGGCCTCACATTGGGAGGCATGGAGACGCACTATCCACAATGCTGCAGCCTTATACTGAGGGAAGATGGGAAAGGACACACACCCATGCACATCAGGCGTACTGGAGGAATCAAGAAAAAGAAGCCAGATGGGGAATTTACCCCTGGCTGTTTCAGAAGCACCTGTGCCTTTCAAAAGATGCCTCCTCTTCCCTGGGTGGACCTGCAAAAGGACCCTCAAAGGAAGGTGGACCTTTATCTGGACCTTCAAAAAAAGCCTACTCAGTATAACACTGAGTTGGTCCAATGCTTTTGCCGTTTGGATGGGCCCTGTAAAGAGAGGTTAAAGGTTTCCTTTAATGAGTCTGTGGTCGATAAGGTTAAACACTTTCTTTTGTCATGATTTGCCATTTTTTTAAAAAACCAAACATTTAGTTATTCCATTCCCTAAAATGGTTCCAACTTTTGAATTTGTTTAGCAATGATACATTAAGGTTCAAATGTTTATAGGTTACCCTTGCTACTAGCCTCTTGAACACAGTACAGTAGCACCCTCGTAATTGTGGGGGATTGGTTCCTCCCCCCTGCGGATACTGAAATCCGCAGATAACAGCAAACGCCAGACTTCCCTCGCAGCCGCCACCAGAAACCCCCCACCCCACAGGGGAGAAAGGAGTCAAGCGTTCCTCCTCTCTCCCTTCCCTGTCCAACACCCCCCTCCAGCTCCACGGCTGCTACCGGAAGTCCTGCGGAGAAGAGAGAAAGGAGGTGAGCTCTCCTCCTCCCTCCCTTCCCCATCCATCCAACCTCCCCACCTCCAGCACCACTGGACACCCCCCCCCCACACACACACACAGGGAAGGGAGAAAGGAGGCGAGCTCTCATCCTTTCTCCCTCCTCCATCTACTCCCTACCAGCTCCACCATGCCACCCGAAGCCCTGTGGAGAAGGGAGAAAGGAGGTGAGCTCTTCTCCTCCCCTCCCTCTTCCATACACCCCCCTGCTGTCATCCTCTGTGGATAACTGAATCAGCAGATAGCAAACCAGCAGATATGGGGTACTACTGTATCTTATTTTTGCCTATTTGAGGTGGTTCATTTTCTCAGTCTGCATTTAAAAATGGGTGAAAATCAGTGATAAAGAACTCAAATCTGTGTGTAATATTTTCTGTATGAAATATTATTATGCCACAGGATTTAACAGACAGGGTGCAGATATAGCAGGAAGAAATCAAAGTATCCTGTGGCTGGTGTGGGTGGGGAAGAGAATTCTTTAAAATACCAACAGAGAACTGAAATCTAAGGCATTTTGAGTTTGTTTGTTAAATTAAAAATCATATACTTAAGCAAGGTATTTTTCTCCATAGTTCAGCAATATAACTTGCTCCAGCAAAATTACACCAAGGCTTGAGGCACCTGTGCTTATAAAACAATACCAGTCAGTGGTAGGAAAAAAGATTGCAAGTATCTTGTGTCTTCTGCTGGAGAGATCTATGTCCCCAAGCTCAATCAACCCCAGCCCCACAATCTTTTTAATGCTAAAACAGAGAGCTAGAAAATGAAGCAATGAAGTGCTATGAGGTTCTCAAGTATTGGCAGTGTGGGATGTATGATTTTTGGCTGTGATTTGGGGGCAATCTTCATATTACTTAAGGAAATAAACTTGGTCGACTAAATTTACTTTACAGATGATTTGCAGAATTAATTGGATTGCCTTTCTGTGAGATGGACTGTCTAGTAGAGCAGAAAACCATGGTTTAAAAAGAAGCAGCTTAATATTTGGGAGAGCTCAGCCACCCTTCTGGGGCTCTGTTTTGGAGACAGTTTATTGGGCAAGCAACTTGACTTTTAAATTCACCAATCTGTCTTTTTTTGTGAAATGGTTTTGGAACTGGCTGTGCCCAGTACAGTAGCATCTTTAAAATGGTACCCCTCATGACACTCATTTTATAGATCACATTATATTCCAAATTCCAAATGTTTCAAGTAGCCCCAAAGGGCTGGGGACCCCAGTCTATCACCTCAACGATGGTGGCATGTCAGACCTAGACTTCCTGAGAAAATTGCACCAATGACCCATGTTCACATGACTGAGGGGAGGGGTGTCTCTCACCCTATCTTCGGACCATGGGCCAATGGCAAAAGGCATGATGTAATGGATACTTGAATCCTGGTACCCTAATGAAGAGCAGCATGCACCACACAGCTTTCATTAATGGCAGTTCAGTGAAGTATAGGATTGTGGGGTGGTGGTGGTGTAGAAGAACAGGATTTCAGTTTATGTACACAAAAAATATTATCTGAACATTTTCAAGTATATGACATGTAAAAATCATGATCCACAAGGATCTATTTGTTCCTTTTTTTTCCATCACAGCTATGCCAAAATGTGCTGCACACATAATTTTTATACAACAAAATCCAAAATCCACAAGACAGTGGTAACTTTATTGGACCAATTAAAATGCACAAAATACATCATGCAAGCTTTCAAAGCTTCACTGGCTTTTTCATCAGGCAAAGATGTTAAAAATCATACAAGAGAAGAAAAGTGAGGGTGTTAGAGTCACAGGCTTACATTCTGTCTGAGATGTTGTCAGATAGGATAGTACTGAGGGATATCAATGCAGACAAAGGCCACTCCTCTTATTGGCCATATGAAAACTAGAGACAAACAGCAATAGAATTCAGGTAATAACATTTCAACTCCCATTAGCAACAGAAAAGTAACTTCCCTTGAGATCCAAGCTGTCCCTGTCCTGTGCAAAGCTAACTGCCCCTTTTATAATTCATTCCATCTAGTGAGCCAGATGTGATCTGCTATTTGAAGGTGATTCTGGTGCAGCCCAGCCAAAAACCATATACAATCAAAAGGATCAGTTTATGTTTTCATGGTTCTGATTATTTTCTTTCTTTAATAAGAAAGGACTCACAGGGCCAGATTTTATGCTTATTTACTTAGAAGGAAACCCCACTCAGTTCTGACTGAGCAGCTTGCTCCCAAGTAAGTACTGTAGCAGTTTTAGGGCCTGTCTATATGTGGGGGGAAATGTGGATGGATGCATACTTGTGCCAATTTGAAGCAGCTTTGTCTTGTTTTATTGGCAAAATCGCAGGCATGCAAAGCTATCCACTTTTGCTGTCCCAACAGGCATGCCTGCAAATCAAAATGGTGGGCAAAAGTGAATTACTTGTGTTTTTATTGTCACCAGTTGCAGCCAGAACAGGACTTTTTTTTTTTTAAAGCATATCTAAGGTGCGGAAGTGTGATGTTCTGCCTAAATAAATAAAAAAGAAAAGAAAAGAAAGAAAGAAAAAGGCTGTTTTGTCACCTCAGGACAAAATCACTAAGGTAAAAATCCATCATGGCAGTCGCAGGTGGTTGCCTTGTTAGCAAGCTCTGTCCCCCCCCCCCCCCCGCCCAAGTACAACCAGTCAGCTTTCCACTTCCACTCCACTTTGGGAATGCGAATGAATGTGAATGAATGGGAACTAGATTGTCCCCAAAAGCAGGAATGCACACTCCCTGTGGAGCTTTTTAAAAACTTTGGGAAAAACGATAAAGGCTTTTCCTTCAGCGGTTTTTTGGTGGATTTGCCCCCCCTTCTGAATACAGTGGATTGATGTCGGATGGCATTTAGACAAACGATATTCTGCTCAAAATCTATGACGAGTATTTTCACCATTTTGACAACCCCTTAATGTTATTATTCCAGAAGAAAACCATAAGGGCTACCAAAAAAAATAAAAGGCACACTTCTGTCTTTCCTCTTAAGGAGCAAGGCAGAGGTCAAGCCTTATTGCACTACATGGTTATAGTGCTATTATTCCACTTTAACTGCTCTGGCTACTTCCTGTGGACTCCTGGGATTTGCAGTTTAGGAAGAGGGCATTTAGAACTGTCAGCCAGAGAGCTCTTGGGCCTCCCTAAACTACAAACCCCCAGATTTCCACAGGAGGCAGCCATAGCAGCTAAAGTGAAATAATAGCACTCTAACAATGGGAGAATCCACACTACACAAACAATCCGGTTTGAAACCGGATGATTTGCCACCTTCCTATGGAATCCTGGGATTTGTAGTTCCACAAGGTCTTCAGCCTTTGTGTCAGCGTAGATGCAGCCACCGTCCTGCCAGAAGATTTAAGACAGGGAGGCGGCCTTCTCCCCTGCGCAACAGCCTCGCCCGCCCTTCCCGGCGTCCCAGAAGCTACACTGGGGGAGAGGCAGCTCCGGCCACGCCCCCTCTCCTTTACGACACTCCTCCCTTCGCCGCCCTTGCGCGCGTGGACCAAAGGAACAAGGGAGGGCAAGCCAGCCGGAAAGCGAGGCGGTGAGGCAGCGCGGTTGCTGTAGCCGCTCTCCGCCCGCCCTCACCGGAACCGGATCGAATCTTGGAGGGCCTGGGCGGGGCCGCCTCTCTTGGCCGGCGCTCAGCTTCGCGTTGGTGCCGCTTGTCGCCCCAGAGAGGCCGAGGGACCGGCTGGCCGGGCGGTGAGTGCGGTGAGGCGGCGGCGGCGGGGGTGTTTTTCTCCCCCGTTCCTTTTGCTCCCTCGGTGCTCCCTGCCGGCCGAGGAGTCACCAAATGGCGGCGGCGGCGCCGTGGTGGTGGTGGTGGTTCTGGGGCCGGGGATTCCTCCTCCGGGTGGGCCAGCCATCATCGGCCCGGGGCGGCGGGCGGGTGGTAGCCCTGAGCTGAGGCTCGCCTCCCAGGTCGGTGGGTGTGAAGTGGAGGAGGAGGACGGCCAGGGCGGCCATGGCTGACGGACTGACAGCTGGGGCGCTTCTTTAGGAGGCGGCCCAGGAGCCGCCGCGGCTGCGCTGCTTAGGACAGGGGCGGAGGTTTCCACAGTTGTCCCTCCGTATCCCCGAATTACAGTATTCACGGCTTGAAAATATTCTTTAAAAAATAATAATAATCCTAATAGCAAACCTTGATTGTGCCATCTTATAGAAGGGACACCATTTGGCTATGCCATTGCATATCATGGGACTTGAGTATCCACGGGTTTTGGTATCCACGGGGGGTCCTGGAACTTAACCCCAGCGAGTATGAGGGTACAGTTTATTTTTTTGTCTTTGTGGTGTTAAACCCGGATCTTATGGGAACGCTGAGGGGGGGGGGAGAGGTGCGTGTCTTGCGGGGTTTTTTCTTCTCCCCCTTCGGTGGAGACGGGAACAATGGCAGCGGCGTGGCCAAGGCGGCGGGATGAGGAGGAGGCCTCTCCTTCCCTCCTCAGCGTGTGTTTCTCCTCTGGCGATACTATGGAGAGACGTGAGCCCCCCGCGGTGCCCCTCCGTCCCCTCGGTCTTCGGAGGAGCCCCGTGGCTGCCGGTCCTCCTCGCGTGGGCCCCCTGCTCTCCTCCCCATCCCGCCGCAAGGCAAGGCAAGGCAAGGCAAGGCAGGATTTTCTAGACAAGAGGGGTGCCCTGGACTCATTGCTTGGCCTTTTTCTGACTTCCAGATGTGGATACGTGGAGTTGGGGAAACACATTGCTTGGGTTACACATGCAATTGGGTTTTTGCCCCCGATGACTGGCTCCAGTGAGGAGGGCTGTCCTATGAAGGAAAGTCCGTGCCTTAAAAGGAGGCATCTCTGCTCCTCCGCTAACCATGGAGGGCCAGAGGGAAGGATTGTTGTTTTAGTCATCAGTTTCTAAGGAAGAAGAAGGGAACTCTGTTGAAACAGCCTTGCCTTTTAAAAATAACTTGTTGAAAGCCACTTTACCTTGCATGCACACAGGGTGTGAAAGAGATTCTGTTCCTTGCCTGTTAGAAGCGAATAGGTAGTTGTTACAGTTTGCTATCTCTGAAAGGTGAAAGTAGAATAGTATACTGTAGCTTTTAAAAAAAATCCAGCAAATAAGGAAAGAAAGTGAAATAACGGAAATGTTGTTTTCAAAATGGCCATCAAACATTGATCATTGGCCTTATTGAAGTTAATGTAAACACTACTTTTCTTACCCAAATGGGCCACCATATTTGTGAAGCGTACTGTATAGAGCTTTGTTGCTAAAATTCTTAAGATAAAATTCTGGCAGTGAAGTTATATGGGATTAAAGTTAAAGTGAGTAACTTAAATTTGAGCATAAAAAAAAAAAACCAGGAAAGGAATTCATTATTAAATTGGAATGTCTTTAAACAGCATGGTCTGTGTCATACAGCTATAATGTGTCAAAGCTTGTTTTAGCTGAGTCACTGTTGTCAATTGCTCTGAAAGTAAGTCTTTGGAATCATTTACATTTATCAAAAATATTGGAGCACAAGAACATAATTTCTATGAACAAGTTAATTGTAAAATTTAGTATTTATTTAACCATTTTCATCTTTAATACAATTTATATTACTTTATTGCCAGAATTTTTATCCTAAGAATTTTAGCAACAAAACTCTATACTTTTCCTTATATTTTAGGAGCAATAAATAGATGAAATATATGCCAGCAGCATACAGTATGTGTCATTTCTAGATAGCAATGATTAAACATGGTTTGAGGAGGTTTCTCATTTTTGAATATATAAAATGATCTTGATGCTCTTCTACTATCTTTGGGAATTCTATAGTTTTGAAAACCATATGTGGAAAGTATTACTTGCCTTCATTGTATTAAACCATTAACAATATAAATATGTCTGTTAGAAGTAAGCCCCATTGACTTTTGGGTGACCTATTCCCAGGCAACTTAGTATAGGATTGCAGTTAAAGTCGAACATATTTCTGAAATCACTTCAGTCCCAACAACCTTTCTTGAGAGTTAATCTTACTCATTTTAAAAGAATTTAAAATCAAGTAGTAACCTTTAGGTAACAATGCCTTTTGTGCCTGGGTTTTCTACATGACTTCTGTTGTGTGCCTTCAAGATGTTTCTGACTTACAGTGATCCTAAGGCAAACCTATCACAGGTTTTCTAAGCAAGTTTTGTTCAGAGAAGGTTTGCCATTGTCTTCCTCTGAGGCTGAGAGACTGTGACTTGCCCAAGGTCACCCAGTGGGTTTTCATGTCTGAGCAGGGATTCTAACCCTGGTCTCCAGAGTCATAGTCCAACACTCAAACAACTACATCATGGCATACATACATTACATTAGTCCATTCACTGCATTTTACCACTTGAACCACTGGAAAGTAGGGTGGTACATGCTGGCTAGTCGTGTAACTTGCTACACTGCATAATATTTAATTATCATAACATAGATATTTCATCACTGTTTTAACATTGCACTGTAGACAGCAGGGGTCTACATGTTTCATTTCCCTTTTCAAATAAGGATTGTCAGGGGCAGAGAATGTAGAAATAACTAAAAAAATATTTAAAAAGAAGTTAGATAACTTATTTGTCAGATGATAAAGTTATCTAAAACATTTAGCTTCTGAATGCTCACATTCTTGCCCTGTTTGTTGTGGTTTTAAAAGAGACTGTAGTTGCCTTTATATGTATAATGTATGTGTAATGCGGTTGTATCCGGCCAGTTATATCTGATCCATTCTGAAAATATTCATACATGGCTGCAGGCTGTCTAATTTCACTCTTCTGTGTGAGGAGGGCTGTGCTGAGAGAGCATTGTTTATGCTAGCTTTTGGTATTATGTGAGGAGAGAGTGGGCTGTAGACTGGAATCTGTTCCCTTAGATGTAACTTCACTGTAGGATTAAGAGATTTAAATACCCTGACCGCAAGTTAGAACACTACTTGAGGATGTTGGAACAACACACAAATCAGCCCAAATGGTTCAAAATAGCTACTGTTCACATAATAAAGACCACACAGTTGGCCCTCCATATCTACAGATTCTGCACCCACGGATTCAACCATCCACGGCTTGAAAATATCCATCAGCACCCCAAAAAAATCCAAAAAGCAAAACCTTGATTTTACCTTTTTGTAAAAGGTATTTTATAAATACCTTTTTATAAATTTATAAATGCCAGCCATTGCATATAATGGTACTTGAGCATCCACAGATTTTGGGAGGTCCTGGAACCAGATACCAGGGGCCCACTGTTTGCGTTATATTTAAAATTTGAATGCTCCATTCTAAATAGCTGCATTGCCTGTGCACCCATAGTTTTTGCATGTTATGACTTTCGCCTAAATTCAGTTGTTAGTCCCAGCTAGGGTAGACTTGCTGAATCATTGGAACTTAAAATATGTGTTGACTTGTTGAATTTCCATTTATTTATTGAGTCTGTTCTTGGTGGGACTAGCCATTGGATTTAGGTGCCGAGTAGAGGACACACCCTGTTTCCAGATGAAGGTGGTTAAGCAAAGTGTAGATAGCATTTACATGCTGGTGAAATATTTAAATAGCGTATATTCATTTGTAATGTTTAGATATTAGCATTTTGGAGGATAGAACTTAATACTTAATACTTAACACTGCATCTTAAATATTCATTCAGTGTTTATTTTCAGAGAACAAATTTCTAGGCACCATTATATAGCAGGTTTATACATTTCTCTAGGCATCTTTACGGTTTGCCTTCAGTTTTATATTAAGATAATCACCTGGTGTAAATAGGATGCAGTACTGATTGAGATAGGCTATTTGTATCAGACTCCAATACAAGGAATGGGGTTTGTTTCGTTTTTTGATAATCTGTTATAACTTCAAAAAAGGTTTTGTTTAAAACATGAGTTTCATTTTAAAAATCACTAATAGTGCTGCATAAAAACACATTAGAGCAAGAAGTAATGATCACATGTGGCTTGTCTTAAATAAATGCTTTAATTCAAGTAGAATAAAGTCTACTTGAAGTAAAGCATTTACACGTGGTCCAGTGTGCTCAAGAAGGTTTACAGTACTATGCATCTGGATTGCAGCCACAACCATATTAAACTCAAACATTTCATTCACAGCTTAGTCGGTATGCCCTCAGCTAGCATTTAGTCCACTAAGTGGAATATCCCTGAGGTAAGCGGGATTTGCATCTTCCAAGTGGTTTTCATTTGCTGTGTGCCATTAGACACACCTGGATGTCTTCATTATATGTAAAGATGAAGGCAACTAGAAGGTTTGTCATTTATCATGCATATAGTATCTCAAAATATTCTTAACAGTCAAAAATGTATGCATGTAGTATTTTGTTTTAGTATATATAAACAAGTTGAGAATATAAAAGTGGCTTAAAAAATAAGGTATTTAACAGATGGATGGCTCCACACCACTGAACAAATCTACAGATAACATAGACTTTATTACAACCATTTCACAGACTTATTTACTTTTTCTTATGTAGTCTTGACAAGCTCTGCAGATTTTTCTGAGAAAAAAAACTACATTGAAAAATAAAAAAATTGTGTGCTCTTCTTTGCACCTTGCAGAGGAAGAAATGCAACAATTTCATAATAATAGAAACTTGCATGTGATATGTTGCAAGTTCGATTCCAGCAGGCTCCAAGGTAGACTCAGCCTTCCATCCTTTCGTAGGTCGGTAAAATGAGTACCCAGCTTGTGGGGGGCAATTAGCTAACACACATTGGAAACTGCTTAATGCAGTGTAGATGTGTAAATAGCTATTGCTTAAAACAATTTGTAAGCCGCTCTGATAGCCTTGAGGCTGAAGAGCGGGCATAAATAAATAAAAATAAATAAATAAATAAATAAAAAGATTTTTCACCCTAGCCCTTGAAGATTGGAGGCTTCTTTCTTAAATTTGATGGTGATGAAAGTAATCAAATTTGCTTGTGTAGAGATACACTTCTGTGAAAGATGACATCCTGAAGACCATTTTCAGAGATGAAAGGACAATTTAGGGGTGACATTTCATGAGTAAAAACACTTTTGATCAAGTTAAAGCATAACTGTAACAATACTTAATGTAATATTATTAATTATTTTTACAGTTAAAGAATTGTAACAAGGAACATAGCCAACTTATGCTATTTATAGACACAACTGTTCACAGAATAGCATGCCAGATCCTAAGGAAGCCTTCTTTCCCACAGTATATGCAATGGACTTGGTAGGATTCCTGGGTCCTGCTGAGTATTTGCAATCCACCCTACTATAATGTCTGCTTGGTTTTGCCTCATGCTTTATCATTAAACCAGTGTTTCAGACAGTTCTTGTTTAGAGATGCTTGTAGCAGTGACACATGGCTGTAGGACAACGGGACAACCTCACCAGTAGAATTAAACTATGTGGTTACGGTAATTAGGAGAGAGGAAGGCAGAAGTTCTCTAGGGAGAATTGCAAGGTATAAAGTTGTGTACCTTCAAGTCATTTCTGTTCTTCTTCGTGGTCTCTGTGAATCCACACATAAAGGGTTAATCCTGCGCCTGCGCAGTAGCATTCGGAAGTCGTTAGAGTCAATAGCCATTATCTTGAATTTTGGCGGTAATCCCGCCCACCATCCCCTCCAGGCTATATAGGCCCTCCTCGAGCCCGCCATCTCAGTTCCTTTTTTCCCGCCGCGTTAGCAGCACGAGGAACGTTGTTGGAGTCTTAGCCTTCGAACTTGCATTCTGCCCCCCCCCATCGGTTTTGCTTTCCTTGTTTCTTCAACCTCGGACTGTCTTCGGTGACTCGACGGATTTTGGACTGGATTTTGGCGATTTGACGGGGTTTCCTGGATACGACCTCGGACCTAGTCTCTGACTTCGAAATCGTGAGTGCCCACATTGTTGTTCATAATGGCATCGACGGGCTTCTTTAAAACTTGCCTAACTTGTGGGGCGAAGATGCCCGAGTCGGACGAGCACTCAAACTGTCTGATGTGCCTGGGGGAGAGACATGATGTCCGATCCTGTCGCCACTGCAGTGCCTTCACTCCCCAGGCAAGGCGCAACAGAGAGAAATGGCTGAAGACCCAACTGTACGAGCACGTGCTCTCGGGCTCGGGCGTCACCATGACCCCGAGGCCCTCGATGTCAGACTCGTCTCAGACGCATAAGCAGCCAACTAAGGAGCCTTCCAAGCCGAAATCCCGGGACCGGGGTAAAGAGGTGACCAAGAGTTCTTCCTCGAGACCGAGGAAGTCCGAGTCTGATGCAGCGGACGGTACCGTCCCGAGAGACCACAGTACCGCTACGCAACCGAAAGAGAGGCACAAGATGGTGAGGCTTACCTCCCCAAAGGCCACACCGCAGGAGGAGCCGCCAAAGAAGAAGAAAAGACGGTCTGATGACTCTCTCTTGAGTGGGACCCAGAAAGGCCGGACACCAGCCCCGGACCGTTCCCCGGGTCACAAGTCCCCGGTAGTCTCTCCCATCAGGGTCAGCCTCTCCAAGCTTCGGTCGCCACTGAGGGACACATCCCCAGTGTCTGTAGGGGATAACAGAGAGCAAGAGCTGTCGGAGGGCGAGCTCCAGGAACCGGAGCTGAAGATCGTTGAGGTCTTGACAAGCTCGATAGAGCGAGACGGGCAACATTGGTCCCACTCGAGATCGATCACATCGATCTCGCTCACCGCAGATGATCCCATCGTGGTTGGCCTCCCAGTCTCGATCCCTCTCGCCGCAGCCCACCAGACCGCTCACTCCACGAAGGTCTCCACGTCGGTCTCGATCCCGCTCCCGGGACCGTCCCTGCTCTATGGAAAGGTCACCCCGGAGGTCGCGCACTCCCCGTTGGTCCTGCTCCCTGAGGAGGTCACCGCGTCGGTCCCGTACACCACGGCGATCCCACTCACCTTGATGGAGCCGTAAGTCCCGCTCCCCGAGACGTCGACACCGATCCCGCTCACCGCGACATCCTCGATCCCGGTCTGGGTCATTGGCCTCGTACATCTCCGACATGGGAACATCGGATGAAGAGTGGCTGTGGGAGCGGTACGGCCGTAGGTACTGTGACCGTCCTCATAGGTACCACCGGTACCACCCTTTTGGTCACTACTGGGACCCCTATTACGACGACGTCCTCGACCCCTCACCACGCTACCGGGCTCGACGGCACAGAGAACGCCCACGGTCGCTAACGCGCACCCCAGAAAAGGAGCACCACCGTCCCACTCGACCACCAACGGAATCTACACCCAAGTGAGGGACCGGTACCGTTCCAATAGATTTGGACAAGGAGAAGGAGCCGGCACCATCGAGATCGACATCTAGGTCACCCTCTCGGGAGAGACCGACCCCGCACAGCCCTCCTCCAAGAGGCTCGCCATCCGGAGCGACAGTACCGCCCAAACGCCCGGTATCGCCGAGGAGACCAGTCTCGAGGACCCCCTCGGCGCATTCATCAGATTCGGACTCGAGATCCTCCTCTCCATCCCCAAGACTATCTCCAGTTCCAGGGGGAGCTCGACCAGATCCGCCGTCTCCCTCAGACGATATGAAGGCTTTTGCTGACTTCATGCATAGACTGGCAGGCACTCTGGGGATCAAAACCACCTAGCCAGAGAAGGAAGTGGACAACCCCATATTTGAGGACTTGCAGCAGAGGGCACCGTCCCTTCCCTCCTTATCCATTTCACCATACCTACTCCAGGTACTGAAGTCATCGTGGGCTACGCCGTCCTCTACACCACCCACGTCCAGACGCCTGGATCACCTATACCGAGTCTGCACGGACTCAGCGCCATGGCTCTCAATCCACCCCAAGCCCAACTCGGTGGTGGTTGAGTCAGCCCAGATGAAGACCTCCCAGAGACTGCACTCCATCCCGTCGGACAAGGAGGGCAAGAAGCTGGACGCCATAGGCCGCAAATTCTACTCATCTGCCTGCCTCCTCACTAAGATGACATCGTATGCAGCCTGCATGGGGGCCTACCAGAAGTTCCTATGGGACGCCCTGTCGGTACACATCTCGAAGCTTTCGGAGCAGGACCAACGAATAGTCAACTCCTTCAGGGAGGAAGGCCTGGCGCTAGCGGGATACCAGCGACAGGTAGCAAAACACATTGCGGAGTGCACGGGCAAGATTGTGGCCAACTCAATTGCGGTCCGTCGCCATGCATGGCTAAGATCGTCTGGGTTATCCCATACCGCACACTCCATCATTGAAGACCTTCCCTTCGATGAGCTGGGCCTGTTCCATGCGGACATGGACTCGAAGCTGGAACATGCGGAGAAAATGAGATCAACGGCCAAGAAATTCGGCCTGCCCAGCACTCACCACCCACTGCGACCACGCCTGCCCTTTTGCAGGCCAGGCTCATCCTACCGTAGAAGATATAGCCCGCCACCCTCTAGGCCACGACAGTCCTCTTTGTACCAGCCCCACAAGAGGTTCCAACCATTCAAACCCAAGCCCCAGTTTCCTAAACGGAAATCGGAGTCGTCCAAACAGTGAACTTGACTCCGAAGAGCCACTACCACCACCAGATACCAACGCTGCTCCTTCATTCCATGCTACACCCTCCCCTGCAGACCGCCTCACAGATGCATTCCACTCATGGCAACTCATCACCTCAGACTGCTGGGTCCTGAACATCATAAGGGGAGGATACTACATAGACTTCGAAGAACTTCCACCTCCGAACCCTCACAGAGTAACCCCACTGTCCCCACCCATTGTGGAGTAGGTCAACAGCCTCCTACAAAAGGGCGCCATCGAGCGAGTTCCCCGCTCACATACGAGAGGTCTATTTCTCTCCAGATACTTTATCATCGAAAAGAAGGACGGTGGCAGCCGCCCCATCCTAGACTTGAGGGACTTGAACTCTTTCATCCGCCCACAGAAGTTCCGCATGGTTACACTCCCTTCGATCCTGCCCTTCCTGAGGACAGGAGACTGGTTCACCACCTTGGATTTGAAGGACGCATACTTTCACATCCCAATTGCGCCCTCACACAGGAGATTCCTCGCCTTTGCGGTCGGCGGCACAGCCTTCCAATTCAGGGTTTTACCATTTGGCCTCTGTACAGCTCCAAGGGTGTTCACAAAATGCATGGCAGTGGTAGTGGCTTGGCTCAGACAAAAAGGCATCGTGGTGTTTCCGTACCTGGATGACTGGCTTTTTACGGCCCCTTCGGCCGAGAAACTGGACAGAGACATCGGTTTGACCCTCACCTGGCTAGAACGCCTTGGATTGATGATAAACTACGAGAAATCGCACCTCCGCCCCTCTCGGTGTGTCAGGTTCATAGGAGCCTCCCTGGACTCCAGGGCAGGGAGAGCGTTCCTTCCAGATGACCAGTTTCAAACACTACGAGCGCCAGTGCTGAAATGCATAAACCGGCGAAGATCCACGGTGCGAGAAGTGCAACGGGCCCTAGGCTACATGGTCTCTACCACAGCAATCACACCCCTCGCACGACTCCATATGAGACCGCTACAGAGTTGGTTCATCGCAAGCTTCAAACCGTATGCTCACGGTCCACGCAGACTACTCACCATTCCCCGCCCACTCAGAAAATCCCTCCTCTGGTGGACGAACCCACGGGTGGTCCAGCAGGGTTCATCATTCAAACAACTGAACCCCACAAGGACCATCACGACGGATGCGTCCCTGTCAGGCTGGGGAGCATACGCTGCAGGACTGTCCATCCGGGGCCGCTGGTCACGGAAGGAGGGAGCACTACACATAAACGCTCTGGAACTCCTAGCTGTGTTCAAAGCTGTGAGAGCATTCGAACCCTCCCTGGCGGGGCAGGTGGTTCAAGTGGCATCAGACAACACAACAATGGTGTTCTACATAAACAAGCAAGGGGGAACGCACTCGCAGACACTCCTTCGACTCACCCTAGAGCTCTGGGACTGGTGCGTGGAATGGGACATCACACTGATAGCCATACATGTCCCAGGCCGGACCAACGAGCTGGCAGACGCACTCAGCAGATCGACCACCAGCAACCACGAATGGTCGATGGACCGGCAGACCCTCACTTCCCTCTTCTCACGATGGGGCACCCCAACGGTCGATCTCTTTGCCTCCAAGGACAATACAGTGCTCCCAGTATTCTGCTCAAGAGGCTGCCGGTCGCAGGACAGCCTGGGGGATGCTTTCCTGTGGCAATGGGGGGGCCCCTGCTGTATGCCTCCCCCCCTTCCCTCTCATCCCCTGAGTGATCTCGAAGCTACAACAGGACAGGGCCAGATGCATCCTGATAACTCCATGGTGGCCCCGACAACACTGGTTTGCCCCTCTCCTCAGGATGACGCAGGGACGGTACCACTGCCTCCCACAGAAGCCGGACCTCCTGTCAATGGCGGGCGGCCGGATCCTCCACCCAGACCTCAACCTGATCAACCCTACAGCATGGCTGATAACACCTTGAATCCTCTTTCAGAGGCAGCAAGGGACATCATCAAGGCAGCTTATCGCCCTTCAACGGTGAGAGCCTACGACTACAAGTGGAAAAGATTCTGCTCCTTCCTAGAAGAAAAGGGGATCCTGCTACCCCTAGCGGACTCCTCCAACTTGATGGACTTCTTGGCTTCCTTCTCAAACAAAAACTTCGCAGTCTCTTCAATCAGGAGCTACGTAGCAGCGGTGTCCTGGCACTTCCAGCACCTGGGTAAACCATCCTGCTTCAGGGATCCCAAAGTAAAAGCCTTTATCAAAGGCTACACCAACCTACACCCCCCAGCACTGGGACCTACCCCGGCCTGGAGCCTGGAAATAGTATTGGCAGCTCTATCTAAGGCCCCCTTTGAACCAATGGCCGCGTGTGACCTACGCCTCCTCTCCATGAAGACGGCGTTTTTGGTTGCGATCACATCGGTGCGACGAGCCAGCGAGCTGTGCGTACTACGGGTGGACCCACCTTACACCCGTTTTCACAGAGACAAAGTGGTCCTATGGCCGGACATCGCCTTCCTGCCCAAAGTGGTATCCTGCTTCCACCTCAACCAGGATATTGTGCTACCAGCCTTCTTTCAGCACCCATCGGATGACCTACAGCAGTCGCTCCACCACCTGGATGTGAGAAGGGCACTAGCCTTCTACATTGACAGAACCTCGCAGATACAAAAAGGCAATAGACTCTTCGTCTGCTATGCAGGCCCAAGGAAGGGCGAGCCAGTATCTTTACAGCGTTTTTCAAAGTGGGTAACGACAGCAATCAAACTAGCCTACCAGACCTTGAAGAAGCAGCTACCGGACAGCATCCGTAGCCACTCAACCAGAGCTACCTCCACCTCTATGGCATTCCTACAAGGGGTGCCGATCCAGGACATCTGCAGGCCGGCCACATGGGCAACACCCCTAACCTTTGTCAAGGTGTACAAGGTGGACTCCGCCTCGAGAGAGGACGCGGCGCTGGGCCGGGCAGTCCTCATGTCCTGCATTGCACAACAGTCCTGACTGAGACCATAGACCCTAGACGCCACGCCCTTGGCGTTCTTCATCTACCTCATCTAAATGAATAAAACAACCCCGACAGGTCCTTCTCTTTCTTATCCTGACCTGGTGTGTGGTGTCTCTTCTTTACCCTGGTTTGTAGATAGGACACACCCTCCTCCTAGGTATAAGCTTGCTAATCTACCCTTTATGTGTGGATTCACAGAGACCACGAAGAAGGACAGGTTGCTTACCTGTAACTGTAGTTCTTCGAGTGGTCATCTGTGAATTCACACAATCCCACCCATCCTCCCCTCAGGTGTCCTAGGCTATCTCCTCAAAAAAAAAAAAAAAAAAAAAAAAAAAAAAAAAAGAAGCTGCAACCGCTGAACTGAGATGGCGGGCTCGAGGAGGGCCTATATAGCCTGGAGGGGATGGTGGGCGGGATTACCGCCAAAATTCAAGATAATGGCTATTGACTCTAACGATTTCCGAATGCTACTGCGCAGGCGCAGGATTAACCCTTTTTGTGTGAATTCACAGATGACCACTCGAAGAACTACAGTTACAGGTAAGCAACCTGTCCTTTTATGGCAACCCTAAGGTGAAACTATCACATGTTTTTCTTGGCTAGCTTTGTTTAGAGAGAGTTTGCCTTTGCCTTCCTCCAAACCACACTGACTCAGAAGGTACTTGAATCTAAAGAAGAGGCAGGACATATGCCCCTGGTTTCTACTAGTTGTAAAGAGCAAGACCTCTCATTCTTACTACTCATGTCAGATCACGATGCAATTAAAAAGCTGGAATTTATATTGATATATTTGACTTTACATATACAACTGTTGAGTGGTTTTCCAACCTTAGGCTAGTTCTTAGAGGCTTAAAGAGAATACTTTTAATTTTTTTCTCTCTCTCCTACAGAATCTTGTTGTGAGGGAAAAGAAATTGAGCTGAGTGCAGAAGTGCCTTAAATGTGGAATCTGTCTGTCTGCTTTTATCCACGTGCTACACTCTCTCATCAGGTAGTGCTTCTGAATTCCTTCAAGTTTTATTTCTGATGTAATTGTAATAATCTGTGGTATCAAAAGAGTTAAAGTATTTAGGAAAGGTGATGACGAATACTTGGCAAAACTGTTACAGAGATACTCTTAAAAAGGGATTCTGTTAATTTTCACACTAATATATTAGAAAATGAGATTATGTTGGAGGACGACATAAGTTAGTCATGGCCAAGAACACATTAAGAAAGATACCTACCACATCTCTGTTTCTGAAATACAATCTGGAGACCAAGCACTTGAAATAATATGGATGTTTGTACTTGGGGATAAATTCAGTGTAACTAATTCACCTAATAGTTTAGATGGAGAAACAAAACAAGAGTTTTTGTCCTATGTATAGGAAGTTTTAGTAATAGGTGATCTGTGCATGGTTTTATTACATACATTTGAAAGTTCTAAGGATTACAGCATCATAACTGTAGTAGTTTCTTTAGTGTTTCTTTTCTACATGTATTTCATGAATAAGATAGCATTAGTATTTTTTGCCTACTTTCTGAATGTTTTGTTAGTTGTGTACAGGACAACAGAACTCTTTTCTGATGCAAAAGCAAATTTTAGAGTATGACTTGTGCCAATGTTTGACAGTATTAGATCTTTAATTATATCTATGCAAATCAACTTGGATCTTTTTTGTTTAGCTAACATCATGAGAGGTGGCATTTTAAATCTCACAGTTAAAATTGAAAGCCCAGCAATTCTAGGAAAATAGTTCTCCTTAAGGTTGCCATAAGTAAGAAAGTGTTAGAAGGCACATAACAACAACAAATGCCTTGCAGTTAGAGAGCCAGTGTGGTTTGAGTGTTGAACTAGATTCTGGAGACTAGAGTTTGAATCCCTGTTTGGCCGTGGAAAACTACTGGGTGACCTTGGGCAATTCACACTCTCTCAGCCTCAGAGGAAGAAAAGGCAAACCCTGTCTGAACAGATCTTGCCAAGAAAATACCATGATAGGTTTGCCATAAGTCGGAAATGGCTTGAAAGCACACAACAACAACAACAAAAACAAGGAATGTATCCCTATTCTTTCCATGTTATTTCTGCCTCTGGTACCAAATTTTTTGTTACAGAAGTAATGTCTAGGAACACATTTACTTCCTTAACTGAAGTATACCTGTACAGTTGTCCCTCCACATTCGCGAACTTGACACTCGCGGTTTCGGTTATTCGCGGTTTTGGGAGGGCCCCCCCGGGCCCCCCCAAAACCGCGACACGGGGCCTCCAGAGGCCCCGTGAAAGACCTGGGGAGGGGTGGGGAGGCCTTCGCGGGGCGCCCGGAGGCCCTCCGGAGGCCCCGCGAAGGCCTGGGGAGGGTGGGAGGGAGGGCCGGTGAGGCCTCCGCGGGGCCTAGGAAGGCCCCGCGAAGGCCTGGGGAGGGAGGGAGGGAGGGAGGGAGGGCCGGTGAGGCCTCCGCGGGGCCTAGGAAGGCCCCGCGAAGGCCTGGGGAGGGTGGGAGGGAGGGCCGGTGAGGCCTCCGCGGGGCCTAGGAAGGCCCCGCGAAGGCCTGGGGAGGGTGGGAGGGAGGGCCGGGGAGGCCTCCGTGGGGCCTAGGAAGGCCCCGCGAAGGCCCGGGGAGGGTGGGAGGGAGGGCCGGTGAGGCCTCCGCGGGGCCTAGGAAGGCCCCGCGAAGGCCCGGGGAGGGTGGGAGGGAGGGCCGGTGAGGCCTCCGCGGGGCCTAGGAAGGCCCCGCGAAGGCCCGGGGAGGGTGGGAGGGAGGGCCGGTGAGGCCTCCGTGGGGCCTAGGAAGGCCCCGCGAAGGCCTGGGGAGGGTGGGAGGGAGATCCGGTGAGGCCTCCGCAGGGCCTAGGAGGGCCGGTGAGGCCTCCGCGGGGCCTAGGAAGGCCCCGCGAAGGCCCGGGGAGGGTGGGAGGGAGGGCCGGTGAGGCCTCCGCGGGGCCTAGGAAGGCCCCGCGAAGGCCCGGGGAGGGAGGGAGGGAGGGCCGGTGAGGCCTCCGCGGGGCCTAGGAAGGCCCCGCGAAGGCCCGGGGAGGGTGGGAGGGAGAGCCGGTGAGGCCTCCGCGGGGCCTAGGAAGGCCCCGCGAAGGCCCGGGGAGGGTGGGAGGGAGGCCCGGGGAGGGTGGGAGGGAGAGCCGGTGAGGCCTCTGCGGGGCCTAGGAAGGCCCCGCGAAGGCCCGGGGAGGGTGGGAGGGAGGGCCAGTGAGGCCTCCGCGGGGCCTAGGAAGGCCCCGCGAAGGCCCGGGGAGGGTGGGAGGGAGGGCCGGTGAGGCCTCCGCGGGGCCTAGGAAGGCCCCGCGAAGGCCCGGGGAGGGTGGGAAGGAGGGCCGGTGAGGCCTCCGCGGGGCCTAGGAAGGCCCCGCGAAGGCCCGGGGAGGGTGGGAGGGAGGGCCGGTGAGGCCTCCGCGGGGCCTAGGAAGGCCCCGCGAAGGCCCGGGGAGGGTGGGAGGGAGGGCCGGTGAGGCCTCCGCGGGGCCTAGGAAGGCCCCGTGAAGGCCCGGGGAGGGTGGGAGGGAGGGCCGGTGAGGCCTCCGCGGGGCCTAAGAAGGCCCCGCGAAGGCCCGGGGAGGGTGGGAGGGAGGGCCGGTGAGGCCTCCGCGGGGCCTAGGAAGGCCCCGCGAAGGCCCAGGGAGGGTGGGAGGGAGGGCCGGTGAGGCCTCCGCGGGGCCTAGGAAGGCCCCGCGAAGGCCCGCCCCGCGAAGGCCTGGGGAGGGTGGGAGGGAGGGCCGGTGAGGCCTCCGCGGGGCCTAGGAAGGCCCCGCGAAGGCCTGGGGAGGGTGGGAGGGAGGGCCGGTGAGGCCTCCGCGGGGCCTAGGAAGGCCCCGCGAAGGCCTGGGGAGGGTGGGAGGGAGAGCCGGTGAGGCCTCCGCGGGGCCTAGGAAGGCCCCGCGAAGGCCCGGGGAGGGTGGGAGGGAGAGCCGGTGAGGCCTCCGCGGGGCCTAGGAAGGCCCCGCGAAGGCCCGGGGAGGGTGGGAGGGAGGGCCGGTGAGGCCTCCGCGGGGCCTAGGAAGGCCCCGCGAAGGCCCGGGGAGGGTGGGAGGGAGGGCCGGTGAGGCCTCCGCGGGGCCTAGGAAGGCCCCGCGAAGGCCCGGGGAGGGTGGGAGGGAGGGCCGGTGAGGCCTCCGCGGGGCCTAGGAAGGCCCCGCGAAGGCCCGGGGAGGGAGGGAGGGAGGGCCGGTGAGGCCTCCGCGGGGCCTAGGAAGGCCCCGCGAAGGCCCGGGGAGGGTGGGAGGGAGGGCCGGTGAGGCCTCCGCGGGGCCTAGGAAGGCCCCGCGAAGGCCCGGGGAGGGTGGGAGGGAGGGCCGGTGAGGCCTCCGTGGGGCCTAGGAAGGCCCCGCGAAGGCCCGGGGAGGGTGGGAGGGAGGGCCGGTGAGGCCTCCGCGGGGCCTAGGAAGGCCCCGCGAAGGCCTGGGGAGGGTGGGAGGGAGGCCCGGGGAGGGTGGGAGGGAGAGCCGGTGAGGCCTCCGCGGGGCCTCGGAAGGCCCCGCGAAGGCCCGGGGAGGGTGGGAGGGAGGGCCGGTGAGGCCTCCGCGGGGCCTAGGAAGGCCCCGCGAAGGCCCGCCCCGCGAAGGCCTGGGGAGGGTGGGAGGGAGGGCCGGTGAGGCCTCCGCGGGGCCTAGGAAGGCCCCGCGAAGGCCTGGGGAGGGTGGGAGGGAGGCCCGGGGAGGGTGGGAGGGAGAGCCGGTGAGGCCTCCGCGGGGCCTCGGAAGGCCCCGCGAAGGCCCGGGGAGGGTGGGAGGGTGGGAGGGTGGGAGGGAGGGCCGGTGAGGCCTCCGCGGGGCCTAGGAAGGCCCCGCGAAGGCCCGGGGAGGGAGGGAGGGAGGGCTGGTGAGGCCTCCGCGGGGCCTAGGAAGGCCCCGCGAAGGCCCGGGGAGGGAGGGAGGGAGGGCCGATGAGGCCTCCGCGGGGCCTAGGAAGGCCCCGCGAAGGCCCGGGGAGGGTGGGAGGGAGGGCCGGTGAGGCCTCCGCGGGGCCTAGGAAGGCCCTGCGAAGGCCTGGGGAGGGAGGGGGAGGGGTGTAGTTATTCGCGGATTTTTCACATTCGCGGGGGTCCGCGGAACGGAACCCCCGCGAATGTGAAGGGGCGACTGTATATTGTTCAGGGGAGCATCTAACTAAGGCTTGATTGTCACAAAATTCTTGTGTGTGTGTGTGTTTTTTAAATCAGTTGCTTAGGCCGGCTTTCTCCAGCTGAATAGCTTTCCCATGTTAGAAAGAACACTTGAAAGAAGCAATAGTTAAAGTAACTACATGGCAGTCACATACTGTCCTCTTCTGTGCAATGCTTCCTCTTTAAGTCACATCTTTGGTGTAGTAAAGAGTTACATTGTGACATAGTTACATTAACTGGAGGGAATTCTTGTTGCTTGCCCCTGAGGAAAAGAATGCAAATTTTGCCAAACCAGGCAAAATGATGTAAAGATGGTTTCCAGATGTTGCCTTGCCTGGAACTTAGTAGTAAATCATTTTCTAGATTGGTTAATTGTTGCTCCCTAGCTTCTTTTATTTCATTTTATTTATATCTCGCCTTTCTCCCAACATGGGATCCATTTGTGCTGGGCAAATATGAAGTTGCGGGGCTAGAGGTGGACAAAGTTTGTAAATATCTTTGCTTATTAACCAAGGTTTGATTGAACACATCCAGTTTGTCCTAACTGTAGCTTACTGCTCTGTCCAAATATACAAAAGTACACTTAGAGATATTGCTCTGCCTCAGGAGATGGGAGGGGTGATGTCACGGATATCACAGTGAATTTATGAAGCCCAGCACTGAGCTTATTGAAAAAGCAAAAGCAGACTAGTAGTTCAAATTCACTATTTGTCTTTCTTATGTTGGGAAGTTTGAACCATGGTATGGGGTTTCAGCAGTCATTACCACAAACCTTGGTTTGGTGTGATGTCTGAGTTGAGCTAATTAGTAGGAAAATTACTACTGACCTTTAAGTAACATGTTAATTATATAAAATGGTTAAACACCTTCTGAATTGGAGTTATAATTCCACTGTCCAAAGTTTAAAACTGTAGCTATAGTAATTGGATACACAAGAGGCTGAGAAGGATTTGGATTACACTTGGAATACCGAGAGCTTTCTATTTCAAGTCATTATTATGATCTTAGTTGTTCATACAAACATTGGTCATAGGGCTGTTTGCTGCAGCTGGAATTTTAGTTGTGGCAGCAGACCTTCTAAACACTTTGACAACTCTAGTCAGATGATTAGTATGTACAATAACATCAGGTGGTGTGTACCTTCTGAGAGCAGTGAACATCTCACCAGAACTGTGTGTATTTTTAGGTTTCTTGGTTGGTAACAGGCAAGCATGAATACTTCAACATCTCAGATGAACTGAACTTACTTGCTGACATTGCCTAATCAGAAATGAGCAGCTGCTCTTTTAGGTTTGTTAAGACCAACTTCTGATATACTGTATAGTCTCTTAGTATGCTGACTGGAAATTACTTTTCATTGCAATCAGTAAGACTTAGTTATAGTAAATATATTTAGGAGCAGGATGAAAATATAATAATAATTTTAAAAATGTAATGCTGGATCATAGCTCCAGTCCCATATTTTCATGCACGTTCCACAAATTGTAGCTTAAGGCAAGGATGTATAAATATTTTGCACCTTAATTCTTTGAATAGACCTTTTTAATTACAGTCGTCTGTCCCTTCATTTTTGCAGGGTTAGGGACTGAAGACCCCCACAAAAGTGAAAAAAACCACAAATAAAAATATGCCTCCCAAAACTCTGCTGCCGCCACCCCGACTTTCACTTGCCCCTTTGCCATCATCATGCCCCCACTGCTGCGCACCCCATCACTGCCACCATGCTGCTGCCGCTGCTGCCATCACCCCCACCATGCCCCCTGCACCGCCGCCGGCACTGCCACCATGCCCCAGCTGCCGAGCACCATGCCCCAGCAGCCACCCCCCACCCCAAATGGAGCCAAGCCCCAGGAGAGCAGGGAGTTTGGTGCTTTAGACTCAGACTTACCATTCTCCCGGGCTTGGCTTCCCAACCTAAACGTGGGGAGCAAAGTCCCAGGAGAGTGGGGAGTTCCCCGCCTTTACCCCGAACTCACCATTCTCCCAGGGCTTGGCTCCCCACCCCAAATGGAGCCAAGCCCCAGGAGAGCAGGGAGTTTGGCGCCTTTGCCCCGAACTTGCCATTCTCTTGGGGCTTGGCTTCCCACCCCAAATGGGGGGAGCCAAGCCTCAGGAGAGTGGGGAGTTCCCTGATTTTGCCCCGAACTCACCATTCTCCTGGAGCTTGGCTCCCCACCCCAAATGGAAAGCGGATCCCCAGGAGAGCGGGGAGTTCCGCGCCTTTACCCTGAAATCGCCGCTATCCTGGGGTTTAGCTCCCCACCCCAAACGGAGCCAAGCCCCAGGAGAGCAGGGAGTTTGGTGCCTTTGCCCCGAACTCACCATTCTCCTGGGTCTTGGCTTCCCACCCCAAACGTGGGCAGCCAAGCCCCAGGAGAGCGGGGAGTTCCGCGCCTTTGCCCTGAACCCACCGTTCTTCTGGGGCTTGGCTTCCCACCCCAAGCGGAGCCAATCCCCAGGAGAGCAGGGATTTCTGTGCCTTTGCCCCAAAATTGCTGCTCTCCTGGGGTTTAGCTCCCCACCCCAAAGAGAACCAAGCCCCAGGAGAGCAGGGAGTTTGGCACTTTAAACCCAAACTCGCCACTCTTCCTGGGCTCAGCTCCCCACTCCAAACGGAGCCAAGCCCAAGGAGAACAGGGAGTTTGGTGCCTTTGCCCCGAATTTGCCGCTCTCCTGGGGTTTAGCTTCCCACCCCATACGGAGACAAGCCCTAGGAGAGCAGGGAGTTCGGCGTCTTTGCCCTGCACTTGCTGCTCTCCTGAATCTTGGCTCCCCCACCCAAATGGAACCAAGCCCCAGGATAGTGGGGAGTTCAGCGCCTTGGCTCCGTACCCCGAACAGAGCCAAGCTCCTGAGGCGGCTTGAATTCCCTTGCTTTCCTTACTTCTCGGCCACCGCCTATGCCTTTGAGTCAGAGAGGCAGCAAAGGCGGCTGCTGCTCCTTTCGCAGCACCTTCATTGCTGCAGTCCTTGTGGATGGGGAGGGGGAGGAGGAAGAGGAAAACCGCAAATACATAAAACTGCGAAAGTCAAAGTTGTGAATATGAACGGCTGACTATACTGTTTTGAAACAGTAAGATGCTGTGTTTGGAAAAAATGTGTTTTCCCCCTCAGAACTTCCAAGTTCTAAGAAATCACTGGTAATAATCAGCAAAGGAAGAGGGAAGCCCTTTGGAATCAATATACATTTAGAACTCAAAAAGTTATTTTGGTATAAAAACAATGCAACATGTAAATGTCAGAAGCAAATGTTACTTAATGTAAGCTTGCCTATGTAGAAATACTAAAATATGCATTGTGTGCATATTTACTTAGGATTCTTCAACATTGTAACTGGTACCTAAAAAATGCAATTAAATCTGATAATAATTGGGGGAGGGGAAACATTCTATAAACATCCATATCCAAATCCCTAGGGTGTAATAAGTTTATGAATTCACTAATTTGGATTGCAAGTTCCCCTTATTTGAAATCATATTTAGCTACCAGTTGCCCTTTGACTGGTTTGCATAACACTTACATATTTTTCAAGCTACTTGTATGGCATGTTATTTTTAAAAATGTCCATAATTGGAACAAAAAAAATACAGTATTCTGTCCCAGAGAGGTTCTGAGAACATAGAGTAGGGTTTATTGGCAGTTCTAATCTTGATACTGTGCTTTGAACTCCTTGGTTATCAACAAAGATAACTAAGGTGTCATTTGCAGATGACACCAAATTAGGAGTAGCTCTCCTAATACCCTGGCTAATACCCTAGAGGACACGATCAAAATTCAAAATGACCTGAAAAGACTAGAAAGCTGGGCCAAAGCTAACAAAATGAAATTCAATACAAAGAAATGTAGGGTACTGCACTTAGGGTGGAAAAACAAAATGCATAGATATAGGATGGGGGAAGACCTGGCTGAACGAAACTACGCGCGAAAGGGATCTAGGAGTCCTAGTAGACCACAAGTTGAACATGAATCAACAGTGTGATGCAGCAGCTATAAAGGCCAATGAGATTTTGGGCTGCATCAATAGAAGTATAGTGTCTAGATCAAGGGAAGTAATAGTGCCACTTTATTCTGCCTTGGTCAGGCCTCACTGTGTCCAGTTCTGCGCACCACAATTCAAAAAGGATATTGACAAATTGGAGCGTGTCCAGAGGAGGGCGACTAAAATGGTCTGGAAACCATGCCTTATGAAGAGAGACTTAGGGAGCTGGGTATGTTTAGCCTGGAAAAAAGACAGTTAAGGGGCAATATGATAGCCCTGTTTAAGTATTTGAGGGGGTGTCACATTGAGGATGGAGCAAGCTTGTTTTCTGCTGCTCCAGAGACTAGAACATGGAACAATGGATGCAAGCTCCAGGAACAGAGATTCCACCTCAACATTAGGAGGAACTTTCTGACAGTAAGAGCTGTTTGGCAGTGGAACACACCTCCTCGGAGCACAGTAGGGTCTCCTTCCTTGGAGGTCTTTAAACAGAGGCTGGAAGGCCATCTGTCAGGGATGCTTTGATCATGATTTCCTGCATGGCAGGAGGTTGGACTGGATGGCTCTTGTGGTCTCTTCCAACTCTACAATTCTGTGATCCTGAGATGGCAGTACCTGTGAAGCACAGCATGCACAACTTCCAGAATGGTTTTGTTTGGGTTTGAGACACTGCTGTCTCAAACCCAACCCCATAAATTATGATGTAATAAAACTGGTTGAGTTTAAAGTAAGAAAATGGGATGTTTGAGACAGAAGATGACAGCTTTCAGTTAACTGCACATATAACTTATTTTGACAGAAATTACTGGTTATTGACAAGCTAAAATTACCAATTTAAGAAAGGAAAATTCTACAGATCATGATCTATAGAAACAGTCAAAATATGTTTGAATAGCATTTATGGGATTTGTAGTAATCTGCAGTCACATGCCTTGCAGTAGAACCACAAGATTGCTACTTCTGACTCTGCAAACCGGTTTAGTGCTTGGATTACTAGGAATTAAAATATTACAGCCATGAAAAGAATGACACAGCACTTGATTGTGAAATACCAACAAAGGGAGGCATTCTGTTGTCAGTGGCATGGTGTTCTGTCAGTTTAATGTACCTTGATTCTGATTACTGAATACTTTTACTTAGAAATCACTTTATTTGAATGGAACTTCTGTGCAAGTTTACTTTGATTCTAATATTCTAACCTAGGTACACAAAAGTTATAAAACCTCAGTGAATTAACGGTATAAATAAAGCATTATGTAGGAGGTTTGCTGGGTAGTTTACCTTGGAGGATTTATTTGTGAGGCCATCTATAGTTCCATCCACTGTATATGGCCGTGTGAATTCACATGAACAATAAGATAGTCGGGGTTTTTTTTCTTTCTAATAAGTCAATATGCATAAAAACCCTAAAATAGTGTATAAGGTAAAGGGCATACCTCCTTAGCCTTACTATAAATGTTTTTGTTACAGGAAAAAATAAACCCAATCATCATTCCAGCAATAATATGCAGGTACGTTCATATAGTGAGAGACTAGAGGGATGGGGTGAAATCACATGGGGTAGGGTGGACTTCATTAAACATAGATTCATTTTGATGAAACTGTTTAATTATAAGACAGTCTTAATTAGCTATGACATTTCCACAATTTAACCATGCCATAAATGAAAGGGAGTATGATAGCTGGTACCTTCAGAAATTTGATAACTGTAGTTTTGTTCAGTTTTTACATTTGAATCTGTATCTTACCAGTGTATTGGCTGTGGGACTATCTTCGCTGCATGTAACAGTAATGGAGAGTTCACAAAAAGTCCCTTTGTTCTGCTGTCTCTTGGAAGGTCTTGATTTGGTGAGTCAATTTTTTCATTATACAAATGTCCAATACAGCGAAGGAAGATATAATTGAAGCATAAACAAAGTTCAGTAGTTGTTTGGATGCATTTAGAAGCAATTTATTCTGTGATACTAGTGTTTGAGATGTAGTGTTTGAGATGTGTGAACTGCAGTTTCCTGGTTCAAATACTGCATTGGGGACTGACTCACATGGTGGCCTTCAGTAAACTTCCCTGGTTTGTTATCTATAATTCTTATCTATACAGTTGTCCCTTCACATTCGCGGGGGTTAGGTTCCATAGACCCCCGCGAATGTGAAAATTCCGCGACTAATGACAGCCCTCCCCCCACCCTCCCCAAGCGACCCTGAGGCCTCCGGAGGCCTCGTGGTCGCTCTATCTGGCCACTTCCCGCCCTCCCCAAGCAACCCCCGAGGCCTCCGGAGGCCTCGTGGTCGCTCCTCCCGGCCGCTCCCCGCCCTCCCCAAGTGACTCAAAGGCCTCTGGAGGCCTCGCGGTGGCTTTTCCCGGCGGCCCCCCGCCCTCCCCAAACGACCCAGAGGCCTCCGGAGGCCTCGTGGTCGCTCTCCCCGGCCTCCCCCCACCCTCCCATAGCGACCCGGAGGCCTCTGGAGGCCTCGTGGTCGCTCTCCCCAGCCACCCCCCCGCCCTCCCAGAGCGACCCCGGGGCCTCCGGAGGCCTCGTGGTCGCTCTCCCTGGCCTCCCCCCGCCCTCCCAGAGCGACCTGTAGGCCTCCGTAGGCCTTGTGGTCGCTCTCCCCAGCCACCCCCCGCCCTCCCAGAGCGACCCCGAGGCCTCCGGAGGCCTCATGGTCGCTCTCCCCGGCCTCCCCCCGCCCTCCCAGAGCGACCCCGGGGCCTCCGGAGGCCTCATGGTCGCTCTCCCCGGCCTCCCCCCGCCCTCCCAGAGTGACCCTGGGGCCTCCGGAGGCCTCATGGTCGCTCTCCCCGGCCTCCCCCCGCCCTCCCAGAGCGACCCCGGGGGCCCCATGGAGGCCTCCCCGGCCCTCCCCACCCCCTCCCCGGGCCTCCTCACCCCCTCCCCGGGCCTTCATGGGGCCTCCGGAGCGTCTCCGGGGGCCCCGTGAAGGCCTCCCCGGCCCTCCCCCCTCCCTCTCAAGGCCTTCGCGGGGCCTCCGGAGGGTCTCCGAAGGCCCCGTGGAGGCCTCCGGAGGGTCTCCGAAGGCCCCGTGGAGGCCTCCGGAGGGTCTCCGAAGGCCCCGTGGAGGCCTCCCCGCTCCCTCCCAGTGCTTTCACGGGGCCTCTGGAGGCCCCGTGTCGCGGTTTTGGGGGGCCCGGGGGGCCCTCCCAAAACCGCGAATAAGCAAGACCGCGAATGTCAAGTTCGCGAATGTGGAGGGGCAACTGTAATGTGAAAGTCATACTGGCCTGAGAGAACTTGGTACTTAGAATATTTGAAATGGTCTATGCAAATTTTAAATATTACCAAGTACACTTGTCCCTTCACATTCCCGGGGGTTAGGTTCCATAGACCCCCGCGAATGTGAAAATTCCACCAATAATGACAGCCCTCCCCCCGCCCTCCCCAAGCGACCCCCGAGGCCTCCGGAGGCCTCGCGGTCGCTCTTCCTGGCCTCCTTCAGCCCTCCCCAAGTGACCCCGAGGCCTCCGGAGGCCTCGCGGTCGCTCTACCCGGCCTCCCTCAGCCCTCCCCAAGTGACCCCGGGGCCTCAGGAGGCCTCGCGGTTGCTTTTCCCGCCCTCCCCCCGCCCTCCCCAAGCAACCCTGAGGCCTCCGGAGGCCTCGTGGTCACTCTTCCCGGCCTCCCTCAGCCCTCCCCAAGCGACTCCGAGGCCTCTGGAGGCCTCACGGTCGCTCTTCCTGGCCGCCCACCGCCCTCCCCAAGTGACTCCGAGGCCTCCGGAGGCCTCGCGGTCGCTCTTCCCAGCCTCCCTCAGCTCTCCCCAAGCGACCCCCGAGGCCTCCGGAGGCCCTGTTGTCGCTCCCCTGGCCTCCCTCCCAAAAGTGGCGACAGGGCCTCAGAGGCCCCATCGCCACTTTCCCTGGACTCCCCTCACAGCAAACCGCGAATGTGCAGAGCCGCGAGTGTGGAGTCCGCGAATGTGGAGGGAGGACCTGTAATGCTTTTTTAGAGAGTCTAGCTATAGTGTATTAGGGTCATGATAAGACATTCATCATTTCAGGAAAACTGCATTAATGTAGATTAGTGCTTCTGATGCTTGATACAAACTCTTGAATGCTGCTGGCAGAAAGCAAGGTAAGCTTATTATTCCAAGAAAGCATTGATAAATGTTGATTCAAAACAATCCAGGGGAATAATGTTTCCCTCGTTTTCCTAGGACAAAATCCTTAGATTATCTGTAAAATTGTTCTTTATGCATAAAGTTGGTTGATACTTTTGATGCATATATTGTGGCCAGAAACTTTTAAATACCAATTAAATGTATATAGGTCTTCTTCAGGGTGCTTGTCTGGTTTTGGAATCACAAAAGCACTTACCCTTTTTTTTTTTTTTTGCCCTATTTGCCCTTATGTGATCAGTAAATTTGTCAAATGAGGGATTAGACTATTTTTAATGCTATATGGGACTCTTTAGGAAGTAATCTTTCCTTTCCTAGATTGATGTCAGTCTTCCTTTGTGTTTCAGAAACTCTGAAAAACGTGGGAGAATACATTCAAGTACGTATTTATATTAGGAATGTTTGGTGTGTTTTTTTTGTTTTGTTTTTTTATAAACTTCTGTAACAGGACTTGTGAGCTGGCAGAGTGCTGTGTACTTCTAGGCTTGTATGCAGAGTGCCAGAGTACAATCAGTGTTGTTGTCTCAGTTTGGAAATCTTATTTCAAGTAATTATAATATAACAATACAGAACATTTGAATAAGTTGTTGAATAGGACTAAATAATTAAAAACCTGTTTTTGCAGATTTGAAGTAATCCAGTGATTATAATTTGTCTTGATAACAGGCACCACAGGATTCTAGAAGGGAGAAATATTTCTTTCACCATGTTTGCACTGTCAGCAGGAAATGAGATTTCTACTGTTTCAGCTTTGAGTTTGCCTGGAAGAAAGTAAGTATTAAGACTCCAGTGACTGCAAAAAGCACTATCATAATCTGGTAGTGAGGACAGATTGCTCCAGTTTTGTAATTGTTTTAAGATTAAACACTTATTCCAATGTATAGGGTTTTTTTATTTAAAAAAAGGATTGAAATTATAGTATTATTAAGAAGGTGTAAAACTGTAATAGGATTAGACAGCCTGGTATCCCCAGATATTTTGGGGGTACCCAACACCCCAGCCAGCATGACCAAGAGTCAAAGATTATGGATGTTGTAGAAAATGTTTGCAGGACACTAGGTTGCTTCCTTCTGCTATAGAGGTAGTGGCCTCTGGAATCTGTATTGATCCGTAGTGTTCTTTGTGGTCTCTGTGTCTCACATAATGGGTCTTGCACATGTGCAGAACCAGCTCCAGAATGTTCTAGAGCTGAGTAGTCTGGGTGGGAACCCTGCCCTTTCGTCTCTGTATCACATGTTCCTGCCTACCAAAGGTACTCTTTCTTCACTGTCTCTCTGTCTACATCAAGAGCAATATCTTCTAGAGTGTTCTCTTCTGTCACCAGCTTGATCAGTTAAGTAGCCTCCCCTCTTTTTCTTTAAGCTTTTCTTTATTATTCTTTTTCCAAACACTTTTTTGCCTACTTGGGCTTTTGCCCTCACCTCCCTTTACTTTTTGTGGCCTCATCTTGTGGATGTAAAGTCTCTGACAGGCATTCTCTCTTTTTTCTGTCTGGGAGAGTCATATTGTCTAGCACTGTTCCATCTCTTATGGTTTCACAAGTCAAGCTTTGAAGAACACCTTAAACTTCACTGTTGGGAGCAGTCCCTCAGGGTTGCACAGAACAAACCTGTGCATAGAGTATCTTCTAACACCTGCAAGATTCAATTGTTCTCTGAATTTTTAGAGAAGAACAAAAGCATCAAAGAAACCCTGTTCATCATTGATACAGCTCAAGTCCATTTTAATGGCATTCACTTTGATACTTATAGATGTGGTATTAATTTCAGCTTCCTCTGACCATCTCATTTGCATTGGCCCTACTTATGCTAGTGCTGTTAATAGTCTTGACTACCCACAGTGAATCTTGGTACCCTGCTGTAGCACAGCCCAGCTCTCGATACCTACTTTGAGATTATCATTGAGGGGGTCTTGAGTCCAGCAAGCTCCTCATTGACTCTCCCCACATCTACCACAGGCCATACTTCACTTGGCCATTCTCATTGCTTATCCCAGTATGTTGACAGGTATTGTGGTTCCTTGTCCTCAGTTCATGAATGGCCTGTACCACCTCGGTGTTATTTCCACCATGTGGTCATTCTCCATACTGAAAAGAAAGGGGTTTTTGTGTTGTTGTTAACCGCCCTCAAGTCAACTTCGACTTATGGTGACCTTATGAATGTGAGGTCACCAAGTCACCCTATCATCAACAGCCCTGCTCAAGTGTTGCAGACTCAAGGCCATGGCTTCCTTGATAGTCTGAAATGTGGCCTTCCTCTTTCCCTCTTTCCCACAGCCTTACCAAGCATTATTGTCTTTTCTACTGAGCCATGTCTTTTCATGATATGGCCAAAATACAACAGCCTCAGTTTAATCATCTTGGCTTTTAGGGATAATTCAGGCTGATTTGTTCTAGCGTTTCCTTGGACTATTCAAAAGTGGGTTTATCATGCTTCCCTCTACACAGTACTAAAAAGCATTACCTGTGGTACCACTGTCGTGGTCTCTGAGAGATCCTTTGTCAGTGTCACCCCTTACTGCTGCTGCCAAGCAGCTACTTGGTACATGTACTCTTTCTCCTCAGCAAAATCCTTGATGCTTACTTAAGAGTATGTCAACACACATGATAAAGATACAATCAGCCCTCCACATTCATGTGTTTGACATTCATAGATTTGATTATTCACAGGTTTGCCTCTGTCCCCTGAAGCCTGAGCCCACTGTGTGTACATTTACACAACAGCCTTGGAATTCAGGAGGGGGGAATACCAGTGGTTGCCACGGCAGCTGCCAACTGCTTCCTAAAGCCAGCTACGGTGTGGGCTTTGGGAGACTCTTGCTGAAGGAGATTTCTGCTGCTTCACCCTCCCCAAAGCACTAAGAGAGCAGCATAAGCCATGGAGAAGGCAGAGCAGCAGCGATTTCTGTTGCCAAGAGCCTTTGAGGCTGGCTACTGTGTGGGCTTTGCAAGACTCTTGGCAAGAGATTTCTGCTGCTCCACCCTTCCAAAGTACTAGGAGAGCGATGTAAGGTATGGAGAAGGTGGAGCAGCAGCGATATCTGTTGCAAGAGCCCCTGAAGCTGGCTGTGGTGCGGGCTATGGGAGACTCTTTATGACGGAGATTTCTGCTGCTCCACCGTCCCTAAGCACTAGGTGAGCCGTGTAAGGCATGAAGAAGGTGGAGCAGCAGCGATTTCTGTTGCAAGAGCCCCTGAAGCCGGCTGCGGTGCGGGCTTTGGGAGACTCTTGATGATGGAGATTTCTGCTGCTCCACCCTCCCCAAGCACTAGCACAGCAGCCTGGGGTGTGGAGAAAGTGGAGCAGCAGCAATTTCTGTTACAAGAGCCCCTGAAGCCGGCTGCTCTGCAGGATTTGGGAGACATATTGCGACAAGATCTCTTCATTTCCGCCTTCCCCCAGCAGCAGCGCAGCAGCACGGGGCTGCTGTGTGAATGTGCATGGCTGTCCCAGGCTTCAGGAAGCAGGTAAGTGGCTGAGGGACCTGGCTGCGAGGCCCACAGTCTTTGTGCTTCCTCTACGGAGTCACCCAGCCACCCATTTTGCAAGCCTGAGGAGCCCTTCTGGGGAGCCCTGACCCCACCTCCGCTGTACGTATTTGTGTTTGTTTTCACTTTCGCGCGGGTCCCTAATCCCTATGCATGTGGAGAGCTGACCATATATAATATCATGCAGGATGTGAAGAATGTGGATAGATCAAAACTTTTCTTCCTTTCTTATAATTCTGGAACCATCCACTGAAGCTGAGTGGTGCAAAAGTTGTGATGGATAAAGTGAAGTACTTCTTCACACAGTGGAGAGTTAAAAATTTGAACTCACTACCACATGACCACTAGCTTGACTGATTTTAAAAGGAATTAGACAAATCCATGGTTACCAAAAATACATATACAGTTGTCCCTCCGTATCAATGGATTTGGTATCCACGGATGTAAGTATTCACGCTTGAAAATATTCTTAAAAAATAATAATCCAAAAAGCAAACCTTGATTTTGCCATGTTATATAAGGGACACCATTTCACTGTCCTATTGCATATAATGGCACTTGAGAATTCACAGATTTTGGTATCGGGGGTGGGGGTCTGGAACCAAACCTCAACGAATATGAAGGGACAACTATACAAGAAGTGACAGGTTGGCATGGATTCTTTCAACCAGCAGATGTCACTCTTTGCTTCTTTTTCATTCCAACTTGTTTACAACTTGTTTTAGCTCCTGTTTTTCATCACTATGAGGATTCTCCCTATACTATGATCTCATACTACAATTAAAATAGAGTGAGCCTCCTTGTTCTTACCTGTCATGTTCTCCATTATTTTGAGGTATATTGAGGATCCTAGGTATTGTAGACCATGCAATCATAGAATTAGAAGAGACCCCAAGGGCCATCCAGTCCAACCCCCTGCCATGCAGGAATGCACAATCAAAGCACTCCCAACAGATGGTGATTCAGCCTCTATTTTAACCCCCCCCTAAGGAGGAGACTCCATCACACTTTGAAGCAGCATATTCCAATGTTGAACAGCTCTTACCATCAGGAAGTTCTTCCTAATGTTTAGGTGAAATCTCTTTTCCTGTAGTTTGAAATCTATTGCTCCATGTGCTGGTCTCTGGAGCAGCAGGAAAAAAAGCTTGCCTCATCTTCAGTATGACATCCTTTCAAATATTTAAACATGACTATCATTTCACCTCTTAACCTTCATTTCTCTGGGCTAAACATACTGAGCTCCCTAAGCCTTTCCTCATAAGGCATGGCTTCCATACCTTTTACCATTTTGGTTGCCCTCCTCTAGACATCTTCCAGCTTGTCCATATCCTTCTTGAACTGTGGTGCCCAGAACTGGACACAGTAGTCCAGGTGAGGTCTGACCAAAGCAGAATAGAGTGGTACTATTACTTCCCTCAATCTAGACACTATACTCCTATTGATGCAATCTAGAATCTCATTGGCTTTTAGCTGCTGGATCACACTGTTGACTCATATTCAGCTTGTGGTCCACTATGACTCCTAGATCCCTTTCACCTGTACTGTTATGCCAGGTGTCATCCATCCTATATCTGTACATTTCATTGTTCTGCTTACGTGTAGTATGTTACATTTCTTTTTGTTGAAATTCATTTTGTTAGTTTTGGCCCAGCTGTCCAACCTGTTGAGGTCATTTTGAATTCTAATCCTGTCCTCTGGGGTGTTAGCTATCCCTCCTAATTTGGTACCATCTGCAGACTTGAAAAGCATGCCTTCTATTCCATCATCTAAGTCATTGATAAAGATACTGAATAGCACTGAGTCCAGGACAAAACCCTGTGGCGCCCACTACACTTCTCTCCAGGATGAAGAGGAGCCATTGGTGAGCATCCTTTTGGGGCTTCATCAGTCAACTAATTACAAATCCACCTAACAGTAGCATTGTCTAGCCCACATTCTATTAGCTTGTTTGCAAGAATATCATGATGGACCGTGTCAAAGGCCTTACTGAAATCAATATATGCTACATCCACAGCATTTCCTTTGTCTACCAAGCTTGTAACTCTCTCTCTCTCTCTCTCGCTCTCTGTGTATGTATATATTAATTAGTAAGATTAGTCTGGCATGACTTGTTTTTGAGAAACCCAGGTTGAGTTTCAGTGATCACGGCATTCCTTTCTTAGTGCTTACAGACTGTCTGTTTAATGATCTGCTCTAGAAACTTTGTCACGCTGACCAGGTGGCAATTGTTTGGGCCATCTTTTTACCCCTTTTTGAAGATGGGGACAACATTTGCCCTCCTCCAGTCTGCTGGGACTTCTCCTGTTCTCCAGGAATTATCAAAGATTATTGCCAGTAGTTCTGAAATTACTTCTGCCAGTTCTTTTAATATCCTTGGATGGAGTTCATCTGACCCTGGAGACTTGTATTCATTTAGAGTAGCCAGGTATTCCTGTACTACTACTGCTTTACCTATTCTGTGCTGCATTTGCCCTACTGTATCATCTGCTCCATTTTCTGCAGGTTGAACACTGTTCTCTTTTGGGGATAAGACTGAGGCAAAGAAGGTGTTGAATAGTTCTGCCTTTTCTTTGTCTCCTGCTGTCTTATTTACTCAACCTATCTCAAACTTGATAGTAGTAGTAGCTTCTCAAACCAAAAGAAGTAGATAGACTCACTCCACACTGGTGGGCAAGGAAGGTTGCAGGCTGACCATTTTTGGCAGGTGCTTCTATAACTCTACTGCACTAAGGATATGTGTGGCTAATATGCAGGCCTCTATACTTGCATATCAGCAGCTCTTATAGGAAAAGAGGCCAGTTTTCATGCCATACTATCCACAATAATATAGTAATCATGTTCTAGCAAGAAACTAATAGGCAGGACAACAAATCCAATCAGTATAATACCAGTTAATCACAAATAGGCTTTTTAACCTTTTATGTTTTGATGTCCTAGTACACTGACTTTAAAACTGTTGTTCAGAATTATACAAAGAAATGAATCGCATTCTCTCTGATTCTGTCATGGTGCCCCCACATTTTTTGTCTAAAATCCTTCAGGATTTCTAGTACTTAAAAAAATAATTTGGGAAATGTGATGAAATAGATCTCTGGAAATAATTCCTTAAAACTGGTATGACTGATTTTTATTTACTATACCTTCTTGTATGTATCTTATTAAGACAGCCATCATGGCAAGTTGGAGCACATGTATTATAACTAAAGGATTAATGTCATTTGTATCTGTCTGGCTATTTTATTGGACATGGAACAGTTCTGATAGCGAAGATACAATGGGGAGTAAGCCTTAACCACTATTCTTATGACTGGTTTGTGGGTAATGTGGTTCTGGTTAAATAGATTTCACAGGCCTGCCTATTAATGTATTATTACAGTGGTTTATATTTCATCTTTCAGAGTAAAAAAAATCCTTCTGAGGTATCTTAAAACTAAGAACAAGCTATTTCAATACAGTACATGTTTAATAATATATTTTTTTAAAGCAACTCTTTAAGGAGTAGTCCTATGGGCTAGTGTTGGCTGAAGGCTGTTCAGGAGAAAGGTAGGGACAGAGTAGCTGGAGATTATTTTAATCTACCTGCCTCTCACTCTTAAAATTCTCCTCATGAGATACTTGGTAGTAGTACTGGTCTTATTGGGGAAGAGGACAGTCCAACTGGAACAGGCTTTTGCCTGCCTCCCCTTTCTCTTGGAATCCTTTCTTTGAGGATTCTTTTCTCTAAGCATTGTTCTCTCATTATGGGAGAGCACTGAGATTGGCTTTCTTTGCACTTTGGAATGAAGAAGTAAGTTTAGCCAGTACAGTATTGTACAAAACAGGTGACATCATTGTGTAAACCCAGAAGAGAAAGCGGCACAAACACACAATATGGGAGCTGTAAACCAGAGATGCAGGAATATTTGACAACTCAGGTTGTACCCCTGCAGCCTGTTTGAAACAATCATGACAAGTAGTGTCTGGCCTTTGGAGTTTCAAAAGCTATCTGTGATACAGCATGGACAGCCCCTATTCAAAGTGACTCTAGATACACATTGCCATGGATGTGCCTAAAGGTATTTCCATCATGACCCAAATTATAGTGCTTATGTAATGTATCAGGCTCGGCCAAATTGATCACCAACAATGGTCCACCCTGGCCTCACATCGGGAGGCATGGAGATGCACTATCCACAATGCTGCAGCCTTATTTGAGAACTCACGCCAAACGAGTCTTGAAGAGAAACAACAACACAGAAGGAATCACAACCCGGAAACATCACCCAAGGAGACCTTATGCTGTGCTTTCTTTAACCGGACTTGTTTATCTCAGATTGGCCTTTTTAGTCATCAGCACGCTTGCAGAAAGCACGGGATGAGTCCTTCCTGAATCTTCGTTTGCGAAGAAAAGCCATATATATTACCAGATTCTCATATTAGCTTGAGCATACCACTGATGGTCTACTCTGCCTCTGTAATGTAGTCCTAGTTGAACTCCCAGCAGAATGCTGTTAACTTGTGCTGCTTTGTTTGTTGGATGGTTGGTTTTCTGCTGCCCTGCTTGCAGATTTTTGTCATGCTTTAGTTTGGAGAGGCATCTTTTGACAGAGCAGACAGAGCTGGTCCATAGGAGTCAAGCTGTGTGAGAAGTTATTCTATAAATGCTATCCAGATTTCTTTCTTCCAGTTCTAGTTTTTTCTTTTCATCTCTCTCTCTCAAGAATAAAAACACTAGGCTGGCATATTCCTTTGTGCCCTTCCACTGGTAGGGAAAGACCTTTTTATTTAGGCATGCTTTGGGCAACTAACTTGCTGGTGAGGTAGAGGCTTTTAATGGATGGGTTCTGTTATTTTATATTGCTGTGCTTTAAAATTGCTTTTAATTCAATTGTGTTTAATATTACAGTTGGTTTAATTGTGTCTCAGAGCTTCAGCCTGTTGTGTTCTTATTTATATTTAATTGTGAGCTGTATCTCATTGTATTCTCATTAGGAGAAAGACAGGATATAAATCAAGTAGAGGAATTATTTTATTTTGCTGTTAACTTAAAAAATACTTATGTCTTGTCTTGCCTGTCTTTTTCACCCTCTTCCTAGAGCTGAACCCAACGCTATGGAAGAACGTCAACATCTACATTGTGTCAACTGTGTTAGTCGGCGCTGTATGACAAGACCAGAGGCTGGTGTTTCCTGTGACTTGATTGGTTGCTCTATGGTTTGTGGAGCAGTGTTTCATTCATGCAAAGCAGAAGAGCATCGCCTTCTTTGTCCACTTGAAAGAGTGCCTTGTCTAAACAGTGGCTTTGGCTGCCCATTTACTCTAGCTCGAAACAAAATTGCTGAACATCTAGAAACTTGCCCTGCAAGCGTGGTATGCTGCACTATGGAGTGGAATAGATGGCCTGTTAGTTATGCAGATCGAAAATCTTACGAAAATCTAAGTAAAGATGTTGATGAAGTTGAACAGTTAGACATGGCTCTTGCCCTTCAAGACCAGCGAATGCTCCTAGAATCCCTCAGAGTAGCAACTATGACGTCAAAAACACCCAATTCACTTTCAAAATCCAGAGAACCAACTCCTATTCCAAGTGCTCCAGATGCTACACTTTCTAATGGCTTGATGCCTGTAGATGAAGAATCTTACGGTGCACTTTATCAGGCTACTGTGGAAACAACTAAGAGTTTAGCTACAGCTCTGGATATTCTTAACACTGCTACTAGAGACATAAACATGTTGAGTTCGAAACTTAGTCTTTCATCATGTGAAGCAAGTGAAAACTTTCAGATAAAAGAGCAAAATTATAATGCAAGTATGCATAACAAAATAGAGCATGATTATCTGGATGATGATAAAATGGGAGCAGTTGGTGGTATGCAGTTGGATGCCTTGACTCAAAATGCCCAGGTGGAAAAAAATGGCTCAAGTGACATTTGTTATGATATCATGCGACAATACACATTGAATATGAATCTTGATAATACCTCTTTATGTAATGGCTTTCATGTAGACAGTACAGACACAAATATGTTGCCACAAAGTGAAGAACTAGATGAGTGTAAATCTGACCAATCTAGTGTCACAAATGGTATATGTAATGCATCTCTTTGTGATGAAACGTTGAGTTCTTGCAACCCTATTCCTGTAGCAACCCAAGTTAGGGAAGAAATACCTCTGCATAATTTATCTAATGGCAGCATTAATCATGTATACTTGCCACGTGACTGTAGTGAAGAACTATTACAGAGGCAAATAGAACAAGACAGACTTAGAAACATTGATGTATTTTCATTAATTCCTCATCGTTCCTACAATTTCCTTTCAAATCACTATTTTTCAGCACCAAAGGAAGATAAAGCAGTAGATACATCAGATTTGGAAATAACAGAAGATCCTATGGGTGTTCAGGGAATAGATTTAATCACAGCAGCTTTACTGTTTTGCCTTGGAGACTCTCCTGGTGGGAGAGGAATATCTGATAGTCGTGTTATTGATGGATACCATGTCGATTTTGGAACTCAGACATTTTCTCTGCCATCTGCAATCCTAGCTACAAATACAATGGTGGGAGAAATTGCTTCAGCTTCTGCATGTGATCATGCAAATCCACAGCTCTCAAATCCAAGCCCTTTCCAGACTCTTGGGCTAGACTTGGTACTAGAATGTGTGGCTAGATACCAAACAAAGCGTTCAATGTTTACATTTGTTTGTGGACAGTTATTTAGACGGAATGAATTTTCTTCACATTTTAAGAATGTACATGGTGACATTCATGCTGGTCTCAATGGCTGGATGGAGCAGAGATGTCCTCTGGCTTATTATGGATGTACATACTCTCAGCGCAGATTTTGTCCTTCAACACAAGGGGCAAAAGTTATTCATGATCGACATCTTCGATCATTTGGAGTTCAGCCCTGTATATCTACTATGTTGACAGAGCCTGATAAGAGATGCTGTTCAGGACTGCGTAGTGATCATCTGAGTAATCTTCCTTTTGAAGTTCTGCAGCACATTGCAGGTTTTCTGGATGGCTTTAGTTTGTGTCAGCTTTCACGAGTGTCACGCTTAATGAGGGATGTATGTGGAAGTTTACTACAGGCACGTGGAATGGTTGTACTGCTGTGGGAAAAGAGGATGTATGCAGATGGAAGTTTTTCATGGCAAGTAAAGGAAAAGGTTTGTATACTTGTATTTGATGGAAACATTCTTTTTTAGCTATTTGGAATTTTCATGTTCTTTACCTAGGGCAGTGGTTCTTAACCTGCGGTTCACTGTGAAGGCAGTGAAGCGGCCATGTGACAGGAGCCAAGGCAAAGGCTGGCTTGGCTTGCATATCGCTATTCAATCCGCTCCAGCCACAAACTTGCAGGAAGAAGCAGGAGAAAAGTCTTTCCCCTCCAGTGCCTCTAAGAAAAGGTTTAATGTATGGTGTAATTGTATTATTATTATCATCATTATTATTATTAAATCAAGTTAAGTCTTGGGGGTCCCTGGGAACAAAAGATATTTATAGGGGGTCCCTGGAAAAGACAAGGTTAAGAGCCATTAATCTAGGGCAAGGGCGGGGATTAGGTGGCCTAGTGGGATGTTTTGGATTATATCTCTCAAGCATTCCTTGCCATTGACTCTTCTAGCTAGGATTCCTGGGAATTTCAGTTCAACATTTGCAGGGCCCGCATGATTCTTTCCCCTCATCTAGTAGCCAAAGCCTCACAGTTCTTCTTCCCCCAGAAGACTAGAATGATGGGTATATAGATTCTCTGTGTGAAAGGTACTACTCGTATACTGTATACTGTAAGCTATACTTTCTACAGTGATATATACAGGAGGCAGAAGACATGGATTTTGTTGTTAAATGGTAAAGTTCAGCAACTTTGTGAATAAATAAATATTAAATAAAATGAACATTTCAATGAGAAAAAGCAATGAGTTTTGAACAGGAAGACTCCCAAGACCCAACAATGCATCCCAAATGATTGACATGCCTATACCTATCCCTAAGCTGTGGTCCCTGCCTGGTGCCTAGCACTAGACAAGCTAATTATGTTTAAGGAATAAAAACGAAGGAATGAAAGCAAACGTACAATCAAAAATGTTTGCTAGAGAGGAAATCAAAAACCTTGGAACATCAAGTCGAATTCCTTCTCAGCCCCATCAACAAGTGACTGGTACAAACTAAGCCAGAAACAATACAAGTGAAATTAGGAGGGAGGCATAAGCAAGGAAACTATTTCTCAATGTTCAGTTGGAGTCTTGGAATGCAGGTCCCACCCCCCACAAGCTGGCCAGCCATGCTGATTGCCTGGACCCAGGACCCGGGTTGACATGTAGCTGAAGTAATAAAGTATGCTACAGAGTAAGTCAATCCTTTGCCTTCATCCCAGCACTGGTAAGAATGTATGGGCCCCAGCCCAAGTTTATAAATAGGGACACTGTTTATAAAAGCACAAGATCCAGAAAATATTATTTAAGGTCAGCTTTTAAACTACAGACTTAAGATGAACAGTCCTCTCCTGCAGCAGAATGTAAATATGACCACAATAAATATTAGGCTGTCTGAAAGGCCCGCAAAATCTAAAACAATTATAGATTATTATTTTTTAAATCTCTTCTGATTTAAGAGAGAAAAAAAAGACTGCTTAGTCTGTAGTTTTGTAAGTTCTGCTTACCTTGGCTAAACACCTTGGAGACCAGTATTAAATATGGTTTTTGAATCCTAAAAAAAGTGGAATGTAATGAACTTGAATACTATTTTTTAAATTTTCTAGGTATGGCGATTCAGCACAGCTTTTTGTACTGTAAATGAATGGAAGTTTGCTGACCTTGTAAGCATGGCTGACCACTTGAAGAAATGCAGTTATAATGCTGTAGAGAGACGGGAGGAAGCTGTGCCACTGCCATGTATGTGTGTCACGCGAGAGCTTACAAAGGAAGGACGGTCATTGCGTTCTGTCTTGAAACCTGTACTTTAGACACAAAGAATTTACTTCCAGTTGCACACAAACTCAAGCACCTGATATAACCTCTGTAATATTTTGTGACACTTTATTAATTTACTAAAGGTGATTTCTTGTCATTATGTACATAATGTTTTGAAGTGGCATTTATTTTTTATAACATTGCCTGGTTAGAAATAATGAAAGTTGCCTTAATGTTTGAAAAAAATGGAACTTGCTGGACAGGATAGTTTTATATAACGTCTGCTATCTGTAAACTTTTCGTTGGGGATATCTCTGATTTATTGGTGTCCATTTTTTAAAGATTGACTTCTGACTACTACGATTATACATATTCAGAGATGATCTTGAATCGTATAGAAAAGAATTTGACAAAATAATGTATATATTTGGTCTCTTTACAAATTAGGATATAACGAATTAAAAATTGAAGTTAGTCAGCATTTAGAAGCACAGATCTTGGATAAATCTTTCATTTTTTTAAAGACTGCTGTGCTCATTTATGCTGACTAAATTGTATTTAATGCAATTTCTGGTTAAGGAGAATATATAGGATGTGTACTTAGTGTTGATATACATCAGTCCACACACATCTTTGAAGTCAGTAGCAAAACTCTTTTTAATACAGCAGAAAGTTGTCTTACCTGAATTTGATAGGCAGCAGATTTGTTTCTATTGGTACCTTCCCTTGATGCTCAACACAGGCTGCTGCAACTAGCAGTCTAATGGAACAAAATAGAATTGTACTTGTTATTAATGTACACCTGGACTAGCATTTTGGATTACACATGTTCCGCCTTCAGTTGATTTAGATGATAAAAGGTGAATTTTAACAAAATATTTCTTTGCTGTAAATTAGCTACACAAAATTCATAATTTTAGATTACTACATATGATGAAGGGCTTAAGTTTTATGATGTTGATGGAATGCATCTTACTGTTAACATAACTACAGATGTATTGCTTGGCCTCAGGCTGTTTTGAATTTTATAGGACTTTGATTCTGAGCACACTTTTCCAATAGAACTTACTTCAAAGTGTTTAGGCTAGAGGTGCCAGTGTGCCATCTTTGTAAGATGAGAAATCCATTTGTTGCATAAAGCATATCTTAAACCCATAGGCATTCATTTCATAACTCCATTATTTTTCCATAGTCTTCCATATTGAGGACATTACGTTGAATGTTTACTGTAAATATGAGAATGCCTTTATACTAGGAAAAATGAAGAGGCTTTCATTCTTGATACTACTGGATCATTGAGCTTGGTGCCACAGGTAGGATGTTTCCACTTTTAAAGAAGATATTGAAAAATGATTATAAAAATGGCTGCATTTGTAAAGTTTGTAATGAACTCAAGTATACTTGATCCAGGAGTTTATGTATGTTCAGCATATATGAATCCAGTCTGGGAAATAATTATATTTTTCATTACTCAGGCTATCCCATTTCTTTAAAAAACAAGCAAACCTCAGGCTTATTCTCTAGTGCCATATATTGAGACCATTAAGGAATGTGGGTACAGTATTTGCTCTGTATAGTGAATTTTTGTGATGCTGGATCTTGGGATCACTTAATTGTTCATAAGCTGCCTTTCTCGTTGAAGAGGTAAGTTTTCCTTCAGTCCCACAGAATCTTGTTGACAGAAGAACACTTCTATTTTTATGCCAGGATCCAGTGGCAGATTGTTGCTGGCAGAGTAGAAAGTTCCAGTAGAATCAGGAAGAGGTGATTTCCCCCCTGTCATTGCAGCCCCATGTGTGTCCCAAACTAGCTCTGGAGGGTTGGAGAGCCCCACTCTGGGTGATGCAGAGGTCTGGAGGGGGGGAAAGGAAAAAAGAGAAAGTTCAGCTGTGCTACCTGCATAGTGCTGAATTTAGGCATAGTGGTTTGGAGAAAAGGGAATGGAGGCCTCATTTTGTACTAAGCCTGGTAATATTTTGAACATCCTTTGATTTTAGTTATCCCTACACTCAGACAAACTGTAATCCCCAAGTATTCCTTCAGTGTGTGGGCATTTCCATTTCTCTAAAAAAGAGCTGTCATTTTGAAATAAGTAAGAAGATTCATTCCAGTCTTACCAAGTTACTTCTGTAAACGCTAATGTTGTATACGTTTCCGATGTATATGTTATGAACATTCATATTTTGTGGATGAACTGAAGTTGGCAGAAAATCTTGGCTGCTTAGAACAGACTGCAGTTGAAGAAGTTCTACACTAGATGGCTCTCTAGCTTCAAAAGAAAACCAACTGCACTTGTGAGCAATTGGTTTATTTTCCTACCATATTAAGCATTTTGAACACTTCATTCTCAACACAACATGCACTTTTACTTTTAAATCTAGATACTGTTTTTTTAAAATTTAATCCAGAGCTATTAAAACAATGCTGTAAAAAATCTGTTTGGTATATGCTTGTGTACAGGAATACAACATAAATCTACAATACCAGTATTTAATACTGCTATGCAGTTTAAAAAAAACAACCAGTGGTATTTCTCAATACTTGACTTTTCCTCTTGTACTATACCTTGCCTTTGGGTCTCTCACAGTAATTTTTCACTTTTATTGCCTTTCTTTCATATTCACAGCAATTCTTTTCTCTAACCAATACACTACCTTGTTTAAAATGTTTTCAGTGAATGCTATTTTGCAACATCGGTCAATCATAATAAAACACATTTGCCATTTTTATTTGGTATATGCTTTTCCTTGTCAGTAACCTGAGTCAGACTTGGGAATCACCCCTCCCCCTGGATGTTGTGGGACTGCAATTTCCAGTGTTCTTCACCAATGGCAGTTCAGCTAGATCTGAAGGGGCACAAGGTTCCCACCCCAACCTAAGTGGTCTGTTTTGTTTAATTATCTTTCTTGACTGTGCATAGTAGGCTGAAATGTTATATTGAAGTAGTGAAGTAATGTCACTATGATTTCTAGAACCTGGAGTGAGAATTTCTCTTCCTTTGGTGTAGTTCACTAATTGAACATGCATATTCAAGTAAGACATCTGGAGGCTAACTTGTACAGTGGGCCGTCAGTATCCACTGGGGTTTGATTCCAGGATTCCCCAATGAGTACCAAAATCTGTAGATGCTCAAGTCCCATTATATACAGTGGTGCAGTAAAATGGTGTCCTTATATAAAATGGCAAAATCGAGGTTTACCTTTTGGATTAAAAAAATTGTTTTTTTTAAAACCATTGATGATTGAATCTGTGTATGCGGAGGGCTGACTGTATTTTGGGAGTATTTCTTGTTGGTTATCTGAACTATATGATCTTTCTTGTCTGTTTTCTGTCTGTCTTCTAGCACTATAGTGAAATCATACCCTCTGATGGCTATTATATCTTTGCACCATTCTCTTTGAATACCTAAGGGTTAATTTTCATACATCTCTTCAGTTGTGGCAGTGCTTCTGGAAATCACTTCATTGTCCACAGTTTAGGAAGCATTTTTAGATCTGAGTTCTCAGATGACAGGAAAAGACCTTTCTCCTTAAGATTTTGGGAAAGCCATTGCCAGTAAGAGCAGGCAGTGTTGTGGTAAATAGACAAAGAAGGGACCTGGTACAAGGCTGGTTCTTTTGCACCTTCTTATGACCCACTACAAAAGGAGAGGCCTGTAGTCTGCTGTGTACTGATAAAGTTGTAATCAAAATTATTCAACCCCCTTTGCAAAGCAGGTTTATTGTCAAAATCTACAGACTTTCAGCTGTTTGCAATGAACAAATCAAACAAAAGCAATTGAAGTAACTTAACACTAATGTTTCAAGTGGTTTCCCAAAATTCAACTGAAAATGCAACTTATAATGACTTCTCCAGTCTCAAAATTATTCAGCTTCTTCATGGCAAGCATCTTTAGTACTTAGTAGAGTATCCTTTTGCTGTTATGACCTGCTGCAAATGAGATGCATAGCCAGACACTAGCTTCTGGCAGTGTTCCTGAGGAATCTTAGCATTCCTCATGAGCAATGGCCTCCAGTTCAGTAATATTCTTGGGTTTGTGTGCTGCAACTGCCTTCTTCAAATCCCACCAGAGATTTTCTATGGGATTCAAGTCAGGTGATTGTGATGGCCACTGTAGAATCTTCCAGGACTTCTGCAACCAAGCCTTGGTGGAATTTGAGTTATGCTTGGGATCATTGTCCTGTTGGAAGGTCCAGTGATGTCCAAGCTTTAGTTTCCTCACAGACAGCATGATGTTTTCTCCTAGAAGTTCCTGGTACTACAATGAATCTGTCTTGCCTTTCACATGCTGCATGTTTCCAGTGCCAGAGGATGCAAAGCAGCCCCAGAGCATCACTAAGTCACCATTATGCTTAATTGTGGGCAAAATGTTCTTTTGAGTGTATGCTTCATTCTTCTTCTTCCAGACATACTGCTGATCCATCAGGCTGAAAAGTTCTAGTTTTGTTTCATCACTCCACAGAGCAGAATCCCAAAACTTCTGTGACTTACGTGATTTTGAGCATACTGGAACAACTTTTCTTGTGCTTTTGGGTCAGTAGTGGTGTGTGTCTTGGGGGCCGGTTCCACGACAGGAAAAAGTTCGCCAGATTCCGGATTACCGTCCTTTCGCATCAGGAGTGCATAAATCACACGATGCCTGGGATTTTCGGATGATGAAGCCAGATCCAGACACTTTCTGTTTTGCTTAATTCACACAGGCAAAGTTGGGGGGAGAATCGCCTCCAGATGATTAAAGCCAGGCAGGAGGCGGGGAGGGAGCAAGGAGGGGGTCATGGAGACCATAAATAATGAGAGGAAAGAAAAAGGACAAACAAACAAGACATCGACAGAGTGATCTGTCAAACTCCCCCATCTTCCCAGCCCCGAAAGGCTTCTATAAAGAAAGGAGTCAATGAAAGCACGAACAAGCAAAAGCATGATCCCCTTCATGCATGCACACACAAACACACACCACAGAACTAGAGCTTGCCTCATTTGTTTTCCCTCCCTCTGAAGCCTTGAATAAAGGCAAGTGAATGGAAGCACAAATAAACAAAAGAACAAACATGCGATCGGCTGTTTCCCAGCACATACACCCCACACACACATGCACCAGCGAAGCAGCGAAGCATCTTCCCACCCCCCGAAAGACAGACAGGAATGGCTCGGTTTTCCAAAGTGGGCTGCAAGCAGAAGGAGGGTGAATTTCTTCTCTCCAACCCCTCAGTCTATTCGAATAAAGCAGAATGGTCACTCCAACGAATCAGGATTCAGCTCTGCTCACAGTAATTCGAAAAGGCAGATGCCAGTTTACACGATCGTTAGTTCCCACGATAAATTATGCGCATTTTCGTGAACTTAATCAAAAAAGTGCAGAAAACAAGCGAAAGCTGATACTGCACAACTTAAGGGTTTTTTGCACCCCCTCCTTCTGAAAAGGGCGCTGTTGCTTTGAAATACGTGGGAACTATCAGGCTTCTTGTCGCATTCTTTGAGGATTTATTTTGCCGTGTAAAGAACCCCTTGGAGTTCTGGCATGGAAACCTCAGCATGTGCCATACTGTGCTTACTGAAACCTCAGTGCCTGTTGCCACCAAGTTTTGCTGCAGGTCTTTTGCAGTCACTTGAGGGTTTTTCTCAACCTGCCTTCACAGAAATCTGGTTGCAGCCATTGATAGCTTTCTTTTAATGCTTCATCCAGATAGTGTAACCACTGTTCCTTTAACTTTGAACTTACGAACTATTTTTTCCAGCGGTGTCTCTAGGAACATTCAGTGCCTTCATTATCTTTTTGTATCCTGTTCCTTGTTTGTGAAGGACGGTGATCTCTTCTCTTAATTTTTTGGACCATTCTTTTGACTTAGCCATATTTCTAACATGCAGCCCAATGAAGCTCTTTATTAGTTGCATCAGGTGTGCTCTAGACAACACCTGCTTTGCATATTTGTGCTGTTGTGAGGGATTCTATTCAGGGGGTTGAATAATGTTGAGACTGGAGAAGTCATTAGTTGCATTTTCAGTTCGTACAGTTGTGCAAGACAGGTTGTCTGGAGAAACATCGTCAAATGGAGATGGCTATCTCCCACTTGATTCAGATACACTCAATAGAACCAGTTCCAGAAGAGGAGAGGTTTTCTGGAACCTATTCTCTTCTGTTTCTGGTTCCAAAGAAGAACGGGCACTGGAGAGCCATTCTGAACTTGTGGGGAGTCAACCAATGGGTGGCAAAACGCAAGTTTCAGATGGAGACGCTACACTCAATTCTGGAAGGGATACAGGAGGGGGATTATCTCGCCTCCTTGGACTTAAGGATGCGTATCTCCACATAATGATTCATCCAACTCACAGGCAGTTTCTGTGTTTCGCGTACAAGTAGAAGCATTTTCAATACAGAGCTCTCCCGTTCGGTCTGTCGTCATCTCCCAAGGTGTTCACCAAAGTTTTAATGGCATTGGTCTCTCACTTAAGAGCTCAAGGGGTCCACTTATATCCATATCTGGAGGATCTCCTGATCAGGGCTCCAACATACAACAAGGCAACACAGGACATGGACAAGACTATTCAGTGTCTGGAATCTCACATTTTTTTGCTGAACAGGGAGAAGAGTCAACTGGAACCAGTGCAGAGGCTTCAGTGCAGAAACTTTTTGGACACCAGGGCCTACCGCATGTTCCTATCAGAGGACAGGAGACAGAAGATCCAGGACCTGGTGCAACTAGTGATAGAGCAACCCAAGACTCTGTTGATGTCACTATCAAGGTTATTGGGATTGATGATTGTGTGCTTAGACTCAGTCGACTGGGCCAGGTTCAACCTCAGAAAACTTCAGTGGTTCCTTCTGCCGTTCCAGGACCTGGTAGCGTGGAAGGTGTGCAGATTCTTGAAGGTACCCGCGGAGGTGAAAGCATCTCTGACCTGGTGGCTCTCAGATCATCTGACGAAGGGACGTTCGGTGATGGAGCCAAGATGGGTGGTGGTAACCATGGATGCCTCCCTGACAGGATGGGGAGCTCACTGCGAGGACCAGATGGCGCAGGGGTTATGGTCTGCCCGGGAACAGGAGTGCAGCATCAACCTTTTGGAGTTACAGGTGGCGAGATTGGCCCTAATGGAGTTTCTCCCATTGTTGATGGGGAGGCACATATCATCCAGAGCCCATATAAACAAAGAGGGGGGGGAAATGTGCTCACGGGCCCTCATGCAGGAAGCAGAACTATTGTTCAACTAGGCAGAGGAACATTTGCTCTCCATAAGAGCAGAATACGTACAGGGGAAATTGAATTCTCAGGCCGATTGGCTGAGCAGAAATACACTGGTGCACGGCGAGTGGAGTCTCAACAATCTGGTTTTTCAGATGATAGTGTTTCAGTTTGGCGAACTGAAATTGGATCTTTTTGCGTCAGTAGAGAATCACAGACTGCCTCAATATGTGTCCAGGTTTTGGACTCCGGGGGCATTAGCCTTCAGTACACTGACAATAGCTTGCACAGGTGTTGTGCTACGCCTTTCCTCCAACAGCGTTATTAGGGCGAGTCCTGTGGAAGATCAAGCAGGAGAGGGCTGAGGTAATTTTGATAGCACCTCGGTGGCCACAGAGACCTTGGTTTCTGGATCTGGTTCACCTACAGATTTGGGAACTGTGGCCTCTGCCTCCGTGGCCGGATCTTCTGGCTCAAAACGGCCTGTTGCATCCAGATCCAGGCTGGTTACGACTTCATGCCTGGAGGTTGAGCGGAAAAGACTGTTAAGGAAGGGATATGACAGAGGTCATCGACACCATCCTGGCGGCTAGATGTCCGTCCACAATCCGTTTATATGAAGTCATCTGGAGGGCTTTTTGTAGGTGGTGTAAAGGAAAGGTGTCAGTCCCTTACGGGCTTCTGTAGGCTCAGTGCTAGGTTTCTTGCAAGCAGGGTTGAAGAAAGGTTTGGCGCCCAGTACACTGAAGCGGCATGTAGAAGCCTTAGGTTCTATTTTGAAGACCACTCGAAGTAAGCCATTGGTCTCTCATCCACACAGTCGTAGTTTACTGAAGGGGGTTGCCTTTTTGCGACCGCCAACAGTTCATAGGTTTCCTTCCTGGAAGTTAAATGTAGTGTTGAAGGCACTCATGCAGGCACCATTTGAACCAATTAAATCAGTGGATCTTAGTTTTCTTAAATGGAAGGTAGCCTTTCTGGTGGCCATCACGTCAGACGTGTTTCTGAGTTGAATGCATTATCGGTGCGTGAGGAGTTGTGCATTTTTCAGAAGGATTCTGTGACATTGAGACTGGACCCCTCGTTTGTCCCTAAGGTGAACTCGCTTTTTCATAGGGCACAGGAAATAGTGTTACCCTCCTTTTATCCTAGGCCAGTAGTGGAATTGGAAAAATTATGGCATATGCTGGACGTTAGACGAGCATTGAAAATGTACTTGAAGAGAACAGAGAGCTTTCATAAGTCTGATGCCTTATTTGTGGCATATTCCAGTTTTGCAAAAGGGAAGGTTTTGTCTTCAACGATCGTGAGATAGTTGTGGCGGTGCATTGAACAGACCTCCGTTTCCAGTGGTTTATCTGTACTAGCTGGAATTCAAGTGCATTCTACACGCAATGTGGCTACATCAGCGGCCTTGGGGCCATCGCTATCCATAATAGATATTTACAGAGCTGCCATTTGGGCTACGTCTTCGACTTTTACCAGACATTACCGTATCGACGCTTATGCCTCAGCTGATGCAGCCTTTGGTAGACAGGTTCTTCAACAGGTCATTCAGTGAAAAACAAAAAAAACCCACCCTAGTTTGGACCGCTTTTGCATGTCCCAGGAAAAGAGGCCCACCCCACGCTGCTGGAAAATGGAACATTGGTACTCACCATGAAGGTTCCTTTTTAGCAGCCATGGGGAGGGAGTCCTTACCCTCACCCTCCAAAAAGAGGTTGTAGATGTTAATTGTAGGGAAATTTTGTTCTATCTTCTTTTTTATTGGTGAACTGTAACATTTACTGAATTTCTGTGTCTGGAGCTGTTGAACTATCTCTGGGGAGGTTGGGGGTTTGGCTCCACCTCCAGGGGGGAGTTCTTTGTTATTTCAAATTATAGGTTGCCCTGCCTGTGATTGGTTGGAGGTGGAGCCAATACCCAGGAAAGGACTTCCTCCCCATGGCTGCCGAAAAGGAACCTTCATGGTAAGTACCAATGTTCCATTTAGACATGTCACAAGAAAAATATGACACTTCACAGTGCTGAGTATCTTATATACATCAAATGGTAATGCCAATTAAATGCATTTCAATTCTAGGTTGTAACACAACAAAATGTGGAAAAGTCAAAGAGTATGTATGTGTGAGCACTTCTGCAAAGTGCTGTAGCACAATGTATGCTATTTGCCAGCTTTGGGTCTTTTTTGCAAGCTTTTTTCCTCACTTACCATGCGAACATTTTAAAAACATTCCCATCATCTTCATCAATTTATTTGTATCATGCCTTTCTTCCAAAATTGGGAATCAAGGCAGCTGTTTACATTCTTTTACAACCAGCACTCCTGACAATTTGGGAGGTTACCGTAAATATGGAGAAGTGGGATTTGTTTTCTCTTTCAGTTTTATCATGTCTCGTCTTGGCTAAGGGCACCCTCACAAAAATAAAACCATGAACAAGACTGAAATGTCCATGATTGATACATGGAAGTAAGATTTTATAGTTATTGGGCATGTCAGGTAAAAAATGAAATGAAACTATACATTATAGCTGGGAAATTACCAAAAGGATTAATCATTTAAATAGGAAGGCCTCCTTTTGCTTTAGGTATTTAACAAAGAATAGCTGTAGAGACATTATTTCTCTCTACAAATTCTGATTTATTAGATTTTTTAAAAATCCACTGGCAAGAGAATTTTTTCAGCAAGTACATACTGAAGGAGCTGCACATAGCTTATCGTCACTTTAAACAGTGCAGTAGATTGGGGCTCTCTGAATAACAAATCATCTTTACAAACCATACTTCAGAATCTCCCACACAACAGAGAATTGGCCCTCAGGTGAGCTCTGAAATGGATGTTTTTTGAATGAGCATTTTTTTTAATAAAGCCATATCATCCTGAGCATGCCTGGTCTTGAAAATAAAGCAGGATCACCCCAAACACCCCCCCCCCCAAGATATTGTGGGTAGATACAAATAAACTACAGGGCGACACCTATATCCACGGATTCAGTATCCATGGGTCACCTACCCACATCTGAAAAAATATGTTCCTTTTAGGCATTTCTAGGTCCTCCAATGCAATACTATAGTCAACTTTGGCGCTCGTCTCATTGAAAATAATAGGGCTCCTTATTGTCCACTGTTTCAGATATGGGAGTTGACCTGTACTTATTTACACAGGGCATAATTAAAATTCACTGGATACAAGAAGTAGTGGAATTCACTGATATAAGATATAGTGATGGCTGGAAACTGTAAAAGGGATTTGGACTACGTAATTAATTTATACCCTGTCTTTCTCTTATAGGGGACCCAAAGCAGGAAGTTACACCCTTCACTGGCTATGTGTCACTGGCTGTTTCCAGTAGGGAAAAAAGTACAGTCAGATCCCATGCAATCAAAAACAGCGACTTTTAACAAGATCCAGTCACATAGATCCATGTTTTTTCAACCTAGTGGTGCCATAATGTGCCAAATATGTGATTGTTTTGGTTCATTATCTGGAGCAAGGAAATCTCTTTTGTGCAGATTATTTGAGTTGCCTCTTGGAAAAAAACATCCTTTATTTTATGGGAGCTGACTCCTCTAATAACAACAAAGACATTGTGCCTGTGTGTACTCAGCTGCCTTAGACCTCTGTCCTTTTTTTGGGGGGGGAGTTATTATCAGTTACTGGGGTACACAGGATGTGAGGGAGCAGTCTTCCCAGAAGGCCAGAATCCTGGACTACAAAGGCCTCTGGATTGACTGAGCTTTGAGGTTCAGATGATCTAGAGCAGTGGTTCTTAACCTGTGTCAGGGGCCCCAGGGGACAGCAATGTCCTCACTGGGGGTCCACAAAGGCCTGAAGGCTGCTCAGCCCAAATCCTCCCTGCAGTGGAGTGGCTGCGTCACAGGAGCAAAGGCCGGCTGGCTTGGCCTGTGCATCCCCATTCAACCAACTCCAGCCACAAACTTGCTGGAAGGAGGAGAAAAGTCTTCTCTTTCCCACCAGTACCTCTGAGGGAAGGGTTAATGGATGGTGTGTTGTTGTTGTTGTTGTTGTTGTTATGGGTTTTAAATCTTGAGTTAAGTCTTGGGGATCCACGGCAATAAAAGATATTTAAAGGGGGTTCCTGGTAAAGAAAAGGTTAAGAGCCACTGGTGTAATTTCGTTGTTAGAATTTTAAATCTTGAGGTAAAGTCTTGAAGGTCCATGGCAACAAAAGATATTTAAAGGGGGTCCCTGGTTAAAAAAAAAAAAGGTTAACACCCACTGGAGTAACTGCATTAGTATTAGGTGTGCCCAGTGTTTTACACGCACATGTATGTGGTTTATTTTGTAAGAATAAGAGTTAATGAAGATGGACCTCCCAATACTGGATTTTTCGAATAGCAGACATTATTTACTCTGTTATGGAACTAGAGCAACTTTGGATATGGGTTTTGATATTGCCTAGGGGGTCACATCATCGCCCTGTTGCCACCGTGCTCGGCCCTTTTAACGGTCTCCGAGGCTCCCTCCCTCCCCGACCACGTGACCCCTCCCTCCCGGGTCGCCTTCTCCACAGTCCCCGTTTGGCCGGGGCAGCAGTCGCGCCGCCGCCGCCGCCCGTCCCTTCCTTCGCCAGATTCCGCCCCTAGCGGCAGTGAACGGAAGGGCAGCCAGGCTCCTCCCTTTCCCTCTGCTCGTGTTCCCTCTTCCCAGTTTCTGAGCGGGCCGAACCCTGCCGGCGGGCATGCTGTTCCGTTTCGGGGTGATAGTGCCCGCCCGGCTGGCCGAGGGCGGCACGGCGCTCTGCGTGTCAGGTTCCCGGCCGGAGCTGGGTCAATGGGAGCCCAAGCAGGCGCTGGCCATGAAGCCTGTGCGGCCGCTGGCGCCCTTGCCCGCTCAGGAACCGGTCCTGTGGCTGGCGGAGGTGGCGCTGCCTGAGGAAGAGGCCGCGTGCACCTTCTGGTACAAGTTCCTCCGGCGGCGCGAGACGGGAGACACCGTCTGGGAAGGTAACGGCCGCCCGGCTCTCGCGCTTACCCCCTGCCCTCCCCCCTGTGGCGCGTTTCTGTGTGTATGCGCAGGCGTGGCCGAGGAGGGGGCGTGGCCAAGCGATCCGAATCTTCCCCACTATCGGGCTGAGAGAAAAATAACGAGTGTCGACCTGAGGGGGGTCGGGGAGGGGTCGCAGTTAATTGTCAGTAGCGTGTCAGGAATCCAACTCATTATATAATAAAGATAATTTGCACTGGTGTATTTTTTTTTCCAGTCAGAAAAACAAACGTAAGGTTTCTGTTTCTTTCCTCTGGTCTCTTCCTCTCGTTTTCTTCTGGCCCTTTTAAGGCGCCTTACGTACGTGTTGAAAGGCTGAAGGGATCTATTTGTGGAAACTCGCTTGGAATTTTTTTTTTTGCCTTGCCCAGCTCGCTGTCCTTCTGAAGCCAGGGCCGTTTCGTTTTCCTCGACAGCTTGTTTTGTTTTTAGCTGCTTCAGTATCCGGATATCTCTGTGGTGGGTCCACCTGCCTCACCATGACACCAGTTCCATTTTTTTTCCCTTCCAAAATCATATAGAAATTGAATGGGATAATGCTGAATAAATTAGACGAATGGGATCTGCTTCACTGAGTCAGCTATGCTTTCCTCCAGGACTGCAGAAGACGATTCCAGTCCTTTTCAACGCTCTCCCTGTCCCCCAGACAGCCAAGTGGTAGCACTGAGCTCCTAAACAACAAATACTTCCTCATACTATAGCAAGTACTCACATTCTCTATGGTTGGCTAAAATGGAGTTCCTGGGCTGGGGTGCACTGCCCCCCCCGACCAATAAAATTGGGTTCCCAAGGATTATATACTGTACTGCCAAAGCAAAGAAAATCAAAAAGTGCTCCCAGTCTTCCAGTCTTAAATTGCCAAGCTAAAGCAGAAAGGAGCTAACAAAACCACTAAATACAGTTGTCCCTACGTATCCACGGGTTTGGTATCCATGGATTTAAGTATTCACAGTTTGAAAATATTCTTAAAAAAATAATAATCCAAAAACCAAACCTTGATTTTACCAGTTTATACAAGGGACACCATTTTGCTATGCCATTGTGTGCCTGAGTATTCACGGATTTTGGTATCCATGAAGGGTCCTGGAACCAAACACCAGCAAATATGAAGGGACAACTGTACAAATCACAGTAGCACCCCCCCCATATCCGCTGATTCAGTTATCTGTGGATGGCCAGTGGGGGGGGGGCGTGGACGGAGGAAGGAGGGGAGGAGGCGAGCTTGCCTCCCTTCTTCAGAGGGCTTCTGGTGGTGGCAACAAGGAAAGTCCAGCATTCACTATTATCCACAGATTTCAGTATCCACCAGGGAGGGGGGCAGAACCAATCCCCTGCAGATACAGGGGTGCCACTGTAACACTTTCTGTTTCCTACTTCTGGTTAAGCTATCCCCAAGGAACTGTGTGTAAGTGAATGGGAATGTGGCTGCTGGAAATGGGGACAGAGTACACCATCCCTCCCCTATGTCCACCACAGAAAACAAATGGGTTGCCCCAAGGAAGGAAGCCTTTCTCCTTTGGATCCAGAACATGGTTCTTGTTTGTCAGACTCCAGCAAGTAAAACTTTTCTACATAGTAACTTTCATTGCCTTAGGAGGCCAGAGTGGCCCCGTCCTTGCTCTCTTTCCTTCAGCAAGTCAAAAGAGCTGTTCGGCAGTGAAAAACAGCTTGGAATGTGATGGAGTCTCCTTCTTTGGAGGCTTTTCAGCATCTGTTGGGGGTGCTTTGATTGTGTATTCCTGCATGGCAGGGGGTTGGACTAGATGGCCCTCGTGGTCTCTTCCAACTCTGTGATTCAATGAAAACATTTACCAGAGTGGGTGCTTCTAAATACATGTCTCTCCACTCCATTCTAATGCAGGTATACCTCAGTTAACAAAGCCTCTGACAAAGAAGCTCCTTTTTATAAAGTTTGTTTATGCCCTCAGCCTCCCCTTTTCCTCCTTGTCCTCTGTATAACTGGGTGTTTTTTACCAGCAATATCAGTATTTGGAAGATGGTGAAAGAGGGCTGAAGAAACACAGACTTTTGGTGCTGGGTTGTAGCAGAGAGTTGTAGTAAACAATGCAAGTAAAGCTTGAGCTAGGAAACAGCAGGATTCTGTTGTAACCACTCTTACTGTAGGTGTATGTGTTTGCCTACAACAGCTAAGGTAAACAGCAGCTGCTTTCACAATCCCTGACAGCATGTGAAAAGGGAAAAGCAGATAAGCCTGCTTCACCAGCTACTCACAGCATGTTAAAGAAACATCTATAAATATGGCCACCAATGGAAATCATAAGAGAATAGAGGCTGGTGAAAGAAAGAAAAAAATCATCCCTGGGTACGTTTTGGAAGAAACTTTCAAGTGGAAAGTTCAGAATGTTTTTGTTTATTCACACAAGTGTTACTGATTTGGTATTTTCATTTCATATGTGCATATTGTCAGTTTTGGATAAAAAAGTTTATGAATCATGTTGAACTGCTCTTTTTTTATGGAGTAGTAACCTATTCCTATTATTTCCATGTTATTTCTGCCTTTACCATTATTTTTTGTTAATGAAGTAAGGACAAGGATCATATCTGCTACATTAACTGAGGTATATCTGTGTTGCCACTGTCCTTCATCATGTCTATCAAACCCCCTCGTCAGCAAGATTCCTTCCCATTTGCCAGTTGCTCCAAATACTTCTCATTTGCTAAAATCATCATCTTCATCTTCATCACCACTGAAGCTCAGCCAGGTATAAATCTCGGCCCAATCTTCTCCATCACTACCACACAATTTACACTATTTTGGGGATAATAAGGGCAGACTGCAAAGCCCCCATGGTTTTGATTGCAGTTCATATCATTCTTCATCATGGTTGGATGGTTTGAACAGTTACAACCCATCAACATGTAGCAGGTCACAAATTGCCTTCCCTTTCTGCACATTCTATGTTGTTGCTTCATTCCAGGGTGTTCTGCTCCATTCTTCTATTTTCTCTGCACCACTTTTGACATTGCACACCTAATTTAAACAGAAGACTGAGTAAGGCTGATGTTAAGCCATGTATTAGGGGCCGTTTGCTCCAGTAAGAGCAACAGTGTTCTTGCCTTCATTCACTAATTTGTGGGGTGTGTGGTAAAGATGCTGCAGGTTACACTGGAAATCCAGTGAGGGCCCTGGACCTTGTATTTGATAATACTGCCATAGGTGTATCTGGAATGATAGGAAAAATACAAACTTTGTGATATTTATATTGACATTTATTTATTTCGAGCAGTGGTTTTTAACCTTTCCTTTACCAGGGACCCCCTTTAAATATCTTTTGTTGAACCCCCAAGATTTAATTCAAAATTTAAAACAACAACAATAACACAATTACACCATCCATCAAACCTTCCCTCAGAGGCACTGGAGGAGGAGGGAAGACTTTTCTCCTGCTTCTTCCTGCAAGTTTGTAGGTGGAGTGGATTGAATGGCAATGCACAGGCTCAGTCAGCCAGCCAACCTTTGCCTTGGCCCCATGTCATGTGGCTACTCTACTGCAGGGAAGAGGTGGGCAAAGCAACGTTCAAGCCTTTGTGGACCCCCTGTGAGGACATTGCGGACCCCTGGGGGTCCTCAGACCCCAGGTTAAGAACCACAGGTTTAGAGTATTTATAACCATGCTCCAGCCAAAAAAGGTCCCCAAGGTGGCTTACAGATTCTTAAACTGACAGTTCCCTGCCTTGAGGCATACAATGTAAATAAGACACAGGACACCTAAGGAAAAAGGAATGGCAGTGGGGGAGGGATTAAATCTAGCAGAGTCTGGCTGCTCTTCTCTGCCTTGGAAGACAGAGCAATGGCAATTGGAATATGGAGGGAGGGCTCTCACCAGCTGCTGGGGCTAAGGCATGATGGAGCTGTGCCTGGCTGTTCTTTTTCCTCACTGGCCAGAGCAATGGCCTCTGTTGGAATATGAAGTGGGGTGAGGATGTGCCCTTACCAGCTGCTGGGGATGAGGCATGATGGAGCTGTTTATTATTGCACAACCTATCCTTTTTAGACAAACACAGTGAGTAGTGAGTGCTGTTGAGTCTGTATGGAATTTTTAATATTAATATTAGTTGAATATTAAAATGTGGCTACACGTCATGCATGGAGAAGGCGAAATAGCAGCCAACAGAATTAAGTGGTAAAAGTAAAAATAAAACTGAAAAAGTAATGCAGAGACTACATGTTTGGATTTTATTTATTTACTATATTTATATGCTGCCAGTGCCCTCAAGTTTAAAATAATGGCTTGCAGTTTAATCTGTTTGATAAAGAAGTGGAAAGGGGCATGGAAGAAAAAGATAAATAAGCAATTTGGGCTCCATGAGCACAGTGTGATTTGTCTGGGAAGAGAGAGTGAGACATAGCAATTGCTTCTAGCCAGGCTGATGGAGGATGCCTTGCAATCTCACTGCTCACTGTGATGCAGCCAGGGAGACTATGAGTATAATTTATTCTTACCTTTCTACAATTTAAATAATTGTTACTAAAACCATTTGTAAAACTATTGCTTCTTGGGAGCAAAGGAAGGAAGCATTATGCCTAGTTGGTGTCTGTAGCAGACCAGTTGGGGTTTATGATAATCACACAAAAATGTGTGTATCTGCAATGCAATTGCAGTAGTTGTACTTCTGGAAGCTAATTTTGGCTTGGCTTGGCTTGGCTTAAATTGGTTTGGGCAAGTGTGGCAGGCTGCATCCAGGCATTTGGCACTACTCGGGGCTGCACCTTTTTTTATTTTTATTTTTTTTAAAACCCCCAATAAACTTGGACATTTACATAGTAATTAATTTTAAGCTGGGACTGGAGTGAGGGGGATGGAAGAAGGCGGTGGGGATGTTTGCAGTGAAGAGACAAAATTTTAAAGGGAGGACTGGGGTGAGGAGAATGGAATGAGTGGTGGGAGCATTTGCACAACATTTGTTTGCTGCAGCAAGCCAAGGCTTGCCCATACCAAGGCACGATAAGCATTAGCCACTATTTAAAGCACTGGATCTCTCCTGTGTGTGTGTGTGTGGGGGGTCTCCAGAGGCTGAGGGGGGTTCACTTTTGGGTCCAGCAGGCCACATGCAGTCCATGGGCCACATTTCGCCCATGGCTGGCTTAGAACTGCTTGAAGCACTCCAAGGAACCTGGGGCCCGTTTACACGACAATGTAAGTCCGTGAAGAATTCACTAAGATTCCTAATAGTTCACACACATTGAGCCACAATATCACCTCATCCAGAAGGCGGGAGCTCAAAAACTCAAAAGTAGCGTAAGAAGGGCTTTTGCTACTTTTTCTGACCTTTTTGGAAAAGTAGTGCAACTTAGCGCACTAGTGATTGTGTGAACTACCATTTCCGAAAAGTCTATGTGAATTACCAGCAATTTTCCCAAAACAACAACAGCAGAGCTGAGCCGTGATTGGTTGAATTGACCAGGGAGAGGATGGACTTGTAAGAGATGGAGGACCCTCAAATGAAAAGATCCAGCCCCTGTTGTTTTCAGCCATGGAAAAGATCCAGCCAGTGCTATCCCCATACTAATCACCCAGCTGTCTGCCTCCTGGCTTGCTTGGCTGCTGCGGTTGAAGAATCAACCCCCAGTTAGCCTCTGTGTGTGTGTGTATGTGTGTGTGTGAGAGAGAGAAAGGGGGGTAGGGGGAGGGAGATTGAGTAGCTATCTGCTCCTCCAGCTGTTCGCTTCCTCACACTCCTCTGATTGCATTTGTATGTGTGTGTGTGAGAGAGAGAGACAGAGAGAGAGAGAGAGGGTGAGGAATAGGGGAGCTTGACGGGGATGGCTCCTCCGTGGCTGAAAGGCTGCCTCCTTCCTCCTACCCTTCTCCCTTTGGGGGAAAAAGGAGCACTCCTTGCTAAGGCATGAAAACTAGCAGGCATTCCTCAGAGGAGGGAAAGATGCCAGCACTTTCTCTCTCTGTCTTTTTCCCTCCCTGCCTCGCATCTTCCCGGCATCTTCCCCCAGATGTGCTTGGGAGGCCACGCCCCCCACCTTTGCCTGTGTGAATTGCAAAGTGGAAAAATAAACAGAGCAACCGATTTCCCAATAAATCTTATAAACTACCCGGCACTGGTGTGAAAAAGTGCTAAAGCTCAAACTATCACAATAAAAACTGCTGTGTAACAGAGCCCCTGAAAAACTAGTTTGATCAAAGACTGTGACAGAATAGAACAAATTAACACACACATACCAAGTGGGTTGATAGTTCTGCACTATTTTCCCCAGCTCTTTGAAAATGTATCCTTTGTACACCGACTCAGAAAGAAATGCTAGAATGAAACAATTCCTAGATCCTTGATTAGTTCCCTGTGTTAGTCTTGCGTGGGAAATGGGTAGGGAAGACTTTAGCACATTGCTCACTCATTTGACTAACAATAAATGAGATGCTTGAGGAGTGTAAGATAGCCAGTAACATTTTTGTTTAATTATTTTAGTATTTATTTCCTGCCTTTTGCATACACCTTGGGATGGTTAATAAAGTTACATAATAAGTAAAACAGTCAAACAAAAGCTGTTTCAAAATAAAAGTAAAACAGCAGATAATGAGAACATTAAATGGAAAAAAACAGGTATCATAAAAAGTTATAGGGTGCCATTACATCATCTACTACAGCCTGTTGTGACAGTAAATCTTTTCCCTCATGCAGTCTTACCAATAAAACAAACCCACACAAGAAATACAGGGAGAATCTAGTGCAGTGCTAGCATCTCTTGTCCTCTTTTCCCATATCAGCACTTAAGTAGAAAGGCATGGCAGTGGGAGTATGGGACTTCATCTAGTCAGGAGTGCTTTTATGTGACTCCTATCAATCCTAGATGTTAGAAGTGGGCAGATTTCTGAGAAAATGTGCAAAGGGAAAATGTTGACAGTTGAACCACAAAAGGATAGTGGCAGAGGAGATTTTCCCCTCATAAATGTCTTATTGGGCTTATAGCTTAAAAATCACAGTATTAAGATGGCCTCACAGCACAGCCCAGGGCTTGGGATATATTTTACTTAATACAGCCTCTAGATAAAAATGTCCATGAATTGCTGCAACTAAAGAAGAACCAATAGTTTATGACACCAGAGAGGAAATTTAAGAGGCACATTATTCTAAGGTTGGAAAGACAAATGGAAATAAACACATTTCCGTTTTCAGTTCAGTATTATTTCTTAGATTTTTACTTACACTTGAGAGTAGCAAGATATGTGTTTGAAAACTGCACTATTTCATATTTCATTGGTATTTAGCCAAACGCAGGGGGCATATACAGTATCTACACTATATTGGTATTTCTTTGACACTGTGCTTTATATTGCTGCAAAATTTCAAAATTGATGTTACTGTATTGTAAAACCCGTAAAATGCTTGAGGGTCCATCAGATAGAGTGTGTGTGTGTGTTTGTACAGTTTTGGATAGTAGTAACAAAGTTTTCTATTTATAAATGCATAGGAAGGCTTTACAGTGTTAACATACTATGTTCTATTTGTAAATGTACTGAAAAGGGTGGCAGTATTGTAAGCAGCAGGGAGATGATCTGTTTTAACTAAATGGATCAAATAGAGGGCAAAAATGGATCAAAGTATTAAAGTTAGCTGTAGATCAGGACTTGCGCATGTATAACTTGTTACGTCAGTTTGCATATTGCAGCTGCAGAACCAAATTATAACTGTTAGGAATTCTGTAGCTTTTATTTTTATAGCCTTCATGATACAAAAACCAATGCCAAGAAGCTGATTTCCTCAAGATCCTGTGTTAGCAACATCTAATTTGAGTGAAATGTTGAGTTGCAGAAAGTGTGACATCAAATACCTTGCTTTAGGAGATGCACATGAATGATCACATCACTCAGAATTTCTGGGTGTGATTTTTATGAAAAAGCCTTGTATTACAGTGACAGAATATGCCACAATAGAGTATTTGATGCAATCCAAATTAATTTTAAAACAGCTTGAAATAAATGTTTAATATTTATGCTCTGCAGGTCTCTGGGGGATTTAATGTTGGAGGACATACCCATCAAAACAAGAGGCCCCAGAAGCACATTTTACTGAGAATCGTGTATTTCTGGGAAAGACTATTTCCACTTTAGGCCTTCTTGGAAGTTACCTAAGTGGGGTCAGCTCTTGTTAGTATTTGAATGGGAGACTGCCAGCAAATACCAGGTGCTGTAGGCTCTATTTCAGAGGAAGGAACTGGTAAAAATCACCTCAGAGTATTCCTTACCTAAGTAAATGTTACGAAATTTACAGGGTTGCCATACAAACTTGAAAGCACAAACATTTTTTCTTAATTTTTTTTAAAAAATATTTATTTTATATGTCACCTTTCTGCTGGAGAGGGACCCAAGGTGGCTCACAAATAAAACTAGTTAAAAACAATGCATTTTTAAAAACAATTAAAATCACAATATAAAATTATGTTAAAAAAGATACAAAAGTTAAAAATATAAATAACCTCTGCTTTCCTCTTCACTTTTGCTTTCCTCATATGATAAAATCAGTAGTATGTACATCAAAGACTTACTTACAGCATCCATTAGATGTCACTGTTCTACCTGAGAATGAATCTTTTGTCCTACAAAGCTGCACCACCAGAGCTTAATCAACATTTAGTGGAATCTATCCAGTGTTTATGTGTTTGATGGTAAAATATAGATTAAAAATTTATTTCTGTTGCCCAGTTCAATCTTCCCTAAGAAATAATGAAAAGGAAGGAACATTATGTGTAACTAAATATTGATTGCCTAATAATTTATTTTAAGTAACAAAGACTTTATGCATTCTGGTGTAAAGATTCTTTGTTGATATGGGTGACCAGAAATAAATTTGACCTGACATAGAATAATAGTTTTTTATGTATCGAAATTAAATATGCAGTTCTCATAAATTTACCCTTTATGGTGTATAATATCTTAATGTTGTAAAATCAAAATATTGCATGCAGTGCATTCTACAGCATAATTTAGAGATGCAGCCTGTAGTCACTCCCCTACCATTTTATGCCCATAATCGCAGGTTGTGAAAGTGGTTGAATCATTTCGGGGATTTTTCCGGCAGGGGGAATTAGAGGGAGAACCCCCCCCCCCAGAAGTTTTCATCAGATGAATGTTACATCATCTTATAAATCTTATACAGAGGATTTGGAAAGAAAAATGGCAGTCATCAAGAAGTAGGAACTTTATGAACAGTGAACATTTTGCCTTCCACCTCTGAATTTTGTCCTAACTCCCACTCCCAAAAAAATACTGGGAGACAATGATATCCTATAGGAATATGTTTGAACTTGCGGGTATGCATATAGTCTAGTTTTCTGTAAATGGTTCTGGACCCATCTGCTGGTTCATTGTGTGGCAGGAATCCTGCAGGAGTGGGGGAAGTGGCCCCTAAGGGCATTTTTCAAGTCCCCCACAGCTAACTTCAGTTTTTCTTCATGGTTAAATAAAGGGGTTTGTGTGTGTGTGTTTCGGGGGCCCCTAAAACACCCATAGGAGGGAGTCAGAAACATCACAAAATACACAGCCCCTGAAGAGTATGGAAGTATTTTTAGTTTTTAAAAAAAGTTTTTAAAATTAAATTAAAAAACCTGAAGGTATCGATAGTGTGGGCTTCTGAGGTTCTACAGAGGCCCAGTACATTCCCTCCCACCCGTAGTTGCCTACCTCTGAAATAGTGGATGTTCTAACCAGTGCAGCAAAGGTGGGAAACAGATAAAAGATTTCCTACAGAGGACTTAGCTTGTAGGTGGAACCTGTAACAACATTAGTAATCACAACAACAGTAGTAATAAACAAGGCCATTTTAGTTATAGGACTACAAATCAAATAGCAAGTGTCAAGACATGATATTTTAGACCTCCAGAATCATGTTTGGTAGAATTTCACAGTTAACTGGGTCTATAAGATAGGCATGTCGTAACAAGATATTTATGAATTTCAGCCACTTTCTATATACATTTTTTTTTCTTTTTATAGACAAAACACACAAATTTGTACAAAGAGGTCTATACCATTCATTTTGATCACAGTTTTTGCAAAAACAGAAGGCTACCAGCCATTCAGAGCAAACATTCCACCTCGTGAACCTGTGTTTCTTGGCTCAGGCTGTTTTGGTGCAATCTTTGGTGCAGCTATCTCATTTCAGAAAGGTTATAAAGCTAGAACGATCAAAATCAAAATAAAGTTTGGAACATATTTTCTAGGAAAAGAGAATATAGACACAGAGAGTTTTCTGCTTGGAAATAGACTTGGTGAGATAGAAGGGATTAATGACAACATGTGCATCAATCAGGTAATATTTCCGCTGGCCTTAAGGGGAAACAGGCCAGATGATTATAAAATGATGAACTAGTTGAATAAAAAGAAATATTTCATGCACTCTGGCTAGAAGCCATTGGTGGCTTTGCACTAAGAGAAACACTCTCATTAGCACAAGGCAGGACACCTTATTTCCCCCACCAGATTCTCTCTTTTATAGCCTATGTCCTATAAACTTACTCCTGAGGATTGGGGGAGTCTGTGGAACTACTGTATATGGAATATGGCACAAAGCATCTCAGTAGGTAGCACTATTAGGAAAACATGGATACCCCACGTTTCATGAACCTATGTCCACTAGTGTAAAGGCCCTAAATATCCTAAAGGCACCAGATGCCACCTGATCTTGGAAGCTAAGCAGGGTCAGCCCTAGTTAGTACTTGGATGGGAGATCGCTAAATTCTGGAGAGCTAGTAGTAGGAAATATTTCAGAGAAAGGAATGGGTAAAACCACCTTTTGAGTATTCCTTACCCAAGAAAACCCTATGAATATTCCTTCCCTAGGAAAACCCTATGACATTCATGGGGTCACCATAGGTTGAGAAGTGACTTAGGGGTTGTCTAAATGGCAAAAATACTCCTCATAGAATGCGAGAAGAAGACAACTTGTCCTAATGGCAATCCGTGTTGTTTTGCCTTATTGTGAAGGAGGGGAGCCAAAACTTTGCGGCTTTCCCCAGAGTTTTTAAAAAACTCCAAGGGAAATGTGCACCCCAACCATCAAGACAATCACGCCAATTGCTGTGCGATGTGGAGAGGGCAGAACAGAACTTCTGACTGTGCACTTTACCCTCTTTTTTGACAGAAGGGTCCTGATGGCGGCGTGGAGGGCAGCCATGTGGGGGAGATGGCTCTCTCCTCCTCTCCCCCCTACGGATGCCTTCCTGCCACCACCGCAGGGACTGGTGAAGGGAGGATGGCTCTCCTCCCCCTTCCCATGGATGCCTTCCTTCTGCTGCCGCCACTGGGGGGACCGGGAAAGGGAGTGTGGCTCTCTCCTCTTCTCCCTCCCCACAGGTGCTCTCTGTGCCACCAAAGCTTATGGGAGCAAAAACAAAAAAACATTAAGACATAGATTTGCCTTTGATTTTTTTCGGGCTGTGAGGCCGTGTTCTGGAATATTTTCTTTCTGACGTTTCGCCTGCATCTGTGGCTGGCATCCTCAGAGAATGGTTGTGTAGGTGGGTGTGTGGAGTTTATATGCTGTGAACCCCTGTTGGGGAGGATATGTAAATTTGTGTAATTGAATGGTTAGTTTCTGGGTATAGAAATGCAAGGCTCGTTAGTGTCTGTTTGGCTAATGGTTGGTTGACGACCCATTATCTGCTGGGAATCCCCCTGTCCCTGGGTGGAATTCTTTTGTAAGTGTTGAGTTTTGATTTTATTTTATTTCAAAACTGGGAGCCCGATTTTGTTTACTTTTAAGGTTTCTTCTTTCCTGTTGAAGTTGTCCAGGTGTTTGTGGATTTCAATAGCTTCTCTGTGCATTCTGACATGATGGACTTTTTTGGATGTCTTAAATATAACGGAAGCAGCCTCGCCACGTTGTGAGGCTGCTGCGCTGCAGGGCGTCCCTTTCGCATGACGCCCGTCCCTGCTGGTACTGTTGCGCTACCGCAGGGACATTTGAGTGTAATATTTCAGTGATTTTTACTCACAATCAACTTTCGTGAGTAAAAATCGCTGAAATATTACACTCAAATGTCCCTGCGGTAGCGCAACAGTACCGGCAGGGACGGGCGTCATGCGAAAGGGACGCCCTGCAGCGCAGCAGCCTCACAACGTGGCGAGGCTGCTTCCGTTACATTTAAGACGTCCGAAAAAGTCTGATATTGCAGCTGCAGAGCAATCCAGTTTTTTGGGCTCGTATAGATGGGCCCTTGAGGGCACATACACACTCACACAAAGCCACCAATGAATACAATCCTGTATTATGAAATTGATTAATGGTTGATTCAGGACAGGCAAAAGGATGTGCTGCTTCACACAAATTATCCTTAATTGTGCAAGCATTAACCATGATAGGCAAAAGGGCCCTCTAAATATTTTCTGAGCAAAATGAAATATCATGGTCATTCTGCCTTGCTTACAAGCTTCTAGGAGAGATTTGACCAACCTCTCTGGGAAAAACAACATTGAGCAACATCTGTCTTTAGTATCATTCAGTGAGACCATTCATGGAGTAAGTGCTCCGTGAAAGAGTAAGAAAAGGGATGTATGTCCTCAGGGAAACCAGGCCTCAGCCATCAACTGCTACCTGGCAGCAATCATTCAATCAGACTCTACAGGAGAGAGAGGGAGACTGTCTTATTTTTATTAATGTGTAAGCTGCTTGTTTGGCTGAAGAGGGATGGAGGTGAAAATTGGTTAAAGTAGCAAGACTTTGGTTGGATGTTTACTTTTGGTCATACTCCAATTGTAAGTAAAAGCAAAGAAAGATTTATATATATTTATTTCCTTCTTTCTTGAACACACACACACACACACACTGTTGTCTAAGTATGTGGTAGCTAGAAATCGGAAAGTTTAATTCTTTTACTGGCTTTCAGAAATTCTGGATTCCTTTGGCCTAAGTCCAATTGTTAGTCCTAATAAAAGTGGACTTATTGAGTCAATGGAACGTACATCATTGTTGACTTAACAGGTTCCCAGTGGTTTTTAAAAAATCCCAGTTCTTGTTGGGATTAACAGTTGGGTTTAGACGTAGGTGTTTATGTGAGTGTAAGAGCAAAGCTCACATTTGTATGTATAGACGCAATATTTAATGTTGTGCAAAAGCTCTGAAAAGAGAAAGAAATACATTTTTGGAATGATCTTATTGACTAATATTGAGTACATTCAGGACAGCAAATATATGGCATTGTTTATCTGTTTACATAAAGCACTAACATGGCAAAGTTAAGTTTGGTTTAATATTTGCAGCTGAAACAACTGGCAGGGCAACAAATAGTGGCATATTAATTAGTCATAGGTCTCTAACAGAAAGAAAACAAATACTATTTTGTGAGGTGTATTTTACATTTCTAGCAATTTGATAGGCTTCCAGCTTTGGAAACTTATGGAAGAAATGGCAACTAGAAACCAAGAAGACCCCTTGCCAAAAGGTCTAAGCCGTCTATATTTAGATGAGGGAAGTTCAACCCATCCATAGTTCTATATTGGAACAATCAATAACAATTCAGTCTTGCTTGGATTGAAGCAGACACTGTTCCAAGTCACCTAAGATTGAATTTCAGTCAGACAGTTAGACAGCAGGGATGCTGCTCCAATATCAAAGGTTTTTAAAATGGAAACATGGTACATGTAGTGATGGAAGCCAAATTATGATAGCAGCAGAAATGATACCATGAAGTATAAAACAGGATGTCTGTGAATATGCAGAGGTTGTTCCGTTTCACTGTAATGCAAGATCACAGAAAGCAAAAAAGGATTACTCTAATGGTTGCTTTGCTTAAATGGAAAATGGATGTAACTGCCACATTTTTAGAAAACATCTGTTATGACAACTTGGAAACTGTATTTTTGTCTCCCTGTCAAATGTCAAACATTTTTATAAGTCTCTTTGAAAATCGTTTTCCTCTTGAACCTATTTTTTTGCCAGGGCAGGAGAAATGATGCTACAGAACTCTACTGGGCTTAAAAGTATGTGTTTTGATGGCTTGTAATACCTTTGTCAACTCTCTGGCTTTTCTTCGCAAATGAAGATTCAGGAAGGACTCATCCCGTGTTTTCTGCAAGCGCGCTGATGACTAAAAAGGCCAATCTGAAATAAACAAGTCCGACTGCAGAAAGCACAACAGAAGGTTTCCTCGGGTGATGTTACCGGGTTGTGATTCTTTCTGCGTTGCCGTTTCTCTTCAAGACTTGTTCGGCGTGAGTTCTCAAATAAGGCTGCAGCATTGTGGATAGTGCATCTCCATGCCTCCCGATGTGAGGCCAGGGCGGACCATTGTTGGTGATCAATTTGGCCAAGCCTGAGATGTTGTTTCAGGGAGTCCTTGTATTGCTTATAATACATTCCTGCATCAGCAAATGATCCACAACAGTATGTACACTTGCAATTTCCATTCATCAAGTGACTCCTGTATTACATATGAAAAGTGCACATGAGGAAGAAACCCATACTTTCCTTATGGGTAGATCTTTTCTTTGAAATGATGGCCCTGTTCCAGAGGTACACACATATGTGCCCTCAGTGAGGGGGTTAACGATATTAGTTTTCAGATCACTACTTACTTGGATGGAGAGACCTTGTGGAAACCTGCTTTTATATGCAGAAAATCCTCTTGGAGAGCATATGTGATGCATCCATAGTTTTTTCTTCTGCTGCTAAATTGGCTAGCTCGATATTTATTTCAGAAACATGCCACCTTTGCCCCTTTTTCTTTGCAGCCATGAAGGCTAGAACTTGGTACATTTTTTTTAAGAAATAAAATGGGATGTAAGGAATTTGAACAACCCGTGAACTGCTGAAATTACCTCTGGACTCTTAGCCATCTAAGAATACAGGTTTCTGTAGGCAGTATTCCACACAGTTGTGCTATGTGCTTCGTTGTTTTTTACACCTCCACTCTCCTTGGTGTTGGAGCTTACGTTTTTCCTCCTATCAGTGAACTGTGGCTACACTGGATTACTTATCTCTTTTGATCATGTCTTACACACTTTTTATATTCTTGTTTGTTCTTTTCTCCCATATGAACTACACATTTGCTCAGAGATCTTTGTTTTAATCTGCTTTGTAATAAAGCCAGTGGCTTTTTTGATATGCCAGCTTGATCATCTTTCTTATACATCATGCCAGGAGCCATATGGGCAGTCCTGCAGGCTTTGAAAGGAATAACTTCTCAAAGATTGATTTGTAAGGCAGACTTTGCTGATTGCTTTGTTCTTGAACATGGTGGTGTGCAAGCAAATTGCATGGAAGGCTTTTCAGACAACAATAGAATTTGTTTTTTTTTCTTTTTTAAAAAAGGACTGCTGTTCAGAGTCCAACATACATTCAGAATCCAACCTAGAATAAAATATATCCTTTCAAGAATAACCATTATTTGCTTTCTAATATTTGGCAGTGATGGGGCCAGTGGCTTTTCTTTTAGATCTTTAGACATAAAAATATCCTTCCATGTGGAATATTCAGGCTGTTACCAGATGTCCTTTTTCAAAAGTATATATCCAATGAACCTGAAAACACTGAGATCTTTTACAGAGATGTGTGCACATGGCAAATATTATACTGCACTTCAACTTAATAAAAATGTTAAGAATGCTTATACCTGGAACACAGATGTTTTACTTTTGCCACACTGTGTAAAGAAAGTTGAATTTCTTGGTGTATCAATCCCTAGCACCTAGAGGAGTTATAGTTGAGGAGTTATAGTAGAGGTGAGGAGTTATGGTTCTCCAAGTAAGGACTGGGAAGAATACTAGCAAAATAGCAGGGTTTAGGAGAAAAAGCACAACAGAGTTCCCAATGATTTTTCAAGGCTGAAGGAGGCAAACTAGACAGATTTAGAGTGTTTTTAAGAGGAAGATGAAAACTTAAAGGCTGACATCCTCTTGGTGACATATGTACATGTAAGTGTAGCTTACATGTGTGCATGTCTTTTATTACACAGGGCACAAGGGGCTATTCCCTAGGCCTTTGCATTCCATCCAAAATCTACCGCAACCCAGGCATCTGTGAAGCCCCCTGTGCTGCTGCTGTTTACTAGGTCATAACACCTGGTGGGAAGGCTTTAAGGGGAAAGGAAAGGAGGTGTATTGCATCTAATAACACTCTCATTTCTTTTCCACTCACAGCTGAGGCAAGCCACATCTTCCTACCCTGAATTGTTTCCCATTCCTCCTCACCCATAAGTAGCAGCTGCAGCCCCTCCCTGGGCTTGACAGCTGGTAGGGTGGGGAGAGGATATGGAACTGCAGGGTCCACTTATTTGGAATCTTTGCTAAAGCATGGATATTTACTTTGTATAAACCTGAAGAAGTGCACTTCCTCATTGGTCATGGATATACAGAGTGCTCCTGACCTGTCAGGGCCAGCTTAACCATACCACCAAATCAGCATCTGCGGGGGGCCTCTCACAGCCAGAGGGTTCCACCCCGACCATCCTAACCCTCCTCCTGAAAAAAACTCCTGCTGGCTTAAAAAAAAAAAAAACACCAGCGTTTCCCAAACTAGAAAGAGAAAGACAAAGACGGAGCTTTCTTTGTGTGGCTGAAGCTGGAGTGAGTTTGTTGCTCCCTTGCCCCCTCCTCCCAGGATCGTCAAAAGGCAAGCCAGCCAGGCGTATGTTGGAGAGGTGTGTGTGTGTGGGGGGGGAGGCATCTCTTTCCTTCTCTTTCTCCCCTGCTCTCTCTTCAGAAAGGGCTTCTTTCTTTCTCCCTCCCTCCCTCCCTCCCTTCTTTCTCCCTCCCTCCCTCCCTTCTTTCTCCCTTTTTATACCCCTTATTTTTCCCTTCCTTCCTTCTTTCTGACTTTTTCTCTCCTTCCTTCCTTCCTTCCTTCCTTCCTTCCTTCCTTCCTTCCTTCCTTCCACAGAGATCCCCTCCAGCCCATCTTTCCAGCTGCTCTTAACATGGCCTGGTTTCTCTCCCCTCCCTCCCTTTCCCCCTTGGTCTTCAGCTTCCTCCCTCAGCTGCCAACTGAGTTCAACCTGAAAAAGGAATTTGTGTATTTGCCTATGCGCCTTCAAGTCATTTCTGACTAAGGCAAACATACCATGGGGTTTTCTAGGCAAGGTTTGTTCAAAGGGGGTTGCCTTTGACTTCCTTTGAGGCTGAGAGAGTGTGACTTGCCCAAGGTCAGCTAGTGGGTATTCATGGCTGAGTAAGGATTCAGACCCTCCTCTCCACAGTCATAGGGCAATGCTAAAACTTTTACAACACTCTGGCTCTTTTAACAGAAGAATATAAAGAATATAAATAAAATCTTGGAGTAATATTACTGGGAACAATGGTTTTATTGTTGTCACTATAACACCAGTATCCCATTAGTGTTATGTGAGAGCCATTGGGCTAAGCATTGGTTCTTAACTTTTCTTTACCAGGAACCCCCTTTAAATATCTTTCATTGCCCCAAGACTTAACTCAAGATTTAAAACCCTAATAATAATAGCTAACAACAAAAACAATACAATTACACCATCCATTAAACTTTCCCTCAGAGGCACTCTTGCTTCTTCCTGCATGTTTGTGGCTGGAGTGGATTGAATGGCAATGTGCAGGCCAAGCCAGCTAGCCAGCCTTTGCCTTCGTTCCTGTCACATGGCTGCTCCACTACAGGGAGGAGGTGGGCCAAGCAGCCTTCAAGCCTTTGTGGACCCCCTGTAAGGACACCACAGACCCTAGGTTAAGAACCACTGGGCTAGAGAATGCTGGAAAAGGAACAAAGCAACCATCCCTTGAGAAGGGTGCTGGCAGGGGGATTCTGGGAGGTGTAATCCAAAAGTAACTTTCCCAGGCTCTGAATGCAGCCCAGAATCATAGAATCATAGGGCTGGAAGGGTTCCCAACAGCCATCCCATCCAAGCGGCTTCTGCCCTGCAGGAACACACAATCAAAGCCCTCACGACAGATGGACATCCAGGCTCTGCTTAAAAACTTCCAAGGAAGGAGACTCCACCACACTCCCAGGCAGTGCATTCCACTGCCAAACACCTCTTACTGTCAGGAAGTTCTTCCTAATGTTTAGGTGGAATCTCCTTTCCTGGAGTTTGAACCCATTGCTACGTGTCCTAGTCCCTGGAGCAGCAGAAAACAAGCTTGCTCCATCCTCAGGATGACATCCCTTCAAATATTTAAATATGGCTATCATATCACCTCTCAACCTTCTCTTCCCCACGCTAAACATACCCAGTTCCCTAAGCCGCTCCTCATAGGGCGTAATGGCTTCCAGACTCCCACCATCCTTCTCAGGATCTTTCTTGAATTGTTGTGCCCAGAACTGGAAACAGTATTCCAGGTGAAGTCTGACCAAAGCAGAATGGAGTGGTACTATTACTTCCTGTGATCTAGACACTATACTCCTATTAATGCAGCCTAGAATTGCATTGGCATTTTTTGCTGCTGCATCACACTGCTAACTCATGTTTAGCTTGTAGTCCACTCTTTCTTTTTTTTGAGGAAATCTACACCATTACGTTAACTGCTAATTAACAAAAAATATTATGTTAGTGCCTATAATATAGTTTTTAAACTAAATTATTGGTCGCAAATTATGTAATACAGTAGGCCTCCCTTATCCACTGGGGATTGATTCTGTGCAGGCATGGATTCTGAAAGCTGTGGATAATAGTGAACGCCATTGAAAATAATGGGACTTCTGGTTTAAAATACCATAGAGCTGCCTTGGAGGGCCAAGAAAATGGCTAGGGAGGACACATTTTCTAGGAAGACTCTATGGTAGGTGTGCTGTTTTGTGTCCCATGGGTAATGGATCTGTGGATACGGGAGTCCTACTGTAATCTGAACATCCTGTACTGTGAATATGTTAGGTTACATTGACCTGAGATAAACATACGGGGCCCCAAAAATAAAGCATTGCATGGGCCCCCCAAATTCCTTAAACCAGCCCTGTGACCTGTCAACAGTAGTGGTGACTGCAAATGGCTAAAAGAGTGCTTTCAGGGATGACCTCCATGCAAGGCATAGCAACCTCATAGAACAAAGTAGGGAGGCACTCAGATGTGCAGTTTGCTTGTGCCAACAAATGATAGTTTACCTTGCGTACGCCTAATGACAGGTAGGTGCAGCTTGGGGTGACCACAAAATTTGAGAACTACAGATACATGGAAAGTCAAGTTTTGGAAAAGAAAATTCAGGCTGGGCTCAACAGTTTGAATTCAGGGAATGAAAGGGAAACTCAAGGAGGTACCTGGCAACTTGAGTGAGCTAAGCATTACAAAAACTGGGCTCCCAAGAGACAATTAGAGTAGAGGTACTTAGAAGAAGACATGATAAGTTGCCAGGCAGTGCTTTAATTTGTTGATCCAGTCTTGAGGTGATGACTTCTTAAACATAAATTTGTTCAAATATAAAAGCAAAAACTATCAAGATGAGTGGAAAGGGTATTTTTCAGTTGAGCTATGTTATACAATGCATTCTTGTTTGCAGACAGCCCTATTCCAAGGTGGCTTTTGTTCTTGTTTCATTCATTTATTATTCAGCAAGTGCAGGAGGGGTGGGTAGAAAGATTGATTAATTTTGTTCTGTTTTAAACTTTGGCTACAGGAAAGAAGGAAATGTGGAAACTGAAGAGTGGGCAAGATTTCTGAAACTGCATATTGCAGATTTCCATATGCATTCATATTGCTGAAAATAAAACTGAATAACCAGTCATAGCATTTCCCAATGTACACATAAGAATTCTTAGTCATTTAAACCTCTTGCACTAATGAAACTAGTCATTTATCTAATGATCAATAAAATAGTTGTTTGAACCCGCGCACCACCATGGGAAGCTGCTGGGTGATCTCAGGCAAGTCACACTCTCCCAGCCTCAGAGGAAGGCAAAGGCAACTCCCTATGAACAAATCTTGCCAAGAAAATCCCATGAAAGGTTTGCCTTAGAGTCACCATAAATTGGAAATGATTTGAAAGCATACAACAACAACAACTAATAAAATAGTATCCAGTGAAATTTTGCCCACCTGAGTGACAATGCTGGTTTTAGGACAGGGGCAATCTTGATCACCTACAGACCTGGAGACACCGAAAAGGGTGTCTGTGAGACATAATCTGCTACAACAAGGCTACACAGGAACAACTATAAAAGAGCTAAAAACACACTGTAATTCCAAATTGTGTTAGATTAAAAGACACTCTTAAAAGAGAAAAGGGAAATGGTTCAAGATTTCTTAACGGGAGAGAACACAGGCATACTTTATGCAATAAGGCAGGGTTTGTCCAAGACGTATTTCTACCTAAGGCAGAACAGCATGTGTTCACTCCCCATCGCCTAAGCAAATGCTTCTTCTCCTATTGCCTAAGTTAAAGTGTTCAGCATCCAAAGCTGGACATGTTAATTTGGCATGTGTGAGGCAGGAAAAACCCAGAAGTACCCTTCCTTATTACTTGCAGTAAAAATACAGTAACTATAAATTAGAAATGAAGAATGTGTGCCACGATGTGGAAGGGTACCCACAATCTGCTGCCAGTGGCAATGGCCTCACTCTAATAATACAGTAGTTGAGTTGGTTGCAACAAGTTCTAGGGGAAGAATTCTATAAAAAGAGACCATTATCATCAGGAGTGTGCCCTGTGTTTTAATTGAATTCTAAGTAGTACCACATGAAGCAAGATATCCTCTTGAGATATTAAGATATGGAAGGTTTATGTCGGATCTCAATATAACAAAATTGTAATTTCCCCACAGTCTGCTTAGGAGTAAGTACTTGGGTTAGTGGGATTTATTCCTGAGCAGAGGAATGTAGCACTTTGATCCATCTTTGATGTTATTTCCAGTCCCTTTCATCCACCTTTTTTGTAGAACTAGTCCCTTCTAGCCCATTACATTTCACTTTGTGTGACTCTCCACTAGAATTAAATAGCTTTTTCATCAATTACCTGTTTGAGAGCTATAAAAAGTTTCATTTAGCTTTCTAAACTGGGAATTCAGGTTTACAAATTCAGGCCATAGATTTCAGAAGTAAACTGTGCCAAACCATGGCACACACCATTTCTCCTGCAGCAGATGGCACTGTTAATGTTTACATTAGGGAAAGACTCCACCACTAAAAAAAACCGATATCTGGACTACTGTGTCGAAATCACTTGTGTTAAATTAGCACGAAGTAATCACTAGTGTTTAGGTCAGTTCACATAGAGCCTAATTTAGTGCTTGTCTGCTCGGGAGTTCATTACATATCTAAAGCAATAGGATTTTAGTAAGAATGGTAAAAATATTAGAAAACCTGGTAGATTAAACAATGGATCTTTAAGATATATGCGGATAGCAATGTCTTGCATAGGTAATCAGGTTATCTAAATGTAGTTGTTAGCTTGCAAAGAAATAAACTCTAGTAAAAGTTAATAGAAATTCTGTTTTGCACCTTCTCAAAAATGTTGCTCTCTCTCCCTGTCTCTGTGTGTGTATGTGTGTGTTTGTATATAAAATCAGCCAAAATCAGGGATAGTTTTAGGAATACCTCTGTAGGCTTAAATATACCCAGTTCTGTATTGTTTGGTGTCATTATATGTACATGTGAAATAAGTGAATTCTTTTGATTCACCCATGAAATAATTCAGTTCTTTACGTATTCACAGAATGCTTTTAAAAAAATTATTTGCAGTGCTGTTGGATTCCTCCCCCTCTCCAGTCTTGGATGACTGTTCCCCTTTTCTAACTGTACCATGTGGCTTTCTGGAAATGTGTAGCTAGCTACCTATCTGCTGCATGAAAACCCAGTAAATTCAAATGTCTTCATATTTATATCCCTGAACTACATTGATTCGTAGTGTGTGTGTTTCGCTTTCAGGTAATGGGCCCCACCATGATCGATGTAGTGTTTATAACCCAAGCAACTTGGTTGATGGAGTTTACTGCCTCCCAATAGGGCACTGGATTGAAGTTTCTGGGCACACTGATGAGATGAAGCATACAACTGATTTTTATTTTAATATTGCTGGACATCAAGCTATTCATTACTCCAGGTAACAAAGAATAATAGAGAGTTGCTAGGCATTACAGAGAACAGGAAGCTGGGGACTTAAATGGGGACTTGCCATATTTTTCTAAGGTTGTTTACTCAGAAATAAGTCACACTTTGATTCAAAATGATTTGCATCGTTATAATTATGCTTACAATTGTAACCTTAGATCCTTGCAAATGTAGGTTGTACTTGTTATGTAATCTGAGAACCCATGTAGTACAGTCATTAAGAATGCTATGGGTTCAAGTTCCCCTGAGCCATATAACTTACTAGGTCACCATGTTCCACAGCGTGGCCTACCTCACAGGGTTGTTGCACAGATAAAATGGGGAAGACAAGGTCTATGTATATTGCTATAAAATAATTGGTGGAAAGGTGCCATGTTAATGTAACAAATTTTGTGTTGGTCCAGAAAGCTTCCTCATGATCATATATAAGTATCAGAATTTTAGAAACCTATAACACATGCTTCAGTCCACATTTTCAAAGGTTTTGCCTGGAACAGTGAGGGTTAAAAACTTTCATTTTGTCTAAATAAAATAATTTTATAATTCAGACACCTTTCTGAAGTCAAATTTTTGGTTGGATGGACATTTAGATCAATGGTCTGTTTTACTGATACAACTGGGAAGATCAATGATTGGAATCAGCCAGTAGGAAACACTGCCAGTCAGTTCTTATATAACTTTAGAATGAAGTTAGATGCTTATTTTCAATACCAAGTGCTCTCCAATTTATTTGAAGTGTCCAGAGATTGTCCTTTCTGCCCTCCAGAACTAAAATAGTTATTGTCTAGTTAACAAGATTTTCAGTAGCCATCTGCAGCATTTTCAGATAGGTAGCTGATATCCAATTTTAACACAGCAGTAATAGCCAATGCCAGGTGTTGAACAATGAGAAAATAAACATGGAAGACAAAAGAGATGAGATAAGGAATTCATTGTCTGGCAGAGATGAGCTAAGGCAGAAACTGGCAGCAGAGACAGAAACCAATGGCAGGGTCAAAAAACTGGGCAGCAGGAAGTATAAGAAGATAGGTGCAATGCCAACAGTCTGACACCTGGAGATAAGCTAAGTTTGGTTCTTGTAAACAGAGCCAGATTGCTGTCATACTGCAGGTGCAGTTTGCTTTCCACTGATCTTTATGTGGCTGAAGTTAGCCAACATGGAACAAATTGAATGGAATGTATGAGAGCACCCATGCCAAGGTTTGTTTCTTAAGTGTTCTTCTCTCTTTGTGAAGTTTGGTCAGGTTGCAACCACAGAAATTACATAGCATACTTTTTTTTTTTTTTGTAAACAGAATACTGTACCTAGTTTATGTTTAATTATAGTTGTCCCTCTGTATCCATGGATTTCAGTATTCATGGCTTGAAAATATTCTTTAAAAAATAATAATCCAAAAAGCAAACCTTGATTTTGCCTTCTTATATAAGGAACACCATTTTGCTACGCCATTGCATATAATGGGACTTGAGTATTCACAGATTTTGGTATCCACGGGTGGTCCTGGAACCAAACCCCAGCAAATATGAAGGGACAACGGTATTTCTAAACAAAAGGATGCCTACAAAACAGGTTCCCAAGTATATTGTGTTCACCACAGAGTGTATATGTAATAGTGAATTTAGAAGGAAGCAGAGAAGATCTGATGACATTTTCATTGGGATCTGTTTGGAAGGTTCCAGCCTTGAATAGGCTGAAAATTCAAACTGGAATATAATACAGTACAGGGCTGTAGCTATGGCTGGAGGGGGCAAAATGAGGGTATTGCCCCTCCAAATGAGATTCTGCCCCCATGCAACTTTTCTTCATCCCCAAAACTTCTAGCATTACAGAGAGTGAGACAGTTGAAAACTGTTCTCACTTAGAACTCATATTTGCTGTGCTTATATTCCCTTGCTAACTTTGCCTGCCCCTTTTCTTTGGATGCCTAAACTGTATTTCTAAATGGTCAACTGAAGTTTGATGTTACCACAATGCTTGAAATTTGAGGATTGAAAGAACATTTCTTGTTGGGGCAGAATTCTTATTGGGAGTGGTAATGCTCTCCTTTTGCTCTCCCTGTTACTACACCCCTATAATGTGACTCCATGTTCATGCTCTCTCCATGCTAATTCCCGTCTGCTTGAAGAGGGAGATACAGCTTTAGTTTTCAGGCATCTATGAAAACAATTAACATGAAGGATCAGAAGAAAGGAAAGAACTGCTAATAGTGATAGTTCAAAAATGATACTGATTAGACCAAATTTCTTGTAGCAAAATTGATATTCAGTCAGTCTTGAGTGATTCCCTTTTCTGTGAGCTCTTTTTCTGAAAATGAGTGCCTGTTGTGTCTGCTTGACACTGGAAATGATCGAGTACACAACACATAACAACTTTCTTTGCTATATTATAATCTTGATAGTTTCTTCTATTTTCAGTGTTAACCTTTTGCCTGTTTCTCATAAGCTGGCAAAAAACAAGGGCTTGTCTATATCGACAGAAAGATCCAACTTACCTTTGGGGTATCCTGGTCTGCAGCGACCATGGGCCTGTCTACACGATCACCACACACACTGTGGAGAGTTCAAGAGCACTGTCAATACAAAGTTCTCCCTTTCGAACTCATCTCATAGAATCATAGAATTGTAGAGTTAGAAGAGACCACGAGGGCCATCCAGTCAAACCCCCTGCCACGATTCAATAGTTTGCAGTATGCATGGTCACATGGCCACTCCAGTCCCCCCCTCCCCTCCCATGCATGTAAATGTACATATGTCTTTTCTCATGGCTTGGAGGGGTTTTGGACATTTTATTAAGTGGAGGTAACCGCAGCTAATGATATGGGTATGCTGGTATGCAGTTCTCTGAACAATTGTCATGCATGCAAAAAAAGAAAAAAGGGAACCACTAAAAAATGAAATTGAAACAGGGAAAGAGGCATTTCCTGGCAGGAAAAGTCACCTGATCACGTGGCCCAGGGAGTCTCCTCCCAACCTCTTCTGCCTGCCCACCAAAAACTCCTCACCTGGCCCCACACTGACATTGCTATGGAGCTCAGGCCACAGACACACACAGGTCTCCAGTAATCTGAATATCCTGTTCAGTTCTGAAGTAAATCCCCACTTTTTTGGTGTGGATTAAAGCCCTGCAGCACTGAAAAGATCCAGATTTGAACTGTACATCTTCTGACATCTCACAGTGAAAAAGGTGAGGTCGTTTTATTTGGTCAGTGTAGACAAGTCCTAAGAGATACTAAGGGCTTGTCTAGATGGTCAGTTTACCCCATCTTACCCCCATCTTGGAGCCCTGCAGTCCTGATGATGGAGGGCATTTGCCTTGTTTTGCCCCTTGGCAGTCCTCACGCCCCACCCTCCGGCAAAGAAAGCGGGGAAAACAGGGAAGGGCCCGATGAACTGTTTTAATATATGGTAAAATGTGTTCCAGCCTAGAAAAAAATGAATCGGGCCCCACATGACTACAGGAACCCATTCTGGCACGCTGGCCCATTGCTGTAGATGCTGGCTCTTCTGGATCCAAGAAGGGGGACCGCCGCATGTGACCAAGGCTGGTCTCATGCAGGAGGCCTTGCTCATGTGCTGTGGGCTTCCTGCCTGGAACAGGGGAGTGGGGTAGCAGCAGGGATAGGTTGGTATGCCTGCCTGGACTTCCTCCCATTTTGTTCTGGTAACAGGGGAGGAATGGGCCTGATCCTTGGGCAGGATATGCCATCAGGGAGCTGGCATATCCTGGCCCCTGTAGATAAACCCCATATTTCTAAAAGTTCCTAAGCTTATAGTTCCACTTTCACCAAAATTGAAAAACATTTTAAATTAAGTTCAATTGTCTGAATAATCTATATTTTGAATGTGATACATCCAGGCAAGATAATTTTATGAGCAAATCAAGTTATATATGTGTTTTATATTCCTAAAGTAAGAAAGCAACCTTAAAACTATTGCATTATTTTAACTTTCACAAACATTTCTATATCCTCCACCCCACCCCAAAAAAATTTCCAGGAAAAAAAAGTTCATTTTCCATGACTTCAAAATTTCATATCTATATGTACAATACTGCAATGCTTAAAGTATTACATTTGAAGAGAAATACTAAGCTTAACTGGAAATGCTACCTTAAAGTCAGGTGGTTTCCAATATTGTTTTACCATTGCCCCATAGGAAGAATCTCATCCACAAAATATCTCTTTGTAATTTAGATGAACATTTTAATGGTAAAAATGTTTGCAGTAGTTGCTATTTTAATTTTTAAGTTGGGTCTTTGGTCACAGACTGTTTATGTAGAAGCCATTAAAGCGCTTGACTATCATTAATAACATTATAGTCAACACTGAATTATGCAGCCACCTCTCAAAAGAAAAATACTTTCTTCCTCCCACCGTCATACTGAAACAAGTAAGAAAGAAATCCATGCAGCAGTTTAAAGAAAAATAACCTGTGTGCTAAGTGTCACCCTGGAGTGATTTTTATTGCTAAATTATAGCATGAACTATGATGGGGAAAGTGATGACTTTTAACAGGAATTCAGTGAGCTGTGCCACTTGAGTAGAAAGCTAAAATGATGCCCTGTGGTTAAATAATTAAGAACATAGCTATGATGTCTGTTGGGATTTCTACCTTTGGAACTAAATTTTGAAGTCCATTTTCCTTTCTCTTATTCTAAAAGTTCAGTATCAACTGCATCAGTAATAAGGCTAAAAAATAATAACCTACAGAGCAAATGTTATTGACTGTGTTGCAGGTTTTAAAGAGTATAGATAGGGGCTTTAATTTAAAATGGGAACGACATTTGAGTTTATTTTCAGGCATGTGAATATGTTTATTCCCAACCTTTCTGAAGTTATTGAAATTTTACCATTAATTTCAGAGTGAACAGCATTGCAGTTCAAATGGTTCAGAAAAGTTAAACATACTACTGTAAGTGCACCATTTACTAGTGAAATATCCCACATAAGTGAGCAGTAATAACAGCTCAAAGTAATGTCAAGAAGTGTTGCCTCAGAATTACTCATAGATAGCTTGATGTTTATCCTGTCAACGCTTACTCAGAAATCCAGTGAGTTTAATGGGACTTCCTCACAATTGTGCAGAAAAATTATGTCCTCTTTGTCTGTGTTTGTGTGTGTGTGCGCATGTTCATGTGCATTCATACAAAGTCTGATGCTATGCATTGGGACCTTATGAGATATTTCAAGGATAATGCCTCAAGGATTAGTTAATTTTGGAAGAGAGACACTGAAGACTAGGGTGTCTGTGTAATGTTTATTTGGTTTACAAAGTGAATGCAACACCTTCTTTGGGTTGCACAGTACTTACCACTGCATCAAAAGTTCACAAACAGCTGCTACAGCTCTCATAAGGTTGTATCCTGGTTTTCAGCTAGCTAGATCTAAGCCCATCCCTGCAAAGCCCTCTAGCTCCAGGTAGATTTTCCATTCAGGCAAACACCAACAGTCCTTCAAGGTCTTTTGTTAATATTCCTGGTAGTCATTGGCCATCCTTTCAGGGAGATCAAGATGGGGAAGGTCACAATAGAATCTCTATTCTTTACTGTGCCGAGATAGTACATCTTAATAATAATAATAATAATAATAATAATAATAATAATAAAAATTTATTTCTATCCCGCCCCTCTGCAACGCAATCGGGGCGGCTTACAATATAAAACTCCGTAGACACAGTACCCTAGCCCACCCACACCTTAAAATAATATTAAATTATAAAAGATTAAAAACATACAGTAATTAAAATATATAAATTAGAAAGAAAAAAATTAAAACATACAATAGTTAAAAAATCTAATTGCAGCTCAGAAGGGCAGCTGAGTCATGGGCCGGGATAGTTATTCAGGAAAGGCCTGCCGGAAAAGATCCGTCTTGACAGCTTTTTTAAAGCTGTCTAAGGTGGTAATAAGACGGATCTCGTCCGGCAGGCCATTCCATAATCTGGGAGCAGCAGCAGAGAAGGCCCTCTGGGAGGTCACCGACAGCCTTGTTTTCATAGGCTGTAACAAATTCCTCCCAGAGGACCAAAGTGCGCGGGAAGGGTCCTACGGAAGGAGGCGGTCCCGGAGATAAGTTGGACCCAAGCCATGTAGGGCTTTAAAGGTTATAACCAACACCTTGTACTGTGCCCGGAAACTAATAGGCAACCAGTGGAGAGCTTTTAGCACAGGTGTTGTATGCTCTCTTCTGGAAACATCAGAAATCAACCCATCTGCCATGTTCTGAACTAGTAGATGTTTCTGAGTCAAGCACAAGGGTAGCCCCATGTAGAGCGCATTACAGAAATCCAGACGGGAGGTTACCAGTGCATGTACCACAGTTTCGAGTTTCCTGGTTTCCAGGAAAGCGTGTAGCTGGTGTATCAGCCGAAGTTGATAACAGGCACTCTTGACCGTCACATTTACCTGATTAGACATCTGGAGCGTCGGGTCCAGGAGCACCCCCAGACTGCGAACACAGTCCTTGGAGGAGAGTGTAGTTCCATCCAGGATTGGAAGTTGTATTCCCAGACCTGGTTTCGGGCCTGTAACTGTTAGTACCTCCGTTTTGTCTGGATTCAGTCTCAATTTGTTTTTCCTCATCCAGTCCATTATTGCTTTAAGACAATTATTGAGAGGAGTGCAGTTGCAGTGTGTCACAGCTGCAAGTCAACAATTTGCAGATTGACAACAACAAAAACATTAACCATATGGAAGATACAATATAAAAGTATTTGTCACTACAGTTTTTTCTAGGAAAAAAGCACCACATTCAGATCATGACTATAAGCAAAACAAAAACGTTTATACCTCTTAGCCCAAACTTTTGTCCTAGTCCTTGGTACACTACTTTGGTTCCTAGGTGCCAGTTACACAGCAGTTTTTGTCACGGGGTGTACCGGGATTTCCTGATCCCGTATTCATCCCGCGCTGTTTAAATGATTTTTGTCCCTCTTATGGAAATTCCGGAAGATCCCGTGATTCATATTTACACGGCATCAGGTCCCGTATTTTTTCATTTATCCTGCACTCTTATATCCCGTGCTTTTGCTGTTTACACATGTTTAGCATACCAGGATATATATATTTTTTGGGCTGTCAATCAAGGATGTGATTACTTGTGTTTTCACAACCTCGGTGACGTACTTCCTTTAGAGTTCCGCGCCATGAGCGATGCTATTGGCTGGCTCGGGGGGGGGAGAGATCAGGGGGCAGAGGCTCGCGTTTGTCCTGTCTCTTTAAAATGTTAACCCTTTAAGTAGAGGCAGCTGTGGAGTGAAGGTTTCAAGGCAGTGACACAGAAGGCATTTTGAAAGACCCAGACACTGGCATTTTTTTTACTGTACCTTGAGGGAGGGGGATAAATGAATGTGTGATCTTTCGCACAGACGCTGGCATTTTTTACAAAACCTTCCTGCAGCTGGAAGGAGGCAGGAATGATCAGGGTTAAACCCTGTGCTTTCCTTTTGAAATCAGGCCGAGTGCAGGGGGGGGGGAGAAGCTTGCGATTGCCCTGTCTCTTTAAAATGTTAACCCTTTAAGCAGAGGCAGCTGTGGAGTGAAGGTTTCAATCCAGTGCAGGCGATCATAAAGGGACGACACACAAGGCATTTTAAAAGACCCAGACGCTGGCAATTTTTACTATGCCTTGTGGGGGGGTATGAATGAAAGTGTGTTCATTCGCTCAGATGCTGGCATTTTTTACTGTGCCTTGGGAGGGTCATGAATGTTTGATTATCCATTCAGACCCAGGGAGGTGATCAAGGCAGGGGATGAATGGGCGACCGTCTGCCCACCACGATCTCTTTGTAACATGCAGTTGAGGAAGAGGTTAAAGCTGAAGGGTTTGCAGTGTAGAAATCCATTTAAAGAGGTGATTTAGTACACATGTGCACACTCACACACAAACACACACCTTCCTGCAGCTGGAAGGGATGCCTTGGTTTTCAGCTGGTGAGGCTGGATCTGTTGAACGGGTGACTGACCCCTCCTTTTCTGGTCCCTGATTTCTGATCCCGCCCCCAGTCACCATTTCCGGTCATCACCTAGTACTGAGATAGCTTGTCCCGGGCTGTTTACATTTCCGATTTTCTGAATCCTCCAGTGGCTTTTTAAAAAACCGGCACAAACCACGGGACTGGAAGTCCCGCAGGTTGAGGGATAAAAGGTGGCCCCCCTTCTGAAAATCACGTGCCCGACCCAATGTACATGTAAACAACCAGGGTTCGACACGAATTCTTCCCACTACATTTTCATCGTGTAAACGGTACCCTAGTTTCTTTTTTGTTGCTCTCGAGATCTTAACATTTCCCGAATCATGTTAATGAAATTTCATGGAAGGTGTCAGTATCATATTCATCCCTTTGTCACAGTGCCAAGCTTCAAAAATCTCTTTCCCAACTCAGTTTTTCAGACATTGTAAATGCATCAGAATCCCTTTTTAAATTCCTGTTTAGAAATTCTATCTAGTCTTGAAATTTGCTTGCACAGTTTTCATAGCTTTTGCAGGGGAGGGGAGAAATTATAGGATCACACTCACACTTTGATTTTCTCTGTTTGCTTCTGCACTATAATAATCTTTGGGAGCCCTTTCTTCCATCAGCCTTGAGAGTGCACCCCACCCCAGGCTCCTCATATGGGTACTAAATTTTATTGCAGGCCAAAGGAATGTCTGTGTATAATTTATTTGGGGTCCCAGTTATACCATTGATTGTGCTGGACCCCATCAGCAAAAGGCCTGGAATGCTTCTCTGCTTTGTAGTATCTGATGCATTAATAAATCTTATGTTATAGCAATAATATGTATCAATGGTTGGCACCAAAAGAACTCTTGGGGAAGCCCAGAACTACACCCAGTTCCAGAACAAGACAACCAGGGATGGGGACCTTGTAGCCTGCCAGTTGATGTTGTGTGGGCTGCAAACCCCCGTGATCCAGCATTGTTGGCTACATTGACTACAGAGGATGTAGTCCAAGTACATGTGGAAGATTATAAATTCCCCTTTACTGAGTTTAGACTATAACATGCCCCAGTCAGATAAGGAAAATTGGATTCACAGAAATTGTATCACTTCCTCTCTTCCTGGATTGAAGGTAACCATTTTGGTAATGTTTCCCACTGTACAGCAAAGGATCGCTTGACACATTGCCATTGTCTTCAACTCACCTATCACTTTTGTAAAGTATTTACAAAATACTTCACACAATACTTTTACCTGCTGCTCCTGAATTAGGTCCCAGACCAATGTAACCCATAGCCCAACCAATTGTGCTATAGTTTTGATCAAATATTTAGCTAAGGGATCTGTCTTGCTTGACCTGTCAGATCTGATTTGCTCAAAACCAACCGCCAATAATTCATCTTTCTCACTATCGTTCCTGTTGCTTCTGCCGAGCAGGATCTTAGAATGTGGCAAAAATGCTTCTGAATCTGCTTCATTTCTGTAATGTGCAGCCTTTTGAGTCGTTCCCATTAGACCTCTGGTATTTTCATGGTTGATGACTCACTTTGCTCACTGAGTGCAGGAGGTACCAAAAAACAAAAACAAAAAAACTTCCAGAACTCTTCTCTCACTTCCCCCATTGTCCTCAGCTTACTTCAGTTGCTGCAAACTGACTATAAAAGTAATCTGCACCAAATTAACTCAGCAGGCAGAAAGATGTGAGGAGGGGGCAGAATCTTGCCATTCCCAGTAGACTCAGACACAGGCATATTGTTGCAGCCTCTGCTTCCTTGTCAGTAACTTTTGCCATCTTGACCATATTCTGAAGCTTCTTGGCCACATGTGTCCCAGTTTTCTTCTGTGAAATGATGGAAGGTATGTTATCTCCCCAAGCCTCAGCTATTCTTTCCCAGCCAGGATTGCTCCCATCTCTTTCCATTCTCTCTCTATTCAAAAAACAATCCCAAACCACATTTCTCACACACAGATCTGCAAAGCATGGATCTCAGATTCCATCCTCTAAACGTATATTGCCCAGTCAAAAGAATAGAATCATAGAATCATAGAATTGCAGAGTTGGAAGAGACCACGAGGGCCATCCAGTCCAACCCCCTGCCATGCAGGAAATCACGATCAAACAGACACAACTGTTAAGCGAACATTAAGGGCCTTATCACTCAAGGCCAGTACAGCACACTAGTGCCAGGATAATAGTGCCCTCAATTGGGGTCTCCCTCACGACGCTGTCACTGTTTGGTTGTTGCCACATGGGACACCGTTCAAAATGCAATTCTTTTTACTAACAATAAATAAATAAATAAATAAATAAATAAATAAATTTTTGACCTCCTTTCCTGCAACAATCCTGCTAGGACTTGCAGTGTGAAACTTAAATTCTGCTTTAATGGTGATTTGGGACAGTTACTGGTGGTCAATGAGTGTGCTGTGGGCAAGGAAATGTGAACAGGGGAGATGAAGGAGAAGAGGCCGACATTTCATTTCATATGTGACCTAGGAAACCTGTATATATTTTATCAGAAATAAAACTTGGATGTTTCCTTTAACTCACTTTTTGGAACAACATCTCTTATTTCTAGAAGTAAATAAACAGTACAGAATTATTGCTGTCTTTTCCCAAAATACTTTTTGCTTCCACAGAAAACCTTACTCCAAGCAGCTGAATTGTGGCTGCACTTGTAGAAGGCATACTTTAAAGGCTCATCTGAAAATTTCCCATTCCTCCACTTTAGTGCTGTGCAATGGAAGATTTTATTGTGATACTCATGGGGGCGGGGAGTAGATGCACAGCTCCTATAACAGTTTTAAAATGTTTTTCAGATCCTCTGTGAACCGTGATAAAAACTGAGCTCTGTCAATTTGCCAGCCTGCTTGAAACATGAATTTTGTTTGCTCTTTAGTGGCTAAGCAACATTAGATTTGAAAATAAGGGTATGTCTCAGTCCATACTCTCTTTCCCAAAAAGGTTTACCTAGAGATTAAGTAGTTGAGAGTAGAAAAGAATTTTTTTAAAAAAATCAGAGAAAATGAAGTTCTGTCCATAAAATTAAACGCAAGAAAAACACTCATATTGTTATGAAGGTTAATTTATCTTTATAGTGAAATTAACCTTTCTTCCCACAAAAACTCAAAGCAATTACTGTATACTTTTTCTAGAGTACTGTAGTGGGGAAATGGAAACATTAGAATGGGGTAAAAAACTTTAATTCCTTGGAATCTAGTGGCATCTGTTTTCATGACAGTGGTGACTACTGATGTCTGTTTTTACCAAGTGGCAACTTACAATGATATGATTGCAACCATTTCATAAGTCAATCCTCTGCATTACCTTCCAAGTGATTAGGAAAATTTTGCTATGCTTCTGTAGCTGATCAGAAATATTAGCTCCTATGTACATTTTTAATGTATGAGAGAATGTCATCAGTGAATCACCCTCTTATGATGATGAGCAGACCAATTCCCCATTATTACTCTCTCAGTTTTCCTGCAGTTTTCTAACACCTTGTGACCTTCAGATTATTTAAAAAAAAATTTAAAGATTTTTTAAACAACTATATTAACATATAATATGACATACACATACAACAATGACAATAACAATAAAAAACCAACTAAACCTAGACAACACATATATATAAAAAGAACTTCCCGCATGTTCTCTTCCTGCCCATTACTTTTTTATATCATTCCATCTCCTACAATAATAATAATAATAATAATAATTTCTTCCTTTTAAATTCCACTCTAACATATCAAAAATTTGGTAGTATTTCTTTCATTTTCAGTTCACTCTATATCCATTAAATAAAACTTTTATCTATCTACAATTCCATCACTGTTTTCTTTAAAATACATTTTCAAACCAAATTACTACATTATAATATCACTATTAACTTACTGATTTCTTATACAATTTAACAATGGATATCTAATACATCATCAACAATAACAAAAGGAAACTTACATAAATACCTTCAATTACTAACTACTAAACCCAATTATACTAATATCTCCTTCCTTTTGTTTCATATATTCTATGAATGGTTCCCATACTTTTAGATAGTTCTCCATAGCTTTTTCTCTCACCAAGTTTGTTAATTTATCTAATTGTGCCAGTTCCATTACCTTTTTTTTCCACTCTGTTTTTGTTGGGATTTCTTTAGACTTCCACCTTTTTACCAGGACCACTCGCACTGCCATAATTAAATAAGTTAGTAACATTCTATTTTCCTTCTCTTTCCCACATTCTAAATTTATCATATTTAACAAATAGAGATAGAGTTCTGGTCTCAAACCAATATCAAAACCAACAATTTTTTCAATTTCCTTATTAATTTTGTTCCAATATTTCCTTATTTTACCACATTCCCACCACTTGTGGTAAAATGAACCTTCTTGATCCTCACATTTCCAGCAGTTGGTTAAATTATTTTCTTCATTTTAGATATTTTTATTGGTTTCATGTACCGTCTGTACATCATTTTATAGAAGTTTTCTTTTAAATTATAACAACATGTAAATTTCAGTCCTTTTTGCCAAGTATTCTACCGCTGATCCATACAGATATTATGGCCTATATCTTTCGCTCAATGAATCATACAATGTTTGATTTGTTCCTCTTCTGTATTATACCTTAGTAATAATCTTTCTATATATTACTAATTAAATGTACACTTTCTGATCTTATCATTTTCTCAAACTCCGATATGTCTTCTTCATATTATTTATCCTTTAAATCTTCTTTAATTCTGGCCCTTACTTGATAATAGTTTAACCATTGTATTTGTATTCCTTCATCCTTTAATTTCTGCCACTCCTTAATTTTCCATACTCCTGCTTTTTTCTCCATTAGTTCTCTATATGTTAACCAATTATAATCTCTTAATTCCTTTCTACAAAAGGCCTCTTGGGATGAAAGCCATCCTGATATTTTAGGGCATAGTCTATACTTATGCTTACCCAAACCCTAATTAATGATTTCCTTATTACATGATTTTTAAATTCCTTATTCACCTTAACTTTATCATAGCCTAAATACCTATGCCAACCCATTTTTAGTTCATGCCCTTCTAACTCCAAATCTCTTTTATTATCCAACAAGATCCATTGCTTTGTCCATGATAGACATACTGCTTCAAAATATAATTTTATATCCGGCATCCCTAGTCCTCCTCTTTCTCTGGCATCTGATAATAGCTTCCATTTAATTCTTGGTTTCCTTCCTGCCCACAAAAATTTAACTAATTCCCTGTGCCAACTTATAAAATTTTCATTTGAATAAATAATTGGAATCATCTGAAAAAGAAACATAAATTTAGGCAAAACACTCATTTTAATAGTAGAAATTCTCCCCATCATTGATAAATGTACATCATTCCATCTTTTCAAATCCATTTTAATTTCCTTCCATATTTTATCATAATTATTCTGAAACAACTCTTGATTTTTGGTTGTTAAGTTTATACCTAAATATCTCACTTTCTTCACAATTTCAAAATTTGTTATCTTGGCTAGCTCACCTTTTTCTCTTATACTCAGCTTTTTGTCAATATCTTAGTTTTTTCTTTGTTTACCTTAAAACCCGCCATTTTCCAAATTCCTCTATCTTTTGTATTAATTGTTCAGTCCCTTTCAATGGATCTTCTAATATACAGTTGCCCCTCCACATTCGCGACTTTCACATTTGCGGTTTTGATTATTTGCGGAAGGCTGCTTCCCCCCCCCCGCTGCTCAACACACCCTCCCTTTCCAAGGCAGCAAAGGGCTTAGCCCGTCGCTGCCTTCGGAAGGAGGGGTGGGGAGCAGCTGGCGCGCTGCCTCTGCATCCCACTCCCTTCCCAAGGCAGCGAAGGGCTTCTGAGGAAGCCCTTCGGTGCCTTGGGAAGGGAGGGGTGGCGAGTAGCTGGCACGCTGCCTCTGCGCCCCACTGCCTTCCCAAGGCAGCGAAGGCCTTCTGAGGAAGCCCTTTGGTGCCTTGGGAAGGAGGGGTGGGGAGCAGCTGGCACGCTGCCTCTGCGCCCCACTCCCTTCCCAAGGCAGCGAAGGCCTTCTGAGGAAGCCCTTCGGTGCCTTGGGAAGGAGGGGTGGGGAGTAGCTGGCACGCTGCCTCTGCGCCCCACTCCCTTCCCAAGGCAGCGAAGGCCTTCTGAGGAAGCCCTTCGGTGCCTTGGGAAGGAGGGGTGGGGAGCAGCTGGCACGCTGCCTCTGCGCCCCACTCCCTTCCCAAGGCAGCGAAGGCCTTCTGAGGAAGCCCTTCGGTGCCTTGGGAAGGAGGGGTGGGAAGCAGCTGGCCCGCAGGCTCATATCTTATTCGCGTTTTTTTCACATTCGCGTGGGTTGTCTGCCCCTAACCCCCGCGAATGTGAAGGGATGACTGTAATTACTAAATCATCGGCAAATGCTTTTAATTTAAACTCTTTTAAAATTTTGATTCCTTTTATCTCTTTATCTTTTCTTATTTCATTGTTAAGAATTTCTAGAACTAATATAAATAGCAGTGGCGATAGGGGGCAGCCCTGTCTAGTTTCTTTTTCAATTTGTATTTCTTCTGTTAGGTTTCCATTTATAATTAATTTTGCACTCTGTTCCAAATATATTGCCTGGATCTGTCTATAAAATTTATCACCAAATTCCATTTCCTTTAATATTTGTAGCATAAAAGACCATTTTAAATTATCAAACACTTTTTTGGCGTCTAGGAAAATCAGGGTCCCTTTTATTTCATCATGTAGTGTAAATATTCTGTTACATTATTTATTGTCCTAATGTTATCCTTTATTTGCCTTTTAGGTAAAAAAACCATTTGGGTCACTGTGTATAAATTCTTGTAAAAATCCTTTAAGTCTCTTAGCTAGTATTGCTGCAAAAAATTTGTAATCTTAATTCAGTAAAGAAATAGGTCTATAGTTTTTCGCTTGTGTGGCATCTCTATCTTCCTTTATTATTAGAACAATGTTGGTCTCCTCCCAGCTGTTTGGTAACTGATTTTTCCAAAATATTCCTTATTAGTCCTACTAATTCTATATAAAATGTTTTATAATAGTCCGCAGGTAGACCATCTGGTCCTGGTGTTTTCTTTCCTTTCATTTTTCTTATTGCCCCTATAATTTCCTCTATTGTTATTTCTTTATTTAATTCTTCTCTTTGAATTTCAGTTAATCTAGGAATATTACATTTTTGATGTAATCATCCCTTTGGGTGGAAAAGTTCCCCAATTTTGATACAATAATTTAAAGTAATTGTGAAATACTTTTTGGATCTGGGTTTCATCAGTTATCTCTCTTTCTCCCGAGCTAAATCTTCATTATTAATTTCTTTGATCTTTCTTTCCGTACTTTATATGAAAGCCATCTACCTGGTTTATTCCCATATTCAAAATCTTTTTGCTGTATAAAATCTAATTTTTTCTTCAATTCATCCGTCACAATCATTATTATCTGATCCTGTAATATTTTGATTTGGCTCTTAATGTTTTTGTTATTTGGGGTTTTTATTAATTCTTGTTCTTTTAGCTTTATTTCTTCCACTATCTTTTCCCTTCTTTCTCGTTTTCTTCTATTTATTATTACACTCCAGTGTTTAAATGTACCCCTCATTACTGCTTTTCCCGCATCTCATACTGTATTAATTCCTACCCCTTTATCCAAATTCAAATCAAAATATTCTTTCAACTTTTTCTTACAGTCTTCTACCACTTCTTTAAGTAGTAATGCTTTATTTAATCTCCAATAAGCTGTTCTGATTCCACCCTTTATAATTACCACTACTGGATTATGATCTGATAACGGTTTTGGTAAAATATCAATTTTCCTAATATAATTTATAAGGTTATTACTCATCCAGATCATATCTATTCTGGAGAATGAATTATGTGTATCTGAATAGAAAGTGTATCCTTTACTCTTCCCTTCTTTGAATCTCCATGTATCTACCAATTGGAATTCCTCCACTATCTCAAAACAAACAAACAAACAAAAAAACTAAAAAAAAAAACTCCTTTGTCAAATTCCCTTTGTATTTTTTTATAATTTTCTTTTTGTTATCCGACAGTCTGTCAACAGATGGTTCCATGACACCATTAAAATCTCCTAATATGCACTAGCTACTGTAATCTATTTGACTCATTCTTTTTTAAAAAAATTCTTTAAAAAATGTGGATTTTTCCTCTATTGGAACATAAATTCCTATTACTAATTTAACATTATTTAAAGTTATTTCCACCATTACATATCTCCCCTTCTCATCAGAGAATATTTGTTTAGGATTCAATTTTGGTTTTATATATAATGCAACTCCTTTTTTCTTTTTCAATCCTAGTGAGGTGAATTCTTCCCCCAAGTTTTTTTGTATTAATAAATGTTTGTGAGATTTTTTTTATCCTAGTTTCCTGTATACATGTGACATCCACTTTGGTTGTTTTTTTTTTTTTAAAGATGATGGAACACTATTTTTCTTTTCTTAATTGAATTTAACCCTGTTACATTCTATGTCAAAAATTTAAGTCCCAATATCATATATATCCTTCAAGCAAAACTTATTTAATTTCATTAGTCCCACCCCCCTGTTTTTGTGTACTTATCAAATCAGTTCGAATCACTCAAGTCTGACAAACTGGTTTCTTTATTCTTTTCCCTTTCATCTTTCTTTCTCTTATCTCCTTCCCCTTTCTTCTCTCTTACATCCTTTCCTTCCTGTGTAGTCCTTTGATCATCTTTCCTTTCATTTTGATCTTCCTCTTCTTCTTCTTCTTCCTGTTTCTTACGTTGCAGTCCAAATTCTTTCTTCTTCTCCCCTGATAAAGTCTTTTGCTTTTTCTATTGAATCTATCTTAAATCTTTCTTTTTTGTATGTGAAGAGTACTCCTTCGAGTTTATCCCAGCTGAAGGAGATTTTCTCTTTTTTACACACAATCCTAAATATACACTGGACTGACCACGTGACGGATGGCCGTTGTGGTCTCTTCCAACTCTACAATTCTATGATTCTATGAATGTTGCTGTCCTTGAGCAAGCAGGGATCACCAGCATTGAGGCCATGATATTGAGAACACAGCTGAGGGCACATTTCTAGGATGGGGGACCATTGCCTCCCCAAAATAGTACTCTACGGTGAACTCGCCATGGGTCAGCATAAGAGGGGCGCTCCAAAAAAAGCAATACAAGGACTCCCTGAAGCAACATCTCAGGCTCGGCCAAATTGATCACCAACAATGGTCTGCCCTGGCCTCACATCAGGAGGCATGGAGACACATGATCCACAATGCTGTAGCCTAATTTGAGAGCTCACACCGAACAAGTCTTGAAGAGAAACGACAATGCAGAAAGAATCACAACCCGGAAATATCACCCAAGGGGACCTTCTGCTGTGTTTTCTGCAACCGGACATGTTTATCTCAGATTGGCCTTTTCAGTCATCAGCGCGCTTGCAGAAAGTGTAGGATGAGTCCTACCTGAATCTTCGTTTGCAAAGAAAAGCCAGAGAGAGAGAGAGAGAGAGAGAGAGAGAATATCTCCACTAGAAATTGATAGTCTTTACGTCGTCTTAGTATTCTAGTGGCAATCTCTTTCATCAGGATGAGTAATTTTCCATCGCACAAAATACCTTTGTTAAAATGTGTTTCCATTATATAGTCTTTTACAGACTTTCTCACACATTGTATGATAATGTCTCTAGGAAGGTTTTTTTCTGGTGGCAAAGATTAATTTTATAAATACAGCATTTACCCACTCCTGTACTGCTCTACCCTTTGCCTTACACGTGTGACTCATTTGTTTTTGGTCTTTCTGTTTTGTGTCCTTTCCATTACATTGAGAAGGAGTCTTAATAGACAATTTACCTTGTAGATCAGTAAACCAGACCATTTGATGCAGCATAAACAGTTACATAAACAGCTGGCGTAATGCTTTGGATTCCATGGTTTCAAAGATGTTATGTATTGCTACACAGACAATGAGGTGTTGAACAGTGATAAAACAGGTGTCTTACTTTAGTTGCCAAGTCTGTTCCCATGTGAAGATCTCAGATTAGTAGACTAAATTACACTGAAGAAGAAAATTTGCCACTGCTTAATTACTTTTCATCAGGGTGCCACAAATAATGAAAGGTAGGGGAAATTAACATAGACAATGTACTATAGCCTATGTCCCATCATTAAAAAGCCCCAGAGTAGATTTGACTTTAAATAAAATAAACAGCAATTATGAATAAGAAAGAATTTTTAAATGCTAGATGCTTTTCCTCTTAATTACTCTATGACAGGAAACTTTTTTTCTGAACCAAAAATTACATTAGAAAGTTCTGTAACCAGATCATTTATATGCACATTTGTATGTTTATGTGAATGGATATGAATTTTGTAGTGCCAACCCAAGATATTTTGCTTCTTTGAAAGAAGAATAGGATGGTGCCTGCCTGCTACCTGCATAGAGAAGCTAAGCACACTGGCCACTGAATCTTTTTGCAACACTAGTAACAGGATGGGGTCCTCCATGTTCTCTTGAGGGCAGAAGGCAAAGTAAAGAGTTTGAGGGCAGGCTGCAGCATGCATGTAGCTCTGTCTTCTAACAACTCTGAACAGTTCTCTGCTCCCCAGTATCTATTGCCTGGAGTGGGCTTTCCACTCCCCATAGAAGGGCTGGCCCCATTCTTAATTAAATCAAACCCCATTGATCTCACTGATTCTCACTTTTTTGCTCTACTTATTAAGAATAGTTTGAAGTGACAGATTGAGATGTTGGCAAGTGCTTGTATCTTTTTTTCATAACATTTGCACCCAGGTGCCCTCTAGGAAACATGGGGGTAATTTTGCAATGTTTTGGGGGTTGTTATAGGCTCAGGAGAAGCATTGTTTACAATAGAAGTGACCTGGGAGTCAAGGTCAAGGTCACTTGCTGTTAGAAAAGAGGCCTCTCCTTGGGCTAAAATCCTTGGGGGGGGGGAGAAACATGGTAAAATCGCCCCCATGTCTTCTAGAGGGCATTTGGCTGCATTTTTTTAAAAAAAAATATTGGGCCCTGGGGCCTGAGGACCATAGATGCAGCCCTAGGTGTCTGCATGCCACACTTTCCCAACCTTTGTCTAAACTCATTCTAACTTTGCACATAGTGCACTCTATTTTAAAAAAAGCTTGACATGTGCTGTGCTGTGTTACCCAAACTTGAGCCCGCAGATTTTTTTGGACTACAGCTCTTATCTTCCCCAGTCAGTATGATGAATGATCAGTAATAACAGGAGTTTAATTACAAGGCTAGGAACCCAAGACTGGGAAATACTGTTCCTGTCTAAACATCAATAAATCAATAAATCAATAAAAATGGCGTGCGAAATTATGGCGATCCATAATTTGTATTTCTCACAAATACATGTCATTCGGAAGGGGGGACGGTAAAATCCACCCTAAAGTCTGTTGACGCTGTGTCCGGGGCTTTGTCTGGATTTTTTAAAAAGATCCATACAACATGTGAATGTGCGATCATTTGAACACTCACGTTCACACAGATACGAACAGGCAGCACCATCTGATTGGCTGGACGAGCATGGGGTGGGGCTAGGAAAGAGGGAAAGTGGCTGCAGCTGCCATGTTGGATTTTCAGGTAAGTGAGGGTCCAGTAAGTCGAGCAAACACCAATTTTTACTTTTTTAAAAATTTCTTTTTGTTGTAAATGTGGAATAAAAAAGGGTGGTGTCAGATTTAAAATCATGAGTAAATCACTCGCGGTGGCTTGCTGGCTAGGGGGTCATGTGGAGTTTAGGGGGGAGCTTTGGCTGTATAGGCAGATCGCATCGTTGTGAACACCTGCCTTTTCAGACATGTTCATGTTATTTCCTCCTCGTATAGACAAGCCCACTGTCATAGTGGCAGAGAATTATGAAGCTAAATGGCACAATACACAAAGCTAAAAGGAACATCTATAGATATATAGAGGTGTGTGTGTGTGTGTTTGTGTGTAGCTTGAATTCAAGAGGATTAAGGAGTTTCTGTTGGATACCATTCTGAACATCAAGCCTTCTTGGCATTAAGCTTGAACGGTGCTTTCTGGCCCACTGATTGCATCTCTTCTCAGAAACTCAAGGCTTTTTGAGACTCTCATAGTTTGCCCACCTTGCTATCTATCAATATTGATATTGATTTATCCCTATTCTATGTTTGGTCACAAACCTTTCTTTCCTCCATAGGAGATTTTGTGCAACTGCATTGCCAGACTTTCTTTATTTCTTGCTTTGAGCCTGCCTCTTCCTGTTATGTTCCCATGCCTAGGAAGCTGGTTTCCTGATGGCCCACCAACCCCACTACTTGTTTGTCCTTGTGACTTGCTTGGAATGTTCTTTAGAACTGATCTCTCTTTGGCTGTCTTTCAGTTTCCCTTTCAGTGTGGCATGCAGACACCTAGGGCTGTCTTTTGATAAACGTGTTGGTCCAAATATTTCACTGGAAAAATTCCATTCATAGCTATTTCCTTTCCCCTTGTAACTTTGGGGGAAGAGGGGAAGTCAGGATTCCTCAGATACATGACTGTCCCTTTGAAGGGGGAATGAGATCGCAGAAGGTCCATGGACCTGCAGCCAAAATCCAAAACCAATTACAGCTTCTTGGTATGTCCAGCATGTATTAATAAGTGTGCATTTGCTCTTTGAACAGTGCAAAGCTCAGCACTGTGCACTGTTATGCACAGCCTAAACCAACTGAAATGACCACAGGCAAGCTTAATGTTCTATATAATCAGACTTGTCAAGTTCACCATTTGGACATGTGATAGACACTCAGGAAAACCCACCATACAAAGAGTGAAGCAGGCTTAAGTAAGATTGAATAAGAGCACAAGATTGGCCAAGTAGAAATGACCCATTAAGTTGTGGAAACTCAGTACAATTTAAGTAGATCCCAAAGCAGCAATTCATTGGTGTGTTTTTAGAAAATAAGGCATTGGCTCTCATGGAAACAAAATCAGCAGTATAAACAGCTTTAATGGCTGCTGGGTGTCTTTATTGCCAATTTCTTTTCCAAAGTAGCTTAATTTTGGCAAGTCTTTAGCTTTAACCATAGGTTATAGCCATACTGTGCCTCATTATGGATAAACAAGTCAAATGCATCCCTTAAAGTCTGCTTACATAGGAATGCTTTTATAGAGTTTCTGTACAGGGATAGGTTGCTTAGCTGAGGAAAAGTTTTATGAAGCTGATAATTTTTTTAATGCTCCCAAGTGCCAGTGAACAATGCAAAATAGTGTCAGAACAGCAATGCTCTTTTCCAGCTCCAGGTTCACACCATCTCTGTGGGTCAGAAGATGATTCATGTGTGTATTGATTAAATAGAATGAATGTGTAGCTTCAGCTGTATCCAGAACAAACTGTCAAATTTAATTAAGAATGTGCAAAGTTGGGAAGGGAGTCATCCAAGAATTCTGTGCTTTGTCATCATTACAATAATTAAAAGTGTGATGATTGACAAAATGCTAATTGTAAAAGTGACTTCTGAGAATCTCCTGTTTACTTTGTTTATGTTGATTTCCTTTTCAAATTGTTATAAGCTTCCAGAATCTGTCCTAGCCCTTATCATGCTTGAAAGGAAGAGATGTCCTTCTTACCAGTTTAGGTCAAATTGCCCTCCAACTGATATAATGGGTTGAGGAAATCTAAACTGGTGAAGAATATGCTTCCAGAATATTGATCTCAGACCCTTCCCTCTGAATGTCTGATCAACAGAAATCCTCAAAAGATAATTGTAATTGTAACTGTAATTACAATTACAGTGGTGCCTTAGAGACCCCACTGACTTTATTTCAGGCATTTGTGTCTGTTTTCAGATATTGTCAGAGAAGATGTTAGTCAAATGGCTCAATAGGATATCAAGTCTAAGCAGCTTTAGCATTCAGTGCCATTTGTTTGCTTGGCTTACCTTAATATATGTTCTTTGTTTTCACAGTCTTCTAGTTCTGTCCACATTTGACCCCAACATGGATGTTGCTCATATATTATAGAGAAGTAGAGAAAGAACACAAATTACTGGTGCTTCTCCCCCACCTTCTCATGCCTTCTAAAACATAGAAAGTAGAATCTCAGAATCACTTAAGAGTGGTGAGTTCCAGCAATTGTTTGGGGCTCATGAACCTTATCACAGGATAAATCTCCAAACCCCACTTCTTATGTTGTACTGCAACAAGGGAAATCAGCAGTGTCACTTTTTTCTTTCTTTCTTTGCATCTCTACAATGTATTGACCAGCCCCCTGTGTTCTCATTATATGGGGCAAGATGCATGCTTCTATTCATCATGTAGAATATATCAGGTAGATAATTGTTACTAAGAGTGCCAGTGTGGTATAGTGGTTTAAGTGTTAGATTATAACTCTGGAGAACAGGGTCTGAATCCCCACTCAGCCATGGAAACCCATGGGTGACCTTGGGCAAGTCACACTCTCTCAGCCTCAAAGGAAGGCAAAGGCAAATCCCCTCTGAACAAATATCGCGAAGAAAACTGTGATAGGTTTCACATTAGGGTCATCATAAGTTGGAAATGACTTGAAGGCACACAACAACAAAAGTTGTTACTAAAACATTTTCTTAGTAGAAAATCAGAGAAGGTCAAGACCTCTGGAATTATCATGACAATGTAGATTAGAAATAGCTAAATGAATAATCGACAGGATTAGGTCCAGACCTACTTGGAAAGGAACTACGTGGAGCATAAGAGAGGAAAAATGACAAGGCAATTCCAAATACTTATTTGAGGGTGAAATTTTCTATTCTGTACTTGACAGTCCTTGTAAACATTTGGAACATATGAGTCCAAGAGGGAAAGAGGAAACCAGTACAATTTAACCTTCATCATGGCCTCCTCTGTATTCCACACCAGGTCACGGCAATTAGGCCAAGACAATCTGGACATCTAGTAACATCCTGGAAATATTCAGTCTCCAAGCTATAGTAAGCTGGCCAGACCTGGTGCAGAGTAAGACCAATTACAAATTCTAACTACATTCCTTGTTGTCCATTATCTAGATGGAAAGATTGCCCATCTGTTCAAACAGTTGATCTCTAGAGGTTGGACACAGATGGGAGGGGGGCACCGTTTTGTCAGTCTAGCTACTTTTCTTGGCAGAAGTAAAACAAAAAAAGAGAATGCAAATGTATTATCTATGACATGAATTTTTGTTTTCTGTACTTAAAGCATGTCATACAGTGACAATTATGCAGTGCTTAGTAAATTTGTTACCTCTGTAGGGAAGCAACATTCTTACGTTGTAGAGAAGATTTTCGTGGAGAACTTAAGCTACTCTAGTTAAAGCACAGTCAAATCAAGTGAATTTTTCTTAGGCAGATTTGTAATCTATAATAGAATTTGATATTATAACTTATAATGTCAATCCTCATGTCAGTATGATTGTTTACCAAATATGCCATATTGTAGTGTTCATATCAGTTATTCATATGACAAGCTTCTTCGCTGTAAATGGAGACGGACGTCCTTTGAGAGTTTCCTAAGCTGTCAAAAATGGTTTCTTAAGCTGTTCTTAAGCTATCAAGAAAATTGTCTTCATTCTGAATAAATGTTTGTGAGAACACTGTGAGTGTTAATGGAGTACAAATGAAAAGTAATGGCACATTGCACCCTGCTTTATAACATCCAGAATAATTCTGTTGCCAACTGATTTAGAAATCCAAACAAATAGATAAGACCAGAAATGACTGTGGGATTTCCCTTGCAAGTGAATTCTTAGCCACGTTTTCCTCTGATAGTTGATCTCAGTCCTGCAGTCCTGCAAAGTTCTGAAGTGTGATGGCCTACTTGTGTCCCATTGACTATGGCAAATTACCTGTTGCATAGCTTGCCAAAGTATGACAGTGACTCCTTAGGAAACTATAAACTGTTATCAGTGGAGCACTCAATTTGACTGTTATGAGAAGCTTTTTTGATTATTGCACAGAATGAAGTAGTTGATTGAAATTGTAGATTTCTGGTCTGTATCATTTCACACTGCAAATACCCTTCACATAGGGGGGGAAAAACCCTACATGTTGTAGATTTGCTTATCATGGAGAAAGTTTTAGCAATAATGTGCTAATTTACTATTTGTAGAGAACTTTGAACATATTATTTATGATACTACACAATCTCACCTCCAGCTTAAAACGTACCATCAAAATTCAACCACCTTATTCTTTGTGAAGAACAGCTTAGTCATAAACAGCAAGTATCCTGGCCGAGTAATAAATAATAAGATTTAAGGGAGACAAGATGCTAGAAGATGTCCTTTATTTGCTAAAAAGTGTAATATATGTCAGCCTATGTATACTCTGAGGTCTTCTTTAGGGGACTATACAGAAAACGCAGATCTTCTAGCATTTTGATGCACGTCTTTCTTACCTCTTGTGGATCCTCTTCAGTTGTTCTCTTTAGTCACAAACAATACAAGCAAACAAGGGCTTGTCTACACAAGGGGCAAAAACTTTGAATGAAGTCCTGGCCCTTGTGCCCCCACATTCGCCCTGAAGCCCTGCACAATATTTAATCTCTGCAGGGATACTTGACTGTCCCTGCAGAGTTTTGTTTGCTGCCACTGCAACCATTTTAAAGCTCAGGAGGCAAGTTCCTGGCTCAGCAGCACTGCCTCAGCTTGTGCTCCCACTCACCTTGAAGCAAGTGACAGGTGAGCGGAGAGCCGGCGGAAGCAGTGCCGCTTAACTGGGAAAGGGAAAAAAAACCTCTCCTTTCAGCTGGGAACTTGCCTCCTGAGCTTTTAAATGGTTGCAGCAGAGGTGGCGGTGGCAGACGAAAATGTGGAGATATGGCCAAGGTAATAAGACCGTTCGTTTAAGTTTGAAAACGTGTAGTGGAGATACCCCAGAGAAGATACCCCAATAGGGCTGATACAGAGGCAGAGACACCAAATTTGGATTTTTTCACTTTGTATGTAACATTTATTCATAGGATCATACACATAAAATTTAGTACCAAGAGAGCTCTCTCATTCTAACCATGCACTCACATGTATACTCACGTACATACCAAGTGGCTCTTCACTGAAGCTTGTTGATCAGGCAGACTTCATGAAGGCCATGGGAGTCCTGTTGCCGCAGAACAGGAACACACCTGCTGGTTAGAAAGTCTCGTCTTTTTAAAGTCTTTTCATTGCATCAAACAGCATCACCCTTTTGCGTCTGTCCACAAAATCTTCAACCAGCTCTTTCTGGTCTTTTGCTGATGTTTCAGAAGCACTCCAAGTCTTATCAGTTTGTATCCAAACATTCTGGTAGCGTATTACTTGCTGTCCATATTGTATGAAGGATCTGTTCCTTCCTAGATAAACAGGCAGCAGCATCCTGCGTATCCTAGGATACGTCAATGCCACCTCAGCAGTTTAAGACTTCTCGCTTCGCTGCCCGGGTAACTCCCATATTGTGGTTCTCCATCTTTTTGTTGTTGTTAAGTTTCTTAGCCAGTCTGTTAGTGCCACTAACACAGAAAACTCATTCACTCTTCACAGAGAAAACCCTGAATCCCTGAATCCAATATCAACGTAAAATACCCCCAAAATGCTCCAAATCTGGGCCATGTATCGTGTGGTCTGATCACCCCAGATTCAGGGGAAAGGATTTATGTCATGTGGCCTGATCGCTGCAGATTCGGGGGAATTCACAGGGGGATTCAGGGGTTTTAATAGTGTAGACAAGCCCTAAGTGTAAATTAATACCCTGTACCAGCCTTCCTTGATGTGGTACCCTCCAGATGTTTTTGACTTCACCCCATCCCACAGTTCTTGGTAGTATGGCCAATGGTCAAGAAGTTGTAATGCTGGGAGACACTTGATTCTGGAAAGCTGCCCTATATGTGCCTATCCCATTTATTGACTTCCAAATTTTGTGTTAACTTTTTAATACTTCCCTAAGTCTTATTCCTTAGAAGGATTTCTAGAAATGTAAAGTGTCAATTTTCTCTAATTCTACTCCCTCCATTTCCTTACATCTGTTATGTACTAAGGGCAGGAGGGAGTCATAGATCAAGTGTCAAGCTGAGTCATAGATACCTGTCAGTGGTGTACCAGGAGCTACAAACTGGGCCAGGTTGTGAAAGCCAATGAACACAATGAAGTGCATCAGAGCCAGGAAGACCATAATGCTCAGGCAAAGTCTCCATCAAAGCAAAAAGCTTTCATATCAGGAAGGGCTCAATAACCAGTTTATCTTGGAACTTTGTTTATTTGCCACTGGGTAAAGTATCCTGATGCACCACAATTTCTGCCACTGAAAGGAGCCAAAGGCCCAAGGAATAAGAATATTAGTTGGTACAAAGTTCCAGAGCTGACCTTGTGCTGAGGTGCTGTCAGGACCCTGAATAGGGACAGAAGTGTTTATTCAGAGTTGAGTAGCTATAGTTCTGAATCACTGCTGGCAGTGTCACAGCCAAAGGAACACATTTACTCAGCACAGGCCTGGAAGAACTGCCAAGAGTTTTAAAATATGTGCACTAAAGAATAAAGACCAAAGTCTCACTCTTTGAATATTGCTTCTGTCCAGTTAAAAAAAGTGATGTTTTTTGAAGATACAGGGTGCTCCCCCGCCCATATCCTTGGAACCAATATCTGCGGTTTCAGTTATCCAAGGGACACAAAATAGGGGACACATACCATAGAGTTGCACTGGAAAAATGCCTAGAGAGGTGTCCTCTCTAGGAAACATTAGGTCCTCCAATGTAATTCCATAGTATGTTTGTACATACTATATTATTTTAATAGGGTTTGCTATTTTCCATGGTTTCACTTACACACGGTAAGTCAGGAAAATATCTCCCACAGATATGGGGCAACCTGTATTGCTTCTTCAGATATCTAGAAGAACCTAGACAATAGACTGTCATGGAGAAATCGTGAGGTTTCTTAAGGGAGAGTTACTTAGATACTTTGGGGAATATGAAGTTCATCCATCAGAGTCCAGGGATCAGGAAGTAGAGTGTGGGCTGTGGCACTGATGGACATGTTCAGGAAGGACCAAGGAGTGGACCCATCCCTTCAGAGCTACAGTTGTTCAAGGAGTCTATCCATGGGCTCCTCATCTGGAGCTATAATGTAGAACTGGACAGTAATTTTCTTGCCTTCTGGGTTCAGTACAAAAAGCAAGAGAATTTTCCCAAAAATTTAGAAGAGAAATGGATAAGATGCAAATGACAGGTGAAACTGTAGCAGAATCTCATCAGAAGCAACAGGGAGAAGAGAAAAAAGATCTCTCCATGCTAGGTGCTGCAGCTATGGACTTTTCTGAGGTGCAGGAGTAATTAGGGATTACTTGGAATGTAAATAGGGCTAATGCTCCACAAAAGACAAAAAAATATTTGAACCAACTTAAGCAAGATGTAATTTGCCTACAAGAAACACAGGATATAAAATGATTGATTTATAAAAATTAGGTGAATTGTTTATTTTGGCAGGACCAAAAGAAAAGAAAAGAAAAGAAATGGAGTTGTTCTGTATATAAATCCCCAATTATGTCCAAAATTGATATTGACTGGCAGATATGTTGGAGTGATAGGTAATATATAGGGGGTCATGACTTTGTTGGTGGTAATATATGCTCCAAATGAAGACAAATAATTGTTTTACAAAGGACTGATGGATAAGCTTTTGGATTTTTCATTTGAAAATTGTTGTTTTATGGGAGATTGGAATGGATTGTTTTCCCACAAAGTGATAGAACATCTGAGAAAAATATTAAAATTTTCCAAGGTAAGTTGCCAAAAACGTTCTTTGAAGTAATGGACTATTTGGAGCTAGTTGATGTTTGGAGAGATAAAAATTGAGATGCTAGAGAATGTACATGTTTTTCTGGAAGACACAGATCGTTCTCCAGAATAGATACAGTTTGGACTTCTAAAACCCTAGCTACTGAGGTTCACAAAATGGAGATATTACCTAAGACTTTTTGAGTTCACAATTCAGTCAGTTTAACTTTTAAAAGGAAAAAAGAGGACTTTTTAGATAGAGACTGAATGAGATATTGCTACAGAAGGAAATAGTGGTGGAAGATTATAAAAAGAAGTTAAAAGAATTCTTTGAAAATAATTTGGACAAAGGGACAGATCTTAGAATGGTTTGGGATGCAAATAAAGCTTTTGTGAGAGGGTGTTTCATCCAGCATAATTCTGAACTGAACTTAAGAAGAAGCAAGAAAAAATAAATCTGATTTTGGATGAGATAAAAAGAAAGGAAGAATTAAAGAAATCTTCATCAACGAAAAGTATCCTGAACCAAATTAAGATTTTACAGAGGCAATTATCCATGTTAACAGTGAGAGAGATGGAAATAAAGATGAATTATGCAAAACAAAAAAGTTTTGAGTTTACAAACAAACCAGAAAAGTGGTTGGCATATAAATTAGGAAAGGAACAAGCAAAAAGTAACATATAAGTAGCAGCAGCAGTAGTAGTAATGGACAATGTAAAAATACATAAGTTATTTCATTAATATTATATTTCTTTAAATAAACATCAACAAATTTCTTTGGAGAAAGTGGATAATTATTTAGATAAGCAGAATTTACAAAAAATTACAGAATGCCAATTGTCCAATAATGGTGAAGGAGATTTGTGACATGATTAATAAAACTAAGGAGATTTTCAGACAGCGTTTAATAGTGCCTACCGCGGGATGAGGTCTCAGGAGAGGAACGGCTCTCTTCTGCGGCAGGGGGTCATTTTTGGACGCCGCCGTCCCTCTTCCGGGATCCTTCGTTGCATGTCCATGAAGCTTTGGAAGCGGCCACGCCATATTTTAAGCACGGGCAACTTCCGTGCTTAAAATATGGCACGGCCGCTTCCAAAGCTTCATGGATGTGCAATGAAGGATCCCGGAAGAGGGATGGCGGTGTCTGAAAATGACCCCCTGCCGCACAAGAGCGCTGTTCCTCTCCCGGGACCTCATCCCGCGGTAGGGACTATTAAACACTGTCTGAAAATCTCCTCTAACAGGAAAGACACCTAGGCCAGATTGTTTAACAGCTTACAAGCTTTTTATTATAAGTGTTTTGAAGGGGAGTTACTATTACCTTTGCAACAAATGATGGATACTATTTTGCAGCATGGAAAGATTCCAGACAGTTGGAAAGAGGCTAATGTATCATTAATACCTAAAGAAAATCAGAACTTGACATTAACAAAAAAAATTAGAGACCAGTATAATTACTAAACAGTGATCATTAGTTGTTTGCAATAATTTTAGAAAGATTAAAAATAATTTTACAGAGTTTATTCATGGAGACCAATGTGGGTTTCTACCCATAAGACAACTAAGAGATAACATTAGGAGTATGTTGGGTATCTTTGAATACCTACAACATAACAAGAAGAAAGCTGCATTGATTTGCTTAGGTGCAGAAAACAACTTTCATGTTTAGAGTTCTGAATGCAATGAACTTTGGAGATACTGTTGTTAAATGGGCCAAATTGATTAATACTGTACCTCACAGAAAGCTCAGATAACTGTTAACGGAGAATTGTGGTAAACATGTGACAAAGCTTAAAAAAATGGATTCAAAGACACACATTGATGCTGAGAATTTTAAAGATTAATATTTAGTTAAAACCAGAACTATTTCTTTTGGAATGGATGGATGTAAACTTGGAGAAGACACATGGAAGATTACTTTAGTACAGGTCAACCCCCGTATCCACAGGGGATAGGTACCAAGACACTCCGTGAATACCCGAATCTGTGGATAATAGATTCACACACACACATGAGTAAGGTCTGGAAATCATATATATATATATATATATATATATATATATATATAATAAAAGTGATCGCTGTGCTGCTATTGCAGCCATGAACCTATGCTGTCTTTCTAATGTATTTATATCATCTTATTGCATTATAGAAAGTCATTATAGTCTTTTAATATGCAGTACAGTATATGATATTTTTCTCCCTTTGATAGAATTTTGCCAAATCTGTGGCTAGGAAGTTGCCCTCGTCAAGTGGAGCATGTGTCTGTGAAGCTAAAACATGAGTTGGGTATTACAGCTGTCATGAACTTCCAGACAGAATGGGATGTTGTTCAGAATTCCTGGGGATGCAATCGCTATCCAGAACCAATGAGCCCAGAAGTCCTCATGAAGCTATATAAAGAAGAAGGCCTTGCTTATGTCTGGATGCCAACACCAGACATGAGTACTGAAGGTAACATCCACACTCTTCCTCTAGTAAAATAAGCAGGAGGAGAGTTAAAAATCTATTCAAGAATATAGCTACCTTCTGTGAATGACTAGCTTTTAACCTTTGTACAGCTTTACAAGTGTCTTACAGTAACCCTCCACGTAATTGCATCATGCTGCCATATAACAGGTGTGTAGTTCATAGTATTATTGGAGTGTTACATGGATTTATCAAGTAGCTCTCATATATTAAAATGCAATTAAATTATTGTTATAGTTAACTATGCGCTGAACATTCTACAGAGGTAAGAGAACAAATATATGCAGTGGATTATAATTTGTTTTTTATCAGTAGTAATCAAAACATATAGCGATTTATTTCAGGACATGGGATATCATGCATATATAAATAATTGTACCATCAAGCAGAACAGCAGGATTGATCTCAGAGGTAATATACTTCCTCCTATCTAATTTTTCCCTTTGTCCCAGGAACTGGATGTGCCAAAAAACTGTCAAAAGAGTCACGACTGATTAAGGTCTGTCAGTGTAAATCATAGAGTTGGACGAGACCACAAGGGCCATCAAGTCCAACCCCTTGCCATGCAAGAATACATAATCAAATCATTCCTGACAGATGGCCATCCAGCCTCTGTTAAAAACCTCCAAAGAAGGAAACTCTACCACACTATGAGGCAGTGTATTCCACTTCCAAACAGCTTTTACTGTCAGGAAGTTCTTCCTAATGTTTAGGTTGAATCTCTTTTCCTGTAGTTTGAACCCATTGCTCCGTGTCCTAGTCTCTGGAGCAACAGAAAACAAGTTTGTTCCTTCCTCAGTATGACATCCCTTCAAATATTTAAGCATGGCTATCATGCCTCCTCTCAACCTTCTCTTCTCCAGACAAAACATGCCCAGCTCCCTAAACCACTTTTCATAGGGCATGGTTTCCAGACCTCCCACTTCAATGTGTCTGAATTTGTTCTCTGACACAAAGGTTCATGCCACAATAAATGTGTTACTGTGTAAAGTGCCACAAGAGTCCAAGATACTACTGTTTGTACAACAGCCTGACTAATCCTTGTGAATTTGTCATTGCTACATGATGAATACAATTGTTCATTTATTTTTAATGTTCCAGGGCAAAACTTAGACCTAGGCAACACTGGTTTGCCATCAATTATTGGTTTTCATATTTGCATTGTTCCATGTTGCAGTTCTAGAATAGATTGATGTGGTATTTATTAAAACATTTCTGTCCCCCTTTTGGAACCTAGATAACTTGCAGTGCACCTAACAATGAAAGATCAAAATTACATAGTGAAGCCAGCAACCACAACAGTTGCTTTACAAAACAATCTACTGTAATAAAAAGAACCAGAAATAAGCAAGGAGGAGGAGGAGCAGGAACTGCCCAAGAGAACCCAGCAGAGCAGTCAACAGGGGAGATCACTTCAAATTCAGAATGTCTTCACCTTTGCTTATAGATGAAAGACCAACAGGAAGGGAACAGAATAGATCTCCCCAGGGAGGGAGCTCCAGAGCTTTAGTGTCTCTGTTGAAAAGGTCCTCCTGATTTGGTATCTCTCTCCCTCCCGTATCTCAAGAGGGAAAAAAGAGCTGGAGCAACGGCTGCAAAATAAATACATAAACAAACAAACAAATGAAACATAATAATCTTAAGGTACAGGTAAGATTCTGTAGAGTAGACAGCAATTTTTAATTGGAAGGCAAGAAAGACTGGGGAATAGACAAAGAAAATCTGTGCAGTGTGAGGCCTATGAGTATACATTTACAGAAAACAGAGGAATGGCACCTTGCAAAGGGAGCCAATCATCAATGGGCCCCCCAGACCCACAGTTCAGTCCCTCCCCCCCGGTGGATGACAAACATGCAGGTGATCACATCTCATATTATTAAATGGCAGCTACATATAGGATGTGACAGTTTATAGTCGCTCGAAACTGTGGATCAGAGCCCACGGATCAGGAAGGCCAACCATATACAAATTCCCTTGCTCACCCTCCTATCTCACCCATGTTTGTTGCCCCAAACTACTTCTACCAGTGTGGCTGTTAGACTGAAGACTTTCATAGAACTGAAATGCAATTGAGGATTCCCTAATTTTCTGGGCTAAACTGGATTCTAAGTAATTGTTTAGAATTTAATTGGGTAAATTTTTGCTGTAAGATAGGTGCCTGAGATGAATTATTACACTTTTCACCAGTAATTTCATACACTTAGTTCTACCTTACCTCACTTTCTTATTTGGTTTCTTGGCAATGGGACCCATACTAAGAGCTAAAGTAGGTGTTACACAGAGTCACGCTCAATATTTTCCTAAAGTTTTTTTTAAAAAATAATAATAAAATTAAACATGGGAACCTGAAATCAGAAATAGAAAGCAGATGGGGAAGACCTTAGTATGTTTCCTTGCCTGCCATTTTTCTGTTCGTCCCATGAAAAATCCATGAAAAATCAGGTTTTGAGTGGGAAAACAACAGGCAGGGCAAAGATTATGACCCACACACACACACACACTTCTGTGCTGCTCTTCTGTTCTTGATTTATATTCTCATTTCAAAAAATACTTGCTAATTTTGTTTCACATAACTATATAATGTCTAGTTTGTGAGTATACTTGGTTGTTAGTGTTAATATGTGATGGAGAGTGGGCTAGTGAAAGGTGGAAGACTGAAAACAGAAAGCAAGATGGGATGAGTTCCCTATAAAGAGGCCCAGGACTCCATCTATTGCCAAATCCTGCCACTGCCACGTCCCTTCTCTGATTACCATAACTCATCACGTGCCATATTGTTTTGTGATGAGCTCATTCAGTATGTGCTTGTCCCTTAACTGCTTCCAGAATATATAATATACAACGGGACACATTTTTATTTAAAAATGTTGGCCAGGTTTCAGTAAGTCATTCTGTGACCCCTGATGAACCAGTCTTCTTTGTTTCTTCTTCCTTTGTATGGGATAGTAAAAGTACGAGAAGCAATGAGAATAGTGGCAAGGGGGGGTAGCTAAACGGTGAAAAAAATCTCTGTAGAATCTGAGAAGAAAACGTGTTGGCTTAATGACAACTCGCAGTGATTCGCCCTATTCAGAAGGAGGGGGGGAAACAGCCATATAGTGTGTGCTAGGAGACTTCGTGGTTTTCCATAAAGTTTTTTAGAAACTGCTAGGGGCTGTGCATTCCTGTTTGTTAGGACAAGTGATTCACTTTGGTTCACTTGCCAATACGACAGGAAGCGCAAAGCCGATTGGCCAGATGAGTGCAGGGGTGAGGCTTGCTGTTGAGGCAAGCTCCTGCAGCTGCCATTTCCCTCCCCCAAGTGACTGGGAATGGGGAAGAGAGAGGATGGCTGTCATTCCCACCCACTCCAGCCGCCACTGCAGTGACCAAGGGAGGGGAGCTCTCTCACCCTCTTCTTCCTTCCTCGGTTTCCCACCTGTGTTGTCACTGCTGCTGCCATCACCCCTGCAGGGATCAGGGGAGGTAGGAAGGTGGCTGTCATCTCCTCCCCCTTCCCCAGTTGTCACCATCCCATCGCAAAGTGTATGGGGCTGCTGTGGGGAAACCCACCATTAAGACAAGCCGCAGCTGCTGTGACTTACTCTTACTGTGGGACACAACTATTTTCCCCCTCGTATAAATGGGGTCAAGGGGTAGACAGACCATCTGTACATCTCTCCTTGCATCCCAGGTCACCCACCTAAAGAGGATTTTGTTTACAAAATTGGGAGATTGCAAAACATTTTTAATAAGTTTTAATAACATTTTAATGATATCATAGGCATCACTGAAACTTGGTGGGACGAGTCTCATGATTGGAATGTACCAATAGAGGGGTATAGTTTATTTCAGAAAAATAGACAAAACAGGAAGGGTGGTGGAGTAGCATTATATGTTAAAGATATGTACACCTGTGAACAGATCCATGACTTAAATCCTGGGAGCCAGGCTGAGAGCATCTGGGTAAAAATCAAGGGAGAGAGAAACAGCAGGGATATCATTCTGGGGGTCTACTACAGACCTCCAAGCCAAACCGAGGACTTGGATGATGCCTTCCTGGAACAGATGACCGCACATTCAGAAAGGAGAGATGTAGTAATAATGGGGGATTTCAACTATACTGATATTTGTTGGAAGTCCAACTCTGCCAAGAATATAAGGTCCAACAAATTCCTCACTTGCCTTGCAGACAATTTCATTGTCCAGGAGGTGGAAGAGGCAACAAGGGGAACAGATATTTTAGATCTGATCCTAACCAATGGGGATGACCTGGTTAATGCTGTGGAAGTGGTGGGATCCTTAGGGAGAAGTGGCCATGTTCTCCTGGAGTTTGTTATACTCCAGGAACCAAGCACAGTCAGACATGCCTTCTAGACTTTTAAGAAAGCTGATTTCAGAAAACTTAGGGAATTACTGGGGGTGATCCCATGGTCAGAAATACTAAAAGATAAAGGAGTTCATGAAGGATGGGAGTTTCTAAAAAGTGAAAAGGCACAACTTCAAACAGTTCCAATGAGGAGGAAAAATGGCAGGTGTCTAAAGAAACCAGGATGGATGTCAAAAGAACTCTCAGTTGAGCTAAAACCTAAAAAGGACATGTACAAGAAATGGAAAAAAGGGGAAATCACCAAATAAAAGTTCAAACAAATAGCCAGCTCATGTAGGGGAAAAGTCAGAAAAGCCAAAGCTCAGATGGTGCTCAGGCTTGCTAGAGAGGTTAAAAACAATAAAAAAGGGCTTTTTTGGTGTATCCGTAGCAAAAGGAAGAACAAGGAAATGGTAGGCCGCTGCATGGAGAAGATGGCGAAAGGCTAACAGGGGACAGAGAAAAGGCAGAACTACTTAACACCTTCTTTGCTTCAGTCTTCTCCCAAAGGGGGAACAGTGCTCAACCTGGGGAAGATGGAGCAGATGGTGCAGTAGGGGAAACACAGCACAGAATTGGTAAAGAGGTAGTTCAGGAATACCTGGCCAGTATAAATGAGTTCAAGTCTCCAAGGCCAGATGAACTTCATCCAATGGTATTAAAAGAACTGGCAAAAGTAATCCCAGGACCACTGGCAATAATCTTTTGAGAATTCCTGGGCCCCATTTACATGGCAAAATATTCCCTTGAATAAATCGCTAAGATTCCTAATTGTTCCCACACATCGCGCCACAGTATCGCCTCATTCAGAAGGGAGGGAGCTCAAAAACTCAAAAGTAGCATGATAGGGGATTTCGCTACTTTTCCCGACTTTTTTGAAAAGTAACGCGACTTAGCGCACTTTCAATTGTGTGAACTACCATTTCGCAAAGGTCTGTGTGAATTACCAGCAATCTTTCCGATACAGTCACAGCAGAGCTTTGCCATGATTGGTTGAACTCAGCAGGGAGGGGTTTAGACTGACCAGGAGGGGATGGAGGAGTCGCAGAGGAAAAGATCCATCCACTGTTATTTCCAGCCAGGGAAAAGACCGAGCAAGTGCTATACCCATCCCAATCGCCCAGCTGTCTCTTGCTTGGCTGCTCTGTCTCTGTGTGTGTGTTCATTCCCTCACCCTGCTGAGATCCCATTTCTGTGTGTCAGAAGAGGGGGGGGAGTGGGTGAGGGGAAGGGGGGCTTGCCGGGCTGACATTCCCAAAGGAATAAAAATTAGCTGGCATTCTCTCTTTCCCTCCCTCTCTTGCAGCTCCTCAGTATCTTCCTGCTTGGCTTCTGCCAGCTGAAGAATCCCCAGCTAGCCTTTTCCCATCTGTGTGTGTGTGTGTTTGTTTGTTCCCTCGCCCTGCTGAGACGTTTCTGTATGTGAGAAGAGAGAGGGGGGTGAGGGGAAGGAGGGCTTGCTGGAATAAAAATAAAGGAATAAAAATTAACAGGCATTCCTCTGGTAATCAGAGGAGGGAAAGGTGCCAGCACTCTCTCTCTCTCTCTCTTACCCCAGATGTGCTTGGGAGGCCACACCCCCACCTCAGTCTGTGTGTGAATTTCAAAGCAGAAAAAAGAGGAAAACTAAACTGATAGACTGATTTAGCAGTAAATCATGTGAACTATGCAGCACTGGTGCAAAACTGCGATAAAGCGCAAATTACCGCAATAAACACTGCCGTGTAACTGAGTCCCCGGAGAACAGGAGAGGTCCCAGCAGACTGGAGGAGTGCAAATGTTGTCCCCATCTTTAAAAGGGGGGGGGGAAGAATACCCAAATAATTACGGCCCAGTCAGCCTGACATCAATACTAGGAAAGATTCTAGAGCATATCATTAAACAGACAGTCTGTAAGCACTTAGAAAGGAATGCTGTGATCATAAAAGTCAACATGGATTTCTCAAAAACAAGTTGTGCCAGACTAATCTTATCTCTTTTTGATAGAGTTACAAACTTGATAGATGAAGGGAATGCTGTAGATGTAGTGTATCTTGATTTCAGTAAGGCTTTTGACAAGGTCCCCCATGATATTCTTGCAAAAAAGTTAGTAACCTGTGGGCTAGACAATGCAACTGTTAGGTGGATTTGTAATTGGTTGACTGACCGAACCCAAAGGGTTGTCACCAATGGCCCCTCTTCCTCCTGAGGAGAAGTGACCATCGGGGTGCCACAGGGTCCTGTCCTGGACCCAGTACTATTCAACATCTTTTTCAATGACTTGGATGAGGGACTAGAGGGGATGCTTATCAAGTTTGCAGGTGACACCAAATTAGGAGGGGTAGCTAGTACCCCAGAGGACAGGATCAGAATCCAAAATGACCTCAACAGATTAGAAAGCTGGGCCAATATTAACAAAATGAATTTCAGCAGGAAGAAAAGTAGGATACTCCACTTGGGCAGTAAAAATGAAATGCATAGATATAGGATGGGTGACACATGGCTTGAGGGCAGTACATGCAAAAAGGATCTAGGAGTATTAGTGAACCACAAGCTGAACATGAGTCAGCAGTGTTATGCAGCAGCTAAAAAAGCCAATGCAATTCTAGGCTGCATTAATAGGAGTATAGTGTCTAGATCAAGGGAAGTAATAGTGCCACTCTAGTCTACTTTGGTCAGACTTCACCTGGAATACTGTGTCCAGTTCTGGCTACCACAGTTCAGGAAGGATATTCAGAAGCTAGAACATGTCCAAAGGATGGTGGGAGGCCTGGAGGCCATGCCCTATGAGAAGCGGCTTAGGGAACTGGGCATGTTTAGTCTTAAGAAGAGAAGGTTGAGAGGGGACATGATAGCCATGCTTAAATATCTGAAGGGATGTCATATTGAGGATGGAGCAAGCTTGTTTTCTGCTGCTCCAGAGACTAAGACACAACAGGAAAAGAGTTTCCACCTAAACATTAGGAAGAACTTCCCGACAGTAAGAGTTGTTCAGAAGTGGAATACACTGCCTTGGAGTGTAGTGGGGTCTCCTTCTTTGGAAGTTTTTAAACAGAGGCTGGATGGCCATCTGTTAGGAATGATTTGATTGTGTATTCCTGCATGGCAGGGGGTTGGACTGGATGGCCCTTGAGGTCTCTTCCAACTCCATGATTCTGTGATTCTAAGTGTTCGGTGTATATTCAGTTTTAATATGTTCAGTTACATGTGCAAAAAAAGTTGTCATTCATTATGATCTCGTGAGTGCACGATCTCATTATTTTCAGAATTCAGAAGTAATATGTTTACTGGATATTTTGGTCTATCCAACATCATTATTATTGACCTCCAGGCAGTTGCCAAAGGGCAGTGTCAGCTAATGCTAGTAGTTTCAAGGAGGAAGTGTTACAAAGTTTTAATGTCCTTTTCCTTACTCTTCATTTCTGTTTCTGTTCTCTTGCTGACACAAGATTTGGATTTCATCATCCTTATTAGAGGGACTGGATTTTTTTTTTATCCTTTAGAGCAGGGTTTCTTATCCAGGGTTCCCTGGAAACCTAGGGTTCCACAAGAGGTCGCTAGGAGTTAAGCAAGAGATCAAGATTAGAAAGAGAGCTGTAGATATAATAGTTTTCATACAAGGGTTAACTGAGTCCTGAAAATTATTTCAAGGGCTGAATGGTTGAGAAAGGCTGAGTTAGAAGATGGGTTGGGAAAATGTGAAGTAGTTCTCTGTAGTTTCAGCCCTTTAGGGAAAGCATTGCATTATATATAGGATGGAAATAGGAAAAAGATGTCATAGAAGTTTCTGGTTAGGAAGCAACATCAGGCAATCTGGGGATGAGAGAAATACGTGGGCACCAGAATAAACCCCTGTTGCTGAATATGGTTTCCTGCACACAGCAGGCTGTTCCATCCTAAGTGTAATAGGCCTACATGCCCTTTTTGTGGACAAACCATTGCTAATGGATATGGCCAGAGCATATGTCTCTATTCTGAGTCCTTCATTCATCACATTTCTTTTATCTATAAAAGCTATCCAAAGTAACATATCATATATTTTTGTTATACTGTCAGTTGGCTGGCACCTGTGCTATGACCAAGAGAGCACCCTTAATCCTCAGATTGCAAAAAAATATTTTTTTTATTTCGTCTTTATTAGATTTTCATAGCAATGTCAAAACATTAAAAAAATTTCTGAACATCTATAAAGTGAATGATAAACATATGACTAGGTATATATATTTACATTTTTTTAAAGGTCATCCTGCCTTAAATATGGGCAGAGGGTCAAGACTGATTGACAAACCAGGGTTTGATTTTCTGGGGTTGTTTAGATGACAAAAAATATATATATATAAAAAATCCAGAAAGAATGTGGGCAGAATATCTTTTGTTTAGATGAGCTCATGCCAGGATTCACCATATTCAGAAGGAGGGGGGCTGAAAACTCCAAGTAGTTCGCGATTACAGCTTTCACTGTTTCTTGCAATCTTTTTTTTTTAAATTGCACAAAAATGCTCATAACAGGCCATCTGAACAACCAGTTCGAAAAGGGGCACATAGAAGAGCTGAAACCTGATTGGTCAGATCTCGGCAGGGGCGGGTTTGTAAGGGAGGAGGCTACCGAAGCCGCCATTGTTGTTGTTTTTGCCAACTGAACAATCCTGTGCACGATCGTTCAAGCATCAGTGCAAAAGCAAAAAGGGTTTTTTTAAGCGGAAAATAGCTCTTCTGCATCTGTTATTTTTTTAAAAAGTGGGGGAGAATGGAGGGAGATTTTTGGGAGGCAACTCACTCGTGGCCACCATTGGGGGGGGCATGCTCCATGTAAACTCCAAACTTGGCCAAGTTTCCATGCCAGTAATCTTGAGAATTTGTCGTGGGCAAAATGAACACTGCTGCAATAAGGAAGTAAGGCACTATTTCCCGCAATTAATTCTCCCAATTAACTGAGCCCCTGGTCTCTGTGGGTTTTACAAATTGCTAAACTTGAAGGAAGCAAAGTTCATACCACATGAAATGAGCTTGTTGAGATTTCTTTTTTCTTTTTTTTAAATATTATTTCTATCCACTTTCAACCTGTGCAGAAACCTTTGGAAGTCCAGGGCTATCCTGGATCTCCACTTCCAAAGGGTTTTCTTGCCCAAATGAAGGAGGAAAGCCCCACCCAGGGTGTGGGCCCCAACAGCTTTCTACCAAAGGAATTTGACCCTCACAGTAAAAAGGGTGCCAGTTCAGTTTTGTAGTGCTGAACAGTGAAAATGCCTGGCAGAAGTAGGTACCCCACCTATAGCTTTCCCTTATCTTGTTATGTTATGACCTGGAAGTATATTTAATTGCCATTGGTATCAATTCATGTACACAAGATAGTGTTGTGAAGGTGCACAGTATTTTTATTGTGGCATAAAAGTTAAGTAAACAAAAACAAACTTAAAGTATTATTTTACTGGTCATTATTTTACATATACTGTAGTTTCAGTTGTCTGGCTGTTCTCTCACAGGCTTCATTCCAGCACAGTTTTGTGCAGTTAAGGTCCACTGACGTCATCAAAGTTAAGCATGTTGTGTGGTCTAGCTATGGGCAGATCCTTTGATAGTAGTGTGGTCAAAATGAAGAACTTCTTTTATCTACACAGATCTCTAACCTATCACAGTAAAAACATTAATTTCTAACCTGTCTCCTTCTGATATGTTAGAGTATAGTTCCACCAGGCAGGCTGGCTGGGAGGGTTGGAATTTTTACTCATTTGTACAGGTATTTAACTACAGATCACAAAAATAAAGGGGCTTTTTATTTTTTACCAATGAAAATGTGTGTGTGTGTGTGTGTGTGTGTGTATTTAATATTCTTGCACAGTGAATGCTGCCCTTTATGGGTCTATGGCTTTAAAGTAAAATGCATTTAAAGCTATCTCAGCATTTCTAAGTTCTTCTTACTGAAGGGGGCATGCATGTGACAGTTGTTCTCTTTTTAATTCTAGGTAGAGTACAGATGTTGCCCCAGGCTGTTTGTCTTCTGCATGGGCTGCTGGAGAACGGGCACACTGTTTATGTTCATTGCAATGCAGGTGTTGGCAGGTCCACAGCTGCAGTCTGTGGCTGGCTGAAATATGTGCTGGGATGGAACTTGAGGAAAGTGCAGTATTTTGTGGCTTCCAGGAGAGCAGCTGTCTACATTGATGAAGAAGCTCTGGTACGTGCCGAGGAGGATTTCTTTCAGAAATTTGGACCTCTTCGTTCCTCATGCAAGCCTTAGTAAGAGGACATAACTGGAAGTGTTGCCAAACCCACAGTTTTGAGAAGTGGTGTCTCTAGCTCCAAGAAATAATGTTGTTGCCTGAAGAAATGGTGAAATAATGTGGTAGTGACGCTGATGATGATGCCTTCTGAGTTTATCTTTTACATTTTGTTCTTCCCTGAAACAATTAAATGCAACAGTGTTGATTTGGTTGTATATGTGTGGCACAGTCAGGTTATGGCTGGCTAGCCATTTTAGAAAAGGAGTAATTACATTGATTAGTTGTTTGGGAGGGAAAGTATGAGGAACTAAATCCAGCTTCCATCTGTTTCACAACCAACTAATCAATACTATTAATAGATTTTTCTCACAGGACTAGAAGGAAGGAGGGAAGAAGACCTGAGAGCTAGATCAGGCTCAAAAATCTCAAAATTGCACATTAATTAATTAATTATTCAAAAAATTAAAATAAAATGTCACTCAACACAACTATCAGAGATAAAATGTGTTTAAAAACAAATACAAATTAAAGCATTAAAAAAGAGGTTTTAAACATTGTTGAAAGCATGTGAATAAAGAGAAACACTCAAGCACTAAAAAGCTTTTCTGGCACTCAATCTAGCTTTGGTGTCAAAGGCCTGTCTGAATAAAAAGTTATTTGTCTGCCAGTGGAATGACAGTGAAGGGAACCAGCCTTCCCTCCCTTGGCAGAGACCCTGAGAATCTGAGAAAGTCTTCTTGTGTCCCCACTTGACTGTGTCTCCAAGGGTGGCGAGAGGTTGAGAATAGCCTGATCCCAGATTCAAAGACATAGCCATGTTAGTCTGGAATATCAGTAAGCAAGGGGATTATGTAGCACCTTTGAGACTAACTGTGAGAAAGAAATTGTAGCATAAACCTTTGTAGACTTGGTCTACTTCCTCAAATGCATGGCATTATGCTATAATTTCTTTGGCTCAGTCTCAAAGGTGCTACAAGATTCCCTTGCTTACTGATCCCAGATTGTTTAGGTTTCATAGGTCATAACTAGCACTTCAGATTTTAGACTAGTGGCCAGTGTGAAAATGGAGAGAAACACTTGAATAGGAAGAATATAGAATGATTCTCAAAGGAAGTGGTTAAAAACGAGTAAACCTTAACAGATTCCCCCCCCCCAGGAAACTGGACAGTTAGATTAATTGTTATTTTCAAAGAAAACCTTTATCAGAGTCATTTGCAAATGGAAAAAATAATAAAGTGGAAGTTATTAAGAAAGCAAGGAATTAATGTGTTAGCTTTTATCTGTATATTCATTTTTGATGCATTAATAGTGTTTTATCTGACCATGTGTAAATTGATTTAGATTTTGAATACAGCTTTCCAAACTAACTTCTATTTTGTATATTTCAAATGCTCTAGGAATTAAAAAGGATAACTCCTGTTGTGTACATCTAATATATTAAAAAGAGTGAATTTTGTTAGATTATTCTCAATCCTAGGATCACTGGGGTTGGAACTTTGTTGTATAGTTTCAGGCTGTGCCTCAAGAAGAGGTGCATATTTTCAGGTACCATGCTTAGCTGCTAAAGTATATGTCAAGATATATGCAGCAGGATATATCCTGTGCTTCACCCATCCTGCCCCTTTTAATACATCTTTATGTTCTTGGTGGGGATAGTTTACATGGAAAAATAATTTGTACCTGATGTGGGGATTAAATGAATCAAAACAATAATGGCCATTGTCTCCTAAGGGTGGATGTATGATGTCTGTGGGCAGCATTCAAGCTCAGAAAGTTACTTTTAAAAATAATATATTGCAGTTATTATTCCAAGGCCCCAAAAGTAGATCATTTTTATTATACTTACAATTTAAGACTAAATATTTACTTCTCAGTTCCCCAGATTAATTAGAATAGAATCATAGAATCATAGAATAGCAGAGTTGGAAGAGACCATGAGGGCCATCCAGTCCAACCCCCTGCCACGCAGGAAATCACGATCAGAGCATCCCCAACAGATGGCCCTCCAGCCTCTGTTTAAAGACCTCCAAGGAAGGTGACCCCACCATACTTCGAGGGAGTGTGTTCCACTGCCGAACAGCTCTTACTCTCAAAAAGTTCCTCCTAATGTTGAGGTGGAATCTCTGTTCCTGGAGCTTGCATCCATTGCTCCGTGTTCCAGTCTCTCGAGCAGCAGAAAACAAGCTTGCTCCATCCTCACCATGACACCCCTTCAAATACTTAAACAGGGCTATCATATCACCTCTTAACCGTCTTTTTTCCAGGCTAAACATACCCAGCTCCCTAAGTCTCTCCTCATAAGGCATTGTTTCCAGACCTTTCACCATTTTAGTCGCCCTCCTCTGGACACGCTCCAATTTGTCAATATCCTTTTTGAATTGTGGTGCCCAGAACTGGACACAGTATTCTAGGTGAGGTCTGACCAAGGCAGAATAGAGCGGCACTATTACTTCCCTTGATCTAGACACTATACTTCTATTGATGCAGCCCAAAATCGCATTGGCTTTTTTAGCTGCCACATCACACTGTTGACTCATGTTCAGCTTGTGGTTTACTAGGACTCCTAGATCCCTTTCGCATGTAGAATAGCTTTTAGTTACCCTGAAAAAATAAATTACAATGCTACAGACTGCTGAGCCAACACATGCACAATGTGATATTCCTCTTTCACCATTTAGTGAGAGTACACCCCCATAACTACCAAAGTAACTTAAAAGTTACAGTTATACCACAAAAGGAGTGATGTTATCCCTCCTTAAGTAATAATGTAGATATACTTAAGATATACTTATAGTAATAATGTAGATATACTTATTTTTAGGAAAATGAATGAATGACATTAATGATTTGTTATTTCTAATTGCTGTTATCTTGTGACAGTTTAAACTCTGGACTTAATCAAAGAAAGCGTAAAATGGGAGAGAAAGGGATGGCACTGAAAGAATTTTTTTTTAAGAACAATAATAATGAAAGACAGAAGAGATAAAGTGAAATGAAAGTGGATTTCTGTAGGCCTTTAAAATTGACAGTTGTATCCGTCAATATTGAGTCATACTTGCAAGCCCATCAAATAGCATATAAAATGATATATGAGAAGGAGGCTAAACCATAGCATTTTACTTTGGTGAAAAAAATCAATCTTCAGCTCACATCACTATCAAATCATGCTCCATAAAAATACAATTTATTTAACCTTTCTGTACTTATTCTCATGTTAAGAAAGCTGAAATCTCATTCTTTCAGCTTAGGAAGACGCCCCATGTGGGGTGCTAACCAAAGAATTTGCTTTAGATTTGACTCAGTATTTTCTTTTTCTGGCTGACTGAATGCTGACTGACCTATATACTGTCATCACTCAGTTTGCAGCAGAATGTGTGACTTGTCTCTGTTAAAATGGTCTGATCCTGACTCAAAAAGGAATGTAGATCCTGGATGCAGTTCAAATAGGTAATAGATGTTGCCAAAGGTGGGTGGACTGACCATTTTTTCAGCATAGTCCATGCAGTTCAAAACCAATGACAGGCCATTTTTGGGAATCATGCTCACGACACCATTTTGTGTGTGTTGTTTCTAAACCAGCAGGAATACATAGAAAGGAGGATTCTAGATACTAGACATCCTCACTGAACTATAATGACTGTATCTGAAACTATGTGAGGTGATACAAATGCCTTGTTTATCATCATTTGCTATTGGATGTCTGTTTCACACCTGGAATGTATCAGTGGAAGTTGCAGTTATTCAGTGGTGAATTCAGCTGAGACCATTTTATTGCCCCCTTCCCCCAAAATAGAGCACCAGTCTATGTGGCACCATATTTGTTCTAGTTAAACTAGGGAATGCCACTGCCCACCCTGTTTCTAGCTGAAATGCTACTCCTTCCATATTGGCCATTCACCAATATGCAAGAGAATGGATGGTGAAGATTGCAAGTTTCAGGGATCTGGGAAATATTTTGGATTTGCAGCTTAATGCAGAACTTGGAAGTAACTAGGTAAATTAACTATAACTTTTTAGCGTTATTTTTATAGTTACAGTAAATTGTTTTCATCCTTACTTTCTCAGCCTTAGAGGAGGGTAAAGGCCACCCTGCTCTGAACAAATCTTGCCAAGAAAACCTCATGAAAAGTTTGCCTTAGGATTGCCATAAGTTGGAAGGAACTTGAAGGCACACAACACGAACAAACGGTGCAAAGAATACAACATGCTTCAAATCAGGATTTCTGCTCTGCCTCCTGCCGTATTATGGGTGTTGAGGCAAAGATGAGCTAGACAGAAGGACAGTATGTTTTTTACCACAGGGCAGCAGCATATAACACCCAGACAAGGTTGTTTTAGTTACTAAAAGCAATCATTCTCATTGCTTTTGAGAAAAAAGTCATGACTGAGCTTTTGAAAATTGCAACTCTAAGGTCAACAAACTAATTTCGAAACTAGTAACACTAACTGTAATGAATTGTTTTAAAATAACTATCCACAAGGACTGCCCAAATAGTTCTGTGGCTTAGATAGAAATGTTGCCAAGAAGCCTACTGTGGTTGAATGTGGTTTTGTGTGTTAATATAGACTTTGCCAGGATTAGGAGCTCTCAGTGTGGTACAGTGATAAGTTACTCTGTGATTTTTATGGATATGGCACATCCATTTGGAACACATGGCATCAACCCATCTTTGGAAGAATATGAGATTTACATATCAAACTTGGCTGGAGACAGTCTACTTTCATGGCTAAATGAGAGCAGAAGGAATTCAGATTCAGCTGATCTCTCCCTATGATGGGTGGGGCAGTGTGATGGAAGTCCCTAGTCTGGGAAGCTTAGGGGAGTGTCCTGAACTTTTTTGTCTTGGAGAACATTGTGGGGGAGTTTGGACAGGGCTGTTGTCCCAGTTGATGAAGGTAGATGCCAGACAGCAGAGTTGGACAACTTTTAGCTTGGAACCAAGGACTTGATAGATCGGGGCTGGGGAGAATATGGATGAAATTTGGACTACTTTGGCCCAGAACTGTACATCATGTGGCATTATTGCACCAGATTTGGGGCAAAGGCTGCACATCATTGGCATTATCAGGCCAGATGGGGGGGGAGTTGGGGGCTTTTCACTACTGTAGACAAGCCCCAAGAGGGCTTTTCACCTCCCATAGAGGTAAGACATAGTTGGGTGATTAGGCTTGAGCTAAATGGCAGGAGGATATTTGCAGCTGGACAGCTATACCAGTTTAGCAAGGGCATCTTTTATTGTTGCATTTTTTTTAAAAAAAAAATGACCAATCTTAAACCCAGGTTGAATGTCCACCTCTTCTAAAAACCCTCATCAGACATAGTATGCCTCTCATAACCAACCACTGGGGTGCATGGCATGAGAATACTATTGCATTTATGTCCTGCTTGTGTGCTTCCCACATACTGTTCTTACAGTGGCCAACTAGCACTTTGGTCTGATAGAGCACAGCTTCTCTTATGTTCTTCCTCATGTTTCTGTCTAGTTCTAATAATTTGCACTCATTGTTACTTCACAGGCTGCCTAGGATAAATCCTCTACCACCACAGAGCTTCTTAATCTCTGATCCTCCAAATGTTTTGGACTTCACCTCCCAGAAATCCCAATGGCCATGAATCCTAGGAGATTACGTCCCAGGCATCTGGAGGACTACAGTTTTAAGAACCACTGGTTTACTAAAACAGGTTCTAGGGCTGAGTGCTGAAAAAGTTTTGCACATGGTAAAGTCTGGTCAGTCTTGCAATTTCAAGTATGGTGGAATGATAGGGCAACAGTGATTCCAACCCAGGTGCCATTGGGATTGTGTGCAGGACTTCATACTACAAACAATGAAAATGTCTCTTTTGTTTTAGTGCACATTACTTGCAAGTATGGCTTCCCTCAGTGGGGGAAAATGACAGAAACAAAAGGGTCTGTGAGCATTGTTCTGCAGCACTGACATATTTGTGAATCAGAAGCTGGAAGAGTTTCAAAAAGCACACAGCTTGATGCTGGTCCATGACCAGGGAGATGCCAATTAATACCACTACTTTTCGAATGAATTACAGTGGGGGAGCAGGGAATGTGTCAGGAGCTGGTTTTTAATGAACATACTCTCTTGCTAGCATGGCAGCTTCACTGTGAATATACTTTATTTGTTCACTACCCATCTGTATACAGTCCTTTAAAATCTGTATACAGTCCTTTATTTTCCATTCAGGTTTATTTGCATGTAAATAAATGAATTAATATCATTTCAACTGTGTATTTGGACATCCCTATATTTATGATTTTGAATTTTTTGCTAACCTATGTCCTTAAGTGTTTTAAAGCACAGTATTATAACAAATAAACATCATATAGTATTTATAAGAGCCTTTACGTGTTGCACAGTCAAGATCAGTACAAGAAATCTTTGGTCTCATTACACTGCTGGATTTCAGTGAGTGACAATTTGTCATAACTGAGCAATTAATAGTAGGGGTTTGGGGCTGATGACACATTATGAAAAGAGTACTATAGTCCCCAGAGCACCATAGAATCTATTCATTTCAGTATGCTGGAGGTCTTTAATTACTTTATCACAACCTAGCTTACAACAAATTCATGTTGTGTATATTTTCAAAGCATTGATCAAATTCACACCATGTTGACAGATGAACATAGGAGCTTCCCCTATATCTTTCATGTAGCTCTCTTCAGCTTATATTTGCCATTTGATCACCACCTTGGCATGTGTTTGCTATTTGTTAGGCAAACACATACAAACAGAAACATAACCCTGGAGAGATCCCAGGACTAGATTTGGCTGTGTGAGAGTACCCTTTCATGCAGCAAATTCTTCCAACATTTGCTTCATACAGTTGTGTTATGCTTCCATGTTTTGGGTAAAACCAACAGTCATAACTGGTAAACATCAAAAATCAACATCTTTGTTTGGAACCAGCAGCACACCAGCAGAGCAGAACTTCCAGTACATGATTCTCGTTCCTCTTCCTTCTCCTGGAAGCCTCCTCAACCAACCAACCTTTTCTCAAGAACAGGTCCATTGCTGAATGGGGTGGTCTGAGGGGGAAAGGAGAGACCAATGAAAACTGGGCTATGCACATATGGTAGGTAAGTGGAATGCCCAATCTTGGATAATACCTCTATTCTGCTTTTTTCAATTTCCTCTCTTCCCCATAATACACCCCCTCCCATGTTACAGCTTGCTTTATTCTGCAAGCGCACCTTTGGAAGAGACTGAGGAATCATAGAGTTGGAAGATACCACAAGGGCCATCTAGCCCAACCCCCTGTGCTGCAGGAATACACAATCAAAGCATTCCTGGCTGATGGCCATCCAGCCTCTCTTTAAAAACCTCCAAAGAAAGAGACTCCACCACACTCCAAGGCAGTGCATTCCACTGCTGAACAGCTCTTACTGTCAGGAAGTTCTTCCTAATGTTTAGGTGGAATCTCTTTTCCTGTAGTCCACTGCTCCGTGTCCTAGTCTCTGGACCAGAAAAAACAAGCTTGCTCCATCCTCAGGATGACATCCCTTCAAATATTTAAACATGGCTATCATGTCACCTTCTCTAGGCTAAAGATACCCAGCTCCCTAAGTCGCTCCTCATAGGTTATGGCTTCCAGACCTTTTACTATTTTGGACAGCCTCATCTGGACATGCTCCAGCTTGTTAGGAGGACCGGTCAGAACCAGACATGTGGGATCTGACCAGCTTTGTAAGGTCAGAGTTCCCCACTGACCTTTTCATCCAGTGAGGTTCTCCAGTGAGAAAAGTGGGGAACCCTCTCAGTGGAGGTTGGTTGGGTTTTCCTTCTCAGAGTCTCCTCACAGCCTGAAGTTCATCTCAACCTGCCTAATAATTGTACTGGCCTGCTTCCTGGGCATGAAAACCCATCTTATAGTGATGTGTGTTGAGACCTCTCTAGTCCAGTTTTATGGTAAGCTAGTATCACATTCTAAAAGGAGCTCTGCAGAGCTTCTATTCAAAATCAAACTAGGCAGGCTGTTAAATTTGTGAACAAATTTAATATACATAATGTTTATAGTTTAAATAACAGCCAGTCTGAATCACAGCATGAGGGGAGGAGAGTTTAACCCTCTCCCCTCAAGTTGTGTTATGTTCTGGATGAATAGCCATTAGGGATGTACTGTAGTCTTCTCTCGTTGTCATTCTTTTCTTCTGTGAGAGTCTGAAACCTCTGCAGTTTTCAAAGACTATTCACAGTTTGAGAATTATTTGTGAAAAATTAACACATGGGTGTTTTGCATAGAAAACACCATTTTCTATACAAGAAGCACAGTTTTCTGCACAGAACATTATTCTGCAGAAATACTACTTTCTGTTCAGAAAAATTCTGCTTTTTGTGCAAAAGAGCCATATGCAAATTTAGTGTGGAATAAGTCCTGAGGTCCAAAAATTTTCATCAGTCCCAGGATTATTCTTGACAGGGTTTCTCAACACTCAAGAAACATGTTTTTCACCAATTTTCCAAATATTTTCTAATATTCCTCCCACCCCTAATTGCCATTTCCCTCACCCCACTTGCTGTTCCCCTGGGTGAGAAATTTCCATGCTCTCAAAAATCTGAAGGGACTTCATGTATTACACAAATTTAACATCCCTTCAATAAACCTGTATTTACTTCTGTATATATCATGGATTAGATTCATATTTAGATATTCACATAGTAAAACTACATATACTATATTATCTGTTACAGTAATATGGCAAGTTGTCATATTTTGTAAAAAAACATTTATGATTTATTATTACTGTACGATATTCTACTAACTGTGGTCCTGTGCACTTCCACCTTCAAACAAATACCCTTTTCCCAACAGATAACAGTTGCTAGCACTACAAATGACACCATTCACCCTGTGTACTTTTTGCAAAGGCAAATGACAGCAATGACCCCACTTCAAACCATGAAACAGTTTTAAATCTCACTACTTATGAGTTGAATAGAATCAACTTTCTGCCACTGAAATCTTTGCAACTGAAAAGTGTTTAAATGTGGCTGGATTCCCTTCCAGATTCTGGCGCAATCAGTCACATATGAATATTGTTTTGAAAATCAGCATAAAAGTAAGGTGGGGGAAATTATTCATCGGAGCGTCAGTGTCTGTGCTGCCCACACTCAGTAATGTCTAAACTTGGCTAGCATTAGAAATGCAAATGATAAAGAGCATACTCCATCAGAGACCACCACAGACACAAAATAATTTTCTCAAAATATTCTACATTTTCTGCACTCATATAATCACATAATAAGCTTGGGCCTCATACTTTCCTATTAAAAACCTAATCTGAAATATGTTCTACTGATTGGATCATTAGGCATTATCACACAAAAACTGTTTATGCCATTTGACTGAAAGGAGGAGTATGCTTTGTATAGCTTTTCTTGAAAACTTAGCACAAAGGTGATAATGCGTTCGAAGGGTTGCAGGAGACAGAAAAACATCTCAAATGGGAATTAACCCATTAGCATGATTTCAAAGTGAGGAAAAATTCTAAAATCTATGAGGAAGACTTATATAAGAGTTAAGACAGTTCATCCATTCAAATGTGCCATCAAAAGGATTAATTTTGCCTTGTTGTTGTTTTTACCCAAGCACCTCAGGGAGTCACAAAATTTTAAAAGCCAACTATTTTTTCCCTACATGAAAAGAAGCCAAATGTGTTCACTGGATTAATATTGCTCATAATTCCAAATGAAATTGAAAACAGCTTTGAAGTTCTTGCTGGATGTGGGCCTGTTCATTCTCCTCTGACCTGGGACCAGCTGTTTTATGGTATCTATCATCTTCTCCCAGCATGGGGGTGTTGGCTTAGGATGTTGGGAGCTGGAGTCAAACACATCTAGAGGGTGACAGGTGTCCCAGTTGTTGTACACAGCGAGCTTTGAAATTTTATTGTTTTGGACTGCAATTCCCAGAATACTCCAGCTAGCATGACCCAGAGCCATGATGGCTGAAGAATTCTGGGCACTATTCTGCAAGTCAGTAACTTTTCTAAGTTCTGGTTGCACCCCAGTAAAATATTACAAGTTGGGCACAGCCTTTGGACAAGATTGTCAGCCTATGTGTTCCATGGTAGGAAGACAATGGTGTTGGTTTCCATGTCTATGCCATTGCATATAATGGAACCTGAGTATTCATGGATTTTGGTATCCATGGGGGGTCCTGGAACCAAACACCAGCAAATATGAAGGAACAACTGTACCAATTACAGTAGCACCCCCCCCCCATACCTGCTGATTCAGTTATCTGCAGATGGCCAGTGGGGCGGGGTCGTGGACGGAGGAGGGAGGGGAAGAGGAGAGCTTGCCTCCCTTCTCCAGAGGGCTTCTGGTGGTGGCAGCAAGGAAAGTCCAGCATTCGCTATTATCCACAGATTTCAGTATCCACCAGGGAGGGGGGCAGAACCAATCCCCTGCAGATACAGGGGTGCCACTGTAACACTTTCTGTTTCCTACTTCTGGTTAAGCTATCCCCAAGGAACTGTGTGTAAGTGAATGGGAATGTGGCTGCTGGAAATGGGGACAGAGTACACCATCCCTCCCCTATGTCCACCACAGAAAACAAATGGGTTGCCCCAAGGAAGGAAGCCTTTCTCCTTTGGATCCAGAACATGGTTCTTGTTTGTCAGACTCCAGCAAGTAAAACTTTTCTACATAGTAACTTTCATTGCCTTAGGAGGCCAGAGTGGCCCTGTCCTTGCTCTCCTTCCTTCAGCAAGTCAAAAGAGCTGTTCGGCAGTGAAAAACAGCTTGGAATGTGGTGGAGTCTCCTTCTTTAGAGGTTTTTAAACAGAGGCTCCACGGGCATATGTTTGGAGTGCTTTGATTGTATATTCCTGCATGGCAGGGGGTTGGACTAGATGGCCCTCGTGGTCGCTTCCAACTTTGTGATTCTATGAAAACATTCTATGTCATTGGACAGAGAATCTGCTCTAGATCTTAGTCCAAACTTGAAAGGAGTTATCCACCCTATTTGGGGGATACAGTTCAGCACTTTGGATAACTCCTTTAAAATTTGGACTAAACTCTGGTGTGGATTCACCAGCCTTCTGATATGGAAGTTACAAGCTGCCACTGAACAAAGCTACTTTGAGAGAAAGACTATTGGCTCAGTGGTGTCTACACTGACAGGTAGCAGCTAACCAGAGTTTTCCTGCCCTTACTTTGTCATAATATGGATTAAATGGGGGACAAATGGTTCCCTACCATCAAATTGTGTCCCTTCCCCTTGTTGCATATGTTACATCTTCCGAACAACGTGCAGGAGCACCAAGGAATTTCAAAAATATTAAAACAGAAAGAAACAACTGAAAGTTTTCCTTTCATTAAGGCTGAAGTGCTCATTCGAGTGCAGAAGGATTACCCGATAAAGCTTCTGATTTGTGAAGGATGGAGGCAGTGTTACCAGGGCTTACAGCAGCAAACCGAGGAAGGGAAGGAAATTAAAATCCAGCTATGCTGATTTAGGTGACAAACTGAAAAGGTATAAGCACTGGCAAGTATATTTTGCTCTGGGCTGGAACCAGCATCTTTGCACTTATACTGCAAAACTGCATTCTTGCCATAGCCTATTACTTCCAGGCTCTTTTAACTGCTGCTGAATAATTAGGAAATCCTAGATAGGATCCAATTAAAACTGAGCCCTGTTACAGGCCATTAAATTAAGCTCATGCTTAGCGCTATGACTGACATCACTGGGGTTTTAAAAGTGCTCATTTGAGGATTTTACCTTCAGTGTTTATACTGAGTTGTGATACAAAACAGGCCCTCATATTAGTCAAGGAAGAAAAGTAACGTTTTGAACTACAGTTCCCAAAATGCTTGGAACCAGTAAGACCAGTGGCTATTGAGAGTTGTACTTCTATTTTTTAAAGAAAAAACAAAAACCTGTGTCTTGGTTGAAGGGCTTGTACAGGGCTAGCCCAACACATTTTGCTGCCTTATATGGAAGAGCAAATGACCCTCACATGTGAAAGGAGCACACTATCTAAGACTAAGTTTGTTAGGTCAGGACTATTCTAAGGGTCTGAAATTTTAGGGCCAAAACCTGGACCATCTGATGACCCATTGTGCGATCTCCAGGGGGTATACTGTGGTGATGTTACAAGGATGATGTTACAAGAGGGAAACCCCTGGTGGTTATTAAGCATGACATCTTACGCATCAACAGCAATTGCACAGAGTATGCCAGTCAAATAAAAACCACCAACTCTTAACACATAAAGAATGCACAGAGAGGGAGGGAGGGAGACTTTCAGAGCAGTGCTCTTGCGCTGAGATTTCTACCCATAGCTCTGAGAAGAGGGTTCAGCCCCTGAGAAATGGGAACCCTACCCAAGATCCATCAAATTATTTTAGCAAATGACCAGAACTCCACAAGCATTTCTCCCCATCTCTAGTAGTAAAATGCAGTAGTAACAAATGTAGTAATTATCCATTTATGGTCCTTTTACAACTCAAAATCTTCTCCTTGAGGCACTCTGTCTAAAGGTAGGGACCTGTAGGTGGGCACATATGTACGTGTGTTCCCTTATATGCACAAAAACTTTCCTCAGAGATGATCATGTTTTGATACTACTATTTAGTTTCACAGAAATGGTACTATTATTCAAAACTCCTAAAGAAACTGCACAAGAAATGCCTGACCTAGATCCAGTTTTGTGAAGACATTATGTAGAAAAACAGCAAGAGAAAAAGGAAGCCGCTTGTCTTGTAGAAAACCATGTTTTAATATATTTAAGCTTATTCTTCTTCCCTCTTATTTTGAATTTATAATACTCAAGAAAGGGGTGGAGGCCCTCTTTTTGATAAAAAGGTCTCATCCAGAATTAATCCCATAATCTTGTATTCCAACTCTGCAGGCTAGAGTATTTTTTGGGATTTGAAGTGCTCTCTAAAGGCACCAGATCCCATCTGATCTTGGAAGCTTAGCAGGGTTAGCCCTGGTTAGTACTTGGATGGGAAACCACCAACAAATACCAGGTGCTGTAGGCTATATTTCAGAGGGAGAAACTGGCAAAACTACCACTGCGTATTCCTTGCCTAAGAAAACCCTTTGATATTCATGGGGTCACCATAAGTCAACAGATGGCTTGAAGGCACACACACACAATGGTCAGGCAAACATACCTAGGGAATTCCACCACAGCAAATATGAGTCCTACGTATGAACAATTTTCAGTGTCTCACTCTATGCACACACACACACACACACACACACACTGCAGAGGTACATTTGTGCTACTCATTGATTTATTTCTTTTTTGCATCATTTGTGTCTCACATTTCTGTTTGAAAACAGTCATCCAGCCATCTTGAAATCAGTAAGCATACAACTTTTTAAAAAGGCATCACTGTATTATTAATGTTCTAGAGATGCAGTGATGTTCCAACTGCTGTTAGGAAAAGTTACTTTTTTAGACCATGGCCATGTTAGTTGGGAGAATCTAGAATTTAGAGTCCAAAAAGTATTTCCCCCCCCCCCACTCAAGCTCTATAGGTGCTACCATGCTACCAAGCACCAGAACCAAGGAGCACAAGATGTTTTGGCTCCTAGAGGCAGGGCCATTACTTGTCACCTCCCCTAACTAGTGGGACACTCTACAACTCCTGGCACTTTTTGGTGATGGTGATGTAAGCTCTGTGGGGATGAAGATAGATCTTATTTATAATGCCTAAGGGACCCTACACAAGCAGGTTGCCAGGCCTATACCAGTATAACCACACCTCCTAAGTTAGCCAAATAAGGCCAGAATGGCTTTCTCAAACATACCCCATTCATGTGGTCCTACACGAGCTCAATATTAATGAGCAAAAGAGGGAAAAGTTGACTTTTTGGATTACAACTCCTATTGCCCAGCCAGTATGGCCACCTCCATAGTCCAATAAATTTACATTTCCAGGTTCCTTTCAAAGCATTCCCACTAAAGTAAATGTATTTTTTAAAAAGCTCCCCCAAACACTGTCTCTTCTCCCCCAGCCACACCATTCTGATTATCTCTGCATCCTCTTACTAACTTTTTCTGCTTGGCTGACATGTGGGGAGTTGTTGACATGCAGTTTTGTGACTAGAGGAGTGGCTACCATTCTCTAATGGCTCATCTATATGAGCGAGGATATGCCAGCTCTGCACTGGTGTATCCTGGCTGTGGATCAAGCCTGTTGTCCTCCCATTACTGTCTCGAAATGAGCTGGAGTCCAGATAGGTACACCAGCCTGTTGCTGCAGCCACTGCCACTGCCATCTCCCTCGCTGTCTCAGAAGGCAGGAAGACAGTTCACAACATGTGATCAAGGCCTCCTGCGTGTGACCAGCTTTGGTCAGATGCTCCGGGACCCCTTCCTGCCTTCCAGGAGAGCGAGACAGACCAACAGCTGCAGTGAGGACAGCTGGCAGGGGCTGGCTCCTGCAGTCTTGTGGGGCCCAATCTGTTCCTTCCTAGTTGGAACAGATTAAAAAAGGTATTTTTAAAAAATATTGTAGTGGGCCCTACCCAGCTTTTCTCCCATCTCAGCCCCATATCTGCTCCATGGGTGGTGAGGACTGCCCTGGGTCAGAACAGGGCAAATGCCCTGTGTTATCAGGACTGCAAGGCTCTAAGATGGGGGCAAGACAGGGTATATTGTCCATCTAGACAAGCCCTTAGTGTGGCATGCAGTGCAGTTTTCTTCTTAGCTTTTCTGGTGAGAATTCACTGGATCTAAACTTAGCTGTGCTGACATTACACCACTGCAAGCAGGCTGCTGCTAAAGCTGAGCCGTGGGATTGCTCTGTAAGGGAGAGGGGGAGAAAGGCTAGGAAAAGCCACAGGATGATTGACAGTAGAGAGGTATTCCAGTTAACTGAGGTAGAACAAATGAATTAATCACCTTCAAACAAAGGAAGGTTACGGGGCCAGGGTAGGCATGGGAAAAGAGGACCCATCGGCTAGTGGAGGGGAGAAACACAGAAGAAGCAGAGTGTCAGAGAGTTTAAATAAACCATGCAGAGCTGTGAACTGCAGGACAGCAATTTTGACATGAGTTGAGAAATGGGAAAATGATGTTTTTGAAGCCTGGGTTTGCTTCCCGGAGTGTGGAGAGAGTGGCTTGAAGAATGCAGGTTAACTGTTTATATATATGTGGGAGAACAAATGCCGTAAACAGAAAGGATAAAGAATGACAATAGCAAAGAAACCTTCAAATGGGTTGCAAAAATAGCCAGGATGCATAAGAAATTCTGCCTAGGTGATTAGTCATGGGAGAAAAACCAAATTAGAGACCTCTTGATTATCAAGGGGAGAAATGTGAACTATGACTAGAATAAAGTATACTTTCTAAAATTACATAGCATTGCTACTTTTGGCATCCCTTATAAATCTGAAATGAGCAATTTTATTTTTTGTTAGTAAAATGATTCTGGAAGAAGGTTACATCCAAAATTAACACCATAATCGTATGTGTCAACTGGGAGTTGTTATGTTTCTAGAGAGCTTTGGGATCTGAAGTTTTTTCTACTGGCATTGGTGGGATTTGTTTTTTACAGACTTATACACAGCTTTCTGCATCAAAACAGGCATCAAAAACAGCTGAAGGTCAGTAATAATAAGCATGGAAAAGTAGACTCGTGTATATAATCATGTAAGCACACAAAAATAAAAAAACAGTGTGGGACAATCAAGGATAGCTAATGTCTACTCCAGGTGAGGTGTCATGAATCTGTTTCTCTCTATGATGGGAGACGGAAATCTGTGGCCCTCCAGTTGTTTTTAGAGTACAGCTCCTGTCATCCCTGAGCACTGACCACAATGCCTGGACTGATGGTAGTTAGATACCAACAATATCTGGAAGACCATAGGTTCTTCATCTCAGCTTTATGGTAATTTGTGGCCTTCATTACTGTAGCAACAAAGAATAGGTATGCACTCAGCTTTGATAGAGAGATGGTGGTTGTTGTCATTATTTGCCATCAAGTCAACTATAGATTTTATCAGACCATGTACATACGGTGCCATAGGATGCCTGATGATTGTGAAAGGGTGTGCATACTAGATACGCCGCCCTTTTGCAATCATGTCCAGTTTTAAAACTGTCCTACTTTATTGATAACCCAAGCTGTCAATTGATCCCCTGTGGCACTTTTGTGCCAGCATTGCCAGCCTTTGAGAGATAATGACATCCAGGTAGGTGACACATTTTTATGACCCTCCCTGGTTTACTTGGAAGTTTTTAAGTGTGTTTATATACTTAGTATAACTTTTTGTGTGTTATTTTTGGTTTTATTTTTGAATTTCCCATGCTAGGTATTCTCACGGGATTTCAGACGAGGAAGTGAACAGAGCTCCATTCACTCTTCGTTCATTGCTGGGAGAGCCTTTTGCTGAGATGGAAGGTAAGTAAGGTACGGGGAGTTCTTTTGCTGGCATAAAAAGTCAGAAGTTATGCCCGCAAAAGAAAGTGTTTAGGGGGGTGGTCTGATAAAATGCTTTGACTTATGACCATCTTATGAATGAGAGACGTTGCAAACTTGGGGCCATGGCGTCCTTGATCAAATCAATTTACCCGTAGTGTATTCCTCCTCTTTTTCTATTGCCTTCTGCTTTACTGAGCATTATTATCTTTTTCCAATATGTCACATTGTCTCATAAAGTATAATCACCTCAGTTTAGTCAGCTCAGATTCTAGTGAGAGATGAAGACTGATTTACTCTAAGGCTGAGGCCACACTGCAGAAATAGTGCAGTTTGACACTGATTTAACTGCCATGGCTCAATGCTATGGAATTCTGGGATTTGTAGTTTTGTGAGATATTTAGCCTTTTCTATCAGAGAGCTCTGGTGCCACGACAAAGTACAAATTAGCAAGTGCTGGTAAACTTGTACCCAGAGACTATAAAACTTGCATATGTAAATTGCATCTGTTTTGAAATTATTGTCTCTAATGGTCCCAAAGGCTGATTGCATATGTAAAAAGCCTTTCCTTTTATCAGATGGCATCACAAGATAGTTGGCATTGTCAGGGAAATTCTCCCTTATCATCCTGCCTTTTTCCAGCCTCACTTTAGCATGACATAGAGGACTACTACCTCCAGTATAACACTGGGATCTCACCAGCTTCTCCCTGTAGCTCCCTTCAGCATCTGCAACCTAACCCCCAAAGGGTTTTCCATCTCTCCGGAGCAGTTTTTAGTAGTACACAGTGGGCTGCAGTAGGGAGAGGGATCATCTTCTCCTGGTTTTACAAACAAAAGCAGTTCTGCCAGTGGAAGTAACCCATTGGATCCTGTCCACAGAAATCAATGCTACAGGAATACAGCTTTTCACTTTCTGACAGTCTTTGCTTTCATTTTAAAGAAACCTATCAGATCTTATGGTTGCAAAGGTCTGGTTGGAAGTGTGTGTTGAAAGCTCAGCTGAGTGACAGATTAAGGTCTCATTCAGATATTCTATTCCAAGTCCTACAAAACATAGGATGGGGGGGGGATGAGTAATGTTCTCCCCTCTCTTTCCCTCACACACACCTTAAGACTTTTGGTTTGCCAAACCACAGTTTGCAATATCATTTGAATCAGAAAACTGTGGTTTGAGTCTTCTCTACAAATGAAGACTGAAGTAATCATTTAAAATTGGTGTGGTACACCCTACCAATCAAGATTTCATGGCACAGTGTCATGCTTTGGATATCATGACAAACTTGGGCTTTACAAAGATTCTTTCTCAGTTGTCTTTTGTCTATGAACTCAGCTTTACTAACAAGTGTGTGAGGGTAGGAAGGAAGGAACAAGGAGGAATGGACTAATCACTTTTTGAAGCAATAGTGCATGTGGTATCTGATTGTCACCTCTGATTCTTAGTGTTTGGGGCTGAGCTTTAGTACCTTATCACATAGCTCAGTGTCTCTCTTCATGAAGCCAGCTATATTGATGTAGTTGTGATCACTCGAGTGGAATCTTCTAGTCCTCCAGCTACTTTTTGTTATATATAAACAAACATGACAATCAAACAAAAAATAAAAGGAACAGGACATTAATAAATTCAACACTTATTTAAAAATACTTCTAAATATGCCTTCTGACTTAAAGAAAAATAAAACTGAAGAATCATAAAAGAAATGCTTCATCAAATATTAAGCAGTTTACTTGCCAAGAAAGGGAAGAAAACTACCCTTAGAGATTACTGTAGATAATAAAATAACTTTCATAAATTTACCCAGTGCAGTTTCTTTCTGCTATTCCTGATCACTAGTATAAGATGAGTAAACAGACAATTCATTAGATATGCTTAGGTGTAATAGTCAGGAGCAGCAAGCATACATTATTTCTCTACAATGGACCTGTTACAACTGTAACCCAAAGTATAGTCAGAGCTCATTGGTTGATTGGCCATAAACTTCCACACACAAAAGCCTACTTCGTCAGCTGCATGTAGCAGATTAACAAGGTAATTTGGGCCTGATCTCTACTTGTACTCCCTACTAGAGTAGATGCAATAAATCAATTACTGAAGAGTCAGTTGACACAAGTCAACTCTACTTAAGAGTACTGATAGAATTCATGCCTACAATAGATAAAGAGCTATTTGAGATGAGCAAGAGCATCATGGTCATGGTGAGGTAACCATCAGCATGAGCACATAAGTGAAACAGTGAATAAAAGCATTGTTTATGTGAAGTGGTGTCTCCATTTGACTTGTCTGTACATATTTGAATTATCTACTTGCTGCGTTGAGAGCAGCAGTTTTTGAAAAAGCTATCACTATCATAGGAACTGAGTCCTTAATGTATCACTCCATATGAAACTTATGGATATACTAAATAATTGTCGCAAAAATCAGGGCTGGTCATAGCATGGTGCACGGATTGCATGCAGCCCCTGGGTCTTACTTTGTGATCCTTGAGCTTTCGCATTGTTCCCCCAAACTCTCCCTTCACTTTTTCTTTTTTAAAATCATGATTTTGGGGCAAATTTTGCCCCAAACCATTCAGAAAGCCCTGCAAAACATGAAGACACATGATAATACACTCATCATGCCCCCCAAAGCAGCTCAGAGCCCAATACTACACCCAGATACCTCAGTTTCCCACTGCAGTTCCTTTCAAAATGGTGACAGGAAGTGACATTGTGCCACTTCCCAACACCATATTAAAAGGAACTGCAGTGGAATACTGAGGTATTTGGACTTGCTGCAGGGAGTGCAGTCCACAGAAAGCCTGGTGGGAAAATTGGCCCGTGGACCCCATACAGTTGCCCACCCTGACATAAATAATGCCATCCTGTAAGCAGAGCCTGGTAGGATAGTACTATCATGCTCTCCTGGGCAGCTAACATGGAAACTACCACCTGTTTGAATTGACCCATATAAAAAGATGCACAAGCATATGTAAACATGGATACATGGACTGTAGTATAATGATGGATAAACTAAGTCAAGGAGGAGGAGGAGGAGGAAAATAAAGTAGGAAGGCAACCTACAGTGTGAAGTGTCACTATATAATTTCCCTGGCAATAATATTTTAGCAAGGATTAGAATTGATTGAGACAGCAATAGGATTTGGATGTTCATAACATTTTTAATGCCGATTGAGCAGTTGGAAGTGTACAATACAGCATTTAAAAGTACTCAGAAACTGGAGTATAAATGGCATAAACAGAGATTACAAAAATGAATTATGTCATAGAGCTACAAAATGAGTGCAAGTTAATAACCTCAAAACAATGAGAAAAGCATACAATCCTGGCTAAATAAATGGAGCTAGGGAACAGATTTTATGGAATATATCCAAATGACAAGATAAGAGAAGAAATGCTATAATGTACAGACAGATCTGGTCCACAAGGGGAAAAAAACAGGGTATGTTTTAAGAAAAACACACAGAGATCTTACTTATTTACATCTCCCTTTTAATTCAGGAGACTTGACTATTCCAAGTGCTGTTCTCGGTTGGGGGGGATGGAGATTGTGCGCTCACACTCACTGGTCTTGAACAACTTACATAAGAGGATACTGATACCTCCTTATGCAAGTAGATAAGACATAGTGCCCACAACCATTACATAGGCATCATGTCCCAAGAAGATTTTTGCCTAAATCTATAACTCTGTGTGGTAGAATGGGCTTAATATTTATTACTTGGCCACCCTATGAGCTTCAGGACTACAGAGGGATTTAATCCCACACTCTCCCAATCTTGGTCAGTGCTCTAACCATTAACTGGCTCTCTATAAACTAAAAGGAAAGAAGCATTCATGAAGACAGCATTGTATGAGTGAAGGAGAGCAAAGATTTGCTCTTGGCCAAACAACCCGTCTTGGGTATTCTCTCTGGCACTGCCTACACATGTCCACATTTGTGTTGTCTGCAAGTGAGGTCAGGCAGTAGAATACTCCCTTCATGTGAGTAGCATAAGAAATGGTCTAGACTGGAAGAAGAAACTGTATTACTGCTAACCTATTGTGAAACACTTTCAAGCAGAAATGACATCAAGGCTACTGTCATAAAGGTGGTTATATTTTCTGAGGGAAATATTCAGCCTTCTTTATAAAACCCACAATGGAATTTCAAACAACAATAATAGCATTTCTCTCCCATCCACCACAAAATAAATGAGGTGAAAGCTTGCACCTCTCTCCACAGTGGATGATATGAAGTTCATTTTTGATGTGATGCAAAAGCAGAGAGACAAGAAATGTAAAGCATTTGTTCTTCCTGTCCCTCCAATTTTTCTAAATTTCTGGCTTTAAATATTACTTAATGACATTGGTTGGAGAAAATCAAGCACCCCCTCCTGGATAGCAATGTAAAGTGAAATAATTCCAATTAGATTCAAACAGAATGAAGAGACACGAAACCCTTGGGGAGAGGGGTGGACATTATGCTTTAGCTTTCCTGGCTCCAGCACTATTGCTTATGAGTCTTTTATTATTCTTTTCTAGTATTCTCTTATTAAGTTGTAAATATATCACACAGAAGCTTTGCCGTAACAGTCCATCAATGTAGTGCTTTTCTTTGGACTGTCTGAAATGAGGTACGTGGTTCCAGCTGTCAAGAACAGATTGGTGTATACCTCACTGAATACTGGGAAGAACTGGCTGCTGACAATTGTTTGGAACAGTAGATGAGGCATATAGGCTGGACTTGAAATCAGTTCTGCTGTTCATTTCACATCTAATGCAGAGTTAACACTTCAACAAATCAGATCAATTAACCCAGCATAATTGCTTAACAAGATAAGCAGTCTTCTGCATTAGAGATGTGTCAGGATTTAACAAGCCCCAGATTACCTAGACATATCCAAACATCACACATCAAACACATTGTGTCTGTTCTCTTCTGTTTTTACATTAATGGTGAAGGAATTAGATGACTGCATTGGATACCAGATTTCAGTGGGTGTTGGCATTTGAAGTGTCTCTCTAGAAAGAGAAGCATGTGGAGTGTCCCTCCATCAGTCCTCCATAAAAGTACAGATGGTGTACACTAGGTGACCTGATGATGAATTGAAGAAGTGAGAAGAAGCATCAAGTTGGGGAGAGAGGATGAGTTAAACTTGTTGACATTCCATATGGAATAAATGGCATGTAAATAAAGTTAACTGTGTTGTGGAGTATGGCCTGGTCAGGGTTAAACTGGTAGACTTTAAAAATTAAGAAGTCTCTATTTTTTTCCCACTGGAACAAGGCATGAGGGGATGGTGCCATTCCACTTCTTTAGACTTCAAAGCTTATCTCATGCTGATGTAAAGTGGCAGTGTAGCAGTAAGGTTCCATCTTCTGTGCTGCCTTATTGCATGACATTTTGTTCTTCTGTTCTGGTTTTGTAGGAGACTGAGGTAAAACTGCATCTTTTTGCTAACCTGAAAAAATCCATTAGCAAAACGATGCAATTTTACCTCAGTCTCCTACAGACTGGAAGGGAAGAACACCAGAAGAACGATGATGTTATGCGATAAGGCAGTATGGAAAGTGGGACCTTCTGGCTGCCTTGCCACTTTACCTCAGAGTGCGATAAGCTTTTCTTTAGATAACATTTTGTTCAAACACTTTTTTTGAAAAACATTTTGCAGAATAAATTAGTCTAAATGGAGCTGAGCTCCACAGTGGAGGTAGGGAGATAAATTAAGCACACACTTCTCTGATATAGGGTACAATTTAACCCAACATAATCATGTGGGACAAGTTGGAGAAATGTGGCCAGCCACTTATTTGTTAGACACATGTCCATCCTGGCTAATTAGAGCTGCTGGGAAGGACTGGCTAATTGATTGGTGGAGGTTGTGAATGCTTCGTTGGGAGAGGAATCTGTTCCAACTCCTCTAAAGGAAGCAATTATAAGACCTCTGTTGAAGAGACATTAATTCGTTCCCTAAACCCTAGTTGATTATTGGTCTGTTTCTAATCCACTGTGGCCAGACCTGCCATTCCTAGGAAGTGATGGAGCTGGTGCATCAATTGAAGGCTGGCAAAAAGCACAGCTGGCCAGAGCAGCTACCTGGCTTTTGAGGAACAATATGGTTCCAAGAGCACCTGTGAGCCTGTTTTTTCTGCCTCTGCCCAAGACGTCAAGTTGGCTCCATTCCTCTTGTAGCTTTTCTGACTGTTCTAATTATGTCTGTTTCTTAAAAAGTTGTTTTGGTCTGTTTTTAAATAATATTTTAAAATCTCTTCCCTCCTCCCCCTACAGCTTGCTTTGGGAGCCTTGATAGGCTGAGAGATGATAAACAATTGCTTAAATATATAAAAATAAATAAGTACTTAATTTTGGCTATGAGAGTGGCATCCAATGAAAACTGACCATCCATCCATCCATCCATCCAGGGAGAGTAAATAAGGATCAAATAGGAAAGAACAAAATCTTATGAAGCTAGTAAGGTCTAGTCTTCATATCTAGAATCATAGAATCATAGAGTTGGAAGAGACCACAAGGGCCATCCAATCCAACCTCCTGCCATGCAGGATTACACAATCAAACCATTCCCAAAGATATCCATCCAGCTTCTGTTTAAAAACCTCCAAAGAAGGAGACCCCACCACACTCCTAGGCAGTGTATTCCACTTCTTAACAAATCTTACTGTCAGGAAGTTCTTCCTAATGTTTAGGTGGAATCTCTTTTCCTCTAGTTTGAAACTATTGCTCTGTGTCTAGTCTCTGGAGCAGCAGAAAACAAACTTGCCCCATCCTCAGTATGACATCCCTTCAAATATTTAAACATGGCTATCATGTCACCTCTTAACCTTCTCTTCTCCAGACTAAACATGCCCAGTTCCCTAAGCCGCTCCTCATAGGGCATGGCTTCCAGACCTGGTCACCCTCCTCTGGATGCAATCCAGCTTCTCCATATCCTTCCTGAATTGTTGTGCCCAGAACTGGACACAGTATTCCAGATAAGGTCTGATCAAAGCAGAATAGAGTGGCACTGTTACTTCCCTTGATCTAGACACTATACTCCTATTAATACAACCTAGAATTGCATTGGCTTTTTTTGCTGCTGCATCACACTGCTGACTCATGTTCAGCTTGTGGTCCAGTAAGACTCCTAGATCCCTTTTGCATCAAACCAGGTGTCATTTTTACTGCCCAAGTGTAAATTTCTCCCTGTTGAAATTCGTTTTGTTAGTTTTGGCCCAGCTTTCTAACCTGTTAAGGTCATTTTAGATTCTGATCCTGTCCTCTGAGGTATTAGCTACCCCTCCTAATGACTCATTGTAAAAGACGATAATGCTTGGTAAAGTAGAAGGCAATAGGAAAAGAAGGAGATCATATTGCAGGTGAACTGATTCAAGCGAGGAAGCCACAGCTCTGAGTTTTTAAGGCCTGAGCAGGGCTGTTGATGGCTGGGGCTCTTGGCGATCTCTCATCTATTGGGTCACCGTAGGTCAGAGTTAACTTGATGGCAAATAACAAGAACAAAGTTACAGTAATACTCAAACTGAGAGGAAAGCCACCAGAATGGGCCTATTCACACTGCACAATTATAGCACTATGATTCTACTTTATCTGCCATGGCTACATCACATGGAATAATGGGATTTGAATTTTGGTGAGGCACTAGAACTCTCTGGCTAAGAATTCTAAATACAACTTCATAAAATACAAAATCCAGGATCCTTTGGGATAGAACAATGGCCATTAAAGTGGAATCATTGCACTGTAATTGTTTAGTGTGAATGGGCATTTTGTTAAACATGAGACACAGCAGGCTTACATTTTAGGATGCTTGTTCCAGTTTGTCTTCAGTTCGTTTTTTAAGAGCAGAGGGAATTGGATGGGAGGCATGGTTGCATTCATACAAAACTTCATATCACACAACGTTGGAGAGTTCAAGCAAAGTGTGTGCAGACACGTACAGTCAGGCTTGAGTAGCTTCCCTTTTTCCCTTTTTTGTGTTCCCTGATAAATGAGTTGGGTGCAACTGACTTTTTGATATTTGTTTTTCAGCCTTCCATTTGACTCCTGCACTTCAAGGAGAGCTGGGATGGATTATGAGGAGGTGAATGCTGTATAAATAACACTGTAGCTAAATGTATGCTGAGAATAATGAATGTCTCCAGGTTTAATACCATGAAATTGCCATGAGTGAGCGGATCTACCAATTTAGAGTAAAAGAAAGAAACACAGAGAAAGGAAGGAGATAGGCTTTTTCACACTTTAAATTAAAGTAGCATCCACACAGCAGGTTCTAGCACTCCCACTTAAAGGATTTGTTCTCCCCCTGAAGAGCCAGTAGTTGGCAGTATGATAAGATGGGCATGTTTTTCACAGCTGGAAATATCACATCTGTTTTGTGAACCATAGACCAGCCATCCCCAACTGCTGTTGGACTACAACCCCCATCATCCCAGCTAGCTAGGGTTGATGGAAATTGCTGCACTTTTGAATATCTTCTTCTAACATATTTGAAAGGCATTTGGTTGCCACTAGATTGGAGAAGGCTGCTATGCACTCTTGGCTCATCCTCAAAGCTTTTACTGATAAGAATGAGCAGCTTAGGGAGACCAGCTCAAGATTAATTGCTGACCTGTGCAGCTGTAGGACATAGATGTTAATCTGTTCCCTTCCAATGTGTTATGAGAAGGTATTGCTAGGGCAGTGATTCCCAAACTTTGGCCCTCCAGAAATTTTGGCCTTCATCTCCCAGAATTCTTGACTGTTAGCCAAGGTGGCTAGGGCTTCTGGGAGATGAAGTCCAAAACACCTGGAGGGCCAACATTTGGGAATCACTGCACTAGGGGACTGGTGTCAGTTGTATTCCAGCAACATCTGGAGAGCATCAGGTTTATGAAAGGCTCCAGTAGGACAGGGGAACTTAAGTCAGTGGGCTTACAAAAAAAGAGGAGGTGTTTAGAAGGGATTTATAGAATCATAGAATTGTAGAGTTGGAAGAGACCACGAGGGCCATCCAGTCCAACCCCCTGCCATGCAGGAAACCACGATCAAAGCATCCCTGACAGATGGCCATCCAGCCTCTGTTTAAAGACCTCCAAGGAAGGAGACCCCACCATGCTCTGAGGGAATGTGTTCCACTGCCGAACAAGTCAGAGAGGCAGTATCCCACATCTTCTGTGGGAGGCAATTCCAAATGCATGGGGATGCACAGGCAGAGTCTGCTGGGGTATTGGATAGGCACTTGGCCTATTGAGAAAAAGACAAAGATCTACTTGGGCCTCACTTAATAAAAGGTAGCTGCAGCAACAAAGAGAATAGCAACACCTGACAAAAAACTTCAATTATTTAAATAGTGCTTTATACACCAGTACCTTTTTTCATTACTAATATACAAAATGCAGCATCCCAGAAGAGCTATAATAGGAAAACATTCATATTCCTTCAACTCTCTACTCTCAATCTGTCTTGCAAATGTACTTGATTTCACATCTTTCTCTCATCAAGTGTTCCCTTGCTATGCTTTTATTGAATTCTTGCTGCACTAAAGTTTTTTTATTAGTCTTTGAATGAATGTTTGAGGTTGAGAAAACCTCAAGTTTGGTTTTTCAGTCTTCCCCTTTTAAAAGCATAAATGACAGTTTGAAGCCAATTTTCTCTATTCAAGTTCTCAATAATGTTTTGTTGTGTCTCGGAAGAATCTTTCTAAAAACCAACAGTCATATTTTATAAGGCATCCCATTTTCATCTTTACTGCAGGTAACAAGTCAGTGTCATTGAGGAGTAGCACGTTAAAGCCTGAGGCTTCCATAATCCTCCAAAAAGTGGTACATATGAGGTCTGTTTACAATCCTCATGTTCATAGGCATCAACCCACTTGCAACTGCCAATAAATACAGCTCAGAGGCCACCCCTCTTCCCTGTGATCATAGTCCAGTCTGTTGCTGGAACTGGCAGCTTGAAAGGGGATAGCATGGTCCAGTCCCCAGCTTGGAGTGAAAGCAGAATCAAGCCTATCCTGATGACAAGCACTCCCTAGATCAGTCCAGACTGGGGAAGAGCATCAGAATTGGGATCTCACAGCATGGTGACTACAGAATGGATCCTCTTCCCTTTGGGGTGCTTGACTTGGCTGCCATTGCCTAACTTCCACTGCCAAGAGAACAACTCCGGGAGGAGTGCAAGCAATCCTGACTGGGGAGAAATACCCAAAGGAACATCTGGCCAGTGACTTCCAGATTGATAGGATGATGATAACTCCCACCCACTGGCATACTGCAGGGAGACCCACTTTGACTGTGTCCAACATCTTCTCTTCCTTTGAATGTCCCTGTATGAGCTGCAAGGAAGGGGAAGAAGTTGCCCTTGCCTCCTTGCACCTTCCTAGGGGCAGATGAGTTTGTTGATAGGGCGCTCTAGCCCCAAATTTCCTTTTCTTGTTCTGTTTCTCTCCTGCAGCTATATCTCCTCTTCTTTCGTTCTCCATCATCAGTAGGCAATCCCTGGCAGCTGGCATGCTGGTCTTTTGCACCCTCTGCCCTTTCCACATTGGTGATTTTCTCAATGGCTGAAAGACTGGAAGAATGCCTACACTGTACATCTGCTGGTGTTATGGTGGACAAAAGGCATGGCAGGTCCCTAGTAAGTTGTGCAGAGGAAGGAATGCCTTTCCTCCAGCTAGACCAGCTGCAACTTCAGCAACTGTAATGGAGCAAAAATGCAGCACCATGTCTCTGTAAGCCCCAACCACCCTTCTGCTATTGAGTAGCATCTCCTATTTCCCCTGACTTCCCCATACATACTCACCTGCACCAAGTGAGAACTTTCATGGGAAATTGCCTCCATTCACAGGTCTTGGTGTGAAAAGTAATCAAAACTAACATATGCCCAGCTATGGTGGGAGTGACTTGTAAATGTATAAACTGGCAGGATCAATACCAATGGGCCATCCTTGAGATGGAGTCCTTCTGGCAGCGGAGCCATTGGGGTGGCTCATGATTGGTCACTAAGCAGAAAGGCTTGCCCCATATGCAGTGCCACAGTACATGGATGGGTCCAGACCTCCTGCATAGCAACAGCTGAATAGCTTCCAATTCAAGTCCAGGAGGGGGTGCTTTCTTCCCTCCCATTCTTCAGCAATCTATTTGGGAGAATCCATCTGTACAATAAAAGGATGGGGAAAACCCAGTGTCCAAAGAAGAGATTGTAGTACAGGTGTGTCTTCAAGGCCTTGAATGCCTTCCCTTCTCAGGGCCCCTACCTAATGGGGGGGGGACTTTTGCCCCTCAAATCCATTATCAGGGCTGCACAGTTAGCAAACCATGGATTAAATTTGCAGTGATATCCTGAGCTGACAGGGGAAATTATTGCAACTTTCATTGTGTTGGGCCACCAGCCATTGGGACATCAAGTCTACCTTCCCTGGAACTTGGCAAATGAGCTCTGTCCCGTACCCCAGCAACTGTAGCTCCATGAAGTCCACCTTACATTTGTTGGAATAAACAGTAAGTCTGATGGTCTGCAGTGCATCCAGACATGTAGGTGACCTAAATCATCTTTCCATGAGAGTTTAAAAATCACGTCGTCTAGCTGTGTCACAACACAGGCCTGAGCCAGTCTCAGAACTGAGTCCATCAACTATTAGAAGGTAATGGTGGCCCCATGTAGGCCAACGGGCATATTTGTGATGTGATACAAACCTGGGGAGGTGGGAAATACCATTTTCCCCCACACTGGGATGTTAGAGGGATCTGTTAGGGGGATGTGTCAGTAGCCCTTGGTGAGATCCAAAGAGGTCAGATGCTGTATGTGACCAGCCTTAACAGCTCAATTCCTAGACCTGGGGAATGAGGTAAATCTTCCCAAGGTCCAGCAGTCTGTGGATTAAGGCTGTGGGGTGCCTCACCCTGCCTCTCTCCCCAGACCATGAATTGACCATATTCCCAAGATAGTGTATATATTACACTTCAAAGAAAAACAGAATATGGGTAAGTAGAAGAGTACATAGCAACTCATGCTAAAGTCCCTGGAAACATCCATGATCATTCTCATCGGATTCCAACTGCAGCAGGTCTCAAACCTGAAAATGTGTACTTTCTACTTTAAAAAAAATCATCATAATCATAATGATTAACCCATTTGCTTTAATTATTATCACTATCAGGTACAAATACATAAGAGTTTAATTAATTTCCTTCATTTGTTAATGGCTAGAGAATTAATTGGATCTGGAAGACTGTACACTGAGTAAATAATTTGAAAATTATAAAGTTTTATTTGACAGGCAAATACAGAGCATCGTGGCCAATTAACCTGATGAGATTTTAAAGTAAGAGTTCATTCTGTGCATCTATATTATCTGCATTTTAAAAAAAAAGAGTTGCGAAGGACACATTGCATTTCATGTTTGGTCCTCTTTGAGCATAAATCCATGCAGATATACCCCTAAACAATGATATTTGGACATGTTGCCATAGTTATTGGAATTTTCACTCATTTGGGAACTGCCTAGTATTTCAGGGAAAAGGTAATAATTTAAATTATTCAAGCCATCACATTAAAGCTGTAGTGGGCAATTTAATAAGCACCAATGGTAAGATTATTTTGCATATACAGATTCATATTACTGACATTATTTGCATACAATTTGCATGGACACTCAATTTGAAACATTATTTTTCCAAAGTTGTTCTCAAATATGTGTAGACCACCACCTCCCAATAATGAAACTGGTTAGAAGTTATGAGATTAAAAAACAAAAGGAAGACTTTGAGCTTCATTTTGCTTCACTTTTCATTTTCAGACCTTTTGCACTGATTTAATAAAATCCAAAGTAAGTTTATCTTGAACAAAGCTGCAATTACATACACTGGCATGGGAATCATGTGGCCCTTCAGATGTTGGTGGGCTGCATCTCCCAGCATCCCCAGCCAACATGAGTGGGAGTCATCTGAAGGATAGCATGATTCATATCATTGACACATCTGTTTAATTGGGAGTAAACTCCATTGAACTCAATAGGATTGTCTTCTGAGTAGACATTATAAGCTTGCAGTGTTAATTAAGCCTTGCTGAAATCAGTTATACTTAAATGTTTAACAGTACAGTTGTATTTAATTGAATTTAGTAATACTCAAACTTCCTGTTTCTTGATTGATGTAGGAACCAAACTGTGCCTAAGACAGCACTGTAACACCTGTCAAAATGTGTCTTTAGCAACAAACACATTGTGCAGGTAACACAGTTTTCAAAATAGATGACAACATTTCCTGTTTATCACAGCACAGTGCTATCTTTACATGATATGAAATATTCTGAATTGGAAGTAGAGATGTGCCAGTAAAAGAAATGTTGGGAGTAAGATTTTCACAAGAGCTAGCAGGTAACTTCTGCAAGCAGAAATCTTAAGAGATTATGTTAAGGGTAGTCCAGACAGTGGGAAAAAAAAACCCTCTTAGAATCTGTGGGGAATCCTATGTGTCCAAATAGGATCCCACAGCATTCCATCCTTTTCAGAGGGAGAGGGAGCAAAAGTCAGGAAAGTCTGTGGCAGAAGCCTCTGGGACTTTTCCAGAGTTTTTTTTAAAAAACCAATGGAAATGCACACCCTGAGATGATGAAACAGGCTTTCTTTCCTTCTTTTTTTTTTCATTATTCAACCAGCAGATTGCTGTTCCGCACCTTGGATTTAGTTTTCTTCAAAAAAATACTGTTTGGCGGGAGCATATTGGGGAGTACAAAACTGCAAGTAGTTCATTCATGGCTGCCATCTTGATTCGCTGGCATGCCTCCATGAGAAGAGGAAACGTGTAGAGCTTTGCATACCAGCGCTCTTGACCAAAAATCATTGAGACAGATGACAGCTGCTACAAATTGATGTTTCTGTGCCCCAATTCACATTTTTCCTCATCTAGACCAGCCCTAAGTCATTGGGCAAAAGAATCCACAATGCTTTTGAGCTAATGGAAAGTACAGGATCCCTCCAAGGATCTCACACTAATAAGGAAAAGCCATTCCAATTCTGTCTGTGAAAAAGTAGCCTGCAACCCAACCTACCATATATTCCGGCATATAAGATGACTTTTGAGCACTCAAAAGTGCCCTCCAAAATCGACAGTTGTCTTATACACCGGATATACTTTGCTTCGCCTGCCTGCCTATCTCCTGCCTCTTCGCAAATGGAGAGAAGAGGCAGGAGATGGGGCAGGGGGTGAAGCAAAGTGCTTTTCCAGTTCATTCGCCCCCCTCCTCTGCCTTCTCCCCCTTTGGGGAGCAACGGAGACAGAGGAGGGGGGTGAATGTTGCGGTTTGCTGCGGCCGCCGCTTGATCGCCTCTGCAGTGGCCGAGGCAAACTGCTAGATTCGCCCTTTCCCCCCACCTTGCTTGAAGGTGGAGGAAAAGGGTGAAAATGCCCCGTTTTGCTCCGCAACCCCGATTCCTCCTTCTGGGCTCCCTTCTGAAGGAAGCCCAGGAGGATGACGTGGGGCCATGGAGCCAAACCCTGGGATTCGCCTCCTCCCCCCAGACACCCATCCACCCTCCCTCCAGCCACCCCCACTCGCCAAAGCCACGATCCCACTGGAATCGTGGTTTTGGGGAGGGGGGTGGCTGCGAAGCCCCCTCCCCCCAGCCACCCGTCCATCCTCCACCCATCCACCCCCTTCCCCAAAGCCGCAATTCCACTGGAATCGTGGCTTTGGGGAGGGGGGGTGGCTGCGAAGCCCCCTCCCCCCAGCCACCCGTCTACCCTCCCTCCAGAACCTCCGTCCATCCACCCCCCTCCCCAAAGCCGCGATCCCACTGGAATCGTGGCTTTGGGAAGGGGGGGTTGGCTGCTAATCCCCCTCCCCCCAGCCACCCATCCACCACCCCTCCTCAAAGCCGCGATTCGGCTGGAGATTGCAGCTTTGGGGAGGGGGGGTGGCTGTGAAGCCCCCTCCCTCCAACCACCCTTCCACCGTCCCCAAAGCCCCCTCCCTCCAGTGCCCTCCCTCCAGCCACCCCCCTCCCCAAAGCCACGATCCTGCTCGCGATCGTGGCTTTGGGGAGGGGGTGGGTGGCTGCGAAGCCCCCTCCCTCCAACCACCCTTCCACCATCCCCAAAGCCCCCTCCCTCCAGTGTCTTCCCTCCAGCCACCCCACCTCCCCAAAGCCGCGATCCCACTCGCGATCGTGGCTTCGGGGAGGGGATGGGTGGCTGCGAAGCCCCCTCCCTCCAACCACCCTTCCACCCTCCCCGAAGCCCCCTCCCACCAGCCACCCCCCTCCCCAAAGCCGTGATCCCGCTTGCGATCATGGCTTCGGGGAGTGGGTGGGTGGCTGAGAAGCCCCCTCCCTCCGCGGCCGCCCCCACTTCCCCCGCATTGGTCCCCTTCGGAAGAGCCAAGACGGAGGGAAGGGGGCTGCTGAGGCAAATGGCATTTTCGCCCCTTTCCTCCACCTCCCTCCAGCCAGTCTTATCTGGCGAATATATGCCTAAGCCTAGATTTTTGGCTGGAAATTGGGGTGGTGGTCTTATACGCCCGGTCGTCTTATACGCCGGAATATACGGTACTAAAAATAAAATTACATGGTGAAATGCTCAAAGAGCCTTGGAAAGTCCATATGTTATTCACATTGTAAGGTGGATTTTTGCCTTTTGTTTTTAAGCGCCAAAATACCTTAGCAAGCACAATGGCTATCTGATGTTACTGTCCTTGTCTATGCAACCTGGAGGCGGGGGCAAACTATTCAATAAAAGTTAATTGTTTCTACCAGAATTTATAGCAGCTTTGATTCTGATCAAATAGTCAAAGATTAGCAGTAAAACAGATATATAACTTTTTGAAAGGATGCCTAAGAGATTACTTATTACCTTTTTTATTATAGATAAGCCACTACACTAATAGTGCAACTGTGAGAGCATGACTGAATGTGTGACTGTGTGAATGGATGGGTTCCAGGTGATCCAGATGAAGCAAGGCCTTAAAGAGCCAGAGAAAAATGGTTGCCATGCAAAGGATTGCTGAGGGAAGAATTTGGAAGCTGAAGTGAGGATGTGACCAAGCATAACCAGGACAATGAAAGATGTCAACATGGCCAGGAGGAGTTCTGTACACACAGGATGTACCCTGAGCAGCAAAGAACGAAGATAAGATAAGGAACTGAGCTGTTTTGAAACCATGGTAACCATCAAAATAATGTCTTCCTCAAGAAAGGTATAAAAGATGGAACTTTCTAACCTCACCTTATGGTTTCCTGATCCATGGCAACGGGGCCATCCAACCTTCATGAAACGCCTGATCACCGCTTCAGTGAAGGATCATATGTGAGTATGGTAGATGAATGTATGTGTGAATGAAAGAGCTCTTGGTACTTAAATTGTTTGTCTTATTCTTAATGTCTTAACAAATGTTACATGCATAGTGATTTAAAGCCAAATTTGGTCTCTCTATGCCTTTTTGCTCATCCCTTGTCTGAAAGTCCTTAACACTCCCTGATTCCAAAAGAACCTCTTGCTGGCTGTAACACAACCCTATCCTTGAGGTAACCCTTGTAGACATTGCTAGTAAATACACCATGCACCATAAAAGGACACTGCGATGCCAGCAGAACTTCATCTGCTCTAATATGCCCCTGTGTTACAGTTAGCAAATTTTACAAGTTGCTTTATTAGAGTTATGTCACAGCATATACCATATGACAAAAAATAGACCCAAAAAACCTGGATTGACTTATCCATGGGTCAGTGTTGAATACAGATGACAAGGATGTCGGCTGGATGAGTTCTGTGCTCCCCACCATTTGGGATGCCTGAGGTGGAGTGGGGTGACTGTGGCCATTTTTAATATGGGCTTACTAAATAAGCCTTGCAAGGCTTTGCTGTCTCTCTTCAAGCTATGAGAATTGAGGCTTATACAGTAAGCTCTTATTTAAAATGGTGTCTGCCACTTTGCTCTGTTTCAAGCACTCAAAATGGTGGCCACACCACATTCTTTGAGCTCCCTCACATTGCTGCAGAACTCTGCTTGAGCCAAAAAAGAAGGTGGGGAAGGAAGAAAGGAGGGATGGCTGCCTTTCTTTCTCCAGGTTGGGTAAGGGAGTGCTAATGGGGTGGGAGTGCTGCTTACATGCCATGCCATGCCACACCAAGGTGGACTTCTCACTTCTGCCTCTTGTCACTGCCTTTGCATTGGATCCTAATAGAGGCAGGTTGCTTTCCTTGCTCTTCTTCCCCCTTTTTGTTCAGGCTGCATTCTCATTATTTTTCCTCATTTATATTCCTTTCCCTACCTGTATTTGTATAGATGTAGACATTTTAAGATCAGCAATGCAATTTTTTTAATAAAACATTGTAACCCCTCAAATTCTCTCCTTCTTTTTAGCTCTTTGTAACTATGTTCCCACTATGCATTTTTAAAAGGAGAGGAAGGTTTGTTTGTTACAAGCCCCTAAGTTTTACCCTTGACTTGCCCATGGGCCATAGCAAAATCCGTAATTTTGGCCCCCAAACCTGACCTGACTTATACATGAGGTCCAACTTATACATGAGTGTATACAGCAGTTATGAACATCCTGTTCATTTGTTCTTTGGACTTTTTCAGATGGGCTAAACCTCACAGAGGTTGGGAGGAGGACGGCGCTGTCCTGCTTCCAGCAATCAATTTCTCATGATGCTGTCCTTCTCCCATCCTTTGTTCATGCTTCTTCCATGCTGGGGAGATAAGAAAGGCATCACTTTTCATTGACGGAAATGTCTGTCAATGAAAAGCGGCACCTTTCCTGTCTCTCCAGCATGGAAGAAGCACAGAGGAAGCACAGGAGGAGGACGGTGTCATTTGAAATCAATCGCTGGAAGCGGGATAGCGCCGTCCTCCTCCCGATCTCCGAGGGTTTTTTTTTAGCCCATCTGAAAAAGTCCTTTCACACCCACTCTCTTCCTGTATCACTCTAAGGTTCAGCCAATTTTCTTTTCCTTCTCTCTCTCTACTCCAGTAGACCATGTATTTGATGATGCACAAAGATTTTCAAATAAAGCTACATTTATATATATTTACAAATTATACTTGTGATTTTTCTCTCTGCTAGACCTGGTGAGTGTGTGGTCGGTCGACTGATTGTTGCTCAGCCTCTGCCTTTCCAGTTTGCTTATTCTGCTTGAAAGATTGAGGACTATCTCTCACATTTTCCAAGACCCTGAAAAAGTGTATTTTGAAAGGCATTTGGCCAATCAAATCTTTATTCCTCTGCACGTCTGAGATTTCATCTTTCTCCTCTCCCTCTTTATCATGCAGCATCCTAACTGCCTCAGCTCATCGATGAACTTTTCAGTGCAGAACTGTGGAGACTTTGTTATATTGTTTGCCAAGAGGACAGATGAACTGCTGAGGATCACACTCAGAGATTCACTTATTTTACATTGGTGAAGTCAAAATGCCATCACATCCTCAACCTTCTAAAATGGCTGAGTCATTGCCTGTGACTATCTCGATATCACCCCTGTTTGATCATTATGATCAGATCAAAGATTGTATAATAAATCACTAAATTCTACTTCAGCTCATAATTAAGAAGAAATGGTTTTACTTCCCAGTACTACTATTAGCTTTGGCAGTTATCCAAGATTTTTTTATATTTCTAGGCAAAAAAGATCTTGAGCACCAGTGCTTTCTCACAGGACCAAGTTCTCTTCTAAGGATCTACATCAGGGTGGGCAACTATGGTGGGTCAGGGACCAGTTTTCTGTTGGACAAACTGCCCAAAAAACAAACACAAAAACCATAGGTATTTTATGATGTTAAATAGAATGTTGCAACCTATTTGAAAGCTGATTTGTCACTCCTGGAGGCTTCTTTTTGGAGGAAGTAAGAAAAGAACAAGGAATGGGCCCCAGAGCAAATTGGGCCCACAGATGACTGAAAGGAGTCTGCCCTGCTTTGACTGTACCTTGATACGGCATGACTCATTGGAAAAGATGATAGTGCTCAGCAAAATGGAAGGCAGAAGGAAAAGAAGAAGACCACGTTGTTGCTGTGTGCCTTCAAGTCATTTCTGACTTATGGCAACCCTAAGGTGGACCTATTACAGGGTTTTCTTGGCAAGATTTGTTCAGAGGGGTGGTTTGCTTTTGCCTTCCTCTGAGGCTGAGAGAGAGTGATTTGCCCAAGGTCACCCAGTGGGTTTCCATGGCTGAGCAGGGATTCAAACCCTGGTCTCCAGAGTAATAGTTTTTCAGATGCAGATAAGTGAATTTTTTTCAGATGCAGATAAGTGAAACTGGGTACTGGTCCCACAGATCTCTCTCTTTCTCTCTGGCTTTTCTTTGCAAATGAAGATTCAGGAAGGACTCATCCTGCACTTTCTGCAAGCGTACTTATGACTAAAAAGGCCAATCTGAGATAAACAAGTCTGGTTGCAGAAAGCACAGCAGAAGGTCTCCTTGGGTGATGTTTCCGGGTTGTGATTCTTTCTGCGTTGTCGTTTCTCTTCAAGACTTGTTCAGCGTGAGTTCTCAAATATGGCTGCAGCATTGTGGATAGTGTGTCTCCATTCCTCCCGATGTGAAACCAGGGTGGACCATTGTGGGTGATCAATTTCGCCAAGCCTGAGATGTTGTTTCAGGGAGTCTTTGTATTGCTTTTTTGGCGTGCCCCTCTTACGCTGACCTGTGGTGAGTTCACCGTAGAGTATTATTTTTGGGAGGCAATGGTCCTCCATCCTAGAAACATGCCCTAAATAATAATAATAATAATAATAATAATAATAATAATAATTTTTACCCCGCCCCTCTGTTAAAAACAATCGGGGTGGCTTACAACAGTTAAAATACAGCAATACAGACTAAAACCTCTAACCCCACCAACCCCCACCCTCCCCCATAAAAAGATATTAAACAAGCATCAAATTAAAATCCACCTAAACTTAAAAGTCACATAAAATAAACAAATACAAAAATCAACAGCCAATGAGTCAGGGTAATGGACTAAAAGAGGCCAGGAGACACAGCTCCTGAGGCTAGGATCTAATCAGGAAAAGCCTACTGAAAGAGATCCATCTTTAGTGCTTTTTTAAGGCTACTTAAACTTGTCATCTGATGGATCTCGTCCAGCAGGCCATTCCGTAATTTGGGGGCGATTACCGAAAAGGCCCTCTGGGAGGTTGCAGACAGCCTAGATTTTTGTGGCTGAAGCAAATTCCTCCCAGAGGACTGGAGTGCACAGGGAGGATTGTATAGGAGGAGGCGGTTCCGAAGATAAGTTGGACCCAAGCCATTTAGGGCTTTAAAGGTAATAATCAACACCTTATACTGGGCCTGGAAACAGATAGGCAGCCAGTGCAGAGATTTTAACACTGGAGTTATATGGTCTCTCCGAGATGTTCCCAAGACCACTCTGGCTGCCATATTTTGTACCAACTGAAGTTTGCAGACCAAGCACGAGGGTAGCCCAATGTAGAGTGCATTACAGAAATCCAGACAAGAGGCTATCAGGGCATGCACCACAGTCTCGAGGTCCCTTTCTTCCAGGAAAGGGTGCAGCTGGCATATCAGCTGAAGCTGATAACAGGCACTCCTGACCATCACACTCACCTGACTAGTCATCTGAAGCGACGAATCAAGGAGCACCTCTAGACTGTGAACACAGTCCTTAACAGAGAGTGTGACCCCATCCAGAACTGGAGGTTGCAACCCAACTCCTTGTTTTGGGGCCGCTACTGTGAGTACCTCCATTTTGTCCAGATTTAATCTCAATCTGTTTTTCCTCATCCAGCCCATTACTACTTTAAGACAGTCATTAAGAGGAGAGACATCATCGGAATCCAAGGCAGACGATCGAGACAAGGAGAAATAGATCTGGGTGTCATCAGCATACTGATAACACCCAGCTCCATAACTCTGAATAATCTCACCCAGCAGCTTCATATAGATGTTAAACAGCATCGGGGACAAGATGGTTCCTTGCGGAATGCCACAGGTAAGCTCCTTTTTACAGGAGCAGCTGTCCCCAAGCAGCACCCTCTCGGACCTGCCCGAGAGGAAGGACCAGAACCACTGAAGCGCAGTGCCTCCGATTCATAACCCTCTCAGGCGATCCAAGAGAATGCTATGATTTATTGTATCGAAAACCACTGAGAGGTCCAGAAGCACCAACAGGGTCACACTACCCCTGTTGATGCTTAGACACAGGTCGTCGGTCAAGGCAACCATGGCAGTCTCAACTCCAAATCCTGTCCTAAAGCCAGTTTGAAATGGGTCTAGATAATTGGTTTCATCCAAGACCACTTGGAGTTGAAGAGCAACTGCCCTCTCGCTTTGCTCAAGAATGGTAAGATAGAAACCGGCTTATAGTTGTTCATATCCAGGGGGTCCAGGGAAGGTTTTTTCAGAAGCGGCCTAACCGCCGCTTCCTTTAAACAGGGTGGAACACACCCTTCCCTGAGCGATGCGCTGATGATGTCCTTAAGGAACACCATCAAGGTACCCCCCCCATGAAGGGCAAGGATCAAGAGGGCAGGTCACCCTTCCCTGGGGGATGCATTGATGATGTCCTTAAGGAACACCATCAAGGCACCCCCTCGGATGGCCAGTCATGAAGGGCAAGGATCAAGAGGGCAGGTCGTCTCCCTCACTCTGCCAAGTAGCTTATCCACGTCCTCGGTATTCAGAGATTGAAATTGATCCAGTAAATTTACATCAATGGAGTTGCTGGACACCTTGTCAATTGTTTCTGTCAAAATACTGGCAGCTAAGTCGGCTCTTATCCGAGAGATTTTATCTGCAAAGAAGTTGTTAAACGCATCACGACAGGCTGTTGGGTTAAGCAACAGGTTCTGCACAGGTATATGGGGGTTATACTGTATTTTCTTTTTTTAAAATCTGAAACTGTCTGGATCCATACTTCACACCCCCAAAGGAATCCATGGGGCCTCTTGCTTTCTCACTCTCCCCTTATTTTAACCTTAATAATTTTACCAGCAGTACTTTCAAGAGTACCCATACCACTTTCCTACTCTTAGTAGCTTAGTAACAGTGTTATCCCTCTCCTGTTTTCCTGCCTTTTTTCTTCCTTCAACACTTAGCAGTAGTGCTTCAGAGAGACCTCTCCTGTTTTCTAGCCTATTTAAAAAACTATTTCTTGATGAATTATTGCATGTTCTCATCTTCTTCTAGGAAATCCTCCTCTTTAGAATTTTAACTTGAAACTGGCTATTTCAACTTGGGCACTAACCAAAAACGCTGTGTCAGATTTTGAAGTGTCTATTACAATGTCCTGATGAATTATGGAAGTATCCCCATTTGTTTCTAAGAAGCCCATCCTTTGAAGTTTCAGCTTGAAACTGGTCACTACAGTTTGGGTGACAACCAAAAACACCCTGTCAGATTTGAAGATTTCCTTATGAGTTATGGCTGTTTAGCTGTTTGCTTCTAGCAATCCCTTATTTATAATTTTGACTTTATATTTGGCATTACAACTTGGATGACAACCAAAAGCACTATTAAGTTTTGAGACATCTAACATAATGGCCTAATGAGTTATGGGAACCACAGTTGCACAGGCATTCTATTATGTTATTACAGATGCACTGATAATTTTATCTTGCATATATGCTACCTTTAATTTCACATCAACCACTAAAACCCATAATACTGCTTTAGGTTTCCCCCTGCCTGTACCTACTAAATTTAATGAAAAGCCTTGCTTTACCAATCAATCTCTGAAAAATTTCCACTGATACGAACCTGACATGGCTCATAACACAACCGAACTCATTGCTTGACAATAATACCTTCATGAGTATTCTGGATTTCTTTAACAAATTCAGGAAGAGTCTGTCTTGACAAGCACGTATGCTATAAAGACAACACATTTTAAGGCTTGAGTCCTATTCACACTGACTTGGAAGTAAGCCTCATCAAGCTCAACAGGATTTTTTTCTGGATTGTGCTGTCAGTGGTTGGATTTGCCTGGCAGCATCAAAACAAAAAATGGAGGTGGTGAAATATTAGTAAACTTTAAAAAAAATACACAAAACACCAATGTGGATAAATGGCTTTGCTTATTAAAATAATCAACTCATCAAGAAAAAGTGTCTTTTAGGAAAGTGCCTTTTGTTTCTTATGATTTAAGTCTAAAGGACTCAAGTAGCATATATTTTACTTTTTTTTTAAAAAAAATGCTGTAATCAGTAGTTTTGCTATTACAACTTTTTTACAGAGTGGCACACTGACTCTTTTCCAGAGTTTGCTTGAATTAAAAAAAAATTGGACTGAAAAAAACTGTCAAATAAAAACCCCAAATTGCTTTACAATATCCAAGGAACACTGGGTCCTTTTTGCTGTTCACAGATGTTTTATCTTTCAACAGCAGGTGGATGGACACATTTTTCATCCCAAAGACAGATGACAGCCCCTAAGTGGGAATGCCTACCCACCTCTCTCACACACATAGATTCGCTTACACAGCCATCCACACCTAGTTCTCTCTCATGCACATCCATTCACTTTCATATATCCATGCACACCACATTCATATTATGTAGATGAGCCCCTACTTGTTCACACATACAAAACTATACAGTCTCTCACACAAATGATCTTCCCTCTTTCCCCCTCTCCCCTTGCTCTTTTAGAAGCTTTTTCTTCACTGCACCCCTGGCACCTTGAACTGGTGGCTCCTGTATTCCTGAAACAGAACATTAGTAGTTTGTTTGGAGCCTCTGTGCCTGGTTTTCACTACAGTGTGGAGAGTTCTCCACCGTTGAGCAATAACCAACTTTGACACAATGAAGGAGATGTGTGTTTACAGTTACAATGAAGTTTGCAATTGCCTCAAGAGGAGAGGAAAAAGTGGCAAGTTACAATGGATTCTGAGATGAACTCTATGCAACAGCATGATGTGTTTGATGTGGTTGATTTGCCAGCAGGGCAACAAACGGTTGGATGCAGATGGGTATTCAAGAAAAAGAAGCTGCATTCTGGTGAAACCAAGTACAAAGCCAGATTGGTTGCACAATGGTTTTAACAAGTCAAATATGCCACATATGACAAGACTTTTGTGCCCACTGCCAAGTCTCAAAGTATTACAATAGCACTGTCTGTGGCTAGTCTGAATGATTTTAAAGTGTAGCATTTTGATATTGGCACTGCATATCTGAATGCTGGTTTGAAGGAAACCATATACATGTAGCAGACACCTGGATTTCAAAATGAGAACCCACATCAAGTGTACAGGTTGAAAAAGGCAATCTACAGGTTAAAACAGTCCGTGAAATGTTGGCACGAGTGTTTGAAAAATGTGTTGTTAAATGTTGGTTTTAAACAATGTGTTGCAGATCCTTGCATGTACACAAGAGGTACTAATCAAAGTTATGAAATCCTGATTGTATTTGTGGATGATCTGTGTTTGATCACCAAAACAGATGAACAGGTGAAAACATTTACCCAACAACTTGGTACAAAATTTTAAATTAAAGATTTGGGTGAGGTGCAACAATATTTGGGCATAAATATATATAAAAAAGTTGTAGATGCGAGTTTTCTGCTTAGCCAAGAGCAGAGAATAGAGAAACTGTTATACAATTGTAATATGTATAACTGTAAAAGTGCTCCAACACCCATGGTGACTGATTTTGTAAACACCAGTGGGGAAACATTATTTCAGAATACTGAGTTGTATCATTCTGCCATTGGAAGTTTGCTTTATTTATCAAACTGGACATGCCCTGACATAGCCTATGCAGTTAATGTGCTAAGCAGAAAAGTATCAAAACCAACACAAAATGATTGGCAAGGCTTAAAGAGAGTGCTGAGATACTTGGGAGGTGCCATGGATAATGGGTTATTGATTACATCACAAGGATGCCATGAACTGCAATGCTATGTAGACAGTGATTTTGCACAAAATGTTGAAGACAGGAAATCTACGTCTGGAATGGTCATCTCATATGCAAATTCACCCATTTTGTGGAAGACAAAGAACAGTCAACAGTATCTTTACCTTCAGCCGAAAGGGAATTCACTGCTTTATCTGATTTGATTACAGAGGTGATTTGGATTAATCAATTGTTCATTGGTCTAGGAATGCCAATACAGGAGCCTGTGGAAGTCTTTGAGGACTCTTAAGCCTGTATACAAATGGCAACATCTGAAGGGATTAAATCTCGAACCAAGCATGTGGCTGTAAAGTATCAAAACTTCTGTGAAACAATACAGGTAGGACTAATTACCTTGATTTATTGTCCTTCACAAGAAAAACTAGCTGATTTGTTCACAAAAGTGCTGGGTCCTATCAAATTTCAATACCTTTGTTCAAAACTTGGTATGGTAAAATGTGTGTGAAAACAGCTCTTTAAGTATAAATTTAGAGGGGTGTCAGGATAATGTTGTCAGGGGATGATAGGACACTCAATCCCCAGAAGAAGCCAAAAAACTATCTCAGCAGACTTAGTAGCAACCCGTTCCCAAGAATACTCACACACAGAGTGTTTGACATCCAAATAAGCAGGAAGCACTTTTATCTTCAAAGTCAAACAGTTGCAATATGTACAAATATTTACAATTGAAGGACAAACTGCTTCACCAGGCATCAGCATTCACAAGAAGAGAGGAGGAAGTGAGCTCTGTTCTGAGCTGTCTTATATATATCTATATCTATAGGACATTGCCCTCTAGTCAGCCATTATGACTCAGCATGGTTCTGCAGTTGTTCAGCCATTTTATAATGGAGTTCAGTCTCTAACTCCTGACAATCCCCTCCAAAATGGTCAAACTACTGCGCAGGACACATGTTATCATCACAACATAACATCATTAACATACATTGTTGGACATCAATCGTCTGTCGGTTGACCTTCCCTTTTGATACGTTTCAGTTTACACACGAGTGACAAGGCCCAGTCTCTTTGCCACCTCCTCATGGCTTCCTGCTGGAAGGGCTTTTGTGAGCAGGCCTGCAACATTGTCATCAGATGGACAGTACCTCAGACACAAGACACCTTCTTGTATGAACTGCCTCATATTTTGGTAGTGTACCGCAATGTATTTAGTCCTACATTTCAGGTTTTCTGCATCTGCCATAACTATGCAGGCTTGTGAGTCCTCGTGCACTGCAACAGGCACTTGGCATGGCTCCCCAAGGTCTGCAAGCATCTGCCTAACCCATTGTACCTCACTTGCCATCTCAGACAAGGCTGTGAATTCAGCTTCAGTAGTACTAATGGCCACACAGTTCTGATTTCTTGATCTCTACACTATGGGGCTCTTTGTATATCTGACCACCAACCCGGTCACTGACTTCTTGTCTGAAGTCTTAGCTGCAAAAGAGCTGTCCACATAGCACTCCAGGGTCACTTGATTTCCTGTCAGCTTCAAACGCATGGCCCTGGTCCCCTTGAGAAATCTAACTACCCTCTTCAGGGCTTCCCAATCTGCCCTCCTTGGCTTGGAGATTCTTCTGCTGAGCACCCCAACTGAAAAACTGATGTCAGGCCTTGTGTTGTTTGCAATAAACAACAGACTGCCAACCACTGAATGGTACAAGTCTGGCCTCTCAAAATCCTGTTCTGCCTCCAAGTCCACAAAATCAGTGGCCATTGGTGTCCTGATCACTTTTGCCTCACTAAGCCCACACTTGGCCATAAGACTGTCAATGTACTTCTTCTGACTTAGGAAAAATTCTCCAAGACTGGTTCTTTCTACTTCTACAGCTAGATAACACCTCAGGTTGCCTAAGTCCTTTAACTTGAACTGGCTTTCTAACTCTACTTGCACTTTCTTGATATCACTGGCACTCTTTGCTGCCACACAAAGGTCGTCCACATAGATAACTAACATGACAGCACTATCACCTGCCCCCCTGGTTTACACACAGGCATCTGCAACGCTCCTTGTGTAACCTAGCAACACCAAATCTTGGTGTATGCACTTGTTCCAGCAACATGCGCTTTGTTTTAAATGGTGGAGTGTTTTGCATAACAAGTACACCTTGCTCTCACCTGCACTGCCATACCTTGGGGCCTGTTCCATGAACACTGTCTGTTCAAGATCAGCATTCAGGTATGCTGTTTCAAAGTCAAAGTGTTGCACAACCATCTGTCTCTTGGCTACTACAGCTAACACTAACACTACAGCTAACACAGCTAACACTCTGGCTTTGCTGTGGGTGAAAAGGTTTTGTCAAAATTGGTGTAGCGCTCCTGCGAAAAGCCTTTCGCAACTACACATGCCTTACATTTTTGTGTCCCATCAGGCATGTCCTTAGCTTGTAGACCCACCTGCAACCAACTACCTTTTGGTCTTTGGGCCTTTCAACTACCTGGAACACTTTCCTCTCAACTAGTGACTTGAACTCAGAGTCCATGGCTGAGTTCCACTTCTCCTGCTCTTCCTGAGGAAGTTTTAGGAGATCCTGAAAACTTGCAGGCTCCTCTGCCGTGACACTGCATAGCTTGGCTTCCTGAACAGCAAATCTGTCAGGAGCCTTTCTGACCCTAGTTGACCTTCTGGGATGAGCACCCTAGTTCTGCCTGACTCATCCTCACTTGCACTGCTGCTGCTATCTCTCCCTGTGTTAGGCTCAATGTTTGTTTGTGGTGGTGTGTGTGTTTAGTGGCCTGTGAAGTGTCAGGCTTTTCTTCCTGTGCCTCCCCTTCATCATCAGGCATTACCACCTCTCCATTTGTGGGACTCTGGGGAGTTGTTGGCACATCCCTCCCCAAAGGAACAAACACTTCCTGATTGCAATGCAATCTGTCCCACCCTGAGTGCATTTTAAAGTTTGCACTCCTGGAGAACACCACCTTTCCAGGATGGAGAGAAAACACGTACTTATTACCCTCATAGCCAAGGAAACGCAGCCTCCTGGTTTTAGGCTGCCCAGGCTTCCTTAGCCTTGGATGAATCAATACATTTGCATACTGTCCAAAAACCCTCAGGTGCTTGAGATTTGGTGCTCTACCATACAATAGATAATATGGGGTCTGGTTGACACTAGACGTCCACAGTCTAATTAAATTGTAAGCAGCAGTCTTCATTGCCTCCCCCCACAGCCCAGCTGGGGCTTGTGCATCTTCCACCATGCACTCCATCATGCATTTCAACATCCCAATTTTCCTTTCTGCACACCCATCTTCCCCTGGAGACACTGGGTTTGTGGTCTTGTGTCTAATGCCCCTCCTACGCATCCAGGCCTGAAGACTGTTGGATAAGAATTCCCCTCCCCTATCAGTCACCAGACTGGAAACCTTATGAGAATGAAATTCCCTTCCACTAAGTTCAACTACTCACAGAACTGTCTGCAGCCTGACTTTTCTCCTTCAGTAAGTATACATAGGTGTATCTAGTGTGTCTGTCCACTGTCACAAGGAAATAGCGGCTACCCCCTTCAGTGGGCTTATAGGGGCCTGCTAAATCAGCACGTAAACTTCAAAGGGTTTCTTAGTGACAAACTGGGTCTTTTTAGCAATAGGGAAAGCCTTCACCTTAACTTTCCTGCACACAGCACATTTTAAGAATCTTGGACAGTGTTTCATGCTTAAACCAGGGCACACTTTTGCTAGCTCCTTTAACCCTTTGTAACTAGCATGGCCCATTAGTCTGTGGTAGTAGTGAACACACATGTCATGTAGGGGCACATTGTCTGCAGGGTTCACATTTGCCACCTTCCCTTTAGGCAACATGTAATACAACCCATGTTTCTTTATCCCTTTGGTACAGACATTATTCATGTTATGCTTTTCTGTAATTGTACAGTGTTTCCCCTCAAATATCACTTTATAACCATCAGTAGCCATTTGGGACACACTCAATATACAATTCTCCGATTCGCTAACACATAACACGTTTTCAAAATCTTTACCAACAGATGACAAATATACAGTGCCCATTTTCTGCACCTTGCTGGTGGTACCATTGGCAAGGGTAATTGGTTATAGAAGTATTTTTAACATTGCTTAACAGCTTTACATCATTTACCATATTGTGTGTCGCTCCACCATCAAGTAACCAAATTCTTCCCTCAGTACCAACATGATGGTACTTTGCTACCAAGGCATGGCTTGCAGCCTGAGAGGATGCGCCCCTCCTTTGCCCTGTAGCTGTGCCACCCCTCCTATCCAGTGCAGGCATCTTACAGTCCTTCTGAAAATGTCTAGGCTTTTTGCATCTGAAACAGCATTTCGCATAGCTGCAGGCTCCCTCCTCCACAGATGCCTCTGTTTCAGTGCTCTCTCAATTGCGTCTGGTAATTTGTGACTGTTTATTCCCTTCCATCTGGGAATCAAATTGCTTGCGTTGGAACTCTTCCAGAATATGCCCAGCTACCAGGTCTACAGACAAATCGCTCTCCCTGGTGGTCTGCAGACTGTACATTAGGAAATCCCATTCCTTTGGCAAACTGCCTAATAAAATAAAATACTTATGGGCTGCTTGAAGGTCCACCCCTCTATTGGCCACCTCTTGAAAAAACAGCCTCATTTCCTCCAAATGAGCTTTCACGCAGCCTCCAGTAGACAGCTTTGTGTTATAAAGTCTCTTAGTCCATATCATCTTTGAGAGGCAGGACGAATTCTAATGAACCATTTTCAAAGCTGTCCAAAGCTGAAAGGATGTCTTTGCTGGGGCTGCATGTATTACCTGGGAGGGGCTGAGCGATAAGAGAATTGCAGCTCTAGCCTTCTGGTCTGCTAGTCTGAATGCTGCTATTTCATCTTCTGAACCCTCTGGGATCACACTTTCATTTTCCAAAACCTGCCACAAATTGTCCTTAGTTAATAAAGCCTCCATATATAAACTCCATCTGCCAATTTCTCAAAATGAACATGGCTAGTATCTGCCATTGTGCTGTCTGAATAAAAAAAATTCTCCAGCTATGAAACACAAACAGCTAGCAGCTGGCAGCTCTTCAAGACTGCTTGAAGATAGCTCTAACAAAGAGCTTGGCTGAAACTTAACTGTTTCACAGTCAACTAGCCAAAAACAATCAAAAACAAAGATTCTGGGAAGTTTTCAGGGTGCACCTTATCTAATCTGAGATCAATCAGCTAGGCTCATAACCACTGTCAGGGGATGATAGGACACTCAGTCCCTGGAAGAAGTCAAAAAACCTATCTCAGTAGACTTACTCGCAACACAAGAATACTCACACACAGAGTGTTTGACGTCCAAATAAGCAGGAGGCACTTTTATCTTCAAAGTCAAACAGTTGCAATATGTGCAAATATTTACAATTGAAGGACAAACTACTTCACCAGGCATCAGCATTCACAAGAAGAGGGGAGGAAGTGAACTCTATTCTGAACTCTCCTATATATATCTATATCTACAGGACATTGCCCTCTAGTGGCCTGGCTAGGCATGACTTAGTAGTTCATGCAGTCAGCCATTATGACTCAGCATGATTCTGCAGTTGTTCGGCCATTTTATAATGGAGTTCAGTCTCTAACTCTTGACAAATGTGACATGCAGCCTGATAAATGTATACTGTAAAGAGCAAGTGTAACATGTAACAGCCTGCAGGGGCCAGTGGTGAGAGACTAAATGCAGCTGGCCTGAGTATCTTGATTATTGCCTGAGAAGCTAACCTTGGCATGAACTCATATCTCCATTGGAGAGTGAGTATATCTGTGTGAGAACCAAAGTCTCTGTATACTGTTTATGCTATGTGACTGTAAGCAGTTCTGTCTGAGCTTTTTGGTGACAGGACTGTACTGTACTCTATGATGTGTAATGGAGTCTTCTCTTCAAGAGAGGAGTCTCTGACTTACTGTAAACATTTCTATATTATGTTCCAGTAAAATAATGTAGTCTAGACACATACCTGTGTCTGTGTGCTTATTTCCTCACGTGGAGAATGAAAGGTCTTCTACCTGGACCTCTTGCTACCTGGACCTCTTGATATGCTCAGAGGTTCCAGTGTGCTATCATGTCAATGAGTAATTTATTTATTTATGTATGCAACTTCTATGCTGTTTTTCTCTTGGGGCCCAATGCAGCTCAGAAAACAAATAAAATCACAATTAAAACCAATTATAACATACACAATAAAAACAGATAAAAACAACATAAAAACAGCATAAAACACCCCCGATAAAAGCTACAATTATATGCCAACGCCTGCTTAAACAAAAATGTTTTTGACTGCCGGTGAAATGACAACAGGGAGGGGGCCTCCCACAAGAAGGGAGTTCCAAAGGGTGGGATCAGCCACAGAGAAGGCTCTCTCTCTCATATCCTCACCAAGCAAGCCTGTGTTTAACAAAAGGTGCTCAAATGTAAACATAGGAGATTTTCAGACACTGTTTAACAGTACCTACAGCGTGAGGAGGTCTCGGGAGAGGAACGGCGCTCTTGCGTAGCAGGGGGTCATTTTCAGATGCCGCCGTCCCTCTTCCGGGATCCTTCGTTGCACGTCCGTGAAGCTTTGGAAGCGGCCGCGCCATATTTTAAGCACGGGCAACTTCTGTGCTTAAAATATGATGCGGCCGCTTCCAAAGCTTCACAGACGTGCAACGAAACATCCCGGAAGAGGGACGGCGGTGTCCGAAAATGACCCCCTGCCGCGCAAGAGCGCCGTTCCTCTCCCGAGACCTCCTCACGTGGTAGGTACTGTTAAACGGTGTCTGAAAATCTCCACAGACTTCACATCTATTCTGGCTCTTAAATATTTGGGTCCCAGAGCTGTTGCTCTTTCTTTACACATGGCTTCTGAGGCCATTCAATGTTGTTTACAGGATATAACATTTTGCTTCTAAGTAAAGCACAGTGGCTGATCCTTGTGCAAATGCATCTGTAGGAGGAGTGAGCATCACACGGCCTGTGGGTTGATTCTGGCCCTCAATACTTTGGAAGCATCTGTTACTTCCTATTGTCAAGAATACTGAATTGGCCATTGTCACCAAGTCAGACACCAAGATTACAGCACAGAACATCTCAAGGGCCCTGAAACCTTATGGGATGCATTGTGTCATGGCTGTACAAGGCTCTACAGTGAAGAAGAAGGCTCTGTCACTCTCCTGCACCATATAGAGCTACCACAATTTGGGCAAATTAATTGATTGCTGCCACCAAATATAGATATACAGTAAGTGGTGGCAGCAGAAAAAAATGAAATGTGTTGTGCCTCCCAACAAATTCTCCAAGATCCAGTTCAGCTCCCTGACCCATGGTCAATTAAGTGGCATGTGTGGGTGGGTGGAGTCAGCTAGAGTAATCCCTGAGGTATTTTGTTTGGTAAACTAAGGGGTTACTTGGAAGCTGATTTAAAAGCAGCCATAGTATGTAGGACAGCAGAGTGATACCTGTGGTATTGTGTTTGGCTAAAGTAGGGGACTGCTTAGTAGCTGAGAGAATGACCATGTAAAGATTCACCGGTTTTGTAACAGCCCTTGAGGTAAAAGTTGGTGGTATAGTAGGGGACTGAAATAAGATACTTACCGTAGTGAAACTCCCTCCTAAACTTAAACATTTGACAGACTTTAACCGTTCTCTAACTCCCTTCCTCTAGAAACACATCTCTCTATAAGCTCATCAGCCCTGGCAACTCTTTCTTTCTCCCGCTCTGTCTAAAAACAAACTCTCCAAGACCCCCTGCTAACCACTCCCTTCTCACCAGGAGGCCCCTCCCATTGCATACAGGAAAACTTGGATGGGTCTGGCGTGGAACGCAGGCTCCATACCTGCATGCCAACCTGTATTGCTGGCCGCTGCCACCGCTGGTGTCACTTTGCAGCTGGGAAGGAGGCCCCCAGCATGTGATCAATGCCTCTGTACATGACCAGCCTTCATCACATGCTGAAGGCCTCCTTCCTGCCTTCAGAGAGTGTGACATGTGGGGGGGGGTTCCAGCCAGCATGTGTGTGTGGATGTCTGCACATTTCATCATGGTAATTGGGGGGGGGGGAGATCCAGGGCAGTCTGGGGCCATAATACACCCACCTGAAGGTAGCGTATTCTGGCCAGTATAGACAAGCCCTTAGTCACTGGGTTGGGGGGAAGTTCAGGTTTTTCCTTTTCTTCTTCCTGTTGATTATGTGCACAGTAGAGAGAAGGGGAAGGGCATATCACTGTATCAGCTTGCATGCTGAACTTTGATAATTCAACAAAGAACTTTTCAATTTTTAAAACCTGCTCCTTTTGCTTCAATTTTTCAAACCTGTTTGGAAGGAAACCCCATTGTTTGCAACTTTACTTATTTGAATTGATCACAAATAAAATAGATGCGTCAGAGGCAGATTAAAGGCTGTTAAGCAGCTAAATTCTATATCAATATACTGGGGTTGATATGCATTGAATGTGATACTAGCATATGGCTATTTTTGTCGCTACACAGCCTTGCAGAATAGCAACTTTTAATGATGCAAAGGGTCTGACAGCAACTCCTACAGATGTGGAAAAATTCATTAGGTTTACCTCAGAGGATTAATTATTCCTCAATCAATAAGAGCGGATGAATCAACTCATTTATAGATTAATCCTACAGAGGGTGAAAGTTCTTCATGCAGAACATCGTAAACAGAGATCTTTCTCGAGAACTGTCATTTCAGGAACTTTCTCTTGACTATAAGTGCTTCCAGACTTATTGTGCAATCACTATGTTTCATTTAGGGAATGTTATGAAGGAGTCTAGGCCTCTTCAATTGCACTTTTATGAAGGGGTCTAGGCCTCTTCACTACACAATTACAGTGCTGTGGTTTCACTAACTGCCGTGGCAACATTCTGTGGAATTATGGGATTTGTTTAGGCAGAGTTATTACAAATTCTCAGCCAGAGAGCTCTAGTGCCTCACCAAACTAAAAATCCCAGGATTACATAGGATAGAGCCATTTCAGTTAAGTAGAATCATTGTTCTATATTTGTATAATGTGAAAGGGTAACAGGTGGTGTCATCTTCCATTTCTAATCCTCTTTGTGTTTTCCCAACTGTTTCTTTCACCATTTTTCTTATTTTAAAAAATCTGTAAAGGATAGGCTTCTCAGATCTCACAGCCTAGCCCTTCTTCTCCAGGGCGAGGTGGGATGCTTGCCTTGAAAAGTGTATGTGTATTCTCACTTGTTTATTTGGTGTTTTTATTTGAATGGCACACTCTCTGAAACTTTGATCAATGCTTACTTAAATATGATAATACTTAATGACACCACTCTTGTAATATCTTCCTTGTAATATCACCAAGGCCATATCATAAGGGATTATCCCTTGGCCTCAAGTTTCAGCCCCAAAATCTCAGGGCTGGGATACTCCTGACTTGACAACCCTTGATAAGGAGAGAAAGATGGAATAGTTGCACAATGCCTTCGGATTACCAGCAGTAGGCACCAGCAACCACCAGCAACTCTTCTCTCCCTCAGAGGCCAGAGCAATGGCAGTTGAAACATGGAGGGAAAGACTTTCACTAGCTGCTGGGGCCAAAGTCCAATGGAACTGTGCTTGGCAGCTCTTCTCTCCCTCAGAGGCCACAGCAGTGGCTGTTCAAACAGGGAGAGAGGGCCTTTCATCAGCTGCTGGGGCCAAGGCATGATAGAACTGTGTCTGCCTCTTCTTCCCTCCCTCAGTAGCCACAGAAGTGGCAGTTGGGAAGGCATTTTTCTATGCCTTTCCACAAAAGCCATCACAGCCTCTTTAACTCATCATTTTGCTTTGTTTTGTCTCATCAGTATCCAGTTCCAGTGCAGAATGATGCACAGCAGCATAGCTGACACAATGGACTGTACCAATTCAGGATGGAGGGATAGCCACATTTTTGAGTGCTCCCATGCTTTAAAAAAAAAAAAAACAACCATAAAAATAAACAGAACTAAAAACTCCCTCAATATTAAAACAATGGGGAGAATTTTTTTGGCTCAACTATTTTCTGCTTTCAAGGCCGTTTTGGAAGATGGGTTGAGTGGGGTTGTTTAAATTTTAAATTAAGAAATACAAGCTGTTATATCACATCAGGCCTTGGTCACCTCATTCCAGCTCATGCAGCTCTTTGTTTAGAACAGACCTAAATGCAGGGACACCTCAAATGTATTCAGGGCTTCTTCAAGGTATTTTGCTGCCTGAGACAGTGTAGCAAATGCTGCCTTTCCCCACCCAAGTTATTTTGGTGGAGGAGGCAGAAAATTCCTCAAGTATCCCTTCATGGTCCGTTCATGTTATGTAAAATTTACTGTCTGAGGTAACTGCATCATTTTGCCTAATGGTAGGTCTATTGCTATAAGAAATTATTCATCTTAAATTCATTTGAGCAATGAGAGGTGGGGAATTCTCATTAGTGATGTTTTATCCTTTTCATCTGAAGGTATTCAAGCAGGAAAAAGAAGCAACCCTTTTTTAGATGTCAGTGAACAAGTGCTCAGTTCTGTCAAACAGAAATAAAACTCAGTATCTCTTAAATTTCTACAAGAGAAACAGTCCCCAAAGAACAGAATGTCTAGTTAAGATGAACTGAATTGCTGCTAACTCCTATATTCAAGAAGAGACAACCTCATAACAGGAAATATTGGATACTTTTTGGAGTCAGGTTTGAAGAGGCAGATTAGAGGTCAGTTGAAGATCACAATGACCTGAGATGTATTTAGAGCTATAATGGTAAGAAAGCCCATATTAGGATTGAGTGGGAAGTCCCCGTAATGGGTTTATGCTAGCAACATAGTCATTAGAATGATGAGTGCTAATCCTTTTTTCCAGCCTTGGGTGTTCCCAGCAATAATTCAGACAGACAATTAAGTGACCATTCCTTAATCTATACCTTACAGAAATCTCTCCTCACACTCCCTCATGTCCAACCTTACCAGGTAGTCACAAGACCATCAATGTTTTAATTAAAGCAATCAGTTGAGTTTGGGTTCCTTTTGTCTATCTGGTGGTAAAGCCATCCAGGATTTGACATAACCAGAGTACCCCTTTAGGATATGAAATAGGGTATAAATATCCCAGCCTAGACCCCAGCTAAGTGTGCCACAGACTGATGGACCCTTCCATTCTGCTGGACTCTGTGCCACCCTCAGACACCAGTTTGAATATCTTCACTGCACAGAACTTTCCTTCTTGAGAGCAGTAACTATCACCCCATCTTCCCGGACCTCTCTCTATCCAACTTTTCTTCCTTACTCTGCAATAGCCTTGAATGGTTCTTAAGAGTGTGTGTTTGTATGTTAGTGTATCATCTGTGTTATTTTCAATAAAAAATACCGTGTTTTACTTTAACTGAAGTTCTCGCTACAGTTAGTACTGGTATACATAGATGAATAGATCTCCAAAGTTCCTCTCCTCTCACAGGCCTCCTTTTGACACAATAATTCCCCCAGATTTCAAAGGAGATGCTGGAATTGTGGGTGGGACTCCAATGAACATTCCCCCATTTCTTACGGTAACAAAAATGTGTGTAAAAGATGAAACATTCTGACTTACTCTAGTATACATGTAGGCATACAAAAATATCCAGAGAAATCCATGTAAGAAGAGGATACTATGTACAATTTCTGTCATATTCTATATTATGGTTATGGGGATACTGTCACTGCTTGATTGAACTACTGTGATGCCACAGAATGCTCATAAACATCTAGTCTTTTCAGGATATAAAACTGAAACCAACAAAACAGTCTCAATCTAACTTCAGTCAAGGAGAAATGGTTAGTTTGGCTAGAACCTTAAAAACAGAATTGAGACAGCAATGGTTCTTTTGGACTGGAAAAATCAATGGGAAGAAATCCTAGAAAGATAAAATACTATGAGTCCAGAAGCAAAGTGGATGAAGGAAAACACACTGAAATAAATTAGAATTTGATGAAAGGGTAGGTAGAAGAGAGAGATGCATGAAAAAAAGAAAACCAGAGAAGAGAGGATTTTCAGAAAAATGCAGGCAATGAGAAGGAGATCTTATGCTTTATGGACTAGAGTGAGAGAACCAAGAGGGGTAAGATTACCAGTTCCAGATCCTGAAATGGCTCCTGTGGTTTTAGAATTTCATAGAAATGAGGATTGGCCCAGTTGTAGCTTCTTACTGAAGTTCTATGACCTGGAAATTCTAAGTGAGCAGTAGAAATCAGTTGTGTGGCAGAAGGGTCTGACTTTCATAGATTAATGTGAACTGACGAGGCAATTCTTTTGCTACAGGCAAGTAGCTATGCTTACTGTCAAAGGGTACATCATGCAGACAATTGCACATTGTATGTTCAGAGCACTGAAGAACATGCGGCACTTCTCACTTGTGGATGGACAGCAGAACAACTGAGCCACTCAGGATAAGGGCCAAAATGTTTACTATCTACATGGAGTGGTACTACTTTTATGTACAGATCCCATGGATGGACAGCAGAATGAAAACAGAAAGAAAACTTTTTAGCTGTTCTCATTAATCAGAGGAATGCATTGCGTCAATATGTTAATGCCTTTCTAAAAAACAAAATTAATGATTCTGTGAGAGGCAAATACCAAGCGCTTCAATTCTTTTAAGTACCTCCAAGAGCTGCAAACAACCAGATGTAAATGAATAATCACAAACTAAGCATAACAGCCATTAGCTATAATGACAGCAAACTCTAAGATATCAGTCTTTGCATGCAGTTACAAATTGGCAGAAACAAAGCTTTAGATTTGAAGCAAGATGAAGAACTGTGGGATATTTTGTGTTGTTTTGCTGAATAATTGTTCTGCATCTTCAGTTCATAAAAGAAGAACAGAAGAGTAACATTATCATTTGGGCACTTCATAAATGTACATCTTTAGGATATCCAGAAAGATGAAAAAGTAATTTTTCAAAGCCATGAATACAGTTTGAACTCTAAGCAGAAGTATTTGGATTAACATCTGCCAGACTAATTTCCTTTTCTTACCACCACCACCATCACCAGTCTTGGCTGAGATGTTATGGCAAATCAATCTATAATGTCAACCCATAACCTATTTATTCCAAAATAGATCTAATAAAAATCAATGGGGCTGTTTCAAATGGCATGGATCTAAATGGCAGCGAATGCCAATTTTATGAGATTGGTTCTATTCCAAAATAGTTTACAAGGTGTAAGTATAAGTGAATTGCGAAGGGCTCTCTGGACTTGATCTGGTCTTCTAATGTGCATGACTTCAAACCATGTGGTTCATTTGAATTCACTGTGGAAATCCATCAGACCAATATTACAAAGGAAAAAGAAAACTTGTCAGTTAATTTCTCCTGACAGGGAATCAAATGCTGTAACCCTGATTCTGTTGTAAAGTTATCAGAGACACTGACCAGATGAGGAACAGGAACTACATGGAAAACTCCCAAAGGCATCATAGCTTCCACTAATGTAAGAACAGCTCAGCTCTATCTATGTGAGCAGACCATTTCTCACCATATGGTATACATAATGCTGTCAACACCATTTTATTATCCATTTATTTTCAGTGTGTATAGAGCCATCGTACTGTCTATCCTCCTTTATGGATCTGAAACATGGGTCACCTATCGCCACCACCTACGACTCCTCGAGCGCTTTCATCAGCGCTGTCTACGCACAATCCTAAATATACACTGGACTGACTATGTGACGAATGTTGCTGTCCTTGAGCAAGCAGGGATCACCAGCATTGAGGCCATGATATTGAGAACACAGCTGCGCTGGGCAGGGCACGTTTCTAGGATGGAGGACCATCGCCTCCCAAAAATACTACTCTACGGTGAACTCACCACGGGTCAGCGTAAGAGGGGCGCTCCAAAAAAGCGATACAAAGACTCCCTGAAACAACATCTCAGGCTTGGCCAAATTGATCACCAACAGTGGTCCGCCCTGGCCTCACATCGGGAGGCATGGAGACGCACTATCCACAATGCTGCAGCCTTATTTGAGAACTCACGACGAACAAGTCTTGAAGAGAAACGACAACGCAGAAAGAATCACAACCCAAAAACATCACCCAAGGAGACCTTCTGCTGTGCTTTTTGCAACCGGACTTGTTTATCTCGGATTGGCCTTTTTAGTCATCAGCGCGCTTGCAGAAAGCGCGGGATGAGTCCTTCCTGAATCTTCGTTTGCGAAGAAAAGCCAGAGAGAGAGAGATTTTCATTATTACAACCTTAATTTATTTTCATATTCATTCACAGGAATCATGTGAGTGTGTGTGTGCACGCGCGCACGTGTATTTCTGTTCCGCCCAGTCAGTTTCCAAAAGCTTGATTGAATTTCATGGTCTTTGCCTGCAGGAAGGACAACAGGGAGGGGGCAGTTTAGACTTCCTTGGAAAGGAATTCCTCAGCCTGGGAGTAGTCACCCAGAAGGCCCTTCCACAGCAGTCTTTTTGAGATGAAGCAACACAGTAATCCAGGAGTGATGTAATAAAGGCATTATTGATAGCATCAGTTTTGTTTTCAGCCCCTAATCATCCCTAGCATGGAATTTAGCTTTTACCTGGTTGGGCCAACATTTTTACTGAGTGACCCCCAATAACTCTTCCTCACTTACTTCCTGGCCAGCTACAGTATAGTTACCCACAGTAACTATAAAGTTAAGATTTTGTTCTTTTTTAATATATGTGTTAGGGGAGGGCTCATGAATAATGTGGAAGGCTAGACGATGGGGTAATCATTCAGTTCGGTGGAGGACTGGCCAATTTTGAGCAATTTCCCCATCCACAGCTCTGCCCCCCCCCCCCCAATAGTCCATGGCACAGAGAAGCTTTGGATGGAGAGAAGTGGTGTAATGTGGCTGTAGAGGGGAGAAGAGAAAGGTAATTTTTTCTGTCCATGATCTTGTATCAGTTATCTTAGGATCCAAGACAATTTGCATTTCTGAATCACAACTGATCTGAATTGTTCACCTGATTCTATTCATTCCCTAGCACAAGTTATTGGAGGAATGTCATAAAATTTAATAATCAGCCGAAGTAACCAAAGTACCATTTGATTGTGTTTTGAATAGACTTGAAGCCTAAGCCCTTTAAAATTAAAGAGAACATGCTCCTCCTATTTTCTTAACACCAGCAACTAAACCACACAGTTCTGAAACATTATCATTGAAGCCATTTACATATACAGTCATTTTGCTGATAGTTTACCTTTCCTCCCTCACCATTATAGGACTTTGCACACACACACACACACACACACACACACACACAATTAGGACTTTATCACAGCAGGCAGTCATCTCACAGCAATCCTGCTTTGGAAGCAAGTGGAAACATAGCAGTAGTGGAGCAATCAGTATCGTGACTCTGCTTCAATATTGGAATGTTGCTGTACATTCCTTCTGCTGCTTCCTCCCCGTTATTGTCCTACATATTTATGGCATGCAGATCAGATCAGTAGAGGTGGGGGGATCAGGATGGGCAGGATGGGGGAAGCGAGATTGGGCCAGGGGAGGTGGGGGAGAGAGAGAGAGCAGGACAGTGAAGGTGGGGAAGTAAGATCAGGCCAGGGGAGGTGGTGGGGAGAGAGTGATAAGGATGGGGAGGGCAGGGGAAGCGAGATTGGGCTGGGGGAGGTGGAGGGGGAGAGAGAAATCAGGACAGGGAGGGTAGGGAAAGTGAGATTGCACTGGGGAGGTGGGGAAAAAGAGAGATTAAGGTAGGGAGGGTGGAGGAAACAAGATTGAGCCAGCAGATCAGAGCAGCAAAAAAATAAAATAAAAATAAAAATGGAAGGCGTGTCTGGCCTCCTTGAGAACAGCATGGGAGGGGAAGAGAGGGCTAAAGGAGAATTCCTACCCCCTTGTGCCATGTGACAGCTGTCTCTTCTGTTTTGGAAGCAGAAGAGATTATTGCACAAGGGGGACTACCGGGATAGCAGTGTTATTGGGAGTCATTGATGGGTTTTCACTATCAATGATAAGGTGTGCTTCAGAAACAACTGAAGCACACACCAGCAACAGGGTGAAGATGACATTGTGCAGTAAGTACTCCCCAATAAAGCTACTATCTTGCTCTAGTCCCACAATAGAAGCATTGTGTGATAAAGTCCTTACTTTCAACTGGGAGCTTTGAGGAAATGTAATGTGAAGTGAATCAAATTTGCAGAAATCATTACAGAACACAGCACAGAAGATGATTATGTTCCAGGAAAGTAAGAAATAGGGCAGGGAAAAGCATAGGGTAAATCAAAAAGTATGAAACTGACCTCATCACATAAGCTAGTAGTCTGAAAAAATTTAATATACCAATATTGCCAGTTTTGTTATCTAGGGAAACTCGATTTTTTATAATCAGCTTATTCATAGCCCTGTAATTAAGTACAATAATTAAGCACTAATATTAGCATCTGGGGTTAAATCCTCTTGCTCCAGTCCACGGCTTGCTTAAGGGCTCTTGCCTCAACCTCAAGGGCAACCTCATTCATGCGGGGGAGAAGAGCAGCTATGTTCATACATATTCCTTTGCTCATATTGATACCTGTCCTCCCACCACTGAGATGAAGGCAGTGGAGACTGCATATATACAGCTCTCTAGATTCAGGTTTTTGCTCAAAGATGCCACATGCTAGCTCTGTTCAAAAGTTACTTTTAAAAAGAAAGAAATATTGTTTTATGAAAAAAGCAGCAGTGAAACAGGCTAATCCACTGGTGACCTTCTTTGGAGCAAGATTAAAAGAAATATCCTGGTGATGAGATAATGACTTCAGTAAGTATACAGCCCCTGTATACCTTTGGATATCTCTTGTTCCTGCCTTCATCACAAGCTTCCTTGGTGAGGACTCGAGAGAAAACCTTTTCAGGCTGCTCCCACCCTCTGGAACACCGTTCCATGGGAGGCTAGCCTGGGCCCCTCTCTGATTTCTTTTTGCCAATAGGCAAAAAATTTTCTTTTCAAGCAGGCTTCTAATGTATAAGCAGCAGGGCTTGTTTTATCGGGTAGGTTTTAGATTTTATATGTTTTAAACTGATTTTATAAATTTTAATTGTATACATTATGTTTTTAACCTATTGTTTTATGGAAGCTGCCTTGGTTCCCATTTTGGGAGAAAGGTGGCATACAAATGAAGCAAGCAAGCAAGCAAACAAACAAATACATTTATTTCACGGATCCATTACATTTTTATCACTGCCCGCCTGCATGGACCTCATACGAGTCTGAAAGTTTTCTCCATCCATGTTTTATGCTCATAATATCTGTGTGAGATAGTTTAGGCTGAAAGAGAGTGACTGGCTCAAAGTCAACCAGTGAGCTTCACAGCTATATAGAAATATGTATCTAGATTCTCCCAATCTTAACTACTATGCCATTTTGCCTCTCATAAGCCACTTCCATGAATCATTCTTGTGGTATTATTGTTCCAGTCCGACAGGCAGGCTACCCATGTTATAACCATTGGAATTCCCTTCTGGTACATGTAGTGCTGCAATAGGTCCATGCAATTCCTTTCAGATGCATGCAATGTTGCAATGTTTTTATACATAAGGGACCTATTGGGGCAAGTAGGTTCTGTGAGAGAGATGCAAATCGGGAGCCCTGTCTTTAAATTTTGATGTGAAAAGACTGTCACATTCTTGGGATTATGCCAGAAAGCTCTTTAATGAATTTTAGGAATAATAAAATGTAATAGAATAGGATATGCCATGTTAAAGAATACTTTAAGCTCCTGGAAATTCTAAAGCACTCATAATCCTTTGCTCCGTGGAAGAGTGCAAAGGAACCCCTGGATGCTGTAGAACTTCCACTCTGCTTGCGGAGAGGGAGGTCTGTCTGAGGAGGTTCTCTGTGGGGGGTGGGTGGAACTTTATTCTACTATGTCTGGTCTAGTTCTGGAGTAGCTCTGCCAATGCCGTAACTGAATTGGGATAGTTTTGGGGAAAGGGTGTTGTGGCATATCAAGGGAGGGGCTGAGACTCCCACAGGATCAGAAATCCCTCACTTCTGCAGCATGTTCCCACATGAAATTTACCATATCTCAGGGCCCAGCTCCTCCTCTCTAGTCCTCATGAGGGGAAAGAATCTCAGGGCAAGAACACTGCCTTGAAAAGTACGTACACATTTATTTTCCTTATACTTGATAGATAGATCAATATAGAGCCATTGTACTGTCTGTTCTCCTTTACGGGTCTGAAACATGGGTCATCTATTGCCAACACTTACGACTCCTCGAACGCTTTCATCAGCGCTGTATACGCATAATCCTAAACACACACTGGTCTGTCTATGTGAGGAATGTTGTTGTCCTTGAGCAAGCAGGGATCACCAGCATTGAGTCCATAATATTGAGAACACAGCTGCGCTGGGCAGGGTACGTTTCTAGGATGGAGGACCATCACCTCCCAAAAATAGTACTCTATGGTGAACTCGCCATGGGTCAGTGTAAGAGGGGCGCTCCAAAAAAGCGATACAAGGATTCCCTGAAACAACATCTCAGGCTCGGCCAAATTGATCACCAACAATGATCCGCCCTGGCCTCACATCAGGAGGCTTGGAGATGCACTGTCCACAATTCTGCAGCCTTATTTGAGAACTCACGCCGAACAAGTCTTGAAGAGAAATGACAATGCAGAAAGAATCACAACCCAGAAACATCACCTAAGGAGACCTTCTGCTGTGCTTTCTGCAACCGGACTTTTTACCTCGAACTCCGTGCTCTCTCAGAGCAAACCCCAAGAGAGGGGGGTCTTCAGGGCAAAAGCTCCCAACTCCCCACTCTCTTGGGGCTTGACTCTCCACTCCGAACGGAGGCAAGCCCCAGGAGAGGGGGGAGTTAGGCACTTTTGCTGCAGTCTCCAGGGAGGGGGAGGAAAAGGAGGACAAACTACGAATACTTAAAACCGCAAACTTCAAAGCCTCGAATGTGGAGGACGACTGTATTGTCTTTCTGTGCTCCCCATGATAGTATGACTCATGTCTAGGCTATCTGAAAGACTATATTCCCCTATATAAGCCAGATCAAACCTCCAGATCTTCAGGGAAAAGCTTTCTCTCAGTCTCACCAACTTCACAGAAATGTTTGAGTAGGACACGGAAGAGAGACTTCTTGATGGCTTCCCTGTGGCTATGGAACTCTGCCACAGGAGACTAGATTAGCTCCCTATCTGCTCTCCTACCACCAGCAGATAAAGACCTTTCTATCTGAACAGGCATTTGGCAACTAATTGGCCATGCAAAAAGATCTTTAATGAGGAGGGAGTTTTGCACTTTTATCATTGTCATTTTTAAAAATGATTTTATATTGCTTTTAAGTGGTCGTGTTTCGATATGAAGCTTGTGCAACTTACTGTGCTAGCATTTTTTTTGTGGTTCGGGGAAAGAGTGTGCACTGGCTGGGCCACTATTCCACTGGTGGCGCCTTCTTGCTCCCAGGAGGCAGCGCTTGCTTGCTGAGTATCCTGGGAGAAGCAGGAGCATCAGCCAATGAGTTCAAACTGCTGTCTGAACTCATTGGCTGCAGGAATCTGGTTGGAGTGAAGAGCTGCAGTCTTCACTCTGGTCGGATTACTCTGTATAAATTTAGGTGCTCCTCCACTGATCAGGCAGTCTGGCTTGGAGCATTGACCCACACTCCCACCCCTTTTTTGTTTGTCCGTGTTGTGGTGCCAATATTATATGTATTGTTTGTTCTCTCTGTATAAAAAAGAATTATATTGTTAACTTGTTTTTGTCACAACTCAGGTAGGAGAGGCAGTTGGCTTGGGTCCTGGATCCAGGATATTGTTCACCAGTGTCCATTGGACATTGCTAATGTAGGGGAGTACCTTTATGGTAGTTGGGGTGTGGGACAGAGAGAGTATTGCCCTATGTATGTGCAAAAGGGGTGCATGCCTGTCTGGTACTCATGGTGGCTAGGGGGTTGCCCTGGGCTTCCGCCCATCTGGTCCTCCTCCTGTCCTCCTGCTAGTCTAGCTCTGGTCGGAAGCTTGGGCTCATCAATCAACACGTGGGTTGGTTGATGCCTGGATCCAAACCCATGCCTACACCAACTCTGCTACAGCTGTAACCAATAAAGTTGTGGCCATTTGCCTTTCACTCAAATCTGGTGTGTGTGTTTCGTTTCTTGCATGCAACTTCTTTGTCCTTGGTCACACAAGGTGGTTTATTTAATTTCTTAACTTTTTATTAGGTTTTAATTCATGTACCTTGTTTCAGTTCATATTGTGAGCTGCTCTGGGTCCTGTTCTGGAGAAAGGTGGGATATAAATTCAAATAAATAAACAGAATCACTTCAGAACAGAACAACTCTTCTTGATAGCATCAATCTAACTTAAAGGCTGTAAGAAATCATTGGCTAGAGCAGTTCTGCTGCATATGCCTAATTAAAACGAGTCTGCTTTTCTAAAGCCCCCATTCAGTTTGATGGGTTCACACAAGGAAAGACATATGGTAGACAGTACCTATTTTTAACTGAAAAAGATCATTCCATGCACTATACTGGCTTTCTCCCCACTAGAACTAGAAAGATAATTATGAAGGGAACTGATTTCTTTCATTCACATTTTTTGGTTCTGCTTTTGCCTTTTTTTTTTCCTTTTGATTTTTTAAAAAATCCCCCTTGTCTCCTTTTACCAAGTTGTCAAAACAAAAGAAAAGGAATTCATATCTGGCATGACTTTGATAACTCCCTTTCCCTCCCAGCGCCTCTGTCAGTCATTGCTGTTGTGATCCATTAAAAAAAAAAAAGAAGAAGAAGCAAGGAAGGAAGAAAAAAAGAAAAGGGGAAAAAAAAAGAAAGAAAAGCAAGCAGGAAGAACTCATTAACAGTCCAGACACCAGCAGACTTTAGCTGCATGAACTCCCCAAGGTGAAACAGTCATTCCCTTAGAGCACTCCTATTGTCCTCATCGTGCCATTAATTTTTTGCATGATTTAGATGCCTGTTAGCTAGACTGTCTTTGAAATCCTGGGTGGAAAACTCAAAAGAAGCTTAGCATTCTGTCTTGCAAGGTTTCAGTGCAACATAAAAATGATATCCTGGAAATGCAGTATGGCTAGGAATAGGTAGCAATCAGACAGTGTTCAAATGGCTGGATGTTCAAATTGCTCTGTCTCATCAGGAGCACCTCTTTGCAACAGCTTTGTTTCATGATACTCTGATAAAACCCAAAACCTTCAGCTGAAACACAATGAAGCACTAGTTTGAGAGACTGTTGCTTTCACCATAGGATCTAGCTGGAATATAAAATGATATTGAATCAATCTACTCTGGGCTTGAAGTATTTGCACCAGAGCAATAACAAATATTTGCCAACATTCAAAATTCTATTTTCTCCCTGCAAGCTAATCCATTTTAGAATGAGAAATTGTTTTGAACCAAAAAAAACCAATTGAAATTTTAAATGAGTTCTTTTACTTGAACATTTTAATTTGAATCTTTTAAAGTTGCTGACATTTCTGGATGGTTTTGATTCTGACCAATGTGAAATATAAAATCAGCTATCAACTATCAAACACTAACTCCTATTGCATGTTATCAGCCAAATGCTGCCAGATACAATTTCATGTTGACCATAACATAATTTACTAATATGATATTGTCGTATATAATACCTTTTTTCGAATGGTCTTCCTGGAAACCTTGGCTTCTTTGGAAACCTACATGAGTTATTCCATGAAACATTCAAGGTGGACAAACTTTCCAGAAAATCAAACAAACAAAATAAAAAAATGCCCCACAACTACAGATTGCGGAGTAAAGACATAGAGAAAGTTAGGTATGTTCTATAGGGCCCATCTTCAGCTTACAGTAAGTTATATTCTTATAAGTGGAGTATAGCATTCAAACTGAGGGAAGTCATAGTATCACTCCGTTCTGCTTTGGTCAGACCTCACCAGGAATACTGTGTCCAGTTCTGGGCACCACAATTCAAGAAGGATATTGACAAGCTGAATGTGTCCAGAGAAGGGCAATCAAGATAATAAGGAGTCTAGAAACTAAGCCCTGTGAGGTACTGTATGACTTAGGAAGCTGGGAATGTTTAGCTTGGAGATGAGAAGGCCAAGAAGGGATATGATGGCCATCTTTAAACATTTTGATTCACATAGAAGATGGAGAAAATATGTTTTCTCTTGTGCCAGAGGATAGTATTAGAGCCAATGGATTAAAATTACAAGAAAAAAGATTTCACTTAAACATCAGGAAGAACTTCCTAACAGTAAGAGCTGTTCAACAGTGGAACAGTCTGACTTAGAGGTGGAACTGTATATTCCTGCGTGGCAGGGGGTTAGACTAGATGGACCTTGTGGTACCTTCCAATCTTGTGATTTTATGATACTGTAATGTTGAGATCCAATGGTGATCTGAATAAACTGAGTGTATATCCAGGATGATGCTCCAGAGTCTACAATGGCTAGGTACCAGATGTGCAAGGGAATGTTTCTCAAAGCCAGAAAATGTGAAGTCATTGCAGTGCTTCATGCCAAGGGATGCTATGTTAGCCCCTTCCTTGTTGCTTTTCTATTGACATACAAGGAAACTGAAGAGCCAGCACCCAGAGGGACTCTAAGCCTGAAGCAGCCTCTTCTCCCCATTCCACCGGGCCAGAGGGCTGTGGAGGGCCCTGAGGACTTCTGGAAGCAGAGCAGCAGCAGGAGGGGGCGTGGCCAGGAGTGGCTGGCGTTTTAAGCCACTCCCACACCCCTCAGGAACACCAGCCAGCAGCCAGAGGGACTCTAAGCCTGAAGCAGCCTCTTCTCCCCATTCCACCGGGCCAGAGGGCTGTGGAGGGCCCTGAGGACTTCTGGAAGCAGAGCAGCAGCAGGAGGGGGCGTGGCCAGGAGTGGCTGGCGTTTTAAGCCACTCCCACACCCCTCAGGAACACCAGCCAGCAGCCAGAGGGACTCCAAGCCTGAAGCAGCCTCTTCTCCCCATTCCACCGGGCCAGAGGGCTGTGGAGGGCCCTGAGGACTTCTGGAAGCAGAGCAGCAGCAGGAGGGGGCGTGGCCAGGAGTGCCTGGCGTTTTAAGCCACTCCCACCCCCTCAGGAACACCAGCCAGCACCCAGAGGGACTCTAAGCCTGAAGCAGCCTCTTCTCCCCATTCCACCGGGCCAGAGGGCTGTGGAGGGCCCTGAGGACTTCTGGAAGCAGAGCAGCAGCAGGAGGGGGCGTGGCTAGGAGTGGCTGGCGTTTTAAGCCACTCCCACCCCCTCAGGAACACCAGCCAGCAGCCAGAGGGACTCTAAGCCTGAAGCAGCCTCTTCTCCCCATTCCACCGGGCCAGAGGGCTGTGGAGGGCCCTGAGGACTTCTGGAAGCAGAGCAGCAGCAGGAGGGGGCGTGGCCAGGAGTGGCTGGCGTTTTAAGCCACTCCCACACCCCTCAGGAACACCAGCCAGCAGCCAGAGGGACTCCAAGCCTGAAGCAGCCTCTTCTCCCCATTCCACCGGGCCAGAGGGCTGTGGAGGGCCCTGAGGACTTCTGGAAGCAGAGCAGCAGCAGGAGGGGGCGTGGCCAGGAGTGCCTGGCGTTTTAAGCCACTCCCACCCCCTCAGGAACACCAGCCAGCACCCAGAGGGACTCTAAGCCTGAAGCAGCCTCTTCTCCCCATTCCACCGGGCCAGAGGGCTGTGGAGGGCCCTGAGGACTTCTGGAAGCAGAGCAGCAGCAGGAGGGGGCGTGGCTAGGAGTGGCTGGCGTTTTAAGCCACTCCCACCCCCTCAGGAACACCAGCCAGCACCCAGAGGGACTCTAAGCCTGAAGCAGCCTCTTCTCCCCATTCCACCGGGCCAGAGGGCTGTGGAGGGCCCTGAGGACTTCTGGAAGCAGAGCAGCAGCAGGAGGGGGCGTGGCCAGGAGTGGCTGGCGTTTTAAGCCACTCCCACACCCCTCAGGAACACCAGCCAGCAGCCAGAGGGACTCTAAGCCTGAAGCAGCCTCTTCTCCCCATTCCACCGGGCCAGAGGGCTGTGGAGGGCCCTGAGGACTTCTGGAAGCAGAGCAGCAGCAGGAGGGGGCGTGGCCAGGAGTGGCTGGCGTTTTAAGCCACTCCCACCCCCTCAGGAACACCAGCCAGCAGCCAGAGGGACTCTAAGCCTGAAGCAGCCTCTTCTCCCCATTCCACCGGGCCAGAGGGCTGTGGAGGGCCCTGAGGACTTCTGGAAGCAGAGCAGCAGCAGGAGGGGGCGTGGCCAGGAGTGGCTGGCGTTTTAAGCCACTCCCACACCCCTCAGGAACACCAGCCAGCAGCCAGAGGGACTCCAAGCCTGAAGCAGCCTCTTCTCCCCATTCCACCGGGCCAGAGGGCTGTGGAGGGCCCTGAGGACTTCTGGAAGCAGAGCAGCAGCAGGAGGGGGCGTGGCCAGGAGTGCCTGGCGTTTTAAGCCACTCCCACCCCCTCAGGAACACCAGCCAGCACCCAGAGGGACTCTAAGCCTGAAGCAGCCTCTTCTCCCCATTCCACCGGGCCAGAGGGCTGTGGAGGGCCCTGAGGACTTCTGGAAGCAGAGCAGCAGCAGGAGGGGGCGTGGCCAGGAGTGGCTGGCGTTTTAAGCCACTCCCACCCCCTCAGGAACACCAGCCAGCACCCAGAGGGACTCTAAGCCTGAAGCAGCCTCTTCTCCCCATTCCACCGGGCCAGAGGGCTGTGGAGGGCCCTGAGGACTTCTGGAAGCAGAGCAGCAGCAGGAGGGGGCGTGGCCAGGAGTGGCTGGCGTTTTAAGCCACTCCCACACCCCTCAGGAACACCAGCCAGCAGCCAGAGGGACTCTAAGCCTGAAGCAGCCTCTTCTCCCCATTCCACCGGGCCAGAGGGCTGTGGAGGGCCCTGAGGACTTCTGGAAGCAGAGCAGCAGCAGGAGGGGGCGTGGCCAGGAGTGGCTGGCGTTTTAAGCCACTCCCACCCCCTCAGGAACACCAGCCAGCAGCCAGAGGGACTCTAAGCCTGAAGCAGCCTCTTCTCCCCATTCCACCGGGCCAGAGGGCTGTGGAGGGCCCTGAGGACTTCTGGAAGCAGAGCAGCAGCAGGAGGGGGCGTGGCCAGGAGTGGCTGGCGTTTTAAGCCCCTCCCACACCCCTCAGGAACACCAGCCAGCAGCCAGAGGGACTCCAAGCCTGAAGCAGCCTCTTCTCCCCATTCCACCGGGCCAGAGGGCTGTGGAGGGCCCTGAGGACTTCTGGAAGCAGAGCAGCAGCAGGAGGGGGCGTGGCCAGGAGTGGCTGGCATTTTAAGCCACTCCCACACCCCTCAGGAATACCAGCCAGCAGCCAGAGGGACTCCAAGCTTGCAATTGGCGTCAGCTGAGGCCGGGGATGGAGTGGGGGCGGAAATTGGAGTTGTGCTGGGGAAAGGGAGGTATGGTCGGAACAGAGTGAACAGATGGTACAAAAGAAGGCGGGATCGCTGTTTGTTAGCTATCCCACCTTCAGTTCACCCTGTTTCCCGGAATGGATTGGAGAGCGTACCAAACATTCCACAGAACCTTACTTTGCTCCTCTGCAATGCCAGGTCGGTTAAGAATAAAACTCATATTATTTACGATCTACTCCTGGATGAGGATGCCGACCTGGCGTGCTTCACAGAAACCTGGCTGGGAGAGGATAGTGCTGTCACGTGGGCGCAGGCCCTCCCAGCCGGGTATTCTGTCAGTGAGCAGGTGAGGGGAAGTGGGCGGGGGGGCGGAGTGGCTCTGGTTTATAAGAACAATCTGACCTTGACCAGGATACCTGTCCGAAACACAGTCCACTTTGAGTGTATGTACCTTAGCCTGAGGACCAGGGATAGTTTGGGGATTCTGCTAGTATACCGACCACCCCGTTGTCTAGCAGACTCCCTAACCGAGCTGACACAGCTAGTCTCAGAGTTGCTGTTGGAGTCGCCCAGACTTTTAGTTTTGGGGGACTTCAACATTCCACTTGAGAACAGCTTGACAAATTTGACTGGTGCAGCTCGGGAGTTCATGGAAACCATGACAAACATGGGCCTATCCCAAATGGTCATCGGGCCCACACATTGTGCGGGTCATACCCTCGATGCGGTCTTCAGCACGGAACAGGAATATCCGTGGGCGGAGGTTATAAAAAACACCGCATTGTCATGGACGGATCATTTCCTGGTCAAGACTGAACTAAGAGCCACTGTCTGCCCCACCGGGGGTGGTGGACCTATTAGAATGGTCCGCCCTCGAAGGCTAATGGAACCAATAGGATTCCAGAAAGCCTTGGAGGGTTTAATGGTTGGTAACGCCGGTGACCCTGTCGAAACTTTGGTTAATACCTGGAACAACGATCTTACCAAGGCTATCGACACGATCGCTCCCAAGCGTCCTTTCCAACCCGCTTCAAACCGTAAGCCATGGTATACAGCAGAGCTTAGGAAAATGAAGCGGGTTGGACAACGACTAGAGCGCAACTGGCGGAAAACTCGACTCTTATCCGACAGGACTCGTCATAGGAACTTTCTATGGTCCTATCGAGAGGCAATACGTGCAGCACAGCGATCCTTCTCCTCTGCACGTATTGCGTCTGCAGAGTCCCGTCCAGCAGAGCTGTTTAGGGTGGTAAGGGAGATGACGCAGGTTATTCCTGCGCAGAACCCGTTGCTTAACCCAACGACGGCCTGCTGTGACGCGTTTAACAATTTCTTTGCAGATAAAATCTCTCAGATAAGAGCCGACTTAGATACCAGTAATTTGGCAGAAACAATTGACGAGGTGTCCAGCAACTCCGTTGATGTCAGTTTACTGGATCAATTTCAATCTGTGAGTACTGAGGACGTGGACAAGCTACTTGGTAGGGTTAGGAAGACGACCTGCCCTCTCGATCCTTGCCCTTCATGGCTGGCCATCCAGGGGGGGACTGCCTTGATGATGTTCCTTAAGGACATCATCAATGCATCCCTCAGAGAAGGATGTGTTCCATCTTGTTTAAAGGAAGCAGCCGTTAGGCCGCTCCTGAAAAAACCTTCCCTTGACCCCCTGGACATGAACAACTATAGGCCGGTTTCTATGTTACCATTCTTGAGCAAAGTGATCGAGAGGGCAGTTGCGCTTCAACTCCAAGTGGTTTTGGATGAAACCGATTATCTAGACCCATTTCAAACTGGCTTTAGGACGGGATTTGGAGTTGAGACTGCCATGGTTGCCTTGACTGATGACCTGCGTCTAAGCATTGACAGGGGTAGTGTGACCCTGTTGGTGCTTTTGGACCTCTCAGCGGCTTTCGATACGATAGATCATAGCATCCTCTTGGATCGCTTGAGGAGGTTAGGAATCGAAGGCACTGCGCTCCAGTGGTTCCGGTCCTTCCTCTCGGGCAGGTCCCAGAGGGTGTTGCTCGGGGACAGCTGCTCCAGCAGAAAGGAGCTTACTTGTGGTGTTCCACAGGGTGCCATCCTGTCCCCGATGCTGTTTAACATTTATATGAAGCCGCTGGGTGAGATTATTCGCAGTTATGGGGCTGGGTGTTATCAGTACGCTGATGACACCCAGATCTATTTCTCCTTGCCCCGATCATCGGCCTCGAATTCCGATGGCGTCTCTCCTCTTAATGATTGTCTTAAAGCAGTAATGGGCTGGATGAGGAAAAACAGATTGAGATTAAATCCAGATAAAACGGAGGTGCTCACGGTAGCGGCCCCCAAACCAGGAGTTGGGTTGCAACCTCCAGTCCTGGACGGGGTCACGCTCTCCGTTAAGGACTGTGTTCGCAGTCTGGGGGTGCTCCTTGATTCATCGCTTCAGATGACGAGTCAAGTGAATGCGACAGTCAGGAGCGCCTGTTATCAGCTTCGGCTGATACGCCAGCTGCGCCATTTCCTGGAAGTAAGGGACCTCGAGACTGTGGTGCACGCGCTGGTAACCTCTCGTCTAGATTTCTGCAATGCGCTCTACATGGGGCTGCCCTCATGCTTGGTCCAGAAACTTCAGTTGGTACAAAATATGGCAGCCAGAGTGGTCTCAGGAACATCTCGGAGAGACCATATAACTCCAGTACTAAAATCTCTCCACTGGCTGCCAATCAGTTTCCGGGCCCAATATAAGGTGTTGGTTATTACCTTTAAAGCCCTAAATGGCTTGGGTCCAACTTATCTCCGGAACCGCCTCCTCCCATACAATCCTCCCCGCGCACTCCGGTCCTCTGGGAGGAATTTGCTTCAGCCACAAAAATCTAGGCTGTCTGCAACCTCCCAGAGGGCCTTTTCGGTAATCGCCCCCAAATTGTGGAATGACCTGCCGAATGAGATCCGTCAGATAACAAGCCTGAGTGGCTTTAAAAAAGCACTAAAGACGGATCTCTTTCGGCAGGCCTTTCCTAATTAGATCCCGGCCTCAGGGGATCCTGGCCTCTTCTAGGCTGCTGGCCATTTATTATATTTTATTGTATTTATAGTTTTAAATGTGATTTTAGATTAGTTGTTTTTAATTTATATTTGTTTAATGTTTTTTTATGGGGGAGGGTGGGAGTGGGGGTGTTTAGGGATTTTATTTGTATTGTATTTTAAATTTTGTAAGCCGCCCCGATTGTTTTAACAGAGGGGCGGGGTATAAATAAATTTTATTATTATTATTTATTATTATAAGACATTATCTGACTAGTATCTAAAAACACTGTAATTCCGTGAATGAAGACAGCGGGAACATCACGGCATTTTAACACTTATTAACACATGTAGCTGTAATCACATGAAAGAAATGCCATGGAATTATTGCACAATGATCACTAGTACTTTAAAAATGGGAGTTTACTTCCACGATTTGGCATGGGTGAGACTTCAGCAGTTCTCGCAAGAAGATGCGAGCACACCTAAAATTTCCCAAACCCCTTAATTAACAAAGTAAATGAACACACAAGCACTGAAACAAACCTTAAAAACATGCAAACAAAATGGTACAGTTCATAAAAAGAGTGTCCTCTGCTTCATTTTCACATTCTCACCCAGAGGTTTTCTCGCTGGGAATGGGGAGAGGGAAAAGAGGACAGCCCATTCACAATGTAATCTTGCAATTACAATGGGGCGTGGTGTCACACACTGTCAATAGTGCAAAAAAAAAAGTGCTATTGATAATCTATTGATGGCTTGTCCCATGAATTGTAAATAATGCCTTTTTTGCAGTTGGAGAATGGTGTAAGAATGTGAAGATGATGATGTCATGCAATAGTGGGTCCCATTCACGCTACCTTGATGTTGTAATCCCGCAATTTTCACCACACCTGATAATGTCCTGAAATTCAAGTAGGCTTTTGCAAATGAAGGGATTTTTAAGGAGTGGTGCTAACTTTTTATTGGTGTGCTTTTAAATTGCTTTTAATTAAATTGTGTTTTAATATGATAGTTTATTTGATTGTGTTTCAATAGTATAATTTGTTTAGTAGTGTTCCAACAGTATAGCTTTTGTATATTTATTCAAAAGTTTTATTTATACCTTTAAAAATATTTTTGTGAGTCATGTTAAGTCCCAGTTTGTGCTAGGAAATGTGAAAGATACAACTGAATTTCTCATGCAGTTGGAAATAAATAAAATTGCCAGGACAGAAGCTGAACAACAACAGATCCCATGGACACCCAACCACAAGGTTTAGCAGATAAAAGAGAGCAAGCTCGGTCTTCTTTGTAAAACATTTAAAGTAGCTTTACTTATAAATTCCTTGTTCATAATCAAATGCATATTTTAATGGAAGAGAAAGAGACAGAAATTGAAGGAGAGAAATAATGTTTACAGGTTAGAGTGATGCAGGAATGAATGTGGTAAAACAAGCAAACAGGAAGTCATCAAAATGCAAAGTAGCAATAAGTATAGGCATGAAAAGATTGCAATCTACCTTTCTGGGGAGAAAGGCAGGATATAAATAAAACATTTAGCAACAGTATCAATTGCTAAATATCATTTTTATTTCCATTTCCTTTGCAGTAGAAACTCCAGGTCATCCAATAAAGGTGAATGTTTGGAAATTCAAGAATCATAAAACAATGTATTTATTCACATAGCACATAATAAAATTGTAAAATTTATTATTATGTGATATAATGATGACCACCAGCAACATGGATCATTTTAAAAGTAGATTGAACAAATTAATGCAGGATGGGTCTATCAATGGCTGTTAGTCATGATGGCTGTATATTGCCTCTGATATCAGAATCAGTATGCTGTATACCACTGGGAAATATGAGTGGGAGGGCACTATTGCATCCAGGGTGAAGTTGTGACCTTCTCATAGGGATCTCATTGGCTATTGTACAAATAAAACACTGGATTAGTTGACCTTTGGTCTGCTCCAGAACTGGTCTTCTTATGTTCTCAGATATATCAGCTATTGGAATAAAATAATATTGGTTAACAAGTGTCGATATTGGAAAACACTTCCCAACCAAGCATTCTCATTATAACCCCCTACAACCATGTGCTATTAGAGCCATGGGGCTTTAGACAACAATGGTTTCCTGCATACCTCTACCCCATACATGCTGTCTCAGAACTTTGTCCATCAGGGCAAAAGCACCCAACTCCCCCCAATCCTAGGGCTTGCCTCCATTTGGATTGGAGAGCCAAGCCCGAGAGAACGGGGAGTTGGGAGCTTTTGCCCTGGTGGTGCAGTGGTTAAATGCCAGTACTGCAAGTCACCATGTTGCAAGTTCGATTCCAGAGGGCTCCAAGGTTCACTCAGCCTTCCACCCTTTCATAGGTCGGTTAAATGAGTACCTGGCTTGTGGGGGCAATTAGCTAACACACATTGGAAACTGCTTAATGCAATGTAGATGTGTAAATTGCTATTGCTTAAAACAATTTGTAAGCCGCTCTGATAGCCTTGTAGCTGAAGAGTGGGGTATAATTCAATAAATAAATAAATAAATAAATAAGCATGTGACCAGAGGACCTTCCAGGTGTGTTTGCAAGCACATAAAAGACTCCTCCCTTGCTTCCTCTCTCTCTCTTCCACCTCCCTCAAGACAGTGAGTGCAAGCTCTGCTGAGCTGCTCCTCTGCTTGAAACTTGTAATTAGCCAGGACTTAGGCATTACATTTATATATATTTGAATGTACCTTTAAATGTAATTACCAACGTTTTTAGTTATGAAGCTTACTGCCTGTTCACCTTACTTGCTAAAACTAGTCTCAGAGAGATCCAAGTGATTCAGTACTTTCCCTTGCAAACTTTGCTAAAGAAGACTGATGGCTCATCAACAGTGGCTGAGATAACCTGGGGACAGCCCAGAGTATTCTGGTCCCGGAGCTACCCTGGGTTCCCCCTGTTACTGGAGCACTCCAGGCTGAGAATGGCAGCTGTCCTCACATGCATCCCGCTATATCACCTGGCACTAGTGCTGCTGCTGTGGCATGTTGCGCTCTCTGAGGCCAGAAACAAGGCACCCAGCATTGATCACATGCTGGGGCCCTCGTTGTGACCTTAGGGGGCATGACATACACCAGTGGCACCGGATCATACAGCAGGACACATGTGAGGACAGCTGCCCTTTCTCAGCATGGAGTGCTCCAGATTTTCCTGTAAGAGCTGGAGTAAATTGGGAGGTTTTTAAAAAGCATTTTGAGGGGGGATGTTTAAATTGTTTTGGGGACTGAGCTGGCCAAACATCATGTGGACAGTTTGGTCCAGATTTGGGGTTTTGGCCCAGAGTCATCTGGACAGATGAGCCCCAGGATGTAGTCAAGTCCTGAGTGTTAACTGAACCAGTCTTCATCTTTTCCAGAAAAGGGGCTAACATCCAGGGAATCTACTTCTAATCCAACAAATATCAAATACCCTAGAAATATTTGGCAACAGTAAAGCAGGCAAAGGCTACCTAGAGAATATCAATATCTTTGAAAGAGATAGCTAAAGAAAAACATTGAAGAAAATTCATTTCTAGTCTAATTTACACTACAGGATAAATAGCTTTAATAGTCATAGCCTGTCTTTTTAGAAATTTTGGAAATCGTCATTTTGTGAGGAATTGCTAGGAACTTCAGAAGAAAATTTCCAGCACCCCCAGCAACAAACTGGTAAGGTTTTGCTTGGCAAAGGAAATCAGGTACTCAAACAGGCAGATTTTTGTATGGCGTAGAATCTCAAGTTCAACAGATGGAGCAGGTTTTGCTGGCACAAGAGCTCTCAGTGTAGAATGGCAAGTCTTTGCATGGCTAAAAGCTGTTGCATTAGGGCTGATTGGTAAGCTTTATGTCTGGTACACCTACTCATTTTGCTTTCAGTTCATGCCTTAGCCCTGCGCACTGCTGAAATGCACTTGGCCCTGGTGTGGATAAGGTCCCTTACACCTGGTCTGAAGTGAATCTCACTCTGTCAAGGCATTTATCTACTACCAATCATTTTGCTCTCAGAACCAAGCTATTTATATATAACAAACTAGACATTTTCAGGAAATGTGGGATTTGAAACAATGGACTTTATCAGACAAGTCCCTTAAAGCGTTAAAGGGTTTTGCTGGCATTAAAAAAAATCCATTATTATGCCAGCAAAAGAATGCTCCCCACCGCGCTTACCTTGCTTTCCCGGCAAAGGCTTCCCCGGCAATGAAAGAGGAAGTGAATGTAGCTCCGTTCACTTCTTCCTTCGAAATCCCACAGATTATTGCAGGACTTTCAACGGAGCTAAGTTTTAAATGGAACATGTATAGGAAATGGAAAAAGGGGGAAATCACCAAAGAAGAATTCAAACAGATAGCGAACACGTGTAGGAGTAAAGTCAGAAAAGCTAAAGTGCAGAATGAGCTCAGGCTTGCTAGGGAGGTTAAGAACAATAAAAAGGGTTTTTTGGGGTATGTCCGCAGCAAAAGGAGGAAGAAGGAAATGATAGGGCCACTACATGGAGAAGATGGCAAAATGCTAACAGGAGACAGACAAAAGGCAGAATTACTCAACACCTTCTTTGCCTCAGTGTTTTCAGAAAAGGAAAAGGAGGACCAACCTGAGGATAATGGAACAGAGGACACAATAGGGGAAATCCAGCTCAGAATAAGCAAAGAGGTAGTACAGGAATACCTTCTTAATCTAAATGAATTTAAATCTCCAGGACCAGATGATCTGCATCCAAGAGTATTAAAAGAGCTGGCAAATGTGATCTCAGAGCCATTGGCAATAATCTTTGAGAACTCTTGGAGAACAGGCGAAGTCCCAGCAGACTGGAGGAGGGCAAACATTGTCCCCATCTTCAAAAAGGGGAAAAAAGAGGATCCCAATAATTATCGTCCAGTTAGTCTGACATCAATACCAGGGAAGATTCTAGAGCAGATCATTAAACAGAGAGTCTGTGAACATTTAGAAGGCAATGCCATAATCACAAAAAAGTCAACATGGGTTTCAGAGAAACAAGTCATGCCAGACTAATCTGATCTCTTTTTTTGATAAAGTTACCAGCTTGGTAGATGAAGGGAACGCTGTGGACATCGCATACCTTGATTTCAGTAAGGCCTTTGACAAGGTTCCCCATGAAATTCTTGCAAACAAGCTTGTAAACTGTGGGGTAGACAAGTTAACTGTTCAATGGATTTGTAATTGGTTGACCGACCGAACCCAAAGGGTGCTCTGCAGTGGCTCCTCTTCGTCTTGGAAAGATGAGACCAGTGGGGTGCCACAGGGTTCTGTCCTGGGCCCAGTGCTATTCAACATCTTTATCAATGACTTGGATGAGGGAATTAGGGGCATACTTCTCAAATTTGCAGATGACACCAAATTAGGAGGAGTAGCTAATACCCTAGAGGACAGGATCAAAATTCAGAATGACCTGGATAGACTGGAGAGCTGGGCCAAAGCTAACAAAGTGAAATTCAATACGGAGAAATGTAAAGTACTGCACTTAGGGCGGAAAAATGAAATGCATAGATATAGGATGGGAGAGACCTGGCTGAATGAGACTATGTGCGAAAGGGATCTAGGAGTCCTAGTAGACCACAAGTTGAACATGAGTCAACAAAGTGATGCGGCAGCCAAAAAGGCCAATGTGATTTTGGGCTGTATCAATAGAAGTATAGTGTCTAGATCAAGGGAAGTTATAGTACCACTATTCTGCCTTGGTCAGACCTCACTTAGAATACTGTGTCCAGTTCTGGGCACCACAATTCAAAAAGGATATTGACAAATTGGAGCGTGTCCAGAGAAGGGCAACTAAAATGGTGAAAGGTCTGGAAACCATGCCTTATGAGGAGAGACCTAGGGAGCTGGGTATGTTTAGCCTGGAAAAAAGATGGTTAAGAGGCGATATGATAGCCCTGTTTAAGTATTTGAAGGGATGTCACATTGAGTATGGAGCAGGCTTGTTTTCTGCTGCTCCAGAGACTGGAATCCGGAGCAATGAATGCAAGCTCCAGGAACAGAGATTCCACCTCAACATGAGGAGGAACTTTTTGACAGTAAGAGCTGTTCGGCAGTGGAACACACTCCCTCAGAGCGAGATGGAGTCTCCTTCCTTGGAGGTCTTTAAACAGAGGCTGGATGGCCATCTGTCGGGGATGCTTTGATTGTGATTTCCTGCGTGGCAGGAGGTTGGACTGGATGGCCCTCATGGTCTCTTCCAACTCTACAATTCTATGATTCTATGATTCTATGACTTCATTGCGTAGGAAATTAAAAAATATAACAAAAAGAACTCACAAAAAGTGACACAAAGCACAAAAACACACTTTAAAACTTTCATAAAAAGTGGCTGCCCCCAGGCTCTGGAACTCTCTGCCCAAAGAAGTCCGAGTGGCACATTCCTTGTCTTCCTCCCGGAGTCAAGTAAAAACTTTCCTGTTTCGGCAGGCCTTTTCTGATCTTTCCTAATGGCAGTGCTGGGGTATGTGTGAGTGTTGTGTATGTGTTTGTGTGTTTTTAGAGTTTTTGCTATTTTTAACTTTTTTAGTTGTTTAGTTATAATTTTTGTATTTTGCTGATTTTAACAATGTATTTTTATTGTACGCTGCTTTGTGTCCCAAAGTGGGAAAAAAGTGGGATAGAAAGAAAGATAATCATAATCATAATAGTGTCAGTTACCTGGCTGTCATGCCGGATAAGCCATTCTCAATGCATTGACGTGAGTACAATGGCAAAAGGTTTCACGCACAAGCAATGCTGGCACAAAAGTGCCATGGGGGATCAATTGTCAGCTTCAGCTATACTTAAAAAGTATAGGGTTTGGCCAGTACATAAATGTGAAAGGGTGATGTCATGTGGTAAGTGCGCCGTTTCACATTTATGTGGCATTGTTATGACGCCGTGTTTTATGTGTCTGACAAAGTCCTATGTAAGACAGCAGTTTCCAACTTGTGGGTCCCCAGATGTTGCTGGAGTACAGCTCCCAGTATCCTTCATTCCCTGGCTATGCTAGCTGGTGGTTCTGGGAGATGAAATCCAAAAACATGTGGGGCTCCAGGACTGAAAGTGACTGACATAGGAAATGGCAAGGTGGTTATTTATTTATATCCCACCTTTCTCCCAATAATGGGACTCAAGGAGGCTAACAACATATTTAAAACAACACAAGTTAAAAATAATACAAAAGTTTTTAAAAATAATAATCTAAATATATATATTTTTTAAAATTAAACAATTTATCATTAAAACATTAAACATTAAAAATACTAAAATGCATTTAAAAACTCGATAAATGCAACTCTTCTGTATCTTTGGACAAACATTTTAAAAGGGATATAGGTAGGTGAAGCTGCTCTTAAGAAGGCCACTTAAGCATTACCAAAAAGAAGAAGAAGAAGAAGAAATGAACTCCCTGCCCCCGAAAGAGAATAAATAAGGAAACAAATGTGCTTAACATTTGCATGTGGTAATTCATATTTATATTTATGACTTAGAAAAATAATCATGGTAACTAAAAAAAATATTCATTTAATTAATTAATTAAAATATTTATTTATTACCTCTCAACCTACTAGAGTCCTTGTTGCAAAACAGCTAAAAATGTTTTTAAAATACTTTAAAAATACAAATTGAAACTGCTTTTAAAAACAGTTTTAAAAACACACACACACAATTAATAGGGTCACAAATCTGGCTAAAAGCCATGCAAAACTGTATCATCCTGGCTGCCTGCTGGAAGCTCAAAAGCTCAAAAGAGACTTCTCTTGGGAGAGAGCTTCACATGGAAGGTGCCACTGTTGGAAATTCTTGGTCTAGTGTATTCCCTGACCTGGCCTCCTGGTTTGTATAGTACCATATAAATAGAAATACAATGCCCCTCATCGTATAATCTGGGAGGACTGGTAATCTCTGGCCCTAACAAAGGCAGCTGATACATTGCAGAAATAATGCAGTTTGACATTGCTCTAACTGCCGTGACTCTATGCGATGGAATTCCAGGATTTGTAATTTTGTGAGATATTTAACCTTCTCTGTCAGAGAGCTCTCGTGCTACAACAAACTACAAATCCCAGGATTCCATAGGATGGAGCCGTGGTAGTTAAAGCAATGTCAAATTGGTGTGTCCGCCGCCTAAGGTCTTATCTACATGGGCTAAATACCCCAGCTTGTCCTTGTCTCAGCGCCCTGCAGTTCAAACAATGCAGGGCATTTGTCCCATTCTGCCCCCGGACAGTCCTCACAACCCTGGGAGCAGATACAGGGCTCAGAAGGGGGCAAGCTGGAACAGAGCCTGATAAACCATTATAGCACAACAGCCATTTAAATCCATCACCACCAGCCAAAACCCAGATCAGGCCCTGTGAGAATGTGTTAAAACAGAGGACTTTCCTCTGATTTAAAATTTGCTCTGCAAATCTCTCCACTGTAAAATAGGATACATGGTTACTCTTCCTTATCTTGCATTTTTAGTGGATTGTTGATGATGCAAGTGTACAGACAAAAATTGTCCATTGTTTTACCATTGTTTCCAGATAGATTACATTAAACTGAAAAATGAATATAGATCAGTTTGATCCTGAACCTTGTCATCCCAACAGTGTATAAGAAAGACCACTTTTCTATAAAATAGTTGTCTTGCTTCCTTTCTCAAACTTTACTTAAATTTTCCAACTCTGTAATATAAATCATATCCCATATATTCATTCTATCTTTGTTGGAGAGAAAGATTTTTCTAGTTTTTTCTAGTTTCTAGTTGGAGAGAAAGATTTTTCTAGTATTGATGCTGTCAATAAGTGTATAATGAATTCTACATCTTCTGAGAACACTATTTGTTTAAATAGCAAAATAATATTAATGGATTCACTGATAAAATATAACCTGTCATATGTTCAATTTCTTTAAAAACACATACCAAGTTTTCTTATCAATAACTTTGACCAGAATATGTGACAAATATCTATAATTGCTGTCCCACATCTCCAGAAGTTATCTGTAGCTCTTGCACAGATTTTATTTAGACGTAGAGTTGGATACCATTTACACAGTAATTAATTAATTCTCTTATGTTCTGGCACAATGTAATTGAAAGTATACATTTACTATTCCATTTCTCACTGTTTAAAGATATATCATTGTGAAAATTAGTTCCTCACTTAGTTGGACAGTTATTAATGTGTACAAGGTGCTAAGTATGCTTATTTGATCATTCCTAAAAAGTAACTTTTCCAATTGCATACAGTCTTTCAAAGAACCATATGTTCTGAACAAGTATGTTTTATGGGAAAATATTGAAATAGATATTTGTTTATTATTGATGTGACCTCAAGTCTGGGAACAGAGTTTCACCACTCCACAATATTATTATTTCTCTCTCTCTCTGGCTTTTCTTCGCAAACGAAGATTCAGGAAGGACTCATCCCATGCTTTCTGCAAGAGCGCTGATGACTAAAAAGGCCAATCCGAGATAAACAAGTCCGGTTGCAGAAAGCACAGCAGAAGGTCTCCTTGGGTGATGTTTTTGGGTTGTGATTCTTTCTGCGTTGTCGTTTCTTTTCAAGACTTGTTCGGCGTGAGTTCTCAAATAAGGCTGCAGCATTGTGGATAGTGCGTCTCCATGCCTCCCGATGTGAGGCCAGGGCGGACCACTGTTGGTGATCAATTTGGCCGAGCCTGAGATGTTGTTTCAGGGAGTATTTGTATCACTTTTTTGGAGCACCCCTCTTACGCTGACCTGTGGCGAGTTCACTGTAGAGTAGTATTTTGGGGAGGCGATGGTCCTCCATCCTAGAAACGTGCCCTGCCCAGCGCAGCTGCGTTCTCAATATCATGGCCTCAATGCTGGTGATCCCTGCTTGCTCAAGGACAGCAACATTCGTCACATAGTCAGTCCAGTGTATATTTAGGATTGTGTGTAGACAGCGCTGATGAAAGCGCTCGAGGAGTTGTGCACCACAATCAGTGTGTATAGAGCCATTATTATTTAATGTTGTACAGTACTGTATATCTTGCTTTTCCCCAGAGCATAATATTACTTAATTGTCCTTGATGTACTTCTACATTGTAATCTGTGGGAGGACAAACCTGGACTGAGTTTACTCTTAAATTTTTGCTAGTTTTTAAATTGATCATCAGTGCAGGGATTCATCCTGATCAACTGTAAGAAGATTATCACACGAGGCTAGTATCTTGGGGCAATCATGTTATGAAAGGAACCAGGAACAACATTTCTTATCATACCTCTCTTCTTTCAAATGACTGTGCTGCTTTGAAAATCTGCTTGGTGTGATAAGTCTCTTTGCTGCAGTTCTGGCAGTATAGCAGTCACTCCATGAGGGGTCTCTTAATCTCCTCCTCTCCTGCCCTGTCCCCCTCCCACTTGCTAATCCAAAGCAGACTCCATGCCTGTCAGGTTTTTTAATTTTTATCTTTGCTATGTTTGTGTACTTAACGGCAAAATGATAAAATAAAAATAATTTTAAATCATTTTTGTGGTAATTATGCAAAAACAGGAAAGATAAAAAAACCAACAGGCATGGAGTTAACCTGCTTTGGAATAGCGAATGGGAGGGGGACAGGGCAGGAGAGGAGGAGATTAAGGCCCCCTCATGGCACTGACTTCTGTAATGCCAGAATTGAAGTGAAGGGACCTATTGCGCCAAGGCTAGCAGTGGGACAATAGTCACAGTTAGAGCTATTGACAGGCTTTTTCTGTCAATTAAAAGGGATGCCACAGTAATGGTTTGAATACACGCCACCTATAGGACAGTCATGATACTGAATGATAAGTTTCAGCAATAGATGCTACTATCCTGCTTTAATACCACTTTTCTAGAGTGATAATCCCCTAAGTCTTCCTTATGATTAAAAAAAGAGAGACGTGTGTCCACTTCTGTGGAGAAACCTTCTTGCTCTAAACTTGTCATCAAATTGCCCTCTTTCAAAGAATCTTGTAGCCTCCCAATATCTCTGTTTTCCCCTGTAGTCACTTTCAAAATGGTTACAAGAGGTGACACAAAGTCCTCTTCTACATGGCCAGAATACAGCGGCTTCCTGATGTGATATTCTGGTCCTGGATCAGGCCCATTGCTTCTCCATCCCATGTACAGAATGGGATGGAATCCAGACGGGCATGCCAGCCCATCTCTGCAGCTACCGCTGCTTCTGTCTACATCGCATTCTCTGAAGCAAGAAAGGGGGACAATAGCATGTGATCAAGGCCACATGATGGTCACATGCTGGGGGTCTTCTTCCTGGCTGTGGAGAGAGTGACATGGATAGCAGATGCAGTGCTGTGCCAACATGCCAGCAGGGGCTCCCGTGGTCACATGGGGCCCAATCCATTTTTTCTGGTTGAAGTGTTTTTGTGCAGGTGTTATAAGAAAACAATGTAATGGGCTTTACCCTGTCTTAGCCCTTCTTTGCCCCAGGCATCATGAGGGATTGCCCAGGGGCATAACAGGGCAAAAGCCCTGCATCATTAGGATTTTAGGGCTCCAAGATGGGGCCAGGACAGTGTAAACAGCCCATGTAGACAAGGCCAAAGTCACTTCCAATTGCCATTTTGAAAGGAACTACAGAAGGAAATGGAGGTAATTGGGCTTTCTATATGTGGGGTGGGGTATGGTCCATGGAGAATTGGCTCCTCCATCTGACACAGTTGTCTACCCCGATTTACATAACATCCACTTACAACATGTAATATTTACATTGGATCTCACTTGAACTGGCTACTGAACATTGGCAGCTAGAGCTGCTCTTCAGGGACCAACTGCCCACTTAATGCCTTTGAGTGACAAAAATGATTATTTTTCCATATACTGAGCCACATGCAAAACAGAGACATAACAGTTAAAAATACTGACGTTCACAGGGGAAAAATAATATCCTTGGGGCTCTGTGGATTTATTAAACACTAATTTTTAAACACTAGAAACTGGCAGTTCTCTTGGTCCTTTTAATCATTTAACATCTAGTTAGACATTATAATGATGTGTTCCAATCTTTTCTCAGCTATTATAGATTAGCTGTTCAAATATCTGCTCAGAAGTCCTAAGGGTTGCCTTAACTAAATATTTAATTTTAAATAAAGTGGGGTCAGAAATACTCATATTCCTCATATTCACACTGCAGAAATACTAGGAACAATATGATAAATACAGATCATCCAGCAAAAGCTGTATACCTATGATAGCTGTTTCCTTTATATAGGGTCAGCTCAGGAGACATGAGTGCTGCTCTCTACCTTTAACACAGGGATGTGGAATGTTTTTCCCTTTTTATTTTATTGGACTATGCTCATCTGATCCCACACCATTCACTATACTGTCTACAACAGATGCGTGTTGCAGTACAATAAGTCAATGCATTGAATCCCATTGATTCAATGGGTTTACTTTAGGTAGTACTAGTAACAGAATTCAGGCCAATATCTGCATCCAAAAAGAAAGAAAAGCCTCTATGGATGACAGATGAAACTCTTCAAGCTGTTAAGGACAGACGAGAAGCAAAAGTAAGAGGGGACAGAAATAGGGTTGGAAACCTGAATGCAACTGTTTAATGATTTGTGCACAGGGACAAAGAGAACTACTGTAACAATCAATGCAGAGAAATAGAAGATGACAACAAAAAGGGCAGAACAAGGAACCTCTTCTGTAACATCTGAAAAATCAAAGGGAAATTTAAACCGAGAGTGGGGATGCTATATGACCTGCAAGGGGAAAAAAAAATTACATGACCAAGTAGAAATAAAAAGATGATGGAAACAATACATTGAAGAATAATATAAAACAGATAAAAGGATAGCAGATTCATTCAGTTAAAATGGGGACTGAAGTCAAGAAATCAGAGGAAGACTAGACTTAAAAGAGAAGCTATGAAGGAACTAGACAAGATTCTCAACTGTAAAGATCTATCATACATGCCATTGTTCCAATTTCTATGTATGGTTGTGAAAGCTGGGCAATGAAGAAAGCTGATAGGAAGAAAATCAACTCCTTTGAAATGCAGTGCCAGAGAAGAATTCTGCAGGTACTCTGGACTAGAAAAAAAACACACAAATGAATGGGTCCCAGAGTAAATGAAGCCTAAACTCTCCCTAGAAGCCAAGATGAGACTGTTGTACTTTGGACATATTATGAGAAGAAATGACTCAATAGGGAAGACAATAATGCTTGGCAAGGTAGAAGGCAGTAGGAAAAGAAGATCACATGCCAGATGGATAGACTCAATCAAGGAAGCCACAACCCTGAGTTTGCTAGACCTGAGGAGGGCTGTTGATGACTGGGGAACTTGGGTGTGTGTGTCTCATTCTTATGGTCACCGTAAGTCAAAGTTGATTTGATGGCAGTTAACAGCAACAACAACAACAGTAGGGCTACATAGTTTTATTAAAGAAAAAGCAGTTACAGATCTGGAACTCCAGGTTATGAATTTGTAACTCCAATTGAGTATCCAGAATTCTGAAATCCTAAATACTACACAAATCCAAAATTGTACACATGGGTGGCTGAGATAGTGATATCTTTGTTTTCTGATGGTTCAATTTACACAAAATATTGTGTGTAAATTTACCTTCAGGCTATGTGCATAAGGAGTATATGAAACATAAATGAATTTTGTGTTTAGACTTAGGTCCAATCTACAAGATAGCTCATTATGTACTGAAAGTAATACCTGGCAGGTCATAACTCCTTTATTAACATGAGATATATGCAACTGCATACATGTGTAAAGTGATTTTTTTTGTCTACAACGTGGTCCTATTTTTTAAAAAGTCTCCACCAGTGGTGATGCATTTGCACCACTTTTTAACCCACTCTTCAAATCCACTTTGGAAAAACTCTGTCAGGTACTCCCTGGTCCAGCGCCTGATAGCATCTTCCATTTTGCCTACATCATTGAGGTACCATCCCTGACCATCCCATGGTCACTGACCATCCCATTTGTGCATGAACCTCTGATGTTTTTGAAGAAGTGTGAGGTCTTACATTATTGTGGTGTAACTGGAGTGCATTCAGCTGTTTCTGTGGTCTTTTCTTATGGATGGCTTCACAAAGTTTCAGGAGTGATGCAATCTAGTGGTCGCTGTCCCACACTCAAAGAAATCAAGCAAAATCATCCCCTTTTCATCCCAGAAGACATTCACTATAATCTTCTGTGCAGCATGCTGACTTTTGAATCTCTTTGGTCTAGGGGAGGTGGAGGGCTGCCACTCCATGTACTGATTCTTGGTTTCTGGGTCATACAGGTATGCCCAGGTCTCATTAGCAGTGCAAAGATTCCCCCAAAAAGCTGTCTTTGTGAGCTTCAAATGCTGCCAACAATTCTGAACACACATGTAGTCTCCTGTCTTTCAAATCTGCTATTAATTAATGAGGAGTGCACATATGTCTGGTCTGCATGAATCATGTTGTCCACTCTGTTTTGGTTTTTATCAGTGGCTGCTGTCTATGACCTTCCACTATGTGCTTTATCTTAAACACTGGTTTTAAATTTTCCACCCATCTTTGCACATTACTCTCATCAGTTACCACCTCACCATATATATTTCTGAACCTTCTGTGGATGTCAGCAGCAGTACATCCTTTGGTCAAGAACTATATTACTATTTGTTTCTGCTTTATATCCATGGTTATGCAACAGCTAGAAATACAGAAATTATGTCTACCTTTAACACAGGGATGTGGAATGTTTTTTCCTTTTTATTTTATTGGACTATGACTCATCTGATCCTACACCATTCACTATACTGTCTACAACAGATGCAGTAAGAATTATTCTGAACTTTATCAGATACAGCAAATATGGTGTCATAACAATGCCTAATGATTGCAAAAGGGCATGCATACAACACAATGTCATCCTTTCACGATCTGTTGAGGAACTTGGCTGTGGCTAGAGGCAGCGCAACCCCCACGAAGTCAGGAATGAAAACCCTGTAGAAATTAACAAACCCCAGGAAATTCTGTAGCTGTTTATAGTTTCTTGGGGTCTCCCATGCTAGACCTCCCTTCACTTTCTCAGGGTCCAATTCCACACCTTTGCTGAAAATGTGGTACCCCAAATAATCCAACTTAGTCTGGTGAAATTCACACTTTGACAGCTTGGCATACAAATGATTCTCAGCTAGTATGCTCAGTACTTTACCAACTTAACATGGGACATGTAGTCCTCAGAGTAAATCATAACATTGTCTAGATAGACCAGGACACCTTTGTACGAAAACTCTCGGAGGACATCATTTATCAAGTTTATAAATATTCACGAGGGCCCTGACAGTTCAAATGGCATTACTAAAAACTCAAAGGACCCCAGTCTTCCACTCATCCCCCTCTTTGATTCAAACTCTGTAATATGCCTCCTGTAAGTCAAGTTTTGTAAAAATCTTGCCCTTAGCCAAATGGGCCAACATGTCTTTCATGAGAGGGAGGGGGTATTGATTCGATACACTCAGACCGTGTTGAAGCCATGGTAATCAATGGAGAGAGGAATCCTTCTTGTGCCAAAACAATACTGGGCCCCCCAGAGCTGAGGTGGTGGGTCTGATGAACCCCTAGCCAAGTTATTGTCTGTATACTCTCTCAGGACTTCCATTTTGGTTGGGGTCATGGAATACAATTTAGACTTTGGGAGCTCTGCTCCAGGGATCAACTCGATTGCACAATCAGAAGGGCAGTGGGGTGGGAGAATGTCACATTCCTTCACCTCAAACACCACCCGCCATCCTTTGTATTCCACTGGCAGTTCCTCAAGTGTCCCCATGATCATGGCCACTGAACAGGTTTCTTGCCTGACGTCCAGGGTAGTTTGGCCAGGAGCGTTGTTCAAGTCAGAACTGCCGGTTCTCTCCCCAGGTGGCAATGTTCTCGTATGTATACAGGGTAGGTAAACTTTATGATCTCTTTATTCCAGTATATGGAGGGATTGTAGTATTTAAGCCAGTTCAGTCCGACCACAATCGTGGGCACTAGCTTGGGGGCAATCACAAACCGAAGTACCTCCCTATGACCTCCCATTTTCAAAGTCACTGGTTCAGTCAAGTGCTTGGTGAGCCCCCCTACATTGGGCCCCCATCCATATGGGAGAAATGGATGGGGGTGGGAAGCTTTTGGGTATCTAGCCCCAGTTCTGTCACTAGGGTGGGGTGGATCAACACTTGGGTGCACCCACAGTCTACCATGACAATTATCTTCTGGGGTGGCCCTTCCCTAGTATTCTATTCTGCCTTGGTCAGACCTCACTTAGAATACTGTGTCCAGTTCTGGGCACCACAATTCAAAAAGGATATTGACAAATTTGAGCGAGTCCAGAGAAGGGCAACTAAAATGGTGAAAGGTCTGGAAACGATGCCTTATGAGGAGAGACTTAGGGAGCTGGGTATGTTTAGCCTGGAAAAAAGACGGTTAAGAGGCGATATGATAGCCCTGTTTAAGTATTTGAAGGGATGTCACGCTGAGGATGGAGCAGGCTTGTTTTCTGCTGCTCCAGAGACTGGAACACGGAGCAATGGGTGCAAGCTCCAGGAACAGAGATTCCACCTCAACATTAGGAGGAACTTTTTGACAGTAAGAGCTGTTTGGCAGTGGAACGCACTCCCTCGGAGTGTGGTGGGGTCTCCTTCCTTGGAGGTCTTTAAACAGAGGCTGGATGGTCATCTGTCGGGGATGCTTTGATCGTGATTTCCTGCATGGCAGGGGGTTGGACTGGATGGCCCTCGTGGTCTCTTCCAACTCTGCAATTCTATGATTCTTTGATTCTATGATTCTACTGCCCAAATATTGGCCTTAACAAAAAAAATGGGGTTTTCATTCCACTCACCATGGTATCTGGGCATCCTTCAGGATTAGTCTGCCCTCTGGCGCTCACTAGGGCAGGCTTGGCCCATTTCATGACAGCTCCCCGTCGGAAGATGAGACATCCAACTCATCAGTCTCCCAGCCAGGTGGCTGGGCACCACCATTTTCACTGCAGATTTAGGCTTGCCTTTGCCTGATGCTTTCCTTGGTGAAGACTTCCTCTCAGCTTTCTTTGGTGGTTTTTCATTCTTGGTGCCATTCACTGCCTTTTTTGGGGACTCCACGATCTGGTGGCTGCCTTTACCACAGCATGGACACAGGCCCAGCTGCATCCTCTGCTCGCACTCTGTCTCCATTGGGGTGGTCACTCCACTGCCCGGCTCACTGGCCCACCCTTGCCATTGCTTCGCCAACTTGACACTTTGTCGCAGGACCTCCACCTTCCTGCCAATTGGACCCATCCAAGGAAGGTTTCGGGGTTGCCCTGGACCACGGACCACTCAAGGATATCAGTGTTGAAGCCATCCTTGAAGTACTGCACTTTGATGGCTTTGGTCCAGTCAGCGACCTGGCTTGCCAGCTGCCAAAACTCTGTGGTGTACTCAGCCACCAACCAGTTCCCCTGGTGCATCTGCTGCAGCTCTATCCAGGCCCGCTCCCTCTGGAATGGATCCTTGAATTCATTGAGGCTGCTCAACTCAGGAGCTGCCATGTCATAGAGGCCCACCAGCCACTCTGCTGCTTTGCTTTCTAGTTGTCCTGAGGCATATTGTACCTTCTCTTCCTTGGTCTGAAACTCTCCTTCCCAGTGCTTCATAAAACCCATCGCTTGGGTTAAGAAGTAGGGTAGCTTCATGGGTTCCCCATAAAAAGTTGCCTTCCATGAGTAAACCACTGTGGTCTCTCCCTTGCCTCTACTGGAGCAGGCACTGCTGGTGCTGTGGGCTGCCCGGGAACCAGAGAGCCTGGAGCCAGTCTGGGTACTGGGACTGGAACCGCTTCCTCCTCATCGCCAGGGTCTCTTGGTTGGTCAGGGGCTGGCGTCACCTTCTCTGGTGATGGCCCCCCAGCTGGGTTAGCTGCACCTGCTGGCTTCTCTCCCCTCATCAGGCATAGGATTTCAGCCAGGCTGGACTGGATGCCTTGCATCTCCTGCTTCATCCACTCCACATCCAACTCCAACTATAGGTGGGATTGCCCTGTCCCACCATAAGGGCCACTCATCAGTAGGTCCCACCTCTGGGATCTCCACTCCTCCTTGCCACATTTGTCGAATCCCGTGGCCCAAGGCCACCCAATCATCAGGATGGCGCCCAGACCTCGGCTTGGTGTCAATGGGAAGGAGTGGCATGTCTCCACCGCCATTGCAGCCGCCTCCAGCGTTTCCTGCCTGGTTGAGCCCACCGCTCTGCGCTGGTCTTTCAAATTGTCAGCCACCTCAGCTCTGGCCACCACATCTGCTATGTCCTCGGGGGCTGGGGTCTTCGTCCGGGTGTCGGTCACCTGCTCGTTGGGGCCTTGGGACACTGTTTTGTTCCAAGGCACACGGCAGGGAATTTACTGAGACCTGCCTATCTGTGATGACTCTGCTAACGCTCACATGCTGAGACAATTTCAATTGATCAGAAATGGTTTATTGGATCAGGAATCGAAGCATTCAGGTTCATTACATAGACAGTTCTGGCATCTGGCATCAGAACTCAGAAGATAATAGGAAAACTAAGTTTCGATTACATCACCCACACCTGCAACAGATCCTGAGAGCATTCCAGTCTGTACATCCTCCCAACCTCCCCCAGTCCTTTCCCAAAACATAATTGGCCAGACAGCCTTGAACACTCCAGCTACAGATAGCGTTCTCAGCAGCTCTAACCCAGCATGCTCTCTACTCATGTCAGGCTCTGGCATGCTAACTACAGCCTAGCAGCAAAAGCACATTCAAGCTAACTATACAGAGCCCATGTCAGAGTCTTGATGCTTACAGCCCATGGTGAAATACTATAACAATGTCCGGGTTCTTCAAAATCATTTATACAGTGCCAACAGCATTCTGGTGGTGACAGTGTTGCTATCACAGCATTACCCCTTGCTATTTTTATTCTGCTTTGCATCTTTATGTCAGAATCCATCAGAGTACAAAGAGGAGGAGTTCCTGTCTTTAATCTATATATTCAACCTAGGTGACATGTGTCCAGAATGATATTGTACCTCAGTTGAGGATGGCAGGCTTTTGTCTGTTTCATTTATTTTGATGAGTCAAGGTGTGATCGTGTTCTAGCTGGTTGGTGTTTTTGTGCAGTTGTGCAACTGCATCTGGAATGGATAGAGCTGGTAGTATTGTTGCTGAACTCATGCCTGGGAGATACTCAGATGGAGGGGCTGGTGTCTACAGACTCATACCTCAATGTGGCTTTATGGTTTGCATGACTGTAGTGGCTTTTCAGAAACAACACTACAGTGATCACACAAATGATGACAAATGTATGTACAGCAACCAAATGCAGTTGCCAATTTATACAAGGGAAGCATGTCCATCCTAAACACAAGAACATCAGTAGGCTTTATATTCAGGAGTTATTTGCATGGGGATTGATGACTACAGTGAATTATGGATGTCATTGTGGTGTTTGGATTTCACTACGGGCATATCTATTTTGTAGCTCCTAAGATTAGCAATGAGATGAAGTGCACCTTGCCTCACCTTGTTGTATATCAGATTCTTTACATTTATTAGTTCATGAGCAAATCTTTAGGGGAAGAAAATGACACTTGTTATATATTGGTTCAATGTCTAGTATAATAGAAATTGGTCCTGAAATTGGTTGGCCATGAGATGCCTCTACAATACAGATATTAAATAATAATCGGATTTTTGCAATGAAGAGAGTTCTCCATCTACATTAATGTTTGTTTTCCAAATCACAAATAAGAAAATCCAGTTGATCAATTCTAATGAGGTCTCTTTTGACTTAGCAAACTGAATTACACTTGGCAATCATTGGTAGGCATGGGAGAAAACATTGATTTTGTTTTGTTTTGCTTAGTTTAATTGGGTTATTTCCTTATCATTTCCTTTGTATCTTTTTCTTTGTGTAAATTTGTCTGCAATTGTTCTCTTCTGTCTTATTTTTATTTACATCTTTTTCTTTGGCAAAACAAGTTATGGTACATTTTCTCACTGACCTCAGTTGCCTGCCTTCCCAAGAAGCAGTGCAATCCTAATGTTTAGCACCATTTCACAACATAATTTTCCAAGGGAGAAACAGTAGTTACTGCATGCCTTTACCTGGCTACGGTCAGCTAACTTTTTTCTTCTGTTGATCTGGAGGTTACTAACCCTTGCTACTAGCAGAACTCTGAAGTACTATTTCTGAAGACATTGAATGTATGCTCACCACTGTTTAAAACTAGCAAATTAGTTACAGCATGGGTGGGCAGATGATGGATCACCTCATCAATGGGAAACACAAGGCTATTAGCACAGTATGTACAGAGTTCAAATCCTCTATTTCCATCCAACCACATAGTGTAAGGTAAGTTTATTACACTGACCTAATTGAAACTTCTGCTAATTTTTATGATATAAACCTTTCCTAATGTTTGTACCCCAAAAGAGCAATGAGCTGTGCAACTAAATAGTACATTCAAAAATGGATCAGCATTGTTGTAGAAGAATCCCTATTTTATGGCTTGTCCACCTAATCAGATGTAACTATCTCTTGCACCCCCAAAAATACATGAGGGAGAGATGTTTGCTAGAGTCCTGTGGCATTCCAGGGAGACTAAGAAGGTGCTGGCTGAAGGCACCTCCCCTGATACTTTTATTTAGAGGGCTAGGGTGTAAAAAACAACAACAAAGGAAGTGAAGGGAGGGAGGGAGGGAGGGAGCAAAAGAACATGCTGTTTTTGTGTGTCTTCAAGTAGTTTCCACTTATGATGACCCTAGGATGAACCTATCATGGGGTTTTCTGAGGCTGAGAGTGTGCAAATTGCCCAAGGTCACCCTGTGGGTTTCCATGGCTGAGTGAGGATTTGAACCCTAGCCTCCAGAGTCATAATCCAATGCTCAAACCACTATGCCATGATGACTCTTTATATAGAAAACACATACCGGTATAAAAATTTAAAAGGTGGTGGCCATCTGCTTTAATATGTCCATTGGGGCCTGTGGCGATTTTGTCATCATGATGGGTGCTGATGCTGGGCTTGGCTAAGAGCTAAATGTATGAATCATTTTGTCATATAGCAAGTAAAGCAGGAAGCATACATGAGTTTCACTTCCTGTTTTTTTCTGGAAAAATAAGTTTTTCTTTTTCTACTGGGTAATGTTGTGCTGATATCTGGGATGGAACATTTTGTATCACTAGACCAGGGGTGGGAAAATGTGGTCCCTGAACCACTTTTTGCTACCCTTGGTGCCTCTACAACCTCCCAAATCCTCCCTCATATTACTTTTGGAGGGCATTTTTGGCCCATTAATAGCTCCAAAGGCACACAAACTGCTGCAAAACACAGTAGTTTTAGTCCACTCACCACCATGACCCCACTATGCTCCAAAGGCCAAAAAATGGCCAAGAGTGAAACTAGGTGTTACATACCATTTCTGGTTTGGGTACAGTAATGTGGTGTTTCCTGAATTAGTAGGGTCTGTGGAGACCCACTCATGACACTAAGTTGTGAAGTTGGGGAAATTTAACTAGCTCAAAGGTATGGCTCTTTACACCTGTGTAACTGGTGTACTAACTGATGAGACTCCAAGTTAAAATGAAACAAAACTGGTTTTTATTGGAAAATAAACATGGAAGCACACACACTCACACTCATAAAAACCACACAAGGCTAACAAAGAGTCAAGGCAGAAAGAGTTGGATAGAGGAATAGATTCAGAGAATTATGGGAGATAATTGCCAGTCTGGAAGAGCAGAGGTTCAGGGCAGGAAAGAAGACTCAGGTGTGAAACATGAGGGTGCCACAGCAATCCAGCAGAATGATGGTGTCAGAAGAGCTGTGCACACATGGCTATTATTGGGAGCTAATATTTATACCCAATTTCATATCCTGAAGGGATGTTTGAGTGTAAAACAATGCTTGGATGGGTTTCCCACAGTCAAACAAAGGAAACTGCGACTTCATTAACTGTTACTAATGGCCGAGCTATTAGAGTTGATGGCTTTATGGCTGCCTCCTTATTGTTAGATAGGAAAAGTGTGAGGAAAGATGTTTGGGGGGATAATGGGTGTTCCAGTCACTGTTTGTTTGAGAATATGGCTCATTCCCAGGAGCATCCAAGAGGGGATTAGCACACTCCACCTTGATAACTCCAATACTCAGGGGCTCGGCTGAATCCTATCATGGGTGTGTCTGTTGGGAAATTTCAAAGACAGCCTCGTTAGGTCCTAGGTGACCTGTAACCTTCATTTGAACCCACTTTCAGTCTGCACTGGTGTACCAAGACCTCGTGAAATGTCTAATATTGCCAAATTATGAAATATTAGAGGGAGGGGCTGTAAGGCATGGTAACAGTGGTACCCCCCTCTCTCCCTGTGTTGTGTTTAAATATGGCCCCTTCCCCTGGTACAATTAACATTCTGAACTAGACTGAAGAACATCAGGGTCTGATGGGGATGGGAGGATGTCTTTCACTTTTCTCTATTTAACACAACATGTCAAAGTCTCATTCCTACAGGACAGTGCAGTTACTCAACACAAGACAGCATAGTTAGTGTTCCCAACTAGCTTTCAAGCACATTTGCCCTGCTCAGCCCCCATTCCATGCCAAAGCGATTGAAAGTGAGTCACAGACAACCTACTAAAATGGCTGTCACAGGCAAAGCTGGCACATATTTGCATAAAACCTGCTGTTAATTGTTAATTAACATTAGCATGTTAATTTGTATGCATAGATTATTACTATAATTCTGCTTTTGACTATGCCACAGCATAAAAACTGTGGCAGGAATGGGGATTGTTTTGTGGTGCTGTCATGCAGGATGGCCATTTAAGAACTGCCACAAAAGAGAAAATGTATCAGCACAAAAAGGGGGCACAGGTCTACATAAAACTTGAATATTCTGGTTTATATGGAGTGCAGATATATTTATTGTAATCTAAACAGAAATCCTTCACATTTCATTATGTGGGAAAGACTGTGACCAGGAGCCCTTTCAAACTACAGAGTTATAGCACTATGATTCCAGTTTAACTGCCATGGTAACATTCTATGGAATCCTAGAGTCTGTAGTTTAGGGAGAACTACAAACCCCAGGATTCCACAGGATGTGGAATAGTAGTGGTATAATAATTGTGTATTGTGAAAGAGCCACAGCTGACCTTTGTTGCCTCCTCAGTCTGCTGTTCAGGTGCTGTTGAAATGTAGGGTGTCTTGTCTTCCTTATTATGGTTCTTTCTTTCACCTTAAGAAGAGGTGGATTGGACAAGTCTTCCAATAGAAGACAACCTCAAACAGAGGACTAACTTCTATAAAGTAGGACACAGGGCTGCTCTGCAACCCACTCTAAATGTTTTAAAATGTATTGCACTGGGTGATGCCAGTGCCAGAGCATAGATCAAGGTTGTGCTGGAATAATGGCAGAATCACAGCCACTTCTCAACACAAAAGCAACACTCCTCTATACGGCTATTATCTTTTATTTTCCCTCCCACACTAACAATTTTTCTTTTAAGAAGAGAGTACAGTTAGGGATCCTTCACTTCTCCTCCCACATTCTTTGGAGCACTATATACACCTAGATGCCAGAAATTATATCCTACTGAGGTTACAGAAATTATTAATATTTCTAATTCTGTTGCTAAAAATGAACTGCTTCTTTTTATGACAAGAAAGTGTGTATTTTAATAAGAAAACAGGATGAACTTGAAATGCAATTTCCTTCTAAATTTGATGAGCAAGATAGAGGCAAAGGTTCTAAGAGGCAAGGGGAAATCAACTGATAAGTTTTAAAAAATGTATTGAGAGTACAAAAGGAAATTTTGCATAGGAACAAAATTGTCATCTCTTAATTTTCCCATTATCATCATTTTTCCCCTAGAAGGGTATGATTAATCAAGGGCTGCTTTTGCTCATTAAGCATTATACAGCACTTATTGCAACTATGTAATGCAACTATTTCCTCTATAAATAACTTGGGGGATTCCCAAAATATTCAGATAATTGCAAATGTAATTAAATAGGAACACTTGGCTAAATGCTTCTTTGTATATAAGGTGAAGACTTTTGTTCTGGTTTATTGTTTGCACAGATTGTGTGAAGTTCACATTCAGAATAGGCATGGAAAGAAAAGTAAAGCCATTCTTTTCTGCACTGGTCCTCACTGAAATCCCCTCTCCAAAGCTATCTTTTGTAAATGGGAGAAAATTCCTCATTAGTGCCAGGGAGGAATTCTAATCCCCAAGCAAATATCTGTGAGGCCAAATCTGCACTACACAAATAATCCAGTTTGAAACTACATTATTTGCCATGGCATCTTACTATGGAATTCTGGGGTTTGTAGTTTGGTGAGGCACCAGCACTCTTTGTCAGAGAAAGCTAAAGACCTTGTAAAACTATAAATCCCAGGATTCAATAGGAAGAAGTCATGGCAAACTGGATTCAAGTTTCAAACTGGATTATTTGTGTAGTGTTGATTTGGTCTCAGAAGGATTTCATCACAGGTCCAAAAAGGGGGAAAGAATTAAACAAGGATTTATTGTACTCTGCCCCCTCAACTGTTGTGATTCCATTAATTAATCCCCACTCCTCCCCCAGCTGATACAGGCTGCATCTTGACCTCAGGCTCATCTACATGGGTGATTTACCCTGGCTTGCCCCTGTTCCAGTCAGATTTGCAGTCCAATAACCCCTGGGGCAGATATGGGCCTGGAACGGGGCAAGCCAAGATAGGGCCTGATAAACCATTCTAAGAAAATACCCAGTTTACCCCAGTTTACCCGGAAAAAACAGCAAAACCCCTGCATGTCTGCAAGAGCCCATTCAGCACACCACTCCTCGCTGCTGTCGCCAGTTCCATAACACTACTGGAAGCCAGGCAGAGGTCCCTTAACATGTCACATACAGGGGTCCTGCAGTCACATGTTGCGGGACTCCTGCCTGGCGTCTGTGTTAGTGAGGAAAATGGCAGTGGCTTCAGTGATGGGCCAGTGTCCTGTTTGGACTCCAGCCTGTTTTCTCCAGGTAACAGGGGGGGAACCAGCCAGGTTCAGAGCCAGGATGCACTCACTGCCTGGGGGCATAACCTGTCTGGTATAGATGAGCCCCTAGACTATTTGCATGAACTACAACGTTTTTCTTCCCACCTCAAATGTACTTCTCTTTAATTCTGAGAAAGGTGCTACAAGATCCCTTTGTATACTAATACTGACTAACATGGCTATGCTGTTAAATATTTTTTAGTTACTGCTGTAGGGATGGAAGTGCAGCCTCACTGAATGGTGGGGGAGATATATCAAGTAGTATTTCATGCTGTGTCTTGTGATCTGTTGTGCATGTTGAGGTGCTGACAAAGTTGGTGGTGGCTGGTGGCTTCCATGTCAATAAGGGAGGTGAATCTGTCCTAGGTTTTAGTCCAAATTTGTCTCCAAAAATAGGCTCAGCATCTTGCCCATCTCTAAAGTTGTGGAGTGGAAAATTTTCTGTGGAAAATGTCTCAATAGTATTTTTTCCAATGAGAAAACATCCATACCACATATATATCTATATTAATCCATAGTCATTTGAGTTGTAGTACTGCAATCAATCATGTTAGATGGGCTAAATACATTATATCTCTAAGGAGACAAGTATTTACAAAGCCTAGCGCTCAGTCCATGAGAGAAATGAAAATTAATGGTTTTCATCCTGTTAGTGAAAAGCATGATGCATGTATAAGTCACACTACACAAGAATTATTTGCCATGGTGTAACATATGTTTTCTGATGACAGTAGTGAAAAGGAAGTTGTGTATATAGCAATGTTGTGCATTGCAGCTGCACATTGTGTATTGTGATTATGCATTATGGTTACTTAGTGTGGTTGCACACTGCATAATGGTACCAAATCATTGACATTTGATGTACAATGCTGCTAATATGCATGAGGGTTGTGTAGCGCTGGCGTAGTGTATCTCTGCAGGCAAGTATTTACTCTATGCAAAGGAATGTAGGATTGAAGCCTATTTATGACAATCTCTTCCTGTGCACAGTGCAGTTGGCTTCTGGCTGGGCCTGGACTTATATGTGGTATACTTGTCATCTACAGTACTACTAACATTTTTCAATAACAAACTGGAAGAAAAGTGAAACTGAACCTAAGAATGTGATGTTGTTTGTGTCATCCACTTCTCAGGAATGTCTCATTTCTTCTCTGCTCAGGAAGTTGTAAGTGTTTCCTTTCCTTGGCATCTAGTGCTTGTGGTGACTGAATTAAGTCATAATGCCAAAGACTACCATGTGACATCATTACAGTGAAAACACTGGAGGAAGACAAACTCTTTGCATATGTAAATATTGCGGGCAAGAATATTTTAACAATGTGGCAAGAATGAAAAGCACTTAGCAACATGTAGGAACTGTCCTGAAAAAATACAAAACACACACAGGAAGTGACTTCAAACAAGTGGTTGGCCATCATCTGGGGAAAAATCTTATTTTGGGAATCCTATGTAAGTAAACAAATTATCATCTTAAACTGAAAAGCGTATCTTTAAAAAATATTTTAGCTTTAAAGCTATAAAGCATTTTCCAAGTTGTTAATATAACTAGCTCTGAGTCTTGCTATTTAACTCATTTGCAAAAAAAAAAAAAAAAAAGTATCCAACTATTCTGTTTGCACTAAAAATGCTCAAGGTTTATTACCGTAATCTTGAAAAAACACACACACCCTTATATAGTTTGTAACACCATTGCAATACAGTGAAGCCAATGGTGGCAGTGCCCAAATATGAGATTCTTTGTTTTCTAGTCTTGTCTCAGATAGTAAGTAGTAGCTGAACAACCAAATATTTTTTCTGTCATGCAGGGAGGAAATGAGGTATCTGCCTCCCTTAGAGTAAATGAAAATATTTTACCCTTCTTGCTGCTGGAATGTGATCGTTCAAGTGAAATTGGAGGTTTGCCAGAAATAGAAAATAACAATATTGAACTACCAGGTATGGAGAAAGGAGAAACAAGATAGAGAAACCAGATTTATGGGTGTGAGTTGCAATTTGAGACATTCAAGCTTTTTCTCAAGGTTTGAGGACAAAAAAAAAAAAAAAGGAACAAGAAAAAGTAGATGTGACAATGGCTCAAGATACATTTGCAAGTAGTAACAGCAGTTTCCATTACCTAAAAACAATACTGGAAAGAACATTGTAAACTGATCTGGTCATCATACTAATTACTTTCATGTTTCTGCAACAAGACTTGTTTATCTCGGATTGACCTTTTTAGTCATCAGCACGCTTGCAGAAAGTGCGGGATGAGTCCTTCCTGAATCTTTTCGAAGAAAAGCCAGAGAGAGAGAGAGAGGGAGAGAGAGAGAGACTACCATATATATTTGTGCATAAGTCAAAAAATTTATGCTAAAAAATTGACCCCCAAAACCTGAGTTGACTTATACACGGGTCAAAAAAAATGGTGGTGGAGACTCTGGGACTTCTTTGCCACAGTAGGGAGAGCAGAGGGGTTGGTTGTCATTGTCTGTCTATGATTCTACACTGTTTCTTTGCTCACTGCTTCTGACAGATCTCCCTACCACGGCTGGAGAGGCAGCTGGTTTCTCATCTTTTGGCTGCCTTCTCTGCCTTTTCTCCACAGTGGACAGCCAAGGGTGGGCAGGCAAGTGGCAAAGAGGAGCTGGAGAAAACAGGCAAAAGATGAGAAAGCACCTGTCCCTCCAATAGAGGGATTCAGAGAAGGTGACCACTGGAGTGGAGTCTACTTTCAAGCCAACCACCTGGAAGATAGGAAGGCCAGTTGAGGACAAAAAGGCAGGAAATATCTGGGTGGGAAAATGGTGGTGGTCAGGGGCAGCTGGTTCCCTGAGGTGCTGTTGCCGCTTTCATCTCTGCAGAATGGATGTGAGGAACCCAGTGCTGAGCCCCACAGTTTTACCCTCGACTTATTGAGGGGTCATATCAAAATCCATAATTTTTGCCCCAAAACCTACCCTCGACTTATACAAAAGGTAAACTTGTATATGGGTATATATGGTACGTATCCCATTCTTGCTTTGATAAAGAGTATGGCAGAGTTCAAATGGTCTATGACAGAGTTCTAAGGAGTGTTCAAGTGGAATCACCGACACTTGTAGCAGATGGATGGGCCGATATATGGGAAATCCTTTATTGAACATTATGTTTGCTACAGCTGAACCAATATTCATAAAAGCAACTGCTACCAAATATTATCCTCATGCAAATGGATGCATAGCCGATGTATTGACCAAAGAGACTGAAAGTGTACCTCCCTCCTACTTTACTTCCTTTGTCTCTATCCAAAAAAGAAGTAAAACAAATGTTTCTTAATCAATCTGAGTTATGTTCTCACCAAATTAATTTTGCAGCAAACATTTTTGGTCCTCAGCACAGAGAACAACATCTAACAGAAGAAGAATTAATTTTTGCTTTTCATACAATGGATGTACTTAAGAACACCCCCAACACTGATGCAGTGGCTGTTTTGAATGATCCTGCATAATACTGCACAAAATTTAAAATTTGGAGTAAATACAACATTTGGCAAGCAGTGGAGAATATGTCTCTCTCCCATGGTGAAAATGATATGGCAACAAATTGTCCAGAATTGCCATAAAGATTTTGAGCGTTCTACCAACAGCAGCTTTTTGTGAAAGAAACTGGTAAGGCTTTCAGAACAATGAAGACAAATAAGAGGATTGGGCTAACAAATGAACACTGCTGAACTTGTTTCTGTTTAGCAAAATCTTTTGCTTTATCAACCAATCACACATGAATGTAGTCAAGACAAAATATGATAAGTTGCTTGTGCCCACAGACTGATACCCCTCTTTTAGTGGAACAGAATGTCCAGCTAGTTAGACAGAGCCACATTTTTCTCAATTTGCAGTGGAACAGAGGAGCAGTGCAGAGAGTGCGTGAAGCCAAAGGTACTGGTTATACCTTAGCAAGAGGAAGTTGAACAGTCAATATAAGATGTATCAAATACGCTGTCTTTATGTATGTGTCCTAAAAAATAGTGCTCTTTCAGGTGATTTTTGTTGTTAAATAGAAGAGCAATATATACTGTTCTCTTAATAGTTTTACAAATGCCCCAATAAAATAATTTCCATGTAAAGCTTTGAATGTGTTTGAATATTTTAGAACAAACATGCTAAATCAGATAACATTATTTAGAGCACTGGAAGATCTGGTTCTACTGTTTCTCCAGAAAACTCACACTACTGGCAGGCTCCTTTAAAGTATAAACTAAAATCCAGAGTGGTTTCATTGGCCCACTGTCATCAGAGCCACTAACTGCCATGGGACAAGTTAGACGGAAGACCAGGGCTTGTAACATTTAGGTGGGGGCTTTTAAAACAACTTTCTCCCCCAGGCCTCTGAACTAGAACTGCAACTGCTTTTTAAAAACAGATTTTCAAGCTCTGCAAATAACAATTAGTTATTGATAGCCTGGATAGAATTCTTTGATCTAAGCTGATTTTATTCTGTTTACTTCCGTGACCCCAAAGAGTTTAAATAAGTATATTCTGGATTGGACTGCCCAAGTTTTAGATAACCAATGTTCTGATCACTAGGAGCTTATCTATGCTAGCCAGGATACACCGGCTCCCTGGATCTGGCTCATCCCCCCCTTTACCTGGAGAAAATGGGCTGGAGTCTAAATAGGACCCGTTGCTAAAGCCACTACCACCATTTTCTCTGCTAACATGAAAGCCAGATAGTGGTTTCACAACATGAGTGCGGTTACCCTGCATGTGACCAGCCTTGGTCACATACTGAAGGACCCCTGCCTGGCTTCTAAGAGACCCAGGGAAATGGTGGTGGTAGAGATGAACAGTTGCTGGATGGGCTCCTGTGGATACGTGGGGCCCAATCTGGATTTTCCTAGGTAAACTGGGTATTTTTTTCAAAATGCTTTATCAGGATCTACCCCAGCTTGCTCCTGTTCCAGTTCTGTATCTGCCCCGGGGGTCATTTGGAGTGCCCAGGGGCAGATTGAGGAAATGCCTTGCATTGTTTGAACTGCAGGGCTCTGGAACAGGGGCAAGCTGGGGTAAATTGCCTCTGTAGGTAAGCCCTAGGATTAATGTTCCAAGGAAAATCCAACTTTATTAATTATATTTTGCCTATTGAAGCCTACTGAAACTTCTATGCATCTGTGTTTCAACACTTAACATTTTAGTTCACCCCTTTTCCATTTGGAAACATTAAAGAACCAAAGGACTTGAGCACACAAGGGTGGTATATCAAAATAAAGCTGGATAACAGTGTCTTTGGCCAGTACTTATCACATGATATTGTGTCTGTTCTGTTGCTTCTTTGCCTTTCAATCGTTGTTAGAGGGCACCTTTTTATTGATGGGAAGATCTCATCAATGGCTTCAGTATCACTGCTTTTTCCACTATGATAGGTAGTGCACTATGTCCCTTATGTTGCAGTTTCGATATTCCAGCATGGCATGAGTGGGCATGATTTTCCTCCTTTCTCCTTCCCTCCCTTCCCCTTGTTATTCCCAAGCAGGCTGAAGTTGCATTTACAGTTGGCCCTCCACAGTGTTTGTATGTAGCTGCTGCTTAAATATCTCTACCTCCTCATGCTCCCTCCTCCACTCTGCCTCTTGCCCTGCCAGCAGCAACACCCCTTCACTCTCTTTCCCAGCTCTGTACCACTGTGTCTCAGCCAGATCTTAAACCCCTTCCCAGACCACTGACTTCAACTACCATCTCCTCTCAGGAAGAACTCCCCAGTGGGGAGATGAAGTCAATGGGATGGGGTTTAAATCTTTCTGACGCATTATGTTGACAATCTGGAAAAGGGAGTGAGGGGTGGCACTGTGGTTAGGATAGGTGATTGGAAGGCATACGTGCGCTGGGTAGGGCAAACATGGGGAGGAAGGTGGGGTTAGCGAGGGGGTGCAGAAGACTGAGCACAGGACCATAGATATCCGAAGCAGTATAATACTGTGAATGCAGAGAAGTGTGATGATGATGGTGACCCCATGGTCAGAAATACTAAAAGATAAAGGAGTCCATGAAGGATGGGAGTTTCTAAAAAGTGAGATATTGAAGGCACAACTTCAAACAGTTCCAATGAGGAACTGCCTCATTACCTCCGGATGATCTCTCTCAGTGGCTTCATATATATGTTGAATAGCATCGAGGACAGGATGGCGTCTTGTGGGATGCCACAATTAAGTTCTTTCCTTGCAGAGTGACTGTCCCCAAGCATCACCCTCTAGAATCTACCGAGAGGAAGGAGCGGAACCACTGCAACGCAGTGCCTCTGATTCCTAACCTTCTCAGGCAATCCAAGAGTTCATGATCTACTTATCCAGGAGCACCAACAGGGTCACATTACCCCTGTCGATGTTCAGACGAAGATCATCAGCTAAGGCAACCATGGCCGTCTTAACTCCAAATCCAATCCTAAAGCCAGTTTGAAATGGATCTAGATAATCGGTTTCTTTCAAGACAGCTTGGAGTTGAAGAGCGACCACCCTCTTGATCACCTTGCTCAAAAAAGGTAATAAGGAGACTGGCCTGTAGTTCTTCATATCCAGAGGGTCAAGGGAAGGTCTTTTTAGAAGCGGTCTAACAACTGCTTCCTTCAAGCAAGATGGAACATGACCTTCCCTAAGGGATGCATTGATAATGTCCCTGAGGAACATCCTCAAGGCATCACCCCCCTGGATGGCCAGCCACGAAGGGCAAGGGTCAAGAGAGCAGGTAGTCCTCCTCACTCTACCAAGAATCTTGTCCACATCATCGGTACTTACAGATTGAAACTGATCCAGTATAACCTCATCAACGGAGTTACTGGAGTTTCTTTAGACACCTCCCCTTTTTCTTCCTCAGGTAAATGCAACCATCAGGAGTGCCTATTATCAGCTTCAGCTGATCCACCAGCTGTGCTCTTTCCTGGAAGTCGGGGACCTTGAGACTGTGGTACATGCTCTGGTAATCTCCTGTCTTGATTTCTGTAATGCACTCTACATGGGGCTACCCTCATGCTTGGTCCGAAAACTTCAACTAGTACAGAATATGGCAGCCAGATTGGTCTCAGGTACATCTAGAAGAGACCATATAACACCGATCTAAAGATCACGTCACTGGCTGCCCATTAGTTTCCGGGCCCAGTACAAGGTGTTGGTTATCACCTTTAAAGCCTTAAATGGCTTGGGTCCAACCTATCTTCGGGACTGCCTCCTTCCATATAATCCTCCCCATGCACTCAGGTCCTCTGGGAGGAATTTGTTACAACCTTTAAAAACAAGGCTTTCTTCAACCTCCCGGAGGGCCTTTTCAGCTATTGCTCCCAGATTATGGAACGGCCTGCTGGATGAGATCTGTCATATCACCACTCTAAATAGCTTTTAAAAAGCTCGTAAGATGGCTCTCTTCCAGCAGGCCTTTCCTGAATAGATACCCGGCCATCAAAAAAGAAAATCTAGCTTGTCCCGACCTTGCTATGGCCACTGTCCATTGTTTATTTTTTAAAGTATGTTTTAATTCCTGAATTATTTAATAGTATTTTAAGGGGGGGTGGGATTGAAGGTTCAGGATGTATATTTTAATTGTTGTAAGCTGCCACAATTGCATTTCGTAGAGGGGCGGGATATAAATAACCAGGATGGATGTCAAAAGAACTCTCAACTGAGCTAAAACTTAAAAATGACATGTACAAGAAATGGAAAAAGGGGTAAATCACCTAAGAAGAATTCAAACAAATAGCCAACTCATGTTGGGGGAGTCAAAAGCCAAAGCTCAGCTGGAGCTCAGGCTTGCTAGAGAGGTTAAAAACAATAAAAAAGGGCTTTTTAGGGTATGTCCATAGCAAAGGGAAGAACAAGGAAATGGTAGGGCCACTGCATGGAGAAGATGGTGAAAGGCTAACAGGGGACAGAGAAAGGGCAGAATGACTTAACACGTTCTTTGCTTCAGTCTTCTCCCAAAGGAGGAACAGTGCTCAACCTAGTGAAAATGGAGCAGATGATGCAGTAGGGGAAATACAGCACAGAATTGGTAAAGAGGTAGTTCAGGAATACCTGGCCAATATAAATGAGTTCAAGGACTTTTTCGGATGAGCTTTTAGAGCGCTAGCAGCCTCGTCCCCGTTGCGAGGCTGCTGCGCTGCAGGGCATCCCTTTCGGATGATGCTCTCCTCTGCCAGTACTGTTGTGTTACTGCGGGGACACTGCAGCATTATATTCGGCGGTTTTCTAATCATGAAAGTTGATCGTGATTAGAAAACCACCGAATATAATGCTGCAGTGTCCCCGCGGTAACGCAACAGTACCGGCAGAGGAGAGCGTCATCCGAAAGGGATGCCCTGCAGTGCGGCAGCCTCGCAACAGGGACGAGGCTGCTAACACTCTAAAAGCTCATCCGAAAAAGTCCTAAGTCTCCAGGGCCAGATGAACTTCATCCAATGGTATTAAAAGAACTGGCAGAAGTAATCTCAGAACCACTGGCAATAATCTTTGAGAATTCCTGGAGAACAGGAGAGGTCCCAGCAGACTGGAGGAGGGCAAATGTTGTCCCCATCTTTAAAAAGCGGGGGAAAGAAAACCCAAATAATTACCGTCCAGTCAATCTGACATCAATACTAGGGAAGATTCTAGAGCATATCCGTAAACAGACAGTCTGTAACCACTTAGAAAAGAATGCTGTGATCACTAAAAGTCAACATGGATTTCTCAAAAACAAGTCATGCCAGACTAATCTTATCTCTTTTTTTGATAGAGTTACAAATTTGATACATGAAGGGAACGCAGCAGATGTAGTGTATCTTGATTTCAGTAAGGCTTTTGACAAGTTCCCCCTTGATATTCTTGCAAAAAAAAAAAAAAAGTTAGTAACCTGTGGGTTAGGTGGATTTGTAACTGGTTGACTGACCAAGCCCAAAGGGTAGTCACCAATGGCTCCTCTTCATCCTGGAGAGAAGTTACCAGTGGGGTGCCACAGGGTTCTGTCTGGGCCCAGTGCTATTTAACATCTTTATCAATGACTTTGATGAGGGAATAGAATAATAGAATCATAGAATTGTAGAGTTGGAAGAGACCGCGAGGGCCATCCAGTCCAACCCCCTGCCATGTAGGAAATCATGATCAAAGCATCCTCGACACATGGCCATCCAGCCTCTATTTAAAGACCTCCAAGGAAGGAGACATCACCATGCTCCGAGGGAGTGTGTTCCACTGCTTGAACAGCTCTTACTGTCAAAAAGTTCCTCCTCATGTTGAGATGGAATCTCTGTTCCTGGAGCTTGCATCCATTGTTCCGTGTTCCACGGAGAGTAGAGGGTATGCTTATCAAGTTTGCAAATGACACCAAACTAGGAGGAGTAGCTAATACCCCAGAGGATAGGATCAGAATCCAAAATGACCTCAACAGATTAGAAAGCTGGGCCAATATTAACAAAATGAATTTCAACAGGGAGAAATGTAGGATACTACACTTGGGCAGTAAAAATGAAATGCATAGATATAGGATGGGTGACACATGGTGTGATAAAGTCCAAAGTATTTGAATGTATTGCTCTTACTTTGGATCAGAGTTATTCATGCTGCAGTTCTCCCCATGTTAGTCTATATAATTCAGCTTGGTAATGCATTTAGTAATTTCAGACTGTCCTGAATATTAATTGGAATGCAAATGAATCTGTGCAAGCATGTAATCCTATTGAGTTAGCTAAATTAACAGAAAAGAATGCAAGTTGTAGTGGATGTTTCTCAAGAACTGAGGCTGCATCAGTGTTGATTTTTCTGTGATTCTATGATGACTGAGAAGGAAGAACAATAAAGAGTGTGTTATCTTTGCGCCAGAAGTTCATTTATAAAATGCATGACGGCTGGCTTCATTTATAAAACCCATGACAAGAAGTTTTCATGTGGTACAAAGCTAGTGATGAAAATGTAGGGATTTTTTTTTTATCTTCCCCACTTTTCTCTTATTACTGCATCACAATTCTATTCATTTACTTTTTTCATTACAGAGTGAAATTCTTTACCACCAATGTGACTGTGTTATAGAAAAAAATAGCATAGTACTAGCTTTCCCTGCACTCCAAAAATAATATTTTGTTAGCTTAATCAGAGAGAAGCAGGATCAATGAGGTTAGAGCATCATTTATGTCCACTGTTATTTTTTACTTAAAAATTTCATTTTGATAGATATCTTATTTGCACAAATATTGAATCAGAAATTGGATATCTCGGAAAATGTTATTGGTGTTTTTGTAAATTATATTTAAAAAATAATAAGAAAAATATGGAGTTAGATCTAGATTTAATCATATTTAACAAAGACTCTTTGGATACCAATGCAGTTAATTGCCTCTTTGGATAGGGGAATAGTGACATCCCCCCCCACCCCGCAAAAAGGAGACACCAGCATTTCTCTTTTTAAAGGTTTAGATTTTTTTTAAAAAAGTGCTTGCTGTGTTTGTTTTATTGTATTACCTTTATGCTCTCTATGCCACTCTGAAGCCTAAGTACCCTAGAGGCATCAGATTCTATCTGATCTTGGAAGTTAAGCAGGGTCAGCCCTGGTTAGTACTTTGATGGGAGACCACCAACAAATCTCAGGTGCTGTAGGCTATATTTCAGACAAAGGAACTGGCAAAATCACCTCTGAGTATTCCTTCTCTAAGAAAATCCTATGAAATCCATGGGGTCCCTGGAAGTCAACAGTTGACTTGAAAGTGCACACACATACTCTCGTGCCACTCTGAAATCTGATGTGATGAAGACGGCATATGGAAATGTTTTACATTAAAAAAAGAATAAGATGAACGACTTACATGCATAACTTTCCTGGAGCCACTATACTCCTAAGGGCAGTTAAGTGCCAAGGCTCAGATCATTCTTTGCCCTGTTCCCTCCAGTGAAATTATCTTAAAATAAGCAGCAACCAGATGGCCAGTAGGGCTACAACTAAAGATCTGAATCTATGAGCACATATTTATATTACAGCTAACTTTAATTTTGGCTTCTTGCTGGCAGCAGCATGGATTTGTCAAGCAGGGAGTGGGGGTGATAATTAAGCATGCTGTTGTATCCCGGTATGTTACAGCTATGGAAGCAGATGAACTCAACCACATGATGCTTAATGATGGCAACCTTTACAGATTTTGGCAACCCCCAGCACAGTTCATTTTCAGCTGCTGCAGCGTCCCTTGAAATTTAACATAAAAAGCTGGCATGAAATGAGTAGGCATTTATTGTTTTTTTAATAGATCATTTCAGTTTTAATGGTGCCTGCTAATTTTATCATTCCTTGTTTACTTAAAAAACAACACATTCTTAGCATGAGCTTCCCCATTCCATGCTCTAGCCTGATCAAGAAAGACACACAGCAAAATTGGTCTCAAGTGAATTTTCTTTTTTTTGGCTTTTTCCAGATGTTTGGTTTAAAAGTTGGGTTAAATGGACTCACAGGCCTGGTAACTTATCATATCTTAATTCTATGCAAACAGGTTAGAAACCAGAACAGTATATGTTCTCTCGGTGTATATCTAGAGTGTGATGGCTACAAATGCAAACTGACAGACTGAGAATATCAGCTTTCATTTTTAAAAAATGCTACAAACTCCTTTTATACAGAGGATAAAGCCCACGAAGTCTGGTGACATCTGAAACAGAGTTTAGTAAAGTAGGGTCTTTTCAATGCTCAAGAGGATGATCTAGACAGCTCTTTGGACCTGCTCCATATTTTCTTGTTTGCACTTGCTGAATACCCTTCTCTCCTTGCATTATTTGTCAATGAAATGTTGTTGGTATTGTTGTAAACCGTTTGGGAAACCAAAGTAATTATGTAAAACATGAACGCAACATTTCATGTTTTCCCCTGTTTCTTCTCACAGGATTTGAATTCCTCTTCTAGTCCAAAATCCCCCCTGCCTCTTCTTCCTCTATCTTCTTTTTGCACCCTTTATATTGTGAGTCTTAACATCACTGTTGCCATTTTATTGCCCAGTTGCCCTTTCAGGTTATGAAGTAAACAAAACAGAGCAGTCTAATTAAAGCTATTACCCTTTACATTGTCCTCCTATGAGAGGGAGGGGAAGACCTTTGCTCAAAGAGCCACTTAAGGTTGTTCAAGTGCATCAGCCCTCATCAAAACAATTAAGAGACAGGAAATCAATAGTTAAGTCTAAGCCTGCTTACCTCCATGATAATGTCTTACTAAATTACCTCACCTATGTTCATTATATGGGCCTGGAAATGTATTCTATTTTCTCCATGGTTCATAGGAACAAAGTTAGGTTGTGCCATTGGTTTTGATTGTCCTTGAGTGCCCACTATGATAATACTGGGCAGATGAGGACTAAGACAAAGCACATTTAAAATTGGTGGAAGTCCTCCCAGCCACTTTTGATAATTTTTGCAGCCACTTCCTGGACATGCTGAGAGAGATGACTACAAAGTGTTTTTTCCACACATCCTTAAAAATGTCTGGATCAAGTTAACATAAAGTCACATATTTTCCTCTGTGTATTTACTACTAAATATGAGAAGATGGCATTCAGAAAAATGGATGTATTATTCCCTCATATTTTCAGGGGGTGTCATCAATATCTATACAGCTGGCAGCTAGTTTAAGACAAACAAATGGAAGCATTTCATTACACTGTGGACTGGTTCACCCTGCTATACAATTCCTGTACAAAATCATATACAAACAAACAAGTCTGTGGAGAAAAGTTGGTATGAACAGAAGTGTATATGTGATGAGCTAAAAGGCAGTCTCCATGGTAACAGCTGCACTTTCCTCACCAATGAACAGATTTCGGGAAAGGTTTCTATGCATTCTTTGTTTCCCGCTAAACTTCTTTCACTGGACTGTGCATGCCAGACCTATACCAGGCTGTAGAACATGTGGCCCTCCATATGTGGTGGGACTACAATTTTCATATTCTCCCCAGGAGACGTTGGACAATGGAAGTCTTACCTATATTACATGGGGTCCATGGGGATCCCACTAGTGTCCAAATTCTAATATAGAGAATTTTAATTAGCTCAATATGGCAGCGAGTGGTTGGGTAACTACAGGATCTTTTGACCTGTGTATATCAGTACTTCCTGAAGAGACCCCAAGCCAGGGGATGAAATAAAAATGTTTTTTATTGAAAATAATCAAGGGAACACACACACATACAGTCAGGCTTCAAGAAGTCACACAAAGCTAACAAAGGAAGTCAGTAGTATTGGGTTAGAGGAATAGAGTTTGGGATGATGGGGCTATGTAGGTCCATGTAGAAGCTGCAACTCTGCTATACAGTCTGTTATGGAGATGAGAGGAAGAGGATCTTTGCACACTTTGGTGGCATTTTAGACTGACATTTATATTTAATATTTCCCCAGAAGGGGTGAGTTTTAGAGTGGAATACAATGTTTATCAGAGTTTCCCAGGATTAAACAATGAATTCTCTGGATATGTTAACGACTGTTTATGCAAGGTACATTTAGGACTGAATGGTCACAGACAATCTTCAATTGTGGGAGAGGGAGCAGAAGGAAACCCATGCTGAAGATAATGAGCACGTAGCCACTTAAGATTGGATTAGTGATTGATTCACTTCCAGAAGTTCCCAGGAAGAATTAGCTCATTCTCTCCCCAATTCTACAGTCCCACAGGTATTTGCGTAATTCTCACCTGGGTGTGTCTTTGAGGAATTTGAGCTGGCTGCTACCATAGGTTTTCTGAGCAAACTGTGGCTCCTAGTTTTGGGAGGTCCCTGGTCTACCTTCATTCATGTGGAGTGACACTAATAAGCCAATATATGAAACTTGGCCAATTAATGAGACATTAAAAGGTGGGGCTGTCAGGGCAGGTAAAAGAAGTTGCATTTGGAATAAAATTTGGAGGGCCACATGCTCCACAGTCCCTCCTCTACAGTATTATAATGGAGATAGGGCTTGTAGAGTTGAAGCACCAGGACTTCTTGCTTAGCAGGGACTATGGGATCATCTGTGACCTTCCTCAGACAGTCCTGTGCTTTCTCAGTTTAGCTGTAATTTCCACAGTTAAGTGTAGAGGAGATGGATTTTTCTAGCAGTGATGTACTGATATGAGCTGCCTTGTTCCAGTCCAAAGTAGAGATATAAAATTTACAGAAATTTTGAATCCATGGGGGGAAAGGGTTTTTTTTATTTTATTTTTTTCAGAAAAATGGAAATTTTCTGAAAAATTGGGAAAAAAGCAACGTTAGCACTTTTTACAGATTGGAAGTCACTCTGTTACTTTGGGAACATAAAATATGACTATGTACAATTTGATTTGGCATAGAATTATCACAATTAGTATATTAAAATACAGTGTATTCAAACAAATATTACAAACGGAATTTATTTATTTTTTTTAAATGTTATTTGTAACGAGTGGAACAACAATCTCCTGAACTGTATGGAACCTATTTGGTTTTGCTAGTTTATGTGGAGCAGGCAATTAAAAAAAAAAAAAACATCAGAAGAAACCATCAACATTCGTAATATTTTAAAAATATATTTCCTCTCCACAGTATCAAATAAACATAGAATCATAGAATAGAATCATAGAATCATAGAGTTGGAAGAGACCTCAAGGGCCATCCAGTCCAACCAGGTCATGCAGGAATACACAATCAAATAATTCCGACAGATAGCCATCCAGCCTCTGTTTAAAAACCCCCAAAGAAGGAGACTCCACCACACTACAAGGCAGTATATTCCACTTCTGAACAGCTCTTACTGTCAGGAAGTTCTTCCTAATGTTTAGATGGAATCTCTTTTTTTCCTGTAGTTTGAGTCCATTGCTAATGTCCTAGCAGATTATCAGACACGTTAAAGTGGTGTTACATGAACACCAGGAGATCCCAAAAGGGCTCCCTTTTCAGATGATGTCATTCCCCCCCTCATTATTCACCCGTTCTGCTGCTGTTCCAGCGGTGCTGCTTTTTATTGATGGGAGAAGCTGTCAATAGATCCCCCATTCTGTTTCTGTTATGGATGTTCCTGAGAGTGAAAAGGTGCCCCGTTATGCTGGCGAGATCCCAGTGTCAATGGGAGATCCCTGCCAGAAAACTTCTGGGGAGATTGGGACATCCAGGTAAGTTACCCTCTTTTTTTGTACCTCCCCAGGGTTTTTGTAATGTTTTCAGTGTGTTTAGGTGCTTGGTGTCCCTTTTTTGTGTTTATTTTTATTTTTGAATTTCCCACGCTCGCGTTTTCTCATGAAAATCCATGGGATTTCGATACAGGAAGTGAAGGGAGCTCCATTAGAGCTCCATTCACTCCTGGGCTGCTGGAACAAGGGGAGAGAAGGTGAGTGTGATGGAGAGGGTAATTGTGGCATGATAGGGATGGAACAGTGGCAGGAGTGGAGATTGTGAGAAAGGAACGCTTTTTTCGTTGCTGACTGATAATTTCCCTAGTGTCTCTGGAGCTGCAGAAAACAAGCTTGATCCATCCTCAGCATGACATCCCTTCAAATATTTAAACATGGCTATCATGTCCCTGCTTAACCTTCTATTTCCCAGGCTAAACATACACAGCTCCCTAAGCTGCTCCTCATAGGACATGGCTGCCAGACCTCCTACCATTTTGGTCACCCTCCTCTGGACATGTTGCAGCTTGTCCATATCCTTCTTGAATTGTGATGGCCAGAACTGGACACAGTATTCCAGGTTAGGTCTGACCAAAGCAGAATAGAGTGGCACTATTACTTCCCTTGATCTAGACACTATACTCCTATTGATTCAGCCTAGAATCGCATTGGCTTTATTAGCTGCTGTGTCACACTGCTGACTCATGTTCAGTTTGTGACCCACTAAGACTCCCAGATCCCTTTCGCATGTACTACCATCAAGCCAGGTGTCACCAATCCTATATCTGTGCTTTTCATTTTTACTGCCCAAGTGTAGTATCCCACATTTCTCCCTGTTGAAATTCATTTTCTTAGTTTTGGCCAAACTTTCTAATCTGTTAAAGTCATTTTGAATTCTGATCCTGTCCTCTGCAGTATTAGCTAGCCCTCCTAATTTGGTGTCATCTGCAAACTTGATAAGTATGCCCTCTATTCTCTCATCCAAGGCACTGATAAAGAAAGCACCCATTCCCATAAAAAGAATTAAGGGAGGGAGTTTGTGGAAGGGAGGAGGGAGGGATAAGATTCAATGAATAGGCATGAAATTTAATCAGATTCATTTTCTGAGCTATAGTTATCCGTTTCAATGGGGAAGACAGGTTAGGGCCCTTTACCACATTCTAAAATAATACCCGGTTTAATACATTCCTGCCAGGAAGGAACAGATTGGGTCCTGTGTGTCCGCAGAAGCCCATCCTGGCAGGCAGGCCTTGGTCGCAGGTTGTAGGCCAGCCTCTTCACTTCTGGGGGAGCCAGGGAGACAGTGGTAGCAGTGGCTGCGGCAGTGGACCAGCATGCCCGTCAGGACTTCCTCCCATTTTGTGGAGGAAATGGGGGTGGAACGGGCTGATCCACAGGGAGCCAGTGTATCCTGACTTGTTCGTTTAGATGACCCCTTATTTTTGGATTCTCTGTGGAGAGAGAAGTTACAGAGATTGTCCCAGTGAAGGCCTGCACTTCAGATTTTCTCACAATACCATAGCGATTCCATGGAATTTACTTTCAGCTGGTTCTTGGATGGCTGGTGGATCTGCCACGGGGGAAGGGGGAATGCAAAGGCAGGGTCCTAGTTCAGTACCAGCAGTTCCCTTCAACATGGAGCAGCTGAAGGACTGGTGAGTTGTGATGTGTGTGAGAGTGTGTAGCCCACCCCCAAATTGAATGGAGATACCTTCTGTGAGTGTGTTAACCTCCTATAACCATCCTGTAATTCTGCAGACCTTCTCAAAATGACAACAGGAAGTAAACATATACCTTCTTGACAGTAACTGTGGAATGAAATGGTGATCTTTGGGATAGCATGGGGCTCTGGGGTACTTGTCAGGGATGGGATGGGGGTGTTTTTTATTTTTTTCATCTGTTTGGGGTTTTTGTGTGTGATTTGCATGAACATTGAATTTTGGGTGATGGGGAGGTTTGGAGGACTGGTAGGGTGTTTCAGAGACCCCAAAAGTGGGGCCCAGGGGACACACTTTGTCCACCCTTGCTACAGACTATTGGGAAAACCACTGTTATAAAAGACTTATAATAATACACAGAGAACCATTACACATGGCTTGGAAAGGTTACCATTTGGGACTACAATTACCAGAATGCTCCAGCTAGAGCATCTATGGAAAAAGGCCAAATTGGCTGATATTATTCATTATAAATTTATTCTTTTTTCTTATTTGTCTGCTATTTCTCTGGCAAAACAGAATTATTTTGCATCACTGATTAATGCTAATGAGGGATGGCCTCAGCGTCTTCTCTTAATTCTCTGTTAAAACTTTCATCTCCATCAGTTCCTTCTTCCTTTTCTCCTAATGATTTTGCTTCTCATTTCACTGCTAAGATTGATCTAACTCGTTCTTCTATGGAAGTCTCTGACTCGTCTTGTTCCAGTACCTCAGCCACCCATATTGGTAAAATTTTCTGCCTCCCCCGCCCCTGGTCTCTCTAGCTGAACTAGCTAAGCTGGTGAAATCATCTAACTCATCTACTTGTTCTCTTGATCCCATTTCTTCTCGCTTATTAAGTTCGGTTGCTCCTTCTATTCTCCCTTCTCTTCTTTTTCTTATTAATCTCTCTCTCTCTCCTGGTCTTTTTCCTTCTGATTTCAAACATGCTTTGGTTTTTCCCATTCTCAAGGAGCCATCACTTGACCCGCTCTCCCTTTCTAATTATCGGCCAATCTCACTCTTGCCTTTCTTTTCTAAGGTTCTGGAATGTACTGTTTATTCTCGTTGTCTAGAATTTCTCTCCACTAACTCTCTCTCATATTAGAATTCAGACACTAGTGGGACTCCATGGACCCCCACACAATTCAGATAACAAATGTTTCCATGTCCTGCAACTAAGCCTTCTGGTGATTAGCTACAGCATATCAACATACTAAAAGGCAGCAAACCTCTGGCTGCTACAGCATAGGGCAGCTGCCACTGCCAGGGATTAGGAACAGAGCTACTAGGATGTAAGAATGACTGTTTCTATTATATCTTATTTGGCAACTTCACTAATGCCACTAGGTTTGCTATTGTGAGAAGACAAAATGCCAGTTGAGATGAGCCACTTGTCTATCTTTTTAAATTCTAGCTAAAATGTTCTTCACTGTAATTGCAGTTTTGACCTTTGCATGTTGCAGGCTGTGGAATGAAATTGATTCTGAAGAGGGCTTGAAGCATTTTATTCATCATAATGTTACTAAATGTGGGTAAACTCACAAGGAGAGCAAATGCTTGTATCTATAATGCAGGAGATTGTAGAGACCTGTCATCCCAGACTAGTCTGTCTTGTGAGGGGAAAGGAAATTGGCCAGAAATAGTCTCTGCACTCTTTTGCAAGAGTGCACTTGAACTCCTCCTCTGCCACCTGGATGGTGGGTGCTTTTATTTGTTAGGCTGGGTGAAGGAGGAGCTGGACAAGCTTGGATAAAAGCAGCAAATCACAGCTCAGGGAATGCTGGAAAGGGTGTGGCTGCAGGGAAGCAATCTTATAAATGTTGAAGTTTGTCTCTGTTAGGGGGTGGACAGAGCAAAGCTGACACAGAGACAGAGGAGATTTTCAGACATACCAAAATCCCTGTTTGCCGTGCGAGCAGCCTCCCGAAACTGCTGCGCGGCAAGGGTCTTCTTCGGATGACGCTGTGCCTCTGGCGAAACCGTCCGTGTCACTTCCGTGAAGCTTCGGACGGCTAGGCGCCATATTTCAAGCACGGAGGCTGCCCGTGCTTGAAATATGGCGCGGAGCCGTCCGAAGCTTCACGGAAGTGACACGGACGGTTTCGCCAGAGGCACAGCGTCGTCCAAAGAAGACCCTTGCCGCGCAGCAGTTTCGGGAGGCTGCTCGCGCGGCAAACAGGGATTTTGGCATGTCTGAAAATCTCCAGAGTTTTGATTCCAGAGAGAGAGGGAAGAACTGTAACAGAGACAGAATAGTCCATCAAGAGGGAAGAACTGACTCTGGTTTTGGGGAGCTGTGAAAGGATAGAATGTTTAGGGTTTAATGTGTTGTCTTACGGTGTTTTAATAAACTTCCACTTGTTATTCTTTGAACTTTATCAGATGGAGCAAATATGGCATCATAATGATGCCTAATGAACGTGAAAGGGTGCACATATCAGATGACATTGTCCTTCCGCAATCATATCATGTCCAAAAGCTGTTCTATTTTATTGATAGGCCAAGCCATCAATAGATCTCCCATTCTGCTTTTGTGCCAGCATTGCCGGAGTTTGAAACTTCATGCCATTGTGGTCATGTAAATACAGCGTCAATGACAGAACACTTCCGGGTGATTTGTGACAGTCAGGTAGGGGATGTTCTTTCTATGAACCTCCGTGGTTTACTTGTATTTTTTAAAGTGTGTTTCTGTGCTTGTGTCTATGTTTTGTGTGTTTCTTTTTCTTTATTTTTTTTAATTTACCACACTCGTGTCTTCTTGTGAAAATCTGTGAGATCATGAGCATGGAAATGAACTGAACTCTGTTCACTCTCCGTCAATGCTAAGGCTGCCTGTTTACAGGGAAGAAAGGTAGGTCTGGTAGAAAGGGTTCTTTTGCTGGCATAAAAACGGTACAAAATATGCTGGCAAAAGGCATTGTAGGGGGTTTGTCTGATAAAGTCTTTTGTTTTAACTGTCTCTGGCTGTCTCTACCAAACCAGGTCATGCTTACCACAAAGCAATACAGCCACTGGTCCACAATAGGGGGTCACCTTGAGGCCCAAGTACCCAATCCAGGAATGGATTAAGAGGGGGAGAGGCAAGCTGTCTGACAGGAACACAAGGTTACAATGGTGGGGAAAGCCTGGGAAGGGATCCATCACAGGCTGTTTCCACCAACAATGCCTCCAACATTTTTATTTCACAGGTGAATGCCCTTTTTGGTAGAATGGTGAAGCTTAAGGCATTGAGTGGGCAACCAGTACCTGCAAACTACAACTGTAACAACTTTTAAAAAACAGCCACTGGAGATTTTCACACGGTGAAAGTAATCCCTGGGGAGATTGGGAGAGAAATGAGGCTGTTCCTGTTGCAGCGCTCTGTTTCGCATGCCCCCTTCCTTCTCCCGATCTCCTATCATCCTCCCTCCGTGCTGCTTCCATTTCCCTCCCGCTATGTTCTGTAATTTTTACTAACGAAGAACTTTCATTAGTTAACATAGCAGGAGGGAAATGGAAGCAGCATGGAGGGAGAACAATGGGAGATCAGGAGAAGGAATAGGGCATGCGAAACAGGGAGCTACAACTGAAACAGCCCCGTTTCTCTCCTGATCTCCCCAGGGATTACTTTCCCCATGTGAAAATCTCCTAATAGAAAAAAACACACATTTCTTTTGTTAGAGTTCACAGCTATATCCCAAATTGTTTCAAAGGATTTCAGTTTACAGCAAGTCCCAATAATGAGTAAACTGATTCCTCTAACCCTATATAATCACAATCCCTAAGAAACATAAGTCTTACACTCTTCCTGTTGTCTTCCTCTTTAATTTCAGACAAACAGCTCTTTGCAGAGGTCCACTGGCAAGTGTTTTTCCCCATCAGATCTGTTCTCCCACAGAATAAGGGCTTGTCTACACAGGCAGTCTGGCCCCAGTCTTGGAACCCTGCAGTCCAGACATCACAGGGCTTTTGCCACATTTTGCCCCTGGGCAATCTTCACAACCTCTTGGCCAAGATGGGGCCAAGATGGGGGTGGAGGAAGATGGAGTAAGGTCCATTACTCCTTTTTTAAAAATCTCCAGCAAAATCCGCTCCAACCAAAATGAAATGGACTGGGCCTCATGTGATTGCAGGAGCCCAGACTGCCATGTCAGCCTGTGCCTGCAGCTACCTTCTGCCTCGTTCTTCCATGACAAGGAAGGAGTCCCACAGCATGTGACCAAGACTGGCTCATGTGCTGCAGGCTGGCTTCCTGGCTACAGAGAGAGAACAACATGGACAATGGCAGCAGGTGCAGAGACCACCCAGTAGATTATCAGATTATCAAATATAGCGTCCCGATCTCGCTATCTCCTATCCCGTCCTACTCCTGTCCCTGTAACAGTTTTAATTTTTTTTCAGACCTACCTTAGTAGCGCAAGAAGAGAAACTGTGTCCCTCCCCTCCAGCAGCCCAGGCAGGAGTAAATGCAGCTCTCATGGAGCTGCATTCGCATCCTGGGAAAATCCTGGCTATTCTCATGAGAGGACGATTGTGAGGGAAATTCAAAGTAAAGAGGAAAAATACACGTCAAAAAGTAAAACAAAGCAGCTAAACACACTTTAAAAAACCCAAGTAACCCGGGGAGGGTAAGAAAAAGTGTGCCACTTACCTCATTGTTCCAATCTCAACCAGAAGTGTTTGGCATGGACCTCCCAGTGACACTGGCATCACTCTGGCATAACAGGGCACAGTTTCAGATGCCCATTATTCCATCATAGAAACAGAATGGGCGATCTATTGACGGCTTAGCCTGTCAATAAAAAGGAGCACCAGGGGAACAAAAAGGGCACGGGAGCATGACAACCAGTGAATGACATCGTCTGAAAGGGAAGCCCTTTCACAATCTCCTCGCATTCCTGCAGTGGGATATTTAGGTCATCTGATAATCTCCCCAATGTGCCGGTCAGGACTCCATCCCATTCCATGTAGGTAATGGGGAAGCAACAGGCCAGATCTGTGGGCAGAATATGTTGGTAGGGAGCCAGTGTATTCTAGCCTGTGTAGATGAGCCCTAAGCCTCACACTCTGGCCATTTCTCTGATTCTGACTCCTTTCTTTAGTTCCTTCTTGTTGGTCTTCTGGTCTCTCTCTGCTCTGCCCTATCCACTTCATTTTAATTCCAGCTCTGTTTCATCACTTTCAGCTTCTTTCTGCTCCCATATCAGCTAAGGAAATTATCAGACGCAGCAAATATAGCATTATAACGATGTCAGGAAACCGCTAAAGGGCTTCCCTACTGCATGATGTCGTCCTCTTACAGTCTGCTGCCATAAAGAAGCATTCTTTTTTATAGGTGGCCAAAAGCCACTAATTGATCTCCCATGGCATTTTTTCACAGAACTGCTTGTGTGCAAAACTGCATTCCGTTGTGCTGGCGTGATAACAGCATCAATGGGCAATCCCCGCCAGAACACTTCCAGGTGAGAATGCAAAAACTAGATACCGTATGCTCTTTTTATGACCCTCCCCATTTTGCTGGTAAGTTTATAAGTGTGTTCAAGTGCTTGTGTGTTTGTTTTCTTTGTATATTTAGGTGTTTTTAGACTTTTAAGTGCACTTGTGTCTTCTTGTGAGAACCACTGTAATCACACACACACACACCCCGCAAATGTGGAAGTAAACAGTGCTAACGCTCATGGTCCTATAATGCTGGGGCAGCTCTTTCTCATGATTACAGCAGCGTGTGATAAGAAGTGTTATTATGCCAGGAGAATTACACTTTAAAATATAGTGGGGGGGGGGGGGAGAAACATTTTTAGAAGTTCGTCTGATAATCTCGTAACTCACTCCTAAACCTGGCTCACTTACATATACAATTTTGCTTTCACTTTCTGTTTTCTACAAAACCCTTGTACAGTGGGCCCTTGATATCCACTGGGGGTTGGTTTCAGGACTCTCCGTTGACACCAAAATCTGTGGATGCTCAAGTCCCATTATATACAATGGCATAGTAAAATGGTAAAATGGTGTCCCTTATATAAAATAGCAAACAGCATGATTTGCTTTAAATCTGTGGATAAAGAATCCGTGGATACAGAGGGCTGACTGTAATTCCAAAGAACTGAAACTTAGCCACTATTAACCCCACATATATAGTAATAAAAATAACATAAAACACTACTAAGCCTGATATATATATATATATATATATATATATATATATATAAACAAAGCACTGTTCTTTCACATCTATCCATATCAATTTCTTCAGCTAATAGGAAAAGACAGATGTGCAGGGCAGGAAAAAAATGATAGTTGGGTAGCAGCAGCACATTGGTCAGATGATTGTCAAGGGTGCATTTTAGAGACCACATACCACCAGTCTTACAAAAAACTACACTGGCTTCCAATATGCTTCTGAGTTCAATACAAGGTTATGGTGTCTACACATAAAACCCTAAATAGCTTTGGGCCAGGATATCTGAAAAGCTGTCTTCTCTCATATAAGCCTGTCTGAAATCTAAGATTATCAGTCTGAGACCCTGTTCCATGTCCCAACAACCTGTGATTGGTTTATGTATACATATAACATGGTTATCTCTATAGCAGCACTATGACCATGGAACTCTCTACAAAGGGATGCCAGGTTGGCTCCATCCCTTCTGAGTGTCCAGACAGCAGCTAAGACTTAGGTTCTAAAAATCAGAGATGGCTGCTCTGGCTGTTTTTAAAATCATTTTTGAAGATTTGCTTTTAGGTCTTTTTCAAACAGGGGAAAAACCCCAAGGAGGTCGTGAGAAGAATGGGGCTCTCGCGCTTATAGAGCCCCATTTCAGATGATGCAGTTCTCCTCCGTCCTCCTCCCAACCTCCTCCTCACCTTCCCCCATGCTTCAGGAGCCACTTTTTAATGACGGAAAACCTCTTTCAATAAAAAGCAGCACCCGCAGCATGGGGGAAGGTCAGGAGGAGGACAGAGGAGGACGGGCCTGTCTGAAACGGGGCTCTGTAAGTGCGACATCCCCATCCTTCTCCCAACCTCCTTGGGTTTTTCTCCCCATTTGAAAAAGTCCTTAGTCTGTGTTTAAATGTTTGCATTTAGAGTTTTAAATGCTTTTACCCATTGTACATCACCTTGGGGCGCCCTGGTGGGTTGAGAGGGGTTAGACAAATCCCTTAAACAAACAAATAAATAATTAAATACATAAATAAGAATGAGTAGCAGTAAGTGGTATTTCCTCAGTATGTTCGGATAATGTGTAGAACAGTTCATGTATACAGTGAGAAGAATTCAACATGGCTGTACCCAGCCTTCTCACTGCCATTTTGACAGCACTGTTTTGTAAGTACAGTATACAGGTTCAAATGAATTGCTTAGATTTTTCCCTCCTACAAGAGCTATCATCCCCACTTCCCATACAAAACTGTTTTAAAAAGTTCCTCAGTTTCTTCATCAATACCGAAAGTACTTTGAATAGCAGCAACTAACTGATGTTTATTCCCTTTTTAACAGTTTTACTGGAACACACTGTCCTTTAACCTTCATTGCCGAAGCCTATCTGTTCTTACCATCTTTTCACTTCTGGGATGCATCTCATCTCTCCTGGATATTTTCATTCCTTATATGGGAAATGGGGGAATGACAAGTACACCACCTGGAACCCTTTAAAAACTCTCAGCACTTTGGTTAAATCTTAACATTGTGTCCAACAATCAGAAAAAAATGTTCATAAAAACAAAAACCAAAAAATCAGTTCCTTTCCTTTTCCATGATATGATGCCCTGGAAAAATATTTGCTCATATAATACAATGTTTTATTTTACTGTATGATAACAATATATATTATTGTATACATGCAAAGACAAATATTGAAATGGAGCAATAAAATCTATTTGGCTTTGTTGTTATATTTTTATAGTACTCTGTGAATGCTTGACTGTGGAACATAAATCTTCCCTCACAAGCTCCCTGAATGAAACCTGGGACCTACTGTCTGAAGTTCTATTTCATAGGGTAAGTTATTATACAAGAAGAAGCTCTGCAAATTCAGCTGTCAGCATCCAGGAGATGTGTTTGTACTGCAAACCATAATGCAAGCACTGGTACATCTACCTGTGCATTAAATTTTAATGAAACAAGTTTTCCAACCTGCCAGATGTTCATGACCACAAATGAATACTATCTGTCTGATACTAAAGTGGATGTACCACACAGGGAATCTATTTTCCCTCATGGTAACATAAAGAAGCTCATGATCTAATTCTTAATACATTTTCTTACCCTCTCTAGGAAAATCTTGAAACACAAACTCTGAAGCTTACATTTTCTCATAAAGCAAATACAGAGGTTTTGTATTGTATGGAAATTACAACCATTTTTTTTAAAGTCCTTATTTTAAAATGAAAGCAATGTAATATTTTAGCCAGCTTGGGGATGACTTCCCTCTCAAGACTTTTAAAGGTACTGCACAAATCCATGTATTATATCAGATTTCACTATGAAATAGTAATTAATTTTCTGTCAGTCTTAAAATGACACATTTACAATATCCAACAACTACTGGAGCAAGTAGGACAAGTATTTATTTATCATTCTCTCTAACTGCAAACTCATGTGGTTGAATGCCTATTCGTTTAACTTGTCCATTATAACTAAAAGAGTTGCTTCTATAGATTTGTGAGACTCCAAAAATATTCCAAATTCCTATGGTTGTAAATTATAAGAAAAATAAATAAAGACCTAAAGGCCAGGATCCTATTGAATCCAACTGCTTGTGCAACAGGCTATAGCGCAAGTGGTTTGATGTCCTCAGATTTCACTCAAGGAAGTATACTAATCCTCCAGGCCTAAGCAGAAGGACACCAATAGTAATGAACCACACTGCTAAGGTAGGATGGGAATGTCAGTCTCAGGACCTTTAAACTGTTGGTGGTACTTCTGAGTAACACTTCTTCCCTTCTGGTGTGTCAGGAAAGTTACATCCCAAAAGGATGAGAGAGAGGAGGGAGAGATAAAAACCCGTGCTCAGCCACAACTGAAAACACATGGCTTCTCACTTGGCTGCTTGCTTTATTTGAGGAGACTGCCAGCTCACCCACTACTGCTGCCTTTCTTAGCTAGGAATCTCATGCCTGACCCCCCCCCCACTACCACCAACACTGCAGTCACAGGTGGCTCTGACCAATCAAGGTGGACTTGTACTGCTAGTCAGCTTCCTCATCTCCTACAGGAAAGAGACATGTTCAAGTAGGTCCAAGTCATAGTGCCTTGGTATGGAACATCCCTCTGAGCAAGACACTGAAGAAATGAATGGTTCTATATAGAGCTGTAGAGATTTTCTGTGTTGCTAGGACTGACGAACATCTTGGCCAACAATGCCTATAAATTAACTGCAAGGTTCCTGTTCTGGGAACAGAAGTACTCCTCTTAGGTGGTGGGAATATACTCTGTACCGGTACATATAACATTCTGTTGCAGTTTGTCTTTGGATTTTTTTCCACCATGAAACATACATATTTGGGTTGGATTATCAGACATGGGGGAACTCAGCAAAAAAATGTTTTCCCAACCATATCAGAAGATAACGAGGAGAACTGAAAGGGTGGCATTATCAGATGCCCATACCCTCAGCTGTTTCCAGGGTGTAGTGCTGCCATGGACAAGGCTTTCCTTTTTCATTGATGGAGACAAGCTGCTAATAAAAAGGGACATCTTACTCATGGCTGCACTACGCCCCCAGGATGTCGTCTGATAATCTCGTCCCTTCCTGTTCTCATCGTGATCTTCTGACACAGTTTTTGCTGCGTCTGATAATCTCCATAGCCCAAACATCACTGCAGAGCAAAATTTTGATACCCAGTGTGATACTGCCTTCCTATCATAAATCTCTATACTAGTATGTATAGCAGCCAGCCAGTAGCTGGCTTTGTAGAGCCCCAAAGACTCCTCTAATGGCATGCAAGTTGTCTTCATTTACACACTCATTCTTTGTCCATTTATGTGATGTTTTATAGCTTTGCATCATTAGTGCTCTGCTGCATCAAACTTGGAAATAATGGCTATAAGCTCTCACATTATCATCATCGTCGTCGTCGTCGTCATCACCACCACCGTGACAGAGCTGCCTGTTCACAATATGCCTCATGATCAGGTAAGCACTGCAGACATCATTTCCCAGCGCTATGATCTCCAGTGCCTCAGAAATGCTTTGGTTGGGGCATTGCCAGGCTGCAAAGGTAGGGCTGGGGCTCACATTCAGTTGCTCGTGACTGCAAACGTGACTGCAAATGTGAATCCCCAGCAATTTCAAGAATGCCAGCCATTATGTTTTGGAGTACAGCTTCCAGAATTCCCCTACTAGGGTAGCTAGTGCTATTAGCTTTTGAAAGCTATAGTCCAAAACCTGCTTTTCCAAGCTCTGTGCCACATCTAACAAAGCCACTGTTGCCAACTCAGTTATATCAAGAAATACTGTCTTGCTGATGAAGCAACTTAGATCATGCACACTAACATAGCAAGTCAATGCAGCAGCTTTCTGGAAAGCCCATTATTTATTTTATTATTTTATTTATTTATATCTGATCTTTCTCCTAATATAGGGACTCAAGGCAGATATTGACCTGTTGAGGCATATTTTTAACCAGATGATTAATATTAGGATTTTCCATTGCTGATGCCATGGCAAGTGAGCTTGTTTCTCCTAACGCTGCAGTTACAATTGCTTATGTAAAGTGTGCAAAGGGATCTTGTAGCACCTTTGAGACTAAATGAGAGAAAGAAGTTGGTAGCATAAGCTTTCGTAGACTTAAGCCTACTTCAGCTGCATGGAGTGAAGTGCCTAGAAACAGATATTTATAAATGAGCAGGTGGCATGTGTGAATAGCAATGTAAATGTATAACTTGTGGGTATGGTGATGAGGTAACACGTTCAGTTGGGGCACAAAGGCAGGAGGAAAGATTATGCCTAAAACCTAGATGAGTAGATAATGAGATGAATGGTGCAGGGAGTTATTGGAATGTAGTGTGATGCTGGCTGGGGACCAGAAAGGAGATGTGATAAACTAGTCAAAGGAGCCCTCATGAGGCTGGGGTATAACTATGGTGGGCCCTTAGTATCCACTGGAATTTCATTCCGGGACCCCCCATGGATACCAAAATCCATGGATGTTCAAGTCCCGTTACATACAATGGCATAGTAAAATACGTAGTGTCCCTTATATATGAGAATCAAGGTTTGCTTTTCTGATTTTTTTTGGGGGGGAGGGGGGATATTTTCAAGCTGTAGATGCTGAATCCATGGATACAGAGGGCCAACTGTAGTGTTATAATATGCGTAGTGTGCCAGGAAACGATTGTTTCTGTTCAAACCATTGTCAACGGACTGGAGTTCGTGGATATATTCCAATTCTGCTGTTTTTCTTTCCAATCTTCCTTTGTATTGTTGTTTGTTCAAGAAACACATGGTGCCAAAGTTGGTATGCACAAGGCTTGTTGCACGAAACCAGCTATTTAGCAGTGTACTAGAAATAATGTGATGTGCTATATCACTCTACCCATTTAAAACCCATTTTCCCATTTTCCAACTCATGGCCATTCTAATTTTTTTTCTTTAAAAAATAAACAATTTAAGCTACAAAAAGCATAAGGATGAAGTAGTTGTTTGAAATTCTTCTAACCTTTATTCCTGTGAGTTCCGGGTATTCTGAAGATGATCCCTGGGTAAATGCCATTCTGTTTCTATTAAGGTTACATTTCAAAAAGATAGGAAAGGGCATGACAAGAGCTGAAAGTAATTACAGAAAACAGTGCACATCTGCTTCCCAATGCCTGCTCAAAGTTACAGGCACTGAAACCAAAATGGGTTCTCAAGTCCATTGAGCTGTTGATTGAATGTATGTGGTTAAACAACAAGGTATGTCAACTTTGAAATTTGAGAACTGAGAGCAAAGGTAAACTAGAGGAAAAAATTTAAACATACTGGGCTGAATCTATTACAGAGTACACCTGCTGAATCAATGGGATTTACATTAAATGTAGACATACTGCATTCCCATTGATTCAACAGGTCTAGTAATTACTGGATTTAGTTCCATCTAACATCTAGTAGTCTTCTATCCTTTCCAACATAGGTAGGAACCTTGTAACCATCCAGATATTGTTAAATTGCATCTCCTAACTTTCCTCACCATTGGCTATGCTTCGTATGGCTGCTGAGACTTGCAATCTAAGAGCATCTAGAAGACATAATGAATTCCATTCCCACTTTATAATGTGGAAGTTGTGAATTAATCACAGGAATAGCTAGTCATTCATATTTTCAGAATCAGGAACACACAAAACTTGAACATGTAAAGATCAGAATTTTTGAAAAGTCAATCAAAGAAGAACATGTCATATACCAGTTTTATGCTTGCGGATATCTGCATGCCCTAAAGCAATATATTAAAAGTGAGTGTGTATTTTTCTCTATCATAGTTCCAGGAACCTGAAGCCTACACATACAAAATTGGATAATAGGGAAAAACTAGGTCTCCACTTCAAGGTTTTGTTTCTTAAATGATTCGTTAATTCTAATTTATTAAAATCTCTTTGTAGGCTGAAGCACCACCTTTAGTCACTAGATGCCAGACTTTCCTAACCTTCCCTAAAGATGAAGTTGCAGTCAGGCCTGGGTATTCATATATCCAGAGCATCTCTACAAAGTTCCACATGGTACTTCCCTCTGCAGGGCCTTCAAATTCTTCAAACAAAAAAAAGGAGAATGAGAGAGAGAGAGTTGCTGCTGCTTGGCAGAAAAAAGAAGTGAGCAGAATGGCAAATGAGCAATGAACTAGAAAGAAAGACAGAGAGAAAGGGTGTGGGTCAAAAAGACATGAGAAACAGCAAAGGAAAAGAGCATGATGGAAGAGGAACTAAGGGGTTTGTAACCCTTTGATGCTGGTTATGTTTGTTAGCATTTTATACACATGCTTTTTTGGAATGTTCTTTCTTGGTTGGAATGTGCCTCTTTGTCTATACCAAACTCATTCATTGAATTCCATGGGACCCAGATAAGCATTTGCTAAATAAGGATCTAGATCCATGAAGTCAAAGGGTAAATCAAGCTGTGGGGTCCAAATAAATGGGTTGAAGACCAAACTCTTCCTAGAAGCCATCCCTAGAACTCCCCCTAGAAGCCATGACAACTAAACTGGGACCTGAGTTTGTAAGACATGAGCAGGGCTATTGAAAACAGGGTGACTTAGAGGTCTCTAATTCTCAGGACCACCATAAATTGAAGTCAGCTTGATGACAATTAACAAAAACAGCATATCTGGGGAAGGAATGGCATATCAACTTAGCTGTGTTTTAGTACTTGATACATTTTCCAACACCAACAGTGGCCAACTTGTGTCCTAGGGCTTGTCTGCATAGGTGCCCCCCCACCCAGAGCCCCTCAGACCTTATGAAGCAGGGCTTTTGCCCCATTTTGCCCCTGGGCAGTCCTCATGACCTCTGGGGCTAAGACAGGCTAAATACCTGTTTAAATGCATTCGAGCCAAAATAAAATGGTTTGACCACCATGTGATTGCAGGTGCCTGTTCTGGCCCGCTGGCTCATCACTGTAGCTGCCAGCAGCCTTGCAATGCTGGATCGAGGAAGGGCACCCACAGCATGTGATCAAGGTTGGTCACATGCAGAGGGCCTTGCTCATTTGCTGCAGGCCTCCTGCCTGGATCTGGAGAGTGGGACACAGGTGGTGGTGGTGGTGGTGGTGGTGGTGGTGGCTGCAGGGATGGGCTGGTATGCCTGTATGGACTCCGGCCATTTTGTCCAGGTAATGGAGGAAGAACAGGCCTGATCCATGGGCAGGATATGCCAACAGAGAGCTGGTGTATCCTGATCCATGTAGATGAGCCTCTAGTCAGCCGCACAATTAACCTGAACCTGAATTCTCAAGGTGCTCCCACATCCATGTGTCATTAGTAACCGCTTCACATACATGACTATGTTACATGTGAAGAGCTGTCTCTACTATTGTAATGAACAGAAAAGTTTCATTTCCTGTTGTAGGGAGATATAAATTACAATGAAATAACTTTTCATATGATGCTAATGAAAGAATCTAAATTGCTGCATCATAGACCTTTAAGCTATACAATGGGACGTTATTTAAGCAATAAAATCACCCTTCCTTAGGCATCATATGAAATACAGTAATTAGCTGTGTATGGTTTTTTATAAAAGAAGGGCACACAGGGCAAACATTTAAAATATTAACGTTTCTGTTTTATCTAAGATCATACGTTTTAGTTATGCTGTTTCAAAAATTTAAAAGCTGTTTCAAATTTTTCAGTGTACCAGCTATTTTTTTTCCTTTGGTCTTCATAGAGGTCTTGATATTAGAGAATGTTAAAAACAGGCTAAGGCAAATAGAATTGATAAAATGACTCAAAAATATTTTGTAAGTCATCTCTAAATATGGTGAAGGGCTGTAGCTCAGCAGTAAAGCTAGGGATGGAGGGATCAGTTTATTTTGCATGGGATAATTCTAAGTCCTTTAAATCCCATTACCATAACTATTTGTGTTATAAAAAGTACGAAAGTACTTGCATTTAAAGACATATTTTTGAACATATTTTATCTTAAAAATACACATTTTGGGCATATTTTATCTAAAAATAGTCAAGACTTCCATCGTCAAGAGTGCCATCATAAAATTCATAGAAATGTGAAATCCAAAGAGGATTTATATTGATAAAGAAGGAACCGCAATTACTTTATAGTATATTTACCTGGATTCCAGTCTTTAATAAGGAGACTGAATGACTGCAGACTTCTTTTTTCAGGAGAATATTAGTGGTTCCCCCTTGTGTACACCATCTGACTCTTTATGCAGAACTGGGCTTGAATTCTCTTGAAACGGAAGCTTGGCTGTTGACTTACAGATCTTGGTTTAAGATCCATTTTAGGCCCAATAGATCTGGCCTTTTATGCTTTCTTCTATTTGACGCTTACTACATGGGCAACATTTTATGAAAGCAAAATAGTGTCTATGGGTATAAATCTTGATTCTCTCCTTTTGTTATCTGAAAAGGAAGGTCTTAAAACTATTAGGCTCCCCCTTGCTGAGAGGGAGTATCAGCTGTCTTATCCAACACCTCCTAGCGTTTGTTCTTCGTAGATGCTTGGTATCCCACCCCTACAGGATGGGATCCTGGATTATTTTCAAACTCTCTCATTGCTGGTGGCAAGGAAGGCTTTTCTACTTGCAAGGTTGAATGTACATCCCTCTAATGTGACCAAAGGTAGATATTTACAGACCCCTTTTTTGAATCGTATATGTCATTGTGGTCAAGCCCCTGATGTTCTCTATCATATTGTATTGACTTGTCCATTGTATATAATTCCAAGGGAAAAGTTGATAAGGAGGTTATTGGAAAGGAATGTCTATACAGATAGATTATCAGTGAAATTCTTATTGGAAGATCGGAACCCGCATATTACCAGGATTAATGGCTAACTTTTTGGTTGAGGCAGCAAACATATGGCTTAACCTGCCTAAAAATGATCCTTGAAGTCCTATTGTTATATGTATATGTTATATTATGCCTAATAAAGGTTGTGGATGGATGGATAAAGAAGGGAATCAGTTATAAACATACAGGTCTAAATTCAACAGTTAGTCCCAATAAAGTAGACCCATTAAATCAACAGAACTTACAATATATAAGTTTCAAATTGAAATCATTAATTTTAATTTATCAAGTTAAATCATCAATTCAGTAGATCTGTGCTAGATGACACTAACAACAGAATTTAAGATGTAGACCTCCCATTCAGACCACAAACTGCCAGTTGTGCAGAGTACAAGACATATAAGCTGAAGTTGGGTAGCTTAAAAATTATCCAATAATAATATTATGTAATAATAAAATAGACATCAATTTTTTTAAAAAAAATACGGCCAAAATCTAATTGTTAGCCCCAAACTGTATAAACCCAACTGATGCATATTTAAAAATTATTCATCAAGTAAATCTACTGTGCTTGGGATCAAGCACTGGATTTAAGCCTACATTATTAGGAACTGAGATAGCTTATACTCTCAAAGACTGCACAAGCAGAGATATTGTTGTTGGTGGTGTGTGCCTTCAAGTAATTTATGACTTATAGTGACTATAAGGTGAGCCTGTCATGGCTTTTTGGAGGCAAGATTTGTTCAGAGTGAATTTGTCTTTGCTTTCCTCTGAGGCTGCGAAAGTCACCCAGAGGGTTTCCATTACTAAGTAGGGCTTTGAACCCTAGTCTCCCAGAATCCTCATGCAACGCACAAACCACTGCACCACACTACATGACACAATCCCTCCCCCAATGTACGTTTTCACAGATGGGATCAGTATATCAAGAGATACTGCACTATTCTTTACCAGTTTTGACTAGTGTTGATGGATACTCCCCCCCCTCTTAATTTTGTCAAATGCATTAAAAGTAAAATGAACCACAAGCTGCATAAAATAAAATAAAATAAAAACACAGCAAGAAATACACAGAACACATCATTCTCCTGTATCACCCAGAAAAATTATAGTATTTACATCTTTTCATAAATTACTGTGTACAACAGGTGTGCAGTAGTTTCTGCTATTTTAGTTAGAATAATTGATAACTGGCCCCATGTTACATAGAACAAATTATGTGGTTAAGCTTTATTTTTTTCATGTATGTACATGGTCAATTTTTCCATAAGGGTCAGATTCCAGAGTCTATCTTTCCAACTAGAAAGGGACAAATTCACTGGATCTTTCCAGTGGTGTAGTATTTCTAATGCTGCAGCTAGGCAGAAAAACAACAACAAACTATTAGCTCTCTACGTAAGATAGATACATTGGATTCTTTAAAAAGATGCTAAGAGACCCATTGCTGATCAATTTTAATCTTCTGTTTAGTAATAACATATATTTCTTTAAATACAGCTTACCAAAATGGTTGCATCGAGAGAGAAGTCCACCACATATGTATGTAAGAGCTGGGGGTTTCCTGACATCTCTACCATTTTGAGCTTATATCTTTTGAAATTTGATTTAACTGCACTGCAGTATAATACCATCTGTGAATGAGCTTAATTGTATGTGCCTTAATATAAGCTGAGACAGAGGACTTTATCAGAGAAGCCTTTTAAAACGTTCTTTTGTTGGCATAAAAAAATCTATTTTTATGCCAGCAAAAGAATGCCCACCACCACACTTACCTTCTCTCCTTGCAAAGGCTTCCCCAGCAATGAAGGAGGAAGTGAACAAAGCCCCATTCATTTCCTTGTTTGAAATCATGTGAGACTTCATCATGCCAGAAATTCAAACATGAAACAAAAAATAAAACACAAAAAGTTACCGAAAGCATAAAAACACACTTAAAAACTTCCAGTTAACCAGGGAAGATTTTAAAAAGTGTGTCACCTACCTGGATGTTGCGATCTCACCCAGAAGTGTTCTGGTCGGTCTGGCCATTCATGAGGTAACTATATGAAAAAAAAGATGTGGGGTTACACACGCTGGCTATGCTGGCAAAAAATGGCACAGCTGATCTATTTATGGCTTGGGCCATCGATAAAATAGATTGACTTAAAGACATGACATAAATGCGAAAGGATGCCATTGTCTGATATACGCACCCTTTCTCATTTATGTGGCATCATTATGATGACATATTTAGTGTGTCCAATAAAGTCCAGAATGCATGGGAGCTTACATTCCTCATTTGTTTCCACATTTGTTCACTTATATTAACGTTTAAATCCATTGATGATTGCTGACAACTCCAAATCCACTCCTTCCACTTCGGTGTAGAACTGTTCATGCTTTTACTGATTGTAATAGCTTTTTTGGGGGGTGGTAGATCGGTGTAGCATTATCTGGAATCCACTTGGTAAACTTGGTATTATGGCAAACCACACATTTTAACAATCATGCCTGGCTGGGCATTATTTGTGCCTGCCCAAAACCATTTACCTTGAACATTGTTTCCCCTCAGAAAAGGGGAAAGGCCTCACCAGCACTTTGCTGGAATACATTCAGTGGAGGTGGGGAAATGGCAGTTTCTCTCCATTTCTAAATGAAATCAAAGCATGGCATCAAGTGATATGAAAACTGGAGACGGGAAAGGATCATTCCTTTACTTTTTTCTGGGTCATGGTGATGTTTGTATAACTATAAGCAGCTGCTTCTGCTTTTGCCTACCCATAAAGACCAGCATGAAGCAAATTACTGCATCATTGCCCCAGGTTTTTGGAACTCTGCAAATGCACAGATTCATCTTGTTCTCAAGAAACCCTAAATGCTGAAAGAGAGATTATGTTATTATTGCTGTTTTATTCAAAATTCATGAAAATATATTTTAAAAACAAAAATAGAAGGCAGTGTGAACTGTCATCATCAAATTAAAGTTTTATATTTTAAAAACTGTTTAATTGACTTATTTCCAGATAAATTATATATAGGGCTGCTGCCCAGATCTTTCTCCTGCATGAATATAGTTGTGCAACATTTGTCGACTTTGCTACAAGAGGCATTTTTGGTACTATTTCAGCCCTTTCTTTCATACTTGGTTGTATCAGAATAGCTTGTTTTGCTTTCAGCCCCAATATTTAATGAGAAGCAGAGTACTCCCCCTCTTCTTGATGCCTTTGCACATGCTCACAGGATTGAGAATAAGACTTGAGCTTTGTCTCACCAGCCTAACTACTCAGTTGCAGAAAAATATGAAGTGAACAGAATTGTTCTGAAAAAGTTAAGCATCAAAAATATCCACTCCTTGTCTTCTTTACTGAGCAGCTTTCAGTATGCTCCCCAATATATATATATATATTAAAAATTGAGTTGTTAACATTTCTCCCATAATGGGGCTCTTCCACCTACACCAGCTACTAGGGTTGCCAGAATGAAAACTGGAGAGGGCTCCTATATCTTTAACAATTGGGTAAAAGAGGGAATATCAGTAGGTGTTTCTTGTTACCTGACTGCATGGCAAGTAACTCTTCCTGAAATTCCCTCTTCTACACAACCATTAAAGCTACAGGAACCCTCTCCAGCTTTTAATCTGCTAGTTACTGCACTGGCCAAAAGGCCACACACCTCAACATGGCATTTCAAGATAGAAAAAAGCTTTTGAATTCCCACTAGATGCAGAACTTTTACTGGAACAGCAGCCTTCCAGGTGATGGGGGCATTGTCAAGTGTATTCTTTATCACCAAACATGGTACATCTTACTCAAAAAGAACATATACAAGATTCTGTGCAAATTTCTACCCAATCTCTCTGTTCCTTCCTTTTCCATTCCGTAAATTCCCATGTGTCAGACTCACAAATGCACCTAGCAGGTTTATATACTTTCACTTTATTGCTCAAGGTGCTCTGAACAGGTGCCCACCTATTATGGCCCTGTGTGTGTCACCTCCTGTTTAAGCAGCAGGGGGGGGGGATCAGAAGTCATCTTGCTCTACAACAACAAAAAACTGAATGGAGAAAAAAAGATCCATTTGGAAATACCTCATTAGCATAGAGGCACAGGAAGGATGAATCCTGGCAGTAAAAAGCAGGGAAAATGCTTTCCAATAAATCTTAATGAGAGAGTTCCCAGGTGTTTTACAGTCAGATTGCTGATTGTTACTTAATTAGTACAGGTGCTGTCTGGGTAGGGAAGCTGTAGAGGACAAATGGCTGCCAAGCAGACAGCAAACACAAAGGCAGGCAGTTCCAAATTGGAAACTAAATATGTTTGGGAAGAGCAGCTTGTTTGATAGAACTTACTGCTTCATGAAAAGTGTTTTGTAGGCTGTTAACAAGTGTTTTCATAGTTATTGTCAAAAGCACAGTTTATGGGTCCTCAAATTCTCTGCGTGGCCCAGTCCCTTGCCCCACTGAATCTGAATTATGATGGAAAAAATGGGGGAAATCATTAACACACAACTCTGTCCACTAATCTCCTCCAGATTTAATGAAATCATACTTAGGTTTTGCCAAAGTGAAAACTGGAAAGGGCTCCTGTATCTTTAGTGGTTGTTTAGAAGAGGGAATTTCAGCAGGTGTTGCTTTTCACACAACCAGGTCACAACCAACACCTGTTGAAATCCCCTCTTTTATACAACCCTTAAAGGTACAGGAGTCCTCTCCAGTTTTCACTCTGGCAACCCAAAATGTTAAGGGTTTGGGCCCCCTCTGAAGTCCCTATAATTTGAGCACCATGCATGAGGCTTTAGGAAGCTCTGTTCTCTCTCCTCTTTGAGAAGGCAGTTCTTTTGCTTATGCATGATATTTTGCTGTTGCCAGCTCTCACAACAGTGAAGTTTTTGTTGAGAGGCTCTGTTCTAAAAATATATATAAGTCATTTGTTGCATTTAGAAAATTAAAGAGCAAAGCTGAAATTGTATATGCGCTATATCTGGGAGGAAGCCCCGCTGAACTCAGACAGACCTACCTAGGAATACACTGCAAGTTTCTTTATAATCCATTTAGGAAAGCACCTTACCAATCCATGCCCAGTGTTATACTCTGTGTTAGAGATGGAGTGAATGGCAACAAAAGCAGTTATACACTGGCTCCTCAGCTGGGGAAGGCTTGGCTCAATTGTTCCAAATGGCATTCAAAACATATTCAAAGAGAGCTACTCCATCAGCCTAGTGAGTAGCATGAGAGCACTTTAAAGGGGTAACTAGTAATTGTCAACCACTGGATTTAATATATTTAGAGTTTTGATTTGAGTAGCTCCTTGTTACTCACTGTCAATCTGCAATTACCTAGGTCAGGTTAACACTGGCTGCAGTTCGAAAATGCTTAAACCATACCCCACCCCCAAATAATGTAGGAAGCTAAAAATGACACAAAAGCATGAGAAAGGATACTTATTATTCCTGCTAGCTCTGTAATTTCATGCACTTATTGTGTTATGCTGTTTCCTACTGTACAGTAGGCAAATGGTAGAGGATGAGCAGGAAAATAGGAAGCAAGCTATAATTACCCTTGTGAGAAAAAGTGAGACCATATCAGTTTGTTTCTTACTTCACATCTTCTTATCATTCTCTCAGCACCCTTAACAAAGGATGGAGCAGTACAATGAGTAGGGATGGAAAGAGTATTTGAAAATATTTGAAAAATGGTCAATAATGAGTTTCTAGAGCATCAGGAAACCTTGACGAGGAGAATCCTAGACAGATGACAATATTTGCAGTCAAGGAGTTATTCTGCATGAACAATGCAAGGGTTTTTGTGCTGAAAATGACACTTATAGCACATAAGACAAGTATCCTGCACAGATAACAGCTTTTGCTGTGCAGAAAACATTTATGCACTGAAATCAGATTTTCTGCACAGAAAATAACATTTCTGTGCAGAGAATATTGTTTTCTGTGCAACTCCCCATGCATTTTTTCAAAGAGTAATTCCTAAACTTTGACTAGTCTTCAAAACCTCTGTAGTTTTCTACAATTTTCTCAAAATGGCAAAATTATTCATTCTTACCTGTAAGTATGAAATTTTTGAAGTTTTACATCCCTAAAATTGGAACCATATGATATTCCTCCTCTACCAATTATTGAGGCTACACTTTCATAACTATAAATTTAACTAAAAGTTACAGCGGTACAACAAAAGGAGTGATTATTCTTCATTAAGTTGCAGTTGTAATGCAGTATAGTTATATTTTATTGCTTGGAAAATAAATAAATTATGAATTACTTCCAAGCCCTATTTTTTGTTTGCTTATGCATCAGCATTTTCACAGGATTATATCTTTTTATTGCACATAGAACATTTTGAGAAGTAAGGCAACTGAAAGTGAATATGAGTACTAGTCAAAGGAAGCCTCTTTCTCTGTGTATATGTTTTGCAGATTTGAGGAGTGCTTCAGAAATTTATTTGGCCAAAGACAACAATGGGCTGAAAGAAATAAGAAGTGCTGATAGCAGAAGAAGGATGTCAGATAGCTTATAACCACCAGTCCTCTTAGGAAACATTGCACATCTCTAGCCAGTCCTTTTGAAACAAACTTAATTGTACTGGAGCTAGAACTCAAAAATATATTGGGTTCAACTATATGCTACTGAATACTTCAGTTTCTCTGTGTCATGTGGTCAGCTATGTCATCAGAAGCCTTTTTTCCTCTGTTCTGAAATTCTTGTTCTTAGAAGTGAACTATCAAATTTTCCAAACATATCACTTGCTAAAAGCTGCAGATGCTATTTGGTTCATGGATAACCTCCCTTGGAACAGTTGTGTCTCCCATGGGTTTGAAAGTACCCCAGTGCCAGACCATGTTTGTGCAGAACTAGAACTGTGTGCTTCAATGACCACAAAACTTTCATCAAAGGAAACAGATGTTAGCAGTCAAACTAAAGAAAGACCAAAAACTAACTGAAACTGAAAGGTGGGAGAATTTTCCTAGATCTCCCAGAGCAAGGAATTCTATTTTCTGGATAAACCACCAAATAGATTTTCTCCCAATCAGCTGAGCCTCAGATGGGGTGGGATGCCTGAGAAGGTATCTGGCATTCTCTTGCCTTCATCTAATCCCCTTCCCTGAAGGACTGGTTCTTCTTCGTGGTCTCTGTGAATCCACACATAAAGGGTTAATCCTGCGCCTGTGCAGTAGCCTTTCGGAAGTTAGAGTCAATAGAGATTAAGTTTAAATTTTGGCGGTAATCCCACCTACCACCCCCCAGGCTATATAGGCCCTCCTTGAGCCTGCCTCCTCAGTTCCTTTTTTTCCGCTGCGCTAGCAGCATTAAGGAACATTGTTGGAGGCTCTAGAATCTCTAGAATCTCTATCTTCTCCCACCCTCACGGTTTCACTCCCTGGCTTCGGATCTTGGATTGTTCTTCGGTAACTCTTCTTGGATTTTGGCTGTATTTTTGGTGCTTCCTTCTTGGTACGACCTCGGACTGCCTGACCTCGGATTCGTGAGTGTTCTTTGCCTTTAATGGCTATGGCTTCTATGGGCGTCTTCAAGGCCTGCTTGACCTGTGGGGCGAAAATGCCAGAATCAGATGGGCATTCTAACTGTTTAACGTGTCTTGGCGAAAGGCATGACGTCCGTTCCTGCCGCCATTGCAATGCCTTTACCCCTCAAGCAAGGCGTAACAGGGATAAAAGGCTAAAAGCCCAACTTTATGAGCATGTCCTATCGGGCTCAACCTCCTCATCGGCCCAGAGAACCCCGGCACCCTCAGGTTCGTCACAGGTCCCGAAACAACCCTCCAAAGAGGCCTCTAAGGGCAAATCCCAGGATCGGGAAAAGTTGGGGACCAAGGAAACCTCCTCGAAATTGAGGAAGTCCGACCCTGATACCGCTGACGGTACCGCCTCGAGGAGCGCTTCCGGTACCGCCCTCGGTACCGCTATGCAAGAGCAACCAAGAGATAAACACAAAGCAGTGAGACTCACCTCTCCGAAGGAGACCCCGCCCCCAGGTCACTGAGCCTCCTAAGAAGAAGAAGAAAGCTGGAGTGCCTGAATCGCCTTCTGGAAGAGCCCAGTGGGACCGAGCTTCGACGCAGAAGACCCGCTTCCCAGGCGTCAAGTCCCTGGTGGTGTCTCCTCTGAAACTCAATGTCTCCAGACTACGAGCTGCGTCTAGGGACCCGACCCCAACATCGGTAATAGATGCTCAGGACCATGAACTGTCGGAAGGCGAGCTTCAGGAACAGTCCCCCGATATTTGGATTGTGGAGATCTCGACCAGCTCGATTGAAAGGGACACACGCCATCGGTCCCGCTCGAGGTCGATCACCCCTCCATCCCACGAAAGACCCCGACTCTCGTCTCGGTCTCGTTCGCCCCAAACGGTCCTCTCAAGATCTGCTTCCCATTCGAGGTCATACTCGGCTCGGTCCTGCTGTCATGCACACCTCGCCACTCTCTATCCCATTCATCCTGACGGTCCCGCTCAGCCCGTCGATCCCGGTCACCCAGGCGGTCCTGATCCCTGCAACGTTCCCGCATACCTCGTCGGTCCTGCTCTCCAAGATGGTCCCACTCTCCGCGGCATCCACGTAGATCCCGCTCCTCGAGACGCCGACGCCGGTCTCGTACACCGCACCAGGCCCACTCCCCGTCGATTTTGACTGGTTCTTATGTCTCAGACCTTGGATCCTCGGAAGAAGAATGGCTCTGGGACTGCTACGGTCATCTGTACTATGACCGCCCCACTAGATACCACCGGTACCGCCCATACGCTTGCTACTGGGACCACGATCTGCGGTACCCCTTCTACGATGATGCCTACGACCCCTCACTATGCTACAGGCATAGAAGGCACAGAGACCCCGCTCAGTACCTCCCGAGGAGCCTGGATAAAGGATGCCCCCGGCCCATCACTAGACAAACAATGGATCAGTCTACGCCTAAAGCGGTACCTGAGGTAGCTGATACCTTGCCGCCTGACAGTGAGAGAGACAAAGGGACATCCCCAGCGAGGTCAACCTCCAGGTCCCCATCCAAGGAGGTGTCACCCTCTCACAAGTCGTCCCCGCGAGGTTCACCGTCAGGGGCCTGGGTACCGTCTCAACCAGATAAACGGACCCCAAAGAAAAAGAGACCAGACCCCCCCAGCTACGCCTAGAAGGTCCCCTTCCAGGACCCCTTCTGTGCGCTCTTCGGATTCAGATTCTCATTCTACCTCTCCATCTCCGAGAACCTCACCGGTCCCGGGAGGGGGGCCCGCCCTGACCCACCATCCCCCACGGATGACATGAAGGCCTTCGCTGACTTTATGCTTAGATTAGCTGGCACTCTTGGTATCAAGGCCACCCAACCTGGGAAAGATGTGGATGACCCATCTTTGAGGACCTGCAGCACCGTGCACCATCTCTCCCTTCCCTGTCCATCTTCCCATACCTGCTACAAGTGCTAAAATCATTGTGGACATCACCCTCCTCGACGCCTCCTACCTCCCGGTGCCTCAACCACCTCTACCGGGTGTGCACGGAGTCTGCACCGTGGTTATCCTACCACCCTAAACCCAATTCAGTGGTTGTGGAGGCGGCGCAGATGAAAACTTCCCAGAGGCTACACTCCACCCCGATGGATAAGGAGGGCAAAAAACTGGATGCAATAGGCCACAAATTTTATTCCTCGGCCTGTTTACTGACTAAGATGACATCGTACGCTGCATGCATGGGAGCATACCAGAAATTCCTTTGGGACGCTCTTGCGATTCACATCTCAAAACTGTCGGAACAGGACCAGAGGATTGTGAACAATTTCAGGGAGGAAGGTCTGGCGCTAGCAGGGTACCAATGGCAAGTCGCCAAGCACATAGCAGAATGCACGGGCAAGATTGTGGCCAACTCAATCACAGTCCGCCGCCATGCATAGCTCCGGTCATCAGGATTGTCCCACACAGCGCGTTCTATCATCGAGGACTTTCCTTTTGACGAACTTGGCCTGTTCCATGCCAACACCGACTAGAAACTGGAGCATGCCCAAAAGATGAGGTCAACAGCTCGGAAGTTTGGGCTACCCAGTTCTTACCAACCTACGAGGCCTCGCCTACCCTTCCGCAAACTGGGGTCTTCGTATCGGAAGAGGTTCAGCCCCCCTGCATCCTGGCCTCGCCAGTCCTCTTCTACCTACCAAATGCACAAGAAGTTCCAGTCCTTCAAGCCAAAACCCCACTTTGGCAAGAGGAAATCTGAGTCAACCAAGCAGCGGGTTTGACTCCAAGCAACCCCCCCGATACCACCGCCTCCTCCTGCCTCCATGCCACGCCTTCACCCGCCAGCCGCCTTTTCAATGCGCTCCATTACTGGCAACTCATCACATCAGACCGCTGGGTCCTTGGTATCATCCAAAGAGGATACTACATAGACTTTGAAGAGCTTCCTCCTCCGGCGACCCACAAAGTGACTCCACCCTCTCCACCAAGCATAGAAGGAGTCAACACCCTTCTACAAAAAGGTGCTATAGAGTGGGTTCCCCGCTCAAGGGCGAGAGGTGGTTTTTTCCCCAGATATTTCCTAGTTGACAAGAAGGATGGCGGCCTCCTCCCCATACTGGATCTGTGAGATTTAAACTCCTTCATTCAACCGCGGAAATTCCATATGGTCACTCTTCTGTCCATCCTCCTTTTTTTGAGGAGAGGAGACTGGTTCACCACCTTGGATTTAAAAGACGCATACTTCCACATCCCAATTGCGGAATCGCACAAAAGATTCCTTGCCTTTGCGGTTGGTGGCATGGTTTTCCAGTTCAAGGTCTTGCCATTTGGACTCTGTACGGCCCCAAGAGTCTTCACAAAATGTATGGCGGTGGTGGTTGCCTGGCTCAGACAAAGAGGAATCATCGTGTTCCCCTACCTGGACGATTGGCTCTTTACGGCCCACTCAGCAGAAAAGTTAATCAGAGACATTCGTCTAACCCTAACTTGGCTACAATGCTTGGGCCTAATGGTGAACTTTGAAAAATCCCATCTGCAACCCTCCTGAATGGTCAGGTTCATAGGGGCCACCCTGGACTCCATCGCAGGGAAGGCATACCTGCCAGACAACCGCTTCGTCACTCTATGCACGGCAGTCCAAAGGTGCATAAGAAGAAGAAGAGCCACGGTACGAGACATACAGCAGACCCTAGGCTATATGGCCTCCACCACGGCGGTCACACCTCTCGCGCGTCTCCGTATGAGACCCCTGCAAAGTTGGTTCATCTCAAAGTTCAGACAGTTTGCACATGGTCCACACAAACTACTCGCCATTCCCCACCCTCTCAAGAAGTCCCTCCTCTGGTGGACGGACCCCCGCGTGGTGCAACAGGGCTCTCAATTTGAGCAACTGAGCCCCACGAGGGCCATCACTACAGATGCTTCTCTAACCGGATGGGGAGCCCACTCGAACAGCCTATCCATCAGAGGACATTGGTCCCAGATGGAGAGATCTTTCCACATGAATGCACTGGAACTGTTAGCAGTATTCAAAGCGCTGAGGGCGTTCGAACCCTCTCTGAGGGGTCAAGTGGTACAGGTGGCCTCGGACAACACCACAATGGTGTTCTACATAAATAAACAAGGAGACCGCACTTGAGAACACTTCTTCACCTCTCCCTCGACATCTGGGAGTGGTGCATAGCCCGAGACATCTTCCTGATGGCCATTCATGTCCCAGGGGAAACCAACAACCTAGCGGATGCCCTCAGCAGGACAACCACCAGCAACCACGAGTGGTCCCTAGCCCGACAGCCCCTACTCTATCTCTTTACAAAGTGGGACACCCCAACAATAGACCTCTTTGCCACCAAGGACAATGCCAAATGCCCTCTATTCTGCTCCAGGGCCATCGGGCAACCTGGGGGATGTGTTCCTGTGGCACTGGAGAGGTCCTCTACTCTATGCATTCCCTCCTTTCCCCCTGATACCCAGGGTGATCTCCAAGATTCAGCAGGACGGAGCCAGCTGCATTCTAATAACTCCTTGGTGGCCACACCAACATTGGTTCGCGCCACTGCTCAGGATGGCCCGCGGATGATACATGTGCCTTCCCTGACACCAGACCTATTGTCGATGGCAGACGGCCAAATTCTTCACCCGGACCTCCAACTGATCAATCCAACGGCATGGCTGATCACAATGTGAATACCCTCTCAGATGTGGCCCTGAACATTATCAATGCAGCCTACCATCCCTCCACGGTGAGGGCCTACAACTACAAATGGGCTAAGTTTTGTTCCTTCCTGGAGGGGAAAGGAGTCCCGCAAGACCAGGCGGACTCGTCAAATTTGATAGACTTCCTTGCCTCCCTTTCAGCAAAGGGTTTCTCCACCTCTTCAGTCAAGAGTTATATAGCAGCTGTGTCCTGGCACCTGCAACGTCTAGGTAAACCCTCCTGCTTCAGGGACCCTAGAGTAAAGACGTTCCTAAAAGGTTACACCAACCTCCACCCACCCACAGTGGGGCCCATTCCCGCATGGAGCCTAGAGATAGTCCTGGCAGCGCTATCCAAGGCTCCATTTGAACCAATGGCCACATGCGACCTACGCCTGATTTCCATGAGAACAGCATTCTTGGTTGCGATCACGTCAGCAAGGAGAGCCAGCAAACTGTGCGCACTGCGGATGGACCCCCCGTACATCCGTTTCCACCAGGATAAGGTGGTGCTAAGGCTAGACATCGCATTCCTGCCGAAGGTCATCTCCTACTTCCACGTCAACCAGGACATTGTGCTTCCTTCCTTTTTTCAGCACCCGTTGAGCGACCTGGAGAGGTCACTACACTACTTGTATGTGAGAAGGGCCCTAGCCTTCTACATAGACAGGACCTCGCAGTTCAGGAAATCTAACAGGCTCTTTGTCTGCTATGCTGGCCCCCGAAAGGGCGAACCCCTGTCCTCCCAGCGCTTCTCAAAATGGGTGGCTGCTACTATCAAACTGGCCTAGCAGGTCCTGGGGAAGCAGCTACTGGCAACCATCCATAGCCACTCCACCAGGGCCACTTCTACATCGACGGCCTTTCTGAATGGAGTCCCTATTCATGACATCTGCAGGGCGGCCACCTGGTCGACTCCCTTGACTTTTGCCAAAGTGTACAAGGTGGATTCTGCATCCAGGGACGGGCTCGAGGAGGGCCTATATAGCCTGGGGGATGGTGGGCAGGATTACCGCCAAAATTCAAACTTAATCTCTATTGACTCTAACGACTTCTGAAAGGCTACTGCACAGGCGCAGGATTAACCCTTTATGTGTGAATTCACAGATGACCACTCGAAGAACTACAGTTACAGGTAAGCAACCTGTCCTTTTGTGTCTCTGTTCTCCACCCTGGGCAAATGGCTTCAAAATCCCTCCTGTTCACATGCCCTACTACCCACTCCCTGTAATATTCCATAATATTCCACTTGTCTCCTCAGAAGCTAGGCATTCAAGAAATGCATAGATCAGAGCCAACAGCTTTCTCCTTCCAATGTTGTCTCTTCTTCCCCATGCAAGGGGGGAGACAGTAACACCATTCACTAATGCTCCATTACACAAACTATCTGCCACTATGGAATCCCAGCATTTTGACATTTGTAGTCAAGGATTGCAGCCTTAGTCTGCTTTCAGATAAAGAACTTGGGATGTAAGCCTCCATGGAAAGTGGATTAGTGTCAGGATAGCAGTTTCTCTTCTTTGTATGCTTTCTTTCTGGGCTCTGCTTTGTATTTGGCTTTGGATTTTTTTTTTTAAAAAACAACCCTAAGTATGTATCTCCACAGAGCCTTTACAGTTGCTAGATTTTTAACCTTTCCTTGGAAACAGTCAGTGATGTGCTAATAGGACTGTTTATAAGAAATGGCTGTATTTACATGGGTCAGGGGATCTTAGAGCAGGGATGCACAACCTGTAGACCATGGCTGTGGGTTGTGCAGCCACCCCCTTTATTCACAGCCCAGATGATCAACTGGATTGCAGGGAACAGAACCCTGATATAGTGATCCCAAGTGGAGGTTGGAGAGGTGGAATGGGGCTTTCTTTAGAGCTAAGGAAGTAAATATTTTCTTATGTTTGATCAGTGATGTATCTTAAACTAATTTAAAGGAGTTTAAATTTTAAATGCCCCACTCTTTAAAATGTAAAGTTATTTAACAGGCAGAGTGGCTGAACTTCAAATGCAAAGAACTGAGCTGTGCTTTTTCTGCCTAAACGTTGTTGTACCAGGGCTTGCATCTAAAGAGACACTCATAGACTTCAAATATGCTTCATGTGCATTTCAGGAAAATTTCTAAATGCATAAGAATTACATCTGTGTGTGCACGCAAACACCTGAACCATGCCCAGTACACCAACATATAACTGAGGAGGCACCTGGGTGAAAAATGTTGTGCGCCCAGTTATAAAGGCTTTCTTATCTTCTTCTGTAGTGCCCCCTGTGTTCTCTAATGCCCCTTTAGAATTTGTTGCTACAACCTCTCCTGGAGAAAAACAGGTCACGAAATACTGTAAGTCTTGCTGAGAAATAACTCTAAACCTATTTTGTGTGAGGGCTGAAATGCTGTTTTATTTTAAAGCCTCAGAACATTCAGAATACTATATGCCAGTATGCCTGGACCTTTTAGAGCAAGGTGGTGGCCAAGAATATTTGTGTGTGTGTCTTTTAATGACAAAGTCCTTTGTTGATTTCTATCTTCTTCTTCTTCTTCTTCTTCTTCTTCTTCTTCTATCTTACATCATGTGTATAATGCTATTTTTTGCAGTTCTGGGAAAATTTAACAAATAAAATGGATCAACTGTAAATTCACATCTGTCGAGAAAAGAATAACCATTTTACCTTTCTCATGGGCACAGCTCTTAGATCAAATCCACCAGCTCCCATTCCCCACTGTTTAAAAGGAAAGTTGAACAATGGCATCTTAGTATTACATGTAGTGTAGCCCTGAGATAATATATACAAAGGACTTTAAAGCCTGAGAAGCACAATATAAATGCAAAGTAATATAGTATTAAAATACTGAAGTAAACTTTGTTGAAAGGAGATGCCTCAGTAAACACATCATTTTCAAATGGGTGTCAAGTCCCCTTAATCTGCACATACATATTTAAAGGTGTTCAATCTAGACTTTGCTTTTTCTAAAAAGAGAGCGAGCAAGAAAATAAATACACACACACACACACACATATTTCTCAACTATTCCCACAGCCAAAGGGTCATTCATGCCTTATTCATGTGAGATTTCAATGGACTGGCAGGATTAAAAGTACAGCACCCAGAAGAAAGTCCATTATATAAAATGATGACAGTCATGATTAGAGGGAAGTACAATAGCAATAGCATTGCTAAGTTGCTTGATCAGAGTGTTAGCTGCAAGGGCACAGAGTTTAAAGGGAGAGCAAAGAGGTTGATTGCAATGTTGATGCCTGTAGGATGGACTCTATGTAGAGATGTGCCCGGGTGATGATGCCTCTCATTACAGATAATTTTCAAGTGAGGCAGACCTATCCTCTTTGCACAGGAAAAGTGGCCCACTAATTATATTAGTAACAAAAATTAAATTGGGCTTTTAACATGAACAGCAATAACTGGCAAAGCGGCAGCTATAAGACTTACCGTAAATGGATCTGACTTCTGCTGCCCTGGCAGAATGAGGACCTTTGCTGACTTCAGATGATGTTCATGACTCTAGCAGTAATGACTTTGTCTGACTTGTATTTTGTGAGGCTGCTTCTCTATATGCTGTAGATAAAACCTGATTCTCACACTCAGTCCTTTTTCCTGCATTTCCTACTTGAGCTTCCCTTATTCAAACTATATCTATATTATGTACATATTCCATATCACATTTGCAGACCCTCCAACATTTCACGGATGAAAACTGGGACATGTCAGAATGTGGCAAAAATTATTAGTGAGGAAGAACAGACAAGCTAGGAGAGACTGCTGCAGTTCACTTTTGTCATGGGCAAAATCCCACCCTTTCTCTCCTCTCCTCTCCTCTCTCCCCTGCTGAGTTAATTGAGTACACACTACTCTTGATCAGTTAGAAGCAAGCTGAGGATAAAGGGAGAAAGTGAGAGGAAGAAAGAGAAAGTGGGACATTTTTAAAAGCAGCTGAAAAAGTGGAGGGCATAGGATTAATCAGTACAGTCTCTGTCAAATCAGGATATTTGGAGGGTATATATTTAATTTTCAGGGAAGCCCAAACCTTTGTAATCCACTTTATGTGACATCTTTGCCCCAGAATGCAAAGGAACTATATACATTTACTCTCAATATCCTGAAATGGGGACTGGACAGGAGTGTACTTAAAAATCATGCATTTGAAATTACATGCTCCTTCCTCTGGAAACTTCACAGGCAACATCCTATGCCTTCTCTAGGTTTCCTCTCTGGGTAACTTCATGTTTTCTCTCTAGCCTTACCACTATGATCTTATCCCATTGCATGAAATATACACAGATTACAGTGATTAACAAATGGTACAGGCTTACTCACTACAGTGGTGCTTACAGAATGTAATTTACAAAATTGTGATACTGTTGTGTACCCACCAAACTAATGCATTGACTGTAAAATAGATGTTCTAGAATATTGAAAAGCAGTCTCATGATTTGGTTCAAAAATGCATTTAAATTCATATTTTAGGATGAAATATGTCTAGAAATGTCAGTGTGTACATTTAGAGAAAATACATGGTATTTTGTGTAAAATATATTCAAAAATATGTATTTAAATATGAATTTTCATGTGGAATTTGATTTTTTTTAAAAAAATGAATGTGAAAATGGGATAGAATAGACTTGGAAGGAACACATGCAAAATGAAATAGGCTGCAAATAGTAAAATGCACCCACCCCTCTGAGATTCATATTTGAAAGTGAAATTTCAAGTACAATGTAATTTGTCTGTCTCATCCAAAATACCTATTCTAATATAAGCATTTCCACTAAAACAAGAACAACACACCAGTCTGAATATATAAAATCTAATGGTATTTTGTAATAGAACAACATTTTTTATTTTGGTATTTTGTGGGAAATGAAACATAAAATAGCTTTGCTGTATTCTAAACAAGCCATAGACTTGGATCTCACCACCAAGATATCTCATTATGTATATGCAAATATACCAAAGTCTGAAAAAAATCTAAAATCCAAAACACCTCTGGTCCCAGGCATTTCAGATAAGGGATACTCATCTTTTATTAAATATATTACATTTCTCAACCACAATATTTTAATTTCATACTGGAAATATAATTCACTTTTTAAATTAAAATTGCTCAGAAACAAATCTACTGCCCACCTCTGGCTGTGGTGAGATATTGGTAAAGTAGGGATGGGTAGGCAGTCCTTCCTGATTTAGAGCATGAGTGAATGGTCTTCATGTGTGCCCTTTTTCTCTGGTATAAATACTAAATGCTTATTATACTCTCTCTCTCTCTGGCTTTTCTTCGCAAACAAAGATTCAGGAAGGATTCATCCCACGCTTTCTGCAAGCGCACTGATGACTAAAAAGGCCAATCTGAGATAAACAAGTCCAGTTGCAGAAAGCACAACAGAAGGTCTCCTTTGGTGATTTTTCCATGTTGTGATTCTTTCTGCATTGTTGTTTCTCTTCAAGACTTGTTCGGTGTGAGTTCTCAAATAAGGCTGCAGCATTGTGGATAGTGTGTCTCCATGCTTCCCGGTGTGAGGCCAGGGCGGACTAATGTTGGTGATCAATTTGGCCTAGCCTGAGATGTTGTTTCAGGGAGTCCTTGTATCGTTTTTTTGGAGCGCCCCTCTTACGCTGACCCGTGGCGAGTTCACCGTAGAGTACTGTTTTGGGGAGGTGATGATCCTCCATCCTAGAAACGTGCCCTGCCCAGTGCAGCTGTGTTCTCAATATCATGGCCTCAATTATGGTGATCCCTGCTTGCTCAAGGACAGCAACATTCGTCACATAGTCAGTCCAGTGTATATTTAGGATTGTGCGTAGACAGCGCTGATGAAAGCGTTCGAGAAGTCATAGGTGGTGCCGATAGGTGACCCATGTTTCAGATCCTGTCTGTTCTCCTTATTATACTTATTATAATATTATTATAATATTATATTATTATAATATAATATTATACTTATTATACTTATTATAATAATTCTCATTATTATCCTTATTATACATACCGTATACTCCGGCGTATAAGACGACTGGACATATCCATCCATCCACAACCTTTATTAGGCATAATACAACATATACGTATAACAATAGAACAATAGGACTTCAAAGATCATTTTTAGGCAGGTTAAGCCATATGTTTGCTGCCTCAACCAAAAAGTTAGCCATTAGTCTGGTGATATGTGGATTTTGATCTTCCAATAAGAATTTCACTGATAATCTATCTGTACAGACATTCCTTTCCAATAACCTCCTTATCAACTTTCCCCTTGGAATTATATACAATGGGCAATTCAATACAATATGATAGAGAGTATCAGGGGCTTGAGCACAATGACATATACGATTCAAAAAAGGGGTCTGCAAATATCTACCCTTGGTCACATTAGAGGGATGTACATTCAGCCTTGCAAGAAGAAAAGCCTTCCTTGCTGCCAGCAATGAAAGAGTTTGAAAATAATCTGGAATCCTACCCTGTACGGGTGGGATACCAAGCATTGCTGGAGAACAAACCCTAGGGGGTGTTGGATAAGACAGCTGATGCTCCCTCTCAATGAAGCAGTGCCTAATAGTTTTAAGACCTTCCTTTTCAGATAACAAAAGGAGAGAGTCAAGATTTATACCCATAGACACTACTTTACTTTCATAAAATGTTGCCCATCTAGTGTAGTAAACGTCAGATAGAAGAAAGCATAAAAGGCCAGATCTATTGGGTCTAAAATGGATCTTAAACCACGATCTATAAGTCAACAACCAAGCTTCAGTTTCAAGAGAATTCAAGCCCAATTCTGCATAAAGAGTCAGATGGTGTACACAAGGGGGAACCGCTAATATTCTCCTGAAAAAAGAAGCCTGCAGTCGTTCAGTCTCCTTATTAATGTCTGGAATCCAGGTAAATATACTATAAAGTAATTGTAGTCTTAATTTGGCTTTATAAATTTTTAAGGCCGCCAGGATATCCTGATTACCTTTTTTATAGTAAAAAGATTGTATAGCTTCCAAGGCTCTTTTCCCTGCTAGAATTACTTTATCTCTCTGTTTACCCCAGTGTCCATTAAAATGAAAAAGGACACCAAGGTAAACATACTTCTTGACCTACTCAATTGTCTGATTACCAACCTTCCACATTCTTGTGACAAATCTCTTAGAAAAGACCAGTATTTTGGATTTGTCAGAATCTACCAGCAGGTGAGATTTATCACAATATTCAAAAAAATCTTTTTAGGGCTCTTGCCAACCCCACCTGAGTTAGAGAAAGTAACACTGTGTCGTCAGCATATTGGAGTACAAATAGTGGCCGATTACCCAGCGATGGTGGATGCGAGTCTACTGTGGCCATAAAGGCAGGTAAATCAGCTACAAATAAATTAAACAGGTGAGGAGCCAACACACATCCTTGTCTAACACCTGTACCAGAGTAAATAGGGTCTGTTAATAAGCCGGTTTCAGAGAACTTCACTCTACACTGATTATTTGTATGGAGTTGGCTTAGAAGAAATAACAGTCGAGGATCTATGTTAAGCCTACCAAGCTTGTCCCATAATAGTGACCGGTGAATTGAATCAAAAGCGGCCTTCAGATCGATAAAAGCCGCATATAATTTGCCTTTAGGGTGTGACAGACTGGACATATAAGACGACCCCCCCCCCAATTTCCAACCAAAAACCTAGGCTTAGGCATATATTCGCCATATAAGACCACCACCCCCAATTTGGCTGGCTGGCTAACTGGTTGGGGAGCCTTGCCAGCTGATCCTCTTTGTTTCCTAACTCACGAGGATCTCCTCGTGAGTTGGGAAAGTGAACAGGGTCTGCTGGCAGGGCTCTCCCAGCCAGCCAGCCAGCCGCAACATTCGCCCCTCTCTTCAACCTTCCAGTCAAACTTGACTCGAAGGTGGAGGAAAGGGGTGAAAAATGCCCACTTTGCCTCAGCAGCCCCCTTCCCTCCATCTTGGCTCTTCCAAAGGGGACCAAGGCGGGGGAAATGGGAAAGGCCGCGGCAAACCCCTAGATTCGGCCCCTCTCCCCACCTTCCTTGAAGGTGGGGAGAAGGGGCGAAGATGCCCCGTTTGGCTCCGCAGCCCCTATCCCTCCTTCTGGGGAGAGGCAGCGAATCTAGGGGTTTGGCTCCCCAGCCCTGATCCCTCCTTCTGGGCTCCCTTCGCAAGGGAGCCCAAAAGGAGGCACCGGGGCTGCAGAGTCAAACGGGGCATCTTCACTCCTTCACCCCACCTTCCTTGAAGGTGGGGAGAGGGAGTGAATCTAGCAGGTTGGCTCAGCGGCCCCACTTGCCCTGCCTTGGCTCCCTTCGGAAGGGAGCCCAGAAGGAGGGATCAGGGCCGCGGAGGAAAATGGGGCATTTTCACCCTTTTCCCCCACCTTCAAGGAAGGTGGGGGAAAAGGGCGAATCTAGCGGTTTGCCACTGCCGCTGCAGAGGCGATTGAGCGGTGGCCGCAGCAAACCGCAACATTCGCCCCTCTCCTCTGTCTTCCATTGCTCCCCAAAGGGGGAGAAGGCAGAGTAGGGGGGCAAATGAAATGCTAAACACTTTGCTTCACCCCCCTGCCCCATCTCCTGCCTCTTTTCTCCATTTGCGTAGTGGCAGGAGATAGGTAGGCAGGTGAAGCAAAAGTATATCCGGCGTATAAGACGACCCTCAATTTTGGAGGGCAGTTTTGAGTGCTCAAAAGTCGTCTTATATGCCGGCATATACGGTACTGGGTTGAAATCAAGGAAACTTGACACTTCAGTTTGCAATGGCTATCATTTCACACTGAATTAATAGATCCTAAATGGTGCTAACTCTGGATAGAACTCAATGGACCGTAAAACATGGCCTTCACAAAATATTAATGATGTATTCCTGGACATCATATCATAATTACCTATTGTTGTTTTGTAGAATTTTACAACCCATGAAAATGGCCCATATGCAGCAAAGTATAGGATTTCGGGTGCGGGGGGCTTTGGAGGTGAGGTGAATAGAGCTCGATTCCAGGAAAAATTTGTCAGGGCTTAACTTTTATCTGGAAGCCCTTTTCAAGTTAATCCATTCTTTTAGTTTTATATCTGCTAGAATCTTCTGCATTTCAACAAAATTAGTTGCTATCACTTGCTTCTTCTGACACTAGGAACATACCAAGTTGGAAGCTCTAGAGCAGCAATGGGTTTTCAGGAGTGACTTAGCAAGAAGAGAGTTTGCTTGAAAGAAAGCATGAGTGAATCATTCTATTTCTGTCCCAGGCACCATTTACACATGTTTAACTAAAGACTTCATCAGACACACACACCCCGTTAATGTTCTTTTGTTGGCATGTTTTAAAATGTTTTTATGCCGGCAAAAAAATCCCAAAACCCTTGAGCAGACTTACCTTTAGCAGCGTTCACAGGCAGCCCAGGCACTAACAGAGAGTGAACGGAGCTCCATTCACTTCCTGGTTCAGGATCTCACCGATTCTCGCGAGAAGACTCTAGAATGGGAAATTCAAAATAAAAGCAAAATAAACGCATAAAAAGTACAGGAAAGCACAAAAACACACTTAAAAAGTCCCAAGTACATGGCGGGGGGGGAAAATAAAAAGAGCGTCCCCTACTTGGCTGTCACGATCTCACCCCAAAGTGTTTTCCCATTGACACTGTATTCACATGAGTACAATGGCATGAGGATTCAAACGCCAGCAATGCTGGCAAAAAATCACCATGGGAGAGCAATTGACAGCTTGGACCATCAATAAAAAGGAATGAGTTTTTCACAATACATGATCGCGAAAGGGCAACATCGTCTAGTATGCTTGCCCTTTTGCAATCATTAGGTGTCCTTATGATGCCATATTTGCCTTGTCTGATAAAGTCCTAGAAGTGCATTTTGACATTAATCTGGAATGTAGGGAGGATCTGCTTAAAAATTGCATTTGAACATATATTTAAATAGATACCTTAAACTTTTTTTTGCTCAAAATATGCATTTCTTAACATGTTTTGATACCTTTTAAATCTGCAAACTGCAGATTTAGTTGGAGAACAGCAAGTTCTGATGGTCAGCTTTTTCCCATTCCACATATTAGAGTGTGTGGTGCTAGGGGGATTAAGCATGTGCAAATTAGATCTGATCAAATTCTATATCCTCCCCCTCCCCTCTTTTCCCTAAGACTGGGCCAAAGATGAATAAAAGAGAAGGAAACTCTTTTATTTGGGGGGGGGGGAGAGAAAAGCCATGAACATCCATACTTCTGAGGAGCATTCTTCTTTACCATTTCCACTGTCTAAATGTTCTCCAAATCACAAAGGGGGCTCTTTCAGAGACATTGTAAATATATGTTTGAACTGGTGGCTCCCCCGCCTTTTTTTTTTTTAAGGTGATGATCCTTAGTGCCAAGCTGCTGAGCGTCAATACAGAACTTGTATTGGTGTCTAAAAACAAATCCTGTGGCAATGAATATCCCCTTGAGAACCACAGGGGTCAAGAATCAGCAACTATCTTGCAGCTTTCCTTGTGGGAAAAACAGCTGACTTGGTCAACTTTTAAACACCAGGGAGATTTTTAAAAAACACAGCAACTCAAGAACCTTCTATTCTGTCCTGTAATTCTGCTTGCAGTGAGCTAATGCTTCCAACTTGTTTTTCTCAAAGGGCAGTCTTCTTGCCCCAGCTAAAATTTCATTATTTCATTTCAGTCACATACCACCTTTTCTCCTTCATGGAGCTCAAGGTTGCCTGTGCTAGGTCCCCAATGGCTTCCCACTGAGCAGGCATGCCTGTGGGTTTTCAGACTGTGCCTCAACATATTTTATGATGATAATGTTAGCATGACTGGCTGGAAAATTAAGTTCATAGAGTAAAGGCTTTGCAAAGCAAACTTTATTTGGTTAAGGAAGACAAAAAGTCCTGAACAGAACTGACCTTTTATATACAAGAAAATCAGATTAGGGGGGAACTACTTTAACTCCAGCAGTTTGCTAAACCACATTTACCTCTCCAGCGACTCCTGCTTGTTGAAGAATGTGTGAGAGAGTAGTGTCTCAAAAGCAGATTAATTAGTATTCACTGCATTGAGCAAGGGTTGGACTAGATGGCCCATGATGCCTCTTCCAACTCTATGATTTGACTTTATGACAAGCAGAAGGTGAACAACAACCAGTCCCAAAGCACCACCACTACCACCACCCACCAACAGGGTCTATCAGAGAAATCAAGCAGGCTTAGTCTGATGAAACAGCTTTACTTACAAATACAAAAAGTTTCATAACATCTGACAGTGAGAGGCTCTGTAACATTCTGTTCAAAAAGGAGAAAGATTTAACTGCATATCACAAAATGGAGGATGAACAAACTTGGACTACAGTAACATCCTTGCATCTGCTGATTCATAATCCGCTGATTCAGTCATCTGTGGATGGAAATGGCAGGGGGTGGGCGGGAGGAGGTGAGCTTGCCCCCCCCTCCCTTCTCCAGGACAGTTCCAGTTGGGGGGTCCAGCGGTGCATGGAGCTGGAGGGGGTGGGGGAGAATGGGAGGAGGTGAGTTCTTCCCTGATAAAGTTCCAGTTGTGGGGGTCCAGCAGCATGTGGGGTGGTGGGGTGGTGGGAGCAGGAGGGTGGGAGGAGACAAGCTCCCCTCCCTTCACTGGGAAAGTTCTGGTTGGGGGGGTCAGGCAGCATGTGGAGCTGGGTGGGGGTGGGAGCAGGAGGACAGGAGGAGATGAGCTCAGCTCCCTTTCCCTTCACTGGGAAAATTCTGGTTGGGGGGGTCTGGCAGTGCGCAGAGCTGGTGGGGGATGGGATGGGAGGTTTGGTGGATGCCAGCTCTCCCCCTCCATTCCCTGGGATAGCTCTGGCAGTGCGGGGTCCAGCAGTGCATGGAGCTGGGGGGGAGGGGGAGGAGAGGGGGAAGGAGGGAGGAGTCCAGCTTGCCTCCTTCACCATTCCCTAAGAAAGTTCTGGTTGGGGGGGTCTGGGGGCATGGAAAGATGCTGGGGTGTGTGGATGGGAGGGGGATGGAGGGAGGAGGAGGGTCCAATGGCAGCAGTGAGGGCGTTTGCTATTATCCACAAATTTCATTATCTACTGTGGGGGATGGAACCAATCTCCCATGGATATGGGATCCTACTGTACTTGCAGAATAATTGATGCAAGACAAGAGAGGATGTGGCCAACAACAACAAACAGGAAATGATACAACTCCTTTGTATGCCTAAAGATTTAGAGAGGTATGCAAGCTAGCAGCTACTGAGTATAGGATGCTAAGGTTGTTACTTCTAACACTACTGGCACCCAATGCATTCTAACTGTATCTAAGGTCACTCTAAGGACTTTATCAGAATAGCCTTTTAAAGGTGTTCTTTTGCTGGCATAAAACGTCCATGTTTATGCCAGCAAAAGAATGTTCCCCACCGCACTTACCTCTAATCCCAGTAAAGGCTTCCCTGGCAATGAAAGAGGAAGTGAACGGAGCTCCATTCACTTCCTCATTCAAAATCCCGTGTATTCTCACGAGAATACATAGTACAGGAAATTCAAAAATAAAAGAAAAAAATAACACTAAAAAAGTTACACCAAGCACCTAAACACATGGGAAAAAAATGCAAGTAACCCGGGGAGAGTCATAAAAAGTGTGTCACTTACCTGGCTGTTGCGATCTCACCCAGAAGTGTTTGTGCTGGACTGGCCATTGACACTGCATTGACATAAGTACAATGGTGCGAGGTTTCACATGCCGGCAATGCTGGCACAAAAGCGCCATGGGGGATTTATTGAAAGCTTCAGCCATCAATAAAGAACTTTGTGTTTTGGCAGGAACATAACCATGAAAGGGCGATGTCATCTGATATGTGCGCCCTTTCGTGGTTATGTGGCGTAATTATGACACCATATTTTACGCATCTGATAAAGTCCTGAGTGACCCTTACAATGGCCCATACTACCTACTTTAAAACTAGGGATGTAATTCTTCATCAAGTGTCTTCTTGAAGGTAGTAACAAGTAATTTCAGCAATTTTTTTCCTGCTGTGAGAAAGTTTTCAAAAACCATGCAGTTTGGGGAGGCTAGCTGCAATTCAGGATTAACTTGATGCAAAATTTGCATGTGGTTGTTTTGCACAGAAAACAGCATTTTCTGCATGCAAAATAATCAATACATAATTATTAATTCCTGCTTAGTTAATTCTGAAAATCTTGTTTGCTATATAAATCAATCACATGCAAATATTATGCAGAACAAACCCCCAATTACAGCTTTTTTTTGCACAGAAAACAACATTTTCTGCACAAGAATTAATATTTCTGCATTTAGCTATTATTTCCCATGCAGTAAATGATGTTTCCTGCACAAAAATTGCTGTTTTCTGTTCAAAACAACCATGTGCAAATTTTGCACAGAATAAGTCCTAAATTTGAAAGATTCTTTTCAGTCCAAGAAAGGAATCTTCTTGTCAGGGTCCTCAACACTTCAAAAACATTTTTTGACCATTTCCATTTTTTTTTTGAATATTCTTTCCATCCCTATTAAAAACTCCAATAACAAATTAACTTGTAGGTTGTCCCTTTCTTTGGGTGTGATTCCATGCCTTCCAACAATATGTACCACTGAGTGTAGGAAGTTACTTTGTTGGACAACAGCTCTCAAAATAACCCAGCCAGCATGATCATATTGACATGATGCAAGAGATCTGTGACTCCTGAAATATTTTTATTTGCTTGAAAGCAGTTATGGGAATGGCTCTTTAATCTTCTGCTCTCACCATCAAACCCCTCCCCTCTGAGAATATAACTATTAGTTCTGTTGGAGACTCAGCACTTTTTAACACAGGAAGTATACCCCATTTTGCCCCTATCTTAGAGGCCTGCAGTCCTGATGACACAAGGTTTTTTTTTCCTGTTCTTCCCTCGGCAGTCTTCCCCATCCTCAGGACAGTTATGGGGCTCAGGCAGGTGGAAGATGGGGCAGGGCCTAGTACAACATATAAGAAAATACCTGTTTTATTCCATTTCTTCTGGGAGGAAATGGACTAGGCCTTGCATGTCTGCAGAGCCCATCCTGGCAGGCCAGCCCTCACTGCAGCTGCCAGTCCCCCTTGCTCTCCTGGAAGGCAGAAAGGAGTCCTGCAGCATGTGATCAAGGCTGGTCACATGCAGGGCACCTTGGTCGCATGTTGCCAGCTGATGTCATACCTTCCAAGAGAGCCAGGGAGATGGTGGTGCAGGCAGCTGCAGTGATGGACCAGTGTGCCTGTCTGGACTCCAGCCTATTTTGTAGAGGAATGGGCCTGGCTCATGTAGATGAGCCCCCAAACCAGAATCCTTATTATACAGTAGCACCCCCATATCCACTGATTTGCCATCTGCTGGTTCAATTATCTGCAGATGGTGGGGGGGTGGACGGGGGAGGGAGGGAGAAGAAGATCTCACCTTTTCCCTCCCTTCTGCCAGGAGGGCTCCAGGGGTGGTGGAGTGAAGGGGGAGGGGGGAGGGACCTAACCTCCCCCTCCCTTCTGCTGGCAGAGCTCTGGTGGAGTGGTGGCGGCAGAAGTGGTGGGGTGAAGGGGGAAGAGAGGGGGAGGATGGATCTTGTCTTCCCCTCCCTTCTGCCAGGAGGGCTCTGGCAGCAGTGGTGGGATGGTGGTGGTGGGTGGGTCTGGCATTTGCATGAATCCATGGAATTCAGTATCCGCAGCCCCCTCCCAGAACCAATCCCCCATGGATACGGGGGTGCTACTGTACTTCACCCTCTCCAAAGAAACCAGATGCACTTTCCAGTTAAGTGATCCCATTTGGGAAATGAGCTAAATGCTTCTCCCACCATCACTGATCAAACCCTCTGCAACTGCCTTGAAGTAAAGAACAAGTTTCCAATGTATGGTCGTGAATTTCACATGTAGTCTAGCACTACAATTCAGATAAGCAATAAAACCAAGACTGGGCCAAGATATTTTTCTGCCTGAGGTGAAGGCCAAGATGGTGCCCTCTCCCTATTCCATGTACAGAGACGAGCTGAATGCCTCTTCAACACTGGATGCTCTCCACTGCATCTGTGGGAGACAGCTAGTTTAGGAGTCTCAGGACAGGATGTATGATCACACAGCCCTGTCCTCTGTCCACACAGTATGTGTGGCAAACGTTTCCTCTCCAAAAACGGCAATGCGGGGCTGCTCAGGATGCTCAGCTGTAGGGCTCCTGCCATTACTTCCTAGCATCTATAGCAGGAGGCAGCTGACTCACTCTGCCTAATGGTAAGGTCAGTCCTGAGACAACTGCCTGATCACCACAGCAGTGTTTCCTTCACATGTACTTGGAAACTGTGATAATTAATAAGAATATTTTTCCAGGAAAGTAATGCCCCTTCCCCCAACTGCTGGATATGGGTTGGGTAATTTCCCCCCCTGTCCTTTAGATCAGTACTACTCAAAGACACACTCCCTGGTCCAGTGCTGGTTCCTGAGACACTAGCTGCTGGTCCCAGGCAAGTTTCTTGGAAAGAGAGAAAAAACAATTGTACACAATGGGCACAAATTCAAAGCCAGTCCCCGGCACACTGGAAAACAGTAATTGCCAGTCCCCCACCTCAGAGAGCCTGAGAAGCACTGCTTTAGATGAGAAAAGTGTAATAGGTCCATTCCAAGAGGGAAGCTGGTATGACATTGCCTGGCCTCATGTAGAGGCTTACCATACTCTGAGGTAAAGTGGCAGTGCATCAGGAAGGTTTCTTACCACATGTGCTGCCTTACCGCATGATGTTGTCATTCTTCCGGTGTTTTGCCATTCCAGTCCTGTGGGAGACCAAGGTAAAACTGCATCTTTTTGCTAACCAGAAAAACCCATTAGCAAAAAGACGTGGTTTTATTTTTATCTTGGTCTTCCATGGGACCGGAATGAAAGAATGTTGACATTGTGCAGTAAAACAACATAAAAGATAGAACCTTCCTGTTGCACTGCTGCTTTACTTCGGAGTGTGGTAAGCCTCATATTAAAGCCAATGGGAGGAGGGTAGAACTATTTCCAGGGGGCCTTTCTGCAACACAATTAGCGCTATGATTAAAAGCTATAGCTAGATTCTATGCAATCCTGGAGCTTGTAGTTCAGTGAGGCAAGAGAGAGCTATCTAGCTGAGGATTATAAATGCCCTCCCAAACTGCAAATCCCAGAACCCCACAGGATGGAACCATGGCAGTTGAAGTGGAATCATAGCATTACAATTCTGTATGTTGAAAGGTCCCTAGATTTGAGGGGTATAGTCAAAGTTCCCTCTAGTTTATAGTATCCTCATTGCTTTCCCGCCATGCACCCTACTGCCTGCTTGCACCATACGATTTCCCATTTTCCCAGCAATCTTTTATTTGAATCCTTTTTAAAACAAATCGCTAGCTTTTTTTCAGACCAGAGTTATAAGATGAAATGCACAGACACTATTTTGTGATACACTTGCATTGTTATTTTAAAAAATGGAAAAAATAACAAAGGCTACCTTTCAATAGTTTGGGTTGATACCTATTATTTATTTATTGAATTTATATCCCAAAGGGCTCTAAAAACAGCTTTAGAGAAGCAGACATATTACAACGATACACCCACATTCTTATAAACTTACTATTTGGTTTCTCTTTCAGAGGAGTAGTCATGTTTGTCTGTGGTAGCAAAAGCAACACTGTCTCATAGCATCACAAAGACCAACAAGTTTCATCTGGCATAATCTTTTGTGGGCTACCAACCAGGAAAAGGAATAGCACCAGGCCTGCTAAAGTTCCCTCCTCAGGTACAGGAACCCAGACTTCTTTTTCATGTAGCCACTCTATTTTGTGGAAAATAGATTGTTGCCCTGAGTGAAACAATTCAGCAATCCAGCAGTTTCCTGTAGTTGTGACTAGACAGAGGTGCATCTACCCAAACAATTTTATATCCTTTATAACTTTGGTCATTTTTAATACAAAAAAGGATGGTATTGTCACATTTATTTTTTAAAAAACTGACAATATCAATGAAAATAAACATTAATAATTACTATGCCCTTTTTTTAATTGAAGAGCAATGGTATAAGAGTATGGGTTGCATCAATTTCCTTCTATCCATATAGCTGAGGGGAGAAGAGGAGCAGGAAAGAATAGAACGTATGGACATCCCTGCAGTGTAGTTCATTATTTTATCCAGTCTCTTGGCATAGTTTTTCCTTTAGGGGAATGCAGCCAGGAAGAGGATCTGTAAGGTAAATTTTACAAGGACTGCTGGCAGTGTAAGGGATGATTAAAGCTTTCTTGTTCAGCTATGTGTGGAGATTTTGGTTCAGAAAGCAGTTGGAAAGGAAAGGGTTAAACACCCATTCTCTCCCCACCCCACCACAGTGACTGGCTGAAGTTGCCCAGGGCTCCAGTCAGCAATCTTTCCCAGCTTCATCATGAGATGCCAAATATTTAACTTGGGACCACGGAGCAGACATCGTCCTGTTAAGCTACAGCCTCATAGCCCATATTCTGGCTGCAGAGGCAAAAAATTCCTTGCTTTGGTACATCCAAAAATCTTTTATTTTCTACATCAGAAGCATTCTGTCAGACTGAAGTGCAAATTATACCCCATCTAATCAAGAAATGGTGATGATATGACACATAAAACAGAATACCTTCATCACAAAGATGCCGTGTCTGCACATTCTTTTCTACTGTTCTAATCAGCAGCAGCCAGCTCCTTTTCTGTGGTGTAAAATCTTTTTTATCGAGTTCACTGGGTGAGCAGTATGCACAAAACTGACTTTTTAGGCTTCCTACTTTCCTCTCTTGCTGGGAATTAATTACTGGCATCCTACCAGGACCTAGTGGCTGATGCTCTCTATGTCAGTGGGATCAACTCTGCGTCTTGGGACTTTATCAGACTAGCATCTAAAAATGCTGTAATTCCACCATTGAGGAAAGCAGAAGAATAGTGGCATGATTACAGTAAATATCACGTCGCCATAATTGTGCCGTAATCACGCAATACTACTGCCACAGAATCACCACACGACCACAACTAACCATTTAAGAATGGGATTTTACTTCTGTGATTTTGTATGGGTGAGATTTTGGCTGTTCTTGCAAGAAGACATGACTTTGTTTAAACACACCAGAAACACATAAATAATTAAAGAAATTAACAAACAAACACTTAAATAAAAGATAAAAATGTACCAAGAAAAGGTGAGAGTTCATTAAAACATCCTGTGTGTCCTGTGTTCTTATTGGGAAAGGGGAGGGGGGAAAGGACCACCCATTCTAGCTGTAATCATGTGATTACAGTGGGACATAATTTTGGTGCATGCTTGTCAGTACCATGAAAAGAGTGATATTGAGGACTATTCACAGATTTTCCCATCAATAAAAAGTTACGAGCCATTAATGGGTGGAGCACATATTGACCATGGGAGAACAATGACATCATGAGATAATGGGAACCCATTTGTGTTACTGTTGTACTGTAATTCTGCAATTATAGCCCCATCTGATAAAGTTCTTAGTCTAAACTTTAAAGGGGTGATCCAAGGTGTGCTCTGGGAGACAGCACGTGTGGGATCTGGAACAGAAGCACTCTACGCTATAACGTTTTGACTGGCATCCTATTAGTAACATATGCTGGCGTAACATTGATGTATGTCTTTAAAAAAACTCATTGGGGAAGGAGGAATTCACCACATCACTTGAACCCCTCCCTTTGAAACTCATTTTGTAGCTGGTGGAGAGGAGGGGGCAGGAGGAAAGTGGCTAGCTATGTCCATATAAGATGGATGCATAAGGATAATATTATCATCTAGACCACCTGGTGATCTTCCAGAGGTCATAGAAGATTACATTGTCATTTTGCATCCAGATCCAGGGACATAGTGAGATGTTTCTCTGCCACCCCCTGCCTTCCTCCAGTCACTAAATTGCTGTGTAAGGAAGCGGGGGCTGCTGGCAACAACTGAGTCCTGCATGAGGTGAGAGAAGTGGTGTTCTACCTGGGTGAACTTTACACTTTGTCATCCCATGAGGGATCTTGGCCCATATTTTTCTGTGCTGTGTAGTTTCCTCTCCCATTAATAAAGGTGGCACCCTCTTAACCAACAATTTGGTATTCAAGGAAGTCCCAAGGAAATTTTGCAAGGCAGGTATTCTGTTTTTTAAGTGATTATTCCTCCCATCATATTGTAAGAGAATAATGAAATAATTTTGAGCAAACCAGTGTTTCAAACAATGCTGAAAGATGATAAAACTATTGCTATCTAATCTTGATAAGATAGACCTTGCCTCCTATTTGGACTGTGGTGGAACAACTAGGGTCATAAGTCATATAGAAGCCTCAGTGGCAGATGAAATCTTATGATGAATCCTTGCTCAAGATTCTATTTTGGGGGAGGGGAGGGTAGGTTGACTTCCCCAAGGGCATTTCTTGTTGCAACCCCTTCAAAGGATGTGAAACTCCTTTGTTTTGCATCTGTATCCCTGGTTGTATCATGTGCTTGTTCCAGATATACAGCCTATATCACCTGTTGTATATGTGCCTTGCTGTGTTGAGCTTTCTACTTTCCCCCTGTTTACTTGCTTTCAATTAATTGTTGTATTTTAAATTAGTAATCCACTGTGATAAATTTCATGATGTGCTGAAATATGAGGGAAGAAGTCTTATTCTACAGCTGTTTCCTTTTCTGCAATTCTGGGGCTAGGGCTATGGGCTATGAGACCACACAATAAGAAGATCGCTTCTGAGATCCCCAGGCCCTGTCCCAGCAGAGAGAGAAAAAATGTCAACACAGCAGTGGTTATCTTTGGTAGGATAATCCCTCTGGGCATTGGCAAAGAGAAAGAGAGAGAATGCATCACCATTTCCATGAAATCTCCACATGCTGACTTATATACTGTATTTGTAGATGAAAATTCAGAAATAAGTGCAATAATTCAATTAGAATTATCGGACTTTATCAGACCACCCTTGATTAACATTTCTTTCTCACCATATTTTAATTCATAATTATCCCAGCAAAATAACCCTTTCTATCAGACCTTACCCTTTCTAGTGTGAAAAGGCAGCCCCAGCATTGATGGAGCACGAACAGAACTCTGTTTACTTCCGCATTCATGATCTCACCAATTCTCACGAGAAGACGTGAGTGTGGTAAATTTTTAAAATATAACAAAAGAAAGACAAAAAATATACACACAAGCACAGAAACACACTTTAAAACTTTAAAGTAAACCAGGAAGTTTTATAAAAAGAGCATCCTCTACCTGGCTTTCGCATTTTCACCCGGACGTGTTCTGCCCATTGACACTGAAATCATGAGAGGACAATGGCACAAGGTTTCAAATGCCAGAAATACTGGCAAAAACACACCACAGGAGATCTATTGACTGCTTGGCCCACCAATAACACAGAATGCCTTATTTTCAAGACATTATCAGGAAAGGACGTCATCGTCTGGTATGCACACCCTTTCATGTTCATTAGGCATCATTATGATGCCACATTGGCTGCATTTAATCAAGTCCAAAGAATCATACAGCTGGAAGGGACTGCAAGGGCCATCTAGTACAACCCCCTGCCATGCAGGAATCCACAGTCTCCAAAGAAGAAGAATCTACCACCTGTGAGTCAATCTATTGCACTCTCCAACAACTTTTAGAAGCCAATATAATAATAATAATAATAATTTTTTATTTTTAACCCGCCCCTCTGCTCAGCAACCGGGGCGGCGTACAACAAGATTAAAACATCAAGTTAAAACAATCCCTCCCCATCTTAACCCTCCCACCCCTTAAAACTAAATTAAACTAATGAAAAGTTAAAACAAGAATAAAATATGATAAATAAATAAATAAATAAATAACGGCAACGATAGCAAGGGGGTGGGTAGCAATCAATCCACTGGAACTGGGAAGTTATTCCGGGAAGGCCTGCCGGAAGAGATACATCTTTAGCACTTTCTTGAAGCTATCAAGAGTAGTGATAAGACGGATCTCATCCGGCAGGCCACTCCAGAGTCTGGGAGCCGTAGAAGAGAAGGTCCTCTGGGTCCTCAAGAAGTCAAACAGCACCTCACATCTCACTGTAGTAGGAAAGAGTGTGATGAGGTGACTTTTTTGCTTGGTGTTAACCAGGTGTTGTTGCTGGTTATCTTTACAGACCCTCCTTTCCCACTTGTTATGGTTCTTCTTAGATCTATGTCCCTATAAATTGGACTTATACTGTATAGGCTTTCTGAGAAAGGACTTCTTCAAATAGAGGACTGCCTCTGAAAAACAGTATACTTTGCCACTCTACTTTCATGGAATGTGGAAACAAGTAATATATTTGCAACTTCTTCAGCACCATTATTATGAGCCAGTAAGGGGTTTAGAGAGATCCAAGCAACTAATGGTCTGCGAATGCTGAAAGGTGGTTTAATGGGAGTGTATCCTATTGTATCCTAATAGAAACCTGCATTCTATTTGTCACAGTCATAATGATATTTTAGTAGATAGTAACCTAAATTGCTATTACAGCAAGAAAAGGTATTAACAAATTGGCTCAGTTCTTTAGCCATGGATTTATCAAACCTCAGGAAACTTAACTGCTCCCATACAAGAGAAAAGTAATACATTCTCCTACAATCACAGAATACCTATATATTCTTGCAGACTGGAAAGGTTCAAGTACGCACTGTGGGGGGGGGGGCTAATTAAGGATAAAATGAAAGGTTTGACAATCAGACACTCAAAAGAAGCATTTGATTCACTAGATGCTCAGGTCTCTTTCCCCCCTGCTTTAGCCAAATGGCAGCCATAGAAACAAGATTCCTTGTCAGTACCACTCTCCTACAATAGCTTCAAATTTCCACATCTCTCTCTGGCTTTTCTTCACAAACGAAGATTCAGGAAGGATTCATCCTGGGCTTTCTGCAAGCCCACTGATTACTCAAAAGGCCAATCTGAGATAAACATGTCTGGTTGCAGAAAGCACAGCAGAAGGTCTCCTTGGGTGATGTTTCCGGGTTGTGATTCTTTCTGCGTTGTCGTTTCTTTTCAAGACTTGTTCGTCGAGAGCTCTCAAATAAGGCTACAGCATTGTGGATAGTGTGTCTCCATGCCTCCATGGCGAACCATTGTTGGTGATCAATTTGGCCGAGCCTGAGATGTTGTTTCAGGGAGTCCTTGTATCGCTTTTTTGGAGCGCACCTCTTACGCTGACCTGTGGCGAGCTCACTGTAGAGTACTATTTTGGGGAGGCGATGGTCCTCTCCATCCTAGAAACATGCCCTGCCCAGATCAGCTGTGTTCTTAATATCATGGCCTCAATTCTGGTGATCCCTGCTTGTTCAAGGACAGTAACATTCGTCACATAGTCAGTCCAGTGTATATTTAGGATTGTGCGTATACGGCGCTGATAAAAGTGTTTGAGGAGTCAGGGATGGGATTTTCACATATAGACATGCTAACCATTATTTTCCAGGGGTAAAGTGAATAATGAGCAGTTTACTGTGGTTACCTAAAAACCTCCTTTACAGAACAGTCTTGGATTCAGAGAAGCATTATTTTAATGTCAGTGCTATGACTGTTGAGAGCCAGCATGGTTGAGTACAATGGCAAAAATGTGTTTATGTCATTGTTTTTCACAGGAGAGAGATATCAAAAATGGTGGGGGATGGGGTGGCTTGTTTCTTCCCCTGTGTCACCTCTCACAATGCATGATTCATCTGGACAGCAATGAGTGTGCTGTAATGACATCAGGCCATAATTGTGATATTACAGTTATTAATTTTTTTTTAAGTAAAGCAATCACAAAGCACGCAGTAGGACAAACAGGACAATGATAATCGCATTGGTGCAACTGAAAATAACCATGGAAACCAAACTTTTATAATGGAAATATGGCAAATGTAAGATACATAGCATCAGCTCTCAGCTGTCATTGGGTGTATAGCTGAAGTGGTTTCCAATAGAATAACCAATGACAGTGTGGTGTGATAAGGACCTTACACTAAGTTTCCAGGATGCCAGGGTTCAACTCCTTGCTCATCCACAGAAACCCACTGGGTGACTTTGGGCAAGTCACACTCTCTCAACCTTAGAGGAAGGCAACAGTAAACCCTCTTGAACACATCTTGCAAAGAAAACCCCATCATAGGGTCATCATAAGTCAGAAATGACTTGAAGAAACAACTACTATGATTATCACATGGGCATTTGGAAATTTCTTTTTCCCACAATCATGAACAAACAGATTTTTCACGACCATCAATGCACAGGAAATCTCACACACCAGAAGTTTCATCACAAGATGGTTAGCACAAGAAATGGTTATGTGAATCTGTCTTAAAATATTCCATTGTAGCATAAGGAGGCAGAAATGTGTTTTTTGTTTTGTTTTGTTTTGTTTTGGTGGATGGAATCCCAGGGATAGAGAAGTCAGTTCCAAATTATTTCATTTGTCTGTATCAGTATTTGAGCAGGACTATTCTGCACAATCCCCAGAACACAGCTGCTGCCCTTACCATATTATTTTTGGTCTGCATACCATTGGGCATAAAATTTCACTCAAAACTCTGCAATGGACTATTTTTTTTAATTATTATTATTATTAATATTATTTTGCCAGTATGGGGTAGAAGATGGAGAGCTTTCTTTTTTGACTGATAAATCTTTCCCACTTTAGCAAATACATTCCATTGGTTTTCCCCCCTAACCACCAGTTCAGTTCTGTGTTAACAAAATTAGATCAGTCTATCATTATTGTCTTTTTTTTTTTTGCTTTCCTACCATTTCAGTGCCAAATAGCAGCTATAAGCACACTCAGTTTCACATTTATTGATGTGTTCTTTTCGAGTGCATTGTGTGACCTAAAACAATCTGAGTCATTTTCAGTTGTTTAGTTACTGTAGAAAATTTTCCCATAAAATATATATTTATTTAATGCAATGCTTGGCTCTTGTTTAGTTGTGCTGTTTTTCAATGACTCATGATTTTATAGCCATCATTTACATAGAATAAACTAGTACAGCATACAATTAGATTTAGATTGGAACAAATGTTGTACATTCAAAGCTTGGAATGTTACTTTTAAAAATAACTGCTTAAAGTTATAGGGCTAATTCCAGAATTAATTTCAACTAGAGGAGACCTGCTTAAATGAATGAGATTCATTAGTCAGTACTTACACAAGTCCCATTGATTGCAATGGATCTACTCTAGTCATAGAGTCATAAAATCATAGAGTTGGAAGAGGCCTCATGGGCCATCTAGTCCAACCCTTGCTCAATGCAGGATCTCCAGCTAAAGCATCCCCAGCAGGTAGCTGTTCAGCCTCTTTTTGAAGATGTTCAGAGAAGGAGACCCCACCGCTTATCTCAGCAACTGATTCCATTGCCAAATTGCTCTAACTGTCAAGTTCCTTTTAATGTTCAATTGAAATCTACTCTCCTGTAACTTGAAACTGTTGGACCTGGTCCTACCCTCTGGGGAAGCAGAGAACAGGCCTGCCCCTTCCTCTCTGTGACAGCCCTTGAGGTATTTAAAGAGTGCAATCATGTCACCCCTCAGTCTTCTCCTCACCAAGTTGAACATGCTCAGCTTCTTCAACCTTCCCTCATATGTTTTATTCTCCATGCCTCTTATTATCCTCATTGCCCTTCTCTGAATCTGATCCAACTCGTTTATATCCTCCTTAAAATGAGGCACCCAGAACTGAACACAGTACTCTAGACGAGGCACCTGACCAGTGCAGAATATAGTGGCATTATTACTTCCCTCAGTTTGGAAACTATGCTTCTATTAATCCAGGCTAAGACAGCATTTGCTTTTTTTGCTGCAGCATCACACTGCATGTTGAGCCATATATCCTCCATCACATACCTGTGCATTTGGTTTTTGTGGCCTAAATGTAGAACATTTGTCTCTATTGAATTTTATTTTATTAATTTTATTAATTTCTACCCAATTTTGTAGTTTATCTAGGTCCTTTTGAATTCTGCTCTTATCTTACAATGTGTTAGCCACCCCGCCCAGTTTTGTGTCATCTAGAACCTTGGTAAGGATTCCCTCCAACCTGTCATCTAAGTCATTGATAAAAATGTTGAAGAGTAATGGCCCTAGGACAGAACTCTGAGGCACTCCACTTGAGACCTCCTTCCAGTTTGAAGCACAATCACTGATGACAACTCATTGAGCACAGTTTTCCAACCAGCTATGGATCTAGTTGAAAAACACTGAATTAAAGTGAATTCTATCGGTTCAAGGACAGCTCTTTAGTACTACTTGCCCTCTGTCTGTCTGTCTGTCTGTCTACTTCATTTTAGGCCACCTTTCTCCCAAGATGGGACCCAGGTAGTTTCCATTAAACAACAGATTAAAAATACAATAAATGCATTTAAAATATTACAGTATCAGATTAAAACATATAAAATCTAAAACATACCAAATAGAACGAGCCTTGCTGCTTTTACGTTAAAAGGCTGCTTGAAAAGAAAAGTCTTTGCTTGCCAGCAAAAAGAAATCAGGGAGGGGGCCAGCTTCCCTCAGGAGGGCTTTCCAGAGGGTGGGAGCAGCCACTGAGAAGGCTTTCTTGAGTCCTCACCAAGCGAGCTTATGATGGAAGTGGGACCGAGAGAACACCTCCTCCTGATGACCTTAGGGCTCTGGTAGGATCATATTGGAAAATCCGGTCTTTCAAATAGTCTGGACCCAAGCCATTTAGGGCCTTATAACCAGTACTTTGAATTGTGCCTGGAAACAAACCAGTAGCCAGTGAAGCTGCTTTAACAAGGGAGATACATGCTCCCTGTAACTGGCTCTGGTCAGCATTCTGGCTGCAGCATTCTGGCCCTGCTGAAGTTTCCAAACAGTTTCCAAAGGCAGCCCCACATAGAGTGTGTTACAGTAGTCCAAATGGGATGTAATCAAGGCATGTGTCACCATGGCAGATCTGATGTCTTAAGGAATGGGCGCAGCTGGCGCACAAGTTCAAGCTGTTCAATTGCACTCCTGGCTAATGCTGAAACCTGGCATCCAGGCTCAGAGTAGAATCCAGGAGAACACCCAGACTGCGAGCCTAAGATTTCAGGGGCAGTGCGACTGTCCAGCACAGGAAGAGTCCCTATTCCCTTATCTGCCTTTCAACTGACCAGGAGCACCTCTGTCTTGTTTGGATGAGGTTTCAATTTGTTTGCTCTCATCCACTCCATTACTGACAACAGACAATGGTTCAGAACCAAGACAGCTTCCTTGGAATCAGATGGGAAGGGGAGACAGAGTTGGGTGTCATCAGCATATTGGTGACACTGCACCCCAAAACTCTGGATGACCTCTCCCAGCGGTTTCATGTAGATGTTAAATAGCATGGGGGACAGAACAGAACCCTGAGGGCCCCCACAGGCCTATGGCCAGGGCATTGAACAGGAGTCCCTCAGCACCACCTTCTGAGTTTGCCCCTCCAAGAAAGACCGAAAACACTGAATAACAGTGCCCCTGAGTCCCATCCCAGAGAGTTGACCCAGAAGGATTCCATAGTTGATTAGGGGCAATCGTGTCCACTGCCCTGGACATTTCCCTATTCCAGAGATCAACCAGGGCTTTCACAGGATCACCTGCCAAGGCAACAGGAAATTCCCCTAGAGCCATCATGAATCCATCTGGATTCATAAGTCTCCTGGTGTGGACCATCTTAACTGGACCCTCACCCCTGCAAAGGCTCCAAGTGCCAGTGAGTCTAAACCCCACCAGATAGTGATCAGTCCATGACAACAGAACTACAGAGAGTTCCTCCACAGGAACTCCTTCCTTCCAGATCAGAGAGTTCCTTCCAGATCAGCATCAAATTGTCCAGAGCAGAATACCAGATTAAGAGTGTGTCCTGCAGCATGGGTGGCACCAGATACTACTTGGGAAATCCCCATGGTTGTCATGGCAGACATAAAGTCCTGAGCTGATCCTGACAAGGTGGTCTCAGCATGGATGTTAAAATCCCCCAGGACAACAAGCTGAGGGGACTCCAACACCGCTGCCAAGACCAATTCAGTAAGCTCAGGCAGGGAGACTGTGAGGACTGCCGGGGGGGGGGGAATGAGGCCAAAGCTGTGTGTCATCTGGATTGCTGGGCTCAAAGATGGGGTAAATAATCTTTCTAGTCAAGCCTCATATTAAGTAGATTATTTGAGGGACCATGCAAGAGTCGGATTCCCCTCCCCCCTTATGCATTTCTTTGATTTCTGTTTCTGTTTCTTTGATATCGGGCAACAGCTTGAATCTATCACTTCTAGCTTCCCTGTCTTTACATTCAGTCAACATTAACCCTCCTGGTGATGGAATCTGATTGTTTTATAATCAAAATAAAATTAGTAACTACATAATAGTTATGAAACACACTGCCTTTCAATTTCTTTTTTTTTAAGTACCAATTTTATAACAAGGAAAAAAACAGTCAATTGTAATCAAATGACTAAATCTGATTTCATGATCATTTAGACTAAAAATAACTCCAATCAATAATTCCATTCTCTATCTTCTTAACAAGATGAAAAACCTTGTCCTTGTGGTTATTTATTGAATAGCGGTTTCCCTGCTTTCTCATGGTTCAGGAATTTGCCTAAGAGCCTCAATAGCTCTTTCCTTGCAAAGCATAAAAACTATTTCTGTTTGCTCTAATCAGGTGCTCAGGCCTATAATCTTCACCAATATGCATAGCATAAAAAATCTATACTGTATGGGTCTCATTTTCCTGAAGTAATCAAGCAAAACACAGTTCCTTTGTCCAAAAGCAAATAGAATAAAAACTGACTCATGTAAAATTATTCAGTGAGAGTTAAGTTCTAGGGCCAAAAATGCTCACTAAAAATGAAAACCATTTTCTGAAAAGATGTAAATTAACTACATTATAAGAGATGAACCAAATATAAAACCTGGATTCCCTTGTTAAGTTCCTGGTTAGGTCTGCAGAGACCATGGGGAAAACTACATTGTCATTCTGCTTCAAGTCATTGTCGCTGACACATGGGGCTTGTTTATACGGCAAAAATACTCTTCATAGAATCAGAGGAGAATACGTTTTGTCCAAATGGGATCCCACATAATTTTGCTGTATTCAGAAGGCGGGGGGACTCCAAATACTCCATGGGAAAAGCCTTTTTGGCTTTCCCCGGTTTAAAAAAATTTCAGAAGGAAATGTGCATTCCCACTCGTTAGGACAACCAATTCTCATCCCTGAACTTTCTCAATAAGAGCAGAAGTGGAAAGCTGATTGGTCGAACATGTGCAGGGGGTGGAGTCTGCTGGCAAATTAGTGCCCAGAACCTCCATGTTGGATTTTTGCCATACCAATTGTGTGCTGAGGAAACAAAACAGCCTTTCCTTCTTTTTTCTGTTTATTTAAATGGAAGATCACAGTTCTGCACTTGGATTTGCTTTTTTAAAAAAAAAATGGCGGCAACAACTGGTGACAATAAAAATTGAAGTAATTCACTCGCACTTGCCATCTTGATTCCCAGGCATGCCTGTTTGAACAACAAATGTGCACGGCTTTGCATGCCTGTGATCTTGGAAAAAAACCATGGAGACAAAACAGTGCTGTTGTGAATTTGTGATAATGAGCTGCAATCCACATTATATTGCCTTGGATAGATGAGCCCATGGGTGATTTCAGGTTGGGAGGCTGCACTGGCCTCCCCACACCCTTTGTGGACCACAGACTTCCTCTGTTTTGGCTACCAGAGTTGCCCTCATAATTTGGGGGCAGCTGCAGTGGCTGTATGGTGGCAGGAAGATTCTAGAGCAAACCTCCTGCACAATAGTGCACTGTGAGAACTTGGTCCACAGTGTCTCACAGGGTTCCAGAAATAGCTTCAACTAATTTTGGACTGGCAGAGGAAAGAGCAGCAGAAAAGGCCTGGTGGCACAATTTCAGCAGCTGCAGTTTTGATAACACAGTTTGGAGGCTGCAGTTTTGGTGATAGTAGCAATGATTTGGGTAGCTGAGAACCTTCATCAGCTACTTAGCTAAGTATGCTTAACTAAGCAGTATCTCCCAGCCCAACCCCCAACCCTACTTTACTGGGCTGTTGTGATTGACAGAGGTCTGTTTTCCAATTGCTTGGGGAACAGCATACTGATGTTTCCACTCCCTCCAGCAATCTACATTGTGACAATCAGAAGCAAGACTCCCTCTTCCAATTCCTCCTCACACCAGAGATCGTTGGTGAGATGAGGTGGAAACATCAGTATGCTGTGCCTCAATCGATAGGAGAACAGGTTGCTCACTGTGGGTACTGTCAGCAAAGCAGGATTGGGGGACTTTTACAATCATGGCAATTGACCATGAATATGTAGGGACTGTAAATACCAGTTAGGCTATGCATCCATTGCATTCATGGCTGACTGGGATTCAAACCTGGTCTCCCAGAGGCCTGGTCCAACGCCTGAACCACTATATTTATTTTATTTTATTTTTATTTAGGTATTTATACCCCGCTCTTCAGCCACAAAGGCTATCAGAGCAGCTTACAATTTGTTTTAAGCAATAGCAATTTACACATTTACACTGCATTAAGCAGTTTCCAATGTGTATTAGCTAAAATAAAAATGATGGCTCTCTGTTAGTGACATACACAAGTGTAATTCCACCTTACCATTACATACTGTATGTACTTTTTGGTCATTGCAGAGGTTGGTATTCCTTTCCTCCCTCTATAATGACCAAAGCGCCTCTCTAGGCCTCATCATCACTCTGATAACCATCTCAACGGCCATTCAATTGCTGGTGGAAAGTGGAGGCAATCAGAGGATCATCTAGCTATGGTCCCATAGCCAGATGCAGGCCATTAACATTATTTACTGAGACCTCTAGAAGATCCTGGCTAATCTTGGTGCCTGGGAACATCCCCACTTTCCCCCAGGCACAGAACGGGGTTCTATCTAAGCAACACCATGCGTCCTGGGGAGGTGTAGCAGAATTCCACATGAACACTACATGCAACCATGTCAGGTCTTGGCCAACGACTATACTGGTGCTATATAACTACTTCCTCATTTCATTCTGCTTTTAGGGTACTCTAAACCAAGAATTTTAATATAGGGTCTTTAGAGGGGCTCATAACGAAAGAAGCTATGCAAAGGCAATTCCTTTTTACCATTCGTAGATACCAAAATGTTGTGTTCAATTGTGTGCATGTGATATCTATATCTATAGATAGATACATATCAAACCATGGTAAATTCTATACCTAGTCCTAAGCTAGTTGGGACTATTGCTTCCTGTTTAGTTCCATAACATATAGTACCTAATTAGTCAAAATAAATCCAAATGAGTCCAATCCCATATATTAAATGTGGTACACTTCATCTTTCATATGGAGCCATTTTCCATGCAACTTTCTTTGCTGCACTGTCTTGCTGCTTTATAAAGATTGATTCAATCTTTGCTCCCTTATTGCCTTTTCAGAACAATCTTCTTAAGAAAATTTCTGCCAAGGAAAGCTTCAAGCACCTTATTGCACAAAAACATAACCAGAACAACATTGGTACTATTCCAGATGTTCAAGATATTAAATTTTAAAGTTGAGATGGATCTAATCACCAGTCTGCTCCCAGTGGGCCTGAGCCTTACAGAAAGAAATTAGCCAAACACATTATTTTGCCATCAGATCTTGACTACACTGAGGGTAGAATGTACAGTCAGTGTTCTATATCAGCTACTTAATTAAGTAGACCTGTGACATTTTCAGACGATCCTTGAAGCGCAAGGATTGAGTGGGAGAGGTTAGTAGCAGCAGCGTGGCAGGGGGTCGATTTCGGACGCAGCCGTCCGTGAATAAAATCTGGCCGAATATTCCTCATTTCAATCTGCTTTTAGGGTACTCTAAACCAAGAATTTTAATATAGGGTCTTTAGAGGGGCTGAAGGCTCCAACCCTAAACAGAAGAGAGATGGACGATTTCGCAGCAGGGACGTCGTCGTCCAAAATCAACCCCCTGCCGCACTGCTGCTACGAACCTCTCCTGCTCGATCCATGCGCTGCAAGGATTGTCTGAAAATGTCCCAACTGTTCCATATTCATGATTGCGACTTAGTCATGATTGTGACACTATTGCCATGATTGAAAACCCCCCCCCCACCTACATCAGCTGCATGGGGAGAAGGGGCTCCATTCTGTCATGGTCAGTCAGGACTCTGAGGACTCAGAAGGCGAGGAGGCTGAGCCAGAAGCAGAAGAGCTGGCTGAGTCTGAGTCTAGCCCTGAAGAGCCCAGGGCTCAGCAGCCTAGCCCTCCCCCAGCTCAGGGTCCAAGCCTGGGAGACATAATGGAGCAAGAGCAAGAGGTAGAAGAGCAGGTACCTACCTTTAGCCAAAGGAGAGCAGAGAAGGCGTGGCTTCATCGTTCCCAGAGATTAAGAGACAGAAACTCATCAATCACCCCGCAGCTGGGAGTGAGAGCTGGGCCAACATAAGCAGCTGGGGGAGGCTGAGTTCCTTGTTTCAGGCAGTCTGCGTTACCTGGAGGAAGCCTCTGCCTGTGACGCTCCTGGAACCTTGCTATCTTGAGACTTTGGATATCTTGACCTTGGACTGCCTTTGTTGACCCACCTGCCGGAACCCTTTTGACCTTGGACTGCCTCTTCGTTCTGCACTCTCTCTGTGTGTACTTCTGACCCTGTAGGACTGCTACTGACAACACCAGGTACTGTGCTTTTCAACTGGGTTGTTGCCGAGCCGGGCTCCTTATCAGCTATCGAGTTGGCTTCTCGACAGAACTGCCTGAAACCCCTTAATTAAGCTGATAAGATGGCCGAGTCTGCTGTGATTCAAGAACTGTTATCCCAAAACCAGCAATTAGCAGCCCAGCTGGCACAATTAACTCAAGGCTTGGCTGCACTACAGAACCAACCCCCACCCCAGCCACGGGGGAAATCTATCATTGCTTTACCTGAAAAGTTTTCTGGTGAGAGAGCATTATTGGACAGTTTTATAGCAAACTGCAAGCTGCACTTCAAAATCAGAGGGGCTGATTTCCCCACGGACACTCACAAAGTGGCCTTCATTATCAGTCTCTTAGCTGGTCCTGCAAGTAAATGGGCTACTCCCTATCTGAATGAGGATAGTCCAGTCCTCAACAGCTTGCAGGATTTCCTGCAAGAAATGAGAGCTACCTGGGGTGATCCTGTAAAAATTGAAACTGCTGAGCACCGGATTAAGACCCTCCAGCAAGGCAAAGGCTCTGTGGTTGAATATGCCACCGCCTTCCATCTCATAGCCCAGGACCTGACCTGGAACCAGAGTGCCTTGCAGGCTCAGTTTTGCTGGGGGTTGGCAGACCCCATTTTGGATGAGCTGGCCTGCTCAGAGCCTCCAGACACCTTAACAGCCTTGATAAGCCAAACAACACGCATAGACTGCCGCCTCTCAGCTCACAGGCAGGCCAGGTGTTCCAACCCGCCCTCTTCCCCAGTGATTGCACCCCAGACACCGGCAACTACCCCTATGGCTGCCCCACCTGCAGAAGAACCAATGCAGCTGGGAGGGGCACGGCCCCGGCTCTCTGCGGCTGAGAAGGAATGAAGGAGGAGAGAGGGGCTCTGCCTGTACTATGGTCTCTCAGGGCATTTTGCCAGAAAGTGCCCAGCCAAGGGACACCGAGCACCGCTGCCGGGAAATGGGCAGTCCCAGGTGTAGAGCAGGTTCACCACCTGGGAATGTCCTCAGAACCTGTTAACCCCAGCATGACCTGCAGCAAAGACCCGTTGTTGGTGGCAGCTAACCTTAGACTGCCTTCCATGGAGCTTGTCCCCCTGGGAGCCATGATAGACTCAGGAGCCTCCAACAATTTCATGGACTTAGGATTTGCCACCAGTCATCAGATACCACTGGAGGCCCTAGCTGAGCCTAGACCCGTAGAGACTATCGATGGGCGGCTCCTGCGGTCCGGTCCTGTAACTCACCAGACCCCGTTGCTTCACTTGGAGATCCAGGGCCACGTCGAGGAGATCCAGTTCCTGTTGGCCGAGGTGCCTCACTTCCCTTTGGTCCTAGGGATGCCCTGGCTCTCCAAGCATGATCCACATATCTCGTGGGCCCGGTGGGAGGTTTTGTTCGCCTCCGAGTTTTGCCAGGAGCACTGTTGGCCAGAGCGGATCCCGGCAGCCATGGCAACAGACGCCAAGGAGTGCTCAGTGATGCTGCCCGAGAAATACCGGGATTCTGCTGATGTCTTTGACAAGAAGGAGGTGGATCGGCTCCTGCCACACAGACTGTATGACTATGCCATGGACTTAATACCTGGGGCCCCGATCCCAGCGGGATGCCTCTACTCCCTCTTAGAGCCTGAACTGGTGGCTCTAAGGGATTTCTTGGAAGGGGGTTTATCCGCCCTTCAAAGTCTCCTGCAGGCGCCCCTGTGTTGTTTGTGCGGAAAAAGTGTGGGGAGTTACATCACTGCAATGACTACCGTGCCCTTAACCGGATCACCATCAGGAACCGGTACCCCTTGCCGCTGATCCCAGAACTGCTGGAGTGGCTCCGCCATGCCAAGGTCTTTACTAAGTTGGACCTCAGAGGGGCCTACAACTTGGTGAGGATCAGGGCCGGGGACGAGTGGAAGACGGCCTTCCAGACAAGGTATGGATATTATGAGTACACCATCATGCCATTTGGCCTCTATAATGCCCCAGCTGTCTTCCAGCACTTCGTCAACGATGTCTTCCGGGACTATCTAGATCGCTTTGTGATCATCTACCTGGATGACTTTTTGATTTATTCTCCCAGCCAGGCTGCCCATGACGCCCATGTTCGGGCCGTCCTTCAGCATCTTTGGGGACACCGCCTCTATGCCAAGTTGGAAAAGTGTGCCTTTGACCTCTGGGAGGTGGACTTCTGGGCTACCGAGTCTCTGCTCAGGGGGTGGCCATGGACAACTCCAAGGTGGAGGCGGTGTTATCATGGCAAACTCCTCGCTGCCGGAAGGATGTCCAGCGGTTCCTGGGGTTCGCCAACTTCTACAGAAAATTCATCACGGATTATGCAGCCCTGGCAAGCCCTCTTTCCCAACTGCTGCGGGGGAATACCCACTTTCAGTGGACACCTGTGGTCCAGAAGTCATTTGAGGTCCTAAAGGAGAAGTTCACGTCGGCCCCAATCTTGCAGCACCCTGATCCACGGACACCGTTTGTGGTGGAGGCAGACGCCTCGGATGTGGCGATTGGGGCTGTGCTGCTTCAGCCCGCGGGGCCCGAGGGTCGCCTGTTGTCTTGCGCCTTTTATTCCCATCAGCTGTCTTCTCCTGAATGTAACTACACCATTTGGGAGAAAGAGCTGTTGGCAATTAAGGCCTCCTTTGACACATAGCGGCATCTGTTGGAGGGGACAGCACATCCCATCCGGGTTCACACCAACCACAGGAACTTGGAGCATCTCCAGACGGCCCAGAAGTTGTCCCAGAGGCAGAAGCGGTGGTCCCTGTTTTTTGGGCGCTTTAATTTCCAGCTCCAGTATGTTCCTCGGGCCCAGAATTGGCAGGCCGACGCTCTCTCCCGGAAGCCAGAGTACACCACGGAACCAGAGGGGGAGCTTTGGTCCACCATTCTGCACCCAGAAAATTTTGCTGCTGCTCCGAGGGAGGCTACCCTGCTGGACCAGATTCGTAACCTCCAGAGCCAGGACACATTCGTGACCCAGCATTAGGCGGAGGGGGATGCCTCTCCTTTTGAGTTCTGAGATGGCCTGCTCTACCACCGGGGCCGCCTTTATGTACCAGCAGGCCCATGTCGGGAGGCGGTCCTACGGTTGTGCCATGATGCCAAAACGGCGGGGCACGTTGGATTTTGCAAGACCCTGCACCTCCTCACCCAGGAGTTTTGGTGGCCTTGGGTCCATGCGGAGGTGGCCCAGTATGTGGACACTTGCCCTGTGTGTTGCCGTGCTAAGGATCATCCGGGGCAACCTGTGGGCTTACTGCTGCCTCTGCCGACACCTTCGGGGCCCTGGAAACTCATCTCGATGGACTTTATCATGGACCTTCCCCCTTCTGCAGGCTGTACTACCATTTGGGTGGTGGTGGACCTGTTCTCCAAGATGGCTCACTTCGTACCTTGCACTGGCCTCCCCACGGCGAAGGAGACGGCCTGGATGTTTGTACAGCACATCTTACGGCTCCATGGCCTTCCTGGGAGAGTAGTCTCTGATTGAGGAGCCCAGTTTACGGCCCGGTTCTGGACTAGTCTGCTGCGGCTCCTGGACATCACGCCTCACCTGTCCTCAGAGCACCATCCTGAGTCCGATGGCCAGTCAGAACGCACGAATGGGACACTGGAGCAGTACCTCCACTGTTACTCCAGTTACCGCCAGGAGAACTGGGTCGACCTGCTGCCATTGGCCGAGTTCGCCTACAACAACTCTGTGCATGCCTCAACCCAGCAGATGCCCTTCTTTGCCACCAGTGGCTACCATCCATGGGGATTTCCGGCTGTGGCCCCTGTCTCGGCAGACCAGTGGCTCCAGGAACTCCAGGCTGCTCAGTCCTTGCTACAAGAACAGCTTGAGGTGGCCAAGGAGGCATATAAGCGGGGTGAGGATCATTGTCGTCAGGAAGGTCCTCCTTTGCAGGTGGGGGATTCAGTCTGGCTGTCCACGCGCCATCTCCCACTCCAGCGGCCATGTCGGAAGTTGGATGTTCGATTTGCAGGGCCCTACAAGATCGTGGCCCAGGTGAATCCTGTGGCTTTTCGGCTCCAGCTTCTGCGGACATGGCGGATCCACCCAGTCTTCCATTGTTCCCTACTGCTTCCGGCTTTGGGGGTTCGTCCCGATGCTGGTCCTGCACCCCCACCCGATCCGGTTTTGGTGGATGGTGAACAGGAATTTGAGGTGGCCCAGATCTTGGACTCTTGTCGCTGTCAGGGCCGCCTTCAGTATCTGGTCGACTGGGTAGGCTATGGGCCAGAGGACCGCTCCTGGGAAAATGCCTCCGATGTACATGCTCCCCGCCTGGTTCGGGCGTTTCACCGCCGCTTCCCAGACCGGCCTCATCCTCCTCTGGGTGCGGGGGAGGATAATGGGGGGAGAATGATGTCATGGTCAGTCAGGACTCTGAGGACTCAGAAGGCGAGGAGGCTGAGCTAGTAGCAGAAGAGCTGGCTGAGTCTGAGTCTAGCCCTGAAGAGCCCAGGGCTCAGCAGCCTAGCCCTCCCCCAGCTCAGGGTCCAAGCCTGGGAGACATAATGGAGCAAGAGCAAGAGGTAGAAGAGCAGGTACCTACCTTTAGTCAAAGGAGAGCAGAGAAGGCGTGGCTTCGTCGTTTCCAGAGATTAAGAGACAGAAGCTCATCAATCACCCTGCAGCTGGGAGTGGGAGCTAGGCCAACATAAGCAGCTGGGGGAGGCTGAGTTCCTTGTTTCAGACAGTCTGCATTACCTGGAGGAAGCCTCTGCCTGTGACTCTTCTGGAACCTTGCTATCTTGAGACTTTGGATATCTTGACCTTGGACTGCCTTCGTTGACCCACCTGCCGGAACCCTTTTGACCTTGGACTGCCTCTTCGTTCTGCACTCTCTCTCTGTGTGTACTTCTGACCCTGTAGGACTGCTACTGACAACACCAGGTACTGTGCTTTTCAACTGGGTTGTTGCCAAGCCGGGCTCCTTATCAGGTATTGAGTTGGCTTCGCGACATATTCTACTTAACTAGGTAGCTGATACAGAATACTGGTCAATTTCTCTTTTTGTATCTCACACCTTGGTCATAATGGTAGATACTTCAGCACTCTACAGAGTATGTACAGAAATGTCCTCTATAATTTTAAATAAACCCTACAAATGGAACCTCTATAAGGGAGATTCTATTCCAATTAGCCAAAGTCCTTATTCACTCACATGTATGGGTTCCTTTGCAAATGTCCACACGCTCAACAGCATACTTTGGACATGGGGCCTACAATCCAGTACCACTCAAACTTCAAGAGTTCATGTATATAACATTTCCTGATCCTCAGGGCCTTCTCCAGTCCTTGGAGTATGAGTGAAGAATCTCAAAGGAAGAACACTATCTTGAAATCTGTCTGTATATGTTTTTATTCATTTGATAGACCTGGTGTTTCTGATTTTAATGGCAAACTCTGTGCAGCTAGGGACTTTTTCGGACATTTAAAAAATAACGGAAGCAGCCTCGTCAGCTTGCGAGGCTGCTGCGCTATCATGAGTAAAAATCAAGGAAATATGATGCTCAACTCTCCCCGTGGTACCGCAAGAGTACCGGCAGGGGCGAGCATCATACGAAACGGACGCTTTGCAGTGCAGCAGCCTCGCAAGCTGACGAGGCTGCTTGCGTTATTTTTCAGCGTCCGAAAAAGTCCTAGGGTTGACACCTAAGATACCATGCTTAATAACATCACTACAACTGCCTCTTATCATATCAAAAGCAGTCAGCCTTAGGTCTCAGGTTCTGGCAGTCCAGCAGGATTCAAAATCCTTCATTTCTCCAACATGTTACCAAAATAGGATTTCCAGCTCTCAGTGCCTGGCCCCTCATCTCCAGTCCTCAGGAAGAATTTCAGGGTGAAATCACTGCCAAAGTGTGTGAACATTTATTTTCCTCATTTGATAGACTTGGAGTTTTTCATTTGAATGGTATCCTCTGTGAAACTGTTGTTGATGTTTAAGGTATAATATTTTATGGCATCACCAAGGGTTGACCCTCATAACATAACCACTGTAATGTCAATAGGACGCATCCCCTGTGATGTTACAAAGGGTTGTCCCTAGGTTTCAGGTTTTGGCCAGGAAATCTCAGGAACTGGGATAGTACCAACCTGGCAATTCTACAAGTGTGTAATATATGGACAGGGCTTTATACAAAGGTAGATATAAGAAATGCAAACTCAGATTCTGTAAGAAGGGAACTAACAATGTCTTCTTAAGAAGAAAGGTCAAAAGAAAAAGGAAAGGAAAAAAGAAAAGGGACAATCAAAAGAGGTAATGAAGTTACTTGTCTCCTATTCTGTGTGAGGGTTTGTTTTCAACTGGGGTACACACAGAAAATTCCCAAATGAGAAAATCATTGTGTGGGGGCCACAATTCATTGCTGCCTGACAGGATAGAGAATCATGCAATCTTTATGAGTGCATCTCTAGGCTGAGACAGTAGTAAGCAGGAAGGACAATGAAAGATAAAAAGTTAGGATGCTTTCTAGTTTAGGTTAAGGACCAAGATGAAAGGTAAGAAGAAAAATAGTCACATGCCTGAAAACTTTTCACATTTTGAAATGTATCTAGAGAAAATGGATAGACGTGTGTCTTATAAAACATTTGGGAACTTCATCTAATTTGATGTATTTCATATCCATGTTCAATTGTTCTAAATCCCATACACATGTTCAGTCATTCATGGGTAAGGGCATTTCCCCCTTTCTTCTTACAAATATAAACTGGGCCATCTTTAGGCAGGCCACAAGCACAGTTTTGTTTAGGCTTTTGATGGGTTTAAATAGATTTATCATTCTCTCTGATATTTTAAAGACTGCATGTGTGAGTTAAAATTGTTTTCTTTTGAGATTATTTTTAAAGTTGTATTTTTTATGCCTTTCTTTCAGCAAGGCATTCCATAAATGTTTTAATAAATAAAAAAGGAGTTGCCAGCCCAGATAAAAAAGAGCGCTATATCTTCAGGATGTATCAAATATGAATTCTTGATAGTGATAAGGACATTCTTATCAAGTTTGCAGATTACATCGAATTAGGAGGGATAGCTAATACTCCAAGGACAGGATCAGAATTCAAAATGACCTCAACAGGTTAGAAAGATTAGAGGTTGTGCATGTGCCAGGACAGGAGATAGTCACCTTCTGATCTTCTCCTCCCTAGCAATAATTTAAAATAAGACTTGTTTTCCTTCCTGCAACAATATATAATTGCAAGGCTAAAAGGAGTGTGTGGGAGCACTCTGGACTTTAAAAAATTTCTTATCTTGGATAATAAATTAAATAGTAACTCTGATGAATACAGTTTCCCTCAGCTCCAGCAACAGCTAATGATCCAAACAACCCAAATGGAGACAAGCAGCAATGCAGTGAGTTCTCCAACTAAAGTAACAATTGAAGCTTTAGATCATAAGATAGACACACTCTTGGGTGCTCTTCAAAGTGTGGAACAAACTATTATAACTATGTTTAATGATTTAAAAGAAGTTAAAAAGACAGCAAAGGGGGCATGAGAGAAAGCTGAGGGGAATGAAAAGGAGATAGTTGAACTGAAAAAAGAAACTGCTGATCTTAAACAGAGAATAATAGACGCTTCTAATTGCCAAAGGAGGAAAAATATAAGATTGAAAGGCTTTCCTGAAGAGGTTAAATCTGAAGATTTAATTAGACACTAGTGTCTTGGTGGAGGATATATGGTGTGGAAATCACCTCTAATGAACTGGAGAGAGCACATTGCAGTTTGGCTTTAAAGGGAAACAGAAACAGAGACTTGATTATAGCTTTCTGCAAGGAGAGAGTCAGAGACTCAGTCCTGAAAAAACTAAGGGCTGCCCCAAAGTTGGAATACAAAGGCTACAATGTCTAGGCATATCAAGATCTGGCACCAGAGACTATAAAACAAAGAGGTTTGTTCAGAGGTATGACTAAATCCTTGATTGAAGCCGGCATAAAGTTTACTTGGGGCTTCCCCACCACCATACTTGTGTTCAAGGACAAGCAGCTATTCAAGGCAACAAATCTGGAAGAAGGAGAGAGAATGTTGGAACAGCTGGGAATAAAGGATGAGGGTGGAAAGGAAACTGAGAGTGGAACTTCACAGGAACAAAATGAGGCTCTGAGTCCTGAAGAATTGGAGAAAAGAGACATGAGGAAGAAGGAAAAAGAAAGATGGACAAGAGGGAAAGACATGATAGAGTCTTAAGAAGTATGTGTAAATGATTACTGAAAAGGTAAAAATAAGAGTTGAAACTGTTATATTATAGAGGGAATATAATAAGTATGATGACTGTATAGTGATAATGAGCCAATGCATTGTAAGCTGGATGTTTAAAAAAAGGGAGGGAAAATGAAATAAGTAATAAGTTAAACAAAGGGAAGGGGTGGTGAGATTAAGGAAAAACGTAACCCAGAAAGAAAACTGAAAATGGTGGCAGGCATAAGTTCAGAAATGGGGAGGGAAAAGCAGCTGTTAAGAGGATTACATTATGGGTATTGAAAAGTAGTTTGAAAAAAGGTATTGGTTAGTAATGTGTGATATAAATATTATGTCATTAAATGTAAATGTATTAAGCACCCCATTAAAATGATATAGATTGAACAGAACTTTAAAGGAGAAACAATAGTATAGTAATGCTTCAGGAAACACATAAAAAGCAGGATAAATCATTACTCTTTAAATTTAAGAAATGGAGTATGCAATTTGAGTCAAGGGGAACAAATAAAGAAAGAGGCGGGGCAATATTAATGAAAGATGATATTAATTTTCAAATAAATAAAATATTGAAAGACAGAGATGAGAGGTATATCTTTGTTAAAGGTAAATTACTGAATTAGAAAGTTACTTTTGCTTGTATCTATGCATCAAATAAAAATCAAAGTAGTGTTATAGACAAGTTATTAATAAGACTAGATAATTTTTATGAAGGAGATATATTTGTGGGCAGGGATTTCAACTTAGAAATAGCAAAAATGAACTTAATTGGAAACAGGAAAGGGAAGCAAGGAAATTTTAAAATTAATTTGTCAAAATGGAATATGCTAGAGGGATATGAAAGTGTGGGAAATAATAGCTATGATAATACATATTATTCTGCCAGACATAAGAAATTTAGTCGCATAGACTATTTCTTAGTTAAAAAGGATAATTTCATTCAAATAAATAAAATAAGTACAGAGGATATCTGGCTATCTGATCATGCACCTCTCTCTATAACAATCAAAATACTAGGTACTAAAAATATTTAAAAATTGATTTTTTTTATCCAGTAGTCATTTTGAAAGAGGAGAATAGAAAAGCAATAATTAAAGAAATTAATTTCTACTTTGAAATGAACGATACAGACAATATAAGAAAGAAGATTGTATGGGATGCTTTCAAAGCAGTGATAAGAGGGAAATCTTTAGATATGGAAATTGGTATAAAGAAGAAATATCAGTATAGGCAAACTCTTATAAAAAAAGGTGGAGAAGTTACAAAATGAATATCAAAAACACAAGAATAAGACATTAAAGGGAGAATGGAAAAAGTTAAAAAAAGAACTTGAAGATCTAGATAATGAAATAAATACCAGAAGCCAACTATATATAGGGAATGAATTTCAAGCATGGGACACAAAAAGTATTAAGAGCTGGGTCAGATATTTTTTAAAAAAACAAAGAAGATAAAAAGGTATAAATAAAATTATGGGAGAAAAGGGGGAAATTATAAATGAAGAAGGAAAAATAAGAGAAGTAATGGCCAAATTTTATGAGAATTTATATAATGAAAGAGAGGTGGAAGATCAAAATATAAATATTTTTTAAAATAACTGAAATTCAGAGAGCTCAATTAAATTCCCCTATAACAATTGAAGAATTAGAAAAAGCGATAGAGAGTTTTAAAGTGGTTAAATCCCCTGGCCAAGATTAACTTTATGACTATTTTTTACAGAACATTTAAAAAGGAATTAAATATTCATATGGTAAGAATATTCAATGAAATATTAGAGACAAAAGAAATGCCTAAAACATGGAAATTGTTGGAAATTAATTTAATATTAAAACCAATAAAGAATCAACAAATCCAGAATCCTATCGCCCCATAACATTATGTAACCAGGAATATAATTTTTTTACAAAAATCTTAGCTAATAGATTAGAAAGGCTCCTACAAATTTAATAGATGAAGATCAATATGGATTCATAAAAGGAAGGGGTATAGAAGAACCCATTAGAAATGTAATAAATGTGTTACATCATGCAAAACACAATAAAAGCTAAGTAGCATTTATCAAATTATCAAATTTGATTCAATTAATCATAAATATTTATATAAGATATGTAAGGCATATGGATTAGGATCCCATTTCAGTTAAATAGTTAAAGAGACAACGACGCACAAGTGATTGTAAGTGGTAAAAAATCGAGAAATATTAAAGTAAATAATGGAATGAAGCAGGGTTGCCCATTATCTCCTTTATTATTTATATTGGCAATTGAGCCAGTAGCTAACCATATTAGAGATGAAAAAGAAATAATAGGATATAAATCAGGGAAAGAAGATTTGAAAGTAAATCTTTTTACTGATGATGCCTTAATAACAACACAAGAACCTTACCAGACTATCAGTAAATCAACAGAAATGTTACCAAGATTTCAAAGGAATTCAGTACTTAACAATGAACATGCATAAAACAGAAATAATGTTTTTGAATAAGGGAAGATGGGAAGAACAAAAAAGAATTCAAAGTATCTCAAACATGAAATTAGGAGTTAAAATAGGAGATATTTGGGAATAAATTTAAAGACTAATATAAATAATATTATACAAGGGAATTATAATCAAGTATGGGAAAAAATAAAAAATAAAATGTTGAAATTGTCTAGTAAGCAAGGGAGTATGTTAACAAGAATTAGAATGTTCAAAATGATGCTGCTACCTAAATTATTATACTTATTTCAAACATTTCCTGAAATAATAACAATAAAATTGATAAGAAGTTGGGACAGGTCAATTAAAAGATGGATCTCAGGGAAAAAGAAATTGAGAATTCCTAATGGGCTATTCTATGGAAATCAGGAAAAAGGAGGATGGGGGGGGGCTCCCTCTCTTGAAATATACTTTGAAGCAATACAATTGTTAAGAATATTATATCTTGAATATGATGACAAAAAAAATGGGTAAGGATAGAAAAGCAAATTAATAATATGGAATATAGATGTATATTTCAAACTAAGGCAATTGGGCAAAAAAATTAAAGAGAGAATAATTGGTCCAACAACAACAACAACAATATTTATTTTTACCCCGCCCCTCTGTTAAAAACAATTGGGGTGGCTTACAACAGTTAAAATACACAATATCGACTAAAATTCCTAAGTCCCACCTACCCCCACCCTCCCCAATAAAAAATATTAAACTAGTATCAAATTAAAATCTACCTAAACTAAAATCACATAAATAAACAAATACAATAACTCACAGCCAGCGAGACTAAAAGAGGCCAGGAGACACAGCTCCTGAGGCCAGGATCTAATCAGGAAAGGCCTGCCAAAATAGATCTGTCTTTAGTGCTTTTTTAAAGCTACTCAAGCTCGTCATCTGATGGATCTCGTTTGGCAGGCCATTCCATAATTTGGGGGCGATTACTGAAAAGGCCCTCTGGGAGGTTGCAGACAGCCTAGATTTTTGTGCCTGAAGCAAATTCCTCCCAGAGGACCAGAGTGTGCAGGGAGGATTGTATGGGAGGAGGCGGTTCTGAAGATAAGTTGGACCCAAGTCATTTAGGGCTTTAAAGTTAATAACCACCACCTTATACTGGGCCCAGAAACTGATAGGCAGCCAGCGGAGAGATTTTAATACTGGAGTTATATGGTCTCTCTGAGATGTTCCCAAGACTCTGGCTGCCATATCTTGTACCAACTGAAGTTTCTAGACCAAGCACGAGGGTACCCCATGTAGATCGCATTGCAGAAATCTAGACGAGAGGTTACCAGCGCGTTCACCACAGTCTCAAGGTCCCTTACTTCCAGCAAAGGGCGCAGCTGGTGTATCAGCCGAAGCTGATAACAGGCGCTCCTGACTGTCGCATTCACCTGACTAGTCATCTGAAGTGATGAATCAATGAATACCCCCAGACTGCGATCACAGTCCTTAACGGAGAGCATTACCCCGTCCAGGACTGGAGGTTGCAACCCAACTCCTGGTTTTGGGGCTGCTACCATGAGCACCTCCGTTTTGTCCGGATTTAATCTCAATCTGTTTTTCCTCATCCAGCCCATTACTGATTTAAGACAGTCATTAAGAGGAGAGACGCCACCGGAATTCGAAGCCGATGATCGGGACAAGGAAAAATAAATCTGGGTATCATCAGCATATTGATAACACCCAGCCCCATAACTCTGAATAATTTCATCCAGCGGCTTCATATAGATGTTAAACAGCAACGGGGACAGGATGGCGCCTTGTGGAACGCCACAAGTAAGCTCCTTTCTACTGGATCAGCTATCCCCGAGCAGCACCCTCTGGGACCTGCCCAAGAGGAAGGACCGGAACCACTGAAGCGCAGTACCTCCGATTCCTAACCCACTCAGGCGATCCAAGAGGATGCTATGATCTATCGTATCAAAAGCCACTAAGAGGGCCAGAAGCACCAACAGGGTGACACTACCCCTGTTGATGCTTAGATGCAGGTCGTCGGTCAAGGCAACCATGGCGGTCTCAACTCCAAATCCTGTCCCAAAGCCAGTTTAAAATGGGTCTAGATAATCGATTTCATCCAAGACCACTTGGAGTTGAAGAGCAACTGCCCTCTCAATCACTTTGCTCAAGAATGGTAACATAGAAACTGGCTTATAGTTGTTCATATCCAGGGGGTCCAACGAAGGTTTATTCAGAAGCGGCCTAACCGCCGCTTCCTTTAAACAGGATGGAATACACCCTTCCCTGAGCGATGCACTGACAGTAAGAGCTGTTCAGCAGTGGAATGCACTGCCTCAGAGTGTGGTGGAGTCTCCTTCTTTGGAGGTTTTTAAACAGAGGCTGGATGGCCATCTGTCAGGGGTGATTTGATTATTTATTCCTGCATGGCAGGGGGTTGGACTGGATGGCCCTTGTGGTCTCTTCCAACTCCATGATTCTCTGATTCTATGGTCTGTCAGGAATGGTTTGATTGTGTATTCCTGCAGGGCAGCGGGTTGGACTAGATGGCCCTTGTGGTCTCTTCGAGCTCTGTGATTCTATGAATTCTGTCAGAAGTAGTATGTATGGAAAAAGGAATCCAAAATACCATATATTGCTGCATACAAGACTACTTTTTAACACTTGAAAATCTCCTCAAAAGTGGGGTGGTGGTCTTATACCCCAGTAATCATACTCCCCTGCTGTGAGAATGATTGAAGTGTAAAATGGCCTGGGAAGTTTTCCCAGCAGATCTTTCCTCCTGCTGTGAGAATGACTTCTTTGCCTTTGAAGAGTTAAATGGCCCTCCATTTAGCTCAGGAGAGTCAAAATAATGTTTCTTTTCAGGACAAGTTAGCCTAAAATTAGAATTTCTGGATTCAGATTTATCATTCTGCATCAAGTTTTGTCTATGGTGAAATTCTCTTGTCTACCACTGTGGCTCTAAAATCATTAATGTGCTCATTCATTAATGTGCTCATTCAAAAATTTGGGATTTGATAGCTTCATATTAACCAACGTACAGTATTAATGCAACCTTACTTTCCAAAGATTGAACACCACAGAGATTTTTCAAAGTATCCCATGCTTTTTTAGCTGTTCTCAGTCCTTTAATTTCACAGACTATTCCATCATCTATAGCCACTGAGCTGGCTGGCTGGTGGGGGACAGGCTTTCCAGCCAGGTGGCTGGCTGGGGGGGGCCAAACTCTATATTTTAACTTAAAAATTGGGGGGTCGTCTTTTGCCCCCAGTCGTCTTATACGTCGGAATATACGGTAGCTCTTGAGTACCAGCCTACTTTAAAACACTTGCCGAACTCTTTTTTTTTAATTGATCTAATACTCTTGACTATTTAGGGATATTTGAGTTTGCTAACATACAAACTAAACTTCCAGCTCTTCATGGTTTAGGCCCTTAAAACGCAGGATTGTTAACTAATTAAATAAATAGTTATTGAGTGAGTAGTAGTAGTAATTGTGTGCCTTCAAGTTGTTTCCAATTTATGATGACCCTAAGGCAAACCTATCACAGGGTTTTCTGAGCCTGAGTGTGTGTGACTTGCCCAAGGTCACCCAGTGGGATTTTATGGCCGAGTGGGGATTCAAAGCCTGGTCTCCAGAGTTGTAGTCCAACACTCAAACCACTATGTCATGCTGGCTTCTCCATTGATTGAGTAACCCTATGATTTTAAACTGGTCAGTCAAAGAATTACTGATATTGGAAAGATATGTAGACCCATCTTTCATGATGAGTAAAAGAAACAGCTTGGGGAGGAAATTTTTCAACTGGGGAAAAAGGGTTGAGGGTGGAAAGAGTTGAACAGCCTCTTTCTACATGCTTGTCTTCTCCTCAGATCAGACTTCCTTGGTTGTTTTAAGAAATGTGGGGTGGAGAAAACAACTGTGAAACTCTGAGCAGCAGAGGCTAAGGACTTTATCAGACACGGAAAATACAGCGTCATAAGGATGCCGCATAACCGTGAAAGGGTGCGTGGATCAGATGACGTTGCCCTTTTGAGATTATAAACCCAAACCAATGGTTTTTAATTGACAGCTTAAGCTGTCAATAGATCTCCCTGCTGCTTTTTTGCCGGCATTGCAGGCATGCGATACCTCTGTCCCTTTACATCTCGGACTTACCTCAACAATGCCTGGTCAGGCGTGAACACTTCCAGGTCAGATCAGGACATCCAGGTAAGTTTTGCTCTTTTTATGACCCTCCCTAGGTAACTTCGAAGTTTTTGTGCACTTGTGTGTGTGTGTGCTTGGTGAGACTTTTATGCTTAATTTTTGTTTTAAAGCTTGAATTTCCCACACAATGAAATTGCGTGAGATTTCAAATGAGGAAGTGAATGGGGCTCCGTTCACTTCCTCTTCATTCATGGAGGAGCCTTTGCTAGGAGAGGAGGTAAGTGAGGTGGGAAGGGGAACATTCTTTTGCCAGCATAAAAATGCTTTTTTTTTATGCCAACAAAAGAACGTTTAAAAGAATGTGTCTGATAAAGTCCTAAAACAAAGGCAAGGCTGGATAGCCTTCTGAGCAGATTTTGCTGTTGATTTCTAATATAGACTTCAAAATGGGTTTCTTTCACCATCTGCTGATTTATTAAAGAGGTCTATTGGGTTTTGTCTACAACAAAGGCCTTTGTAAAAAATGTCACACTATGATGAATTATTAGGGCTATTTTTGTTTGACTTTGTGACATTCATTTTCTTCTTCTGCTCACTGTCCTCGATACAGAGTATACTACCTTCAATAAATTAAATAAACCCAAATGACCTTTTTGTCCTCATTTTTTTATATCACTTTCCCCAGACATTAAGTTAATGTGTACGAAGTTACAGACATTACCAAGTGGCAGATAGTTAAGAAGACTTTTTAAAGAACAAAAATAATTGCTAAATATTACTATCCTTGTTTCACTGACATCAAATGAGCCAATAATCAAATTTATGTTCTCTATTGTTTCTATATATTAAAAGGTCAATTACATGATTTTCTCACTTAAATTACCTAAACCAGCTATTGTTCCTGGAAGAAGTATTTCTGGCAATTTGTATATAGTTAAAAGAGGCAAGTAAGTGCCTCATGTTGATATAATATTTTTACATGGGCCATTTGCAGCGGCCTAGAATCCACAATTGCTGCCCATCAGGATTATTTTTGAGATATTTCACCACATCACTTCTATTAAGCACAGTTATACTTCTTACATTAAGATTTCAAGACTTGTTTCCATAGTGATGTCTATTTGAAGAATGCTCTAAATTCCCCTTTCTATTACTCCCAGCTAAGGATGGGAGAATCTGTCAAGCCCAATCTCTTTCAGGTTCCCATTTTTCTACAGCCAGGTTTCATGATGCCAGGAGCATCAAGATAAAGTCAGCCACTACAGTACTGGGGGCAGGGGTGACTGCTGCAGATCCAACCCTGGTTCCTCATCAGGCTGTTGAGTTGGGAAGGACCACAAAAAATAGTGCATATTTTTGTTCACGTATTCCAAAATTATACACAATTATATTGTTCACATTTTGGAAATGTATGCATTTTTATTTGCATTTCTCCATGGTCCAGGGCAGTAGTGCTCAACTTTTGGTCCTCCAGATGTTTTGGACTTTAGTTCCCAGCTAATCATTGGCCATGCTGGTGGAGGCTTCTGGGAGCTGAAGTACATACCAGCTAGAGGATCGAAGTTTGAGAACCCTTGTCCTAAAGTGCTCTTGAGTTGATTTCCCCCCCAAATGTATGCATTTTTGAATATATTTTTGTTGCTTCTGTGACTCAGTTTACAGCTCATTTACATTGGGGATGTAAATCCAGGTGAAATTAAGACTACAGTAGGACCCCCTTATCCACTGATTCGTTATCCATTGATTCAGTTATCTGCGGAACACCTGCTATAGAGTCTTCTTAGAAAATTCCTAGAGAGGCATCCTCTCTAGATGTTTTCTAGGTCCTCCAAGGCAAACTCTATGGTATTTTAAACTGGACACCCCATTATTTTCAATGGCGTTCACTGTTACCTGTGGTTTTTTGTATCCATGGGGCTCCTCGGAACCCATCCCCCACGGATACGGGGGTCCTACTGTACTTTGACCTGGAGTTAAATGACACACCTGTATTTGGATTTTTACTCCCAGTGATGCTGCAGGTCTGCCACAGATGCTAGCCAGCCACCTCTGTGGCACTGCAGCCACTGAAGTGGGCTGGACAACCAATAGGGCTCTTCCTTTCCAGTGCATAATCATCTGTTCTTGGGTGAGAATGGGGGGCCAGCCCTGCCATCTTGAGGCTGCCTGCCTGTTCTGACTTCAGAGAGAGCAACTCACACTGGGGCTCTGCTTTTCCAGCACATAATTGCCTGTTCTGAGGTCTGTGAAAGCAGAGCCACAGTGCTAGTTGCTCTCTCTGAACAGTGGGCTAGCCTTGCGATGGTGGGGCTGGGTGGTCATTCTGATCTCAGAGAGAGCATCTAGCATCAGGGTCTGCTTTTCCAGTGCACAATCACCCTCTATGAGATTCATGAAAGCAGAGCCCCAGCAAGTGAGTTGTCTAAAACCCAGATTAAGGGGGTATTCTCAGAGACTGGTGCAGATAGGGCCATACGCCATATGGCATTATCACACCAGACTTGGGAGAAAGGGTACATTTTGTGTGGCATTATTGGGCCAGATTTGGTTTTGGGGGGGGGATTTTCACTAGTATAGACAAGCCTTTAGATATGTATGGCTTTCAGAACTAAATTACATTTGGGACCATTTGCAATTCCAGAAGATGTCAATTGCTAAGCTTGCGAACTGTCAACCAAATGAATTTCTCACCCATCCTTATCCCCTGACAGTAATCAGGGCAGGAATAAAACAAAAGGCAAAGAAGAAAGAATAAATACTGAAGAATACATCCCTGGAGCCAAATACAGTGTAGTGTATGAAGTCAGATATAGGAGATGCAGGTAGATATATTGCATAGCCATAATGATCATTGAGATATTGCATAATCTTATATTGTACTTAGATTGACCTATACAAGCCTCCCCCCAAATGAAATGATCTGTAGTAATATCAAATCTCAACAGCTGAAATTTGTCTTAATGGTTTTTTTGGCCCCCATAAGCTTCAGGTGGCACAGAGGGCACCTGTGAGGAGGAGGAAGAGGAGGAGAGAGCCATCCTCCCCCTCCTCGTGGCTGCCCTCCGTGGGTCCCGTCTGTACAAAAAAAAAAGGGGGGTGAAGAGCAGGATCACACCTGCACACCCTTGACCAATCAGAAGGTCTGTTCTTCCCCCTCCAGACCATGGAACAATTAGTGGGTTGTCTTGATGGTTGGGGCTGTGCATTTCCCATTTCACAATAAGGTGAAACAACACAGATGGATATTAAGAGACGTTGTCTGTTCCTTGCATCATATGTGGGGTATTTTTGCCATTTAGACAACCCTTCAATCAAGGAACCATAATTTTACAAGACCTGAGCAGGACTATTAATACAGTGGGTTTTTTGCAGATCTCTCATTCATAGAGTTACCACAAGTTGATGCCAACTTGAGGGTGCATGATAGCACCAAACCTCATACGTGTTTCATACAGTGATCAAGTACAAGGAAGAAAACAGATTCAAGTAACATGGGATAAAATACAAAATTACTTGTAGTCAAACAGTTGTGCTAGTTAGCTGTAGTGAAGGCTGGATTATCATTGATTCACTTGGTTCAACTGCTCCAGGCCCCTCACAAGCAGAGGCCCAGTGCTGCAGAAAAAAGGTGTACAGTAGCACTCCTGTATCTGTGGGGAATCGGTTCCGGGGGGGGTTAGCGCAGATGGTGAATTCTGCGGATAATAGTGAATGCCATCCTGGGGGAAAGGGGGAAGGTGAGCTCACTCTTTCCCCCTTCCCTCCCCCTTCGTCTTGCCATGGCAACAGGAGCCGTCCTAAGGAAGGAGGGAGGTGAGATTGCTTCTTCCTCCCTCCTCCCTTCATCCCTGCCACAGTCCTGCTGTGCCAGCGATTGCGGGGGTGAAGAAGGAAGGGGAGGAGCCAAGTTCACACCTCCTCCCCCTTCCCCCTTCTCCCCCACCATGGCATTACTGCAGCAGCAATCGTGGGGGGAAAGGGGGAAAGGGGAGATTGCTCCCCCTTCCCCCTTTGCCCCCACCATGGCCCCATGGTGGCAACAATTGTGGGTGAAAGGGGGGAAAGGGAAGAGGCGAGATCGCTCCTCCTCCCCCTTCCCCTTTCATCCCTGCCATGGCCCTGCAGCGGCTGCAATCATGGGGGCAAAGGGGAAGGGTAGGAGGCAAGATCACTCCTCCCCCCTTTACCCCCACAATCGCTGCCACAGCAACAGCAGCCCTCCCAGGGGAAGGGGCAGGGGAGGGGAGATCCCTCCTCCCATCTCCCTTCCCCTGCCATTGCCAACCGCAGATAATTGAATCCATGGTTGGCAAATTAGTGGATGGGGGTACTAATGTATTGTGCTTCCTCTTCCTCCCCAGCCATCTCCTGACTCTCCTATTATTATTATTTTTATCAACCACATTTTTTGTGCTACTTGCATAATTCAATAAAAATACATGGGATCAGGCTGTTGGTTTCACTGAGGTTGCTGGACTGGTTCATACATGAAGAGTTTTGTGCTGTTGTCTATTGTACTTGGCATTTTATTTATTTAATTTATATGCTACCACTACTAGAATAGCTCATGCAGAAAGGGGACTCTATTTTTGGAATTGCTACATGGCCCCAACCACTTCAGTCTGGCCTTGGCTACGGATTACACAGTGAATGAGTATGGTTGCTCTTTGAGGATCAATAAGCATAGACTTATCTAAGTCTTGGGGTGCATCTACACTGTAGAAATAATGCAGTTTGACACCACTTCAAGTGCTGTAGCTCCATCTTATGGGATCTTGGGATTTGGAGTTTTACAAGACCTTTAGCCTTACCTGCCAAAGAGTGCTAGTGCCTCACAAAACTACAAATCCCAGGATTCTGCAGGATAGAGCCATGGCAGTTAAAGTAGTATGAAACGGCATTATTTCTACCATGTAGATGCACCCCCGGTCTTCCTACGTAGTCATAAACAACACTTACCTAGAACAGATCAGATCACTGGTGTGTCTTTGCAAACTAAGGACTTTATCAGACCACCCTCAAGAAACATTCTTTTGCCAGCATATTTTGAATCATTTTTATGCCAGCAAAAGAACCCCCTTTATCAGACCTACCTTAAAGAGGCAGCCCCAGCATAAAAGGAACAGGAATGGAGCTCCGTTTACTTCCTGGTCTGAGATCTCGCCAGTTCTCGTGAGAAAACGCGAGCATAGCAAATTTAAAAAATAAAACAAAATTAAGACATAAAATGTTCACGCAAGCGCAGAAACACACTTGAAAAGTTAAAAGTACACTGGGAAGGTTCATAAAAAGAACATCTCCTATCTGGCTGTCACATTCTCACCCGGAAGTGTTCTGTCATTGACTCTGTATTCACGTGAGCACAGTGGTGCGAGGTTTCAAACATGGCAGCAAAAAAGTGCCAGGGAAGATCTATTGATGGCTTCAGCTGTTAATAAAAAGGAATGACTTTTTAACAATACAAGATCACAAAAGGACAATGTCATTTGATATGTGTGACCTTTTGCATTAATTAGGCATCATTATGATGCCATATTTGCCTGGTCTGATAAAGTTCTTAATCACTGGTGTACTTTACCCAGAGTCTTGTAAGCTTTGTACATTTTACAAAACTGTAAATCATACCTCAAGTGCAGCTGTAGAGATGGTCATCAGGTAATGCTTTTGGCAAGATGTTAAAACTTTTTGCAGTCCCATTTCAGTTCTAAGGAGCAATCAGAGATAAGGATATGGTTTACTTTGGTTTGTGGAATCTGGAACTTTTTGGCTTGCATGCTTTTGAACAAAAAGGAAACACAATTCCTTTCCCCCCCCATCTTTCTCTTTCCCCCTTTTGGCTGCTGAAGAGATACCAAAACTCCAACACTAAAGCTCTGCAGAAATACTTGTCTTGGTTTATTTCATCAGCTTGCTGTAACTCTGCCTTCCAATCTCTCATTTTCCTTGGGACCCATTTAGTTTCTTCCCACCTTTTTTCCCTATCTTTTATCAAGGTTGTTTGAGCTCCATCAAGCTCCTCAGGGCATAATTACCCACCTCCTCTTTGTCACCTTTTGGAAAGTACATCTATTCACAAGAGTCAAGCAAAGTAGGCCATTGGAGCATGATCTTTATTTTGCTTGTTACTGAGTGTTCTTTGCATTCTACAATCTGGCAAACCACTTCCATTGCCTTGATTCTCAAGAATGAACGTGCTTGCTTATAGCAGCAAAAACCATTCCAAAAAATCAATTTTTTAAAATCAAAGATTCAGCTGCAACCATCTTTCTTTGGCTCTCAGTCTCTTACTGTGACTCATTTCACTTCCTATCTTCAAGAATATTATTTTTCCTGCTTTACAATACAAGCTTTAATTTAATTTAGGATGGCCAACTATGTCTCTCTAGACCCCACCTATCCCACCAGGCCGTTTCCTTTATTTGTCCATTACATTTTCCTTTTCTCTCTCTTAAAAAACCGAATAAGAAATAATCTGTTATGTAATGTATCTAATTATTTTTATCCCAATGTTGCTTATTTTTCCACCCCAGTGCTATGACTGCGCATACTGCTCTTAAAAGATTTTTTTTTAATTACAAAATCTTCTATTTTACTCAGTCACAGATTCTTTAGTTTCAGTTAGGCAATTTTCTTTATTAAAACTGAGGTTTCTCCCCATCATTTTATTTATCTCTTGAATAATTTCTAACCAGAATTTCTGTACAAAGGGACACTCCCACCACATATGAATGTATGTCCCTTTTTGCCCTGTGCCAACATTTTGAGGAGAAATTTTTATTTATTGAGATCTGGTTTGGGGTTTTATACCACTTACTGATTAACTTTAACTGTTGTTCTGTAACCTTTAAATTTTTAATTTTCATTGTCTGGGAGATCCAATACATTATTTCTTCTATATTTATTCTCAGAAACTTCTCCCATATTCCAATCAAACCTTCCTTAATTCTAAATTGTTTCTCCAAAAGTAACTTATATACCTTTCCTATTAACCTTTTTTCTCCTCTAATCCTTCTTTTCAATATTTCCTCAAAAAGTGACAAATCATCACCTGCTCTTTTTATTTCTTGAAAAACATTCCTATTGCCATTAACTGGAGCCAATATTTCTTGCCTATTAATTGAGTTAATCTTTCAATCCCAATCGGTTTCCCTTTTGCTTCAAATAAATCACCTATAATTCTATATCCTTTGCTTTTATTATCTTAATTACTCTTCCTAACTTTTGATTTCTACTTTTATTTTAAACATTCTGTCGGGTGCCAATTCAAATTTTCTATTTTTATACTTTTAGTCAATTTATTCCACACATATACAATTGATTGGAAGGGGACCATCTCTCTAGATGTCATACTCCAAATCTCCAAATCCAAGTATGCTTCAGCATTGGCTATGCCTAGGGCTAATGCAAAATGCCAAAAACCCTAAAGGTACCAGATTCTGTGTGATCTAGGAAGCCAAGCAGGGTCAGCTCTGGTTAGTACTTGGGTAGGAGACTGCCAGTGAATACCAGGTGTTTCAGAGGAAGGCATTAACAAACCACCTCTGAGTATGCCTTGCCTAAGAAAATCCTATGAATTTTATTTATTTATTTATTATTTTTTATTTATTTAGAGTATTTATTGTCTGCTCTTCAGTCACAAAAGCTCCCAGAGCAGCTTACAAATAGTTAATTTGACAATTCTCTGCCTTCAGGCTTACAATCTAAATAAAAAATTACACACAAGTTAAAGGGGATGGGTTTGTGGAAGGGGATTAAGTTCAGCAGATACTGCCTCTTCTTAGAATCATAGAATCATAGAATTGTAGAGTTGGAAGAAACCACAAGGGCCATCCAGTCCAACCTCCTGCCTGTCATGGTCAGCCAGGAGTCTGAGGACTCAGAAGGCGAGGAGGCTGAGCCAGTAGCAGAAGAGCTGGCTGAGTCTGAGTCTAGCCCTGAAGAGCCCAGGGCTCAGCAGCCTAGCCCTCCCCCAGCACAGGGTCCAAGCCTGGGAGACATAGTGGAGCAAGAGCAAGAGGTAGAAGAGCAGGTACCTACCTTTAGCCAAAGGAGAGCAGAGAAGGCGTGGCTTCGTCATTCCCGGAGATTAAGAGACAGAAGCTCATCAATCACCCTGCGGCTGGGAGTGGGAGCTGGGCCAACATAAGCAGCTGGGGGATGCTGAGTTCCTTGTTTCAGGCAGTCTGCATTTCCTGGAGGAAGCCTCTGCCTTTGACTCTCCTGCATCTTGGAACCTTGCTATCTTGAGACTTCAGATATCTTGACCTTGGACTGTCTTCGTTGACCCACCTGCCAGAATCCTTTTGACCTCAGACTGCCTCTTCGTTCTTCACTCTCTCTCTGTGTGTACTTCTGACCCTATAGGACTGCTACTGACAGCACCAGGTAATGTGCTTTTCAACTGAGTTGTTGCCGAGCCAGGCTGTCTTATCAGCTATTTGAGTTGGCTTCCCAACACTGCCATGCAGGGAATCACGATCAAAGCATCCCTGACAGATGGCCATCCAGCCTCTGTTTAAAGACCTCCAAGGAAGGAGACCCCACCATGCTCCGAGGGAGTGTGTTCCACTGCTGAACAAGTCATAGAGGCAGTATCCCACATCTTCTGTGGGAGGCAATTCCCTCCAAGGCTACAGCAGTGATAGCTGAAATGGAGGGGAGAGCCTCTCATTTGTTTGGGGGCCTAAGCATGATGGAGCCATGCCTGTCTCTTCTTTTCTCCCCCCAAAGGCCAAGGCAGTGGCAGTTGGGATGGAGGAAGGGCCTTTCATCTACCTCTGGGCCTAGGCATGATGGAGCTGTGTCTGGCTGCAGCTTTCCCCCTCAAGGCCACAGCAGTGGCAGTTGGAATGGAGGGAGGACCTTTCATTTGCTTCTGGACCTAGACATGATGAAACTGTGCCAGTTTCTTCTTCTCTCCTTCCAAGGCCAGGACAATGGCAGTTGGGTCGCTGTAAGTTGACAGGCAACTTTAAACACACATAGGACTAATGTGAGTGGCAGTTCAACTCCTAATCCCCTTGTGCACTTCTGGCTATTCTGTGCTTTCTCATAGTGTTGCCTATTGAGATGCTATCACTGCATCTATTAGGAAAATTTTGCAATTCATGGAAATATGCCTAGGGCATCTAATGTACATTATACCCTTAAAATGGATATTTCTGCATTACTAGTATAAGCTCTGTTCACTTATTTGTGCTCTATTTCTTTCCTCTGAAATAGTTTTCCAACTTTTGTGTAGTTTTCTATTGAGCATGTTAATGTGTTTGGCACAAAACTCTTTATGCAACTTCTTTTTTTTAAAACAGAAAAAGTAATTACTTTAATTTTCCTAACAATCATAATATCATCATGACCTGTGCTCCCAAGAGGTGCCTCAAAATTTCTCCTTTTCTTCTGGAAAGATTATATGTAGCATTATCTTGCTTCTGAAATTGAGTATGTAAATGTGTTGGAGAATCACAGCACTGGTAATAGTTTCATAATCTCCCTATCTAGGTATTAAATGCTAAAGGTTTCAGCAGAGAAAGGAATAAAAGGATCACCTTTCCCCAATTTGCACTTCTTTCCCATTGGGTCACCCCAGTCCAAAAAGGAGTCCTTGGGGGTATAAATGGGTCTATCTCCATTTAAATCAGTTCCTGCAACAGCTACTCTATTAAATGATACCTTGTTATTGTTGTTGTGTGCCTTCAAGTGGTTTCTGACTTATGCAGACCCTAAGGCAAACCTATCACAGGGTTTTCTGAGGCCGAGTGTGTGTGACTTGCCCAAGGTCACCCAGTGGGATTTTATGGCCATGACTGTTTTCAGACACAAAGCCCAACTTCTTCAGAGGGATTGATCATATTTAAGTTTGTTTCACCACCTAGCACCTAGAGATGTCAGTGAGATTTTCCTCATCAAGATTCAGAAATGTATTAGGGCAGAAGTGGGTAAAGTGTGTCCCTCCCAGCAGCCATCATAAATGGTGGCGAAGAATGCTTGGAACGGAAGTCAAAGAACATTGGAGGACTGCCTGCCACTGAACTAGAGAACTTCTAAAGCATGTCTTAAAAGAGAATAGACCTTCATGAGCCCCTTGAAATCTCAGTTATTAATTAAAACCCGGAGTTGCTACATTACACTTAGTGAGGGAAAACAAGAGTCTACAGACGGAAAAATGATGGAGCAGCAGAAAAAGCCCATGTCTCCAGAGAACCCACTGAAGATGCATTCCCTACCTCCTTTTTGTTGGGTCCTACAGTATCACATCAATTGATCCCTTACTTCCATCAGAACAAAAGTGAGGAAAAAAGAAATTTTACAGCACCCAGAGCTTCCTGTCTGAATTTTTGTAAGGTAAATTCTCTCTGATAGGAGATCCCCTACCATGACCTTATCTATATGAGGAGGGAAAAACAAAAACAAAAACTGGATTGCTCCACAGTAATGGCAATTAGTAGCCAGCTGCTTTTTGTCTAAATGTCTTTTTGGGCAGATCGCAGGCATGCGAAGGTATCTGAGTTTGCTGTGGGAGTGAGCATGCCTGCGAATCAAGATGGAGGTCACAAATGAATTACTTGCATTTTACTTAGCTCAATTTGCTGCTGCTGCACAGTATTTTTTTTAAAAAACCTATACCTAAGGTGCAATAGAGCGATATTTTGCCTTAACAAAAAACAAAAAACAAAAAAACCCAAACCCTTTTAATCACCTTAGCACTCGCTCACTAAGGTGAAAATCCAACATAGCAGTTCCAGTACACCTGCCTTGTTAGCAAGCCATGCTTGTCCGGCCAATCATCTTTCAGCTTCTGCTTGTATGGGAAAGCCCATCAATTCATGCTGCTTGTCCCAACAAGCAGCAATACACCCCCCGCTGTTTTTTAAAAAAATAGGGAAAAGCCGTGAAGGTTTTTCCTGCAGAGTATGTGGCGTTTTTTGTCCCCCTCCTTCTGAATATGGCAAAATGATGTGAGATCCCATTTAGACACATCATATTCTCCTCACATTCTATGATGAGTATTTTCGCCATTTAGACAACCCCATAGTCTTCAAATTTTATGCAGATCTATTTGAAAAGTGAAAAAAGTTATGATTTATTTGAGTACAAGTGGAAGTCAATGGGACAACTAGAAACCCTGATTTCTGAATCTCAGTTTGGATTCACCATCCAGTTTGAGTCAGATCAGGTTTAGCTTGTTTCAGACCAAAGCGGGCCCAATTTTGAACTACTGAATCAGTATCTGGGCTTAACTCAGTTAAGAGTGGGGAGGGGTGCAACATGCACACCCTTAGCAGAGACCCTTAGCATATACAGCATGCCCCCACAAAATGTATACACACTTAACAGCTTAGAATTCTGGGAAATGTTTTGCATTAAAAAAAAAGTATATACACCCTTAACAGGGTTAAAGATTTCAATAGTAGAGAAGTGTCATAAAATTATAAGAGAAACTTTAGGTGACATTTGCAACTCTGGCTTCAACAATGCAAGCAGAGCATTGCTGCTCAGGGATGACAATTTGAACACCTTACATGAAATTGTAATTTAACATGGAATTTGTAACTCTGATTAAATCATTGTTATAACATTTATTCTTCTATATAAAATGTATATACTTAGCCTTCAAATAATCACCATAGCTACTATTAGCTGTTAAATAAAAAGTGTATACAAATTTTGGCGACACCCTGTGTATGTACTTTTTCACAGATCTTTTAAATGAACCACCAACAGTTGAGTGGTATTTCACTATTTTTGTGTTAATAAGCATGAAGATGGACCCATTAGATTGGTGCGCCCTCGAAGGCTAATGGAGCCACATGGATTCCAGAAAGCCTTAGAGGATTTAATGGTTGGGAATGCCAGTGACCCTGTCGATAATCTGGTCAATATTTGGAACACCGATCTTGCCAGGGCTATTGACATGATCGCTCCCAAGCGTCCTTACCATGGTACACACCAGAGCTTAGGAGAATGAAGAGGTTTGGACAATGACTAGAGTGCATGTGGCGGAAAACTCAACTCTTATCTGACAGAACTCACCATAGGAACTTTCTTTGGTCCTATCAGGAGGCAATACGTGCAGCGCAGAGATCTTTCTCCTCTGCACGTATTGTGTCTGCAGAGTCCCGTCCAGCAGAGCTGTTTCGGGTGGTGAGAGAGCTGACACAGGTACCCCCTGCGCCAAATCCCTTACTTAACCCGACAACGGCCTGCTGTGATGCGTTTAACAACTTTTTCACAGATAAAATCTCTCAGATAACAGCCAACTTAGACGCCAATGTTTTAACAGAAACCATAGGAAAGATGTCCAGCGACTCCGTCGATGAAGTTATTCTGGATCAGCTCCAATCTGTGAGTACCGAGGACGTGGACAAGCTGCTTGGTAGGGTGAGGAAAACAACTTGCCCTCTCGACCCTTGCCCATCATGACTGGCCCTCCGGGGGGGGGGGAGAAGCATTGAGGAGATTCAGGGAAGGACATGTTCCATCTTGTCTGAAGGAAGCATCTGTTAGGCCGCTTCTGAAAAACCCTTCCCTGGACCCCCTGGATATGACTAACTACAGGCCTGTTTCTTTACTGCCATTTCTGAGCAAGGTGGGTGAGAGGGCGGTTGCTCTTCAACTCCAAGCTGTCTTGGATGAAAACGATTATCTAGACCCATTTCAAACTGGCTTCAGGACAGGCTTTGGGGTTGAGACTGCCATGGTTGCCTTGACCGATGATCTGCGTCTGAACATCGGCAGGGGTAATGTGACCCTGTTGGTGCTCTTGGACCTATCAGTGGCTTTTGATATGATAGATCATGGCATCCTCTTGGACCGCCTAAAGGGGTTGGGTATCGGAGGCACTGCATTGCAGTGGTTCCGGTCCTTCCTCTCGGGCAGGTCCCAGAGAGTGCTGCTCAGAGACAGTTGTTCGAACAAAAGAGAGCTCATCTGTGGAGTTCCACAGGGAGCTATCCTGTCCCCAATGTTATTTAACATCTACATGAAGCCGCTGGGTGAGATTATTCGGAGTTATGGAGCTGGGTGTTATCAGTATGCTGATGACACTCAGATCTATTTCTCCGTATCTCGTTCATCAGTCTTGAATTCCAATGACATCTCTTCTCTCAATGAGTGTCTTCGGGCGGTAATGGCTGGATGAGGAAAAACAGATTGAAACTGAATCCGGACAAGACAGAGGTGCTGACGGTAGCAGCCCCGAAACCAAGAATTGGGTTGCAACCTCCAGTCCTGGATGGGGTCACACTCTCCTCCAGTAACTGTGTTCGCAGTCTGGGGGTGCTCCTTGACTCATCGCTCCTGATGATAAATCAGGTAAATGCGACAGTCAGGAGCGCCTGTTATCAGCTTTGGCTGATACGCCAGCTGCGCCCTTTTCTGGAAGCAAGGGACCTCGAGACCATCGTTCACGCACTGGTAACCTTGCGCCTAGACTTCTGTAATGTGCTTTACATGGGGCTACCCTTGTGCTTGGTTCAGAAACTACAGTTAGTACAAAATATGGTGGCCAGGCTTGTTTCAGGAACATCTAGGAGGGACCACATCAGTCCGGTTTTGAGGTCCCTCCACTGGCTGCCTATTGGTTTCCGGGCCCAGTATAAGGTGTTGGTTATCACTTTTAAAGTCCTAAATGGCTTGGGTCCAAGCTATCTCAGGGACCATCTCCTCCCTTATAATCCCCCCCATGCCCTCCGGTCCTCTGGGAGGAAGTTGCTGCAGCCTCAAAAGTCGAGGCTTTCGGCTACCTCCCAGAGGGCTTTTTCTGTTGTTGCCCCCACACTATGGAACATCCTTCTGGATGAGATCCGTCAATTGACATCTTTGGACAGCTTCAAAAAGGCTGTCAAGATGGATCTCTTCCGGCAGGCCTTTCCAGAATAGATTATCCTGGCCTCGGGAACCCCCCCTCCATCAGGAGTGTCCCCACAGCCTCCTTTGTTAACAGAACTGAATATCGCTGGGGACCTACTGTTATTGCCAAATGTAGGTGTACATTTGTGTACTTTCTCTACACACTCTCACAAAATTGCCCATGGTTAAATTTGGTTCCATGGCACTATTCCTCCCTTTCATGTTGGTTGAAAAAAATCAGTGTGCATTATAGTTACTTCTCTTCTACCCAACTTCACTGTATTCATGCTAGTACCTGTTGTCAGAAAATGTCAAATGTGTAAGCAGAAATACCATATCCTTGGAACAAAATCCTGCTTAATGAAATGGAACTCACTTTGTAGTTCTTCAAAAGATCTAAAAATAGCTCATTATATATATTTGCATTATATCCACCTGTGTTCCTCTTCTGGTGATAGTTAATCAAATTCTCTTTTTTATGCTAATGCTACCAAAGGACCTTTTTCAGTTTCAGATTTCAGATTCCCACCCCTTATTTTTTTAAAAAAACTATCCTACTTAAAATGACACACAAATTGCTTTATATCCATTTCTAATCTCTACCATTCCTTACGACAGATAAGAACCATCACAGGTTCTTATCACAGGTTAAATTCCCTGTATCCTTCCAACCACCACTACTCTTCTTCTTCTTCTTCTTTTATTCTTTATCTTTGTCATTCTCAGTTCATATTTGACTATTTAATAATTAACACATGTGTTTCAATGCTGAGTTTAATTATTTCCATTTTTATAGGTTTTTTGTAGTTTTTTTTCTGGGCTGTAAGGCTGTGTCCTGGCAGAGTTTATTCCTGACATTTCATCTGCAGCTCCTTAGTTTCTCAACAAACTATATATCCTGGAATTCCATATGTTGGAGCTAAGACCATCAAAGTGGAATCATAGCACTATGATTATGGAATTTGAAAGAACTCCTGGCTTCAGGATCTATTACAGTAGCTACCCAAAGGTGGCACAGGAATTAAGAAAAACAGCCACCCCAAGGGAAGGTATTTTTACCATACTTGTCCACTAATGTTTCTATCTTTGGTTCTTATTTTAAGATAGTGTAGTAGTCAAATATTCAATCCTCCACCTGCAATCTGAAGTGATCCCATTATAGAAACATCAGTTGAATCTGCTGACTGCAAAGCTTGGCTCTTACTCTTCATTGGCATTCCTACACATCATTATGCTACGTCCCACTCGAAACCACTTACAATATTTCCCCCATGGGAACTGACTGTATTCATGGAATGCCATTCTTAATCACTGTAGGGGCTTGGCTGCTGTGGCAGTGATCCAAAGACCTTTGCGTTAAGCAGAAGGCTGAACGCACATGGATCCCCAAACAGATGGCTGGTACTATCATCTTTGATGGAGCTAATAACTCAAGGGGAGAAGACATGAATTCACTTCCCTCACTCCAGCCTCAAGAGATGACTTGCAATAGCTGCCTCTGTCATGACTACATGTGGTTTGTCCTCTTGTCATTCTGTTATATTGATGGTGCAAAATGTATATATGTAACCTTGCATCAATAGTATACTTGTGCTGTGCATAGCTTATAGGCTACCAGCCTTGATGACTTCCCTTTTTTCTCCAACAGAGCTATATAAAGAGATGCTCAAACAACTTATGGTTCCTCAAGCTCAGTTTTATACAGAGAAAGAACAAATGCACTCATGATTGACAAAGAAACATGGGCCAGAATTCACTAACACAGTTATGAATGCATAATCTAGAGATTTGTATTCGCAGCTGGGTCGTATTCATGATCCCTACATATTCACTAGTTTATGGAATACATAGGGATCATGAAAGTCCCCCTTGTCACCACTTACCAGGCAGCAGCCACTGTGAACAATGGGAGTCTGTTCCCTTATTGATCAGGAAACAGCTGACTAATGTTTCTACCACCCCCTCTCATGAGCAATCTTCGGTGAGAGGGGAGATAGTGACAGAGCCTCTGCTTATGGCTGTCGCACCAGAGATTACTAACAGAAGTGGGTGGAAACGCCAGTCCATTGCTTCCTAACTCAGAAGGAAACAGACTACTCTGCCCAGAGCAGAGGTTTTAATGTGTGTGTGTGTGTGCGCGTGCACAAAAATGTTACTTTTTCCATGCAAAAAAATAATGTGCAACAACACTATTCACAAAAGCATGATGCATTTTGTTCCTTTGGTTCAACCTAATAAGGGTGTCACCGCAATATGGGCTTTTCCCATTCACACCAGGTATCAAAGTGTACAAAAAAGGAAGACTCATCAACTCACCCAGCAAAGAGAACTTGCCCGTGAGAATGAAATAAATACAGATTTACATCCCTACTTGATTTTTTAACCAAACAAAATATTTCTTTCATTTCACAACTCCAGGAACCTTGTGCCCAGTGTCCTTGGAACCCCCCACTGCATAAACTCTGCACTGGGACAGATCAGGAATGGTGCACTTAGTGCAATTGCTCCAAGCCTCTCAGAGGCTTTTGGCCCTGTGGTAAGGAAGAAAAGGTGTGCTATGTTCCCTTTTATTCCACTGTCACTATCCCAGTATCTTAATGCTTCTATTACCATCAACGTTTTGTGTGTCATGGAGTAATGGAGTTAATTTTTTTTCTGCTCCAGAGACTAAGACATGGAGCTATGGATTCAAACTACAGGAAAAGAGATTCTGTAACAAGAGCTAAAATACCCAGTATCCATACCACAAAGCCCATAACTCTCCACTTTTCTTCATCTTAATTGGCAACAGTGTCTTGATATCAAATTTGGCTTTGGGGGCCTTCCAGGGGCTAACAGGAAATAAGACTAGGAGTCAAGGATTAAGCCAAGGAGGGGACCCCTCTAGAAATTCCTCAGAAATTGCCCAAAATTCACACCATGATACCAGCAACCAGTATCGTCTTTTGAAATGGACATACTTCTTCCTGCATCATGCCCCCAGAAGGACAAGCATCCATCATACATTGGGAGTCTCACTGCAGTGTAGATTAAGGCTGGCACTACCAGATCAGAGAGACAAAGGAGGGCCATGCCTAGCCATCACCAGATATCAAATTGCCCCAATTTCCCAGATCCTGATTAGTGCAGAATTTCTTTGTGTAAACACTTGAGAACTGTCAGAAGCCATATGTCTCCTTTGTTCACCTCACAAACATCAAAGGGAACTGGCCTTGTCCCCTTCCTCCTTTGCCCCCAAAATTGCTGCCATGATGGGCCCGTGTCAGAGGTGAAGGGGGAAGGGGGTGGAGGAGTGAACTGGCCTCACCCCCTTCCCTCTTTGCCCCCACAATTGCCACCACCACGGGGCCATGGTGGGGGCGAAGGAGGAAGGGGATAGAGGAGTGAACTGGTCTTTTCCCCTTCCCTCTTTGCCCCTGTGATTGCCACTATACTGGGGACATGGCAGGGTCGAAGGGGGAAGGGGGCACAGAAGTGAACTGTCCTCATTCCCTTCCCCATTTGCCCCCACAATTGCTAACACAGTGGGGCCATGGCGAGGGCAAAGGGGGAAGGGGCAGGGGCACAAATTCACCCCCCTTTCTCCTAGGATTCCCCCCCCCTCGGGATGGAGTTTGCTATTATCTGCAGAATTTGCCATCTGTGGGCATCCCTGGAACCAAACCCCCGTGGATGTGGGGGTGCTACTGCAATAGATCCTGAAGCCAGGAGTTCTTTCAGATTCCTTAATTATAGTGCTATGATTCTACTTTGATGGTCTTAGCTCCAACATATGGAATTCCAGGTTATGTAGTCTGTTGAGAAACTAAGATTACCAGATGCGGTAAAAAGTACCTGAGGAGAATGCCAGGATGACGTTACAGTCCTGCAAACAGGACCTGTTTTCACACGTTCTCAGACTCGTCGTGTTCTGCTCCTGTGCTTCTGCAGTTAGTAAGGTGTTGCTTTTCATTGACGGGGAGCTCCCGTCAATGAAAAGTGATGGCTTACTAACTGCTGCACAGGAGCAGAATGTGATGAGGATGATGTCGTCTGAAAATGGGTCCCATTCACAGGACAGTAACTTTGTCCTGGCATTCTGTTCTGGTACTTTTTTCTTTGTCTGAGAATCTCTTGAGTTCTCTGGCTGAGAATTCTAAGCATACCTCCTTAAATTGCAAATCCCAGGATTCCATAGGATATTGCCATATATATATCACACTATGTATATATCACACTATAATTTCACAGGCCCCTAAAGAGGGGCTTTCTTGTTCTATTTTCTTATTTATTGAATTATTATTGAATATTGAATTATATTGTTATATTTTTATTTGATCTAGAGCCTTGAGGGTTTTGGGAGGGGGGAAATTTTGAGATTAAAAATGTGGTTTTTACAATGGGTTAGATTTTTTTATTGTGCAGTCTTCCAGATTTTTTTTACATCTCTAATTAATCTTTGCCATTTAGTTTGGGAGGTTCTATTCTTCCTTGATTAGAACATTTCCTTGTTTGTTTGTTTTTTAACACAGAACCCACTTTGTGGAAATCAATTGTTTTCTCTTCTTGACAGCTTTGAGTGAAAGCTGTTTTCCTAGGTTTCTCTCCTTTGCTCCTTTGTTTCTTTACTTTACTTTGTAGTTTATTTTCTCCTGGTGGGTCACAGAAATCACAACTTTATATTTACTTCATTTTATGTTCTATTGCTCTCTAAATTAATTTTTCCATCTAAATTTTCCCTGACCAGCCTCATCAGTCTTCACCAGTTTTCAGAACTTGCCTGATGGAACAAGAAGCGTTACATTTTTCTTCCTCACATTTTAAGATGAGTTGCTAAATAGTTTGCAACATGGTAAGCTTTAACTAGAGGGCTTATGAAATATTATAAGCAAATATTAATATATTATAAAATTATGACTAATTTTGCATATTGTACATCTGGTATATAAGGGCCAACTTCATCTGATACTTTAATCCAAATTGATCTACACTACATTTTTTATTCTATCTATCTATCTATCTATCTATCTTGTTGCTGTTGTGTGCCTTCAAGTCATTTCTGACTTATGGCAACCCTAAGACAAACCTATCACAAGATTTTCTTGGCATTATTGGCTAAGAGGTTTCCCTTTGCCTTCTTCTGAGGCTGAGAGTGTATGACTTGCCCAAGGTCACCTGGTGAGTTCCATGGCTGAGTGGGGTTTCCAACCTCCAGAGTTGTGATTCCGTGCTCAAACCACTGTACTGTGTCAGCTCATATCATCTGTCTACTTATCCCTTTAACATCATACTTTTCTCCCAAAACTGGGACTCAAAGTGTTCCACAAGGTTAAAAAAAAGAAAGAAAGGAAAAACATATGTAGCTAAAATATAAACAATCATTGTTATATTTTCTCTGAAACTGTCCTGTGATTTCATATGTATGTGTCTTCATCTCACAGATTTGATTGCCTGTTTATCTGCTGCTTTTTAAATACATCTTTAAATGTATTGCAGGACATTCCCATCCCCTGGGGCAAAGAAAGACCCTATTTTTCCTTGTAAACCAGTAGATGAGGAGATCTGTTGCTGGTATCACTGGTAAAGCATAGATGGTTTGCTGGCAATATATAACCAAGTAAAATGTGTGGCTCCAGAGACTCCAAAGCCCATATATGATATCTGATAGATTTTTCTTCCTCACCCAACGTAACCTTGATTTTCCCCTGGATCATTCTTGTGTTTAAATATCCAGATTCTCATTGTTATGTGCACCTACAAAATTTCAGGTTCCTCCATGGAAAAGACTCGTAAAAGATCCCTTTGTGCAAGCCAGAACAGGAGGAAACCAAACAATTTTACTCATTAATGAGCAGCTTAGAATAGAAAACATTCCCAAGTGTAGAGAGGAAGGCAAGTTCAATTTCACATCTATTTACTCTAGTTATGTTTCTGAAACTTGAAGCATCAATTATTATTTTTTGCATTGTAAGTGAGAACGAAAGCTGCAGATTCAGTAATGAAACCCATTAGATTATTACCACAACTAAAGGGACTTACAGACTGTTTCTCTTAATTAGGATAAAATTGCATATTTGGAAACCTACATAACTTATATCTTTCCTAGCCATATTTTTAACACCAAGGTAAAAAATATTTTAAAATGATGCTTACACATATGATATCAAGCATTCTGAATGAGGAAATAAATAATTGACAAGAATGTTTTGTGTGCTGAAAATGTTTGCTGGACTAAAAATGTTCTAGACCTTTGAATAATACATAACATAAAAAATGTGCCTCATTTATGTGCAGACTAAAATTATACTTAGTTTGTGAACTGATGGCTACTAAGTGTTCATATTATTCTAAATAAGAAATTATTTTATTCATACTAAACTTTTGCTACATCAATGGTAATCTTTCCCACATGCAGTATTTTATATTAGAAAATCTCTCTAAAACTCCCAATATTATTTAATTTCATTCATTAAGAGATACAATGGGAATTCTCATTAGCTTAGATTCCTGCATGCATATTTCAGAACATTGTATCTGAGCATGAATAACTATCTTGTATTCAAAACAGTGAACATTCAATGGCAAGGATATCACATTGATTAAATATACAGTATTAGATTTACCATTTCAGATGCAAAGAAAAGTAGCCCACGTACTATAGATATTTTACAAAGCCTGCAAGTTAGAGAGCTCAGTAGCTGGTAGAAAGTGTGTCTGGGGGGTGGATGAGGGGATGGAACAAGGAAGCAGAGGGATAAAAAAAAAATTAAGGCAACAGAGGAGACCTGCAGGGCAGATCAGGGGAACTATGGATTGTAAAGCCACATTTTGCTGGGCTCTGTGGCTAATAGAGTTGATAGGAGGAGGAAACAAACATGCCCTGTATATTTATTAGTTTCCATTATTATGGATTTTACCTCTTCTCTTCTCCAGGCTAAACACACCCAGCTCCCTAAGCTGTTCCTCATAGGGCAGGGCTTCCAGACCACCCACCACATTTTGGTCACCTCCTCTGGACACATTCCAGCTTGTCAACATCCTTCTTGAATTGTGGTGACCAAAACTGGACACAGTATTTCAGGTGAGGTCTGACCAAACCAGAATAGAGTGGCACTATTACTTCTCTCAATCTAGACACTATACTCCTATTGATGCAGCCTAGAATTGCATTGGTTTTTCTGGCTACTTCATCATGCTGCTGACTCATGATCACTTGTGGTCCACTAAGGACTTTTTCAGACCCCCATCCATAAACATTTTTACTGGCATATTTTGTGGTGTTTTTCTGCCGGCAAAAGAACCCCCGCTACCAGAACTTATCTTGAGCAGCATGAAAGCACTAACAGAGCAGGAACAGAGCTCCATTTACTTCCTAGTTCCAGATCTCGCTGATTCTCACAAGAAGACATGAGTGTAGGTAAATTCAAAAATACATTTTTAAAAAACCCACAAAAAGTACACACAAGCACAGAAACACACTCACAAAGTTCCAAGTAAACAGGGGAGGATCATAAAAAGAGCGTCCCTACCTGACTGTCACAATCTTACCCAGAGGTGTTCTGTCATTGACACTGTATTCATGAGAGAAAAATGGTTTGAGGTTTCAAATGCCAGAAATACCAGCAAAAAAGCACCACAGGAGATCTTTTGACACCTTGGGCTGTCAATAAAAAAGGAACAGCCTTTTAACAATACAAGATGGTGAAAGGACGATGTCATCTGATATGCATGCCCTTTCACGTTAATTTGGCACAGTTATGATGCTGTATTTGATGCATCTCATAAAGTCCTAAGACTCCCAGATCCCTTTCACATATACTGCCATCAAGCCAGGTGTCACCCATCCTCTATCTGTGCATTTCATTTTTTTCTGCCTAAATGTAGTACTCTACATTTCTCCCTGTTGAAATTCATTTTGTTAGTTTTGGCCCAGCTTTCTAATCTGTTAAGGTCATTTTGAATACAGAATGAAAAAAAATAAGCCCCAAACAATACCTTAGAAATATACCTATTTAACTAATAAACATAAAACACAAGCTTGCAACATTCTTCCATTCTAAGTATTGTCAAATCAAAACCAACCATCCAAACACTATGGAAGCAAATGTCCTTAAACAAGACAATACCACATAATGTTTACAGTGTCACAATACTGGTACTCCGATGAGTCCACAGTCAATATTTGTGATAAAGGTATTCCATAATCAAATCCTCAGCCAATGTTTGTGATTACAATTAATCCAAGGCTACTCAGCCGATATTTATTGTTGCAATTAGTCCAAGGCCAATGGAACACCAACTTCCTTTTCCATTTCACTGATGCTTGTTCACAGCCAAGTGGTACATATTTCTTGTTATATTGTTGTAAAGACACAGTCAAGTACAAATAAAGTATTTCTATCATTGCATTTCCAACATGGACCAAAATGAACAGTTTTTATTTATATCATGATTACTTTGGCGTAACTTGTTTTTGAGAAACCCATGTTGACTTTTAGTGATCACAGCATCCCTATCTAAGTACTTACAGACTGTCTGTTTAACAATCTGCTCTAGACTCTTTCCTGGTATTGATGTCAGGCTGACTGGGCGGCAATTATTTGGGTCCTCTTCCCCCCCCCCTTTTTAAAGATGGGGGACAACATTTGCCCATGAGACTCATCCCGCCAGGTTTCAGTGATGCCTATTATTTCATATTTGCTTTGCTGTGTTGAGAGTTCAAGTTCATCTTGTTTATTTCCCATGCGCTGTGCATTAGTATAGAGACATCTAAGACTATGGACCATTCCCCCGGGAATAAACTTAAAGCTTATTTAAGTTTGCTGTGATTACATTCCCATGGTAACTGTGCTTGGCCCTTTTCTTTGGATGTCCAAAGTGTATTTCTAAATGCTCAACTAAACTGCAATGCTAGCAATGTGGTGACTGTAGAAAAAATTCACTAGGAGGGGATTTCTTATTTGTCCTCATTTTGCCCCACTCCCATATATTACCAGTGTGTAACAGTTGCTGGGAATTATGGGATGGAAGGTAAAGTTGCACTCAGGTCCTGCTAGTGGGCTTACCACACAACTAATTGGCCACTACGTAAACAGAATACCGGGCTAAAAAGGCCTTCGGTCTGATTCAGTGTGGTTCTTTTTGTGTTCTCATTCTAGTAGATTGCATGAAGAATCATCAATGGAAGCCTGAACATACAGCCATAATGCATGTTCTGTGTCAGGATCATGATCCAGCCATGGTCCTGCCATGCTTACTTGGCATGCTTGGGATTATGTTTGGTAATGAAGGATACTGGGATATGCCATCAGAGTGGTGCTGGGAAATAAAGATTGTGTATATTTGCAGTCTGGGGATAAAGAGAGATGTGTTAGGAGGAATTTGGAGTTGTGAGTAGCCCAAGGTTGTTCTTGTGGGAAACCTGGTACAGGAGAGAAAGGAGGGGTAGGGCTGGAAAGATGGAATATTTTGAGTTGCTAACAAATGGGATGTAAGCTTTTATAATGCTTGACTGTGTGGGGTTTAAGTATACTGCGTAACTAGACAAACCTTCCATTCTGATAACACTTATGTGATGTGATCAACTCTGCTTGCTAAATAAAGTTCTTCTGAAACTACTGGGAGCTTGTGCTGGCAGATGTGGAGTTAACCAGAACATTACACTCTGTCACTGCATTTACAGAGGGAGCTGAAAACAATCTGTACTAGGTTAATGAGAAAAAATGCCTCCAGACTCACTGGAGAGGCAATGTTGTACGACATGATCAGACGCGGCAAAAATCACAGGATTACGATGTTAGAATAGTCGAATGGCCCCCGCTATCACACAATGTTGTCATCTTTGCATTATTAGTCTGTGCTCCACCCGTAAAAAAAGGTGTCAGTTCTAATTGATCGGAGAAGCCATCAATATATTGTCAATAGCGCTTTTTTCACACTATTGACTACGTGAGAAAACACATCCTATTGTAATCACGAGATTACAGCATGAAAGGGTGGTCCTCAGAGAGAAAACGTCTGGGTGAGGACACAAAAATGAAGCATATTTTTGTGCTTGTGCATTCATTTACTTTGTTAATTAAGGAGTTTGGGGAGTTTTCTCATGTCTTCTCATGAGAACCGCCAAAATCTCACCCATGCCAAATCGCAGAAGTAAACTCCCATTCTTAAAGTGCTAGTGGTTGTCATGCAATAATTCCATGGCATTTCTTTCATGTGTTTACAGTGACATGTGATAATAAGTGTTAGAATGCCATGATGTTTCTCCTACCTTCATGTGTGGAATTACAGCTTTTCTGGAATTAAGGGTAAGCATTTCAGTATCTTCTTAGAAACTACAAGCTGCCAAGTGCTGAGCTCACATTCAGGCCCCAACCTTCCTCTCATCCACCCACTCTTTAAGATTTTTTGCATTTATTGGGATGTGTCAATTGTTCATAAGCATGCTCATTCCAATGCTTCTGTACTATCCATCACAATTCAGTGTGTTTTTGCATAGGCTGGATGGAATTATGGGTGGAAATGGGTCTGGCAGGCCCATAAGACCCAGATGGAGTTTCCCTTATGGGACTTTGGAGATGTAGATAACAGGGGTCGTGCCCAGCTTGAGGGTGGGGGACCTAGTCTCACTCCAAGGTGGCAATGGATCCACATTGTGGCTTTCCCTTGCATAGAATCCCATGCCTGCCCCCTAAGCAGTTCCTAGGAGCTGATCATTGACTACAGACTGGAGATAACTAGGGTATGAATGACTGTGACAAGGGCCACCCTTTATCAGTCGCCACAGCTGACAAACCAAATACAGCTAGAAAACAAAGCTGTTTGCAATTGATGTCACCTGCTCATCTAGCAAGAGTGTCAGATCAAGGAACATCCTTGCACTGTGAGTCTGATCATCTCAAGGAAGGACTAAAACCTCCAAGGCAGACTTAATACCTAATCCAAAATCAGGTACTTCACTCACCAAGAGTAATTCCGAAAGCAATAAATAGAAAGGCTCTAGAATGGGAGTAGACAACTGCAGCAGATCCTTGGCAGTGGCCCCAGAACTATTTTTAAGGTGGAGTGAGGCTCAGGACTGGCAGGCAGGTGATTAGGAATTTTTCATACTTGCATGCACCTTTTAGACAACAATAGTGAGTAATAATAATAATAACAATAATAATAATACCACCAACTGAAGCAGTTAACAATGCAAATATCACAAAGACACCATGTTCACAGCTTCCGGCATCCCGTCACTCTGTCTGTCTGTTGTGTGACCACCAGAGCTCCGTCTGAGTATCTTCTGCTACACAAATATCTTCTGGTCAGAAAGGTATAGTATAGCCCATCATCTCAAACTCTGTTCCTCTATCCCAGTACTTCCTACTTTCTTCAATAGCCTTAAGTGTGAGTGCTAGAAGCCTGAGTGTTGGTGTAAGGACTTTTTTGGACGCGTCAAAAATAACGCAAGAAGCCTCGTTGCGTTGCGAGGCTGCTGCACTGCAGAGTGTCGGTTTCGGATGACGCTCTCCCCTGCCGGTACTGTTGCGGTACCGTGGGGAGATTTGAGCGTCATATTTCGTTGGTTTTTAATCACGATCAACTTTCGTGAGTAAAAACCGACGAAATATGATGCTCAAATCTCCCCGTGGTACCGCAACAGTACTGGCAGGGGAGAGCGTCATCCAAAACTGACACTCTGCAGCGCAGCAGCCTTGCAACACAACGAGGCTGCTTGCATTAGTTTTGACCATCCGAAAAAGTCCTAAATGTTTCAGAGATTATTTTTCAATAAAAAAAACCTTTTTTCCTGGCTTGAGTCTCATCAGTTAGTACTGATATATATATATAGGTCAAAAGATCCCACAGTTACCAGGCCTCTCACTGCCATATTAAGCTAACTAAATTTTCCCCATATTAATATCTGGACATGAGTGGATCCTTCAGAGACCCACACAATTAAGGTAACAGCTTGTCTACATGGGGGGGGGGATCCATACCTACCTTAAATCTGGTGCTATTGGAACATGCAACGTAAGGCCCTTGTCACAGTGAAAGCACTTCTTTTAGCCTTTAATGTGATTTTTAAAAACTCACCTCTTGGTCTGCAGTTTCCCAGAAAAACTGGTCTTTACTAGGCTTGGGGTGGCATCAGATTTTTGGATGGTAAGCATTGCCAATTTTGGTTAGATGATCAGTGGTAGTTCCTAGGGTCATTTAGCAGTAATGATCGAGGGCTACCACCACTCCCAAGCCAAGCCAAGCCAAGCCAAGAAAAATAAATGTCCCCTTCTCCCTGGTGCTGCCCCCACTGCCTTCCCAGCCAAGCACCTCCATGGCAGAGCTCCACTGGAGAACAGTTGTTTGCTCTGAGGTCAGAATAAGGCACCCCAGTCACGAGATCAACAGTGATCCCTTCACCATTGATTGCATGGCTGGGTGCCTCATTCTGACCTCAGAGCAAGTTACTGCTCTCCAGTGGTGCTCTGCCGCAGAGGTGTTTGACCAGTAAGGCAGCTGAGGAGAACTCAAGGAGAAGGAGACCAGCAGCAAGGGGACCAGCAACAAGAAGCAATGCAGATTTGGGCTTTGGCAAGGGGACATGTATGGGCACTGATACAATGTTGCTTTGGCATAAACTAACTAGGTGTGGTGCTGACAGGGTGAATCCAGAGCAGCTCTGGGACAGAGTATTCTGAATTACATCTGGATTTTTATCCCCAGTGTAAATATAGCCCTAGATTATATAAAAAACATATATTAAGGCCAGAGTGCCCTTTCAGAACCCTTAAAATATTCAAATAATTATGTTTTTATCAAGTTAATTGGAAAAGTCTTTATCTTATGGCTGTTTGGCTTTTACTGTTATTTGTGGTTTTTTTAAAACTTTTAAAGTTATGTTTCTCAGGTCAAACACAAATAGCTGACCAGCAGCAAAAGCTGAATACCACACAGGGAGGGTCTTTTCTAAAAAAAATAATAATCTGTAATAAATGCAGAAGGGCACTTAATTTTCTATTAGCCTTTGCTTTAAGTTTAGTGAAAGTGATTTCTTAAGGCGAAGGTTTAAAATCCACATAGAAGATACAAGAAATATGCACAGCAAAGATGAAAATCCTAATGTGCATGTCTGTTGTTGCACAGATGACATTGACACAATCTTACATGTTCAGATTATACAGATTTACAATACTGTATATATTTTTCAGTGCTACTGAAAAATTGAGAAGATTCAGCTTGGTCCAAAAAAATAGCACTTTAAACCTGAATCACCACCTCACATACACACATGCAGTTTTGAAATGTTCATAATTCATTATAATTACTAGAAAGCCTATGATTTACTAATATTTTGCATGGGATTGTAAGATTTAGAGCAAGAGCAACCTCTTAGTATAGGGGTTTTTATGGCTTGCCCTCATTATGTCAACATGACAAACTAACCTCACTAAAACATGCCAAAATTAAATGGGCTATGCATGGATTACACCTAAGGTATTTAGCTTCTGACAGTAGTTCTTAGTTATACAATTATATCAGCTTTTGCTATAGACAGGTACTTTACTTAATTCATTGCAAATCTTCAAAGTTAGCCTAATTAAGTTAAAATGTTTTAAAGGAACTGTAAAAATTAATCCCCCATTGGCTATGTTGCATGCGACATTTCTGTCTGTAGGTTAGTTACAGTGCAATTTACATTGCACCTTAACATTTACATGTTGGGAGGGGAGAATCCTTGTTCCCAATAGCCATGCTGAAGCAGACCAAAGGCTATGAATCTAGTTCAGCCCACAAGCAGGACAGGAGTCCTGCTCTTCACATGCTGCCCAACAATTGATATACAGAAGCCCATTGCCTCTGATAATGGGATTAATAGTGATCTTGACTGCAGCCATTAATAGCACCAGTCACCATTAAATTGTCCTATCTTTTTTTAAAGTCATACCAGTAGACCGTCATCATTTATTTTTTGTGGAGGAAAGAAAACCTGCTGTACCAGTGTCAAAGATTATTTGGGGGGAGGGGAATGAAGGAAATGACCTTTTAGGGCACCCTTACTGGAGGATCCTTCTGCTCAGTCCAGTCCCACTCTGGCACTGCAGCAGCTTCTCCAGATGAATCATGAGATTACACACTGTTTTTACCTGTCATTTGACATTTTAAAACCACATCTGTTTTTCTGTCTTGGCAACACTGACTCTCAGAATGAGCCCCATGGTACATTGTTGTCTTGCATTAATGTACAGATGAAAACATCCTCATGTTCATAACTTTCTATTCTCCTCTTCCACTTATTCATTACAACCAGCGCCCTGCTGTGAAATAACTATGTAGCTACTACCAATAAGAGTGTGAGACATCAGACAGTTGTTTTTGTAACTCTTGTCAGGAATTGGTGACTGAACCCTAAGTTTTAAAATGGCCAAACAACTGCAGAAATCATGCTGAGTCATGATGACTGACTCCATGACTCCACAAACTGCCAGTCATGCCTAGTCATGCCACAGCTGCATGAGAAGGGTTACTAGAGTGCAGAGCCATGTAAGGTGAAGTCTGAAGCAATGTAACCATGTGCTTGAATAAGCCAATGCCATACTGATGTGTATATAAGCATGCTAGAACAGAGATCATTCTCTTCCTCTGATTCTGTGATGCCTGGCGAAGCACTTGGATTGTAGATATTGTGAATGGCTGAAACTACTTTGAAGATATTGTGAATGGCTTAAACTACTTTTCTGGATGCCAAACACTCTGTGTGTGAGTATTCTTGGGAAAGGGTTGCTACCAAGTCTGCTGAGACAGTTTTTGGCTTCTGCCGAGGACTGAACATCATATCATCCCAACAATGGTTATGGGCCCAGCTGATTGATCTCAGATTACATAAGGTGCACCTGGGAAAGTTCCCAGAAACTCTTTTGCTTTGAGTGTTTTTGGCTAGGTGGCTGAGAAACAGTTAAGGTTTTAACTAGGTTCTGTTTCGGCCAAGCTTTATCTTCAGATGATCTTGGAGTATTGCCAGCTGCCAGCTGTTTGAGTTTCATAGCTGGAGAATATTTTTTATTCAGGCAGTAAAAATGGCAAATACTAGCTACTTGCAATTTGAAAAAATGATGGATAGCAATTATCTGATATGGAGGATATACATGCAAGCTTTACTAATTAAAGAAATTTGTGGCATGCTTTAAGTGTGTAATCCCAGAAGGCTCAGAAGATGAAATTGCAGCATTCAGACTGGCTGACCAGAAAGCCAGAGCTGAGATTCTTTTATTTCTAAGTCTCTCTCAAATGATTCATGCTACACAAAAAAACACAGCTTTTCAGCTCTGGGTGGCATTAGAGAATGTTCATCAGAACTCGTCCTGTCACTCAAAGATGATTTGGACAAAGAGACTTTATAACACAAAGCTGTGTCCTGGAGGCTGTGTAAAAGCACATTTGGAAGAAATGAGACAGCTTCTCCAAGAGGTAGCCAACACGGGGTTTTTGCCCGCAAGTGTTTTATATTATTGGGCAGTTTGCCATAGGAATGGGATTTCCCAATCTACAGTGTGTAAAGCATCAGAAAGCGTGATTTGTCTGTAGACCTCATGCTGGGTGTATTCTGGAAGAGGTCCAGCGCAAGCAATTTGATTCCAAGACAGAGGGGAATCAGCCACAAATTACCAGGCACAATCAGGAGATTGTGGAGGAAGGAGCCTGCAGCTACGTGAGACACTGTTTCAGATGTAAAAAGCCTGGACATTTTCAGAAGGATTGTAAGATGCCTGCACAGGACAGGAGGAACAGCAGAGCTAATGGCTGGAGGAGGGGTGCATTCTCTCAGGCTGGAAGCCATGCCTTAATAGCAAAGCACTATCCTGATGGTAATGAGGGGAAAACTTGGTTATTAGATTGTGGGGCAACTCACAATATGATAAATCATGTGAAAATATTAAGCAATGTTAAAAATGCTTCTATAACCAACATTACACTTGCAGATGGTGCTCCCAGCAAGGTGCAGAAAATGGGCACTGCATATGTCCCATCTTTTGACAAAGATTTTGAGAATGTGTTATGTGTTAACAAAGTGGAAAATTGCATATTGAGTGTGTCCCAAATTACCACAGATGGTTATAAAGTGATATTTGAAGGGAATCAATGTACAATAACAGAAAGACATAATGAATAATGTTTGTGCAAGAGGGATAAAGAAACATGGGTTGTATTACATGTTACCTAAAGGGAAAGTGGCAAATGTGAATCGTGCACACAATGTGCCCCTACATGACAAATGTGTTCATTATTACCACAGGTTAATGGGCCATGCTAGCTACAAAGGGTTAAAGGAGCTAGCAAAGGTTTGCCCTAGTCTAAATATGAAACACTGCCAAAGGTTTTTAGAATGTGCTGTGTGTAGGAAACTTAAGATGAAGGCTTTCCCAGTTGCCAAAAAGACCAAGTATGTCACCAAAAGACCCTTTGAGGTTGTTCATGCTGACTTGGCATGCCCCTATAAACTCACTGAAGGGGGTAATCATTATTTGTTTGTAATTATGGAATTGTCTGCTCAGCAGAAGAGTCTCCAAGCCAAGAGAGTGGATTGAGAAGCCTGAAGAGAGTATTTAGATTTCTCAAGGGGACCAGGGACATGAGCTTGAACCTGACAGGAAGTCAGGTGGCCCTGGAATGCTATGTGGACAGTTCATTTGCTGCAGAGACTTTAGACAGGAAGTCAGTGACCGGGTTGGTGGTCAGGTATGCAGAATGTCCCATAGTGCGGAGATCGAGGAAGCAGAAGTGTGTAGCCATAAGTACCACTGAAGCTGAATTCGCAGCCTTGTCTGAGATGCCAAGTGAGGTACAATGGGTAAGGCAGATGCTTGCGGACCTTGGGGAGCTGTGCCAAATGCCTGTTGAGGTGCACAAGGACTCACAAGCATAGCTATGGCAGAAGCAGAAAATCTGAAATGTAGGACAAAATACATTGCGGTATGTTACCAAAATGTGAGGCAGTTGATACAGGAAGGTGTCCTGTGTCTGACGTACTGTCCATCAGAGGACAATGTTACAGACCTGCTCACAAAAGCCCTTCCAGCAGGCAGGAAGCCATGAGGAGATGACAAAGAGGCTGGGCCTTGTTACTAGTGTATAAAGTGAAAGGTCAAAAAAGGAAAAGGTCAACCAACAGACAACTGGTGTCTAACAATGCATGTGAATGATGTTATGTTGCAATGATAACATGTGTCCTGTGCAGTAGTTTGACCATTTTGGAGGGGATTGTCAGGAGTTGGTGACTGAACCCTAAGTTTTAAAATGGCCAAACAACTGCAGAAATCATGCTGAGTCATGATGATTGACTCCATAACTCCACAAACTGCCAGTCATGCCTAGTCATGCCACAGCTGCATGAGAAGAGTTACATCATGAGAAGGGTTACTAGAGTGCAAAGCCATGTAAGCTGAAATCTGATGCAATGTAACCATGTGCTTGAATAAGCCAATGCCATACTGATGTGTATATAAGCAAGCTAGAACAGAGATCATTCTCTTCCTCTGATTCTGTGATGCCTGGCGAAGCACTTGGATTGTAGATATTGTGAATAGCTGAAACTACTCTGAAGATTAAAGCACCTCCTGTTTTCTGGACGCCAAACACTCTGTGTGTGAGTATTCTTGGGAAAGGGTTGCTACCAAGTCTGCTGAGACAGTTTTTGTCTTCTGCCGGAGACTGAATGTCCTATCATCCCCTTGGCCACAGCCCTCTTTTTTCATGGCCTCCTCTACACTGTTCTTCCTGTTCTTGCTCTTGACCACTTCAGGTAGTTGAGCAGGTCTCCTCTTAAAGATGGTGATCTGTTATTGACTGTGCTGCCCTTATTATGTAGGGAGAAAACAGGAGCATACACCATCATGGGCCTGGGAACCAGGGGCCTAAAAAAAAGAATAGCCCAGGAGAAGCAGGATGGTTTAAAGAACTCCATGTTATTTTCTTTTTCACCTTAAAATAGTTTACCTTATGACTATACTCACCATTAATTTTGCCGACCTCTGCCTTTCAGTTATGTATGAACCATTGCTTCCACATTACCTACAATGAAAACCTACAAACTCATCTAGCATTCTGTTCACACAGTGACTAACCAATTGCCTTTCAACTGCTGAGATGATATACAGACAGGTTTTCCAATATGTCATGTAGGGAACTCATGGAATATACCTCTGTCTAGGAAACTCATAATATTTATTTTCTTTATTTGTGTCAGCAGCTACTCAGAACTCCAGAATCATTTTCAACACCATAAGAAAGGGCCTGTTAGAGGAGACCCACTGTCCATCTAATACTAATCCAGTAACCTATTTTTCATAGTAGCCAATGAATGCTTTTCAGTATGAAAGCAATGGCCCTCTCCTGCTATTACTCTCCCACAGCTGGTTTTGAAAGAGTGGGGTGTAAATCTTCACTTGACTCATTCTTGGGCAGTTGCTGGAAACAAGTAACTGCAAAATTATTTTCTGTGCTTGTGAGATGGTGAGATATTTTCTGCCAAAATTAACAAGGTACTGCTGACACTGTATCATTTGTTATAATAGTTGCTCAAATTGCACAAAGCTATAATAGCAACTGCCTTGTTGAATGGACTTGTACAAGTTAGAAACACTGGATTGGCTGTCTGCATCTTTTTCACTGATCAGATAGTACTTCTGTGCTTTCTGTGTTTGTGTGATTTGTTTCACAAGGGAAGATGACAGCAGCTTTGCATAGGGACTTTCTGTGCAAATGGCAGAAACTCTTTTTTTAAAAAAAATCTCTCTTTCTTACACTAAATGTCAAAAAAAAAAAAAACACACCAAAAGGAGGCATTTTTCTCCCCACCAAAGGACAAGTAATACACAAAATAATACTCATTTTTCTATGTATACATTGATTTGTATGCCAAACTTCTTTTTCCTTCTTTTTTATTTGCATCTCCTTTGTCATCATGACTCAGACAGGAGGAAAGAGGTGATGGAGCTGCCAATAATAAATCGTTGTATACTACTGGCTGGCTGGTGTAGGAGGCAGAAAAAACCCCCACATTCCTCCTTCTTCCTCATAGTATGGACATTTGCAGAAGTAACACAACATTTTCCACAGAACTTATGTTACTCTCTACATACATTTTATAACTGCTAATTCATCAACTCCATCAGCAAGGAAAAATTAGTCTGGTGTTGTAAGGAATGTGCCAGCTTCCATCCCCTTGAAACAGGGCCCTTTCACTCTTCATAATTATAAGCACTATGATTCCACTTTAAGTGCTCTGGTGACATCCTATGAAATCCTAGGATCTGCAGTCTGTGTGTTATGTGCCATCAAGTCGCCTATTGACTTGTGGCAACCCCATGAATTTCATAGGGTTTTCTTAGGCAAGGAATACTCAGAGGTGGTTTTGCCATCTCTGAAATATAGACTATAGCACCTAGTGTACATTGGCAGTTTCCCATCCAAATACTAACCAGGGCTGACCCTGCTTAGTTTCCAAGATCAGATAGGATTTGGTGCCTTTAGGGTATTTAGGTCTCCTATCTGCAGATTAAGGAGGGGTATTTAGAATCCTCAGCTAGAGAACTCCAAATGTCAACTATAGGATGTTTCCATAGCAAGTAAAGTGGAATCAGAACGATATAATAGTGTAGTGTGAAAGCACCTCTGGTAGCAATGGAATTCACAGTAGATTTTGCTGCCATCACCAGCTGAGAATGAGAAATGTTGCACGCCCCTGTCAGAGGTTGTATCTACACTTGGAACAAAAATCCAGATGGAATTCAGACTACATTGGCCCAGAGATGTCCTGGATTCACCTGTTAATGCTACACCTACTTTGTTTATGCCAAAGTGGAATTGTTCTGATGTCCACACATGTCCCCTGGCCCAGGCCTGAATCTGCACCACTTTGTTGCTGCTGGTCCCCTTCTCCTCGGGACTGCCACAGCTGCCTTCCTGGCCAAGTACCTCCATGGCAGAGCCCCACTGGCATGCAGTCACTTGCTCTGAGGTCCGAACAAGGCACCCAGTCATGCAATTGGGAGGGGGGGAGCAAAATCAATCACCATTGATCTCATGGCTGGGTGCCCATTTCTGACCTCAGAGCAAGTGACTTCATGCCAGTGGGGTTCTGCCATGGAGGTGCTTGGCTTGAAAAGCATAGGTGGTGGCCCCAGGGAGAAGGGGACCTTTAGTTTTTTGGGCTGGGCTTGGCTGGGGAGTGGGTGGTGGCTCTGGATCTGTACTGCTAAATGACCCCAGCAACTACCACTGAACATCTAACAAAAAATTGTGACACTTGCCATCCAAAAATCCAATGCTATCCCAATCCAGATGGCCACATATACAAAAGCCCAGTAAAGACTGGCTTTTCCTAGAAACTATGGAGGAAGAGGTAATTTTTAAAAAATCACATTAAAAGCTAAAAGAAGCCCTTTGAAAAGAGCCTTATGTTGTATGTTTCTATAGCACCAGATTTGAGGTAGGTATGGATTTTTTTCCCTCATGTAGAGACATGTTGCCCCTGCACCTGAAAGTACCATATGAAATGGTTTAAACTCCCTTTAAAGTTAACATGGCAGTTGTCACAGTCTTCACCATAAAGCAAATAGCTGTCATGATGACTTCTTGTGGTAGCTGATGCCATAAATATTTTATGCATCCTGTGCAGAAGTGTTTTCTTTTTGTCTCTCCTGATTTTCCTGCCAATCACTTACAGGAGTTGAGCTTGAGATCTTGTCTTATGAAAGAGAGAGGAACAGATCCATCTCTCTACCTCCCCCACTTTCTCTGTTGCATGCATAATCATATAAACTTCTATGACATCCTATATACCCTTACTAGGATGTGATCCCACACCAAATGCAGCTGGACTTACCTCTGAATAAATTTGCATTGGCACCTGCTGTAAATCCAACCCCACTTCTCTTCTTGACAAAAGCAACTATTGAACTGAAATAGTGAAAAGACAGTCAGGAAGTCCAGAAACATATTTCCTTAATGTAAATATTAAGAATATGAAGTATTATTTTTAAATTTTTACTTTCCATTTCTCCATAAATCCTAGTGCCTTGGTACTGAAGGACTCTGACAAGTACAATGCTGCAGTTTGCATTTTCTTTTCTAGACTTTTAAGAAAGAAACTGACGGGTTATTTAAATCTGTCATGTTTCATTCTAAATAATTGAAAAATTTATTCTCTAGGAGTTCTTCTCCCAGATGTTGCCTCAAGAGTAGGTGTGGTACTCTAAGGGGCAGACACAACAACATGAGCATTATGTAAACAATCACTTCAAAGCCTTCACTCAGAGCATGAAAGGGAGGGAGGGAAGGAGTTGCATATATGGCAGAGCATAAGAGTGGTTGTCATCATAGTTCATTCTTACTTCCTATTCAACTTCAGAAGACTTCTGGCAAGCTAATCACTCTCTTTTCCATTTTATACACAAGAAATTAAGGCTGGCCACCATACTGGTTAATTCACACCACCCAATGATTTTATCTAAAAAGTTACACTGTTAAACCTCTCTCATAGAACCATAGAGTTGGAAGATATCACAAAGGTCATCCAGTCCAACCCCCTGCTATGCAGGAATACACAATCAAAGCCTGCCCAACAGATGGCCATCCAGCCTCTGTTTAAAAACCTCCAAAGAAGGAGACTCCACCACACTCCAAGGCAGTGCATTCCACTGCCTAACAGTTCTTAGGAGATTACCAGACAGACTTAATAATCCATGACAGGGATGCAACAGGATCGCTGAAGGATTTCATCGTCCCTGTCCTATTCTGCCCCCGTGCTGCTTCTGTTTAGTGTCCATGTTTTTTTTATTCATGGGGAAAAGTCGTTAACACATCTGTTCTTCCATTTTTGTTACGTGGTTATGGATGTACAAACTGGTGCCCCATTCTGCTGGTGTGATGCCAGCATGACAGTGGCGTCACAGGGAAGTCCATCCTGAATGCTTCTGGAGTTGTTCAGGACAGTGAGGTAAGTGATACCCTTTTCTTAATCTTCCCCAGGTTACTTCTACTGTTTAAAGTATGTTCTGGTACTCAGTTTTGCTTTTTGATGTTTGGATTGGTTTTTGTTTTTAAATTCCTCACATGATTGTTCTCTCCTGAAAACAGGCAGGATTTGCTTTCTGGGTCGTAAATGCAGCTTTATGATGGCTGCATTTACTCCCAGGCTGTCGAGGGGAGGGGGAGCTGTTTCTGTCTCTTCAGTCAGGTAGGTGTGTGAACATTTTTATTTTATTCAGCTATAGGGATGGGAGTGAGGTGGGAGGGGGTAGTGAGACAGAAATGGGGTTTTAGTACCCTTCTGAAAATGTCCTTAATGTCAGGAAGTTCTTCCTAATGTTTAGGTGGAATCTCTTTTCCTGTAGTTTGAATCCATTGCTCCGTGTCCTGGTCTCTGGAGCAGCAGAAAACAAGCTTGCTCAATTCTCAGTATGACATCCTTCACATATTTAAACATGGCTATCATGTCACCTCTTAACCTTCTCCTCCCCATCCTAAACATACCCAGCTGCCTAAGCCACTCCTCATAGGGCTTGGCTTCCAGACCTTTCACCATTTTGGTTGCCCTCCTCTGGACATGTTCCAGCTTCTCAATATCCTTCCTGAATTATGGATATTGAGAACATTCTATACTCCTCTATAAATATTCTTTGTATTTGTTCTTTGAAACTCACCAAAAGTAAAAAGAGAAAGGGGCATCAGGTACAGAACTGGCCAGCAGAAGGTATCTGATTAACACTTCTACTGACAGAATGGTTTCCAGCAGTGGAAGAGGGATAATGCTATTCTCCATCTCCACTAGAATTCCTCCTGTGCCCTCAAAATCTGCTCTGGAATTTGAGGAGGAATGCTATCAGGAAAGAAAGGAAAATAGGGATGTTGTGTGTAGAAATCTATTTGCGCAATGTTGTATTTCTGTCAAACAAGCTAAATAGTTTAGTTTCAGACTGTTTTGGCTTTTGTAATTGTGTAAAAACTGCTCAACTCATAGAGGCACTCTTTTCAATGTCTTGTCAAAAAATAAGATCCACTAATTTCAATAGGACCAGTTCCCAAGGAAGTAGATGTAGCCCTGTAGCTTGACATTTAATCCACTGGAAACTGCTCAGATTTTAGTACAATAGGATACACCCTTTTGATATTACATATCAATGGGGACAAAACTGTTATACAGACAAAAATGATGTCTAAGTAACATATGCATTATGCGTTAACATGAATTAAACACTATGTGCAAATTGTCCCCTCATTGTAGTACCATGATGGCCTTCACAGCTATTTATAAAATAGTAATAGTTACTCTATAATATAACATAAGCGTTTGTTTCCAGTACAATTGACATTTAGAGATAGTAGAACCATATATTGTTCTATTTTCCTGTGACAACAAGATTATTGTAAAATATTCAATATATACTATATAAGAAAACATTTCCTCCAAGATAACACATTCATAGTAATATCAAAAAGCACAATATTTTTAAAATAAAGAACACATACAAATTATGTTATACTTGCATATCCACCATAAAATTGCTATAACAAGGCCTTACATATTTCTTAAAAAACACAACAGCTTAATACTATATATCCTGAAAGAGAGAGGGCTTAACAGAGTGCCCAAGGCAGAGTACTACAGAAGTATGTGGCTACCATTTACAACAACAGGAGCAACAGCAACATCCTTCTATCCCTGGCAGGCCACCAATATATGGAATAAGGAAAAATGAACTTGTGCATTAAAAACTCAACAGATGTGGCTAAACCTAGGGCATGTCTACACTAAGGAAATAAACTGAACTTACCCCAGAACTGGTGTGATGTGTCCAGATGACACACACAGTAAATCTGCTTTATTAAGCAATTAATCCGGTTTAAGAGAAACTCCAGGAAACTCCACCATGCCTCCAGTTCTTTTGCTGTCTGGACAGCTGAATTGGGTTCAATTTGGCCTGATCCAGGGCTCGTTTACACTGACAGGAAAATCTGGCTTACCTTTGGGATATGCTGGTCCACAGTGACCACGGGCTTTTCTATGCTATCACCACACACACCGAGGTGAGGTTAGGAGCACTGTCTACAAACAGTTTTCCCTTTTGAACTCATCCTAGTCCAATAATTCACAGCATGTGTGGCTACAAAGAAAAATGGCCACACACTCAATTTTCCCGCTTCCCTCATGCATGCAAATGTACATACAGTGGGCCCTTGTTATCCATGGGAGCTGGGTTCCAGGCACACCCCATCCTGTAGATACCAAAATCCGTGGATACTCATGTCCCATTATATATAATGGTGTGGTAAAATAGTGTCCCTTATATAAAATTGCAAAATCAAGGTTTTCTTTTTGGAAAAAAATAATTCTGGAATATTTTCAAGCCATGGATGGTTGAATCTGTGGATACAAAATCCAAGGATACAGAGGGCTGACTGTATGTCTTTTCTCACAGATCAAAGGGGCTTTGGACATCCTATTAAGTGGAGGTATGCACAGCTAATAATATGATTACAGTTGTCCCTTCATATTCGCTGAAGTTTGGTTCCAGGACTCACCATGGATACCAAAATCCATGAATACTCACGCCCCATTATATGCAGTGGCACAGCAAAATGGTGTCCCTTTTGATGGCAAAATCAAGGTTTGCTTTTGGATTATTATTTTTTTAAGAATATTTTCAAGCCGTGAATACTTAAATCTGTGGATACCAAATCTGTGGATATGGAATCCATGGATATGGAGGGACAACTGTATTATGCACTTCTGTGTACAGCTGCGCTGGGCAGGGCACGTTTCTAGGATGGAGGACCATCGCCTCCCAAAAACAGTACTCTATGGTGAACTCGTCATGGGTCAGCGTAAGAGGGGTGCTCCAAAAAAACGATACAAGGACTCCCTGAAACAACATCTCAGGTCAGGCAAATTGATCACCAACAATGGTCTGCCCTGGCCTCACATCGGGAGGCATGGAGACTCACTATCCACAATGCTGCAGCCTTATTTGAGAACTCATGCCGAACAAGTCTTGAAGAGAAACGACAACGCAGAAAGAATCACAACCCAGAAACATCACCCAAGGAGACCTTCTGCTGTGTTTTCTGCAACCAGACTTGTTTATCTTGGATTGGCCTTTTTAGTCATCAGCGCGCTTGCAGAAAGCGCAGGATGAGTCCTTCCTGAATCTTCATTTGCGAAGAAAAGCCAGAGAGAGAGAATACAACTGCCACATATGCAAAAAAGAGAGAGGAAGCCCTAAAAATTGAAATTGAAACAGGGAAAGAGGCATTTTCTGGTGGAAAAGGTCAGCTGATTGCCTGGTCCATGGAGCCTCCTCCCAACCTCATGTGCCAGCTCACCAAAACCTCCTCTCCCCAAGCCCCACAATGATGTCATCATGGAGCACAGTCCACACACATACATGAATATCCAGATTTTCTGCTCAAATTCAGAGTAAATCCTCACTTTTTTGTTGTGGATTAAAGCCCTGAGGCACTGAAAAGACCCAGATTTGAGCCATACATAGTCTGGACAGCTCAGAGTGAAAACAAGGTGAGGGCTTTTTTTAAATTTGGCCAGTGTAGATAAGCCTCCAATGATCCACACACAAACTCAATGCTATCTCCCTTATCCTGAACTGAGCATCATAGGAATGGATCCTCTTCAGAACCAATACAACCTCTGCCTCACTGGCCAAGCATCACCCTGCAAGAACCTGGCCAGCCTCAGCGCTTCTGCTGAAGTCAGAATGGTCCTCCCACGAGATCAATGAGGAGGATGTAGAGCGGCCCTCTCCTTGTTAATCTCATATCTGGGTGCCCCGTTCTGACCTCAGCAGAAGTGACAATGCCAGCCAGGCTCTCATAGGGAGCTGTTTGGCCAGCAAGGTGGAACTGATGTTAAGCATGGCTTACACCCCACTTCCAGAGACTTACACCCTACTTCCAGAGACTTACACCTCACTTCTATAGACCTCAGAAATTGTGTATTAATTTGGTTCATCAATGTGATCTTCCACAAGGGAAAAGGCACAATGGTCTCAGAGAAGAGGACAGCTGAATGCCATGCTTTGTGCCTAAGGCTAAAAGCCAAAAAGGACACATTTCCCAGGAAAAGGGAGACAATGGATGAAATGAAACCTTTGTATTTGCTGATTTTGAAATGTCCTTACCTTAATCCCAAACCTTAAGAGACAGGTTGCTCAAGCTTGTAAAATCCAATCACTGGACATTAAGAAACAAATTAGCATCTTTCCCATCTTTTGTCAGGACCAGGTCACTCATTGTGCAATCCATGAAGGCTCAGGAAATCTACTGTTTCAACACATGAAACATTAATCCCCTCAGGTATATTTGGAGGTATAAATGACCTCCAAAAGTATGCCAAAGTGCGCTCAGTCAGTTATAGGGGAAGCCCTTTCATTCTGTGTTAGCTACCCCAGGTTCCTACATCCACTCTGCCGGATTGACTACAGGACAGGTTGTATCACCCCAACAAATCCTCTTGCTACTCTCTATCCCAAGGTTTCTTGCTGCTTTTCCTATAGCCTTGTGTGAATGCTTTTTCTGGATGAATGTGTATGCATCTGGTGTTATTGTTGAACTCTAATAAAAACCATACTTAATTTTACATGTGTGTGTATTCCATCCAGACTAGTACTGGTAGACAAAGGTTTTCAAGATCCCCTTGTTACCCCCTTTCGCATAGCTAAAGTCGAGTCGCTGCTAATTTCCCCAACATATTAGAAACTCAATATTTTCTTGGAATTTTCCAAGGAGCATTTTGGGTAACAATGATACCAGGGACAAGGGGACAGGCCAGCAGGGCCAATGCAATGTTGGCCCAGCTGGCGCAGCCAGACTCTGACATAGATTCACCCTGGGTAAGTGTGACTGTCATCATTTTGAATCCAGGACCAGTGTAAATGAGCTCTAGTGACTTTTGTGCAAGATGGTATCTTTTTATCTTCCATATGAATGCAACTAGAAGCAATTCTTTAAAATTAATTAGGTTACCCATAATCCATGTTAAAAACAACAGTTTTAGAACCTACTATTATAATGTCAACAACATTAACAGTCTGAGTGACAATTTATGTCTTACATTACTTCACATTAATGTTTCACTTTAATTTGTTAAGCCATGTTTGCCAATTACTGTACAGGAATTTTATTTTTTAAATTTAAAGTAGTGTGCTATTCTACATTAACATTAATACTAATGGCCAGTATTCTGTGTCAGCTACTTAGGAGATTATCAGATGCAGGCAGAAAGCCTGCAAGGATGATGCCGCTGTACCGCACAGTTTTGCATGTGGCATCATCCTCACGTGCTGCCTCCATGCAGATGGAAACTTTCATCAATGAAAAGTAATGGCTTATTCTCCACTGCAGCACAGAGTCTGCACAGAGGCAGCATGTGAAGATGATGACGTGCGAAACAAGGACCCATTCCCGGTACAGTGATGTCATCCTCGTGTGCTCCTGTTGGGCCTTTTGAAGGGTCTGATAATCTCCCTAGTTAAGTATAATTAACTTTTATGGATGAATAACTCTAGGTAACTGTTCCATATTCATGATCATTACTTAGGACTTTATCAGAAAACCCCTTTTAAAACTTTCTTTTGCTGGTATATATATAAAAAAAAACATTTTTATGCTGGCAAAATAACACTCCCCACTGCACTTACCTTCCCTCCTGCCCAAGGCTTCCCCAGCAATGAAAGAGGAAGTGAATGGAGCTCCATTGACTTCCTCGTTCAAAATCCCATGGATTATCACTAGACTTCATTACTCAGGAAATTAAAAAACAAAACAAGAAGAACATACAAAAAGTGGCATAAATCACAAAAACACACTAAAAAACTTACAAGTAACATGGGGAGGGTCATAAAAAGTGTGCCACTTACCTGGATAATGTGATCTCACCTGGAATTGTTTGCGCCAGACTGGCCACTTACAGGGTAACAAGAAGAAGAAAAAACCCACAAGATTTCACACACCAGCTATGCCAGGAGAAAAATGGCAGGCAGATCAATTGACGGCTTCATCCATCAATTAAAAACTACAGGTTTTGGTGGGACATGACCGCAGAAGGCAACATTGTCTGATGTGTGTGCCCCTTCACGGTTATGTGGCATCATTATGACGCTGTATTTTGTGCATCTGATAAAGTCCTATGTCACAGGCTCTAGTCCCTTTGTTCCTAGATAATTTGGACATTTAACTCAAGATAAAACACCCATGGATATTGTGACAGGGAACATGCAACATCTAAAAGGAGAACTCAGCATAACAATAGTTGTACTCAGTAATCTCTCCTTTCTTTTAACTTGTACCATTTGCACAACTTGAGTAAATACACATATGTGAAATGATATGAATGGAAATATCTCACTAGTTTTCCCAAGGCAGAAATATCTGTTGCTCATTTCTAGAGCTGTTAGATGAGGTTACAATATGTATGTGACTTTACCAACCTTGGTGAAAAGTAGCAAATACAGACACATTCACCTGGACATATGTAGTAGTCTTGCTATTTTTCTCTAAGACCATATTTCTTTCATACATCTTCACATGCAAAGGCTCCTCAATTAAGATAACAATTAAGATACCAATGGCCCCATAAACAATTATGGCAACCAACAAAACTGATGAGTCATGATCTTCTTCCATATCTTCCCAACAGGGGAAAATAATCTTCAGATGAATGGCCACAGGCTTGATAATGAATCCCTTGGTGTTTATCAAAAGGCTGAAGCAAATCACCCCTCCTGGAAGGTGGCCATGCTGAGAGTTCCAACTTATTCATTATACATGCAGACTGGGCCATACTAACATCGTAGGAGGCATTGCACAGTGCAAAGCGTAGCTTTCTGATGTTGTCAGCAAGTTTTCTGTTCAGTACAGCAGCAACCCAATTAAAATGGCCATCAAAGCAGAGTTGGACTACATTAAACAGTGTCTCATTAATGTCATATTCAGTTTACTGGTGCAGTGTTGAAGATGTTCATTACTCTCCTCTACTAAATTCTGACCTTGTGGACAAGTGTTAAAAATTATATTTACTTCTTATGTAAATAGAAGCATTGAACTTGGCATTTTCTAATACATGTTCCATTATGTTTTCCATCTCTGCTCCTCCCTGCTCCACAAACATATCAAGCTTCAATAGTGTTCTTTATTTTAGCATTCATCACCTTAACTGCTACCAGGCAAGCAAGGAAATTGTAATTCCCTGCCCCCCCCTCTCTCTCACACACATACACACATCTTTCAAACTTTGTTGCTTTCTTTTCATACAATAGGGTGGAGACCCTTCAGATATTTGCCTGCAGTTCTCAACCACTTTGCATAGAACAGCCAATGCAAGTCCCATAAGCCTCAGACAGCATAGCCAATATAATCTTTTAGCAATTACAGTTGTCCCTCCATATCCACAGATTTGGTATCCACGGATTTAAGTATTCACAGCTTGAAAATAATCTTTAAAAATAAAAATCCAAAAAGCAAACCTTGATTTTGCCATCTTATATAAGGAACACCATTTTGCTATACCAATGGGACTTGAGTATTCATGGAATATGAAGGGACAACTGTATTGATGTAGCCACAAATGTAGCCACACACAAAAAGTGTAACTAACTTTTTATGTTATAACTTTTTCTTTGCTCAAGTGAATATTGACAACAGTAATTTCCAACAAAATGCTTGCTACAACTTTTTTCTTTCAGTTAGTCTCAAAAGCGCTATAAGATCCCCTTGCTTACTGATATTTCAGACTAACATGGCTATGTTTTTGAATTCCAACAAAATGTTACACAGTATTTTGATTTGTATTTTTCACCATTGTTATGACGACATTTCTCCAGAATAGCTGAATTGCCAAGCATTCTAGCCACGGGTATACATAAATCCATTTCTGTCAACATTTTCTCTAGCTCCATTGAAAAATTATTGAAAAATTATTATTGAAGGTTTTTAGATTGTTTAAACATAATTTAATTGTATGACCACTTTAATTTGTATTTTAATATGTATAATTTGAGAGCCAATGTGGTGTAGTGGTCAGAGTACTGAACTACAACTCAGAAGACCAGGATTTGAATTCCTACTTGGCTGTGGAAATCCACTGGGTGACCTTGGGCAGGCCACACTCTCTCAGCCTCAGAGAGCAGCAAAGGTAAACCCCCTTCTGAACTAATCTTACCAAAAAAAGAAACCCCATGATTGGTTCTCCATAGGGTCATCATAAGTCAAAACGATGTATAATTTACCGTATTTTAAACTGGAATTTCTTAAATGAAATGGAATCAGGCTTGCCTCTCAGCCCTAAGAGAAAGGCAGGATATAAATCAATTCACATCAAGAAAATTATTAGCCCAGCTCCTCCAGCCTGCTGGGACAAGCATACCAATTTCCTAAACCATTTGTTATTTGCAACTATAGGATAGATAGACAGACAGACAGACAGAGGATAGCACTGTCATGGCATCTTTATGTCAGGGTGCAAACTCTATAGAAAGAGTTGAGTCTTAATTGCTTTATTTAACTAAAGATAAAATATATTTGGAAATATTGTAATTTATTCTGTCAAAAATGCTATAGTTGCCTCCTGCATTACAGAGCCAGCAATGAACAAATAACCTTCAAAGGCCCTTCCAAATGACTAGCTAGCATTCAAAACTATCATTCTTGGATTTCATATTAAGTTGAGTAACACATTAGTTGTCTCCTGACATTCTAGGGTATGGTTAACTTCAGGCCTCACTGACGGACATATATTTTCTCTCTTCAGGCTTGATTATTGCAATAGGGGCAACTGTTGCTTACAGCTATAAAAACAGCTTCACACAACTTTTTTATTCCTGTATAAAAACTGAGGATGTATCCACACAACACAATTATAGAAGCTTGAGGACACTTTTTAACTGCCATGTTTCCATCCCATTGAATCCTGGAATTTGTAGTTTTATGCATAATAACTTCTAGTGCACTCCCCTGAATGATAGCACTAGATCCTTTGGCAGAGAATTCCAACTACCTGCCCAAATGACAAATCCAAGAATTCCACAGTTAAAGTGGTACCAAAGTCCTATAACTGTGCAGTGTAGATGTACCCAGAAGTCTCATTCAAATGAATGAGCAGCATTTCTCTCCAATAGTGCATATCTGTAACGAACAACAGCGGAGCCGGTGTCAGAGATAGTGGACACAAGGACCTTCTGTATGGTCATATGGGGAGCGTGGCGGTTGGGGAATAGGGGTACTGTTTAGGTCCAGGAACAATCTGACCATTGATTTCATGTTAGAAGTAGTTTTGGGGAGGTTGGTGGTGGTGGATTTTAGTATGGAGGAAAAGCAGAAAGATGGAAGAGTAGAAAAGAAAGCTTTCAGGCTGTGTGGGCTTTATGCTCCTGTAAAATATGTCGAACGGAAAAAGTTTTGGGGGTATTTAAAAAAATCAGTGTAACACTCAACGGCATCTTATTATCGTAGGAGATTTCAATAACAGGGCAAGGATGATGGACAGGAGTGCTTACGCAGACCAGAAAGAGCGGACAAAGTTGTCCCTGCCCAAACCCCTGACAGCAGAAGAAAGAGAGTTGGAGACTTTTCTAGAGAGGCAAGGTCTTAAGGATGCAGCTCTTGATGTGGAGAATGAGTTAGAATTTTTTCCTGTTTTTTGCAGAAAGGCTTTTGGTTCAGATTTTCCCCCAATGGAAGGAGTTCGATTTACTCATTATCACAAAACCTCAGCCAGCAGAATAGACCGTGTGAGAACAGTGAAGGAAATGAAGGTGGAAAAGTGCACTGTTATGATCACTCCTTGGTCGGATAACGGGCTCTTGGCTGTAGAGTTCAGTATAGGTCAGGTTTACCCCAAAAGACCTCTCTGGAGGTTGTGCCCTAAATTTTTGGAAGATGTGGCATATAAAGAGCGCATCGCCTCAGCACTAGCCCACAGCCTAACTCTTGCGGACATGTACAAGGATAATTTGTGCAGGTGGTGGGAACGTGTGAAACGTGCAGTTCGGGCCACTAGCTGGGCTTACGAGACCAACATTAATGGGAGACAGATTCAGGAGTATCATTTGGCCATTTATCATTTTTTGAAGTGTCATTATCGATTGAACCAAGGTGTTCCTTTTTCAGAACAAGAGCTTAACTGGGCGAAGGGAGTGATAGCAAGCTTTTGCCAAAAGCAAAGACAAAACAGAAAGAGGAGTAAACATTTCAGGACTCGAGGTGGTCTGGTTGACGTGGATGAGTGGGCAGGCACCCAGAGTCCAAAGGCTCCGATCGAATTTAACGGCTTGAGGGCCTCTGAGTCAGACCCTATTGTATTTAGACCAAGTGAGATACTGGATATCATGGAAGGATATTACAGGCAGTTATATGCTCGGAAAAACATAGATATAGAAGAGATTAAGGGTTTTTTCCAAGCTTTTTCAGAGGACCAGATGGGCACCCTCTATAAGGGTTTGAGTCCAGAGGACAGGAAGAGGTTGGTCTCTCCTATAGAAGAACAAGAAGTTCATGAGGTCATAGTTCAGGGGAAGGGTAAGTCAGCCCCTGGCCCAGATGGCCTCAGTTGGAATTTTTATAAAGTTTACAGGAAGTGGATTGTTCCCCCTTTAACAACTTTGTTTAATTTTTTGTGGGATAATAATGAGCTCCCTGAGACATTTTATCAAGGGGTCCTGATTTTTTTCCCAAAGGAGGGTGATCCTACCCTCCCAAAAAACTGGTGCCCCATAGCTCTGACCAACGTAGACTACCCCATGTGGGAAGCCCTCAAGTGGAAAGGGGTGCCAGAGAGATTTATTGCTTTAGTTAAATTGTTTTATAGGGATGCAGAGGTGATTTTGCAAGTCAATGGTCATAGAGGAAAGAGGATTAAGTTAAATTCTGGGGTGAGGCAAGGTTGTCCCCTAAGCCCTCTCTTGTATGTTACTGCTTTGGATGCTATCCTGTGTAAGATTAGTTTGGACAAGAGCATCTCGGGAATCCAAATTCCGCGACCGTTGGACAGTTCATGGTTGGTTCGATGTGAATCTGTTAAATTTGTTGCCCATGCTGATGATGTGTCATTCTTGGTTAAGGACAGGATGGAAGTTAGAAAGATTAAAGATGCTTTTGAGGCCTACGGTCAAGTTTCTGGTGCTCGACTTAACATGGGAAAGAGTTTTTTGATCAGGATTTTTGCTGCAGAGGACAAGATGGCAGCTATTCCTCTAAAGGACATAGTTGGGGGAAAGGAAGGGTGGCAAGCAGAGCAGGGGGCAAAGATGGATAGGGTGAAGATCCTGGGGCTGAATTTTGCGGTGGCTCCAGAGGGATGGAAAGAAAATTGGTATTGCTGGTTGGAAAAAGTGAAGGAGAGGGTGGCCCTCTGGCAGAGATGGAAGCTGACCATTTACCAGAGAGCCGCTTTTGTAAATACCTACCTGCTTCCGGTGGCAGCCAACTTGGCGGCTGTTTTCCCACCTCCAGATTCAGTGATTAAAGAAGCTGATTGGGTTCTCTTCAAGTTCCTTTGGGGAATGGCCACATTCCCCCTGGCAAGGGCAAGTGGCTTATGGGCAGATAGAACAAGGGGGGCCTGGACTTCCCAGCCCTGGGACCTAAGTTCATTGCCATCTTTTCTGCTCAAAACTTTGGGAAAGTTTCTCTGTTACAAAAGGGTCAGATTCAACCTCAGGCTTGGCTAGTTTTGTTTTGTGAGTGCTGGATAGGGACTAGATGGGGAAAGACTTGGTGGGAGGAAGGCTCATTAAGTTTTAGGTTTTCTTTACCTGAAAAATTGAAAGCACCAGATTATTTGAAAGACTTTGTTTTTTACATAAAGAAATATAAAATTCATGCTGAGGAGTTGAAGGGGGAAGACAGACCAAGTCAGAGCATCAAGAGGAGTTTGTACAGGAAAATAGTGGAGGAGATTTATGTTAACCCGTTTTTGCAAAAGCGTCAGGCCAAACTAGATTTATCAGAATACCTAAATCACCAGACTAACCCAATTGAGTATTTCATGGACAAAAGGGTCCCCCAAAAGTTGTGGGACTTGAGGTGGAGGCTCTACCATCAGGTTCTTAATCTGAGGGGGAAAAGACCATGGACCGCAGAGGATGAGCAGATCTGTCCGCATCTGAAATGTAAAAAGGCTGAGATTTTGAGTGGCGTGGCACAAAAGGAGATGATCAGACATTTTGTCCAGGACTGCCCAAGTGCCCGGGAAACATGGGAGGAGGTGGCCCGGGTCCTGGATTGGCCCGATTTGGCACAGCAGGCTTGGGAGACAGTGCTTTCAGAGACTGAGCCTCCAGAGGGTGTCAGGGGACCCAGAAAGTCAGTGGGCCAAAAGAGGAAGAGGAAGGAGCCTGGCTGAGAGGTTTTGGAAAGTGCCCTGGTCCACGGTGCGCCTGGTAAACCTCTATGTGATGTTAGGGTTAGTTTTCCAGAGACAAAAGGAGGTGAAAAGTCAAAATCTGCAGGATGTAAAAGGCACTGCCTATTATGTGAAGAATGTAATTGAAAATTTAGCTCTGAGTGAAAAAGAGAAATTGCCAAACCATCGTTGGAAAAAGTTTTGGCCGTGGTTTAGTGAGACGACCCCAGCAATAACATAAAATGATATTTTAAATAAATATTTTATTATTTTTGTATTATTTTGTATTATTATTTTTAATTAATATTTTAATTAATATTTTATTGGGTTTTTTTTCCATTTCCAAGTAGGTATAATTATAATGTGTAAATATAATGTGATTATAGTGTGTTTAGATTAAAGGGAAAATACATTAGTGTTAGGATAGATTTATTTTTGTATTAGTAAGAAAAGAGGAAAATAATTAGTATTATTTTTGTATTATTGTTATGGCCTTTTGCAGTCAGGTGTATTTTTTAGTAGAATGGTCTTACTCCAATAAAAAATTCCCTATAAAAAAAATTCCCACTGGATTCAGTGAGATTTACTCAAGTAAGCAGAAAGCTTGCACCTACCACTAGGCAGTGTGAGGCAGCCACTTCAGGAAGCAGATGCTGAGGGACAGCCGGTGGGCAACACTACATGTGCAATGGACTCTGTCCTGTGCCCTGTAACCTAGCCTGTGGCCCTCAGGTGATGACGGCAGCTGTTGCCTCATTACTAATATAGAAATAAAATGATCTGTATCTTCATGAAAGATAGGTGAAGCAGGCACCACCTTGTCCGTTGTCCTAGGTACAAGGCCTGGTGCCTTCTTGGGATGGCTGTCCATGATGGCCATTGGATTGCAGCCTGAGTGTCACTGAAAATAGTAAAGCATATTTTTTATGAACATCTTAACAGAGCTGTGTATTCATTTTGCAAACACAGTTTTAGGAGAGAAGATGGCCAAGCCATTAAAGCTTAAAAGTAACACACCAGAGAAGGGGAGTACACTAGCTCTTCCCACTCCATTGTCACTGAATGTGTTCAGAGAGTGGTAGTCTGAAAAGCCAGTGTGGTGTGGTGATTTGAGTGTTGGACTAGGACTCAAAGAGACCAGAGTAAAGTCACTGCTCAGTCATGGAAACTATTAGGTGACCTTGGGCAAGTCAGACTCTCTCAGCCTCAGAGGAAGGCAAAGGCAAACCTTCTTTGAATAAATCTTGCTAAGATTATGGTATGGTCACCATAAGTCAGGGTCAGCGTCATGGCACATAAGAACAACATAATCAACAACATAGAGAATGGGGTCATCTGCACACAGAACTTCTCTCCATGCCCAGCAGAGACTGTCCTCTTCAGGCAGTCACTTTCTGCAGGTGGAGAGCAATGGCAGAAGGGAATAGGGTAGACATAGCACATTTCTATTTTCATGTGTTGATATCTGAATGCTAGAATAGGGCTTACATGTATGTGTCTGCTGGAAGGAAGGAAGGAAGGAAGGAAGGAAGGAAGGAAGGAATGATCCAGCCACTCTGTCTGGAAATTAACCCTTGTCCCATCGAAATACAGAGAGCTTCTGGAATTGTTCACTTCCACCTTCTTGTGAACCTCCACTCATCCCCTTCTCCCTCTGGAAGTTTCATCCTTTCTCTGACTGCTAGGTGATGTTTCTATTAGAAACTTTTTGTTGATAATGTTTCAGCAGCCTATACCATATCGCTTGCTGTGGATGAGCCAAATTTGAAACTGGATCTATTCAGAGAGAGAGAGAGAGAGAGAGAGAGAGAGAGAGAGAGAGAGAGAGAGAGAGAGAGAGAGAGAATAGATCCTATATCAACTCTTCTGAAAAAAGCAAACACATAGTTCTGATTAGATTCACTTGGCAACTTTGTGTCTCCTTATACATACAAATTGGCATCCTCACACTGGAGGACTATACAGCGATTAATGATGAGTCTGATTGCTGCATTTAAATGTTTCTTCATTTTAAATGCATTAAAGAGACTTTTTTTAAAAAAAAAAACCTCACCAGAATTTTGAGGGGGGCTAATTTGTCAGCCCCTGGGCCCTTTCAATTACATTTGTTATTTATTGCCTGCACTGTGTCTTCTAATTTACTTTCAGCATCATTAATCCATGAGGCACTCTCATTATGCATAAAGTTTTCTGTCCATATATTCTCCCAAAGTCTTTAGAATTTGGCCGGAGAAAAATCCTAGTATGTAAATACATGTTAGCAAAGTTTCCATTTCCTTATCAAACTGATGTTAAATTGAACTGTACAGTTAGACGTAATTATAGTACTCACTGTATACCTTCTTTTCCTTCTTTGAAACAGTATCTTCTCCAGTTCCATTTTTTGATACTCAAGTGTGTCCTGCTATTTCATTCTTGTTTGTGTGGATACAAAGATTAATCATATCTCAGATTGCTACTATTGGCGATCCAAATAATGGATGATTCAGCTTAGTGATGATGTTCTGTTTTACTTTAATCTCTGGGGATAAAACATTGCTTCTGTATTTGGAGACTGGATACCTTTGTCAGCTTCTGATGGGTCATTTAACTCTCAAAAAACTGCACCCTCATCCATCTAATACTGTACTATTGACACCTTGGGCAGATAACTAGGAATATTTATTAATGCCTCCCAGACTTGTCATTTGTGTGGCATAGTCTTCCAGTAGGCACAGGCCATCCATTTGAAGGATTTTCTGACCTACTGAAGGAATGCTTATTATCCCCATCAACCCACCTAAAAGCAATAGGAGTGAACCAGTCTACTACACCAGCTCTTGGACTGATATATTTCAGCAGATAGTTTGTGGCCATGTCTACTTGAAGGCACGCACGCACACACACACATACACACACACTAGGACCAGGATACTTTAGATCCACAGCCCCTTCTGGCAGACCTCTGGCCTCAACCTCCCTCACTTCTCAGAATTTTGACATCAGTGAGGGACCAGCTGTGAATGGTTCTACAGCCAATAGAGGAAGGAGCTCCAAGGTCAGATCTCCCATTCCAATGGGTGTCCCCATCCCTCTTTATCTCTTCATGCATCCTTGGAAGAGATCTTCATATGGCCACAATATATCCTTTTTAGGGACTATATATGTATGGATTGCCTGTGGATCCATTCTCAGTTTGGTGTCCACTCCTTCCACTACTCCTCTGGGTTGGATGGGAGCTATCCAGGTGCTAGATCCCATTCCTAATAGAAGTTCAGCACTGGGAGAGCGGGGGCAACTGTGGAAGCAGCAACCATAAAATCAAGAGTGGATTTGCCAACTTCACAGCATTGAATCTATCAATTGACAGAAGGGTCACAGTATTAATGTCTTTTAAGTGTCATATCATTATCTTTTAAGAGTGTTCTATTCAGTACATGGGGCTTTGAAACAATAGACCACACAGTTGTCAAGCAAGCCACATAAAGCCTTGTAGATTGGCCAAGGCTTTTGCCTATTATCACACCTGGCTTTTTGTCATAGAATCATGCAGTTATAGAGTTGGAAGGGACCCTCAAGTAGTCCAAGTCATTTTTCTTTAATCAAAATTCTCTGAGATGAGTAGCCACTCTGTAACTATGGTGTTATTAAGAACATTAATCCATGAATTGAGATGTCTCAATCACAGTTTATAGGAAATGAAGAACTCAGTTCTGCCTTTGCCCAAGGGACAGTGAAACTGCATATATAAAAATACTATATCAGGAAACAGATAAGAGTAGCTCCTGGTCAGAGTGCCTGTATGAAGCTCCAGTCCTACCATGAGGATAAGTGTGTTAGTCACCTCAGACAGCAGAGCCAGGGTATATGGAAATGCCAGGTCTGGCAATCCTTTTGCAATTTTCCTCTGCTTGAGGACAGAATTGTGTGTGCCACACAAGAATGTCCTAGATGCCCCCTAAACTATACTGTTGCCCTCAGGTGCATAGGATGGCCCCCATCACACACTGCCAAAGAGTCAACTTCCAGTGTGATGACTTCAGCAGATTGAAGGGGAAGAAACCATCTCGTTACTCATGTGGAAGTTCCTATCACCACACTATATGGCTGTGCTATGCCATACTGGAGAAAGCATAGCAAGCCTCCCTTCTAGACTTCAAATATTCAAAGATCTCACAAAGTTACTTCTTCTTCAAGTGTGTAAGCGGTCTAGACAATGCCAGCTTTACAGATCCAGCTGCTCACGTGTGAAACAACATTCAGGAAGAATACACAGCCAGACAATCCATCTTCAGTCCCTAACTAAAGTGTCAGGGAAGATAAGTTTTCTTACTTAAGCCATGTTGGAGTAGGAGCATGGACAGACCAACCTGCAGAGTCCCCAACAGATGTAAAATAGCAATAGCAATAGCATTTATATTTCTATACCACTTATCAGTGCAAAGCACTTGCTAAGCAGTTTACAATGTGTTAGCTAATTGCCCCCAACAAGCTGGGTACTCATTTTACCAACCTTGGAAGGATGGAAGGCTGAGTCAACCTTGGAGCCCTGTAGTATTGAAATCACAACCTTGTGACTACAGTACCAGCATTTAACAACTGCACCACCAGGGCTCCTGGCGATGATGACAGAAATCCATACTGGTTGCTAGAAATATTGTAGACCAGCTTCTTACCCTACCCACAATTAATTTATCAAATATACTAGCACAATGTATGGTGAAAGCCACTGATTTGTCTATTTATTTATCTATTTGTTTATTTACCCATCCATCTATTTTTCTATTAAAATGTTTATATCCTACCCTATATCCAAGGATTTCAGATTGGCATTAAAGAAAATCAATTTACTGAAATCTGAAACAATGAATGATAATTAATCATGAGGCAGGAAGCTTCACCTTTTCTTTAATTCTAGGTGTATTCTGAAGGGATCACAGTACAGGGGGAAGAAAAGTGTATCCCTTTCTTCCCCATCAATGGCCAATGCAACAGCATATTCTTCTGTCAGTAAGAAAACAAAAACTACCTTTCCTGTCAGTGAGGTTTTTTTTTTTAAGCATTCAGGTCCTTCCACTGCAGGTGGTTAGGGAAGTCAACGCTAGGAGAGAAGGGATGATGTCAGTTCACCTCATATTATGATCTCCCTGAGAATCTCTCCATCACACCTGTAGACATTTAAAAAGACACAAGGTGAAATTGAATGTTGTTTGGCTGTTGGGTGGCTTTAAAATGGTATTAGACAAATTTGCAGAGCATGACAATAGTCAGGATGGATGGATGCAACCTCTGAGTTCAGACACCAGTGGCCACTGAATGCCAGTAACTTGGAAGCCACAACAGGAAGTAACTTGCTTTCATAATTTATAGAATCATAGAATTGGAAGAGACCATGATGGCCATCCAGTCCAACTCCCTCCCATGCAGGAATACACAGTCAAATCACTCCTGATAGAGGGCCACCCAGCTTCTGTTTAAAAAATCCCAAAGTAGGAGAGACCACCACACACCAAGGCTCTGTGTTCCACCGTCAGACAACTCTTACCATCAGGAACTTCTTCCTTATGTTTAAGGTGTTCCCAAAGATATGTGCTCGACTACTGCAGGAAACAAAATGCTTGCAGTAGATGGATCATTGGTCTACAGTAATTGAACTGGGCTCTTACAGTGATCTTGCCCCCACTTTCATCACATGGATTCGGACTGGGGTCTCACTATACCTTCCTTCCAGCAGCTACATTTGTTTCATCCTGTCTATACTGAAAGAGATGGATCTTACTCATCTGTATTTGATCTTGGAAAATTTACTTTATGTCTCTTGGTGGCTGGGGGATTCTGGGAGTTGTAGTCTAAAAAGTATATATTCCAGGATTTCATATTATACAATATTATTATTCAGAACCTCTTTATCATAAATATGTTTTTCCTCCTGATGTTGAAAATTAGCTTTAAAGTCCCTGTTTAAAGAGATAACTATGCTTATTATAAGTGGGAAACATTACCAAGTTATACCACAAGAACAAGCAAGCAATGACAGCAGCTGTTCCTATTGTGTGTAACAAAATGAACATTTTAATGAACCAAAAATGATCAGCTTTCAGTCACTAGAATAAAAAGAAGATATTCAAGTTATATTTCTTGTCATTTGTGCTTTCAGCCATATATCCACATCCTTTCAGTCTATCTCTGAAGTATGCTAGATAAAAAAGCTCACTATAAAAATGATGGAGATAGCAACTCCCCCTTGCAATAGATAACAGTCATGTTTCCCAGTTTTAACTATGTTGAGATAAACAATTATGATGTTTATAGACTGAATTTCTACACAGTAAATGGAATGAAGGCATATAGTTTCCTTTAGCAGGAGTTTTACAAGTCCTATCACAACCCTGGATGTCATTAGGTTTTCAAGTACACTTCCTTGAACTCCATCAGAACTCTATCAGGCCTGGGCCAAGAAGCAAGTGAAAGGCCCTCCCTCCAGCCCAACTGCCACTGCTCTGCCCTTGGAGGGAGAGAAGAAGAGGCAGGCAGGACTCCATCAGGCTTGGGTCCAGAAGCAGGTGAAAGGCCCTCCCTCCAACCCAACTGCCACTGCCCTGCCCTTGGAAGGAGAGAGGAAGAGGCAGGCAGAACTCCATCAGGCCTAGGCCCAGAAGCAGCTGAAAGGCCCTCCCTCTAGCCCAACTGCCACAGCCCTCCCTTGGAGGGAGAGAAGAACCAGCAGTATCTGCTGGATTTGATCCCTACCCCCACTGCCATTCCCTTTTCCTTATGTGTCATGTCTTATTTAGATTGTAAGCCTGAGGGCAGGGAACTGTTAAATTGACCATTTGTAAGCTGCTCTGATAGCCTTTGTGGCTGAAGAGTAGGGGTATAAATAAATAAATAAAATCCTTGGTGACATCTTTGCTCTGTAGTAACATGGCAGGAATACATGACTAAAAACCTGCCTTATGTAGTTTCCAATGAAATGGTTGTCTCTGATTACCCAGCTGTAAAGGGAGAACTTGTCCATGAACAGGGGTAAAGGCAAAGCATTTTACTACTTAATTCAATAGGGTGGGAAGGCTGAGCAAAGATTCAGATAGCACAGGTGGAATCTGGGAAAGGCAAGAGCCAATAGGCAGGGAAGCTACAAAGACACTATTCAAGATTCAGGAAGAAATGTCATCTAGAGCCTTCTACAACATTGATACATTTAGGGGCACAAATAAACACCAAAAAGAGATGTCTGCATCTTTCTTGGTAGAGAAAGCAGAAGATAAAAAAAGGAAATCAAATACTTGTTGATGAAAGGCTTTTTGGACCTAATGTAGCCTGCAAGGATAATAGGTCTCTTGATTTCACAATCCAATTGGCTCCATGGGCAAAGTTGAACATGTGTATGTTGCAGCAAATTCTGCAGCTGCATCAGGTATCAATAGTGTGGAGTCATCACTATGAGGTGAACATACTGAGCTTGAAACTGTGCAATCAAGTTTTGCCACTGATCTGCTACATCTCTGTCCTTCTTTCCACCCTCAGCAACTCTACCCTCTCACCCATGAGAACATGTATTCAATTTGCTCACCATTCAAACAATATGGGTTGTTTAACAGAGAGAGAGAAAGAGAGATCATCATAAAACTTGAAATCCCCTTTGAAAATAACTTTAAAATAGCCAGAATATGTTATTTGTTATACCAGAATAAATAATACCAAACTTGTTGACTTTCTTTTGAAATACATCTCCATTTTGTCTGGGGGGTTTTTTAGCCAAAAAAAGTAACTTGGTACTGGTAACTTTTACTTCCTATCTTTGTAATAAATCATTGGCATATGAAGTAGAATTGTTACTGGGATAACAACCTGCGGGTAGGTGATGTTTATTCCTTTTCCTCCACAGATGTGGTAAGAAGAAAATTACCCCCATATCCACACACACCCCAGCCTGTAGTAGGGGAAAATCACCCCAATGGCCTCCCTGGCTGGGGGATTCTGAGTTTTGTTGACCAAAATGTCACATTCCCAGGCTCTGTGGTTCATACAAACTGTACAAAGAGCTGACAGCATTATGAAGTGGATTATTCTGGGCCACCATTATTGTCACTGTTGTTTGTTTATATAGTGCCATCTATGTACATGGTGCTTTACACTAAAGCAAGCAAACAAAACAAAACCAAACATTGGGTCCTGCCAAAGGTGTACAATCTAAAATAAATGTATACATAAGCACACACAGCAGGAAGGAAAGAATCATAAACAGACTATAAAACAAAATTGCAAAACAAATATCCAGTTAACTACCCCAAAAACCCCAATAACAATACAGTATGAAACAGTAAGAAAAGATAAAAATGAAACAAACTGATAAATACATATGATCAAATAAGTGTTTATATGGACTTTATCAGATGAGACCCTTTAAACATTCTTTTGCTTGCATAAAAAAAAAATCAATTTTTATGCCAGCAAAAGAATGCTTCCCCACCACACTTACCTTCTCTCCTGGCAAAAGGCTTCCCCAGCAATTAAGAGGAAGTGAACGAAGCCCCATTCACTTCCTCCTTTGAAATCCTGCAAGACTTCATCACACAGGAAATTAAAAAACAAAAATAAAATAAACACAAAAAAAGTTACACAAAGCACATACACACACTTTAAAACTTACAAGTAACCCTGGGAGGGTCATAAAAAGTGTGTCCACTTACCTGGATGTCATGATCTCACCCAGAAGTGTTCACGACAGACCAGTCATTCATGCTGCATTCACGTGAGTTAAATGGCGTGAGATTTGACACATCAGCAATGCCGGCACTAAAGTGCCATGGGGGATCAATTGACAGCTTCAGCCATCAATTAAAAAGTACGGGTTTTGGCTAGTACATAAATGCAAAAGGGCGACTTCATCTGATATGCACACCCTTTCCCATTTATGTGGCATTGCTATGACACCATATTTAGTGTGTCTGATAAAATCTTATGGTATCTAGGTTTAATGGATGAATCCCAACAATCAGGGCAATGCAAAAGAGAAAAGAAATCCCATCTGATTTAAGGATTTAGTTGGCTGTTTTCAGGTGCATCACATTTTGTTCTAAGGATACCCAGACACTAAGCATTATTTGCAGTCACCAGGTTAGCACTCCCAAAGAGACAGTGCTATTTTTTCCAGAATACATCCAATGTGTCTCAGTTTTAGTATTTGTTTATGATGTAAATGATACTGGTTAGTTTCTACTATGCATTAAACCAGCTAATATAACCAATAAGTTATCCTGGTTTCAACAGGCTAGCATTATTTAATTTCACAGAAAGACGAAAGTATTTTAGGAGAAATTGTTATGTTATGTAGAGGTAATTATATTATATGTGTTGGAAATAGGCACTGAATGTCTCCCATAATGCTAGTAAATCCTCAGCCCTCTATGTTTATGGACTCTTAGAGAGCTTTATAAAAATACCATTCCTCTCCAAAACAACTTTCCCAACAATTCAATACTTTTCTGCAATATAATTATAGAACTATGCTTTAAAAAAAAAGTGTATCAGCAATATATACAATTTGATGTCTTCAAATACACCAAAAATTGGAGTTTTCAGCTCAAAGAAACCTTGCAAATAATTTCTTGATTTCTATTCAAATCACTTTCTGAAAGTCATTGGGGTTTTTTTAAGTGACCTGTTTAGTTAGGAATAAGGCAATGTACAACCTAAATACCTTGAAGGCACCAGATCCTGTCTGATCTTGGAAACTAAGCAGGGTCATGTCTGGTTAGTACTATACTTGGAAGGGAGACTGCCAATGAATACCAGGTGCTGTAGGCTATATTTCAGAAGAAGGGAGAGGCAAAAACCACCTCTGAGTATTCCTTGCCTAAGAAAACCCTATGAAATCCATGGGCTTTCCATAACTCAACAGGCAAGATGAAGGCACATACACACAAGGCAATGTACACTTAAAGGCTGCAATCCATGCTTACCTAGGAGTTAGCCCTAGTGACCCCAAAGGGACTTACTTTTGAATGAAGAGGTGCAGAACTACACTATATGGTACCCTGACAAATATAAACTGTAGAAGCTTCGGTATTGAGGCCATACTCTGATATATACTTCTCACTGAAACATATCTTAATTAAGAACCACTGAATACAGTTAGGTTTAAATAATAGTAGGCCAGAGTTGAGAAAAATTACATTTTAAATTACAATTTTCTGGATTCCCCAGACATTATAGAACTATGGTAACAAGTTAATTATCTTTATTGTTAAACTTAATTTATTGACTTAAGTTGGAATTTCAGCATAAACCTAATTCCAGAATTAAGCTATTTTAATTATGTTAAGCTGGTTCTCCACCTAAAGCCTAGTTCTCTTGGATTTTTGCAAAATTACTTCTTGCATTTCATTAGCCCCTAAGTGTTGGGAAATTACAGTGTTTAGGTCACAAGATCCAAACCACAGCCTGAATCCTGTTGGACCATTGTGAATATGTAACTACAGTTAGAACTTCATCAGATGTGGTAAATATGGTATCATAACAACGCCTAATGAATGTGAAAGCATCATGCTTTCACAATTATGTGTAGGGAATAAGGTATTCTTTTTTATTGATGGGCCAAGTCATCAATAGATCTCCCATGGTGTTTTTTTTTTTTTTTGCAAGTAATGCCGATGTTTGAAACCATGCACCATTGTTCTCTTGTGATTACAGTGTCAATGGGCAGAGCACTTCAGGTTGAGATCAAGAAAGCCAGGTAGGGAACACTATTTCTATGAACCTCCCTGGTTTACTTGGGACTTTGTGAGTGTGTTTCTGTGCCTGTGTGTACTTTTTTTGTGCTGTATTTTTAAATTAACCCATGCTTGCGTCTTCTCACAAGAACTGGCAAGATCACGAATGTGGAAGTAAACAGAGCTCCATTCATGCTCCATTGGGGCTGCCTTTCCACACTAGTAAAGGTGGGTCTGTTAAAAAGGGTTCTTTTGCCAGTAGAAAAACGGTTCAAAATATGGCAGGAAAAGAACATTTGTAGAGGCTTGTCTGATAAAGTCCATACTCATTCGCAACTGCTACATATTCATAATCCCTATGCAGCCTCTAGTTTAGGGTCATATAGGGACCATGAAAGTCCTTTAAACACCATTCCCCTGTTGATCAGGAAGCAGCTGCCTCACATTCTCACACACAACTCTTGTGTGAGTGATCTCTGGTGCAAGGGAGATTTGCAAAAGGGGTCCTTTTCCTACCTGTCGCACAGGAGATTGCTCACAAGAGGAGGTGGGAATGTCAAAGCAGCTGCTTCTCAATCAGCAGGGGAATGGTCTCCTGTCAACTGAAGTGGTTGCTTACGGGTAAGTAGCTTCTGGGAGGGGTCACTACATAACAACAGTGTTATGATGCTATGTGGTATGCAATGGTTATACTGTATAGGATTCCAGCACATTTCTTTTAGTTCATGATTAGAGAATTGATTGTTTAGTTAGTTCCAAGGTTAAAAGATTTTAAACCAAGAGATAGTAAGGCCTGCTTGAATCTGTATAGGCCTCTTGTGCTCTGTGCAAGCTATCATGGCACTCTGTATTGGCTCCTAATCTTTCCCGGAAAATGAAATTGGAATTCTCAACCCTGGGGGTTTTGCTAGTATCCATATGGGAATTAGTAGGCTAAACCAGTACTTCTGAAGCTATCCGATGGCAATCTTCCTCCCTCCAGAGATTTTAGCAATGACCTATAGAAACGGCAGTGCTGAGCAGAAGTGGGGGAGAGAATTGTTTGGGGTAGGATGGATGAGAAATTGGGTTTTCAAACATTCATGCAGCTGTTTCCTTCTCTTGCGATAGAGACAGGTGGTGGGGGGCGGGATAAAATAATGGATGGGATTTTTCAGCTTCATCTTAGTAAGGCTTTTAATGCAGGCATTTAACTTAAATTTAAATGGCAATTTAACAATAATAATAATAATTTTCACTCCCTTCTACTGTAAGTACAATTTAATATTTATTTTTTAAAATATTTTATTTAGATATTTAATGATTAATAATACACTAAATGCATCAGCCCTTTTCTACCCATGTTCCTATACTGAGTGACATTCTCTGAAGAAAGCTGGAAGAGAACTGATAGGGAGGAGGGAAGCGAAGTCATTCCTAAAACTATCAGTTTACATCAAATAAACCAAAAAGGAAGACACCCTGCCCAAACTATCTATCTAACTTGATTACTGCTTCTCCCTGTAGTCTATCTCAATTCTTTGTACAGCATGTAGTTGCACTCTTCTCTGCTTGCAAAACTGCCTTGCTGTTTGATACATTCTGGAGAAACTTTCTTTTGGCATATCCAGAGCTTGTTTATATGAGGCAAAAAAAAAAAAAAAAAAGTGGATTGCTCCACAGTAATGGCAATTTGCAGCAGCTGCTATTTGTCTTAACAGGTTTTTTGGTAGATCACAGGCATGCAAATTTATCTGCATTTTCTGTGAAAATGGGCATGCTTGCAAATCAAGATGGCAGCCATAAGTGAATTATTTGCATTTTTACTTACCTCAATTTGCTACCACCAGACAGTATTTTTAAACCATATCCAAAATGCAAGAGTGATCTTTCATTCTAACAAAAAAGAAAAAAAAAAAAGAGAGAGAGAGAGAGAGAGAGAAGAAGAAGAAGCAGCAGAAGCCAAAGAAGGCTTTTCCCATACAGTATATGGTAGATTTGCCCCCCCCTCCTTCCCAATACACTGAAATGATGCAGGATGCCATTTAGACAGATCATATTTTCCTCACATATTTTTTGCTGTATTTTGGAGTATTTTTGCAGTTTAGACTATCCCTACATAATCCTGACTAAGGACTTTATCAGACACATGAAAAATGATGTCATAATGATGCCACATAAATGCAAAAGGGATGCATCTCAGATGACATCACCCTTTTGCATTTATGTACAGGCCATAAACTGTACTTTTTTATTGATGGCTCAAGTTGTCAATAGATTGGCTGTGGTGATATTTTGCTGGCATTGCCAGAGTATGAAACCTTGCACCAATGTCCTCTCGTCATCCCAGCACCAATGGCCTGTCTGGCCAGACCACTTCTGGTTGAGACCACAACATCAGGTAGGTGACACACTTTTTATGACCCTCCCCAGTTTACTTGGGACTTTTATAGTGTGTTTATGTGCTTTTTAAAACCTTTACTTTGCTATTTTTGTTTTTATTTTTGAATTTCCCACGCTATGTATTCTTGTGAGAATCCATGGGATTTCAATAGAGGAAGTGAACAGAGTTTTTTCACTCCTCATTCATTGCCAGGGAAGCCTTTTTGTGCAGATGCAAGGTAAGTGTGGTATGGAAATTTCTTTTGGCGGCATAAAAACGGCACAAATTATGCTGGCAAAAGAATGGTTTTAGGGGGTGGTCTGATAAAGTCCTCACACAGGTGTGCAGATTGCTTGACTTCCTATCACTTTGAGTACTCAAAACTGAATGTGTGAATTAATGTCATTCACCTGTATCATGCCTAAGATCAAGTGAAGCTGATGATGTAGTGTTTCATCTATGATGTGTCATCCACAACTGCATATTGTCATATGACAAACACACTTTTGTGAAACTGACTCATCCCTTAGTTTTCAGCTTTGCCTCCAGCATTCCAATGAGATGGTGAAGCACTAAGGTAAGGTGAAAACTATATGGAGAAATAAAACATATTTTTCCAGTGATGCTCAGATGACTGAGCTGAATTTCTAAATAGTGAATTAAGGCACTCCTTTATGATGCCTAAGCTCTGGCCATCAGCTGGTAGCTAGCAAAAATGTATAGAAGACCCATAGCATGGAATTGCACACACTGGTGTCACCAGGTGGTCTTCATGTATATAATCTATCACCTTTACAGTCAAGTGAGCTTCTGGGCAGTTGTGGGGAGGTGGTTTACTTTACTCACTGGAAGTACAATGGACCCTTGGTATCCATTGGGGTTTGGTTCCAGCACCTGCTGTGGATGCTAAAATCCATGGATGCCCAAGTACCATTATATACAATGGCATAGTAAAATGGTGTCCTTTGTATAAAATGGCAAAATCAAGATTTGCTGGGGGGGGGATTTTCAAGCAGTGGATGGTGGAATCCATGGATGCAGAACAACATGAGGAGGAACTTTTTGACAGTAAGAGCTGTTCGGCAGTGGAACACACTCCCTCGGAGCGTGGTGGGGGTCTCCTTCCTTGGAGGTCTTTAAACAGAGGCTGGATGGCCATCTGTCGGGGATGCTTTGATTGTGATTTCCTGCGTGGCAGGGGGGTTGGACTGGATGGCCCTCGTGGTCTCTTCCAACTCTGCAATTCTATGATTCTATGAGAACTGGTGGATATGGAGGGCCAGTTGTAAGCACTATCACTGGCTAGGCCAATATAATTGCTTTCCCTCAGTCTGGGCTTTGAACAAATATAGCAAATGTGGATTTCCTCTGCTTCACAAACATTTTCTGGGTCATAACTCCACCATGTATCTGAAGCCTCCTTGTGGGGAAAATTGCTTTGTAACAGGATGTGCATGTATGTGTGATGGAAGAATAGAGTTGCTGTCTCCAATATCCAGACTTTGGAATTGTCTAAATGGTGAAAATACCACTCAAAGAATGTGAGGAGAATATGATCTGTCCCAATGGGATCCTGCATCTATTCACCATATTGTGAAGGAGGGGCCCCCAAAACACCATATATTCTATGGGAAATTTTTTTGCGACTTTTCCTGTATGTTTTTGAAAAACAGTGAGGGGAATGTGCACTCCTGCTTGTTGGAACAAGCGACCAGATTGATTTGCTTTCCTAATACGAACAGGTGATTGGTCAGACAGTATGGGGGCAGAGCTTGTTAACAAGAAAGCACCTGGGGCCACCATGTTGGATTTTCACCTTAGCGAATGAGTGATAAGGTGATAAAATGGTGTGGGGTTTTTTGCTTTTTTTGTTAAAGTGAAAGGTTGCTCTTGTGCACCTTGGATATGTTTTTTTTTTAAACCTGTCTGGCGGCAGGAAATTGAGGTAAGTAAAAATGCGAGTAATTCACTCACAGCTGCCATCTTGATTTGCAGGCATGCCCATTCGCATAGCAAACATGGATAGCTTTGAATGACTGCAATCATTCAAACCACCCAAAAACATTAAGATAAATAGCAGCTGCTGAGAATTGCCATTACTGTGGAGCAATCCACATTTTTCCCCCTCATATAGACAAGCCCTTTGTGCATAGCTTTAACACCATAGACAGCAAGTTGCAGTGTTGCCTGGTGACTTCCATGTCAAAATCACTCTGGTTTTTCCTCTGTATTTTAAAGGAGCCATGCAAGATGTTGAACCCTATCCTTCAAAATGGCTTCAGCACCTTGGATAGCGCCTTCACAGTTGGGACTAAAACCCTGAGCAGATTCGCATGGATATGAAACTTTATCACACATGGCAAAAACCATGTCAGAAGAATGCAATGATAACAGAAATGAGCAAAACTATCAGTTGACATCTTACTTCAGCCGTTCCAGGGGCATAGCACGGGCATGAATAAAGCGTCCCTTTTTATTTACAGCTTAGCCCATCAATAAAAAAGTGAAGCCTCATCTGTGCCAGCACTATGCCCTTGGAATGCCCCTGAGAACATCTAATAATGTCACCTTTTCTGTTATTGCCCTGTCCTTATGACATGGTTTGGGACACGGTTTTTTGCTGCTGTTCCCCGTGTCTGATAAAGTCCCTGGAAATCACCCACCACCATTGGCAACAAGTATATCTGCTGTCTGGTACACATTCTGTGTGAGACTTATAGATAGAGCTTCAATCTGTGCTGCACATTAGCTATTCTCTTCTGACTATTTGGCTGACCCACCAAGGAGTGAAATGGCCAGCCTCCTCAACTACCTGATTTTGGGTGTCAGGAAAGAGCAGGAAATTGTTACTTATTTGGTGTATTCTTACTATGTTTTTTTAACCTCCAGGCTGAGGTGCTTGTAGGTTTTTTCTGCTACAAGTACCAAAAAAAAAAAAAAAAAAAAAGAATGTGGCCATCCTTGGGTACCATGCCCCTTAACCTGGGGATGAGGAAAGATCTGCTGTAAAATGACTTGGACTAGCCTTGCTCCTGCCTTCAGCGGATAATCCAATGTCAGGGAGACCAAGGAACAGAAATTTCCTGGAAATGAAATTATGATGAAAGACAGCAGGTTTATTAGAGGAGGGGGAGTTCAGAGGAGGACAAGAAAATTACCTTGAAAATAGCAGAGGTTGTGCATGGGAAGCACACAATTAGGCTGAGGATTCAGGGGTATGTAAGAGAGCAACCAAGACTATTTTATTTATCTTGTTTTATCTACAAATAGCATTTATGAATAGAAATTCTACTCTGGGGAGTACTTTGTGTAACATCCAATAAAGAAAGAAAGAAAGAAAGAAAGAAAGAAAATTAAAATCAGAGATAAAAACAGTGGCATCCAACTTTTAAATAAAGTTTCAAAAATAGCCTCATGAAGGCTTGCCTGATCAGAAAAATCTGCCAGAGCAGTGGATGAGAGGCAAATGTGTTTTGGGAGACAGTTCTACAAAACGTACAGAAAACTCCTTGCCTTGTACCTCAGCAGATCTCACAACAGAAAATGAATTAGGAGAGATACTGTCTTAAGGGAGGAGCAGTAGAGCAGATAATAAAAGAAAAAGCCACAGAAAAGAACAGACAAGGAAAATGCACAAAAGGAGACATTGGAAAATAGCGTTTCAAGGACCCTCATGCAAGAGCCGGACAAGGAGGATCCAAGCAACCAGAGTTATTATGTCCAGAGGAAAATAGAAATAAGCAGCCTCAGAGACGTGACTTTTGTGATTAGGCAGGTTATCATCAAGCCATTACACCTAAAGAAAAAGAAATGTTGACTTTGTGTGGAAATGGTCTCCCTGGAATCAGTTGCAAAGACCATATTTTATTAAGAGAGTATAATTTGTTTATACCTATTTAATTTATTTCTACTGGTGTTTATTTAATTAATTTAAGCATTCATTGAGGAGGTATACATGTCTGACAGAGAAGGATGGGGTCTGCTGCCTACAGCTACATGACTATATGAGAAAGATTGCTGAGAGAGGAAGGGTGAGAGGAAGTGAAATCAGACCTGAGAATCCATAAAGTATTACAGACTAAGGCCTTGCCTACACGTGAGACCAAAAGTCCGAATAAAGTCCTTCCTCTCATGCCCCTGCATTTGTCCCAAAGCCGTGCATATTTATTCTCTGCAGGGAGGTCAGGTATTTGTCTTCACTGTCCCTGAGGATTTTCAGCAGTGCTGCTTCCGCCCACTCTCTGTGTACCCATCACTTGCTTCAAGCACCTTCATTACTTGCTTCAAGGACCTCTTCCTGTGATAGGCAGGCAGGAGAGTGGGCAGAAGCAGCACTGCCGGGCCAGGGGAAGGGAGAAAACCTCTCCCTTTGGCTGGCAATTTGCTGCCTGAGCTTTAAAATGGTTGTGCCAGCAGTGGACGTGGCAGCAGCAGCTGAAAATACAGAGAAAACCCCGAATCCTAAAAACTCCGCATCAAGGTAAAATACCCCAAGATGCCCTGAATCTGTCCCATGTGTCATATGACCTGATTGCTCCAGATTTGGGGAAAAGGACATACACTGTGTTGCCTGATTGCCACGGATTCAGGGAAATTTGCAGGGAGAGTCAGTGTTTTTAATCGTTAGACAAGCCTAAATGTCCATACCTAAGAACCTCTAACAAAGTAAATATAATTGGCCTAATTCATCTAGAGTAGGGATGGGCAAAGTGTGGCACATGTGGTTTGCGTGTGGCCCTTGGGACCCCTAAGTGCAGTCCCAGAAGCCGAAAGAAACCCACCAAAGTGCCCAGATAAAACATAAAAAAAACCCAAAACAATTCAGTCTGATTTTCAGGCTATCTCCCCCACCCCCTCCAACAGCACAAATGTGTCCAAACCACAGCTGTTTGCATCCCCTGACCCTCCAAAGCTCCCCAAAGCACAAAGGAAATTTTAAAAATTGGCCAAAAATTATCCAAAAAATCAGATGGGTGCAGGCTGAAAAAATGGCCCCCACACCCTGCACATTTGCTCACCCCAATCTACAGGATATGTAGCTGCGAAAGTGAGACTATCTAGTTGGGAATCTTGCAAAGCCTGGCCATTGTTCCTCTGTATAGCTGCACTTGCTTCCAAAGTTGCCTAGAGACTGTAAGAGTTTCAAGGATATTCCTGGAGGCAACATTTAGTCTCAATTTCCCAGTTTCAGTCTGCTAGGTATTAATGATGGGACTTTTGGATTGTCAATCATTTGAATTCTATCCAAGAATCTAGGAATCTGTAAGATGTCATTGAATAAAGAGCATGTTCCAGGTAGCACACTTTTTGTAATTGTGCTGTTGTGATCCTATCTATGATGACTTCATTCAGATGTTTTGTCAGTTATCACTATTGGAACCATAGTTGTTTTCTTTTCCAATATGAGGATGAAGATGAGGATAAGGATGGGCTGCTATTTATAATATACCTTGTGTTTTTAATGTTAGGTTCTAATATAAATTATTAGTGGACTGTTTAATGTACTTCTGTTATACACCTTTAAATCATTTCTGACTTAGGGCATCCATAAAACAGCCCTATCATAGGGCTGGTTTGGGTTTGGGGTTTTTTGGCAAGATTTGTTTAGAAGGAGGTTGCCATTGACTTCCTCTGAAAGTGAGTGTGTATGATTTGCCCAAGGTTAGCCAAAGGGTTTCCATGGCTGAGCGGGGATTTGAAACCCTGTGTGCTAGCCCAACACTCAAACTACTACATCACACTAGCTCGTATATATGTATTATTTTTAATCATACATATATGGATGGATGGATGGATGGCTCATTAATATAGTTATGATTATTTCAATTTTAATCTACCCATTAGTGAATCAACCTGAAATGTTACTATGTTGCATCTTCTGGGCAGGGCACGTTTCTAGGATGGAGGACCATCGCCTCCCCAAAATATTACTCTACGGTGAACTCGCCATGGGTCAGCACAAGAGGGGCGCTCCAAAAAAGCGATACAAGGACTCCCTGAAACAACATCTCAGGCTCGGCCAAATTGATCACCAACAATGGTCCGCCCTGGCCTCACATCGGGAGGCATGGAGACTCACTATCCACAATGCTGCAGCCTTATTTGAGAACTCATGCTGAACAAGTCTTGAAGAGAAATGACAACGCAGAAAGAATCACAACCCGGAAACCTCACCCAAGGAGACCTTCTGTTGTGCTTTCTGCAACTGGACTTGTTTATCTCAGATTGGCCTTTTTAGTCATCAGCACGCTTGCAGTAAGCGCGGGATGAGTCCTTCCTGAATCTTCGTTTGTGAAGAAAAGCCAGAGAGAGCATATTCTGTGCACTGAGTGGAGATTACCATGGAACAATTATTGATAGTGTAGGGTGCAATTTTTATAAGCAAACTTCTATACTAGTCTACTCAGGCATTAGTCTCATTGAATTAAATGTGTCTCACCCCCAGGTAAGTGAATATAGGATTAAAGCCTCAAGCACAGCCTGTGATGCTAGGACATCATGTGGCCATGTGTCTAATTCAATCTGAAAAGAGCAAGAGCATCAAATGTCGAAGAATATCCCATGTGTCTATCTGAGTTGCTCCATGTTTGCTGAAAATCTCCAGCAGTAGAAAATGCCATTTAGACTCCTCTGACATGAATTCCTCCAAGACATCCTTGTAGGTCATATCTGTAGGCCTACATATTCCTAAATTTTCTAACAGCCATTTTTAAAAAGCAAGGAGAGATGGATCTAGTTGTGTAATTCACTTTATTCAGTGTAGCGTTATTTTCATCATTTAAGGATATCTCACAATAGAAGACAGTAGATATAGCTTATGATAGGAGTTTTCATTTCAACGGAATTCCATGAGATTCATTTAGAAAATCTCATATTATCACAGCCTTCTGGGTGTAGCAGATATTAACAGCATCTCAGGCACACAGATTCCATCATGACTGTAATGTGACAAGATCTCTTACAGTTGGCATCTTGCCTCTAAACTCTAGAAACCCTTATATAACTTTTGAGATTAAAATATTGCCATAGCTTGAGCTGAAGCTCTAGGACGACTCAGAGCTCAGAGGCAAGGAAGAGATTGCCTTATCTGCTGCTACTTCTATGCAACCTTCTCTTAGAAGCAGTCCATGGAAGAGTTCAACCAAATCCAAATCCAGATCTAGTGGTTTTTTTTTTGGGGGGGGGGGTTGCCCTTCAGGCCTGAAGCCAATATGTACTTTCAGTTTGTGTCATCAATCAATTACTTCTAACTGCTTGGACTAGTGCCTTGATATATAAGACAGAGTATAAATGCCTTGAGTATATGTGTGTGCATGTATAACCAAGAAGAAAACTGAATGTACACATTAACTTTCCTGTCATGTCTATTCTGTGGCAGGTCTACGTTCTGGGATACATCTTGATGTTCTGGTAGGCCTCATATGACAAGGCACTGTTACCCAAATTACTGGGGGTCTGTTGGACCCATTCGTGACCCAGAAAATTCTATATTATATTTGGGAATTTTAATTAGCTCAAAGGTATGGCTGCAAGAGGCCAGGTAACTTATGGGACCTTATGTATACCAGTACTCACTAACACCAAGCCAAAATGAAATAAAAATGGTTTTTATGGGGAAATGATCATGGAAACATTCATACAACCACACCAGCTCATGAGACAACCACACTAGGCTAACAAAGAATCAGGAGGAAAAACTTGGAATAGATTCAGGAGGAGCAGAGAAACTCAGGCTTGAATCTGAGCAGTCCAGAAGAGTGACATTATGAAAAGAACGGTGCACACTTTGGTTATAATTTGGGGTAATATTTATACCCACTATGGTACCCTTAAGAGGTGTTTTGAGTGAGATACAATGCTTAGATGAGTTTCTAGGGTTAAACAATGGAACCTCCAGCTATGCTGATTGCCACTGATGGTTGAGACATTAAAGTTAATGGGCTCCATATTGTGGATAGGAAAAGGTGCAAGGAAAGATATTTTTGGATAATGGGGATCCCGGTCACTGTTTGTTTTGGAGACTAAAGGGGGCCTTGCTTAATCTCTTCCTGAGCATGTTGTTGGGGAATTTCCAAGACAACTTCTTTAGGCCTTTGGGTGACCTTCCTTTAACCTAAGTTTGGTTGGTCCTGGTCTACCTTATGTTACCCGATCCCACTAGTGTCCAAAGTTAATATGGGGAATATTTAATTAGCTAAAAATGGCAGTGAGAGGCCGGATGACAGCAGGATCTTTTGACCTATGTATACCAGTAAAACTGAGGAGACTCTAAGCCAAAACATACAATTAAAGGATCTTTATTGGAAATTAATCTTAACAGCATTCATACAAACACTGAGGCTTCAAGCAATCACATAAGGCTAACAAAGAAAGTAGGAAGTATTTGGATAGAGGAATAGAGTAAGGGGATTGTGGGTAATACTATACCTGTCAGAGGAGCAGAGATTCATGCAACAGAAGATTCTCACAGGTGCATTCTGGGGTTCACTAAGCAAACCAGCAGCATGGATGTGGAGGAGGAACTGTGGACATTTTGGAGGTGTTTTAGAGGGGTATTTATATTTGATAATTCCCCTGAAGGGAAGGGTTTAGAGTGGAATACAAGGTCTCTTGGAGTTTCCCAAGACTAAACAAAGGGTGCTGTCAAAGAGTTAATGATAGTTAATGGGCAATGTATTTGGAATTGAATAGGAGTAGGCAAGGTCTAATGTTGGAGGGGGAGGGAAGAAGAAAAAGCCGTTTTACAATCATTGAGGTCTCTGCTATTGTTAAGTGGATTAGTGGATGATTCATCTCCAGGTGTTAAACTCTGACCTGAGTATTACTCATTTGGGAAATTTCCAGAGGCCCCTCCCTTGGTTATAAGTGACTCCAGTCTTAGTATCTGGGGGTCCCTCGTTTACCTGCTAACCACATGGAAGGCTACATCAAGCCAAATTATTAAATACTGCCAATTTTGCAATATTCCAAGATGAGGGTGATCAAGGTAGGTAATACTTAGACCCCATGAACTGTCCAATATTGCCAAATTATATTATTGGAGGGAGGGGGTATATGGTCAGGTAACACAATGACATGTGGTAATCTTCCCCCTGCATTATGGGTTGCTATTTAATCAGAATATACTTGGCCCTCCATATCTGTGAGTTCTGCATCTATTGATTCAACCACCCATGGATTGAAAATATTCCCTCCCCCAAAAAAAGCAGAGTGGGACATCTCATCTCTCTGCCACCCCACCTGCTCTAAAGTGGCTTCATAAGAGGACTGCTATTGAAGCTGTTCTGAAGTGAAGAAGCCATGGAAGTGGGGGAGGGGAGAGAGCAAGAGGAAGGAAGGAAGAAGAGATGGGTCAGCTCAGAGTGTAAACCCAGCATGTTTATACTAAGCTGAAGTTTGAAGGAGGCTGTGGAGCTACCCTGGTGTCTTTTCCCATGGTGGGTGACACACAAGGCAGGCAGGTGGCTGCTTGGTCACTGGTTGTTAGGGCAGGGACTTGAGCATCCATGGATTTTGGTACCTGTGGGGGCAGGGTATGGGTGGGTCCTGGAACCAATTTCTGCCAAGATGGAGGGCTACCTATATTTTTTGTCAAGAAGAAAAGGTATAATGCTTTCAGAATGCTGGTTTTTAAACAGTTACTTCTCCTTGAGTTGGAGAATTCCCACCAAATATCAGAGCTAAGACAATGTGCATTTTCAGTAATCTACAGTCTATTTCTCAACATCTTGACTAATCTTTATGTTCTTCCTTGACCCTACTTGGAATGCTAAAAACTTACTTGAATTTGACAGCAAACTGGTCCCCAGACCATTAGTGTGAAAAACAGCATTTATCTGGGCAATAAAAGCCTAGAGCAATATTTATAAATTAAGTTCAGTTTCTCTGTTAATAAATGATCTAATATTCAGAAATGCTGGCTCACAGAAGTCCTTAATTTGGAGTCTAAAATCTTTGACCAGCACTTTCTCCCAAGAAAAAGAAGGGGGGACCCTACAAAACATACATGGACTAGAACCATATGTAAGCAAGGATTTCACTTATACTTCTCATGAAAGGTGCTTTCTGCACAGGCATTTGTAAGTGTGAGGCACCCCATCCCAAAGAACAGAATGGAAAGCCTCCACACAGACAAGGCTTACAGGGGCACATTTGTGTTCAACCTTGGTCTTTGGTGTTTCATTAGTAGTTTCACAGTAATGAAATGAAAAGGATGCACACATGGTGAGATCCTTGTACCTTAAGCCTAACAGGAATGTTTCTGCCCAATCTGATCCTATGCATTTTTATTCAGAAGTGAACTCAACTGAGATCAGTGGGACTTACTCTAGACCAGTGGTTCTTAACCTTTGATCTGGGGACCCCCCAGGGGGTTGCTATGTCCTTACAGGGGGTCCACAAAGGCTTGAAGGCTGCTCGGATCACCTCCTGCCTGCAGTAGAGTGGCCATGTGACAGGAGCCAAAACAAAGGTTGGCTGGCTGGCTTGGCCTATGCATTGCCATTCAATCTGCTCCAGCCACAAACTTGCAGGAAGAAGCAGGAGAAAAGTCTTCCCTCCCCCTCCAGTGCCTCTGAGGGAAGGTTTAATGAATGGTATAATTGTATTGTTGTTGTTGTTTTAAATCTTGAGTTAAGTCTTAGAGGTCTACAGCAACAAAAGATATTTAAAGTGGGTCCCTGGTAAAGAAAAGGTTAAGAGACACTGCTCTAGACAATGGCTAGTATTCAGTATTGCAGTTATGGATTCATAACCTAAGTTATGGATCTGTTACTACTCTGTATTCACTAATCCTACATAGTCACAGCCCACCGTAAAAGCCAGCAGCCCCAACCCACATTAACAAACTAGCAGCTGCATCTGGTGCAGAAGGTCTGTTCTGCTAGTGACCAGGGTGCAAGGAGAATGACTTTCTTCCCACTCCCACCAGTGAGCAAAGCTGCAACAATCAGAAGCAGGACTCCTGTTCCAAATCCTTGTCACAGCCTTACTCATTGTCAGGAAGGGAGTGAAAATGATTATCACTCCCTGATTATCACTCCTTTTGACCTGATTATCAGCTGAATGGACCTCCTTTGTCTGGTCCAACAGCTGGCTCTTAAGGTGGACTGGGAGGGTGGGGCCAGGAGACTTTACTTAGTTATGTCTCCCTAACTAAGTGGCCAATCTCGGATTCTTGAGAGTGTGTGTAATTCTGCAACCTTACCTAAGAGTTAGCCCTATGGAGCACAATAGGGCTTAAAAAAAAAGCATGCATAGGAATGCACAACTGGTCATTTATCTAACTGAAGAAATGGCTACATTATTTCTTCTCATTTTTTTAATTGTGGAAGGATGTTTCATTGTTGTACTTCTAGCAATCTGGTTTTGAATTGAACATGGCATACGTGTATCACATTTGCAAGGTTCCTACACTATATATGCTGTGTGCACTATGAATAATAAAGAAATGTGGAAGCCTTTCAGTGGTTTCTGTATCTCCAGTAAATGTATTTTCCCCACAAAAAGGGACAGGGGTCCTTTTGTTATGGAAATTAACACGTAGAGTTCCCAGAGAACATATTGTCCTTTGATAAATGCCAGGGACTTTTTGTGGTTTTGAGCATGCCAGACAAAAAGTTCACTTACCACTTGTCTTAGGGAATACATTTACAATAGTATGTCCTATCATATACCTCTAGAATTGGGATGGATTATACTGATGAAAAGAAAAATGAAAGAATATACTTTAAAAATAGGAACCATAGCACTACTAGACTCTCAACAGTCCATTTTACATCATTTTTTTTTTGCCTTGGTACAAGAAGGATAAACTACAGGTGATCTATATATATGGTGTGTGTGTGTGTATATAATTAGTCTCCTGTACCTTTCACATTGCACAATTATGGTGTTGTGGTTTGAGCATTGGACTAAGGAGATTATCAGATGAGCCTCTAAAAATGTTCTTGTCCCACTATATTTTAAAGTATAATGACTTTTTCAAGTGGGCTAAAAAAAACCTGCGAAGGTCAGCAGAAGGACGGTACTGTCCTGCTATAAGTGATCAATTTCACACGACGCCATTCTCCTACCATCCTTCCTCCATGCTTCCTCCATGCTGGAGGGATGAGAAAGGCATTACTTTTCATTGACAGTAATTCCATCAATGAAAAGCGGTGCCTTTCCCATCCCTCCAGCACAGAGGAAGCACGGAGGAAGGACGGGAGGAGGACGGTGTCATGCGAAATCAATCACTGAAGCGGGACAGCGCTGTCCTCCTCCAGACCTCTGTGGGGTGTTTTTTTTTTTTTTAGCCCATCTGAAAAAGTCCTAAGCGTCCCAGCACAATGACCCTTTTTATCACATACTGCTGTGATAATGAGAAAGAGCAGCCCCAACATTATCACTGGGATGCACGATCTTGGTGGTTCTTGTGAGAAGATGCAAGCACACTTAAAAGTCTAAAAACAGCTAAATTAAAAAACAAAAACAAAATGAACACACAAGCACTGAAACACACTTAAAAACTTGCCCACAAAATAGGGAGGTTCATAAAAAAGGCGTCCTGTATCTAGTTTTCACATTCTTACCCAGAAGTGTTCTGGCGGGAACTGCCCATTGAAACCATATTCATGCTGGCGGATTGGTTTGTGGTTTCAGACACTTGCAATTCTGCAACAAAACGCCACAGCAGATCAATTGACAGCTTTGGACCATCAATAAAAAAGAACGCCTTATTAACAACTGCATAACGTCATAGCATGATATAGTGAAATATGGGTGCCCTTTTGCATTCTCTTGGTGTTGTTATCACACCATATTTGCCGCATCTGATAATTTCCTAAGACTCTGGAGACCAGGGTCTGAATTCTTGCTCAGCCATGGAAACCCACTTGGTGACCTTGGGCTAGTCTCACTCTCTCAGCCTCAGAGGAAGGCAAAGGCAAACCCCCTTTGAACAAATTTTGTCAAGAAAACCCTGTAATAGGTTCATCATAGGACTGACATAAGTCGGAAAAGACTCAAAGACACACAGCAACAACAGTTTAACTGCCAGTGCTCCATACTATGGAATACTGAGATTTGCGCTTTTATGAGGTATTTAGATTTCTCTGCCAGAGAGCTCTGGTTCCTCACTAAACGGCAAACCCAGGATTCCATAGGATGCAGCCATAGCAGCTAAAGTGCTATAACTATATAATGTTAGAGATATTTTTGTTTGTCGTATCAGGTTCAAAAGATTTCAGATAAGGAGCAGAATTGCCAAGGCCTCTGCTTGGCATCTTGGAGAGCAACTGGCAGCCGCATTAGAACATACAGCAGGCCCTCCTAATGTTGCTAGACTGCAAGTTGGATAGCAGCCCTACCCTAGTGGTAAGGAATTGGTAAGGAATTAACTGTTCAGCAGCACAAAGCTGCAGTTCAGCAACATCTGGAGGGTTGTATGATTCATACCCTTTCCATAAAGAACTCTCTGATTCAGAATATAGTGCTGCATGCTTTATTAAAGCTAGAACAGGTCTAATCATTACATGGGAACCTAACACCTAGGCACACTGCCTGGGAACTCAAGTACACCACCTCACCTTGAGTTGGGTAGTGGAAGAAAGGTGAGCTGTAAATATACAAGAAAAAAGAAATACAGTGTAGTTCATATATTTACATTCTGTTATTAGACCTTGGAAACATTGGCCAAGATCCTGAGCCAGAGGGCTTGCCTGAACAGTGAAAATTCTTCTCATAGAATCTGAGGAGAAAACCTTTTGTCCGAATGGGATCCTGTGGTGATTCACTGTATTCAGAATGAAGGGGGCAAAAGTGCCACATAATGCACGGGAAACACCTTTGCAACTTTTCCCAAAGTTTTTAAAATGGTGCAAGGAAAATGCACATTCCTGCTTGGTGGGACAACTGATTCAGATTGCAGCACATTTCCAATAAGAGTGGAAGTGGAATGCTGATTGGTCGGATGTGCACAGGGGGCAGAGCTTGCCAGCAATGAAGTGGCCACACTGCCATGTTGGATTTTCACAGTAGCAATCGTGCACCGAGGTGACAAAACAGCTTTTTAAAAAGCTTATTTAAGTGGAAGATCACGCCTCCGCACCTTAGATTTGTTGTAAAAAATAAATACTGTTGTTTGGCAGCGGCAACTTGTGGAGAATAAAAATGCAAGTAATTCACTCACAGCCACCAGCTTGATTCACAGGCATGCCCATGTTTTTTAAAATATTTATTTATTTATACCCTGCTCTTCAGCCACAAGGCTATCAGAGTGGCTTACAAATTGTTTTAAGCAATAGCAATTTACACATCTACACTGCATTAAGCAGTTTCCAATGTGTGTTAGTTAATGTGAACATGTGAACATCAAAGATGGATAGCTTTGCATACTAGCGATCTTGCAAAAACAACAACCATAGAAACAAACACTGCTGTGAATTGGCATTACTGCACACCAATCCACATTTTATTGCCTCATATAGACAAGCCCAGAGGCTACAATGTGTAGCTGTATAATGATGGAGCTATGTTGCTGAGACAATATACTAGTGAATTGCAATGCTGTACAATGGGGCACCGCACAAGATATCCTGTTGGGTAACAAGGGCTCCCTTTGCACAATAGACTGTGCATCAGGACGCATCATACATCAGGTCATCTTGCACTTCATCAGGTCATGCTGTGCATCACACTGTTGTGTGATGGCTATACTTCTGGCTGTTTGTGCAATGGTCCTGATGGCACAGCTACATCTCCCCTCCCTTCCTGAAAATACAAACATTGTGCAAATCAATGTTATGTGATCATGCATTGGTTCATGGTGATATAACTTTCCAAAAGGATGCCAGCCATTATTTTTCTGGATGACAACTCCATGAGTTCCTGTTGTTCTTAGAACATTTAAAAGGTGCAAACATTTATTTTGTCTGAATGTTTAAGTGCTACAACATTATATTATTATAATTATTCAAGTTCATTTGCTACCATCCTGCTTTGTAGTATATTACTGCTAGTCCTATTAGCACCAGTTCCAGCACCACCACTGCTGAAGAAGGAAAATGTCTGCTTCTTACAATCTTGGAACAGTCTTAAGAGAGGCATCAGTTATACTCTGTCAATGTTACTGATAATTTCACTGCTTCCACTTGCTTTCTTCTGTTTACTTCTGTATATGAAACAAAAAAATGCACCTAGGACCAGTGGTCTTCCTTTACTACACTAAGACCTAGAGTGTATCCAGACTGCACAGTTATAGTTGTGTGATCCTACTCTAACTGTCATGGCTCCAATCTTATAGAATCCTGGGACTTATAGAATAGGGGTAAGTACTACTGACAAAATTCCAGTTCCTTCTCCAAAATTCAGATCCCAGCATTCCCTAGGACACAGACATGGCTGACATGGCAGTTAAAGTGGGATTCAAATGTTGCAATTGTGCAGTGTAGATACACTCCAACAGAGAACATTGGGAGAATAGCAGTAGGATGGACCTTCATAACTACAGTACTATGTCTGTATTGATTTCTGATTTGTATAAAAAATTGTATAACTTGCTTGAATTGTATGTGATGAACTGTACTGTGTATTACTGTCTATTGCAATGTATGTACCCCGCCCCAATACTGAGAGGAGAGGCAGGTAATAAATAACTTATTATTATTATTACTGTTATTATTACTGTTATTATTATTATTATTACTATTATTAAATATTACAGTCAGCTGCCAGGTATGGCTGCAGATGCTTCCCAAGACATTTTCTTGTGCAACTTGTCCTTTCTCAACTGGCTCTAACAGCTCATCAGGATTGTAAGAACCATTTGACAAGTGATAACACTGCACACTCTGAACTTGCCACCAAGTGTGCTTCCAGCTATGTGTGAGACCTTTGCTCCCTGACCTGTGTGCCTGTATAGCTGCACATGTTTGTGAAGACATTAGTTGCATTTCATGCCTGACATATTTAATATGCATACTTTACCTTTTGAAAATGTGCTATGTGAAAAGCCCTAATCGTTTTAACGAAGACCATTTTCCTTCAGCTTTAATTAGATGTTGGAAGTAGTACCACAACCCCATCCACCCTGAAAGCTCTTCTGCCCACCTCTAAAAGAAAAGTATGTAGTTCCCCTCCCTTCTCTCTTTCAAAATCAGGAATTCTGATTTATCTCAGTAAATCCTGATGAATGAAGAATCCCCAGTTATCCTCAAAAACCTGTTTATATATATGGACCACTCTCTGGAGATTGGGAGGTGAGTTCCAGCATCCTACAGTATATCCAAAATGTGTTTGTTTTCACTGGATAGTTTCTGTTATGATAAGAATGTTTTCCTCCAGAGATGAGATGGGGACCAGGCGGTTAGACAAGTTCTTCCTAAAAGTTGTCACAGAACTCACATAAAAGACAAGATGACAGAAGATATTCACAGTGGTCTATGTCCCCAGGCTTTTTATTGCCAGCAAGGGGGATATCATTGTATCTGATAAGTAAATTAGTTGGTGTTTATTCTGTTAAACTAAATTTTCATGTGTTATGAAAGCCAACCTTCACTCATTTTGTGAAGACGCCCAAAAGGCGTTTGGTATGTTGTTTACAGAACTAGTATAATTCTTCCTGCTGATGTGGTTTTATTCTGTTTCTTTCAAGCCACACCTATCTATTTCAGTGCTAGTCACTGAAAAAGAAGTATTGCCCAGCAACCACATGTGACCTGTATCAGAAGGCTCTTCCTTTTGCTCCTGCATATGAATAATGGCACACCCAAAGATGGTATGACTTGTGCAGTTTGATCCCATGAATTCAATGGGTCCTTTCTCAAAAGGAATTACCTGGTTTCCTATGGTAGATTCTTGTTTCTAGTTTCAACAGACAATTTCTGGACTTTTACAGGGACTCATGGATAGTGGGGAAAGCCAAGAAGAGCACCATAGAACTTCACAAATCCAGATCCACCATGCTGAATTTCTTAGACCTGAACTATGGCCTGACCTCCTAACATAACTTGATGGCATGGTGTTTGAGACAATGGTGCTCACTCCATTGGTTTAATGAAGAGGTAGGCAACTGCAGGGTTTGGGGGAACCACATTTCTATACTCACATTGCCACCTCCCCCACTGGCCACACTTTGTCAACCCTTGGTTTAATGAGTCCATTATCCTGCATCAGTGTTCCATATATGGCTGTTTAGAGATTCCTGGTCCAGAGATAATCTAGATTAGGGCCAGATTTTTGCATGCTCTGTTACTGATGGGAGACCACCAATGAATACCAGGTAATATTTCAGAGGAAAAAGCTGGCAAAACCATCTCTGAGTATTTCTTGCCTAAGAAAACCCTAGGAAATTCATGGGGTCAACATAAACCAACAGGCAACTTGAAGGCTCATACACACACATTATTGCAGGGGGGAGTCAACAGAATCTTATAGTCCACCATATGCTTTAAATAAGTAACAAAACAATGTGTGACAAATGAACATGAGCATTATTTATTGCTTAGCATAACAGAATCCTACTGGATCAAACTGAGGTCCATCTGAATGAATGTACTGCTGATCAATAGTAAATTTTTCTTACCAATTTGGATTTAAGCTGTTCTGGAAGAAGTTATATTTCTCCTTAAAAACCAGGCTAATTGTCTAGGGGCTTTATCAAATTTAGCAAAAACTGTATCACAGGAATGCTATGAGAACAAAAACAGGTGACATTACCAGTGTCATGGTCAGCCAGGACTCTGAGGACTCAGAAGACGAGGAGGCTGAGCCAGTAGCAGAAGAGATGGCTGAGTCTGAGTCTAGCCCTGAAGAGCCCAGGGCTCAGCAGCCTAGCCCTCCCCCAGCACAGGGTCCAAGCCTGGGAGACATAGTGGAGCAACAGCAAGAGGTAGAAGAGCAGGTACCTACCTTTAGCCAAAGAAGAGCAGAGAGGGCGTGGCTTCGTCGTTCCCGGAGATTAAGAGACAGAAGCTCATCAATCACCCGGCAGCTGGGAGTGGGAGCTGGGCCAACATAAGCAGCTGGGGGACGCTGAATTCCTGGTCTCAGGCTGTCTGTGTTTCCTGGAGGACGCCTCTGCCTTTGACTCTCCTGGATCTTGGAACCTTGCTCTCTTGAAACCTCGGATATCTTGACCTTGGACTGTCTTCATTGACCCACCTGCCGGAATCCTTTTGACCTTGGACTACCTCTTCGTTCTTCGCTCTCTCTGGACTCCTGACCCTCTAGAACTGCTACTGACAAACCCAGGTACTGTGCTTGCAGCTGAGTTGTTGTCGAGCCAGGCTGTCTTATCAGCTGTTTGACTTGGCGCCGCGACAACCAGATGATGTCATCCTTCAGCCCTTCCGGGGATGTACCATGGGTGTGAATAACACATCCCTTTTATTGATGGCTTAGCCTGTCAATAAACAATGGACGTGTTATTCACACCCACACTAGACCCCTGGAATGGCTGAAGTATGTGGGTGTCTGGTAATGTTGCCCTTTGTGTTCTTCTAGTGTTCCTGTGATGCTGTTTGGGATGCGGTTTTGTTCAGTGTTCCCCCACATCTGATAAAGTCCTAGGAGTGCTGCGTGACATTCCACTGTCTCAGGATTCTTCAGTGAAAACAAAGCAGTAATGGATTCTTTATACAGCTCAATTTAGTGTGCCTTTCCTGAGTTGAACAAACTCAATAAAAGCCTTAGTTTTCACAGAAGTAGCTATGTTAGTCTCTTGTGGCATAAAAAGGAGGAAGGGAGGAGGGGGAAAAAAGGAATGTGGCAGCACATTTAAGACTAACTTTTTTATTTTATTTTATTTTATTTTAGCATAAGCTTTTATGGCTATAAATCCACTTCTTCAGATGCAGCAAGCCTCAGGTTGTAAGGCTTATTTATTCAAACCTGCTGATACAATTTCATGTGCTCAGTCCCACAAGACAGAGATTCAAAACATTTGGATTTACAACAGGCATCTCTCAAACTACAATACCCACCTAAGCGAGGGAGGGGTGAAGAAACAAATCAACAAGGCAAGATTCATACCCAAAACCATCTACTATAAGAGAGACAAAAAAACACAAAATGACAGAACACCCCTAGTTGTCACCTGCAAAACCCAACTGAGACCACCCAAATGCATCATCAACAAACTACAACCATTTCTGGAGAATAACACAACCCTCTCACAAGCTCTGGGAGGCCAGCCCTTATTAGACTACAAACAGCCTCCAAATCGTAAACAACTACTTCACTTACAACAGGAAACATAATATGGATGGTAATATAAGGACACGACTCTGCCACAAACCCAGATGCCAACTCAGTTCACACACCCCAGTCTGGGACCAATAATTAGGGGCCAATATCATCACTCACAACATCAGAGGTGCATTTATTTGCTCTTCCTCCAACGCGATATATACTATCCTATGTCAGGAATGCCCCTCTACTCTCTACATTGGACAAACAGGACAATCTCTATGCAAGGCAATAAATGGACAAAAACCTGACATTATAAATGGAAATACCAAGAACCATTTGCAGAACATTTCAACCTTCCTGGACATATAGTAAGGGATTTACTGGTTGCAACCCTTGAACAAGGAAATTACAAAGGAAGACTAGAAAGAGAAACAACTGAATTGAATTATATTCACAAATTCCAATCCATTATCAGATGTATTAACAAAGACAATGGCTTCATAGTGCACTACAAGAGTCTTCACTACTGCACATATAACAAAAGGAATCTTCTCAGAGAAATTTTTGAACCCAGGGAAACTGACTTTTGGCTGGCAGATTTATTGCTTTCACACATTGACACTAACTGACCACTGTAAAAATCTGAAAGACCTGTATCACCTCATTCAGCCCTTTGAAAATTTAGGCAAGGGACATGATTTGCATCTTTCTGGATCCTATTACATTCTATCCCACTCCATAAATATTAATAAACACTTTATAACCCAAGGCTTTAATATCACTCTGTACTGCATCTGAAGAAGTGGGGTTATATCTATAAAAGCTCATGCTAAAATAAAAACCAATTAATCTTAAAGGTGCTGCCACATTCCCAGAAAAGCCTTAATTAGACTCTGTCTTGTTACACTATTACAATGTGCTCTATGTGAGGCTACCCTTGAAAAGTATCTGGGAGATTCATTTGGTGCAAAATGAAGCACATATGCTGTTAACTGGTTCTTAGTATCAAGAACATGTTACCCTGCTACTGAAAGACTTGCATTGGTTGCCAGTTGGGTTTCTGGAACCAATTAAGGTTGCTGATTTTAATCTTTAAAACCCTAAAAGAGTTCTGACGTGGTTACCTAAAGAACCACTTGTCTTATTATGTGCCTGTTCAAAGGTTAAGATCTTCAGAAATGGCTCTCTCGAGAATACCATTGCCTGTGGAGGCCCATTCAACAGGAATGGGGAATGAAGACAGCCTTCTGCTGTGTTGCTCCCACACTGTGGAATGCACTCCATCCCTTGAGAGTAGCAATCAGTTCACATGCTCACCACTTTCTAGACAGTTTTGAAGGCACAGCTCCCCAAACTGGCCTTTAATATTGTGTACTGAAATGATGGTAATGGTTTTGCTTATGATGATGGTTTTATGGCTTTATTGCTTCATTTAGTTTAATGTGCTTTCATTTTGTTGTTGACTATCCTAGTTAGCTGATTCGAGTGCCACTTTTTAGTGGGAAGGTAAGATTAAAACGCAGGTACAAAAAACACACAGCATTCTTTGGAACAATCCAAGCAATCTCTAAGTGCTATGTGGGCCACCAGAAATTGGCCAATGGTCCTCTAATGGACAGCCATCTATAGTCTGCTCACACTTGATCTAGATATACTGGATTACAGTCAGCCCGCCACCTCCACAGGTTCTGTATCCATGGATTCAACCAACCACAGTCAACCAACAATTCATATATATTTGAAAAACAAATCCTAAAAGCAAACCTTGTTAGGTTTATCATGGGTTTTTTTCCGGGATATGAGGCCATGTTCTGGAAGAGTCTACTCCTGACGTTTTGCCAGCATCTGTACCTGGTATCTTCAGAGAATGGTGGCATAAGGGTGTGTGGGGTTTATATACTATGAGACCCTGTTGGAAAGGATATGTAAATTTGTGTATTTGAATGGCTAGTTCCTAGGGTGGGAGGATATGCAAGGAGGATTAGTGTATGTTAGGGTAATGGTCCATTATCTGCTGGAAATCCTCCTGGGTGAAGTTCATTTGCATGTGTTGAGTTTTGATTTTGGTGTTTTTCAGGACTTTACATATCCTCTTCAACAGAGACTCACAGTATATAAACCCCACACACCCCTATACCACCATTCTCTGCAGATGCCAGCACAGATGCAGGAGAAACGTCAGGAATGAACTCTTCCAGAACATGGCCTCACAGCCTGGGGAAAAAAAACACCATGAAAAACTTATGGATGCCAGTTGTGAAAGCGTTCGACTTCACTGCAAATCTTTTTATTCGCCATTTTATATATGGGATGGCATTTTACTACACCACTGTATATAATGGAACTTAAGCAGCTATGGGTTTTTATATCTACAGGGGCTTCTGGAACCAAACCTCAGAGGATACTGAAGGCCCACTGTATTTCTGGAACAGGATGCAGAGAACTCAACAATTGTGAAGTGGAACTTTCATGGTTGAATGATGGCCAGACCTATTTAAACTTTTCACATGTGCCTGCCTGCTTCAACGTCCATGGCTTATCTTCTAAGACATGTCACACAAGAGCCTTCTTATCTTCTTCTTTAAGATATGTTTGAAGTCACAAAGGATGAAAGTGGAAGATTTAAATGACTGAAGATATTAGAGGGGGGAAACTTCAAGGTTCCTATACCTTTGTGATGAGCATCCTCATTCATTAATCATTACTGTACTTTTGCCACTGTCCCCTGATCCTCCTCCAGTATTTGATCACATCCCTCATACATCTTGATTCAGCTTAGATCGTAAACTTGCCAGATGTATAAGAAAAGTTATTGGGTATGCATTAAATATGAAACCCTCCTTGGGGGCAGAGAATTAGTCTTTTATGCATCTTTAAAATGCCATGAGCATTAATGGCACTATCAAAATAAGAAAGTAAAATATGCAGTTGTATTATGAACACTCATTATCACACTTGAAATATGAAATTGTCATTTCTAGAGGAAATTTTTCATTATGGTTATAAGGTCTGCTCAGGGCACAATGTATCATAAATTGCCAGTGATGTTTTAAAAACATCATCTGCAATATATGCAAATTATCTAAAATGTATGCAAATATTCTTGAATATAACCTTCACACATATATAATGCTGACTTTTTATCTCTGTTTCTTCCCTACCAGCTTGCTGGCCAGAATTTTGATCCATTTGTAAGGATGGAAAAAACTCTCTCCAAGAGATTAGAAATAGTGTATCTACCGCCCACATACAGAAGTTTGACACTACAGTACTTTAATTGTCATGGCTCCATCAATGGAAACCTGGGATGTGTAGTTTAGTGACATGCTTAGCATTCTCTGCTAGGGAGCTTTAGTCCCTCCCCTGAATGAGAGCTCCCAAGGTATCCTAAAATGGATTAAATCAGTTTAATTATGTAGTATAGACATGCAACTAAACATTGTAGCTGCCCTGATCCACCTCCACAGCAATGTCTTTGAATTCACATGTGAGAGCTGTGTGTGCACTGCATTGTTTGAAAAGCAACAATAATCACACCCAGCAAGTGGTATGGGAAGGTTAAATCTATTTTTTGAATGGTTGCTTTCCAAGAGACCTCTCATTTTATGTAGCCCCAGTAGTTGGAACAAGGAGAGGAACTTCATGTACCACAACAATTTGGATCTATGGTTCTTAGTCTTCCAAGTGTATAACTCTGCTTTGATACATATTAGCTAGGTCTGGACAAATAACTGAGTGTGAAATTCCATCTGGAGACACCCTCAGAGCACCTCCAAACATTTCCGGTAGCCTGTCAATAAACTGTTTTGAAAAACAAATGTTCTTTGCTTGTAAGTCTCAGGTACAATATGAATTAATTGTTATCTCCTTCATAAATTGTGCAGTTCAGACTACAGAATGTAATTTTTCTTTAATTTAGTTTTTTTAAAAAAATATGAACCATGGAAACTAATTACCTTTCCAAGCTAAGTATAAATTCTCAAGGGCAATTTGTACTATGTCCAAATCCCAGAAAGCTCCACAGTTTGGGGGAGTGGAGGAGACAGATGTGTAGTCCATGAACCTGTATTACCAATCATTGAGAAATACTCTGGATGCAGGCTCTGTAGTCTTGACATAATTGAGGTCTGTGTGTGTTCCAATGAACTCTTTGTTAACTATTGCCCTTAAGGTAATAGTGAGGCCAAAAATACTTCCTTTAGAAGGCTTGCTACTTTTAAATGTAATATTCAATTTCTATAAACAGCCATTTAGAAGGCTTACTGTTTTTAAATGTAATATTGCTATTTCTATAAACAGCCATTCCTGTTCATGATTTCGTCAAATAAATATGATATAGTGTAACCACCATTATGAGTTTATTTACATACCCTAGGGGGAAGCCTATTTTTAAAAACATTTTCCGAAGATATTTATAACTGTCGTCCCAGTTCTGACATGTGCATGTATGTATATTTATAAAATCAAGTTAAAGCAACAAATGCCAAATGCTAGCACTGCAACTCATCTGAAAGAGCGCCAAATATCCAGTTATTGTCACAATGCATAGTTACACTTCCATATTTAGACTACAGTTTATGTATTAAATTATAAAGCATTTGTAAATCAATAGAGATATTATTCCCAAATTGGCTTATGCAGGGGTTGAAAACTATGCAAGTTGCTGTCGATGCAGTCAATAATTGGAAGCCATGTATTATAAAAGACAATTGTTGATTGTACATTATTTAAATCTTTTATGTGTTGTATCTATTTTTCCATAACAGCCACTCTGGCTCTCGATTTTTCCAAGGCAGACTTGTTGGTACCCTTCCAGAGTAGTGATGCTTGAATTTCCTCATCCCTAGTAACATGCTGGAGTGTTGAAGAATTCATAAGGTAAATCTCTACATTTTACATGTGGTGGCCATGACATCTTTGGAGACAGCAGATTTTTAACATTAAACCATTCTTCCAAAAAAAGTTAACAGATGGTTAGATAAACGAATCAGTTAATTTTTATTTTCTACATCATCTTATCCAACCAGGAGAAGCTTACTCATTACCAACTTCTATACATAGTTGATTAACATGACATTAAAAACTGCATCAAAAGTAACCAAAATGTTGAAGATACAATTCCTGACCTGCCTTGGAGGGTTAGAATGAAGAGATTATCTGAATACCAAAATATTTCTTCATGGCAGTAAAATCTATATGAATTCAAAATAAACACTTTCTGAACCAGTGTTTGGAATATCTATTTTTAAAAGGAAATAGTTATTTTGCTCAGAAAGGTCACCTGTTCTGCTGCTCATTACTGCATTCCCATTACGGCTACTATTATGCCATTGGAAAATACAGTTCCTTGTCCATGGGGGATATATTTCCAGACTTACCGTGGACATCTGAAACTGTGGATATTAGTGAACCCTATTGAAATGAATTATTTCTGGCCCAATGTCCAGTGGAAGCATTACATAGAATCACACTGGAGAACCTTGAAAATGCTTAGAGAGGATTTTTTTTCCCCAGATGTGAATAAATTAAACTGTGGATACCAGTCCTGTGGATACAAGGATTAACCTATACCGGGAAATGTTTCTTGATTCCTTCAAGTGGACAATTTAGATAATGCACTTTGGAAAATCCAGGGGGGGGGAAATAAAAGCATTTTTCCATAACTGCAGCATGAAGCAACCACTCATGTGACACCATTTCCCCCACTCCTTGTTCAGATTGATTCAGCACACATACCCAGTAATCAGCAACAGGCAGTCATCCTGTTCTATTGCAAAATAGTGAATTACAGCCGTGGCCATTATGAGCAAAAAATACATTTATGTCCCAGCTCCTTAGTGCGAAAACAAACTAGTCACCAAAGTAGCATGTTAGAAAAAAAAATAGTTTCTTCATAGCTCTGTTCTCAGCAAGATCCAGATAGTGTGGTTTTGCAGTCAGAGTGACTTTAAAAATCTAGTGGCATCATTGAAATTATAGAACGTGGACAAGCTCATTGTTGAAATCATGGAGAAATCCACTTTTCCAAGTTGGTTTAGCTAAGCAAAATCTGATTTATAAAACATACAAATCCAGATAATTCTTTCTGACTTTTGTGAAAAGAAAAGAAAGAACTACCAGTAGCTTCATTATAACCAGTGATCAAGTATTTCTCTGTCTGGGTTTCCTGACTTTGAGGTAATTCACCTGGTTTTACAGCATTTTTATTTCTTTAGTTCAATGAGTATAACACATTCATATTGTGTTTCAATATGATTTTTGTAATAACTCTTTTTGCCATGCTGGTTTGCATAGCTATCATTCCTGTATGTTTTAAAATGTTACAAAAGTTTCTTTTTTTAAAAAAAATCCACTGGCTTTAGAATACATTTCAAAGGATAGCCTTGGTGGTACCTTGGTGGCCATGGTTGCTGAGTCTGTTAATGGCATGACAGCAGCAGGATGATTTGGTTTCCTTCATTTTTCCTGCTGGTTGTTCCAAGATTTGTAGGAATCCTTCTAAAAGACACATTGGCTCATGAGCTCCGTGCACTTGCCTTTCTGGCAACAAAAAATGCTAATGTTTCCAACCATTTTGCCTCCTTTTTGTGGAAGGACAGGATCATTCCACCCTACTTTTATACACCACTATGCCAATCTGTTTTTTGTGTATTCTGTTCCTATCAATGTGAATCATCCTACTGTGTGTGACTCACTCTGTGGTTGTTTTTAAATCAGGCTTTGAAAGTATGTGGCATTCCAGATGTCACTGACTATCCCATCTTCCCTAGCCATTGGCTTTGCTAGTTAGGGATGATGGAAGTTGCAGTCTCCCCAGCCCACTGCATGCTCCCCAGCCCTTTTTAAAAACAGTCCTAAGGGCATGAATTTAAATAAGTGAATTTCTGTTTGTATTTTAGATACTTTTTTCACCATTGCTATTGTATTATGCTTTATGCTCTTGTTTAGTTAGGTGTGCTTTATATTCTATTGTTTTAAAGTCTTACCTTATAAGCCACCTCAAGGAGACATTGCCTCAAAAGTCATAAGAGGAGAAGGAAGAGGTTGTCTATTCATCTATGAAATGTCCATTTCATGCATTCTTTCCTTTGATGTCCCTCTTAAGAATGAGAACCATTTCTACTAGTTCTGTTCTGTCTCATCTTTCCAACAATCCGTCATGGCCAAAGGGATGGTACATGTTAATCTGCTTTCACATCTTATAATACAATGCAGACTGTTTTAATTATTACATTTACCAGGTTTTACTGTAGGTTAGAATCATAGAATCATAGAGTTGGAAGAGACCACAAGGGCCATCCAGTCCAACCCCCTGACATGCAGGAATACACAATCGAAGCATTCCTGACGGATAGCCATCCAGCCTCTGTTTAGAAACCTCCAAAGGTTCTCCAAAGGGGGAAAATCTTCAGTTTGTGAAAAAGTTGTGGTTGATTCTATACCCAAGAAGCAGGAAAATTCATACCACAGATTAACACCCTGACACTTACCACTAAAAACACAGGTCATTGGTAGATCCTTCTTATGTTTTAACTTCCACTTCAAGTAAATATTACAGTATAATCAGACTAAGGACATTTTCAGATGCAATTTTTGGCAGCAAATATCCCAAAACAGCTCCATTGCTGCTGCGCGGCAGGGGAGTGGGTTCGGATGACGCTGTCCCTCTGCCGAACCCCTCCATGTCACTTCCGTGACAGAATGGAGGAAACCGCATCATATTTCATTCACAAATGTTGTGCGTGAGTGAAATATGATGCGGTTTCCTCCATTCTGTCATGGAAGTGACACAGAGGGTTTCTGCAGAGGGATGGCAATCATCCAAAACCACTCCCCTGCCGTGCGGCAGCAACTGAACTGTTTAGGAATATTTGCTGCTGAAAATCATGTCTGAAAATGTCCTTACTCCATTATCTTGTGCAGGGTTTCTCAACCAGGGTTCCCTGGAGCCTTTGGGTTCCATAAGAGGTTGCTAGTGGTTCCACAAGATATTGAGAGTGCAAAAAAAAAAAAAAAAAAGATTTTTTTGAGCTGCAGATATATTTTTAAAGCAGAAGTTCCTTGAGACCTGAAAATGGTTTCAAGGGTTCCACCAGGATAAAAGGGTTGAGAAAGGATGCTCTAGTGCATCACTAGTGGTGAGGAAGAGATAGAATGAAATACAGGGTTTAGTATGAAACAGAAACAGAAAGCTTGTAGTGCCATCCTATGTGTAGTCCTAGATCATCTTTGCAGGTTCAAACCAATTTCCTACTTATGGGAACAAAGGACTTTTATCAGACAAGCCACTAAAAACATTCTTTTGCCACCATATTTTACACCGTTTTTGTGCTAGCAAAAGAACCCTTTATATCGAACATTGCTGTAATTGCATGAAAAAGCAGCCTCGTACTTCCATGTTCACTGCTGAGCGTGATCTCAGCGGTTCTTGCAAGAAGTTGCGAGCACGCTTAAAAGTAAAACAAACAGCTAAATTAAAAAACAAAACAAACACACAAACACTGAAACACACTTAGAAGATTATCAGATGGGAACCAAAAAAAAAAGTGCCCCCATCTCGCCATATTATCTCCCACCCCACTCCCATCCCTGTCCTGGCATGATAACCCCATATTTCAGACTTACCTTATTGTATGTCCACCCTCTCCCTTCAGCAGCTCAGTAGTGAATGGAGCTCAAAAAGAGCCCCATTCTTTTTGGTTTGAGTTCCTGGCTGTTTTGGTGAGAGAACGAGCGTGCGGGAAATTAAAAAATAAAAAGCAAAATGAAGTTTAAAAAAAGTTATACCAAGCACAAAAACACAGTTATAAAAACACAAGTAACCTGGGGAAGGTACAAAAAAGTGTATCACTTACCTCCTTGTCCTGATTGCATCTGGAATTGTTTGGCACAGACCTCCCTCTGTGGCTGCCATTGTCCCAGCATAATGGGGTACCTTTTCACTCACCCGTCATTCCATTACAGAAACAGAACAATGGGTCAATTCACAGATTGGCCCGTGAATTAAAAGCAGTGTGGGTGGAATGGAAGGGGCACAGGAGCATGATGACTCCATGACAATATCATCTGAAAGGGAAGCCCTTTCATGATCTCCTGGCATCCCTGTCGTGGGATATTTGGATCATCTGATAATCTCCTTAAAAACTTGCCTGTAACATGCAGAGGTTCATAAAAAGATCATCCCATGGCTAGTTTTTGCATTCCCACCCAGAAGTGTTCTGGTGGGGTTCAGCCACTGAGGCTGGAATCACGCCAGCAGAACGGGGTGCTGTTTCACACACTGGCAATCACAGCTGAAAAGAAAACACACCACGGCCAATCTATTAACAGCTTGGCCTGTCAATAAAAAAGAACAGCTGATTTATATCACATAACCACAAAAGCACAGCGTCATGTGGTATTGGCACCCTTTCACATCCATTAGGCATTGTTATGACACCGTATTTGCCGCATCTGATAAAGTCCGAAGTCTAGCTATGTTTAATGGGTTTAGGACTAAGTTAGCCAAATATATAGAATTCTACTTTTCAAAACAAAGTAAACTTGGAGATAGGATTGCATCCTTAGATGTTTCCCGTCTTAGTCTGCTCTGTTTCTAACTGTAAATGATTATCCTTCTCACCCACATTTTCTCTTAAAAAAATCTCTGTGACTTATTAAGCAGGCTAATGCAATCTTTGCTAAACATGGTACTCTCTCTCTCTCTCTCTCTGGCTTCTCTTCGCAAACGAAGATTCAGGAAGGACTCATCCTGCGCTTTCTGTAAGCGCGCTGATGACTAAAAAGGCCAATCCGAGATAGACAAGTCCGGTTGCAGAAAGCACAGCAGAAGGTTTTCTTGGGTGATGTTTCCGGGTTCTGATTTTTTCTGCATTGTTGTTTCTCTTCAAGACTTGTTTGGCATGAGTTCTCAAATAAGGCTGCAGCATTGTGGATAGTGTGTCTCCATGCCTCCCAATGTGAGGCCAGGGTGGACCATTGTTGGTGATCAATTTGGCTGAGCCTGAGGTGTTGTTTCAGGGAGTCCTTGTATTGCTTTTTTGGAGTGCCCCTCTTACGCTGACCCGTGGTGAATTCACCGTAGAATACTATTTTGGGGAGGCAATGGTCTTCCATCCTAGAAACATGCCCTGCCCAGCGCAGCTGTGTTCTCCATATCATGGCCTCAATGCTGGTGGTCCCTGCTTGCTCAAGGACAGCAGCAACATTTGTCACATAGTCAGTCCAGTGTATATTTAGGATTGTGCGTAAACAGCACTGATGGAAGCGTTCAAGGAGTCGTAAGTGGTGGCGATAGGTGACCCATGTTTCAGATCCATAAAGGAGAATAGACAGTACAATGGCTCTATACACACTGATTTTTGTGTTTCGCCTCAAGTGTTTATTACTCTAGACTCTTTTGTAAAGTCTTCCAAATGCGCTATGTGCCTTGCTAATCTGTGATCAATCTCTTTGTCAAGCTTGGCATCTGAGGAGATGATGCTTCCCAGGTAGGTGAACTGCTGAATGGACTTAAGCACAGAGTTGCCGACGGCAATGTGGGGATGGTGGCATTGTACTATCACACTTATAAACATCTCACTCTGGAAGATAAATAAACATATTTCCTCCACTTCTGGAACAATGGTAGTTGTTTAATTATGAGCTGTAATCATCTACAATATCAGAGACTGGCTATATCCCTTGTATTTCATTGGGGTGGAAATTCGAGTGGCAGAAGGGACTGTGATTATGACCATGTTTGAAATCTGCTTATACAGAGAAATATGTAGTCTGAATCTTCTTTGGGCGGGGGGGGGGCATAGCTCCATAACTTTAACTCTGGCTTTAAAACAGAGGATTCCCACCACCACCCCAACAAGAACCAAATATGGGAACAGACCTTTAGCATTTACTTAGAGTAAGAATTAACACTATTTTGAGTAGTGGCTCTGAACCATCCCTGGCTCATTGGTGAAAAAATAAGAGTCAGTCCCTCAAATCAGAGAGCCTGAGAAGCATTGTGTTAAGGAACAAGAAGCGTCCATCAATGTACCCACATTTTAAGTTAGCATTAATCTAAGGCTAGTGAAGGAGTGCAATTAATCTGTAGTTTGAATTCCCCAGATTGGTGGGGCATAGCTCTAGTAGAAGCCAGACAAGGACAAAATGCATGCTACAAAATCAACCACCTAAATAAACTATAAGTAATGTATTCCAAAAAATTAAAAGTACAAGTACATTGGAATATTGATTAACAATATACACCAGAGCACATAAACAGACACAGTGATATCAATAGAAGTAAGTAAAAAGGCCTATTGTATAAAAGATAGAACCAGGAAGAAGCAGGGTGTCCAATATATTGCGGTTTGGCTTATTCAATAGGCCAGATTGTAGTTGGTTTCAAAAGTCAATTTCCTTTGAGTCTCAAAAGAAGGGCTGGTTTGTTTTTTGTTTTTCTGATTTAAGTTTAGTTACGGAGTTCCAAGCAGCTATTCCACACTATTGATCTGCTGGGGTATTGTTTTGTAGAAAGGAAAGAAAAAGATACTAAAAGAAATTATTCTCTAACTTCAAAATAGTTTCAGTACCTTGGATATCTCCTTTAATTATCAGGCTAAAACCTGGAGCAGATTCATCAGTCCCACAGATATCAGGGGCCATTCACACTACACAATTATAATGTCATGGTTCCACTTTAACACGCCATGGCTGCATCCTAGGGAATCCTGGATTCTGTAGTGTGGTGAGACACTAGAGCTCTCGGGCTGAGAATTCTAAACATCCCTCACTAAATTGCCAATCCCAGGATGCCACCAAATAGAACCATGGCAGTTAAAGTGGAATAATGGCACCATAATTTTGTAGTGTGAATTGGCCCCAGAACTACTGGCTACTGCTGGATCCAATATTTCCAGGGAGAGCATTCTTAGGACCATAGAGTGTTTTCCTTTTTTTAAAAAAAGATCTCCCTGTGGGTGGAAAGAGGCATCTTCCCTTGGATAGAGAGATCTTAATTTGCAAATTTTTCCTTGAGACTGAGGAAAGGTCTGGTGCTTGTGCTTGTCTGCTATCAGCTGAGAAGAAGCAGCCTTGGCGATGCTGCATGTAATTTGGGGATGTTACCTGAATTGCTGAGGTCTGTGGAACTTCCACTCATGTCCAAATCTTGATTTGGAAAATTAAAATTATATCAAATAGGCAAGCGAGAGGTCGGGCAACTGCACGAATCTTTTAACCTGTGTATACTAGTACTTGCTGAACAGACTCAAGCCCCAAAGTAAAATAAACTAAAATGGCTTTTATTAAAAAATGGTCTTAACAGCATTCACACCAACACTTGGGCTTCAAACACTCGCACAAAGCTATCAAAGAAAGTAGGTAGTGTTTGGATAGAGGAATTGATTGAGGGGATGATACATTATACTATACCAATCAAAGGATTCTCAAGAGTTTCATTTGGAGGGTCAGGCAGCAACAAGAACAGAGGGGGGAAGGTAGGAAGGAGGATTGGTGTCACAGACTAGCATGGAGATGAGAGCGAAAGGATCTGTGCACACTGAGGTGGCGTTTTGGGGTGATATTTATAGTCAATATTTCCCCTGAAGGGCTGATTTTGAGAAGAGGACAATATTTGCCAGAGATTCCCACAGTTAAACAATGGATCCCCAGATGTGTTAATGATCATTGAATGAAGGAATATTTTAAGACTGATGAGTGACAGGCAACCTTCTATTGTTTGCCTATCTATAAAAGGAAAACCAGCACAGCAATGAAAATCCAACTTCCTTTGATGTATTTTGCTTCCAGAGATGTCCAGGGAAAGTTGGCCATCATCACCCAAACTTTAACAGTCTTCCACATAATCCTCACCTGGGGGTGTGACCTATGAAGGAATTTAGAAGACCCTTCCTTAGGTTGTACATGCCCTTAAGCATGACTCCAGCCTTGGTGTTTGGGGAGTCCTGGTTTACTGCCAACCTCATGGAAGGCCATAGCAAGCCAGGTTATAGAAGCCAATTGTAGTTGTAATTGTAATTGTACAATTGTAATTGTAGTATAGAAGCCAATATGTAGCCAATTATGAGTTTATTAAAAAGGTAGGGGCTGTCATGGCATGTTACAGGGAAATGATGCTGTTTCAGAGCCCAGGGGGAAAATATTTTGGACTACAGTTTCCAGAGTCCTCCAGAAAGCATGGCCAATGGAAGATTATGGGATTTGTAGATGTGTAGTCTAAAAAGAGAACTTTTACAAGCTGTGGTCTGTATATCTATCTGTTTGACTATCCCTACCCTTCCCCGAATGTAAATGAATAGATATTACCCCAAACAAGATAACAGTCCCTTCTCACCAGCAAACTGTCCCTATAAAAGCCCGACCTTGAAAAAGCCTCCTTCTTGGAGAAGTGGAAAATGCATACTACTATACTGTACAAAACCTGACAATTTTAAATATTGTAGAACAGCCTCTCATTTCCCATGAGTGTGTGAAAGTCAGGAATGACTCCACTGAACTCGGTACAGTGTTAAGAATATAAGTAAGGGAGCATGATGTCCTTTATGCCCCCCAAATTTATTAGTTCAAGCACCTTGAGGATATTCTGAGAGGCATTCCACTGTAACAAGCCAGTCATTAACTACCAGTCCATAGGCTGTTAATATCTTGATGGAAAACTTTTGACTGTTTATACCAGCAGCATTACTTAGTTCCCAAAGAACAAAATAAGCTTTCACTTTGGTAAATATATTGAGTTACTGTTGAATTCTACTTGAAAGCAATTGCAAACTGGCCTTAATGGAAAAATCTTCCTAGAGGTAAAATAGGAAACTAAGTAATGACCTATTTAAAGCTACTAATCAAAATGAAAAATAACATTATGGAAGAGAGTAAAGTGCAGGTATTCATTGCACTGTTGCTATTGTGGTTTGGCTTATGAACTGATTGTGTGCATCTACAATTTTTATATGTAATTTGCAATGAATCCCATTAAGGAACAGCTCAGTTGATTTTCTCTCCACCCACACAGGAGAATAAATATTTAATTCAAATATCCATTCCTGATGTGCTCATACCAGCTTCGCACCAAACATTTCTAGGAGATTTCTACTTCCATTAACTGACAAAGTCAAGTATTTGAAATAACAACCTTTCAAAATCGGAGACTGACATGTCAGATTTATACATTTAACATTTACACAGGGACTGAAGTGGTTTCTCAGCCACCACAAAGTTTCTCTCTGCTGCTTTGATATAAAATCAGAATACTCTCTCTCTGGCTTCTCTTCGCAAACGAAGATTCAGGAAAGACTCATCTCGCGCTTTCTGCAAGTGCACTGATGACTAAAAAGGCCAATCCGAGATAGACAAGTCCGGTTGCAGAAAGCACAGCAGAAGGTTTCCTTGGGTGATGTTTCCAGGTTGTGATTTTTTCTGCGTTGTCGTTTGTCTTCAAGACTTGTTCGGTGTGAGTTCTCAAATAAGGCTGCAGCATTGTGGATAGTGCGTCTCCATGCCTACCGATGTGAGGCCAGGGCAGACCATTATTGGTGATCAATTTGGCCGAGCCTGAGGTGTTGTTTCAGGGAGTCCTTGTATCAGTTTTTTGGAGCGCCCCTCTTATGCTGACCCATGGCGAGTTCACCATAGAGTGCTATTTTGGGGAGGCGATGGTCCTCCATCCTAGAAACATGCCCTGCCCAGCACATCTGTGTTCTCCATATCATGGCCTCAATGCTGGTTATCCCTGCTTGCTCAAGGACAGCAATATTTGTCACATAGTCAGTCCAGTGTATATTTAGGATTGTGCGTAAACAGCGCTGATGGAACCGTTCGAGGAGTCGTAAGTGGTGGCGATAGGTGACCCATGTTTTAGATCCATAAAGGAGAATAGACAGTACAATGGCTCTGTAAAGTATTCCAAATGCGCTATGTGCCTTTTCTAATCTGTGATCCATCTCTTTGTCAATCTTGGCATCTGAGGAGATGACTGCTGAATGGACTTAAGCACGGAGTTGCCGACGGCAATGTGGGGATGGTGGTATTCGTCCTGTGGTGCAGGCTGGTAAAGAACATCTGTTTTCTTCAGGTTGACTTCCAGCCCAAACAGCTCTGCAGCTGTTGCGAAGCAGGATGTTAGCCGCCACAGAGCTGCTTCTGTGTGGGCAACAAGGGCATCAGCATCATCAGCGAAGAGCAGCTCACAGACTAGATAGTTTAGAGTCTTAGTGCGAGCCCTCAGACGGCTTAAGTTAAACAAGCTACCATCAGTACGGTAACCTATATAGATGCCGTCGTCTTCTTCGAGCTCTGCCATAGTCCTTTGGAGCATCATGCTGAAGAAGATTGTAAATAAAGTTGGCGTAAGAACACAACCTTGCTTCACTCCATTAGTTATAAGAAAGGGTTCTGAAAGATCATCGCCATTTTTGACTTGACCGCGCTAGCCCTCGTGTAGCAAGATAATGATTTTAAGGAATTTGGGGGGACATCCTAGTCTTTCCAGGATCTGCCACAGACCTTTCCTACTTACGGTGTCGAAGGCTTTGGTGAGGTCGACAAATGTTACATAGAAGACCCTTGTTCTTCTCTCTACATTTCTCTTGCAGTTGTCTAAGGGCAAATACCATATCTGTAGTACTCCTATTGGCTCTGAAGCCACATTGGCTTTCAGGAAGAAGTTATTCTGCAATGGCAGGAACTAATCTGTTCAGGAGTATCCTTGCAAGGATTTTTCCAGCAATAGAGAGCAGTGTTATGCCTCGATAGTTTGAGCAGTCAGATTTTGCTCCTTTGTTCTTGTACAGGGTGATGATGACTGCATCTCAGAGATCTGATGGCAGTTCCCCCATCGATTCAGGATGGAGGCTTTTTCAGTAATTAATGTTTGACCATCTGTACTGTATAAGGAGCTTTGGACCTGATAAGTAGGTCCAAACACTGCCTTAAGAGCTTCATAAAATCCTCTAGAATCCCCCAGATCTGCACAGCATTGTGTCTTTGCTGCTATATTGATCCACCACTTGTTTTGCATGTCTCGGAGTTTTTGTTGAAGTTTACTACATGTGAGACGGAAAGCTGCTTTTCTTACATGGCACGTTGGCTGGGCGAGGTATGCCTGGTAAGCAGTTCTCTTCTTTGCCAACAGCTCCTGGATCTCTTGGTTGTTTTCATCAAACCAGTCTTGGTTTTTCTTGTGGGAGAACCCAGGGGATTCTTCCACAGACTGCAGGATACTGTTTTTGATATGTTGCCAAAGCACTGTATGAGAAGGATCTGTAGGATGGTCTTCACGTTTTGTTTGCAGGTTTGCCTGGCAGTTGTCTCTCATGGTAGCTTGTTGAAGATTGTTGACTTGGAGTCTCTTCTTTAACATGCCACCCCTCTTAGGTTTGAACTTAAGATGAAGATTTAGTTTACATCTGATGAGGTGATGATCTGTCTGGCATTCCGCACTGGGCATCACTCGAATATGGCAGACATCGCGAAAGTTTCTCTGGCAGACTAGAACATAGTCAATGGGGTGCCAATGTTTGGATCGGGGATGCATCCAGGTTGTCTTCAAGCTGTCTTTCTGCTGAAAGATAGTGTTTGTAATAGTCAGCTATTGTTCTGCAGAGAACTCTAGCAAGAGGCGTCCGTTATCATTGCAATTTCCAACACCATGCTTGCCTAAGACACCTTTCCAGGCTTCAGAGTTCTTTCCTACTCTGGCATTGAAGTCACCAAGGATAATAATTTTATCTTCTACAGGGACTTTTTGTATGAGGTGGCGTAGGTCTGTGTAGAATTTTTCTTTCTCTACAGGGTCGGCTTGCATAGTTGGGGCATATATGCTAAAGAGAACAACATGTGGGAGGCGTAAGGAAATAATGCGATCAGAGTGTCCTGTTGGCAAGGTTTTGAGTTTGGAGGCAATGGAGTTTTTAATCATGAAGCCTACTCCTGAAAGGTGTTTTTCGGTTTTGGGTTTGCCAGACCAGTAAAGTGTGTAGCTGGCGCCGTGTTCTTTAAGGCTGCCTTCCTCATGGAGATGAACTTCACTAACAGCAGCGATGTCAATATTAAGTCGTGATAGTTCATGGCTATTAGAGCAGAATGGCACTCAGGCCATCCACTATCTTCAGAGTCTTGCATGGTTCTGATGTTCCAGCATGCAAGCATCAGTTTATTTACACCTTTGGAGGCCGGTGTACGCCTTTGTTTCTTTGCCTTGGTTTGACTGCATCAGAAGATTCCCGTTGGCCATGGCTAGCCAACCAGGTAGTTGGGGATGAGCTTTCATTAGGCCACCTTTTCTAGGCCTCTCTCCATATGGAGCAAGCAGTGCTCTCCTTAAAAAATGCTGCTTGGTCATTCAGGATGCTGCCAAACAAGACTGTCATCTCCCGGGTCAGCCTCGAGCAACCAAAGTCCTGAACCGCCTGCATGCAGGGTTGGGTCTGCAGCTTCCAGTGCATCTTTACACCTGCTGTTTCGTCCCTTGCCTATCACTACAGGGCTTTTTTTTTTTTTTGGAATTGGATTTGTCCTTCGAGCCTGTGCAATGGATTTGTCTGGTGGAGCACAGCGTGCACAGAACTGGCCTCACCCTTTAAACCAAAGGTTCATCTGCTGGCCTTGCAAGCATGGACGGTAGCAGTGAGGTCCTTGGGCCATAGGTTTGATTAGAGTTTCCTTCTCTTAGATGGTTGACCTTACAGGGTTGGACGAGCACCATCTGCCCGGGTTTGGGATTGGAGTTTTCCTTCTCCTAGGACGGTTGCCATAAGGCTAGAAAGCCCATCCTGCCCTTTGATGCTCTTTGTCAGACCCTTCAGTTTTGACCTGTCTGGCATGGATTGTGCCACCGCCAGCATAGCTCAAAACATTATTAGAGTACGCAAGCCTCTCTCCCACAACAAGGGGGCGTCAATGGTGCAAAAATACCTGCTGCAAAAATACTTAAACTTTCACTTACTCACCGAGGAAGAGGCCAATTTTGCTGAGGCATTTCCACAACTGATTGAAAGCCATAGTTTCTAACATGTTTCATCTAAGACAGTGCAATTATTAGAAATGAGGGTGGGACATATTAAATCTTTCTCACTTGACATCCACAAAGTAAAATCTCTGTGCAGACATTATTATAGCAGGTAGGTTTCAAAGCAAGAGGAGCCCTCTCACACTATAAATTTATAGCACTATGATTCCACTGGAACTGCCATGGTTCTAAACTGTAGTGTGCTAGGATTGGCAGCTTAGTGAGGAATATTTAAAATTCTCAGCCAGAGAGTTTATCTAGTGATTCAACAAACTACAAACCCCAGGAATCCATAGGAAGGAGACATGATAGTTAAAGTGAAATCTTAATGCTATAATTGTGTTGTTACATACCCTGATAGCCCACATCTTAGAATATCAAGTAAGTGGCTATATTTAATAATTTGGCTAAGATGGCCATCCACGTGGTTACAGGTATATCAGGGACCCCCTAATGACAGGGTGAGATTCATGTATTCACCAAAGGAGGGGCCAGTGGAAATGTCCAAAAACAAACCCTCTGAAGTAAGACTCAACACTTGGAGGTGAGTCATCACTGTTCCATTCAGTGAAAAAGGAGAGACCATTATTGCTTGTAAAGGGGGATTTTCCTCTCCTCTTCATCCCAATAATAAACCTGGCCTGTTTCCTATTCAATTCCAAATTATCGATTGTTAGCAGCCATTAACTCTTCTGGAGCTCCCTTTGTTCCAGCATGGGAATCTCCAAGAACCATTGTATTTCACCCACAACTTGTATCCCTGTAAGGGAAATATTTTCAATAAATATAACCCCAAAACACCACCAAATTTTCTGCAATCCCTCTTCCTACATCCATGGTGCTGGTTTTCTGCTAGACCCTCAGAACACAACTTGGAGACCCCGGTGCTGCAGGAATCTCTGGTCTACAGGACAGGAGTCGTATCACCCCCTCACTCTATTCCTCTATCCCAATCCTTCCTACTTTATTCATTAGCCTTGTGTGAGTGCTTGAAGCCTGAGTGTTTGCATGAGTGCTGTGATATTATTTTCCAATAAAGGTAATTTAATTGTACTTTATGTCTTAGAGTCTCCTCCTTAGTACTGGTATGCATAGGTCTAAAATGTTCTGCCATTATCCACCTCTCGTACTGCCAAGTTGAGTGCATTATTTCCACATCTTAATATTAGTGTGTTAGAGTGTCCTCCATGACCCTTCCCCCAGCATATTGGATAACAGTGTAGTGTAAAAGGGCTCAAGGACAGCAGTAGGGATAAATATGCTACACCACAGTCACTCTTCCCAATCATCATCCAGAATTTCTGAAGCTAAAACCCTCTCCTATCCACAGAACTTCTTCATAAAAACCCTGCTCATCACATGCAGAGTCTTCACATATACTGTAGAAGTTCTGAAAACAAGGAGGACAATGAGAACAGTGATGGATGGGACAGAGCTCTCATGTTGACTCTTGAAATCCTTTTTTGCTTGTTTGAATAAGCATTATAGCTCCTGAATAGGGCTGAGGTCTTCCTCACATCCAGCATAAGACAAGGCATGGACCTTTTGTATTATTTGCTCTCCACATATTTCACCCAGAATATTTGGGGATGCCGTCATTTCAAAAGATATTTAGGATATATTTATATTTTTGAAAGGAAGACTTAAAAACTAAATGTGCGTGTGTGTGTGTGTATGGGCCCTCAATTCACCTGTTGACTTATGGTGACCCCATGAATTTTATGTGGTTTTCTTAGGCAAGGAATACTCAGAATACTCAAACTGGCTTTGCCAGTTCCCTTCCCTGAAATATAGGCTACAGCACCTGGTGTTGATTGGCAATCTCCTATCCAAGTACTAACCAGGGCTAACCCTACTTAGCTTCCAAGGTCAGACAGAATCTGGTGCCTTTAGGGCATTTGGGCCCTATAAACATCACAAATTGGTGATACAGAATCATAGAATCGTAGAGTTGGAAGAGACCACAAGGGCCATCCAGTCCAACCCCCTGCCATGAAGGAATACACAATCAAATCATTCCTGACAGATGGCCATCCAGCCTCTGTTTATAAACCTCCAAAGAAGGAGACTCCACCACACTACAAGGCAGTGTATTCAACTTTCAAACAGCTGTTACTGTCAGGAAATTCTTCCTAATGTTTAGAAATATCTTTTCCTATAATTTGAACCCATTGCTCCATTTCCTAGTCTCTGGAGCAGCAGAAAACAAGCTTGCTCCATCTTCAGTATGACATCCCTTCAAATATTTAAATATGGCTATCATGTCACCTCTCAACCTTCTCTTCTCCAGACTAAACATGCCCAGCTCCCTAAGCCGCTCTTCATAGGGCATGGCCTCCACCATCCTAGTAGACCTCCTCTGGACTTGTTCCAGCTCCTCAATATCCTTCCTGAATTGTGGTACCCAGAACTGGACACAGGATTCCAGGTGAGGTCTGACCAGAGCAGAATAGAGTGGCACTATTACTATTACTAGACACTACTTCTATTAATGCAGCCTAGAATCACATTGGCTTTTTTTAGCTGCTGCATCACACTTGACTCATGTTCAGCTTGTAGTCCACTAAGACTCCTAGATTCCTTTTGCATGTACTGCCATCAAGCCAGGTGTCATCCATCCTATATCTGTGCATTTCATTTTTACTGCCCAAGTGTAGTATCCTACTTTTCTCCCTGTTGAAATTCATTTTGTTAGTTTTGGCCCAGCTTTTTGGATTCTGATCCTATTCTCTGGGGTATTAACTACCCCTCCTAATTTGGTGTCATCTGCAAACTTGATAAGCATACCCTCTATTTCCTCATCCAAGTCATTGATAAAGATGTTGAATAGCACTGGGCCCAGGACAGAACCCTGTGGCACCCCACAGGCCACTTCTCTCCAGGATGAAGAGGAGCCACTGGTGACTACCCTTTGGGTTCGGTCAGTCAACTAGTTACAAATCCACCTAAGAGTTGCATTGTCTAGCCCACAGGTTACTAACTTTTTCACAAGAATATCACGGGGGAACTTGTCAAAAGCCTTACTGAAATCAAGATATACTACATCCACTGTGTTCCCTTCATCTATCAAGTGTTTAACTCTATCAAAAAAAGAGATAAGATTAGCCTGGCATGACTTGTTTTTGAGAAATCCATGTTGACATTTAGTGATCACAATGTTCCTTTCTAAGTGCTTACAGACTGTCTGTTTAATGATCTGCTCTAGAATCTTTCCTAGTACTGATGTCAGGCTGACTGGGCGGTAATTATTTGGGTCTTCTTCCCCCCCCCCTTTTTTTTTTTAAAGATGGGGACATTTGCCCTCTTTCAGTCTGCTGGGGCATCTCCTGTTCTCCAGGAATTCTCACAGATTATTGACAGTGGTTCTGAGATTACTTCTGCCAGTTCTTTTAGTATTTTGGATGTAGTTCATCTGGAACTGGAGACTTGAATTCATGTATACTGCCAGGTATTCCTGAACTCCCACTTTACCTATTCTCTGCTGTATTTCCCCTACTGTATCATCTGCTCCGTATTCCCCAAGTTGAGCACTGTTCCCCCCTGAGGAGAAGACTGAAGCAATAAAGCTATCAAGTAGTTCGGCCTTTTCTCTGTTCCCTGTTAGCCTTTTACATACATCTATGTGTAAAATGCATAGCAGCTACACTGAGTCGGTGAGCCAGAAATACAAGGATTTGGAAAGGTGGGGGGATGACAGAACTTCATAAATGGATTAATGAGTAAATAGAAGAGATATATATCATTAAACCCACCCACAACATGGTGGCATTCTTATTCATGTTGCAGCCATGGGAGATGGCACACTTTGTTCTATGTATGGACATGCTGACTTCTCAGTGTGGAAGTTGTAGTCCCAAAAGTAACTTTTTAAAGCTCTAGTAAATAAAAGAGATGGATTATGCAGCTAGTGCAGTCATCTGATGAAGTGGGCTGTAGTCCAAGGAAGCTTATGCTAAATAAATCTGGTTTGTTTAAAGCATATAAGACTCTTTGTTGCTTTTGCTGCAATAGACTAATTTGACTACCACACCCACTTTGCCAAGGAAGTGTCCTGTACTGGCAGAAAGGCAGTAAAGAAAGAAATATAAATATAAAGAAAAAAAATATTACCCACTGAATTATTGAGGTCAAATTAATGAGCTGAGGTGCAGAACACAATTGGGTGAAGTCCCCCGGGCACTGTTTCTCAATCCACCTGTCATATGAGACCAGCTCCAAGCAACATGGGGGCCACCAAATGGGCTGAGAAGTCAAGCTGACTGTAAAACACTGCAGATCATATGTTGCTTGTTGGTCTAAGCAAAGAAGAAACCTGGTCTTCTCAGATACAGATTGATTTGGCTTTGGACAGATAGGGCAGGTTCAAGATTTTAGGACATCAGCTGGGACCACACATTATTTTATTGGTAGAATAGAAAGAAACATCGTCCATTTAAGATATGCAGATGACACCATCTGCCTATCTTAAATATGCAGATGGGGGTGTTTGGGGATTTTATCTGTATTGTATTTTAATTTTTGTAAGCCGGGGTATAAATAAATATTATTATTATTATTATTATTATTATTAAATGTTCCAAGCAAAGACTTGGAACAATTACTGAAGTCAAGGAAGAAAGTGCAAAAGTAGGTTTGCAACTGAACATTAAGAAAATAAAAATAATGACCACAGATGGTTTACATAACTTTAAAGTAGATTATGAAGACATCGAAATAGTTCAAGATTTTTCATACCTTGACTCAGACATTAATCAGAATGGAAATGGCAGTCAAGAAATCAGGAGAAAATTCAGCCTTGGAAAGGCAGCTATGAAGGTACTAGACAAGATCCTGAAGTATCAAGGTATATCATTGAATACTAAAGTTAGAATGGTCCATGCCATAGTATTTCTGATTTCTATGTGTGGTTGTGAAAGCTGGACAGTGAAGACAGCTGACAGGAAGAACAACAACTTATTTGAAATGTGGAGTTCTGTGGATCCTGTGGCCTGCTAAAAAGACAAATAGATGGGTCCGAAAAACCAATCAAGCCTAGAAGTGAAGGTGACTAAACTGAGACTGTTGTACTTTGGACATGTCATGAGAAGACCTGGCTCACTAGAAAAGACCATGATGCTTGGTAAAGGTAAAAGGCAGTAGGAAAAGAGGAAGATTTCATTATAGATGGATAGATTCAATCAAGAAAGCCATGGCCCTGAGTCTGTAAGACCTAAACAGGGCTGTTGCTGATAGGGTGACTTAGAAGTCTCTCACTAATAGCGTTGCCATAAGTCAAAGGCAACTTGATAGTAGTTAGCAATGTCAATGGTGGGACAGAATTCCAACCTCAATGACCAAAACATGGATTATGAGAAGATAATGGACAACTGTGTGAAAGTTGAGTCATTGCTTGCCCTATGGCAATGGTTTATATCTCATATTACAAAATGTGCCAATATCCATGGTTAATTAGTAACATTTTAAGTTTTTGCTTCTGTGAAACAAATTCAGTTTAAACCTAAATATGTCCTCTAGACTATTGGAGAAAAAGTTCTTTTTTTTAAATATTACTTTTTATTATTACATTGATACCCATACATATACATAGGGAATTTTAAAAAACATGAAAACATAACTAATTTCCATCATTGCTTTTCCCATTCATAGTATATTACATTAACATCATTCTACATTGATTATTTTATCAATTAAAACGAATAAAAACAGACTGACTTCCACCGTACAAAATAACACAAAGGATTTGTTATGTCATATAGCTTTATATCTTCCTTCCTATACCAAAAAATAACGTCATTCAATTATAACTTTCCTTTCATTAGTTTACGTTATTCTCCTCTCATCCCTTTCTATAATTCTCTTCCCTCTCCTTATTCCTCTTCCCTTCCTTTCCCATCTCCTAAATCCGTGTCCTATTTCCTTATGTATCTTGTCTATGTCTATGTTGCAATAGTTATATATTATATCTCAATATCTCTATCAATATTCCATCTTCTTCTGTAATAATTAATTACAGGTTGCCATTCTATTTCTGTCTTTTCAGCCAGTTCTTGATTGATTTAATATTCGAGTTAGTTTGTCGTTTTCTCTCATTATTAGTATCTTAGTCAGCCAATTTTCTAATAAGGGTTCTTCTTTATTTCTCCACTTTGCTGCTATGACCAAGCGAGCTGCCATGCATAAATATAATATTATTTGCCAGTGCTTTCTGTCTTCTCGTGTTGCCAATATTGAAGTCATGTTCAAGAGATATAGCTTTGGACTAAATTTGAACTCAATATTAAGCATTTTTTGTATTGTCTTATGTACTTTCTGCCAAAATTTATGTATAACCGGACAAGTCCACCACATATGTCTGAGTGTACCTACTTCTTTTTCACATTTCCAACAGTCACTCCCTTTCTGTCCATACATTTTGTGTATCCTGAATGGGGTTAGGTACCATCTGTTGCATATCTTAAAACAATTTTCTTTCAGATCTTGACATGCAGTGAATTTTTTTGTTTGCCTCCACGCTTGTTCCCATTCTTCCAAACGAATTTCTTCCCCAACATCTCTGCCCCACTTAATCATAGCTTCCCTTATCGTTTCTGTTTCGAGCTGTCTGGAGATGAAGCAATCGTATAATCTTGCTATCTTCTTTCTCTTGTCATCCCATGCAACATCAGTAATTGATACAGTTTGGCCAACATACACTAAGGTTGGCTTTGAAATGGTCTACTCATAGTTCAAAGAGCTGCTGGTGTGAATTCTAGTAAAAGCTATTGCTTGAGCCAGTGTGTTAAAGTTCAAAGCTTCTCCATCCCTTTTGCTACCCAGCCTGTATTAAATAATAAGCTGCCTAATGAACTGGTTTTATATTGTGAAATGTGTAGGTGGATAATCAGATTAATATCAAAACTATTCTGCAAGAAAACATTAGACCCACACCTATAGATAAACATTATGGGTCTACAGTCTATTTGTATTTTTTTAAAATATACATAATAAGAAAAGTAAACAAAACCCTTCATAAAGAAGTGTCAGTCTCCCAACAAAATTATGCACAGGATTCCTGATACTTGAGTTTCAACATGACTGAATATATCTCTAGTTTGAATCCATCAAACCATAATGTGCAGAGTGTCAGGTTGCATTTTTGTCACTTCTGCCATTGTCTCCAATTTAATTGTTTTACTTGTTCTTCAAAATGTTCTTCAGAAGGAGCTCTGAGGGAAGAAAAGAAAATGGAGGAAAATCTTAAAAGATGAAGTAGATCTTGTCTTGTGTCAATATATACAAAGTGAGTGAAGACATTAATTTTGCTAATGCTAGGTGGATCGATATGAAGCATAAATATCAAACACTTAAACCCAAGTCTTGTGAAAGCATCGCATTCACTTGCTTAGCTCTGTTTATAAGTATTTCAGTGAACTGAACTAATCTGACATAACCAGGACATGTTTGATTAGATTCACATCTACAAAAGTTGAACATTAAGGGTTCCATCAGTGGGTGCAGAATTATTATTAGGCACTGACAGAAAATGCTGAGAGGAACATCTTGTTGGAAGTCATCATAAATGCGCAGTCCTCCTCCTATTTTCTGTTTTTCTTTCTTCTGCTTGGACCACTTTATTATTCTGTTAGAATGTGTTTGGAGGCCTACTCATTTATGAGCTCTGCATATTAGAGCTGATATATGGAGAGGGCTGTTATGACTGCCATGTAGAAAAAAGGGTAGGAAAGGAGGAAATGCAAAGAAGTAAAACTTAAACCATTGTAATAATAATGAGGAATGTTATAAAAAAGATTTCATTCCACATTTTTGTTATAGGAATGGGGTTAGTGATTTGTTATTGATAGAATAATGGGAAAAGAAAAAAGAGGGGGGGATATGCAGTTTTCCTGTAGTTAAGGCTAGCGGCATTTCCAAACCGATAACAGAGACAGCACAACATTTGTGATATGTTTCTATAGCTTTGAATTGTTAACAATCTCAATGCTTTTGAGATGAAAAACTGCTATACATAAAATATGTAATGAACAAAAAGCTATTTTATATCTGATCCTAACCAACAGTGATGACCTAGGACTTTATTGGACATAGGAAAAACTATGTCATAAGGACATGACAATAATACTAAAGGGCAAACTTATCATACATTGTCATCATTCAGCCATTCCAGAGGCATAGTGCAGGCGTGAATAAGTCATCACATTTTATTGACCACTTAGCCTGTCAATAAAAAAGTGATGCCTCATCCATGCCAGCACTACACCCTGGGAATTGTTGAACAATGAGGGCGTCTGATAATTTCACCCTTTGTGTTATCGTCACATCCTAAATGAAACGGCCTTTGGTGCAATTCACCTCCTCTGATAAAGTCCATAGTTAATGGGATGGAAACGGCAGGATCCTTAGGTGGGAGTTATCATGTTCTCCTGGAATTTTTTATACAGCAGAAAAGGTAAGTCACGTGTAGTCAGACACACATTCTAGACTTTAAGAAAGCTGATTTCAGTAAACCTAGGGAAATACTGGATGTGATCCCATGGTCAGGAATACTAAAAGAGAAGCGAGTTCATGATAGATGGAATTTTTTTAAAAGTGCGATATTGAAGGAACAACTTCAAACAGTTCCAATGAGTAGGAAAAATGGGAGGTGTCTAAAGAAACCAGGATGGATGTCTAAAGAACTTTCAACTGAGCTAAGACTTAAAATGGACATGTCAGATGTCTAAAGTACCTTATCTAAAGACTGAATATCATTGACTCTTGGTGAGGGAGGGGTGGAATGAGGTAGGAAGGAGGATGGAATGGAGGGTCCTAGAAAAGGGCACACTTGAGTGCCTGAAAGCAGGAACATTCCACATTGCAGTGTCTCATTATAGGCCTTGTTTATTTATAATATCCTAGAAGAACACTTCATATTAGGGGTTGTGGGACTCTGTTTTGACTATGGCAAAAAAAAAAAAAGCCAATTCTCTCTATCGCGCGCTCTCTCTCACACACACACACACACACTACATCTGACTACAGCCTAGGGATACTCAGCTCAGAACAAGACAAGATAATGCCAAAACATACCACACATACTTTAATATGCAGTGAACAATATGCAGTGTAACTGTTGCCAAACATTTAAAAGTGACTTTCATGAACTCTTAGAGATGGATAAACTAACAATGTTAATCAAAGAAATCTTCAAAGACTTTTACAAAAGATTGGGAAATATTTATTACTTATGTACGAGTGCACTGGGGATCATTTTTTGTTATTGGCTTAGAAAGTTAAAAATATAGAAGGCTAAGAAAAATATGATTTTTAAATAGCAAAAGTATAAGGGGCTTATTTTTTTTCAATAATCTAGAAGTATAATAGATTTTTGCTTTTAAAAGTTATCAGCTGGAGGTAGGAAGTCATCGTAATAAATAGATTGTAGTTTTTATAGTGTTATTTTTTTCGTTTTTCTTTTCTCTCTCTCCTATGTATGTTCATTTCTTTTTTCTTTTTGTATTTTTTATTTTATATATGTGATATGTAGAAAAATGTATGTGTAACATATTTTTCAAAAAATGAAAAGAGACTTTCATATATACAAGAAACACTTACTTTAGTAATGAAGCTACAAGTGGGTGGTCATAAATAAAACCACCAAGTATCTCAGCCTGTTTCCTTAATAATACATTTATGGTTCCTATAGCAACCTATTGGCAGAACAGGGTGTAAATAATATCTTCTATTTCTTATTAATAGAGACTCTTGTTAGTGCTTTAGATCCCCTGCTTTTTGGACAGTGTGTAAGAACACTGTTTATACCACTTGCTAATGTGTATCTTTCATTTCTCTCAGCCCTATAGGTAACCCAAAAGTTCTTCACATGAGAGGGCAAGAGAGCAAATGTGAATATGAAAGCCTAGAGGGAGTAAAACTGCCTTGGGACATGACTAAAAGAACAGAAACAGCAGATGGTGTGAGAAGATTGAGGGTCTTCTCCTCAAGGGCTTGTTTGCTCTCTGTTCTAATTCCTGAAGTGGCTTTTGAAGAATGAATTCTCATGAGCTGAATTCACTGGATACTTCTTTGGAAGGGAAGGGTGAAACCATTTTCAGTGATTCTGCATTCATCCTATAGTACCTTGAGCCATCCCAAAATCAGCTCCTAGTGGGTTATGAGACCATCCCGACAAGGACCTCACACAACTGTTTTTAAGATGCTCATTGTTGTTGTTGTTGTTCTTGTTGTTTACATCAAGGGCGTAATTTTGGCAGAATGGGTTCCAGAAGGCAGAACAGTGAACCAGCATTATTATAATGAGGTTTTGACAAAGCTGAGAGAAAGTCAGGGAAAAAAGGCCATAACTGTGGGGAAATGGTTTCATTCTTCATCAAGACAATGCGCCTGCTCACACAGCACTTTCTATGAAGCAGTTTTTGGCCGATAAACACATTACTACACTTGAACATCCTTCACATTCACCAGATTTGGCACCTTGCGACTTTTTTCTTTTCCCTAAAGTGAAATTGGTGCTTAAAGGAACACATTTTTCAATAAAGAAGAAAACAGCAGATGTGTTAAAACAGCTGACAGAAACTGATCTTGCTCCGCACCTTCGACCAATGGAAAACAAGACTGCATTGGTGTATGAGTGTGAATGGGGAGTATACTGAAGGTGACAAGCACTAGAATTGTAATATATATAAATAAAGATGGGTTATTGTATCAGTCTTGTTATTTAATAGACAGACTTTGTATTCCTGCAAGTAGGCAAGATGGAAAGGGGATGGGAAGATAAATGTAAAGTGCTTTCTCCCAGTGAAAACAATCATTGAATGTGAGGACGTTGTCAGTTGTTGCAAAATTGCACAACAATGACACCATGGCAGTGCAAACTGGTCCCCATTATCACACAACATTGTCCCACACCCATGGCCAGTCTGTGCTCCAGCTGCAAATAAGGCATCAGTTTTAATTCACGGGTTAACCCATCAATAGATCTTCAATATCCCTTTTTTTGTGGTATTGAAGACATGCAAAACCACATCTTGCTGTAATCATGAGATTACAGCATGAATGGGTGGTCCTCTTTCCCCCATCCCCATTGCCACCAAGAAAACATCTGGGTGACAGCATGAAGATGATCAACAGGATAATCTTTTTATGAACTTTTCTGTTTTGCTGGTATGTTTTTATGTTTGTTTCAGTGCTTGTGTGTTCATTTACTTTTGTTAATTAAAGTGTTTTTGGAATTTTAAGTGGGCTCACATCTTCTTGTGAGAACTGCCGAAAACTTGCCCATGCCAAACCATGGAAGTAAACTCCCATTCTTAAAATGCTAGTGGTGGGCATGTGATAATTCTGTGGTGGTTTTCTCGTATGATTACAGCAATATGTGAAAGCAAGTGTTATAATGCCACTATGCTTACGCTTTCCTCACTCGCAGAATTACAACGCTTTTAGATAATGTTTATGAGACAATGCATGATTATAATTAATACAAAATGAACAGAATCAAAATTAAAGTACTGTACTGAATTAAAACCTTTCAAATATTGAAACTATGTTTAATCTTAAATATTCCTACCCCATAACTACATGTTTATAATTATTTAAAGGACTATTAATTTCTATACCACTGCAGGCAAAAAGGCACATATGAACATATAGCTGAGCACATATGGGCACTCCATGCAACTGGGAATATGATGAATAAGAGACAGCCTGAGTGTTGCTTCTACATACAGTCATGTGGAAAAGAAAGTACAGTCCTCCCTTCCAATTCGTGGGGGTTAGGGGTGAAGCACCACCATGAAACTGAAAGAAAAACCACAAATAAAAAATGTATGAAAAAATCTTATGGGGGCCTTTGGCTCCCCCTACCTGGAAGAAGAGGCTTTGTGGCGAGTGCAGGGGGGTTGTTCAGCCTTCGGCTCCCTTCTCCATGCAACTGTTCCAAGTTGCTGCTCCAAGTTGGCAAGCGGGCTGCTCAAAGCCAGCAATCAGGCCGATCAACCCCCCCCCCCCCGGAACGAGAGGCTTTGCAGTAAGTGTGGTGGTGGTGGTGGACGTGGTTGCCTGGACAGCCCAAATTAGCCCCAAGGACCAAATGGCCTCACGGAGGCTTAATGGGAAGGCAGCTGAAGTCCCAATGCACTCGGCAAAACAGCTCCTCCGGCCCTGGCTACAACTCCCACACCCCTGATGGAGTGCCTCCCATGCACCCATGGCTGAGTCCCAAAACATGCTTGGCAAAAAGTTCTTCCTGGCCCCAGCTACAACCCCCGCATACCTGCAGCTGAGTCCCAAAATGTGCTCGCCAAAACAGCTCCTCCTGGCCTGGCTACAACCCCTGTGCACCTGTGGCTGAGTCCCAAAATGCAGCGCAGCCTCGACTAAAAGCTCTGCACTCCCGGCAAATTGCCTTCCATGCACACCACTGGAGCCCCGAGCCTCCACCCTTGGCCCCGGGTACTCCCTTCTCCATGTGACTCCAAGTTCCAAGTTGCTGCTCCAAGTTGGCAAACAGGCTGCTCAAAGCCAGCAATCAGGCCGATCAACCCCCTGCCCCAGTGCTCACCACAAAGTGCCATGCTTTGGGGCTGAAAGGAGCTGTTTTGCCGAGCGCATTGGGCTTTTAGCTGCCTCCCCCCCCCCAAGACCCCGCAAGGCCGTTTGGTCCTTGAGCCAATTCAGGCCATCTGGGAAACCGCACCCACCCTATCCTACTGGCAAAGCCACGACTGTTCCAAGTTGCTGCTCCAAGTTGTCCACGGGAGGAGCCGGAGCCAGAGCAAGCCAGGATGGTGAGGAGGCTGACGAGCCATCACCTTCCCCAGGAGCCTGAGTGGGAGATGGGGAGGACAGCAGGGCCAGCGTAGGAGTTTCCTCAGTGACCGCTGGGCCTGCTTTGCCCCTGCCAGCCTCCTTCTTCGCCAGCACTGGGGAGGGCTTGGCTTGCAGAGACCATGAGGTGGCAGTGGTCGAGAAGACCTCCTCAGCTGCCAAAGTGTCTTTGCCCTGCTGGCTTCCTCCTTCACCGGCACCAGGCATCATATTCCTTGATTTGTGTTTGCACACTGCGTTTAGTGGTCCCTATGTAAACTTGTCCACAGTTGCATGGTATGCGGTAAACTCCTGCAGCTGTGAGAGGGTCTCTTTTGTCCTTTGCTGAGCATAGCATTTCTTCCCAGATGGATGCAGCAACAATTGTTTCTCTAAGATAATTGCTGATGTCTTTCCTCCTTGGCATTGTGTTAATGCACACCTGAATGCTCCAGACCAGCAAACTGCTAAAACTTTGACTTTTACAGAGGTGGTCACACTTGCTGATGTTCAACTAATTAAGGGCATTTGATTAGGAGCAGTTAGGTGCTGCTAATGTTCATTCCTCCTTAGCATCTTAATTCCTATGGAAGCAGTAAGGATGTACTTAGTTTTTCACACTTGGCTGCTCCATTTTGGCTTTATTTTTGTTGAATAAATCATGATACAGTTTAATATGTCATGTGTTGTTGTTCATCTGAAGTTGTATTTATCTAAATTAAGACCTACTAAGGAACAGATTATTGTTATTATGTCCTGCTATGTAAAACCATAGACTTCAAAGAGGGTTACTTTCTTTTTCACATGACTGTATGTTCATGTCTTCAGCAGCACATATACTATACTCCTTTGAAGACTATTCCCTGAACTCACAGTTGTCAGAAATGGGACAAGAGCCCTGGTGGCACAGTGGTTAAATGCTGGTACTGCAGCCACAATGTTGTGAGTTCGATCCTACAGGGCTCCAAGGTTGACTCAGCCTTCCATCCTTCCATAGGTCAGCAAAATGAGTACCCAGCTTGTTGGGGGCAATTTGCTAACAGATTGGAAACCACTTAGGGAATGCTTTGCACTGCTAAGCAGTATAGAAATATAAATGCTATTGCTGTTGCTATACGAAGGCATAAATGCCCCTCCTTACACACACACACACACACACACATTGATGGACTGATTATTATGATGGTTTTTATATGGTTCCATCAATGTAAATGATGCTGTACAAAAAATAAAACCATAAAAACCAGCATCCCTACCAAAGGTACCATATCCACAGGGAATATGTTCCAAGACCACCACCACCCATGGATGCCTGAAACCATGGAAACCCTATTATTTTCAATTAGACTAACACCAACATCTGACCATAGAATCATATTGGAGGACCTAGAAATGCCTAGAGAGAACTTTTCCCCAGACGTGGATAAGTGAAACCATGGATACTGAATCCTTGGATATGGGAGTTGACCTATGCAAGCTAATAAAAAGTATTTAACATGAGTCACTCAGAGCTGGCAAAAGATACTTTGGAGAGGTTATGACACCCAGCATGCTTCAGGGAATTTGGGGAGCTGTAGCCCAAAACATAACTTTTCCAAACTCAGAATTCACTTTAGAAATTCTTCTCTCTTTACAATCATATTTTGAAATCAGTTAAACAGAGAAAAGGGTTTCTCTTCATGATCCATGACTCACACCATACGATTAGCATTCAAGTAACAGCATTCAATTAGCATGGCCTGCAAAGTGAGACTTTTATCTCAGTAGCTCACTTTCTTCTCCCCTCCCCCTAGACTTGAACTGGTAGTTCCCTCCAACTCACTCCCATAATTGATAATGTAACTAAAACCCTTTATTTGAAAGAGACAGGCATATCTTTACCTTCTTCCTTTACTAAATTGGGTCGTAGCATAAAGTTTAGTTATATTAAAATACGCATAAAAGCAGCCATGAATCAGAATGTATTCAGTGCTCCCTGCTTACTGAAATCTTGACTCACATGCCTCATTATTACACAGGCAAGTTGACCCTTATAACTACTCCCTTCAAAGTAGAAAATTGTGCTGCACAAACCTCCTGCACTTCCCTTGTAAAGGTGACTCTTCCCTCTGGAAGTGGAAGGAATTCATCTTTTCCAGTGACAGCTCATTCACTGAATAGTTAATCCCGGTGAATGTACAATTTCTCTAGTCACAACCTAATTGCAAATGATGTCCTTTTGATGTCAGGGAGAAACATGAGAAATAGATCTCATTCTGTGTTCAAAGGCACATGATGTGCTTCATCTTATGCATTTTTTTCAGGCTATATACTGTCCACATCTGCTTTCCTACAAAGTGCAAACAAACTGTAAACGTGTAGCTGTTATTTACATTAAAAAAAAACTTTCTTTAAAAAAACAAGAACATCATAGGACCATAACAAAAGAGCCTGCATAGGATTCAGTGTGTAATGGAATCAGACTAATAGGTGTGGGTGCATGTGAAAGGTAGGGGAGTGAACAAAAGGGTGTGAGAGAGAAATATTGAGGGCTGATCCAGATGGGCCAATAGTCTAGATAAATGTTGGGCTATTATGTTCCTCTGCCTAAATACCCTAAAGGCACCAGATCCCACCTGGCCTTAGAAGCTAACCAGGGTAAGCTCTAGTTAGTACTTGGATACGAGACCCAGGATAGGAATCCCATGTGCTGTAGGCTCTGTTTCAGAGGAAGGAGCTGGTAAAACCACTTCTGAGTATTCCTTGGCTAAGGTGTTGTCTAGATGGTGGAAAAAAAAACCTCCTCGTAGAATTTGAGTAGAATACCTTTTGTCCCAATGAGATTATTCGCCATGATAATTCGCCATATTTGGAAGGAGGGAGCCAAAACCTCCAAAAACAATGTGGGAGAAGCCTTTGTGGCTTAAAAAAAATGTGGGGGAAATTCACATTCCCACTCATTAGGACAACCAAATTGCATTGCAGTGCATTCCCAGATAAGAGCAGAAGTGGAAGCCAGATTGGTTGGATGTGAGTGGGAAGCAGGCTTGACAGTAATGAACAGCCAGAAGCACCATTTTCAAGTTTTGCAGTATCAATTGTGTGCTTTTTTGCTGTGCTGAGGTGATCAAACAACTTATTTAATGGAAGGTAGCACTTGCACACATTAGATTTACGGTTAAAAAAATATATTGTGCATCAGCAGCAACTTGTGTAGAATAATAATGCGAGTAATTCAGTCCCAACCACCATCTTGATTCGCAGGCATGGCTTCATGTGAACTTCAAACACGGATAACTTTGCATACCAGCGATTTTGCAAAAAACAAACAAACAAGGAGACAAATGAACACTGCCACAAATTTGAGTTAATGTGCAGCAATCCACATTATATCTTCTCGTCTAGACAAGCCCTCAGAAAACCCTATGAAATCATGGGGCCACCATAAATTGACAGATAACTTGAAGGCACATATACACACATGATGTTCCTGGGTTGCATGACTTGTAGCAGTTCATAGAATCATAGAAATGTAGAGTTGGAAGAGACGACAAGGGCCATCCAGTCCAACCCCCTGCCACACAAGAAATCATGATCAAAGCATCCCTGACAGATGGCCATCCAGCATCTGTTTAAAGACCTCCAAGGAAGAAGACCCCACCACGCTCCGAGGGAGTGTGTTCCACTGCTGAACAGCTCTTACTGTCAGAAAGTTCCTCCTAATGTTGAGGTGGACTCTCTGTTCCTGGAGCTTGCATCCATTGTTCTGTGTTCTAGTCTCTGGAGCAGCAGAAAACAAGCTTGCTCCATCCTCAATGTGACACCCCTTCAAATACTTAAACAGGGCTATCATATTGCCCCTTAACCGTCTTTTTTCCAGGCTAAACATACCCAGTTCCTTAAGTCTTTCCTCCTAATGCATGGATTCCAGACCTTTCACCATTTTAATCACCCTCCTCTGGACACGCTCCAATTTGTCAATATCCTTTTTGAATGGTGGTGCCCAGAACTGGACACAGATCCCTTTCACATGTAGTCTCATTCAGCCAGGTCTCTCCCATCCTATATCTATGCGTTTAGTTTTTTCACCCTAAGTGCAGTACCTTACATTTCTCCGTATTGAATTTCATGTTGTTAGCTTTGGCCCAGCTTTCTAGTCTATTCAGGTCATTCTGAATTCTGATCCTGTCCTCTGGGTTATTAGGTACACCTCCTAATTTGGTGTCATCTGCAAATTTGATAAGTATACCCTCTATTCCCTCATCCAAGTCATTGATAAAGATGTTGAATAGCACTGGGGCCAGGACAGAACCCTGTGGTACCCCACTGGTCACATTTTTCCAAGACGAAGAGGAGCCACTGCTGAACACCCTTTAGGTTCGGCCGGTCAACCAATTACAAATCCATTGAACAGTTAATTTGTCTAGCCCACATTTTATAAGCTTGTTTGCAAGAATGTCATGGGGAACCATGTCATGTTTCAACCACAATCACCCCCGCATCCCCAAATCCAGTGGGGGCTCATCCATTCCTGAAATACACCAGGGTTTTGGGGTGGGGGGATGAAGTGTGGTATGGGCAGGGTTACCTCCACTCCCTGGAAATGTAACGAGGAAAGGAAGGTCAAAGGAGAATCTCCATGGCTAAGGCCACACCCCCATTCAATTTGTCACCAGCAGGTCTGCTTAGTAATAAAGGAGGAACTAAGACAATGGAGTCAGGTGTGAGAATTAACTATCATTTTTATTGGAATCTCCCAGTAGTTTTTTTAAAAAAATTCCCTCATGCTCCATGCTTCAAAAGTTATGGCTTGTCCTGAAAATTTATCAAAAATAAACGAGGACAGGAAATGCATCATATGTATCTTCCAAAAAAAGTTCCAATATGTTCAGGTGGAACTCCCACCAAATCTTGCGGTTTTCAGCCAGCCAGGATGAGACCTGAGATGAAGATATAGTGAGATGAAGCAGGTAATAATTATGCAGTTATATTCTTTAAATGATGAAGTAGTCCCATTTCAACAGGTTACAAACAGGGTCTACATGTCCCTGCATTAAGACTAAAGGCTTCCTAATCTGTGGCACCAATTTGCATCACATAATGCATACAGGCCAGTAAACTACATCCCATAGGTGAGGAAAGTTATTCCTGTTATACAGTTGGCCCTCCACATCTGCAGGTTTCTCTTTTGCAGATTTGTACGTAACTAGCTCCTGCTTAACTAGCTCAGCCTCCCCACCCAACTCCTCTTTTTCCCAGTCTCCTCTCCTTCCAACAATGCCAGCCTGTCACTTCCTCTCCCACCTTGCAACCATGATGCCTCAACCAGGTTTTAAATCCCTCCCCAGATCATCAACCTCCCTGCCCTACTCCTCTTCCTTTCAATCTCCTCCCAACAGCACCAGCCTGTCACTCCCTTTTCCAGGGAGTGGGAGGAAGAGGGGTGGGGCAGGGTGGTTGATGGGCTAGGAAGGGGGTTTAAAGCTGATTGATGTCATGGTGGCAAGGCTAGAAAGGAAGTAATAGGTTGGCACTGTTGGAAGGAGTCTGTAGCATGCATGTTTGTTTGGGGAGGGCAGCTTCTGTGTACCTCACCCCTGTGAATGTGGAGGGCCAACTGCATCTGCAAAAACTGTGTGCTAAGGGACTGATGCCCAGTGCTTGCATGGATAGCCTGTAGGAATAACAGTGTGCTGCTTTCCGCAAACTACTTTGATTTCTTTTCAACAGACAAGCAACTTTAAAAAAAGAAGTAAGCAAAAATGTCTTGAAACAATATTTTCAAGAGAAAATAGACAAGAGAAGAGTAGACAATATCACAAGAAAACCTCTATTTAAGCATAAGAAGTGATGCTGCCAGTTGTAATTCTAATCAGTAATGCTATACATTTTTATGATCTCTATTGAGTCTTAATATCAGGCGTGTCAACATATGGTCTCATTCAGACAATCAGCAGCAGGATGCATTATTTCTTCAAAAGAGTTGCAGACACTGTATATTGTAATTGCCTAATTTGACACATTCATGCTCTGGACAATTGAGCTTACCAATGCCAAGCCTACTTGCCAGAGAAGCAGATGAAAATCATGACCTAATCCAATCCTCATTCAGTGACTAAAATGGATTCATATTTATAAGCAAAAGTATCCTTTATCCATTTTCATGTGATCTTAATATGTAAAATGCTCTGAAGACTTGAAGTAGACTGCAACTGTTTGATATGGAAATATACATAACAGTATATTGTTACAGTCTGTTTAGGCACATAGGTTTTTTGTGGTTTTTTTCTGGGCTGTGTGGCCGTGTTTCTTCTGACGTTTTGCCTGCATCTGTGTCTGGCATCTTCAGAGAATGGTTGTGTAGGGGTATGTGGGGTTTATATACTGTGAGTCCTTGTTGGAGAGGATATGTAAATGTGTGTATTTGAATGGCTAGTTCCTAGGGTGGAAGGATATGCAAAAAGGATTAGTGTCAGTTTGGCTAATGGTCCATTGTTTGCTGGAAATCCCCCTGTCCCTGGGTGAAGTTCAGTTGCATGTGTTGAGTTTTGATTTTGGTGTTTTTCAGGACTGGTAGCCAGATTTTGTTTACTTTTAGGGTTTCTTCTTTCCTGTTGAAGTTGTCCAGGTGTTTGTGAATTTCAGTAGCTTCTCTGTGCATTCTGACATGATAATTGTTGGCCTGGTCCAGAATTTCTGTGTTTTTAAATAACATTTTGTGTCCAGGTTGGTTTATCACATGTTCTGCTACTGCTGATTTTTCTGGCTGGCCCAGTCTGCAGTGTCTCTCATGTTCCTTGATTCATGTTTGCACACTGTGTTTAGTGGTTCCTATGTAAACTTGTCCACAGCTGCATGGTATGAGGTAAATTGGGGTACCCACTGGGCACTGACTACTGGAAGGCAAGGCCCCATGGTGTAACTCCTCAAGCCACATGACTGCTATCGAGGGTTCTATCATAGAGCTAGCCTCAAGGATAGCCTATCTCCCTGCACCCCAGCCGCATGATCTGCAGGTGCAGTTTGATACTCCCGTCCTTCAACCCACAAAGGGGGATGCCATAGGTAAACGCCAAAGTACCCTGTCTCCCCCACTCCCTGCCAAGTGACCGCCTATTTATGACCTCACCCAAAGCCAATTAACCAAGTCCCCAATGACGGTATGGGGTAGGTGACCCCCCCTGTAAACAGGGGGGACAAAAATGCCTACCCGGCCCACTAAGGACATTTTTAGATGGCCCTTGCCATGCAAGCAGCCTCCAGAGCAGTAACAAAGCTGCTGCACAGCAGGGGGTCCTTTTTTGACGACGCCGTCCCTCTTCCGGGATCATTCGTGACACGCCCTTGAAGCTTTGGAAGCAGCCGCGCCATGTTTCAGCCACAGAAGTTGCCCGTGATTGAAATATGGTGCAGCCACTTCCCAAGCTTCACAGGCGTGCCACGAATGATCCCACAAGAGGGAGAGTGGCATCCAAAAAGGACCCTCTGCTGCGTGGCAGCCTCGTTACTGCTCTGGAGGCTGCTTGCATGGCAAGGGCCGTCTAAAAATGTCCTAAGTGACCAGAAGAACTCATACTGTGACAGAGGTGAGAGGGTGGGTTGTCACAAAGAAAGAGGGAGAGGCCAGGGGCAACAACCACTTATAACAGATATGCTCTGCCCCTGACCATTCCTGGCCCTGGCATGGCACACAATGGCAAACCAGTGTCCGTTCTCATGTGTGGTCATTAAAACACCTCCCCTTCCACACCTTGCATGCTGCTCAGGGGGGTGGTTGTTCTGTCCAGGTTGGTTTATAATGTGTTCTGCTACTGCTGATTTTTCTGGCTGGCCCAGTCTGCAGTTTCTCTCATGTTCCTTGATTAGTGTTTGCACACTGTGTTTAGTGGTCCCTATGTAAACTTGTCCACAGCTGCATTTAGGCACAGTTGGTGTAACAACCAGTTTATGTTCAGTTATGAAATAAAACTTGCCTGTATAATGAGCACTACACATAGGCTTTCAAGGACTCCTGTGCCTTAGACAGATAACAAACAGCAAGGTAACAGGTGCAGTTTCCAATTATGACCATAGCTCCAGTTTGGCATTCCTTCACCTGTTGCCTAACTGTCTGTCTTAGAGCTTGGCAGGCTGCAGGAATCTCTCTGGAGTGAGTTGGCTAACAAACCTGTGCAGCAACTGTTCAGAGTATTGTGGCTACAGAGCATGTTACAAGGGTGCCAGTTAGACGGTAGTTTTTGTCGCAGAGCATCCTGGGACTTCTTGATCCCGTATCCGTCCCTCGTTGTTTACACAAATTTTTGTCTCTGTTTGGATATCCCAGGAGATCCCAGGATCATTGTTTACACGGCATCACGTCCCGTGTTATGTCTCCTCTCCCACTGTATACTATCCCATGTTTTTTTTGTTTACATGCATTTATGGTCCCAGGATATTTTTTTAGCTGTCAATCAAGGATGAGATTACTCATTCTTTCACAACCTCGGTGACATACTTCCTGTAGAGTTTCCCACCAGAAGCGATGCTATTGGCTGGCACAAATGTTTGTTCAAGCTTCTGCATTGGTCAGATGAGGAGGGCAAAGGCAACCCCCCTTCTGCACAATTTGATTTTTTTAAAAACCTGAATGGTAAATGTCCCCCAAAAGTTAAAATCCATGTCAAAGGAGAATGCCAGCACAGACACACAAGGCATTTTAAAAGACAAACCTCGGTGCAATTGTCTGCCCAGATGGTGGCATTTTTTTACTGTGCCTTTAAACCCATGGAGTGGATGCAGGCGTGTGTGTGTGTGTGTATATGAATGTGCAATCGCACTGGTATTTTTTACTATGCCTTTAAACCCATGGAGTGGATGCAGGTGGTGTGTGTGTGTGTGGATGAATGTGCAATTGTGCTAGCATTTTTTACTGTGCCTTTAAACCCATGGAGTGGAATCAGGCGGTGTGTGTGTGTGGATGAATGTGCGAACGTCTGCCCAGACACTGGCATTTTTTACTGTGTCTTTAAACCCATGGAGTGGATGCAGGCGTGGGGGGGGTGAATGGACGGCTGTCTGCGATCTCTTTATAATTTACTCTCTATTTAAATTTAAGCCAAGAATGCAGGGGAGGGATGGGTTAAAGCAGAAGAGTTCCCAGGTTAAAGAGGAAGGGTTCCATAAAACAGGGTGATCTAGTACAGACACATACAAACCTACCTGCAGCTGGAATGGAAGCCTTTGGTTTCAGCTGGTGAGGCTGAATCTGTTGAACGGGTGACTGACCCCTCCTCTCCTCTCTGAGCCCGCCCCTGGTCACGTATATAGAATCATAGAATCATAGAATTGCAGAGTTGGAAGAGACCACAAGGACCATCCAGTCCAACCCCTTGCCACACAGGAAATCACGATCAAAGCATCCCTGACAGATGGCCATCCAGCCTCTGTTTAAAGACCTCCAAGGAAGGAGACCCCACCACGCTCCGAGGGAGTGTGTTCCACTGCCGAACAGCTCTTACTGTCAGAAAGTTCCTCCTAATGTTGAGGTGGAATCTCTGTTCCTGGAGCTTGCATCCATTGCTCCGTGTTCCAGTCTCTGGAGCAGCAGAAAACAAGCCTGCTCCATCCTCAACGTGACACCCCTTCAAATACTTAAACAGGGCTTATATTTCTGGTCATCACCAAGTACTGAGATATCTTGTCCTGGGCTGTTTACATTTCCAATTTTCCAAATCCTCCCATGACTTTTTAAAAAACCGTTGCAAACTACGGGACTGAAAGTCCTGCGGGTTATGGGATAAAAGGTGGCCCCCCTTCCGAAAATAACGTGTCTGACCTGATGTATATGTAAACAACCCGGGTTCAACACGAATTTTCTTCCCATTACATTTTCATCATGTAAACGGCACCAAGGTGTTTTATCAGGTGGGCTGCCTCCCAGGACTGCACAGAATGGCATGTGTAATGGATCCAGTAAGAACCCAGGATGTGTAAAAGTACATATCTGTGTTTGGCCAGCAGTAGTAATGGTTGGAGTAGAGTGCTTGGATTTTTCTAGCTCAGGTCTTACCTACATTTTTATGGCCTATCAAGCTCTCTACAGCTCAGGTTCAGGTTATATGAAAGCCCCATTTGAGCCTGCCTATATTCTGTCCACCTCAGAGGAAAGCAAAGGGTAGGGTCACCTTAGGGTTGCCATAAGTTGGAAATGACTTGAAGACACACAACCATTACTACTACTACCTGTTATCCTTCTGCTAGCAGGCAAAGTTCTTTCTATTCAAATAGGCCTTCAGTAACTAAGGAGATTATCAGATGTGTCAAAAGTGATGTTACAGCAATGCCGGGAGATCGCAAAAGGGCTTCCTTATCAGATGACATCGTTCACCCCTTGTTATGCACCCATTATGCTGCTGTTCCACCAGCTCTGCTTTTTATTGCTGGGAGAAGCCGTCAATAGATCTGTTCCATTTGTGTTCCAGATTTGCCTGTGTGTGACAAGGTGCCCCATTATGCTGGCGAGATCCCAGCATCAATGGGAGGTCCCTGCTAGAACACTTCCAGGTGAGATTGGGACAGCCAGGTAAGTGGCACACTTTTTATGACCCTCCCTGGGTTACCTGAACATTTTAAAGTATGTTTTTGTGTTTGCTGTCACTTTTTTCCATTACTTTTATTTTTATTTTTGAATTTCCCACACCTGCGTCTTCTCACGAGAATCTGTGGGATTTTGATCCAGAAGTGAACAGAGCTCTGTTAGAGCTCCTTTTACTCCTGGGCTGCCCTGTTGACCAGAAAGGAGGTAAGTGCAGTGGAGAGGGTGGTGGTGGCAGGACTGAGGCAGGACAGAGGCGCGAGTGGAGATTGTTGGACAGGAACACTTTTTTCACTCCTGTCTGAAAATCTCCTAGGTCTAAAGAGATATGCTTGACTGCAAATATTTTATTCTCTTTAAATGTGTTTTTAAATTATCTGTTTTAATATTAAAATGGCATTTTAGTAGATGTTTTAAATTAATGTGTGATTTAATATTTATAATTCATTGTGTTTTATTGAATTGTTTTAATATATTGTAACCTTTCTTGTCTCCCAGCCTTAGGAGAAAATTGGGATATGAATGTATGAATGGATGAGTATACTGTAATAACACTATGTGAGGATGCACCACAACCACCTCATGTGTGAAGGACACAATACTCTCCAAGGTAGAGGAAGAATATTAGATACGGTAGTCATTTCAGGATCATCCCAGGCCCTGGGATTTCCAGACCAAAACCTGAGATCCAAGGGTGGTCCCTAGTAATGTCATTAAGTGTTGTGCATTATGTACTAACAACCATTAAGTTGTTCTCATTGTATAATTCAAATACACACAGAGATGGGGGGGGACATATTTTCCTGTTTAGAAGTTAGCACATAAATCTTAGCTAAAGGGATTGTTCCCAGATCAAGCTGAAATGAGGGGACTATTCCCTCTTACTTACTTAGGGTGATGAGATAAGGAACATTTAATCTAGCTTACTTGCTTCCAGCCAAAAGAAAAATGTAGAGGGGAATGGAGGCTGAGCCCTGGTACCATAACAAGTGGGAGGGAATGAGGAAGGTAACTACATAAATACATAGACCTTCCCACCCCCCCGAGAGTTTTTACAAGTTAACAGCAAGAGTTCAATTAATGCTTGCAAAATTGTAGCAAGCCGCTGCTCTGCTACCTGAACTGTAGACTTGCACACAACTCTTTACACTTGGCCAGAGCTCAGCCCACCAAAATGGGAGAATTTGCACCCTCGCCTGCCTCCAGGATATAGCTCATGAAAACTGGAGACTCAGGGCTAGGCATTGAGACCTGGTAACCCTAGTATTAGAGCAATACAGTTCAGAAAAGATACCCTAGTCACATGTGGCAAAGAGGGTATGCAGGTGGTTCTCCTTTGTAGTATGGTAGGACTTTATCAGACCGGCTTAATGAAATGGAACAGAAATGCCACAGGATCGCTAAAGAGTTTTTTTTTTTTCTGACGATGCCCTCCTCACCTGTTTTGACACCATGTGCTTTCCATTTTGTTTTATTCATGGGGAACAGTCATCAATAGATCTCCCGTTCCATTTCTGTAACGGAATCACGGGTGTGTGAACTGGTTTGCTGTTATGCTGGCGCGATGTTAAAACACTTCCGGTTATGATCGTGACATCCAGGTGAGTGACAGCCTTTTCTGTACCCTCCCCATGTTGCTTTTAAAACTTTAAAAGTGTTTTGGTGCTTTTTTAAATTTTTAGAAGTCTGCCTGTATTTTTATTTTTAAATTTCCCCCCGGCTGCCTGCCTCTGTAAGGTCCTGGAAGGTAAGTAGAGAACACTTCTGGTGGCGATCTGGACATCCAGGTAAGTGACAGACTTTTTTGTACCCTCCCCTGTTTACTTGTTTGTTTTAAAGGCTGTTTAGGTGATTGCTTTAATTTTTTGATGTCTGTTTTTTTGTTTTGTTTTTAAATTCCCTGTGTGATACAAGGCTCCCTGGGAGGTCCCTGCAAAATACTTCCTACTTCGATTGGGACAAAGAGATAAGTGACAGCCTTTTTTGTTCCCTTCCTGGGTTACTTGGGTTTTTTTAGGGGTGTTTAGGTGCGTGGTGCACTTCTTTGAGGTTTGGGGGATTTTTTATTTTTAAATTCCCCATGCGATTTGGTCTCCAGGAAGGGGAGGGATTTTTGGTCTCCAGGAAGGGGAGAGGGCTCTGAGAGCTCCATTCCCTTCCCGGATGGCCGGAGGAAGGGGAGGCAGTTTCTGTCCCGGAATTAAGGTAAGTGTGTGGACATTTTTTTTAATTCAGTTACAGGGATGGGAGGAGGGTGGTTGGGTGGGTAATGGAACAGGAAAGGGTTTTAAGGGCCCATCTGATAAAGTCCGTAGACAGGGCAGCTCTCTCTCTCTCTCTCTCTCTCTCTCTCTCTCTCTCTTGCAGCATGTATTGTTCCCTTCCTTGCTTACTTATGTGCTTCCTCTGGCAACCACAGTTTATTATTTATATTGATTGATTGATTGATTGATTGATTGATATTCCATCTTTTTTCAAAGCAGTCCATACCAAGATTTAAAAAACACACAAAATGATTTTTTTTCCCAAAGAAGCTCCCAATTTTTTTAAAAAAATCATCACACCGGTAATAGAAAGTGCAAAAACATTTCTAGACTTATCCACAAGGGACATTTTTTTTTTTTGAAATTATATTTTTCTTGCATGCATGCATTCTGAGGGCAGAGAGATATTGGACTTTTTCAGACGGGGGAAAAAAAACCCCAAGATCGAGAGAAGAACAGGGCTGTTTCGCTTACAGAGCCCCTTTTCAGACAGCCCCGTCCTCCTCCTGACCTCCTCCCGATCTTCCCCCCTGCTGCAGGCACTGCTTTTTATTGACAAAGGTATTCCATCAATAAAAAGCAATGCCATCAACATGGGGGAAGGTCAAGAGGAGGTCGGGAGGAGGACGGGGCTGTCTGAAACTGGGCTCTGTAAGTGAAACAGCTCCATTCTTCTCCTGACCTCCTCGGGGGATTTTTCCCCATCTGAAAAAGTCCATAGTCTCATGCCTCATGAGGCATTATCTGAGTTTTAGAATCTATGCTACACAGCTTGACCTATTTCAGTTTAATACCACTTTAACTGTCATGGCTCCATCCTATGAAATCCTGGAATCTATAGTCGGTGAAATACTTAGAATTCTCTACTAAAGAGCTTTAATCCATTCCCTAGAATTACACCACTAGAGTTTTCTAGTAGAGAACTCTATGTACTTCCCATTCATTGTTTTACTTTATCAATAGAAATTCTTTCTGTCCTTGTTATTAAAAGGGTAACTTGTCATGGATAACTATGGGTGCATCGACACTGTAGGAATAATGCAGTTTGACACCACTTTAAGTGCTATAGCTCCATCCTATGGAATCCTGGGATTTGTAGTTTTACAAAGTCTTTGATTTCTCTGCCAAAGAGTGTTTAGTGCCTCACAAAATTACAAATCCCAGGATTCTGTCAGATAGTGCCATGGCAGTTAAAGCAACGTCAAGCTGCATTATTTCTACAGTGTAGATCACCCTCTGAATTGTGGTGCCCAGAACTGGACACAGTATTCTAAGTGAGGTCTGACCAAGGCAGAATAGAGTGGCACTATTACTTCGCTTGATCTAGACACTATACTTCTATTGATACAGCCCAAAATTGCATTGGCCTTTTTAGCTGCCACATCACACTGTTGGCTCATGTTCAACTTGTGGTCTACTAGGACTCCTAGATCCCTTTCGCACGTAGTCTCATTCAGCCAGGTCTCTCCCATCCTATATTTATGCATTTCATTTTTCCGCCCTAAATGCAGTACTTTACATTTCTCCGTATTGAATTTCATTTTGTTAGCTTTGGCCCAGCTCTCCAGTCTATCCAGGTCATTCTGAATTTTGATCCTGTCCTCTAGGGTATTAGCTACTCCTCCCAATTTGGTGTCATCTGCAAATTTGATAAGTATGCCCCTAATTCCCTCATCTAAGTCATTGATAAAGATGTTGAATAGCACTGGGCCCAGGACAGAACCCTGTGGCACCCCACTGGTCACATCTTTCCAAGACGAAGAGGAGCCACTGCTGAGCACCCTTTGGGTTCGGCCGGTCAACCAATTACAAATCCATTGAACAGTTAACTTGTCTAGCCCACATTTTACAAGCTTGTTTGCAAGAATGTCATGGGGAACCTTGTCAAAGGCCTTACTGAAATCAAGGTATGCAATGTCCACAGCATTCCCTTCATCTACCAAGCTGGTAACTTTATCAAAAAAAGAGAGATCAGATTAGTCTGGCATGACTTGTTTCTCTGAAACCCATGCTGACTTTTTGTGATTATGGCATTGCCTTCTAAATGTTCACAGACTCTCTGTTTAATGATCTGTTCTAGAATCTTCCCTGGTATTGATGTCAGACTAACTGGACGATAGTTGTTGGGATCCTCTTTTTTCCCCTTTTTTGAAGATGGGAACAACGTTTGCCCTCCTCCAGTCTGCTGGGACTTCTCCTGTTCTCCAGGAGTTCTCAAAGATTATTGCCAATGGCTCTGAGATTATATTTGCCAGCTCTTTTAATACTCTTGGATGTAGTTCATCTGGTCCTGGAGATTTAAATTCATTTAGATTAAGAAGGTATTCCTGTACTACCTCTTTACTTATTTTGAGCTGGATTTCCCCTATTGTGTCCTCTGTTCCATTCTCCTCAGGTTGGTCCTCCTTTTCCTTTTCTGAAAACACTGAGGCAAAGAAGGTGTTGAGTAATTCTGCCTTTTCTCTGTCCCCTGTTAGCATTTTGCCATCTTCTCCACGTAGCGGCCCTATCATTTCCTTCTTCCTCCTTTTGCTGTGGACATACCCAAAAAACCCTTTTTTATTGTTCTTAACCTCCCTAGCAAGCCTGAGCTCATTCTGTGCTTTAGCTTTTCTGACTTTACTCCTACATGTGTTCGCTATCTGTTTGAATTCTTCTTTGGTGATTTCCCCCCTTTTCCATTTCCTATACATGTTCCGTTTAAAACTTAGCTCCATTGAAAGTTCTTTAGTCATCCATCCTGGTTTCTTGAGACACCTCCCATTTTTCTTCCTCAATGGTACTGTTTGAAATTGTGCCTTCAGTATCTCCCTTTTGAGAAAGTCCCATCCGTCTTGAGGTCCCTTCTCTTTTAGTATTCTTGACCATGGGATCATCCCCAGTATTTCCCTGAGTTTATTGAAATCAGCTCTCCTAAAGTCAAGAATGCGTGTCTGACTATGCCTGGCTTCTCCTTTCCATTGTATAACAAACTCCAGGAGAACATGATCACTCTCACCTAAGGATCCCACCACTTGCACCCCATTAACCAGGTCGTCTCTGTTGGTTAGGATCAGATCTAAAATAGCTGACCCCCTTGTTGCCTCTTCCACCTTTTGGACCATGAAATTGTCTTCCAGGCATGTAAGGAATTTGCTAGACCTTGTAGTTTTGGCTGAGTTAGATTGCCAGCAAATATCAGGATAGTTGAAGTCACCCATCACTACTACATCTCTCCTTTCTGCATGTATGTTCATCTGTTCTAGAAAGGCAACATCCAATTCCTCCGTCTGATTTGGGGGTCTGTAGTAGAGTCCCACAGTAACATCCCTGTTGTTTCCCTCCCCTTTAATTTTTATCCAGATGCTCTCCACCTGGCTTCCAGTATTGATGTCATGGATCACTTCACTGGTGTAAATATCCCTGACATATAATGCTATTCCTCCTCCTTTCCTGTTTGGCCTGTTTCTCCTATAAAGGTTATACCCCTCTATTCCTACATTCCAATCATGAGACTCGTCCCACCAGGTTTCAGTAACACCTATTATATCATATTTGTTTTGTAGTGCAAGGAGTTCAAGTTCATCTTGCTTATTTCCCATGCTCTGTGCATTAGTGTAGAGACATCTGAGACCATGTGTTCCCTTTACTTGCTCCCTGTGCAAGTTTTTTTGCCTCCCACTGTTGGGTCCTTGCGCTGTTTGCCTTGTTCCCTCTATGACAGTTTGACTATTTTCTCCAGCCCTTTTGCCTTCCAGAATACTGTCTCCCTCCCCCATTTGACTCAGTTTAAAGCCCTCCTGATCAAATTCTTGAGACTGTTGGCAAAAATGTTTCTTCCAACTGTTGTAAGATGCACCCCATCTCTTGCCAGAAGTCCCCCCGCATGGAAGCGCAGTCCATGATCCAAGAATCCAATTTGTTCTCGGTGACACCATCTACGGAGCCAGTTGTTTACGTCGGCTATTTTCTTCTCCCTTCTTGGAATTTTCGTTATTAAAAAATGACGGAAGATACTGGCAGAGAAATGGAAACAGCACAGAGTGAGGACGACGTCAGATCAGGAGAAGGAAAGGGGTGTGTGAAACGGACCTCTGCTCCCAGAAGAGCCCCATTTCTCTCCCGATCTATCAGGGGAAATAATTTCCCCGTGTAAAAATCTCCTAAGTGTGTTTTGTTTTTCTGGTACTTGCTAACAAGTGTTCTTTGCCAACCGTGGAGGGAGGTGGTAACAGTTTTGACTGGTTTGGAGAAAGGTAAGAATGCAGCTGCAAAAGTGGTCTGCAAAAGTGAGGCTGGCCGTTGTAAGGGAGTGTCATGTCACGGTCTCATGGTTAGTCAATGGTATATGAGCCCTCCAGATTTTACAGATTGTAATATCTATATATATAATTCTCTTGGGTATGTTGCCATTTCCAGTGCGCTGATTGGCTGCTTAGGGACATGACCAATCACAGGTCTGTTGGGCAGCCAATCAGTACACTGGGGGCAGGACCATGTAGATTTCCAAACATGGCCACCGGAGAGGGAGAGGGAGTACAATGGGGGGTGAATGTGGTGTGTGATGGAGTGCAGGGGGTGGGGGCCAAGGGGCAGATCGAGCAGAGGGGGGAAGAACAGGTGGAGGGTATGGCAGGGGCAGAACAAGCAGAGGGGAGTGGCAGGGGGCAGAACAAGTGGAGGGGAGCGGCAGGGGGGCAGAACAAGCGGAGGGGTGGCAGGGGGCAGAAGAAGCAGAGGGGGTGGCAGGGGAAAGAGTTTTTTAATGGCGTATGGTACGCCGGGTCTAGCTAGTGCTTTTAACATTGTGTGTAGCCTTTGAGTTTCAGTTCTAAGCAACAACCTCATTGTTGTAGGATTTCTGTGCCAAAAAAGTTTTCTGATCACTTTGAAATGGTTGGTCACTGCATCTGGGAATGTAAGTACATGACACAGCTTGTGTTCTTTCATTCAACAGCTGTTGAAGCTGGTTCCTATGAGGAACTGAATGGGAAAAGTGGAGAAAGCAATCTTAAATAAGCAATAAAGAGTAAACAAAAGAAAGGAAAATACCAAAACGAATATATAAAAAGGGATTTTCTACCTTGGCTCACAATCAGATGCTAAATGAGAGAAGATTCCTTAAATAAATGCTGTTTAACAGATTCTTTCTTAATGCCAAAGATTACTCAATGGAATAAAAGGGAGGAAATAACAGTTCATTGAAGCCCACTTATAGTGCCTTCTGTTTGGTTATAATTCTATAATGAAATTTAATTTTAATTTTTTTTCCAGTATTGCTGGTGAATTTGTTACAGATCCCAATAATATGACATTGTAATATGTTGCCATGACAATGACAGAGATGTCATAAATTAAATCACTACAAATAGGCAAATACTTTGGGAATATTAATGTGAATTTGAAAGTTAGATAAAAAAAATACACAGGAACAAATATTTCATCTGATAATATTTCCCTTGTAGTAAATGCGAGTCTTGGCCTAGGGGGAAAAGAGGCCTAGTTTGTAGATGTAGAGTGACTTATTCAGATGCAGGCACAAAAAGAGAGTACAGTGACTTTACAGCTACATGTTTAAATTCCCTTTCTAGGATTTTTTTCCTGCATGCAAGTGAGAAAAGCTTCAGCAATAACAACTGGTTAAGTAGTTCTTAAATTATACCACTCCATTTGAATTTTTTTAAAAATGCATTCCTGTATCCATGGGCACATATGCACTGTGGGGGAGGAGGTGACCTTGCTGGCACCAGAGGGAAAGGGAGGCCAGCAATACATTTCTAGCCTGGTGCAACACGCCAGTTCAGAGGTGAAGGAAGTGAAAAGTAGGGTCTTCTAAGTACACCCAACCTCCCTCACCTCCTCTTTGCAGTAGCAATGTTCAAGGAAGAGCAGAGCAACAACTTTGCACAGCTAGCTTGAAGTGGAGACAGCATCAGCTGTCACCTAGTTTGCTCTAGGGTCACTGCCATTGTGGAGGTTAATGCTGGTTTTGCAGGTTCCGGGGGCTGGCAGGACCTGCCCAACAGTGCAGGGCAGGAGCTTGGGTTTTGAGCAGCACATGGGTGTGGGGCCACCCAGGGCATACTGCTAGGTGGGAGGGAGTGGCAAAGTTTACTTTCACCCCCCGGCATGTTGCTTTCCCCACAGGTGGCTTGCTAAAATGTCCTCCTTCTGGCCTGACAGACTAGTTTTAGGAGTGGGTACCCATGGCCTAGCAGCCTGAATACCTAGCCACACCCTTGGGCTGCCAGGCCTAGTGGCCTTCAAGTCCCCATCAACATTTAGTGGCAGTAATGTGGACCAGATGTCCCTCCTCTTGGGGCATAGTGTCCCACCTTTGAACTACTCTAGACTGCAGGCCTTTTCTCTAGCCTGTGGCCTGCTCTTGCCTATTGGCCTCTGCCCAATCGGGATCAGCATCAGCTGCACCCAGCCACCTTTGTTGGCCAGCTACACAAGCTAGCACTCAGCTGGTTTGGGGGAGCCTATCAGACCATGTCATGAGGCCCACTTCCATACTGGGACACCAGTTTACTCTGGGCCACTGGCAATTTTGCAACATGAACAGATAATGGTGCCCATTTGCACTTGGGTATGAACATCTTGGAGCTTAGCAGCCTGCATCTTTTTTCTCTCTCCTCCACCCTCCTAGGGGCTATATGACAGCCCGGCAACCTACACTAGATCCTCTGGCCTACTCCCTCCTCAGGGTCAGTCATCAGCTTGTGTCCTGAAATCCAGGTATGGATTCTACATAGGGGTCTAAGGGCCCACTCCTCACATGGCCTGGGTCTACTTCAGGACCTGTTCTCACAAGGCTGAACCCAACCATTTGGGGTACTGCATTACTGTCAGCTGGTCACACCTTTGACGTGGACGATTCAGGTGCTCTTTAGGACTGCAGGTTACTGGAGGAAGCTCATAATCAACATGTGGGGATCAGGACATTCCTTCACAGGCTGTGTGATGCAATGGCTGGCTTGTGCCTTCCCCATTATAAACTGTGTATTATGGAGGAGATAAAGTCTGACCTATAGGTTTAGCTTGATTTCCTTGAAAGAAAAATGGAGTGTTCCTTTGGAGGGATCAGCTTAAGTTGAGGGAGGCCTTAAAGGTTTCCTCAGCTGTTGCTGGGTCCAGTGGCTTTGAGGTTTACTTCAAAAGGCTGTGGTGTGCTGAAATTTGGCTTCAGAGTTAGGTGGCAGTGAGAGTCACCTCCAGCCTCACTTTTCTGCATCCTCCCCCAATATTATTGATTGTTTGGGTATAGAGAGAGGAGTTTGCTAATTTCTCCATCCACTTTTGCTATGACAACCGAGCTATAGTTCACATGATCAACTTGCTCACTTCTAGGTCATGGCATTAGTGCAGGCCTTCACATTCCAGTTTCTGATTTATAATATATTATTCACAGCACTCTACATGGCTGGGGTAGAAAATAGCATCGACAATGTTCTCTCCCATAAACAGATGAAGAACTTCAGTCTGCTCCTTCAGAAATCACAGCTGTCCCAGAGAGGATGCCAAGGAGTCTGTGGGAGGTGAAATGAGGCCATGAGGATGATTTTTCTCTCCCTGGCTCCTAGACCCAGTGCAGTTACATCTCGGTAGTAGTTATATCAGCATGGTCAGTGAATTTGGTCATTTCCACCCAAGGAAGCAGTTAGGGACTTGTGGCCAACCCCAATCTCACATGTCATGGAATTCTGTGTCACCTGAGGTCAGTAAAGCATTCACCACAATACATTAGGTGTAAACTTGCTGCTCTCACTTCCTTTGCTAAAGCTTGAAAGACCATTCAAGTGCCTGGAAGGTGATGCTACATGTAACCACTTCAATTTTAATTATACTCTACATTAACAGTTTGGTTTCTTTTAGGTTTAGGAAGGTGGCTGGTTTAGAGCAGAGTGCTTATATACAGGCACAGTATGGCTGCATGACAGACAAACAACTCCTACTTTGGATCCTAGCTGGGTCTGAACCAGTCTTCGTTGAATAGTTGGGTAAGAGGGGACTGCATCGGCATGGTGTACTCCCACTGCTTTTTGAGCAGTTTAGGTATCCCCAGCCCCAGATATTGGTCATTCACTTGGGCAGAAATGGCCTTGTTTATTGAAGGGTAAATCTGGATACCTCCTTTAAATCACGGGACTTGAAGGAGGGATTATTTAGGTGGGACTTCGAACAAAAGCTGGATGGGGGAAACCAGATCACCCTGGTTTGCTCCCTGAGGCTAGGTGGCTGACCCAAGGGTGCCTGAGGAAGAAGTCAGGAAGGGCCCCCCTGTCTAACCACTAAACAGCTCTCTCCATCACAGTTCACATTTGAATGTTCAAAGTTAAATAGTTGATAAAAGTGGCCTTATCTAATCCAAAGCCTGGTCTGGTCTCCTTATTTCCTGACTGGATCAACAAAAACTATGCTTCACCATTTTCTTCATTCACCCTGACTGGGAAGCCAAAAATTTGCCATAAAAGGATGAAACTAGATTTAATGCAGAAACATGTTTTTCTTTCCTCTGTTTTCCTGATTGGCTTTGTTGCTTAATTTTATCAAAACAGCTTGGTAAACAGCAAGTTTTAATATGGTGGGACTGATCAGATGAGAAAGAGTTCAGCAGCCTCTTTCCTGCCCCACCTTTCTTCCACTTATATTTTTGGTGATGCTCTCTCTCTCTCTGGCTTTTCTTCACAAACGAAGATTCATGAAGGACTCATCCGCGATTTCTGCAAGTGCGCTGATGACTGAAAAGGCCACAGCCCAGAAACATCATCCAAGGAGACTCTCTGCTGTGCTTTCTGCAACTGGACCTGTTTATCTCGGATTGGCCTTTTTCTTTTTCTTTTTTTTTTGGTGATGACAATGATGGTTTTTAAAATTGCTAAAGAAGATACACAGGTCTTTCAATCATCTCTAGTTTGTACCTAATAACTATGCTTCTTTGGAATTATTCAAAACTAAAATTAATTCCTCAGCTAAACAAATAACTTATGAATACATGGCAACAGCATGGCACATTCAAATCAAATAATAATCAAACCTGATGTCGCTTTGAGTTTTCCTAGAGTTTTAGCTGATAAAGACTTTGTAGAGTCTAAAAATTAATTTCTAAATAACTTGTACTTCTCTCCTTCTCCATACTGTTGCATGAAAGACTTCCATCAGATCTCAAAGTTCCCTCTTTCTTCCTCCTGTATACCAGGTATCCCCTCAGAACAGTCCAAGAAATAAAAGGTTCACATCTTCATCCAGTTGTCCAGCTCTTACTTGGTTTAGGTGCACAAGCTGTAAAGCTCAGTTACTTGCCTAAATTGAAGGGAAGGAATACAGTGGCCAAAAACGAAAAAGAAAAAAGCCAGTGCAATATCAAGCTACCTCAACAGAACAATAGTGTCCAGATCAAAAGAGTCAATAGTACCATTCAGAGCCTGGAGTGTTATTTTTTAAAACAAACTCATCACTTGCTTCATTACTTTGATCACCCAACAGTTTGTTACTATTCCTATTACTGCACTTCAGAAGTAACTGTCTAGTTATTGTTTCTGTTACTACCCTGCTATTGAAAAATATAGGCAAATGGTCTCTGGTTGCCACAAGTGGTTAATTTAGATATTGCACCTTGGAAATTCTAAGAAACATGCAAAAGATGTTATAACACAATTCTTCCATAGTACTTTCTTTCCAGATTCTTTGGAGTATAATGATCCAGCAACCAAGCTGAAATATACAAACATATATATGAATGAACCATATCCCAGCTTTGCCACATTCTCACATGACATAACCATGAAAAAGGATCCAAGATGGGCTAGACATTTGGGCACAGACTTAGGAGATTTTCACACGCCGAAAATATTGCCTCCAGAAACCGGGACAGAAATATTTCTGTCCCGGAAGCAGCGCCGCGGTTCGCATGCTCACCTCCCTCTTCCGTTTTTCCGTCGTCCTCGCTTTGGGTTTTTCCCTCCCTCTTCTGGAATATTTTACTAACGGGAGTTTGCCGTTAATAAAATATTCCGGAAGAGAGAGGAAAAAACCCAAAGCGAGGACGACGGAAAAACGGAAGAGGGAGGTGAGCGTGCGAACCGCGGCGCTGCTTCCGGGACAGAAATATTTCTGTCCTGGTTTCTGGAGGCAATATTTTCGGCGTGTGAAAATCTCCTTAATCTGCACTGATTGGTGTGAAGACACACCCAACTAAAGGTGGTGGCAGGTTTGGGTGTGCAACGCCAGTACCCTGGTGAGATCAAACTCCTTTACCCAAAAAGGCTCTGATGCTGAATATCCAGTTCAAAAAAGGGGGAAGTTTATTTTAAAGAACAAAAGAAAAGGGCTTTCTCCTCCCCAGCTCTAAAAGGCTTGAAATGAAAGGTACTTTACAGTTTGAGTTTCAGCTGTTTTCAGGGTGACATCTCTCTGGGTTTGATCTCCTCACTCAATGAAGCTGGTGCAGGGTCTTTCAGCTCCTGATTCCTTTGTTATTGGCAACTAATTTGGCTGATGGTGTTGGTAACTAATTTGGCTGATGGTGTAAGAAATGCCCTTCCCGGCTGTCTGGGCCTGTTTGCCACCAGAACTGCTCTATGCAAGCTCACAGCAAAGACTGCCCAAAGGAACAAAAGGCTACTAGGTGAACAGAGTTTGCTGGGAAAGGACAAACCAAAACCTATAAAAATGCAGGGGAATTCTTAGCTCCTCCCACAAGTCTAATACAATGAAGTATTCCTATACTAAGACATGCTAAGGCCTTGAAAAGAAAACAAAGGAAAATGCAGGGGAGATTTAAACAGTCCTGGCTGGACATCACAGTTGGGGTTGACAGGGCAAGCCTAGCCATTATCCTGATGGCATCCTGAAGTGCACTCTTTAGTTTTGTATAAATTGTACTTTTCCTTTTGATACGGTGAGAAGAACCAAAATAGTACACTTGGGAACATAAATTGCAGAGAACACCCTAACCTCAACTAACAGAATTTCTGCCATGGGATATAAATAGCCTATGCCAAAGTATATGCAGAAGCAATCATTACACAGAGGTAAATCACAGTGATAGGATTTTGTGTGTCCAGGGGAAGATCCACTCTGCTGCAAATAATACACCAACCCACATGATATCATAGAATGGAAGAGATAGGCCACAACTGTATTGGTTACAGCTGAAGATAGGGTTGGCACTACATGGGTCCAGATCCAGGCATCAAACCCACCTGTTGATTGATAAGCCTAATCTTCTGGCCCACTCCCAGAACCATTGGAATGACAGGAAAGGATCCAACTGGACAGGTACTTCAGCATGGTCCCCCTGCCACCAGAGGTGCCAGAACATTGTCTGTTCCCAAGCTGGGCAAGACTGGATCTGCCCCACATCCTCTTAGTCCCTTAAGGGACCCCGATACTTATCAATGCCAAGAAGACACTGGTATTCAATATCCTGGATCCAGGACCCATGTCAACTGCCTGCCAAAGTTGCAACAATACACAGATGGCAACATGCTCCACAAAATACCAGCCACCACAAGATACTGGATAAAACAGAGGAAGGGTGGGATGGATACTCAATGGTGTTAATTTTTAAGAAAGAATTTTTACTTTCTGGAGTGGGTGACAGTTGGGATCAGAAGGGAAGACCACGTACAAGTATTTCTTGCTTCTAATCAGATTGTTGAGACATTCACAAGATAAGACAAGGGTTACTTTTGGGGGCAAAAACTGCCAGAATCCCCCTTCCAACATGGTCACTGGGGGATTCTGATGATCATAGTTCCAAAAATAACTTTCCCTAGCTCATGTGGAATACAGATGAGGTTTGAGTACAGCCTGCTTCTAACAAAATTGGTAACCTTATATCTGGGCTGGGCAATTTCAGCTGCAGGCAGGGTCTAACATGACAAAGGGCTCCTTCATGTCAATACATTCTCTGGCCTAGCCTGCAAGGGAGACGTCTAGACTCTTTCCCTGAGCATCAAGGCATTCAATGTGTCAAAAGCCCTTTTATCTTCTCCCAAAGATTAAGCTCCGATGTGACTCAAATAGGCTCTCAGATCACCAGGTATTACCCCCTTCCTCTTTGTCAGAGGATTTTATTTTCTCTATGGAACACTTTGCAATTCTAGTACACAGTAAAAAAAAATGGCTAAATATTTTATGTTCCTTCTGTTGAAAATAAATATATTCTGCATATCTCTTTCAGTGGCTTCTAAACAGGCTTCCAGTCAATAAGATCCTAGTAACAGCCAGCTCATAGAATATGATAGTGGCATGAAGCATTGTGGGTGTTCTTCCCCCACCTCTATCAGATGTCCTAGCTATCTTGTTGAGGTAAGCATTCCATTTATTTAAAGTCCCTTGGATATTCAAAATGTTTTCCTTTCTTCCTGTGCTACCTACCCATATGCATACACCCACACTAACACATAGATTTTGCCATTAATGTATCCTCTCCAAGTATTGCTAGCACTCTTGTGCTATCATTCAGCAAGATGTATTACCCAAAGGTATGCTAATTATTAGCTGGGATGAAATTTATACAATCTGTGAAGTCCTCTATGAAGGCTTTGGCATAGCAGCAAAACAAAAGAATGAAAGAAAAAGGAGCCAATAAGCTGCTGAGCATTACATTTGTGCATATGAGAGCTTCTGCAATTTGAGTGTTTAAGCTTCTTTCCACAAAACTGAACTTTAGAAGCATTCCGAAACACAATGGCCGAAAGCGTTAGCTCCTAATGTGTTAGACCCATTGTCCTGGCTAATATTGCAATTACTTGATTCTGCCAAAGGCAGGCTTATCTAAAAGTGAGTTTGACTCCCAAATAGTAGCAACTGGCACACAGACAAAGCTCATAGCACCCAGAGGGGGAAGTGACATCAGTACCTCATAAGATTCATAGAAAACAGATCTACTTAGAAGTTGTAGGCACAGCTAGCTGCAAAAGTGCTGCATGGAAGCATTTCCCACAGCTGCTGCCATTATGTGCACTTCCATCTTATTTCAGAAGATTTGCCTTTTTGCTCCTGGTGGGTATATCTATATATCTTTTCTTTCCTCTATAGCAGGGGGAGGGGGACTGGTTATGGGGCAGCATGCATCCCCAAGGTCTTTTCTTTCTTTCTTTTTGGCAGCCTCCAACCCCCACCCAGCTCTCTCAGACCACCATTGTTTGGACATAAAGGATGAATTGCTTCTCCCAGAAGCCTCCAGGAGTGGCAAACCTAGCCTTTTAAGTGGAATGCAGAGTCGTGTTTTACTTTTAAACATCTAAACAATATTCCCCCCCCCCAAAAAAAAAAGAAAACAGAGTCAGGAATCCTTTTAGTGGCTTGTTCAGGTAAAAATGCCAGTTTATGTCTGGGTAAGTGCTTCTAAATATATTGCTCAAGGAGGTATCCAGATTCCTCCAGAAGTTGCATAATCTGGTAGTGTATGCCAAGACCAGTCTCCTGCCTGGCAGGATCTTCTGGAGAGATGAGAAAGTGTCATTTGAAGCAATCCTTCGTACTGGTTACACGCCAAGGAGTTGTCCCTTTAAAGCAGGGATGGGCAATTGTGGGTGGCTAGGGAGCTATATTATCCCCCTGGGAGATTTTGAGGGACCACAACACCCCACTGCAAAAAAAATTATAATGCCCCCCCAATGTTCCCCAATGCCCTTGAGAGGCTGTGAGGGGCATTTTTGCTATGTTCCAGCCCCTCTCTCGGGGGCTTTTCCCCCCAAAATTGGAAGTGAGCAAAAGTCATTTTGAGTTTACTTCCAGTTTTTAAACAGGTCTTTCTTGGGCCCAAAATGGTCCAGGGAGATCAAAATGTGGCAACAATGTCCCCAAGAGGGCACTTGGGGCAAAATAAATTGGATTTATTATTATTATTATTTTACAAAAACATTGTTTTGATCCCTAGAGAGCCCAGAGGGATGCAAAAACAGCCCTGGGGGGGTCACAGGCAGCCCATTGGCCACTCTTTGCCCACTTTTGCTTTAAGCCTTCCTACTTGATGGAAAGGACTGGAGCCTGGAGGTAGTCATCCTGGGCCAGTAGTGTAAGAGGCCTCAGTTCAGTTCTATTACTTGATTGAACTGATCGCTCCAAATTGTCCTTGTTATTGTACCTTTCCACTGCCTGCTCCAAAATGTATAAACTTCCTTATATAGCTACTAGCTAGCTCCAGATCTGCTTAGATTTGGAGATGGATCTTTCTTTGAATCACCTATCAGGCTGCTCTGTGTCAGCAACTGTGATTGTTCAAGAAGTTTCTCAGGAACAGATTACTCCAACTATGTCGTTATTGTGTGCCTTCAAGTCATTTCTGACTTATGGCAACCCTAAGGCACGCCTATCACAGGGTTTTCTTGGCAAGATTTGTTCAGAGGAGGTTTGCCATTGCCTTATTCTGAGGCTGAGAAGGTGTAACTTATCCAAGGTTATCATACCAAGGTTACCAGTGGGTTATCATATCTGAGCAGGGATTCAAAGCCTGCTCTCCAAAATTGTAGTCCAGTGCTCAAACCACTACATCACACTGGCTCTCAGATTATGGACTATGGATACTCATTTATGTACAGATCCTATAAGGTTGGTTATATTTAATTCAAAGAATACTAACTCATTAGCAAACAAATGCACTAGTGAATTCTTTTTATGTATAATATGCTTCTTTTCTAATTGGAACTAGTCCAGAAACAGCCTAGATATTCTGGCAAACATTTATTGACTTAGTGGTGGACTGTCCATGTCTAACAGATAAGAAATAATTTAGGGTTCAAATATAAATGGACTCCATATTAAATTATGTGGATAGGTAATGAAATCAAAGCTACATAAATCAAATGATGGGTCATTTCTAGGGGATAAATAAATGACAAGGTTCAGTCTGCATGAGACATGTTTGTATTAGGCAGTAGCTTACAAAACTCTCTAAAGCTTCTAAAAAGAAGATCACTTTTTAGATCACTCAGAGCTGGTCTGGCCAAACACAGTCCAGAGCCAACTGGAAGGTGTACTCCCTTGTGAAGGTGGCAGCAAATTTTCTGCCATCATTGTGTCTGTGCTATGTCATCCACAGGAACTGTGTTGAGTGGTTAGAGACTTTAATGGTCTGTCCCACAAGAGCAGAATGTAGACCACTTAGCAGCCTGTTGTAAAGACTCGGCATGATACATTGTAGCTAACATAATTCTCTGACTTGGATGCTTTGGTTGATACAAGTCCAGTGGATGTAATCTTGGCTCCTGCTTACCTTTTGTATTGGATATATTTCAATTTGTGCAGGGTAAGGATGTGAACAGGATCCCTGAAGAGGTGAAAGTATACTGCATTATGTCATTTCTGGCTGATAAAAGCAACCAGAGTGGGACTGGCTGAGTAGATTAGAGGAATAATGAATACCTCAGTGCATCAAGGCATTATTTTGCCCTTACTGAAAAAAATGTCCCCAAACTACACTAGATAGTTACCAGCCAGTCTCCAATATCCCTTTTGGGGGCAAAGTTCTGGAGTGCATGGTAGCCTTCCAGACCCAAGGGTTCTTGGATAAAACAGATTATACAGATCCATTTCAGTCTGTTTTCAGGCCTGGTTATGAAATGGAGATGGTTTTGGTTGCCTTAGTGAATGACCTATACCTGGTTCTACTGGGCCTCTCAACAGGTTTTGAAAGCATTGACCATGATATCCTTCTTGGCACCTCTATGGGATAAGTCTTTGGAGCACTGTTTTACAGTATTTCCAGTACTGCTTGGTGGGGCAAACTGAGCACATAATGTTGGAGGATTCCATAGTCATTGGCCTGCAAGGTCCCCTAGGTCTTGGTTTTGTTCTCCATGCTATTCAACATCTACATGAAACTGCTGGAAATGTTGATCCAGTGTTTTGGTGTCATATGTCAGAAGTACACTGATGACACCCAACTCTATGTCTCCTTTCCATCTAATTCCAAGGAAGTTGCCTTAGTGGTAACCCAGCATCTGCTGTTGGTAATGGATTGGGGGGGGGGCAGGAATTGAAGCTTAATCCAGAAAATCAGGGAATAGGGATTCCACCTGTTTTGGATGGAGTTACTCACCTCCTAAAATATTAAGTTCATAGCTTGGGTACACTCTTGGATTCAGCCCTGAATTTAGAGGACAAAGTCTCAGTGGTGGTCAGGAACGTTTTTCCACAATTAAAATTAGTGTGCCAGTTGCACCCACTCCTAAAGATGTCAGATGTGGCCATGGTAACACATGGCTTGATTACATTCCATGTGGGTTACTCTATGTGAGACTGCCTTTGGAAAAGGTTTGTAAACTGTAGCAGTCAGACTGCTGACAGAGCTGGTAATAGGGAAGCATATAACTTTCTGTTGAAACACTTCACTAACTAGCAGTTTGTTTTCAGTCACAATTCAAAGTCCTGGTTATGACCTATAAAGACCTACACAGATTATTTTAGGTCCAGCCTATCTTAGTCTAGCCGTATCTTATGGTATGAGCCTGCCAATGTTTGACATCATCAAGGAAGCACTTTCTGTCAGTTCCACCACCATCGCAGGTACAGTTTATGAGGATACTGGAGAGATCCTTCAGGATATTTAATTCCCTCCCTTGGGAGGTGATTATCTACATGGGTGATTTATCCTGGCTTGCCCCCGTTCTGGAGCCTAGCAGTCCAAGCAATGCAGGGCGTTTACCCCAATCTACTCCTGGGCAGTCCTTAGGACCTCTGGGACTGATACAGGGCTGGAAAGGGGAAAAGTCAAGATATAATAGCCATTTAACCTGGTTTACCCATAAAAAAATGGATTGGTCCACATGTGTCCATGGGAGCTCATCCGGCATGCTGCACCTTGCTGCACTATCTGTTCCCTTGCTCTCCCAAGACAGGCAGGAGTCCCTCAGCAACTGACCAAGGCTGGTCACATATAGAGGGCCTGCAATCCCATGTTGCAGGACTTCTGCCTGGCTTCTGCATTAGTGGAGAGAAATGGCAGCAGACAATGGACCATTAGCCAACCATTAGCCAAACAGACACTAATCCTCCTTGCATATCTCCACCCAGAAACTAGCCATTCAAATACACAAATTTACATATCCTCTCCAACAGGGGCTCACAGTATATACCCGCCCAACTCCTACCCAACCATTCTCTGAAGATGCCAGCCACAGGTAACGGTGGTGGGGAGGCAGGCTGGTTATGCAGCCAGGATACACCAGTGGGGAGCCAGCATATCCTGGCTGGTGTAGATGAGCCCTAGGTTGCCCACCCCCTGTCTTCCCTCTTTCTCAGCAGGCAAAGACTTTCTTACTCACCCAGGTCTTGCACTGTCAACTTGGCATTGTAGAAGCTCTTTTGATAGGGGTGTGCTCTATTTTTATCATTATTATTATGTTTTAAATGTTTTAAATAATGTTTTCATCATGGTTGGTTATTTAATCACTTTTTAAAATTTTTATTATTTGTACTTTAACAGTATATAGTTTTAACTTATATGGTGAACCACCTTGGGTTCTATACTGGCAGAAAGTCAGAATAATAAATTAAGGTTTTAAAGTGTATTGTGTGGCCAAAACATGAGAAACAACTTTGTTTTAGATTTTCCTTTGGGGTTTTTGCCCCGGGCTGTGAGGCCGTGTTCTGGAAGATTTTATTTTGGATGTTTCGCCTGCATCTGTGGCTGGCATCTTCAGAGAATGGGTGGGTAGAAATGGGGAGGAGTATATACTGTAAGCCCCTGTTGGAGAGGATATGTTGGAGAGGATATGTAAATTTGTGTATTTGAATGGCTAGTTTCTGGGTGGAGATATGCAAGGAGGATTAGTGTCTGTTTGGCTAATGGTTGGCTAATGGTCCATTGTCTGCTGGAAATCCCCCCTGTCCCTGGGTGGAGTTCACTTGCAAGTGCTGAGTTTTGATTTTAGTGTTTTTTCAGGAGTGGCAGCCAGATTTTGTTTACTTTTAGGTTTCTTCTTTCCTGTTGAAGTTGTCCAGGTGTTTGTGGATTTCAGTAGCTTTTCTGTGCATTCTGACATGATAGTTGTTGGCCTGGTCCAGAATTTCTGTGTTTTTAAATAACATTTTGTGTCCAGGTTGGTTTATAACATGTTCTGCTACTGCTGATTTTTCTGGCTGGTCCAGTCTGCAGTGTCTCTCATGTTCCTTGATTCATGTTTGCACACTGTGTTTAGTGGTCCCTATGTAAACTTGTCCACATCTGCATGGTATGCGGTAAACTCCTGCGGATGTAAGAGGGTCTCTTTTGTCCTTCGCTGAGCATAGCATTTCTTGGATTTTCTTGGTTGTTCTGTAGATTGTTTGGAGGTTGTGTTTCCTCATCAGTTTCCCTATTCTGTCTGTGACTCCTTTGATGTATGGTAAAAATACCTTCCCATTGGGTGGCTGATTTTCTTCATTCCTGTTTTTTTTGGGGGGTGGTGGTCTGGCTGCTCTTGTGATGTCTGATCTGGAGTAACCATTAGCCTGTAGGGCCTAGTTTAGCTGCTTCAATTCATCCTCCAGGTAGTGGAGTTTGCAGATCCTTTTTGCGTGGTCTACCAATGTTTTTATTGTGTATTCTTTTTTGTCCTGAGTGATTATTGGAGTTCTTGTGTGGGTATCTGTCCATGTGTGGAGGTTTTCTGTATACCTTGTGGCCTAACTGTTGGTTTGGTTTGCGGATGAGTAGGATATCCAAGAAAGGCAGTGTTCTTTCCTTTTCTTTTTCTATCATAAATTGGATATTTCGGTGGATGCTGTTCACGTGGTTCAGAAATGAGACCAAATCTTCTTCGTGGCTCCAAATGGTGAAAGTGTCGTCCACATATCAGGACCATGTTGTAGGCTTTTTTGGTGCTGTTTCCAGGACTTGCTTTTCAAAATGTTCCATGTAAAAGTTTGCTATCACGGGGCTCAGAGGGCTTCCCATGGCTACCCCATCTATCTGTTCATAGAACTCACAGCCCAAAAAAAGCCCAATGAAAATCTATGGATGCTGGCTGTGAAAGCCTTCGACTTCACAACTTTGTTTTAACCTCTACCATGGGCCTAAAAGTGAATAAACAATGGACTGGTAACATCCAATTCAAATAGAGGAGTTCCCCATATGAAGAACAGTCATGACCACAACTGACCCAGAGGAGAGATTCAGAGAAATATGTAATCAACAAAAAGTTTAGTTAGTGTTATATGTAGAAAACCTCACACTTTAGGGAACATTACAGCTTGACGCCTTTGTCAAGAATAAATTCTCTCTAGAAGGGAAAAGCAAACCATCAAGAAGTTTTCAGAAACAGCATATAATAAATGGTTTAAAGGAGAATCAGACAGAACAGTCCATAGTTGGCACTACTAAAGAGACTACCAAAACAATTTCTAAAGTAAATATGGACTCTCCATCCATTGTAACCTTCAGAGAAAGACAAGATGCATTTCTAGAGATACTTCTGAACAGAAGCTATTGGACCTGTTCTGGCAGTCACCACAAAAAAATCATATAGCTCTTTTTAAAAATAGTTATATTGTTTAGATGCATTTAAAGTTCAAAACGCTAAACTATCTAGTCCATGAGCTGCTCTTCGCTGATGATGCTGCCCTTGTTGCCCACACAGAAGCAGCTTTGCAGTGCCCAACATCCTCCTTCGCAACAGCTGCAGAGCTGTTTGGGCTGGAAGTCAACCTGAAGAAAATGGAAGATTTTTACCAGCCTGCACCAGAGGACGAACACCACCATCCCCACATTGCCATTGGCAAATCTGTGCTCAAGTCTGTTCAGCAGTTCATCTACCTGGGAAGCATCAACTCCTCAGATGCCAAGATTGACAAAGGGATCGATCACAGATTAGCAAAGGCATATAGTGCATTTGGAAGACTTCACAAAAGAGTCTGAAGTAATAAACACCTGAGGCGAAGCACAAAAATCAGTGTGTATAGAGCCATTGTACTATCTATTCTCCTTTATGGATCTGAAACATGGGTCACCTATAACCACCACCTATGACTCCTTGAACACTTTCATCAGTGCTGTCTATGCACAATCCTAAATATACACTGGACTGACTATGTGACGAATGTTGCTGTCCTTGAGCAAGCAGGGATCACCAGCATTGAGGCCATGATATTGAGAACATAGCTGCACTGGGCAGGGCACGTTTCTAGGATGGAGGACCATCACCTCCCAAAAATAGTACTCTACAGTGAACTTGCCACAGGTCAGCGTAGGAGGGGCACTCCAAAAAAGTGATACAAGGACTCCCTGAAACAACATCTCAGGCTTGGCCAAATTGATCAGCACCAATGGTTCGCCCTGGCCTCACATCGGGAGGCATGGAGACGCACTATCCACAATGCTGCAGCCTTATTTGAGAACTCACGCCAAACAAGTCTTGAAGAGAAATGACAAGGCAGAAAGAATCACATCACCCAAGGAGACCTTCACCCAAGGAGACCTTCTGCTGTGCTTTCTGCAACCGGACTTGTTTTTCTTGGATTGGCCTTTTTAGTCATCAGTGCGCTTGCCGAAAGCACGGGATGAGTGCTTCCTGAATTTTTGTTTGCAAAGAAAAGCCAGAGAGAGAGAGAGAGAGAGAGATTTAAAGTTCGGTAAATCTATTCCTGAGTCCTCCCTGAATCTTCATTGCGAAGAAAAGCCAGAGAGAGAGAAATCTATTCATTTCTGGGTTAATGCTATGTTTCAAAACCTACAGCCTGGAAACAGTTTTTATTTATGATCAATATTTGATCAACATTTTCATTCTGAAACTGACACTTTGGGCTCAATCAGATGGGAGAATTAATTGTGGAAAATACCGCATTACCTCATTATCACAGCAGTGTTCATTTGTCCCCATGATCCATTTGTAAGATCACTGGCGTGGGACGCTATCGGAGTTTGAAGTTCACACGGAGCATGCCCTTGAGAAAGGATGGTGGCCGCAAGTGAATTGCCTGCCTTATTATTCAACCAAAAGCTCCCTCCATCCCCCTTGTTTTGTTTTGCTAAATGAGAGATGCAGAAGGGTGATCATCTGCTTAAAAACTTTTTTTCTTGCTCTGCTGCTTGAAAAAAGTGCTGGATCATTTCCTTGCGGGGGGGGGGGAACAGTGGTGGCTCTGGGCACTTTGTCACTGGCAAGCCTGCCCCCATGCATGTCCAACCAATCATGTTTGACTTCCTGGATCTGTCCCAATTCAAATTGGTGTTCAGACAAGTGAACTACTTGGAGTTTTCAGGTCCCCTCCTTCCCAATATGGCAAATCCTGGTAGGAGCTCATCTGGACAAAAGGTATTCTGCCCACATTCTTTGAAGATTTTTTTTGTCATTTAAACAACCTGCAAGTGTTTTTTGGAAATAAATTTCAAGGTGATTGCAATTAACTCTGATGCAGATCTGTGAAGAAGTAGATGCTTCTCACAATATCATTTTTATGGTATGTGCGTTCATCCAAACTGCAAACCAAACATATGCTGGAGGGAGGGGGACTTAACTACAAGGAAGTTTGATAAAGTATTCCAAAAATGTAGATATAAAACTCTAACCTTAAACAGAAAGGGACAGGATGGGAAAAGACCCTGTAAAACTTTGAAACATCTCAGAAAACCCACACACATATCTGTATGTGCAAACATATCTGTGGAGTATTACTGTCCTGTTCTCTTATCTTGCTTCAGTCTATGAGCTATTTATATCATCAAGGGGATGATGGGACAGGAAAAGCACAAAAAAAGCCAGTAGAATAAGGAGACTCTGTGAGCTGACATAAGTTTTAGCTTAGAAGCACTGACAAGACTATCCAAACAGTCACGTTCCTGGATACAGAAAGGTTGCAGCGGACATTCAAAATGCCCACCAGATTACAGTAAGTTTTGTATACTCTAAAACAGCATGTAGTTATCTTGGTTTTCAAGTATTGCTGATAGGCAAAACAATTCTACAGAAAAAATGTATATGCATAGCTAAGGAACAGGTTGCTGTTTTCTTCTCTAGAAAGAGCTTGTAAGGAAAGAATTAATTGAATCACAAAGATTTGTTATTTATCCCTGGATCCATGCAACTGAAAGGTGCTGCAGGGGAGGGGCAATTTGATGGCCTCCCAGGCTAGAGGCCAGGATGCTTTGTACTTGGTGCATTTGTACCAAGTGGTCCATGTGATGGGGTGGAGGCAGAGGGTTTTTAAGCCTCAGTTGTCCTCTCACATGCCTCTTCCTTTGATTGTCGCGACCCATCTGCCCCTCCTCAGTGCAGTGTGAGTTTATCTGGTCACTTCAGGGCCAGGTAGAAATTTCCCCCCTCTTACCTAGGTTTTTTCCCCCCTCCTATGCCACACTGTATATGTGGCACTGGGATGATTGGCTAGGATTGGGTCATTAAATAGGTCTTCATATGACAGGTAACAGGGGGAGAATTTTATAGTCTGGTGTATACCTTGGCACCCTTTTGGTGAAGGGTTGGGCTCTGGAACTGCCTCCACAGGTTCTGCATCTTAGGAGATAGAGAAGATAGAGGAGATAGAGAAGGAGTCTGCCCTTGGGGCAAATCTGGGGCTTTACTCTCTTATAAAGTCTTGTGGCTTGGGAGGGAGCAACCTGGGTTTTGTCATCCAAAATACAACCAGACAAGGAGCAACCCCATGGCATGGAACTGCCCATGGGGTCAGGTGTTTCACCCAAGGAAAGGCTGAAGAAGTAGTCACTAGGTTGACACCTTACCTCAGCTGGACTCACACCAGGTTGCTCCCCCTCTTTTGCTCATTCCCACAGTATTGCAGTTGAATAGGTTTAGGTAAAATAAAATGGCCCTCATTTAACCCAATCTCTTGTGTCTGGTCTCATTATTTTGGGGTTGGTCGCCAATTGGATAACTAACCAGAAACCAGCAAGAAAAGAATCCTATTGCTAATTTCAGTGGGCTTAGGTTTCTGCATACATTACTTAATTGTGAACTGACAAAGAGGAAAATAACGGAATCTATAGTGAGTTGGGAGACACGTGTTTAAATATTCCTTATGTATTGCTCACAGACTTCTAAAACAGAATTTCATGTTTCCCAGAACAATTTTCCCAGTGGCTTTTTTATAAAAACATTACTCTCACTCATTTTGAATCCTCCTCAGTAATCAGAATAATATTTCTTTCATTTGTATCAGAACACAGTCAAGAAGGGATGGTATTGCTGCTTCTGTAAGAGGAATAAAAGCCAGTGTGATGTAGTGTTGGGCCAGGACTCCAGGGAATCAGGGTTCCACTCAGCTATGGAGACCCTCCAGGTGACCTTTGGCAAGTCACGTTCTCAGTTTCAGAGGAAGGCAATGAATAAATCTTGCCAAGAAAACTCTAGTCAACTTGAAGGCACATAGTAACAACAAAGGAGGCATAAAGATAAAGACTGAATAAGGTACAATCCTGTGAAAAAGAAAGCACACCCTCTTTGAAGTCTATGGTTTTACATATAAGGACATAATAACACTCATCTGTTCCTTAGCAGGTCTTAAAATTAGATAAATACAATCTCAGATGAACAACAACACATGACATATTAAACCATGTCATGATTTAGTCAACAAAAAATAAAGCCAAAATGGAGAAGCCATGTGCGAAAAACTAAGTACACCCTTACTGCTTCCATAAGAATTAAGATGCTAAGGAGCTGATAGGTGCTGCTAATCAAATGCCCTTGATTAATTGATCATCAGCAAGTGTGACCACCTCTATAAAAGCCAAAGTTTTAGCAGCTTGCTGGTCTGGAGCATTCAGGTGTGTGTTAATACAATGCCAAGGAGGAAAGATATCAGCAATGTCTTTCCTTAGAGACGCAATTGTTGCTGCCCATCAATCTGGGAAGAGTTATAAGGCCATTTTCAAACAATATAAAGGCTATCATTCTTCAGTGAGAAGGATTATTCAAAAGTGGAAAACATTCAAGACAGTTGCCAATCTTCCCAGGAGTGGACGTCCCAGCGAATTCACCCCAAAGTCAGACCATGCAATGCTCAGAGAAATTGCAAAAAAAACCCAAGACGTACTGTACATGGCACTTTGGGCCACATCAGCTTTATGTGTACATTATCATGATGAATGTGGAACAGAGACAGAAACTTTACCTCAAACTCCCCTGCTATCATGACCACAGGCAGTGCTTTCTGGAAGATTATAGAGCCTGTAGTCCAAATGGGAATTTCCCCAAGCTATAGCCTATTGTTGCCTTCTAAACTGAAAAATCAAAATCAACAAGAAACCTGTGTGCAGTTGGACTTGGTACAGTAAATGAACCCATGGAGCATTGGATTTACCTTGCTTCATTCAGGAACTGAATTAAACCCAGATTTGATAGACAGTGGATATAGAAGAAAAGAGGGACTTGATGACTGTGTTTCCCTGGGCTCAGTTTGTAAAGGTTTTCCTTAAAATAAACTGGTATGATCTCAGATGATTAAAAATGTAGGTCCCATGGGACTCAATAGGCTTACTCTTTGGACTTCATCAGACGTGACAAAAATTGCATGATTACGGCGTCACGGTAGTGTGAATTAGTCCTGCTATCGCACAACATTGTCATGTTTGCGTAGTCAAACTCTGCTCCAGCCATGAATAAGGCATCACTTTTAATTGGTGGGACAAGCCATCAATAGCTCGCAATATTGCTTTTTTCGTGATATGAAGATCGTGCAAAAACACATCCCACTATAATAATGAGATTACAGCATGAATGGGCAGTCCTCTTTCCCTCCTCCCCATTCCTGGTGAGAAAACTTTCAAGTGAGAACATGAAAATTATGCACAGGATGCTCTTTTTATGAACTGCCCCAGTTTGTTTGCACATTTTTAGATTTAAGTGTTTGTTTACTTTGCAAATTAAGGGGGGGGGGGTTGGAGTTTTTAAGCATGTTCATGTCTTCTCACAAGAACTGCCAAAATCTTGCTCATGACAAATCACAGAAGTAAAGTCCTGTTCTTGAAGTGTCAGTGGTGGTAGCGTGATAATTCTGTGGCAGTTCTTTCATGCGATTGTAGCAACATGTGGTAATAAGTGTAATGATGACACTATGTTTCTGCTTTCCTCACTTGCAAAATTACAGTATTTTTAGACACTAGCCTGATAAAGTTCTTTGTTACGTTTGATTAGATTGACAACTAATACCAGAAAGGATAGTGGAATTCAACACACCAGAAAATTAGCAATAGGGATATGAATGATTAAAGAAGAGACTGCTGAGGCCATTGTGTGGAACAGTTTTCTTAAGTATCTTCTGTACTTGCTCATTATTAATAAAGTGCCCACAGCATCTCCGGTATTCTGCCCCTCTTCTCATCTTTAAGTTTTAAAGTTTTCAGCTATTTAAAAGGAAGGAGATGATGCTTGGGAAACAGTTTGTGGCATAACAATTTTAGGCTGATATTTGCTGACAGGCCATTGGTTCCAATTTCTTTTTACTGGCTTAGATCAGACGTTTGCTTCTGCAAACAGAGAGGTTTTTTTATCCAACTGAGCCTTTCTGCTGCCAGAATGGGGTGGTCCCTGTAATGTCATGAATGTTTGTTGTAAAATGGTGTTAAATTTACTGCATACTAGCTAGACCCAGTGTACCATATGTCATTAAAAAACTCTTCCCCTGCCACCCCCCTCTGCTTGTTCTTCCCCCCTGCCAACCTGTCTGCTTGTTCTGCCTCCCCTCCACTCATTCTTCCCCTTGGCCCCCACTCCCTGCACTCCAGCACACACCACATTCACACCCATAGTACTCCCTCTCTGGCAGCCATGTTTGGAATCTACATGGTCCTGCCCCCAGTGTGCTGATTGGCTGCCCAACAGACGTGTGATTGGTTGGTCAGGTCCCTAAGCACCCAATCAGCACACTGGAAAGGCAACATACCCAAGAGGATTATAGAGAGAGATTAAGGTAATTTGTTTAGGTATGCACTGTGTATAAGGTAAGGAGCTGTCAAGAGAGGTGAGAGAATAGAGCATTGAGAGTAAGGAGTGATTGGTAAAATGTCTGGGTAAGGCTGGTGAATGGCAGTTGATGACACTTAATACAGTCAGAGTTAGAGCAGAGTTAGAGTAGTGAGAGAGAGAGAGAGTGAATAAGGACAGGTTGCTTACCTGTAACCATAGATCTTTGAGTGGTCTTCTGTGCATTCACACAGTTGGGTAAATCCTGTGCAGAGCACCTCGGAACCTTCTGGAATTGTTAAGTAACTGATTTTGGGCAGTAGCTCCACCCATCCCAACGGTCCCTCAGAGGCCATCCCGCTTATTCTCCTCAGTTCCATATAGGTCGCCACAATTAGCAGCATCACCAGCTTTAAACATGAAGCAGGATATAGAGGGGAAGATGGGCAGGTCAGTGAATTCACAGAAGACCACTCAAAGATCTATGGTTACAGGTAAGCAACCTGTCCATCTTCTTTGTGGTTTCTGTGAATCCACACATTTGGGAGACTAGCTAGCTTTATCCCCAGGAGGGGATGTCATGCTAGAACGAGAGACGAGGAAACAACTGTCAAGTAAACCAACAACCATTTATTAAACAGACAAGAACTGAGTGTCAAGAATGCTAAGCACTCACTGTATTATGGAGAGGAGAACAGCTCTCCTAAAAGAAGCATCACCCCGAGACCTGTTGTCCAGTCTGTAATGGGATATAAAGGTCAAAGGAGTGGACCAAGTCACTGGCTTACAGACATCCTTCAGGGGAACCCCGGAGGGAAAGGCAGCAGATGCAGCTACAGCCCTGGTAGAATGTGCTCGAATTCATGCAGGTAGCAGCTTGCAAGCCAGTTCATATGCCAAGGTGATGGCTGAAACCACCCACATGGACAGGTGCTGTGGTGAAATCAGAGCACCAAGTTTAGAGTCCGCATAGGCTACAAACAGTCTAGGTGACTTTCGAATTGGAGCAGTCTGTTGCGTGTAGATTTCGAGTGCCCCTTTGCTGTCCAAAGAATGAAGGGCTTGCTCAAATTCATCCGACGGGTCTTGCATGAGGGCAAGCAAGACAACGGGCTGATTCAAGTGGAAACACAGATGACCTTCAGCAAGGAGAAAATGTCCGGTTTGAGCACCACCTTGTGCCTGGTGAATGCTAGATAGGGCGGATTGGAAAGCAATGCACAAAGTTCACCTGCCCACCTGGCAGATGTGACAGCTATGAGAAATGCAGTCTTCCGTGACCGAAGAGGGAGATCAGCTTTAGCCATCGGCTCAAAGGGAGGCTTGGTAAGTTGCAACATAACAAGTTCCAAACTCCAAGCCAGTGTAGGAACCAACACTGGTGGATGCAGGTTCAAGTACCCTTTAAGAAACTTTTTCACCAAAGGATCCCGGAACAGCGAAGGGTGACCCATGGATTGGAGTTCGGTGGAAATTGCAGCCAAGTAGCACTTCAAGGATGACATGGACAGGCCAGAGTCTGACAGATGCAGTAAGAACTGAAGGATGGTTGGAACAGTAGAGGTGTCAAGGATGAGGCCCCTTTCAGATAGGAAAGCCTGAAACCGTTGGCATTTGTAGCTGTAGGAGTGTCGAGTGGATGGACGCAGAGACGCATTGACAATTACCTGAATCTGTGGTGGCAGGGCGCGATCGGCTGCTGGATTCATGGACTGATTCTCCACACTGTCAGCCTCAATGTGTTGAGGTCTGGATGATGAACCCAGCTGTTCTGGATGGTCAGCAGATCATCCTCGGGACGGGACGGTAGATGTAGGAAGCGTCGATGGATAAGCCTGAGGAGAGGACTGAACCAAGGCTGTTGAGGCCACCACAGGGTGATGAGAATCGCATTCGACCTGTCCCGACAAAGCTTGGAGACCACTTTTGTCAGCAACGGGAAAGGAGAAAACAGGTAGAGCAGGGGGCCATTCCACAGGTAGAGGAACATGTCTCCCCTCAAACCCCGAGCGCTGAACCTCGAGCAAAATTGTTGACACTGCCTGTTGGCTGCCGAGGCAAAGAGGTCTACCTCTGGAGTTCCCCATTGTTGAAACAGAGAGAGGGTCACGGAATGGTGCAGCATCCACTCGTGGACAGATGAATTCGACTGGCTCAGTCCATCTGCAAGAGAATTCGCTTCCCCAGGAAGGTGGATGAACTAGAGAAGGATGTTCTTCTGTATGCACCAGTTCCAGATGTTGCTTGTGGTCGAAAGTAACATGGAGGACCTTGTTCCACCCTGCTTGTTCAGGTATTACATGACAGAGGTGTTTTCTGTCACCAGCAGGATGGTCTTCCTGGCCTTCTGCACAGCCAACAGTTCCAGGACGCTGATGTGGAGAAGATGTTCCTCTGCAGACCAGACGCCCTGGACAGCATACTTGCTGAGAGCACCCCAGCCAAGGAGTGAAGCATCCGCCATCAAGGACACCTGAGGCTGCGGGAACTTGAAAGGCAGACCAGCCAACACATTTGTTGGGTTCAGCCACCAATCCAATGAAAGCTGCACAGCCCGAGGCATAATGAGAAGCTTGCTGGGCTAGTTGGAGAGTGGATCGAAAGCTGACAGGAACCACGATTGGAGTGGCTGGAATCAGAGCCTGACGAAAGGAGCGATTGCAGTCATAGATGCCACATGTCCTAGCAGTACTTACACACAATGCAAGCCTCCCCGATTGCATTTTGTAGAGGGTCAGGATATAAATTAATAATAATAATAATAATAATAATTATTATTATTATTATTACAATGAGCCATAACTCAGCGAGACCAGTGGCACTTGTGAATCAGGGTGCACAAAGTCTTGAAACGTGCCTGTGGTAGATAGGCAGCAGCGGTCTAGCCGAGCCCTGATAAACTGGATGATCCAGGACAGGTCCAAGCACGACTTGTTATTGTTGACTATCAGTCCAAGAAAGTCCAGGAGATGCATGGTGAACTGGATGTCCAGCAGTAACTGAGTCTGAGATTCTGCCACCAGAAGCCAATCATCAATGTAGGGAAATGCCACTACCCCCTATTGCCTGAGATACGCAGCCACAACTACCATGCACTTTGTGAAGACCCTGGTTGCCGTCGCCAGACCAAAGGGCAAAGGCCAAGAAGCATCAATGAGCGGGATGGATTCCCATATGAAAGTAGGCATCCTTCAGGCCCACAGTCACAAACCAGTTTCCCCATTGAAGAAGAGTCAAAATGGAAGAGAGGGTGACCATGCAGAACCTCTTTGGGAGGATGTACTCATTCACTCCTCGGATATCTAAGATCAGACGGAGGCGTCTGTCTTTCTTGTTTACGAGGAAGTACCTTGAGTAGAAGCAGAGCTGGTTGGGAGTCACATGGAGGGGAGGGGATGGAGTGGTGGAACGGATTCGACCCATAGGCAGGTACCCTTCAAACTCGATCCAGTAGCTGTTCCTGATGATCTGGAGCACCAAGGGGTCTAATGTTATGGAAGACCAGGCTGCATGGAATTGAGCTAGACGATCCCCAAAGAGTATCTTCTGAAAAAAGAGAAAGGGGAAGAATTAGATGGCATCTAGAACTTGCGCTTCCCCTGGTCCCTTGAGCATTGCTTGGTAGGAGGTTGGTAGTGGGACAAGATTGCCGGACTCCTCACTGATGAGGTCGAGGAAGATTGAGATGGCAGGTGGGAGTGGTGGGTAGAATGAGGGATGTAGCCTCTCCATTGTTGAGAAGGGTACTGGGACCCTTGTCAACACAATCGGCTTTGAGAGTGGTAGGACGACAAGGGCATACCATATTTTCTTGCAGTGCTCCTCATCTTCAGTGTGAATTCTAATCTGTCATCAGTAGCTTGATTGAAGAGGCCAGTGTGATCGAAGGGCATGTCTTCAATCGTGGCCACCAACTGAGGAGCCAATCCAGACAACATCAGCCAGGCATGGCATCAGAGGGAGATGGATCCAGCTACTGACTTGGTGGCACAATCAGCTACATGCCTTGCTGAGTTCATTTGCTGGCCCGCCAAGAGCTGCGCCTCTGGCTGTATTCCATGGGCGACCCTGCGTTGGTCTTCAGGCAGGTCCTGAGGGAAAGGCGTCATCCACTCCCAAAGCACTTGCTGATATGCCCCCATGCAAGTTCATGGCCAGAAAAGAGAAGAGCTTCTTGCCAATGATGTCGAGGTTTCAGCCCTCAGGGTCAGCAGGTGTTTTGTGGACGGTGTTGGTAGTACTGCTGGGAAGCCTCCACCACAATTGAATTGGGCTTCAGGTGTTCTCTCAGCCAGGTGATGTCACCACCTGCAACCCAGTAGAGGTGATCTATCCACTTCAATGTTGATGGTAAAGAAGAGGGATTCTCCCAGGACCCTTGCATGAGTTTCAGCAAGAACAGAAGCACCAGGATGTTCGCGATGGGAGGTGCCTTGGATTTGATCCAATGGTAAATGGGATCAAGGGGATCAGACTCTTTCTCCAGGACCTTAAGGTCTAGTGCATGGACCATCCTGACCATTTGCTCCAAGAAACCTCGGACATCATCTGTCATAGAAGAGGAGTCATCATCTAGAAGATTGGGTGGTGGAGTAGGCACCCGAGGCAGGTAAGTAGAGGAAGACCTGGTGGATGAAGAGGTTGAAGAAGAGGACGGTGAAGGGCTATGAGGCCGTTGGCCCAGAGAAGAGGTATGGTATATTGGCGATGGTGGAAAGGGACGGTTCTGCAAGCCGAATTCTTCCATCTGGACATCCCGCTCAACAGGAACTGCACATGTTGGAGACACCTGGCTCCCAGCATCAACCTTCAACATCTGTCTGCACAAGGATGTCTCCACAAGGATTCGGGTTAAGAGAGTCAGTCAGACAGGTTTAGGAATTAAGTGGTTTTTAAGAGTCTGAATTAACTAGGAGTGGAGTGTGTGAGAGAGTGTGAATTGTATTAAATAATTAATCTGTTTTGTTATGTTAAACTTCTGTTAATAAAGCTGGTATTTGGTATTCATACATTTTTGTATTCATATACTCTTGACCTCTTGGAATGTTTTATATATATATAAAGTTCAGATTCAGGCATAGCATCTGTAGTGGCAGCAATAAAAACAGAAGGGTGGTATTCAGTGGGTATATAAGTTGCATAATATCTCACACAGGTACCTTGAAGGCATCCTGGGGGTCCCCACAGCTCATGGCCACAACAGCAGTCCTAGAGGAGATCTTTACACTGGTGGCAAAGGTGGGAACAAAGCCCTCAGTTTTGATGGTAATAGTGAGATTTGTGGAAGTCTTCAAATTTGGTGGCTGCAGAGGTTTAGGTAGAACCTCACATGTGGAAAAACAATGGGTTAAGTAGTGAACACACACAGTCCCCTTGTCACCCTTCTTCAACCTTAGTCAATGTGTGCACTCTAGTTGGGATCAACCGCAGGATTCAAGCCAGGGCAAAAATGATACAGTGCTGGAAAGGTTGATGAACACTGCGGATTGATCAATAAGAAATGGCCCCACATAATACCACTGTCCTTTAAGAAAAGGTTTCTAGATAATTAATTTACCAGACATTACCCCAGTTCAAACCTTAATTAAAGAATTAATCTTACTTTATTTTTACAAGTTTTTAGCTTAGCCCTGTCCTTTGCATTTAAATAAATAAAAAAATTGACTCAGAAGAAAGTAGTATCTAGTAGGGTTTCCCTAGGAAAGTATGGAGATTACCAGACGTGGGGAAACGCAGCAAAAAAACCACATCCCAAAACATGTCAGAAGATTGCAATGATAACAGAAAGGTGACATTGTCAGACGCTCATGTCCTCAGCCATTCCTGGGGTGCAGCACTGGCATGGACAAGGCTTCACTTTTTCATTGACACGGCTAAGCTGCCAATACAAAGGGATGCCTTATTCACAGCTGCACTATGCCCCCGGAATGCTGAAGGACATTGTCATCTGATAATGTCACCCATTTCTGTTCTTGTCACGTTTTTCTGATGTGATTTTTGCCACATCTGATAATCTCCTATATGTAAGACTTCAGCTTTATTTACCTTCCTGGACAAATATACACAACTGACATACAAGAATGAAAGAAAATATTGACAAGTTGAAGGCTGTAAGTACAATTCTGCATGTACCAGCAATACACAAGCACTCACCAATTATACACCAAAGTGTGTTCTCTTTTAACATGGCTGAGCTACAAGCCAACAGTTATAACTGACAAAGAAGACTGAAGCCACAAGCTGCAATGGTATAAAATTTATGCTCCAATAGACTTGCTGCTTCAAGAGGCCATTGCAGCATTTAACTTCCTACAGACAACATAAACAGCTCAGGTACATAAAGCATGTCAGAGTAGTTGTTCTTTAAAGATGCATCAAATGTGATAGTAATAGTTGAACAAACTTTGAAATCACAAAGCACTATTACTTTTCTGGGAGACGTTACTAAGAGTGATCCCTTAAGAGGCAGTTGTGGAACACATCAATGATTGTCTTAAAGAGACATGTGTAGAATCTCTAGTTGTAACCCATCATTGTGGTGTTTTGTACATTCATTTATAGTCTAAGCTTTTCCACATCTTCTCAGAAGTATAACTTCCTCCTTCTCATCATCCTACTTTTACCCCATGACCAATGAGGTAAACATGGCTCACTTCCACCCTGCATTATCTTCACCACAACCCTGTGAGGTAGGTCAGAGAGAGAAAGTATGAGAGACTGGCTCAGGGTTGCACGGCTCATTGAGGACTTAAATCTGTATCTCTCAAATCCAAGTCCAACCATTACACCAAATCTGCTGTCACTGAATTCAGTGGGACTTAATACCTAAGTACTGCAGCCTTACAAATGGCCGTGTTATGAACTCGGAAATGAAGCATTTTTTTCACTTTTCCCTTCCAGCTTCAGCTGGTTTATCATAAAATTCAAACCACTCAGTAAAACCCTATTTGTATCTGTCATCACACTATGTTCTTTCCTTCATAACCTTTTCTAAGGTTTTGGGGTTTCTTCAGGGTGCATACAAAAGCCAAAATAGCCCTTTAGCAGTCTTGTATAGCATGGCAAAGCAGTTAAGTACAAAAATGTAAATCCAGATGCACAGTACTGGGTCAGTATAGTGGGACAAACAGGATTTTTATCAGGATGTCAGTATCCTATGACATGGTCAGCAATGGATTCTAGAACAAAAAGTGTATTATTTCCACAGCCATATTATGGGTCTAAAAGGCTGTTGAGAAATCTCTGACAAGCCCATGCTCTCTGAAAGATAAAAATGAGAAAAAACAGAGAGGTCTTTCTCACCTCAACCATTTCCAACTCAAACTCAGTGCACTAAACTGAGGGAGAAATCAAATGACTGCATACTCTCCAACATTTCACAGATGAAAACTGAGACACATGAGACCAAACAACATCAGAATGTGGCAAAAGTTATTAATGAGGATGAACAGACAAACTGGGAGAGGCTGCTGCAGTTTACTTTTGGCTGAGCCTGCTGGAAAGGGTAAGATTCTGCCTGCTCCTCCCCTCTCTCCCCACTAAGTTAACTGAGTGCAAGCTACTTTTGTACTTTGAACTCGGTTTGCAGCAATTAAGGTAAGCCAAGCACAAAGGAGGAAAGGAGGAGGAGGAGAGAGAAACTGGAACATTTTGAAAGCAGTGGAAAAGCAAGAGAACAGAGGAATTCTAGGCTGCATCAATAGGGAACTAATAGTGCCACTCTATTCTAGTCACTCTAGTCAGACCTCACCTGGAATACTGTGTCCAGTTCTGAGCACCAAAATTCAAGAAGGATATTAACAAGCTGGAACATATACAGAGGAGGGTGACCAGGATGGTGGGAGGTCTGGAAGCCATGACCTATGAGGAACAGCTTAGGGAGCTGAGTATGTTTAGCCTGGAGAAGAGAAGGTTAATTGATGACATGATAGCCATGTTTAAATATTTTGAAGGGATGTCATATTGAAGAGGGCGCAACCTTGTTTTCTGTTGCTCCAGAGACTAGGGACTTTTCAGATGGGGTAAAAAAAAACCTGCAGAGGTCAGGAGGAGGACAGTGCTGTCCTGCTTCTAGCGATCGATTTCAGATGATGCCGTCCTCCTCCCATCCTTCGTTTATTCTCCGCCTGCTGCTTTTTATTGATGAAAACTTACTGATGGAAGTTTATTGATGGAAGCTGTGCCTTTCTTGTCCCTCCAGCACGGAGGGAGAACAAACGAAGGACAGGAGGAGGATGCCAGCATCCAAAACCAATCACCGGAAGGGGGCCAGTGCCGCCGTCCTCCAGACCTCCACGGTTTTTTTTTTAACCCTGTCTGAAAAAGTCCTAGGACACAGAGCAATGGGTTCAAACTACTAGAAAAGAGATTCCACCTAAACATCTCTATATACAATTCTCTTGGGTATGTTGACATTTCCAGTGTACTGATTAGCTGCTTAGGGAACTGACCAACCAATCACAGGTCTGTTGGGCAGCTAGTCAGCACACTGGGGGTGGAACCATGTAGCTCTCAAATGTGGCTGCTGGAGAGGGACAATGAGTAACATGGGGGTGAATGTGGTGTGTGCTGGAGTGCAGGGGGTGGTGGCTAGAACAAGTGGCAGGGGGCAGAAATGGTGGCAGGGGGTAGAATGAGTGGCAGGGGGCAGAAATGGAGGCAGAGGGATAGAAATGGCAGTAGGGGGTAGTTCAAGTGGCAGAAATGCTAGAAATGGCAGCAGAGGCAGAAATGGCAGCAAGGGGTAGAATGAGAGGCTGGGGGTAGAAATAGTGGTGGGGTAGAACAAGTGGCAGGGGTTAGAAATGGTGGCAGGGGGTAGAAATGGCAGCAGGGGTAGAAAGAGTGGCAGGGGGTATAAATGGTGGCAGGGGGGAAGAAATGGCAGCAGGGGTAGAAATGGAGGCAGAAGGGGAGAATTAGTGGCAGGGGGCAGAAATGGAGGCAGGGAAAGAAACGGCAGCAGGAGGTAGAACGTGTGGCAGGGGGTGGAAATGGTGGCAGTGGGGTAGAATGAGTGGTAGGGGGCAGAAATGGCAGCAGGGGGAAGAAATGGCGGAGGGGGTAGAAATGGCAGCAGGGGGCAGAAATGCCAACAAGGGGGGGAAATGGTGGCTGGGGGTAGAAATGGCAGCAGAGGGGCAGAAATTGCAGCAGGGGGTAGAAATGGCAGCAGGGAGTAGAAACGGCAGCAGCGAGGTAGAACAAGTGGCAGGGGGCAGAAATGACAGCAGGGGGAAGAAATTGTGGCAGGGGGTAGAAATGGCAGCAGGGAGTAGAAGCAGAAGCAGGGAGGTAGAACAAGTGGCAGGGGGCAGAAATGGCAGCAGGGGCAGAAATGGTGGCAGGGGGATAGAAATGGTGGCAGGGGGTAGAAATGGAGGCATGGGTGTAGAACAAGTGGCAGCGGGCAGAAATGGCAGCAGGGGGGTAGAAATGGCAGTGGGGAAAGAAATGGTGGCAGGGGTAGAAATGGCAATGGGAGGCAGGAATTGGGGTGGGGACAGAAATGGTGGCAGGGCAAGAAATGGCAGCAGGTGGGTAGAACGAGTGACGGGGTAGAAATGGAGGTAGGGGGCAGAAATGGCGGCAGGGGGTAGAACGGGTGGCAGGGGGAAGAAATTGCAGCAGGGGGTAGAATGAGTGGCAGGGGAGAAATGGAGGTAGGGGGGCAGTAATGGCAGCAGGGGGTAGAACGGGTGGCAGTGGGTAGAAATGGCGGCAGGGAGGGTAGAAATGGTGGCAGGGGGATAGAACGAGTGGCAGGGGGAAGAAATTGCAGCAGGGGGGTAGAACGAGTGCAGGGGGTTCCTTCTTTAACATATGGATATCTTCTTTTTGTTCCTTTACATCATTTTTTACTTGTAGAAACAGACCATGTAATATATTAAATTTTGTTGTGATGTCTTCAAAATGCGTACACATTTCCTTTCTAAATTGTCAGATTTCCTCCAAAAAATTTTGCATATATTGTGGGACTCCTTCCTCTGTGGATTCCCTTCTGTTTTGGTAAGCAATTCTGCTCCTTGTCCCTGAAGCCATCTTCTTTATTATATTTTTTATTTGGTTCTTCCACGAGGAGGGAAACGAAGAGAGAAGGGCGGGGGAGTCCAGGTAATTCAAACAATCTTTCTTCTTCTTCTTCTTCTTCTTCTTCTTCTTCTTCTTCTTCTTCTTCCTTTCCTCTCAGTAACAATTTTCACATTCACAAGCCTTCTATCACCCTTCTCTTCCATTTGACTAACTTTCTCTCTCCTTCTTCCACTTAAACTACTCCTTCTTCCTCTTAAACACTCACTGCTCCAATCTTTTTCCTTTCTCCGCCATATCCTTTCTCAGTCCTTTCTTCACTTACACAGTCTTTCTTCATCTTTCAGAAAGAAAAATCTTCTTTCAAAAAAAAAGGGGGGGAAACCACAGAAAACTCACATACAGAAAAAAAAGAGAACCAAAAAAAGAGTGGGAAAACCCAATATACAGAATATATATATCTATATATAACATATATAACATGTGCCATCTCTCTCTCTCTCTGGCTTTTCTTCGCAAATTTAGATTCAGGAAGGACTCATCCCACACTTTCTGCAAGCACGCTGATGACTAAAAAGGCCAATCCGAGATAAACAAGTCCAGATGCAGAAAGCACAGCAGAAGGTCTCCTTGGGTGATGTTTCCGGGTTGTGATTCTTTCTGCATTGTCGTTTCTCTTCAAGACTTGTTTGGCGTGAGTTCTCAAATAAGGCTGCAGTATTGTGGATAGTGCATCTCCATGCCTCCCGATGTGAGGCCAGGGCAGACCATTGTTGGTGATCAATTTGGCTGAGCCTGAGATGTTGTTTCAGGGAGTTCTTGTATCACTTTTTTGGAGCATTCCTCTTATGCTGACCCGTGGCGAGTTCACCATAGAGCATTATTTTTGGGAGGCAAGGATACTTGCAAGGATACTCCTGAACAGATTAGTTCCTGCTATTGCAGAAGAACTTCTTCCTGAAAGCCAATGTGGCTTCAGAGCCAATAGGAGTACTACAGATATGGTGTTTGTCCTTAGACAACTGCAAGAGAAATGTGTATATATATATACACATTTCTCTTGCAGTTGTCTAAGGACAAACACCATATCTGTAGTACTCCTATTCCTATATATATATATGTAGTACTCCTATATATATATATTCCAAAAAAATATAAAAGGAAAGAAGAAGAAAAAAAGAAAAATTTAAAAAGAGAAAAAGCCAACAAAACAGAACAACAAAAAGAAAAAAGTCAGTTCAGTAATAATAATAATAATAATAATAATAATATTTCAAAAAATACACAAAGTCAAAGAAAAATAAAAAATCATATAAGGAAAAAAAGAAAGAAGAAAAAAAGAGAAAAAAATGAACAGTTCTTCAGGAACAACAAAGGGGTTCCAATACTCAGAGAAGAGAGACTACTTCACTCCAGAAACAATAATTGTGTGTGTGTGTGTGTGTATAAAATGTTATTGCACAAGCAAAATAACGGAAAAAGAAAATAGCCAGCGCAGCTCAACCAGCTGTGCTTTTTTGTTTTTTCCTCTTTCTAATCTACCAGTTTTCAAGGTCACTTCGGGTCCACATAGTATGAGAAAGCATACGTTTTTTAAACAGTATTCAGCTTAGCTTTTAATTTTTAACTATCAGCCAGTAATAGTAATAGTACTCTTTAGTTCACAGCTGTTCTTATATTTATATTTTAAGGGTGAATTAGAGAAAAAGAAAAAAAGAAGAAAAAGACGTATAACAAAAAATAGCAAACTAATAAAAATAGTAAAAGAAAAAAATGGAAAAAATGAAAAATACAGTAATACAATAATACAAATTAGAACAAAAATAAAAATAGACAATGAGGGAAGCACAACAATATTGCATCTCCTTCTAAACCCTTTTTGATCCCATAGAAATAAAAAAGTATGAAAAAAGATACAAAACGAAAAGGAAAATAATATGACAGTAACCCAAAAGACTCAAAAAGAACTCAGTGCAATAACAATAACAAAAACTCAAAAAATCAACAACAAACAAAAAGGCAAGAATCGCCCTTTAAAGAGGAAATGTCTCTACTTGCTGAGGGAGATCAAGCAGTCAGAGAGTACTTCCCAATTCTTCTTATAAATCACCTTCAGTTTTGTTCTATTATTTGGGAAGTTTGGCGGCTTGCTGGCAGGGCAAGTGGAGATCGCGACTCCACCACTACTTTTCCGGCGGCTGCAGCAGCCATTAGGTCACCCAGGGTGCTTTCGCTGCTCTTACTTCCCTTTGGCTCTCAGCCTTCTAGCGAAGCCTCACACCTGGTTCTGCGACTTTTGCAGTGAGACTTGGGGTCCACGCGATCTCAGGGATCCTACCACTCAGGTTTTCTGCTGTTTGTCACCCTGATCACTGCCTGAAATTAATTTAGGAGCCGGAGCTCCGTTCTTGTGCCCCTCGTCTGCTCCGTTCCGAGACCGGAAGTCTCCACAGCTCTGTTTTAAAGTGGGTCCAGATAGGTAATTTTCAAGGCAATGCTCTCACCCTGAGTTTCTTTCTATTCACCCTGAGGAACAGAGAAGATAGCCCAGGCCTGTAAACCTGGTAGAATCATAGAATCATAGAATCATAGAACTGCAGAGTTGGAAGAGACCACAAGGGCCATCCAGTCCAACCCCCCTGCCACGCAGGAAATCTTGATCAAAGCATCCCCGACAGATGGCCATCCAGCCTCTGTTTAAAGACCTCCAAGGAAGGAGACCCCACCACGCTCCGAGAGAATGCGTTCCACTGCCGAACAGCTCTTACTGTCAAAAAGTTCCTCCTCATGTTGAGGTGGAATCTCTGTTCCTGGAGCTTGCACCCATTGCTCCGTGTTCCAGTCTCTGGAGCAGCAGAAAACAAGCCTGCTCCATCCTCAGCGTGACATCCCTTCAAATACTTAAACAGGGCTATCATATCGCCTCTTAACCGTCTTTTTTCCAGGCTAAACATACCCAGCTCCCTAAGTCTCTCCTCATAAGGCATCGTTTCCAGACCTTTCACCATTTTAGTCGCCCTTCTCTGGACACGCTCCAATTTGTCAATATCCTTTCTGAATTGTGGTGCCCAGAACTGGACACAGCATTCTAAGTGAGGTCTGACCAAGGCAGAATAGAGTGGCACTATTACTTCCCTTGATCTAGACACTATACTTCTATTGATACAGCCCAAAATCGCATTGGCCTTTTTAGCTGCCGCATCACACTGTTGGCTCATGTTCAACTTGTGGTCTACTAGGACTCCTAGATCCCTTTCACACGTAGTCTCATTCAGCCAGGTCTCTCCCATCCTATATTTATGCATTTCATTTTTCTGCCCTAAATGCAGTACTTTACATTTCTCCGTATTGAATTTCATTTTGTTAGCTTTGGCCCAGCTCTCCAGTCTATTCAGGTCATTCTGAATTTTGATCCTGTCCTCTAGGGTATTAGCTACTCCTCGCAATTTGGTGTCATCTGCAAATTTGATAAGTATGCCCCTAATTCCCTCATCTAAGTCATTGATAAAGATGTTGAATAGCACTGGGCCCAGACAGAACCCTGTGGCACCCCACTGGTCACATCTTTCCAAGACGAAGAGGAGCCACTGCTGAGCACCCTTTGGGTTCGGCCAATCAACCAATTACAAATCCATTGAACAGTTAACTTGTCTAGCCCACATTTTACAAGCTTGTTTGCAAGAATGTCATGGGGAACCTTGTCAAAGGCCTTGCTGAAATCAAGGTATGCAATGTCCACAGCATTCCCTTCATCTACCAAGCTGGTAACTTTATCAAAAAAAAGAGATCAGATTAGTCTGGCATGACTTGTTTCTCTGAAACCCATGTTGACTTTTTGTGATTATGGCATTGCCTTCTAAATGTTCACAGACTCTCTGTTTAATGATCTGTTCTAGAATCTTCCCTGGTATTGATGTCAGACTAACTGGACGATAGTTGTTGGGATCCTCTTTTTTCCCCTTTTTGAAGATGGGAACAACGTTTGCCCTCCTCCAGTCTGCTGGGACTTCTCCTGTTCTCCAGGAGTTCTCAAATATTATTGCCAATGGCTCTGAGATTATATTTGCCAGCTCTTTTAATACTCTTGGATGTAGTTCATCTGGTCCTGGAGATTTAAATTCATTTAGATTAAGAAGGTATTCCTGTACTACCTCTTTACTTATTTTGAGCTGGATTTCCCCTATTGTGTCCTCTGTTCCATTCTCCTCAGGTTGGTCCTCCTTTTCCTTTTCTGAAAACACTGAGGCAAAGAAGGTGTTGAGTAATTCTGCCTTTTCTCTGTCCCCTGTTAGCATTTTGCCATCTTCTCCACGTAGCGGCCCTATCATTTCCTTCTTCCTCCTTTTGCTGCGGACATACCCAAAAAAACCCTTTTTATTGTTCTTAACCTCTTAACCCTAGCCTTAGCCCTCCCTCCAGCACAATTAAGCTCTCAGATTCGTGTGAATGCCTGGACAGGGCTGCTATCTGTCCACTATCCACTGTGGTCGTTTTCTCTTTAGAAACAGCAGTTTCAGGGAAGAGAGACCTGATCCATTTCAAGCCTGTAGGATGACCCTTCTTTTCTGTTTCATTCCTGACACTCCCCTACACCAAAAAACCTGGCATTTACCCTCAAAGATGTCATTCATATAAAATACAGGCATATAAGAAATTATCAAATGATTTAACATATGACTTATTTAGAATCTGACATGTTCTAGAGCAGTGCTGCTTAAACTATCTGAAGTGACAGACTAGCAGGGATTTTAACCCCAATGTGCCAGGGACCAGTACCATCTTTGTGCCCATTGACTACAACTTGTCTCTTTATTTCTTGGAAACTTGCAATAGGAGATTATCAGACAACTTAAATATGGTGTTACATGAACGCCAGGAGATCACTAAAGGGCTTATTTTTCACATGACTTCACTCCTGTGTCATTATGCTCCCATGCTGGTCTTGTTTTGCCCTCATTGTTTTTTATTCATGGCCTAAGCCATGAATAGATCGCCCATTCTGTTTCTATGACGGAATGACGGGCCGTTATACTGCCATGATGTCAGCATTAATGAGAGGTTCATTCTAGAACACTTCTGGGTGCAATCAGGACATCCAGGTAAATGACACCCTTTTCTGTATCCTCCCTGGGATACTTGGTATTTTTTAACTGTGTTTTTGTGCTTGCTGTCATTTTTTTACCTTGTATTTTTCTTTTTAACTTTGTATTTCCCCCGTGCTTGTCCTCTCACGAGAACAGCCTGGGATTTGAAACCAGGAAGTGAATGCAGCTCCGGAGAGTTGCATTCACTCCTGGGCTGCCAAGGAGGAGGGAGCGTCGCCCGATTAAGGTAAGTGTAAAACTGTTCATTATTGTGCCAGGACAATGTCAGGAGGGGGGCAGGAGATAGTGAGACAGGGATGCTATTTTTGTCCCTGTCTGAAAATCTCCATGGACTGGTAGTGACTAGCTCATGACCAGCACTGGTCTACAAATCATCACTTTGAGTAATGCTGGCCTAGGAGAAGTGCTATGAGACTGTGATGGGGGGTTGTGTGTGTGTGTGTGTGCGTGCATGCGCATGGGTGCATGTGTGAAAGAATAATGTAGGTAGGATGCTGTGAACTAATACTGTACAGAAGGAACCTCTGTTAAGTAGCAAACATATTAATTAAATGGTAAAGGAGAAGAAAAAGTGTGAGTTTAACACCTTTTTCAGGCAGACAGAATACTTCTTCCATTGTTTTCTAGATGACAGGAAGACAGACACACATGCATCTGTGAGCAGCTTTGCTATTAGAAGTCCGTCTAGACAATTTTTTCCCTCTTAATGGAATCAGTATGGCAAGCAGCCCAAAACCTAGAAAACAAGGCTAGGATGCATCGTATTAGTGACAGGAGCACTTGTTGGTATTAATTACAAAGTATAAAAACTAACCATAACAAATTCTGTGGCCATGGGGATTAGCAGGGTGGTAAAGTGGACAAATTGTTCCACCAGAGAAGTCACCCACATACCCATTTCCATGTGTGTTTCTTAATGTCCTTCTAGCTCAGGGAATTAAAAGGAAGTGAGGCAGAGTCCTTCACCCCAAGTCCTTCACAGGCCAGATGATATTAGGGAACATGGCTGTGTCCTCCTAATATAACTAGTTTGGCTAGTTATGGGCACCTATGAGGAGTGGCTTAGGGAGTTGAGTATGTTTAGTCTGGGCTGCAATTACACGGCAGGTTTTATTGCAATAAATTGCACTTTAGCGCTTTTTCGCACCAGTGGTGGGTAGTTTACATGGTTTATGGAGAAAACAGTTGTATTTTGTTGCTCTTTTTTCCACTTCCTGGTTCAGACAGGCAAATTGGGGGGGGTGGCTAAGCATTGGAAAGAAGGACAAAGGAATGCAATAGGAATGTCTGCCCTGACCCCAAAGCAAACTGCAGAAACAAAGTATTTTTTTCTCCATGGTTAACAGCTGATCGAATCTCACCCATTCCCTCCCCCCTGTATCTGTCTTAAACACACAGACTTCCCTTGGCACCAAAGCAAACTGCAGAAATGAAGGCTTTTTTCTCCATGGTTAACAGCTGATTGAATCTCACCCATTCCTTCGACTTCCCTTGGCACTAAAGCAAGCAGCATCTTGCCAGCCCACCCCTCCATCATAAGAACCAATCACAGTGCAGCTCTGCTATAACTGTATCAGGAAGATTGCTGGTAATTCACACAGCCCTTAGCAAAATGGTTGTTTACACAATCAATAATGCGCTAAGTCGCGCTACTTTTCAAATAAGTCGACAAAAGTAGTGACATCCCCTGAAACACTATATTTGGGTTTTTTACCTTCCCCCCTTCTGAATGAGGTGATACTGTGACGTGATCCATGGGAACAATGAGCAATCATAGCGGTATATTTAGGGGAATATTTGCCCGTGTAAATGCAACCCTGGAGAAGAGAAGCTTGATATGACAGCCATGTTTAAATACTTGAAAGGATGTCACATTGAAGTGAAAGCAAGCTTGTTTTCTGCTGCTCCAGAGACTAGGACATGGAGCAATAGGCTCAAACTAGAGGAAAAGAGATTCTACCTAAACATTAGGAAGAACTTCCTGATGTAAGAGCTGTTCAACAGTAGAATACACTGCCTCTTAGTGTGGTGGAGTCTCCTTTGGAGGTTTTTAAGCAGAGGCTGGATGGCCATCTGTCAGGAATGCTTTGATTGTTTTTTCCTGCAAGGCAGGAGGTTGGACTGGATGGCCCTTGTGGTCTCTTCCAACTCTAGGGATCCTACGATTCCTGCAATCAAAGGGAGCCTGCATACAGCAAAACCTCCATCAGTCAAAGACCAAATTCAGGAGTGCCCCTGCAAGTGGTCCTTGTTGCAATGCAGAGGTTTGGCTGGTCCCATATCATTCTGCATTGGAGAAGACTTGATGTGGGTGATACCCCAGGAAGCCACCGTCTCCCATACCACCCTTGATCTTTGCGGCCCAATCCTTTCATGCAGTTAAAATATTTTCATTTCATTATATTTTTTTTGTTTTTATTTTAGATACTGGAAAAAGAAGATTCTTTACAGTAATATAGAGGCAACACAGCCTTCACTTAAACTGATCTTCCTTAAAATATTTAGGTCAGGAATGGCAAAGAATGGAACTGTGGCATACACATGTTCCTTGATTGGGGGAGGGGGTGGAGATCCTATTGCTGCATCATGAAATATCACTGTAGCAGCAGCTAAGAGATTTGTGTGTGTACAGCAATGAGGCACATGGTAATTTAACCTTGTTCACCTGTTTTATTTTTTAAAAGACCAGTCCTACCACTTCCACAAATTCAGAAAACACTCATGTTTCTCCCCTGCTGCTGTCACAAAAGATTTTGGTCTCAAGGGTCCATGTGGCTCCCAGGGCCACTTGAAATGCCCATCCCATTTTAATTGATCTCATATTCAAAATGTAAGCCTTGAAAAGGAAAGGAAGGGGAAATAAAACTATAAGATGAAGAGGGACAGTCGTGTCAACCAGAGTTACCTCAGCTAACCATGTAACCAAAAATGTACCTTAAGGCATTTCTTGAAGAGAAGGACGAGCAGAACTCTATTAACATCTAGGGGCAATGTATTCAAGACTCACTTATTTGTAGTATAAATGCTGTGAGACACCTGACATACCAAGATATGTGTGAATGATTGTCTCAGCCATTTGAGCTTCAAATAAAGCAAGACCTTTAAAGCAAGAACAGAATAATGCTAATGCTTTAAAATATGGGACAAGCCTATACATGGCTACTTAAAGGTAAATCCTTTTGCAATCAGTAGGACTAGCTGCCAGTTAAATGGATTTGAACTGCAACCTAATGAATCTAAGTTACTTTAACAACCATGAAATAGAAACAGAAGAATTGTCATAAGAGGAGACTAAATGTGACTGAAGGCTTTGTCAAATTTCTGTCAGATGAGAGACAATTTAAAGTGTAGGGACAAGTGCTGAACTCAGGAAGCTGCCTTATAGCAGGCCAGAAATTATTTGTACTTCTAGCTCAGTAGAGTTTACTTTGACTTGAAGTATCTTCCATATTCTTTGCTGCTTGATCCTTCTAGCCAGAGATGCCAGGATCTGAACCTGGACTTTTGATATACAAAACCTTGTACTGTACCATTGAATTACGGCTCCTCTGTGGGGAGGTAAGAATGCATCAAAACAGGTCTAGCAGTTTCTCTCCTCCTGCATTTTGTTTGCAGTCCTTTGAAAGTATCCACAGGCATGGGGTGTCTGGCAAGCAACTAGTTACCAGCAAAGTATAGACAGCACTAGTCTGGGAAGGAAGCCAACTGTTAATTAGCTCACAGGAATGCAAACACAGTCAAAGATTTAGTCTAGTAACACAGTCCAAAAGGTCAGAGGGTTATGGCAGTCAAGCAGGGTGGGTCCAAAGCAGTCCATGGGTTGACAGGAGCAGGCAGCAGAGTAGTCAGGGACAGTCCAAGGTCTAAGCACAAGTCAGGGTAACAGAAGTCAAGATAACCAGAATCCAGGCACCGAAGTCAGCAGTAAGCTCTCTGTAGGAAGATCAGTTGATCTCTGACAAAGCCTCCATCGCCTCTCCCAGCATATATAAAGCAATCAAGGCTTCGTCAGGTGTTTCTTAGTGAGCAGATTTTTCTCATAAAGTCTCAGAGATTTCCTTTGAGCTTCCTTTTGAGCTCGCTGCTAGGTATACGATGGTGGAGGTCCCTCTCTTCTTCTTCGTCCTTATCTGAATTGGCCGGACTCTCTGCTGGAACTGATGCTAATCCATTTGGACCAGGCTCTTCCTCTGCTCTAGCCTCTAGGTTGGCAGGGTTCCCTGCTGGCACAGGTGTAGAGAAACCTGTGCCAGGGTCCCTAGGGCCATTCCCTGCCATGTCCTCCTCTTTCTCTGACTCTATACCCTCATCAGGCTCATGGGGCATGACATGGGGCTATTTGATACATATTGTTTATTTGGACTTTCAAAAGAATTCTGATGAAATCTTTCCTGAACAAACAAGGAGTCTTAACCAAACATAGCAATATGGTGGTGTACCAGTCAAGAGGTTTGTGTTGGACCCAATTTGGTGCTTTGGGAAATGACTCACTTTGCCTTGGACTGATTCAAACTCACTCCATTCCAGCTCAGTCCAGATCAGAATCTCAGTTTGGAAATCTAAATCTTAATGTTCTCTATTGACTATCGCTAGAAATCAACAAATAACAGGAGCCATGTTTCTGTTTATCAGAACTGGATGAAATTGCAGGCATACTTCCCCCCTCCACCCGCCGGGGGCAGACAAATACATGCAGGGATTTTTGTAATATGTGCATTTCAATTTGATATGTTTTCTGGAGAGGAACAGCCAATAATGTTTTTATTTCATGGCACAAATGGATGAAATTTATATGGATACTTGCCTTTTCTGAGAGGATTAGGACTAGGAATGTAAATGTTCTACTAGTTCATCCCCACATGCAAAGGCAAATAATATTTGTAGTTTTCTCATCTCTGTGGAGAAAATGAATATTTCCATGCAGATTTTGTCTGATATTCACAAATCCCGAAGTGTTTTGGTAAATATTTCTGGATACACTATCCTGAACTCATACTGGAATTTCTTAATTAGGACTGACTATGCGACGAATGTTGCTGTCCTTGAGCAAGCAGGGATCACCAGCATTGAGGCCATGATACAGAGAACACAGCTGCGCTGGGCAGGGCACATTTCTAGGATGGAGGACCATCGCCTCCCAAAAATAGTACTCTACGGTGAACTCACCACGGGTCAGCGTAAGAGAGGCACTCCAAAAAAAGTGATACAAGGATTCCCTGAAACAACATCTCAGGCTTGGCCAAATTGATCACCAACAATGGTCCGCCCTGGCCTCACATCGGGAGGCATGGAGACACACTATCCACAATGCTTCAGCTTTATTTGAGAACTCACGCCGAACAAGTCTTGAAGAGAAATGACAATGCAAAAAGAATCACAACCTGGAAACATCACCTAAGGAGACCCTCTGCTTTCTGTAACTGGACTTGTTTATCTTGGATTGGCCTTTTCAGTCATCAGCGCGCTTGCAGAAAGCGCGGGATGAGTCCTTCCTGAACCTTCGTTTGCAAAGAAAAGCCAGAGAGAGACACATTAATCCATGAAATAAAAGCTCCTGGGGGATAAGTTTTTCAGAAATCCCCAAAACTATGTGCTAAAAACTCTCTACATCTGTTCTTCTGAAACTTCACACTCCATGGGTCAACCATTTTGGGAAACATGGTTGATAACACTGAAATGAGAATTTTGCAATCCCCCCTTCCCATTAATTGCACACTGAAAAGTGGTTCAGTATTCTGCCTAGAAAAACATTGATTGTCAGACAAAAATATGGACTTTTGCATTTTAAAAAACAGATTTTTGCGCACACACACACACACACAAATGTACATTTCTAGGAACAGTGTTAGTTTTTTGTGTGGGGGGGGATGTGCTACAATGTTTTCCAAAAACACACTTTAGTCTTTGTGCAGATCTGAAAATCTTTCATTGGTTTCCTCTCATCGGTCATTATTGATAATCTATCCATCTCATACATTTCCTGTAGTTTATCAGCCCAATCCTTAATTGAAGGTGTCTCCTCACTGTTCCATTTTCTAGCCAGCACGATTCTGGCAGCTGTGATTGCATAAAAAATTATTCTCTTATATTTTTTTCTTAATGTCACCATCTATATTATGGAGCATATTTAATAGATATATATCTGGATCCATCCCATAATCTATTTTTAAAGTTCGAGTGATTGTACTGTGTATCTTTTTCCAAAATCTCTTGATTTTTCCACATTTCTACTAGACATGGAAGTATGCGCCCTTTGAATTTTTACATTTCCAACAATTGCTGGACATATTTTTATATATTCTCCCTAGTCTTTCAGGGGTCATGTACCATAGATTAATTACTTTATAGAAGTTCTCTCTTAATAATATCCTTTTTATAAATTTTATACCTTTACTCCATGTTGAAACCCACCAATCTAATTGTATCTCATGTCCCACAAACTGTGCCCATCTTATCATATAGGGCTTAATCACCTCCTGCTCTAATTTAAGTTTCAAAATTATCTTGTATATTTTCTCCAGAGACTGGAACACGGAGCAATGGATGCAAGCTCCAGGGACAGAAATTCCACCTCAACATTAGGAGGAACTTTTTGACAGTAAGAACGGTTCAGCAGTGGAACCCACTCCCTTGGAGCGTGGTGGGGTCTCCTTCCTTGGAGGTCTTTAAACAGAGGCTGGATGGCCATCTGTCGGGGATGCTTTGATCGTGATTTCCTGCGTGGCAGGGGGTTGGACTGGATGGCCCTCGTGGTCTCTTCCAACTCTGCAATTCTATGATTCTATGAAATGAATTTTCCCTTCTTATCTTGTATTACTAAATTGAACTCTGTTTTTTCTATCATTATCCCTTCTAATTTGTCATCCACTTTATATTTTTCAGTTAACTGTCTATGGAGAAACTAAGGAGGGCAAAACCCTCCTTTCTTAACTCTTCTTGAGTTTTCATCTTGTACGTCACTCCTTTTTTTAACAAGGTCTCATATGTTAACCATTTCCCTTTTTGTAAGCTCTCTCTTTGATAAAAAGGTTCATGATTCGAGACCCACAATGGCCTTCTCAAATGAGCCTCCTTTTATACTTTTCCCAGGTTCTCAAAAGTGCTCTTCTAACAAAATGAGAGGCAAATTCTTTATGTACTATTATTTTTTTATGCCATATATAAGCATGAAATCCATATCTAAGGTTAAATCCTTCTAATTGTAATAATCAAGTATCCTGTAGATGTATCCATTCTATAACCCAAACCAAACTTGCAGCATCATAATATACTTCTAAATCCGGAAAGCCAAAGCCACCTGTATCTTTAGAGTCAACTAGCATTATCCTAATTCTAGCTCTCTTTCTTGCCCATATAAACTTGGCGAGATCTTTGTTCAATTCTTTAAATAATGTTTTTTTAGACAAAATTGGAAGATTCTGGAAGAGATACATTACTCTTGGTAATATATTCATACTTATAGTAGCCATTCTACCCATTAGCGATAAGCTTAATTTAACCATCTCTTTAAATCTTCCTTAATCTTCCTCCATAGTTTAACATAGTTATACTCATATAAATCAATGTTTCTATTAGTTATAATTAATCCCGAGTAATTCACCTTCTTTTCTACTCTAAGAGCCAATATTTTGGCTAATTCCTCTTGTTCCTTCTTGTTCATATTTTTCATGAGTATGATAGTTTTATCTTTATTAAATTTGAATCTGGCTAATTCACCATATTCCTCTATTGTCTTTAATAGTTTATTCACACTAGTAATTGGGTTATCTAGAAAGAAAACAAGGTCGTCCACTAACGCTTTATATTTAAATTGGCTCTTCTGGATTTTCACCCCTCTGATCTCAGGATCTAAATTAATTTTCTTATTTAAGATATCTAACGTAATTATAAATAGAAGTGGCAACAGCAGGCAAGTCTGTGTTGTCCCCTGAGAATTGTACATTTTCTTGACCTCTCTCCGTTCACAATTATTTGTGCTTCCTGCTTTTTATATATATTTTGAATCCAATTCAAAAAGTTATTCCCAATATTCATTTCTTCTAATACCTTGAACATAAAATCCCATCTCACCTTGTCGAATGCTTTTTCCGCATCCACAAACACTAATGCTAGTTTTTTCTGATTATGCTTTTCATACATTTCGATTATATTTATTAAGGTTCTTACGTTATTCTTAGTCTGCCAATTTGACAAAAATCCATTCTGATCGCCTTGGATCCATTTTATTAGAACCTTCTTTAACCTTTCCGCCAGAACACTAGCAAATATTTTATAGTGTACGTTCAACAAGGAGATGGATCTGTAGCTAGATGTTAAATTTGCCTCCTTACCTTCCTTCAATATTAATGTAATATCTGCATTTTGCCATGATCCTGGGCACCCTCTACTATTAATCTCATTAAATAGATTATATAATGGTAATGACAACTCTCCTTCATATCTTTTATAGTAATTTGGAGAAAACCCATCTGGGCCTGGTACTTTCCCAACTTTTAATCTTCTAATAACATCTCTTATCTCTTGCATTATTATCCTCCTATTCAATAATATTCTTTGCTCCTCTGAAATTTGAGATACCATTTCCTTCTTTAAATATTCTCTTACCCTTTTGATTTTCCCTTCTTCCACATGCTTAGCCTCATATATTTCTGAATAATACTCACAAAATATCTCTCTAATATCTTTTTGTTTTATAAAACGCTCTCCTTTCCATTTAATTTCCGTTATCATCCTTTTCCTCTTTCATCAGTCTATGTGCTAACCATTTCCCACTTTTGTTAGCTTGCTCACAATATCGTAATCTTACACATTGTATTTTTTTTTTTGCTATTTCATCCATCATCTCTGATCTATTCCAGATGGTTTATTCCAGATGGTTAATTCCTCTTTCAATCTCTTATTTCCTGAATTCCCTTTCATTTCTTTCTCTCTCTTAGCTATATCATTCATCAATTCATCATTCATCAATTTAACAATTCTATTCTTTCTTTCTCTTTTTATTTCTACCTCTTTTTTCATTAAGCATCCTCTTATTACTGCCTTCCTTGCATCCCAAACCATCTCTATCGGTGCTCCTTTTCCCTTATTTTCCTTAAAATAATTCTTTCCCTCTTGTCTAATTTCCTCAATATACTCCTCATTTTTAAACATTGTCTCTTTCATTCTCCATCTATATTGTACTTTTAGGCTATTCAAATTTAAACCAATAGGACAGTGGTCCGAGATAATCTTTTGATATATTTCCACTTCCTTTACATCTTTCACCAAGTTTTTTGTTATGAGAAAGAAATCTATTCTGGACCATGTTTTGTGCCTATCAGAATTATATTAATAATCTCTTTCCTTTCCATCCACATACCTCCATATATCTATTAAAGTTAGTTCTTCCATCATTTCTTCCAATATCTTTGGTAGTTTTCCATCCTTGTTTTTTCTGGATATTTTTGTAGATCTATCTAACTCTGTATCCAAAACTCCATTCCAGTCCCCCATCAATATAATATAATCAAATTCCTGTTCAAGTATTCTATACCATAGTTTTTGTATAAATTGTTTTTTATTGTTCTGTGGACCATAGACTCCAATTAACAAAATATTTTTCTCATTCACTCTTACTTCCACTCCCAAATATTTACCATTGTTATCTTTGAAAACGTCTTTCGATTCAATTCTATTGTTAATATAAAATGCTACTCTGGCTTTTTTCATATTCTGTTAAGTATAGTTTCCCTAGTTTCCTATCTTCAGAAATTTAACATATGTTCCTTTAATATGTGTTTCTAACAGACAGACTCTATCCAGCTTTTGTTTCTCTAAATAGTGAAACACAGTTCTTCTGTTATTTGGTGCGTTCATTCCCCTAACATTCCATGATGCTATTTGCAATCATTTGTTTTTTCTTAAGGTCGTTTTAATGTACTATTCTGAAAATTCCCCAGCTCCTCCTTCCTTTAACTCTAATTCCTCCTCTTCTTCTACTTCTAATTCTTCCACCTGCTCCTCTGAACCCTCAATGCCCTCTACTTCCTCTGTTTCTTCCACTTCAGAGTCCTTTTTCATTTCAGCTCTCTCTTCTCCCTTCCTCTTCTCTTTTCTCACCCCTTTTTCTGTCTTTTCTTCTATCCTTTGCTTTATTTCCTCTAAACTCTGTTGGTTGCTTTTATGTCTTTGTTCTTCCCCATTGCTATTCTCTCCCTTCAGTTTCTTCAAAAAAATCCTTTACGCTGCCAACTGATTTAATCCAATGCTTTTTATACTTATAAATCAGTGTTAATCCTTCCAATTTATTCCATCTCTATATTATATTTTTCTCTCTCAGGACTGCTGTTAAGAAATTATATTGTCTCCTCTTTTTTATAATCTGTATCAGAATGTCTTTGAAAATTTTTAACTCTTTACCATCAATCTTGAAAGCTTCTGAAAAGTTCCTTTGTAAAATAATTTCTTTAACTCTCTCTCTAACAAAATACACTACTATATCTCTTGGCAGTTTATTCTTTTTAGCTACCCAGGAATCCAATGGATACAACTTATCAACTTCTAAATCAAGCTGTTCCGGACTCCAATCTATATATTTTGCTAGCTCAGGAATTACCCTAGTAGATAAATCTTCATTTGCCTGTTCAGGTAATCCTCTTATTTTTAAACATTTAGTTCTAGATCTTATTTCATGTATCATCATCTGCCTGCTTTCTTGTTCGATTTGTGCTTCAAGATTCTTAGTTTTCCTCTCTAAACTTTGAGTTTTCTCCTGCAATTCTTTCAATTCTCCACTTATTTTTGATATATCTTTAGTTCCTGATTATAAGTGAGAGCGAAAACTATATAATAATAGTAATAATAATAATAATAATAATACTTAGTTATTTATTACCCACCTCTCCCCTCAGGATCGAGGCGGGGTACAACATCACAATATACATTACAATATACAATACAGTACAGTGCAAAACAATTCAATTGAATACTATTCAATACATACAATTCAAACCAAATTACAGACAAGACAAACAATTACACAATGCAGATGCCAGTAGATGGCACTGTTGGCATGTAACCATACTGCAGGAATGACACTGCAGAAAATGCATTGTACTAATAATGATGGCTGCTTCTTCTCTTTTTGAAACTGTGTTAAGTTTTTTCACAGCACATCACCCCAGCTCTTTATTCTGCTGGTCCTCATTTTACTTCCTACAGAAGGATAGAAGGCTGAGTCAACCTTGGAACCCTCTGGGATCAAACTTATAACCTTGTGGTTCACAGTACTGGCATTTAACCACTGCGCCACCAGGGCTCCCTGGTGTCCCTGGCACCAGGGCTATCACGTTGTTTTTGGATATCTGATCTTATTTCTCCTTTTAATTCTTTTATCTCAAATTTAACTCATCTTTCAATTTCTTAAATTCACTCAAAAGTACTTGATTAATGTGTGTTAGCTTTGTTGTCATATCTTGGGATGATCTCCTAACTGTCTGTAGCTGAGATTGTGTTTGTTGTTGTTATTGTTGAACCAACACCTTTCTTGAAATAGGCATTCTCCCTTTATTTCTCCCTTTATATTAAACTAATATTACTTTTAATTCTTAGATTTGTTTATTTTTAATTATAATTCATTCACCCTATTATTTCTTATTATTTCTTGTTATTATGATGAATTTTGTGTTTATTATTTATTTTTCTCAATATATCTCCTTATAAAACTGGCTCTATTAACACACTATATATTTTATCTTTTGTTGCTTTCTGTCCCTTCCTATTCCCTCTTTCTTCACTTTCCTTTCTATAACCTTTTTTTCTTCCCCCTTTCCTATCCTTCACTATCTCACTTTATCACTCTGTTTAATTCTCTGTAACAATGTATTGTATGACCTTAGTTCCACAATATAAATTAGAGGGAGAAAGAAAAAAAAATATTCTTACCACTTTAGTATAATTATAAATTGAAAGTTAAAATGCCACATAATATACTATAATACTTATAAGCTGCTATCTCCTTAGGTTCTCCGTTGTTGTCTACAGTCCTTCTTATTCCAACCCTTCTCTCTGTCTTGTAAATATCTCAAGCTCTTTTTATCTTCACAATTCCAATTTTCACCATATTTCTTCATTGTTGAAACTTCCTCTTCTATATTCTCAAACTTGTTTGCTTTCCTTTACTCAACTTCCAAGCCCCCGATCCGTCTTTACCTTTTGCCGTTCGTCTCTAGTCTTTATTTCTACTTATGTCTTTACCAATACTTCTCTTAAAGTTTTTTGAAGATAAAACTCCTTGCAACATAAAGCTAGAAAGCAGCAAATTTCTATAGTCTCTAGAAACTTACTTAAAGCTCTTTTTTTTAATTTCTTTCATATCATTAAGCTCACTCCACTCCATTCCAGCTTATTCAATCTCTTCTCTTCTCTTCAGCTTTCTGTTACACCTCCCACTAGTTCCTCTTTCCCTTCCTCTTTCTTCAGCTCATATTCAAACTCTGTATTCACAGTCAGTTATTCCTTTTACTCCTTCAGTCTCTTTCACTTTCTTTCTATCTATCCTCTTTTAATGTCCTTCTCCTTCTTATTCCTTTATTAATTTTTATTAATCTTTTTCTAAGCCTTCTCTATTTTCTTCACTGTGGGTCTTCCCCCATTGCTCTGCTCACCGCTGATCTCCCCAGCTGCTACTGAATCCAGCTCCTCGGGCTCTATCCACCCTGATGAAAGTTTCACTGTTTGGAAGCAGAGTAAACCTCTATGATGTTTTCTTCACACCAAAGGGAAAGTAGGTATCCAACTCACTTTCTCTTGTGCAAACAAAAGAGTTTAAAAGTTCAACAGTTTAAAAGTGATGGCGACGTACTTTGTCTTACCGACAGCTCTTAATGCGGTAGCTTCCAGCTCACAATTCCCTCAGCCTTCCCCCCTCTCCTTTTTCTTTTCCCTTGTTGTTATAGTTCTTCCTTTCTCTTCTTTTTAGGATGGCATTAAGTCTTTTGTGTAGCCTCCTCTGACTGTCTGGTCTCCCAAACAGAATTTGTCCCACGCTTTGTTTTATCGTGGGTTTTACACCATGTTAAGCAGACGAAGTTTCAGGAGCTCCCTGAAACCCGTCTTCATCCATCGCCCTAGCCACCGGAAGTCAAAAAGCCACATTTTTTGGAAACAAGGAGGCATGTAAGCAAAAAACAGTATTTTATGCATAAACCTATGTTATTTGTGCAAAAATTCACATGTATTTCTGCATGGAATCATTTCCTAAAACACCTAGTGAAGTGCAAATACTGGGCAAAAACTGCACAAACTCTGTCAGTCTTCCTAATCAGGGACACACTGACACTACACAGTTATAGTTATAGTTCTATTGTTCCACTTCCATGGTTCCATCCTATAAAATCCTGGAGTTTGTCATTAGATGAGGCACTACAAGAGTGTTGTATCTGAAAATTCAAAATGCCCTTCCATACACAGCTAATGCCAGTATTCCATAGGATGGAACTGTGAGAATTAAAGTGTGATTATAGTGCACCAGTTCTGCAGTGTGAATGAACCCAAAGAATGGCAAATATTCGTTCAATTCCTAATAAGGACTGTGGACTATGAAGTTCCAAACAAATAGGTATAGAAAGCTTCGTGCCAAAACAGTCTTTACAGTTTGGAAATTTCTGTGAAAGACTGCACTTATCCCCCGGGGGCGGTATGTGTAGTGTAGTAATGAGCCAGTGTGGTGTAGTGGTTTGAACATTGAACTATGACTCTGGAGAACAGGATTTGAATTTCTGCTCAGCCATGGAAGTGTACTGAGTTACCTTGCACACGTCACACACTCTCAGCCTCAGAGGGAGGCAAAGGCAAACACCTCTGAACAAATCTTGCCAGGAAAACCCTGGGATAAGTTTGCCTTAGGGCCAACAAAAGTCAGAAACAATTTGAAGGCACACAACAATAATGCACAAATAATAAAGTGGCACCAATTAAGAAAGTTCAGGATATGTACTAAGTTTTGATTAGGAGAGGAATGTGCAACGAGTGGAATTATTTTCTTTCCTCAATGAATTTTTATTTTCTGACACACACACATACACACAATAGGACCGCCATGTCCATTGAGCCACCATCCACTGATTCAGTTAGCCGCAGTTGGCGACGGCGGGGGTGAAGGGTGTAGGGAGAGGAGGAGGAGAGAACTCACCTCCCTTCTCCCATGAGGGCTCTGGTGGCAGCAGGGTTGAAGAGGGTAGGAAGAGGAGGAGAAAACTCACCTCCCTTCTCCCATCCTGCATTTGCCGTTATCCGCGGGTTTGGGACATTTCCAATTGGATCTCTCAAAAGCAGCTGCCAGTCCACAATATGCTAAATATAGGGATGTCTCATGGCTGCCTGAGGCAAAAGACAAGATGGCATTTCATTCCATCCCGTGTAGAATAAATGACTGGACTGGCAGTTGAATATTAATTTAGCGCTGATGACTGGGTAACATCTTCCATTGCCCATGAAGGTAGCATGCTATCAAATGGGGCGCTTAGAGCAGGCCCTATGACATTCCTAGCTTTATCTGTTTCTTGAGGAGAGTTGCCTCACTCTGTAGGCCTGTTCTGTATTCCCAAATTCTGTAACTGATTATTGGGCTGTATAAGAGCGATACAACCTGATTAAGAGGAAGGAGCAAATTACAGTGATTGTATGCTAACAAGAGATTGGCTAGAACTCCTGCATTTTGGAAGGTATCTGATTTGTTAGTCAGTTATTGAATGGTGAGGCAACACATAGACAAATCCCATTTATTAAAGGGGTCTATTCTAATTGGAACTAACAACAGAAGTTGTTGGACTGCAACTCCCAATATTTCTCACCCATGGCTCTGCTGGCTAGGGCTGATGGAACTGCAGTGCAGAATCATGTGGTGGGCCCCATAATTCCCACATCTAAACAATTGGATTCTGGCCACTTTCTACATACTTGTTTTTTATAGCATTTTAACCTAATGGTGCATTCAGCATTGACTTTGAAGAGATTACAGCAACAGTGCAGCAGTTAAATAGAATTCATCTGGTGATTTTGCTTTCACTGAAATATATGCCCCCTACTTGTAGGTCCAGACTTGGCTATTTCTGGCATTTATGATTTGTCCAACTAAACTAGTGTCATCCTTACTTTACAGCAAAACAAGTCCTGAGGCACCTTAAGGATTAACAATATGTATGATGGAATCAGCTTTTGCAGACTAGAGCCCATAGCATCAGATGGATGGCATGTTAACCTCACTTGGCAGGTATATGTCTCTACAAGGGCAAAAGGGGGGGGAGTTTATAAAACAGTGGAGCCAAAAGGCCATGAAATGCAGCTCTGTGCTCATGTACAGTTAACCTGCCAACAAAGGAGAAGGTGTCATCACTTTGACAAAATAGACTGTTGTCCACAAATGTTTATGCTAACATATTTGTTAGCCTTTAAATCACGACAGGTTTCTTGGCATTTTTGCTACAGTATGCTTGTACAACTGCTCCTTGAGAACTCCTTTTATAGAAAGTGTCATATTTGCAGAAAGTGGGTTGATTTATTGAACTGACAACAAATCCTAAATGTGCTCCGTAGCCAAATTGCACATCTTAATAAAAAGAAAAATTAGGTATGCCTCATGTGCAATTTTGCACACTGAACTTGCAAACTTTAGTTCTTTACAGAACCATTTTCTGCTTGACATGTACATTTCTCTTGTATGCATGGAAAGTCTTTATCATTTAAGATGCCTGCTTATGTGGGAATTGAGTCAAGAAACAGTCAAATGAGTTTTTCAAGGTCACAGTAATAGGTTTCAAATTTGAATTCAGGACCCATGACTTTTTGCTCACTGCAATGCAATTGCTTTTTACAGAAGAAGAAATTTAGATAACTCAAGGCTCAACAAATTCTACAAGAGACTGGAGCACCACATAGATTCCATCTTTTAAACAGAGCAATTATAAACAATATCCCTCCTCCCACCCTAAAAAGTATGAAAGATGCCAAATTTATGAAACATTGGCTGACATCCAGTTGGTGAATTATGATGGTGTAAGTCAGATTAATGCTATTGAAACTCACTTTTTTGGTTGCTGCTGTGGTCGGAATTCTCCAAATGCACACCTTTTCTCAGCTGCATCCTCCCTCATCATGCCATGAAGGAATCTCATGGGGTTTTGTACAACAATCATTCCATGTGACTTTCTAGACACAGAGGTATTTGTGTGAAAATAGTGGTTTCTGTGCACAACCACATTTTTCACACACACACACATGGCTCACCTACATGGGCTGTAATACACAAGCTTACCACCAGTGTATTCTGCCTGTGGATCAGACCAGTTTCTCCTCCATTACTAGCACAAAATGGGAAAATAGGACAGGGCTGTCTGTGCTACTACTGGTAAAATTCCTGGGATAAAAAAGTGAAAGATTGGAACCCTGGGTAGCACCAGGTACAATTCAGTTATCTTCTATATATAAAGCAATTATGCAATCAAAGAGTAACTTTAGAATCAAAACATCAGAATAATTCATTTATAACTCATTACTAACAGGAAGAAAGTGAAACAGGACTTTATCAAACACTTTTTTAAAAAGTGTCTTAACAATACCCCCCCTCTCTCTCTGGCTTTTCTTCGCAAATGAAGATTCAGGAAGGACTCGTCCCGCGCTTTCTGCAAGCACGCTGATGACTAAAAAGGCCAATCCACGATAAACAAGTCCATTTGCAGAAAGCACAGCAGAAGGTCTCCTTGGGTAATGTTTCCAGGTTGTGATTCTCTCTGCATTGTCATTTCTTCTTTTTTCTGTGTTTTTGTTTCTCTTCAATACAACAAAACCGTGAAAGGGCATGCAGATCAGACGACATTGCCCTTTCATGGTTAAAATCAGGCCAAAATCCATACCTTTTCATTGATGGCAATGCCACATTTATACTGGCATTGTTGGTGTGTGAAACCTTGGGGCATTTAACTCTCGTGACTGTAGTGTCAGTGGCTGGTCTGGCGTGAACACTTCCAGGTGACATCGGGACATCCAGGTAAGTTTGACTCTTTTTATGACCCTCCCTGGGTTACTTGGGATTTTTAAAGTGTGTGTGCTTTTTAAATTTTTTAATGATTTGTGTTTTTATTTTTGAATTTCCTGTGCAACAAAGTCTTGTGGGATTTCGAATGAGGAAGTGAATGGGACTTCATTCACTTCCTCTTTATTGCCAGAGCTGCCGTTGCCAGGAGAGGAAGTAAGTGCAGGGGGGAGCATTCTTATGCTGGCGTAAAAATGGTTTTTTTATGCTGGCAAATGAGCGTTTTCATGGGCTAGTCAGATAAACTCCACAGTCTCTGGCTAGGAAGTGGTAGTGAACTTTTAAGTGAGCAGCAGTGGCTGGCAATGCACCCACCTCTGTCATAGTGGTCAAAGTGGCAGCTTGCAGGGATTCTGAGCATACTACTGAAGTGTTAAGGAAAATGCAACATGGGACATACAGTGAAAGAAATAAAATATGTATGTGAAAGTCACAATGACTAAGCAAGAGCAATTATGGGGCTACACAGGTGAAACTGCTAATGTAATCTAGAAGGCCTGAGAGCCAAGGACAGAGGTACTGAATGCAGATTGGAAACACCTGAGAATCATTAAGTGTACAAGGTGAAATGTTGAAATACATGGGTTGGTCTTAAGCATGGGTGGAACTATGTGGACCAATCAGAATGGAAGTACACACCCACTGGGTGGAAACTAACTAGTGGGTGGTGATAAACAATGGCTATAAAATTGTAATGTTTGCCAATGTATGGTGGTGGAGTAGAGGTGGTGTAGTGTATAGAGATTGTGATTTGTTGACCATATAGTATATTTAGATAGAAGAATAAAGTAGGTTTTATATAAAACTACTGAGTTGCCTGGGTGATTCCTGGAGACGTTTTGGAGACACCTGGAGAAGAGTGAGAAGGCTTGGAGAGTTTGTCAGGATCTTCAGCCTATTCTCTGAAACTCTGCTGCTTTGGAGAAAAGCATTAACCACTGATCTAAGCTGGTTGGCTCTGCTGCATAACAAGGTGGTGAGTTTGAGCCAGAGGTGAAGAGCTACAACTCCCATCATCCCTGACAAGGGTTATGGGCCCAGTTACTAGAGCACCCAGCATCCACAGAAGCTGAAAGTTCCAGAGAGTGGAAGAAAGCTTTGTGAACGATAGATCAGAGCAAGCTGTTTGTGCTGCACTGATAAGCCTCGTGAGTAAATCATTTTGTGTTTTGTTTGAGCCCAGACGGGTCGGCTGTGCATACTCAGAAGGACTGTGTCAAATTGAGTCACTGCACAAATCAAGATGGAATTTCTAAAGTTTAGTAAATTGAATAGAAACAACTACTCTACCTGGAAGATTTATGCCCAATCTCTACTAGTAAAGGAAGGTCTGTGGTCAACAGTTGAAACAGGGCTGGCAGCTGATGCTAATGCAGCCACTCAAGAGAGAGATAATAAAGCAAAAGCCTGTCTTTATCTCATGCTTGAAGAAGACTTAATTAATGACGTCAGAGATAAAACGTCCGCCAAGGATGTGTGGGATACCTTGCAGAGATTACACACTCCTTCAACTGCTTTTGCAAAAATGCTATGGTCTAAAAGAATATACAGGCAAAAGATGGCTAAAGGGCAGTCTGTGATAGAACATTTAAAAATAATGCAAGATTTGTTTGTGCAAGCTGAACTGAGGGGAGTGCAAATTAGCAAAGAGCAGCAATGCTACATTTTAATAGAATCGCTAGACTCTTCGTGGGACAACATAACGAACAGCCTGCAAAACCTGCCAGAAGCTGAGCTTAATAGAGATTTAATTGTGGCCAGAATACTGGAAGAGAACCAGAGAAGAATGTCTGAGCAGGGTGACTCAGCAAGCTTAAAGACTGTGCCAAAACAACAAACAACTCCTGACTGGCGAACGCAGGAGGAAGCAGCCTCTACAAGGGAGCAACGGAGGTGCTTTTATTGTAAGAAGATTGGTCATCTGCAGAGACATTGTAAACATTTTGCAGCTGAGAGACGCAAGCAAGCAGAGAGCAGATGGCAGCCGCGGCAGTATCAAAAACAGTCCAGACCTCCATTTTTGAGGGACAGTGGTAATAAAAAGGGGTTTGCAACCATGATTAAGGAAAAACAAAATGCAAATTCTAAATGGCTAGTTGATTCAGGAGCCACATCTTCAATGTGTAATGATATAAATTTAATAAGTAATAGAAAATCAGCTAATGTAAATGCTGTAGTTTTGGCTGACGGGAAAGAGCTAAGTACTGTAAATCAAATGGGTACTGTGTACATTCCAGGGCTAAAAGAGAATTTTAATGATGTCTTACATGTAAAGGAGTTAGAAAATAATTTGTTATCAGTAAGCAGATTAACAGAAAGAGACTACACAGTCATCTTTGAAAAGAACATGTGTAAGATAAAAATGAATGGGGAATTGCGAGGCATAGGTTTGAAAAAGGACAAACTTTATTATTTGGAGGACAACATTGATAGCTACAGGGTTGAAGAAGCTAATAACATAGAAAATATTCCAATCCACAAAGACTGCATACACGAGCTTCACAGAAAATTTGGCCATGCAAGCTTCAAATGTTTAAAGAATTTAATCAGGATGTGTCCAGATTTAAAAGTTACTGATTGCAAAAACCACTTAGATTGTACAGTGTGTCAACAGGTAAAGGTCAGAGCTTTTCCAGTAGCTAAGAAAACAAAAAGAATTGCTCAAAGACCATTTCAATATGTACATGCAGATGTCGCCCAAGCTAATTGCTTGTCCTTAGGGGGAAGCAAGTATTTCCTAGTAATTGTTGATAGATATACAAGGTTTGCATTTGTGAGAATAATGAAAAACAAATCTGACGCTGGGCAAAGTTTAAAAGCATGGGTAAGAATGGTGGAAAGACAATTTGATAGCAGAGTAGGCACCATCATTACTGATAGAGGAGGAGAATTTTTAAATAATCAATTGTTGAACTGGTTTCAAAAGGTGGGAATAAGGCATGAAACTACAAACCCTGCTTGTCCTAGTGAGGATGGGTTAGCAGAGAAGAAAATACAAGATATAAAAAGAATTACTGCTTGTATGATGGCAGATGCAGGGGTGAAAGATAGTTTTTGGGCAGAAGCAACTTTGACTGCAATACATATCAGTAACAGATTGTATCATTCAGAAATTGAAGACATTCCCTACAGGGTATTGTATGGGAGAATGCCAAATTACAAGTACTTAAGGGTTTTTGGACAATTTGCTCATGTTTACACACCTGCTTGTTTCAGGAGGAAAGGAGAACCCAAAAGCAAAAGGCTTAGGTTTTTGGGGTATTCTGGAAATAGCTACAAGTTTCATTTGGATGGAAAACAAGTGCAGTATTCTAGGTCTGCAAATTTTGAGAGACATGCTGGTTGGGACAAACTGCATGCCAATAAAGAAGTGTTTTTGAGGTTAGGGAGTTCAAATGAGCCAGAAGCACAAACTGAACCAACCTCAGGAAACGGAGGGGTTTCAGTTAAGCAGGAAGCATCACCTAGCAGCAGTGGTAGTTCTTCTGATGATGAGATAGCATCTAGGCCTACTACTACTCGAATGACTGAAGACAAGAGATTTAGTCATAGAACTACAACTCCCAGTAGAGAAAGTGAGGATGAAAGAGACAGAACAGCAGATTTTATTCCCAGGCGTAGTCATAGAGTTAGAAAGCCTCCAGATAGGTTTGTTGTGACAAAGGCAAGAGCTTGTTTAGCAGTAGAAGAGCCTGAAAGTTTTGAAGAATTGGAAAGTTATTCTAGTGAAGAACAGGAAAGATGGTTTGATGCAATGGATAATGAGTTTGGTTGCCTGGTAAATAAAGATGTTTTTGAAATTGTTGACAGACCCAAAGACAAGAAAGTAATTGGTTGTAAATGGGTATACAAAAGGAAAGAAATGCCAGATGGAAGTATCAAATATAAAGCTAGGTTAGTGGCTAAGGGTTTTGCACAACAGCAGTATGAGAACTATGATAAGACATATTCTCCAACTGCAAAGCCAGAAAGTCTGAGAATGGTTCTAGCTGTAGCAGTAAAAAGGAATTTAGTTGTAGAACATTTTGATTTTGAGACAGCTTACTTGAATGCGGTTCTGGATGAAGAAATATTTATGGAACAGCCACAAGGTTTCGAAGAAAATGGTAGTCAGAGAGTATATAAATTAAAGAAAGCGTTGTATGGTTTAAAACAAAGTGCCAGAGCGTGGAATCTGTGCATCAATGATGAGCTAGTAAAGCTAGGTTACAAGAGGAGCATTGCAGATGCTTGTGTTTATACAAAAGGAGACATAGTATTAGTGATTTATGTAGATGATTTGTGCGTAGCAGCAAAGTCAAAACAGGAAATTGAGTCAGTAAAAAGAGAATTGTCTGAGAAGTTTGTTTTGAAGGACTTAGGTGTATTGAAGTCTTATTTAGGAATTTGCGTTGAATGGACAGAAGAAGGACATTGTTTATTAAGTCAGAGAAATAAAATTGAAAGACTGATTGAAAAGTGTGGATTACAGAATGCAAAAATAGTAAGAGCTCCAATGACAACTGGTTTTGTGTCTGAGAAAACAACTAGAGCGTTTGAGGACAAGACTTTCTTCAGAAGTATAATAGGATCTTTACAATTCATATCTTGCCATACCAGACCAGACATTTCTTATGCTGTAAATGTATTGTCTAGAAGGGTTAATGATCCAAAAATTGAAGACTGGACAGCGGTAAAACATTTATTGAGATATTTGAAAGGAACCTTAGATAGGAAATTGATAATAAGAAACAGTAGTTCAGATCTAGATTGTTATGTAGACAGTTCATTTGCATCAGAATTAGGAGACAAGAAGTCAGTTACAGGAATGATTATTAAATATAGTGAAAGTCCAATAGTTTGGAGAAGTAGAAAACAAACTAATGTAGCGTTAAGCACAACAGAAGCAGAATTCGCTGCTTTGAATGAGATAGTAAATGAGGTACAGTGGATTAAGCAATTACTAAATGATTTAAATGAAAGTTACAAGATACCAGTGGAAATTCTGGAAGATTCACAGTCATGCATAGCGATGGCTGAAACTGAAAGTTTGAAGAACAGAACAAAATATGTTGGTGTAAGATATCAAAATGTGCGAGACATGGTTCAGAAGGGTGAAATAGAATTGAGCTATATAGAAACACAACACAACATAGCAGATTTGTTCACAAAAGCATTGACAGCAGAAAAACATGAAAGGCTGACACAAATGGTTGGAATGACATTGTAAGACACATACAATATTTTATTTCGGAGGGGATTGTTAAGGAAAATGCAACATGGGACATACAGTGAAAGAAATAAAATATGTATGTGAAAGTCACAATGACTAAGCAAGAGCAATTATGGGGCTACACAGGTGAAACTGCTAATGTAATCTAGAAGGCCTGAGAGCCAAGGACAGAGGTACTGAATGCAGATTGGAAACACCTGAGAATCATTAAGTGTACAAGGTGAAATGTTGAAATACATGGGTTGGTCTTAAGCATGGGTGGAACTATGTGGACCAATCAGAATGGAAGTACACACCCACTGGGTGGAAACTAACTAGTGGGTGGTGATAAACAATGGCTATAAAATTGTAATGTTTGCCAATGTATGGTGGTGGAGTAGAGGTGGTGTAGTGTATAGAGATTGTGATTTGTTGACCATATAGTATATTTAGATAGAAGAATAAAGTAGGTTTTATATAAAACTACTGAGTTGCCTGGGTGATTCCTGGAGACGTTTTGGAGACACCTGGAGAAGAGTGAGAAGGCTTGGAGAGTTTGTCAGGATCTTCAGCCTATTCTCTGAAACTCTGCTGCTTTGGAGAAAAGCATTAACCACTGATCTAAGCTGGTTGGCTCTGCTGCATAACAAGGTGGTGAGTTTGAGCCAGAGGTGAAGAGCTACAACTCCCATCATCCCTGACATGAAGTTGTATGACTTCTCTTTTAATGTTTTGGTGTTAAATAGCTCTAATATTTTGAGGAAGGAGGTTTTATATTTATTTTTATGCTCATTTTTTTTGTGAGATACATCAAGCATAGTAGATGAGGCAAAACCTACATTTCCAAATAAAAGTTCCACTATATTATATCTGCAAAAAAGAGAAATGTCTAAGTTGTTCTCTAGGTGAAAGTGAAAGGCCAATAATTCTTAATTTTGTAAGTCGTATTTCCTCAGTGGTGGAATCAGTGACCTGTATAAAACCCGAGCCAACCATTTGCAAGTGTTTGCCACATCCAGAAAGGTCTTGGCATCATTAAATCTCTTGAAAAAAGAACAGAATCTAGCTTTCAAACAGTGCTTCAAGGTACTCAATGTCAGAGCATATAGGAAGCCCCTGCTTATCTGATGGGTTAGGAACTGCAGTCCTGTAACAAAAGTGGAATCGGTTGAAAAGTGGAACCCAGGAAAGTGGAATCGGTTGAAAAGTGGAACTTACAAATGCAAGACTGAACACTAGATGGCACCAGGTTGACTAAGAGAACAAAAACCAGTACCTGCGTAGACTGAGAGGGTTAAAAACAAAAACAGCATGCCAAGCCGACTGAGGTCAAAAGCGAGGATCAGGGGTTGAAAGTGTGGTACGTGGCTATAATTAAGATCTGTTGAAACAGCAGAACTTTAAAAAAAAGTTGTCAGAAAGTGGAGGATGCCTGCATTATGGAATATGTTGGGGGGGGAGGGTTGGCCTGATTAAGATTGATTATATTTACTCAATCCACAATATATTTTACCTCACACTGGATAACCTTATTCATAGCATGTATTTTGTTCCAGAATTTAAAGGAGAAACTAGATGTTATTTATGCAATGACAAGCATTAGAATTTCTAGGCTCCAAAGCTACAAAATCCCTTACAGAAACCACACTGCATCTAGTTTCTCCCGCTTGGAAGGCTTTATAGGAACTGCTATCAAATTGCCAGAAATATTGGTCATCAACCCATGAAGAAAAGAATGCTGGGGTGGAAACCTATAAGCTCAGCTTTCCAGCAGTCAGATGTACTATAATCTTGGTGCAGTCTTATGGCATGGAAAAGTTTATGCTGTCCTTTAAAGCTTAGGAGATTTACGGCTTCCACACTGGCCCCTTTTTGTGTTGGGAGCCTAATAATGCTGTGGCTTTGTCTAACCAAGATACTCATTGCTGATCTTCTTTTTTGGCCTTCTCACAATCAAGGTGGTCTGGAGCTAATGTGGAATGTATAATAAATGCCTCTGTAATACATGAAGAGCAAAATGTGCTCTCAAAAAGCTCCTCCTAATGAATATAACATAGCTGTTTTAAGGATTTCAGATACAGATCTCTTTTATTCAGAGATAGCATGTAAGGAACATTTGTTCTTCCCACATGTGTTTGCAACAATCCTGCAGACAGAAAGAGAGCAAGGGAGAGAGAGCCATTCCATCCCAATACGGTGTTTGGGTTTATCGCCTTGAGCATTATTCATTTTGAGCACTGGATAGTCTTGATTTTAATAAAGGTCAGAGAGTGACACTTCACAGGAATGAGGGAGAATTCTATCATATTTCTTGTTTAGGCTTTCAAGTGTATTTCAGATGATACCAAATGCAAATATATTCCTTCTTTTTAAAAACAGTAATACATTATTGTTAAGTCCTGAGTTTTTAGACTTATGTTAAGGAAGAAACAGCATGTTTCTTCTCATGCAAAAATATTTGTTTGCTATAATTTCAGCTGAACAGTCAAGCTGAAATCAGTAAGTCCCACCCTACATCAATGTTATAATGTTATACTTCAGTCTAATAAATTATTGACTTCCCAGAGTATTTTATAGTGTACATTGATATCCTATCAAGAAGCCCTCTCATACTGACAATTAATGAGCACACTGAAGAGAATAAAAATATTTTCCCTTAAAAAAATAAGGACACTCACTGAATGCTAATATGAAGCATGTTTCTAATTATTTTGAGATACAGGACTTTATCAGACTAGTGTCTAAAAACGCTGTAATTCCATGAATGAGGAAAGCAGAAACATAGGACTTTATCAGACCAGGCAAATATGGTGTCATAAGGATGCCTAATGACCTCAAAAAGGCACACATACCAGATGACAACGTACTTTCATGATCATATATTGTTAAAAAGCCATTCTTTTTTATTGATAGCCCAAGCCATCAAATAGATCGGTTGTGGCACTTTGTTTCCGGTGTTTGAATTTTTGTGTCATTGTGCTCATGAATGCAGCATCAATGGACAAACACTTCCAGGTGAGATGAGGACAGCCAGGTAGGGGACGCTCTTTGTATCCTCCCCATGTACTGTGTGAGTATGTTTCTGTGCTTGTGTGTACTTTTTGTGGTTTATTTTTTGGTGTATTTTTAAATTTCCCACACTCCCATCTTCTTACAAGAATTGTGGAGATTTGGAACCCAGAAGTAAAAAGAGCTCCATTCATGCTCTGTTACTGCCAGGGATGCCTCTTTTATGCTGCTCAAGGTAAGTCTGGTAGGGGGAGTTCTTTTGCCACCATAAAAACTTGTTGAAAATATGCCAGCAAAAGAACTTTTACGGAGGGTGGTATGATAAAGTCCTCTGTGGTATTATTACACTTTTTATAACACATCGCTATAATCGTGCCAATGAACCACCACAGAACTATCACACGACCACCACTAGCACTTTAGGAACATGGCTTTACTTCCATGATTTAGCATGAGTGAGATTTCAGCGGTTCTCACAAGAAGATGCAAGTGTGCTTAAAAACAGCAAAAAAAAAAAAACCCAAAACCCTAATTTGCAAAGTAAACAAACACACAAACACTTACACTTAAAAAATGTGCAACAGTTCTGGAACAGTTCATAGAAAGAGCACCCTGCGGATAATTTTTCCGTTGTCACCCAGAAGTTCTCTCACCAAGAATGGGGAGGGTGACAAGAGGACCACCCACTCACACTGTAATCTCACAATTACAGCAGGACATCTTTTTGCACGCTGTTCAATACTGTGAAAAAAGCAATATTGAGAGTTATTGATGGTTTGTCCCATCAATAAAAGTGCTGCCTTAGTTGGGGCTGGAGCACAGTTTGACGACGTGAACATGACAATGTTGTGTGATAGCGGGACCCGTTTGTGCTACCATGACATCATAATTGTGTGATTTTTGCTACAGTTTCAGGTTCTTTTGTGGGCAATTCACAAAGATGTTAATACTAGCATAAACAGATCCAATTGTAGAGAAATGATAACGTTGATGGACAACCCAGTCCCAGGGGGATTTATTTCAAATTAAACCACTTTTAAGTCTGTGATGCAACACTTTGACTAAAAGACATGAACCAGATTATTAGGCATTTTTACAGCTTGTTGACCACAAAGCATGAGTTAGAATTCTACTGAACTGTGTGCTTATTGAAACAATCCAAGCTTCAAGTACTTAAAATATGATAGACTTACACCTGAAAGACATGACCTCATTGTTCATTGCTCCCTAATTTTTCATGGACATCACTCTATGCCCGGTTAATGCCCCACTGTTGTTTTCCCTTTAGCACAAATGTAGTGGCTGATACCCAGTGGAGTTGCTGATACCCAGTAGCATCCATCTTTACTGATATGCACTGATGGTCTGATGGTAGCATAACTGATTTGCACTATGGCTTTGCTGCTGATGTTCTGTAACAGCTTCAACTCTTGAGTCTTCCATGTGGCTCTTTCAGTATGTGCTGTTTTCTATCCAACATCTGTCACTTATATAATGACAGAGTGTTCTCTGCTGGTGGTCATCAAAATGGTCAAGGCTGCTGAGCAATATGTCTTTTGAAAATCTGTGGGATGTACAACATAAGTGGCACAGGACCAGCAATGCTGTCATGACAACAACACACACAGCAATGTATTACAGTGACTTAAATATGCAGCAGGAAGGGAATAACAGTGGCACCCTTGACAATATTTTTAAGAAGAAGTCTGTACATGTCACCTAGTCATCAAAGAGAACATGGGGTATATCAGCACTTTCACGTTGCATAAGAAAGATCTGTTTCTAATGTGAAAGGAAGATTTCAGCATTTGATTCTACAGAGACATCTGAAATTCCCATCATGAATCGTCATCGGGAAGGACCTCTCTCTACTAATATTCAGCGTGCTTGCTTCTTTTCTTTTATTTTATTTTCTGGCTAAAACTTTACAAATTTCTCTGCGGAGTAACATTTTAAATAGTGAAAGTGACCTATGTAGCTTCCCTTAGAGAGCCTCATAACACCTAGAACTCAAGAGGAACAGGAGAGGAATAATCCTTTATTTCAGAGAACTATATTTATATTCTGCCTGGAGAGTGGAGGGAAGTGTAGGATTGTTGAGGATTTATGCCAGATTCCTGAAGATAATTCTTCATATTTCAGTAGGCCACCTTATATTAGTAGGCAATTGATTGTGTCTCCCCTGGCTGCATAAGATCTATTTTAAGACATCAATGGGGCTCATAACTGTCTTAGGGTATTGATCAGAGTCATTGGGGGGAAGTCTTTCTATAAATTGCATATCTAGACAATGTTCGCAGACTGTTTTTAAAAGATCAATCCAAAAAGTAAGTAAGGATGCAGCTGGAACTCTGAAGCCAATGAAAACCAAATAATTCTATCTTGACTTTCCATTCTACACATACACTACCTACACACACACACACACACATGCACACACGCAACTTTTCTGCTGAAAATAATGAGATGAATAGAACAACTGTATACTTGTCTACTCAGAAACAAGTCCCATTGAGTTCAGCAGGGGCATCCTCCCAGATTAAGTAGGCAGATTAGTTATGGGTAGACATTTGTAGCAACAAGAAGCTTTGCCACATGTTTTCCCCTTTCAAACATGTAAATAGAGTTTGCACTTAAAAAAAAAAGTATTTTGAAAGCCAACAGGCCTGCCGATGGAAGCAGAAATACATGTATTACTTGGTATGTGTATCTTTGCACTATGTATTGTTTTAGCTTTATTTTGTTTTAACTTATATTGTAAGCCACTTTAGTTCCCAGAAGAGTGGGGGCGGGGATAAAATACCAGGGAGATATATATAATTATACAGTTCAAGTTTAGGAATGGAAGGGCGTCTCTCAACTTGTATTCCATAGCTAATAAAAGAAAACAAAGAAAACCCTAAAATACTGAGACCAAAGAATCAGTCAGAAAGGCTGAATTTGCATATGGTGCCATAATTAATGAGAACCTATCAAGTTTTGCCTTCAGAGTGGGGGGGGGAAACAAGGCCCAATTTATGAATTTTCACATTCTTAACATGTCTGTGAAAACCTGTGACAGACTGATAATATTGGGGAGGGGCCAGTGTCAGCATGCCCACAACAACATCTATCTCATGCAAGACTACTCCAGGATCCACTGTCCCAGATATGATTCTCTACCCCTTTTTTTGTCCATGGGCTTTCATCATTAATATGATTTTTGGAAATACTGTATAACCTAATCTATTTAAAATGGAAGTTTAACAAGATACAATAACAATGCACCTTAGTAACAATAAATCCCAGGTTTCCTTGAGCAGAGGAAGTAGAAAGATGGGCCTGGGACCTACAAAGGAAAATTAATGGAGATTGCTGCCCATCTGCCTCCATAAATGGCTGGCACCCTTCTATTCATGGAAGGGACAATGCAGAATCAACCTGCTGGTTTCCAACAATGGCCATGAATATTATGATACATTTCTATAGAAAATGTATGGTGATAGACATCTGAAACACCTCCTTGTAGAGCTTGAAAAAGTAGCTACCTATCTTGTCTCGAGGATTCTTGGAGTTTAAGAGCAAAAACTAACTTTTGCCAAGTTCTGCTTCCTTGAAAACGGCTTATATTCTATTGCTAATCCTGACTAGGGTAGCCTCATTAGGCCAATGAGATGTACCTATATATTGATTCACCATTCAACAATTTATTAAACAGGGTCTATTTTAGTTGGGATGAATGAACAGGATGACAGCCAACAAATATTTTTGTTGGTTTTTTAATATTATTTTAAGGGGTGGGTGGGCTAGGGTATTGTGATTATGGAGCTTTTATATTGTAAGCCACCCCAATTGCGTTGCAGAGGGGTGGGATAGAAATAAAATTTTATTATTTATTATTAATTTATTATTATGTTGATAATTTTATCAACACTTTTTTTTGTATTTGCTTTTCATGAAGAATTCCACATCCTAACAAGTTTTAAGAATCATGATGTACAAATGCCCTGTACAGTTATTCTCTCCCCAACCCACCACACATAAGGATTGCGAAACATAAAAGGCATCATCCAGCAATAGATAGGTATGTTCCAGCTTCACTGGATGAAGTGGAAGAGACTTATAGACATATTCAAATTTAGTGAGGAAAGCAACAGGATTTGCTCCACAATATTAGGCATCAGAACTGTCCCACTGTGTTCAATGAGAGTGGTTCCCAGTTAAGGATACATGGGATTGCAGCTATAAAGAGCTTGGCAGTAACTAGATCATAGTTCTGAAGTTGCTTTCTTTGTCTAACAATGCATCAGTGTCAAAAATGCCCTGGATTCCCATTTCCATGCATCAGCTACAAGATAAACACCCCATAGCACAGCATGAACGATTAAATATCCTTCAGTGTACACGCTGGTTGATCTCTGCAAACATTTTTTTCAAAATTACTTTAGAAAAACTAATAAAACCACAAACCATCAGTCACCATTATCTTTATTAAAGATTATATATCTGACAAATTTCCTCCAGGACAAGCAAAATTTATCATACTGCTACATGTCTATTATCAAAGAACTATGGCCAGAATTTTACATGCATTAATTAGTTGTGTAACTACTTTAGCTGTGTAGCTAAGTAGCATCTCCTGCCTAACTCTCCCAATCCTGACTTACTAGGCATCAGCTGCCATGTACAATGGGATCTGTTCTTTCGATCAGAATGCAGCAGACTGATATTTCTAATCCCGTCTTGTGAAGTGATCTCTAGTGCAACAGTCAGAAGCAGGATCCCTGTCACAATTCCTCCTTGCACCAGACATCACTCTGCTGTGTTTGATCAACTGGAGAATAGAATTTCATTGCTCACAGCAACTTCTGCCCAGTAAGGCAGGATTGAAGGTTTTTATGATCCCTATGCATTTGCTACACCAGTGGTTCTTAACCTGTGGTCCGGGGACTGCCAAGGGTCCAAGATGCCCTCATAGGGGGGTCTGCAAAGGCTTGAAGGCTGCTTGGCCCACCTCCTCCTTGCAGTGGAGTGACCATGTGACAGAAGCCAAGGCAAAGGCTGGTTGGCAGCTTGGCCTGTGCATTACCATTCAATCCACTCCAGCCACAAACTTGCAGGAAGAAGGAGGAGAAAAGTCTTCCCTCCCAGTCCAGTGCCTCTAAGGGAAGGGTTAATGGATGGTGTAATTGTATTTATTGTTGTTGTTGTTGTTGTTGTTGTTAGGGTTTTAAATCTTAAGTCTTGGGGGTCCACAGCAATAAAAGATATTTAAAGGGGATTCCTGGTAAAGAAAAGGCTAAGAACCATTGTGCTACACTATTGAATACATAGGAATACATAGGAATCATGAATACAAATCAGTTATGAATACATAACTCTAGGTTATCTACTTATAACTGCAACTGTGAATTCCATAGACTGTACTTGAACTCTCAACTGAGCTAAACTTTAAAAGAACATGTACAAGAAATGGAAAAAGGGAGGAATCACCAAAGAAGAATTCAAACAAATAGCCAGCTCATGTAGGCGGGAAGTCAGAAGTCAGAAAAGCTAAAGCACAGATGGAGCTCAGGCTTGCTAGAGAGGTTACGAACAATAAAAGGGATGTTTTGTTTTTTTTTGTTATGTCCATTGCAAAAGGAAGAACAAGGAAATGTTAGGGCCACTGCATGGAGAAGATGGTGAAAGGCTAACAGGGGACAGAGAAAAGGCAGAACGACTTAACACCTTTTTTGCTTCAGTCTTCCCCCAAAGGGAGAACAGTGCTCAACTTGGGGAAAATGGAGCAGATGATACAGTAGGGGAAATACAGCACAGAATTGATAAAGAGGTAGTTCAGAAATACTTGGTCTATATAAATGAGTTTAAGTCTCCAGGTCCAGATGAACGCCATCCAAAGGTATTTAAAAAAAACTGGCAAAAGTAATCTCAGAACTACTGTCAAATAGTTCTTGAGAAATCCTGGAGAACAGGAGAGGTCCCAGCAGACTGGAAGAGGTCAAATGTTGTCCCCATCTTTCAAAAGGAAGGGAAGAATAATTATTGCCCAGTCAGCCTGACATTAATACTAGGAAAGATTCTAGAGCAGATAATTAAACAGACAGTCTGTAAGCACTTAGAAAGGAATATTGTGATCACTAAAAGTCAACATGGATTTCTCAAAAACAAGTCATACCAGACTAATCTCATGTCTTTTTTAGATAGAGTTACCAACTTGATAGATGAAGGGAATGCTGTGTATGTAGGTTATCTTGATTTCAGTAAGGCTTTTGACAAGGTCCCCCGTGATATTCTTGCAAAAAAAGTTAGTAACCTGTGGGCTAGATAATGCAACTGTTAGGTAGATTTGTAATTGTTTGACTGACCGAACCCAAAGGGTAGTCACCAATGGCTCCTCTTCATCCTGGAGAGAAGTGACCATTGGAGTGCCACAGGGTTCTGTCCTGGGCTCCATACTATTCAACATCTTTATCAATGACTTGGATGAGGGAATAGAGGGTATGCTTATCAAGTTTACAGATGACACCAAATTAGGAGGGGTAGCTAATACCTCAGAGGACAGGATCAGAATCCAAAATGACCTGAACAGATTAGAAAGCTGGGTCAAAACTAATAAAATGAATTTCAACAGGGAGAAAAGTAGAATACTCAACTTGGGCAGTAAAAACGAAATGCACGAATATAGGATGGGTCACACCTGCTCAGACCTCACCTGGAATACTGTGTCCAGTTCTGGGCACCACAATTCAAGAAGGATATTGAAAAGCTGGAGTGTGTCCAGAGGGAAACCAAAATGGTTAAAGGTCTGGAAGCCATGTCCTATGAGGAGTGGCTTAGGGAGCTGGGTATATTTAGCCTGGAGAAGAGAAGGTTGAGAGAGGACATGATAGCCATGTTTAAATATTTGAAAGGATGTCATACTGACGATGGAGCATACTCGTTTTCTGCTGCTCCAGAGACTAGGACATGGAACAATGGACTCAAACTACAGGAAAAGAGATTCCACCTAAACATTAGGAAGAACTTCCTGACAGTAAGAGCTGTTCAGAAGTAGTGTGGTAGAGTCTCCTTCTTTGGATGTTTTTTAACAGAGGCTAGATGGCTGTATGTCATGAGAGCTTTGATTGTGTATTCCTGCATGGCAGGGGGTTGGACTGGATGCCCTTTGTGGTCTCTTCCACCTCTATGATTCTATGATGCTCCTAAGTTCAGAATGCACCAGTCCTCTCTTCATGAAGAATGTACGGACCATATCTCTTAATTCAGTAGTCTTTAATGGCGATAAATATAGATTTGGTAAAAGGAGCTTTCCGTATTCACAATTCCTATGTATTAGATGAAATTGTAAAACACTGGAAGGGTTTGAAAGGGAATCAAATATTACATGCCTCCAATTTTGGGAGAAAGGGTATCCCTTAAAGATTATAAAAGAGGCATAAGACAAAGTTCATAAGTTAGATCGAAAGAAACTTCTGTTTGATTCTAGACCTAAGAGAGCACCTGACAGAGTGGTTATACTACAGACTTTTAACACACATTCACGGAGGGTTAAAGAAAGTATTATGAAACATTTGCACTTGCTGGAAAATATACCCTGATATAAAAATAAACCGATGTTTGCCTATAAACGTACTCAAAACATCAAGAATATACTAGTACGGGCAGATTTTGATTTTCCGGTTGTACAAAATAGTGTGATTGCCAAGGGACATTACATCTGTGGACATTGTTCGGTATGCAGACACAGCAACAATCTGAAATGTTTTGTGAATACTGTTGATGGTAGAAGTTATGAAATATACAAATTTTTTACATGTGCTAGTAAAAATGTCATATACATAATTGAATGTCCTTGCAAATTAATTTATGTGGGGATGACCAGCAGGGCGATAAGAACTTGGATCACAGAACACAGATGTTGTAACAAAAACCATAAAATAGAAGCTCCATTGGTAAATCATTTTCTTGAGAAACATCATACTTAAGATTCATTCAAATTCTGGTGCATAGATGGGATATCCAATATTAAAAACACAAAACAATTACAGATATTGGAACTCAAATGGATTCATCATTTGAAATGTGAATCCCTGGTGGGTTTAAATGAAAATGTGAATTGGCTAGTTTGAGTCTTTTGCTGTCCTTCCACACCTTAAATTTCCCCTTAGTTCTTTTCTTGAGTCTTGGCAGGATGGTTGCCACTATCGGTTTGACTGGTTATAGAAAAGGTTCTGTGAACAGGAGAAGAACTTCATTTAAATTCTGGTGCATTGATGGGATATCTAATACCAAGTACATAAAACCACTACCAATATTGGTACTCAAATGGACACATGGTTGGTAAATTTGTACCCCTGGTGGGTAAAGATGTGGGTATAACTGGTTGGTTGAGTTTTTCATTGTCCTTCCTCACCCTAAGTTTTCCCTAGGATCTCTTCTTGAGTCTTGGCAGGATCGTTCCCATTACCAGTTCAGCTGGTTATATAAGAGACTCTGTGAGCAGGAGAAGTACCTTGTTGCTTTTGCATTGAGCAGAGTCACATTGTGTGAGCTGTTGAGTTGTTATGTATATATACATTTTGAATGCTTGTAGACCACTGAGGAAGACTGTTGTTGAAACGCGTCTGGCCTTGAGTTTTTATTATTTACCATTATTATAAAATTTTATTTTTAGCATTTGCATACTTTTCAGTGGGGTATTGTCACCCTTTTAGTAATTTTACTGACTCATCTATTTCAGGGGTCAGGATTTTTTTGGCCTTGATTTTTGGTATTTTTATTATTTTTAGATACTTATTTGTAGCATTTGTATACTTTCTAGTGGGGTATTTTTACCCTTTCAGAAATTTAACTTTATTGGATTCTCTGTTCCAGGGTTTAGTTATTCTTTTATTTCTTCATATTGTTGCTCTTTTATAATTGGAAGTGGGATTGGTTTATCCTGGTCATTTTTTGGCAGAACCCATCAGTTTGGCTTTTTGATTATATGTCTTGGGTTTTCTGGCTGTAGGGACTTTTGTTGATTTGCCTTTTCCTAATAACCAATGAGACATAAAGGCCAAGCATTGACAACTGTTTTTGGTTCCTCCAAGCTTGTTTGCTGTTGTTTTTTACATTCTAAGGTTAAAATTTTGAACATAGAAAAATATCCAGTCAAGATTAATTCTCTTTTTCTATCAGCCAACATGCTCAACTTTCACCCTGAATTCCAATTTAACTTTGGCCAGCTCATGTCCACAAGGACACCTATCCTTTAAACTCTTTCTTCACATGAGTAGCAACTTGAGGATCTATAAGAGGTGGTATGAGGGCAAACAAGAAGAGATTGCAAAATATTTGCTCAATAGAGATAGCATGGTGTAGTGGTTTGAGCACTGAACTACAACTCTGGAGACCATAGTTTGAATCCCTGCTCGGCCATGAAAACCCAGTGGGTGACCTTGGGCAAGTCATCCACTCTCAGCCATTGGAAAAATGTTGTGATATGGTCACTTTAGGGTCACCATAAGTTGGAAATGACTTGAAGGCACAGAACAGTGTTGGATAAATGTTCAACAGTAGCTAAACTAATGAATGCTAAGCACCTGTATCTTGTGTGTGTTTGGGGGGAGGGGCTAAGGCATACATCCATAGAACTATTACCCCAAATTAAGAGAATTCAAATACATTTTCTCTCCAAAGTTCTTCTTAATCTCAATTAAATTTTAATGTCACCAGACATGTATACATAATTCATGCCATTCCATATTTGTGATTTGCATTTATTTTTTTCACACACCATTACTCCCTCTTGCTGACATGCTTAATTGACAACATGAGAGCATTCAAGTTATGATCTGTCTGTAGAACAGGAAAACTATTGTTAGGTGGGGTGAAAGGGTGTGCCTGTCCATGCTGTAAGTTTGATTCCAACCTCCTCCAGAAATGTACACCATTCTTTTATGAAGCTAAGGTTATTCTTTAAAAAATAAAAAGCAATGAGGGTAATGAAAAAGTAATGAACGCTAAAACAGACAAGATGTTTAGTTATTTTCTAAATAGTATAATCAGGAATGACAAGTTACCTCTTGAACATAATAATGAGTACCTTATTAGGAATGAATTGCTTTTTAAAAGAAACATTCCAAAGTCCACTAGCACTTTCTTCATACAAATTTTGAGTGGTCTCACTAAGCTATAGTGCTGTCCTCAATAGTAAAGAAATATAGCACAATGTGAAGTTGAAGTCTTTCATGGCCGGCATCCATAGGATTTTCATGGTTTTTTTCCGGGCTGTGAGGAAGAGTTTATTCCTAACATTTCACCTGCATCTGTGGCTGGCATCTTCAGAGGATGGTGGCGTAGGGTGTGGGGGGGGGGGTTATATACTGTGAGTCCCTGTTGGAAAAGATGTGTACCTTTCTGTATTTGGATGGCTAGCTCCTAGTGGGGAGATATGCAAGGAGGATTAGTGTCTATTTAGCCAATGGTCCATAGTCTGCTGGGAACACCTGGATAACTTCAACGGGAAAGAAGAAACCCTAAAAGTAAACAAAATTTGGCTGCCAGTCCTGAAAAACACCAAAACCAAAAATCAACACATGCAAATGAACTCCACCCAAGGACAGGGGGATTCCCAGCAGACAATGGACCATTAGCTAAATAGACACTAATCCTTCTTGCATATCTCCCCGCAGGAACTAGCCCTCCAAATACATAAAGGTACATATCTTCTCCAACAGGGACTCACATTATATAAACCCCACACACGCCCTACGCCACCATTCTCTGAAGATGCCAGCCACAGATGCAGGTGAAACACCAGGAATAAACTCTTCTAGAACATGGCCTCACAGCCTGGAAAAAAACTCACAAAATATAGCACAGCCTTCAGGCTATCATTATTTTTTATATATATAAAATATCACAACTTGGTTGTAATAACAGAATTATTTTTATTATATGCTGAAAATGCCAATTTTTTTTCAAGAATAGCTTTTATGTCTATATTTATTGATCATATGCTGTTTTGCTTTTACATTTTTTTTTGTTTTGTTTCTTGTGCCTGACCATCTCTCCACAATATGGAATCTGTTAGGCAGCAATAAGACAACAAACCATGTAGGGGTAGTTAATTCATAAAGTGAGCCAGTACATAGAAATGGCAGAATCCTCTTGGTGACTTAAACTGGTGTAACCAGTGGCTACATTAGCACATTGTTTTTTGAAGTTGCACAAGGAGATAAACCATTTTTTCTTGTGCAGTGTTTCCAGCTCCATCCCTGACCCAAATGGCCACTGATTGACTGTCTGGGTGACACAGGATCTACCAGGCTACTGTTGCACAGCCAAGGGACTGGAGCAGGGTTACTGTACAGGATCCCCAGTGTATAAAGCTCCACCAACATCCAAAAGAATCTCAGCCAAAATGTGGAATATAGTTCACTGGCAATTTCAAGAGACCTCCACACTGAGATACTAGACAGCAGGGTCCAGCAGTTTAGATTACAATGTCTTCACCTTGTTGTTATTAATTTTATTTATTCTCTGCCTTTCCTCCAAAACTGAGCCTCAAGGCTACAATGTACAAAAGATAAACTTTAAAATTGAATTAAACTGTTAACATCATTTAGAAACAATTTAAAGCATACAGTTAAAATTATAAAAAGACATTGCAGTAAAACACTGTTTAAAAAACAGTGCAGTAAAAACAGTAAAGCACTCTCTCTTAAAAGCCTGTTCTTTGAAAAACTTTAATTCCCAAAAGCTTGTTGTAAGAGTTATTAGGGATAGGGTGGGGGAGAGGAACTGCAAGAATTAAACAATAACAATAAACCTAAATACCAGAACCTGCCAGAAAGCACAAAACAACTCAGAATAATAATGAAAAGGGTGAGTAAATGAATCATGTGTTGTAGCACAGACTGTCAATAGATTAAAGCAGAGAAAATACCATGCCCAGTGAAGCAGAGAAGAATTTCCACAACTAAAATGTTGTTGTTGTATGCCTTCAGGTCATTTCTGACTTATGACAACCCTAAGGCAAACCTATCATAGGGTTCTCTTGGTAAGATTTGTTCAGAGGGGGGTTTGCCTTTGCCCTCCTCTGAGGCTGAGAGAGTGTGACTTGTCCATGGTCACCCAGCGGGTTTGCATGGCTGAGCCAAGATTCAAACCATGGTTTCCAGAGTTATGTAGTCTAACGTTCAAACCACTACACCAATTCCAAAATATATTGGATAGAAATGGTCAGACCCGTGAATGGGAAGCTGCACGTAATGGGGAAAGCTGCTTGTTTCAGTGTGCAAGAATCAAAAGGGAAGAACAAACAGCTTGATACATCAATCCAAAGAAATCCTCTTGCAGCCACTAGTTGAAACAAAAGTTGATAGAAGAGATGGTTGAGCAAGAAGGATGCCAAGACTTTTTATTGAGTACTAATTACATTAACAAATGAAGTAAGTGGCTTTTTCTCATGCAGAAAGGAGAAATACACAGCTGTGTGCTTCCCTATTAGGCTCTATATATGCTGCTTAGTTACATATCTAAGTTCATACCATGAAGCCTGGAGCGAGAAGCTTAGCAACCATGGCCAAGCATTCCTGGTGACTTGTAGCAGCATGGGAACAAAACATATATTTTGGGGGGGGGGGAAGAACCTATGTAGAGTCAGGCAGTGTATGCAAAATGATTCAACACAGAGAGGAAGCTCCACAGGACAACCTGACTCACACATTGCTATGTTGTACACTGACAAAAGACTTTTCAATGTTTCATTAATGATGCCAGGTGTATTTGCAGCATAGCTGACTTCCAGTTAGCACAAATCAGTGGTTGATTTCTCCCCCCTGCTCTCTCTCTCTCTCACTCACTATCTTTCTCTCACACACAACTGAAATCAATTTCTTATCATCAACTGCTGATGATGTCCATTTTTTCCCTTATGTTAGCCTTCCATTTGACTGCATGAAGGAACATGCTCTCTTTTAAATATGACAAACTTGTTTTAGGTATCATTAATGAAACTGCCATTAAGAACTGGTTTTCTAAGCTTTGAATTGGAGTGAATATGACAGGGCAAGGTGATTCAAAACTAAAGGTGTAATTCTTAAAGGAAGGAACAAGTAATTTTAGAAATTTTCTCCTTGCTGTGAGGAAGTCTTGGGAAACTGCAATTTTCAAATACTATTCGCAGTTTGAGATTTATCCTCTGCAAAATTCAGATGTGGTGGTTTTGTGCAGAAAACATTTTCTGTGTAAGAAAACAGCATTTTCTGTGCAGAAAATAATATCTCTATGCAAACATTATTTTCTCCACAGAAAAATGTTGTTTTCTGAACAAAGCAACTATATGAAAATTTAGCATAGACTAAATCCCAAACTGTGAAGATTCTTGTCAGTCTAGGAATCTTCCCATCAGTTTCTTAACACTGAAGAAACACATTATTGACCATTTTTAACTAGTTTCAAATATTCTTATCCTCTCTACTAAAAACTGGAATTCAGCTTTAAAGCCACAGACCCCAGCCTCTGTTTAGGTATGGAGAGTGCCATACACCAAGGGTGAGAAGGGTCATCTTTGTTGTTGTTGTTGTTGTTTCAGGCAAGAGATGCTGGGGCATCTCTTTCCAACCAGCACATCAGGATGGCTTTGGAAGGAAGAAAAGCAGGATCTGTCAAAAACTCGTAATAAATTGTTATAAGCCCTTTATTAAGTGGAACACCTTACAACAGAAGTTGAACATTTCACCCATGGTATTTTCTCCATGTTGTTCTCAGAGTTCCTTGCCTGACTGCCTTAATCTCTGCTGATTTACTGGAGATTTAAAGATAACATGAATCTGTCAATGGCATCAAAGTGATTTTTCCCTCTACACATTTCAGTAAAATTATACTAGAAGAACACAATGCTGCTGAATTCCAGTGGACTCTTAGGAGTCTGCCATACTGAGAAGCTAAACTATCTTTGAAGGCCCTGCACTGAGCCAGCTACTGTCAGAACATCTTCTAATTAATTAAGGGACTAACCTTCCAGCTTGTCAGTATCATGCAGACACACAATCAAACTCTTGGAAGGATGAATATAATTGTTTGTGGAATGCCATGATTTCTACGCCATAAAGCAAGCTCATTGTTCACACTGGACAAGATGAGCAAGCTTTCAGTAGAATTCTTAATAATTAAAAGTACAGCCCTGATCCGTTAGGATCAATGGAAGCATTGGCATTAACTTCAATGTCACACAAGTAGCTAATTAACACTTTGTTCCTAAAAGATGTTCTACAGAAGTACATCCTCATGATAAGGAAGGATTATAATACAAATCTCCTGTTAAGCCACCCACAAGATCACACACTCATATTCTTTGTTAACTAATTTGGAATCTCAGGGGCTCTGGCAATGAGGTAAATAAGGATCACAGATTCCCAAAGAAACAACATGTTTTGAAAGAGCAGTGGGGAGAACATTCAAAGGCAAGTTCATGAGTTCAATATATATTGTTTTCCTGTCAAATTGTTGTTAGAAATTATGGTGTGTTTGCTAGAAATTATGATACAAGTAAAACCCAGTTTAGAAATTGTTACAAATAAAACTAAATTATTTGATAACTTAATTGTTTTCGACTATTTAGTTCCTATCATTGATGCAGCCATCAGCACCAAGTTTAGTATTAGAGGAAGCTATATCTGTGAAACTGCCTTTAGTATCTGTTTTTTTTTAATTATTCTTTTATCTCCATTTTATATAACTTATTATAATAGTCAGACCCCCGTATCCATGGGATTTGGTTCCCGGACTTATCATGAATACCAGAAACCACAGATAACAGTGAACCCTATTAAAATGAAGAACATCTGGTTACAAAAAAATCTACCATTGAGTTGCATTGGAGGACCTAGAAGATGCCTAGAGAGGATGCCTCTCTAGGCATTTTCCAGCATGACTCTATGATATGTGATATATGTCCCTATTTTGTGTCCTGTGGTTAACTGAAACCACAGATATTGGTTCTGTGGAATGGGTGTCCAACTGTATACGAAAACTGATCTGACAGAGGGACCAGAGAGATCTCCTTTTCCTATTCTCTAAAGGCACCAGATACCATCTGATTGTAGAAGCTAAGCAGGCTCAGCTCCAGTTAGTACTTGGGTGGGAGACCACCAATGAATACCAGGTGCTGTAGGATGTGTTACCCCTCGAAAGGTTCTGCTGTTATCCTCTTACATGAATGAGGAAAAGGACAAACTACAGGCAAGTCATCCTAAGAGGTGGACAAGAAAGCTACGTCTTCAGCTTGGAAGATATAGAAGAAGATGCCAAGGGTTCTTTCCTAAGTACAAGGCTCTATAATTCTTTCAGAGAGGATGTGGAACCAAGAAACATGTCAAAGCTGGGGATTAGGCTCACTGTAAGACTATAAATCCATCTAGCTCTGGCTTGTCTTATCTCCTTCAGGAAACAGTCAGCTTGGAGATTCTGAGAGTTGTAAACACAAAAAGATTCTTTACCAAGCTCTGGTCTGGTCAGAAATTCTTAGTCTTCTTGGGCTGAGATCTTTCTCAGCATGCTCCTCTTAAATGAAAATCTGAAAGATTGAACCTACATGTAAACCAGAGGTAGGCATCTTTATATAGGGTAGGGGACATTTTACTTCCCAACACCTGACCAGTGGGCCACACCAGGAAGTTTCAATGTGCCTGAAGTGACATGATGTCACTTCCAACTGCCACACTTCTTTTTGGTGTTATAGGGAGGTTTGGGTGGCTTTGCAAGGTTAGAGGAAGAAAAAAACTGCATTTTTAGGCAGTTTTGGCCCATCTGAGGATAAAAAAATTGCCCCCCAACTAAAAAAAATATTGGTGGGACTGGGGGCTGGAGAAGTCTTCTGAGGTGGGCTCTCCAGGGCTGCACTTTGGGATTCAAAGGCCCACATGCAGCCCGCGGGGTGCACCTTGTCCACCCTTGATGTAAATCAAGGACATGGTCCTCTAGATGCAATTCCTAGCACTCCTCCCAGCTATGATGGCTATGAATGCTGGAAGCTGCACTCCAACAACATACGCTGGGCCAGAAGATTCCAGGCCAAATGTAAATCATGGTGTTTCCCATTGAGTTATGGATCTTCCTCAAAACAACATTAAGATAGTATTTCCTACTAAGTCAGATGGTTGATCCAATCCAGCATTTGGTAACATTCAGCATTCAGTCAACAAGTTTTGCTCTCAGCCTTGATGCCTGAGTACTTTTAAATGAAAAGGGAGAAGTCCCCAAATTAGCATTTTTGCCTTTTTTTTAATGAAAGGGGGTGTATCCTGTCAGGGGATGATAGGACAATCAATCCCCGGCAGAAGCCAAAAACTGTCTCAATAGACTAGGTAGCAACCCTTTCCCAAGAATACTCACACACAGAGTGTTTGGCATCCAGAAAACAGGAGGTGCTTTTAATCTTCAAAGTTTCAGCTATTCACAGTATGTACAAGCAAAGTGCTACGCCAGGCATCTCAGGGTCATAGGAAGAGAATGAACACTGATCTGGCTCTCTTATATACATCTCAGCACAGCATTGGCTTACCGAAGCACATGGCTACATTGCATCAGATTTCCATACTACATGGCTTTGTACTCTCATAACCCTTCTTCTGATCCAATCCTTCTCATGCACCTGTGGCATCATTAGGCATGACTGTCAGTTCATGGAGTCAGTCATCATGACTCAGCATGATTTCTGCAGTTGTTTGGCATTTTAAAACTTAGGGTTCAGTAACCAATTCCTGACATATCCTACCTCAGAGGCTTAGCTATGATGATTGTAGCTAGGCCTCCATGTCCTTTAAGATGGGTTGCAGGGACATTTACAATTGTGGCAATGATATCACACTTGTAAATGCAAATAGGAAACAGTTACCTGGTCATAAGTCTCACTTGTGACATTGTGACTGACTAACGGGATTCCAGCCTACATTTCTATCTTGTCTTTTCTCCCATGAGCTCAAGGTAATACATGTGACTCTTACCCTCCACACTTTATCCTCACAACAACTCTATGAGGTAGGTCAGGTTGATTAAGAGTGTGACTGGCCAATACTCACTAGGTGAGCATTATACAGTGCAGCCTTCCCATCTGCCAGGGTTAAGTCCCCCTCCCCTGCCACAGATGGGGAAAAACATACATGCTCAAGCCCCATTACAGTCAATAGGCAACAATGTGCAATGTTCCCACATCAGCCTGGCCATGTGCACGCACTGCCATTGACTATAATGGGACAGGACAATCTGTACGTTGCTACCCCATCAATACAGTAGACCCATTGTACTTCAGTGGGCATTTGAGCCTATATCTTCCAAAGATGCATCTGCATTCCAGATATAACCCAGTTTGGCACTGTTATTACTGCCATGGCTCAATCCTGGGATTTGTAGTTTGTTGTTGCACCAGAGATCTCTGACAGGGTAAGCTAAATATCTCAAAAAACCAAAAATCTCAGAATTCCATACCATTGATCTGTATGCAGATAAGGCAGTGTCAAACTGTATTATTTCTGCAGTGCAGATGCAGCCTGAGTCCCAGCCCAGCACTTTAACCACTACAGCACAGTGACTGTTCCTGTCCTTATACAACTGTAACTCAATGAATGCCTTTTTTTAAAAAAAATCCATCTTTATATTAAAGGTCTATCTAAAGAATTCCTTGTTTTTATTTCCTGCTTTTATTCTTCTAGCCATATGTATGTTACAATTCCGTTTTTGTTTTGCTAACACCTGCCAACTGATCTTTTTTCTGTGTTAACTACAGCTTTGAGACAGCAAATAAAAATTCTGACTTTTACATGTTTTACTGCTCCTTGGAAAGTCCTGGACATGATTTGAGCAGCAATATGACCTTCTGTCCTTTAATAATGGCACAACAAAAGATAGCTTTAAAACAGGGTACTCTAAAGAAAGTGTCATGAGCTTATGAAAAGAAAGACTTCAAGGACATATTATTTGAAAAAATGCCACATACTTTCTCTGCCCGGGCACAGACCCATTACTTATCACCCTAATCGAGTGAGCGAATTATTCTTTAAGAGGAAATGTACTCTGGCATTCCTTGGAGGCTACAAAAGACACAGGGAAGAAAGACAAGTGAAACTACTACTTGCAATGCAATGTCAGTGCAATTTACTGCAGGTCTGACTCCAACATCTACCATGCCTGTTTGGTGCAAGATAAATATGTCACCTCCCTGCACCTTGCAAGGTATTCTTATCTATAGGTTATCTCCTCCTCCCACATTTTCAGCTGCTGTAAACTGTCATTTCTCTAAGCTAAAGTGAAGCTACATTAAATTATATTATTGAATGAAAAGCTGGCCATTGCATTTGTTTCTTCACTATATATACACATCACTACTAGGTTTGTACCTACCCATTTCTACTCTTTATTTGCCATTTTATTGCCATTTTGGTGATACCTTCAGTGATAGTGTTTCAGTTCTTTAGTGTCTAGACAGATATTCTATTGCAATTTGACTATTCCTGTTAGCAATAGCACATATGACATCCTTTTGTCAATGCCAGGAGGCTACATTACTTTCACTGGCATCCTGTTAGTGGCTTATGCAGAAGAAAGACTCTTTTTTGACTGGGTACAGAAGGCTCTTCTCTTGCCCTTGCACTCTATCCCATAATGTACTTCCCATGTAGGAGACCCTGTTCTAGCTGCATACAGGTGGGTGGAGAGGGGCGTTGGAGGCAATTCATATCATGAAAATCAGACTGCTGTGAGCTCTTAAGGGAAGGAATACATGGCTGCACTCCATTTGAGAGCACAGCCTCATTACACACACACACACACACACACACACACCCCAAATTAAGCTGAGACCAGCTGCTTCTCCATGGTCTGAACTGTTGCCCCACTTGTAAGTAACAGAACACGATTTTTTGGCACATTCCCCCACATCTGATAATCTCCTGTATGACATATTGAGAGTAAGTTAGTATAGGAGAGGGAGTCAGCATTGTGTAGCAGTTTGAGTGTTGGACTAGGACTCTGGGGAGACCAGGGTTCGAATCCTCACTCAGCTGTGGAAACCCACTGGTGACCTTGGACAAGTCATTCTCTCAGTATAAATGGCAAACCTCCACTGAAGAAATCTTGTCAAGAAAATTCCAGGATAATGGTCTCCACATGTTAGAGTCTATTTGAAGGTACACCACCTGTACTCTGCTACGTTGTGGAACACACTATGGCCAAGATCCTACTTTGCGCATAATTCCACATATTCAGTTCCATGTCCTCCCACTGCCTAGCATCTGTAGGGGCCTCTTCTTCCCAACTGCACCATATGATTGCTACAAAAACAGAAAGGGCAACCTTACCAGATGGCTGCATCCTTCAGCCATTCCAGAGGTGTAGCACTGCTGCAGACAAGGCTTCGCTTTTCTATTGACAGGGACAAGCCACTAATAAAAAGGGATGCCTTACTCACAGCCGCACTACACCCACAGAACACTGGAGGATGACGTCATCTGGTAAGGTCACTCCTTCCTGTTCTTCTAGCGATCTTTTGACATGGTTTCTGCCATGTCTGATAATCTCCTAAAACTATAGAAGCAATCCAAGATATTTCCAGCAGACAGGGGGATAGAGCAATTTTTCCACAAAGAAACATCTGGTGGAAATTAGCATGCTATATGTCATCACTAGAATATTTTTCCACCTAAGGGGAGAACTCCTCCTCTGTATTTTACTTCCAGAATAATACTGCAATCAGAAAACAAACCAAATCAGCCCTGACTGAGTATGTGACGTGAAAGCATAATCCCAGGAGGATAGCATTAAAAACAAATCAGCATCATAAAACCAAACTATCATAAACACCACACTGGAATTGAAAAATCATATGCTTAAGAGAAACAAAAGTAACAGACATATATTACTGAGCAAAAACAGCATACAATCATCAGACCAGAGGAACAGGAACAGAAGACTGCTGATCAAAAGCCTGGCATGGATTTTGTCTAACATATTCATATTTTATCTTCCCCTATCAGCAACTTCCCACCTACAAAAAAAAAACAAAAAACTGAATACTATTCAAAAGCTGTATAGTAAAGATAACCATGAGAGCCAAGCAGCTTCTACCTGCTATCCAAAGTTAAGAAGAAAATTGTGATACAGTCAGCCTTCCACATTCACTAAATGGAAAAGCTCTTGTTCAAAAGAGTTTTTAAACAAGATGAACTAGAAAACATTTATCAATATAAGCAGGCTGGAAAAGTAAAAATGCATTCACCCAAGACAACAAGATGACCACTTGTATGAAGTACCCAACATTTTGAAAGCTGTTCCTTTTTCAGAGGGCTTGAAGACCTGGCAGAAACTAAAATTATCCTTCCTAGGCAGAATTGCTGCAATAAAAATGAACATCCTACCTAAGATGATATTTTTATTCCAAACAATTCTGATTATACACAATGAAGAGATTTTTAGAAGCTGGCAAAGAGACATATCCAAATTCATTTGTTTAGAGAGAAAACCTAGAGTTAAAATGAAGGTTCTTCAAGACAAAAAGAAAAGAGGACTAAATGTGCCAAACTTGAAATTATATCACAAAGCTTGTTGCTTATCTTGGATCAAGAAATGGACAACATTAGAAAATGAAAAATTGTTAAAATTAGAAGGAACCAACACATGTTATGGATGGCACACATACTTATTCTATAATAAAGACAGGGTTAATAAAGAATTTAACAACCATTTCATTAGGAAAGCGCTCCTAAAAGTTTGGAAGAAATACAAAAGATTATTTTGTATGTATGGGTATCACCTCATGAAGTGCTATTCAGCAGGGAAAGAATTCCAGCTCAAAAATGGATTACTATAATGAATTAATAGCGACAAAAGATGGACAACAAGTTATCAAATCACAAGAAGAATAGGAGAGAGAGGGAATAGCATGCCATTGGTACCTATATAAGCACATTAAAGAAAGATGCAAAATGGATCAAAGACTGGAAGGTATAGACACTACAAAATCCACATGGGAAAAGAGAATCCAATTGGGAAATAAAAATTTGATAACCAGATTCTATCAGCAACTATTGGAATGGGATACAGAAGAGGAAGTGTTAAAGGACAATATGATAAAGTGGGCGCAAAATGTGGGAAATGAAATAGAGATGGAAAATGGGAGGAAATGTGGACATTGAAAATGAAAATAACTTTGAGTCAAAATTTTTGGGGAAATTGTTATAAAATGTACTTTAGATGGCACCTCTCTCCAGATAAACTATCAAAAATGTACAAAAATGTGAAGAGCAACCATTGGAAATGCGAACATCCATCAGGTACCTTCTTTCATTTATGGTGGGCCTGTGAGAGAGCTCAGAAATTTTGGAAACAAATACAGAAAGAAATAAATGAAACCTTTAAAACTAACATATTATTAGTTCTGGACACCTATCTGCTAGGCCTACATGAAGAAAAATTGGATTACAAGAAAGAGAAACTTTTATTTTACATGCTAGCTGCAGCAAGAATTACATACACCTTATTATGGAAAGAAAAAAACATCCCAACAACAGATCAGCGGTTTCTCAAAACCTACAAGACGATGGGAATGGACCATTTGACAATGCTGATAAAATGTAAGTATATGGAGGAACATCGGGAAACATGCAACAAATTATCAGAGTATTTAGAAAAAAGATGGGAGAAATTTGCAACAATCCCTAATTGAGAAATATAAATTAAATGCAAATAAATAATATAAATAAAACAAAATTAAACAATATAATAATAGTCCTCTAACTACTGAAAATGGAATATATACACAAAAATCTATTCAGAGAGAGAAAACAGACTTAAAATAGTACCAAGGATGAAGAAAATTGGGGAAAAATTATATTGAAAGACTATAAGGATAAAGATTACAGGGAAATTGCAATAGAAACAGTGGAACTTAGAATAAAAAAGGTAGAATGTAAGAAAGGATTTTTAGGAATAAGGAAATGGCCATGATAAGGTCGGATAGGAAGTCACCAGTTAGAATGATAGAGAGATACGAGCGAAGCAATACGAGTGAAGAATAGAAGCGATATGAGTGAAGAATGGAAGAAAGACAGAATAGAAGATTCAATGATATAGACAGAAGAAATCACAAAGTAGATGGTGAGATTTATGTTATATGCAGTATGTTATTAATAGTGTTTGAGCTGTTTTTATTGTTATGATTTTATGTTTTAATATAATAAAAATAACAGCAAAAAAAGAGGAAGCTGTTCCTTTCTCAAAAGATAGCCTCCTCGTTAAATCTTCATTTCTTCCTCATTAGGAAGGGAACGAGGCCGCCACTCACTTTTTTGTTACACATTAAAAAATTCCCCACTCCACTTGTTTACTTCGTATAATTAGCAGTGTTGATTTGTCTTCGTTTGACTGAGGAAACACCATATAATCCCATCATCATTAGTATGTCTGGCAGACATTGATTAGAGACAGAAAGATGCATTTTCATTCAAGTATCAACTACCTATCTTTTTAGCTTCTTTTTTTAAAATAACAGGAAAAATCTATTTTGGGTAAAGGATAGGAAAGGAGAGTGAAAATTCTTCTCCATACCCATCAGTTCCCTTTGACAGTCTAATTAGCCTCTTTTGCACCTAAAAGAACAGGCAAGTATGTGAGTGGGAAGAAACCAAAACATATTAGCAAAGTGACTGACAAAGACAAATGGAGAGTATAGTGAAGAAGTGTCTGTTTTCTAAAACACTGGGGACCATAATGTTGTTAATTTATATAATTCACTGAAGAATGAGGGAGAGATGTTCTACTCACATGGGTATAATTTCATTTTAGAGCACAAGTACTCATGATTATCCAAAGTGTGTCAAGTCTAAACTAAGTAAGTTGGAACAAATAGGGCAAAAGATGAAAAATTGCTAAAACAAAGCACTTTAAGTATTTTATTCATTATCAAATAGGTACAATCCAGTTTGGTACAATTACATACAATGACTACAAATTTACATGCTATCATATAACTTACAGTCCAAAATCAAAGAATACTCTGGTCACCAGAGTATAGCTTATATCCCTTTCACAGAGAGATTTTTATTGAAACAAAAAGTACACTGTGATTTAATGTCATTCGGAGAATTACAAAGACAAGATTAATGGATTGAAAACAATGAGAAGCCACTGGCCACACTATTATTCCAATTGTCCATCTCATACCAATGGACACACACACAAATCTATGAATTATGTATCATCTCCACCATGACTGGTGACATGATCAAGGATATGGAAAACTAATGATGACATGTGAGCCAAAGGAATGTAATATAGTGGTATACTGTATTTAACTGAGAGAGAGAGAGAGAATAAGAAACCTGCTACTATGTTTCTATGATAAGCAACACGAATCATGTTGAATCAAATGTTTACATGAAAACAACTGCTAAAAATAGCAGAAATTACACATTTCGTGGTGGTACATCCTCAGGAGGTTGTCACTTGGGGCTGACAAGAAAACGGCATCTTTTAAACATGTTTTCAAGGCAGTAAATGGAAAAACAAAATATCCGTTTGCAAAGAGGAATATTTTTACCTGGAACATCATATTCCATGGGTTTAGCCTCAACTAAGGGTGCATAAGATTCCAGCCTTTGTGAAGGCAAGCTCCGTGGACTCTTCCTGAGTCTCATCTCTGCTAGCAGCTGAAGAGTGAAGCACTGTCTACCATTTAAAAATGCAAATGGGAACCCAGACTACTGGACAGCACTGGACATTGATAATGGTCACAGGTTTGCATCATCATCATCATCATCATTACAATGCTTTTTTTTTTAAAGATACTTTTTGAATACAGGTCTGTATTCTGGAATGGGGTATTAGACCCATTAAAAGATAGAACCATTGGGAAAAAGACTAAAATAGACAAGAAGCAAGGTAAATTACCAAAGTTATTTATAGATCTTATGAGTAACTATTCATTAATTGATGCTTAGAGATATCTGTATGGGGATACAAAAGAATTCACTTATTATTCTGACTACCATAAATCCTTTTCATGCATTGACATGTTTTTAGTACCCAAAAACATGGCAGGTAAGTTAGAAAGCATGGATATCTTACCCAGAACAATATCAGATCATAATTTGATAATGATAAAAATGAAAGATATAAAAAGAGATTATAGTTGGAGACTTAATGAGAATCTTCTTTGTGAGGAAAAGGTGCAGGACAGAATAAGGGCTGAATTGATCTATTACTTTAAAGAAAAGACACAGGATCAAACAACAGTGAGTAACATATGGGATGCCAGTAAAGCGGTGATCAGAGGGTTATTAATGCAGATAAACTGGGAAAGGATTAAGAAAAGGCAGGAAAAGACACGGAAACTACAGGAGATGTTAAAACAAAAGAACAAAAACGAAAAGAAACAGAACAAAACAAAAAGAGACAGAACATAAAAGAGATCCGACAAACGTTGAGTTGAATATGGAATTGAAAGCAATGCAGGAGCAAATGAAGATAAGCATATTGGAAGAAATAGAAAGGAAGATGCTATATGTTAAACAGAATTATTATGAAAACGGAAATAAGGTTGGCAGATGGTTAGCCTTCTGGTTGAGGAAAGAACAGGAGAAGAGGCAAATCTTAAAAATTAAAGAAAAAGGAAGAGTAATAACTAATCAGGAGAAGATAAGGGACACTTTTCAATTGTATTATAGAAGGCTATTTGAGATAACAACTACAGATGATGGGAAATTAACTAAAATAAGAGAGTATTTGTCTCACCGGGGGAATCTCAAGGATATTGGAAATCCAACGAGAAGAGTTAAACAAACAAATTACTTTAAAAGAAGTTGAAGAGGTGATAAAAGCTTTGAAGTCAAGTAAGACGCCTGGACCTGATGGCTTTCCGGCTAGCTATTATAAGACCTTTATGGATATATTAAAATTACCCTTAAAGGAAACCTTGAATAACATCATAATTAAAGGTGATATTCCAACATCATGGGAGAATGCTAATATACCTCTAATACCGAAAGAAAACAAAGATGTAGAAGACATGAAGAATTATAGACCTATATCATTGTTAAATACAGATTACAAGATCTTTACTAGTATTATGGCGGAGAGGTTAAAGAAGGTGTTAACTGAATATATAAATCAAGATCAAATGGGATTTCTCCCAAATAGACACCTACGGTTAAATATCAGGAAAATATTAAATCTAATAGACTATTTGACAAGCACCCAGAAAAGAAATTTGCTCTGATAGCTTTAGACGCAGAGAGGGCCTTCGATAATGTGGATTGGGACTATATGTTGGAATTTTTTAATATGATGGGTTGTGAAGAGAATTTTCTAAGAGGTATCAGAGCAATATATAAGAAACAAACAGTGCAAATAATAGTTAACGGGCACAAAACAAAGACAATAAAACTGGAGAAAGGGGTAAGACAAGGATGCCCTCTTTCTACATTGTTCTTTATAATGGTTTTGGAAATTCTTTGTAATAACATCAGAAATGAAGAGGGAATTTGTGGGGTCCGAATTAAAAACCAAGTATTTAAAATTTTTGCATATGCTGATGACTTGGCGATTGGTCTGGAAGATCCTCATAAATCTATCTCTACTTTACAGAAAGTACTAGAAGAATATGGAAGAGTCACGGGAATTAAAATAAATAGAGATAAAAAAGATAATACTGACAAAAAATTAGATAAAAAGGAAGAGGGTACATTAGAGGTTCAATCAGGATATAAAATTGAAAAAAAGATTAGATATTTGGGCATTATCATCACAAAAAACAACATGGATCTGGTGGACAATAACTATGTAAAAAAATGGAGAGAGATTAAAAAGGATATGAATAGATGGAATCATTTGAATTTATCATTGCTGGGGAGAATATCTACAGTCAAAATGATGATATTGCCCAAAATGCTCTTCCTTTTTCAGAATCTGCCTATCATAAGCTCTGATAAATTATTTCAAAAGTGGGATAAAGATATATCGGCTTTTATTTGACAAAAGAAAAAGCCTAGACTAAAGTGGAAAAATTTATAGGAAGAAAGAAGCAGGGGAGGACTAGGCTTGCCGAATATGAGCCTATATCATCGAGCATGTACTATGCTTTGGCTATATGACTGGATTTTGCTAAGTAACAGTAAGCTTCTGATTCTGGAAGGTGAAGGAATGAGATTTGGTTTTCATGCATACCTATGGTACGATAAAGGAAAAGTAGATAGCAGCTTTAACCACCATTTCATTAGAAAATCTCTATTACAATCATGGAAAAGGATTAAACGGAAAATTTACATGAAGATTCCCTTGTGGGCCTCCCCACAAGAAGCTTTCAGGAGAACAGAAATGATTTATTCTGAAACATGGTGGACATATAAGGAATTACTGAACTTTCAAAAGGGAGGGTGTGAAATTAAAACAAGGGAGGAATTACAACTAGAAAATAAAAAATGCAACTGGTTTCAATACCAACAACTGTATGAAAGATTTAAATTAGATATAAAGTCTAGCGGTATTGAAAATATGAACACAGAATTAGATGATTTAATTAGTGAAGAGGATGGATTTAAGATATCTAAGATTTATAAATTACTGTTAAAACTAGAGTTGGAATCTTTAAACAATTAAAGATTATATGACAATCTGGTCATGAAATGTCGGGAAGACTATTATGATGGAGGATTCGGAAAGTGTGTGGAAAAGAAATATACATTTTTCAATAAGTAATGAAGTAAGAGAAAATTGTTATAAACTTCTTTTCCACTGGTAGTTAACACCAAGCAGACTGGCAAAAATGTATAAGGAATTGAAACCCAATTGTTGGAAATGTGGTGAGCCAAATGGCTCTTTTTATCATATGTGGTGGACATGTAAAGCAGCGAAGAAATTTTGGGGTATCGTTCATGAGGAAATTAGGAAAATTATTAAGAAGGATTTCAAATGCAGTCCTGAACTATATTTGTTGAATATCTTTGATGTAGAGCTTCCACGAGAATTTAAGAAGATAATGCTTTACATGTCCACCACTGCGAGGATTGTGTACGCGAAGTACTGGAAGCAACGAAAGATTCCCAGTAAGGAAGAATGGATGTTTAAATTATGGGAAGTGGTACAGATGGAGCAACTTGTATGTTGGCTGGAATATCGCTCAGTCGAGAATTTTAGAGAAGATTGGAGAGTAATTATTCAATACTGGAGTGAGAAATGGAATGGATGCATGGTTACATGGCTTAAGGCTTAAGACTGTGACATATGCAGTTAGATAGAAAGTCACTTATTGGAACTTCTTCTCTCTCTGTTACGGGGCTGTTAAGCTAAAATGAATACAGGTCTTAACATCCCCTAGCCTTGCATGGCCACTTCTTTTTCATCTACAATTACAAAACAAATTGAAAAAAATTAACCATTTTTAATCCTACGTATTTGGGATGGATGCTGTTTGTACATTTCATGTGATGGTGCTGCATTCTGATTTGCTTGTTAGTATCAATGAAAAAAGAAGCTGCTGTTGAAGCTGCTGAAGTTTGTATATGAAATAGGTGTTACCAGAATCTTGTTATTCCATTTCAGATATTTATGATAAGAATTGAATATTCCATTTATTATTCTATTTCTATATTGTATGCAACCTATATAGTTGCCTTCTGTTTTTAATATATCCATCTTAATAGAAGTGTGTATTTGGAGTTGTAACTATGTCATACCATCCAGCTGTCTTAATTTGGCAGGAACAATCCCAATTAATCTTATGTCGTCCCACTTTTTCAGGTGCTTTTAAAATGTCCCAGTTTCTCTCTTCTCCTCCCAATTTCTCCTGAGTTCAAGATGCAAAAGTAGTTTGTACTAAATCAATTCAGCAGGAGGGAGAAGAGAGGAGGAGGTGGATTCTTGCCCTTCCCAGTAGGCTCAGACAAAAATGAAGTGCTGCAGCCTCTCCTAGCTTGTCTGTTCTTCCTCATTATTTACTTTTGCCATCTTGACCACATTCTGATGCTGTTTGGCCAAATGTGTCCCAGTTTTCCTCTGTAGAATTTTGTACGGTATGCTGTATCCTTATGGAATTCCACTATAAGTGTTGTCATTGTTGCTGTTGTTCACAAACATTTCAGCTATAACATTCTAAGATGAAAGACACCTTCTGCTGAAACATATATATATATGGCTGTAGCAGTACCAATATTATATATGTCATATGGAGCACTTACACATTCTTGTACAGGTTGAGTATCCCTTATCTGAAATGCTTGGGACCAGAAGTGTTCCATGTTTCCATAAGGTGGAAGAGGCAACAAGTAGATCAGTTATTTTAGATCTAATCCTAACCAACAGTGATGGCCTGGTTAATGGAAGTGGCAGGATCCTTAGGTGGGAGTGACCATGTTTTCTTGGAGTTTGTTATACAGATGAAAGGGGAAGCCAAGTGTAGTCAGACATGCCTACAAGACTTTTAAAAAGCTGATTTCAGTAAACTTAGGGAAATAGTGGATGTGATACTGTGGTCAGGAATACTAAAAGAGAAGGGACTTCATGATGGATGGGAGTTTCTTAAAAGGCAGATGCTGAAGGCATGATTTCAAACACTTCCAATGAAGAGGGAAAATGGGAGGTATCTAAAGAAACTAGGACGGATGTCTAAAGAATATTCAAAGGAGCTAAAATTTAAATGTGGTGTGTAACAGAAATGTAAAAAGGGGTAAATCACCAAAGAAGGAATTCAAACAAATAGCCAGCAAGTGCAGGGAGAAAATCAGAAAATCTAAAGTGCAGAACAAGTTCAGGCTTGATACAGATGTAAAAAAAATTAAAAGGTTTGGGGGGGGTTGGTGTTGTTGTTTTGTTTTTTGTTTTGGGTTTTTGTTGTTGTTGTTATGTCCGTAACAAAAGGAAGAAAAAGGAAATGATTGGGCCACTGCATGGAGAAGATGATGAAGTGCTATGGGACACAGAAAAGGCAGAACTACTCAACACCTTCTTTGGAAAACAGTGTTCAACCTGTGGAAAATGGTGCAGATGATACAGTAGGAGAAATGCAGCACAGAATAGGTAAGAGGTAGTTCAGGAATAATCGGCCAGTATAAATGAATTCAGGTCACCAGAGCAAGATGAACTGCATCCAAGTGTATTAAAAGAACTGGAATATCAGAACCACTGGCAAAAATCTTTGAGAATTCCTGGAGAACAGAAGTTTCAGCAGACTGGAGGAGGGCAAATGTTGTCTCCATTTTTGAAAAGGGGAAAAAAAGAGGACCCAAATAATTACCACCCAGTCAGTCTGACATCAATACCAGGAAAGGTGCTAGAGCAGATAATTAAACACAGTCTGGTAAGCACTTAGAAATGAATGACATGATGACTAAAAGTCAACATGAGTTTCTCAAAAACATATCATGCCAGACTATTCTTATCTCTCTTTTTTAATACTCTCTCTGTCTGGCATTTCTTCACAAATGAAGATTCAGGAAGGATTCATCCCGCGTTTTCTGCAAGCGCGCTGATGACTGAACAGGCCAATCTGAGATAAACAAGTCTGGCTGCAGAAAGCACAGCAGAAGGTTTCCTTGGGTGATGTTTCCGGGTTGTGATTCTTTCTGCGTTGTCGTTTCTCTTCAAGACTTGTTCGGCGTGAGTTCTCAAATAAGGCTGCAACATTGTGGATAGTGCGTCTCCATGCCTCCTGATGTGAGGCCAGGGCGCACCATTGTTGGTGATCAATTTGGCCGAGCCTGAGGTGTTGTTTCAGGGAGTCCCTGTATCGCTTTTTTGGAGTGCCCCTCTTATGCTGACCTGTGGCAAGTTCACCGTAGAATACTATTTTTGGGAGGCGATGGTCCTCCATCCTAGAAACGTGCCCTGCCCAGCGCAGCTGTGTTCTCAGTATCATGGCCTCAGTGCTGGTGATCTCTGCTTGCTCAAAGACAGCAACATTCGTCACATAGTCAGTCCAGTGTATATTTAGGATTGTGCGTATATAGCGCTGATGAAAGCGTTCGAGGAGTCATAGGTGGTTGTGATAGGTGACCCATGTTTCAGACCCATAAAAGAGAATATATGGTACAATGGCTGTATACACACTGATTTTTGTGCTTCGCCTCAGGTGTTTATTACTCCAGACTCTTTTGTAAAGTCTTCCAAATGCGCGATATGCCTTTGCTAATCTGTGATCTCTCTCTTTGTCAATCTTGGCATCTGAAGAGATGATGCTTCCCAGGTAGGTAAACTGCTGAACGGACTTAAGCGCAGATTTGCCTACGGCAATGTGGGGATGGTGGTGTTCGTCCTGTGGTGCAGGCTGGTAAAGAACTTCTGTTTTCTTAAGGTTGACTTCCAGCCGAAACATCTCTGCAGCTGTTGCAAAGCAGGATGTTAGGCACTGCAGAGCTGCTTCTGTGTGGGCAACAAGGCCATCAGCATCAGCAAAGAGCAGCTCATGGACTAGATAGTTTAGTCTCAGTGTGAGCGCTCAGACGACTTAAGTTAAACAAGCTACCATCAGTACGGTAATGTATATAGACACCGTCTTCTTCTTCAAGCTCTACGGTAGCCCTTTGGAGCATAATGCTGAAGAAGATTGTAAATAAAGTTGGGTAAGAACACAACCTTGCTTCACTCCATTAGTTATTACAAAGGACTTTGAAAGAGCATCACCATATCTGACTTGACCGTGCTGGCCCTCATGTAGCAAGATAATCATTTTAAGGAATTGTGGGGGACATCCTCGTCTTTCCAGGATCTGCCAGAGACCTTTCCTACTCACAGTGTCCAAGGCTTTGGTGAGGTCGACAAATGTTACATAGAGATCCTTGCTCTGCTCTCTACATTTCCCTTGCAGTTGTCTAAGAGCAAATACCATATCTGTAGGACTCCTATTGGCTCTGAACCCACATTGCTTTCAGGAAGAAGTTATTCTGCAATAGCAGGAACTAATCTGTTCAGGAGTATCCTTGCAAGAATTTTCCAGCAATAGAGAGCAGTGGTATGCCTCGATAGTTTGAGCAGTAGGACTTTGCTTCTTTTTTTTTTTTTTTTGTACAAGGTGATGACAACTGCATCTCGGCAGTTCCCCCTTTTCCCAGCAATTCATGAGGAATTCGTGGAATTTATCGTGGGTGCATGACATCCGTGTTTCCAAACTTCAGGTGGGATTCCATCAATCCCAGCTGCCTTGCCATTTTTTATCTGCTGTATGCCCTTTAGGGTCTCTTCCAAAGTGGGAGCTATGTCCAATTCATTGTTCATCAGTTTCTGTATCATATGTTGGATAGCTGAGCCTTGGACTACTCGGTTGGCACTAAAGAGGCTTTGAAAATATTCAGCCCATCGATTCAGGATGGAGGCTTTATCAGTAATTAATGTTTGACCATCTGTACTGTATAAGGAGCTTTGGACCTGATAAGTAGGTCCAAACACTGCTTTAAGAGCTTCATAAAATCCTCTAAGATCACCCAGATCTGCACAGCGTTGTGTCTTTTCTGCTATATTGATCCACCACTTGTTCTGCATGTCTGAGTTTTTGTTGAAGTTTACTACATGTGAGACGGAAAGCTGCTTTTCTCACAAGACAAGTTGGCTGGACAAGGTATGCCTGGTGAGCAGTTCGCTTCTTTGCCAACAGCTCCTGGATCTCTTGGTTGTTTTCATCAAACCAGTCTTGGTTTTTCTTGTGGGAGAACCAGAGGGATTCTTCCGCAGACTGGAAGATATTATTTTTGATATGTTGCCAAAGCACTGTAGGAGAAGGATCTGTAGGGTGGTCTTCAAGTTTTGTTTGCAGATTTACCTGGAAGTTGTCTCTCATGGTAGCTTGTTGAAGATTGTTGACTTGGAGTCTCCTCTTTAACATGCCACCCCTCTTAGGTTTTAACTTAAGATGAAGATTTAGTTTACATCTTACGAGGCGATGATCAGTTTGGCATTCTGCACTGGGCATCATTCGAGTATGACGGACATTGCGAATGCTTCTCTGGCGGACTAGAACATAGTCAATGAGGTGCCAATGTTTGGATCGGGGATGCATCCAGGTTGTCTTCAAGCTATCTTTCTGCTGAAAGATAGTGTTTGTAATAGTCAGCTGTTGTTCTGCAGAGAACTCTAGCAAGAGGTGTCCGTTATCATTGCAATTTCCAACACCATGCTTGCCTAAGACACCTTTCCAGGCTTCAGAGTTCTTTCCTACTCTGGCATTGAAGTCACCAAGGATAATTATTTTATCTTCTCCAGGGACTTTTTGTAAAAGGTGGTGTAGGTCTGTGTAGAATTTGTCTTTCTCTACAGGGTCGGCTTGCATAGTTGGGGCATATATACTAAAGAGAACAACATGTGGGAGGCATAAGGAAGTAATGCAATCAGAGTGTCCTGTTGGCAAGGTTTTGAGTTTGGAGGCAATGGAGTTTTTAATCATAAAGCCTACTCCTGAAGGATGTTTTTCAGTTTTGGGTATGCCAGACCAGTAAATCATGTAGCCGGCACCATGTTCTTTAAGGCTGCCTTCCTCATGGAGACAAACTTCACTAAGAGCAGCGATATTAACTCATGATAGTTCATGGGCTATTAGAGCAGAACGACACTCAGACTGTCCACTATCTGCAGAATCTTGCATGGTGCTGATATTCCAGCATGCAAGTGTCAGGTTTTTTACAGCTTTGGAGGCCGGTGTGTGCCTTTGTTTCTTTGCCTTGGTTTGACCGCATCAGAGGATGCCCGTTGGCCATGGCTAACCAACCAGGTAGATGGGGATGAGCATTTGTTAGGCCACCTTTTCTAGGCCCCTCTCCATATGGAGCAAGCAGTGCTCTCCTTAAAAAGGGCTGCTGCTTCTTTCAGGTTGCTGCTGAACAAGACTGTCATCTCCTGGGTCAGCCTCAAGTGACCAAAGTCCTGAATGACCTGCATGCAGGGTTGGGTCTGTGGCTTCCAGTGCATCTTTTCACCTGCAGTTTCATCCCTCGCCTATCACTACAGGGCTTTTTCGGAATTGGATTTGTCCTTCGAGCCTGTGCAATGGATTTTTCTGGTGGAGCGCAGCGTGAACAGAACTGGCCTCACCCTTTAAACCAAAAGTTCATCTGCTGTGGTGTTGCAAGCGGACTGTAGCAGCGAGGTCCTCGGGTCATAGGTTTGATCAGAGTTTCCTTCTCTTAGATGGTTGACCTTACATGCTTGGACAAAAACCATTTCTAATTTGGGATTAGAGTTTTACTTCTCCTAGGATGGTTGCCATAAGGCTAGAGAGCCCATCCTGCCCTTTGACGCTCTTTGTCAGACCCTTCAGTTTTGACCTGTCTGGCATGGGAGGCCCTACCAGTGGCTATTATGCCACCACCAGCATAACTCAAAACATCATTAGGGTACGCAAGCCTCTCTTCCACTACAAGGGGGCATCCTCTGCATTTTTAATACTCTCTGGCTTTTCTTCACAAACTAAGATTCAGGAAGGACTCATCCCGCGCTTTCTGCAAGCGCGCTGATGACTAAAAAGGCCAATCCAAGATAAACAAGTCCGGTTGCAGAAAGCACAACAGAAGGTCTCCTTGGGTAATGTTTCTTCTTCTTCAAGCTCTGCGGTAGCCCTTTGGAGCATAATGCTGCAGAAGATTGTAAATAAAGTTGGAGCAAGAACACAACCTTGCTTCACTCCATTAGTTATTAGAAAGGGCTCTGAAAGAGCATCCCCATATCTGACCTGACCGTGCTGGCCCTTGTGTAGAGGATTTTTAATACAGTTACAAGCTAAATAGAAATGGAGTTACAAGCTTGGAAGACAATGTGGATGTAGCATATCTTGATTTCAGTAAAGCCTTTGACAAAGTCCCCCATGCTATTCTTGCAAACAAACTGGGCCAGACAATGCTACTGTTAGGTGGATTTGTAATTGGTTCACTGACCAATCCCAAAGAGTAGTCACCAAGGGCTCCTCTTCATCTATCTATTCAACATCTTTATAAATGTCTTGGATGATGGATCTGAGGGCATGATTATCACATTTTCAGATGACACCAGATTAGGAGGGGTAATTTATACTCCAGAGGACAGGACCAGAATTCAAGATGACTTTAACATATTAGAGAGCTGGGCCAAAACTAACAAAATGAATTTCAACAGGGAGAAACGTCAGGTGCTTAGGCAGAAAAAATGAAATGCACAGATATAAGGTGGGGGATAAAACTGGCTTGACAATACAAGTAAAGGGATCTAGGAGTCTTAGTAGATCATTGGCTGCAGGCCCTTATCTTCCCTCTGGTACAGCCTGGTTAAATAGCTGCTGTCAAGTGACAGCTGCTGAAAGGACAAGAATGATGAAAATGGCTTCTCAGCAGATCACATGGAATGGCCTAGCTTGCATTTTCTCCCTCAAAGTAGCCTAATGCAATTGAGCTCCATAATGTCTTTCTTATCCATTAGGTCCAATATGGCTTGGCCAGCTCTCCATCACAATCACCACAAGTGGCAGGCTTCAAGCCACTACTACTGACAAACAAACAAACAAACAAACAAACCATGATCTCAGTGATGGCCACAAGCTTGCTCTATGGATGTGCAATCAATAGGAAGCTTCCTCTGCAAGGCTGTGTGTCTACATACATGGTTGTGTGAATACATTGCCTGGAATTCTGTTGACGACATATGCATGTATAACTCTGGACTAAATAAATATATTCTGAACATTGTAGCAAAGAGCTAATCATGACCTCATCACACAGTGTCCAAACACAACACAGACACAAATGCACATACAGAGAAGCCTTTAACTAAAGGGGCAGTGCCAAAGCTGTTTACTGGCTAGGGGCAGCACCCCTCCCAGCTGTAATTCTCCAGCTGGGGGGATGGGTAAAGTGTGGCCCATGAGCTGCATATGACACCCTGGGGCTGTTTTTACCCCAGAATGCCCATGAATGCCTTCTAGGGGGTGTGGGGACATTTTCACCATGTTTTTACCCCATGGGCCATTTTGGACCAAGGAGAAGTTTTTTATTAAACAGGAAGTGACATCTGAGTCAGTCACTTCCTATTGTAAGAAGAGGTCTCTCCTGGGTCTAAAATGGCCTGGGGAGCAAAAAAAAAAAAAAAGAGGCAATATGCCCATAGAGGGTGTGTTGGGGGATTTGGTGGCAGAAGTGATTTATTTGTGGGGAGCGAGCAGGCTCTGCACTCCAAGGTCTCCTGGGGAGATACTGTACCCCGCCCTAGCCTCTGATTGTTGCTGACTCCTGAGCTAGGAGAAGAAATGAAGTAACTCTTCTGGACTGCCAGTGAATGGCAAGAAATCTGGGATAGTGATATGCTCTACATTTCCTAATGTAGGACTGTGGCCATGATCGCAACATGGACCCATGGTCCTCCTATGCATTAGTTCCTGGACTAAAATTTGCCACACTTGTGATCTCTGATCAGCCTGCAACCCATTTTAGTGGGTTGTCCATGTTTGTAATAGCAAGTGAAGTCCTGGAACATAACAAGACTATCAGAGAACATGTTTACTGTTCTTTGCTCCCTGCTCTCTTCTCTTCACTAGTGGGCCTTTTAATATACAAACATTCAACTACCATATTGTGCAAAAAAAAAAAAAGGAAAGTAATTTCACTCTTTTTAATACTCTTTTTTGTCTGTCTGAGAGCAGTGAATGCCAAAAATGTGATTTTGGCTTCAGTTATTATGCTGTTACAAAATTCATTCTTATTTGAAGCTGAAATGAAAGTCTGTGTGAAATTTCTGTTCAAATGTAATGCAGTGTGTGTGTGAGAGAGAGAGTGATTGAGAGAGAAGGAGTGAGGGGAGAAAGAGATCCATTTGGGGTGGGGGAGGAAACAATTATGGATAATCAACTAGGGACCAGCCTGAGAGAGAACAGCAATGAGGTTCTTGAAAATAACGATCTCCTCTGTTTATCAGTTTTCTTTAAGCTTCCCCAGCCTTTTCCCTAGTACCCAACCATTTTAAAATAATAATCACTCTAAAATATTGAAGCAGTCAGGGAAATGAGAGGGTGGGAGCATGGCTATATTTTTTTAGTAGTATACATATATCATGTCTTGACTCATTCTCCCCAAAATTTATTTATTGCATTATCCACAGTGGCTGAAATGTTTGATCTAATTAGATGTTCACTGTACCAGTTACTCAAAACTAAGAACCATCAGCTACTATTACTATAATTAGTCATGGTTGATCGACTAACCAGAATTGCTTTAGGAACTGGATGAACTATTTACAGTTTTAAAATTTGTATTGCTATGCAGTTATTTACAATGCTAAACCTAAAATAAACCTAAAATACAGAAATACAGTGCCCTTCCAATCATTACAACAATGTTACATATTGAAATATTTTTCATATTCACATATCCATTTTTGTCATCTTTTATACTTGCTTTTTAGACATAAAAAGCTCTGACCTGGAAAACCCTTGCATACATGCACGCCCATAGGTATTCATCATTTTCTGAGGAAGCCTCACCCACTTCATTCCACATCTTGAATCACTATGGTGGTGGTGACAGAAAACTTTTTCTTGGGGGTCGTTTACACGGTGAAATATTCCTCTAAATATACCGCTAAGATCGCTCATAGTTCCCATGGGTCGAGCCACAGTAACGCATCATTCAGAAGGGGGGTAGCCAAAATTCCCAAATGTAGCATCTCTGGCAATGTCGCAAGTTTTGGCGGAATATTTCGAAAATAGCGATAAGGACAGTGATATTTTTTGTGTGAACTGGGTGTCGGTATATTTTTTTAAAAAAAACCAAACTGGAAACTGGTGCCCTGTGGGCAGTGCCATGGCAGTGGTCTTTGCCATTTTGCTGCCCTTTTTTTAAAGGGAATAGAGAAAGCGCATCTTCTCAGGAGCGCTTTTGTTTTCAACAATGAAAGCAATGGCGTGCTCACCTCAGGTCAGAAACAGGAAAGGTGGTCGTGGCATAGCATGGGGTCATGATGAAACCTATGATTTGATAGAGATATGGGGTGAGCAAAAGGTGCAGGAGCAGCTTCAAAGCAGTCACCGCAATATAGATGTTTTTGAAAAGATTGCAGAGCAGATGCAAAGGAGAGGGCATGAGCGCACCGCTGAAGAGTGCCTATCCAAGAGTAAAACACTAAGGGCTCGGTATAGGCAGGTAAAAGACCACAACTCAACCAGTGGTAATGATGCGGCTACTATGCCCTTCTTTGCTGAACTTCATGCTATATTCTCCGGGGACTGCAGCTTAAACCCGCCGCGAGTTTCGCACAGCTCCTCTGCAGAACGCAGACCATTTTCCCCCGAGCGGGCAAGGAAAAGCATCTCTGCTGGCTCTGGTGGCCCTGCAAGGGACACGGAGGTGAACTCTCCCCCATTGTTTGAAGAAGACATTGGTAACTTCAACAGCATATTGCTCTTTTAAACTTACAGTCAACGTATGTTCTTGTTCGACCATGTAAATAACTTTCTCCTACTTCATTTTCCTTCCCACTGAAAAGAAAAGCGCTTTGTCGCACACGTGCATTCTCCCTTTTTATAGTGATGAATTACAAACCTTTTCCTGTGCTTTAACTAGTGAGGTGATATGCGCCCTGAACCCATTCCATGTGAGTTTAGAATTCCTCTTCATAAAATTTGAATATTTCTGATGTCTGTTTTCCCAAAACATCCGTTTCTAGAGAATTAGCGGTACTGTAATTTAATGCATCCTTGTTCATTCTTGTTTGATGTTAACATTACAATATTATTTGTAGTATGGAATTATTTTAAAAGTACTTTGAAAATGTTTCATTTACTTGAATTAATTCCCTATTATAAAGTACCTCGGCAGCAGATGTATGTAATTGTCCCTAATACGCGTTTGGGTGTTTTTAACGGAGGAGATATCTGTCGCCAAAGTAACTTTTTTTCAATTTCATGGATAAATGATGAAGGTGGATTAATTATTTCAAAGTCGATACGTGCAGGGCACTGATACCTTGATGGCTTCTATCCACCCCTTTTGGTTCTACTAATTGCAGGCAATAAAAGGGACATAATAGGCGGCCGGAAAAGCAACTTCCTTTGTTACCTGGCTTAGTTTCGGTTTCAAGCAGATAAATAAACAGCCTTCATTTAACTGTGTAATGAATGTACTTTAACAGTAACATGCGTGGCCTTTTTTCCCATAATAAACGTCTGGTTTTTATAGAAAGAAATTAACATATGCTGATATTTTAACTGTTTTTATGCAACTCCTGTTTGCATTTTTAAAAACTTATCAACCTCCCGCATTCTGCACAGGTACAATAGCTAAGTCATTACTGGCAGTACATGTTGATCTGATTTCAACTTCTCTGCCTTTCGTGCTGTGTCTTTTAGCCATACCTGTTAACCTTTCTGATTGCGTGACCATGTTACCTGTTAATAAATACACCTTTCTTTTTTCTGTTGCTAGACTTGCAAGCAGCAACACAGACCAGCAATGAGGAAACAGTAACCCTAACCCTTGAGGAAATTGAAAGTCCTACTAATTCTGGTTCTGTAATGCTGCTTGACAACCAGGACCCTGAACTTGATTTGAATGCTGAGAGGAGATTCACAGAGTTTGAAATTGCATGGAGCAGTCAACAGGCTGAGGTCAATGAAGGTGGGTTTTTAAAATGCATACATGAACATATGTACAGGAAGACCTATCTTCAAGCCATACATGGCTGAATACTACTCCTATGTAATTTATTTTTTCATTTCTAATTCCAGGGGCATCAATTTCTTCACCTCTTTCTGCACTAACCCCTGGTGAAAGACTGGCACTAAACAAAAGGAGAAAGGAACAAAAACCCACTGAACATCAGCAGCTGATGCTACACTCATCCAAATTGATGACACGCATGCTATCGCACATGGATGCTCTTGCAGAAAAAAAGAGCATCAGAGGCTAGATAGGTTAGAGACAATTGCTGAGGAAAGGCAAAAAGTGGAAGATGCAATGTATGAACGTACCACTTCTTTCCTGCAAGCCAATTTGGAGAAGCAGACAACACTGCTCTCTGAAATGGTCCAATATATTGGTACTATAGCCAATAGACAACCTGTAGTACGTACTGTGGTTAGAAAGAAGTCAAACAATCGCCCTTCCTGTGGCCATGTTCACCCCATGCCAGATAATGTTGAGTTATTTTCAGAACCGTTGGCAGAGAAGGAAAACATTGCTGACAGTCAGCCAGCCAAATCAAGACCCACCCGTAAAATTCGAAAACTAGAGATTATGTCCCTTTAGAATACTAAATCTCGTTGAACGGGCTATGTACAACAACATAGTTTACTATGTGTAATCACAAACCCTAAGTAATGTAATTGTTTCTCTGCTTTCAAATTTTGAATTAAAAATTTTGGGTGTTTTTCTATTTAGCAAAGAAAGATTTTCCTTCTGAAGTAATGCACAAAGCCGTAGGAATGTACTCTTAAGTATAAATAGTTAGTGAATCTTGTAGAGTATACATAGCTAAGAACCACTGTATCCATTACCTTAGTAAAACAAAATAAAAACCAAAGATTACAAAGCAGTGATAAACATATTTCTTTATGTACAACTCTTCATAGATATATAGACACATTATGTACAGTAAGGAATTAAATAATACAAAAGCTGTAGAAATATAATATAAATATACATTCAATGTAATAGAAGACATCAAACATTACATTGCTGATGTCCATAGGACACATAAGGCACAATTAACAATGTTGTCCCCAATTAAAAAAAAAAAAGATCTAGCATTTCTAATTAATATAAATAAATTTACAGTCCCCCCTCTGAAAGTCTCCTCTCAATAGATGCCAACCTAGGCTCCAGTCTCTGGGCTGAAATAGAAACATAACAGAAGGCAGGTTAGCAAACTGTAGAGAGCACAAGTTGAGGGTTATGTCAATTTAGAAAAAAAAGGTAAATGTTGTACAGTTCTTTTAATACCAGATCTACTATGTTTTACATAAATATATAGAGGTTGTTCTTCCTGTCAGTATGAATTATAACTTAAAACCATATTTTACCTCATAACAATACAGAACTGGCAAATCCAGTAAGGAAACACGGAATGAATAAGAATTACATATTTTGCTGAATGTCTGGGTACATACCTACTGCATCTGATATAGCAGCAATGAACTGCTGACCCTCCTCCCCTCTCAAGAAATTTTGGAAGTCAAATCTTCCAGGATCCACTGGAATACAGGAAAACATTAGTTATGCTAAGTTTTACATCTGCTATAGAGAGATCTAAACATACATATTATTCTATGCATTGCTAACACTGAGGTTTCGGCAAACAAACACAGCACTCCTCTTTAGAACAATAAATAAAGGTGGTATAGGTAATGCTTCAGAATATAACATCTATATAAATCACTTCTCAGTGTACTTGTTATGAGGAATACATCACAGCTTGTTTCTATAGAACATTATAGCAATGTGATCATTCAAGGGATGACAAATTCAAAAAAAAAAAGTAGCGGGGTACATTACAAACAAACACTGTAATTTGAAAGCAGCTTTGGGGAACAGTCATTTCTCAACAGAATGAGTTATTAATGGGCCAAGTAAAAGAGGGTATTCTTAGACAAAAGCTTATATTTTTACACAATACCGGGTGCTTCATGAACAGCCGGGGGTGTTGTTCCTCCTCCGCCTCCCGCCTTCCGCCACTTTGCTGGTCTCCAGGCCCGGGGGCTGATTCATCAGAGGAAGATTCAGCCGCCTCTGCTGCCCGCCGCGCACGGCCATGCATCCCTGTGGAGTAGAAGGGCCAAATTTGCTGATTTGCAAATCATAATGCTGCTGCTAAACATTTGGAGATGCACCCTATTGCACTTACCAGCAGGACGGCGATCCCTCCAGCTTGGTCTACCACCTGTAACCCACAGGTCGTGCATGGCTTGGTAGAAGGGGGGTCGATGGTGGGGGGGACGGCTGCCATCATAGGCCTCCCTTGCCTCAAAAAACTTGGCCTTTAAAATCTTAAACTTCGACCGGCACTGTTGTGCCGATCGATTAAAGCCCGCATGTCTCAGGCTGGCGGCTGCCGCAGAAAAGAAGTGGTGGTTCGCCCTATTGGAGGATTGCATTATCCTCCTAGGACACCCCTCCTGCTGGACGAGGTGTTCTAGGAGGAACAATGTCTCCTGGGACCTCCAATAGGTGATCCGCCTTGCTTCCATCCTGTGGTCGGCCATGCCAGCACTGACAACAAAAGCGCATTGGCCTAAAAACGCTCTTCCGGCAGTTAGTATAGGACCGGTGCTTAACCCGTTGGCAGAATTTAAATTTGAAAGTTGCAATTTGGACCCACTGATACAATAGGTTAATTTGAATTGTTTGGGTGTATTGATACTCTTGCAGGCATTACATGCTGGAAAGGCTCATAGGCATGGATACAGTGGAACTAGCTTACAGGCGATTGCAAACCAAATGAGGAAAGGAGACAAGACAGCCTTTTTCTATTACAAACTGTATCAGTTTTATTATAGCAGTTATGAAATGAAACAGTAGACATCAGCTTGGAGGAATAGCATGAATGCATACAGCTCCTAGGTACCCGCAATTAATAATTATTAAACATAAACACAAAAAGAACGTTCCCTTAAAACCAGCTACCTGCGTCTTCTCTCCCAGAAATAATTTGCCAGCGCAGCTTCCCCCTCCTCTTTCTTAGCCTGCTCTAAATTCATAAGCGGTGCTCCTAGTGTGTAAAATTACACATGCAGCAATTACAGAACATATGTTTTGCTCTGATACTTCTAGGGGAACTTTTAATGCCCTCCATCTGGACTTGAGACGCCCATAACCCCGTTCTATGCAATTCCGAACCCTATTATGGGTTCTGTTGTACAGGGCTTGCTTTGGTGTTAAGCGCCCATGCCTGTATGGGGTCATTAACCACTTCCTGATGGGGTATGCTCCATCAGCCAGAACCAGTGGCGGAATACTCAAACCGTCAACAGTTATACAAGGGTTGTTAGGGACATATATTCCAGCCTCCATAGCCTCAAAAAAAATAGAATTACGCAGCATGCGTGCGTCGTGCACCTTCCCGCTCCAACCGATCTCCGTGTCCACAAACAACCCTCTGTGATCACACACTCCTTGAAGAAGCACAGAGTAACTGTTTTTCCTATTAATGTAATCGTTCCCCTGCCTGATTGGCGGTACTATTGTGATGTGGCATGCATCAACGGCAGCAATTACATTTGGGAAGCCCATCCTCTTGAATCCGGCCATTATCTGAAAAATTAAATAAAAAGGCTAAGATTAACCTAACTTAGGCAAGACAATATTTAAGGAGCATTTTAGTACACCCTATTAGAAATTACGCAGGCAGCTGTTCCCCGTTGAGCCATACTTTTCACATCTAATTTGAGCAGGGTATTAGCTGTATTAGTTGGATTATTAGATACGGGGGGAAAGCACACAGTAGATTTTGCCCAACAGCGCATAAGTAATGCATTAATTGGGGTCGCATTCTACGTTATAAATTGACATAAAACACGGACTACAATTGTCTAATGATTAACATCACATTCAACGGTATATATAGAAATGGATAGAAGACTGTAATCATTGGGGAAAATATAAAAAATGCATGGTGGAAAAGCGCATAGTTGCAATTTCTTAGCAGCGCATAAAAGAAAATTTTACTAGTAAAATACATACTGCTATATCAATAATTAACAAAAAAGAGTTACCTCATCAGGATCACCTGGATACACCACTTTAGACAGGAATACATGTCCCATGGTTAAAATGACCTCCTCCAAAATTTTTGAAACGGTTGCTTTCCCAACTCCGAACAGATGACTTGCGGTAAGAAAGGAGCAGCGATGTCCAAGGACCCAAACAGCAATAGCTACATGCTTCTCTGGAGGGATCGATTTCCTCATATTAGTATCCGTCTTCTGAATATAAGGTCTGAGCATCTCTATTAGTTTGATGAACAATGACCTATCCATTCTAAAATTGGAAAACCAGCGCTGATCAGACCACACAGACATTACGAACTTCTCCCACCACTCTCTGGATCTCAGATACTCCCAATATAATCTCCCCCTCTGAGAGCAACGTAACAGTTCTGCCCACATTGATGGGACAAGCTGGGAGAGAGCTAGGAGACCAGTAAATGAGGATGTACGCGCTTTTCTTCTTTTGTACCCATTGCGACTGCCGTGACTCAAACGCAGAGCCCGGCTTGTTCTTTTTGATTTCCTGCTAAGGTACACACGCAAGTTCTCATCTATAGCACTCATTGTTGAGCATATGGCGGATAACAAGTAGAAACCACATGCAAGTATCACAAGCAAGTCCATCTCATCCTCGTATGCCATTGCTCAACCAGATATGCAGACAAAGGTAATATGGACAGACCAATGAGAGCACAGCATCATCCTTTTTAGAAGAGCCAATAGGAATGAAGGTGGTGGGAAAACTAAACAGAAATGCGTGGAGAGCAGCGGTCATGTGAGCATTGATTGACAAGGCTGTATTAGCGCATCATGGACAGTGGGAACTGAAATAGGAGCGGAATTATTAATAGCGACTCATTATGAATGACAGAATACTTTCCATGTAAACTGATTTCACGCAATATATTAAAAAAGGGGGAAATCGTGTGAACTATGTGCTACAATAACGAATTAGCGCAATTGCGCAATTTCTCATAATAAATTTTTCTGTGTAAACCGCCCCTTGGTGAAATGAGCTGATTCACAGTTGGTTGATTCAGAAATCCCAAATTTTTGTGCCATCCATTTCCCAAGGAGATGCTTTCAAATAAGCAATTATCCATCTGTAAGAAAAGAGAATATCTGCATGTCTGTGGCAGCCATAACTCATTAGGACTTCATGTTTAGCTGCCTCAGTATCTGACTGCATCCACATTGCATTTTCAAGTAGATCCGTCAGATAACAACCCTGAGTAGCTTTTTAAAAGCACTGAAGACGGATCTCTTTCGGCAGGCCTTTCCTAATTAGATCCCGGCCTCAGGGGATCCTGGCTTCTTTTAGTCCGCTGGCCATTTATAGTATTTTATTGTATTTATTGTTTTTAATTGTTATTTTTTGATCAGTTGGTTTTAATTTATAATTGTTTAATATTTTTTTATGGGGTGGGTGGGTGGGGGGTGTTTGGGGATTCTATCTGTATTGTATTTTAATTTTTGTAAGCTGCCCCGATTGTTTTAACAGAGGGGCGGGGTATAAATAAATTTTATTATTATTATTATTAAGTAGAAATCCCAAATGGAACTTTCTTGAAGCAAAAGGGTAAGGTCAGCTGTAACTCATCAGGGGATCATAACAGGTAGCTCAAAATATGAAAGAGTGCTTTTGATTGTAACCCAAGAATCACCTGTCACCGTAATTGTGCAATACTACCACCATGGAATCATCACACGACCACCACTAGCAGTTTAAGAATGGGATTTTACTTCCGTGATTTTGTATGGCCGAGATTTCAGCTGTTGTCATGAGAAGACACAACTTTGTTTAAACAGACCAAAAACATATAATTAATGAAAGAAATTAACAAATAAACACTTAAACATAAAAACATACCAATAAAAGGTAACATTTCATTAAAAGAGCATCCTGTGCATCCTATGTTCTTTTTTGGGAAAGGGGAGGAGAGCCCATTCATGCTGTAATTGCGTGATTTTTGCACTCTTGTCAATACTGTGAAAAGAGTGATATTGAGGGCTATTCACAGATTTTCCCATCAATGAAAAGTGATGAATAATTAACAGGTGGAGCACACATTGACTATGGGAGGACAACGATGTCATGTAGCAAAGGGAACCCATTTGTGGTACTGTCATGCTATAATTGTGCAATTACAACCCCATCTGATAAAGTTCCCATCTGATAAAGTGTATGTTACCAAATGTCTGAATAAAATTCAAAAAGGGGGGGTAGGATCAGCCCTTAGTTTATTTTCTGCTTACCTTTACCTCTTTGTCTGTCTATTGTCATAGGACTTTATCATACCAGCCTCTTTTCTCACAGCAGTCATGCCAGTGAAGCAAAGAGGACCACACCTATTTGAAAACATTCGGTATCATACTGTGGACATTTTCAGACAGCATTTTTTCGTGACTACCGCAGGAGGAGCTTCCGGGAGAGGGACGGCGCTCTTGTGCAGCAGGGGGTCATTTTCTGATGCCGCCGTCCCTCTCCCAAAATCATCCGTGACACTTCCGTGAAGCTTCGGAAGCCGCAGAGCCATATTTTAATCACGGAGGTTGCCGGTGAATAAAATATGGCGCTGCGGCTTCCGAAGCTTCACGGAAGTGTCATGGATGATTTTGGGAGAGGGACGGCGGCATCAGAAAATGACCCCCTGCTGCACAAGAGCGCCGTCCCTCTCCCGGAAGCTCCTCCCGCGGTAGTCACGAAAAAATGCTGTCTGAAAATGTCCTGTATCTTCAGTTGCATAAAGATGTCCTTGTGCATCGGCTCCATAAACCCATCTTCAGTGCATGTGTGCCTTTTCTCTTTTTTAATGGGGAAATGATTTTTAAAAAATTATTTTATCATTTCCCCATAATTATGCAATTGCAGCAAAAAGGAAAGAAAGAAAGAAAAAGAAATGCACAGAGAAAAACCAATCTTGACTGTTTGGGAATAGTGAGGAGGAGGGGGAGAGATGAGGAGAATCATGCCCCCTCATGCCACATGACTTTGGTCAAATCGCTACTGCTGCAGAAGGGGAACTTATAGCTTATAGACTTATAGAGTATAGACTTATAGCATGAAGGTGAATACTGGCAGTAGTATTGAGAGTCACTGATGGGTTTTCCCCATCAATGAAGGGGTGTGCTACAGAAACGACTGGAATGCAAACCAGTAATGGGATAGAGATTGTGTGATAAGTATTGGCCAAATTTTCTAATACCTCACTTTAACTTTGGAATAGTAGCCTTGTGTGATAGTCTCCTTTGTCTATTGCCTTCTGTTAAATGTTAAAGTCACAATATAATGATAGGATTTTATCAGACCACCCCACGTAAATGTGGCATTTTTATGCCGGCAAAAGAACCCCCCTACCACACTTACCTTGAGCAGCATCTATGAGGCTTCCCCAGCAGTAACGGAGCTCAAACAGAGCTCCATTTACTTCTGGGGTTGAAATCTCACTGATTCTTGCAAGTGTGGGAAACTTAAAAAAAAAAAAACACCAAATTAAGACACAAAAAGTTCACACAAGCACACAAAGTCCCAAGTAAATGGGGGGGTCATAAAAAGAGTGCCCCCTACCTTGCTGTCATGATCTTACCCAGACGTGTTTGCCCATTCACGCTGCATTCATGTGAGTACAATGGTGAGTGGATTCAAATGCCGGAATGCCAACAACAAATCTCTACGGGAGATCAATTGACAGCTTGGCCCATCAATAAAATAGGATGGCTTTTTTACTTGACATGATACTCAAAGGATGACATTATATGCACACCCTTTCACAATCATTAGGCATCCTTATGACGCCATATTGGTCTGGTCTGATAAAGTCCTATAGAGACATCTTGGGAATATCTGTGTGTTTGTGGGAAGTGGGAATTATCAACTTAATCTAGGATAATATTGTCGCCATAGGTTTGGGTGAACATTTTTGTGCTGGTGCTGAATAAAGGAAATGCAGTAACGATTTCCTCTGATTTTCATTACCAACTCCCATGCTATTCTGAAGGACCAAGGATCTATGGAATAATTTGGCAGTTGGCACCAAGGACTAGAGAAAGAAGCACAAACTGGAAAATCTGCAAATCTGCCCTCATACTCCAGCAAGTAGCTTCTGCTAAATCCCAGCTTCTTTCACTATTAGGAGTCCTTCTTCTCTTGGAGAGACAAGTTTTAAATCCATGTCATAGATCCACACCATGGTTATATTCCTTTTCTCAAAACTATAATGAAAATTGTTCTTCTGCATTCAGCAGATTATAGATCATCAGAATTCAGAAACACTGTTAAACATTTAGTGTATAATTGGAAGACCTTTGAAAATTAAAACATAAATCAAGATCTACTTCAGGATTGCATTTGTTAATTCTTTTCCTACATGCATACTTTTTTATTTTCCCTTATTAATTTTTGTACCTGCCTAGTTCAAGAAAATATGAACATTTGCATTCCTTTAGTCAATTCCTCCTTTTTAATTGTTGCAAGTAATTATTTGGCTTTTCTTCATTGAAATGTGTGTCTGTGTTTATCCTATGAGTAGGTATAGAGAACACATGATCTTTCTTCATTAGTGGCTGTCAGATGAGTGCATGAAACACCTCATCTTTCTTCATTAATGTTATTATCTTCTGAACAGAAGAGAGCACAATGTTATCTTGTTGGTTTTTTTAATAGTGAGATAAGTCTCACTGTTAATTATTAAAAGTAGGACTGTGATTAGGCATTTACACGCACGCACACATTAAAGATCAAACTAGGATCAATCTGAATCTACGAATCAATGAGATATTGTTGGATAATATGGCATGTTCCAAGTAATACACCTTTTTGTCATTGTGATACTAGCTATAGTGATTTGATTCAGATGTTTTTGCTAGACCATTTGGAATTGCTTCCAGAGTACCTATCATTACTGGAACCGCAGTTGTTTTCTCTTCCTAGGAACATTGAATCTTTTCCCTTCCAATAGAATTTAAAGTCAGTTTAAAAGCATACCCATTAAAAAATATAGACTTTATGGAATTCTCCTAAGCAGTCAGTTCCCAAAGGCCTGTCAAAACCTGAAGCTTACTGTGGAGGACGCCAGGCCAGTGTCTCTAAGAATGGAGGTCCAGAGCCTGGAAGCAGCCATTAGGAAGGCCTGTGTTCCCACTGAAGGAACTTGAGAGGGTGAAGGGCTAGAGAGAAGGAGCTCCCTTAAAGATCCAGGCAGATTCATATAGGAGACTATGTTGCTTCAGACAACCTGGACCCAAGCCATAGAAAGCTTTAAATGTTACTATGTTTTCATGGAATGTTATTCATGGAAGATTCACCAATTTCCACAAGTGGGAACACCTTTATTGGGGGAGGTTAGTAGCCTAATCTGGTAGTGATCAAGCAACTTTGGGGAAATTTCCCCAGTTAAAATCATGTGAGAAAACCATATAAAATCTGTCAAAGAACAAGAACATTTAATTATATCCTGATAATGCTTCTCAGGATTTGTCTACATGGGCAATAAAAACCCCGTATTCATGGCACAGTTGCCACAAAATGTTTTCAATTATTCACATCTTCACTGGGGTTTCTGCAGGAAACTCTGGATCTGCGAGATTCACACTTTGTTCTGCATTTGAGGGGGAAACCCAGATTATAGGCCATGTGGAGGCAGTAGATTGGCTTTGGTGCAAAACAGGTGATGCGACTTCCAGTGAATGGAAATCTGTTCTGGCATGCTTTTTTATTTTTATTTTTAATCGTGTACATATCTGGATAAGTGTATCTCTGCTCATTCTGTAATACAGTACTCTGGAACAATGTATATTAGCTTACTTGCATGCACAAGTGAACGGGGGTAGAGTGGTGTTCCCCCGGCCAGGTGGCCAGATATAACACAACATGTAGGACACGTGATCAGCGTTGGACTGCCCTTTTACTCTGATGCAGATTACAGTGTGGCAAGCTACTCCAATCGACCATCGAACACCCTGACAGTGTGGTGTTTACAGGGTCACTGAGGATAAAAACATCTGCAGTGGCTGTGAGGCAGGTGTCGAGTTTGCCTCAGAGAGCAAAAACTGCAAAATATATTGCCTGTGTAGCATAATTTAAGAACATACTTCTTGGAAATCAGTTAACATAGAATCATAGAGTTGGAAGAGACCTCAAGGGCCATCCAGTCCAACCTCCTGCCATGCAGGAATACACAATCAAATCATTCCCGACAGATAGCCATCCAGCCTCTGTTTAAAAATCTCCAAAGGAGGAAACTACACTACACTACAAGGCAGTGTATTCCACTTCTGAACAGCTCTTACTGTCAGGAAGTTCTTCCTAATGTTTAGGTGGAATCTCTTTTCCTGTAGTCTGAACCCATTGCTCCATGTCCTAGTCTCTGAAGCAGCCGAAAACAAGCTTGCTCCATCCTCAGTATGGCATTCTTTCAAATATTTAAACATGGCTACCATGTCCCCTCTCAACCTTTTCTTCTCCAGACTAAACATGCCCAGTTCCCTAAGCCACTCCTCATAGGGCATGGCCTCCAGACCTCCCACCATCCTTGTGGCCCTCATCTGGACATGTTCCAGCTTCTCAATATCCCTCCTGAATTGTGGTGCCCACAGTGGGACACAGTATTCTAGGTGAGGTCTGACTAAAGCAGAATACAGTGGCACTATTACTTCCCTTGATCTAGACACTGTACTCCTATTGATGCAGCCTAGAATCCCATTGGCTTTTTTAGCTGCTGCATCACGCTGCTGACTCATGTTCAGCTTGTGGTCCACTAAGATGATTTTCAGATGCCTCTTTCAGCCTCTTGCCATGCAAGCAGCCTCCGGTGCAGTAATGAGGCTGCCACGTGGCAAGGGGTCCATTTCGGACGATGCCGTTTCTCTCTCAGCAGTGTCCGTGACTGTTGGGGCTAACATTGGAGGCAGCTGCACTGTTTTTTACTCACGGACAACTTCCATGAGTGAAAAACAACGCGGCCGCCTCCAATGCTAGCCGCAACAGTCATGGACAACACCGAGAGAGAAATGGCATCGTTCGAAATGGACCCCTTGCCGCGCGGCAGCCTCGTTACTGCACCAGAGGCTGCTTGCGCGGCAAGAGGCTGAAAGAGGCATCCGAAAACCTCCTAAGACTCCTAGATCCTTTTTGCATGTACTGCCCTCAAGCCAGGTGTCACCCATCCTGTATCTGTGCATTTCATTTTTACTGCCCAAGTGTAGTATCCTACATTTCTCCCTGTTGCAATTCATTTTGTTAGTATTGACCCAGCTTTCTAATCTGTTGAGGTCATTTTGGATTCTGATCCTGTCTCTGGGGTATTAGCTACCCCTCCTCATTTGTTGTCATCTGCAAACTTGATAAGCATACCTTCTATTCCCTCATCCAAGTAATTGATAAAGATGTTGAATAGCATCGGGCCCAGGACAGAACCCTGAAGAATATGTGGTTTTGCTCATTTTCCCTTTAATAATGGTGGCTATAGTATGTAGTAAAATAGAATAGAATAGCAATGATGTGGGAGTTTCAGTGTAGTAATACCACAATAATAGTGTCAATGAGATACACAGTACACTTTTCCCATCAATTTGTGAGCAAATCTAAGGACTTTACCAGACGAGCCCCTTAAAACTTTCTTTTGCTGGCATAAAAGAATCCATTTTTATGCCAGCAAAAGAACACCCCACCACCACCACCACACTTACCTCTAATCCTGGCAAAGGCTTCCCTGGCAATGAAAGAGGAAGTGAACGGTTCCCTATGGAGAATCCCATGGATTCTCACAAGACTTCATTGTGTGGGAAATTTTTTTAAAAATCAAAATAAAAATGAGACAGAAAAGGTTTTTTAAAGGCACAGGAACACACTTTAAAAGTCCCAAGTAATCCAGGGAGGGTCATAAAAAGTATGTCACTTACCTGGTTGTCATGATCTTACCCAGAAGTGTTATCACTGGACCAGCCATTCTCAATGCAATAACATGAGTACAATAGCACGAGGTTTCATACACCAGCAATGCCGGCACTAAAGCACCATGGCCGATCTATTGATGCCTTCAGCTGTCAATTAAAAAGTACAGGTTTTAGCGGAGACATAAACATGAAAAGATGACATCATGGGGTACATGCGCCCTTTCATGTTTATTTAGCATCATTATGATCCCATATTTAGTGTGTCTGATAAAGTCCTTAGTCTATTCAAGGTGTCATTTTTTTAATTTAGAAAGCCTTAAGCAGCCTGGGTCTCTAACATGTCAGGAAAACCCCTTTGCCATGAAGCATCCCTCCCTTTTAAACAATTCATGAGAAGCCCTACACTGTACATACCAACTTAGGATCATAGAATTGTAGAGTTGGAAGAGACCACAAAGGCCATCCAGTCCAACCTCCTGCCACACAGGAAATCACAATCAAAGCATCCCTGACAGATGGCCATCCAGCCTCTGTTTAAAGACCTCCAAGGAAGGAGACCCCACCATGCTCTGAGAGAGTGTGTTCCACTGCCGAACAGCTCTTACTGTCAGAAAGTTCCTCCTAATGTTGAGGTGGAATCTCTGTTCCTGGTGGAAGGGAGGGAGGTGGAGGGCCTTTAATCTTGCAGTGCCACAAATCTCTCCCACAGGAGGCTTGTATAGTTTCCTTCTGGAGAAATGTATTTCCTTTTTTGTGCTTTTGAAAATTCAGTGTCAAAAACCATGTTTTCTGAAACTGTTCATCTGCTCATTAATTTGGCTTTCCTGACATGGCTTTGTTTTGATTTCCCTGTTGTACTCTCTAGTGACCTGTGAGCTCATGCTCTGCAAGTGCCACAGATTAGCCTGGGACAGCCACACTTAACCTTTTGCATTCCTGGTTTTTCAACAGGATGTAAAATGTCCCTCTTCTCCACACACACACACCCGCAGTCACTCTGCTGCTTGCTTTTGTTGTTATTTCACACCCTCCAACTGTCCTGATTTGGCAAAGACAGTCCCAGTTAATCCTGTGCCACCCCATTTTTTCAGCAGCTTTCTCTCTCCACATCCCACTTTTCCCATTTGTCATCAGTTTATTCAGAAGCTGCAAAGTGAATTCAAAGTAAAAAAGTAGAGGAGAGCAGGGGGCATAATTTTGCCCTTCCCGGTAGTCTCAGGCAAAAGCAAATAGACGCAGCCTCTCTTAGCTTGCATTTTCTTTCCCATTAATAATTGTTTCCATCTTAACCACACTCTGATATTGCTTGGCCACATGTGTCCCTGTTTTCATCTGTGAAATGTTAGAGGTATGTTCTTTGCCACCATCAGTGACAGTAAATGCCACTTGCAGCTACCCTCCCTAATCTTCCTTGGTGATAGGCACACTTCCACACTCCGAACCATGGAAAGGAGAGGGGAAGACAAGAAATGTAGCAATGGCACATGCAGAAACAGTAGTTCTAGCACCCATTCCCAGGGCTACTCCTGCTTTACTTCCCCAGACTTCCCATTTCTCAGCAGCTGCTATGGAATCCTGGGATTTGAAGTTTAGAGAGAGGTGTTTAGAAATCTGAGCCAGAGAACTCTAATGCCTCCCCAGATTACAAATCCCAGGCTGCTGCCAAACTGCAGAAATAATGTTGTTTGACACCACTTTAACAATCATGGCTCTATCCTACAGAATCCTGGGATTTGTAGTTTGTTGTGGCACCAGAGTTCTCTGACAGAGAAGGCTAAATCTCTCACAAAATTACAAATCCCAGAATTCCATAGCACTGAGCCATGGCAATTAAAGTGGTGTCAAAGTGGATTATTTCTGCAGTGTGGCAGCAGCCCAAGCAACCCATATATGCAACCATGGCAGTTAAGGTGGTAACAAAGTGCTATAATTGTGTAGTGTGGAAAGGACCCCAGTTCATTTGTCACTGTTGTTGAACAATACCTTGAAAATAATTTCTGGATGATAGCATTAAAATCTTTAAAATAAATAAAAAGCAAAATGAGACTTGTTATGATGTCAATCAGTACTATAGCAACCTAGCCTTTGTCCTGCACCAAAAAGTACAGCTGAGCTATAAACAAGCCTGCTCACAAATTCACAGACATTGGTCCATGACCCATTAATCTACTGGTCAATGACATATTAATACAAGCTCTGTTTTTATGTAGCTCCTTCCCCTACTGTGACATACACCAGTTACTGAAATATATAAGTTGGAATTATCCCTGAAAAGTACAGGTACCTACTCACACTGAGGCTTTAATTCTTTAGTACAAAATCAATGAGTGCAAAAACTACTTTGAAGAGTGTATAGGGGTACCTGTTGTCATCTTCTCCTTTAAAATCCATGGAAGCAGGAGACCAAATCTTTATCATTTTCACTTCCACAGGCTGGATCCATGCAGTTTAAGTATGTGCAATAGGGCTGGTGGAAGAGGTTACCTCCACACAACCTGCTGAATGAGATGAGAAGTGATATGGAGAAAGAGGGAAGATCACTGAAAATTGGAAAGGCACCTTCTGCAAGTAAAACCTTCCATGTGTGATATGTAGAACCTAGATCCAAGCCCATATCTTTTTGTCAGAAGAGTGATGGGTTACTTACGTATTTTCTTCTCAAATGATGTAACCTGTGAAGGCACTCTGTATCCAGGGTAGATGTGACAAAGTTATCTATAAGCAGTTACTTCGGGAATAACAAGGGATAACAAAGGATTCATCTACACAAGCCAGAATACGCCCGCTCCAACCAGTATATCCCAGCTGTGGCTCCAGTCTGTTCCTGCTCAGTTCCCTCCATGGAACAGGAGGAAGTTCTGACAGGGATGCCAATCTATCGCTGCAGCCACCACCACCGGATGCCATTTTCCTTGCTGACCCAGAAGGCAGGAAGGGGCCCCGTAACATGTGATTGAGGCCCCCTGCATGTGACCAGCCTTGGACACATGCTACAGGACTCCTTCCTACCTCCTGGGAAAGCTAGGGGACCACAGCAGCAGTGAGAGATAGCCTGTAGGGATGGGCTCCTGCAGACATGCAGGGCCTGAACCTTTTTTTGCCAGCAGTAATGGAGCAAACTGGTTATTATTTTAAATGTTCTATTGGTCCCTACCCACCTTCCCCCCCCCATCTCAACCCCATATCTGCCCTGGGGATGGTGAGGACTGCCTGGGGACAGAATGGGGAAAATGCCATGGGTTATCAGGATTGCAGGGCTCCAAGACAGGGACAAGATGGAGCATATTGCCCATCTAGACAAGCCCAAAATTACATTTCAAAAGCAATTCAGTGAACCAAAGCAAAGATACTTCACTTGTATACTGACAGAATCATAGAATCAGAGACCCCAAGCTCCATTCTGTCCAGCCCCCTGCCATGCAGGAATACATAATCAGACCATTTCCAAGAGATGGCCATCCAGCCTCTATTAAAAACCTCCAAAGAAGGAGACATGAAGCTTGTCTAGACAGGCTATTTACCCTGTCTTGCCCCCATCTTGGAGCAGTCCAAACGATGCAGGGCTCTTGCCTTGTTTTGCCCCTGGGCAGTCCAGATGACACCTGAGGAAAAGACAGAGTGAAGAAGGGTTAACGCCCTTTACAGTAATGTAAAAAAAAAAACCCTAGGGAAACCTGGGGGTCGTTTACATGGGCAAATATTCCTCTAAATATACCGCTAAGATAGCTCATAGTTCCCATGGATGGCAGCACAGTATCGCCTCATTCAGAAGGGGGGGAAGGTAAAACACCCAAATATAGCGTGACAGGAGATGTCGCTATTTTTGCAGGAATATTTGCAATGTAGTGCTTTATTGGCAGTGTAAACTAGCATTCCGCTAAGGGTTAAAGCACAGCTGCATTGTGATTGGTTGATGATGCAGGGGTGGGCTTAAAAGAAGGGCAGGGAGGAGGCAAAGACAGTAGCCATTAGAGAGGAAACTTGCAAAAATCCTGTCTGCTATTTTGCGAGCCACTTTGCAAAAAAAAAAAAAAAAAAGGATTCCCAACAACTTTCATTCAGGGAGCATTCCTTCTCATCCTCTCTGCTGTTTTGAAAGTATGTAAAAGCTCGTTCGTCACTTTTATCCTGTGCATGGGGGAGGGAGAGAAACCATTTCACAAAGGACTGTAGCAAGCTGAACTGCTATAGAATAGAATCTTTATTACGGTCATAGACCAGCACAGGTAAAAAGGGGATACAGAATAAAAACACAGGATAAAAACAGGCTAAAAGCAGTATTTAAAATATTAGCTCCAGTATAACAAGACTAGGTTGATACTATTCTACTGTTGAGGACATTGTCTGTCGAATTTTAACCGCAGCTGCGCAGAATCTGGCAACATTATAAGTTGTTCCTGGGTTGGTGTCTGAAAGCAACAAGTTTATGTAGAATTGTCCAGTGTGCCCTTGATATTTATGCAACAGGGGTGAAATTAGGGTGAGACGTATGTCCCTGTAATATGAGCACTGGAGTAATACATGCTCTGTTGTTTCTATTTGGCCCGAATTGCAGGGGGACAGTCTGTCTGAGAAGGGGATCTTCTTGTATCAGCCTTCAAGGACAGCTGAAGGGAGGGCACGACACCGTGCAAGAGTAAAGGCCCTTCGATGTTTAGGTATTTCAAGTGTTGCTAAGTATGCCAAAGGAGAGGCCAGATATCTATTGGAGTCACTAGCAATGAAGGTTGGAGTACTGGCTAGATCCAGTTGTATATATCTACTACCCATTGTTTGATAGTAGCTTTCACCCTATCATACCCCAGGCTAAGCAGAAGATCTGGAGAAAGGCCCAGCATTGAAATTTTAGTTGTCACTGTCTGTTTCCAGCTGGATTGGAAATCATCACTTAAGGTTAGTGGAGCAAGGCCAGTGGGAAAGAGGGATAGTCTGAGTCAGTAGCTGAGTATGGTCACCCACACTCTGGCCTCCACTTTCATAAATCCTGACTCCAGTCTCAGAGCTGCGTTAGAGACACATTTTGGAGTTTGGAAAGCTGATCTTAAAAATTTGGATTGGACAAGTTCTAATGGAGCAGGGTTGGGGAAGGGTCCCAATTGGGATCCATAAAGCAGCTGAGCTACTGGTTTGGCTTCAAAAAGTTTGAGCGCTCCAGGTAAATAGTGGCCCCCTCTTGTCTTAAGAAATTTGAGAATGGCTGTTGTACTCCTCTGCGCATTGCAAGCAGCATACTCCCCATGTGCTTTCCTACTACCAGTGGCTTGAAAAATTACCCCCAGGTATTTGAAGCAAGAGACCTGATCAATCTTGTGGCCATCTATATTCCAATTGTAGTTCTTAGGCCTTTTAGCGAATGCCATGATTTTAGTTTTTTGATAGTTGAGTTCTAGCTGTTCCACTCTGCAATATTGTGTTAGTGCTCTTAGGGCTCTTTTTAGTCCAATGGGAGTTCTTGAAAGTACTGCTGCATCATCTGCATAAAGCAACGTTGAGATATGCCTTCCCCTCTAATTTTGGGGGGTGGAAGTTAGTGTTGTTGAGGTGATCCACCAAATCATTGATGTAGAAGTTAAACAGGAGTGGAGCTAGAATGCAGCCTTTCTTAACACCCTTCTCAGTGACAATGTCATTGGTGAGATGTCCCTGGGGGTTACATCTTACTTTTAATGAGGTCCCTTCATGCAGCATACATATTAGGTGGAGTAAACGTCGGTCGATCGAAGAAGCCTCCAATTTTTTCCACAGTTTGGTTCAGGATATAGAGTCAAAAGCTGCTTTAAAGTCTATGAAGGCAGCATAGAGATAAACTGTGCTGCAGGTGGAGTATTTTTCAATAAGGTGGTGGAGTACAAGGCACTGATATATGGTGGAGTGGCCTTCCCTAAAGCCAGCTTGCTCTTCTGCAAGTATGTTTTCTTGTTCCATCCAGGTTTGAAATTTCCACTGTAAGTGTCTTGCATAGAGTTTGCTGATTGTACTTAGGAGACTAATTGGTCTGTAGTTGACAGGATCATCCTTGCTTCCTTTTTTATATACGGGGACGATGATTGCAAGGCCCCAATCCTTGGGTGCTCGACCATATTTGTCAATACAGGTGAAAAGTGAGGCCAGGATAGGGGCCCAAAATTCAAGGTTGTTTTTAATGGCTTCTGCAGGTATTAAGTCTTCCTCTGGATCCTTCCCCATTCTCAGCTGGGCTACAAGGTTCTTGATCTCTGTCACTGGTGGCCACCCTTGGATATTTTCTATATTTTGGCTAGTGTATCCACTTTCAATGTAGTTGTCCTTATAAAGAGCTTGAAAATGATCCTCCCATATCCCTGGAGGGATGTGACAATCCACTGTAGCTGGCCCATTTCTCTGGGAACTTGATATAATATGCCAGAATAGAGCTGTGTTGTTGGATCTGACTGCCTGGATAAGTTGTGTCCAGTCATTCTTCATGGCTTCTTTTTTCTTGTTCATCAGCAGCTTTTTGTAGTCTCTTTTCTGCTGAAGCAGCATTGGTGCAGCATCTGGGATGTTATTAGATAGGTAACCCTGATAAATATCACTGAGGGCTTTTTTAGCATTAACACATTCCTTGTCAAACCATGGTTTGGAGTGGTGCTGTTGTTGTTCCCACTGATGTGCGCTACTTTGACAGATTAGATATTGGTGTAGAGCTTGGGTAAGTGTATTGTAATTTTCCAAGATTTCATCAGGACTCTCAGCTGATATCAGGGCAGTCCTAAGATGCTGAAGTTGGTCTGAAGCCAATACCTCACTTATTGTTTGGTTTAGTTGGGGGGTCCATTTAGCTCCGCGATAGGTCCTTCCTGCTGGTGTCACAGAGAGATGATAGCGCTCCCTGGTGTGTGTCTCCTGAGTGAAGTCGCTAAGGTGTAGCCGAATTGGAAAATGATCACTTTCAAATCTGGGCATAACTTCTATTTCCTTGGCATAGGGAAGAAGGTCCCTAGAAATGATTATGTAATCAATGGCACTCATTCTGGACCCAGAGAGATAAGTGAATTCGGCTGGGCAGTCATTTTTCAGGGCACCATTTAGGATTTGAAGGTTCAACCTAAATGCTGTTTGATCCAGACAAAGTCCTGCAAAATTTGATTTCTTGTCCTTTGAGCATCGGATGAGGTAGGTTCCATCATCTTCAAAATCAGGAGGAGGGCATTTGTGCTGGGCATATAGGGTATGATTGTTGGGGCCCAGTCTGGCATTCAAATCACCCCCCAAAATTACAAATGCATTTGGGTTCTGCAACATGAGATTAGCATTGTATGATTCCAATTCAGCCCACAGGCCTCTGATTTGAGATTTCTTCTTCATTGGAGGCATGTAGGCATTTATTATCAGCAAAGTGCAATGGTTAAATTGAATTAGCACTGCCATGGCATATGTTTTAAAAGTGGAAAGAGGCCTTGTTATGGCATGTAGGGTGGTGGAAACCAGGACGCCCAGGACGCCTCTAGCTCTTCCATGCTTTTTCCCTGGCTCTGCCGGAATTGAGAGTGAGTGAAAGCCATTTAATAACAGATCCTTATTAGTCCATGTTTCCTGGACCAATATAATGTCATATTGGGTGAGGAAGTCACTAAGACAGGGATCTCTGTGGGCCGTCGGCCACCCAGCGATGTTCCAGGTCATAAGGGTAACCTTGTGCTGGTCTGTTGGAAGTCAGGCAGCCGCATTGCAGGCCACAGGCTGAATGGATAATTCATCTGATGGCAGTTGGTTAAATGACTGGGTTGACTGTGGCTGTGTCCTCCTCTGTGGATGGAGGGGTAGTGAATCACATTCCTGTTCTTCTTGCCCTGCCTGTTCTGGAAGGGAAATTGGAAGATCCAATGCAGCATGGGAAGCGAAATGAGGATCACAAGCAAGCAAGGATCCTATCTCTTTAGTGAGGGGGGCATTCTTTGGCTTAGGAGATGAGGTAGGTGGCAGTGAAGACTGTTTTTCCCTTGAACTAGGTTTGCATAGGGATGTTTGAGTCCCCTGGGGTTTAGTTGTAGATGGGGGTGCATCTGCAGTATATTGCATTTTTGAAGGGGTATTGGCTACAACTCGGGATTTCAAGGTTTCCTTGATTATAAGTAGAGAGTCATCACTTTCGCTTTCATTGTCAGAGAAATCAGAGAAATGCACGGACAGTTTCCTGTGAGGCGGGGCTGATTTCAATGGGGCTGGATTGCTGTTAGATTGACTCAGGATGGTATCTCTCATCAGCTGTATTGTAGGAGTGTGTTCCCAAATTTCTGTGAGTTTTTCTCTCAGTTTAATTACTTCTTGCTTTATAGCCTGAGCTTCTTCCTTTGAGGTGTGTTTAGGTTCTCCCTCTTGGAGTGCAGAATTATTATTGCTTCTTTGTGTTTTTGTTGCTGTTTTCCCTGTGATGAGGTCACGGACTATCTCATCCTTAAAAATTCTGTTAATTTCTATATGATGTGCATTCCAGAGGAAATTTCTTTTCCGTAACAGCCTGTTAGGTATATTTGCCTGGCTAAAGGTCAGAAAAATTCGCTTAGTAGCTCTTGAGCTGGGTAAAAAGTGGCAGTCTAGTAAATCAATTGTTCTGCTGTGCATGTTTAAAAGTTGGGAGAGATTTCTTACAACAGACTTCTGTCCGTTCCACAAATAGGCATTGTTATGTATTTTTATCAGAATCTGATTTTTCTGTAACACTCTGCAGTGATTAACTGCATCCTGTGACATAGGACACATTTCCTCCAAATCTGCTACATTTTTAACCTCCTGTGTACCATATGGGTTTTGCCTTTGAAGATCTTGTTGGGAAAGCTTATTTGTAATGTCGTTTAATTTTTGCAAAATAAGAATCAATGTCTCTATGGACAGTTTGCAGAAATCATAAAAGAGCTGAGCGCTGTTATTGTAGGGAATGCTGCCAAGCTCCGGGAGTTTGACTTTGTCATCAACTTTGTTATCAACTTGCTCTGTCCCATAATTTATATTTACACTTTGAGGAATTGAGGTGGGTGTTTTGTTTAGTTCAGGTGTCTGTGATGGCTTAGGGAGTATAGAAGGAGCTGTTGTTACAGATCTGTTACTCATGGGCTGTGTTGTCTCTGCCGCTGGGAAGAGTGAGTCAATCCTCATCTGTTTTTCTGCTTTGAATGATTCCTGATTGTCATTATTATTACAGGGGCTCGTCCGATTTCTTTTCTTGCCTTTGGATGGCATTTTTGAGGTATATATAGGTGGTAATGCCAGATGTTAGTGGGAGGACAATACAGAAGTTGTTAGTCCGTCGCCATCTTCGAACTGCTATTTTCCCTCCCTCCCTCCCTCTCTCTCTCTCTCTCTCTCTCTCTCTCTCTCTCTCTCTCTGCTTGGGGGAGGGAGGGAGGGGGAGATAGAGAGACAGAGAGAGAGACAGAGCAGCTGGAAAAACTTGCGATCCACGGCATGGCAGCAAGGTCTTTTAGCAGAGAGATTACTCTCCCTCTGCTTTATGGAGTGAGTTCATTTACAGGCAGATTTACAGAGCCACACCCCCCACACTTATTCAAGTCTGAACTTCAAAGCGACATAATTAGAAAAAAAAACCTGACTGGCATAGCTGCGGAAAATAATTAAACCGCAAGTTGCCACAACAAATCTGCTGTGTAAACCGGCCCCTGCATTATGTGGGAAAACTCAAGATTTGACTGGTGCAGGAACACAGGGTCAGTACCTGCACACTGGCCCATATAGCCAGACGATGACAACAGTTCTTCTAAACCCAGCATGCAATCAAGGCCCCCTGAATGTGACCAGCCTTGACCACATGCTGTGGGCCTCCTTCCTGGATTCAGAGGGAATGGCACACAACAGTGGGAAAGGGAGCCATCAGTACAGGCCAGTGTGTCTGTGTGGACTTCCCATTTCATGTAGTTAACAGAGGGGAAACAGGCCTGATCCAAGGCCAGAATACACCAGTGAGGGACCAGCTTATTGTGGCAAGCGTGGACAAACCCTCCACTATGCTCCAAGGCAGAGTATCCCACTATCAAATGGCTCTTGCCATCAGGAAGTTCTTCCTAATATTAAGGTAGAATCTCTTTTCCTATAGTTTGAATCCATGTCCTAGTCTCTGGAGCAACAGAAAACAACTTTGCTCCCTATTCAATATGACATCCTTTCAAATATTTAAATGTGGCTATCATGTCACCTCTTAACCTAGGAATAATAGTTCAACAATTTAATGAGCAAAAGCAAGGAGTTACTTTTAGAATTCTGTAGTGAATAATGGGAATAAATTCATTTTTAAAAAAGTAATCTCCCAAGCTCTGCCTCTGTCTCTGAGATTATATAAGCAATCCTTCATAACATATTTAGAAAATATCACATTTGTCAGGGAGTAGAGGGCATGTTGCTGGCACCAACCCCAGAGTCAGGCATATTCTTGGCCCAGCTCCTGGATGTCCATTTGTTGACCTGAATGCCTAAAGTGAAGATACTGAGGCACAAGTAGCATAAGTGGCCAAGTCATCAGGGGACCCACAGGCAACAAATCATAGTCACCTGCTCATGCCTAGGGCTCTTCTCTTCAAATGCCAATTCATAGACATCTGGGGCTGGAGGAAGCATTGTGAATTATAGCCTACATAATGCTTTTTATCTGTTGGACCAATATGATTTTATATTAAAAAAACAAAAACAAATAAGCAACATTGAGAATTCCATAGTTATAACTCCAAAATAGAAATTCAGATCTCCTAATATCAGTTGACACTTAGAGACATTTAGACCTTTTTCACACGAGGCTTCTATTGTGGGACTACAGGAGGATAGCAGCGTTATTGGGGAGTACTTACTGCATGACCACCCACTGGTGGTCTGTGCTTCAGTCATTCCTGAAGCACACCTTATCAATGATAGGGAAATCCCATTAATGATTCCCAATGATGCTGTTATCCCAGTAGTCCCATTCATGCAGTAATCTATTCTGCTTCAGAAACAGAAGAGCAGCTGTCACACGGCACAAGGGGGTGGGATTCTCCTCTTCCCCTCTCTTTCCCCTCACCCATGCTGTTTTGTTTTGTTTTAGTGCTCTGGTCTGCTGGCCTGATCTGGCTTCTCCTGCCCTCCCCTCCCTTGTCTCTTTCTCTCACCCTCAACCATCTCAATCTGGCTTTCCCCACCCTTCCCATCCTGATCTCTCTCCCAAACACCACATCCAGCATCTCAATCTGGCTTCCCTTGCCCTCCCTATCCTAATCTCTCCCACCCCATCCTCCACCATCCCAGTCTGGTTTCCCCCATCCTCTCCATCATGATCTCTCCCCCGCCACCTCTGCTGGTCTGATCTGCATGCCCTAAATATGTAGGGCAATAATGGGGAGGAAGCAGGCAGTGCAGAAGGAATGTGCAGCAACATTTCAATATTGAAGTGGAGGTGCGATAATTATTTTTACACTGCCGCTGTATTTCCACTTGCTTCCAAAACAGGATTGCTGTGAGATGGCTGCCTCATGTGATAAAGTCCTTGCAATCTAGCAGGTTTGAAAGCATTTTAAATGAGAAGGACCTACAATGGCAAAATCACTCATGTTGCAAACACAGATAAACCATACTGCCCCAATAACTACAGGCACTGAAGCTCTATTTAGGTATTTTGTTTCAACCAGGTTATAAAAGGGCTGGGCAGCACATGACTCACAAGTAGTGTGTGGCACTCCCCTCTTTTTGCAGCCTCTAAAGTCCCACAAAGGCATCACCCTGTAAAATATGGTGAAATGTGTGGGGTGCCAGGAGGCATGGTCTTTTAAACCAAGGCCTCTGCTTCCCATGTTCATTGTTTTGATTTTAAAATCAGATGTGGATGTCTCACCACTTCCAGTTTTCATACAACCCTTCCAGGATTATGGGGACATGCATAACAGTCATGGATGCAAGACCTGCCTGCAGTGCCCTTCTTGCAGCAAACACATCCTTTAAGTCTGACTTTTCTTTGTTGAACAGAAAGGTCTGAAGTGGGCTTCAGCTGGCATTCACCTGAACACAACTGAGATGTAGAAGTCAATTAGTTGTTATATATTGTTTTAGATTAATAAAATGTTATGATGTAGTGTTTGATTGTATATGTTATGATTTATGTTTTGTTTTGTGTGGTGTAGTGTTTTTGTAGGTGTATGTGTTTAATAAAAATTATATTAAAGAAATTTGGATGTATTTTATATACATACATATATTTCTTAGCATATGCACTTTGAACACATCCTTCCTATTTACTAAAATACACGCTTCTGCCTATTTTTCAATATCATGTACTTCAGCAATTGATATCTTTACAGCGTATGCATGGTTTTGTGGTAATTTCACTTCTCTGAAATAATGAGCAGGCTTTGCAAATATATACATTTCCAAGGTGAGTAAATGAGCACAACATACTGGTTATGAGTTACAGTTAGAACAATGAGAGATGTCTGTCACTGTGCACCCAGCTATAGGAAAAGAAATACCTTATAGCTAGGTCTTCTGATAAATGATCATGGCCATGGTCTTAACAGGGAATTTTCCCAGGCTAAATCCTAAACAGAACCTGAACGATTTTGTGGCATTTTTTCTTTTGTTTGGAGGGAGTCTTGTTTTTTTCAGGTTTGTATTTGTTTTTTGCTTGGGCTGAGATAAATTTCCCTTAATTTCCTCAGTTTTGTGGAAATGGTAGGGAAATCTCAGTCTACCACCCAGGGAACATGAGCTGTGCTTCTGCAATGTCAGAGCATCACAGAAGGAGATAATCACTACTCTCAGAAGATCATCTGCCCAAGAGGGGATGGGAAAGGGAAGCCACCACTGGATTTAATCTTGGAATTTTATTTCTCCATTCCCATCCATCCAACCATTATAAAATTAATGCTGTAAGCTGTTTTGCAAGGCAGCCTGGCAGTTTTCTACAAGCACAACAAACAGATATGGTCCAAGATCAAGATCAAGGCCTCAGACTATCGCTTCAACATAATCTCTTCATTAACATTGTATAGCTCCTAATTAAAAGGGCACCTATGTGTGAGTCTACTAATTACTTCAACAGCCAATTAGGGAACTCAGTAATTTCACAGAGCCTTTTAAAAAATCATTAAAGAGAGAATAGAGTACAGTTTGGTTTAAAGTGGCTCTCAACTTAATAATTAAGGTTGCCTCTGCCATTTATCCTCTCATATAAGAGAAGTCCTCTTTTTTGTTGTTTTGACTTAGGATGACACCCAGAGCTCACAAGCTAGGATCAAAAAGATAAAGAATACCCACAGTTTTGAAGGGCTTTCCCAAGATATTTTGCTGCCCTAGTCAATAGAAGAAAGGGTGCCTTCCTCACCCATCTCACCTAGAGAAGGCAACTAAACTGAATCTTACTTCAACACTGCCTCCATCTCATGTGAGAACAGCACAGGAACATCAGGTATGCAGAACAGGTTGTCTGGAATAGACAACTCCAGCCTTCCTAGCATCTGCCATCTGAGGCAACTGCCTAACACTGCCTAATAATAGAGCTGGCCCTGTGGCTTAAAAAAACCTTACCACATTTCTGCCAAAGTGACCATTCCATGTACTAAATACTTGGGCTTAAGTCATGCTGGAACCTTCTATATTTTTTTGATAAAACAATACATGGAAAAAAGCAGAAGTTCTGCATTATATATATGGAAAGTAAAACAAAGTCCCCAAAACAAGCTGAGGTCAAAACACATACCAGGAGTCCAGAGACAAAGGCAGGTCCAGAAGGGAGTATCAGGTCAGGAACACAGAAGTCAGAGTCCAAGTACAAGCTAAACACACACCAGGAATCCAGGGGGGCAGAGGCAAAGGTAGGTCCAAGAGGCAAGCAATGGTTCAAACATGAGGAAGCAGCAAGTCAAGGCATCAAGATCCAAGGAGCAGCTACAGGCAGCACAAAAGACCATATTGCTGTGGCAAAGACTGAGGGGAGAATGCTGTTCTTAAATAGCTGTTTCTCTGGCTGCTCCAAGTGTGCTGCATGACTTCAGCCGGCTGTGCCTAATAAGTTAGCCCAGGTCCATTCAAGACTTTCACAACCAGGGCCTAATGTTGCAAGGAAATGAGAGGCAGGTTCCGACAGAGAGGTGGTGGGGCCTTCTTCAGGATGTCTTCAAAAAGAGGTTGGGCAAGTACCTGCTGGGGATGCTCTAGCTGGAGCTCCTGCACTGAGCAGAGGGTTGGACCTGATAGCCCATGGGGCCCCTTCCAAGTCTATGTTTCTATGAAGGAAAAATATTGCCCCCACCTCATTCCTACTATACAATGTTTCCTGATTACCCTTCCAGCTGAAGGTTACTCTAGGCCAGTCTGGGAATCATGTATCCCTTCAGAAATTATGGGACTGCAACTCTCCACATGGCTTATCACATGGCTATGTTGGCTAGGCCCTGCTGAGTGTTGCAGATGAGTAACAGCTGGAGGATCAGGTGATTCTCATCCCCGCTCTAGTCCAACTAGAGATTATAACAAAAGTAATGAAGACGTGGGTTTTTTTGTTTTTTTTTTTTGTTTTGTTTTTTGTATATTCTTAACTAAACCATTTATTATGGCCTTTGTGGGCTCCAGTTCATCAGATGCATGAAGTGTAATCCTAAATAGTCAGGACTCTATACACACATAGAGTTAGGGATACAAAATACACAAAGATGCTACATACAGCCAACCATTCCTCCCTCCACATATGGTACATACAGTAAGAACCAGCCCTACTATTAGGCAATGTGAGCTACCTGCCACAAACAGAGACTTGGGGTAGTATTTGCAGATTCCAGGCATCCTGAACCTCTCAGTGATTTCCTTCTGTTGAAGGATAGCCTACCCTCACCCCCTAAATTATCCTGCTATCCTCAGATCTGGTGGTGTGGTTCTATCCAGTTGACACTAGTGCAGGAAGGTTCACTTTCCAGTATGATTGGCATTCTATACGTATTGTAGAATGGAGCAGGGTGCCATTTGTTCTTTTCCTCAGGCAGCTTTGGTTAGCGCTGCCTCCAGGGCATCACATTTTCCTCCTCTCTGCTTGTATCACCTCAGCAAGAGATCTTTGAACTGGTATTCTTGCTGCGCATCAGTGGCTGAAGTAGGAAACTCTCTGTTGAACAATGCTGCAGTCCTCTTGCAATGAACTGCCTTGGGCATGGTGACGAAAAATACATGCAGTGGCCAATATTTCTTCCCTTCCCCTTTGAAAGCATGTACTTGTACTGGCATAGCTTGGCTTTTTGACATTCCTTTAATGTGGGCAACAAAGATTTCAAACAATGTATTCACTGTAAATATTCATGCTGCAGTAGAAATCCCATCTCCTTTATTGTGCAACATTGCTGAGAACTACATTTGAAAAAAGTCAGGGCGACACAGCATTACACTGGCACTGGGAAAGCTACACAGACAGAACTGTCAGGATGCAGATAAAAGGCAGCGCCTTGCCTAGAATCACTTTAGTTTAATCAGCCACTTCCAACCCAAGGAAGAAACCACAGAGCCTATTTTGCACTCCATTTTTTGCAGCAAGCAAGCCCTTCTGCGTTCACACCAAAATGATGAATGTGCCCTTTAATATGAAGGTTAGGAGAAACCCACTTAAATCAAAGAGATTACATCTCCCAGGAGTCATTTTTACCTTTCCCAGTTGCAGTTGTGCATTCCCTTAATTATCTTACTAATTGCTTATGTCTGACCTATAAGACTGTCTCCGTCTAGTCATTCAGCCCGTGAGTAACACCATTGGGGCCAGCTCTAAATTGTTGTGCTCCCTCGCTCACTCACACACGCACGCACACCCACCCACGCACACACCTACCTTTCTTCTTTGCAGAAAGAATAAGCTAAAGATCATATTAAAGAGCTCCCTGTATAAACCAATAAAAACTAACATTTGCATGGGGATTATTAGCTTTAAAGTAAAGACTAGAAGGAAAAGCCAGACAGACAAAATCATTTGATTGAAAAGTTAATGTCTCCTGAATTCCCTTTGTAGCGGTACTCGGGGTGAGGGGTGGGACTGACAGGGCAAAGCTCTGTGATAAAATCACCTTTCTTTACCTCTTCTTATTCTTTTAAACTTAAACACAGTGGCAAGGGGACCTGAACTGGATTGGGCAACGAGTTCAGGGAAAGGAAAACAAACCCATCTCTTGTTATATTTTATCACTTCAAATTCCCATCACCACTCCCAAACTACTTGTAGGCCAGCTAGATTTTTAAAAAAGTAAAGAAACACATATCTGTATTTCTTGTCTTCCCTCCAGGGGCTGCATGAACATTAGACAGAATAATTAGACCCTACCTATCAGAAAACTGGTTTGTGGTACCATGAAGAGAAAGCAAATAGCATTGATATTTCTAGACCATTTACCAGTGACAAAACACTCCCTAAGCAGTTTACCATGTGTTAACTAATTGCCCCCAACAGGCTGGGTACTCATTTTACCGACATGGAAGGCGGAGTCAACCTTGGCATTTAACCACTGCACCACCAGATATCCCTGTTGGTGGTTATTATTTCATCTATTCTTTTTATAGTGCCAGGGAAGAGGCAAAATGTTTGTGGGATTTTCTGCAGTTGATGCAGAATAGCTCAGTTTCACTTTAGGGAATATGTACAATGGGATCTTGTTATCTGCTAGGGCTTGGTTCCAGGAACCCTCTCCCCAAATGGATACCAAAATCAGTGGATGCTCAAGTCCCATTATGTACAATGGACTAGAGCAGATTTGGGGAGTAAGTGGAGGTTCAGGAGAGAGGGAGGGAGAGATGCTGGCTGATGGTGTTGACCCAGGCCTTGAGATTTCCAGACCAAAACCTGAGAACAAGGGATAGCCCCTGGAATGTCATGGGGCAAAGCTGGGTAATGCAATTAAGAATTACGCATTAAGCAGGAACCATGCTTGCTCACAGCTTGTCATTCAAACACACATATGTATATAGTCAGTGCAGTACAGTCTCTAGAAGATTGTCACTTGCACTGTCTCTTTATATCACCATTGGGCATGCATGCTTTCACCCCCTTCCTGGTCTCTGATAGAGATGTGTGGGTGGGTGGTCAGCTAAGTGTTTTTCAGCTCATGCTGAACCCTGGCACCACAACAATGTGGAGGAGAAGGGAAGAAGCTTAGCAAACATAAACATAAAGTAAACCTATAGACTCCCTTGATTTTTTTGCAAGTTGCAACAACTTGATTGAAATCAATGACGCTTTGCAAAAGGAAGCAAGCAAGCTGGCAGGGAGCTCTTGGCAGAAGGTTTGCATGAAGCCTTCACCTCTTACCTGGGTATCATCCATGAAATCTAGAGACCTAAGCAACATTCTGAGATATGGCAACCTGCTGGCTGGGGGATTCTTGGACTTACAGCCCAAAGCAGTTAACTGTTCCAAGCTCTGACATGTTGGCTAGCTGTCCCCTGGCATCCTTGTATAGCATGTAAAGGAGTGCAGGGTGAGATCCCTCATGAACATAGGTGAGCATGCAACAGCTTCCATATGATTAGGAGCCAGACTGTGTAAATCTCCTGACGGGCTGCATATGCAAAGGACCCTTTCCTTCTGGTGTTTTGTTCTATATACATGGATTCAAGAGGGAGGGGTTGTGAGCTATGAGAGAGGGGGCCTTCTTAGTAATAGCTCCGCTGCTCTCCAGAGATACTTTCCCTGCAACTTTGGTGAATATCTTTTCATTCCCCACATGTTGAAAATCTATGGTCTGTAGATTTTCGTTATTTGGTGCATTTCTCACTCTCTCACTTATTCTCATCTGAAAATGTTTACATAGCAATGGTTTTTATATTTTAATGCTGTATGAGTATCTTTGTGGGCTGGCTAGAGAACTACTTTGTTGGGCAGCTGATATAAATACCATTAATCAATAATATAACATTTTTAAAAAGCATGTGCAGCCCCACCACTTTCCCCTCACAAGTATCTTCTATCTGTGGACATTATCAGAGTGGCAAAATCACAGGATTAAGACACGGGCCCCGCTATTGCATGAATGGGCCCCGCAAATTGGCCCCTAAATTGCACAACATTATTATCTTTGCGTTCTTACTCTGTGCTCCAGCTGCGAAAAAGGCATTATTTGCAATTCATGGAACAAGCTGTCAATAGATCGTCAATAGCGCTTTTTCGTGGTATTGATTGCATGCAAAACAAGGTCCCATTGTAATCGCAAGATTACAGTTTGAATGAGCGGTCCTCAGTGAGAAAACCTATGGGTGACAACATGAAAATGAAGCACAGGATGCTTTTTTTATGAACTGTCCCCTTTAGTTTGCATGTTTTTAGGTTTATGTCAGTGCTTATGTGTTCATTTACTTTGTTAATTAAGTGGTTTGTGGAGTTTTAAGTGCACTCGCATCTTCTTGCAAGAACCACCAAAATCTCACCCATGCCAAATCGTGGAAGTAAACTCCCATTCTTAAAGTGCTAGTGGTCATTGTGTGATAATTCTGTGGCATTTCTTTTGCATGATTACAGTTACATGTGATAATAAGTGATATAATTCAATGATGTCCCCACTTCATTCATTCTTCATTCATGGAATTACAGCTTTTTAGATGCTAGTTTGGTAATGTCCTGTATGTATGGAGATTATCAGATGCATCAAATGTGGCCCGATCATGACACCAGTGGAATACAAAAGGATGCCAATATAGACAACGACGTCCTTTAGCGTTCTGCTGGTGTTATGCTAACATACCTTTTTATTGACGGCTGAAACTGACAATAGATCCCCTGTGCTGCTTTTGTGCTGGCATTGCCAGTGTGTGAAACCTCAGGCCATTTAAATCCTGTCACTGCAGCAGGAATAGCCGGTCCAGCACAAATACTTCCTGGTGAGATTGGGACATCCAGGTAAGTTTTGCTCTTTTTATGACCCTCCCAATGTTACTTGGGACTTTTAAAGTGTGTTTAGGTGCTTGTGTAAACTTTTAATGTGTTTATTTTGTTTTTGTTTTTTAAATTTCCCATTCAATGAAGTCTCGTGGGATTTCGAACAAGGAAGTGAATGGGGCTCCATTTACTTCCTTTTTATGTCTGGACTGCCTTTGCTGAGAGAGAAGGTAAGGAGATTTTCACACGGGGCCAAAATGCCCTGTTACTGCCCCGCCACCTCCTCTCCCGTTCCTGCCACGAAATAACATAAATCTTTCACACACTTACCTTAATTCCACAGCAGGAACGGGCTCCTCCTCCCCTCATTGGCCAGCCGTAAATGCAGCCATCGTAAGGCTGCTTTTATGACTGGCCATCTGAAATGTTATCACGTTATCGCATGATAATGGCCAGGTGGTAAATTTAAAAAATAAAACTCCCCCAAACATAAATCAGTTCACCAAGCACAAAAACACATTTTAAATCACATAATCAAAACAGGGAGGGTAAAATAAAGGGTGTCACTTACCTGGATGTCCAGATCATACCAGGAAGTGTTCGGAATGGACCTCCCCTCCGCGGCTGTCATTTCAGAACAGGAACGGGGCTCCTGTTCGCACACCCATGATTGTGTGATAGTGATGGAATGGGAGGTCTATTCACAATAAAAAATCGTGATTACATTGTTCCACAACAGTCACGGGAGCAGGATGGATGCAGGACAGAACAGGGTCAACGTCGTCCTAAAGGGAAAACCTTTCTCGGCCCTGTTCTGTTCCTGCCACGGGATATATAGCCTGTGTGAAAATCTCCTCACTCTGGCGGGAAGCGTTCTTTTGCTGGCATAGAAATGGTTTATTTTATGCTGGCAAAAGAATGTTTTAAACAGGGTCGTCTGATAAATCTCCTATGTGTCACAGAGGAAGAGGGAAGGAACCTTGCTATTATCTGCATTCACAGAAATGTTCTCCCCAGGCCTTTGGCAAAGTGTGATGCAGTCCCTGAAATATTGTGCAACAATAAACCTGATAGTCTTTAAGACTCCAGAAGACATTTTATAGAATTTTCTGATCAGAGTTTAGCTAAACCTAAGTCTCAGTAAAAATATTTATAGGCCTTCCTCAAAATATTTTGCAAGGTTAGGTAATAAAATACATTTCACACACACAAGCACCCGAAAGGTTATTGCACACACAGAGAGAGAAAATGCATTTCAGCATGTCAATTAAGAAACCTCAAGAGGAAGCCCAAGAGATGAGTCACCTATTTGCTATTAAAAAGAAACAATTCCAGCGACACAATCAAGAGCGCAGAATATATGGTAATAAAAGACAATGAATATTGAAAGTGGGAGGAACTGTGCTAAAAAGACATAAACTAGAAAATAGCAAAGAAACTAAAAGAAGTAACTGCTAGGTCCCCATAAAGAGGCCACCTAGTGGAGCAATTATAATCTATCCAGAAAAAACGCATATGGATTTTTGAAATTTCTCCTAGCAGCAGATATTTTTGCATGTATTATTTTCAGGTGCCGCTGCAGGAGAGATAAAAATATGTGGAGTATGTCCCCTTAGTACAACAGGCATTAGTGGAAACAACATACTAAATATTGCCTAATGGAAGAGGAATGGGAAGTGCAATTTAAAAGCCACTGGAAAGGAAAGCTCTGCAGGGGACTAGCTGTTTACTGAGCTTTTAAAATATACTAGAAAGACATTGGACATGTCATGTTTTTCACCTAATACAAAAAGGGCTTGTCTACATGGGCAATTTACCCCATCTTTCCCCCCTGTTAGAGCCCTGCAGTCTTGATGACGCAAGGCTTTTGCCCCATTCTGCCCCTGGGCAGTCCTCATGACCGCTGGGTCAGAGACAGAGCCAAGACAGGGGGGAGGCAGGGGAGGGCCTGATAAAGCAGTTTAAGACAATACCTGCTTGAATCCGTTCCCACCAGAAAGAAAAGGATTGGGGCCCTCATGTCCACAGGAGCCCATTCCTGCAAGCCGGCCCATTGCTGCAGCTGCTGGTCTGCTTTGCTCTTCCAAAGCAGGAAGGAATCCCACAGCATGTGACCAAGGCTTGATTACATGTTGTAGGCTAGCTTTCTATCTTCCAGGAGGGCGAGGGAGACTGCGGTGGCTGCAGTGATGGGCCAGCGTGCCCACCTGGACATCCTCCCATTCTCTAGAGGGAACGGGGGAGTAATGGGCCTGATCCACAGCCAGGATATGCTGGCAGAGATCCAGAGTATCCTAGCTCAGTAGATGAGCCTAAAGAGTGCTTTTTAAGTGTGAATTCTTTGATATGATAAAGATGCACAAATAAGTTGGGTGTTCAGTAAGACCAAGAAATAGCCTCCAATGTAATCCCCAAACTGGCTAATAGATGACACTGTTACAGGTATAGGTATAGGCAACATGTGCTCAAGCCCTGATGGTGCAGGGTGGTTAAATGCCAGTACTGCAAGCCACCATGTTGCAAGTTCGATCCCAGAAGGCTCCAAGATTCACTCAGCCTTTCCATCCATTTGTAGGTCAGTAAAATGAGTACCCGGCTTGGGGGGTGGCAATTAGCTAATGCACATTGGAAACTGCTTAATGCAGTGTAGATGTGTAAATTGCTACTGCTTAAAACAATTTGTAAGCTGCTCTGAGAGCCTTTGTGGCTGAAGAGTGGAGTATAACTACCTAAAATAAATGAATGAATAATAGATTGATATGTAGATATATATAAGTATAGATACAGGCTGGAATTCTCTGTCAGCTGCTTAACTATGTAACCACTTTAGTTACATAGCTAAGTGGTGTTCCTCGGCCCAACTCCCAAATCCCACTGTTGATCTGGAAGCATCTGTCTGTTCCCTTGTCAATAGGGAAGCAGATGATTAATGTTCTACACACACATCCCATGAGCAATCTCTGTTGCAACAGGCAGAAGCAGGATCCCTGTCTCAATTTCCCCTTGCACCAGAGATTGCTCATGGGAGGGGTGTGTGGAAATGTCAGTCAACTGCTTTCCAGTCTACAGGGAACAGACCCCTGTTGCTCGCAATGGCTGCTGCCCAGTAACTGGAGACTGGGAGACTTTCATGGTCCCTTTGTGGTGACATGAACCCCGAGGGCAACCTCAAACATGCCAGTCAACTTTACCTAAATGTTCAGCCCGGCCACCTCTACCATCTGTTCTTGTCACTCTGCCTTCAGGTTCACCCTGTGTTCCTTTTACTTGAACCAGGAATGAACCCTTTAAACCAAATATGTGTGGAACTGTGTGGTGTTACTCTGGTAAGTATGCTGCCAACTATCTGAATGGTGAATGAATCACCAAGCGTCTGGATCTGAAGAGAACAACAAGGGATTCATTTATTGAAGGGATAAAGATGGAACATCAATTAGGAAATCTTGTGTTTATAACGTTGTACTATCTGTACAGTCTGTCACTTGATAATAAACAATTATAAATATCATAGCATACCAATTTGCCTTTGGTTATTCTAATACCTTCCCTTATAACCCAGACACTTATTCACTCTTTGTTCATTCAACCAGTAATCAAAGTTTTTAATTATTGGTGGAAAATACTGAAAATGGATTCAGCCAGATTACCTAAATTATGCTTGGAAGAACAACTGGACAATCCCTTACATAATACTTGGATTTGTCAATTATCACAATTGATTTTGTCTTATGGTTTTTCATTTCAGTATCTATTCTCTGTTAGACATCAGGCCCGATCATTATTTAAACAAAGAGTTAAGTCTTCTCTTGAAATAGAGAAGTATTTAAAAATAAGCCTGATTCATCACCATAGGAGAGCATTAACAAGAGCTAGGTTTGAACAATTAGACATTATGGTTAGATGTGGTAGGTTTCATTAAATCCCATATCATGAGAGAATATGTATTTGTGGAATAGAAGTAGAAGATATCGTGTGTGTGCTTCTAAACTATCAGTTGTATGATACGGCAAGGTTTCAGTATCTACAGATATTTCTGGATAGAATAAAATACTGGGATCGAAATGCACAATTAACTTTTCTTTTACAGGGTTTGAATAGGTATATTACTATCAGAGTGGCTAAATTTATAGTTAGTGCTGGTCAACTGAGGAAATGTTTGATGGAAGAAAATAGGGTTGTCTGTAAAGGTGATGAATATATTTAAATTTTAAACTAAACCCAATTCTAAATGTATGGAGTGTTTGCTCCCTTGTACCTTAATTTTACTTAATAATGTTATTTAGGGTTGTGCAGTTATTATTATTTTATATAGTTTATTCATATTCCATTAAATTTTTGTTATCTATTTTTATATGTTAGATTATACATATACATATATATATATATATATATATATATATATATGAAATTTTATAGCACTAATGGAAATGGTGCCTTTTAAAGGTTTTAGTAATGTGTTTCTGCTCATTTGCTTTTACAATTTTATATAACGTTGAGATTTAATAACCTTGATATGGTCTAGCGACTAATCAATAAACTGTTGTTTTGTTGTTGTTTGTTGTTCATAATCAACCTTCACATCCAGACTTCCAGCCTCTGCACACAATATTTCAGGATTCAAACCTCACTCATAAAGCACACAAGCCTCCACTCAGACTTCACTGCACACAGGCACACACATACACCCAGAGCCTTCAGCTCCAATCAACTAACTGACAACTCTAATTGTCATACATGCTTTCAAACACCCAGAAACCCCTCCCATTACAGTCTCCTGCTCTGGGATTGGTTCCTTTCAAGCTCTCATCTCATTTGCTCATCTTCATGCTCATCACACCTATGTATTCCCTAAAGCAGTGAATATGAAGCAGTCACAAATGTATAACTCTAGATTATGCATTCATAACTGCCTTAGGACTTTATCATACCAGGAAAATATGGTATCATAAGGATGCCTAATGATTGCAAAAGGCTGCACATGTCATACGATGTCATCCTTTCACAATCATATATCATTAAAAACCCGCTTTTTTTTTTTGATGGCCCAAGTCGTCAATAGATCTCCCATGGTGCTTGTTGCTGGCATTGCCAGCATTTGAATCCTCACGCCATTGTACTCACATGAATTCTGTGTCAATGGGCAAACACTTCCAGGTGAGATCACAACAGCCGGGTAGGGGAAGCTCTTTTTATGACCCCTCCCCCCATCTGCATAGTTGGGACTTTATGAGTGTGTTTCTGTGCTTGTGTGTACTTTTTGTGGTTTATTTTTTGATGTATTTTTGAATTTCCTGCACTCACATCTTCTTGCGAGAATCAGATTTGGAACCAGAAGTAAACAGAGCTCTATTTGTGCTCCATTACTGCTGGGGTATGCCTCTTTTATGCTGCTCAAGGTAAGTCTGATGGGGGGGGGGTCTTTTGCTGGCATAAAAAGTTTTAAAATATGCCGGCAAAAGAACATTAATGTTGGGTGGTATGATAAAGTTCTTAGTGAATTCAGGCTCCTGTTATTTGTAGAGGGAAAGCAGGTAAAATTCAAGTAAGCAAGGAGGGAAGGCTAGTTGTATTTTGAGAACCGTGAAAGGAAGTGTAGATTTTTAACTGAGCATTTTGTGAGGGGACAAGCTTTGAATTTGAATGGCACATAAACCTAGGGTTTTCTCACAATGCATAGCACTAAGGCAATAAAATGGCTTTTTTGTGTTTCCTTTTTTGTTAAAGAAAAAGATTGCTCTTTTGCACCTTGGATATGTGGTTTTTTTAAAAAAAATACTGTCCAGTGGCATCAAATTTAGGTAAGTAAAAAACATGAATTATTCACTTGCAGGCACCATCTTGATTCTCAGGCATGCCCATTTGGACAGCAAACTTGGATAGCTTTGCATGCCTGCAATCTGCCAAAAAAAAAAAGTTAAGACAAGCAGCAGCTGCTGCAAATTGCCATTACTGCAGAGCAATCCACTTTTTTTTTTTTTTGCCTCATATAGTCTCCCAGGATAATCTGTCACTAATCTTAAAGCAGCTGCTGCTGAACAAAGGAATTTCCAGATTTGAAAGATCTGAAAGACAGTCACCTGGTTTGGGATATATACACAAATTCTAGTCTGTCAACATACATCTGAACAGGGACAATGGCTGCTTAGGCACACTACACATATTCATATCTTGGTTTCCACTAGAGATTTATGCATAGCAAAAAAAAAAAAATCTTTAACAAAACACATTTCCTGCAACAGAACAAAGTTTCTTGAAAGAATAATATATTGCCTTATTTTTCAAGAGATAATTGGCAGTCTAGGAGCCTTGTAGAGATCCCAAGATGTTTGTGGCAAACCAGCCGTTTGAATGACCAGTGTTAATAATGCAATTGTTATTTGCTATGTCCCATTTCACTCAGAACCCACCACCACAAATATGTAACTGACTGTGAATATATACTATACCTGAGGCTTGTATATTGTCCTTATAGCACGTCTTCTATTTCTATATTGCTCATCAGTGCCAAAGCATTCCCTAAGTGGTTCACAATGTGTTAGCTAGTTGCCCCCAACAAGCTGGATACTCATTTTACTGACCTATGGAAGGATGGAAGGCTGAGTCAACCTTGGAGCCCTCTGGGATCGGATTTACAATATTGTGACTGCAGTACTGGCATTTAATCACTGCACCACCAAGGCTCCCTTCCTTCTGAGGAAGTGGTTGTAATCCACAAAAGCTCATGTGAATCTCCTAGTTTTAAAGGTGTCACAGTACCCAAATGCCTGGTGGAACAGAAAGGGCTTCACCAGCCAACAAAAGGACAGCAGAGAGAGCCAGCCTAAGACATTATCAGACTAGCATCTTAAAACGCTCTAATTGCACAAGTAAGGAGAGCAGAAACATAGTGACATAATCACAGTAATTTTTGCATGTCACCGTAATTGTGGGATTAAAACTCGCACCACAGTAACACTTGTCATAATGTTGCCTTCTATTAACACAGTACTTACAATTTGTCGTGGCCCACACATGCTCCTTTAAGGGAAAATGTTTACTTACTTCCATGACTTCCCATGGGCACGATCTCGATGAGTCTCTGAGAAGATGCAACTTCGCTGAAAGACTACCCAAACCCCTTAATTTAAAAAGGTAAGAAAGACAGTAACACTGCAACAAACCTAAAAATGTACCAAAAAAAACCCCCTAAAAACAGTACAGTTCATTAAAAAAGCATCCTGTGGCTCATTTTCCCATTGTCAACAGAAGTTTTCTCACTGGCAACAGGGAGGAGCAAAAGAGGACCACCCATTCCTGCTGTAATCTTGTGATTACAGGTGGGCTGTGTTTTTGCACGCTCTTCAATGCTGCAAAAACAGTGGTATTGAATTGCTATTGATGGGTTGTCTCGTGAATTGAAAGCAATAAGGTGGACCCCTTTGCATTCACATGGCATGGTAATAACGCAATTTTTGCCACATCTGATAAATTCCCTAGCCTCACTGGGAATGGAGTTCCAAAGTCTTGGAGCCCAATGGAGAAGGCCCTCTGCCACATTCCCACAAAATGTGACTGTGAGGGGAGTAAGATTAAGAGAAGCATCTCCTCTGAAGTTGTTAGAGCCCAGGCTAGTTCATATGGGAAGGTATGGTTCTTCTGATAGCCTGGGCAAGGGCTGTATAAGGCTTTATAGTGACAACCAGTGCTTTGAATTGTGCTTGGAATCAGAAGGACTGCCAGTGGAGCTGTTGTAACAAGGATGTCATGTGCTCAATCATTTTGGCTCTAGCAGCAAACTGTGGCTGGCAGAGGGTCTCTATCTACTCATGCTGTGAAGGCCACAAAGAGAGTGTCTTTTACCCCAGATGCTTCCAAACACAGAGAGCATTTTATTCTCAATATGAATTTTAAAAAAATAATTAATTACTTTTCACATTTCTCCCATTAGAGAGTAACCTAGATGAGGGGGGGAGCCTTCCTGCAGCAGGAAAAGCCCGCTGTCAGCCAGGCTGCTCTCCCTGGCCAAAATAAAATGAAAATGAAAATGAATCCCACTTTTATACTATTTATCACTGGTGCAAGTGACTAATATGTTTGCGAGAATGGAGCTATTGTGAAAATATAATTAAGACAGAAATGGTGCCAGCACTTTAAAAAAGAAATTGTAATTATTGTGTGTTACTACTTGGCTCCAGACTTTGTTATAGCTATCAAGTAATAGGCTCTGACCTCTGTCCCAAGACATCTGGCTTGATTAAAAAGTACATACTTCTTTGATTTGATGTTGCTCCTGATCTATTGATTTTGGCTGGGGACTCTCATCCATTGAATCATCTCTTGGCCCGGGCTTTCTCTGTTTGGACTCCTTTCTGCAGATGCAAGCTCCTTCAGATCACCAATTGCTCAAGTCAGGGGCATAAGTGTCTTCCTTCCATTTAGTCTTCTGTTGGGGTGGATCTCTTCCATGGCACCATTCTAATTAGTTAGGAATCCCTCACTTGTTTCTTTGAATGGTAACTTTTTGAAAAAGAAAATGATAGGTAGAAAATAAGTCAGCCTGCAACAGACTTCCAGTGAGCTCTAATGGAGTCAGAGCCTTATTGTACGAGGGAAGAGAAGCAGCAGTAAAGTCTGAGAATAGCATGTCCCACCTTGCTTATCACATGACGTCTGTATGCTTCAGCTGTTTCTTCCATTCTGGTTCTGTGAGAGATGGTGGTAAACATGAGGTTTTCTGCTAACTGGAAAAATCTGTTAACAAAAAGACTCACTTTTACCACCATCTCCCATGGGACCGAAATGGGAGAACAGCTGAAGCATGCCACCATCATGCAATAAAGCAAGGCGAACCACACTGCTCTCAGGCTTTACTTCTGCTTCCCTTTCCTCATGCAATAAGCCCCTTAGTCAGACTCCCTCCTCCCCATCTCTCATTCTCCTCTTCCCCCCTCCTGCATCTGGGTGTACCCACACTACACAAGATTTAGCACTTTGATACTGTTTTAAATGCCATGGATCCATCCTATGGAATCCCAGGATATGTAGTCTGGTGAGGTATTTAAAATTCTCTGCAGACAGGCTCTAAAGTTCTCTAGTGAATTGAGAGTACCACACCAAACTACAAATCTCAGTATTCTACAGGACAGACTATGGCAGTTAAAGGGATATCAGACTGCTGTAATTGTGCACCCTCTTCCCTCTCAACCTCTCTCTGTTTCTTAAACATACACACATTGCTCCTTCAAGGTCAGTTGCCTCATTTCAGTGCCAAAGTAGACGATACACTCAATAGGCAGCTGCATCCCTCCACTGAAAGTTGTCTTTTGCCCCAAGAAGCAAAGTGGCATTGTGAGCAATTTTCATGAGGACACTAAATGTATCCACTGCCACCCCATTTGTCATGTACCTGAGTTCTGATGCCAGTCCCACTGTTACCTACCCTGATAGCCCCCATCTTGAAATATCACATTGTATTCCACTCTAAATCCCTTCAGGGGAATTATCAGATATACAGTAAATATCACCTTAAAACTCCACCCAAGTCTACACAGCTTCTCTGCACCCATCCATTCTGCTGTGTGACCCTTAAAACACAACTCTGAGTATCCCCTGCTGCACGAATATCTGCTCTTCAGATAGGTATAGTATCACTCATCATCCCCTTACTCTATTCCTCTATCCAAATGCTTCCCACTTTCTTCGATAGATTGAAGCTTCAGTGTTAGTGTGAATGCTGTTAAGACTAAATTCCAATAAAGATCATTTAATTGTACATTCTGGTTTGGAATCTCCTTAGCAATTACGGGTATACATAGGTCAAAAGATCCTTCTGTTACCCAGCTTCTTGCTGCTCTAATTGAGCTAATTAAATATTCCGCATATTAATTTCAGACACTGGTGGGATCCCTGCAGACCCCACGCAATTTGGGTAACACCACATAACACCTTTCCTCCGAAGAAATCAAGGTGCCATACCTGGCCTTCCTCCCTACTTTACCCTCAGAATAGCCCTTTAGAATAGATTAGGTTGAGGGAGAGAGAATAACTGGCCCATGGTCAGCCAACCAATTTCAGCCAATCAGTAGGGTTTAGAACTCAGATAGCCAACTCTTTAACTGCTGCTCTACCTTGTGGCCTCCACACTCCCAGCCCTCCCTCCGCCTTATCTGCCCCTTCCTTTCTGCATTAGGGCTGCAATCCTGTATTATCCAGCATAGCGTTGTAGTTCCGCATGCAGAACTATGCTACAGCTGGTCATTCACCAACCCCTGGGCCTACCATAGAGTCCCTGCATCCCCCCCCCCCCGCCGGACATTCTGTGCCTGATTAGAGTGGTGAGGGATTAGAGAAGCATCTGGCTAGTCAGATGCAAAACAATTACATCTTGTGGAGGTCTCAGCAGATAACGTAATCATTTTGTGTCTGGTTTCACAGGCATAACCACCTGGCTTCTCTGATCCCACACTGCTCTCCCGAGGCAGAGAATGGTGGGCAGGGGGACTGCAGCAACTCTACAGTAGGGCAGAAGGGGCTTTGATTGGTGTGGAGGGAGAAAGGGAATACCAGTCTCTGCATCAATGAAACAGATATATGTTGCTGTGATGTTGACTTAAACCTGCGCACGCCACTAACATGATGCTAACCTTGGATTGTTTCTCCAGCAACTGATTTGATTTTATGCATCTTGTTAATCATCTTGTGTTGGAAACTGAAGCCCAATGAACCTTGGAAATTCAGCTCTCCCACCAGCCCCTGAACCACAGCCAAGTGGGCTATCAGCTTTTGGCCCTCTTTTATTCTGACATCCCATAATTAATACAGCAAATCCTTGCATTATACTTCTGGAAAACATTGTGCTTGTTGTTAACTTGGTACACAATGTTTTCTCTGCTGACATATTCATGACTGCTCTGCTCTCCTTTACCCCCAAGACACTTTGAAGCTTTCTGGCAAGTACTATATGTGATGCAAATTCCTTGGGCTCAGGTAGGTGCAAGAGTTGCAAGCTGTAAAACACAGCATAGATTTGAAAGGTCCATGAATATTCATTGGGCATGTGTGGGAGACTGTAATGATACAAAGAAAAAGGAGGGGAAGAAATGAAAATCTGGAATATGAATGAAGGCATGGGTTGGTATATGAAAAGCAGGCGGCATAAATACATGGCTCAAGCATTTTAAATATGAACTAAAAGGAAGCTGGGTTTTGTTCATTATTTTTCTTCATCAAATAGCAAATCAAGCACATTTTTAAATGGGCATATATTTTCTAAGTAAAATTGCCTCTTCCATTATGACACAATCCAGATGTTGAGAGTCCACATAAAGCCTTGAAAACATCCATGAGATTGTTCCCTGAAAAGAAACAGAACATTCTATATTGCTAGAAGTTTGCCTTTCTATATAGCTCAGCATCATACTCAGGAAACGCGGGACAAAACCATGTCCTAAATCATGTCCGAAGAACAGGACGATAACAGAAAGGGCAACATCATCAGATGCCCACATCCTCAGCTGTTCTGGGGGCGTAGCACAGGCATGAATAAGGCATCCCTTTTTTATTGATGGGCTAAGCCATCAATAAAAAGTGATGCCTTACTCATGCCCACAGAATGGCTGAAGGATGTCATCTGATAATTTTGCCCATTTGTGTTCTTGTCGTGTTCTTCTGACATGTTTTTTTCACATATCTGTCAGTTTCTAGGTAATAAGAGATATGTCATAAGGTAGTAATTATGCCTGCAATAGAATGGTATTTATATGCTTACAGTTCTACTGGTAAAGAATCATAGAATCACAGAGCTGGAAAGGACTGCAAGGACCATCTAGTCCAACACCCTGTCATGCACGAATACACAACTGAAACACTCCTGAGAGATGGCCATCCAACCTCTGTTTAAAGACCTCCAAAGGATGATATACACCACCCTCCTAGGCAGTCTAGTCCAATGTTGAAGAGCTCTTACAGTAAATAGGCTCTTCCTCATGTTAAGATGGAACCTTTTTTCTTGTAATGTGAATCCACTGGTTCAAATCTTAATCTCTTCAAGCTAAACATCCCCAGGCTAAACATACCCAGCATTCTAAGTTTGATTCCTAGACCTTTCACCATCTTGGGACTTATCTATATGGGGCAATAAAATGTGGATTGATGCACAGTAATGCCAATTTGCAGCAGCTTTCATTTGTCTCCACAATTTTTTTTCAAGATCACAGGCATGCGGAACTATTCACGTTTGTTGTTCATATGGGCATACCTGTGAATCAAGATGGCGAGCACAAGTTTATTACTCAATTATTCAGTACTCAATTATTCTCCCAAGTTCCCACTGCTGAACAGTTCAATGAAAATCCAACATGCCTTGCCAGCAAGCTCCACCCTCCACACATGTCCATCCAGTCAGCTATCCACTTTGGGAATGCGCAGCAATGCGATTCAGTTGTCCTAAGGAGTGGGAGTGCACATTCCCCCCACAGTTTTTTAAAAACTTGGGGAAAGTCCCGAAGTCTTTTCTGATGTAGTTTTTGTGCGTTTTGGCCCCCCTCCCTCTGAATACCATGATTCAATGTTGGATTGCGTTAGGACAAATGGAATTCTCCTCAAATTCCATGAGGAGTTTTTTCCCCATGTAGGCAACCCCTTGGCTGCCCTTTCTGAACACATTCCATCTTGTTCATATCCTTCTTGAACTGTGTTCACAACTGGACATGGTATTCAAGGAGAGGTCTGATCAAAACATGATAGAATGATACTATCACTTCCCTCTGTAATTCCATAAAAGCTGACACATCAAGTTTCTAGACTTTAGCGTTACTAGGATTATTGTCCTTGAGGATAATTTTACTAGATCTCTGTGAGAGTGCCCCCCCTCAACTTTTCCTGTTACAGGAATTTTCTTTGCCTTGACTATTAGACATATGAAGGGAACCAGTGGTTAAACCCTCCTTCCCAAAATGCAACTGCCTTGCTTACAACTCAGTGGTCCCTTTAGCTGCTTCTTTTGTTTTTCCCCCAAATGTAACTGCAGCAGAGATCAAGATTCTATAAGACCATCTGCTCTGGGCATACCTACATCTAAACAGAGGCTTCATCCCCTATTGAGTCCCTTTATCAGGTAATCATTGCTCAGGTTGGATGATTGATTTATATTATTGTTAGTCTATTTTGAAAGTTACCTTGGAGACTTTGAATGGAATAATGGGCCATCATTGTTCTAACTGAAGCACAACCCTATGTGTTTCTGCTTAGAAATAAATGTCATAAAATTAAGAAGGGCATTATTTACAAGAAAGAGGTGGCCAAAAAAAAATCTTTCAGAAGTTGTTGGAGTGCAGCTCCCAGCATTCCTCATCATTGGCTATGCTGGCAAAAGCTGATTGGAGTTGCAGTCTCTTTCTAAGAAAAAAGATTACCAAGATTACAAAGACATTTTAAAAGTAACAATGTTTTACTCAGCACATGCAAATGGTAAAAGGGCTAAATGGAAAGGCGAATTCTGTTTACAGTATCTGTGGCCAAGCAAAGAATACATGCTTCAATTTAGCTCTGTTTCTTCCTATGTATGTACTGTATGTTAACCATAGACAAAGGTAGGAACCAACCATGTAAATTTTGGATTCCTTTGTTAATTCCTATTAATGCCATATATTTAGAAGTTATGTGATTTATTTTACTATAACACACACACACACACACATCTTACAGGATTCTGTGAGCTCCATCCTTCCACCCTGACCTGAATACAGGCCAAGACACTATTCCAGCCTATACCATTGTTTGAGAAAAGGTTAGAAAGATGTGAAAATCAGTAAGTAATCTGTTCCATGTTCACCTGATTTTCAACAGCGGCTAGTCAAAAACTGTGGCATAAACCAGAATGTTAAACAGGAATGATTATATGAGGAAGGCAAAATAAAAATTCCAAACTAAAATGCAACAAAAACACATTTTTAACACACATCCTTGCTCAAGCAGTATTCCTATCAATGTCATAATGTAATACAGTTACTGGGGACCTTTTCATGTAAAATTGATTAAAAGAAAATCCTAATACAAGGAGTGACACTAAAACATCAGGCAGGAGCAGCCAGCTGCAGCAAGTAGAAAACTTCAGGGATTATACTGGCTCTTGGAACATGCCATCAATTGGAAAGAGACATTCAGTTCTACTGTCTAGCAACGCAATGAAAAAGCACTTAACAGTTGTATAAAGCTGTCAAAGAAGTTGCCCCAGAAAACAGCTTAAATATACCTTCTTCATTTTTCTCGTTCCCCGGGATCAGTGTGGTGGCAGCCTTCTGGAATAAACTGCCAGGCAGAAGTGTATGCAGTCATAGTGTCCAGTCACTGGCCACCCACCATGTTCTGATTTCTTTGACTGTCCAAATTAGTCTGCTCTATTCCAGGAGCTCAGCACAAAATACAACCATTTCATCTCCCATTTTAATAGCCTGCACTTATGAACTTTTCAACCAGCAGTAATGGCATGGGATTGGCAAAAGACCTTCTGCAGCAGTTGAGCAATTTCTGATATTGCACTGAGCTAACCCAGGATGTCACCTAGATAACAGATGGCACCATAGTCACAGTACGCATAGCCATATAATGATGCCAAGATGACTAGAACGAGCTACAGCACTGTGTGGTGAATAATGCCCCCTTTCAAACGTTCACTTTGAAGAGAAGGTAGAGAAACCCAGTGCTCTTTCTACGTTGGTTTCCTATGGAAAACATCCTGACAAAATGCACAAGGAAACACATTTGTTGTAGAAATTTATATCTAATCTTCCTGTGTGGCGTTCTTCAAGCAAATTGTGGTTTGTGACTGTAATCTGAACTATTTTATTCTTAGCTACTCTTGCAACTTGTTTCTGTGAGCTATTTTATTTTTAAATAGCCATTCATAGATGTTAGATTTCGCACAGGGCTGTATTATTCAAAAGTATGCACATTTCTGGCTTATTTGCTTAGTTTCTTCCACATGGGGAGAGTTAAGTTAGCACCAATGGGTAGCTTGATTAAAAAAAAGAGGGGGGGAGATATATAAATAAATGATTTGGGGGAGGGTTATAGAAGCAGAAACATATAGTGGCCAAGATACTGCTGAGAGTCAGTGTAGCACAGGGTTTGGCCACTGTTGGGCTTCTTGGCTGCATTAGTCCCACAGGACACCTTGGAGAACTGCACCCTCTCACTGCCCCCACCCACAAAGTCTAAAAACTAATTCTTCCTGAAATACCCCCAGTACCCCCATGGGGGGAATGGGTGCAATTGGGAGGCTTTTTAGACCCAACAGAGCACCTTTCTTTCCAATAGAAAGTGACCTAGAAATCACTTGGAAGGGTTACATCCCGTTATGGGAAAAAGGCCTCTCCCAGGCCTAAAATGGGCCAGGGAGCCCAAAATCTGATGAAATTGAAACCATGGGGGGCATCTTGGAACAAAAATAAATGAAAATGTGGGGGGGGAGGTGCCATGAGCACCTGGATGTCATGAACAGCTCACAATATGAGCTTTTCCTGCCATTTAGCATCCATTACCTCCTTTCATAATGGTAAAGATTTAAGTGTTTGGCATGGCTAGAAATAGATGATTCTCTGTGGAGATCAAATGGTTTGAATTCAGAATAACAAAGGTGTGGGGGGGGGCAGGGTAACTGGTAAGAAGAGAGCTGTAAATATTTAAAACAGCCAATGAGGGAAAGACATGCCAAGTTTGTCTGTTTTGTAAATACTTTTATATCACTGCTTTTCCTTTTGCCCTTCATTCTAAGCAACAATATGGAGCTAGTAACTCTTTAGAAATCCTGTTTAGTAATAAAGCTTACTGTTTTAAATCTGAGGCTGCTGCTTACTGATGTTTAAAGAAGAATGCTGATAGGATCACTGGATACTTAAATTTTTCCTCACCATTGGCATAACACTATGGGATTATGAAAGAAAGTGTCAGGAGTGGTGGGGGAGCTCTGGCCACACACCTTTTCAGGAGCACCACAGACTGGAATGTTGAGACTCGCTCCGTCCCTTTTGCAATTTGGTCAAGAGTCCAACTGCATGCAAAACTGGCCAGTTACACAACCATAAAACCTCGACAGGATCCTGAACTTAGACCTTTTTTTTTGTTTTTTTACTTCCCTATCTATATATATATAAAAACTCTTGGGTATGCACAATGGCCTTGGGTATGTAGGTATTTTGCCTCTTTCAGTGTGCTGATTGGCCGCTCTTGTCACTCCTTCAGCCAATCACCACCCACATGCAAATTCCCTCTCCACCTCACAATCCACTCCTGCCACTCATGGCTGATCTGCATACTGGGAGCGACCAAACAAGGTGCTACAGTGTTGGCTATAGTTATTAAGGCTGCAGGCCTTTCCAGTTCACCAGTGTCTCAGGGCTGCAAAATTCCCACTTATGATTTAAATCTACACAGTAATATCATTTCTATTCCTGCTGCGATGGGACCCAGGCAGTCAACTGGTGGTGGTGGCAGGAAGCCCCCACTGCCACTATGACAGGAAACAGGCAACCAGGCATGAGGTCTACCTGGTGTTCGGGGAGAGGTTTTTAATGGTGTATGGTACGCTGGGCCCAGCTTGGGACTTTTTCGGATGGGGTTTTGCATCGCTAGCAGCCTCGTCCCCGTTACTAGGCTGCTGTGCTGCAGGGCATCCCTTTCGGATGACGCTCTCCCCTGCCGATCCTCTGCCGATACTGTTGCATAACCGCTGGGATGCTGCAGCACCATATTTGGCGCTTTTCTAATCACAATCAACTTTCGTGATTAGAAAACTGTCAAATATAATGCTGCAGCATCCCAGCAGTTATGCAACAGTATCAGCAGGGGAGAGCGTCATCTGAAAGGGACGCCCTGCAGTGCAGCAGTCTCGCAAAGGGGACGAGGCTGCTAGCGTTGCAAAACCCCGTCCGAAAAAGTCCTTAGTATGGCATGGTTAGCCAAAAGGTGGGTTGGGATCTATTATCTGATTTTGGGGTGATTTGCAGTAGAGAGGCAATTTTTTCTGCATTCCAACAGTTTAATAACAGCAGCTAAAGAATTCCTCACCCGTCAAATTAGGTTGCTGAAAAAGAATCACCATGGGGAAAAACGGGCTAGATTTTCATGCAAAAAGATATGTAAGTTCTGGTACTCAGGTTCTTGTGCTAAGCAAGTTCTCAAAGCAACCCTGTTCCCTTGGTCCTCACTTATATCTGCCTTCCTGCACCACTAAATTGTACATGGTTACACTTGGTGATCACAAGATTCTAGTTTTTAAAAAGCCAAAAAAAAAAACCAAAAAACAAAATAGATTCTGCAGTCCTGAATTCTGCCCCCCCCCGCCCCCGCTGTATGACATTCATTAGCCTTGGTATGGCCAAAGCCCACATTCTGTCATATTTAAAACTGTTATCACAATCTTGGCAGGTGTGAATAGTTCCTCCTAGCTAGTCTGCGAGATTATTTACCTGATAAATGACATCCATCTATTTCCAGCAGTGTAGCCAACTATTCAGATAATTGCCTGACTTCAGAGGAGAAAAGGTAATCCTTCCCAGCACAGAGATGCACCCACTTCAGTGGATAAATTTACATCATTAATAAGGCATATGGCACAGTTTCAGAATGTTACTGGATGCTAAATGCTTTTCAGTATCACGATATGGTTTTATGCTCAGACTACAGATGTTCTTAAAACAGATTATGATGCAGTTTTGTAAACTGCTTGTGAAAGTTTGTGTGGTAGGGGTCTGGCTTGCAGGACAGCCAGGGAAACTGGTGTTGTGGTGTTTGTTTTTAAAATAAGTTAAATCTATCAGTGGCCTTCAAGTATTTATCTGTAATTCAAAGGAGTCTTATGGTCAGAAGAAGAAAAAATACTAAACATTGAAAGAAGATTTCTTGAGTTATTATTTAACAGAATCAGCAAATGACCTAGAGCTAAAAATGTTGTATCATATTGAATGATGGAATCATAAAATCGTAGAGTTGGAAGGGGCCCTATGGGCCAAAAGGTCCAACCCCTGCTCAGTGCAAGATCTCCAGCTAGAGTATCCACAGCAGGTAGCAGACTAGCCTCTTTTTAAGATGCCCAGAGAAGGAGACCCCACCATCTCTCTAAGGTCCTGTCTATACAAGTCAAAACAATACATGCGCGATGCGAAAGATCAGCGAGCCATTCAAATGGCCATTCACACAAATATGTGTCATTCGGAGGGGGAGCAGCCAAATCCACTGCAAAGTCCATGGGCACTGTGTCCGGGGCTTCATACGGATTTTCTGAAAAGCTCTGTATGACTTCCGAATGTGTGATCATTTGAACACTCGCATTTGCACAGGCATGAAAATGCAATGCAACCTGATTGGCTGGATGAGCACAGGGGGTGGGGCTAGCAAAGAGGGAAAGTGGCTGCAGCCACCATGTTGGATTTTCAGCTAAGCAAGGGTCTGATAAGTCAATAAAACTGTGATTTTTAATCTTTTTATTTCTTTACTTATACATATGAAGTGTTGCTTGTGCACACCCTGGGAAACTGTCTTTGAAAAAAAAATGGCAGCAGCAGATTTAAAATCATGAGTAAATCACTTGCAGTGGCCAGCTGGCTAGGGGGCCATGTGAAGTTTAGGGGGGCTCTTTTAGCCATATAGACAGGTTTCATTACTGAGAACACCTGGCTTTCCAAACGTGTTCATATTTTCTCCTCTCATATAAACAAGACTAAGGACTTTTTCAGATGCTCTAAAAAAGCAACCCATGGAGGTCAGGAGGAGGACGATGCTGTGCCACTTCTGGAGGTCGATACCACATGCCCCATCCTCCTCTCATCCTTCCTCCATGCCTCCTCTGTGCTGGAGCGATGGAAAAGGTGCGGCTTTTTATTGATGTAAACTTCCATCAATGAAAAGCAGTGTCTTTTTTGTCCCTCCAGTATGGAGGAAGCACAGAGGAAGGACGGGAGGAGGATGGGGCATGCAGTAGCGACTGCTGGAAGCGGGACAGCGGCGTCCTCCTCCTGACCTCCACGGGGTTTTTTTTGAGCATCTGGAAAAGTCCCTAAGTAATTGGTTCCATTATCAAACCACTCTCACTGCCAAGTAGTTCCTTCTAATGTTCAATCAAAATCTACCCTCCAGTAACTTAAAACCATGAGACCTAATTCTACCCTCTGAGACAGCAGAGAACAACCCTGCCCCCTCCTTTCTGTGACACCCCTTGAGATATTTAAAGAGTATAATCATGCCACCCCTCTGTGTTCTCTTCACCAAGCTGAACATGCCCAGCTCCTTCAACCTCTCCTCAATGTTTTGGTCCCCATACCTCTTATCATCCTTGTTACCCTTCTCTGAACTTACTTCAACTTGTCTATATTCTTTAAAAAATGTGGCCCCTAGAACTGAATGCAGTACTCCAGAGGAGGCCTGACCAGGTCAGAATATAGGGGGAATATCACTTCCCTCAGCTTGGAAACAATGTCTCTATTTAACACAGGCTAAAATAGCATTTGCCTCCTTTGCTACAGCATCATACTGCTGGCTCTTGTTCAATTTACAATCAACAATAATCCCAAGGCACTTTTCATATGTAACTGTGCTGAGCCGGGTCTCCCATCCTATATCTATGCATTTGGTTTTTGAGCTCTAAATGTAGAATTTTGCATTTGTCTCTATTGAATTTCTTTTTATTCATTTCAGCCCAATTTTCTAACTTATCTAGGTCCTTTTGAAATCTGTTCCTAATAGGGCAAGTGCCTGCTGCTCCCATGTTGGATTGCCTTAGCAAGCAATCGCTAATGCGAAAAAATTATGATTTGTATTTTCTTTTTCTCTCTTTTTTGTAAATATGAAATAATCACCTGTGTACACCATGGTAAACAGATTTTTTTAAACTTTTGCAGCTGCAGAGGGCATGCAAAGTTTAGAGGGCATGCAAAATAATACCATTAAGACAGTTTGCAGCTGCTTCAAATTGCTTTTACTATGGAGCAATCCATTACCCCCCCCCCATATAGATAACCCCTCAGACTCAAGAGAGAGACTTAGCTCCCCTTAGCCACAAAGCTCACTGGGTCACATTGGGTCAACCATTACGTCACTAACCACTATGGAACTAAACTTGAAAGGCTTATTCGAGGATAAAATTGGGGAGGGGGAACCATGTGCACACCACTGAGGTTTTTGGAGGAAAAATGAGATGTAAATGGAATAAAATGGACTACTATGAGAAAGGTGCTTTGTAAGACATTGCTCAATTGGATTCTGTTAATAAAAGGCCATGTGAATTCACCCCTGCTATAGAAAAAAATTATTCTGGCCATTGCAGAGGAACATTTAAGATCCTAGAATCTAATTTCTGAGTACATTGTACAGATATAACAATAAATATTAAGTTCAAAATGACTTAACTGTACCTCCCATAAGACTTTCTGGTTTAATTGGTGGCCACAGTCATCTATCATGCTTTGTAAAATATATATTATTCAAAGTTTATTTTTGAATAACATGTAAGTGATAACAGTCATTTATCATGATTTGTAAAATATATGCTGTTCAAATATTATTTTTGAATATCATAGAAGTGATAACAAAGGACAGGTTTCCTAATCAACAAATATCATAGTTTTTCAATGTCCCATTAATTTTCTACGAATAGTTGGTTCAAAAATAAAAATTGTCAGTCATTCTTTGCATCACTATCAATTACCTTTTAATCTACTTGTATACAACAGATTTTTTGAAAGAACAGCATACTATATTTTAGTAGCACATTTGTGTAAAAGTGAATGGATCAATAAGGTGCCCTTTTCTAAGTGCTAAGCAAAGTATATGCTAATAAAACATATCATGTATGCACAGATGAGCTGGTAGCATAATTAATCAGAGTCAATAGGTAAAATTCAAGCATGAAAATCAACCAGGAAACAAGATTACCGGTATCTAAAGCATTTTTTTTAAAAAAAGTTAGCAATAGCATTGCCTCCAGTAAACATAGGATCCAATCCATCTCACAATAATCATATCCAAGCTGCAGTAGAGTTTCAGATTACCCTGTTCTGATCCATAGCTTTCAATGGAACAAAGACCCAACTCATGCATTCAGCTTGATGTAGTACTAAAACAGCATAACAAAGCAGAGCAAACTCTCAATTTTAATATGTAGACAATGTTATATGTGAACAGGACTGTCCATATGAGGGCCCCATAACACAGGAGGTTCTTCCATGGTTCTTCCCTCTTCAGAAAAAAGGGAGTAATACAAACCACTATTCCATATGACTAGAAGAAGGATGAAACAGCACTGAACTCTGGGGTGGGAAGCAAAATTATAGCCCTTGGACTGTCTGGGGGAGGGCACATTTTCACTCAAGCCCAAGAGCGATCAGATTTTCACTTAAGATGAGACATTTTTATTTTTATATTTAAAACTTTTTTCTTTTTCTTCCCCCCCCCCCTTTTTTTTTTCTTTTTTGCTAGAACAAGGTATGGAGGCAGGCACACCTTACTCTGGAGAGGAAACACTGTTTCAGGAGCAATAATTCTCTTTTTTGAGGGGGAAAATGAGGATGCTATGGAAGTTCACAGAGGTGTGGCAGGGATCCAGGGTTGCAGACAAAGTCCTTGTGGGTGGATGGGGAGACATGATTTTGACAGCTGAACTTTACACTTATGAAGACATCCTGTTGTCTTGATTGGTCACATTAGAGCTTATTTGCATGGTGGGATGGAGGGACTTGTGCTAGCTCTCCACTCAGTATTCAGCATCAGCCCCAAAATATAACATCACTCACAATTCATTTTAGCCAGCCTGCACCCCACTGATGACTTGGATGAAGGTGCAGGTATAATTTATTATTATTGATTTTATTCATTTAAATCCTGTATTTTCCCCAACAATGGGGCTCAAAGCAGCTTACAAATTATTAAAAACAATACAGATTAAAAACCATATAATACAATAAAGAGTATAAATATAAAGAAGAAGGAAATTCTTCTGCAATACCAGGAACTAATCTGTTCAGGAGTATCCTTGCAAGGATTTTTCCAGCAATAGAGAGCAGTGTTATGCCTCAATAGTTTGAGCAATCGGATTTTGCTCCTTTTTTCTTGTACAGGGTGATGATGACTGTGTCTTGGAGATCTGATGGCAGTTCCCCTTTTTCCCAGCAATTCACAATTTGTGGAATTTATTGTGGAGTACATGACCTCCGTGTTTCCAAACTTCAGGTGGGATTCCATCAATTCCAGCTGCCTTGCTGTTTTTCATCTGCTGTATGGCCTTGAGGGTCTCTTCCAAAGTGGGAGCTATGTCCAATTCATTTTTCATTGGTTTTTGTATTATATGTTGGATAGCTGAGCCTTGGACTACTGCTGTGCTTTCTGCAACCGGACTTGTTTATCTCGGATTGGCCTTTTCAGTCATCAGCGCACTTGCAGAAAGCTTCGTTTGCGAAGAAAAGTCAGAGATAAATATAAAACTTATTTAAAACCAAATAATTTGTAAAGTGGAAAATCATTATAATTCATTAAAAGGCTATACACAAACCAACAAAATAGTATGTTTATGACTCTCATCCAAGAAGTAGATTATACAATGTGATCCTAAATGACCCATAGAGAAGAGGGTGAAACATTTTTCATCCAAAAGGCATGGGTAGGAGAGTGCAGGTTTAAAATCACCTGACACTTGTAAGCAGTGGCTAAGAGTGTTTCATTCCTCTTTGCTCATGTCCAAATGGGGAAGGAGGTAGAGGAGCAAAGCTGGATAGAGAAGCTTAACCTGGCACTTCATCCAGAAACTTGAGTTATTTCCCTTTCACACTACACAATTATAGTACTGTGATTCCACTTTAACTGCCATGTCTGCATCCTATGAAATCCTGGGATTTATAGTTTGGGGAGGCACTACTGCTCTATGGCTGAGAATTCTCTCTCTGTGTGTGTGTGCCTTCAAGTCACCTGCTGACTTATGGTGACCCCACAAATTTCATAGGGTCTTCTTAGGCAAAGAAAACTTGGAGGTGGTTTTGCCAATTCTATATCCCCTCTCTAAACTGCAAATCTCAGGATTCTGTAGGCTGCAGCCATAGCAATTAACAGAACTGGTGTGTGAATGGGGCCTAACTCAGGGGTGTGGCCCCATCCTCTGATAGCAGAGCTGTGAATCTTCATGTTCTTTATCCTTGCAGACAAGAATGGATAATTTGTGTGGTATTCTTCCTGTTGTTTGGGAAAATGAATATTTCTGTGAAGTTCTGATCGCTATTCATGCTTAATGAAGTATTCATCTGCATAAGAAACAGCATTTTCTCCACAAAGTTCACTGTTCCATAGGCAAAAATGCATAATTTTTTTTGCATAGAAAACCCATGTGTGTTTCTGCACAGATGAATACTTTACAAAGCACAAAGAGGTTTGTGTGTCCCTCCGTCCTTCTTGATTGGGTTTCCTGAATATTGGAGATTATCAGACATGGCAAATACAGTGTTATAACATAAAAATGGGACCACAAAAGGGCTTTCCTATCAGACGACATTGTGCCCCAATGTTCTGCAAGTGTTCTGCTGCTGTCAAGAGGGCGTTCTTTTTTATTAACAAGCAAAAGACACCAATTGATCTCCCTTGGCATTCTTTTGCAGCATTGCCGGTGTGAGAAACTGTGCCCCATTCTACTGGCGTGATTACAGTGTCAATGGGTGGTCCCCGCCGGAACACTTCTGGGTGAGAACGGGAAAACTACACTCTTTTCATGAACCTCCCCATCTTGCTTGCATGTTTCCAAGTGTGTTTCAGTGCTTGTATGTTTGTTTTCTTTGGTAATTTAGGTATTTTAGGACTTTTAAGCGCACTCCCAACTTCATGCAAGAACCACCAAAATCTCGCCCATGCAAAAACACAGAAGTAAGCACCGCAAGTGGCTGTATTGCTGGATTTCAGGGGCGTCTACGTCTCATGATTACAGCAGTGTGTGAAAGTTATTATGTGTTATTATGTTATTATGTGTTATTAGAAGTGTTTTTATGCCAGGATACTTACACTGTAAAATATAGTGCCAAAATAATGTTTTTAGACCCTCATCTGATAATATCCATTCTTTCCTTCTGTAACTAACAACCTCTGATCTGTGCAGAGCTGGATTGAGGGGGGGATCCAACCCCCCATGCCCTGTTACAATTCCCCATAGATTAGATTATTTGTTGGACTTCTTCCCCATTGAGAGCTGTTTCTGTTTTCCCACATTTTGTTCTATTTACTTTCTAAGCAATTGTTGGATCAATAGGAGGTTGACCCCTGATGCACAGGGGTGGAGAACTATGCCTCTGCATTGTGAATGTTTTAGCAATATGAGGCGGGAAATGAATTTCTGCATCTGGCAGATTCAACCCTGTTTTGGATGAGAAAGCACCAACACAGCCAGCTTTTGAATTCTTATGACTTTTCAAACCTCTGCAATGTTTACATCCAGATTTTTTAATCTCCTCATACTGCTTACCACAGCCCTCTTCTGTTAAAAATGGATGGGGAGCATTTATAAATTTTCCTTTAATTAAGATGTAGCAAACAAGGCCATTTCCCTCCAGGTATCACTCTGAGTCTTTGTGCTGGCAATTTATCATCGGAGTCAGTTGCTAGCAGGGACCTAAGTCCCTGAGACTGACCTCCCTTTTCCTAAGCTGGATATCATGCTGTTGCTTTTCTTCCCCAGTAATAAAACTTGCCTTTTAAAAACAGTGGGTGTAGCTCCAAATCCATTAGACAAATCTATAAAACCTCCTCTGTGAGAAGCCCTACTGCACACATTGTTCTGTTTAATCAAAAGGCATGTACCAGCATTTGGCTAAAGTTTTTCTAGAAGCTCTCATTGATTTAGGACCTCCTGTGTACACCTCTAAAGCATTTTGGGTTTTGTTCTGTACATTTTGGCTTTTATTGGTCTTCACGCAAAAAAAATATTTTTTTTTAACAAGTTCATAAACATTGTCCACCTATATCAAAAAAGAGCTCAGTTGGAACAATATGAAGACAATGGAAGTAATGGAACATGGAATCTGCAGCAAAAGTCCTGGAGGGGATGATGGAATTATATTGATGGGGTTTAAATCCTCAGCATTGATGATGTGGGACCAGAAGACCTGCAGGATGCTGGTTCCTAGCTGTTTGGAGAATGGATGCCATGTTGATGAACACCACCACCTAGTTACTATCACCAAATCATGACATCCTGTATGCTAATGTAGCTTAGAGACTTATTGCACAAGGAAAGGAAAGTGGCAGTAAAGCCTGAGAATAGCATGTGCCACCTTGCCTTATTGCATGACCTCTGCGTGCTTCAGCTGTTCTGTTCTGGTCCCGTGGGAGACTGTAGTAAAGGCGAGTCTTTTTCTAGCAGATTTTTCCAGTTAGCAAAAAGACTTGCGTTTACCACTGTCTCCCACGGGACTGGAATGGAAGAACAGCTGAACCATGCTGATGTTGTGTGATAAGGCAAAGTGGGATGTGCTACTCCTGGCCTTTACATCCACTTCCCTTCCCTTGTGCAATAAGCCCCTTAGATTCTAAATGAATTCAAGGCAAGAAGAAGCATTGATATCTGAGGATCTCTTTTCTCATGGGTTAAAGACTACCAGGCAACAAATATTTTATTACATTTGCTAACTAGACTTGAATGTAAAAAACCAGACAAATTTGCCTGCTTGCAGAATTTGATATTAAATATTGTCTTAAGCTCTGTTTAGGTGTAATAAAAGTTTGTCTATTCAACATGTAAGGATAGGACAGATGCTAGCCTCACCTGCTTCATCATCACTTCCACCATCTTTCCATTTGTGGAGGGTAAAGATCTGGACCAGATAGAATCTGGATTCTATCCATGAAGAATCTCCATGTGAATTAGCATTCTGAAAAATGAGATTATGAATCACATAGATAACTCCCATACAAAGTTTTCCATTATAGAAAGTCACTCTCCATGTGTAGCATGACAATAGAAATGACAAAAGAAGGCGTGGCGCTAGCATGCTTCCTCCCTTCATATGCTGAGTAAACAGTTTTTCATCATGGCCAAATAGGGATATTATTTTCCTTGGCATTTGACACTTAGGACTTTTTCGGATGAGCTTTTAGAGCGCTAGCAGCCTCGTCCCCGTTGCGAGGCTGCTGCGCTGCAGGGCGTCCCTTTCGGATGACGCTCTGCCCGGCTGATCCTCTGCCGGTACTGTTGCGTAACCGCAGAGACGCAGCAGCGTTATATTTGGTGGTTTTCTAATCACGAAAGTTGATCGTGATTAGAAAACCGCCGAATATAACGCTGCAGTGTCCACGCGGTAACGCAACAGTACCGGCAGGGGAGAGTGTCATCCGAAAGGAACGCCCTGCAGCGCAGCAGCCTCGCAATGGGGATGAGGCTGCTAGCGCTCTAAAAGCTCATCCGAAAAAGTCCTTAGTAAACATTAATTTCAGTGATTACTATCTGAAAGCTTATATTTTACTACTTTTGTCGGCTGACATGAAATGGTAAGTAGGAGTTTATAGAACCCATTCGAAATGCAGTTTGGTTAGGAACTGGACCTCTCTGGCTGACGATTCTAATGTAGATGCCAGGAATTCATAGGATGTTCCCATAGCAGTTAGTAGAACTATAGCACTATAACTGTGTAGTGTGAAAGAGCTTCAGATCTGCCTTTACCAAGGATGTCCTCAAATTAGTCACTATCTCTCAGTCTAATATGCCTCACAAGGTTGTCGTGAGGGGGAAAATAGAGTCAGTAGAGGACCATTTATGCCTTTGAGGAAATATGGGATGTCAGTGTAACAAACACACAAATAAATAAATAAATAAACACACAAATAAATATACACCCATACCCCTCTCACACAGACACACTGCTGTGCTTTGTAGAGGAAGCTCAGTGGCTGTGGGCATGTTTATCTTCTTTTCTTTTAAGATTCCCAGAGAAGGTTTTACTGAACTCAAAATTCCTCACAGAATAGCTTGTATACACATGGCGATTATGTTGCTAGTAATGCTCTGAAGGAGCTCAAGGGCTATACAAAAAATTTTTAGATCTAAAGGAGGACATTACATACCAGCAATGCTGAAGTTTTTTTGAAGCAAAGTCAATTGCTCAACTTTTATATGGTGCCCGGCTAAGCCCTTTTCCCAATTTTGTTCCACTGGAGCGCATAAAATCTAAGTTTTTGAGATCAATCCTTCAAGTCCCCAAATTTATTTCCAGTGCTATCCTGTGGCTAGAGGTAGGTTTTTTGAGCATAGAGGCCAGAGTCTGGATGACCATACTTATTTACTGGCTTAGGTTATCCTTTTCTCCTATTGGGCTTGCTCCCATTATTCTGAAGGTTGACTTTCAATCTGTATGGTATCAAGCAGTTACAATCAAGATTCTAACCTTGGGCCTGCCCCCTGATTTTTTACATAGGACTTTTTCAGATGGGGGGCGGATCAAGGAGGTTGGGAGAAGAACAGGGCTGTTGCGCTTACACAGCCCCATTTCAGACAGCCCCATTCTCCTCCCTCCTCCTCCCGACCTTTCCCCGTGCTGCGGGTGCCACTTTTTATTCACAGAGGTTTTCCGTCAATAAAAAGCAGCACCAGCAGCAAGGGGGAAGATCGGGGGAAGGACGGAGGAGGACGGGGCTGTCTGAAACAGGGCTGTGTAAGCGTGACATCCCCCTTCTTCTCCCAACATCCTCGGGAGGTTTTCCCCCATCAGAAAAAGTCCTTAATATAGGATTCGACCAGGCTAAAACAGTTATAAAGCAGGGTATCACTGATATAGAACGTCAAATGGATCTGGATAGATCCCCTTCCTTTATTGGAGATTTTCGGATGCCTCTTTCAGCCTCTTGCCGCACAAGCAGCCTCCGAAGCAGTAACGAGGCTGCCGTGCAGCAAGGGGTCCATTTTGGACAACGCCGTTTTTCTCTCGGCATTGTCCGTGACTCTTGCGGCTAGCATTGGAGGCGGCCGCGCTGTTTTTTACTCATGGACAACTTCCGTGAGTGAAAAACAGCACGGCCACCTCCAATGCTAGCCGCAAGAGTCACGGACGACGCCGAGAGAGAAACGGCGTCGTCCAAAATGGATCCCTTGCTGCGCGGCAGCCTCGGTACTGCTCCAGAGGCTGCTTGCGTGGCAAGAGACTGAAAGAGGCGTCCGAAAATCTCCGTAGTCAGTGAATACAGCAGATACCTTATAACTCCTATGGCGTATTTAAGTAATTTAGAATTGCCAAAACATCACAGTGCCTTTACCTTGGCTCGATGTCATGTTCTTCCTTCAGCTGTTCTTGAAGGATGTTATAGGGAAATTCCATATCTGGAGAGATGCTGCCCATGTCACTCTGGCCAAATTGAATCTGTAGAACATGTGCTTCTTCAGTGCTTTTTCTATAGAGACATACGATCTGATCTTATCCTGCCAATACTTTGCAGATATCCTGGATGCTCTGGGCAGTTCTATGCTGCCATGCTACTTTCTGATACTAATCCTGCTATAACATATAAGGTAGCTAAATTTTGCACACCAGCAATCAAAACAAGATGAGCAATGGTTAGCATGAAACTTGCTAAAATCAAAAGAAATGAAGAGATTCCATATAGCACTTGAGTATTGAGCTTTTAAAAAATCCAACAAATTTGTGGGGGGGGGGGTTGCTCTGAATTTTTTTTTGAGGGAGTGGAGACAGAAACTGTGTCTTAAAATTGCCAAATCTTGAGTATTTGTGGATATTTGGGATAGCACTGAAAGTTTTATTAAGTAAAATAGCTTCTGATGAGGGTTCCAGTTTCACAGGGTTTGGAAAAGTTACTTTTTTAGTACAACTCCAGAATCTCCAAGTCCACACAGAAGCTGGCAATGCTAGATGAGGGATTCTGGGAACTGTAGTCTCTTTAAAAGAAACTTTTCCAAGTGCCTACTGAGGAATGAAATAGAGTCTATGGTGCCTAAGTGACCCTGGCAGCTAGGTGGCCTTTGTACTAGCTAGAGCTGCTTGAAAAACTGCAGTTGTATTTAGAGAATTTTTGAGCCATTCCAGATCAATTACTTGCTGTGGATTCTAGCGAGATTTTGTCTCAGTCCCTTTTCTCTCCCCTATCATCAGCACCCAAACTGCCATCTGACCTAATATCCAAGAGAAGAATGTGGTTTCTGTAGAGCTTTCATAGTCTTGTTTCACAGACATAACATGTCTGATATCAAGAGCAATACATTCCCCACATGTTTGCTTGGAGCCCTGTGGTGCCCAAATGAAAAATGCTAATTACCTTTTCTTTCTTAGTGGGATTTCATTTCATTGCAAGGGCACTCACTCTTTTTCCTCCACATTCTGAAATCAAAGATATGACCTTTTAGACTACTTTGGTGTGGTTATTGGAAGTAAAAAACATACAAGCATGTGCCTTTCCAAATGGCAATATGCTGTAGGGAGACTGAGCATGATGTGCATAAATTACAATTTGTTTCCCTGTGTATTACTCCATCATCTCATTCTGAGTTAATTTAAGCATTGAGTATGTTCCAACAGGGTCATTGTTCTAAAGCGAGGAAGCTTCATATACAAATATTTGATTGACATCTTTATTGACAGCTATGAAATTAACAACACAGACTTTGTAACACTCCTTGTTTGGAATAACCAATTTAGGAGAGAATAATTGCATTTGAATCCAAACAATAAAACAAACATTTTTTTCCACTTCCTACAATACCTCCTACAACAAGACCCTGAAACTAATTGAAGCAGCCTTCTGGCTGCCCCAGCTCCCCATCTCTCCTGGGAGCATCAGTAGAAGCCTGATCCAGAGTATATGTTGATTCTGGCTTCACCTACTTTACTAGGGCTCAGGGAAGTGTGGCCTCACAGGTACATTTTGGTTTGGTCTGCTGGGACTGGCCAACATCCCCACTCCTGGAGTCCTGTGGGTCAACGCAGAGATTCTGAATCTGTTACTTGAGTCTTTATGGGCCACCTTCCTCAGTGATAATCTTAGAGAAGTAGGTAACATGTGTCTACTGATTCCCATTGAATCTCATATGTAGTCCTTCTCCTATTCAGTCTAGCCTAGTTTCATACTTTGATACAAACTATTACACATGATTAGCTGTCACAACTAAGGGGTCAATCAGCTTTAGCTTGCAGCACTTCTGCAAATACAAAATACTGAAACTGTTCATTTTTCAACTTACTTAAGAATGGGGTCTTTTTGTTCTTCAATAGATTCTCATCAAGATTCATCTCAAGAACAGAGTATAAATTGGAGAGCCCATGTCATATTGTCCAAAAGTGCTGGGCTGTTTGGAGAAACAATTGTCTCTAGTGCTTGCTACCGGATTGTTTAAATGATGGGAGTGGTGGTGTTAGATATTAACTTTGAGAAGTTCCTTGTCCCTGAAAGTAGTATAGAAACATTTGAAATATCTACACAAAAACTGAATGATTTTTGAGATATTTGGGCTATTTTTATGTCAACAGTTATCCAATTAGTCACATATATTGCAACTAGGGATAGCTGTTTCAAAGAATATGCTTTCCTTCCAATTGGTGTATTGTGTCTTGTAAAATGACTGTATTCCATCACAGCATACAGTACCACTGCAACATCTTGCCATTTCTGCTGCCTTGCCTAAGGCTCCTTTAGAAAAGGAAATGAAATATGAAAATTAAGGTAAGTCCCTGGTTTAATGCAATTACCTGCTTACAAGGTAGCACTTACGAATACAAGGGCAATGGAAAGGAGAGGGGAAACTGAAGAGTGGACAAAACTGGCCAATTTACCTTCATAAAGGCACAATTTACAACATAATTTAAAAGATGAAATTCAATTACATGCTATTTCTGTTGCTAATGTTTAACAGATTTTCGATGCTAATTCATTGGTGCCTTAAATGAGACCATAAGAAAGTTTCTCAGGACCTCAAGCTGTTTAATACACATCTTTCTTTTTTCTTTTTTATTCTAGTGTGTTTGCATTATATAAGTCAGTAAGAAAGATATACCTTTGTCTTAGAATCATAGAATCATAGAATTGGAAGAGTTGGAAGAGACCACGAGGGCCATCCAGTCCAACCCCCTGCCACGCCGGAAATCTTGATCAAAGCATGTCCTCTTTAACAATAGATTCACAGAAGGGTATGTGTGTGTCTTTTAAGTTCCAGTGGAATAAGACCAATTTATACCAGAGTAAAATCTAGATCAGTGAATTTTCAGAAGACATGAGGAATTCTTTTGAGGCTATTAACCTTTTAAGGATGTTAAAACTTATGAGCTGCTGGAATGTGTCAGTTTGCTTCCTTGAAGATTTGTACTGAGTGAAGGTCACAGCAGGTAAAGTTGGCAAAAAAATCATAATAATTCAGACAACTCTCTTAAAATTAAAACAAATTGCAGCTTAAGAGCTTCCTAAAAGCTGTGCTCACTTAACTTTGGCTTGATGGAGGCATTTGTAATGGAATTCCTCAGGCAATATGAGTACTCCCAACCTCATCTAGGTCCTTTGGTCAAAAGCCCACAGAAGTCAGACTGTTGACCTGCAAATAAGAATATCGCTGCTGCTGCTGCTGCTGCTGCTGCTGCTGACAATGATGACGATTATATCCTGCCTTTTTCTAAGTTTGGTACCCAAGGAGGCTTACTACAATTAAAATGGACATAGGGCTTGTCTAGATGGCCTATTTACACTGTGTTGCCAACGTCTTAGAGCCTTGCAGTCCAAATGATGCAAGGTTTTTGCCCCATTTTGCCCCCAGGCAGTCCTGACAATGCCCGGGGCAAAGATGGGGGAAGATGGGGTAAAGCTCATTAAAATGTTTCAGCAAAATACCCAGGAAAAGCCACCTCATTCTGGAAAAACTGGATTGCAGGACTGCAGGAGGCCATACTGCCACGCCATCCCATCTCAGCAGCCACTCCCACTTCCGTCCATGTCACATTCTCTGAAGCCAGGAAGGAGGCCCACAGCATGTGACCAAGGCTGGTTACATGCAGGGGGCCTTGATCATGTGCTGCAGAAGCCCTTCCTAGCTTTGGATACTGCAATGCAGATGGAAGGGGCAGAGGCTGCAGAGATGCGCCAGTGTGTCCATGCAAACTCCTGCCCATTTCATGCAGGTAATGGGGGAGCAATGGGCCTGATCCAGGGCCAGAATACACTGTCAGTAAGCCAGCATATTCTGGCCCATGTAGATGAGGCCATAGTTAAAAATTCACAGTGTACAAGTTAAAAAACAATTACACTATCAGAAAATTAAAACCAGTTAGAAATGCAAACCGTCTGAACAACAGCAGCAACAACAAATAAAAGTCCAGCATATTATACAAGCCCTGTTTCCTCTAAAACAATTTATTTTAGCTAGACAGAATTAAAAAATAAAATCTTCACTTGCTTGTAAAAAGGCTGCACAGAGGGTGCTAGTCATACTCTGGGAAGGGAGTGCCGAAGTCTGGGAACAGTCATGGAGAAGGCCCTCTCCCGTGTTCCTACCAGATATATCTATGACAGGGTGGTAGAACAAAGAGAAGGACCTCACCAGAAGACCTCAAAACATAGACAGGTTCATACAGAAGAATACAGTCCTTCAAATAACTTGCTCCCAGAACTTTCAATGACGACAAGGTGACTTGGGATGAGAGAATGTGACCTAATGCAATTGCTAATCCAAGTGCAATAAACCCATTGAATCAATAGATTTACTTAAGCATTGAGTAAATTCTGACAGTTGTTTGCTCATGGATAAAGTAAAAAGGCTCCCCATGTTCTTTGGTTGCTATGTAGATAGCAGCAGCCTGTAGTAGCACACCTACCTACAACTTGTATATGTTTCTCCCCTTATTAAAAAAAAATGACAGACATGCAAAATAAATGCCCTTTTTTTATCATATAACCCAGCAGTTTCAATGTAAAATGTGGAATAATACTCCACACAGTTAATTTCAGGTTTCAGCTCAGGATGTGCAAGGAGTTAACTGATAAGCAGTTGTGTGAGCCATTGTGTTTGATGTTGAACTTAGCATTCCAGTCTCCTTGGGCTTTGATCCTACATTCTGCTTGCTTTTCCAAGGAATTAATTTTGCTGGTTTCCACACAAAATATACATGTGTTGCCTGCACTATAGCTAAAGGCAACCAGATTTATTTTTGTTCATTTGGCATGATGTAACAGTGTCATGTGCAATGCGGGTAACACACACATCTTCAACTGCACTTCTCTAGGTCAGGATATTTCAGAGCTTGGCAACATTTATACTTTTGGAATACAACCTCCAGGATCCCAGGCTAGCTGGACAATTGCCCATGCTGCTGGATAGGGGATTCTGGGAGTCATAATCTTCCCCAAAATGACATTTTCCAAATTCTGGGTGATTTGTCATCCAGCTCATTATCATTTATTCATCTCTCTAGGTTGCTGGCAGAATTTCTTCACATCACCTGCTACCCAATTCATCTAAATGGAGATGCCAGTGGATGAACTTTGGGCCTTCTGCAAGCATGACATGAAGCATCACTCTGCTGGTGGCCTATAATTCCTCCATAGGTTTCATGCCCATTCATATGAGCCTTCTATTTTCCTGTCAATTTATGGTGACCCCATTAATTTCATAGGATTTTCTTAGGCAAGGAACATTCCGAGGTAGTTTTGCCAGTTCCTTCCTCTGGAATATATCCTACAGCACCTGGTATTCGTTGATGGTCTCCCATCCAAGTACTAACCAAAGCTGAACCTGCTTAGCTTCCAAGGTTAGATGGAATCTGGTGTCTTTAGGGTATTTGGGCTTCTCATGATCCTTGGAGGAACATAAATCTGGATATATGTACTATGCTTCATCCAAGTACAGAAATTTTACTCTCCTGATGTTGTTCTACCAGGACCCTAGCTTTCCACACAAATACATTACAAACATATTTGTGTGGAAAGCTAGGAGGTCTATCCATGGCTGCTGACATACTGCAGAAATAATGTAGTTTGACACTGCTTTAACTATCATGGCTCCATCCTATGGAATCCTGGGATTTGTAGTTTGTTGTGCCACCAGAGTTCTCTGACAGAGAAGGCTAAATAGCTCACATAACTACAAATCCCAGAATGCCATAGCATTGAGCCATGGCAGTTAAAGTGGTGTCAAACTGGATTATTTCTGTAATTGCAGATTCAGCCTAGGGGTGCATATACACTGTAGAAATAATGCAGTTTGACACCACTTTAACTGTCATGGCTCCATCCTACGGAATCCTGAGATTTGTAGTTTTGTGAAGCAGCAGCACTCTTCAGCAGAGAAAGCTAAAAACCTTGTAAAACTACATATCCCAGGATTCCATTAGGTGAAGCTACAGCACTTCAAGGTGTGTCAAACTGCATTATTTCTACAGTGTAAATGCACCCTATATCTTGCCATTCATATTTTCAGCTCCCTTCCCCCCCCCCTTTTTTTTTTGGCATGACACTGGAAGCAGACCACACTTATGTGGCTTACTCACAACCACTTTATGAATTTCTTTTTTATTTGAGCATACGGAGATATTTCATCTTGTCAAGGCAGAGAATACAGTTGTGGGTGTTTTGTTTACTCTAATAAGGAAATCAAACAGCTCTGGTTGCAAAACAGATTGTAAGAAGAGAAAGAGGCCAGGAAAGGAAAAACATTTATAATTCCGACACAAAGCAAAATGCATCAGCTACCCCCTTCCCTCCTCCTCCACATATGTACTGTATAATAATGGTGTTCATTCATTACAGTTCACAACAAATGCAAAATCAAAACAAATGGGATCCATTTTGTTCCATTTTAACCCATTTTGAAACAAATACCAACAGTAAGAAATTCATATGAATGCTTTTCTTTCATTGTTCCACTTGTTCCCATCTGTGACACATTCAATAGTGGGCAGTCTTACCTGTCTCCAGGGGCAGTGAAATCCACTTGGTGATTCCCTGCCATTTCATTTTCTCATTTTTCCCATTTGGTTCACTATTTTTCCATAATATGTCCCCAAAAAATGCAACACTCAAGAAATTCTGGGAAAATAAAATGGCAAATAATGGGGACAAATCACAGGGCCTCACTGGCTATAGTTCTGGTGGTGGTGGTGGTGGTGGTGTGTGTGTGTGTGTGTGTGTGTGTAGCTGCTAAATGGCATCTCCCCACCCCCAAGTCTTTCCTCAGGATAGAACAGCACCAGTCTGAGGAGGGATTCATCTGTGTGAACATGGCAGCTGATGTTAGTATGCCCTACTACCCGCTCCCCACGATATCTCATAATTGGAAACATTGGCCACTTTTCAAGGACAGGATGGCCAGGGTGAACCAAAAAGATCAGTTGGAGGTCACAGTGATCTGGGATGTGTCTTAGAAATATTTTGGCAAACAAACCCACGTAAGGATTGTGCAGATGCCCAACATTTCTTGTATAGGGTTTATATACAAGATATCTATCTGTGAGACCAGGAGAAAAATCTGCTTTATCTGTATTATGTGTAATACAACAAACCAGTACAATCTGTCCCCCTTAGTTGTTTTTCAGTTTTTACCAAACACCTTGAGCTTTTCATATAAAGGCTGTGCCTAAACTCCCTGATGTCCTGCTTGACATCTTTTGCATTGCCAGCCATGCCCATTCATCTGTGCAACCAAAAATTCATCAAAATCACATTTCAAGACTTTATCAGACAAGACAAAAATCATGTCATTACAACACAATAATAACATAACAGGCTGAAATTATCAGACAACGACATCCTCCTCCTGTGCTCAGTCTATGCTCCAGCTGCGAATAAGGTGTTACTTTTAATTGACAGATTAAGCCATCAGTAGATTTTCAATATCGCTGTTTTCATGATATTAAGAGAGTGTGAAACCATGTCCCTCTGCAATTGTGAGATTACAGTATGAATGGGTGGTCCACTTTCCCCTGTCCCCAATCTCAGTGAGAAAAACTTCCAGGTGGGAATGGGAGGATGAGCAACAGGGTGGTCCTTTTATGAACTGTCCCGTGTTGCTATCAAGTTTGTATGTGTTTCAGTGCTTATGTGTTTATTTTGTTTGTTATTTGAAGTGTTTTTGGTATTTTTACGCAAATTCACATCTTCTCACAAGAACCGCCAAGATCATGAACCCCAGCTAACGTGGAAGTAAGTGGACATTTCCCTTAAAGGAGCATGGGCGGGCCAGTGCAAAGTGTTGCTGTAACGTTAATTAAAGGCAATGCGAAGACAAGTGCTACTGTAGTTGGACTCTTAATCCCATTCTTAAAATGCATGTGGTGGTGGTTTGATAACTTCTGCTGCAATGCCACGAAGGTCCCACTTTCCTTACTCACATAATTACAGCATTTTAAGATGCTAGTCTGATAAAGTCCTTAGAGTTATTACTGGACTATACAACACTGGTAAAGGAGTTAAACTTTAAAGGTCTTTCATGCTTAGAAAAAAATCCTCTTATACCTAGGAAACAACATGTCTCTTGTGTCTAAACTACTGTACATTATTGTTACTATGAGTGAACTCTGATTTATGGCAGTTGTGTCACAGGATTTTCTTGGCAAGAAAGACCGCCTAGTGAATTTCCACTGCAGAGGAGAGATTGAATCCTGGTCTCCCAGAGTCCTAGTCCAACACTCAAACCACCCCACCATACTGTACATGGTGAAGGCTTATGGCATATCATAAGCCTTCTTTGCTTTATTTTCTGCTTCCAAAAAAAAATAATAATAATAAAAAATACCTAGAGGCCTACTGCAGATCAGGACCTCTCTGGCTTTTCTTCGCAAACGAAGATTCAGGAAGGACTCATCCCGCGCTTTCTGCAAGCGCGCTGATGACTAAAAAGGCCAATCCGAGATAAACAAGTCCGGTTGCAAAAAGCACAGCAGAAGGTCTCCTTGGGTGATGTTTTTGGGTTGTGATTCTTTCTGCGTTGTCGTTTCTCTTCAATACTTGTTCGTCGTGAGTTCTCAAATAAGGCTGCAGCATTGTGGATAGTGCGTCTCCATGCCTCCCGATGTGAGGCCAGGGCGGACCACTACATACTATAAAGGAAAATTAAGCCTCCCACACACAATCTTTCCCTTTCCCTAGCGCTCTTCTTTCCAGGATATTAAAACATAATGTTGCACAAAACAAACACAGATTTGTCTCTCCCTTCCTCCCAGGTTTGAAATTTAATGGGCATTTCCAAACCCATTTGAGATAAGATAAGGTGGGGGTGTTCAAAGAAATGGAAAATAATTCAAGACCAAGCTTCTCTTGTATAGGTCCACATAGTACTTTAGATCCCATCTAATGTCTTGTTAGACAAAATGGCACATAAATGATTTTATGCATACATAACATTCCAAGAAAAAAGACTTAAGTAACTGAACTTGAGCCATTCTAATTTTATCTCATTTGTCATGTTCCCTTCATGTAGTTTTAGTAATAGAAAGATCAGTGTTGCTAAGACTTTTTTCTTCAATTAAAGTGTGTGAGTAATTAATATATTATCTTACTTTTAATGATCTGGCAATTTTTGACAAGCTAAAGGCATAATGGCTTCCACCATTACCTTTTATGATAATCTTTAATACTAATGTTCCTCTCAAGTACATAAGTGCTACAGCAATCACCTGCTCAAAGAGGTAGAAGGAATGAAGGAGAGAAAGGATTCTGAGGGTAGAGATGTACCAATTAAAACAGATCATATGTATTAGAGGTAGATTCCCAGGGTGTTAGCCCCTTTGCTGGGAAAGATGAAGACCAGCTCAATTAAGAATCAGTCTCCTTCAGCAGAGTATACAAGTGAAAGCACTGAATCTCTTGGGTCTATCTGAGACTAGCCTCAGCAAAGTAAGGCAACCAGGCAGTATGCAAATTAGTTAACTAAAAACTTTACTAGTTACCTTGAAAGGTACATTAGCAGTATATATCCATAGCTTTATTAAGCCCTGGCTAACTACAGTAGGTCCTTGGTATCTGCTGGGGTTTGGTTCCAGGACCTTCATGGATACCAACATCCATGGATGTTCAAGACCAATTATATACTGTACAATGGTGTAGAGATAAAGAGTAAAATGGTGTCCCTTATATCAAATGGAAAAATCAAGGTTTGCCTTTTGGAATTCTTTTTTGGGGAATATTTTCAAGACCATGGATGGTGGATTCTGTGGATGCAGAATCCATGGATACAGAGGGCCAACTGTACATTAAAGTTTCACGCAGCCAAACAGAGCTGGCACTCACCATCTTAAGGGAGGAAGAAGAGGAAGAGAGAAGGGAGAGTCTTTATATAGACACCGACACGCCTGAAATTTCTATGGTCACATAGTCTGGTTATTTACATGCATGGACACATGATGGACATGCATTACAATTGGTGATCGAGCAAATGGGGTAAGTTCTAGAGAGATAATATTTATACAGTAGAGGCATGCAGGATACCCTTGTAGTGCCTAAAGCCCCATTGCCCTAAGGGCAAATGGGAGAAAAAGAGGTAGAGAGAATGCTTGCTTGAGAAATTCCTTCAACATCACTGAATGCTGACATTTAAGGGGGTTCAAAATCAGGTACGTCTGAAATGCCTAATCCCTGCTTCTAGATAACTTGCTCCAGTAATATGTGCTTGGCATTACTGTTTGCTCTCCATCATGGTAGTTCCTTCCTTGTGCAGACTGTGGACAGAAACTGAAATACACAACACAGTAGATGCAGATATGGTGTCGTGAAGTCATAGATACATCAAAAGGGTTTTTTCTCCTAAAAATCAAATGTGCAGTATGTTGATGTGTGCTTTAATTTACAGCCTACAGGGCAACATTTTTTATTTAAGTAATTGTCCTAGAACACTGACTCATTTCCTTGCACTCTTCCACTCCTGTTCCTTCCCTTTCTAGCTAACTCATTATAATTTCATAAATGCCCTTTGATGTGTGAGCTAGACAGAACAGAAAATTAAAGGAAGTAGATACTGAACACTTCAAAGAGGAAGAGCATGCCCTGTTCTGCCATCCAAAATGCCGGGTCGGCTGATCCTTGATACATAGCCTTCCCATCTGGGTTCTTCAATGCAACAAATGCATGGAGATTTTCACAGAAATACTACACTGGGTTCACATCCTTGAGCAAGCAGGGATCACCAGAATAGAGGCCATGATATTGAGAACACAGCTGCGCTGGGCAGAGCACGTTTCTAGGATGGAGGACCATCGCCTCCCAAAAACAGTACTCTACGGTGAACTCGCCACAGGTCAGCATAAGAGGGGCGCTCCAAAAAAACGATACAAGGACTCCCTGAAACAACATCTCAGGTTTGGCCAAATTGATCACCAACATTGGTCTGCCCTGGCCTCACATCGGGAGGCATGGAGACGCACTATCCACAATGCTGCAGCCTTATTTGAGAACTCATGCCAAACAAGTCTTGAAGAGAAACGACAATGCAGAAAGAATCTCAACATGGAAACATCACCGAAGGAGACCTTCTGCTGAGCTTTCTGCAACTGGACTTGTTTATCTCGGATTGGCCTTTTTAGTCATCAGCGCACTTGCAAAAGGCACGGGATGAGTCCTTCCTGAATCTTCGTTTGCGAAGAAAAGCCAGAGAGACTACACTGGGACCCCAAAAAACATAAAGGCTGTATAACTTGGAGCTGTTCTCATTTTGTAATTAGATAGATAGTAGACTTTTTGGAATCAGTTTGAGTGCTTAGCAGCAAAAATAGCAACATGTAACTCAGAGGGAACAGCCAACTAAAGCCACAGTGAACACAAATTGGTCAAGCTGAGAGGCAAATGGAGATTAGGAAGCAGCAGCTATAAAGCAAATCTAGAGGAAGGATTTACAGGCTGATAGAGGGTTAATGGAAAAATGATGAGGGGATAACTGTGATATACTGGTAACGCGATGCACGTGCTTTCTCCCACATGCATTTCTTTTTTTAAAAAAAATCTTAAATCCTTTCCATCCCATTTACAAATTTAGATAAGAGTAGCTAAATTTTTGTGTAAAAAATGGAGCAAATGGAAGACTTAATCCAGTGGCATTGGTTCCATTCAATAAGTACAACTATTCCCAGCAAGGAGAGACAATCCTTTTGTGTCTGCCTGCCATGTAGCTGTCAGGGAGAGGTGGGGAAAGGAGCCACTCTCATTCAACACCAGAAACACAGCTGAATTCACAGGAATTCAAACCCAGAATATTAAGAGCATTTAGATATTTGAAGAGATGTCATATTGAGGATGGAGCAAGCTTGTTTTCTGCTTCTCCAGAGACTAGGACACAGAGTGAAGGACTCAAACGACAGGAAAAGAGATTCCACCTAAGCATTCTGAAGAACTTCCTGGCAGTAAGTGCTATTTGGCAGTAGAATGCGCTGCCTCGGAGTGTGGTGGAGTCTCCTCCTTTGGCCATCTTTCAGAAGTGCTTTGATTGTATATTCCTGCAGGGTAGAGGGTTGGACTAGATGGCCCTTCTGGTTTCTTCCAACTCTGTGATTCTATGATTCTAAGAGCTGTGATTGGCTGGACTGAATCAGTCAGGTTTGTTTTCTCCCACATTTGAATATTTCCTGTCAGATTTATAGACACTTGGTCATTATCCTTACATATTTTTATGAACCTTTGCAAGACAACTTCATGCCAACTGGATGCTAATGATCTTAGTGGAATTGAGGTATATATTTGCAAATTCCTAGCATCACTCACAGAAAGCTTCTCACAAAGGGGCCATGATCCCAGCTACCACTTCCAGTGAACCAAATGATCATTCATCCATGTCTCTGGCTGTGCCTTTGTTTCTGTCATTAAATGGAGGAGTTTGTCTCCTGCTGCTATTGTCCCCATTTAATTAACTGTTATTCAGCCACACAAAAGAATCTGTCATAATAAGGTACATTCAAAATGCACAGGTATTATTTTAAACATGACAGGAGTACAAATGCTAAATTTCAGAAACAGAGTAAATTTAAGAAGGATAGGAATCGAACGACTGAGCATGAGATACCTGAAGGGAGCAACCAGGCTTGTAATGAGAACACAGAATGAAAACAGCTCAGTTATTAATCCAGAATGTTCTGAAGATATTTTTGTTTTAAATTCTTATATCATTTGAGGGGGCAAAATCATACTTCAAAATTTTACAAAGGTGTAAATATAGATAAGCAGTAATTAAAATCCTAAACACACACAGTTCTGGGGATCTGTTCTGAAAAGATCCAGAATAGTAATTATTATGTTGGATTATGACTTGGGGACACCTAGTTCAAATCCCCCCTTTCCAGACATGAGGACTGAGCACTGAATGTCCTTGGGCTGGTCAATGTTTCTCAGCCCAAGCTATGTGATGGCAGCAAGGTATACTGCCATCAGTTGCTTGGAGGGTATATATATAATAAATAAAATACATAACACAACAACACCAAAAGACAGACAAAAGCTATGAAAACCAGCAAGGAAGTACATACAAGTGCTTACTTATTTTTGTCCAATACCATTGCAACCAAATAAGTCCTGTGTGAGTTAGAGAAAAAGTAAGATAAAGAAATTACTGTAACCATTAGTCTGCATGCAGGGATGGCTTTGTACTAGTGCAGTGATGGCGAACCTATGACACGCGTGTCACCACTGACACGCGTAGCCATTTCTGATGACACGCGGCCATAGGCCTCCTCCCCTCTGCCCGCAACCTCACCACCCTCCCTAAGGTGGCGATCGGGGCTTCAAAGCTCCGGTCACCACTTTCCTCCACACACACACACCCTCCCTAAAGTGGCGATTGGGGCTTCCAAAACCCTGGTTGCCACTTTCATCCACCCCCACCCTCCCTAAAGTGGCGATTGGGGCTTCGAAGCCCCGGTCACCACTTTCCTCCCCCCTCCCAAAAGTGGCGATTGGGGCTTCGAAGCCCTGGTCCCACTTTCCTCCACACTCCCACACTCCCCAAAGCAGGAATCCACGAATATGCGGAACTGCGAATGTGAAACCCGCAAGTGTGGAGGGACAACTGTAGTCGCAAATGTTTCATCCTCCCCTATTAGACACTCTGTGCCGGAGGTCTGTAGGCCAAAACAACAGAAGTCCGGCACAGAGGGTCTAGTTCTGGGACTTCCGGTTAAGCCGAGATCTTTGCCCTCACTTCCACCAGCAGAGATAATGTTTTTTCTCAAAGTGACACACCACCCGAGTTATGCTCAGTTTTTTGGCGAAGTTTGACACACCAAGCTCAAAAGGTTGCCCATCAATGTACTAGTGGAAAACACTTCCACTCAGCAAGACAAGGCAGCCAATTTCCATTGATTCTGCCTTACCTACTTTCCTCTGGCCATCTCCTATTCTGTTCTGGAAGCTCCCACACAACCTTTAGAAGTAGCTTTTGGCTAGAGTGGGGCTTCTGTTATGCAGATCAGTGAAAATTGGGTGCCCCAACTTATATGAGCATCAGGGATGTAATGCTTTGCTAATTCTCTTCTCAAAAAAGCAATGGCTATGTTAGCAATTTTCTTCTCACTGCAAGCATATCTTCAAAAACTGCAGTTTTCAAAGACCTTTCACAGTTCGGAATAGTCTTTGGCACAATGCTGTGCCAAAAATTCTGTTTCCTATGCAAAAAATGCTGTTTTCTGTCCCCCCAAAACCTAATTTGTGAACTGCAGCATTTTCTGCACAGCATTTTTGTAGGAGACAGAATGTTCTGTGCAGAAAATGCTGTTTTCTGTGCACAACCAACAAATAAGTCCCAAATTGTGAAGATTCTTGTCACGCCAGGATCCTCTTCATCAAGATTTCTCCACAATCAAGGGCCAGAATCCTCTATAGCAGTTATGAGTATATAACCTAGAGTTATGTACTCATGGCTGTTATATAGTAGGTCCTCCATATCCACAGATTCAATAGCCGTGGATTCAAGCATCCATGAATCATCACTGCACACCTAAAATGACAGCAACCATACTTAAAATGGCGCTGCCACACACCTGAAATGCTGGTGCCCATACCTAAAATGGCCCCACCCATATCTAAAATGGCCACTCCTATTGATTAATATGGGATTCTACCATCTGTGGTTTTTGCTATCCGCGGGAGGTTCTGGAACCAAACCCTTGTGGGTCCATAAGGCCCACTGTATATTCACAACCCCTGTGTAGCCCCTAGTTTTGGGGCTACATAGGGACTGTGAAAGTCCTCCAATCTCCACTTACCAGAATACAGCTGCTGCAATTAATAGGAGTGTGTTCATTTTCAATCAAGAAGCAGCTGTCTGATGACCCCGCCCCCCTCACGCAAACAATCTCTGGCATGGGCGGGAATTGGGTGGGTGAGATTCACTGCATACCACCATATCTATGGTGTTTATGCATTTGTAAATCCCATACAGAATTGTGGCCATCACACATATTTTTAAATAATTTTTCAAATCTCTTTTAATGCTCTTTCCATACTTAGTGAGCAACACTATTGACTACAGGGGTTCTTAACCTGGGATCCCAAAGGTGGGGTCTGTAGGTGGGTTTGTGATGGAGGGGTGTCCATGAATAATGTAAAAAATATATTTTCTTCAGTTCTTCCATTTTTTTCAGTTTCCTGCTATTTGGAATTTTTCCTGTCATTGTGAATTGTAAGGTGAAAATGTAGTTTTTTTATGTGCTCATTGCAATGGATTTTCATAGTCTATGTGAAGGAAGTCCATTTCTAATGCAGAACATGTATACAGGATTTTATGTGTATATATTTATGTATATTTTTCAGGGGTGTGTGTGCAGGATTCCATAGCTTTCACCAGAGTCTCAGTGGAGTCCGTGACTCCAAAAAGGTTAAGAATGACTGAGCTAAAGCAAAGCTACTACTGAATTCTACCTATTGTATTAACAGAGCTGGAAATATATATTTTTTTTAATCACTAATCAATTCCGGTTATTTAACATACTCCAGTGCTATGAGCAGTAGCACTTTTCTTAGCCTTTTCTACACTCAGCTCAGCTGAGAATGGAGGTGAGACTGGACATGGGTTACTTAAACCCCAAGGCTGTCGTGTCTGCTGCTCTGTTGATCATACATGGACCTTGATTACTCTGAGCAAAGTTGAGAGGAAGATTTCTAGCTGTGTCTCTCAGTTGTCACATCTGCTTAGGTTGGTGTGAGCTACCCAAAGCTATGATAGTTACAGCAGTGTCAAATGGCATTATCTCTGCAGTGTGGAAGCAGTCTGAGGACTTTATCAGAAGCATAAAATACAGCATCATAATAAGGCCACATAACTGAGAGTGTGCATATCAGATGAGAACATCCTTTCACTGTTATGCCCCCGCCAAAACCCATAGTGTTGTGTGGGTTTTTTTTGTTTGTTTTTTGTTTTTACTGATGGCTGAAGCTATCAATAGATCCCTGTGGCATTTTTGTGCCGGCATTGCCGGCCTGTGAAACCTCGCACCATTGTACTCATGCCAAGGCAGAGCCAATGGCCAGTCCGGCATGAACACTTCTGGGTGAGATTGTAACAGCCAGGTAAGTGACGCACTTTTTAATGGCCCTCCCCGGGTTACTGGGGACCTTTAAAGTGTGTGTGCATGCTTTTTAAAAGTTTTTGTCTTATTTTTGTTTGCTTTTTAAAATTTTCCATGCAATAAAGTTGCAGGATAATCCGTGGGATTTCAAAGGAGGAAGTGAACAGAGCTCCGTTCACTTCCTCTTTCATTGCCAGGGAAGCCTTTGTTAGGATTAGAGGTAACTGTGGTGGGGGGCATTCTTTTGCTGGCATAAAAATTGGGGTTTTTTATGCCAGCAAAAGAATGCTTTCAAGAGGTTCATCTGATAAAGTCCTAAAAAGATTATCACGCTACACTATTATAGCACTATTATTCTACTTTAACTGCTCTGACTGCCTCCTGTAGCATCCTGGGATTTGCAGTTTAGGGAGGGGCATTTGGCATTCTCAGCCAGAGAGCTCTTAGGCCTCACTAAACTCCAAACCCCAGAATTCCAAAGCAGGCAGCCATAAAAGTTAAAGTAGTCACTTATTTGTTCCCAGAGCCTATCCTATTGTTAGGCAAAGTGAGACAGACACTTCATAAAGCAGGTTTGGGATATCATTAAGAGACAGCCAATTGCCAATGTTTAATTTTTTGTCAGTATATTGTGGCTATGATTCTGCAATGGAAAACATAGCTGTAGATGTAGTTATGACGATCTCCTGTCCAACCCCCCTCCCCACACACACTCACCTTTTCTCAGTTGAAGCCCCCCAAATCCCAGCCATTTCCTGGATAGTGGAGTTTGGGGGAGCAGACAAGCATCCAGCTCTTTTCTTATAGCTGGATGCATAACAATAGGCATCCCCTGGGAGTCCTCCAAAGCACCTTGTGAATGATGTCATTGCACTGTGTCCAACTACAGTGTAGGAAAATAGCTGGCTGCTTGTGTGCTGCTCCACCAACACCACCACACCCCACACACAGAGATTCAGGGGTTGCAGCTTAGAAAAGGTGAACTGAGGCAGGATTTTGTTAATTGCACAAGAATTCTGACATCAGACTTTTTCAGATGTCAATTTACCGCGGAAGAAGGCTCGTAATACTCGCGAGGCTGCTGCATGGCAGGGGGCCCATTTCGTACGACGCCGTCCCCCTTCCACGAGAGATAGGAGGCAGCCGCGCCATAATTGGCCATTTTTTACTCACAGAAGTTGCCCATGAATAAAAAATGGCCAAATATGGCACGGCTGCCTCCGATCTCTCCCAGAACTGAAACAGTTGATTTTGGCAGGGGGGCAGCATTGTATGAAACAGGGCCCCTGCCGTGCAGCAGCCTTCTTCCGCAGTAAATCGACGTCTGATAAAGTCCATCCACAATGACTGTGATGTCCAGCCAGGACTGTTTAAATCTCCCCTGCATTTTTCTTTGTTTTCTTTTCAAGGCCTTAGCATGTCTGAGTATAGGAATACTCCATTGTATTAGATTTGTGGGAGGAGCTAAGAATTCCCCTGCATTTTTCTAGGTTTTGGTTTGTCCTTTCCCAGCAAGCTCTGTTCACCTAGAAGCCTTTTGTTCCTTTGGGCAGTCTTTGCTGTAAGCTTGCAGAGAGCAGTTTTGGTGGCAAACAGGCCCAGACAGCTGGGAAGGGCATTTCTTACACCATCAGCCAAATTAATTACCAAGAATCATCAGCCAAATTAGTTGCCAATAACAAAGGAATCAGGAGCTGAAAGACCCTGCACCAGCTCCATTGAGTGAGGAGATCAAACCCAGAGAGATGTCACCCTGAAAACAGCTGAAACTCCAACTGTAAAGTACCTTTCATTTCAAGCCTTTTAGAGCTGGGGAGGAGAAAGCCCTTTTCTTTTGTTCTTTAAAATAAACTTCCCCCTTTTTTGAACTGGATATTCAGCATCAGAGCCTTTTTGGGTAAAGGAGTTTGATCTCACCAGGGTACTGGCGTTGCACACCCAAACCTGCCACCACCTTTAGTTGGGTGTGTCTTCACAATGACCAAAAAAAGTGAGTTGTGACTTTCAAGTTCTGTATCCATCAGGGAAATGAAGTGACTTTGGCTCCAACAGATGCATGACTGACTCCAACATGTACCATTTAGGCCCCTGTTATCATTAGGAACTCCACTGGTGGTACTCTGCATAGCTTTCTGTGGGTCTCTTAGGGGTCTGGCAGCAGTTGTGCCAGTCTATCCAGACAAAACCAACCCTCCCACAAAAAAACACATCAGAGAAGTTGGGTGCACTGTTTTTTGAGGAAAAAACAACAGAAAATTGTTATTTGTTTCATACCTACAGTTGTGTGAAAAAGAAAGTACACCCTCTTTGAATTCTATGGTTTTACATATCAGGACATAATAACACTCATCTGTTCCTTAGCAGGTCTTAAAATTAAGTAAATACAACCTCAGATGAGCAACAAAACATGACATATTACAACACCTCATGATTTATTCAACAAAAATAAAGCCAAAATGGAGAAGCTATGTGTGAAAAACTGAATACACCCTTACTCCTTCCATATTAATTAAGATGCTAAGTAACAGATCAGTGCTGCTAATCAAATGCCCTTGATTAATTGATCATCAGCAAGTGTGACCACTTCTATAAAAGCCATGGTTTTAGCAGTTTGCTGATCTGGAGCATTCAGGTGTGTGTTAATACAATGCCAAGGAGGAAAGACATCAGCAATGTCTTTCCTTAGAGAAGCAATTGTTGCTGCCCATCAATCTGGGAAGGGTTATAAGGCCATTTCCAAACGGCTATCATTCTTCAGTGAGAAAGATGATTCAAAAGTGGAAAACATTCAAGATAGTTGCCGGACTTCCCAGGAGTGGATGTCCCAGCAAATTCACCCTAAGATCAGACTGTGCAATGCTCAGAGAAATTGCAAAAAAACAAAAAACAAAACAAAACAAAAAACACCAAGAGGTACATCTCAGAATCTACAGGTCTCAGAATATTAAGTGTTAATGTTCATGACAGTACAATTAGAAAAAGACTGAACTAGTATGGCTTGTTTGGAAGTATTGCCAGGAGAAAGCCTCTTCTTTCTAAAAAGAACACAGCAGCATGGCTTAGGTTTGCAAAGTTGCATCTGAACAAACCACAAGACTTCTGGAACAATGTCCTTTGTACAAATGATATCAAAGTCCAGATGTTTGGCCATAATGCACAGCAACATGTTTGGCAAAAACCAAACACAGCATATCAGCACAAACACCTCATACCAGTTGTCAATCAAGGTGGTGATTATTTTGGCTTGCTTGCAGCCACAGAACCTGGGAACCTTGCAATCATTGAGTCGACCATGAACTCCTCTGTATACCAAAGTATTCTTGAGTCAAATGTGAGGCCATCTGTCCAACAGCTAAAGCTTGGCCAAAATTGGGTCATGCAACAGGACAATGATCCCAAGCCCACCAGCAAATCTACAACAGAATGGCTGAAAAAGAAAAGAAGTAAGGTGCTGCAATGGCCCAGTCAAAGTCCAGACCTCAACCCGACTGAAATGCAGTGGTGGGACCTTAAGAGAGCTATGCATAAACAAATGCCCACAAACATCAATGAACTGAAGCAACATTATAAAGAAGAGTGGACTAAAATTCCTCCACAACGATGTGAGAGACGGGTAAAGTCATACAGAAAATGATTACTTCAAGTTATTGCTGCTAAAGGTGGTTCTACAAATTATTGCATCATAAGGTGTACTTATTTTTTCCACACATTGCTTCTCCATTTTGGCTTTACTTTTGTTGAATAAATCATGTCATGGTGTAATATGTCATGTACTGTTGTCCATCTGAGGTTTTGTTTACCTAATTTTAAGACATGATAAAGCACAGATGATTGTTATTATGTTCTGATATGTAAAACCATAGAATTCAAACAAGGTGTACTTTCTTTTTCACATGACTGTATATAAAAAAACTTTTCATTCTCACACACCCCATCTCACATGATTCTTCTTTAATTCAATTTCCCCCAGTTCAGTTGTATGTGCACTTTGGGCGGGCAGTTACCTAAATTACAGGAAGTCTTACATAATCCTATGCAGGCATATACACACACGTATTTCTGATTTTAGGAGTGTATCTACACTATTGCAGACCCAAGGAAGCCCAAAACTAATCACATGGGGAGAGTTCAGTGGCATCGTTGCCTTGTAGGAAGCAAAAACAGGAGCATGCAATAAAATCTGCAGAAAAAAATTGGAAACACATCTCAAGGTGCTCAATTGATGGACAGTTTTATTAATTTAAAAAAGCCCAACATGTTTCAGCCTGTCTATCTCCTTCCTGAAATTTGAAATTTAACTTCAGAAATTTCTGGGGCTGAAACGCTCACACCATTTAGTGGACAAAAAGGAACCAGTAAATGATGCAAGAGTTTCAGCTCCAGAAATGTCTGAAGTTGCAAATCGACCCTCAAAAAGCCTTTGAGAACATATACAGGCCAAACTGTGTTGGGCTTTTTACCAATAAAACATCCATCAATTGAGTACCTTGAGATTTGTTTCCAGTTTCTTCTATTAATATCATTGCCTTACAACCAACCCTTCATGTGGAGTCAGCACATGGGAGGGAGAAGAACACCATCACCTCCACCAGCCCAGGAAAGAGACCTGCTGCCTGCCTGCTTTCTGCCCACCTGCTTCCTTGCTGCTCTGCATATCTCCTAGGGGACTACTGCCTGCTCCAAACATCTGCAGTCCCTGCAGAACCAGGCTATAGCTACTGGCTAATAAGCCAAAGCACCACCTGTTCACCTTTGCAAGGGAATAAAATCTGGGCACCTGCTCCAGTGGGCCCACCCCTGGCAGGGTCACCACCTAAAACGACAACACCAAAGGGGGGGGTTACCTTTGGCGGAGCTGCTTCAGGGGTGCAGCTAGGGCAAGGACCTGTCCCTTTGGTTGGGAGGGAGAAGAGTGCATTGGTTTTTTATAACTTGTAAACGACCTGAGTGCTAGCAAAAAATAATAATAATAATAAAAAAATGTATTACACAGAGCGCACAAGAGGGGAAGCAGCCCAGAGACAGCCATTATGCCAATGATGGGCAGAAAGAGATATGACATGAGATTAGTCCTATTATCATGGTAGAAGGGAAAGCCACAGAGTGTTGATTACTTCCAAGCTTTCCCACACTTCAAATAGTCTGGTTAGCCTTAGCAACAGCCACTCCCCACCCCACCCCCACCCCACAGGCTAAAAATGCTGCGGTTCAATGCCAGGTCAGTGAATGGAAAAACATCCTTGAGCCAGGACTTGATCCTAAATGAGCATGCTGACCTGACTTGTATTACAGAGGTCTGTCTGGATGAAGCTGGGGGTAGAGGATAACCTTTCCCAGCTTTGTCCACCTGAGTTCTCTGTACAGGGGGGGGGCAGGGAGGTGGAGTGGCAGTGGTCTATCGGGACTCCACCTCCCTTACCAGGTACCCTGTCCCACAGTCTGCTGGGTTTTGAATGTGGGTGGCCCCACTGTTCAACAGTCTACCTTGCTGAGCTGGCTGAGTATTGGAGTCCCCTTGCCTTGTTGTATTGCTTCTGAAAACAGCTTCTGAAAGCAGCTAGAGGGGGACTGGTTAATGCCTCACTGAAGCAAGGAAAGTTCCATCCTGCCTAAAAGAGGCTGGGGTAAGGGCATTACTGGGGGAAAAAGGCCTCTCTGGATCCCACAATTTTGATAATTATCAGCCAATCTCTAATATTCCATTTTGGGGGCAAGGTTCTGGAGCATGTGGTGGCCTCCCAGTTCCAGGGGTTTCTGGGTGAGACGGATTACCTAAATCCATTTCAATCTGGCTTTAGGCCTGGTTATGGGATGGAGACAGCTTTGGTCACCTTGATAAATGACCTGCGCAGGGAACTGGATGGGGGAGTGTGTCCCTGTTGGTTCTGCTGGACTGCTCAGTGGCTTTCGATGCCATCGACCATGGCATCCTTCTGGGCTGACTCTCTGGGATTGGGGGATCTGTTATGCAGTGGTTCTGATCCTTCTTTGAAGGGCAAACTCAGAAGGTGGTGGGGGAGTCCTGTTCAATGCCCTGGCCTGTGGGGTCCCTCAGAGTTCTGTTTTGTCCTCTGTTTAACATCTACATGAAACCTCTGGGAGAGGCCATCTGGAGTTTTGTGGTTTGGTGTCACCAATATGCTGATGACACACTACTCTACCTCTCCTTTCCATCTAATTCCAAGGAAGCTGTCTCTGTACTGAATCAATGTCTGTTGTGAGTAATGTCCTGGATGAGGGAAAACAAATTGAAGCTTAATCCAGACAAGACAGAGGTGTTCCTGGTCAGTTGAAAGGCAGATCAGGGAATAGCGATCCAGCCTGTGCTGGATGGGGTTACACTCTCCATGAAATCTCAGGCTTACAGCTTGGGTGTTCTGGACTCAGCTCTGAGCCTGGATGCCCAGGTTTCAGCAGTGGCCAGGAGTGCATTTTCACAATTAAAACTAGTGCACCAGCTGTGACCATTACTTGAGGCATCAGATCTGGCTACAGTGACATATGCCTTGATTACATCTTGGTTGGGCTACTGTGACGCACTCTATATGGGACTGTCTTTGGAAACTGTTTGGAAATTTCAGCAGGTTCAAAATGCTGCAGCCAGAATGCTGACTGAGGCCAGTTATAGGGAGCATATAATTCCTTTGTCAAAACAGCTTCACTGGCTACCAGTTTGTTTCTGGGCACAATTCAAAGTGCTGGTCATGGCTTAGGTCCAGACTATCTGACAAACCGTATCTCCCAATATGAACCTGCCAGAGCTTTAAGATCTATAGTGGAAGGCATTCTCTCCGGACTTTATCAGATGAGGCAAATATGGCATCATAAGGACACCTAATGATCGCGAAAGGGTACACACACCAGATGACAACATCCTTTTGTAATCATGTGCTGTTAATAAGGTGTACTTTTTTATTGATGGCCCAAGCCATCAATTGATCTTCCATGGTCTTTTTTTGCCGGTATTGCCGGCATCTGAAACCTTGCACCATTTTCCTCTTGTGAATAGAGTGTCAATGCCAGAACACTTCCAGGTGTGATCAGGACAGCCAGATAGGGGACTTTTTTTTAACCTCCCTAGTTTACTTGGGACTTTTAAAGTGTATTCCTGTGCTTGTGTGTACATTTTGTCTCTTTATTTTACTTTACTTTTTGAGTTTTCAGCGCTTGTGTCTTCTCGTGAGAATTGGTGAGATTTGAAACCAGAAAGTAAACAGAGCTCCGTTCACTCTCCATTAGTGCCTGGGCTGCCTCTTTAATGCGAGCAAGGTAAGGTCTGGCAGGGAGGGGGTCTTTTGCCGGCATGAAAATACAGCAAAATATGCCAGAAAAAGAACGTTAATGGAGGGTGCTCTGATAAAGTCTTCAGTCCCACTGCCATCACAGGCTTGCTTGGTGAGGACACTTGAGAGAGCCTTCTCGTTGGCTGCTCCCACCCTCTGGAATTCCCTTCTGCAAGAGGCTAGGCTGTCCCCCTTCCTGCTTTCCTTTCACTGGCAGGTAAAAAACATTTTGTTTAAACAGGCTTTTTATTTATAAGCAGGGAAGCTTTTATTGGGGCATTTTATTTATCTTTTAAAACTTTTTTATGTCATTTAAATTATTTTATGTTGTTTTATGGGGGATTTTAATTGTTTTTAAATTTTCATTATTCAAGTTTTTTTAAATTGACTCTTTCTGGAAGCCACCTTGGATCTCACTCTAGGAGAAAGGTGGCATAAAATGAAATAAATAAATATAAATAAATAAATATAAAAATACAAGTCACAGTCGAGGTCACGATTTAATAATATGGTGGGGAAAATGTTACAACCAGGTATAATAAGAAGCTGACTAACTTCATGTCTTGTCTTCACACCCCAGTGTGTATGGTTCCAAAAGACATATACCAATGGAAGAAAGTAATTGATACTGACATTTTAAAATACAGAATAAATTAAAAAATACAATGAAATTGTTTAAAAATGAACAAGCCTTTCCCTTGGATCACAGAATCTAAGCAAACAGGAATCAAATCCAATTAAAAGCTAGATAATCCTTTTTTTTGTCTTTCATAAATTGGGTTTCATACTGTCCAAAAGCTTACCACTTTTATACAACATTTTTCCCCTTCAAAGCCTGCATTTCCAATTTTTTCCCTTTAAAATTATATATCTATCAAATACTCCATAAATACAATGGTTTAGAAGGTACACAAAATCAAATTAATGTCAGAGCATGTGTGAGCATGTTTATTTGACATAAACATAATCTGTATTTTTTCTCTTCAATTTAATATCTCCTGATGGATTAGTGTTATAAAAGTAAACATCAGGAGGTAAATTTTCTTTTATAGATTATAGACAGCATAAGTATAAACACAGCATAGGTAGAAGAATCAACAGCTTAAGAAGGAATGAATCAATAAATAATAAGTAAGAGATTGTCAGATTTTTTTTATTGTGACCTAGAAATAACGAGAGGAATAAACATGTTTGAAATATATCCTGCATAAGGCTAACATTTCAGAACCAACTTTTAAGTTAAGAATATCCTCAGAAGGAAAATGTCCTTTGTCATTGTCCTTGTTAATGTCCCACCACCATCACCACCTCTGAAAAAGCTTTCCAGAGAGTGGCACCAATCCTTAGCAATATGGGATGTGATACAGTAAGGGGGAAATTGCCCAAAATTATGTTGGAAGAATAGCTTTCCTGTGAGTGCATGGCCATTAGCTTGTCAGGTGTTCCAAGGCTCCATCTGATCTACCATGTTTTTTGACATCTACCTAAAACCAGTGGGAGAAGTCTAATGAGGGGCCTTAAACATCATGAATACGTATGGATCAAGGGTAGGCAACTGTGACAGGTCAATTTTCTTCCCCTGGGAACTTTCAAGAGCTAACCGGACTGCCAAAAACACCCTCCAACACAAACAAAAGATGGAAGTGTCTAGTAGTCCACTTTTGGCTTTGAAAAATAGTTGTCTTGTTGTACAGCAGCTTATGTAAAAAGGTGAATTGCAGCTCTCAGAGGCTTCCAGGAGAAAAATATACACCTTTATTGGACAGAAGAGGATGTTCTGGAGAGTCTGAAAGGGGATGAGGGCCACAAAACAGCCTTGGGGGCTACAGGTGGCCCAAGGGGTTTACTTTGGCCATCTTGGTTTAACTTAATCTAATCAGTTTGAAAATGACCTTTCTGAGCGTCAACTTTTGACTTGCACATGGAGATAATCAGGACCACTCCAAGAGGTTTTGCTGCCTGAGGCAAAAGGCAACATGGCACTTCCACAACTGCCACCTGGGCTGGCAGATGGATTTTATTTCTACAGGGGCAACAGGACAGCATCACCCACAAACAGCAGCCTTATAAACAGCCAGAAGAACATTTCTTTGCCAAAAAAGAGCTCTGAAAAGCAGTATAAACATTAACATATAAACAATAAATAATGTAAATGAAGGAGTCAGATTTGGATTAAATGGACACCTGCTGTGTGTAGCTCAGCAATGTGCTCTAAAGAAAAATAAATTAGCACATGTTTTTAAATAGAGAGATATTTGGAATGTTCTTTTTAAAGTGATGGCAAGATGTAGCTTCCAAATTATTTTATTTTTAATCTGGATTTCTCTGACTCATAGCCTCTGGCAATTTGATCAATTTGATCAGAGAGAAATTCCAACATACAGTATCAATTGCTTATTTATTTTATTTTATTTATTTATTTTGGTTTCTCTAATAAGCTGCTCTACTCCCCTTAACACTATTAACAATTCCAGAAAAAAGAGAAAAAAAACAAAAAAACAAATTGCACTGCCTTTGAAGTGCCTGAAAAGAATAATTGTCATTAACATTGTCAAGATCATAGACACCTTCCATTCCTTTTCCCAGCCCATGTGTGAAAGCTTAGTGAGTAATGAAAGCAAGCATTAACGATTGCACTGCTCCAACAACAACTGTTTGCTTATCATTTTCTTCTTAATAAATTGCTCTAATATTAGCATAAATACCCTGAAACTCAAAGAGAACAGAAATATCTTGTAGCAATATGCAGAAAATGGATTCTGAATAAAAAGATAATTAATCATGAAAGTAACTGGAGGAAAGAGCTTAAAGAAACAGAGCTAAAACTTTGTAACAGCTGAGTATATATGTCTTACAGATAAAGAAATCTTTTTCATTGAAGGTTCTTGACACAGGAAGCCTTGACACACCCATTATATCCTTTCCTAAACACTCAATGTACCATAGTTAGGTGATCGTTTCCACAGTGCCCAACAGAAGAAACAAATCATTGAAAAAGTGGACAGAAAAGGACATTGATTTGGATAAAGTCTGCATAAATTATATCTCACTATCTGGGCTAGAATTGGGGAAGACCGTGACAAGCAAATACTTGTGTCTGTTCAGTCAGTTATCCAGGGGCTAACTGTGCTGACTGGGCAACTCCAAGCCACTTGTTCTCCTTTCTTATGGTTATTTATCTTCAAAACAGAATCTAAGGACTGGACAGCCCTTCAAACAGAGGACTATCAACTTCAAAGAAGGGAAAGGGATCTTGTAGCACCTTTCAGACTAACTGAGAGAAAGAAGTTGTAGCATAAACTTTCATAGACTGTAGGCTTGTCTACACAGGCCAGAATATGCCACCTTCCAGCAGAGTAATCCAGCCCCAGAACTGACCTGCATTATCACAATGAAACAGGCAAAAGTCCACCTGCACACACTGGCTAGTATCAGAGGGAGTCTCTGCCACTGTCACACATTTCACTCCCTGAAGCTGGGAAGGAGAACCTCAACATGTGATACAGGGGTGTCACATGCAGGGGGCCTTGACCTGCACGTGCTTGGGACCTCCTTCCCAGCATCAGAGTGACACCAGTGGTGGCAGTGGTAGTTGGTGATACAGTCGAGCATGAAAGTACAGACTCTTGTGTTCCCACACCGGACCCATCTGGGTTTTCCCATGTGATGCAGGTTTTCCTGGGGTCTATTTTGAAACATTTTAAAAGGATTTATCCAAGTTTCCCCATGGCTTTACCTCAGACACCACCAGGACTGTCCAGAGGCAAATTGGGGCAAGAACCCTGCATCATTTGGATGCAGGATTCTGACACTGGGGGAAGCTAGGGTAAATTGCCCATCTAGACAAGCACTTGGTCTCTTTCCTCAGATGCACCTGAGGAAGTAGACCAAGTCTATGAAAGCTTATGCTACAACTTCTTTGTCTCCATTAGTCTCAAAGGTACTACAAGATTCCTTTGCATACTGATATTCTAGACTAACACGGCTATGTCTTTGAACTGTAAAATAGGACACATGACCACTCTATGTGCGGTGGCTTCAGACTGAAAAGAATTATCTTTAAATACTCTTTCCATCTTGGAATATAACAGTTAGCTTTGGCCCAGTTGTTCTCATAGTTTAAAATATTCTCACAACTTTACTATGAGGATAAACTACAGGGGAAGGAGGACATGAGATCCTTTGCAGATGCGTTGTTCCCATCTTCAAAAAGGGGAAAAAAGAGGATCCCAACAACTATCGTCCAGTTAGTCTGACATCAATACCAGGGAAGATTCTAGAACAGATCATTAAACAGAGAGTCTGTGAACATTTAGAAGGCAATGCCATAATCACAAAAAGTCAGCATGGGTTTCAGAGAAACAAGTCATGCCAGACTAATCTGATCTCTTTTTTTGATAAAGTTACCAGCTTGGTAGATGAAGGGAATGCTGTGGACATTGCATACCTTGATTTCAGTAAGGCCTTTGACAAGGTTCCCCATGACATTCTTGCAAACAAGCTTGTAGAATGTGGGCTAGACAAGTTAACTGTTCAATGGATTTGTAATTGGTTGACCGGCCGAACCCAAAGGGTGCTCAGCAGTGGCTCCTCTTCGTCTTGGAAAGATGTGACCAGTGGGGTGCCACAGGGTTCTGTCCTGGGCCCAGTGCCATTCAACATCTTTATCAATGACTTAGATGAGGGAATTAGGGGCATACTTATCAAATTTGCAGATGACACCAAATTGGGAGGAGTAGCTAATACCCTAGAGGACAGGATCAAAATTCAGAATGACCTGGATAGACTGGAGAGCTGGGCCAAAGCTAACAAAATGAAATTCAATACGGAGAAATGTAAAGTACTGCATTTAGGGCGGAAAAATGAAATGCATAAATATAGGATGGGAGAGACCTGGCTGAATGAGACTACGTGCGAAAGGGATCTAGGAGTCCTAGTAGACCACAAGTTGAACATGAGTCAACAGTGTGATGCGGCAGCTAAAAAGGCCAATGCAATTTTGGGCTGCATCAATAGAAGTATAGTGTCTAGATCAAGGGAAGTAATAGTGCCACTCTATTCTGCCTTGGTCAGACCTCACTTAGAATACTGTGTCCAGTTCTGGGCACCACAATTCAGAAAGGATATTGACAAATTAGAGCGTGTCCAGAGAAGGGCAACTAAAATGGTGAAAGGTCTGGAAACAATGCCTTATGAGGAGAGACTTAGGGAGCTGGGTATGTTTAGCCTGGAAAAAAGATGGTTTAGAGGCAATATGATAGCCCTGTTTAAGTATTTGAAGGGATGTCACGCTGAGGATGGAGCAGGCTTGTTTTCTGCTGCTCCAGAGACTGGAACACGGAGCAATGGGTGCAAGCTCCAGGAACAGAGATTCCACCTCAACATGAGGAGGAACTTTTTGACAGTAAGAGCTGTTCGGCAGTGGAACACACTCCCTCGGAGCGTGGTGGGGTCTCCTTCCTTGGAGGTCTTTAAACAGAGGCTGGATGGCCATCTGTCGGGGATGCTTTGATTGTGATTTCCTGCGTGGCAGGGGGGTTGGACTGGATGGCCCTCGTGGTCTCTTCCAACTCTGCAATCCTATGATTCTATGATTCTATAAGTATGAGATCCAAACATAGTAGATTATAAATCATTGTACTCTTCAAAATAATCCAAATCAAGCAGCCATTTCACCTTACTCAAACTCATTAAGGTTGCCAGGTCAGGCTCTGTCCAGGTGGTGAGATTTCTGGGCCCAAACCTGAGACCTAGGGATGGCCCCAGTGATGTCCTGGGGGACAGGAGCTGGTGATATCATTAAACATTGTGCATTAAGCAGCATCCAGAATTGCCCACAGCTGATCATTCAAACATATACACTGCAGAATATATTTTCCTGGTTGGAAAGTAAGTGTACATGCAACTTGCAACACTTGATTTAATCAACCTTTGCAAAGTGCAGCAAGCTGTACAGCCAGCTAGAAGGATCTCTCCATGACCTGAGTTATGCAGGTAGCCTTGTTTCTCTCCTGGAGTTGACCTCATGAAAACTAGAGAATTTAAATCCCTGCCTGTCACCCACAGGTGATCCACCAAACCTAGGGCTCAGTTACACGGCAATTTTTATTGCGATAGTTTGCACTTTAGCGCTTTTTTGCACCAGTGCTGGGTAGTTTAGGTGATTTCTTGGGAAATCGGTTGCTTTGTTTATTTTTTCACTTTCTTGTTCAGACAGGCAAAGGTGGGAGGCGTGGCCTCCCAAGCACATCTGGGAGAAGATGAGATGGAGGGAGGGAAAGAGAGAGAAAGAGAGAAAGTGCTCTGATCTTTCCCTCCTCTGAGGAATGCCTGCTAGTTTTCATGCCTTAGCAAAGGCTAAGGAATGTCTTAGGAATGCCTGCTAGTTTTCATGCCTCTTCTTCCAAAAGCCCTTTCAGCCACGGAGGAGCTATTCCCCCCCATCAAGCCTCCCTTCACACAAATGCAATCAGAGGAGTGCGAACGAGAGAACAGCTGGAGGAGCCCATTGCTACTCAATCTCCCTCTCTCTTTCCCCCACTCTCTCTCTCATACACACAGCCAAGCAAGCTGCAGACAGCTTGCTGGATTTTTTTCCATGTCTGCAAACAACAGAGGCTTGATCTTTTCATTTCAGGCTCCTCCATCTCAAGCCCACCCCGTCCTTGGACAGCCCAACCAATCATAGTGCAGCTCTGCTGTCTCTGTATTGGAAAATTGCTGGTAGTTCACACAGACTTTTCTGAAATGGTAATTCACACAATCAATAATGCACTAAGTCGCACTACTTTCAAAAAAGTCGGGAAAAGTAGCAAAATCCCCTATCACACTACTTTTGTTTTTTTTTTGAGCTCCCCCCCTTCTGAATGTGGTGATACTGTGGTGCGATGTGTGGGAACAATTAGGAATCTTAGCGATTTATTTAAGAGGATATTTTGCTGTGTAAATGGGGCCTTAGGAACACAAGCAGTGCCCTGTGATCTGGCAACCCTCCTGACAGTATGAGTCCTGAGGAACACACAGGAGCAAAGAAAAGGAAGACAGACTTCCACTCCCAAATCCAGCTTTTTTTTCTTTAAACAGAGAGGCAGGAAAGGCTTGTGTCTGTTCTAGTTGGCCATTGGACACTTGTTTTCTGTGTGTCTATAGCGCCTGTGCTAGACCCACTTTTGTGTGATTATGCAGTTTCATAAACGCAAATAATTATGATGTGTTTGGTGGAAAGTGTTACTAAGGAGAAACCTGACCCTTTGTGCAGAAACCTCTACTTTGTTGCAGTATATTTCCAATATACAAGATTTCAAGGAAGCTATAAAACAGACACTGCAACCTACAAGTTGGGATGGGATAGCAGGTTGCCACCCAACCAGCAAAATATTCAGCATTGCCCTTTTGCAAATGCCATGAAGCTTACAGCAGACTTCCCATATGCTCAGTTTCACTTGCTTCTTCTCCACACTATTTTTATTTATGCTTTTCAAACTTATGACAACTCTCAGATAAGCCTGGGCTATGATTCTGGATGGAAGATGCAGTTTAATATGAATTCTTGGCACTGTGGTCTGAAAAATGCCTTTTAGACATTTCCTACTTCTCTGAGTAGTTGGAAGGAGGCTGTGATCGTTTAGTTTCCTTGGATTATAGCACACATTAGTTTCCTTTGAATTACAGCACACTGGAGACTAACTGCATTTGAATAATATTTGTACAAGCAGAGCTTAAGTGAAGAGAAGCTATTAAAAGTAGCATCCTTAGCATACTATGCCCACTTTGCAAGTCTCTCTAAGATATTAGGCATAGCATGTATTAATTTCATTTCCTATTTGTTGGTCTTAGCTACACATCTCTTTTCCTGCATCAGTTTGCAGTTACTCTGAATTTGTTCATTCTCCATGTCCTACTCTGGAGTTTTTCTCTCTCTTCCATATTTAGAGAGTACATTATGGGCTCATCTACATGAGCAAAAATATGCCAGCTCCAAACTGGTATATTCCACCTGTGGATATGGCCCATTCTTCCCCCGTTACCAACACAACATGGACCAGAGTCCAAACAAGCATGCCAGCCTGTCCCTGCAGCTGATGCCTGTGCCCTCCACATTGCTCTCTCACATCAGGAAGCACATCTGCAGCATGTGAGCAAGGCTCCCTGCATCTGACCAGTGTTAGTCACATGCTGCGGGGGCCCTTCCTGGCTACAGAAGAGTGAGGCAGAGGTCAGCTGCAGTGATGGGCTGGCATACTAGAATGGGCTCCTGTGGTCATGTGTGGGATGATCCACTTTTTGCTAGCGGGGATGGATTTTACTGGGTATTTTTTAAAAATGCTATAACCAGCCCTACCCTATCTTCCCCTCATCTTAACCCCATCTTTGCCCTGGGGGTCTTGAGGACTGCCCGGGGGGCAAAAGCCTGTGTTGTCAGGACTGCAGGACTACAGGACAGGGTAAACTGGCCATGTAGACAAGCCCTATGAGATGTAATACAACCTTTTAGAGCTGTAAGTAAACCTCCTTATATTTTACAAAAGAGAGTAAGCCCACTTTATTTCTCTGGTAGACCCTATGTGTGGGTATGTTCAAATCCACATTTGGTGGTGTGGGACTGGTTGTTGGTCACCTTCTGCTTGCAAATAATAATTACTCTGATCTCAGTTGTGACCATTGAGAGCTGATCTGAAAATAGAATATATCGGGGAACTCTTACCCAAATAAGTACTTCATCACTGGACCCACAGGCAAAGAGGAAATCTGCTCATATCAGTCAAAAAGTAATAAAGTTCTTTTGTTTCAAAATGCCCATCTGAAGCCATTTTAAGCAAAGTTGTCATAATAAACCATCAGACAGCCCACTCAATAGTCTATGTAACTAATTTCTGCTCTGATCTCACAACTTATACTCTTTTGCTAGCATAAAGGTATCTCTCTGGCTTTTCTTCGCAAACGAAGATTCAGGAAGGACTCATCCCGCGCTTTCTGCAAGCACGCTGATGACTGAAAAGGCCAATCTGAGATAAACAAGTCCGGTTGCAAAAAGCACAGCAGAAGGTCTCCTTGGGTGATGTTTTTGGGTTGTGATTCTTTCTGCGTTGTCATTTCTCTTCAAGACTTGTTCATCGTGAGTTCTCAAATAAGGCTGCAGCATTGTGGATAGTGCATCTCCATGCCTCCCGATGTGAGGCCAGGGCGGACCACTGTTGGTGATCAATTTGGCCAAGCCTGAGATGTTGTTTCAGGGAGTCTTTGTATCGCTTTTTTGGAGCGCCCCCCTTACACTGACCCGTGGCGAGTTCACCGTAGAGTAGTATTTTTGGGAGGCGATGGTCCTCCATCCTAGAAACGTGCCCTGCCCAGCGCAGCTGTGTTCTCAATATCATGGCCTCAATGCTGGTGATCCCTGCTTGCTCAAGGACAGCAACATTCGTCACATAGTCAGTCCAGTGTATATTTAGGATTGTGCGTAGACAGCGCTGATGAAAGCGCTCGAGGAGTCGTAGTAAATTGTGTGTTTGTCTACGTGTATGTGTGCATATTAATCAGAGTTAAACAGAAATGTATTTAATTTTCTATTTCATTACACATATTACATTATCCATTTAATCCCCAAAGAAAAACAGATGCATATAAGATTTGCTAATGACTTTTGTCTGACACAGAGTTTTTAAATACCTTCTACCTGCTTCAAGTAATGATTTTGCATCACAGAAGGCACACTTGTCCAACCAGAGCTTGGAAAAGTTACTTTTGGAGCTAGAAAAGTACCCCAGGCAGCATGACCAGTTTTCAGCATGACTCAGTTATCTCTGAGTACAACTTGTGAGATAAACAAGTCACAACTGCCAGTTAATAGGTCAGGGCAGAAGTTGCAAAACCACATCCATTATGCTGTGTGACATCTCTATCCATTTCCCAGGCTGAGCTATTCACATACATCAGTTGATTCGCGGCCCCTTATATTTCCAGGGAGAATATCTGCCCCTCCAGATGTTATTAAATCAGATGTCCTATCAATCCTCACAATTGACTATGCTGGATAGAACTGATCAGTCTTGTAGTTCAATGCGGAAGACTGCACATTCCCCACTCATCCCTGGCATGGTTATACTAACCACACTGGCTAATGAATTCTTAGAATTGTAGTTTAAAAATGGATTTTTCCAAGCTCTTCTTTTTCCATTGCAAGATGTACGTAAGGAATGTCTTGTTTTTATTGACTGCATGTAAACCAATTTTCTGTCAATGAGCAGGATTTTAAAAGTGAGATAAAATGATTTAAATGATTAAAGAGTTACAGTATCTTATCCCATAGAAATTCATTTTCTATATGTAGAAAATGATTTTATGTACAAGGCTATTCAAATACATATAAGTCCACTTCCAGTCTGAAGTGGCCCAGCCCAGATTCAGATATATGATGATGGTAAGAAAGTAAAAATCTAGAAGACTGCCTACATACCTAACATGCTTGCAGTGGGGGCACTAGGGAGGTGCAAAGAGGCAGAACCGCACCAGGTGACACTGTTGGAAGGAAGAGTGACACCGGCCTTAGTAACATCACAGCATGCTGTACTGCCAGAGAAAGTATTACCTATTATGTTAAGGTAAAGCATTTTTTTTAAAAAGCTGACTAAAATCTCTTTCTTGATTTGGCACCTATAGGGTTCTTCTGGAGAACCAGTGTGGTATTGTGGTTTTGAGTGTTGGACTAAGACACTGGAAGACCAGGCTTCAAATCCCCACTGGGCCATGGAAGCCCACTGGGTGACCTTGGACAAGTCCCACTCTCTTGGCCTCAGAGGAAGGCAAAGGCAACCCACCGCTGAACAAATCTTGCCTTAGGGTTGCCATAAGTCAGAAACTACTTCAAAGCACAGAGGAAGAGGAGTGGGGAGGAAGAGGAAAGCAACAACAAGGGTTATTTTCCTGGTACCCTTGGAGTCATTTAGTAAAAGGAGAAGGACTAGCTAATCCCTTTAACTGGAAAAGAATATTTTCAATTTCTGTCTAGCAAGCAATACAAATCTAATACAGAAACCATGGGGGGGGGGGAACAATGACAATCTGCAGCCTACTTCATTCATAATGGAGATAGTTTTGGCCAAGACAAGTTCACACAGACTTGAATGATTATATACACAATATAGTATAATACCAATTCTAGGTGACATTTTGTTTAGGCATTCAAGTCTTGTTTAACCTATTCAGAATAATCTCTCTCCCACTTTGGGTGTACAATGATGGTTGTATCATCTAGACAGACAGTTAAAGCTCACTCCTAGTATCTTCTACAGTATTATAGCTACACATTTGTCAAAACCCCTGTGACATTTTCCCCACTTGGCTAGCTCCACAGTCCTAACCCTGGCTGCCTGTCATTCTCACCTTGCCCTGTTCCAACCCCCTTTTAAATTCCTTTCTGGATATGGGTCCTGGGCCTCTAGGTGACCTGTTTGTAGACACTTTTGGCTAAATGTGGTTTCTTCTGATAGTAAGCATGACCACCCTTATTCCAGGTGAACAAAGCCAATCTGAGTCAGTGTGAACAATTTAACAAACCAGATTATTTATTATAACCAAGCTTTAACAATTCTAGGGCTTGGTATTAAATATATATTAATATTTCAAACAAATGGTATCACATCTTACTTCCACTCAGTTCATACACCCAATAAGGAGTTTATGAGACACGGGGAAACACAGCACAAAACTGCGTCCTAAATTGCATCATAAGGACTGGATGAGAACAGAAAGGGTGACATTATCAGACGCCCACATCCTCAGCCATTCCTGGGGTTTAGCACTGGTATAGACAAGTCATCCCTTTTTTTATTGACAGGCTAAGCTGTCAATAAAAAGTGACGCCTTATTTACACCCGTGCTACGCCCCCAGAACAGCTGAAGGACGACAACATCTGATAATTTTGCCCATTTGTGTTCTCATCACATCTTTATGACACTTTTTCCCATACGTCTGATAAAGTCCCATCATTCACTCCCCACTGACTCTCAGAACTGACTCTCTCAACAGTCAACTCTCAACTGTCACTCCCAACTGACATTCTCACAGAGTCTCTCACTCATAGAGGCCATCCCTCCCATAGAGGCCTCCCTCTCATCACCTCATTCTGTGCTGGGATTGGCTGCCCTCTGTCCTTCCAAGCACTGCTTCACACCCATTCATCCAACCACACCTCAGCAACATGGTTGCAAGGTGGCTCTTCACAATCCCTTTAAAACAGTCGTACATGCCCACTGAATTGGTACTGCAAACAGCATAAGCAAGGGTACCTCATGGACTGGTAGATGCAAAATTTGTAACTGGAGCCCGCAGTGAAGTGTGATTTTTTTCTGTGGATTTTTTTTCCCTGGACCAATAAGGTAAATACCAGAAAGGAAGTGGTTTTGGCCATTTGTTGCTGGAGGAGAAACAAAGTGCTCACCAGTGAAAATAGGTTATGGACATAATCAGCTCACAGTTTATGACTCATCTGGGTTTTTTTCAGTAAAATTACTCTCCCTCAGTTCTTTCTCTGAAAATGAAAAACTGTATAGCACCTTTAAAAGCTTCCTCTTCAGTGTATGATGTTGATATGTGAGCAAGACAGGCCCAAGTCTTTTTGTCATCTTTTGTTGCCTTGACTTGCCCCCCCCCCCCCCGCCCACTCACCCAAACCAAGTACATCATCCCCTAGGACAGTCAGGATCTTTTGGCACTTGAGAAAGGAAGTTTTACACATTTTCTCCATTCCTGGCAGTAAACATGGCAATCATAATCCCCGATTTTGATAGGATGGAGCCATGGCAATTAAAGGTTAATCATAGTGCTGTAATTGTATAGTTTGAAAGGGACCTCAGGCTGAGAGTTGGTGATGGACCAGGGTGACTTTCATGGCTGCAACACAGAGGAAGCAGGGGGAAGGTCAGGAGGATGACGGCATCATCTGAAATGGGGCGCTGTAAGCGGAGCAGTGCTGTTCTTCTCCTGACCTTCTCAGGTTTTCCCCCCCATTTGAAAAACACACACACACACACACACACACTGGACAAACATTCCAACTGCTACTCCTGGAAAAGAGAGAGAGAGAGAGAGAAAGAGAGAGAACTGCTGCTTTAGCCAAGGACCAAACATGACATATGCTGCTAATACTGCTTAATACAATATTTTGGTGTCTATTCACTCCATGCTAGGACAAACAGCAAATCCTGAAGATGTCACATGCTGAAGGGCACAACTGTATCATGGAACATTCCAGAAAGCAGCTGTTCAGTTTAGTGGGATCTGTGCACAATGAAGTCTTAGACATTTTTTGTAGACACCCATTGTACACAAACCCCACAGCAATCTTTTGTCTATGTCCTTACATGTCATTTTCATTTATTTTCGAGTGAGATTACATGTGTTCATGTAAAATCATCCTCATGCAATATCTTTGCTTTTTAAAGTTTCTTACGGACTGAATATTTTCTATATGTACTTATTCCTAAGAGCTAGACATATTAATGAACACATCACAAATCATTACTGAGCAAAACAGGGAGCTAAAAAGAACATACATATGGATATATATATATTTTTTTAGTAAAGGACAGGAGGTCACTCATAGGTGGAAAGACTATAAATTAGCAATTACTGTAATATGGAAACTACTCTAGAGGATTCAAATATTTTGTGCATCAGTAACATTTGTATGCAAGTTATAATCTTTTAGTGCAAAACTCTGAAGATAAAGAAGTCACAAGATAAAGATCAAGACAAAGAAAGCACAAGATTTAAAGACAAAGTAGGAAAAAGAAAAAAAGGCTGTTAAGATCAAGGGACAATCAATGAAAGAAAATGTGGTCAATAATTTATCTAATTGGACTGTGACAAACAAAACAAAAAAGTGAGATTGTTTCAAAATGGACTCAGCCATGTGAGTTCAACTTTTTCTTCCTCCCAATTTACTTTGGATGAGTGTATTAAACAGGTTTTGCAGTATTAATCCATGCAGTTAACAAAATAACACCAACCTCTGCCATCCCCAACCCACAAGAGAGAAGGGGGATTAGATGTCTGGAAAACCTACATGGTGCCATACAAAGTATCCTTCAAGTAAACATATACATAGCACCGTTCTATAATCATATATATTATGAGAACATAAATAAAATGGTAGTGATACAAATGCACAGCTGATCAAGGCATTTCAGATTCCCAAAGAAGACTGAAGCCTGTATGAAGGAGGTCAAGATAAGGTTGTAAGGTTTTGGAAATATTTGTCGACCTCTTCTGTCCACAAGCAGAGGAAAAATATTACAGGCAGAGTTCATCCATACTTTTTGTGAAAGCACAAATGGCCTGTGTAAACAAACTTTGCACCAGCCTACCTCACATTTCTAACCAACTGACTGAAGGAGGGAAGGGGTTTCTGAGGGGGACAAAAAATAGAACAGCTCTGATGCTTTCAGAATAAAGGAAGATCTGTAATTGTTTGCAAAAGTTGAAACACAGAGAGTAGTATCACTTTTGCCTTATATGTCTTCTCTGAAAACTGAAAAACAAAGGCCCTACACAACTCAACATCTGCAGATCATGTCAGGACGAGGGCAAGATGGTATAATCCTTACTTATGACCTCCAGTGAGTGAAGAATGGCATGGATTGGCCATAACTTGCTAGGTCAAAGATGACATACCTAATAAGTGACTGCATAGAGTTGCAGTCACAAAGAACATTTCTATATGTTTCAAATAATATATTTTAAATATATGAAATAATATAATTTGATAATACTCTTTCTCAGGGCTGTAGCTTTTAAAGTAAGAAACAAGTAACTATCAATTTTTTCATCATTTTAGCATAACTGGACATTCAGTTGAACTAACCAGTTCCATATACTGTATTTAAAAGCTAAATTACTGGATTTTTTCCCCCTTTAAAAAGGCAGAAATTGCTATGGCTGATTTAGTATCCTCATGTGAGTTTTCCATAAATCAGGGTCAGATTTTGTTTAAACTCCAGAGTGACTTATTTATTCATATGTTACTGACTCCCCCCTCTCCATATAATAAAATACACCCAGTACTGAATTGCTGGCATGGCTCCTTATCAAATAATATGGCTGCTGTCCTAATTGATTTCAATGGGATTGAAAATGTGTTTTCAGGACTCAGGTCTGTTTCATTTACTGAAAGAAATGCCTCCCTCATACTTCAAAAACAACAAGTTCAAACCCTACAAGAATTAACTATTTTAATTAAAAATACATCAAACATTCTGAGATTTAACTAAATCACAACATTTTAAACCCTCAATTAGTCTTTCAAAAATATTTACCTCCTAATGTAGTTTGTTTTCAGTAGATAATCCCTAGGTATTTTTTTTAACTAACAAGGGAGTTTCCATTTAAAATCCCATTTTAAAAGAGAAACTTTTCAAAAACAGTCTTGCCACTTCAAATGACAAGAACAGTACATTCCTTTTAACCGATGGCCAGAACCCTCTATAGCAGTTATGAATGGGTACCCTAGAGTTATGCACTCACAACTGTCCACATGTTCACAATCCCTACGTAGCCACCCAGTTTAGACACCCAATCTTCACTTACCGAGAAGCAGCCACTGTGATTGATAGGAATCCGCTCCCCTGTTGATCAGGAAACAGTCGGCTAACAGTCCCACCCTCCTCTGGAACAGTGCCAGAGACCCTGCTTCTGCCTGTTGCACCAGAGATCACTTGCTGGAGTGGGTGGAAACATCAGTCACCTGCTTCCCAATAGACAGGAAAATGGACCCACATCAACCACGGTGGCTGCTTCCTGGTAAGTGGGGGTTGGATGTATCAAGCTGGAATTCACTGCGTAGCACCATAACTACGGTTGCTTACACATCTGTAAGTCCCATACAGGATTCTGGACTGCATCTCTAAAAGCAAAATTCAATATTTGCCTATTTTACCCAAAGAGGTGGTACAATCAAGACCAAAAACACAAACCACAACTTCACTTTAAACAAGAAATTTCCAGCATTTCAATCCAGGTCAGGAGAACAGGATACACTGTTAGTATGGGAATTACTGCAGTACCACTACTAGTTTTTCAGTTGGATGGGTACCATGAGAAATGTTCATGTTGTAGCTCCTCCCAATGTCTACTTTGTCATGCTTTCGGGAAGTACAGGTGGAACTGCAGTGGCCTCCTTCCCCCACTACAGGGCTTCTCACTTGACCCTACTAGTGCCACTAGGAGTTATTCTGGAGATCTACTGTGAGAATAAGGTCTTTAAAATGTTTTCAAACTTGCTTTCTTTCCTAAGCAGTAAATTGCACATTTAATACAAATATGCATAATGAAGTCACAGCAACTTAAAAAAAATATAAGAAGCACAGGTTGCATTTTGATTGGGAGCAACATGGGAAGTTGCCTTATACATAGTCAAACCAGTATTATCTGTTTTAGATGTCAGTAGCTCTCCAGTGTTTCAGAGGTGGGATTCCTTACTTCCTTCACCTGGAGATATCAGGAATTGAACCTGTAATCTTCTGGGCTGCGTTCAAACTACACAGTTGTAGTGATATGATTCCATTTTAAGTCCCATGGTCCCATCCTGTGGAATCCTGGGGTCTACAGTTTAGAGAGGGGCATTTAAAATTCTCCTCCAGAGAGCTCTATTGCCCCATGGATTGCATAGGATGCAGGTATGGCTGTTAAAATGACACCATAGTGCTATTACGATGTAGTGTGAAATGCCCCCTATATGCAAATCTTGTGCTCTGCCACTAAGCTACAGCATATCCTGTAGGAGCAGTGAGGGGGGATTATCTAAGTATCAACTATTTTCTACTTAATATGACCTCCTTCTTTGCCCCATGGGATTCCAGCTCTCCCCCCATCCTTGGACATACATGAAAGTGTTGCTTGCCCATAAGAGGTGTTTCATACAAAAAGAAACTGCATGTCCACATGCCACCATAAAACACTAAATTCCACACATCTTTACCTATCATTTCATCATTCCACTCATGCACTTTACTGCTAAGCTCATACCAGGGCTAGGACCGACAATCTTGGGGCCCATCTACACGAGGGAAAAAAAATCCAAGATACCTCATAGTATTGGCATCTTGCAGTAGCAGTGACAAGTCCAAGCGGTTTTTCTGGCCTCAGAAGCTCCCATAAGCCTCTCATTCCTGATGGCAGCCACGAGAGATTTAAGAGATTTTCACATGGGGGAAATAGCCCCTGGGGAGAACGGGAGAGAAACGGGGCTGTTCTGGTAGCAGTGCCCCTTTCTCACGCCCCCTTCCTTCTCCCGATCTCCCGTCATCCTCCCTCCATCCTGCTTCCATTTCCCTCCCGCTATTTTTTACTAATGAAAGTTCTTCATTAGTAAAAATTAGCTGAACATACTATGTCTTCACCTGAACGAGCTGTCTATCTGAATGGTTCTTAACCTGTGGTCTGTGGACTCCCAGGGAGGCACAATGTCCTCACAGGGGGGGTTCATGAAGGCTTAGGACTTTATCAGACACAATCCCTTTAAATGTTCTTTTGATGGCATTAAAAAAAAATTATGCCGAATGTTCCCTACCCCAGCACTTACCTTGTAATCCTGGCAAAGGCTCCCAGCGAAATCTCACATGATTTCATTGCGTGGGAAATTTAAAAATAAAAAGCAAGATAAATGTCAAAAAGTTAAGCAAAGCACACACACACACACTCACACTAAAAAACCTCAAAGTAACCCAGGGAGGGTAAAAAAGGAGCGAAACTTACTTGGATGTCCCGATTTGACCCAGAAGTGTTTTCACAGAGAGGGGATTGTCGAGGTAAGTCCAAGATTTAACGGGACAGAGGCATCACATGCCAGCAATACCAGCAAAAAAGCGGCAGGGGGATCTATTGATGACTTAATCTATCAATTAAAAATGACAGGTTTGGGGCTTTTTTTAACCATGAAAGGGCAACGTTGTCTGATCTGTGTGCCCTTTCACAGTTATGTCGCACCATATTTTCCATGTTCTTAGAATCATAGAATCATGGAGTTGGAAGAGACCATGAGGGCCATCCAGTCCAACCCCCTGCCATGCAGGAACATACAGTCAAACACACCTGGCAGATGGCCATCCAACCTTTGTTTAAAAACCTCCAAAGAAGGAGACTCCACCACACTCCAAGGCAGCACATTCCACTGCTGAACAGCTCTTACCATCAGGAAGTTCTTCGTAATGTTTAGGTGGAATTTCATTTTCTGTAGTTTGAAGACTGCACAGCCCACATGACAGGAGCCAAGGCACAGGCTGACTGGCTTGGCCTGCATATCGCTATTCAATCTGCTCCAGACACAAACTTGCAGGAAGAAGCAGGAGAAAAGTCTCCCCTCCCCCCCCCAGTGCCTCTGAAGGAAGGGTTAATGGATGGTGTAATTGTGTTTTTCTTGTTGCTGCTGTTGTTGTTGTTTTAAATCTTGATTTAAGTCTTGGGGATTCACAGCAGCAAAAGATATTTAAAGGGGGTCCCAGGTAAAGAAATGTCTAAGAGCCACTGCTCTGTCTCATTTCATATCTTACTTGGACTTGACTCTTCTTTAGGCTCATCACTGACACTTGCCTATATACAGCTTAGTCCGGTGTGCTAAATCTTCAACGTATCCAGAGCTTCGGAAATTGGGGGTGGGATTATAGCTGGCTGAAAGATTCTGGGAGTTGTAATTAAAAAATGGCTGTAATTCAGTAAGGCATGTACATATTTGTAAGTGGACTAATGTCTGTGGGAAATAGAACTGAGCTGCTTCACAATGTCCATATCCCACAAGGGGCTGTAGTGACATTACTCATACACAGAAAAGTTAGCAAAGTCACCATTACACATTGGAACCAATGCACAGCAGTAGCAATTCTCATTAGGACTGACATGCAAGTGGAATGAGGAACAATGGGAATGATGCACAATGGGTATCAATACACAAAGGGCACTCCTGATGTGTATCAGAACATCAGCTAGTGGGATGCTGATGCACATTGCCCAAGGTGCATCGGGACACTCTTGCCAGTGTCCTGCTAATACACCTTCACAATTCACTAGAAGGGCTCCTTAGCACCTCTGCTAGGTAGCTAAGTATGCGTAAAGTTACACAACATAGAGCATAGATAAAGAATCAGGCCAGTATTTTGAAGTTCTGAGTTTATCCTGTTAACTGTGTTCTCAACCCAATCCTGAAATTTCTGTCACAGAGAACTGGAATGTTTTATAGTCTGAGGATGACTTATGTGAAAAAGTCATTGTAAGAAGATATTACCACCATCACTCTCTTGTAGCAAAGTCTTTCTATTTAGTTTCTTTTGAAGGTGCACCCATGTGGTGAAATAGATATTTAACCACCTTCTGGGAAATGATTTGTAAGCCAAGGAAAACCAGTTTAACTGATGAAAGCCTCTAAATTATTATTAGGACTCCCCATTACATTAAATACTCAAGAAACCTTTAAGATTGGACACTTTGATCTTCAGCATATTACAAGATAGTTCATTGAAAATAGTGCACATAATTCCACATAAAGGCTACAATTCAGTAATTCAATAATCTGAGAGCATTTTAGGTCATGCACACACACACACACACACACACACACAAATTCCCCTGTTTTCATTCTGATATTTTCTACTACTGAATAACCCATGTTTGAAAGTCACTTGTAATTAGGCAGTGTAATGAAGGGCCACTGTGTAAAACCATTAGGAATAGAGATATTGCCAGGTATCTATGAATTCTGATAATTTTAGATAAATATAAAATACTACATACCAAAATAAGCATGTTAGTGTTGAAACACCATCAGACCCCTACATTGCCAGTATGGTGCTTATTTAGGACTTTTTCGGATGCGTGAAATATAACGCAAGCAGCCTTGTCGCGTTGCGAGGCTGCTGCGCTGCAGAGCGTTGGTTTCGGATGACACTCTCCCCTGCCGGTACTGTTGCAGTACCACGGGGAGATTTGAGCGTCATATTTCGTCGATTCTTAAGCACGAAAGTTGATAGTGATTAAAAACCAACGAAATATGACGCTCAAATCTCCCCGCGGTACCGCAACAGTACCGGCAGGGGAGAGCGTCATCCGAAACCGACGCTCTGCAGTGCAGCAGCCTCACAATGCAACGAGGCTGCTTGCGTTATATTTCATGCATCCGAAAAAGTCCTTAAAGTCTCTGTTCAAGCACAAATTCTCTAAAACCAGATCGCCAACTTTTTAGCATAATTAAGGTGTGGAAGATATTGCCATGTTTGGGATTTTAATGGTTATACAAGGATAAAGTATATAACAAATTTGTAGCAAACAAAAAGTATGTTTGCTTGACCCTCAGTTTTCCTGGGTTGCTAGGCAAGGAGTTAGGTAAGAGGATTCTGGATGGGCTTTGATGTTGTTTAATTTCCATGATGCCAATTCTGTGTGTTCAAGTTGGAAAGCTGGCTTTATTGCTAACATTGCTATTAACATTTTTTTTAAAACCTCAATCAAAACCAGTGGCAACATTGTTACTTAGGACTTTATCAGACGCACTAATTACATCATCATAACAATACCACATAAATGCGAAAGGCAATGTCAGACAACATCACCCTTTCACGTTTATGTTCCAGCCAAAACCCATCCTATTATTGATGGCTGAAGCTGTCAGATCCTCCATGGCACTTTAGTGCCAGCATTGCTGGCATATGAAACCTCACACCATTTAACTCACATGCGATGCAAAGGCCGGTCTGGCCAGAAAACTTCCAGGTGAGATTGCAACATCCAGGTAAGTGACACACTTTTATGACCCTCCCCAATTTACTTGGGATTTTTAAAATATGTTCCAGTGCTTTTTAAAACTTTTAACTTTTTATTTTTGTTTTTATTTTTGAATTTCCCATGCAAGTGTCTTCTCACGAGAATGCACGGGATTTTCATTGAGGAAGTGAACAGAGTTCCATTCACTTCCTCTTCATTGTTGGGGAAGCCTTTGCCGGGAGAGAAGCGTGTGTGTGGCGGGGGGTGTTCTTTTGCTGTCATAAAAATGGATTTTTTTATGCCAGCAAAAGAACGTTTTAAGGGCCTCATCTGATAAAGTCCTTAGTGAACCTGTTTAGACTGCATAGCTCAGCCTTTTGCAACCTAGCATCCTACATGTCTTTAGACTATGGACTTTGTTACACAAGGCTGGCAATGCAGAATTTTGGCTAGATAATAGTGTCTTTGGCCAGTACTGATCACACAATGGAGATTTTCACACTACACTGTTATAGTGTTACTATTCCACTTTAACTGCTCTGGCTTCCTCCTGTGGAATTCTGGGGTTTGTAGTTTCGTGAGGCCTAAGAGCTCTCTGGCTGAGAATTCTAAATGCCCCTCCCTAAACTGCAAATCCCAAGATTCCACAGAGGCAGCTATAGCAAATAAAGTGGAATAGTAACACTATAACAGTGTAGTGTGAAAATCTAACGTCATGTCTGTCCTGCTGCTGCTTTGTATTCAATTTGTTAGTGGAGGGCACCTTTTCATTCAGGGGTAAAACCTGCCAATGGCTCCCAATATCACTGCTTTCCATGACTCCCTTCTATGCGATAGGTCCCTTCCCTTTCACTGCAGTTCCAGTATGCCAGCACTCATGTGGCATCAGTTGGTATGATTCTTGCTGATCCCAAGCAGGCCATTTTCCTTTTGTGTCTATTACTTTTCTTTTCTTTTTTTTGTTTTTTTGTTTTTTCATTTCATTGTATTGCACGATTGCAGTAAAAAAAGTAAAAACAGAAAGGCATGCTGGGTAGGGAACAGGGTAGAAAGGTGACACTATGGAGGCTGTGCAGAAGAGAGAATGTGGGACCATAGATTGCCAAAGCAACACCATAGTGCTATTGCAGAGAAGTGTGATAACGAATATTCCCAAACAAGTATGTTTCCTTAGATTTTCCTTGGGTTTTTTCCAGGCTGTGAGGCTGTGTTCTGGAATAGTTTCTTTCTGACGTTTCGCCTGCATCTGTGGCTGGTATCTTCATCTTTCTCTGAAGAAGCCAGCCACAGATGCAGGTGAAAAGTCAGAAAGAAACTATTCCAGAATATGGCCTCACAACCTGGAAAAAAACCAAGGAAAATCTATGGATGCCGGCCGTGAAAGCCTTCAACTTCACAAGTATGTTTCCATTTCCTTAAATGAACATGATGGTGGCAAGACAGCAGGCTGGTATGATAACATCCAATAATTCTTATAATCCCTCTGCATTGATAATGGGAGTTGTAATCCAAAATTTTTGAAGGGCACACAGAATTTGTGAGTGTTATTTTGGCCAATGTTCTGAGAGTTGTTGCCTCAAAATTATTTTTTTCAAATTCTGCTCCCCACTAAGAAAGGGAAAATGGAAGACCAATACATTATGAGGGGATTACTTTCATGGCTGCCTCTGGCTTGCCATGAACCAGGCTGCAGTTCCTTTAAATAAGTTGGTGACACTCTTTTCTGCATCAACTCATTGTATTATTATTATTATTATTATTATTATTATTATTTTAATGTTCCTTTTATAGATCCATTAGCAACTGTTTGGACCTATGTGCCTCTTATTGTGCTTTTGATTGGTTGTTTCTAGGAAGAATTTATTGACTGGTTCTTCTTCGTGGTCTCTGTGAATCCACACATAAAGGGTTAATCCTGCGCCTGCGCAGTAGCATTCGGAAGTCATTAGAGTCAATTAGCCATTAGATTGAGTTTTGGCGGTAATCCCGCCCACCATCCCCTTCAGGCTATATAGGCCCTCCTCGAGCCCGCCATTTTAGTTCCTTTTTTTCCGCCGCGTTAGCAGCACGAGGAACGTTGTTGGAGTCTTAGCCTTCGGACTTGGATTCTACCCCTCCCTTGGTTTTGCTTTCCCTGTTTTTTCATCGAATAGGATTCTCTTCGACTGGATACCGAAGACTAGACGGATCTTTCCTCAGTACGACCCCGAATTTACCATCGGACCTCGAAACCGTGAATGACCACATTGTTCATAATGGCGTCGACGGGCTTCTTCAAAGCATGCTTGACTTGCGGGGCAAAGATGCCCGAGTCGGACGGGCATTCCAACTGCCTGATGTGTCTGGGAGAAAGACACGATGTCCGGTCCTGCCGCCACTGCAGCGCCTTCACTCCCCAGGCGAGGTGGAACAGGGAGAAGAGGCTGAAGGCCCAACTTTATGAACATGTACTCTCGGGCTCGGCCATGACTACGGCCCCAAGACCCTCGACATCCAGCTCAGTGCAACAACATAAGCAACCTGCTAAGGACCCCTCCAAACCGAAATCCCGGGACCGGGGAAAGAGGTGGCCAAGAGTTCTTCCTCGAGATCGAGGAAGTCCGATTCCGAGACTGTGGATGGTACCGTCCCGAGAGATCATGGTACCGCTACACTACAGAAAGAGAGGCTTAAGACAGTGAGACTTACCTCCCCAAAGGCCACTCCACAGGAGGAACCGCCAAAGAAGAAAAAGAGACGGTCCGACGAATCCCTCTCGAGTGGGACTCAAAAAGGCCGGACACCGATACCAGACCACTCTCTGGGTCACAAGTCCCCGGTAGTCTTCCCCATCAGAGTTAGCCTCTCCAAGCTTCGGTCACCGCCGAGGGATACATCCCCGATGTCAGTAGGGGATAACAGAGAACGAGAGCTGTCGGAAGGTGAGCTCCAAGAACCGGAGCTGAAGATCGTCGAGGTCTCGATGAGCTTGATAGAAAGAGAGGGACGGCACCGATCCCGCTCGAGATCGATCACCTCGGTATCGCATCGATCCCGCTCACCCCAGACGATCCCTTCGAGGTCGGCCTCCCGATCGCGGTCCTGCTCACCGCAGCTCACCAAACCGGCCACCCCTCGAAGGTCTCCGCGTCGGTCCCGCTCCCGCTCCCGGGACCGCCACTACTCTACGGAAAGGTCTCCACAGGGATCACATACCCCCCGTCGGTCCCGCTCCCCGAAGGGGTCACCGCGTCGGTCCCGTACCCCGCGACGAACGCACTCACCACGCCGGAGCCGTAAGTCCCGCTCCCCAAGACGCCGACACCGGTCCCGTTCACTGCGATGTCCCCGATCCCGGTCTGGGTCATCGGCCTCGTACATCTCCGACGTGGGGACATCGGAGGAAGAGTGGCTGTGGGAGCGGTACGGCCGTAGGTATTACGAACGCCCTCACAGGTATCACCGGTACCACCCGTTCGGGCACTACTGGGACCCCTACTACGAGGACGTCTTTGACCCCTCGCCACGCTACAGGGCTCGAAGACACAGAGAGCGTCCATGGTCCCTAACACGCACCCCAGAAAAGGAGCACCAACCCATCACTAGACCACCAAGGGAATCTACACCCAAGTCAGGCACCGGTACAGCCCCGGGCGGCTTGGGCGAGGATAAGGAACCGGCCCCATCGAGATCGCCATCGAGGTCACCTTCCCGGGAGAGACCACTCCCACACAGTCCCCCACCAAGAGGTTCACCGTCCGGAGCGACAGTACCCCCCAGACGCCCGACACCGCCGAGGAGGCCGGTCTCGAGAACCCCCTCGGCCCATTCTTCAGACTCAGACTCGAGATCCTCTTCGCCATCACCGAGACTGTCCCCGGTTCCAGGAGGAGCGCAACTGGACCCACTGTCGCCTTCAGACGATATGAAGGCTTTCGCCGACTTTATGCACCGACTGGCAGGCACCTTGGGGATCAAAACCACTCAACCAGAAAAGGAAGTGGACGATCCCATATTTGAGGACCTGCAACAAAGGGCACCGTCCCTTCCCTCCTTATCCATCTCACCATACCTACTCCAGGTATTGAAGTCGTCCTGGGCTACACCATCTTCCACACCGCCCACGTCCAAACGACTGGACCATCTATACCGAGTCTGTACAGACTCCGCACCATGGCTTTCAATCCACCCAAAACGCAACTCGGTGGTGGTTGAGTCAGCTCAGATGAAGACATCCCAGAGACTGCACTCCTCCCCGTCAGACAAGGAGGGCAAGAAGCTGGACGCCATAGGCCGTAAATTCTACTCCTCCGCCTGCCTCCTCACTAAGATGACTTCGTATGCGGCCTGCATGGGGGCTTACCAGAAGTTCCTATGGGACGCTTTGTCGGTCCACATCTCGAAGTTGTCTGAGCAGGACCAACGAATTGTCAACTCCTTCAGGGAGGAAGGTTTGGCGCTAGCGGGATACCAGCGACAAGTAGCAAAGCACATTGCAGAATGCACAGGCAAGATTGTAGCCAACTCAATTGCGGTTTGCCGCCATGCATGGTTGCGATCGTCTGGGCTGTCACACACCGCCCGCTCTATCATTGAGGATCTTCCTTTCGACGAGCTGGGTCTATTCCACGCAGACACAGACTCGAGCACAACGGACTTGACTGAGTCCATAGACAATGGACACCACAACACAGCTACCTCTACTAAGTAAATAAAATGGCCCTAAGGGGTCCCTTTGGCCTTATCTTGACTGGCGTGTGGTGTCTCTTCATTTCACCTCTTCCTTTGTTTTCTAGACAGGACACACCCTCCTCCTAAGTATAAGCTTGCTAATCTACCCTTTATGTGTGGATTCACAGAGACCACGAAGAAGAAGGACAGGTTGCTTACCTGTAACTGTAGTTCTTCGAGTGGTCATCTGTGAATTCACACAATCCCACCCATCCTCCCCTCGGGTGTCCTGGGCTACCTCCTCAAAAAAAAAAGGGGGGGCTGCAACTGCAGCTATTCGGAACTAAAATGGCAGGCTCGAGGAGGGCCTATATAGCCTGAAGGGGATGGTGGGCGGGATTACCGCCAAAACTCAATCTAATGGCTAATTGACTCTAACGACTTCCGAATGCTACTGCGCAGGCACAGGATTAACCCTTTATGTGTGAATTCACAGATGACCACTCAAAGAACTACAGTTACAGGTAAGCAACCTGTCCTTACAGCTGGTTTTAGCTTCAGTTCAAAGATAACCTCCCTCTGGCCTCGCTCTTTGCAGCCCTCCTGGGTTGCAGCCAGGAAGGCCTGGCCTTGCATTGTCTTTTCCTCTCACATCTAGACCATTCCTTTTATCACAGTTTGCTGGAATCTTGTGTTCCCAAGCTTTCCCCACAGTTTAAAAAGTTGATTTCCTGAGTTTAACAGCTGCTGTTTGAGTTGCATTATGAACAAAGTTGGAAGATTTGTTTTACATGAAAGTGTTGATTGGATGTGAGCTTAGCTGGATGAACAGCCACACAACCCAGCTGTGTGGGGAGTCAGAACACCTCCAGTAATCCGCAAAAGCCTGTAAAATAGATAACACTTATCATTTCCATATTGCAAGCAGTGGGGCTGAGAGACAGTGATGTGCCTAAGACCACCTAGTACGGCTATTTGTTGGCATCCTGATGGTGTGGGAAAATTTGACCCAGCTTAGATTAGCCACTATACTGCACTGACACAGGAATAAATAAATACTGTATTGAAAATGATGTTATGTGCTAATGCTAAGCCACCGGTAGAATGACTTTCACTTCAGGCTCCAGCTATCATTCTGTAAAGCTTGTAATGAGGTCTAATACTGAAGACAATTTCTTTTTCAAATTTTGAAAGCTCATCTCACAAACTCAACCTGCTATTTCTTTTTCTTTTTAAGATCATTCGCTGTTATTGAACTAAATTTGCATTAACAGGGGAGAAAAATTGGCACCTTATAAGTAATCCAGGCCAAGTTTAAGAAAAAATTTGGAAGGAAAGATGCATTTAACTCCAGTTCGTTCAGAAAATAAAAGGAAGATTAACAATTTTGTCCTTCTCTCCCCTCTCTTGCTGGCAGGATTAGAGTAAATTAAGCTATTGTTGCCCATAATCATTTTAAAATGTATTATTTATCTCTTCATTTCTTTCCTGATCGTGAATTGCACCACAATATCTGTGGCTAACCTGTGATCTGAATCTACAGTTTGCGACTGATTCCTGATAGAATTGAACTGGGAACTCCCAAGGCCCACACCGACACTTTGAACAATAAATAGACTGCATTGATTCTCATATGGGGAGGTGGAAATTTGAAATTTAAAATAAACTAATGGGAACTTGATTAATCTTTCTCACACATGTGGGGCATTCCCAATCTAGAACAGCATTCTTTATGCAAAAAATAAATTTAAAAATAGGGATCTTAAATTATAGACTAGTGCTGACATCTTGTTAGTGACATACACAGACACAAATTGCACTACATGTGTGGGTATTGTTGTTAGATATGTGCAATGGTCTTATCCAGCTGATGGCATCCTAAGTAGAGTTGTGGATGTGGGATCATTGTGCATGTGGTAGCATGTGAATATGCACTGCCTCTATGCACTGCCTTTGTGCATTGCACATTGTAGTTGCAGAATGTGATTCAGCCATACACATTGACCATATACATTGCAGTACATTGGTACTCAGTATAGGGCTTGTGTAACATAATTCTGCTGGAGGATATTTACACTACCCTGAAGTACAGGTTTTCCCCCCCCCATATACACAGGACAGGTACCCACGGTTTCAATTATCCATCATCTGAAAAATTTAGTCTCTCTAGGCATTTGATAGGTCCTCCTGTGAGCCTCTATGGTAACTGCAAGAAATAACCATAGGGTTGTGCTGGATGTACCTAGAGAGGCAGCCTCTCTAGGTACTTCCTAGGTCCTCCAACACAAGTCTATGGGATTCACTATTACCCGCAGTTTCAACTATTCACAGTAAAGTCTGGGAACATATACCCTGTGGATGTGGCAGGCAACTTGTAATATAGAATCTTAGAATCATAGAATTGTAGAGTTGGAAGAGACCACAAGGGCCATTCAGTCAAAACCCCTGCCATGCAGGAATCACGATCAAAGCATCCCTGACAGATGGCCATCCAGCCTCTGTTTAAAGACCTCCAAGGAAGGAGACCCCACCACGCTCTGAGGGAGTGTGTTCCACTGCTGAACAGCTCTTACTGTCAGAAAGTTCCTCCTCATGTTGAGGTGGAATCTCTGTTCCTGGAGCTTGCACCCATTGCTCCATGTTCCAGTCTCTGGAGCAGCAGAAAACAAGCTTGCTCCATCCTCAATGTGACACCCCTTCAAATACTTAAACAGGGATATCATTTCGCTACTTAACTGTCTTTTTTCCAGGCTAAACATACCCAGCTCCCAAAGTCTTTCCTCATAAGGCATGGTTTCCAGACCTTTCACCATTTTAGTTGCCCTTCTCTGGACACGCTCCAATTTGTCAATATCCTTTCTGAATTGTGGTGCCCAGAACTGGACACAGTATTCTAGGTGAGGCCTGACCAAGGCAGAATAGAGTGGCTCTATTACTTCCCTTGATCTGTGCATTTAGCGTAACATGCAGTTTTGCCTTTTGCATCCTTTCTATCGCCTTCTCTTCAAATAGTATTGGTGTTGCTGGTTCATTTATTGGTCATAAGCCTGCATATGAATATAAGGTGGTCAACCATCCTACTTCACGGGGGGCCGTCTTCCATTTGAAAAGTGTCATCTTCTGTTAGTGGACAGTCCTTGATTTAAAAGCTGTCAAAGACCAATTTACAAATTGTCTATCAAAGTCTGCTTTACAAAGCAAAATATGAAAAGAAACCTAAGAAAGCAGCATAAAGGCCTAGAAATTGCCCATCAATTTCTGGGCAACATATTGAGCAGGCCAATATGGTTAGTCCTGGTTAGTCCTTCACACTGTAGTGGGATGTATTGCATTTTTATTTCATTATTTAATTTCTAAAATTTCATGCATACATGTAAATTAGCACCTGCAAATTTCATGTGCCCTCCTTTGTCTTCTTTTTTGGTTGGTGTGTGGGCCCTTTTTTTTTTTTCCTTTTTCCTTTTTTTTTTTTTAAAGCAATGCAGCAGTGGCCAGCTTTTCTGAAAATCAGCAAGCTAATCTGTGTGGTAGCCTTGAAAGAGCAGCTCAAGGAGGAAGCTGTTAGAAAATTTTACTCTGTGAAAGACAAAGATAGATCATGGTGGACAAGTAATTTAATAATGATGGCTTCTCTGAGTTAATAGGATCCCTTTAAAGGGTTTGCATTTAAAACACACTCTCCTGGGCACAATACACACTGTACCAGGTGATTCTGTTGCCTCTTTGTAAAAAGAGAAAAAAGAACACCATTATGCTTAATGGCACCTACTGGTGTACTTAGTGGAAGCATTACCACTGTGTTGAAAGCAATCCTTCCATCACAGAGTTTCATGGCTTCCATAATGCAAAGCCATTGGAGAGAACGTGTTTCTATCACAATACAACAACACCCACATATTGCGAAAACAGCCCTGCCCCACGGAAGCAAAACATGAAATATTGTCTAAGCATTTAACAAGCAGAGTCCTTTTATTTAATTGTTTATTAAAGTGCAACATTGAATATAGTATCAGTTGTGAAGGTGAGGAGGCAACCACCAGTACAGTCAAATGACTCTCTACACAGCAGCAGTTGGGATATGAAAATCTCCTCACCACCTGGAAGAAGATTTAGGACGTTATCAGACAAGGCAAATAAGGTGTCATAAGGATGCCTAATGATTGCAAAAGGGCACACGACATTGCCTTTTCGCAATCATGTCCTGTTAAAAAAACATTCTTTTTATTGACGGCTCAAGATGTCAATTGATCCCTGTGGCACTTTTGTACCAGCATTGCTGGCATTTGAAACTTCATGCCATTGCACTCACGTGAATGCAGCGTCAATGGCCAGTCTGGCAAGAACACTTTTGGGCAAGATTGCGACATCCAGGTAGGTGACACACTTTTTGTGATCCTCCCCAGTTTACTTGGGACTTTTTCAGTATGTTTAGGTGCTTTTTGTAACTTTTACTGTCTTGTTTTTATTTTTGAATTTCCTGAGCTATGTATTCTCGCGAGAATACGTGGGATTTCAAACAAGGAAGTGAATGGAGCTCTGTTCACTCCTCACTCATTGCCAGGAAGCCTTTTGCCAGGATTAGAGGTAAGTGTGGTATGGGGAATTCTTTTGCCGGCATAAAAACGTCAAAATTATTCCGGCAAAAGAACAGGGTTTAGGGCCATGGTCTGATAAAGTCTGAATTTCCTAACTGGCTGGTCAATGGATTCCCGCTAAGTAATTACCCCGTCTTTGGTGTTTCCAATGCCCCTTGACCATAAAAGGGTGCTAAACAAGGAATCTTGGAAAAGGCTACACACTGCTTCCAATACCATAGATAGATGTGCAGCTGGATATTCCACATACAGTCATCAGTGCTTTTTATTTTGAGCCTCTAGTAGAGTCTGCCAATAATCAACAGCTCATCAAGATACCATTCTCTGTGGTTTTCCTTCAACCCTGTCCTTTGTCCTCATATTTGTGAAGAAATTATGAATGAGCTCTCTCTGGCTCTTCACAAGCCTAGATTTATGACAACCAATGACAAAAGTAGAAACTCTCCTCTAAGAGGCCAAGGATGAACAAAGTGAAAAGCCAAGGCTTCCCCATAAGATAAGCTTCCATTTCTTCATTTCTGTCTAGATGGACATGGGCTGAACTCTTCAGTCTTGGGGACCCTCTTGGGTTTCCTTGCTTTTTTATGGGGCAGGATACAGTACAGATGCTTAATGTCGGCAGGGGTATAGTTACAGGGTGAGGGGGAAAAGAGGACATTGTCCCCCTAATTTAATCCCTCCCCATGAAATTTTCCTTCAGCCCCCACATTTCTAACATTGCAGTAACTCAATACTTCAATTGAGCATTTAGAAATATAGTTTAGACATCCAAAGAAAAGGAGCAGGCAATTTATCAAAAGAATGCAAATACAGCAAACATGAGAGTTCTAAGTGTGAAGAGTTTTCACTGTCTCACACTCTGCAATGCTAGAAGTTGGGAAATGGAATGAAATTGTAATCCTTTCAGGATGGAGGGCCAATATGATGTATTGGTTTGAGCAATGGACTATGACTCTGGTGACCAGAGTTCAAATCCCTGCTCGGCCAAGGAAACCCACTGGGTGACCTCAGGCAAGTCCCACTCCCTCAGCCTCAGAGGAAGGCAAAGGCAAGCCCCCTCTGAACAAATCTTGCCAAGAAAACCTGATGATAGGTTCACCTTGGGGTCACTACAGGTCAGAAACTACTTGAAGGCACATAACAACATATCCTTTCAGGCGCCATTACAGGCTGTGTTATTGGCAGTTTATATGTATGGGGTTTTTTTACATGTTAATTTCTTTCAGTGGTGGGATAATTACATGTGGTAATCGTGGCACATGATTTACCATGGGAGGTAGAATAATAAGACCCTGTTGGCATCCCTAGATCTCTCTTTGATACAATTGACCATGGCATACTTCTGGGCCTCGAACGCTTTCATCAGCGCTGTTTACGCACAATCCTAAATAAACACTGGACTGACTATGTGACGAATGTTGCTGTCCTTGAGCAAGCAGGGATCACCAGCATTGAGGCCATGATATTGAGAACACAGCTGCGCTGGGCAGGGCATGTTTCTAGGATGGAGGACCATCGCCTTCCCAAAATAGTATTCTACAGTGAACTCGCCACGGGTCAGCGTAAGAGGGGCGCTCCAAAAAAGCGATACAAGGACTCCCTGAAACAACATCTCAGGCTCGGCCAAATTGATCATCAACAATGATCTGCCCTGGCCTCACATCGGGAGACATGGAGATGCACTATCCACAATGCTGCAGCCTTATTTGAGAACTCACGCCGAACAAGTCTTGAAGAGAAACGACAACGCAGAAAAAAATCACAACCCAGAAACATCACCCAAGGAAACCATCTGCTGTGCTTTCTGCAACCATACTTGTCTATCTCGGATTGGCCTTTTTAGTCATCAGTGCACTTGCAGAAAGCGCAGGATAAGTCTTTCCTGAATCTTCGTTTGCGAAGAGAAGCCAGAGAGAGATAGACTTCTGGGCCTGCTTGAAAAGATATAGCTGACAGGCTCCAGTCTTTCTGGTCAGTGGTTGAGGGGAATGATATTTTATTTTGAGGCTGCTCATCTTCAGGGTGCTGCGGCAAGATCCACCTGTAGTCTGAAGATGTTTTAACATCTGCCCAAAACTTCTGCATGAACACATCCAGGGAGATGGGCTTATATGCCATTAATCAATAGAAGTTACCCATGAGGTGTATAACCTGTTTAGGAAGGACTGCACTCCTTCTTTAGAACTGGGTTTATTACGGTTTACATTCTTGGATGGCAGCTTTGGGTAGTCACCAGGAATGTGTTTTACTACCTTTGGCCGGTTCACCAGCTGTGGTTTTTCTTAGACTCAAAGACTTAAAGAAATTGGATCTGGTATCAGTCATATTTTTTAATATTTAAAATATAGATTTTCCTTGGGTTTTTTTCTGGGCTGTGAGGCCGTGTTCTGGAAGAGTTTGCTTCTGACGTTTCACCTGCATCTGTGGCTGCCATTTTCAGAGAATGGATGGGCAGGAGTTTGTGGGGGATTTATATATTGTGAACCCCTTTTGGAGAGGATATGTAAGTTTGTGTATTTGAATGGTTAGTTTCTGGGTGCAGAAATCCAAGGAGGATTAGTGTCTGTTTGGCTAATGGTTGGTTGGTGGCCCATTAGCTGCTGGAAATCCCCCTATCCCTAGGAGGAATTCCGTTGTAAGTGTTGAGTTTTTATTCTATTGTTTTTCAAAAATGATTTTGTTTACTTTTAGGGTTTCTTCTTTCCTGTTGAAGTTATCCAGGTGTATGTGGATTTCATTAGCTTCTCTGTACATTCTGACATGATAGTTGTTGGCCTGGTCCAGAATTTCGGTGTTTTTAAATAACATTTTCTGTCCAGGTTAGTTTATCACATGTTCTGCTACTGCTGATTTTTCTGGCTGGCCCAATCTGCAATGTTTCCCATGTTCCCTGATTCGTGTTTGCACACTGCGTTTAGTGGTCCCTATGTAAACTTGTCCACAGCTGCATGGTATGCGGTAAACCATGGTATGCATGGTATGCAGCTGTGACAGGGTCACTTTTGTCCTTTGCTGAGTGTAGCATTTCTTGGATTTTCCTGGTTGGTCTGTAGATTGTTTGGAGGTTGTGTTTCCTCATCAGTTTCCCTATTCTGTTTATGGCTCCTATGATGTATGGTAAAAATACCTTCCCTTTGGGTGGCTGTTTTTCTTCATTTCTGTGGCTTTTTCTGGGTCTGGCTACTCTTGTGATGTCTGATCTGGAGTAGCCATTAGCCTGTAGGGCCCAGTTTAGGTGCCTCTGTTCATCCTCCAGGTAGTGGGGTTCGCAGATCCTTTTTGCATGGTCTACCAATGTTTTTATTGTGCTTCTTTATTTGTCCTGAGTGATGATTGGAGTTCTTATGTAGGTATCTGTCCATGTGTTTGGGTTTTCTGTGTACCTTGTGGCCTAACCATTGGTTTGGTTTGGTTTGCAGATTACTGGGACATCCAAGAATGGCAGTGTTCCTTCCTTTTCTTTTTCCATCATGAATTGGATATTTGGGTGGATGCTGTTCAGGTGGTTCAAGAACGAGACTAAATCTTCTTCTCCATGGCTCCAAATAGTGCAAGTGTCGTCCACATATCAGAACAATGTTGTGGGCTTTTTTGGTGCTGTTTCCAGGGCTTGCTTTTCAAATGTTCCACGTAAAAGTTTGCTACCACGGGGCTCAGGGGGCTGCCCATGGCTACCCCATCTATCTGTTCATAGAATTCGTTAATCCACAGGAAATAGCTTGTGGTGAGGCAGTGTTTGAACAAGGCTGTGATGTCCTCAGGAAACATTTTTTGGATGAGTGCCATGGTGTCCATTATAGGGAATTTGGTGAACAAGGAGACAACATCAAAGCTTATTAATATGTCTCCAGGTTTCAGTTCGATGTTGATTTTTTTTCTATGAAGTGAGCTGAGTCTTTGATGTAGTGGGGGGGGGGGTTTGTCCTATGTGGGTTTGTAATTGTGTGGCCAGAAACTGGGCAAAGTCATATGTGGGGGATCCAATAGCGCTCACTATGGGTCGGAGTGGAATGGAATCCTTGTGGATCTTGGGTAGTCCATACAGTCTTGGTGGGAGAGCCTCTGATCTGCATAGATTCTGGTGTATGATTGGCTGAATTGATGAGTTCTTGATCAAGGCATTTATTTTTCTGGTGATTTTGTTGATCGGGTCTTGCTTGAGTCTTCTGTATGTTGCAGGGTCCAAGAGTTCCCTTATTTTTTGTTCGTATTTTTCTGTTTCCATGATTATCATGGCATTGCTTTTGTCTGCTGGGAAAATAATGATTTCTGGGTCTACATTGAGATGCTTGATGGCTTTTCTTTCTTTTATGGTTATGTTGCTGGGTGGTGGTTTTGCCTTCCTCAGGATCCTAACTGTTTCTCCTCTTATCTCTTCTGCCTCTTCCTCCAGGAGATGGTAGAGGGAAGATTCAACATGGGCATTGATGTCTTCAACTGGGATTCTGGTGGTGGTAACTGCAAAATTGCCTCCTTTGCACAGGATGGATGTTGCTTCTTTTGAAAGTTGCCATTCTGTTAGGTTGATAATAGTCTGTGATATGTCCAGCTGGGGTTTCTGTTGGTGTTTGTGGCATTTGTCAAATTTTTGTTTCTGCCTTTCAGTATAAATTACCATATCTTGCAGTGTGAATCACCATATCCATACCAACCATTAGCCAAACAGACACTAATCCTCCTTGCATTTCTACTCCCAGAACCTAACCATTCAAATACACAAATTTACATATCCTCCCCAACAGGGGTTTACAATATAAATCCCGCACACACTCCTACCCATCTATACTCTGAAGATGCCAGCCACAGATACAGGTGAAACATCAGAAGCAAACTCTTCCAGAACACAGCCTCACAGCCCAGAAAAAAAACAAGGAAAATCTATGGATGCTGGCCGTGAAAGCCTTCAACTTCACATTTAAAATATTTTATTCAGTATAATTATTAAAACAAACACCCTAAACAGGCATACATAAAAAATACATAAATAGAGAAATAATATATTATCACTCACAGATCTACATTATCCCACCCCTCCCCTCCCACTTCCTCCCTTGTAATTGACTTCCTGCTTTGCTTTGATTATTTTTTCTATATAGATTGAATTAATAACTCCTTATCTAACAACTTATAAACTCATTCACTTTTTACATATTATCAACAATCATAGACATTTCTCACAAATCTCATCATCAAATGTAAAATGAGTACCCAGCTTGTGGGGGTAATTAGCTAACACACATTGGAAGCTGCTTCTTGCAGTGTAGATGTGTAAATTGCTATTGCTTAAAACAATTTGTAAGCCTTTCTGATGTGTAAGTCTTGTGGCTGAAGAGCAGGGTATGAATAGCTAAATAAAAAAAATAATAATTATACCACAAAAACTAAAGTATTAATACCCCCTTTTTTTTTTTTTTGGTCTGATGTATTCAATAAATGGTTCCTAATTCTTTATAAAAATGTCATTTGACTTATTTTTCAATAAATTTGAAAGTTTGTCTAGTGTTGCTAATTCCATAACCTTTTCAATCCATTCCATATATGTCAGTAGTTCATTGGTTTTCCATTTCTTCGCAAAGACCAATCTTGCAGCAATCACTAAGTAGGTGATTAAATTTCTATATTCTTTTTCTGTTTTCTCTTTTAAGTTTATCATGTTCAAGAGATATAATTCAGGTCTCCTTTCTATTTTGGTTTTTAATATTTTTTCTATCCATTTATTAATTTTAAACCAAAATTTCTTTAATGGGGGGGGGTTAAATACCATTTGTACATAATCTTATAAAAGTTTTCCTTAAGATTGTATGAGCATGTAAATTTTCATCCTTTATTCCACACTTCCTCCCATTGTTCTAATTGTGATTGTATCCCAAATTCTGCGCCCAATCTGTCATACATTGTTTAATTTGCTCTTCATCTGTATTATATCATAATAACAATCCATACATCTTACTAATTAAATGACTTTCATCAGAGCATAATAACTTTTCAGACTCTGTCTTTTCACCTTCATATTGGAATTGTTATAAATCTTCCTTTGCTCTTTCTCGTAGGTGATAATAACTTAACCATTGCAATTTAATTCCCTCCTTCTCTAATTGTTGTTTATCTTTAATTTTCCACATACCTTCCTTTGTCTCTAATATATCCCTATATTTTAGCCATTGTTCCACTCTTAATTCACTCTTACAAAATGCTTCCTGTGGTGATAACCATCCTGGCATTTTGGGACTTAATCTCAATTTATATTTATTCCATATTCTAATTAATGATTTTCTAATAATATGGTTTTTAAATTCTGTGTTAATTTTAACTTTGCCATACCAGAGATATCCATGCCACCCCATTCTTAACTCAAGACCCTCTAAATCTAAGTCCCTTTCATTTTCCAAGGTTATCCATTGCTTTATCAATGTTAAGCAGGTTGCTTCATAATATACCCTTAAATCTGGTAGCCCTAATCCACCCCTTTCTCTTGAATCTGACAATAATTTCCATTTAATTCTAGGCTTTTTCCCTTCCAAATAAATATATATATTTCTCTTTGCCATTTTGTAAATATTTTGTTTGATAAAATAATTGGTATAGTTTGAAATAGATACATTAATTTTGGTAGTACATTCATTTTAATAACTGATATTTTCCCCATCAAAGAGAAATTGATATCTTTCCATCCAATTAAATCCTGGTTAATTTCCTTCCACATCTTTTCATAATTATTAACAAATAATTGTTGAGTTTTTCCCATTATATTTATCCCCAAATATTTTACCATTTTAACAATTTCAAATCCTGACTTTTTATTTAATTTTTCTTTCTTTTTTTATCCATATTTTTTGTTATCATCTTTGTCTTTTCTATATTTATTTTAAAGCCCGCATATTTCCCAAATTCTTGTATCTTTTCTATCACCAGGTCTATACTTTTTAATGGGTCTTCTATCATTATAACTAAATCATCAGCGAACGCTTTCAATTTATATTCCTCTTTTCTAATTTTAATTCCCCCAATTCCCTTCTCATTTCTGAGTTCAAAATGTCTAAAGCTAAGATAAACAAAAGTGGTGATAATGCACAGCCCTGTCTTGTACGTTTGTCAAATATTATTGTTTCTGTTGATTGTTCATTAATTAATAATTTAGATTTCTGATTAGAATAAATTGCCTGTACCCAATTACAATTTTTTCTCCTAACTCCATTTCCTTCATTACCGCTAATAAAAACTACCAATTTAATTTGTCAAAAGCTTTCTGTGCATCTAAAAATATTAACACTCTTTTAATTTCATCATGGAAATCTAAATATTCTAGTACATTTAGGACAGTCTGAATATTGTCTCTTATCTGTCTTTTTGGTAGAAAACCATTTTGATCCCTGTGAATGTAATTCTGCAATGTAAATTTGAACCTATTTGATAATATTATTGCAAAAAATATATAATCTTCATTTAATAAAGAAATTGGCCTATAATTTTCTATCATATTTGGGTCTGGATTTTCTTTATGTATTAAAACTATATTTGCTTCTTTCCAACTATTTGGAATCTGATTCTTTAGCAGTATATCATTCATAACTTTCCATAAGGGTTTTATTAATTCTGCCTCAAATTTCTTATAGTAAATCATTGTTGGCCCTGGGGTTTTTTCCCATTTTATTTTTTAATTGCCTCTATTATCTCTTCCCCCAATATTTCTTTATCTAATTTTTCTTTTTGGATTTCTGTTAATTTCCTAAGGGTACACCTTTGAATATATTCTTTCATTTTTTTCTTCGGGTATATTTTGCTTTTGATATATTGTTTCAAAGTAATTTTTAAATACTTTTTGAACTTCACTTTCATTTGTTATCTCTCTATTTCCTATTTCTAATTTTAGAATTCTCCATTTTGTTCTTTCCTTTCTTAATCTGTAGGCCAGCCATCTTCCCAGTTTATTGGCATTTTCAAAATTTCTTCGTTTCATATAATCTATTTTTCTCTTCATTTCATCCATCATCACAATTTCTAATTGTTGTTGTAATAATTTCATTTCATTTTTAATTTCTTTGTTTGTTGGGGCTCTACCACTTATTTTTGTTTAATTTCTTCCATATGTCTTTCCATTGTTTCTAATCTCTTTTTTCTCCAAATTTTTTTAATTTAAAAAATATTTCTCTCATAACTGCCTTATTGGCATCCCAGACCATATTACTTTCCACTTCCCCCTTAAAATTAACTTCAAAATACTTTTAATACTTTTTTTACTTTCTATTAATATCTCTTCTCTCTCCAATAATAATTCATTTAATCTCCATTTTCTTTCATATATATTATTTTTTATGTCACTAAAACTGGGTTATGGTCAGAGGTGGGCTTGGCTAGAATTTCTACTTTTTTGACATTATTAATTATATTATTTGAGATCCATATCATATCTATGTCAGGGAAAATAAATGTTGTGATTAGAAATTTATGCCCCCTTTAGGTAATTTTAGTCACCAGGCAAATAAGACGCCAACTAGTCTAGCTGAGAGTTGTAAATTTGTCTCCTGATGTTATGGTTTCTGTTTTCATTTTCAAGGGCAGAAAGGCAGAAACTAAACTTTCGTTTCTCCTCAAGAGGTTGGGTGTCTTGAGAAGAAAAAATATATAAGCAGGGAGGGATCTTGGTACCAGGCGCTGAAGAATTCCATTTTCGCTCTGTTTTTTTCTCAAGACGTTTTGGAGCATACAGAAGCAGGGATGAATGCTTTCTGTATTTTGTTTTGACTTTATTATCCTTTTCTTTATAATAAAAGCTATGAAAAGAATATTAAGCTTTTATTAGAATTCTTTATCAGAGGTATACAAGCTTTACTCAAAGCCCACGCTTTTGCTGCAAATATTGAAACAAACCTCACTGCTTGGCTAAGCAGAGAGGGAATGGACTTTGCATTTTCCACAACAGGTTATGGGGTCCCAGATTGGCTGGCTCAGGATTTTATGAGCTGCAAAAGCATTTTATGGCCACAGATTGTTTGAGTCGAAGCTGAGGGGCTCTTAACAAGTGGCAAAGTGGGCAACTTGGTACTCTGTTGTGAACTTTTGAGCTGTGAATTTAATTTTGGAAGTGGCTTTGAAGCTGTTGGAGTTTCTTTGTCTGCACCTGGCAAAAGCTGAAAAGCCCAGCAAAGAGGGGATTATAAAATCCTGGAATTTGAGAACGCCTGTGAAGAGCTGCTGAGATGGAACCATTTGCAGATCCCCCGCTGGTAAGCTACCCGTGCTAGGGGAGCAGATATTGGGCTGAGAGGGGCTAGAAAATTTATGGACAATGTCTCAAAGTGTGGCAGTTTTTCCATTCCAAAAATTAAATGATAAAAACTATCATTTGTGGGCTGTGAAAATGGAAGCCTATTTACACCAACAACTGATACATGTCCCTATTTTAGCTACCCCAGGTCAGGGTGCTTCAGCTCTTCAATTACAAGCTGAAGAAAGGGCTAAAGCATCACTTATTCTGGCAATTGAGGACAGCCAGCTGGTTTATGTGCGCGGTTGTGCTTCAGCCCAGGAAACTTGGCAAGCGCTGAGGCAAGTTTATGTCCATGCTAGGACTAGCTCACAGCTTATGTTGACAAGGAAGCTTTATAGACTAAAGTTACAGCCTGGAGGGGATATTGGAACCCATATAGCCACATTGAGAGAATATTTTGATAAATTAGAAGAAGTGAATGTGGACTTCACAGAATGGGACAAATCTTTCATTTTATTATCATCTCTCTCAGAAAATTTTGATAGCCTTGTGTATAGCCTAGAAACCTTACCCATAGCAAATTTGACCATTAATTTTATTACTAGTTGTTTGTTGGAAGAAGAGGCAAAACGGCAGCAGCGTAAGCAAGATTTTCATGCTCCAAAGGCTTTACAGCCGAAGACCCACAGTTCTACAAATGGCCCAGTAGATGGCTCCAAAAACTGCAGTAAGGGTGAAGTTCCTGCTTTTGTTGTAAAGACTAAGGTGTGCTGGAACTGTGGAAAGCAGGGCCATTTCTCCAAGGACTATAAATCCAAAAAACAGAAGGATGGCAAAATGAAGTCCAGTTCCAGCATGACTGTTTCTGCAGTTGTTTTGCAAGCTGCAAAGGAGCAAAAATTACACCTTAGCAGCTGGGCCATCAATAATGGCTGTAATGAACATATTTCCAATTCTAAGGACAATTTTAAGGACTTTAAAGTGATTAACCCTTCAAATGTGAGTTTGGCTGATGGGTCCAAGTCAGAATGTTTGGGTGAAGGTATATGTTTTATACAATGTTTGAACATGGATGTAAAAATGTTCAGTATGTTCCTGGTTTGAAAATGTGTTTGCTTTCTGTTGCCAAGTTGACACAGGAGGGCTGTGAAATACAATTTAAAGGGAACAAATGTTTTGTTTTGAAAGGTGGTGCCGTTTTGGCTGAAGGTGTTTTCCATGACCAATTGTATTACATGTATGATTGTGTACAAGAACCTCAAACTAGTACTGTGATGGCGAATTCTCCCATGCATGACAATTGTGTGCACTTGATGCATTGGAGATTTGGCCATGCTAGCTTTAAAGTTCTTAATCAGATGCCTGAAATGTTAGATGGGCTAAATTTATGGGGATGTCAGAGGTACCTGGATTGCCAAGTTTGTAAGAGATCGAAATCGAAGGTCTTTCCTTTTCCAAAGCATAGTGATAGAAAGTCTGAGAGAATTCTTGAATTGATCCATATGGACCTGACTGGCCCCATCCAGCATCTTTGAGAGCAGTCAAGTATATCCTAATTTTAGTAGATGATTACAGCTGTTTCTCCTTTGTATTCTTACTCAAGAGTAAGGATGAGACTTTTCAGACTTTTCAAAATTGGGTGGCTTATGTTGAGAGACATTTCTCTCAGAAGCTGTCATCACTCCAGTCAGATTGGGGAGGGGAATTCATGTCAAATGAGTTCCAGAGATGGCTAAAGCAGAAGGGAATTTTCCACAGGCTGACAGCCCCCTTTCCCCCCAGTCATAACGGAGTGGCAGAGAGAAAAATTGGTGTCTTGCAGACAAACAAAGATAGCCTGATGTTTGATGCAAACATTGAACAGAAATACTGGGGAGAGGCCATGTTAACAGCTAGTTATCTGAGTAACTGCATGCCAAGTTCTGTGGTTTCAAATACCCCCTTTTTCATGTTTTATGGCAAGAAGCCATCTGTAAAGCACATTAGGACTTTTGGATCCTATGCATGGGTAAATATCCCCAAGGCAATCAGAAAAAAGGGGGAGCCAAAAGCTAGGAGGCTCAGATTTTGGGGCTATGAACAGGCTAGCATAGCTTGGCGTTTCAGCTTGCCAGATGGGAAGGTTTTGATTTCCAGAAGTGCTGAGTTCGAAGAACATGCTAACTGGAATCATGTTCACTCTAACCCAGAAGTGATTTTGCCTCCACTTACAAATGAGACACAGCCTAGCCAGAAGCAACAGTGGGCTGCTGGATTAGGCGTTGACAGTTCCCCAAAATTTGGAGGGGGAGGTTCAAAGCCTCCTCTGAGATTCACTGTGCAAAATGTAAATGTGTGTCAAGTGACTTTTGAACCTGACAGTTTTGCTGATGTCTTGAAGTTGCCTCAAAATGAGCAACAGAAGTGGCAGCAGGCACCGGAAAGTGAAATGCAATCCATTAAAGATCATCAAGTTTATGATATTATGGCATTGCCAAAAGGACAAAAGGCTATGGGTTGTCGCTGGGTGTACAAAAAGAAACAAATGCATGATGGCAATGTTAAGTACAAAGCATGTTTGGTGGCAAAGGGATATCTGAATTATGATCAAGTTTTTGCCCCCACTGCTAGAGCACAAAGTATTAAAATTGCTTTGTCTGTTGCAAGCATACATAAGCTCAAAGTTAATCACTTTGATATAGAGACTGCCTATTTGAATGCCCCACTGGATGAATGCAAATATGTTGAACAGGCGCCTGGATTTCATAGTGGGGAACCAGATCATGTGTACAAACTTTAAAAGGCTTTGTATGGATTGAAGCAAAGTGGGAGGTTTTGACAGAGGGGTGGGGTATAAATTATTATTATTATTATTATTATTAAAGACCTATTACCAATATTTTTTTATTACAGTTGCCCCTCCACATACACGAACTTAGCATTCGCAGTTTTGAATATTTGCGGTTTTGGGAGGGCCCCCTGCCCTCCCAAAAACTGCAACACAGGGACTCCAGAGGCCCCGTGAAGGCCTTAGGAGGGAGGGGGAGAGCTGGGGAGGCGACCACAGGACCTCCAGAGACCCTCCGGAGGCCCCGTGAAGGCCTAGGGAGGGAGGGGGAGGGCTGGGAAGGCAACCATGGGGCCTCCAGGGACTCTCCAGAGGCCCCGTGAAGGCCTAGGGAGGGGGGAGAGGTGGGGAGGCAACCATGGGGCCTCCGAAGACCCTCCGGAGGCCTCGTGAAGGCCTGAGGAGGTGGGAGGAAGCGACTATGGGGCCTCCGGAGGCCCCGTGGTCGCTTTGGTGGGGGAGTGGGAGGGCAGTGGTTATTCGTGGAATTTTCACATTCACGGGGGTCTGTGGAACCTAACCCCTGCAAATGTGAAGAGACAACTGTATTTATGTTAACTTCTACTGCAACAAATCTGCCTCTATCATCAGGCAGAATTCAATTTGGGCTAAAAAATTTCTTAATATACATCACCACCCCATTTTTCTTTTTCTGTACCAATGATAGAAATTCATCTCCTATATTTTTTTGTTTCAGTAAATGGGCTTGATTTTTTCTTATTCAGATTTCTTGTAAATATATAATATCTAAATTAGTCTTTTTAAGGAAATGGAATACCAGTTTTCTTTTCCCCCCCAGAATTTAAACCTTTTACATTCCAAGTAAAAATCCTATAGTCAAACATTAACAGTTTCTATACAGTGATCATACTTTTATTATTGCTATTATTTATTTTTATTAGTCTCTTTTATTCTTTACTTTATTCCCCCTTTATTTTTCCCACCCCTTCTTATATCCTCTTTCCCCCTTCCTCCCCTTCCCTGCTTTTCCTCCGCCCTCCCTCCTCCCCTACTCTCCCTCCCTTGTTTCTCTGCTTGTTTTTTCTTTAGTGTTTTCTCCGTCAAAAATACTTAAGCCCAACAGACTCTGGTCTTCTTTGTTTCTTTTTTCCTTTTCTTTCTCCTTCCTTTTCTTCTTCAGTATCAGTCATTTTTTTTTTAGTGGAGGAGGTAACTACTTACTTCATTGCCTTGCTTTATCTGTACTTTATATAAACATTATTTGTGGTTATTTTTAAAACTGTTTTGATGGAGCCATTCTAAAAGAAGAAAACAGCAGAAATGCTCCCAAATAAAATAAATAAATATGACTGACCAGTACAATTGGATATCCATATCATGCATAATAGCTTAACACTAGATTTTGACACAGAACTCTGTCTTTTCTCTGCCATCTGATATTTGTCTGCAGAACTAAGACAGGAGAGCTGAGACAACTCCTGTATATCTATGTACCATGGCTGAGATCCTGCATTTGATATGTATCTATGATGCCATGGCTGTTTTCCATCTCCTGATCCAATGCCCAAACCCAACTTAAAATCCAGACACCAGTACCAAAGGACAGAGTTCTGTGGTGCTGGTGAGTGAGGTGCTGCAAAATAATGCATCTAGCCTCCTCTGGCTAGCAAGCCATGGTGCAATGAGCAAAACAGCTCACTGGTGGGAGGGAGCTGGACACACCATCCTTCAGCACCGCAGGGTTGGGTTTTGGCAGTGTTTGATCATGGCAATGGTGTCATGATCATAAACATGAATACCAGTCACTAGGTTGTAAACCTAGCTTACAACATCATCATTGCCTAACAGGATGCCCACCCACATTTTCAGCCTAAAGTCCAGTGCTCAGACCACTACTTTGATGTCTAAGGCCACCGAGAAAACCATTTCCTACTGAGTGCCACTTGAGCCATTCCACGCACTTCCAAAAGGTGATACCAGAGCAGAGGACTTGTAGACTATAGGTTTATAACATTATTGCACAAGAGAAGGGAAGTGGCAGTAAAGCCCGAGAATAGTGTGTCCTGCCTTGCCTTATCGCATGACATCTGCATGCTTCAGATGTTCTTCCATTCCGGTCCTGTAGGAAATGTTGGTAAACGTGAATCTTTTTGCTAAAAGGTGTAACCTACCCTGACACCCCCCCACACACACACCCTCCTTTAATACATCAATAATTGGCTATATTTCATTAATTGGCTTATTATTGGCACTCCATGTGGTTGTAGTAGACCAGGGACTCCCAAGTATAAGGAATCAAGATTTGCTCAGAAAGTCTAAGGAAGTAGACTGCTAAAATTCCTAAAAGACAAACACATTCACAGCGTATCTGCAGTTGAAGGAGAACCATCTGAAGATGGTAAACCCATGGTATATGACACCAATAAGAATAAGTAAAATTTATAAAATAAAAGAAACTCAGTGTTGGAAATGTGGTAAAGAACCGGGCTCACTTTTCCACATGTGGTGGGCATGTCCAATTGTCAAAAACTTCTGGACAAAAATACATAAAAGATACAAGAGATCTACAGCATCCAATGTGAAATGAATCCTAAATTATATTTATTAAACATAACAACCTCAATTGACAAAATAACTTTTAAGTAACATTGGAGAACAATTTTATATCTAATAACCACAGCCAGACTGATAATCGCTGCAAAATGTAGAAGCAAAGAAATCCCCCACATTATAGACTGGGTGATCAAAATTAGAGAAATGCAAGAGAATGATAGTCTGACTTGCATCTTAAATAAAACAAGGCGGGAAAAATTCAAGGAGGAATGGGCACTGATTAAAATTTTTTTGAAGAAGAGTTTGAATATTGATGAGCCAATATAATGGAATAAAGTTAAGAGGACAAACTATCTCAAATCAAAGAGAACCAAGAGAGCTAAGAGAAAAGGAGTTACGGGGAAGGGCAAAAAGCTGAATAACAACTCAGATGAGTTAGATGATACTGGGAAAATGAAGCAAAACCGAGTTTAATCTTATAGATAAACAATTAAAACTGGAATAAAATAAGGAAATTAGATCATTGACATTGTAATGTATAACATAATATATATGTACAGACTTGCATTGTATAACACAGCATATATATATGGATATGTATATATGCAAATAAAAGAGATAAAGGAAAACACAAGAATATATTTATATACAGTTAGAGATGTACATAAAGGTAAATTGAAGGAGGCATCGAGAGAAAATTGAATATAAAAGAAGACCCAAATTGAGATGCAAACAATAGGAAGTTATGTTGAATGGGAAAAGGGAGAATAGGGATTGAAGTATGTAAGATTTAGAAGAACAGGTGGAAGTTGTATGTGGGAGAAGGTATGGGTAAGTCAAAGAGGGCTGGGAAGAAGACGGAGTGTATAAGGAAGAAAAGAAGAAAAGAAAGGGTGGACCAGTATGTACTAGGTAATATGAAAGGAAAATGAGTATGGATAGTGGTAAAAAGGAACGGGAGAGAAGAAATGATAAGAGAAGAGGAAAAGAATGATAAATAATAACTACATAAACATAATGTATGTATGTATGTATGTATGTGGATTGAAATGTATGTATATGTTTGTGGAATAAAAGTGGTTAAATAAACGTTTTTAAAAAATCCTAAAAGACACATCTGGGTAAGGATTAAGTAACCCCCCCTCCCGGAACTGGTGAGCTAGAGAGGAAATGGGCTAATTTTCCTGGATATCCACAGAAATGAATCATTCAATAATCCCATCAAGATAGCAGGACATTCTTTGCTTGCAAAACTGTTTTTTCCACACACCTTTCTCTAAACAATAGAAGCTTGCCTGAGACCCATCAGCTTTAATGTTTCAGCCATTAGCGATTGTTAGCACATCCAGAGAATCCATTGTCTAATTCTGGGGAATTCTGGCAGACATTGTATTCCACTCAAACTATCCAATTCAGGGGGAATATTGAATATTGAATATAAATATCACTCGAAAACACCACCAAAATGTGCACAGCTTCTCTTCCTCCTGTCACCCCATCAGTCTGTGTCACCATAGGTTGCAGCTTCTACACAAGTCTCTGCTCATCAGACAGGTATAGTATAACCCATCATCCCAAACTCTATTCCTCTATCCCAATACGTCCTACTTTCTTTGATAGCCTTGTGTGAGCGCTTGAAGCCTGAGTGTGTATATGTGTGCGTTCCCCTGATTATTTTTCAATAAGAGCCATTTTTATTTTATCCCCTGGCTTGGAGTCTCATCAGTTATTACCGGTATACATACGTCAAAAGATCCTGCCATTACCCGGCCTTTCACTGCCACATTTGAACTAATTAACATTCCCCATGGAAATATTTATTATTGGTAGACAAACATGGAATTTTCACGGACCTCAAGTAATTCATGTAACACTGGAAAAACCCAATAGCAAAGAGACTTTTCTTTACCACCGTCTCCCATGGGACCAGAACAGCTGAACCACACTGATGTTGTGTAGTAAGGCAAGGTAGAACACACTACACTTGGGTTTTACTTACATTTCCCTTCCCTTGTTTGATAAACCCCTTAGTTAGAGGGTTCTAAAAAATGTTGTAGAATTTATTTCTTATCAATAAAAAGAAATAACATTTTAAAATCACAGTTATTTTTATAGTCTGGGCTTCTCAGATGTAAGCAAGCCCCAGTTACTTGTACTTAGTTAACTTTCTTGTAATCATATGGAGTGTGACCATTGCCTTACTGGACTTTACCATAAGTTAATACAGTATAAGGTCAGTGTTGTGCCTTTGTGCCTTCTTGCTAATGGAAGGCCAACTCCATTAACAGTTTTCAAAGAAGTGAAAGTTTCACACACAGAAACTTTCCCATAATTCTTTGAGAAATCTACACATAATTAATAAAATGTTGCCTCAAAAAATGAATACAAATAAAAATGGAGTGTGCAGTTTGAGGGCGAATAGCCATTGCATAGCAAATTCTTCAGGACAAGGACGGTCTTATAAAGAATGTGGAGCACAGTCCAAGAACAGACTTTAATAAACAGGCCTACATGGACTCCAAAGCAAAATCTAGGGATGCAGGGCTAAACCACCAAGTTCAATCTCCAGCAAAGACATTGTTTTTCCAATAGGAATGGCCATTTATTCTGAACCTTTTATATGTCCAGTTTGATCCAATTTACATTCCATCAACAAAAGAAAAAAAATACTTGGATGCAAACACTCTTGCAGAAGCTGAGTGGAAATAAATGGAGAAAATGCAGGCTGGACACACACAAGAACATTTTTAGCTTTTTAGACTGATTTGGCTTTCTTCAATGCTAAACTAGTGCAGGAAAAGAATAATAATACCGGTAGTTCCATTATGGGTCTTCACACACAAATGTAATCATCCCTAACAAAGAATCTGTTTGACTACAGGAATGGAAAAGGCTGTGAGGGAGGGCTGTGTCTTCAAGACATTTCCGTGCAGGTGCTGTTCTTTTAAAACACCTGTGACTGAGCAGAAAAGAATAGCTATGGCAAAGAAAATGTGTGCTTTAATGGTCTATATTGTGCATTCAGCAATGATATTAGCTTCAGTGTCATCTTCTTGGTACGACATGATTATCCAATTGTTTTAAAAGCATCTTTGAAATTCAGTTTCTAAAAGCCAAGCATTTTATGGGTCAAAAGTAGCCCTCATTTTAAAAACAAGCCACTTTGCTGAACCAAGGACTGATTAGGTTCACAAATTAGGCTATACAGCAGAATAAGCATCAAAAATAATCTTTTAAAAATAACATAACATGCCCAATGCATTTTTATTCTGTCCCTGATTCATCTCTCTCTCTCTCTCTCTCTCTCTCTCTCTCACACACACACACACACAAAACCTCTCTTGCTCTCTTTGTAGCCCATGTTTTGTCATTAGGAACTGATCAGCTGTTCATCAGGGAGAGGAATTCAAATAAAAGACTAAAAGAGAAAAATGTGTCTGTAAAGCAGGACACATGCCCACTGTAATGACAGGAGAAGTAAGGAAATGCACATTCCTTACAGGTATACCTCAATTAACAAAGTAGATGTGCTCCTGGTATTACTTCTTTAACAGGAAATTTGGTACCAGAAGCTGAAATAACATGGAAAATAATAGGGATAGGGGGCTACACACACACAAAAAGATTAGTCTAATATGTTTCAGCAAACTTTTAAAATCAGAACTAAACAATATGCCCATGGACTTTTTCGGACGTCGATCTGTAGCGCAAGCAGCCTCGTCCCCATTGCGAGGCTGCTGCGTGGCAGGGGGGCAGTTTCGGATGATGATGCCCCTGCGCCAATACTATTGCGGAAAAGCTGGGAGGCTGCAGCGCCATATTTGGCAATTTTCCAATCACGGTCAACTTCCGTGATTAGAAAATTGCCAAATATAGCGCTGCAGCCTCCCAGCTCTTTCACAACAGTATCAGCAGGGGACAGCGTCATCTGAAACTGCCCCCCTGCCATGCAGCAGCCTCGCAACGGGGACGAGGCTGCTTGCGCTACAGATTGACGTCCGAAAAAGTCCCATGTGAAATGAATAACCAGATTACATTAGTAAACAAAAAATATTTGAACCTTCTAGAGGCCATTTGAAGATTTCTTCCAAAATGTTTCCAGGAATGTCTTGTTCTCCTTCACCAGCCTTCATCTTTCTTTTGATTCCCATTTTGGTGGCCAGACTTCTAAATCTATGTGTGTTTTTAACATGCTGTGGTTAGCTACTGAGACAGGCTTATGTTTTCTCTCTTTCTTTCTACAGTTGTTCCTCCACATTCACGGATTTGGCATTCATGGTTTTTAGTATTCACAGCTTGAAAATATTCTTTAAAAAATGATAATCCAAAAAGAAACCTTGATTTTGCCATCTTATATAAGGGACACCATTTTGCTATGCCATTGCATATAATGGGACTTGAGTATTCACGGATTTGGGTATTCACGGGGGCGGGGGAGTCCTGGAACCAAACCCCAGCAAATGTGAAGGGACAACTGTATTTTTTCTTGTTCACACATGCTCAGTAAGAGATTCTAGAGGCAGCACGCCTCCAGTAGGACTGTAATTTTCCAGTAGCTTTGCTTATTACAGAGATATTGCTGTAAGCTCACAGTGAAAGCATGCATTTCTCCAGCCCTTCTTCACCATTTCCCTAGTACTGATGCTGCTAAAATTGTCCAGACACAGGATGTAGAGGGAAATAGGGGCTGGATAAGCATAAAAAGCCTTTCTAAAAAGGTGCCGCATTGTCAGATACTTTGTTAAACTGAGCTCCCAAAAGATGTAGGCCTATGTGTTAAAGACATAGAAACAGATCAGGCTCTGAAAAGTGCCGGTCAAGATCTTCAGTCAATACTTTAATTGCTCTTTATTTGCACTTGGCATCTCCTACCTGTAACACAACAGTCCTGTCAGCCTAACAAAGGGACTTAGCACTACAGAATGTCTGAAAACGTCATTCAGAAGTCACCAGGGAACACTGTGTCTAGGGATCTGAAGCTCTGGGGTGCAAAATGATTGACCTCTTGTCAGACTCCAGCTCTCCTGGGAGTATCCTTATGGCTGCAAACAAGATAAAACAAGTTCTGTCTCTGCAAAACCACACTGAAAGAAAAGATTGATTTCTGAACAAACTAGATTAACAGAAAAATCTTTAACAGTAACTTAGATAAGTTGCAAACACCATTAGCTTGAGTGATCTTTTAAGCTCACCTGAACATTCTCCACTTCGTGCCATCCATGCCCCTAATTAATCTTCTGTCCTGTAAGCACTGCTGGAAATTTAATTTGGAGAAAAATATGATAACACTTATTCAGCATTTGCATGCTACACATGTTTTTCTGCACATATTTTTCTATTTTCTTTTCTGTTCTTTCTCCCCACCCCCGCCCCAACAGTAAACCAGTTTTGCTTCAGTGTCTGACTAATCATTGTAATGAAAATGAGAAGAAGCCAGGGAAAGGTAAGCTTCATGATCATCTCCCAGTCTCACCTGCAATGTCATGCTCATCATAGAATAATACTAGGGAAAACAACATTTTCTCATGCTTTTTAAAAATCATACATACACCAACATACATTTACATTCAAGTGGAAGCCAAATGTTGCTCTCAAATGGTCTAAGAGCCAAAAGATAAGAAGCCACCCACTGCAAATGGGCTGGAGTGGCAGGTGAATGTTACTTCAACAATGGAAATAGTATGGTGTCATCCACTACAAATGGGGCAGTAGGCTAGAGAACAAGGCTGGCTCTTTGATGTATCCAGCTTTGTCATCTAATATGGTGGAATACATGGTTTGAAGGCTGCCACTCCCAGCACTGGGCACTTGAGGTGATTCTCTCTCCCTGCCTAATGGTTGGGGTGTTAACACACCCCAGATTTGGAGTGGGAGAGGAATGAAGGAATGTGGGGAAGACATATTCCTTGGCAAAGTAACATCTTGGTAATTTTGAGGATGTTGTTTACACTGCAGCATGGCAGCCATGAAAATACACTGGGTGACCTTGGGCAAGTCACACACTCTCAGCCCTCAGAAAACCCTGTGATAGGGTCACCTTAGAGTCACCATAAGTTGGAAAGGACTTGGTGGCACACAACAACTACAACCACAACATGGCAGCCTATAGATTTCACTCATTGCTGACATCCTGTTGGTGACATATACATAAGCCCAGTTTATGCTTGCATATTTCTTTTTATAGTAGTTGTGGAGGAAGATATTCACTACCTCCCTCAGGTAATGACCTTCTAACTACTCAAGTCACCATTATCCTGCACCCCTGCCCCTTCTCACAGGCTTTTCATGGCCAGAAGAGGGTGAGGGAAGGTAAGAGGCTTCAGGCTATGGATCCATAACATAATGCACAATGAAAGTGTTATCCTCTGGGATGCCCACTGGGCCTCCAGGAGATCCTGGGGGGTGCCTTCATTATTATTTGCCCACCTATCAGAACATAGCTGGAGGTATCTTGAGTACTCTCTGCCCTCCCCTAGCCACTAAATTATTGGGGGGGGGGAGACAGAAGGAGGGTGGCTCCTGCCTGTGAGAAGAGGGGAAAACAAAGCAGAGTTCTACCTGGTGGAATTTTACTTTCCATCTCCACAGTGCAGGGTGTTGGGCTATATTTCTAAATCTTTCCTTTTCATTTGCTGCAAATCACCTGGAAAGATTCACAAAGCACTTCCTTCTCTGTATTCAATCACTGGCACTCAAATGTATGAATCAATCTTCCTGAGAAAGAGTTCATTGTCTGAAACAGGATCAGAGTTCTCTATGTGGTATTCTAGCTGAGATAGCTCATCTGCATAATGCCAGCCTTGCATTGCAAAGATCTTAAACACACAACAGACACAATTTTATTTATGCTGCTGTGATTAGGAAACACTGTAAACCTGCCCAGGAGTTCAGACTTTTTACTTACCAAATTTTCCAGAGACTGTGCTGTCTTTACAGAAGCATAGACAGGGGCCCAGTATTGTCAATTGGCAACAGTTCTGCAGGATTCATCCAGGATTCTTCCCTAGCTCTAACTGAAATCATAGAATCAGAATTGGAAGAGACCACAAAGGCCATTCAGTCCAACCCCCTGCCATGCAGGAATAAATAATCAAAGCACTCCTGACAGATGGCCATCCAGCCTCTGTTTAAAAGCCTCCAAAGAAGGAGACTCCACCACACTCCGAGGCAGTTCATTCCACTGCCAAACAGCTCTTACTGTCAGGAAGTTCCTCCTAATGTTTAGGTGGAATCTTTTCCCGTAGTTTGAGTCTATTGCTCCATGTCCTTGTCTCTGGAGATGCAATTCAGTTGCTAACAGGAATCCGAGGGTAGCACTGATGTCCAGTCTGGGAATGTGTGCCTTCCACAGTGGCACACTTTGCTATTGTTTGGAGACTAATATTTATACTGTATTTTGTGTACTGAAGGGGTGTTTGTGCTTAGAACAAAGCTTAGATGGGTTTCCTACCATTTAGACAGTGGAAACCAAAACTCTGCTGATTGCTGTTAATGGCTGAGAGATAGGAATAGATGGGTTTATGACTACCTCACATTGTAGGACAGGAGGAGGTGATGAAGAATAATTCCTGGGGATATGGGTTGTTTTTAGGTCAATTGTTTCTTTGTGATGTGTGACTCATTGCTAAGGGGAATTAGCACATACCACCTTAATTACTCTGTTTACTGGGGGCTTCGCTTAATCCTATCTTGGGTGTGTCTGCTGGTATTTTTCCATGACACCTTCTTTGGGGTCCTTGTGACCTCCATTTGACCTCATCTATCTGGTCTGCTCTGGTCTACTGGACTCCATGAAGTGTCTTAATATTGCCAATTTATGAGATATTATAGGGAGGTCTGTAGCGCATGGTAACACATCTATGGATTGATTTGGTCTTATTGGGTGGATTTTGCATTCTGGAATTATGGGTGGAATTTTTCAGATATGTTATATTCTCCTCAAAGTTAATTATGTGTGTTATAATCTACCAAACAGTGTCTTGAGTGCTGTACTAAAGATGAGAGTCCTCATGGCCTAGGAGCTGGGTGAGCCTCCTACGCCTGAACACACTGGGACAGAATACATTGCAAGCAGGACTATCACTTCCAGCTGATACTTTCCAAAACAATATCCTGCTATCATGCTACATAGGAACTGTATTCAGAGCAGGATTCTGGGCTTCTTACAACGAAATTGTGTACTTGTTTGCTCAAAAATAAGTCACAGTAAGGTCAGTGGGATTTATTCCATACCCTCCAACATTTCACAGATGAAAACTGGGACACAAGCAACATCAGATTGTAGGCAAAAATTATGAATGAGCAAAAACACACAAGTTAAGCCGCAGTTGGCTTTTGTTTCAGTCTACAGGAAAGGCAAGATTCTGCTCCATTTTCTGCACACACACCCCTGCTGAGTTAACTGAGTGCAAACTACTTTTGCACTTTGAATTCAGTTTGCATCCACTGAAGTAAACTGAAGGCAAAGAGGGAAAGTGGGTGGGGGGAGTGGAACATTTTAAAAACAGCTGGAAAAAAATGGGACAACATAAGATTAATCAGGACTCTCCCTGCCAAATCAGGACAGTTGGAGGGTATGCTATTCCCAAGGAAGGGAGTATAGGATTGCAGTATAAATCACATGGCCTTACATATATTATACATCTGTCCATTGGTGGGAAGGGAACTGCCAGCTTCTAGCACATCATCTGAAAGTTATGGAATAATCTGATTTAGAACCTACCAAGAACAATGCAGGTGCATCTGAAATTTACAAGCACCTCATCATTTTGATACATAACCGTATCTGGATTTTATGGAGCCTGACTTGCCACATTAGATTTCATGTATTTAACAGTCATCATCTGCTGTTTAGTGCAGCTGTAGAAAGTTATGGGCATCCAAATACAAGTTTACAGCCAATTACTTTTATAGGAAGGGACTTCCTCCTCCAACAAAGTTTCTGTTTCATTTATGTGGCCAGATGCAACAATATTAATAATTCATGGCTTGTTGACCAGGCAAATCGTTAACCTACCAGACTGAGGAAGGAGAAGTTTTCAACTAGGATACAGTTGCAAAATAGATTCTAACAACAACAACAACAACAACAACTTTATTTTTGTAGCCCGCCTTTTGCCTACTAGACAATCAAGGTGGCACACAACAATTGGATATAAAACAAACAGATCCATAACAACAGTAATAAGTTAAAACAATTTACTCCCCCTTAAAATTACATATAATAGTACATATATTTAAAACAACTGGCAAATTCACCAGTGACATAAAATAACTACCCTAAGACTTTAAAACTGAATATCAAAACATAAAGACATCAAAACATAGACATAAAAACATAAAACGAGGGAGAAGCATCCATAAAAAAAATAGTGTGTTCTATTCAAGGAAGGCCTGCCAGAAGAGATCCGTTTTGATGGCTTTTTTGAAATTCTCCAAGCTAGTTGCTTGATGGATCTCCTCCGGCAGGGCATTCCATAGTCTGGGAGCTCTGATAGAAAAAGATCTCTGGAAGGTTGTTGTTAATCTAGATCTCATTGATCTAGGTGCAGCTCTAGCTCAGGTTGCTGTGGGACCACCTTTTACAATGGCTCAGTCATCCCACTATCAATAAAAGCAGCTGTATTGCTATCTCACATGGATAATTAAGATTTTACTTTTTTATAAGATTCCCATACATAGATCATCAGATATTTGCTCAAGGTAATCAGACCACAAGGGTAGCTGATACTTTATGGGATGAAGGGTAAGGTCATCATAGGAGGAGCCAAGTACATCTAGAGAACAAAGAAGTAACAATTGGCAACTTATGGCACACAACTAGGAATCCAAACCACATGGACTTGGAGATGATTCCTCCAAACCACAGTATATGGGTGGAGTCATCACTGCCGCCGCCACCACCACCACAATACAACCAGTACAAGCCCACATCAAGCAGGAGCCAATCATACCTGGACAACAAGGCACACAACGTCTGGGTGGTGACGGGAGAGAACATGACATAGACATCTTACTCCACCACTACCCTGAGGCATTGCAATGTTTACTGCAACCATGCTGCTACAACCAGACACTGAAAGTGTGTGTTTCTTCAGTCTTCCTTCACCATTCTGGCACGTCAGTGCTGCCAAGTAAACTTCCAAGTAGACAGAAGACAAGGAGGAAACGGGAGGGCTAGGGAGGAATGAAAAGACTTTATAAAAAGGACCTTCTTTGTCACAAGCTTTGTTAACTGGGGTATGCCATTATTTCAAAGCTGGAGAAAACATAGTGATAAACGGCATTTTTCTCAATGGCTGGTCTCCTCCAATGCCTCAGTTCACACAGAAAGTGGGTGCAGAATCTTGATCCAGGAAACAAACAGAGCAGTACATTATTCAAGTTTGCCACTTTTACACTATTGTTTCTATGTGCCTTCAAGTCCTTTCCAACTTATGGCAACCCTTAAGGTGAACCTATCACAAGGTTTTCTGAGGGCTGAGAGTATGTGACTGGCACAAGGTCACCCAGTGGGTTGCCATGGCTGAGCAGGGATTTGAACCCAGGTCTCCTCTTGAGTCGTAGTCCAACACTCAAAACATGAATTGTAAGGAGACACCTGGGGGAAGGGGACAGAAGAAGACCACATGATGATTGCAAAGTGAGAGCTGGTCTAGAAGCAAAATTGGGACAGGTGAAGGACTGAACCCAGTGACACCTCTGTAGCAGCTCATAGAATTAGCATTAATGTTCTAGAGATTTTTTTTCAATAAATAAATAAATAAACCCCGCTTTCTTCTCAGAGCAGAAAGATTTTTTCCTGGACATGTATTGGTCAAGAGGCAGGTTGAAAAAGCATTGCTTGGGATTGCTTGCAACCAAAGATGGAAAGCACAATGCATATTTCCTCCCATTTCTAGTGGCTCCATGCTTGCCTTTCTGTTTGCAACAACTACTCCCTTTCTAGTCAGGGGAATGGCTATAAGCAGCAGCACTCACCCCCTCCCCGTGCCATAGAAAGATTCCCAGGTTCCTTCACAGATCCCATTCTCAAATGAAGCACAAAAGCTGGGTTATGAGGTCAATGCTCACAGCCTACATTACTGAACACTGCCCCAAAACAAAACAAAACGCCTACAAGAGTAAGATCATATGTGAACTTGAAATTCAAAATGTACTGGGAGACAAAAAAGTGTTGCATCCAGCTAAAGAGTAAAAAGTGGCAGTAATTGACTGGAGTTACTGGGAAATACACTGGGACAAGAGAAACTTTATTTGGATCTCTGGAGTAAAACAATCAATACAGTGATGAAAATCACCATGTCCTGACACATTTGGCCAGTCTGGCTGAGCTCATTCTGTAAAACTGGATTAAGCAGCATGTTGTACTTGTTATCTGGTGAATGCATTGACATGACTTAAATGAAATAAAATACAGGGCAACACAATATAACAAATCTCTAATTTGATAGTGACAACAATCCTAAAAAGTATTTTGTCCTGAAAAAGAGCCAACCAGTTCTTATGCTGTCAGTGTTGAAAATATTGCACCATCACTCCCTGCTGTTGAAATAGATGAGATGGTGTTGTTAAGGCAAATGGAAAGCGCAAATGAGTCTGTTCTGCTACTGCCAAGAAGGAAATTACCCATCCAATGCACATTTGGACCAAGAAAATCCTGTATATCTCCCCATGACCTATAAAGCAAATTAATTGTGTTGTTGTTGTTGTTTTTTTAAAAAACACGTACACTATCACGAATAGGTGGCAGTGTATAAAGCCTAGTCTTAAACTTTTTTTCCATAAGGGATTTGTTCTTGTTTTTTGTATTTTAAAGCCACTAAAAGAAACATGCAATAGTTTCTTGCTTCAACACGTTTGAAAGCAACTAAAGACAGGACATGTAAAGAAGAAGCTCTAAGGGCCAAATAATTAACTTTTCCAAGCTCTGGGAAAGTTACCATTTTCCCAGAGTTTGGAAAAAGTTAGTTGTTTGAACTTCAGCTCAAAAAGTAACTTTCCCAAGCTCTATTCTTTCTATATTAGCAACAGCATGCTCAACTGATCCATAAGAATGTCTAAAACAGCACTGCTGTATAAGAGCAAAAGTCTGTTCTAATCCAGCATCCTATGTATTTCCCACAGTGGACAAGGAGATGCTTACAGGAGGCCAACAAGCAGGAGATGAAACAACAGTTCTTTTGTGATGTTGCTCCCAGCAACTTCTATTGAGTGGCACATTGCCTCAGCACCTGTAAGCTGCACAGAACCGGTCATTCTGTTGTTGCCTAGACAGTCATTATGATATGCACTTCCCTCATCTCATCAATCAAAAATATGGAGCTTGGGTAGGGAAACACCCAACAGAATGACACCAGAATACTGGGAAAGTTTTAGAAATAGCCAATGGGGGAGTGATATAGAAGCTTGAACATGTTTCATACATGCAAGACTAGTTTTCAGTGGTCTGGTAGCCTACACTATTAAGGAACATTCTTGGTCTTGTTTCTAAAAGACTGTGGTTGTGCAAAAAAGAAAAGTCTGAGAAAATTAGTTCAGCATTTATTGTGAGAAACAACATAAAGAGGACTGTTAATCTGACCAATTCATGTTTTCAAGGTGGGTTTGTTATCTAGAAGCCATAGTCTTTTTTAGATGAGCATTTGCTTGTTACAATTGGGCTCATTGCATATATGAGCTGAATCCTATTAGTAATCCCAACTAGAGTAGATCCATTGAATCAATGGAATTTACATTAGTATTGATTTATCATTCATCAATTGATTCAGTGGGTCTACTCCAGTTGGGACTACCAGACTACCAACAGAATTCCAGCCATTGTGTAGTAACATATAGACTAGAGTCCTGTTAACATTTTATGCATGTGCTAAGTTCTCCTAGGGAAGCAGCTGGACACTTTTGTCTAATGCACAACGTCCTCATAAAGTTCAAGTTCACAGCACTGGTGTTATGCATGTGATGCCATCAAGCATGCGCATGCCCATTCTCAGCTAATGCCTATCCTTCTGCCCCTGCTGAAATGGGTGGTAGCACTTGTGCATTTGGTTGCACATTCAGTTGCCTGTGTGATGGAGAGGGTAATTGTGCTGGGACAGGGGCAGGATTGGAGATTGTGGTACAGGAACACTTTTTGTGTTCCTGTCTGATAATCTCCTATAAATCTACAGATGCTCATGGTACAGCTTCTTTCTCTCAGTCTCAAAGGTGCTACAAGATCCTTTTGCAGGCTGGTATCCTGTTAGTGATATATACATGCATCCTGCCAATGTATTTATGGTTGTTGTGGAAAGAGGAATTCACTAGCTGCCTTGTGTAATGATCCCCCACCCACTTAAGATTCACCATAACCCTACAGCCCTCCCCACTGACCATTTCGTGACTGGTGAGAATAGGGGCAATGGACAAATATCAGAATAACAAAGGCATTGCTCTGCCTCTGGCTATAGGGCAGATGATCTTCCAGGATGCATATGCACCCCGCTCTCCCCCAGCCACTAAATGATCATGGAGAGGAGCCCCCACGGAGGAAGGTGTGTCATGCAGGAGGAAGAGAGGAGACATGGTCAGTTTCCACCTGGGCAGACGTGTACATTTCCTGATTCAGGATCTTAGCCTATATGTGCACTGTACATACTGCTGTAAGTTACATTTACAACAGCTATGAAACATTTGTCTGTCAATAGGGTTTGTGTTCAAAGCTTAGGAGTGCAGTCTGCTATCACTCATTAATTATCTCTATTTCACTCCTCCTTTTAAAGAAATATTTGCTCAGACACAAATACCATTTCCAATTTCATATTTTCCTACTGCAGAGGTACATCATGACACAAATTAGCAAGGGCAGGCTTTCTGCTCTCGGGAAATTGCCAGTACTATGTCCTGGTACTCTTCCCTTCTTAAGACAGTCATTTCTATTACAGTGGATGGTGGATGATAGTGGCAGATTGTTGAAGTTTCATATTAATACAGTTGCTGCAGGTCACTAATGCAATTTAATCTTTATTACAATATTAAACCAATAAAAATGTCATTTGGATACCTTTATAAACTCTCATATTTAATTTCCTGGAGTCACAGCTTAAGTTAAGAGCTGAGATTTCTAATTCTCATTTCTAGGTCACAGTGGTTTCCTATCATCAATGCTAAAGAGCAAATTTGGGGAATGAGCAATTTAAAGGTGGTGTGGTGGGGGGGAGGGATAATGATCAACTATATTTAGAACTAATGGATCCACTCCTGTATCTAATAGCTTCCTGTCCAACACACACACCATGAAAATCCCACCTTTTCTCAGCTGCAGCCCCACTAAACCCAGCCACTTGCTGGTCAGTGGAGCATGAGGGGAAGGCAGCAAACAAGTGTCCAGATAGTCTCCTATAGCTAGACACACAGCAACAGGCCTCTGCAGAGATGGTGGTGGTGGTGGTGATAGTGCTGCTGTTAGAATGCTGAGATCCACCAACCACAGCTTGGCTCAAAACCAAAGACCTATTCAGGAATCTTGTATGGGGACATACTATACTTTATTTGTTCCAGCAGGGGAAGAATTAAATCTGTTTTCTCCCTGCTGCAGGAATGGCTTCAACATTCTTGTAGGGGGTAAAAAGTAGATTATCGAAGCCTGAGGCCTGCCCACCAATGCAACATGCAATCTGTACAACCTGGTTTCCACTACAAAAGAAAATTGAATGTATTGCTACAGCTGTACTTGGCTTTAGAGGGTTATTTACAAATCTGTTGCCAACTTAAAACAAGGCTTTTTGATAAAGCTTTTGGGACCTAATTGGTTACATTCAAATCCACACATGTGTATGGTTTTAAATTGTCTTAAAATATTGTAATTCATTTTAGACTGTCTTGTTTTAACTTGTCAGAGCATTTAATATGTTTAATTTTTTTCTAAGGGCAATTCCCCCCCCCTTTTTTTTTTCTACTGTTTTAGACTGCTTTAAATTACCGGTACTTAATAGTACAATACCCTAAGATGCCATGAAATAGTGTGGGATATCAATCTTTTAATAAATAAATAATATAAATACAGCACCTGGTAGGGCTTCTTGCTGGAAGTACCCCAGAACACTGTGTATGAGAGAAATAATGGCAATGCACAGTGCATGATTCCCAGAGTGGTAGCTGTGTTAAATTGCTGCAGGCAAAACAAGAAAGGGTCTTTGGGCAACTTAAAGTCTAACAACTTTTTAATGCCATAATAATCACTGTACTTTCTTCATAGTGTGATCCTCTGACCTTATTCCACCACCACAATCTATAAATAAATTTTATCCAGGAAACACTTCATTTAACTGATGAAGTGAATTAGAGTTCATGGACATTATCAGACGGACAAAATATGATGTCATAATGTCACCACATAACCGCAAAAGGCCACGCAGATCAGATGACGTAGCCCTTTCGTGATTATGTCCTGGCCAAACCCCATACCTTTTAATTGATGGCTTAAGCTGACAATAGATCCCCCATTCCATTTTGGTGTCAGCATTGTCAACGTGTGAAATGTGCGAAAAAGGCTGGTCTGGTGCAAACACTTCCAGGTGAGATCAGGACATCCAGGTAAGTTTTGCTCTTTTTATGACCCTCCCTGGGTTACTTGGGACTTTAAAGTGTGTGTGGGTGCTTTGTGTAACTTTTTATGTCTTATTTTATGTCTTTTTATGACACTTTTTTATTTTTTAAATTTCCCACATGATGAAGTCTTCCTTCAAAAGAGGAAGTGAACAGGGTTCTGTTCACTTCCTCTTTATTGCTGGAGCTGCCTTTGTTGGAAGATGAAGGTAAGTGGGGGGGTCGTTCTCTTGTCGGCATAGAAATGGGTTTTTTATGACAGCAAAAGAATGTTTTAAGGGCAGCATCTGATAAAGTGCCATGAAAATTTATGCCACAATAAACATGTTAGTATCTAAGGGTCCACAGTGCATTATGTTCTATTACCAAGCAATTACTAACTTCTAAGGAGGGCTTTCCCCAGGTTCAGAGTAGGGAAGGAAAGAGTTAAATTTCCTTTGAGATCTTCTCTGATCCCACATTATGAGGACTTTCAGCCGATAGTGAGTAGACAAATATGGAGTCTTCAATGCAGTTCATTCCCACTTGAGTGGTGATAAATCTCCATCTTCTGATATCGTACATACCATCCAAAATGGCTTTTCATAGTATTTTCCAATGAGAACGAGATTGGAAAAAGAAATGTAGCTATGTGGGCCATGTCTAGAGAGATGGAGAAAATCAATTCTTTCTACATCTCCTGAGATTAAAATATATATGAATGCACTGAATGCTCAAAACTGCAGACTCCACTTTGGAACATCAGTTGAGCTACAGATACAGGACTTTATCAGACAAGCCTCTAAAAATGTTCTTTTGCCACTATATTTTGCATCGTATTTCTGACAGCAAAAGAACCCTTTTTATCAGGCCTACCTGTGTGAAAAGGCAGCCCCAGCATTACCGGAGCATGAATGGTAGCACTGTTTATGTCCATGTTTGTGATCTCAGTGGTTCTCGCAAGAAGACGCGAGTGCAGTTAAATTTTAAAATACAGCAAAAGAAAAACCAAATTAAAAAGTACATACAGGTATAGAAACACACTCACAAAGTCCCAAGTAAACTGGGGAGGTTCATACAAAGAGCGTCCCGTTCCTGGCATTCTCAGTCTCAACCAGAAGTGTTCTGCCCATTGACGATGTAATCACAAGATGAAAATGCCATGTGGTTTCAGACACAGGCAATACCAGCACAAAAACACCATGGCAGATCTATTGATGGCTTGGCCCGTCAATAAAAAAGAACACCTTATTTTCAAGACATAATCACAAAAGCACAACATTGTCTGGTATGTGGGCCCTTTCACATCCATTAGGTGTTGTTATGACACCATATTTGCCGCGACTGATAAAATCCATAGTACTATGGTTTCAGTATCTAGCTAGAATGATTTTGGGACATTACTGTTTCTACCTCTATGTCCAGCCAGTTGAAGAAAACTGGAGGACTTGGAAGTTCACCATTTTAAATGGTCTAGTAATGATATTACCCAACCCTGTGTCTGAATTTTAAAAATTGTAAAAGCTTCAGGTGTTTTCAAGCAATAAGAACAATCAAACCTTACTGCTGTCAGGCAAGGCCCAAGCTGTTTAGGAGTTTCAGTGAACAGCAACACTTTGAAATGGACTTGAAAAATATACAGGCAGCCAGTTCAGTTTCATCAAGACTGGGATCACGTTCCCACATTTCCTGTTTCCCATCAAGAGACAAGCCACTTCCCAATTCTGGGAAGTTTTCAAATGTAATTGCCCATAAATCACACACCAGTTGCTTTTTAGTCCAACCTTCTAGTCTCATGAGAGTAATGGGTAATGAGCGAAGAATCCCTCCCCAACAACTGCTACCTTCCAAATTGTGAGTAGGATGATCAAAGAATGATGCCTGGCCCTCCTGCTTCTATGTGTTATACGATTTCTCGTATTCCTCCAAATGTCTACCTGCTATGTTTGGGAATTGACCTCCTCCTCAGAGACATCCCCTGTGTGTTCCTCATCCAGGACAGTCTGGTCCTCTCTGTTCAAGAAAACCTCATGCTCCCTAATATGCTGAAAAGTAAATGCATGGGCCTCAAGTTACTGGACCTTCTCTTCCAGTAGAGCAACCAACTTGGTGCAGGTGTAGCAACCCACAGCCTCCAGCAAGAACACAAACATACCATAGCTATTGCAGGTGACTGCAACAGCTCCCTCACCATCCATATTCAGGAGACTTACTTAGGCACTGAAACAGAGCCTCACCTTCAAAGCTCCCCTGGCAAATGCCCATGCAAAATGCCTGTTGGCCTTATCTGTTCGCTGAGCTCCAAGGACTGGAGCTGCAGCAATATAGACAGCTAATGGCTGATAGCTCCTCTCCCAACCAAGTCTCTAACTCACTTCCTCTCAGCAGATGCCCCACCCCCCTGAGACCATGTGCTCAGGCAGAGGACTGGGAGCTACACACAATAGAATGAGCATACAAGCAAGTCTCCACTCAGTTCACACAATCAGCCTTAACCCAACAGACACAAGCTCCTGCATGATGGGGGTTGGACTGGATGGCCCTTGTGGTCTCTTCTAACCCTATGAATCTATGGTTCTAAAACACAATACAATAGAATGCTAATGAGGACACAAGCAAGCCTCCACTTAGCTCACACAATTAGCCTTGACACAACAGACACAAGAATAAGAATAAGAGTGCATGCTGAATGGAAAACTGTAGTTAGCAGACAGTTTAAAAGTGCAAGAAATAAAGAAATAAAAAATAGCTTGATGTGATTGTAAATGAATTTGGCTGGAGTGGAGGGAAGTTGACTTGAGGTGTGCTTTCTTTAAAAAAAGCAAACACAGGGAGGTTTGAGTCAGCAACAGTGTGTCTTGAGCCCTTAAAAACTGCCATTAGGCCCTTTTAAGTTTGCAGTGTAAACATGTCTGTATTCCCTCATGAGCAAAGCATCGCTTCAATATACAATATTACTGAATAGTTCATATTCACTCCAGTGGTGGAGTCCTTCTGATGCTCATGCTTGCCAGGCTAAAGTATAAAGAAGTTTCAAAGGAATCAGTGACAGTGGGAATGGGTCAAATTGGGAAAGTCAAAGTGTTATTTTAGTAAGGAGTTCCACATGACTTGATTGATAAATATTAAAACAACATGATTAGATAAATGTATCTTTTTCATAAGTAGTCCCACAGAAAGGATCTTCAATTACACAAAAATTTGGCCATGCAAGTACATGTATTCCACTATTTTGATGATTGTGGAAGGGGTTGTTTTTTCTGTACTTGTTATGAACAGCAACAGTTTGTTACCTGAACTGCGTGGGGTCTGTGGGAACCACTCATGACACTCAAATTATGATATTAAGTTAGGGAATTTTAATTAGCTCAAAATATGGCTATGAGAGGTCTGCTAACCGCAGGATCTCTACATGTGTATATACCAGTACTAACTGATGAGACTCCAAGCCAAAAAGTAAAATAAAATTGGTTTTTATTGGAAAATAATCATGCAGCCACTCACACATGCACTCACACTTCAAGCAACCACACAAGGCTAGTGAAGAATCAGAAGGAAGTATTGGGATAGAGGAATAGATTTGAGGGTGATGGACTATACTTTACCTGTCTGAGGAGCAGAGGATTGTGCAGCAAAGAATTCCCAGGCTTGATGCTGAGGTTGCACAGAAAACAGGCAGAGTGACAGCGTGTACACATTTTGGTCATTTGGGGGGGGATAATATTTATTCCCAATATTGTACCCTTAAGGGGTGTTTTGAGTGTTGAGTGCATTTCCCAGAGTTAAACAATGGAAGCTCCGGCATTGTTAATTACAGTTAATGGTTGGAACATTAAGACTGATGGGTTTGAGGCAACCTTGTATTGTGGGATAGGCAGGTGTGCAAAGGAAGACCTTTATAGAATAATAGGTGTCCCAATCACTTGTTTGTTTTAGAGTATGATTCATTACCAGGTGTACCCAGGGAAGATTAGCACATTCCTCCTTAATGGCTGTCTGAGGTGGCTTTGCTTACTCAGTCTTGGGAGTGTCTGTTTTGGGGGAATTTCTGAGACAACTTCTCTGGTGACCTTTACCTGAACCCTTCTGCAGATGGCCTGACCTACCACTGACCTATGTGAACTGACAATTATTGCCAGGTTATTGCCAATTTATGAAATATTAGAAGTGAGGGGATGTAAGGGCATGTAACAATCGGCCATCAGGCCACATTTTCAGAGTTTTATAATATTATTCTCATGGCTTTAAATAATAATAATTCGGTTCTTATACCTTTGATAAATTTACAGATTTGTAATGCACAGATGTAAAAGTATGGTTTAGAATGAAGTGCATTAAAAGCAAAGAAAAAAAGGGCAGCTTATTAAAATATGCTATTTAAGCACTATTCAAACAACATCCAGGGAATATTTACATATTTAAGTCTTCTTTGCTAGCATGCACTTCTCATTCAGAGCAGGAGGGAAACATTCATTTTATTCAGTTGAAGTCAAGTATGCTGCAGAGAGGAGGTCATAAGAAAATGAAACCTTTGCAAAAATGAAACAGACACTTTCCAAACAACTCATGAACCACAGAAAAGTGAGAAGAAAATAAGTTGGCAAAAATGTACTGAAAATCCAGAATTAATATGACCATTTTGGAGCAGTATAGCTATGAGCTTAAAAGAAATAGGAATTTTTTTGTGTCATTAGGTCACCTTGAAATGTGTCACCTAATTAGGAAGCTGCCAAGAGGGCTTTTAGGCATTTCATGCTGCTGTGCTGGCCCTCGAGATCAGAATTTGATCAATTTTGCATCTCCTTGCTCCTCAGCGCTGCCAGAAACAAAGAAAGGGATGCTGGGCTTCCAGTCTTGCCTGCCTGGGGGAGCTGTGTGTTTTGAGTTGACCCTGTTCAATTGTAGTGCTGAACCACCTGCTGACTGAGAAGACTTATGAAGACATTCAAAGACCTCAACTTTTCACCAAGGCATATTGAAAAACACTAAAGACAGCATTTCATTCTTCAGCATAGCTCTCAAATGTAGCTCCCCTGGAAGGGTGAGCCTAGCAAAATGTAATTCCAGTTTCACAATCTTTTTGCTCACCAAGAGTAGCTCCGATGTTGCTGCACCTTCACTGATAATGAAGCAACACACTTTTGCAATTGTTCAACAATTTGCTCCTGTGAGTGCTGAGTGCAGACGTGAACATATAACCGTCATGAGTGACTTCCGGTGTTTTTCCAGTCTAGAAAACAATTCACAGCTGTGCTGTTTGTCCCACAGGATACAAAACTGATTACTGTTGTTTTTAATTATAACAGAAGCTATTTACCAAAGGTGTAAATAAACTGACGCTTGCATGCTGGAACATCAGAACCATGCGAGACTCTGCAGATAGTGGATGGCCTGAGCGTCATTCTGCTCTAATAGCCCATGAACTATCATGACTTAATATTGACATCACTGCTCTTAGCGAAGTTTGTCTCCATGAGGAAGGCAGCCTTAAAGAACACAGCACTGGCTACACACTTTACTGGTCTGGCAAACCCAAAACTGAAAAACATCTTTCAGGAGTAGGCTTTATGATTAAAACTCCATTGCCTCCAAACTCAAAACCTTGCCAACAGGACACTCTGATCGCATTATTTCCTTACGCCTCCCACATGTTGTTCTCTTTAGTATATATGCCCCAACTATGTAAGCCGACCCTTAGAGAAAGACAAATTCTACACAGACCTACACCAACTCATACAAAAAGTTCCTGTATAAGATAAAATTATTATCCTTGGTGACTTCAATGCCAGAGTAGGAAAGAACTCCGAAGCCTGGAAAGGTGTCTTAGGCAAGCATGGTGTTGGACACTGCAGTGATAACGGACGCCTCCTGCTACAGTCCTGTGCAGAACAACAGCTGACTATTACAAACACTATCTTTCAGCACTTGAAGACAACCTGGATGCGTCCCTGATCCAAACATTGGCACCTCATTGACTATGTTCTAGTCTGCCAGAGAAACATCCGCGATGTCCATCATACCCGAGTGACGCCCAGTGCAGAATGCCAAACAGATCATCACCTCATCAGATATAAACTAAATCTTCATCTTAAGTTCAAACCTAAGAGGGGTGGCATCTTAAAGAGGAGACTCCAAGTCAACAATCTTCAACAAGCTACCATGAGAGACAACTTCCAGGCAAATCTGCAAACAAAACTTGAAGACCACCCTACAGATCCTTCTCCTACAGTGCTTTGGCAACATATCAAAAAAAGTATCCTCCAGTCTGCAGAAGAATCCCTTGGGTTCTCCCACAAGAAAAACCAAGACTGGTTTGATGAAAAAACCAAGAGATCCAGGAGCTGTTGGCAAAGAAGAGAACTGTTCACCAGGCATACCTCGCCCAGCCAACTTGCCATGTAAGAAAAGCAGCTTTCCACCTCCCATGTAGTAAACTTGAACAAAAACTCCGAGACATGCAGAACAAGTGGTGGATCAATATAGCTGAAAAGACACAATGCTGTGCAGATCTGGGTGATCACAGAGGATTTTATGAAGCTCTTAAAGCAGTGTTTGGACCTACTTATCAGGACCAAAGCTCCTTATACAATACAGATGGTCAAACATTAAATGCAGTCATCATCACCCTGTACAAGAAAAAAGGAGCAAAACCCGACTGCTCAAACTATCGAGGCATAACACTGCTGTCTATTGCTGGAAAAATTCTTGCAAGGATACTCCTGAACAGATTAGTTCCTGCTATTGCAGAAGAACTTCTCCCTGAAAGCCAATGTGGCTTCAGAGCCAATAGGAGTACTACAAATATGGTATGAGAAATGTAGAGAGCAGAACAGAGGTCTTTATGTAACATTTGTCGACCTCACCAAAGCCTTCGACACTGTGAGTAGAAAAGGTCTGTGGCAGATCCTGGAAAGACTAGGATGTCCCCCAAAATTCCTTAAAATCATTATCTTGCTACACGAGGGTCAGCACGGTCAAGTCAAAAATGGCGATGCTCTTTCAGAGTCTTTCTAATAACTAATGGAGTGAAGCAAGGTTGTGTTCTTGGTTGTGCAAAATTGTGTTCTTGCTCCAACTTTATTTACAAGCTTCTTCAGCATGGTGCTCCAAAGGGCTACGACAGAGCTTGAAGAAGAAAACAGCATCTATATACGTTGCCGTATTGAGGATAGCTTGTTTAACTTAAGCCGTCTGAGGGCTCACACTGAGGACATTTTCAGACACGGAAAATCAGCTTCTTGCCGCGCAAGCAGCCTCCGGAACAGTATCGAGGCTGCTGCGCGGCAAGGGTCCATTTTGGACGACGCTGTTTCTCTCTCAGCGTCGTCCGTGACTGTTGCGGCCAGCACTGGAGGTGGCCGTGCTATTTTTTACTCACGAAGTAAGTAAAACCCATTAAACGTCCACCCCCTCCCCTCAACAGTCCAGGAGTGAATGCAGCTCATATGGAGCTGCATTCACTTCCTGGTTGAAATCCTGGGCCATTCTCACAAGAGTACAAGCACATGGGAAATTCAAAGTTAAAAAGAAAAATACACACACAAAAGTAAAATCAAGCACCTAAACACACTTTAAACAATACAAGTAACCCAGGGAGAGTACAAAAAAGTGTGTCACTTACCTTGTTGTCCTGATTACACCCGGAAGTGTTTGGCACAGACCTCTCACTGATGCTAGCATTGTGCCAGCATGAGCTGGTTGAAGGCATGTAAACAATATAGAACCATTTCAAGTTATTGCTGACAATGATAGACATTGGCATCAGAGAGGTTTGTCACTACAAAACAAATGTTTCTTAAATTTGCAAGTGGCAATGAGTTCCAAAGGTTAGAACAATTCTAACAAAGAAGTCTAAACAATTTGACTACGGACAAAGCAAGAGATAGAAACAAAGAGAAAAACAACTTGTAGTGATGTGGGCATTGAATAGTAATGGCAATGGAATGGTAATAAACAACAATTGCAATGAACAAACAATAAACACAAAACAAACGCAAAATAGACACAAAATATATCACCAAATGCAGCAGCAGGAGTGAAAAAGGAAGCATCCAATGAACTTCCCTCCCCATGCCACTGAAATGGCACAAAACACAAGCTCTTTTTTTAAAAAGGGGGGTACATAATCTTCTGGAACACGGTAGAGTTCAGGGTTGGAAAGAACATGGGCAGTTAACACAAATAGATATACAGGCAGATCAATTCATGCTCAAAATCACCAGTATGATTTGTTGGCATTAAGAGATTTGTTGGCAAATGGCAGGAACAGGGGTGTTTACACAGAGGAAGGTTTTTCTCCTCTCCCCCCCCCCGCCATCTTCCAGGCTTCTCAGGAAGGAGATGTAAACATTTATGAATAGCAGAGAGGGATAGACAAGAACCAGAAGGCAGAAGAAGATAAAAAAAGCATGTGTCTGGATTGGAAAGGTCCTTGTGATTCCCAACCCCCACCATTTCTGGAGATGCAGGCATCAATTTTTTGAGTCACCTCCCCCCCTTGCAGCGGTGAAGCTCAGCTAGCCTTGGCACATAGCAAAAACCAAAAACTAGTATGTTCCATTATTGTGGGAATGGAGGAATTTAGTGCACATACATGTGTAGGAAAAAACCCAAACGACAGAAATAAAAGGGAGAGAAAACATGCAGGTTGGACTGGTAGTGGGGGGTTTTGTGGCTTTTCAGGCACTAATGACCTACGTTTGGAGAGGGAAAGGGGAACAGAAAACAAGAACAAACAAAGAAGAGGACAAACAGCAATGGGGTGGCCTTTGCAGGAGGCTTGAGTTGGCAGCAACAGCTGAGCAGTTTTCTTGTGCCCCCCCCCCGCCTTCCCAGAGAGAATGTCAGGAAAGCAGATAGAAAACTGTGTCTGTTCTGCTGTGGCATGCAGACCGAAAATGGCAGCTCCCAGGAGTTTCAGGCTCAGTCTTTTGGGATCTTAATGTCTTGGGCTTATGGGATGCCTATTTTGTGGAGCAACTTAGAAAAATTATGCAAAAAGCTCAGTCCAATAATAGTTGGGGGACAACAACCAAAACATCATGGACTTTAGAGTTACCTTACTAAAAACAACAGCAATAAGAAAAAAGAATGGTTAAGGCTACTGTATTTCCTTATCCTATGTAATGCCGGCTCAAAGGGAACACAAATTCTACTGGCTTACCATGATCTGCAAAGAACAAGGGTTATGAGGGTTCCCAAAAATCAAACAATTGGACCAAAGAAAAAGGTTTTCCCAATTCAAAAATAAAATGGCTGCCTTATAGGCAATGTAGCATCTTGAGTAATTTGTTTGAAACTTAAATTACCTCAGTTCCTCTGAGAGCCTAGGGCATCCACATGCCTGAATTTGCATGATAAGACAAAAGAAAAGACACACACACAAAAAAAAAACTACAGTTGTCCCTTCACATTCACATGGGGTTTGGTTCCAGGATCCCCCCCACCCATGAATACCCAAATCCATGAATACTCAAGTCCCATTATATGCAATGGCATAGCAAAATGCTGTCCCTTATATAAGATGGCAAAATCAAGGTTTGCTTTTTGGATTATTATTTTTTAAAGAATATTTTAAAGCCGTGAATACTTAAAACTGTGAATACCAAATCCGTGAATATGGAGGGACAACTGTATTTACAGATGAGAGGATTGTCAGAACTTCTCCCCTTATGGAAGATACCATCCCCAAAATACCTTGAGTTTTCTCACTCAACTGTTACAAAAAGAAAATTACATTCATGGGAGAAACTTGTAGATTCATCCTGTACATTGCCCATTTGGAGCTTGTTTGGATGACCTTTTAGGTTAATGGGCAGACTTGGTAGATTAGGACCTCTCAGCATGAATCTCAAAGTAGGTAGACAGGGATCTTCCATCTCCAGAGGGTCTAAGATCAGAGTTGGTATACTGGGACCTCCCAAATTTGTGGACTCCATTAGGGCTAAATTAACCTTTAAAGCACCCAAAGAATGGTACCAACCCCTCTTCCTGGATGCTCCATCCTGGGTTCCATCCTGTATGTTTGTCCCTAAAGGAAAGCCTCTATGCTCTGGGGATAGGTTCTCTGAAACTTGTGTCTGCATGGGTTACCCAAAGAAGTCTTGGAAATTCCAAGAATATATTGAGTTTCTAATATGTCAGGGAAATTTACAACAACTTGACCTTAGCGATGTGAAAGGGGGCAACAAGGAGACCTTTACACCAACAGTATACCCCTGCTAACACTGAACAGATGCGCACAAACGCAAAATGAAAAACTGACAATATTTATTAAAGACATAAAAATAACACCAAGCATGCACGTGTTCATACAAGGAACATTCACACAAGACCACTAGGAATGGAAGAAGAGAGGTTGCCAAAGGGATAGATAGAGAAATTGCTGTGGTGACACAACACCTGTCTTGTAGTCCAAAATCATTGAGTAAACTGGCAGTGTGGATGCGGCTAACACAGAATTTGAAGCAGCTAACACAGTGACAGACTGTCCCCAAGCAGAGGTTCTGTGTGCAATGAGGCTTGATTTTTGGCCAATATTTATACCAAAAATATGCCCTGAGGTGAGGAAGTTTAATGGGTTGAAACAATAGTCACCAAAGATTGCACAATGAGTTCCAGGAAGACTCCTGGTCTTGACAATAGGTATATGAAGATGCTATTGGGTTAGCAACTGCCTTAAATGTCTGATGATTGGATTCACAAAGCTTGGGCTGCCTCTTTTGATGGTTAGGTGATTGGGGAAGGGAAGCTTGAAACCTCCAAACAAAGGAAACCTCCATCTGTTAATGGAATCAATTGTCTGTCACGTGGGTGTGTGGTGAAGGCAATGTCCCTTTGACCTTATACTTCCTCATACTTTGGAATTTGTCACTAGTTCTTCGTTTGGGTGATGCATGGCTTTCAGCACATAGCGAGTCTATGAAACCTTATTGCTCTTCCCAGTGGAAGACCACATTAATAAGCAAAATTATTAATAAGATAATTTTGGGGGTTTCTGGAGGTGGGGGCTCATTAGGGGCGCTAACAATATATAGTTATGCATTAGTCAGTATGTCTGGGATTGAGGATCTCATCCCTTGTTATTAATAGTAGGCTTTTAATATTCTAGAACTAGAATTGTTCTTGGTATCATACAGTATATTTTTCCTTTCATTTGTCTTATTATTTTTTTATTATGGGTAAGTTGACCAATAATAGATCCAGATGACCAATTGGCCAAAATTAAATTTGGGTCTCTTTTAAAGTGTAAGCCAAAATGTCAAGTTGGCCAAACCATACAAGTCATGATTAAAAATAGCCTTGTTAATTTCATGATACAGCTAACAGAAATTGTTTTAGTAAAAGCTTATCATGCTTTAAATTCCATCCTTCTTTCTACATACCCATGGGAAAAGGGAAATCAGAAAATATTATCTGGCTCTTCCACCCAAGATTCAGGTGACAAGCAACACTAGACTCATAGAAGGGGATCCATAGGACATCGAATCCAACCCCTTGCTTAATGCAGGAACTCCAGCTATAGCATCCCCAGCAAGTAGCTGTCTAGTCTCTTTTTTAAGATGTCCAGAGAAAGAGACTCCACCACCTCTCTAGGTCATTGGTTCCATTGCCCAGCCACTCTTACTTTTAAGAAGTTCCTTCTAATACTTAAACAAAAACTACCTTCCCATAACTTAAAACCATTAGACCTGTCCATACCCTCTGGAGCAGCACAGAACAAACCTGCACCCTTCTTTCTGTAACAGCACCTTAGATATTTAAAGTGTGCAACCATGTCACACCTCAGTCTTCTCTTCACTAAACATGCCCGGCTCCCTCAACCTCTTTAAATGTTTTCTTCTTTGTACCTCTTACCAACCTTGTTGCCTTCTCTGAACTTTCTCCAACTTGTCTATTGCCTTCCTAAAATGAGGTGCCCAAACCAACACAATACTCCAGATGAGGGCTAGCTAGTGCAGAATATTATGATACTATGGAGATTATCAGACGCACTTATCAGACAACGATGCCAGGAGATCGCAAAATGGCTTGAATTTCAGATGACGTCATTCCTGTCTTGTCCCATGCTTGTCTCCTGTGCTGGTCCCGTTCTGCCATCATTTCTTTAAATTCACGGCTAAGCCATGAATAGATTGCCCATTCTGTTTCTATGACGGAATGATGGGCGAGTGAGAAGGTGCCCCATTATGCTCATGCTGTTGGATATATATATATTGTTCCAAGTTCACATCTCATTGCCAATGCCTAAAATGGTTATATATTGTAGTGTGATTGTATTTTTCCAACTGTTCTTATTTTCTGTCACAGTTTCTCTTCTAATACTTTATATTTTGTGGGAGCATAGACAACACCCACACCTAGAATATAGAGTAGTTAGTTTCTGTCTCTATCCAAGTTGGACACATGTCTTGTCACAAGGTTAGAAACATTTCAATTGGCCTTGCATACATTTAAAAGCAAGAACAGCCTCACTCTTTCCCTCTTACCCTGAGATGCAGAGCAAACAAATGGAGATTCCCATCCATGGTGTGTCCAAAAACAAAATTATTTCTGTGCAAGAATTTGGTTTTGGGTGGGGATTGTTAGCAAGGCTGATAGTCTTGCCTCCAGAGACCCCCAAAATTGGCATATAATAAATTGGCATATTAATAATTCGGTGTATTGATGTGATCTCCCAAAGGGGGAAGGCAGGTTGGTTTCAGAAAAAAAGAGCTGAAAGCCATGCTTCTCCCAAAAAGAAGAGCTGAGCTGTGAGGGAAACTGTCAAAAGCTTAAAAGGTCAAAAGGACACAATCTCCACCATATTTCTAAAAGGAAGATAATAATGGATGGAGCAATCCTTTGTGTGCTGGTTTCAAAATTTCTTCTCTTTAATCCCCCAACCTTAAGAAAGAGGCAGCTCAAGCTTTTTAAATCCAATCATCCGGACATTAAGGACAGTTTGCAACACATTAGCATCTTTGGACACCTATTGTCAAGACCAGGAGTCTTCCTGGAACTCATTGTGCAATCTTTAGAGAATATTGTTTCAACCCATGAAACATCCCCTCTCCAGGACATATTTGGTAGTATAAATATGACCTTCAAAATCTGCCTCAGCAGGCACAGACCCATTTCCAGGGGAAACTCTGTCCCCCTGTGTAGCCACTCCAGATTCATCCATCAACTCTGCCAGATTGATCAATGAACTCCAGACAGGTTGTATAACCCACAGCAAACCCTTTTGCTAGTCCTCTATCCAAGTGCCTTTCTATAGCCTTGTGTGAATGCTTCTTGTGTGACTGTGTGTGTTTGGTGTTAATTTTTGAACTCTTAATAAAAACCATAATTAATTTCACATGTGTGTGTATTCCATCCAGACTAGTACTGGTATACATAGGTTCAAGATCCCCTTGTTATCCTCTATCGCATTGTTAAAGTTGAGTTGCTGCTAATTTCCCAACATATTAGAAACTCGATATTTTCTTGGAATTTCCAGGAGCATTTTGGGTAACAGGTTAATGGTGGAGCAACGTGGGCAGACCCCTCTTCCCTTGACTCGTGAAGTTGATACATGTAATTTTGGGGTGCAGGACGTAGGGAAACCCCTGGATGGTTGAGTTGCTGCTCATTTCCCCAACATATTAGAAACTGATGTATTCTTGGTATTTCCAATACCTCTTTGGGTAGCAGTACCCCTAGCTCAACCCTCCACACCCATCTTAACAGCCAGCAGCCATACCAAGCAACAGAAGTCTGCTCTGCTGGCAGTCAGGGTGCAGCAGGATATTTCCAGCCTCCCCTCACCAGCAGTCTCCAGTGTGATGAGGAATTGTGACAGGATCTTCTTTCTGATTGTCACACTGGAGTTTGCTAGAGGGAGGGGACTGGAAACATCATCCTGCTCTGTGCCAACCACCAGCAGAACAGACCTCCGCTGCTTGGTTCAGATGCTGGCTGTTAAGTTAGGTGGGGAGGGAGCATTTACGATCATGACAATAGTCTCAAAATTGTAATCATGAATGCCAAGTAGTTTCGAATGCCTAAGTCTAGCTTATGTTTTCATAACTGCTCAACAGGATGCCAGCCAAGGCTACTGACAAGGTCAGAAACCAACACTGATATTGACCTTGTTGACATAAAATCAAGAAGCAGTCCATATGATCTACCAAATAGCATAGTGACACTGTTTATTTGTGTTCTTAAGAAAAGATATCTGTGTAAGAGATTCAGTTTACCCTAATTACAAGGCCAAAGTTATTGCTGAAGTCAAGTTCCATATGTGCTATAGATTTACATATGGGCCAAAAAAACAAAAAAGGAGATGCTTATATTAGGGCACAAAGAATGTTCTCAAATAAGAAAATACACAGTGGTATGAGCCAAAGGAGATAAGGCTGGCAGGTGAAAATCAGGACAGGGCTTCTGTACCTTTCATGGTTGTGTAGAAGAGGGAATTTTAGAGGTAGCATTTGCATGACAAACAACACCTATTGAAATTTCCTATAGGAGCCCTGTCTTGTTTTTAACCTAGCAACTCTAAATGGAGACCAAACACACCAAGAAAGATGTTAATATTTTCTATTTATCAATACAAGTTGCCCTTGCTTATCTGACAGGTTAGGGACTGCAGTAGTGTCAGAAACCAGAATTGGTCAAAAAGCTGAACACATGTAGGGAAAATGAGGAAATTATGGTGGCTCATTTGGGATTGCCTGCACACATGGGTGGGCACCTGTGCCTGCCCACCTGTGTATTGCTTGCTAAGTCTCTCCGTTAGCTTGGTGACTCCCCCCCCCCCGCCTCAGCTAGCTTTGCAATTAGTTCAGTCCCAAGCAACCCTTTGTAGGCCAGAACTGTCAAAAAACCAGATGCCTCATCCAATGAATTGAACCTTTTCCTTAATTTGCAAAGCATTGAAAGAGCAAGTTGTGAATAATGCACTGCTGAAAGGTGGAGGCCTTCCTATATTGCAAATCCTTTGTTTAGTATTTTTGTATTTTCTCATATTTTTGCATGTGTGCTTTCAAACACAAATAATTGTGGTGGCAAGGAAAATATTTGGGAGAATCAAGAAAAGTACTCATATGTCATGAGTATCTCTCATGCCATATCGCCAAAGGACTAAAGGAGGGGTGGACAAGATGGCCTACAAAATGCGGCACTAGTGTTGCCAGAGTGAAAACTGGAGAGGGCTCATCAGGAATTTCAGCAAGTGTTGCCTGTCACACAAAAAGGTAACAAGCAACACTTGTGGCAATTCTTTTTTCTAAACAACCGTTAAAGGTACAGGAGCCATCTCCAGTTTTTATTGTGGCAACCCTATGCAGCACCTCCCATACTGCCTATTTTTGCAACCATTGCAATTCCTGACCCTGCCCAATTTGGTGGTGAAATGGTTGGTGGGAGGTTTTAAAAGTATATTCTCACTTCAAAACAAGATGCAGTATGACTGCATCCCTTATTTTAAAGGAGCATAGCAGGTGGAAGAAGCCTCCAGATGGAAGATCCAAGTTCAAGTCTCCACGCAGCCACAAAATTTGGGGAGCATCCTTGGGTCAGTCACTTATTTCAGCCTGACCTTTCTTGCTGAGTTGCTGTGAAGCTAAATTAGGAGGAATGAGTTATGAGCACTATCCTAAGATAACTGGAGGACAGGTAAGATATTTAAATGTAACTAATAAATACATAAAAGCAAAATGATAACAAAACAGCAATTGGTAAAACCCTGTTCATTTTTTATATGTATGGTGGGCATATTACGGTGTGCATATATGCATGGGGTCAAAACATGTTCTTTTTTTTCTTTTTTTAAAAAGTTTGTTCTTTTCTTTTTGGTAGGAGAGTAAAAATGGGGTTTCATTTGAGGATACCTAGCTTCTAGTTCTTAAAAAGCCTTGCTTGTAAATACACAGAGGACCAAGAATTTTGGGCCTCTACGTCCCAAAATGTCTGATCTCCTGTACATTATGGCTACCTTCTTAGTCATCAGCGCGCTTGCAGAAAGCGCGGGATGAGTCCTTCCTGAATCTTCGTTTGCGAAGAAAAGCCAGAGAGAGAGGAGAGTAGCATGGGTAACTACAATTTGTTTTTTTAATTCCTTATGCTATGAAAATTAAGGAGTTGAGCAAAACAGTGGCATCCCAACTGAGGACTATGTTTCTAGATTTTTCTGTTGTAGCAAAAAGTCCTTGTTCTTGGTGTGGAAATGCTTTATTTTCATGTCAGCATGGCCTTTTTTCATATGTTCTAAACACTAGATCTCAGGTTTTGCTAAAGATGTAGAGGAACAAGCTGGGGGCAGAAGGGAAATTCAAATGCAATGAATTTGGTGTACATAAAGAGACCAACTGTGATGGGCCCCTAGGGAAACAAATGGAAACAGTTTGCTTCAGGAGCCAGTCCTAGGAGCCAAAAGGGAAGGGGCTTCTGGAGGATTAAGAGAGAGTGTGAAGAAAGTAGCAGTTTTAGTTCTGCAGTTGGGAATGTGAAGTCAGAGAGAGAGGGGCTTGAAGCAGGGGAGTGAGAAATGGCTTGGGTGATAGCTAACAGGCTTGGAGTATGACATTTGATATGAGAGGCTTAAAGGGAACAGATGTGCAAGGGAAATTAATTATTAATTCAGTTATATTTCTATTATTCACTAATAAATCATTCTTTATGTTAATTCTTACCTGTCGTCTGGTTATGAGTGACTTCTCTGATAATTAGTTCACAACCATTGAGGAACATCCACACCTAACTACACATGTTATCCATCTGTGGGAGACATAGTTCGGCCGTGACATAGTTGGTTGTCCCAAATTCAGTGGCAGCAGAGGGATAGAAAGGCCCCTGCATCACAAATCAAGGGAGAGGAAGAGCCTGGCATCACACCAACCAAACGAAACTATCAAGGAATGTTGCTTTTGTCCATAGCAGAGAAACACTCCCATGCTTCTATGAATATTGCATTATTGTTTTAAAAAAATCTTACAGATTTTCAAGTCTCTCTCTAGAATTTTGAGGATAGAAACACACTGTGTTTTGTTTGAAATTAAACTGTAACGTCTGGATAATTTGCACCATATAAATGTTATGTGCCTCCCGTTCATTTCCAAATTAACCTAGGGTGAACCTATCACAGGGTTTTCTTGACAAGATTTGTTCAGACAGGGGTTGCCTTTGCCTTCCACTGAGGATGCAAGGGTGTGATTTCCCCAAGGACACCCTCTGGGTTTCCATGGCTGAATGGTGATTTGAACCCTGATATCCAGAATCATAGTCCAATGGTCAAACCACGATGCTATACTGGCTCCTCTTTAAAGTATATAGGAATTAAATTTCAGCAACACTTAGATCTGTAATAAATCAAATACTTGATTCAGGGAATTTAGTCTTGTTGGGACTAACAGTCCTAGTCCAACACTCAAACTACTACACCACCCTGGTTCTCACTATGTATGAGTCCATGAATTTCAATATGACGTTATGCATCTAATCTATTTCTTAATCCATCTAGGCAATGTATGTAAGTCTGTGAAGTCAGGCTTTTGTTTCCTTATTGCTAGTTGGACAGAGATTCACATGCGAAAAAGTGGTACATGGGTGGTCCCTAGTGAGATCTGCAGCTATGCCTGGTTCCCATCAGGAAACTGGAAAGAGTTTTGATCAAATATTTGGAAGGGTAAATGAGGCTGATATAGCCCTCCCTTCTGCTCCACACACTAGCACCTGCTTATAGACCTACTGCTGTCAAATGATCAATTTTAATCGGTATGGATAAAATGTGCTTGTATTAATGGAAGCACTAACATACTTCAGAGCAGCTGTGTATCTTCTGCAGGGCAAATTAATTTTCTTCTAATCTTTTTGCCTTTATTAATTTGGGTTTTACTTTGAAAAAAAATCTGTAGGTGGATTTTTAATCTGCAATTGACACTGTCATTGACTGACTAATGCTTTTATCCTTAACACCATAACACTAATGCGATTAAAAATATATATTAAACATATGGCTTGCATCTGGAATGTTTTTTTAAATTAACATTAACCATTTAGTAATGTTTTCAAACCAATTAGCCAAGCCCAATTGGAATTCTGTTCAGCTATTCTGAATCCAAGTTGCTGGTTTTGCAGCTTGAAATAGAAAAGTGACTCTACTTATTTCATAGAAATAGCTTATGGAGTAAAATGCTTCCTTTAGAGATGGCAAAAGGAAGCAGTAGAGCCTTGGCAAATATAGACATCAGCTCTGGAGGATGACCTGTATAACAGAATCCTGTCAGATTTCTGGCTAAAAGCATTTCTTTCTATAAAGGGAAGTGTTAGGTGTATAGATACTCTTAGCTTCTCACCTGATAAATCTGATAACTCTAGATGAAATAAAATGTTTTTCAAGTCTCACATGACAGAATAGAAGATGTAGAAATGGAAACCTTCATGTAAAAATACATAGAATCATAAGAGTTGGAAGAGACCTCAAGGGCCATCCAATCCAACCTCCTGCCATGCAGGAATACACAATCAAATCATTCCCACAGATGGCCATCCAGACTCTGTTTAAAAACCTCCAAAGAAGGAGACTCTACTACACTCCGAGGCAGTGTATTCCACTTCCAAACAGCTCTTACTGTCAGGAAGTTCTTCCTAATGTTTAGGTGGAATCTCTTTTCCTGTAATTTGAATCCATTGCTCCATGTCCTGCTCTCTGGAGCAGCAGAAAACAAGCTTACTTCATCCTCAGTATGACATCCCTTCAAATATTTAAACATGGCTATCATGTCACCTCTCAACCTTCTCTTCTCCAGACTAAACATGCCAGCTCCCTAAGTTGCTCCTCATAGGGCATGGCTTCCAGACCACACACCATCCTGGTCACCCTCCTCTGGACACGTTCCAGTTCTTAATATCCTTCCTGAATTGTAGTGCCCAGACTTGGACACAGTATTCCAGGTGAGGTCTGACCAAAGCAGAATAGAGTGGCACTATTACTTCCCTTGATCTAAACACTATACTCTTATTAATGCAGCCTAGAATCACATTGGCTTTTTTAGCTGTGTGCATGGCACTGTACTTAAGACTTTATCAGATGCAGTTTTTAAAACATTCTTTTGCCGGCACAAAAAAACACCCATTTTTATGCCAGCAAAAGAATGTCCCCCACCCTGCACTCACCAAAGGCTCCTCTGTAAATGAAGAGGAAGTGAACAGAGTCCCGTTCACTTCCTCGTTCGAAATATCATGAGATTTCATTATCCGGGAAGTTCAAACTTTAAAACAAAAACAAACCTTAAAAAGTGAAGCAAAGCACACACACACACACACACACACACAATTTAAAAGTCATAAGTAACCCAGGGAGGGTCATGAAAAGAACAAAACTTACCTGGATGTCCCAATCTCACTCAGAAGTGTTCAGGCTGGAGCGGCCATTGTTGGAGCAAATATGTGATTTAAATGGTGTGAGGTATCGCATGCTGGCAATGCCAGCAAAAAAGTGGTAGGGGGATCTATTGACAGCTTAAGCCATCAATTAAAAAGTATGTGATTTTGCCTTTTTAAAACCATGAAAGGGTGACGTTGTCTGATCTGCGTGCCCTTTCACGGTTATGTGGTGTCATTATGTCACGGTATTATGCATGTCTGATAAAGTTCTTAGTTGTAAGCTATGAACTCATGAGCTTTTCTGCAAGCAAGCAAGAGCCACATTGACATTACTGCAACCCACTAGCCAGCTGTGATTAGTACAGAATACAGTTAGCAGCATTTGGACTGGTATAGCCAGACAGAATAATATTGCATCAATTCTGGGAAGGTTTCATTGATTGTTTGCTTTTGAGCCCCATTCAAGTTGCTGGTACATACCTTCAAAGCACTGGGGGCTGGCAGCTCCCATATCATTGGGGCGGTGAAGGAGTGTCCTATGAGGAGTGGCTTAGGGAGCTGGGCATGTTTAGGGAAAGAGAAGGTTAAGAGAGGACACGATAGCCATGTTTAAATATTTGAAGGGTTGCCATACTGAAGATGGAGCAAACTTTTTTTCTGTGGCTCCAGACTAGGACTTTAAACATTATCTAAACATTAGGAAGAACTTCCTGACAGTAAGTGCTTTTTGCCAATGCTGCCTTGTAGTGTGGTGGAATTTCCTTCTTTGGAGGTTTTAAAACAGAGGCTGGATGGCCATCTGTCGGGAATGCTTTGATTGTGTATTCCTGCAAGGCAGGGGGTCCTGCAAGGCAGGGGATTGGATTGGATGGCCTTTGTGGTCTCTCCCAACTCTATGATTATATGAATCTGCTCTGGGTTTCAGTTCAAACTTTAATGGAGGCATCCAAAGGACTGGGCCTTTGGCAGCTAAGAGAGTTCATTTAAAGTTCTGGCTAAAATCTAGAATGGATTCACCATCTGCTGTCACAGAAGGCACCAGCCCGCGCTGCTTTAAAGCCCTAAATAGATTCAGGTATGTGTGTGTATGTGTGTGTGTACACACACACACACACTCACATGGCCAGGGCTGGGGAAAGTGTGCTCTACAGATGAGAGACCACACCTTACTTTAGCTTTAGGCAGCATAGCTAATGATGAGGAACTGAACTGATACTGATTATATGGCAAGTGTTTCATTTTGGGTGGCATTGTATTGCATGGAAAGTCAACACCCAGATACAATGATGATTCAAAACATAAAGCAAATGTTGGGAATACTCTATTGAAACCAACAGCCATGGCCTCGAGAGGCAACTCAGCACAAAGCTGTTCAATGGCCCAGAACTAGACAGAGAGATAGTTGGCAGAGTAGACTACAGAGATACACCACTGTACATCCACAATATTTTCAGCAGCTACAGATCCTATCATTGTCATCATAGGTTGGTTTGTGTAACTGTTAACTACTGTATTATCATAATGATAACTGTCAAGCAACATATCAGTTATAAATGATGTGTACCCATAAATGATGAAGTACCCAGCTTGTGGGGGGCAATTAGCTAACATACATTGGAAACTGCTTAACACAGTGTAGATGTGTAAACAGCTATTGCTTAAAACAATTTGTAGGCCGCTCTGATAGCTTTGAGGCTGAAGAGCGGGGGATAAATAAATAAATTAATTAAAAACATGTACCTTTAACAAATTCTGCATCACTAGCATATCTAGAATCTAGGTACTAGGAATGCAAAGCCTATCAGATTCACTGCAAAACCTATTAGATCTGCGCTAGAGTATAGTACTAGCAGTTGTTTTAATGCATCTTCCTTAGACTAGGAATGTTTAACAGTTTGGAGATGCTCAAAAGCAATTCATGTGGCAGCTGCTGCTCCTATCCTCTTTTTTGTTCACTGCCATTCCCTAGACATTCTTTGAACCAGCTAGTGATCATATCTCTGACAGATGGCATATATATTCCCTTTTCTACAAAACATCTGGCATATTTGATCTTAACTACCTTGTAACTTATTCACCAAACAGAGCTCTGAGTATCCATGAAATCGTGCTTTCAGTGATTTGCACTTAGATTGGCCTACTTATTGCTGACATTCTCAGTATTTATTAGTCTGGCATCACTATCTTTAAATTCATGTTACAGTATTTTCAGTGATGCTAACAACCACTTTGATTCCGAAGACTATTTTCCAGATTTCTTTAACCATACACATGCATACACATTGTCAGATCTAAATAGATGCTTAGGAAGAGTGACTTGTAAAAAGAAAATCTTCATAGGGCAGTGGTATAATAATAATCCCACAAAGATACTTTTCTCTACGATGGAGGACCAGCGCCTCCCAATAATAGTACTCTACGGTGAACTCGCTACGGGTCAGCGTTAAGAGGGGCGCTCCAAAAAGGCGATACAAGGACTCCCTGAAACAACATCTCAGGCTCGGCCAAATTGATCACCAACAGTGGCCCGCCCTGGCCTCACATCAGGAGGCATGGAGACGCACTATCCACAAAGCTGCAGCCTTATTTGAGAACTCACGCCGAACAAGTCTTGAAGAGAAATGACAATGCAGAAAGAATCACAACCCAAAAACATCACCCAAGGAGACCTTCTGCTGTGCTTTCTGCAACCGGACTTGTCCATCTCGGATTGGCCTTTTCAGTCATCATCGCGCTTGCAGAAAGCGCGGGATAAGTCCTTCCTGAATCTTCATTTGTGAAGAAAAGCCAGAGAGAGAGAGAGAGAGGGAGAGAGAGACTTTTCTCCTCTTGCTTGCTATTTTTTAAATATTTCTTTTTCTTGTTCTTTTTTTGTGGATCTTCTTTGTCTATTGCATATTTTAATGTATATGCTCTTTCTTTGATGGAAATAATAAAAAGATACTTTTCTCCCGGACAGTATGTTAGGATGTAAATATTATCAGGAAAGCAATGTTTGTCCAAGCCAATTCCATGGTGAAAGTAAGACAACTAGAGAAATAATCAGGCAGTTTGGCTTCCTGTCTAATTTTTCTCCCCTGATTTTTATTTTGTCTTTTTTGAGTAAACAAACAGTATAACAATGAACTATTAAAACTATTAATCCAAGATATGTAGTACAGTAAAGGGTTAATCAGTCATTCCATCTTGTACACCAGTGAAGCTACAAATGTTACATTTCTCCTGGATGCTCTATTTTGTTTCCTTGACAGAATCCCACTATTTATACTTGCAAACCACAAGACAGAAACTTACAAAAATTCCTGACCCCTTTCTATGTAATTCATTACTCATATGGTTCAAGTGGATGCACATCCTAGCCCCTGATCCCTCTCCATTAAAGCTCCCTGTCTACTTTTCACATCCACTACACAGCATGGAATTAATCCATGGGCTATCACAGAGCCAACATGGTATAGCAGTTTGAGTGTTGGACTTGGAGAAACCAGGGTTCAGATCTCTGCTCAGCCATGAAAACCCACTTGGTGATTCTGGGCAAGTCACACTATCTCAGCCTTAGAGGAAAGTAATGACAAACCTCTTCTGAATAAATCTTGCCAAGAAAACCCTATGATAGGGTCATCGTAAGTTGAAGTTGACTTGAAGACACACATCAGCAACAACTATCACAAAAAGATGGTAAGTTTGTTTTCTTATGCAGTTAGACTCATCCCCTCAATTCTTTTCCCAGAAACACTTGGGGGTCGTTTACACGGCAGGCAAAGGCTTTATGAGGAAGAGACTAGATGTGAGCGAAAGAATTTGAAGCCCTGCATTTTCGAGCTAAAGAAAGACTCACAGACTGCCCAAATAGCAGGGGGGAAGATCAAAGAAGTGGCTCTGTTTCTGTCTCTCTCTAAATCTACCAGTAAATGAACTCAGTCAGTCCCCGAAGCAATCTGCTGAAAGACTTTGCTGCCATGCTGTGGATCCTAAGGTGAACCTATCACAAGTTTTTTTCAGCACGATTTATTTAGTCAGGGTTCACAGACTTGCAAAATAGCAGAGGATTTTTGACTCTCCCCCTCCCTCCCCCAATCACAATGCAGCCCTTAACGAAATGGTTTCTCTCTCTCGCGCGCGCTCTCTCTCGCTCTCTCCCTCCCCCAAGCAGAGCTGACCAGATGGGAACTTTATGACTGAAAGGTCTTGGGAATCCTTTTTCTTGGCAGACTTGCAAAATAGCAGAGAGGATTTTCCAAAGTTTCCTGAACGCTACTGAACTCCTCTGCATCAGAGCAACCAATCACAATGCAGATCTGCTGTAGCCCTTATCGGAATGGTTGTTTACACTGCCAATAATGTGCTACATTGCAAATATACCGGCAAAAGTAGCGACATCCCTTGCCACGCTATATTTGGGTGTTTTACCTTCCCCCCTTCTGAATGAGGCGATGCTGTGCCTCGACCCATGTGAATTATGAACTATCTTAGCAGTATATTTAGAGGAATATTTGCCTGTGTAAACCACCCCTTGATGTTTTACACAGCTGCTGTTTCTAGTCTTAAAGCAGAAATTCTGAGTGAAGACAGGCCTGGGTGGGGGGAGGGATGTCTTGGTAGGATCAGAGACATAGGCTGTTATGCTTCTCACAGTCCCAGAACTGAGTTAAAAATTTTGCTTTGCACTGATGCTCTCCAATTTTATAGTAGAAAATTATTAATTTTCCTTGTTTTTTCCCCAGGCTGTGAGGCCGTGTTCTGGAAGAGTTTACTTCTGACGTTTCGCCTGCATCTGTGGCTGGCATCTTCAGAGAATGGTTGGGTAGGAGTGTGTGTGTAAATTTACATATACTCCTCAACAGGGGTTGACAGTATATAACAGGGGTTGACAGTATATAAACTCCACACACACTCCTACCCATCCATTCTCTGAAGATGCCAGCCACAGACACAGGCAAAACGTCAGAAGTAAACTCTTCCAGAACACAGCCTCACAGCCCGGAAAAAAACAACAAGGAAAATCTATGGATGCTGGCCGTGAAAGCCTTCGACTACACACAGACAATTATTACTTCTTATATTTTCTTAACAGAAGATGAATGTTCTAAAAACTGGGTAGAATTTTATACACACCCATAAATTCCCAAAAGAATGACTTTTTCCCTGTTGTTTATTTTAGATGTATGACAGTAATTATGTGACATATTCCTGGAACAATGTTTAACTGATCTTGTACGTACTTTTTTCAGGGGGGAAATGAGCAAGAAATGGCATCCCATCTTATTGGATTATTGAGAACACTCTAACAACATGATTGATCCCCTCTTGGTACTGCTGGAGACACATCAGCCTGGTGAAATTTGTCATAAAGAGTTAGGACTGGAAGCTGAACAGGTGCTTTGTCTTCCCTCTTTCCAGAATTCTTGGCTTGTGTTGTTATTACTACTGAGGAAGAACAAGAAAGATAGCCCAGTTCAGAGAGTTATCATGTTATTGGCCAGAGTTGGACCATTATGTATTTCTCTGGTTTTCAATCTTTTTTGGTTAATAGCTACTGGGTCATAACATTTTTTATAGGTGTGACATTCTCCCTTTATTGAAGAAGGGTCCATCCATGTGAAGGCAAGAACTGTACTAATCATTCTGAACAGCTTTCTCCACTGACTGCTTCTCTGATCCAAAGAATGGTCCTGTAAATCTTTAGCTTTAGGCCTCTTTTCCCTCCCTAGAGCTGTGTCCTGACAGAACAAAACATGCCAGTGACTGCTGTAGCTTCCACAATCTGCTCAGTGTAATAAATCCCCTAAAGAACCTGATTAAACCCTGAGATACAGTTTGGCAGGAAAAGGCCCAAGAAGGAAAGGTTATCTGTAAGAACAGGAAAAGAAGTAGCTTGAAAGGAAGGAAACTGCTAACGCTGATGCAGAAAACCAAGGTGTGCTAGGTATTGGGGGAGGAAAGATATCTATGAGTTTTAGTTCAGAGCTGACATCAACCTGATTTTTAAAAAATCAGTCACTATCTCTATATCATTGTTTTCTTTGGTAATGCTAAGAGTCCCCAAGGATGGAGTGCGAAAGCATATACTTATTGTTGAAACTGGGAACAACTGAACCCTAATACTTGCTAGACCCGCAATAAGACATTACTGTGACAGCAGCAAAATACAAAACATAACAAAATCTGTCACTCTGACAGCATTGCAGGGACAGACAAATCAGTTCAGCTCTTTTCCATTGTGCTAGTCCTATACCTGCAGTGACTCTCATCAATATGAAGCTGAACAAACATTCCAAGTTCAGCAAATGATCAATATGATTTAAGTTCACAATGTAGATCTAGATTGGTGACCTTCAGAGATGTAAAACATTCCAGTGTGTGCTGAAACTTCAGGCTTGGCTAAATACTCTTTCTAGCATCAGAAATGTTACTGAGCTTGCCAACAGGCATAATAACAAGTACATCTGTTACTTCACCAATGTATCTGTTAGGCAACATTTCAATGGTGGAAAGCATCAGAAACCTTTTGTCATTCTCATGTGTGTATAGTGAGATTGTGCACTTCTGTCTTTTGTTGCCTTGATCTCTCCCTTTGTCATCATCCCCATGGTCAACACTTAGACTGTAAGCATCTGCAGACTTTTTAGGCACATTGATTGCATACAAATGACTCTTATCTTCTCAAAACCCACAGATGGACAGAGTCTTGTCAAGGTACAGAAGGTCAAATATCAGCCAAGGAATTAGGCATTCCTTCCTCAGAGCCAATTGTGATGTTACCTTTCAAATTATTTTGCACTGATTTTTCTGTGTGCTAATTCATGTGTGATTAGGAGGAATTTACAGATCACAGTAGCTCACACCTGACTAGAATCTGTTTCCACTTCAGAGACTGTGTGACTCATGTAACACTTCACATAGAGTTCATATAATAAGACTCAAAAGTAGATCATTCAGAAGAACAGTTAATTATGCAGTGAGCTGCTATAAAGCCTGTGCCAGCTCTTAAATCTGTACCATGCCCTAAATAGGGATCTAGCTGCTTTTTTTGTTGTTGGTGTCATGATGAATGCACTGGGCAATACTCCCATAGTGATAAACTCTGTTCTAGCCTTATGTCTCTAACACTAGATGCATGCTTCCTCCATAGATGAATGATTTTTAAATCAGCATCACATCCTCTAAGAACTGATTAAGCCTAACGTCTAGTATGTTTAACGTTGTTGTAAAGTCCCACTGGTTATAAATTATGTTTCCTGTCAGACTACAGAACAGTGTATTAGAAATGAAAGACCTGCTGAGAGAAAGCCAGTGGAATTTAAAAGCCATTTTCCAGTCCTGCAGCTGAATAGGGCAACACACGTTGATATTTTCAATATTAATAGTATACTTTAAACCCAATTCTCAGATTGGTGGTTAAAATTTAAAACCTGCCATCAGTGAAGAATGATTGCTCGCACCCTGCGTTCCTGGAGATGGAAAATGGCAGAAAAATATGCACTGATTTACTGAGCTATATTTTTCAGCTACATATATTATTTTCATAAAGGCACCCTGAAGTCAGAAATGTTCCCACACAGGGAACAAGCTTCTAAATCTTGTTTACTTCTAAGATGAAGAATATCAAACGGACTTCGCTTAAAAATTAATTTTATTCAGAGTGAAAGTCATACCATGTAACCAGATTAGAAAAGGAAAGTGTGATAGTTTAATACCAGACAATTCAAAAGAACTACATACTTTTTGTTTTGAGATGTTACTGCAACATATTCCTTTTATTTATCAGTGTCTCAGAGGAAGAATATTACAATGTAATGTTTTAAGTAGCTTTTACTTGACAGCAGAGTAGAGGACAGAATTTGCATACAAATACAAGCAGAAAAACGATTCATATATATAACCTTTCAGTCATAACCAAAAAAACCCATCATATCCATAACTGGGATCTTTTCTGCTAAAGTGTTTTTATAAAGAAGGGGGCTAGTTTTCTTTTCCCTTATTTTGATGTGATCTGGTCAAAGAAAATACCATGTTAAACCAGAGCACTGAGTTGTTTCCAAAACTAAATACTAAAAAAAATGGGTTTGAGGTAGAAAGGTGATCATGGCTTTCCTTTTCTGCAAAACTTTTTTCTTCCTTCTCAAAATATCTATACCAAAATATATTTCTGTCTAGATGAAAAACCCACCTGCTTTTCGGTTACCTGCTTTTGGCAGCCCCCCCACCCCCCATCAAAAAAATAATGTTTTTTATTTAGATAGTACTTAAAGTCATCAGAGTATTTTTCATATACTGTCGAATTTGAAAGTCATAATTACCTCCAGGTATAGCTGTTATTATTGCTAGCTCCACTTTAGAGGCAAGAAATGGGAAAAGTGAGTGGTCATCATGATATCTGCATTAGGAGAACTAAGCTTAACTGCCGAATCACCGCTCTTACTACAACATCATTATGAATATGAGATGTTCCCCTAGGCTTTATGTGGTAAAACCAACAAAACATTAGGTCTGGCCAATTTGCTGTTGGGCATAATTAGTCAAGCAACCAGAGTGGATTTCCCCCAACACCATTTGGATCCTTGAAAGATTTTATTGCACACATACAACCTATTGAACAAATGAGTGTTTTATAGTGACAGCAAATGCCCATGCAAATTCACAATGAAGGAACAATGACCGGCCACTTATCATCAACTGTGTCTGAATTCCCCACAGTTTTCTCTACCATTAAACATGTCTATCAAAGGAACAATTTCAAAAGTTGCACAAGATGGTACTGGTTGAAGCTATCCAACCAAACTTTCTGACGTGAAGGCAGAAAAGTCTGTCACCAAAATGGCCACAGCTCCTTTGCGTATTACTGTTTCCAAAAGGAGAATACAACAGTTTCAAGTTTGGATCTTGTCCTTTGCACTGTGTGATTTACACAAAAGACTTGACAAACTTTGGCACAAATAGACCACGTAGACAATTTTCCCTTGTAGAAAACTAAAATGGAATATATTTAGAATGATCATACAGAGTTAAAATGTGGCTTAGCTCACAATTTAAAGTCAAATAAAATCTGAGGATAAAGATCAGTCTATATTCAGTTGGAGACAGAAACCATTAAAATGCTATTTTAGTACCAACAATTACTGCAGTTGAGGTTAGCTGGAATAAAACAGAGTCTAACGTGTTAGATAGATGGCAAGAAATGGTATTTGTCAAATACTAACTGGGAGCATTATGATGAATTTTTCCACGTTTTGAAACTGTTAGGCTTAGTATAAATAACCTTTGCAAAACGATATGCGTGTCAGAAGAGAAGGTACTTGAAACAGGAAATGCAAAAGCTGAAAGGAATGTATAAATTTAATACTTTGCTCCAAACTCAGTATGCATTTCACTTTAGCAATATAAAAAAAGAATGGATATAAACCTGTACCCCCCACTTTTCTGATGCTGCATATTATATAAATCAATGACATATGTATACCCATTTCCAAATACTCCATGGTTTATTAATTTACAGTTGCATAGAGAGGGAAGGAGGAGGGAAAATACACACAGTATTATAAAACCACAACATCCTCATCTTTGGGTAGTTCAAGTGTTTTCCTATTTGAAGTAAGAACACACAGGGCTAAACAGTATGTTACAAGGTCCCATGCAGTTGTATGATTACTGGAACTTAGAACTTGTAGAAAAGGGTTGTAGTTGATGCCAGGAAGAATAGGTGGTCTTCAAAATGAAAACTTCACATTGCCTAAAGGCAAGAAGAAAGAGACAAATGAGTAAAGTATAATCACCTGCATATTATCTTCAGCAAAGCTAAGAACATTCCTTTAAAAAAAAAAAACTCTTTAAGTAGCTCTTTGTGAAGCCTCCCTGCCCCAGTAATTTAATGTTTCCACATTTTAAAAAAAGTGCTGTTAGTTTTTAGCTCATTTCTTGAAAAAAAATCATCTGAAAAGAAAATACTGTTAATTAAAAATGGGAAAATCCTCATAATACCTCCTGTAAAAGTAACAAGAAAAAGTAATGAGCAAATACTACTCATTACATGAAAAAATAACATTATTAGTCATTACATTATTTTGAAAAAGGAATATCATTGTGCCTCCATTACCTCCAAACGTAGTATCTTACAGGCAATGTTGTTGTTTGTTACTTCCAAACTCTGGTCTGTAGAAAAAAGCTCCACTATAGCTATTTTGAGTCAAAGTGTGTAATGTTTGACAATAATAGGAAGAAAGCCCAAAGCTCTGTGGGCATGTGTTCCAGAAGATTATATGCAACCTGGAAGCAATGTTGATCCATGGTTTGATTTCTTTACCTCTGGGTGACCTTGGGCAAGTGACATTATTTCAGTCTCAGAGGAGGTAAAAGCAAACCCCCACTGACGAAATCTTGCCAAGAAAACCCCATGATAGGTTGCCTTTCAGTTGCCATAAGTCAGAAACAATTTGAGGGTACACAACAACTACAACAGCAGACAGCACATTTTAGCAATGTTGGGGGCTGGGGCAGGGAATGATATAAACTTCAAAGCTGTTTTGGTTTCACAGGCTATACAGGTTGCGTATCCCTTATCTGGAAATCCAAAATACTCCAAAATCCAAAATTGTCCACATGGGTGGTGGTGGTGAGATAGTGACACCTTTGCTTTCTGATAGTTATTTTGTTTCATGCACAAAATTATTTAAAACATTGTGTATAAAATTACCTGAATGAATTAAATTTTTAGATTTTGTTCCCATTTCTAAGATATCTCATTATGTATAAGCAAATATTCCATAATAATAATAATAAAAAAACCAACCTTCTAATCCAAAACACTGCTGGTCCCAAGCATTTCAGATAAGGGATATTCAACCTGTATTATCCATGCCTTCCTGGGGGAAGACTTAGCTTGGCAAAGTAAGCCAAGTTTCACTGTATGCATTACTGGTTTTGCATTTTGCATTACACTGGTGCCCCTGTAAGCTCTTTTAAAATGTCCTGTGGGCTCACCGTATTGCACAGCCATAAGAATGTAAGCAAGAGATTTTCTGTTCACAGATAGTGGACTGCTAACATTGCCAAGGAGACCTTACAAAAACGGCTCCATGTGGCTAGTGAATATTGCCCAGGCTTTTATAGTTGGAAACATACATTGTCATATCCTCACTAGACTTTGCTGGCAGGGATGCAGAAACTCAGCAAGGTGGCAATGAACCATAGATAGGAAAGCATTCTAAACCACGCAACTGAGGCTGCTTATCACAAGGTGGCTGGTTTGGACGACATTCCTTCAGTAAACATTCACCAGCTCTTAAAAAAAAACCTTATTTCTGGACATTTAAAAGAATAAAGGGGAGAAGGGGAGGGGATGATACAGAAGTTCAAATCTAGTACTAAAGATTACCATGAGAATACTATGGTGCTCTTCTTCTGCCCCAAAACACATTGTTTTTTGAGATATTTACATTTCCTTAAATATCCAACCTACCCAAGCTTTCACAAATAAAATGTGAAAAAAATCATTATTTTATCATTATTTTTATTCCATTGTTTGGGCCAGTGCATATAAAATTAACATACCCAGCTTGAGGGAGCAATTAGCTAAACACACATTGGAAACTGCTTAATGCAGTGTAGATGTGTAAATTGCTATTGCTTAAAAACAATTTTTAAGCCGCTCTGATAGCCTTGTGGCTGAAGAGCGGGATATAAATAGCTAATAAATAAAAAATAATAATTAAAAATAACATTTATTTACTGGAAAGGGCAGGGAGTGATACTTCTTTATCACATTGTCACTAGCACAGAATCGCCTCTCCTTGGCAGGTGAAATAAAGTGTGAAAGCTACTTCTGTGTAGCTAAGAACTTCAAGTGACTGACACAACCACAGAGACAGGGTCAGTCATGCAGGTCATTCACATACACTTAGTACCTTCCTGGTACTATGGTGACAACCATCTTGCTATTCTCTTAGTCACTGCACTGGAGCATCACTGTAATTCTGTAGACAGTTATATCTGCCCATCTCTTCTGAACTTATTTTATGGGGAAAATCCATCTTCAATGGCTGCATTTGCTTTTGATAAAAACCAAAACCAAAAACCTTGAAAATGTACTAGTCATTACAAAGCTCCATGTTGTATATTTCTACTTATGCGCTATTGACACTGGGTCTGGTCCTCTGTTGGACCAGGGTGAATCCCTCAACTCAGGCAGAGGAGTGGGAAGGGAAGTGAATCATAATTACCCTTTCCTAGAAAGTTTTGTCACTATGCTGAAGTGAAAGCCCCATGGTGGACAACTGGTGAACCCTGGTAATGCCACCCTTCCACCGTTTGACAAATGCTGCATGTGGAGAATGACTGTTAGGGATTCCTGGAACAAATGTCCAACATCACACTCAGAGGAGGACTCAGCCTGATATTCAGGCCGGTTGGCTCCCTACAGTATCTGTTTCCCCAGCATCTTGCTCTGAGGGGGAACTCATCAGGTGAGATCTCTGCAGCAGCCTCTGGCCCAGTGTTTCACTCTTAGGTTCCCTGAAGTGAGAGACAATAGTGCGGTGGCAGTACCAGCGGGCTGGGGGCAGGGGGAAGGATGGTGGTGATGCATGTCCTCCCATCACAGGCAGAAGGATATCTCATGTCTCCACTGGGACACACAACTGAAAAAGTATTAAAACATTTCATACCTGTGGTCTGCCAGCAAGATTTGCTGTAAATAAGGGAGGAGAAGATTAATCACAATAAAAGGCAAACACCCAAGGATTAAGATACAATTGTGCTGCATACAGAAAGCAATGCATATTTCAAATGAACAACACTTAAAAATAGCTGACTAGCAGTTTTACCCAGCAGCATTTGTAAATTCCTCCCCAATAAATCCTAAGCATGGTAGCAACCATTTTATCATAACACATTTTTATATTAAATCTTCTTGCACATAACTTTCTAGTTTTGCAGTCATGTTAAATTAATTGTGTTCTGATCATTAAATTCGAACTGTTCTAGATTATACTTGTATTCCATTCCATATCCTTGTATTATTGCTGCCATTCTAAACTGTAAAAATCTTATGATGACACAGGTAACACACAGAGCCTTGAATTACAAAGTGAGATGAACTGTGCACTGATAAACACAGAGCCCAACAGAGCAAAGGAAAGGACAACATAAAAAGGAAGGAAACCAACATGTGAACTTTCTGTTTTCCAACATCCGCACTATCCATTTATCTTATAGTATACCCTGCCTTGCCGAGCTCAGAACAGTTACATTTTTAGATTACAATTCCCAGACCTCCTCAGCCAGCATGACTGCTTACTAAGGTTAAAAAAAAAGTAATTCTTGGAAGCCCTACTGCCTCGTCATTTTTGAGACAGTGAACTATCATGGTCATAAGCAAAACCAATTTGAATAAAAATGTTAACAACAACAACAACCAAAGAATAAAAACTGAGACTGTTAAAATAACCTGAATTATAATACAAGGGCCATGGAACACTAGTACTGCATCCTAAGCCCCCACTGGAGGAAGTTAGGATCAAGTGGCAGTGGCCCTCTGCTGGCCTCTACTTGCGTGCTGAGGTGGGATGGCACACCCTTCCTACACCCCCTTCCCCCCCAAAGAAGACAACAACCGTTTATTAACTTTCAGAAAGATGTATTGATACATAATAAAGTAGATACAAGATAAGATAGGTACATAAATTGAAGAATAAGGTAGTTGGCAAAAATTGGCCACAACTCGATGAGGAATGGTTGCCTGGTTGGCGTATGAGCATGGGTAGTTACCTGGCATTAACCAACCCGCCTGTTGGTAAATGATTAATCAGTTAGCCCGCCTGCTAACTGATCACGTGATGGTCACGTGACCGGGTCACGTGATCCAAACTCGCAATGGGTAGATGGAGACCGTTCCCCTCTGGGTCTCCGTGATCCAAAGGTGGCATATGACCAAGATGACCTTGGCCCATTACCGGAGACCCCCCAAGCCCCGAGTTTGGATCCCACGCCCCCATGCTCACCGCCACCAAGCTGAGTGGCCCACCTGGCCTCTTGGCTTCCGCCAACCCAGGCAGCCCTTCTCCTGTGCAGGGTTGGCCAATCGACTGGAGGGACTCGCTAGGACCTGACCAGCTAGAAATTGAGTTCTGGCTGAATGTAGGTGGTATATGTCCTGGAACGCCATCTGCCCAGCCGCTGAATGTCCAATGCAGACAGCCCCTCTCCTGCCACCGTAGTGGCGGCCCCAATCCGGAAGGAGTGGCCTCTGTATTCCATAGCAGGGTGACCCAATAGCTGAAGGGCAGATCTCAGGATGCTGGTGAACTGGAATCGGGTCAAGGGGGACCTGTCTTCATGGATGAAGAGGGTCCCTGGAGCGTCGGGGCGTGTAACAAGGTACCACCTCATCAGTTCAACCAGGCAAGCCGGGGATCCAGTTATCTTGTGCAGGAGCAGGCGTGACCCTTTTCCGCGCTGATCCGTCTTGGAGCGCCGTATCCGTAGTTGCAGGTCATGCTCGCTGACCACCACGTCTCCCAACTAGATAGTCCGTCCGGGTGTTTCCCATCTGGAGCTGCATACTGTTTCCCCGATACGGAGTGCTGCAAAAAAAGCCAGGGAAAATGCCATGCGGAACAAAGCAGTTTTATACCTGGATCTGCAGATGCTGCGTAGGGCTGTCATCAGGTTACAAAGCAGTTCATAGGAGATGGGCCTGAGGGTGTCCTTGCTGTGACAGTTGCCTCGCCGCCATCCCTCGATCAGCCTGCGTACTAGGAAAGAACCGCAAGGATCACCCTGCCCCGCCACCTTGCTAAAGAAGGAGATGGCAGCAAGATGAAGCGAGATGGTTCTCGGAGCCATGCCTCTATCCTTCAGGTAGGTCATGTAGTGTAGAACCTCGCGTTCGGGAGATGGCCAGGCGCTCCCGTAGCCTTGCTTTCTCCTGAAGCTGAAGAATTGCTGTACGGCCCTTGAGTAACTGGCCCGGGTGGAGGGTGCCAGGGAGTCAATGACCCCCTGAATCACCGTTCCTTCCCAAGGAGCCAGAGCTCGGCCGGGAAGGCTACTGGTGATAGGTCTGCGTCCGGGGCTAAGGCTCGGAATCTGTCGTCCTGGAACCGAGACAAGGCATCCACGATTTCATTATCTACACCAGGGATATGTTTGGCTGAGAAGGAGATGTTAGAGGCCAGGCAAATGAGCACAAATTCCCTGACGAGTCGCATGACCCTGTCAGGCTTGGAGGACTGCTTGTTGATAATCCAGACCACCGCCTGATTATCGCACCAGAAGCATATCCTTTTGTTCCGGAACTCGTTCTTCCATAAGCAAACTGCCACCACTATGGGAAAGAACTCTAAGAATGTTAGGTCCCGAATAATATCAGAGTCCCTCCAGTCGGGAGGCCAATGCTGCGCACACCACTGGTCATTGAAATATACCCCAAACCCAATACCTTCCGCTGCGTCCGAGTGGACCTGGAGTCCCACCTCTGGAGCTTCTTCCCCCTGCCAGAAAGTAACCCCGTTGAACCCTGCTAGAAAACGAAGCCACACCCTTAGATCCTCCTTGACTGCCTTTGTGATGCGCAGGAGGTGACGTGGAGACCGAGCGCCTCTGGTGATTCTGGCAAGTCTGCTGCAAAAGGCCCGGCCCGGAGAAATAACCCGACATGCGAAGTTGAGGTGGCCAAGCAGAGACTGTACCTCCTTCAGGGTGGCCTTCTCCCTCCCAAGCAAGTACCGAATCCTCTCTTCCAAGCCCCTAAGCTTATCCTCCGGGAGGCACGACACCTGAGCCACTGAATCCAACTCAACCCCCAGGTAGGTGATAGAGCTGGATGGCCCCACAGTCTTATCTGGTGCCAACGGGACCCCAAATTCTAGAGCCAAGTCCTGGAAGGCCTGTAGAAGGAGCCCGCAATCCTCCCTCCCCGCCCTTCCTATCAAAAGGAAGTCATCCAGGTAGTGGGTGACTGCTGAGGAACCCGTATGGTGATGTAGGGTCCATTCCAAGAAAGTACTGAATGCCTCGAAGGTGAAACAGCTAATGGAGCACCCCATGGGAAGCGCCATGTCATAATACCACTGCCCTTGGAACGTGAAGCCCAGCAGGCAGTGGTCATCAGGGTGGACCGGGAGGAGTCAGAAGGCCGACTGAATATCACACTTGGCCATGAGGGCACCTGGACCACAAGCCCTGACGAGCTTGACTGCGTGATCAAACGACGCATACCTAACGGAGCAGAGTTCCGATGGTATGGCATCATTGACGGATGACCCTTTGGGATACAAGAGGTGATGGATAAGCCTGAATTCCCCGGGGGTCTTCTTGGGCACCACCCCTAAGGGGGACACCCTAAGGTTGTCCAAGGGAAGGGAAGGGAATGGTCCCGCTACTCTCCCTGCTGCGCATTCTTTTTGGATCTTGGCCACAAGGACCTCGGGCATGTCAGCAGCTGACTTGAGGTTCCCGGATACCGAAGCCATCCGGGGGCCAGCTGCCGGAATCCTAAAACCTGCTGAGAAGCCTTCCCTGATGTAGTCGGCAGCTTGCCTATCTGGGTAAATGGCCAAAAGAGGGAGCATGGCCTCCAGTCGCACGGGCGTATATGCCATGCGGGGGGTGGCCGGGGGGTCCCTAGCTCTTGCTGCCTCCAGCGCTGCTCCCCGACCCTGCCTCCTTTTTGACGTTGGTGGAAGCAGGGCGTCCCGAGCGAAAGGGCTGGGATGGCCCGGGCCGGGGGCAGGTGGTTCTGGGGTGGTTTCCGTAGCAGTTCTCACAGAGATGCTCGAACTTGTAGCGAGAGCGGGTGCATTTGCTGGCGTTAAAATCCCAGCAGACCAAGCGCCGGGGATCTTTCTTGCAAGGCGCCTTAGTGGCCTGTTTTTGCCTTAATATGAGAGCCCACAATGAACAGCCACAGCTTGTCATTGATGAGGTCCCATCTGGCCCTGGCATTGCGAGATGCCCGCTTACGGAAGGCCGCATCGTATTCGATGGCAGCCGTGTCTCCCGCCAATGCCCTAGCTTTTAGCACATTTCCCAGGTGGTTAGCCACCCTCTGTCTGGGTATGCGATACCCACCACTCCCATGAAGACGGTGTACTCGGCCAGCCAGTTGGAGAAGGTGCGCTCTACTGGGTCAGGTTTGTTCTTGTCCCCACTCTTGTTATGTTTTGGGATGCTACCCACCTCCCCCTTGGGTTTTAAGAGGCTGAAGACATCAACATAAAATCCTTTTAGGATATTATCCCTTGTCTTCCTATCCAGGTGGATCCTGGGTGGATCTTCATGATCATGAAATAAGCTTGGGACACTTGAGGGGGACCCCCCTCCCGCCACGCCCCAGTAGGCCCATTAGTGGCAGAGCCTGCGTGGCTCCGTGCTTTGATAGCCCAAGTCACTAGCCCTGGAGTCAGGGCTGCCGACCCCCAATAGCCCACTCTATCCATGTCATCCTCCGAGGACTTACCAGATGAATCGTCACTGTCCGATTCACTCTTTCTCTTGTGCTTAGAGCGCCTTCTCTTCTTAACTTTCTTCCCCTCCTTGCGTCGGTCCGGTGATGCGGCAGGTGAAGAAACCACACTTATGTCACTTTTGGAGGGGGAGCAGTGTCTGCGCTGCTTTCCCGCAGTCCTGGCTGACTGAGATGTATCCCCAGCCTTGCTCAGTGGTGGTGCTCTGGTGTCCTTATTGGTAGCCTGTGTGGTGCTTGCTCTGGTCTCCCTACTGGACCTTAGCTCCCCCATTTGCTCGGCCAAAAGCGCGACCACCTGGGTGAGCTCTTGAAGGTTTGGAGACTCTGACCCAGTCAGGAGGTCATGCACGGCCTCAGAGGGGTTGGCCGCCCTGGGACCAGTGTTTTTGCTGGTTGCTCTGGCCCTGAGCCCACCGGGTGCCAATGCCGCCCAAGATTTCAATGCTTTTCCTGCCTGAGCCCTGGTGACCAGCCGGTTGGGCTGTGACTTCTTTTTGGGTGGCATGGCCTTAATGGCTGAGAGATCAGTGCTGTTGCTTGATGGCCCCTGGTTGGCCCTCACTGGCTTGTCCGCCCTGATGGTTAGGGGTGGTTGCCTAACCCCTCTGATTGCCTTGTCCACCCTTACAGTTAGATTCCGTACAACCGGCACCCGCATGGTAGTAGGCCGCCTGGTGTCAGTGGGGCCCCCCTGGTATATCCGCCCTCCGAGATTAGGGGGGGTTAGCCTGTTGGCCTGTTGCTGCTGTTGCTGCGAGCCGCCTCGCTGGCCAACACGTGCCACAGCCCCTTGTGGCCTAGGGTCTAACCCTCCCTTTACCCTAGGGTCCCGGTATCCGGCTGCCCTAGCTGGGTTACCAGCCTAGTTTTTTGTGCCCTCCTGGGCCTGCCGCCTGGCGAGCTGCCCTGCTGGCCAACAGCTGCCCTGCCCATTAAGGCCCCTGAGCTGGGCCCCCTGATTAGGCTCCCGAGTGGGGTTCCCCCCTTTTGCGGCCCTCCAAGCCTACTGGCTCACTCCCAGAGGGGCGCTCCCGCTGGGCATGGCTCCTCCGCGATAGGGGGGAGGGGGCCACCCTCTGCTGGCGCCCACTGGCCCCACCCTCCGGTCACCGGGGTGGACTGTCCCCAACGGGGTCCCAACCAGGGGGGAACGAGCCACCTCGTGTGCCTGCCCTGCCCCCCAGTGACATCAGGACCTACCGGTCCTGAAGGGCTACGAGCCGCCTCGCCTGCCCTGTACTTGAGTGATTTCAGCCCTTGGGAGGGGGGGCTATGAGCCACCTCGCCTGCCCCCACCCGAGTGATTTCGCCCTAACGGGTGCCTCCGCTTGACCAGCCTTGGCCTCCCAGCTGCTCCTGCCACCACCGCCGCTGCCTCCGCCGCCGCTGCCTGCATCGCTGCTGCCCTCGCCACCGCTACCTTCGCCGCTGCTGCCTTCGTCCTCCACTCCAGCTCCTGGCCTCGCTGCTCCCTTCCCGCGGCGGGCTTCTCAGAGCTCTCCAGGAGCTCCTTCGGCTTCGGCTCTCGGGAGCCAACTGGCCAGGTCTGGCTAGGGGCCGGGAATAAATACCCGGCTGCCGGACCTGAGTGAAGACTGCGTGAGCAGTCTCTCCCCTGATTGACCAATCAGAGGCTCAGGATATCCTGAGTCTCTGATTGGACGATATACTTCTAAGCCGGCCAATCGGGGAAGAGCAGCCTCTTCCCCATTGGTCGGCTTGCTATCCCTCTCTCTGGCCGGCCTGGGTCAGCCAGAGAGAGGGAGCTTGGGAAGATGGCGGCACCCACCGCTGCCATGCAGTCCGGGGGTTGGAAGGGGACTCCCCCAGCCGCAAATGCCGGGCGTCGGGACCAGGTGAGTCCTGAAGCTGTTTTGCAGAGAAACTCCACTGAGTAAGGATTATCCCCCATGATGGGGTCTACTGCTGGGCACATACACTAGAAATCTAACCATAGTCAGTGGCAAGCTACCAGTTGTGGTTCTCCCACCAGGCATAAAGTCCTGAAAGAGGGACTTTCATGGGTAGACCAAAGCAGGTTCTGAATACATTGGATCCAGAACTACTGCATCCTTGAGAGAGCTTGCAATGGAAAATATGCACTTTGTGCATGTGTTCTTCATGAGGCAAATTGTTTTTTTTAAAAAAAGCCTGCTCCACTTGCCACTAGAATTTGGCAGAGTTGTGGATGAGGTGGTGAATCTACCACATTGTATAACCCTCCTTCCTCCAAGAAACAAACGGTCATTTGGTTGGTGATGTACAGATTTCAGAATATAATATCCCAATTTACTGTACAAGATCAGATTGTGAAGACAGAAACATGCTTGAGCAATATGAATGCTGATCATCAGGAAAAATAAAGAAAGTCTTCTTGCAGAGTTAACAATGGCAGCAATCGTATGTTTGCAAACAAACCTTCTTCACAAGTTAGGGAAGGATGGATGAGGCTCAAATGAGCCATGACTAACATCGTTGATATTAAGTGGATTCTATCTCATCCAAACTGGAATTTGCTTACATTTATTTTTATTCTAAGAAAAGTAATGTGAAATTATTTTAAAACAAGGGCCAGAATCCTGTATAGGAGTTACATCTTCAAACATGGACTTATGTATTAGAATTAGAACTGGTCAGTTGCATAACATCCGTATCCAGTAGAGGGCTGCTGTTACGTTACTACGTAGCAGAGCTGGCAAGGTGCCCAATGTGGATCGCATGCCACTGCACACTGCATGTTGATGTGCACTGAAGACTAATGCATCCCAATGCACATGGGAGACTTTTGCTGGTGTCTCAATATGCATCTTCACAATTCACTAATGGGGTTTTTTAACGCCTCTGCTATTTAGCTAAGTATATGTAAAGTAAAGTAAAGCAAAGTAAAGTAAAAAGTGATACAGGATTCTGGCAAAGAACAAACACTTCCAAGAAGTCTAAACAGTGGTCTGCATGTTTGCTTGTTTTTAAATATCTATATATATATATAATTCTCTTGGGTATGTTGCCATTTCCATTGTGCTGATTGGCTGCTTAGGAAACTGATCAACCAATCACAGTTTGGTTGGGCAGCCAATCAGCACACTGGGGGCAGAAACATGTGGACTTTTACATGGCCACCAGCAAGGAGTGAGTAGCAGGATGTGTGTGTGGCATGGTGTGTGTGCAGGGCTCGTGGAGGGTGGCAGGGGGCGGTGAGGGCTGCGGTGGGGGACCAGGTGCTGTGGGGGGGAGGGAGGCAGTTCATGTGTGTGTGTGTGCAGGGGGGGAGGGGAGGGCAGAAGGGGTGGGAGGGCCATTGTGGGGGGCCAGGTGCTGTGGGGGAGGGAGGCAGTGGGGGTGGGGAGGGAACAGCATGTGTGTGTGCACAGGCAGGGGGGCAGGGAGGATGGAAGGGGGTGGGAGGGCCACGGTGGGGAGGCAGGTGTCGTGGGGGGAGGCAGTGGGGAGTGGGAAGGGAACAGCATGTGTGTGTGTGTGTGTGCGGGGAGGGTGGAAGGAGGTGAGAGGGCTGCAGCAGGGGGGCAGGTGCTGTGGGGGAGGGGTGTGGTGGGGGAGGGAGCAGCATGTGTGTGTGCATGTGGGCAGGGGAGCGGGGAGGGCGGGAGGGCTGCGGGGGAGGCAGGTGCCGCAGGTGGGAGGGAGGCGGCAGGAAAATGGAGCAGCATGTGTGTGTGTGTGTAGGGGGGCTCAGGGAGGGAGGCAGGGGGGAACGTGTATGCTACACTGGGTATATAGCTAGTATTTTTAAAATAACTGAATAGGTTTTTGTAAAGTAGCTTGAGACTGCAGAAAGTGAAGCAGTGCTGTGATGGTAGAAATGGAGATGGAACTGACCCCCAGAAAGGGATGGTCTATGGCAACATACTGTCTGTCTATCACAGGGCTTCTGAACATGGTGATGTCTCATCCTTCAAAGGGACATTGTACCCCCCCCCCCAAAAAAAGGTAGCTTCCCCATGTAACAGTGGGAGAAGCCATCTTCCTTTTTAATAGTATTCCTGGAAAGGATGTCATCAGAAACCATTTATCCCAAGAACATTTTGGACCCCCCTTCAACCCATACAACAACTGCTATGCTGCCGTGCAGCTCAAAGAAGCTGAGAAATCCCTGGTTGTTGTGTAAAACAGAATTTAAAAAGCTATAAAGCAATTGTTGCAAGGAGTGGCTGGGATACAGACTGCAGCAGACTACACCAAGAAGTATTTTGGTAAATATGAATCAGATGAGAATTCAGATCTCTCCTCAAAATTCTCAATCAATTCCTATGATGAGGTGCTCATGTGAAGAGACAATGTATATAGAAATGGCTTGTGGGCTATAACTCTGGCCCTATCTCTGACAACGCGGGGATCTGCTACACATCTATGGGGGAGTGGTTTCCTGCCTCAAGACATCTAATCTTTGAATAGCAGGCAAAGCAATGCATCAGCCCTGTAGGAACTTTCTATATACTTTGCCCCTTCACACAAATAGCTGGTGAAGGGGCTATAGTTAGATCAGGGATGGAAAGAATATTCACTGTTATTTGTTTCCTCACCAAAATATAGATTTCTCAAGACAAGAAACTTGGTTTTTGCCCAGTATTTGTGAAACCCAAAGTGTCATTAAATTATTCCATACAAAAAACACATTTTTCATGCAAACACATGCTTTTGTTTCAAAAAACAATCCCTTTTTGAGTGAAAATCCTGGGGATTTTCACAAAAAAATCTACTCCACAAAAAAATCCCATACATGCTTCTGGGGACTGGGGTTTTTTTAAATACAAAAGCTAAGATTTTAGCACAACCCCCCTATGTTTATTTCTGAGTAAACACACCTGGGCTTGTTTTGCAGAGGAGCTTAATTCCTGGTACCTAGGCATATCAGCTGGGAAGGAAAAAGGACAAACAAGTGGGTGATGAGGGAAGCAAGCCAATCTGTTGAAGATAGCTTTCAATCAGAGGTCTCAGCATAATAGTTGTGCTGGCCACATTTATAAGGGTGGCTGGGCCAGGATATGAAGACCTCCCAGGGAAGAGAAAATGGTTCTAAGGTATATGTAGAAGATTTGCCAGTGCAGAGGGGGGTTGTGCACTGACCTCTGCAGTTACCATGCAAGGAAAAGCAAGCAGAACTGTTTTGTCAGAAGGGGTTCCCATGAATGAGAGGCTCTACAGCCAATGCTATCTAAAACAGCAGCCTCCCCCCCTCCCCCCAAAAAATCCTTAGCTCATCCAACAAGTCTTAGTTGTGTAATGCTTATTTTATAGTCTTCAGACACTTGATTTGCAATTTGTACTGACAGCAAAGGCAACACATATTAGTATAAACTCTCAAACTAAGGGTCAGCTTACAAACTTTACAACAAGCCCATTTAGTGTGACATCTTCAAACACAAGCATACACGTACATGGACAATTTGACTGGAACCAGTTTCCCAAATGTACATACAGAGGCATTCAAAGAAAAGCACTCACAAATAAATTAAATTTACACTTGATGGTTTTACTGTGGAAACTGCAGGAGATCTCCACAGTAATCATAACATGTAACACTGCTCTAACTTCATGTACTGAGTCTGGGATATATCTGCTGTGAGTTGCTATAACTGCATAACAACTCGACAAAAAGAAAACAGAATGGACTCAGGTGCTCAGAAAGCCAGAATAAAAAGAACACTTTTTTTTCAGACCAAGGTTATTATTATTATTATTATTATTATTATTATTTTACAAAATGACTATTTCAGATTTTATCTGTGGTTTGTCATCAGAAGTTACCACTTGGATAATTTAATAATATTAAAAACCTGTTGTTACCCCATTAGTTTCAGGAAATTAGGACAGATTTCATGCATCAACTCCCTCTCTTGGTTTACCACAAAACAAAGCAACAGCAAAGAGGCATGACAAAACAACTCCTTTTTCAATCGACTAGTGCATTTGAGAACAGTTCAGTATCGTGATCCTGAAATGTGATGTTATACCAGTGAGCTGCAAGAAGAGCTGTATTCTTTCAACAGCTCTCCTTATTTTAGAAATGACAATTTGACAACATTGTGTGGGTGCCTGCTTCATGAAAATGCACATATTTTAAGAACAGAACCTTAGTCTCTAAGGACTTTTTCGTGAGTAAAAATCACCAAAATATTACACTCAAATGTCCCTGCGGTACCGCAACAGTACCGGCAGGGACGGGCGTCATCCGAAAGGGACGCCCTGCAGCGCAGCAGTCTCGCAACGTGGCGAGGCTGCTTCCGTTGCATTTTACTTGTCCGAAAAAGTCCTAAATTGCTTTCCATTTAGGTGATGTGCAGAGTTTGCACAAGGAAGTGTCAGCAACCGCTGTCAAATGGAAACATAAATTTTCAACCAGTTATACAGAAGATGTAAGTGGCCAAGTAATTCATTTAACACAACTACTGGGACTGAGGTGTGCAGTGGGCCACCACCGAAAAGTGTTCAGACTCTCTCTTGCTGAGCCTCCTTAGGTAAAATTAAGAAAGGCTATATTCATGCTGCTCCAAGTAGAGACACACTGCAAAGTACAAGAATACCTAAGTTACTGAAGCCTTTGACAGTAAAGCTGACAGTGAAGCCTTTGACAGTGAAGTTTTTACAAAGTCTTTTTATTCCTGCCCAACCTCTCCCTTTTCTCCTTCATCTTCTCTCGTTTTGGGCATTTTTAAGCAGCATTAGCATTAGGTGGATGATGAAGGAGGGCTGGAGAAATACACACTTTAAGTGCCAGGTTGCAGCAATGTGTCTGCAGTAAAAATGTAATAAAATGTCAGTTGAGAAAGAATGGCTTCTACTCTAGCCAATCCTACTGAAGCTGTGTGTGTTTACAAAAGGCAAGGTAAACAGCATCTACCCCCAGAATCTCTTTTTGTGAACAGCAAAACAGAGAAACAAGCCTGCCCCACCAGCTCCCCTCAGCATGTCAAAAAAGCATAAACTATAAGTTTGGCTGCCAAAATGGAAATCATAAGTGGAGACTGGTAAAAGAAAAAAGTCATTCTTGGGTGCATTTTGGAAAAAGCCTTCAGATGATCTCTAGAAGGTTTAAAATGTTTTTGTTTACTTATACAGGGTTCACCTGACCTTGTTGTTTAATTTCATGAGTTCATACTGTTAGTTTTGAATAAAAAAGTTTGCTGAAACATGTTAAACTGCTTTTTTTCTATCCATATATTTTTCATGTTATTTCTGCCTTTAGTACCACATTTTCTCTTAAAGAAGTTAATTCCCAGGAACACATCTACTGTATATTCTGGCATATAAGACAACCCCCCAATTTTAAAGTTAAAATACAGAGTTTGGGATATACTCATCGTATAAGACTACCCCTCCTTATCTTATACTGAGAGTATATCCCAAACTCCAGCCTCCCCAACTATAGACACCACCCATCCACCCTTAACGAAGCTGTGATCGGGACCCCCATTGCGGCTTCGGGAAGGGTGGCTGGTGGCTGGAAAGCCTCCCCCCTCCAGCCATCACCCATCCACCCTTCACGAAGCCGCGATCAGGACCCCCATCGCAGCTTTGGGAAGGGCGGGTGGTAATTCTTCTGAGCTTCATGAAGGATGGATGGGTGGTGGCTGGAGGGGGGGCTTTCCACCCACCCTTTCCGAAGCCGCGATCAGACTCCTGATCGCAGCTTCGTGAAGGGTGGGTGGGTGGTGGCTGGAGGGGGAGGCTTTCCAGCCACCACCCACCCTTCTCGAAACCGCAATCAGGGTCCCGATCATGGCTTCAGGGAGTAAAGAGGGGTGGCTGGCTGGCCGGGGTGTCATCTTATAGGGCTCCCCATCGCGGCTTTGGGAAGGGCGGGTACTGGCAAGCCTTCCCCCATCCATCCATCCATCCATCCATCCACCACCCATCCTTCCGAAGCTGTGATGGGGAGCCCTATTCTGGCAAATAAGGCGACTCCCTACTTTTGAAAATATTTTGAGAAGGTTAAAAAGTTGTCTTATACGCCGGAATATATGATACTTTGTTTAGTGAAGTATACCTGCAGTGCATATTCTTATCAAGTTCTAGAAAGGAGAAGGAAAGGACATACAGTATGAAGCTGTCTTATATCAAGACAAATGTCTGGTTCATGTAGTCCAATACTGTCTACTGTGAATGGTTGTAGCTTGCAAGTGAGGCATGAAGGGCAGCCTAGTTAGCAATCAAGGGAGGAGGCAAGCGAGAATTGGGGAGGAGGCAGTCAAAGGCACGGGGGAAGTGAGGCATGGAGGGCAGCCAGTTAGCAGGTGAGAACAGAGAGGAGGAAGGCGAGGGCCAGGGGGAAACTGAGGCATGGAGGAAACTGAGGCATAGAGGGCAACCCAGTTAACAAGCAAGGGGAGGGGACTGAGGCACGGGGGGTGACCCAGTTAGCAGATGAGAGCAGAGAGGAGACAGGTGAGGGCAGAGAGAACTGGGGCATGGAGGGGGGCCCAGTTAGCAGACTAGAGCAGGGGGAGTCAGGCAGGGGGGACTGAGGCATGGGGGAAACAGAGGGAAACAGGCATGAAGGAAACTGAGGCATGAAGGGCAGCATGCTGCCACCAGTTGTCCAGGCACAAAGCACCAGGAAGAGGAGGAGCAGGCCCCTGCAGGCCTGGAACAGATGGGGCTGCTGAGGTGGTGGCAACATGTATGTTCTGCTCCTTCACCTCTTACTCCTGCTGCTGCCACATGTGTCTCTCTCTGTTTTGCTGAGGCAACACCGACAACACCACTGGCTGAGGTGGGTATGGCTTGATCCATGGTTGCTCAAATCCCTGGGTATCTAACCCACATATACCAAGGGCCCACTGCAAAATGTTTTTCCTATTATGTCTCATTTTTTTCCTACCTACATGGAGGTGAATATATTTCTTCTGTGGCTGAGGAATGAAGCAATAAGCCTTTATTTCATGTATTCTGCCATCAAAATTGTCAGAGTGCTGGGATATACAATCACTGAAATTCATACTATAAAGAGCTAGTATGGTATGCTACAGTCTGCAGAGTCCAGTAATGAGAATGCTAAATGCAGCTGGCCAGCATATCTAGATTATGCCTGGGAGACAAGCATGGGAAGGAAAGAAGGCCAGAGCCTTACCTTTGTGAGAAAGTGTGTGAGAATCACTGTCTCTGTGCTCTTAACTTGGATATTGCTCTCAGCCTGTGTGCAATGAGTCTGGGCTGTACAGTTGCAGGACTGCACTGTACATTGTGCTGTGATATGTAGTCTGTATGATAGGAGTCTCAGACTCATTGTAAATATTACTATAATATGCTCTAGTAAAGACAAATAGTTTAGACCAGCCTTTCTCATCCTTTTTACCGTGGGGGAACCCTTGGAACAATTTTTAGGTCTCAGGGAACCCATGCCTAAATTAATTATATCTACAGCTCCAAAAAATGATTATTTTTTCCTCCATACCATGTCTACATGACTTCATCACTTATGCTCTAGTAGAATTAATCCCAAATAATGCACCCCACTTTGCAATATATTAGATTTCATAATTCATTTATTATGATTATTACCACAGTTACTAAAATCATTGATGCTGATATATGCATGCTTAATACTAATACTTTCATTTTTATATTTTAAAAAGGCATTCTGTGAATAGCCCAAGTCCTCTTTCTGCCTGCGAAATGCAAGTCAAATATTTTGTGGTCCAAAACAGAACAGAGGAACAAGGTGGAAGGAATGGAAAGTTGTTGGCATAGCAAGTGGTGTAAGGGTTGCAGAGGATTTAATTTATATAATTGTTGCATCATAATTTGTAAATTGCCACCAACCCCATATGGCCATTGGCAGTATTAGCATATTCTCTGGAATCTGTCCTGGAGCTGCTGCATTGGGGTCCTCTACTCCAGCCACCTTGCCTAGAGCTGGGGGTCAGCATGGGGGGCTCTTGGCAGCTCCTGAGGTGGTGAGGGCCAGAGTACAGGCCCTCATTGGCTCACAAGCCCCTAGAGCTGAGCGAGGTGAAGCCAGGCCCGAGCTGCCCCGAGCCATGCTGGTGTCATGGTTGCCGCCTTGCTTCTCCTCGGCTCAACATCTCTAGTCTGCCTGCCTCACACTCTCTACCGTCTGTAGCCAGGCTGCTCCAAACAGGGCTCCCGATTTGCCACTCCCCCCGCCCTGTCCCCCAAAGTATCAGTCAATGCCAACAGGGCCAGGAGGAGAAGAAAGCCCGCCTCCCTCGGAGGGAACTGAGAGGAGGAGGAGGAGGAGGAGGAGGAGAGGCAGAAATGGCGGGAGGACAATAAGTGAGAGAGTGGCAGATTTTCTTGCAGAACCCTTGGCAGCTGGGACACAACTGGGTCCTAAAGCCCAACAGGTCTTGTTACTATTTCTCATGGAAACCCCAGTTGAGAAACACTGGTTTAGACATGTCTGTGTCTGTGTGCTCATTTCTTTGCCTGATGATTGCAACTCTGCTACAACAAATTTGCTGCCTGATCCTCTTGATATGCTCAGAGGTACCAGTGTGCTACTGTGACAAAAATAATGTTCCTCATGTATAATTAAGGTGGGGGGAAGATGTAGCTGCATACTACACTTTTCCCATAATGTGAGTGTTGACTCTGCTACTGAGTACAGTAAGTATAAAACAGGGATAGGAAAGTGTGTCCTCCTGTATCTCATGTAATTGTAATTCCCACCATCCTTCTCTATAGGCTACAGTGGCTAGGACTGATGGGAGGTTCAGTCTGCCAATGCCTAGAGGGCTGCACATCCTCAGGAGCAGTGAGGACAGGGCTAAGCAATGCCTAAAATGGTGAGAGTGGCGATGCAAGAGCCTGACACTTGTCTCTCCCACTTCCTGTCCTTGTTGCTAAGATTGTCCATCCAGCAGAGTCTTGGAATCTTAAGCTCACACTTGGGTCAAGTTGCAAAAGGTGCCAACGGAGGAAGTAGCCCTTGGTGGGCTTTGCTACTAAAAATCACAGCATGGAATTTCCAGTGGTCAGACAGCTCAGCTATTTCTTCCCTTCCCTTCCCTTTTGTGTGTGTGTGTTCGTGTGTGAGTGAAGTTATGGGGATATGGAGACAAATCCTGGGCATACAGAATGTGTCATGCATTATATATATATATATATATATATATATATATATGATTCTATTGGGAAAGGACAAGTTCCACATGTATGAATCATATTTTGTTTTCTGGTCATGGTGTCATGTGTGGCTATCTATTCTATCACTAAGAGATAACATTTCTTTGTATGCTGCCCATATTCAACATTTTAGAGGCAAAGACTCGGCTTTGATGTTCTCTGTTGAAAGCATAAGTCAGCCATCCTGTCATGCATTTGCTATCTTTAAACATCTGAAGGGAGGTCAGGTAGAAGATGAAGCAAGCTTGTTTTCTCCTGCTGCAGAGACTAGCCCTGGTGGTGCAGTGGTTAAATGCCAGTACTGCAAGCCACCACGTCGCAAGTTCGATTCCAGCTGGCTCCAAGGTTCACTCAGCCTTCCATCCTTTCGTAGGTCGGTAAATTGAGTACCCAGCTTGTGGGGGGCAATTAGCTAACACACACTGGAAACTGTTTAATGCAGTTAGATGTGTAAATAGCTATTGCTTAAAACAATTTGTAAGCCGCTCTGATAGCCTTGTGGCTGAAGAGCGGGGTATAAATAAATAAATAAATAAATAGACACAAACCAATAGATTCAAATTATAAGAAAAGACATTTTACCTAAACATTAAGAAGAACGCTACCAAAAGAGCTCTTCAACAGTGGAATAGACTGCTTCTCCATCCTTGGGGGTCTTTAAAAAGGGTGGATGTGCATCTTTTGGGAGTGCTTTAGTTGTGTATTTCTGCATGGCAACTGGCTGGACTAGATGGCCCTTCTGGTCCCTTTCAACTCTAGGTTCTATGATTCTAATCTATGATTCTATAAAAGGGGGAAATTGTCCCATCATACTTCCTGCATCATAAGCAGTATATCTAAGACCTGGTCTGCAGCTTGGCTCAGTTCCTTCAATTATCTACTATGCATGGTAGCTATTTGTTTTTCAATGTGGCACAGTTATAATCTGTAATTGTGTTGTGATCTATTGGGGGCCTAAGAGAATGCAAACAGATATTAAATAGTCCATTATATGCTGAGAACGGGTGGAAAATGTTACTTTGCCTAGGGTGACAAACTATTTTGAGCTGACTCTGGAAAGAACTCTTGGTTTTCACAAGTATTAATTTCTACACAACATTTTACATTCATACAAGAGAGGAAAATAAAGGACTTTCTGATTATAGAAAACAGTCAAAAGCATGCCATCTGCCAAACATAATGGGGCTTCAGTGCAGTCCCATGGACCCGTTAATGTCATTGCAATACAAAGCATTTCCAACTCATTATATTTTGGACTGTAAGATTTGACTTCATAGAGCCTTCCCTGAGGGACTCTGTTTCCATTAAGTTTTATGTTTCGGAAGCCACAGTTATCACAAGCTCACTCCCAGGAACAGTGTGTCATTAATTTGAGAAAGAGAAATTATATATTAAAAATAGCTGTCTGTTGTTCTCTATAATGCTTATCACAAGAGAAGCTCTGTCCTTAACTCACCTTGCAAGAGTTTCTTATTGCATAGGGCACACAGTATGCTTCTAAACTAATTAAGAATACTGTCACAGGTTGTCATCTTCAGAATAGATCCCAAAGTGGAGAGCTTGACAACCTCTCCTCCTCCATGCCACCTGCACATGTCAGTCCTCAGTGGGGCCTTCGCCAACAGCTCATATTTGATCCCTGTTAGTCAAGCCCCAGCCAGGTGCTTCTTAGTGATGTACCCCAGAGGGTAGAAAAGTTACTTTTTTGGAGGTGAAGTCCCCAAATCTCCCAGCCAGCATGACTAGGGCAATTTCCCCAAGGTTTGAGCTAGCTTCCATAGTTCTCAGTGAGCCATAGACCCAAATTGTATTACATCTAGTCCCAGTCACACTTTTTTCTGTCTAAGTCAGCAAACTTCAGAAATATCTGCACTGTAAACATCTTTCTGTTTTGCACCTGTTTATTTTTTAATATTTTACTGAATTTTTAAAATATACAGTAAACGCAATTAAATTTTCAAAAATGTAAAGATATACAAATACATAAATATGCATGTAAGATATTTATATATTGATGTAAGCTGATTATATGTACAACAAACCTGCTTTATGACTGTATAATGTTAATGCTTTTATCAAAGAATCCTGGGAATTATGGTCCAGTATGGGTGCTAAGGAATCCATGATTTTGAACCCCAAGACTCAAAGAACCAGAATCCACAGAGTTCCCTGGTGAAAGGGAATAACCAACCATTTTAAGTCTGGTGTAGCTATGCCCCTTTACAATGCTGATGGTAAGTTATTTAGGTGTTTTTACACCTTTACAAAGTCATGGATTCTTTATTTATGTAAAATATTCTAGAACCCCTAACTGTACCTTTTAGGCAACATAAAGAAAATAATGTATCCAAATTGACTGCTTTTGTTAAAAAAATGGTAAAAGTCCAACATATAATGATAGCCATGTTCTTAATGATTCCTGAAGAACCCTACACTAGTGACTATCAGGGTAAGACCACACCTTGAGACTTGATCATCAGCTCCTGAAGGGAACCAGGAGATGGCCTGAGAGAGCTGTCTTCCCTCCCGGAGAAGGCCAGAGAAACTGTGCCATCAGATCCCCTCCAGTCAACCTAAGGCAACTGGGTTTTTGTTATGTGTTGGTAGCATTTGTGTTGCTGCTGCTTTGCTTTGTTTCTCATTATTTCCTCATTAAAAAACTGCAGATTGCCCTCCATGACTCTGAAGAAAAGTAATACAGAAACATAGCAATGCTGGCAAATAAGAAAAGGGAAGTTTGTTTTATAAAACAATGCAATAAACTGCATTCTTGAACAGGTTTACACAGGAGGAAATTGCTGCCATGGCTTTCTATTAATTTTGAATAACACTATCACAGCAATGAAATCTGAACTAGACTTCATAGTCTATCATGTACAGTGGAGTGTAAGAGGCCATACAGGGTCAGACACAGAGCAAAATGCTTTGTCTGGTGTCAAGACAGGAAATGTTCTGAATAAACAAATACAGGGTGGACATGCTTTCAGTTGCAGAAGCTCAGTTTTGTTTTCAAGTATAACAGGAATGGCTGAGATTTACAAATCTCTTGTACATTTATAGTTTAGGTAGCTTTAGATGGTGATCGTTTATATGTGTGGGGAAATGTGTGGATTATATGTGTGTAGAATTTAGAATTCCTTGTTTTTACTGGGGAAGTCCACTGTGTATCTGGAGAAAGTCCTACCCCTGACTTTTGAAGGGTATTGGCAGTAGAGTGGTGTTCACCCACCCTTTTAGTTAATGGTTATATTATGTATATGCATTATGTTGTGCTCAGCCTAAGAGGAAGGCAAAGGCAAACCCCCTCTGGACAAATTCTGCCAAGAAAAGCTTGTGACAGGTTTGCCTTAGGGTCACCATAAGTCAGACATGACTTTAAGGTACACAACAATAGAAAATTATGTTGTGCTGTTAAACATGCTGGAATTCACTGTTCTCATAACTTGAGTGGTGTAGCATGGTGCAAGATCCAGATTTGGAGATGCAGGGCTGCATGTGGCTCTTTATTCACCCATTTTATGTGGGGTCCTCTTATGGGTGAACACCATTAAGTTCAGGCCTAGCTCAGGGACTGCTGGACAGGCTTCAACCACACCATGGCTTTGTGATTGGATGGATTCCATGACAGTCACTCTAGGTGGTTCTCCAGCAGTGAGGACAAAAGTGGGTGCACTGAATGACAGGCATGTTATCAGATCACTGGATCCAAGCCTCAGGCTAGGCAAGCTCTATACAGCTATTGTCAATAAAGCACTCGCCTTTCCATTTCCAAAACAAATTTGTGGTGCCTTCACTCCTTCGCCCACAACAGCCCCTTCATGCTCAACCTGCAAGAGCAGTCATGCTTTAATCACATATGATCCTTTCCCAAGTAGTCACAAAAGAACAACCAACGTGGTTTGTATGTATGTGCCCTGCATCACAGCAGGTAAAAACTATTAAACATCTTCAATTATGAGTGATCAACATCTTTGCCTAAATATCTCAAATCACAGTGTTGTTTAGAATAAGATCTTCAAATCTGAATCAGAAGTGGGGTTTGGACAGTAATGTGGATCTAATATCCAGCCACAGGGATCAGTTCATCTAATCGGATTTTAATTTCCTTTTCAATTATTCACAAAGAGTAGTTCTGAGGTAGTTCTTCAAACAAGAGGAAACTGGGCATGAGAAATGAAGGGAATATTCAGTAGAGTTTAGTAAAAGCTGGACAACATAATATAATTTGATTTTATCTCAGCATTTTGCATGGGATTATGCACCTTAACAGCCTCAGCTTTTACAAGTGGTCAATTTACTTACTTTTATGTTCTGTTCAAAGGAAGCAGAACAAAGTTATTACTAAACCACAAACAATTGAGAATTTAGCTTCCAGTCCTAATTGGCTATCAACATAGCCAAGACTGAAAATGATTGTAACAAAAGCTATTCACAATGATCTGTCTCCAGTAAAAAGGGAGCTGCACCATATTCTGTTAATGACTAGAATAAAGACTCCTAGACTAATAACAATATGTCATTCCAAATATGCATGAAGCATTCATTCATGGATGAACCAGTAGTGACTACAGTGGCATTAGAATTATAACTGAAGAGCCACCTGGCTTTGTAGGCCACCATACATTATGGACATGTAGGTACAGAAAAGTTATGTGTGGCATGACAAGACATAGAGATAATACAAGGATGACATTATCAAAAACATGGTCCAAATTAAACATGTGGCAACTCTGTATGGCTCATATATTAAGTGAAACACTGTATGGTAGAGAAGGAGCTTGATGATGTTCATCCTTCCTTTTTGTTGTTGGAATGAATCTTCAACAGAGACAGTACATTTTCAAAGATTTCCAAGATACAAAAACCATGGCAATGGGTTATAATGGGTCACTGATCCTGAATGTACATAGTCCCAGACTACATAACCGGCCGAGTCAGATGACTTATCTTTTGCTGGACTCTACCATATCAGACTATAGGTCTGAGTACTAGGGATGCAATTCTTCAGTAATTTTGTTCTTGAAGGAAGCAACAAGTAACTTAAGCAATTTTCTTCCCACTGCTAGAAAGTCTTGGAAAACTGCACAATTTTTGAAGAGTAGTCATAGTTTGAAGCTTATTATGTGCAAAATTCACTCTTCTTTGTACAGAAAACAGTATGTTTATCTATGGTGCAGGAAACAGCTTTTTCACCACTGAAAATAATATTTCTACACAGAAAATTGTTTTGTTGTGCAGAAAATGTTTTTATGCATAAGTACCACATGCAAATTTTGCACAGAAAAAGTCTCAAACGGTTTAGAGAATTAATAGATCAATTGTGTTCCCATAACACAGCTACAGTGATGGTTAATGATGGAATAACAAGAGAGATAAAAATAACGAGAGGAACAAGACAAGGTTGCCCACTTTCTCCAATATTGTTTGCAATGGTAATAGAAATTCTAGCAAATGTGATAAGAAATGATAATAGTATAGAAGGAATTGGATTAGAAACAAAACATAAGATAAGCTTGTTTGCTGATGATACATTGCTAACCATTAAGGAACTGATTAACGGAATAGAAAAAAATTAAAGAACATTTAAAAGTATTTGGGGAGATGACAGGTTTACAGGTTAATTGGAATAAATCAGATATGATGTTGTTTAACAATACTAAGGAAGACGAAAATATATTTGTAAAAGTGAAAAAATTATAAGTAAGATTAAAAATAATATTAAGAACTGAGGAATAAATATTAAGGAAAGAAATGGAAAAGAATTTAGAAGAATATAAAAATATTCAACTATCATGGTTTGGAAGAGTAGCTTTAGTTAAAATGAAAATATTACCTAAAATAATTTAGAATGTTACCAATAAAAATATCAGAAGTAGAACTGAAAAAATGGCAAAATATGTTTAATAAATATTGTAATGGAGGGGAAAGGAGAAGATTAAATAAATTATTTTGGTATATATCACAGAAGGAGGGAGGACTTAGCCTATCCAATATAAAAGGATATTATGAAGCTAATCAATTGAGATATGTTATAGAAGGAATTGTAGGACAGGGGGATTTGGAATGGTTAGAGACAGATATAGGGAGAATAGGAAAGAGAATATGGAACATATTTTTTGGTAATTTTACAAAAAAGGAAATTAAAGGAATTGAGAACCCATTTCTGCAAAATATATGGGAAATATGGTATAAATATAAGAAAGCATTTTTGCCTATTGATTCAGCATTAACAACGGTTATAATGGGAAAAAATTCCCAAATAATTTGAAGGAAAAAATGGGAAAGAAATTAAAGAAAAGAGGACTAGACAAAATAGAGGGATGGATAGGATGGATGAGTGAGAAAGGGAGTATAAGAGAGAAATTATATGGAATGAAAATTTCATGCATACAGTTAGAACAATGGATTAAAAATTGGAAACAAGGGAATTCAGAAAATTTGAAAATTTGGTGGAAAAAGGTGAAAAGAGAGATGATAATGAAAGTTTGAAAGGTATTACAAGTGAATTATATAAAATATTGATAAAAAATAAGAAAAAAAGGCAAAGGGGAATATTTAAGGAGAATATTGGAGGAAGATTTGAAACAAAAAATTGGAGATCATGAATGGGATAAGATTTGGAAACAAAGACAACTAAAACATATGTCAAAAAAAAAGAAAATTACTATAAAATAATATGGAGATGGTATTTGACACCAGCAAGATTGCATAATATAGATAAAAATAACTCTAAATATTGTTGGAGAGGTTGCCAAGAAATAGGTACATATATGCATATGTGGTGGAACTGTAAATTTGTACAGCAGTTTTGGGAAATGGTTTTTATAGAAATAGAGAATATTTTGAATAGAAATATAGAAAGGAAACCGACTATAGCATTGATGTCAATTTATAATGGAGAGAATGGGAACCAAGCAGAAAAGGATTTAATAACAAATTTATTAACGGCAGCAAGATGAATTATAGCAAGACATTGGAAAATGCTAATAAATGTACAAGTGGAGGAGTGGTATAAAGACGTTTGGAAAATGGCAATAAATGATAAGTTAACATGTAGAATTAAAGTAAGAAGAGGAAGTTGGAAAGAAAGTGATTTTGATAAAATTTGGAAAGTATTTGTTAAAAAAGTGTTACAGACAAAAGATAGGAGGTTACCTCCATGAGAAGAAATGAGATTCTGGAAAGATTAGGTAAGGGATAATGGGTCCGGTGAAGGGGAGCACTGAGGTGGGGGGGGTAGGGGAATTAATATTCTTGAAAAGAATCATAGTAAAGAATCTATGTTAACTTTTGAAATTAGTTAATAGAAAAATTGTGATGTTTATGGTAATATTATGTGTTATATTAAATATTATGTGGATATTATAATGTATGATTATAAATTTAATAAAATTATTTTTTTAAAAAAAAGAAGAAAAAGTCTTAAACCACAAAGATTCTCCTCAGTCCAGGATTCTCCTTGTAAGTTGCCTAACACTGAGAAAAACATTTCTGAGCATTTTTCAAATATTTTTGAATATACTGTACTTTCTATCCTTGCTGACTATGTTTGGTTCTTAACCTGTGTGGCCACTCCACACTTTAAAAAAGCAACTGCTTAGGACAGATGCAAGCAGCCACCATATCAAGAAATATATAGCATTCAAACATGGTCTGGAACTACAATGTCACTTAATATATTAGAGGGCAACCCCAGTTCCAAGTGCTTGGAAACCTCAACTATTAGGTTAAGTATTCCCCTTATCTAGGGCATAAGTATAGGGACAGTATTACATGTGGGGGGGGGATCCATCTTCTGATGCAGCTATTTGTCCATCGCATCCAGCTCACCTATGTTTACACCCATTTTTTCTGGTGGAAGCAGAAAGATGCTGTGGATGCTGCTGTATCTTCCTGACAATAAGAGCTGTTTGACAGTGGAATGCGCTGAGTCAGAGTGTGGTGGAGTCTCCTTCTTTGGAGGTTTTTAAATAGAGGCTGGATGGCTGGAGGTCGGGAATCCAGCTACTAAATATCAGTTGCTTAACAATACATTTTTGCTGTGGTAGCCAAAATGGCCATTGAAGTAAAGATTCTTCCAGAAGCAAAAAGATTTGAAGTTTAAAAAGCAAAAGGATTATAAAGTTTAAAAAGTAATACATTGCACCATGTAACTATTTCTGAATCATGCAGCTATTTGTTCAGTTCTAGGTTCACATTAGATCCTGTTACGTAGTGAGCAGATTACCAGAGCGTTACAATGACTTTGCATCTCAAAGCTTTGTAACTATCACCACAACCACCATCAACCCAACCTCCCCCCATCAAATGTTTTTGACAAGGCTGTGCGAAGGCTGACAAAATCCACCCCTAAGCCACTGACAGGTGGTGGTTTCCTATATCAGGGGAGGCAAGGAATTTGCTCTGATTTTTAGTCTGAACTCTAAAGGAGCCTTCCTTTAGGTGCTGAACTTATTCAGAGATTGAAAACACAAAAAGAAAATTATTGGGGACTCTGGGAGTTGTGGTTTGAAAAGTTACTGTTTTCAAGGTCCACTCACAATGTCTAGTGACCACTAGCCATGCTGGCTACAGGATTCTGGGAGCTGTCATCCCAAAAGGCAGATTTTCAGTGGGCAGGACTGAACCCAATACACACACGGACATGTTGCTTGTTAGCAGAGTTACTAATAGATGCTTAAAACAATGCTATTTAATAAAGATTCAGGCAGAATACCAGCTACTACAAGAGGCCTGGCTTCTATCCCCAGCCTCTCTCCTTAGCTCCCCACCAAAAATGCCAGAGAAATAGTGAGGTGGGAGAGAAAATTTAAAAACCGAAGGACTCCATTAATTACCCAACAGGGGAGAAAAACTTCTTGATTTCATGGTGATAGGCAGGGAACAGTTGGAGGAGATTATCAGACGCCCTTAATACAGGAATGCCAGGAGATTGCCAAAGGGCTTCCCTTTCGGACGACGTCGTCCTTGTCCTGTTATGCTCCCATGCTGGTCCCGTTTCGCCCTTGTTTCTTCTTATTCACGGCTTAAGCCATGAATAGATCACTCTTCCGTTCCTATGACAGGTGAGGGAAAAGGTGCCCCATTCCTGTAATGCAATGCCAGCTGGGAGGTCCATTCCAGAACACTTCCGGGTGCGATCAGGACATCCAGGTAAATGGAACCCTTTTTTGTACCTCTCCCCCCGGGTTACTCTGTATTTTTTAAGTCTGTTTTTGTGCTTGCTGTCACCTTTGGATGTATTTTTGGCTTTTATTTTTTGAATTTCCTGCACGCTCGTCCTCTTGCGAGAACTGCCCAGGATTTCAACCAAGAAGTGAATGCAGTTCCATGCAAGCTGTATTCACTCCATGGCTACCAAGGGGGAGGGAAGGTGCGTGATTAAAGGTAAGTGCAAAACTTTTCATTCTCATGCCGGGAAGGAGTCAGGACAGTAACAGAAGAGGAGATAGCGAGGCAGGGACACTATTTTTGTCTCCGTCCAATAATCTCTGGAGAAGAGGGCAGAGAAGCCTACAAAAAGATTACCAATGAAAGGGGCAGAAACTGGCGTGTGAGCATACTTGGGAGGAGTTGGGGAGACACAAAGGATTCCCAATTGGCCTAGATACCCTAAAGACACCAGATCCTGTCTGATCTTGGAAGCTAAGCAGGGTCAGTCCTGGTTACTACTTGGTTGGAAGACTGCCAATGTATGCCAGGTACTGTAGACTATATTTCAGAGGAGTAAACTGGCAAAACCATCCATATTAAGTATTCCTTGCCTAAGAAAATCCTATGAAATTCATGGGGTCACTATAAATCAACAGGCAACTTGAAGGCACATACAGTTGTCCCTTCGTATCCACGAATTCAGTATCCATGGATTTAAGTATTCACAGCTTGAAAATATTCTTAAAAAAATAATAATTCCAAAAGCAAACCTTGATTTTGCCATCTTATATAAGGGACACCATTTTGCTATGCCATTGCATATAATGGGACTTGAGTAGTCAATGGATTTTGGTATCCATGGGGGGTTCTGGAACCAAACCCCAGCAAATATGAAGGGACAACTGTACATGCAAGTGACTGCATTAGACTCTTTTTTCTAGGCTGAATGTATTTAATACTTACTGCGGCATGCAGGAAATGTGCTGTTGATTTGTTCCATAACATCTGTCAGATCTGTGCTAGTATCATGAGGTGGGACTAATAAGTCATCTACACCTGATGAAAACAAAATGTGCAATCGGTTTAACAATAAAACAGCAAATAAAACAGCAGCATTAAAAAGCTATTTCCTCCCACCTTTATCCTCTTAACATTTTTAGAGTTAAAAAAGAAAAGAAGAAATCTATTCTTTGAAACCTCTTATTTGATATGCATGAATAGCTCATTGGAAAATGGCCAGGGAAGAGAGGAATACAATTTAAATTATCAATTTATAGCTGATCTCATTCATGCATTATAAACCTTAACCACTGCACCTGATAATACCAGAGAGAATTTCTGAGAAGCCACTGGATGTACAAATTTGCTAAGTCATTCTTTTATCAAGCTGAAAAAGAGTTTGGTGGCAAATTATTATACTTGTTAGAAAGTCCCCAGCGCATTCTAATAAATGTGTATTAGTAAGTGGAGGGTAGAAAAGCCCCCATCTCACTTTCCCCCATAGCAGCCCCTCCAGCTCTCTGACAATGCTACAGAAGGAGTCGGGGGCTGAATGGGGATATAGAGCTATGGTGTTAATATGGAGAAACAGGGAATTTCTAAAAACTAGACAATCACTTTTTATGAGCACAGCAATTCAGGTGGTAGAAGACACATTCTGGATCCAACCCACTGGGCAGAGAATAACAAGGGACCCTTCACCAAAAAAAGGTCATACATGTCACTTGTAATGTTTCCTATGATACCAGAATCAGACTCACTCCGCATTTATGTTAAAATAACGTTAATAGTGTATAATTTGGCAGACATTTGACCTTTATGTTATCATGTCATATACCATTGCTGGTTTTATTAAATTTTGTCTACTTGTTTTAGTTATTTTTAAAAAGTTTATTTTGTTTTCTATTAAACTCCTGTAACCTGCCCTGAAAACTCCATGTGGTGAGCTAAAAGGTGATCAATGAAAAAAAAAATCTGTATTTCAACATGTTACAGCATCTCATATAAATTACTATGAACCTTTCTTCCAAAATTTGAAATTTATCAAATTTCAATGCTTCACCCTTGATAAAAAAAAAAACTACTTACGCTTAAATAGTACAATTTCCTTAAGTACAAATTCAATCCCTTTCCTAGATCAGTAGCAAGCCCCCAGACCTCCAGGCAAACCAAGATGGCGAACGGATGCCTCTGATCATGTTCTGAATCAGAGACGGCTGCCAGAGGTGATCACTGACTGGAAGGAAGATAAGGGCTGAATGAAGAGATCAACTACCTTAATCCCAGAAGACCTGGCTCCTCCAGAGGAGACTGCCAGAAACAGAGTACAGTCGTCCTTTCACATTCGCGGGGGTTAGGTTCTGCGGACCCCCGCGAATGTCAAAAATCCGCGAATATTGATTTCCTCCCGAGGCCCCGTGGAGGCCTCCCCGGGCCTCCCCCCTCCCTCCCCGGGGCCTTCACGGGGCCTTCCAGGGCTCCGTGAAGGCCTCTCTGGGCCTCCCCCCTCCCTCCCCAGGCCTTCATGGAGCCTTCCAAGGCTCTGTGTAGGCCTCTCCGGGCCTCCCCCCTCCCACCCCAGGCCTTCACAGAGCCTTCCAAGGCCTTCACGGGGCCTAGCAGGGCCCCGCGGAGGCCTCCCGGGTCCTTCCCCCTCCCTCCCAAGACCTTTGCGGGGCCTCCGGAGGCTCTCCGAAGGCCCCGCTGAGGCCTTCCCAGCCCTCCCCCCTCCCTCCCAAGGCCTTCACGGGGCCTCTGGAGGGTCTCTGAAGGCCCCGTGAAGGCCTCCCTGGCCCTCCCCGCCCCGTCCCAGGGCTTTCACGGGGCCTCCGGAGGCCCTGTGTCGCGGTTTTTGGGGGCCCGGGGGGGCCCTCCCAAAACCGCAAATAATCAAAACTGCGAATGTCAAGTTCGCGAATGTGGAGGTACAACTGTAGTCAGCACAAGTGGAGTGGGAAGGTCGGGGCTGCGGTGGCAAGAACTAACAACTTACCCAGCCACTTTTCAGCAAAACAGACATAAGCTCACTAAACTTTTCTTTCTTTCCATCTGTTATAAATAATGTTTGGACTTTGGACTTATTGGCTAAAAAAGAAATCTTTGAACCAGTGGTTTCATCAATGCCTAGGTATATTTCCTACCTTTTGTAATGTGAGAGATCTTAAGAACTATCTAAAAACTTTTAAGACTGTAGACTGAAATCAGAGTCTCTAAAATACTGTGTGAAGAAAGAATAAAATTAATTTTCTTAAGTGGATAAAGGACATAGCAATATGAAAAGCGGGGAGTAACTTTTTAAAGCTGGAAGACTGTGTGTTTTTGAAGCACCTCATGAGTAAAAATGTTTTAAGAAAGAGACTGCCTTTTTTTGAGAAAGTGGAATTGTTTTGGCTGAGAGGGTTAGTTTACTGGAAGCAACCGAAATCACAACAAAGGTTAAGTGTCAGGCTGAGTCATAGCTACATTGTTCTGGAGGAGGCAATGAGGAGTCAGATGTGTTAACGCTTTGTATACCAAGATTTTGTTGAATAGAAAAACCTTAAAGATACAATATCTACAAGATGAAATTGCAAGATGTGGTGTCAGATAATGGAGGAATGGGAATTGTTGAGAAATGATTTTAAGAACTATAGAGTGAAATTTGGATTGGCCGAGGAAGATGAAGATGGAGAACTGGAGGAAGCTATGGGACCTGATATAAAAGATCAAGCCAGAGGAGTCAATTTGAATAAGAAGTGTGAGAAAATACTTTTTTACATATAGGTTTCTGCCGGAACTGGGAAGATTTTGGAGTCTTAGAGGTGATTTTAGAAGAGCCAGGTGAGAAGGATGGAAGCTCTGGATACAACACAGAGTGGAAGAGTGACATTGACTGTGGAGAGGGTGGCTATATGGGTGGGCTAACAAGAAGGTCACCTCCTCCCCCCCGCCAGGTTTATGTAATCTGAGTAGTACAGTTTGAGCTACTGCAAAGATTTGATGAAAAACCCAAAATCATGTATAACTAAGAAGAGCAAAGAAATAAGGACTGACTTTTTTGGATGTTAGATATCACTATTGGGGCTTGTTGTTTGGTAAAGATTTAAGGGAAAGGAACAGGCTACACAAGAGATTTTTTAAAAAAAATGCCATTAAGGTTGACTTATATGGTTTTTAGTGACTTGGTTATATAGAAGAGAAAATAAAAAAATATTTTAAAAGGTGCCAGAGGCTTGTATGAAAGTGATAATTGTTGAACTGATAAATTGCTTTTAAAAATGAAGGGAAGAAACCTTCTTAATAGATGACTGGGAGATACAGCAGATGTTATAATAGACTGATGTTAAATGGGAGAATAAGAGGGGTTAACATGGTTACTTTACTAGAAATATGTATAATTAAGAGGTAAGGTCTCACAGTTTTGTTTAAAAAATAGTTGACAATTATTACTAATGACTACTAATACATAATGCTTATATATTAATAATTGATGGTCTCTCTAGGAAAGATTTTTTAAAGGGATTAAATTTTATTTGGATTATCAACAATTGTATTTAATAGAAAGGTGATGATGATTTATTGTATGAGTGAGGTACTGATGGATCTTATAGTTGATTTTAGCTTTTTAACTGCTGAAGAAAAAATTAGAAGTCACTTTTATCTCTTTTTCTTTATACTATTTGTATCTACAGTATTTTTCTTAGTTTATTTTTTTCATTCTTTTCTTTTTATCATTCTATGCATTCTCATTATTGCATTTATATATTAGAAATTTTGAATAAAATTGATATAAAAGTAGTGAGAAGCTTTGTAATCTTCTGATTCAGTCAGAAATATATACATATACCAACTTTCCAGTTTTAAAAGGAAGTGCTCCAAAGGGCTAAAGAGGTATCCTCTAACTGTTTTTTTATCCTGAATGAATACATGCTCAAATATGACACTGGACAGAGCATCATAAGAGCAAAATCATGGGGTATACACATGCATGTAACCCCCTAAAGCCTACTTCAATCTTCATGTTGAAGCTCACATCTAGCTATGCGTTCTTCAAGAGGTTATCATACCTAACACAATGTATAAAGTTGTTGAAAACAAATTCACAATTAATACAAAACTATGGCCAAGTACCATACCTGTCTGATTAAACTGTGAACTGGAATCTTGCTCAGGTGAATAGCTGAGGGCAGAATGCTGAGGTGACACACAGGAAGAACCCCCATTAACTCTGGAATCTGTTTCGGGCTAAAATAAATTTTAATTAAAAAAAATACAATACCTGAAGCTTACTGGAGGACATCAAAGAATACTTTAAGGATACAGAGGAAGCCAAGCAAGGACCTGGAATGCTTCAAACAGTTTAAACAGTCTATTAATAAATACCCTACAGGCACTAGATCCCATCTAATCTTGGAAGCTAAACAGGGTCAGCTCTGGTTAGCACTTAAATGGGAGACTGCCAATGAATACCAGGTGCTGTAGGCTATATTTCAGAGAAAGATGATGACAAAATACTTGGATGGGAGACCACCAGTGAATACCAGGTGCTATATTTCAGAGGAAGGAACTGACACAATGACATCTGAATATTCCTTGCCTAAGAAAACCCTATGAAACTCATGGGATCACTAGGAAGGCCTTACACATCCAAGTTGGAAATGCAGCTGATAAAAATGGAAACAAATCCAATCAAAAAGAGCATGAGCTTGACATTGAGAGGTCCACCCTGCCCATATGAAACTACTGTGCAAAAGGCTTGTTCATCTGATGACAGACCCATGTGTAGCATCACAACAGCCATTAGCCTAGCCTTGATTATAGTTCAAACTTGTATTATTTTGCATGCCAGAGGGATTTCAGTGGCAAGTGGAACAGAATTATAAGGTCTGAGGCACCACTTTAAGTCATAGAGACACATTTCTCTGTGCTGCAACAGATATGTTGCCCAGTTGGGGTCTGACTGATGGTATGAACAATTGTTTCGAAAAGTAGTTGACCTTGGTGCTTTTTAAAATACTTGATAATTATGAATCTCACACTCCACTGAGAAACTCCATGTTGTTTAGCCCAGGGCACCCATACATGCATATGCAATATACTGCAGGTATTGTGTCTCTCTCCATACCTGTCTACAGGCACTGTCATTCTTTGCCCAGTTTAACTAGAAATCTATTTTTATGAGTAAATACTGAAATCACATTTCTTTCATCAGTCTTCCTAGCTGACTAGAAAATAAAGTGGTTGGAGTTGCATAATAACATTAAGCCAAAGTTTAGCATTATCACTGTAAGTTTCAGTAAAGGCCTAGGCTCATTCCCTTTCCTCCTCCTCTCCCTCCTCATGGGCATAATGAGGAATTCGGATACTCTTATTTCTGTTTTTGACAAGCTACAACTTGCTGCAGTATAGGAAACTGTATAAACTACTATTAGTTTTAACTATGGTCTTAACTAGTAGTCTTATCTATGGTCTTGTTCCTTGTTTGTGTATTAAGGAATTCATTTGCTTTGCACAGCTTCAGCATTTTTGTGTGCGTGCGCATGTGCCTTCATGTTACCTGTTGACTAATGGCAAACCCATGAATTTCATAAGAGTTTTCTTAGACAAGGAACACTCAGAGGTGGTTTTGTCAGTTCCCTCCTCTGAAATATAGCCTACAGCACCTGGTATTCACTGGTGGCCTCCCATCCAAGTATTAAACAGGGCTGACCCTGCTTGGTTCCAAGATCAAATAGGATCTGGTGCCTTTAGGGTATTCAGGGAGCTATTTGCATACAGATTGCTTAAATTGGTCTTTGAAGTTTCTGGAAGGAAGGAAGAGGGCTGAAGAAGTGAGCAAAATTGTTTCATTATTTCCTCTTCTTTATAATTAACATGTCTTTGTCAAGCTGCCACATGCCAGCTCAGCTTCACCTCCAAGTTTGACATTGTAATCAATCTTTAGGACAAAAATGACAGCATCCCATGACAACCACCAATCCTTTGAGCTGGCTGAAATAAAAATAGCAAGTACACCTCCAAGCTGGGACCTGAAATATTCAAGTTCCAGGGTGCAGGAGTACAAAATCTTTCTCCAAGCACCATTCTGTGGTGCTCCATTGTACTAAGTATTTACCAGGCTCAATCTTGTTTTTCTTCCCACAGACTCCAAGATAACACACCCACCTTGACAGGTTATTAACCTAATCAACACTCTTCAGTCAATGTATCACAATAATAAAGCAGACTTTAAAAAGAGTGAGAGACTGGTTTGCAAATGACATATCAGAAGAACAAACAAATAACAGTACATGCCAGCTAACATAATAGCTGTCAACACAAAGTTCATTTTCAAACCAGCATAACAGTGCATAATCTTATTTCTGCTATTTCTTCAGAAACTCTGAAGGTGTCAATTTTAAAAAAATAATATGTATATATATATATATATATATATATATATATATATACACACACATGAACAAAGTTCACATATTTTTCAAACTCTATGTTCTGTTGTAGATTAAGGGTTAAAAGATGAAAAATGGGAATGGCAAAAATCAATTCCCTGCTCTCCATTCTCTGCTCCCACTATAACCACCTTTTGTGAATGGAAGCCTTTTCATTCTGAATAGGAGAAGTCTGGGTCCATCCTTGGAATGTTTTTAAGAGGCATATACCAAACAAATTGAATAAATCATACGCTCTGTCATGAGGTACTTGAATACATGCACCTTGACAGAATATCACTATGGGAAATATGACTTTGCTTCTAGCATACTTATAATAAAGACTTGAAAAGAGAGACAATATGAAGCTGAGAAGAGACACCAAGCAGTGCACAATGTAGTATAAGGTATCTGCAATTTAAATGAAATTATAAAGGAACTCATTGATTCCAGAAGGAAGGATGACATGGTGTGCCCATAAATAACACTCATCACCAGGAGAAAGTGATCGTGAGTGCCATACCTGCTCAAGCAGCTGTCGCAGCCGATGAAGCTGAGACTCCAACTGCTTATTATGATCTTCCAAAATCTGCATTCTAGCCTCCAGACGACCTTTATGTTGCCGTAAAAGTTTGGCCTCTGCAATGAGTTCAGCATCTTCAGACGTGTGCTGTGGTGACACAGCTGAATCTGGAGGTGAGCTCAGGACATTCATCCCCTTTCGAAGATGTTGTTCCTTTAGTTGCTCGTATTCCACCTGTAGCATTCTAAAAAGTCATGTTTAAAAGGAATAAGCCCCTGGCTTCATGGCCTTGTAGACTCAAGATAATTTAATTTAAAATCATTCCTAAAATAAATGATTCTCTCACTGTTACCTCACAGTTATGGAACCTATATCATAGCCACCAAGTTCTAATATACACTCTTATTTTTTTCTTAGATACAGCAGAACAAGAGGAACAGGGAAAAGTTGATATACACTGAATGATTTCTTGGCCAGACATGTAACAACTATTTTAAGCAGGAGTAGAAAAACTTTCTCAGCCCAAGGCCACCTTACCTCATGAGTAGGGCTAAATAGATATAAGTGGCATCAAGACTATGTATAAAGCTGATGCACACAATTCATACGTCCAGACATTCCCCATTAGCATACATCTATCACCCCATTCTCTCCATCACTCACTTAGATTACTTCTGTGCCACCACGCTATCTCTATGCAGTCATCCCATTATCTGCCACCTCATTCTTTCTATCTCTGTCTCACTGTTCTCCCTGTATATTTCCATGCTCTTTCCACCCCTACATCCATCCACTCTCTCTCCATTCCTGTTTCAGCTTCCTAGCTGATCCATCTGAAACAACTGTGAATTGATACGAGTTTGAGCTGCCAGTGCAAGAAGAGATTGTGCCCTTCCATTATCATTGGCTTGGTCTGTTTCCTTTCTGTAGACTAAGAAATCTTTTCCTGCCCCACTTCTCAGTGGTTTCTGCAGATTAGCTGAGCAGCATATGGATACTTTCCTACTCTGCTGATCAGCTGACCAGAAGGAGACAGCTAAGATACAGGGGAAACAGAACTGTGTAGTAGGGACAAGAAAGGCTGATGGATTCAGTTTGGAAGCCTGTTGTGCCGTATTTGGCCCACAGATTAGAGGTTCTCCACAAGTGGTATAATGTCTATAAAACCACATTTATTACAGGTCTGTTTTATATATGTGTATACAATGTGTTACATTTCAACACCTGTCTATTTTACACTGGACAACTCTTATAAATAATAATAATAATAAAAATTTTATTTATATCCCGCCCCTCTATGAAATGCATTGGGGCGGTTTACAACAATTAAAATATACATCCAAACCCTCAATCACCTCCCTTAAAATACAATTAAATAATTTAACAATTAAAACATACTTTAAAAAATACAAAAATAAAAATAAACAATGGATAGTGGCCGTGGCGAGATCAGGACTCTTCTCTCAATGAGATAATTGTTTTTGCTCCAATGCACTGTGTTTGGTTTTACTGGCTGATGATAAAAATAATTAATGTGATGGCATGAGATCACCAACTGATGCTACAGCCAATGACTGGTGAGCATGCTTGTATGAATCAAGCTAAACATCAAGTTTTTATTTTAAAAAATTAATTCTGAAGATGTGGAATCGTAAAATCTTAAGAGTTGGAAGGGGCCACAAGGGTCCAACCCCCGCCATGCAGGAATGCACAATTACAGTACTCCTGAAAGATGCCCACCCCACCTCTGTTTAAAGACCTCCAAGGAAGCAGAGACCCCCACAGCAGTCATTCCACTGTTGAATATCATCTTAATTTTGTCAGATCCTAGTGCCTAGTCAGGAGCAAAGGAAGTTGCTTTATAACAAGTCACATCTAACTGGGTCTGGTAATTTGGCATGAAAAACGTGCTCTGCCACTGAGCTACAGGCTCTCTTTAGAGGAGGAACAGTACAACACAGCCTACTTCAAATTGTGTATAAAGAAGGAGGAGGAGAAAGACTGTAGAAATTGTTTCCTTTATGGCAAGTTGGGACCTGGGTTTGATGTGACTGGAGTGGGACAAATGTCTAGATATCAGGAATGGATTGAACATGTTTCAGTTATTTACAATTGACTGGAGAATCCATTATGGGAAGAATAAGGAGCAGGGCAAGGGAGAAAGACAGGGGGTATGGTGGCCAATCATGGAACGGGACAATTCCCTCCACCTGAATTTGGGAATATTGGTTGGATTTTTTGTTCCTCCTGCTTCATTGTGTTCTGATTTCCCCCTTTCTCCAAATAAATCCCTGACTTTTTCCCAAACAAGTTTCAAACTTGTACACACATTAGAAAACATTAAAGAAGCCCCAGAGTCTTTACAAGGAGAGACAACAATACCTTTGCTCCTCCTCAAGGTCTGCAATGATGCGTTCAAGCTCTCCTCGTTCCTCCTTCTCTACTGACTTCAAGATCTGTGCTGGGCTCTGTGGCTGACTCACAGGTGACTCTCCTCCCAGAGTCTGACAGTATTGCTGGATAAGGGCGTGCTCATCCTCCCTAGAGACAAAGAGAGCTAGCATAAATACAGTAACTCTTACAGGAGTGAACTATGATTACATTGCTATAAATTGTTTCCAGAACGCATTTAGAGTGAAGCCATGGTGAGTTTACACATCTTATGGGATAGCTGTATGACTGCTTGAAGAAACAAAATCAGCTCTGAGGGATGGATATAAAGAAACACAAACTGAGATAAACAAGTACATAAATTGCAGCTTGAAACAGTGGTAAGATTGGTTGGTCACTTTACTTTCAAAGAGCATATTCTTTGGTCCAGTTTACAATTCTACGGAGACTGCCTTTAAGAATTAAGTGCACATTCCTATTGCACTGCATACAAACCAGAGTTCCCATAAAGTCTGGGGTTGCTGGATATTTACTTAGCAAGGATGAGAACCTGATCTGAACCTAAACAAATTCATTCTTTGAATCTAAATAACAATAGCAAATGAACCTTTCAAAGACACAACCGTTCTCTCCACATTTTGTTCTTTGGCCATCTGTTTACCCAGCTTAAAGTGATGCTTTCTGCAAAAAGCAGCTTTCTCATTATAGCCAATTCAAGAACCCTCAAAAAATTAAATAATAAGGAAAAATATGCAAACTGTGTAACACTGAAGTGAGAACAGATTTTTAGATTACACTTTAAAGAAACAGGCAGATAAAGAGAGAAGAGGATAAAAGCATTCCAAGTGACAGGCAGTTATAGATATGCGATTACTGTATCTTATATTGGGCATGCCAATAATAGTTAGAAGGATTTAGTTATCAAGAGCAGTCTGCCCTCCAGCCACACAGCAAGACAATCTACACACCAGCCACACAGATCAAACCATTCAGTCTAGAGACTTTTTCACACAATAGGGTTACTGCAGGATTGCACTGGCTTTGTTCTGTGTTTGAGCTTTCCTTATCCACATGGCAACATGGCTCCCATTGTTGCTTTGCATTATTGGATTGCATCTATCATTGACAGGAAAAATCCATTAATGGTTCTAATATTGCTGCTTTTCAGCCATTTTTTTCTGCTGCAATCATTTCATTCTGCTGCAATTCCGATATTCCAGCAGTCATGAGGTGTGAGTGGGCATGGTTCTCCTCTTTTCCTCCTCCCTGTCCCAAAGCAGGGTGAAGTCATGTTGCTTTTATTCCCAGCTTTTATTTCATTTTTATTTGTATTTATTTGTTTTGTTGCAATTGCACAATTTTACTGCCATAGCAGGTCTCCAGTATGTTGCAATTATGCAATTGTGGGAGCACCCCCCTCATTTGCGAGAAGTGTTGAAACTGTACAATCGTAGCATAAAAACAAAAAATTAAATAGTGTGCATGTGCTACATAGGGAAGACACGGATAGGAAAGCAGGGTCAAGTGTGCATCACTGGAATGGCACCACTGGAGAAAAGGTGTGAAAGAGATTGTTTTCATACTAGTATGTTTCCATTTGCTTAAACAACATGATTGCTGAAAGGCAACAGGCTGGTGTGATGAAGCCCTAGCTCACAGCTTGCACTACACAAACCTTCCTACATAACAGACAGCTCCCAGAGCCTCAAATGAGTAAGTGACACCACACAGGTCTAGTCCAAGAAAGATCCAGATGAGAGGAAAACATTATTTACTCAGGGTGGGGGGATACCCTCAGAACAGTTTAAAATAATAATTTTGTATAACGAAATTCAGGGACATTTGGAAGAAAAGTATTTGCTCAAAGAGTCATGGGGGTGGGGAATTAATTTAACTCAAAAGGAGCCCTTCCCTGTTTTGACAAGCCATCAGGGTCTATTGCAGTGGTCTGATTCTGCCAACACTGACCTTTCCCAACTTCCTGGACACAAGACAAGGACAGGCAATTTACTTTTCAAACAGGTTCCAGGAGTCCACGGCACTATATAACTTTTTAAAAAAGAGAGAGGGTGCATAGCCACTTCTGCCAGGCAGTCGGTAATTTTTGGCAAACCATGGGGCTTGTGAAGGGTTCTAGGGCTAAAAACAAAAACATAAAACCCCAGAACAACAAACCTGCCCCCCTAACCACAGCTGACTACCCCTGATCTGTGGTAAAAAAAGACAGCCCCCTCCCAATGCCTTGATGGGATACAAACTATAGTAATCATGCAGGACAAACACCAGTATGCAATATATAAATTATACATGTGTTGTTGTTATTTTACTGTGAACAAACTGTTTGACATGGATGAACATAATGAAAACACTGGAAGCCTGAGAACTCTTTCCCCATGGTCTAGACTTTTGGTGTCATGAATTCATTTGGAGTGTTTGCTATCCCGTGTACACTCACTGTCTGGAGAAGCAAATAATAGTATTATAGCATATAATATAGAAGCAAATTAAATACTTATTCAAAGTATGTGCATGAGTATGTGTTATGTACTTATGTATACATACATACATATATACATTGGGATATATACCTTAATGGTACCCATGTTAGTCCAGAACATGCATTTTTTCTCTCATCTGTCTTCACTTAGTTATAGCCACAGGCAGCTTTGACAGCAGATTGTCATCGGCTGCAACTTCTTTGCTGTGAAAGTTTTAATACCATTTTCAGCTTTTATGGCACTATAAATTTATTCAGAGTAAGTATTATTTTTCAGAAGTATATGAAATACCTAGAGCCGCTGGCAACTCCAGACACAGCTGCCAGGTGAATAAGAAGTGTAAGAAAATAATTTTAAACTAAATTGAAGAATCTGATTACAGTCATCGTGTTTGCTAAAAATAAAGACAGTTTAAATCTCTTTAAATTATAGGGTACATCGACTGCTTTTGAGCATCACAAAGGCAACATTATTTTTAAGAACAGGGAGCACTTTGATGCTCACAGGAAAATTCAGGAGCATGCATAATTTTAGACAATGGCTATTCTAAATTTCTTAATTCAATACCAGAAAAGGCAGTTGTGTCCAAATTTCAGTTCAAACATAAATTTAGCATAGTGATTAAAAAAAAAAATCTTTCTTTTCTTTTCCTTCCTTTCCCTGAAGAGCTTGTTTCTCAAATTGGGGCCTGCTTGTTCAGCACACATACAGAAAAATCTTCTATGACTTCAGAGTCATTGCAAGTCTCTAAAGAATAAAGCATTCAAATATAAACTTAGGTCAAGCCCTTCATTCTGCTGACAACATTGCTATTGACAAGCATAAGATTGTGATAAGTAAGAACTACCACTACACACAATGGTAAATTGTGCAGCCCAGAGTATTTTTACCCCTTGTATTCCACTGTTTCAAGCTCCGAAGTTTTAAAGAGGACAAAAAGGTTGTTTATTGATTTGTCTATTATAAGCAGTATGTTTGCAACTGATAATGTTCTTCTTCACTGAAGTATCACCTGACAAAGAAAAGCTATTTATAGAAAAAAATGAAGCCTTGTTGTGATTTTTTTTAACACCTCTCATCTGCTTTGCCAACTGACTGGTCTGAAAAGCAGAACATTGTGTCAGCTCACATGCCACCAATGTAAGATAGATCTATTAGTTGCACAGCAATCCCAGTTGAATGCTTCCATGCTGACCACATGATTCATGCTAGAATAAAGGACAAGCCAGGAGAAAAACCTCTAGCACTAAATTACAAGGATGTTGAAAATTCAGTTCCAGAACAGACAGCCGAGACAGCACCTATATATCAACATTAGTGTGGCCCATGCAAATAGTTATTAGTTGCCTCAAACTGTAAGGTCACTGGAAACCAGAGCACAATGATGAATACAGAGACCAAAGACAGGTACTATAAAGTGCTATCTGAATGAAAGCAGTTCTTGTTTACAACTTTCTCTCCTAAGATATGCCTCTGTAATGTATTCCAAAGAAAAGTCCTTAAGACCCCAAGAGAAACTATAGTGATGTTTTAAAAATAAATTCTTTCTGAAATAGTTAATCTTTATATAGGTGTGCAGGTTATGTATATGTTATTGTGTGCCTTCAAGTCATTTCCTACTTAGGGCAATCTAAGATGAACCTATCACAGGATTTTCTTGGCAAGATTTATTCAGGGAGGGTTTGCCTTTGCCTTCCTCTGAGACTGAGAGAGTGAGACTTGCCCAAGGTCCCCAGTAGGTTTCCATGGCTGAGCAGGGATGGGAACCCTCTTCTCCAGAATCATAGTCCTGTGGGTGGTTTGTCTTCTCTGGGTGGTGTTCATTCTGTTTTGAGACAGGAGGCTGCACTTCTCCTAAAGCACAGGTAGTGATTCTCTGGCCTTGGGGCCAGATCAGATCATCCTGGGGTCCCCGTCTGTTCTTTCTGCTTTCCTAGAAGGCCACATCACCTTCCCTACAACATCATCATTCGGTGGTTACCAGAGTTTTTGCATGAGTCCTTTTCCATACTAAAAAGTTGAAATACATCTCCTAAGACTTAGTTACTGACAGTAAGAGCTATATATATATATATATATATGTATATATTAATTTTATAATCATATTATTATCCAATCAATACTTAGTTAGTATAACACATAAAATTACTATAAACATCGCAATTTTTCTATTAACTAATTTCAAAAGTTAACATAGATTCTTTACTATAAATCTAATCAAAAATATTAATTCCCCTACCCCGCCCCCACCTCAGTGCTCCCCTTCACCGGAGCCATTATCCCTTACCTAATCTTTCCAGAATCTCATTTCTTCTCATGGAGGTAACCTCCCATCTTTTGTCTGTAACACTTTTTTAACAAATACTTTCCAAATTTTATCAAAATCACTTTCTTTCCAACTTCTTCTTCTTACTTTAATTCTACATGTTAACTTATCATTGATTGCCATCTTCCAAACTTCTTTATACCACTCCTCCACTTGTACATTTATTTGCATTTTCCAATGTCTTGCTATAATTCATCTTGCTGCCGTTAATAAATTTGTTATTAAATCCTTTTCTGCTTGGTTCCCATTCTCTCCATTATAAATTGACATCAATGCTATGCTCGGTTTCCTTTCTATATTTCTATTCAAAATATTCTCTATTTCTATAAAAAACATTTCCCAAAACCGCTGTACAAATTTACAGTTCCACCACATATGCATATATGTACCTATTTCTTGACAACCTCTCCAACAATATTTAGAGTTATTCTTATCTATATTATGCAATCTTGCTGGTGTCAAATACCATCTCCATATTATTTTATAACAATTTTCTTTTATCTGTATCGACATATTTTTAGATGTCTTTGTTTCCATATCTTATCCCATTCATGATCTCCAAATTTTTGTTTCAAATCTTCCTCCCATATTCTCCTTAAATATTTCCCTTTGTCTTTTTTATCCTTATTTTTTATCAGTATTTTATATAATTCACTTGTAATACCTTTCAAACTTTCATTATCATCCCTCTTTTCACCTTTCTTCACCAAATTTTCAAATTTTGTAAATTCCCTTGTTTCTTTATGATTCGTTTTCCAATTTTTAATCCATTGTTCTAACTGTATGCAATTAAACCATGAAATTTTCATTCCACATAATTTCTCTCTTATATTCCCTTTCTCATTCATCCATCCTATCAATCCCTCTATTTTGTCTAGTCCTCATTTCTTTAATTCCTTTCCCAATTTTTCCTCCAAATTATTTGGGATTTTTCCCCCCCCATTATAACCGATGTTAATACTGAATCAATAGGATCCTTTACTTTCCTTTTTTGTAAAATTACCAAAAAATACGTTCCATATTCTCTTTTCTATTCTCCCTGTTTCTATCTCTAACCATTCTAAATCCCCCTGTCCTACAATTCCTTCTATAACATATCTCAATTGATTAGCTTCATAATATCCTTTTATTTTGGGAAGACCAAGTCCTCCCTCCTTCTGTGATATATACCAAAATAATTTATTTAATCTTGTCCTTTTCCCTCCATTACAATATTTATTCAACATATTTTGCAATTTTTTTCAGTTCTACTATTTTTATTGGTAACATTCTAAACAAAAAATTTATTTTAGGTAATATTTTCATTTTAACTAAAGCTACTCTTCCAACCATGATAGTTGAATATTTTTATATTCTTCCAACTTCTTTTCCATTTCTTTCCTTAGTACCATAATATTTTTCTCTTCTAGTTCTTTTAAATCTTTTGTAATATTTATTCCTAAATACTTAATATTACTTTTTAATCTTATTTCTAATTTTTTCTCTTTTACAAATATATTTTCTTCTTCCTTAGTATAGTTAAACAACAACATATCTGATTTGTTCCAGTTAACCTGTAAGCCTGTCATCTCCCCAAATACTTTTAAATGTTCTTTAACTTTTTCTATTCCTTTAATCAATTCCTTAATTGTTAGCAATGTATTGTCAGCACACAAGCTTATCTTTTTTTTTGTTTCTACTCCAATTCCTTCTATACTATTATCATTTCTTATCACATTTTCTAGAATTTCTATTACCATTGCAAACAATATTGGAGAAAGTGTGCAACCTTGTCTTGTTCCTCTCGTTATTTTTATTTCTCTTGTTATTCCATCATTAACCATCACTACAGCTGTGTTATGGGAATACAATTGATCTATTAATCCTCTAAACCTCTTTCCCCATTCCAAATTCTTTCAATATTATTTTTAATGTTGGCCATTCCATACAGTCAAATGCTTTAAAGATATCTAATGCTAATATCCCTGCTTTTACTTTTGTTTTGCCAATTATATGTATTTTATTTAACACCCTTCCTATTAAATTTGACATTTGTCTTCCTTTCACAATTCACATTGGTCCTTTAATATATATTTATACATACAACTATTCATTCTCTTTGCCATTATTGCTGATAATAACCTTGCATCTTGATTTATCAATGATATAGGCATATATGATCCAGGGTCCATCAAATCCTTATCTGGCTTTGGTATCAGTATTATCGATGATTGTTGCCATAATGGAGGGACTTTGTCTCCCGTTATTATGTTATTATATAATAATAATAATTTACGTATTAACTTCTTTTTAATTACGTTATAATAATCTGGTCCTAACCCATCCATTCCTGGAGCTTTCCCAATTTTTAAATTATTTATTGCTTCCTCTACTTCCATTTTCGTAATTGGTTTTTCTAATAAATCCCTATCTTCCCCTTCTATTTTAATTTTCCAATTTTCCCCTACATATTTTTCTATTTGTTCCATTGATTTATTCCCTGACTGGTACAGGTCTTTATAAAACTCCTCAAAAATTGTTAGTTTTTCCTTCATTGTTCTACACATTTTACCTGTTTTATCTCTAATCCCATTTATCATATTTTCCATTTTCTTCTTCTGTGTGGATCTAGCCAACATTTTTGAATTTTTATTACTAAATTCAGACAGTAAGAGCTTTGAGGTACAAGAGGTTGGTACTTTGGCCTCTCCTTTTTGGCACTGTAAGGTGGTCCTGGGAACTCTGAAACTGAAGTTGGCCCTAGGGCAAAAAAAAAGAGCACTCTTGTATTAAACTATAAGCAGCTGAAAGATCAGCTAAAGGTATGTGATTCTGGAATATTCTTCAATACATCATTGTCACTAGAAGTACAAATGGCCTCAGTAGCTCTGAGAGCCTTTTATCAGCTTAGTCTGCTATACAAGGTCTGTCTATTAAATAACGAGACTGATATAATAACCCATCTTTATTTACATATGTTACAATTCTAATGCTTGTCCCCTTCAATCTACTCCCCGTTCACACTCTCATATCAATGCAGTCTTGTTTTCCACTGGTCGAAGGCGTGGAGCAGATCATTTTCTGTCAGCTATTTCAACACATTTGCCATTTTCTTCTTTACTGTATCAACTGACTCAAAACATGTTCCTTTAAGCACCAATTTCACTTTAGGGAAAAGAAAAAAAGTCACATGGTGCCAAATCTGGCAAATATGAAGGATATTCAAGTGTAGTAATGTATTTATCGGCCAAAAACTGCTTCATAGAAAGTGCTGTGTGAGCAGGCACATTGTCTCGATGAAGAATGAAACCATTTCCCCAGAGTTCTGGCCTTTTTTTCTGATTCTTTCTCTCAGCTTTGCCAAAACTTCCGTATAATAATGCTGGTTCACTGTTCTGCCTTCTGGAACCCATTCTGCCAAAATTATTCCCTTGATGTCAAAAAACCCAATGAATGTGGACTTGCTTTGATGTGCTTTTTTCATTCTTGGTGATGATGGTGTTTTTCAGTGCATTGATTGATGTTTTATCTCAGGATTATACTGGAAGTTCCAGATTTCATCACAAGTGTTTATTTTTTATTTTTTTGAGAAAGGTTTTGGTCCACCTCAAGTTGCTGCAGAATGTGAGCACAAATTTCCATGTTGCACTCTTTTTGTTCTGGTTTAAGAACCCCAGGGACCATCTTGGCACAAACTTTTCTCATGTTGAGATCCTCAAGCAAAATTTTCCACACAGTGTCTTTGTCAATGTTCACGGCTTCAGCTATCATTCGGAAACTGAGTCAGCAGTCTCCTTGAAGAATCTGGCTGATTTATTCCACAATTTCTTCGGTTCTTCAAGCAGAAGGTCGTTCAGGGCATTTACCATCTTCCACATTCTCATGTCCTTCTCTGAATCATTTGTGCCACTCAAAACACATGTGCACAAGACATACAGTTTTTCCCATAGACCTCAGTCAGCATTTGAAAAGATTCCGTTCATATTTTGTTCAATTTAACTAAAAATTTCAAACTGACATGTTGCTCGACTTTTAAACGTAGCATTTTCCTGGCACACAACAGACAACACAACTGCTTAAAATGAGATCCGTCAGATAACAACCCTGAGTAGCTTTAAAAAAGCACTAAAGACGGATCTCTTTCGGCAGGCCTTTCCTAATTAGATCCCGGCCTCAGGGGATCCTGGCTTCTTTTAGTCTGCTGGCCATTTATAGTATTTTATTGTATTGATTGTTTTTAATTGTGATTTTAGATCAGTTGGTTTTAATTTATAATTGTTTAATATTTTTTTATGGGGGAGGGTGGGGTGGGGGGTGTTTGGGGATTTTATCTGTATTGTATTTTAATTTTTGTAAGCCGCCCCAATTGTTTTAACAGAGGGGCGGGGTATAAATAAATTTTATTATTATTATTATTATTATTATTATTATTTTAAAAAATGACAATTAACTGAATGGCCAAGAATGTTGATGTTTCTCATGCAGGTCCAGACATGTTCAAGGTCACCACTCAAGCATTCACAATCAGTTCTCCCTGATTTGTCTGAAAGGTAGAAACAGTCTCTTATTTAATAGACAGATGTACCAATCATCATACTATCTGGGCAGAAATGGCCTTTCAACAGTTATTCACAACCTGGTTACTACCCATTTGGATTCTGCCGAGCATTTATGGGAGACTGCAAATGATCCTGAAATTTCAGGTGGTCCAAAACAATGTGGCCAGATTATTAATGAGAATGGCTTTACCATATGTACTGGCTGCCAGTATATTTCTAAACCTAATTCAAAGAGGTTCTTTAATGCTAAATAGCTCATAATCAAGCTATCTGAAAAAGCACATTTACCAACCTGGACCTGAGGTCATCATTTCAGACATCTCTCTAAGTATTTCTACCAAATCAGACAAAGACAGGTGGCTATAAGAGAATTGACATTTTCAGTGGTGATGCTCTATATATGGATGGCACTCCTACATGCCTCCATTTGATGCTTCCATTACTGTATCAGGGGAAGCCTTTACTACTTCCCCAGGCATTTATATAGGTATGTATTCATTTATACCACAACAAGTTAAGTTGTCTAACTGAAGTTATTGGAGTGTAAATAAACAAATAAATAATAAACTGCCTCCAAATCACCTTGGCAGTATTCTATCTTCCAAAGGTACCAATCTTCTCCTTCACTGAAGAGTCCAGGTATTTTAATATATTCACCATTTCATACATTAATTCTGGCAGGAGTTAAATTATCCAGAAAGAAAGAATGTTTCTAAGGGAAGACTCTGCCCTACATAAAATCTCACTCCTTTTAACCTTGTTCTTACTCATCCGTTATTGCTATAAGGACAAGATACCTATGCACACACCAGCATGCAGAAGGGCATTTGCTAGTTTTACCCTGTTCTGAAAACATTATTCATACTATACTGCTAAAGAATAGGAACCATATATTATAATAAGCAAATAAACTGCTAAATCACACCAGTGCTTCTATTAGTTTTAAAAGTTTAAACATAAAAAAATTGCTCCACCATCTTGATATGCTCATTATATGTGAAATTGATAACACCAGTTGTTTAAAGAATATAGCTGTTTTACTGAGCTACTTGAAGCCAAGTAAGGAAAGTAAATATGTGAAAGCTTCATTATCGTGACTTTTGTACTGTCTCACATACAGAAAAAGACAGCAAGCAGTCTTTTTTTGCATACGAAGACAAAGCACTGAAAGTAATAAACCAAGAAAATAAATATTGCCCTTCATCTTTAAATTTCAGCGGTTTGGAGACAATCATTCTATATGTTGTAGCAATCTGGACCCAGGTACAATATTTATCCACATTCATCATTCCCATTATTTAATTATTTTTTTAACCATAGTTAAGCTCTCACAAGTAGGCTTATGTCTTATTATTTTCTCTCTCTAGGCCAAATTCTGTCTTCTTTTCACTCCTGGCCATAGTTTAATATTAGATGTGTACTAGTGTTATTCATGATTAATATAAAAACAGAGTAAGAATTTACTTTGCAAAACATTGCTAGAAGGAAACCTGGATTAGAAATAATCATGGTTAGCACTATATAGTCTTAATGCTACATTGTGATCTGGGAATTTTTCAAATGGTTGAAAAACCCCATGAGGAGGTCAGGAGAAGAACGGGGCTGTCTCACTTATGCAGCCCCATTTCAGATGATGCAGTCCTCCTCTATCCTCTCCCCGACCTCCTCCTGACTTTCCCCCGTGCTGCTTGCAACACTTTTTACTGACGGAAAACCTCTGTCAATAACAAGTGGCACAAGCAGCATGGGGGAAGGTCAGGAGGAGGCCGGGAGGAGGCCAGAGGAGAACTGCATCATCTGAAACGGGACTGTGTAAGCGAGAGAGCCCTGTTCTTCTCCCAACCTCCTTGTGTTTTTTTTCAACCATTTGAAAAAGACCTAAGACTGTAGATGAAAGAAGGAGAGAAATTTGAGAAACATACAAAGATGTAAAAGTGCATTTACATTTGCCATGAAATTTATGTAAGAATTTACTTAAAAGTACAACAGATGTAAATTTACATGATTTACACTTAAGAAGTGCTTAATAAAAACAAAGGTTAAAATAGTGAGGAAAGCAATATATTCAACACCATCCATCTTTCCAAAATCCAGTTGCCAACTAGTTTGTTATTTTACCTGATTGTTGATATTAGTCTATTGTCATTCAAAGCTAGTCCTTTAGAATATGATGCTTATCAAATCCATTCAGAAACAAAAGGTCAAGGGAGCAAAAGAGAAGTGGTAATTGATTTGTTTACCACTTAATGTCCAACCGTCTATGGCAGTTTTTTGCGGATGAAAGGAAAATGCAGGACTTAAGGTCTAACTTGGTAATTATCTACTGAGGCATGTCAAAGTTGCTTCTGATGGGATTTTTGCTTGGCAGGCTCATAAACAGATAAGCCAAGTAAAGAAATCACCTCCAAAGAATTGTGATGGTCAAACTTCCAGATTTTTTTTCTGGCCAATTAACAAGATCCAGCATTTCAATGTTTTTATAATGTTATCAACACCTCTGAATATCTGAGGGAATCCAACATTTCCCACACAAACCCATTGTTTATTTAAAAAAATAAATAGAAAACCAGTCTATTGTGTAGTTTATCTCTATATTTACGTTCCTTTAAACAAGTCAGCATCAGAAAATTATGATCTGGTCATCCTCATTCCTCAAGTTTATTAGATTCATAAATCACAACTTTATACGATTATTGGTGCCTAGTCTGTGACTGCATGTAAATCAGAAGATAAAAGAAAATGGGATTTGCTTGTTTCAAAATGCCTATGCATCTAAGTCTGTGAATTGGCAGGAACCTATGCAATGGCTTTTTCATAAACTACATTTCTGTGAGGAGAGAAATGCTGCTTCACAAAAATCATCTTTATTAAATTATTCTCTTCCGCTACCTGAACAGTAGTAGTTTATAGTACAAATATCGTAGTTTATAGTACAAATTAGTACTACCACAACTGGTAATACTACCAGTTATTATATTTCCTGCTATCACATACACTATACAGAAGGAGTTTATATTGTTATTATGCAACATTAATGTAGGCCACTGGGAAAGTCTATTACTCATTTGTAAGGAGCTAAAACTCACAGCAATTGAGGATAAATTTATCAGATGGTTATAATCAAACATGCTGACTTTTTCTGGCAATTATACTTCCTCAATCTACTTACACACTTCCTGTGGTGGAGCTACCATCTGTGAACAAAGAACCATTGGTCCGTTCCATCTGGGCCAGTCTAAAAGAGAAAGAGGAACTCGTGAGAAAAAAGAAAGTCCAAGTTCTATACCAGTTGTTGCTTGAGGCAACTGCAGTGGCATCAGTTAATGTGAGCATATAAAGATAATGCACTAAATCTTAACTGACTCCAAAGGATAGTTTTCAGGTTTACTGTCTTAAAAAGTTGGGTTTTTTTTTATTCTGCATCGTATCATAGATAGTATACAGCATACTAACATAATAGAGAGGGAAAGAGCAGTTGGGCACATTGTCTCCATCTTGCCTGGACCCCAGGTGTTGCTTACAGCCTCTCCCTCCAACTGCTTTGGAAAAGGAGCCAGGTGCAACCAGGACCTAGCAGTTACAGAACTTAATTTCCCCCCTTTCCTCCCCATCCTTTCCCCTTTGTGTGTCATGTCTTATTCACATTTCAAGCCTAAGGGCAGGGACTGTCAGATTAACTATTTGTAAGCCTTTTTGGCTAAAGGATGAAGCATACATTCTACAAACAAACAACATACAATTGTTCCAGTTTTTACTGCTTCTTCATCAAGACCCATCTTTGCTTATCACTGTTGCCTTGTCTAGCAAAACAGCCACACAAGCAAGATTCCCCAGCCCCGCCCCCCAGCCCCACCAATGAATCATATAGCTGGTCATACAAACAAGGATGCCACTGAAATGAAAGCAAAAATTCTTGCACTATGAATATTTCCACCTCACATACTGTAACTATTCATTTTAGCAACACAAAAAGGGTGGGAGTAACACCTTTGGGCCAGGATGTAAGTCTGCATCAAAGCAAAGATTTGTACTACCTTCTCCTGTATGAACCCAGCCACATATCTAGGGCATCTACAGAGATCCTCCTCTGCCTCTCTGTTTCAGCAAATAAACAAAGAATAGGGCCTTCTCAGTGGTTGTGCCACAGTTATGAAATTCATTCTCAAGGCAGGATTGCCTGGCTCCCTTGAAAGTGTCTCTTGGTTTTGTTTCTATTAATTTTCAGGGGACAAGTGAAAACAGTTTTCTTCCAGATAGGTATTTCGGATCAGCAGACTAATGAATCTGTGGTTATCACTGTGTGCTTGTTGCATTGCTTGGTTTTTCCTTTTTTGTTTAATCTTTTTTTTTAATTATTGTGATAGTAGTGTTGCTGTAAGCTACCATATGGACTCATTTGAGTCCAAAAGAGAGACAAAAATCTCATAAACAAGGCTATATGTCCATGGAATATTCCATAATAATTTCCAATATTTTTTTCAGAACACACTTTTTAAGAAACAGATACCATTCTGTTGTTTTTAACCACATGAAATATAAAATTACTTTTCTTTTACTTCTTACCTGTTAGCATATTGCTCTATCCTGGAATGTGTGTCATCATGAAATAGTTGGGGAGACTGGGAGGGACTAGCAAAAAAAGCAACAAAAGAAAAAAAATGATTCCATTTCCCGTGTTATGCGGGGGGAAGGAAGTTTTTATAATATTTAACATACAATATTATTCAAAAATGATGATTTGACTATTAACCAGCTCAAGACTCCATGGATATATTAGTAATTATACTTTTATTAAGAAAAATTCTGACATTTAAACACAATCCTTTGGGAATATTCCCACTGCCTCTCCCATGAGGATGAATGGGGGAAGCACAGGAGCATGGTTGTGTACAGGAAGAAATCCCATTAATAGAACATACAAAACAAATACTTTTGATGACTGAACCCAGCATCTTTCCAAGAAGCATTACAGATACTCACTCATATTGCTCTGGCCACATACTGATAAGTGTGATTGGACTGCAAGGGGAATGAGAGAGAGAGAAAGAGAAGAAAAATTCAGCAGAAGAGCTTTAGTTCAATTTAAGAAGTTAAAAAGCATAAAGTTCAACTACTGCTCCCAATAAAAGTACCTCTCTTTAATAATAATTTTATGAAAGGAACAGAATACCCCTTTAGATATAATGGAAACAAAAATCTCTATTGTATTGGAGATGGCAGATATTTTTGGAAAGTAATGAAAAACAGCAACAGGCTTAAAACTACACCTTGTTGTCATTAGAAAAAATGTCAAACCTGTTGACTTTGTAATTTTGAAGAAAATTTGAAGAATATGATTACATTATCCAGTTTTGATATTTTTGGCATGGATATTGTTGAAAAGGGAGCTGAAAGATGGGGATACAGCAAATGTGAATAGTTGTTGCATGCCTTCAAGTTGTTTCCAACTTATGACAACTCTAAAGTGGACCTGTCATAGGGTTTTCTGGTAAGTTTTGTTCAGAGGGGGTTGCCTTTGCTTTCCTCTGAGGCTGAGAGAGTATGACTTGTGCAAGGTCACCCAGTGGGTTTCCATGGCCAAGTGGGGAGTCAAACCCTGGTCTCCAGAGTCGTAGTCCAATGCTCAAACCACGCTGGCTCCTAATGTGAATACTACATAGGAGTAATTCCAGCAGTAACCATTTACAAAGCAATGCTTTCCCTATCTGCTCAGAAGTAAGTCCAACTGGCTTTAATCAGGCTTAATCACAAGTAAGTAGATATGAGGTGTGTAGCCTTAATGGTATACCGTATATTCCGGCGTATAAGACGAGTGGGCGTATAAGACACCCCCCCCAATTTCCAGCCAAAAATCTAGGCTTAGGCATATATTCGCCATATAAGACCCCCCCCCCCGAATTTGGCTGGCTGGCTGACTGGCTGGGGGAGCCTTGCCAGCTGATCCTCTTTGTTTCCCAACTCATGAGGATCTCCTCATGAGTTGAGAAAGTGAACAGGATCAGCTGGCAGGGCTCTCCCAGCCAGCCAGCCAGCCGCAACATTTGCCCCTCTCTTCAACCTTCCAGTCAAACTTGACTCGAAGGTGGAGGAAAGGGGCGAAAATGCCCAGTTTGCCTCAGCAGCCCCCCTTCCCTCCATCTTGGCTCTTCCGAAGGGGACCAAGGTGGGGGAAACGGGGGCCGCGGCGGCAAACCCCTAGATTCTCCCCCTCTCCCCACCTTCAAGGATGGTGGGGAGAAGGGGTGAAGATGCCCCATTTGGCTCTGCAGCCCCGATCCCTCCTTCTGGGCTCCCTTCAAGGAAGGTGAGGAGAAAGGGCGAAGATGCCCTGTTTGGCTCCACAGCCCCATTCATCCTTCTGGGCTCCCTTCCGAAGGGAGCTCAGAAGGAGGACGCAGGGCTGTGGAGCCAAACCCCGGGATTGGCCCCCTTTCCCCACCTTCAAGGAAGAGGGAGCGAATCTAGGGGTCTGGCTGCACAGCCCTGATCCCAGGAGGACGATGCGGAGGCTGTGCAGCCAAACCTGGGATTCTGCCCCCTCTCCCCACCTTCAAGGAAGGTGGGGAGAAGGAGCGAACGTGACCCATTTGGCTGCACAGCCCCATCCCTCTTTCTGGGCTCCCTCCTCCCGCAATTCTCCAACCCACAAGGAGGCTGCCCAGCCTCCTCCTGGGTTGGGGAATACGGGATGGCCAGCTGGCTGGCAGGGGGGCTGGAGGGAGGGGGCTTCGCAGCCACCGACCCCCTCCCCAAAGCTGCGATCCTGAGCGGGATCACGGCTTTAGGGTGGGGGGTGGCTGGAGGGAGGGGCTTTCAGGAGGGTCGAAGGGTGGCTGGAGGGAGGGGGCTTCGCAGCCACCCACCCCCTCCCTGAAGCCGCGATCCTGGGTGGGATTGCGGCTTTGGGGATGGGGGGTGGCTGGAAGGAGGGTGGAAGGGTGGCTGGAGGGAAGGGGCTTCGCAGCCACCCACCCCCTCCCCAAAGCCGCAATCCTGGGTGGGATCGCGGCTTTGGGGAGGGGGTGGTGGCTGGAAGGAGGGTGGAAGGGTGGCTGGGGGGAGGGAGCTTCGCAGCCACCCACCCCCTCCCCGAAGCCGCGATCCTGGGTGGGATCACAGCTTTGGGGAGGGGGGGTGGCTGGAAGGAGGGTGGAAGGGTGGCTGGAGGGAGGGGGCTTTGTAGCCTGAACGGGATCGCGGCTTTGGGGGGGTGGCTGGAAGGAGGGTGGAAGGATGACTGGAGGGAGGGGGCTTCTCAGCCACCCACCCCCTCCCCAAAGCCGCGATTCTGAGCGGGATCACGGCTTTAGGGAGGGGGTGGCTGGAGGGAGGGGGCTTTCAGGAGGGTGGAAGGGTGGCTGGAGGGAGGGGGCTTCACAGCCACCCACCCCCTCCTCGAAGCCGCAATCTGAAGTGGGATCGCAGCTTTGGGGAGGGGGGTGGCTGGAGGGAGGGCGCTGGAGGGAGGGGGCTTCGGGGAGGGTGGAAGGGTGGCTGGAAGGGGGGGCTTCCTAGCCACCCACCCCCTCCCCGAAGCCACGATTGGGACCCCGATCGCAGCCTCGGGGAGGGTGGTGGGGAGGCTTTCCAGCAACATTCGCTCCCCTCCTCTGTCCTCGGTTGCTCCCCAAAAGGGGAGAAGGCAGAGGAGGGGGGCGAATGAACCTTAAGCACTTTGCTTCACCCCCCTGCCTGATCTCCTGCCTCTTCGCTCCATTTGCGAAGGGAGCAAAGAGGCAGGAGTTCAAACGGCGGGGGTGAAGCAAAGTGTATCTGGCATATAAAACGAGTCCTGATTTTAGAGCCTATTTTTCAGGGCTCAAACCTCATCTTATACGCCGAAATATACGGTAGTTAAATTGCAGGCACAGAATAGAGTTTAGAGCATGAGTGGGCAAGGGAAGCCCTACAGATATTGCTAGACTTCAGCTCCTTTGGCTATACTGGCTCAGACTGAAGGGAACTGTAGTCCAAGAAAATCTAGTGCATCATTTTTCTCTTTTACTTTTTGTTAATGTTTATGTCTCTCGTGTGTGTGTGTAATATTGTGAATACAATTAAAAAGAAAAAATCTAGAGCATGGGTGGGTAACTTGTGGTCTTCCATATGTTGTTGGAAGCATATGTTGTTGGAAGCATAGCACTGTTCTAACCAGCACAGCTAGCAAGGAAGTATTTGTGCATTCATTTTGGTTTCTTCATCAACTATATCTTTCATTTTTATTGCATTCAAGTTTAACATACAAATCTTGCATTACTTCTGCTATTCTGGCTAATCTAAGGTATCAATATGCATCAAAAGTACTTCTCACTGTTGCTTTTGCTATTAAAATATCTTCATGATAGAAACTTCCAGAGACTTACGTCTCCAAATTGTCGCCTTCTAGAACAGTTTGCACAGGTAGATAGCCAAGACGTGGGTGTTTAGCAAAATACTTCTTTGACCGGAACTTGTTCTTTAACACTTTGGTGAAATCTCTTACATCTTCTCCTGAAGTTGTCTAGGTAAACAAAAATACAAATAAATAAATATTCACAGTTCATCTGGCTTTGAGTCAGTCAGCACTTTACCCTGTCATGTATAGCTGGTGTCAAAACACAAATGACAATGACTCCAAATCAGTAAAATGAGTATTAAAATTTGAAAGCAACATACTAAGTGTTTAAAAAGTGAGTGTAAAAAGTACTTTCTTACTCTGTAACTTGCCTTAAAAGCTCAGCAGTTCTTAAATTAGGTAGCAATCTATACATGTTTTTCAATTTAATAAAGTGACTTATAACAAAAGCTTGAACTGGCAAAAATCTAAAAGCCATCAAATTATGTCCCAATAGAAAGATACTTTAATCACAAACATTAGAGAGTATTTTAATTCACCAAAGTACTTTATTTGGGGTGGGTGGGTTTAAAACTGAATATTTTAGGCCTCATGGTCCGTCACTCATCGGAATCCAACATAAGAAAGACAGCAACACTGTTTGCCAACCCCATAAAAACAAAACAGTGTAATACAATAATTATGTTCCTAACTCAAATAATCTGATCTTCCAATTGACAGCTGTACAGTCTGCTTGCCTTGTCCAGTCAATGAAAGATTGGAACACAATGCAAGCAAGGGCAGTGCAGTGGACAGGTGCATGTGAATCTGTTGGAGTACATGATCTAGACTGGTTGCTCATTGGGTTGGGAGCCTCTTCTAGCAGTGCCACCAGTGATGTGCTGAGGGATAGCATAGGGCAGAAATATATAATCAATGAAAATACACAACATTTAAAAATATACCTTTATTTAATACACTCAAAATATAAAACACAGGGAAGAATGACAACATAACATGACAACAATACATGTAAAAAAATAAACACAATTAACTAACTTCAAACTAAAAAACATACTACCTTTACCAAAATACAAGAATGAACTAAACTAAGAAAGGGGTAACAAATGACTTCCAACTCTCCAGCTAATGGTTATTGCTGTTTTCTTAATCTACTTCCGCTAAGTCAAAACTTGATATACAGTGTCCTCTCTAGGCATCTTCTACGTTTTTCAATGCAACTCTGAGGTATGTTTTTACCTAAAGTCCTTTATTTTAATAGAGTCTGCTGTTATCCGTGGTTTCCATTATCTACAGTAAGTCTGGGAACTGAACCACTGCAGATATGCGGGTCCAACTGTACTTCTACATAATATTGATCCTACTATTCTCCAAAACCTACAGCAGATAAACTTCTCCAATAATCCTTCCAGAAGGCAATTATTACCTTCCAGTCTTTATTAAAACTACTTAATGACTCTTCTCTCATGAGAATATTTTTGTGAGGTCATATAACTTCATCATCCAATCTTCTTGCAATGGAACCACCACATTTTCCCACTTCTGCACATAGAGTAGTCTAGGAGCTATGATCATATACAGAATAACTCTTCTGTGCTTCTTCTCCTACTGCTCCTCTATCAGTCCTAACAAAAACAATTCTGGGTCCAATTGAATTTTAATTTCAAGATATATTCCATCAAACTATGAATATGAGTCCAATATTTATTTTTGGCCTTGGTACACATCCACTACATATGATAAAAGGTTCTCTCTTTCTGATTAGACTTCCAACAATTCATTATTGGAACCTTTATACATCATGGATAGTCTTCCTGGCATCAAATACCATCTTTACATCATCTTGTAAAAGTTTTCTTTAAGATCATAACACAAAGTGAATTTTAAACTCTTAATCCACATTCTCTCCATTTGTATGTTATGGCCAATATTTTGGGCCCATTTTATTGCATATTCTTTAGCCTGTTCTTTTTTTCCTAATTCTTCTAATTTCTATTTTCAACAATAACTTACAAATTTCCACAATCAAATGATCATCACCTGTACACAGTTGTATTTCAAAACCTGATTTAACCTTCTAAAAATCATATAAATTCTTATTCATTTTATATCTCTCTAATATCTGTCTATACGAATACTGTTGAAAATTATAACCCTGTTCACAGAAATCTGTTTCTGCAAACATTTTACTTCCTTCATGATCTCATGCTTTGATGGATTATTCTTAAGTTCCTGCTCTTTACTTTTAATTGAATCCAAAATCCATTGTACTGTTTTTGTCTTCTTTTTTTCAACTCAATATTTTGTTGTATTAAAAAAGCCTCTTACAATGGCTTTACTAGCATCCAAGACCACTCTCTTATCAGTCCCCTTATTCGAATTGTCCTCAAAATAGTCTTTCAAAGTCTTTTTTGCTTTTATCAAAAAAAATATTCATCTTGTAATTATAGTCCTCCAAGACCCTTCCATTGTTCCTCAAAAAAAGCTTTAGCTTTCTGGATTGTATTTAGGTTGAATCTTATCTGCTTGTATCAAGAGACACCTTCAAGCTTTCCCCATCTGGATAAATCTTGTAATTTTTAATTTGTCAGTCAGAAAAAGTATAATCCTTTCATCTTGTCAGTATGTTAGGTGGTATATCCTTATAAACTATGACTTCCTTGCCATCCATCTTCAGTCTCTTCACATAATGTTGTAAAATTTGATCTCTCAATCATGTCCCTGGGTAATTTTCTCTCTCTTGCAACCCATGAATCCAACCTGTAAGTCTTACCCAATTTCCATTTAAACTTTTCTTTTGGCCTTCCCAACAAATCAGATAATGCTTCAATCTATCATTCACATATCTCTTCATTTTGTTGCTCTTTTATTCCTATAAATCTGAGGCATCTCTTGTTCTTTTAGATCCAAAATGGCCATTGCATCCAGTTTTTGTCCTCTATCTATGGCTAATTTATCCATGGTATCTTCTAATGTTTGTGTTCTGTCTCCCAGAAATTCTAATTTTTCATTCATCTGTTTACTCTCAGTTGTCATATGTTGCATCGATTGCCTGAGTCCCTTAAAATCTTGTTTGAATCCCTTAAAGTATTATTTGAAATCACTCTGCATTTGATTCATCTCCACTCTCATCTGACTGGACTCCATTCTCATTGTTTTTATTTATTTAGTTATTTATACCCCGCTCTTCAGCCACAAGGCTATCAGAGCGGCTTACAAATTGTTTTTTAAGCAATAGCTATTTACACATCTACACTGCATTAAACAGTTCCCAATGTGTGTTATCTAATTGCCCCCACAAGCTGGGTACTCAATTTACCCACCTACGAAAGGATGGAAGGCTGAGTGAACTTTGGAGCCCGCTGGAATAGAACTTGCAATGTGGTGGCTTGCAGTACTGGCATTTAACCACTGCACCACCAGGGCTCCATTTAACCTCTTCTGGGCTTGATCAGGCATCCTTGCTGATTGGTCCAATGACAATCTTTTAGCTCACTGTGCAGCTGTCTTTGTTCCATTTTCAAAATACAAACAATCTAGAAAAAAAACTTCTCCTGTGTAATTTGTCCTCTTCACCAGTAGGTGTCACTGTGGCTCCCAGTTGCCAGATACTCTAGCCTTCATTCACTATTATATAGCATGGAAAGAAAACCTCAGTTCATTGCAAGGTCAATTGCACTTCACTTCCTGTCCACACGGCAGATGATGACGACCTTGGTCTTATCTCCAGTAAGATAAATAATGCTTTTTCCCAACCCCACCACTCCTAATTCTTCTTGTTAACAAAAAATAAAGGTGTCTTTCTTTTGCAAATTTCAGCACAATCACAGCGTACCATTTTAAAGTTCAAAAATCTTATTTTTGATCGTGCTTACTCAAATAAACTATAGTCTCTCCAAAGTTGTTTTACTCACTTAGTAAACTGTAGAAGTACCAATGCAATGAAGTCAAGCAATCTCATCAGTTGGACTCTTGTCTAAGTCCCAAAATATCAAAGAGGTTAAGATAGCTGGATGTGTGCTGTTTGTTGGCTCAGAGTGGTGGGGCATGTTGTTATTCCTGGTCTCCTCTGTTCCACCTACATCTTGGTGACATAACTCCCTGTTACCTGGGTGTCAGGAATGGGATCTGGACATGTGTGGTTGATTCTCTGAGTCTCCCATGCCAGGGACACAATTTACATTGGCTGGGAGTACTTCCAGCCAGTAAATGCCACCTCAAGTACTTGTCCCTCAGTGGAGCTGCTAAGAGATGCTTGACATGGAGCCATTTTCAGCCAAGTAGCAAAGAAAAATACATAATAAAAATGATGTTAAGAGAGAGTACAGATTTGCATAAAAATTGCATAATTATATTTCTTTATATAGATGTAAATTTAGAAATAATTACTGTAACTTAAAATGACTGCAATGTATCTCATTAAAGTGGGTAAGACTGCACCCAGGTGACCAGTATGTGCTCAGTATGCTGTCCAAATGCAAAGTGCAGATGGGCAACTTCAAGGGCTCTGCTCTTCCTTCTTATGGTTGTCTATTTTTACACTACACTTGCATCACACAACCCTTCAGACAGGGAATGCCTTCTAACTGTCTTCAAATGGAGGAACCACCTTCTAAAACAGGACAAAATACTACCCTACAAAAGGTGGCTAAGTGAGACAGCCAGAAAGCCCAGGTGATCGCCCCAGCTAGGATGGACAGTTCTTTTCAGTTATACCATTGCTGACATTTGATTAACAAGGCATGATAGTAATCAGATCCACATACCACAAGATTAATATCAAAAGAATCTACATCACTTTAAGCACCCAATTTATTGTCTTCAAAATACATTTTTTAAAAACAAAACTAAGGGAAATAATACATGGGGGGGAGGAAAGAAACTTGATTATTTCACATTTGTAAAATGTTTTTTGGGGGGTTTGGTTGTCCCTGGTTTTTTTCCGGGCTGTGAGGCTGTGTTCTGCAAGAGTTTCTTTCTCACGTTTCGCATGCATCTGTGGCTGGCATCTTCAGAGAATGGTTGGGTAGGAGTGTGTGTGGAGTTTATATATTGTGAACCACTGTTGGGGAGTATATGTAAATTTGTGTAATTGAATGATTAATTTCTGGGTATAGAAATATAAGGATGATTGGTGTCTGTTTGGCTAATGGTTGGTTGATGGGCCATTATCTGCTGGGAATCCCCCTGTCCCTGGGTGGAATTCCTTTGAAAGTGTTCAGTTCTGATTGTATTGTTTTTCAAAATTGGCAGCCAGATTTTGTTTACTTTTAGGGTTTCTTCTTTCCTGTTGAAGTTGTCAAGGTGTTCGTGGATTTCAATAGCTTCTCTGTACATTCTGACATGATAGTGGTTGGCCTGGTCCAGAATTTCTGTGTTTTTAAATAACATTTTGTGTCCAGGTTGGTTTATAACATGCTCTGCTATTGCTGATTTTTCTGGCTGGCCTGCAGTGTCTCTCATGTTCCTTGATTCATGTTTGCACACTGCGTTTAGTGGTCCCTATGTAAACTTGTCCACAGCTGCATGTTATGCGGTAAGCTCCTGCAGCTGTGAGAGGGTCTCTTTTGTCCTTCGCTGAGCGCAGCATTTCCTGGATATTCTGTCTGTGACTCCTTTGATGTATGGTTAAAAATACCTTCCCTTTGGGTGGCTGTTTTTCTTCTTCATTCCTGTGGTTTTTTCTGGGTCTGGCTGCTCTTGTGATGTCTGATCTGGAGTAACCATTAGCCTGTAGGGCCCAGTTTAGGTGCCTCAGTTCGTCCTCCAGGTAGGGCTTCTGCCCAGACTCACCGGCAGCAAATTTTGCAGGCTGCGGGGGGGGGGGGTTCCTCCATCTTCGCTCTCTGCTTGGCCGGGAGGGCAGGCATGGGCGCCGCCATGCTTGTGCAGGGCTCCTTCCTCCCAGAAGGCACCTCACAGGCTGGGAGGAAGGAGTAAGAGGATCCTAGGCCAGCCAATGGGGAAGCTTCCCCCCTTCCTGATTGGCTGGTTTGTATGCCCTTCAGCCAATCAGAGGTCAGGGTGCCCCAGAGCCTCTGATTGGCCAGGAGGCGGGACCTGCCACACAAGGTGGCAGATTTTCAGTCGGGTCCAGCAGCCGGGAATATATTCCCAACCGCGCTGCCAGACCAGCCAGTTGGGCTCACCACGAGGTAGTGGGGTTTGCAGATCCTTTTTGCGCGGTCTACCAATGTTTTTATTGTGCTTCTTTTTTTGTTCTGGGTGATGATTGGAGTTCTTTTGTAGGTATCTGTCCGTGTGTGGGTTTTCTGTATAGCTTGTGGCCTAACATTTGGTTTGGTTTGCGGATGACTAGGACATCCAAGAATGGTAGTGTTCCTTCCTTCTCTTTTACCATCATGAATTGGATATTTGGGTGGATGCTATTCAGGTGGTTCAGGAATGAGACCAAATCTTCTCCGTGGTTCCAAATGGTGAAAGTGTCATCCACATATTGGAACCATGTTGTGGGCTTTTTGGGTTTGTTTACAAGTCTAGCAGCAGTTTTGATCACACCTATATATTTCAGACAATCTATACTCCTGTTTCTGTCTAACAAAATAGGAATGCATCAATTTTACCATCATTGCAATGGATTGCAAAGTTCTTGTTATACAGACAAAACCTTGTAATCCGAGTACTGTACTTTCTACTAATTTAGAGCTCAATTAAGTTAGAGCTAATCTAACTCCCCTTTGCTTTCTATTATGAGCTATTTCACAGTGGAATAGATTGTAAGTGGGGGTCCTCCATCTTTGGAGGTCTTTAAACAGAGGTTGGATTAGCATCTTTCAGGAGTGATTTAGCTGTGTATTTCTGCCTGGAAGGGGGTTGATTAGATGGCCACTGAAGTCCCTTCCAACTGCAAGATTCTATGATTCTTTGATTCTGTGAATTACATTCATTAAGTAAATCAAAACACAAAACCATTCTTCCCCACTTGTGACTCGTAAGAAAGCCCGGGGAAGTTAGATTAGCTCTGGGACAAAAGAATGACTAGGGCCTTGTCAAAAATCATTAACTGGGTGCTTCATCAAACCATTTATTTTCAGTTACATAAGAACGTTATCAATAATACTAGATTAATGCTGAAAGTAACTGGCTCATGTTGGTGGCATTTCATCAACCGAATTTGTAGAGCATATATGTATGGAAAATGTGTGGCTTTCTGAATGCTGAAGGGACTACAATTCCCACCACTCCTAGACAGCATAACCTGTGGTAAAGGATAAAGGAAATTACAGTCCAACATCAGGAAGGCTACACATTCCCCATCCCTGTTGCAGAGATACATTCCCCTCCTAGTAAGACAGATAGCAGAGGAGCTTCCATTGAAGAAAATAAAACCATGATGATGTTACAGACAGCACACAAGAGGATGCAGGAACATGATCGGTGTTGTTGCTGAGGGTATATGACCTTTAGAGAGCTTGACTTTAGGCCCTGGCTTAGACTTCCCAATGAAGTTCCATTAAGTATGCAATCTCACTTCTATTTATGAAACACCAGCATGGAAGCGATTCATCAGGAGTTTGTGTTTGTTGTCCTTGCATGGTTTCCAAATAATTCAGTAAGGTTTAGTGATTGGCTTATTGGTTTTTAAGGTGCTGTGTGGACAAAATCCATTTCACTTTGCTTGACTTATTGCTCCATTTGTTCCCAGCCACAGACTGAAAAGTGCTGAAGCTGACCTTTTTCCGATTCCATAATTTCATTTTGAGGCTTGAAAGTAGAAGGGGGCTTTTTAATGTATCCCTACCAAGGAACTCAGTCACTTTTGTTGAACTCAGTCATGTTCAGAACAATTCAAGATTTTAATATATGTGAGACCTTATTTAACCTAGCTTTTCCCAGCATTTTACACTTGAGCAGTAAACGGAACTCTAAAGGAAACCCTGCTGGTTTATTTAAGGCCTTCTAGAATTTGTTAGAGTGCCACTGTCATCAGCCCTAGGCAGCAGTCCAACATAATTTGATTAACCAGTTGCCAATATTTCTTGTTCACCTAAATGCTACCCATTGTTCTGTTATGGCACCTTGGGTTGCCAAGGTCCAATGATGGAACTCCTGCAGGAACCACTTAGGTGACTGTAAGGAGAGGCCTCATGCTATCCTATTCAGCTTAGGTACTCACTTATGTGAAGTAGAACACTCGCATTATGTTCTGCTTTCATTCTTGTAGTTCTCATTATATCATTATTTTGTCCTCTTTGTCATAAGTTACAATAGAGGCCAAATCCAACAACAGCAACAAATATCCTTTGTCTTTGAACAATTGCCCAGAACCTTAGAAACTGTCAATTCAGTAAGCTGATTGTAATATTAGCTGTTGAGCTGAAATCTGTGGTTTTCTTGAATAATGATGTACTCCTAGGTTTCCCACTAAGCTGTCCAAATAATTGATGCTGTTAGCACTTGAACGCATCTCAAAATGGATGTTGTCATTCCTGCTATTAATTCAGCTGTTCAGCTTTCCTAATTCTTTCTTGGCTGCCATGCCAAATTAAAGAAATGTCTTCTATATTAGAGTTAGAGATGTACTGGGGGGTGGCACAGATAATCAAAATGGTAATTCCTGACAACATGAAAACTACTGCAGTACTTTTCACTTGTCAATACAATTTCTGATAACGGGTAAAACAGTTTTTGGCACAAACCATTTCCAATGAAATAATACAATGAGAGTATCTATCTATCTATCTATCTATCTATCTATCTATCTATCTAGATCTATCTATGTCCCCCTTTCTCCTTGTACAGGACCCAAGGGAGCTGAGAATTACAGAGCAGATGCATAGCTTGTGAGTAGTCCTAGACACATCTTTGTCCCTGGATGCCCAAGTGGACTCTGTGGCTTGAAGTGATTGGAAAATGCACCAGCTCCATTTTTTCCTGGACAGAGATAACTTAGGCACAGTTGTCCATGCATGCTAACTTCCTGATAAGATTTCTCCAATGGATTCTACATGGGGCTATCCTTCAAGATGACTCAAAAGCTACAGCTAGTGAAAAATGTAGCAGCAAAATTGCTGACCAGAGTAACATATAGACAATGTTTAACACTTGTTGCCAATTTGGTGCCAGTCTGAATTAAAGAATATACTAAGTAAAGATGAAGAACTGGCATTCAAAGCTGATGTTCAGCTATCTTCCTCTATGGAGCCACAGTCCTTATCCTCTGCTGACCACTTAGATATGCAAGCAGACTGTGGGAGTTGTAGTCCAAACATCTGCAGAGCCAAAGATTCCACACCTCTCCCTAAAACAGTCCATAAGTATTTAAGAAGACACATTGTTGCATCTTCTTACATTTTGCTTTCATAATTACTTACAAAACAACTTCTTAAGCTTCATGGAAAAGACATACAAATTGGTCCTGGTTGTAAACCTCTACAATATACCTTGCTGTTGTGCTATATTGTCAATCCCTGAACAACCAGCTTTTATAGTAGGGCTGTAATTAGTGCAGCAGTGAACTTTCCTAAGGTTCTATTTTTGTGACAGAAGTTGGCATTTCAGGGGAAGAATAAGGAGGCCAGAAAAATCTAATCAAAAGGCAAAGCATCTCCTGCAAAGAATTCACATTTTAGGATTTACTTAGTATGCTTGCTCATCTTATTTGATGCAACAACTCCTATCATGTTCCATTGTGGCATTACAGTTTCCATAGTGCTCCATGTTTTTTATTATTACATGTTGTGACAGTGGAAGGTGACAATGAATTCCATATTAGGATATGCAAGCAAAGGGATTACCTTTCAATGTTTAAGAAATGTGCTATGGACTTGTAAGAGTTAGTTTTATTCACAGGGACACATACTGAAAGTCCCATGCAGGACAGTCCACCATTATATATATATTAGATCCATATAACAGGTACTGTATTTCATACACATTACCAAATTAAAGTGTTCATAATGAACATAGAATCATAGAATCATAGAATTGCAGAGTTGGAAGAGACCACGAGGGCCATCCAGTCCAACCCCCCTGCCATGCAGGAAATCACGATCAAAGCATCCCCAACAGATGGCCATCCAGCCTCTGTTTAAAGACCTCCAAGGAAGGAGACCCCACCACGCTCCGAGGGAGTGTGTTCCACTGCCGAACAGCTCTTACTGTCAAAAAGTTCCTCCTAATGTTGAGGTGGAATCTGTTCCTGGAGCTTGCATCCATTGCTCCGTGTTCCAGTCTCTGGAGCAGCAGAATACAAGCTTGCTCCATCCTCAACGTGACATCCCTTCAAATACTTAAACAGGGCTATCATATTGCCTTTTAACTGACTTTTTTCCAGGCTAAACATACCCAGCTCTCTAAGTTTCTCCTCATAAGGCATGGTTTCCAGACCTTTCACCATTTTAGTCGCCCTTCTCTGGACACACTCCAATTTCTCAATATCCTTTTTGAATTGCAGTGCCCAGAACTGGACACAGTATTCTAGGTGAGGTCTGACCAAGGCAGAACAGAGCGGCACTATTACTTCCCTTGATCTGGACACTATACTTCTACTGATGCAGCCCAAAATCGCATTGGCCTTTTTAGCTGCCGCATCACACTGTTGACTCATGTTCAACTTGTGGTCTACTAGGACTCCTAGATCCCTTTCACACGTAGTCTCATTCAGCCAGGTCTCCCCCATCCTATATCTATGCATTTCATTTTTTCGCCCTAAGTGTAGTACCTTACATTTCTCCGTATTGAATTTCATTTTGTTAGCTTTGGCCCAGCTCTCCAGTTTATCCAGGTCATTTTGAATTTTGATCCTGTCCTCCAGGGTATTAGCTACTCCTCCTAATTTGGTGTCATCTGCAAATTTGATAAGTATGCCCCTAATTCCCTCATCCAAGTCATTGATAAAGATGTTGAATAGCATTGGGCCCAGGACAGAACCCTGTGGCACCCCACTGGTCACATCTTTCCAAGATGAAGAGGAGCCACTGCTGAGCACCCTTTGGGTTCGGCCAGTCAACCAATTACAAATCCATTGAACAGTTAACTTGTCTAGCCCACATTTTACAAGCTTGTTTGCAAGAATGTCATGGGGAACCTTGTCAAAGACCTTACTGAAATCAAGGTATGCGATATCCACAGCATTCCCCTCATCTACCAAGCTGGTAATTTTATCAAAAAAAGAGATCAGATTAGTCTGGCATGACTTGTTTCTCTGAAACCCATGTTGACTTTTTGTGATTATGGCATTGCCTTCTAAATGTTCACAGACTCTCTGTTTAATGATCTGCTCTAGAATCTTCCCTGGTATTGATGTCAGACTAACCGGACGATAATTGTTGGGATCTTCTTTTTTCCCCTTTTTGAAGATGGGGACAACGTTTGCCCTCCTCTAGTCTGCTGGGACTTCTCCTGTTCTCCAGGAGTTCTCAAAGATTATTGCCAATGGCTCTGAGATTATATTTGCCAGCTCTTTTAATACTCTTGGATGTAGTTCATCTGGTCCTGGAGATTTAAATTCATTTAGATTAAGAAGGTATTCCTGTACTACCTCTTTGCTTATTCTGTGCTGGGTTTCCCCTATTGTGTCCTCTGTTCCTTTATCCTCAGGTTGCTCACCCTTTTCCTTTTCTGAAAACACTGAGGCAAAGAAGGTGTTGAGTAATTCTGCCTTTTCTCTGTCCCCTGTTAGCATTTTGCCATCTTCTCCACGTAGTGGCCCTACCATTTCCTTTTGCTCCGGACATACCCCAAAAAAACCCTTTTCATTGTTCTTAACCGTTCTAGCAAGCCTGAGCTCATTCTGCATTTTAGCTTTTCTGACTTTACTCCTACACTTGTTCACTATCTGTTTGAATTCTTCTTTGGTGATTTCCCCCTTTTTCCATTTCCTGTACATGTTCCGTTTAAAACTTAGCTCTGTTGAAATTTCTTTAGTCATCCATCCTGGTTTCTTGAGACACTTCCCATTTTTCTTCCTCAATGGTACTGTTTGAAATTGTGCCTTCAGTATCTCCCTTTTGAGAAAGTCCCATCCATCTTGAGGTCTCTTCTCTTTTAGTATTCCTGACCATGGGATCACCCCCACTATTTCCCTGAGTTTATTGAAATCAGCTCTCCTAAAGTTGAGAATGCGTGTCTGACTATGCCTGGCTTCTCCTTTCCATTCTATAACAAATTCCAGGAGAACATGATCACTCTCACCTAAGGATCCCACCACTTGCACCCCATTAACCAGGTCATCCCTGTTGGTAAGGATCAGATCTAAAATAGCTGACCCCCTTGTTGCTTCTTCCACCTTTTGGACCATGAAATTGTCTTCCAGGCAAGTAAGGAATTTGCTAGACCTTGAAGTTTTGGTTGAGTTAGATTTCCAGCAAATATCAGGATAGTTGAAGTCACCCATCACTAGTACATCTCTCCTTTCTGCGTGTGTGTTCATCTGTTCTAGAAAGGCATCATCCAATTCCTCCATCTGACTTGGGGGTCTGTAGTAGAGTCCCACAGTAACATCCCTGTTGTTTCCCTCCCCTTTAATTTTTATCCAGATGCTCTCCACCTGGCTTCAAGTACTGATGTCATGGATCTCTTCACTGGTGTAAATATCCCTGACATATAATGCTATTCCTCCTCCTCTCTTGTTTGGCCTGTTTCTCTTATAAAGGTTGTACCCCTCTATTCCTACATTCCAATCATGAGACTCATCCCACCAGGTTTCAGTAATGCCTATTATATCATACTTGCTTTGTAGTGCAAGGAGTTCCAGTTCATCTTGCTTATTTCCCATGCTCTGTGCATTAGTGTAGAGACATCTAAGACTATGTGTTCCCTTTACTTGCTGCCTGTGCAAGTTTTTTTGCCTCCTACTGTTGGATCCTTGTGTTGTTTGGTTTGTTCCCTCTATGACAGTTTGACTATTTTCTCCAGCTTTTTTGCCTTCCATAATACTGTCTCCCTCCCCCATATGACTCAGTTTAAAGCCCTCCTGATCAAATTCTTGAGACTGTAGGCAAAAATGTTTCTGCCAACTGGTGTGAGATGTACCCCATCTCTTGCCAGAAGTCGCGCCTCATGGAAGCACAGCCCATGATCCAAGAATCCAAATTGTTCTCAGCGACACCATCTACGGAGCCAATTGTTTACGTCGGCTATGTGTGAAAGGAAACCACAGTAACTCAGAACCTCTCTGTCATTGTTATTTTGAACTTCATGGAGGGGGGGGGAGGAACGTTGTAATATAAGTTTAATTTTTTAAAAAATCATACTTCAGTTGACTTCACTATATTGAGTTTGAATCTAAATAAATATTGGTTACCTTAGTAAAACAGATTATATGTCAGAAGAACAAAGAGAAGGGTATGGAATAAATCAAAAACAATCCTCAGGGAAGATTTATAAAATAAATACTCACTGGTATGCAATACTCCACCATTGGGTAATGTAATTTGTGACCCTTTGCTGTACGTCCAGAGAAGAAACAGCTCTGGCAGACATCATAGTTGAAATGTTTCAGGCTCCGATATCTGTGAATGCAAACAAAAACATGATTAAGATAAATAAATGGAAGTAGTCTGCTCCCATTCTTCTAGCTTCCTTAACACAACAGTAGTAGTAATACCACAAAATGTGATGTAATGGCATTGTTATGAAGTCATTACAAAAGAATTGCTGTTGCTATTGTTGTTGTGTGCCTTCAAGTCATTTCCGACTTATGGCACCCTAAGGCAAACCTATCACAACCCTGTCCTAATCACACGATAGCTTTGCCTTAGAGTCACCATAAGTTGGAAATGACTTGAAGGCACACAACAACAACATAATGAGATTTCAAGCAGAACCATCTGGGAAGGGAATTTCTGTTTCATGCCAGTGCAGATGATTTTATGCTTTGTTCTTCATACCAATCTGACTCAGTCAATTTACAAATGAAAACCAGAGCAAAGCTATACTTTGGATGCTGCAAACATATGAAATATATCTACATGCTTATAAGAAACAGGTACATTATACCACATGTGATGGTTGTGCAAGAGAACCAAAGAATACTGGAAAAGAATCCACCTGTCAGTAACTAAGATACTAAATGTAAATATAAAGATAGACCCTAAAATGCACTTATTAGGAATAACTGAGGAAGACCTTGAGAAAAAATATAGCAAGATGTTATTTTACATGATAGTAGCTGCTATGCTTAATTATGCAGAGGTGGAAAATAAATCAAATACCAAATATAACAGAGTGGCTGCTCAAACTTTATGACTTAACTGAAATTGACAAATTAACCTGTTTACTTAGAAATGGATCGATGGATAAATTTAAGAAAGAATGGTTGGAATTGTTGGTTTACTTAAAACAAGCTTGGGGAGATATAGGTACAACACGATTGGAAGATTAAACAAGAAAGATATGAACTTATATTCAACATACCGTACATGTATGATATAAAGAATAAAAATACAGAGAATTCAATAGATTGTACACACACAAAAGAGAGAATATATTACAGTACAAAGTTTATCCATCAACTAGAGGTTAAGAAGTTGTTTTATTTATTAAATGTGTCTAGTGTTGTGTTTAGACTATATTATGCTGATTTATATCTTCTTAGTTTGGATTAGTTAGGTTTTCATGTTTGTAAATGTTTGTTAATTTATGTGATGTTAGTTTGTGTGGAATTTTAATGTGTTACATATTTTAAAAATACTTTGAAAAAAGTAATAATGTATTTAGAATGATAACCTGGGCTCAGACAATGACCATCACCTGGAATCATAACCAGCAGGCAAAATAGGGAGTCAGCCCAAATTTGAGAAACTGGTGTTTTTGTCTTCAGTGAGCAAACAAGATGGCTTTCAAAGAAGTTTCACACAAGAGTATACATCAGTAATTAATCCAAGAGGTTTCCAACACATGTTTAACATGTCAGGATTATAGGATGTGTAATCACTGTGAATTTTATATTGTAAAGGGCTGCTGCCAGCAAGGGGCCAGTAGGAAGGGCCAGCAAGACACAGCTGGTGTTGACAATGAGTGGATGTTGACAATATCCTGTGTGAGGAGCGAAGCGTGAGACAGAGATACAGTCACTATCACCCTGGAAAAGACTGGATAAATAATGTGTGCGGTAATGGGCACACAGTAATGACCCATGGATATGATGCAAACATATACTGGTATAATCCTATGTCCTGCCCTCAGTGCACTCTGTCTGTATCAGTCCTCCATCCTAGCAGTACTGGACAGTACTGCTGTGACTGCTGAGCTATCACTGCCATATGGGTATCATATTCTCATCTAGAACTGGCATCATGTCAGTGATCACAACCTCTGCCTCATTCACCTTCAGTTTGCTAACAGTCCATGAAAGTCACATAGCTCTAGTTCAGATAAATGACCACAGCTCCTGCTTCAGGTAAAAGCAGGCAAAACACAGCAATAATTTCTCACCCTAAACTTCCAGATAACTTTTCTCAGCAGTTCCATGTCAATGTCAAATAGTATTAGGGGAAATGCAGAACTTCTGTGGCACTGTGTGAAAAATCTCTGCATAGCTTGGACATGATAGCTATAACATTAACTAGCATGTTAATGTGAATGCGTTAAGTGAAAAAAAAACCTCAATAATTTTGGTGTGTTGTTAATGATATGTTAATAACATATTACTGTAGTCTGAAAATTTAAAAAGCCAATTAAGACTGGAGGAGGGCAAACATTGTCCCCATCTTCAAAAAGGGGAAAAAAGAGAATCCCAACAATTATGTCCAATTAGTCTGACATCAATACCAGGGAAGATTCTAGAGTAGATCATTACACAGAGAGTTTGTGAACATTTAGAAGGCAATGCCATAATCACAAAAAAATCAACATGGGTTTCAGAGAAACAAGTCATGCCAGCTAATCTGATCTCTTTTTTGGATAAAATTACCAGCTTGGTAGGTGAAGGAAACACTGTGGATATCCATACCTTATTTCAGTAAGGCCTTGACAAGGTTCCCCATGACATTCTTGCAAACAAGCTTGTAAAATGTGGGCTAGACAAGTTAACTGTTAAATGGATTTGTAATTGGTTGACTGGCTGAACCCAAAGGGTGCTCAGCAATGGCTCCTTTTCATCTTGGAAAGATGTGACCACAGGGTTTTGTCCTGGGCCCAGTGCTATTCAACATCTTTATCAATGACTTGGATGATGGAATTAGGGGCATACTTATCAAATTTGCAGATGACACCAAATTAGGAGGAGTAGCTAATACCCTAGAGGACAGGATCAAAATTCAAAATGACCTGGATAGACTGGAGAGCTGGGCCAAAGCTAACAAAATGAAATTCAATACGGAAAAATGTAAGGTACTACACTTAGGGCAGAAATATGAAATACATAGATATAGGATGGGGGAGACCTGGCTGAATGAGACTACGTGTGAAAGGGATCTAGGAGTCCTAGTAGACCACAAGTTGAACATGAGCCAACAGTGTGATGCGACAGCTAAAAAGGCCAATGCAATTTTGGGCTGCATCAATAGAAGTATAATTTCTAGATCAAGGGAAGTAATAGTGCCACTCTATTCTGCCTTGGTCAGGCCTCACCTAGAATACTGTGTCCAGTTCTGGGCACCACAATTCAAAAACGATATTGAGAAATTGGAGTGTGTCAAGAGAAGGGCGACTAAAATGGTGAAAGGCCTGGAAACCATGCCTTATGAGGAGAGACTTAGGGAGCTGGGTATGTTTAGCCTGGAAAAAAGATGGTTGAGGGGCGATATGATAGCCCTGTTTAAGTATTTGAAGGGGTGTCACATTGAGGCTGGAGCAGGCTTGTTTTCTGCTGCTCCAGAGACTAGAACACGGAACAATGGATGCAAGCTCCAGGAACAGAGATTAGGAGGAACTTTTTGACAGTAAGAGCTGTTCGGGAGTGGAGTGTGGTGGGGTCTCTTTCCTTGGAGGTCTTTAAACAGAGGCTGGATGGCCATCTGTCAGGGATGCTTTGATTGTGTACTCCTGCATGGCAGGGGCTTGGACTGGATGGCCCTTGTGGTCTCTTCCAACTCTACAATTCTATGATTCTATGATTCTAAGATCACTAAAAATGGCCAATTGCCCAATGAATTTCCCTCAGGCCATAAATAATTATGAATTGCATGAAGGCTGCTGAAAGGTTCCTACAGAATCACAGATCATTCTTCACCACCTCTTTCAAGATGACAGTTGTCCACCGGAGGCAACCAAAGCAATAGCCTAAGAAATATTGAGACCAGAATGATTATGTATAGTTTGTTCCTTCATTGTGATAATGTGCATAGAAATGCAAAGGGGCATTACATTTGCAAACCTATGTATGTAACACTTTTGATTCCACCATTTTGACTGATAAGAAATAAACACCCCTTACTCTTGTGACTTAAGTGTTGAAAGTATTGTGCTAAGGTGGGCCAATCTAGCACCAATTTAAACAAAATGGGTTGTTTAAATTTGCCTTGCCCAGATGAAAGGATCCTCCCATTTGTAGAAAGTTTCTGATCCAGTGGCGAATCCTACTTGCAGAATAAGGGAGAATGTGAATTTTGTCAGTTCCCTTCCTGTGCAGACCCCTATACTGCCTAAAAATCTATCTCAGACATTTGCCCCCCTCCCCAGAATGGAGTGGTAGCCCTCGGGGCTGCAGGAAGAGGGAAAATAGGTGAAACTTCCCATTGGTGGGAATGTCCTAAAGATGTGGTGCTCAAAAACATAATGTGCAAACAAGAGCTCACAGTCACTCCATCAACAGTGTGAATGGAGTATTTGTCCAAATGAGACAGCACATTGTGAGACACTAGTAATAACTGACAATGTTACACAGAGAAAGTTGATTCACTGATACCATATAATAGTGCACTGAATTAATGAACATTGTGTGTAACTGGGCATCTAGAATCGAATTTAACATTAGGATATGTCAAGCATGCTAAGAGAAGAAGCTCAGAAGGAAGTGACTGGCAGCTAACAAAATTATTTATTGATCCATAAATCTGTTTCAAATATAAGCCTAGTACAAGATGTTAATATGACATAGAAATGTCCTACTTTGTCTTTTTGTGCCTTCGGGTTGTTTCCAACATATAGAAACTCTAAGACAAGCCTATCATGTTTTTTTCTTGAAAAGGTTTGTTCCCTTTGCCTTCCTCTGAGGCTGAGAGAGTGTGACTTGCCCAAGGTCACCCAGTGAGTTTCCATAGGTGAGTGGGGAATTTGAACCATAACCTCCAGAGTCATAGTCCATCACACAAACCACTATACCACACTGGCTCTCAATGTCCTACTCAACAATAATATATGGTAGTGGAATCAGAAGAAAATATATTCTGCTGGGGTTCTTGGATTCCCCGCTGCTAATATTAGTTAAAAAAAATTCCCCATATAAATAACAGAATTAGGGTTTCAATGGGGCAAAAACAAAATCATTTTCTATTTTTTTTAAACTAGAGGAGGTAGTGTAATGTTCTTTAGGTAACCACGTTCTGATAGCATTAAAACAGCATTAAACAAATTTGAACTTAGTTTCAGAAATTGAAATGGGAGGGTGAAACTAAGGTATTCAATAACTAAGAGCACTATAACATAGGTACAAGAGAGTTAATATGGAAGAGAAAAGAAATCCCATCTGATTTAAGGATTTAGTGGGCTGTCTTCAGGGCCATCACATTTTGTTCTGAGAAGCTAATAATATGAAAATTGCCATCATCTGCCATGAGCTACAGATGTCTTCTTCATACTTATTTACCGAATAAGAAATGCCACATTCCAGCTCTTGAATTACTTTTAATTGTTCAGCAGAAGATGGTGTATATTCTTTTCTGTACCAAACTCCTAGACAGTGATGGAAGACAGATAGCAGTCTAGATTTGATAATTGTTTTAGTCTCCTAAATTATAAACATATATTCTTATGTCAGAAAACCAACCAACCGAGATCCACTTTAAATTTAGCTATGAAATACACAAACGCTAGATGGAATTATCTAGTGTTCATGTATTTCATAGCTAAATTTAAAGTGGATCTCTGTTGGTTGGTTTTCTGACATAAGAATTATATGTTTATGATTTAGGAGATGCCACCAAGAGATACTAAATCTCAATATTTTATGCAAAGCCCTGTTTTTCATGACCTCCATTATTATATAATATTGGCCATATAATTAACCTTTATGACTGATACAGTAAAATCCAAGGCAATGAATACCAGTACAAGACTGCCACATTTCCTGCTCTTTCTCTACTCTAAATGTTCATGACCGCATGACCTTCCAACTTCTCTTTGTGCCTGTTTTCTGCTACAAAATGATAGAATAATATTCTTTAACAGCATTCTAGTTGCTTTTCAAAAGAATAATGGGATACATTTTACCAGATCGTATCTGAGAAAAAAAATTTTTTTTTTTTACAGCAGTTGGATAATAGGATAGATGGTAGCTCTGCAGGCAATATACTACAAAAGTTCACCATCTGAAAAGTGCCTTAATGGAAGTGAGAAGAATAATGTCAATCAGAATATATGATATTCAGTTATTCAAAATAGAATCAGGAGGGCATCTTCCTTGTTCTTATGAACATTGCTATGAGTTATGCTCCATAAGTATGAATTGCAAGTAGACTTTGATGCTTAAGGCAGAGAGCTGCCTCTTGCCAGAGTTTGCACACATTGTAAAGAGACGTATTGGAAGGGTAGGACAGTGAAAAGCCTGGACCCCTGTCCGTCTTGGAGAAGTCAAGCCTCATTTTAAAGTACAAACTGGAATTTCCCTCCCTCCGGCTGACTAGAAAATGGTCTCATTAAGAGCAATCCATGCTTAACTGTTTTTCTTTTCTCCACTGAATGGAGACCCTTCCAAACTGGCACACCTCCCATTGTAAGGTACTGTGCAGTTTCCAGCGATAGAGGGCAATCCTATTTAGATTTGAAGGTGGGTAAAGGCCTATACTTGATTGGCATTGTCTCATGTGTGCAACTCCATTTCTGGTCTCCCCAGACTATCTAAGGAGATTTTCAGACTACACTGTTATAGTGTTACTATTCCATTTTAACTGCTCTGTCTCCCTCCTGTGGAATTCTAGGGTTTGTAGTTTAGTGAGGCCTAAGATCTCTCTGGCTGAGAGTTGTAAATGCCCCTCCCTAAACTGCAAATCCCAGGATTCAAGTGGAGCAAATAAAGTGGAATAGTAACACTATAACAGTGTTGTCTGAAAATCTCCTAAGAGTCATTACCAGTGGCCAGAGAACAAAAGGCAGAGGTCACATTTGCCCTTTGCACACAAGCCACAGGCTTTTCACTCATCACTCTAAGTACATGGGAACTTTGGAACCCCCTAATAGAATAACAAGGTCATGTTTTTGCTCTACCCAGAAGTAACCCTTTACTCCAGGTGGCAGCCCCCAAGTTAGGAGAGGCCAGAGAGAATGACTCTCTCTCCCCACCATCGTTTCAGAAGCTCTCCAGAAGATTTCTCTCCAGAGGATCTCTTTCCTTCATGTAGTCCCCTTCATGAGCTGTCCAGATCTTCAGCCACTCAGCTTCTTCTTCACATCAGAGGGTGAGAAAATCTCTGTGTTAATCTGTACTCCCTTAAACTGAGCTGCCCCCTCTGGCCCCCTTAGATTGATCAGGAGTAGGGTTTTTAGCATCTGTGCCTTTGTTCCCTCCTCTTTTCCTTTGTAAAACTGCTATTAACAGCTTGTATTGAATATAGACTGTTCTGTTGATCTCTACTGCTATCTTTTTCTGTCTTTAAAAAAAAAAAACCAACAATTGTTTTTGCTGCATAATCAGCTTGCCCTTGACCTGATTTCATCCCTTTTATTTCAATATTACTTGAACTCAGTCTGGTTAATTGTACATTTTTAAAATGTTTAGCCTATAAGGTCCTGCAGAGAGTTAGTGACTAGAAGAGCTTTCCCCCCAAACCAGTGAACCCAGTGCACTGCTCTTAACAACAGAACTTGTAAATATAATCACCTAATTTCTATGGCACACCTACTGATACGAAGAACACTGTTTCCAAAGAAGGCTACTGCCATTCACTAAGCACACACTTCACTGCTCTAAGTAGAAAGGAGAACTTTAGAAGCAGAAAGAAAAGTTGATCTAAAATTTTAATTAAATGTCACTAAACAGTAGGGTTAGTTGGGACATACATGTCTGTTTAGTCCAATAACCAGCCTGGAGGGAACATAGAGCATGTTCAAACCTCCTTAACCGTTAATGCACACAATCCACATTACAGTAAATGAGAGGAGCTTAAAATCTTCATCTTCACTACCTGGGGTTCTGGCTTGGGTGCCTCTGAAACTCATATTTACATTTTTGAAAATTGGTATGTTAATTGCATTCATTCAGTTGATGTTATGTCCTGATTGTACTTTCCTCCCTTCCTACAAAGGGGATTAAATTAAGCATTCCTATTTCCTGACAGGTCTGAGCAGACAGGATTCTAAGATAATTCACCACTCTAAGGCACAACCTCAGTGTCCCCCATCTTTCTGTTTCCTATTTGTAACTCAGAATTTCTTGTAAATTAAAATTATCAAAACAAAACTCATCTACATAGAATGTAACCATGAAGAAAAAACCTGTTAATCCTCCATCATAGTCTAAGCCAACACTTCTGGATCATGCTTCAGTGAAATGACAACCTGCAAACCACTGAACCTAAAAGGGGTGGGGAATTAAATTTTCATCTCAGATGACAACAATTAAGATACTAACAAGGTATCTGTAATGGGGTTATAGAGAAACTGGTATTTTATTCTGCTTACCTAAAGCCAACAATTGGGCATTCCTTACAGATGTTGCACTTGGCCTGATGTTTTGCTGTTTCTGCAGCTGCTACTCTGTGTAGAACAGGCAGCCATACCATTGATTGAGGCTCCAGACGCATCCAGTCTATGAACTGTTTCACACCAATTTCTGGTTTATTATTATTCTGATAAATAAAAACCAGAACAGGCATTTCAATGTTCAGCTGAAAACACATTTACAGAATGTTCAGAAAGCTGCTCCAACCTTGATCTTTTCCCCAAGGTGACAATACTACTACTAGCACTCAAGCCATGAAAATGCTGCTGCCACTAACATTTTATGAAGTAAAAGATAACAAATATTATAATCTTCACAGTTGTGTAATTAGCATATTGATAACAAGCTTCTTCAATGTTACTAACTCATGATACTGTAAGCCTGTTCATCAGAGCCAGATCTATTTTGAAGAAGACAGAAAGAGGTAACTGCCTCAGGTGGCAGATGCTGGGGGCAGAGTGTTGGAAATGTTAGTTTTTTTAGACTGAATCTTCCAGAATCTTCCAGACAGCATAGTCACTGTTGTCATAGTCTAAACAAAGTGGGTTTTCCATAGCTCTGGCTGGTGATGCTAATGGCGATCACACTTCCTCAGCCGCCAAACATTACTGCATCTTGTAGTATAGCTTGTCCCGCACATCAAACTAGCCAGCTGCCTTCAGATGTTACAGAAAACATTTTCATGTTGACAGTATTTATGTTAGATTCAACTTGCAACTGCATGTGGAAAGAGGGGCACCATTTTGTCCTTTGCTTAAAGCAACTAGCAGTCTTGTTTTCAGCTCTGCCGTTTAGGCATTCAGATGTAATGTGTGAAGGAAGTGGTGACACCCACCGCAAAAGCCCCCCCCCCCCAGTTCTTATCCCTGTGGGCATCAGACCTTTGTGCATCCTTAGAATTCCCCACATGATCAAGAAACCTGCATTATTAGGGTTTCTCATCGTACTGAGGCTTCTGTATGCATTTATGTAAATATGCAAAAATGTCCACTTTAGACCTTTACTGAAGCTTACTCCATGGTGTGGGTGGTGAGAGTGGTAATGTTCACAACCCTAGTGTCATTTACATATTTTTATTTTTATTGCCTTGAAAGAGCTTCTGTGATCAGTGAGAACAAGATCTGAAATGGAGATGTGGATGAGCAAAAAGCATAGGCACTGTTGCTCTGTTTCTGTGGCAGCTCCATGTGAACACTGAAGTTCCTAAAAGCATAAGGAGCCAATTTTTAAAGTGCAGCTTTTTGTATTGATTTTTTTTAAAGAGCAGGAACAACTCACATTTCAGATGGTTCAGAGTAATAACACAGGCTTTTTAAAAAATCCCACCTTGATAGATGAATGCCTCTAATAATGATCTGAATGGATAATTTGCATGTTGTTTTAGTATTATATGCTTAGGTTAAGACCTTTTTCACTTCAAAATATGTTTCTATGAATACTGGAGCTGAGCTGACCTAAAACAGAATTTTTTTAATGAGTCCTACTTACAGCAGCGCCTCCCCCCACAAAAAAACCCCCAAGCTCAAGTTACCTGTTGGAAACAGCTGCGGACACTGGGTTCAATATTGCTGCCTCCAAAAGCAGCTACTTCTCCAAGCTGCCGTGGGATTTGGATAGCATCATGAAGCAATAGGCCAAGCTGTCTCTGGTCACACATTTCTGTAGGCCCAGCTACTTCCTTAAAAAGATCTGAAATTAATGGGAAAAAAAAAAGAGTTGGTGATCCAACATGGTGCAGCGTGCTGAGTGTTTGCCTAGGACTCTGGGAGACCAGCCATGGAAATATGGGCAAGTCACACTCTCTCACCCTTAGAGGAAGGCAATGGCGAACCTCCTCTGAACAAATCTTACTAAGAAACCCCTATGATAAGTCAGGGGTGACTTGAAGGCACATATCAACAAAGACAGAGAGCTATTTATATTAATAATTTTAAAACAAGCAATTTTTGTTCATGCACTTCTTTAACATTTCACCTGTTTCAGATAATTCTAATGGACAAGAACTGTCTCGCACATTAGGTATATTAGAAATACTGAATTGTTGGAATTAAAAGTACTGTGTTTTTAAATATACATTCCATTTTTACTTAAAAAAACCTCTTTAGTTTGATCTGTGATTTTCCCTTCTAAAAACTGAAAGTGAAGAAAAAAGTCAGTTAGGAGCATTTATTCCCCCCACAATAATTTTTATTAAAACAGCAATAACAAAAGGGAAAAAAGATTATTTGTTCCTTCATATAAAAAATCATGAAAGCTTATGAAATGTTTAACAAAAACAACAACAATATAAGTAAATAAAATAAGACAAGCACTGTTCTATTTTAACTGAATCTTCTGTTCTTTTTTTTAAACTTCCATTTGCTACCTCAGCTAAGCCAGATAACTTACATATTTTATCTACTTCAATAAACATCACCAGCATTGAGGCCATGATATTGAGAACACAGCTGCGCTTGGCAGGGCATGTTTCTAGGATGGAGGACCATCGCCTCCCAAAAATACTACTCTACGGTGAACTTGCCATGGGTCAGCGTAGGAGGGGTGCTCCAAAAAAGCGATACAAGGATTCCCTGAAAAAACATCTCAGGCTCGGCCAAATTGATCACCAACAATGGTCCGCCCTGACCTCACATTGGGAGGCATGGAGACGCACTATACACAATGCTGCAGCCTTATTTGAGAATTCACGCCAAACTAGTCTTGAAGAGAAACAACAACGCAGAAAGAATCACAACCCGGAATCATCACCTAAGGAGACCTTCTGCTGTGCTTTCTGCAAGTGGACTTGTTTATCTAGGATTGGCCTTTTTAGTCATCAGCGTGCTTGCAGAAAGCGCGGGATGAGTCCTTCCTGAATCTTCGTTTGCAATGAAAAGCCAGAGAGAGAGCTATTTCTAAGTTTGTTCTACATATCCATTTAAAATTCATTAGTTTATTTAATGATGTTCTCAGCTTTTACCCTTAAGTTTTACAGCTATTCTCTCTCTCTTTTTTAAAAAAATTCTATATTATAACAATTCTCTTTTTGCTCCTCAAATTTTTCCTCAGTATTCTACCACGGGGAGCCACTCTTCTTCCACTTTGTCTAAATGTTTTTTGTTTATTAGATGGATTAGTATATCCATGTCTCTTGTGTCTTTTAATTTCAGCAGTCAATCATCCATCAGTGGACTGTCTTTTTGTTTGCATTTTTGTGCCAAGATGATGCATGCGGCTGTTATCATGTATAGGATTATCCTCCAATGCTTAATTTAGGCATAGAATCACAGAATTGGAAGAGACCTCAAGGGCCATCCAGCTCAACCCCCTCCCATGCAGGAATACACAATCAAATCATTCCCAAGAGATGGCCGTCCAGACTCTGTTTAAAAACCTCCAAAGAAGGAGACTCCACCACACTACAAGGCAGTCTATTCCACTTTTAAACAGCTCTTACTGTCAGGAAGTTCTTCTTAATGTTTAGGTGGAATCTCTTTTCCTGTAATTTGAACCCATTGCTCTGTGTCCTACTAGCAGAAAACAAGCTTGCCCCATCCTCAGCACGACATCCCTTCAAATATTTAAACATGGCTATCATGCCACCTCTCAACCTTCTCTTCTCCAGACTAAACATGCCAAGCTCCCTAAGTCGCTCCTCATAGAGCACGGCTTCCAGATCATCCACCATCCTGGTTGTCCTTTTCTGGACATGTTCCAGCTTCTCAATATCCTTTCTGAATTGTGGTGCCCAAAACTGGACACAGTATTCCAGGTGAGGTCTGACCAAAGCAGAATAGGGTGGCACTATTACTTACTTTGATCTAGACACTATACTCCTATTAATGTAGCCTAGAATCACATTGGCTTTTTTAGCTGCTGCATCACACTGCTGACTCATGTTCAGCTTGTGGTCCACTAAGACTCCTAGATCCTTTTCTCATGTACTGCCCTCAAGCCATGTGTCACCCATCCTATATCTATGCATTCCATTTTTACTGTTGAAAGTGTAGTATCTGACATTTCTCCCTGTTGAAATTCATTTTGTTAATATTGGCCTAGCTTTCTAATGTGTTCAGGTCATTTTGGATTCTGATCCTGTGCTCTGGGGTATTAGCTACCCCTCCTAATTTGGTATCATCTGCAAACTTGATAAGCATACCCTCTATTCCCTCATCCAAGTCATTGATAAAGATGTTGAATAGCACTGGGCCCAGGACAGAACCCTGTGGCACCCCACTGGTCACTTCTCTCCAGGATGAAGAGGAGCCACTTGTGACTACCCTTTGGGTTAGGTCAGGCAACCAATTACAAATCCACCTAACAGTTGCCTTTTTTAGCTCACAGGTTACTAACTTTTTTGCAAGAATATCATCTTATGGAAATACAATGTCCACTCTGCCTAGCAACGCAGTAGAACTGTTGCAGAGTTTCAGCAAGACGTGTGCTTTGAGCAAAAGGATTGCATATCTCTGGTAAGAATTCAATAAAGTCCAAAAGTCTTCCATAGCTTTATTGTAGGATTAAAAACTTAAACAAAACAAAAATACAGGGAGCATTCATTTCTGCTTCTGTGTTATAATGAAATACTTACAAGACATTCAGTCTACTCTGAGAAACGAAAGTAACTATTCCCATCTCTACTCTGTTTACCTAGCCTTGAAGGCCAGGCTCAAAACACAAACCTGGGCGACAATCCTGACAGATTTACAACCTCCAGCAAAATTAGCTGGCTGTTTTTGCCTGGTGATTAAAATTATCTAAAAGGGGCTCATGGATTTTAATGACAACATCCATTTTCCCTGACATATCATGGGGGACCTTGTCAAAGACCTTACTGAAGTCAAGATACACTACATCCACTGCGTTATCTTCATCTATCGAGTTTGTAACTAAGTGCTTACAGACTGTTTAATGATCTGCTCTAGAATCTTTCCTAGAATTGATGTCAGACTGACTGGGCAGTAATTATTTGGGTCTTCTTCCCCTCCCCTTTTTAAAGATGGGGACAATCTTCCTCCAGTCTGCTGGGACCTCTCCTGTTCTCTAGGAATTCTCAAAGATTATTGACAGTGGTTCTGAAATTACTTTTGCCACTTCTTTTAATACCCTTCGATGAAGTTCATCTGGCCCTGGAGACTTGAACTCATTTATACTGGCCAGGTATTCCTGAACTACCTCTTTACCAATTCTGTGCTGTATTTCCCCTACTGCATCATCTGCTCTATCTTCCCCAGGTTGAGCACTGTTCCCCCTTTGGGAGAAGACTGAAGCAAAGAAGGTGTTAAGTAGTTCTGCCTTTTCTCTGTCCCCTGTTAGCCTTTTGCCATCTTCTCCCCACAGTGGCCCTACCATTTCCTTGTCCTTGTTCCTTGTCCACACTTGATGACTACATAACACAGCAGATAGCACAGTACAGTCCTGTCACTGAAAAACCCAGACAGAACTGCTCATAGTTACATAGCATAGCTCAACAGCATGCAGAGTCATTTGGTTCACACACAGATAGGAGTACTCTCTCACAGAGATAAGCATGCCCTTCAAGGCTAGCTTCCCATGCCTTAAATCTTAATACTCAGGCCAGCTGCATTTAGCCTCTCACTACTGGCCCCTGCAGGGTGTTATATATTACACATGCTCTTTACAATATAAAATTACTAAACAGTGTGTCCCATTATCCTGACAGTCTTCTCATAGTGTAGCTCTAGTCACCACAGAAGAAAGCAAAGTGAGTGGCAACTAGTTAAAGGTGTGTATGAGTAGAAAGGTGGCTGTTGTTTTTGTGTGCATGGAGTGGAGGACAGGGAATCCTTACACAGCAAAGTAAGTTCTAAAATGGGCAACTGTGTGATGCTGCATTGGCTTCCTTGGACACCTTGGAGACTCCACCTCCCGCAAAAATTATTTTGTGTCCAAATGTCCCCAAACACTCTCTAGGGGGTGTGAGGGGCATCTTTGCCACAGTTTGGGCCCCAGACTATTTTAAAACCCATTTTAAACCCAGGAGGGCACTTTTTAAAGTCACTTCCTGTCATTTATCTGCTTTTTCAGAGTAAGTGGACAGTAGCTTCAGGATTAAACAGTAACTTTATTGCCACAGAAAAACTGAAGAGTCAAGACTACAAAATTGTGACTTCAAATGAAGTTCAGAGAAAATATTGTAAAATAAAAAATATTCACAATCACTCAAAATCTGGCAGGCACTTGAGTCACTGGTTGCTCATTATCCACCTGCCCCGTGCTCATCCAGTTGTACCTCCATCTATTGATTCCCAAAACAATCTGCAGGTGCATGGCCACTTTGCCTATTAACAAACAGACTCTATACTCCCATGGCTATTCTCAGGAACTGAATTGTTTCACTTACAAGGAATGTGAAAACAGAAGACAATTCAAACATGAAAGATCAACAGTAACTTGCTACATTTTGAAACTCATTGGCAAGAAGGTCACTTTTATGGACCATCCTGACACTTCCTTTTTTTTTTTTTTTTTAAAGGAGCCCATTAGAGCTCTCAGATTGTCTGGAGAGGCCCTTCTCTCTGTCTCACTAACTTCTCAAGCTCATTTGGTGGGAAATAGGGAGAGGGTCTTTTCAGTGGCTGCTCTCAGTCTCTGGAATTCCTTCCCTAGAGAGGCCAGGATAGCCCCATCCTTGCTCTCCTTCTATCAGCAAATCAAAACATTTTTATGCCACCAGGCTTTTAGAAAATGGCCAGCGTGGGGTTTTAATGTAGTGCAGTGATGTTTTAAAGGTTTGAGCATAGTCTTTTCATGAATTTTAATGTTTTTAGTGTTCAATGTTTCAACTGTATAGATTAATCTCTTTAAAAAAACTGTATAGTTTTAAATATTATGTTAGCCACCTTGAGCCACATTATTGTGAGAAAGGTGGGCTATAAAAGAATAGGAGGAGGAGGAGGAGGCCTCTCCTGGGCCTAAAATAGTCCCAGGGAATAAAATACAAGGCAAAAATGCAGCTATGCCCCTTAGAGACCATTTGGGGCCACCAAAAACAGCCCACAGAAACCACATGAGTCAAACAGGTTACACTTTTCCCACCTTGGTTCTAAAGAAACTGCCTAAGTAATAGTTTCAATCCACTTTGAGACTGACACTGATGGCTGTGGGCACGACATGTTGATTGGATATTTTATCCAAATTCATCTACAACTTCAAATGTTACAGGAACTACGAAGTCTGTAAAGTCACCAACTTTAACACTGGTATATAGTTCTACAGTGGTGTTATCACACAAATGCACCTGGCTCCAGTCGATTTGGGTTCACTTTTTATTGCTTGCTGGTTCCCTAAATTAAGAATGTTCAGTTTGCGCTGTTTATCACAACAAAGAGCTAATTAACCTAAACTACAGAGAACAATTAATGTTTCTAGTCCAAATCAAACTAGAAGTAGCTGGCAACTTTTATGATTTCTGTTGGAATGTGCTTGTACTTCACCTTCCATCCATGTTCCTATAAATGTCATTAGCAGCAAGACTATTGTTACAAGCTTTGCTTGCATATATTTAAACTGCTTGCCTAAAATTCTAAGAAAAAGACACAAAAACATATACTCACATCTGTATTTTTCCTCTAGAAGACCCTTAGAAAGGGACATCAAGCCAATCTTCAGAGACTGCACTCTGATTTTTCCAGTCCGGCCACTGTTAGAAAAACAACATAATACTTGCTAGGTGGTAGTATATTTTAATTCAAATATCAAAATCACTTTCATCCTTAAACATTAACCTGCTCCAGTTCTCAAATATTAGCTACTAATAATATTTGCAAATACTCCTCAGTATTAGCAGTAAATATTTACTTTCTGTATAAACATGTCATATTATTTATAATACATTAAAGTATATGAGTACAGTATCGCAGCATGTTCTAATAATGTGATAAACATAGTTGCGCACAGCTTGGAGGCACATTACACAGTGTGAGATTCTGACTGTAGTAAACATGAGTTATACAATTGAGAAATACATAAATAGTTTTCAGAACATCACTTTTTTTGTCTGTGCTTAAAACACTTCGATGTATAGGTACAATAGGGCATAAAGCCAGACATAAATAGCAATTAAACTATGCAAAATGCCTGTTTTATCTAGGGAGTGTGACCCCAGCCTCACACTATCTGATATTGAGAAACACAATGGGTGACAAACTGATATGTAAAGAAATAAGGAAAACACTCCTCAAAATTTTGGCTAAAAATGTAGAAAATGGAGCAGGCAGTAATCTTAGAAAGTTCAAAACTTTGAAGAGGGCATCTTAAAAAGGATTTTCAACCTCCTCTGAGATTAAAATCTACACAAAATTGTTTACTTCTGATAAACTGTGACATTTCTCTAAATCTTAACATTTTCTTAGTAGTCAAACTATATTCAACAGCTTCCAAAAACATCTTAATGGTTTTATTTGATGACCTACACTTCAACCGGAAGATTGTATGTACTTTTTTCTTTTCCCTTCTGAAAGCAAAACACTACTATGTGGACTCCCATACACTGCTTTGTAGACCTCCTTGAACTGAAACATCAATTAATTTTAATGGTGTGGCTGTGGATGTACCTTTAAGTCACCTGTTGACTTACAGCGACCCCATGAAATTTCCTAGGGTTTTTTTCAGGCAAAGAATATCAGAAGTGGTTTTGCAAGTTCCTTCCTCTGAAATATAGACTACAGCACCTGGTCTTCACTGGCAGTCTCCCATGCAAGTACTAACAAGGGTTGACACTGCTTAGCTTCTAAGATCAGATGGGATCTGATACTTTTAGGATATTTAGGCACTGTGAGAAGCACAGGTTGAGTCTCCCTTATCCAAAATGCTTGGGACCAGAGGTATTTTGGAATATTTCAGATTTTGGAATATTTGCATATACATAATAAGATATCTTGGAGGTATGACCCGAGTCTAAACACAAAATTCATTTATGTTTCATATACATTTTATACACATAACCATGAAGGTAATTTTATACACAATATTTTTAATAATTTTGGGCATTTAACAAAGTTTGTGTACATCGAACCACACATACACTCACTCACTGAAAACACTACCAATAATAAAGGGCTAAAGCCAGAATTTCACTCACAAAATTGAGTTTTTAGGGGCCAAGGTTCTCTCCCTACTACAGCCGTGTGTGTGTGTGTGTGTGTGTGTGTGTGTGAATCTGGAAGACTGGGAAAGCTCAGAGAACAATGTTGAAGATGACATGGGGAAATGGCAGAGCGAATCCAGAAAACAATTGTCTCCTCTACACCCATTCCTGTTCAACAAAGGTTCTGCTGGAATCCAAGCCCCTTCCATGGTCAGAAGTATTTCTGCTATTTGTGGAAACCCACCTTTGGATCCAACCCAATCCTTCCAGTTTAAAGATGTGTTGTGTGTGCGCTCATGCAGAATAATGACCTAGTGAGAAACCATCTTGTTTTTATTTATCCAATGTGTTATAACTCTGAGTACACAGGACTTGTTTATAAGTGTCAAGAGCCCAAGTCCAACTATTAGTCCCAACGAGACTAGACCCCTGAATCAATGAAAAACTGGAAAATCAAGTTACGTAAGTTCAGTTGATTCCATGGGTCTACTTTAATTGGAAATAACAATTCAATAGTTCATAATATTTTATCATTGTCTATGGGTAGGCTTTCTTTTGAGGTTTGAAAAGAATTTTAATAGCATCTCCCAAGTAAGTATTTGTTTTATTACAGATCTAACTGTTGCTGAAATTTAATTCCTATATACTTTAAAGAGGAGCCATGTGTATAGTCGTGGTTTGAGCATTCAACTATGACTCTGGAGACCAAGGTTTGTATCCCTGCTTTGCCATGGAAACCCATTGGGTGACCCTGGGCAAGTCACACTCTCTCAGCCTTAGAGGAAGGCAAAGACAAACCCCCTCTGAACATATCTTGACAAGAAAAGCCTGTAATACCTTTGTCTTAGGTTTGCCTTAAGTTGGAAACAACTTGAAGGCACACAATCACAATACAGTGGACTCTTGGTATCCACTAGGGTTTGGTTCCAAGACATCCTGCCACTACCCTCCCCCCGTGGATACCAAAATCCCTCGATGCTTAAGTCCCATTAATTGTGTCATTATTATTAACTCGCCACGGGTCAGCGTGGGAGGGGCGCTCCAAAAAAGCGATACAAGGACTCCCTGAAACAACATCTCAGGCTTGGCCAGATTGATCACCAACGGTGGTCCGCCCTGGCCTCACATCGGGAGGCATGGAGACGCACTATCCACAATGCTGCAGCCTTATTTGAGAACTCACGACGAACAAGTCTTGAAGAGAAACGACAACGCAGAAAGAATCACAACCCAAAAACATCACCCAAGGAGACCTTCTGCTGCACTTTTTGCAACCGGACTTGTTTATCTCGGATTGGCCTTTTTAGTCATCAGCGCGCTTGCAGAAGGCGCGGGATGAGTCCTTCCTGAATCTTCGTTTGCGAAGAAAAGCCAGAGAGAGAGATTATTATTATTATTATTATCCCGCCCCTCTGTTAAAAACAATTGGGGCGGCTTACAGCAATTAAAATACAACAATGCTGACTAAAATCCCTAAGCACCCCCCACTCCTACCCTCCCCTATAAAAAGATATTAAACTAGTATAAAATTAAAAACCACCTAAACTAAAATCACATAAAAAACAAATACAAAATCAACAGCTAGCAAGACTAAAAGAGGCCATGAGACACAGATCCTGAGGCATAAAATGGCAAAATCAAGGCTTGCTTTTTGGATTTTTTTTGGGGGGGGGATATTTTCAAGCTGTGGATAAATCTGTGGATGCAGAATCCATGGATATGGAGGGCCAAGTGTATTTTAAAGAAAACAAGCACATGATTCATTCATCTTCATCTTATACATTTGTATCACTATATCTTTTAACCTCTAAGAATCTAGCATTTCATGTGATTCTAGGGGCACAGGAACACATTGAATTAAATTATTTAGTCCTTTGATCTCAAGATATTTTAAATTATCACCAGAGAGCATGAAGTTATCTAAGATATATCTCATGCCTCACACATAGGAAGAGTTTTGGTAATTTATTCAACAAATAATACTAATTTTAACAACCAATCCATCAATGTTTCCATGCTATTTTCCTCATCTAATTCCCCACCACCATGTCTAAATGGTCCCTTTTACTTTTCTGCCCCACCACAGATCATTATAATAGCTCACCCTATTTCCCCCCACCCTTTATCCCAGTGTGTCTTTTCTTTGTATCACCAAAGGATTCTGTAAACCCTGTTATGTTAGCTAGCCCTCCCTCTCTTTCTCTGCATTCCTCTCTGGAACTTTTTCACACCACCTTCTATGTACTGGATCCAAAGGTGTTCTTTTTCCTTCTACTCCTGGAAATGCAGTTGTAACATGTTGTGTCATGCCAAAAATAAAAAAAAGTTACCTTAACTTCTTACCTTAAGAAGACTGTGTACAAGTGCATTCTCAAGACCCTTTCATAAACTACAGTATTAGAATTTATACACTACAGGCTGTCCTTTCCTTATTCGCTGTATCTTAAATTATAACGTAACACTGTAACACCAACATTGTGGTGTGAGAAATCCTATACACAGTTTTTTTTTGTTTTTTTGTGGAACAGCACTAATGCATTTGTCCTTCTGTTCATGTTTTTTTTTTGGGGGGGGAATCTGTTAAGCCTGTTAACACTCCTCTCTCTTTTCCTGTTTCACATCTACTTTCTTCCTTCAGTTTTTTTATGCTCTGCTTATGATTTATAGATTCACTGTATGATGGGGTGCCATAAATGTACTTGGCACTGTACAAAAATAACTATGAAACAGGGTAGCCCTGCCAAAGGTATACAATCTAATTTGAAGTGGAGAAGAGAATACAGGGGGAGGAAGGGACTAATGCAAATATAAATACAATACAATACAATTCAATGCTTCCAAGCAACTTCTCTGCCCTTCTCACTACTTTGTCTCACAGAGATCAGTAGCAACTGTACACTGACATTTCAATGTAATTTTGAAAACTGTTAAAGGTGGGCTAAGCAACATGGCTAGAGAGTTGCAACAGGCTAATAAATTTAAGAAGGAGTTTAGCAAAGCAACCTGCCTCTGAAATAACACAAATAGCAGGAGGCTGAAGAAAAGAAAAAAGAATCCTAAAAATCTGATGTCCAAAACTTCAAAGCAGAGCTCCCAGTTGGTGAGGCACCACCTGATTTTTGGCATTCCAACCCTCCTCTCTTAGCCCTCTAGCTGCAGTCCATCAGAAGGGTCTTCTGGTCCCCTGGAGGGGTGTAAGAGGGCTGGAAGAGAGCTGCCAATGAAAGGAGCTTCTTCAGGAACCCATATGCACACTCCTCTTTAGATTCAACTCAGTAGTTTCAATATTAAATATTTAAAAGATATGTGCCATAAATTATTGGTAGGTTAATGTATAAAGATGAAACATATTTACAGAGCAGATGTTAATCCATCATATAACCTTTGAGTCCTTGAAAAACTAAAGTTCAGAGATATTAGATTTCATTTCTGTTCTGCTTACTGACCTAATGTAAGGGATAAATAATTCTTAATGTGGCAGAAATACCAGAAACAATAGGTGCTGCTGTCAATTGTTTTCATTTAATGTCTTACAAAGGCCATAAACATCAGTAAGCATGTCATACAGAAAATGTTTCTTCCATTTCTGATGCTAATTAAGTTCCAGATTAATAACATGATGGAAGCAGATGGCTTTTATAGGTGGATCATTTATTACAAAAATTGTATATGTCAATGACATAAGACATGCAAATGTTAAATGATGACTCTACAGGCAACCTAAGGCCATTTGCACAACAGTTTGGATAAAGTTGCTTGAGAATACTGTACACTATCATTTAATAATTTCGTAGGTAAGAAGTAAAATGGGTATGATTATCTAAAAGAAGCCATGCAGAGTCTTGAAGTTACAGTGATGCCAACATTTAAACCTCACATCCACATTAGTCTTAAACAGGCACCTGAAACACTCAACTGAGGGCTAAAAGCATGCAGGAGACATGGGCGTGCCCGGATATGTGGGTGTCTGTGTGTTACTTTCACACTCATGTGAGCAGGCTAATGCCCATATCTAATGTCAAGATGGAAGTTAGTACCGACAGGACTGAAAGGATGTGTTTGTCAATCTATCCATGTAATTCTGTTTCTCACAATATACTCTGGCCATTCCTGGCCTCCAATTATCATTATCTTCCTTTAATTTTTAAAGAGATTTCTACAGCAATACAATTTAAAAGGGGATTTAAAGGTGCTAAAATAGTTAACAATAGAACAAAGGAAACCACTGATGCATAAACTATATATATATAATTCTCTTGGGTATGTTGCTGTTTTCAGTGTGCTGATTGGCTGCTTAGGTGTCAGGATCTGTCTCTCCTCACAGGACTAGGCCTCTGGCTGCAGCAGCCAGCACAGCCTCTTGGCAGACTCAGGCCCCCGGCTGTGGGAGGCTTGGAAGAACCAGGACCAAGCTATCAGACACACCCGGCTGCAATCATGCAGCAGACCTGAAGCAGCCAGGGTAACTGCTATTTAAGAGTGCCATTTGGCTCTCAGTCTTGGCTATAAAAACATGATTGTCTGTGCTGTCCACCGCTGGGCCTTCTTCGCTGTCTGTAGCTGGGCCTTGGGCCTTCTGCCTTGTGTGCTGTCTGTTGCTGGGACTTGGGCCTTCTGTGTTGTTTGTAGCTGGGGCCTTGGGCCTTCTGTGCTGTCTGTAGCTGGGCATTGTGCCTTGTGCCTTCTCTGCTGTCTGTAGCTGGGCCCTTGGGCCTTGGGCTTTCTGTGCTATTTGTAGCTGCTCCTTGTCCCTTGGGGTGGAAACATGTTACGTGGGGTCCCCAGGAGGAAAGGCTTGTGTGTTTGTACAATCTGAGATATACTTTTAGGGGTTCTTTTAACCTAGAAATCCCTTCGAACTATGTCTCTCTTCAGTAGCCACCCCCACCCACTGCTCTTCACTTAAAACCCATTTCAGTGGGAAACTGGGACAGTTCTCTGGTTAACCAGTGAACTATTCACTCTGCTAAGAATTACCAAACCCCCTTCTCTACCCCCAGAGAAGAGACAAGATAGCTATGACCATATAAGGCACATGGATGCAGGCTTTAGTAGGAAAAACAGAAAAAGCTTTATTTTTTTAAAGTTCAAGCAAGCAAACAGTTAGCAGATATAGTATCAGGGAGAAAAGGCATTTCTCTCCAGGTCCAGGTTAAGAGTTGCATAGAATAGCATTCAGAGTTTAGAATACATTTAGTCAGAGGATTAAAATAAATTTTAATCTAACACAATTCTATCTAAACACATTTTCCTAACTCTAAGAAAAATCCCACTCACATTTAGGAAGTCCATTGGAATAGGCTAGGCCAGCTTATCAAAAGCTGGCCTGCTAGTCTCTGATGATGGAATTTCAGAGCAATACAAAGCCTGTTCTTTCAGGCTTCATTATCATGTGGCTCTTTTGATGATCCCTAAGCCATGTGTCTGCAAACAAAGACTGCAGCTTCTCAAAACTCCATTAGCCAAATATGATTGGCTGTCCAGTCAGGTGATGTGATGTAATGCTTAGCAAATGACTATCCACCCTCTCACCTTCAGAGCCCCTGTATTACCTCTGTTTGATGACCAGGGAATGGAAATTTACAGATGATGGGAAATGTGGTCCTGGCAGATGTGTTCTGGCTCCATGATGGGAGTTGCAGTCACTCCATCATGACACATGTGGAAAGCTTCAAGTCCTTCCTAAGCATGGCAGTGGAGAGGCTCTTGTGTCCTGGCATGTATGGCATGTGTATGTGCAGTGTGGGGGATGTATGTGTTTAATGTGTGTGGTGTAGTGTGGGGTGTGCTTGTATAATGTGGAGTGTATGTGTTTTTTCATGGTGGAGGAGGGGCTCTCATGTCCTGGCATGCATGGTGTGTGTAGCATAGTGTGTGTGCAGTTGCATGGTGGCATCAGAGGGGCTCTTGCATCCTGGCATGTTTGTAGCATGGTGTGTGGTGTGGTGTGTGTGTATATGTATATGTGTATGCACAGTTCCATGGCAGCAGCAGCAGAGGGGACCTTGTGTCCTGGCGTGTGTGGTCTGTGTGTATCATGGTGTGTGTATATGCAGTTGCATGGTGGCGGCAGCAGGGCTCTCTGCATGAAACTAGCCATTATAGTTGATTTGAAAGGTAATATATCAGTGCATCAAATGATGGTACTCTTGACATGTTTCCTAAGTGGCCAACCAGCAGAGTAGGAATGGAAACATACCAAAGCATTTTACAGTCGTCCCTTCACATTCGCGGGGGTTACATTCCACGGACCCCTGTGAATGTGAAAAATCCACGAATAACGACTGCCCTCCCCCTCCCCCACCATAGTGACCATAGGGCCTCTGGAGGCCCCATAGTCACTTTCCGCAGCCTCCCCACTCCCTTCCTAGGACTTCCCGGGGCCTCCGGAGACGCTCCCGAGGCCCCGTGGATGCCTCCCCAGCCTTCCCCCCTCCTGCCCAAGCCCTCAACGGGGCCTCCGGAGAGTCTCTGGAGGCCCCGCGGAGGCCTCCCCAGCCCTCCCCACTCCCTCCCCAGGCCTTCGTGGGCCTAGCAAGGCCCCGCGGAGGCCTCTCCCGGCCCTCCCCCCTCCCTCCTGGGCCTTCGTGGGGCCTCCGGAGATGCTCTGGAGGCCCCATGGAGGCTTCCCCGGCCCTCCACCCTCCTTCCCAAGGGCTTCGCGGGGCCTCCGGAGGGTCTCCAAAGGACCCGCGGAGGCCTCCCTAGCCCTTCCCCCTCCCTTCCAAGGACTTCGCGGGGCCTCCGGAGTGTCTCCAAAGGCCCCGTGGAGGCCTCCCTGGCCCTCCCCGCTCCCTCCCAGGGCTTTCACGGGGCCTCGTGTCGCAGTTTTGGGGGCCCCCGGGGGGGGCTCCCAAAACCACAAATAATCAAAACCGCGAATGTCAAGGGGCGACTGTATATATGTAGACAACGGTGTATGTTACACCGAGTATAGCTAGTAGTGCTATAATTCTGTTGTGTGAATGGGCCCCAGGTATTTGGAATATGTCTTCCTCTTCCCTTCAGTTCTTTAGGAGCTGCAGATGCATCCCTTTACATAAGTACTGTAGTCCTCATGCTTCAAAAGACTGGACAGGTACAATTTGCCATCCAATAAACCCCCTTGCTTAGGAACACAGGAAGCTATGTTAATGTAAGCCAGCCCATTGGTCCATCTAGCTCAGCATTATTTACACTGACTGGCAGTGGCTTTCACAGAGAAGTTTTTCCCAGCCCTATCAGGGGATACCAGGACAGAAACAGGGATCTTTTGCATATAAAATATGTGGCCGACTCACAAGTTACAGCCCTTCCCTGTAGGAGCACTTTAAAGTGATAAAAGAGAAAGGGAACATTGATCTTGATAGTGAAGGTAAATCTGGTCAAAACAATGATGTTGCACCCTGTTGGACAGTTTAAAATGGTAGTCGCATTGAGAAGACCTCAAATGAAATCAGACAGAGTAATAAAACCTCTTAAACACCTGAAACACTACAGCATAACAACCCACAAGACTTCTGCAACAGGACATATATATTTTCTACAATACAATATATTCCAAGCCAGAACTATAATGAAATATACAGCAAGAAAAATACCACTGCTCCCAAAATCTTTATGTGCAACAAATGAAGAAAGTATTCTCACTGGCTGCCCACCAACAATGCTTGGCATATTTTTTATCCTGAGCTTGGAGAAGTTAGCATGTGGTCTTCTGGGAGGTATAATACAAGAAAGTTACTTTCTCAAGCTCTGATTTTATCTTATAATTAAGTCTACCATACTGTATCTGTAGGGACTGGGGCAATTGGCTGAGGGTGGTGTCTTTAAATAGGCTGTCATTGGTAAGTGTTTGGGGGGGTAAATATCAGTTGGTGTACAACTTGGCGCCCCCTTGTGGTGAAGAGCAGGGCCCTGGGACAGCCTCTTTGGGTCCTGGGACCTGAGGGGTTGTGAAGGGGCTAGCCCTTGGGGCTAACCTGGGGAGTTTGCTCTCTCTTATAGTGTCTTGGGACCTGGGTGGGAATGCCTGAGATTGCCTTCCAGATAAGACCAGCTGGGATGAGCAAACCAATAATGTTGGATTGCCCTCGGGGTCAGGTGTGATACAGAAAAGAAGGCTGAGGAGGTGGCCACAGGTTGACACCTGGCCTCAGCCAGACCTACATCAGTTGCTCCACCCTCCTAGGCTTTCTCCCAGGTTCAATGCTTTAAGTTATAGATCAAATAAAGTGGCCCTATTTAAACCCTCTCTGTGTCTGGCTTATTATTTTCTGGTTTGTTATCAAAGTCTGCTGTTCTAGGGCTGAGTTCTTTAGGGTTTCAGTCAGGAGTTTTCTCAGCCCTATCTGGGAATTCTGGAGATTGAACATGGGACCATGTACACTGAAGCTATGCCTGCTACCACTCAGCTATGGCCTTTTCCTACTTAGCAAGTCCTGAGATCACAGACTAAGACTACACCTGGAAAGCCTTCAAACAATGAAAGAACAAATGATCACTCTATTCTCAGCTCCACGTATTTTCCTTAGAACAGAAATTAACTTACCGTATATTCCGGTGTATAAGATGACTGGGTGTATAAGATTACCACCCTCCAATTTTTAAGTCAAAATATAGAGTTTGGGGTAGACAACCCCCATCACCTGCACTCCCCGAAGCCACAATCGGTCTCTCCATCGCGACTTCGGGGAGGGCGGGTGGTGGCTGGAAAGCTTCCCCCCTCCAGCCAGCCACCATTCCTGAAGCCTTCCTGAAGCTGGCTGAGGAATTGCAGGGGATGGCTTCTTGGCTGGGGAGAGGCTCAGCCACCTCCCATGATTCCCCAACCCACAAGGAGGCTGGCTAGCCTCCTCGTGAGTTGGGGAATCATGGAGGATGGCTGCCTGGCTGGGAAGAGGCTCAGCCACCTCCAGCCCAGCAAGGCTCCCCCCCCCCCCCGTGCAGCCTTGCTGGGCAGGATGGGATCTTCTCCATGACAGTGTCATGGAGAAGACCCCTCCCACCCAGCGATGCTCTCCCCCCCCCCTCCAGCTTCGCTGGGGGAGGATAAGGTGGCTAGCAAGCTTTCACCCCCCCAGCCAGCCACCTCCATTTTGAGTCTTCTATCCGGCGTATAAGGCGGCCCCTGACTTTTCAGCTGATTTTACAGGCTGAAAAAGTCATCTTATATGCCGTAATATATGGTAGTCATGTAATTGCATCTTCCATGAAGCCTGGTGGTTTTATGAATGGCCAGACAATTTACACATTACAGGAGAAAAATATCACAAAGAATAGAGATGTCTGTCTCTCCCTGCCCATTTACCATCCAGTGCTGTGCCCCAAAGTCTTGATGTCAGGAGACAGCGCAAACACTACTCGTAAGAATTTGTTTCCGGTGAAAGGCATTGATCCATTGTTCTGAAACAATTTCTTTCTGAAAGGGAAATTCTAGTATCACTGAAATGGCCCATTGGCCCATATAGCTGAATATTGTCTATACCAAATAGCAATCTCCATTGTCTGAAATGGAAGTTCTTAGCCTTACCTGATGACAATAATTATGACAATTATAACCCTTAACTTTCATTACAAAACATAATTAAACTAGAAAAGATTTGCTTTTATATAAGATTATGTGTGATGTGCCTTCAAGTTGCCTGATGACTTATAGCAACCCCATGAATTTTGTAGTGTTTTCTTAGGAAAGGAATTCACTGATGGTTTATGCTTGGACATAATTTAAATCAGTGAGCTGATGGCATGCAGAATAAAATCAGTTATGATTATTGGGCTCCTACAGGGTCAAGCCACTTGCTTTTCTTTGAGTAGTCTGATATTCTTCTTTTCACACAGAGGTATCCAAGAGTGTGAGTAATAGTGGCAGTTATAAATGGTTGTCAGCCCCTGCCATCCACTGCACTAGCAGGCTACCCCTCCCAGGCAAGTGACACACATCTCCTGGCAAAAATTGGGTTCTCTCAAGGCAGATTGGGTTCTTTAATATCTGTCTCTGATTGATCCTTGGAACAAAGGCACCGTAGAATGGATGGTTTCAGAAACTGTTTGAAACAAAAACAAAATCCAGAAGTAGTTTCCCAACACACCCCTTCAATAGTGCCCTGACTTCAAGGGCAGATCAGAGCCAGACATTAAAAATAAATCAGGGGCTCTCAACAGAATTGGGTTCTGCAAGGAGGCATGTGCCAAGGGATACAGTATAATACTGCTGGTGGGGAGATCCACTCCATCAAAGTTGAATAGGATCTTGGCTGCAAAAACACACTCCTGCTCTAAAAAGTTAAGTTTTCCCTTCCAAATACAACACTTGAATGAACCTCTTCTGACATTTCTATAAGTGAACTACTTATTTCCAGAATATTATCTCTGAATAAGTTCAGAGGTCACTATCTCACAGACTTTTACCCAATACCTGTATGTTGTTGCAATTCAGAAGAGTACAATGCAATATAGTAAGTACTTATTAGTGATTATTTATTTAACAAGTTTGTAACTGCTTGCCTTCTTCCTGCCTGTATTTTTTCCTGAGGGAAATATACTCACTTAAAAAAATGCATTAATTCTTTACACATTTTATAGATAGGAAAAAACCTTGGTTTCATAAAACAGTCTTTCCAGGGTTCCTCAGTAGCTATAACATGAGCCCAATCATTTCAAGTGATGATGCTTCCATTGGCATTTGACAAGATCAACAATTCTGACTTATTTCTCAAGAGATAAAATATATAGAAAAGCAGATAATAAATGTATAAGTAGCTACTGTAATAGACATCAAGCAAGTCCGTGAAGCACGTCAGTATAGTGCTCTTGTGCTGATTAAACAACTCTCTATTTTACATAGATGTTGTTATTTTTTTTATAAAGGGAGAGCATAAGTCACACAACACACCATGCGAAGTTCAAAAGATTGTAACAGTGTTAGACAATGCATAATGCATTTGCATAAGATAACACTGATGGCTTGCTAAGTTCCACAATTATATTCAAATCAAAATGAACATTTCCCCCATTTGGCCCTCAGTACTCAGCATGTACAGTGCTTTGTCAGATTCTTTCTAATATGAGATGATGTGCATGGTCTTTCTTCAAACCAAACATAATACAACATACATCAAGGTATTACCTGGTATCCAGTACCACACATGCTATCACGGGAATGGACTCCCTGTTTCCTAGCAAGTGTGGCATTGCATTTATTTTCCAGTATTTAGAATGCTACTTTGAAAATGTACATAACTCACTAAAATATGGATTACTTCTACCCCACTGGAAGTCACAACCCAGCCTTTATTACTTATTTATTTAAGGCATTTCTGTATTGCCCCTCATTCCATCAGGGGTCCTGTTTAAAAACCTCCAAAGAAGAAGACTCCACCAGACTACAAGGCAGTGTATTCCACTGCTGAATATTTCTTCCTAATGTTTAGGTGGAATCGCTTTTACTGTAGTTTGAAACCATTGCTCTGTGTCCTAGTCTCTGGAGCAGCAGAAAACAAGCTTGCTCCATCCTCAGTATGACATCTTTTCACATTTTTAAACATGGCTATCACGTCACCTCTTAACCTTCTCTTCCCCAGGCTAAACATATTCAGCTCTCTAATCCGCTCCTCATAGGACATGGCTTCCAGACCTTCCACCATTTTGGTCACCCTCCTCTGGACATGTCCCAGCTTGTCTATATCCTTCTGGAAATGTGGTGCCCAGAACTGGACACAATATTCCAGGTGAGGTCTGACTAAAGCAGAATAGAGTGGCACTATTACTTCCCTTGATCTAGACACTGTACTCCTGTTGATGCAGCCTAGAATCCCATTGGCTTTTTTAGCTGCTGCATCACGCTGCTGACTCATGTTCAGCTTGTGGTACACTAACTAGATTTTTCAGACAACACTGTTATAGTGTTACTATTCCACTTTATTTGCTATGGCTGCCTCCTGTTGAATCATGGGATTTGCAGTTTAAGGGAGGGGCATTTACAACTCTTAGGCCTCACTAATCTACAAACCCCAGAATTCCACAGGAGGAAGCCGGAGCAGTTAAAGTGGAATAGTAACACTATAACAGCATAATCTGAAAATCTCCTCAGACTCCTAGATCCCTTTCACATGTACTGCCATCAAGCCAGCTGTCACCCATCCTATATCTGTGCATTTCCTTTATTTATTTTATTTATTTAGTTAGTTATACCCCGCTCTTCAGCCACAAGGCTATCAGAGCGGATATTTCATTTTTACTGCCCAAGTGTAGGACTCTACATTTCTCCCTGTTGAAATTCATTTTGTTAGTTTTGGCCCAGCTTTCTAATCTGTTAAGGTCATATTGAATTCTGATCCTGTCCTCTGGGGTACCCTCCTAATTTGGTGTCATCTGCAAACTTTATACGCATACCCTCTATTCTCTCATCCAAGTCACTGATAAAGATGTTGAATAGCACTGAGTCCAGGACAGAACCCTGTGGCACCCCACTAATCACTTCTCTCCAGGATGAAGAGGAGCCACTGGTGACTACCCTATTTATTTAGCATGTGATATCTCATACTTACGTGTCATAAACATTCAGCAGCCAATTGAGACACATATCTACACAGAGGGGAACATTCACCAGGTCTTTGTGCTTCTCTTGCATTCCACTGTAAATTGTAGTGAGGCAGCTGACCACATCCTGAACACTTAGGAGCTGGTCATTTTGGGTCAATTTGTGCTGTTTGAAAGCTTCATTTGTGGCATTTAAGTCCAGTAGGTCCACTGGCAAAAGAATTAAGCAGAGAAGATATGCTGAATAAATAACATTTCATTTTGAAGATATATGCTTTTCTGGTTCATTTGTTCATTTTATTTCTTGCCTTTCTCCCAAATGTGGAACCCAAAGTGGCTTATACACTGTCCAGATCAGGAGACCAAAATGGAATGAAATCAAATAACTGCAGATGAACACTATGCTACTAATAGGTGATGGTGCTAAAGTCTGTATGAGTTTACCTAGTTTTTAATACCAGCTGTACTAGGAATGAAGAAGCGTATACTACTCTCTGGCATGTTACATTTCATGAGATTTAGTGAGAAAATAGCTAGCTTTTAACAGTCCAGAGCCAACCATTTCATGTAGATGTAGATGTCCTTTGATTTTAAATGAAATTCATGTTATTTGCTGTGGAGAATGCCTGACCTATGATATAGTGGCATCCAAGTTCAGTCATGAAAATTACTGTAATTGTATTTATATACAAGTTTAATATAAATAACCAGTTAAATACCTATAATGCTCAGAAGTTGCATATCTGATAAAAAGTGTAACTACAATGCTCAGGAGACAATGTGATAAATATGCATGTCTTTGGAGTCATCGGGATACAACAAAATGCTAGAAGAAATTCTCAGCTAGTAGAAATTTTCAGAAAATAGGCTAGTGCTTATCTCAATAGTCTCTGAAGCATCTTTTAATATTAAACCATTCTGAGGCAAGAATGTAAATTTTCAGACTCTGTTTTCACATGCAAGGACTAATATTCTCTATAACATTATCCCCATTGTGGGAGAAAACAAAGGTTGCCACATAGTTCTTGAGAAGGACATGCATCTTATGAAGTCTTTTTCTGTACAAAAATACACATTTTTTGTCTGCAAGAAACATATTTTTGCATGAGAAACAGTGTTTACTACAGAAAGCACACCTCTTCCTTTACAAAAAAAAAAAAAAATTGCACAGAAAAACCATGTCTATTTTTTGCAAAATAATTCACCAAAAGACTTAACAACGTGTGAAGAATCTTTGCTACTGGCATATCTTTCTCAAGCATCAGAAAATCTATAAGTCTGCAAATGAATAGTAATGAATAATCTCTCCATCCCTCTTAAGAGGGTTGATCTTGAAAAAACTATATACACTGAAGCTAAGCTCTTCTATCTAAGCAAGGGACAATGAACTGAAATTAGTCTTGACAAAGTAGAGACTATTTTCAAATTATTTGTCTTTTCCTAGAGATGATGTTCAACCTACTCTGTAGGGTTTGCACTAGGGATGTAATTCTTCACTAGTTTTCCTCTTAAAGGAAGCAATATGTAATTTTAGCAATTTTCTTCCTGTTGCAAGAAAGAATTTGGAAACACACCATTTTCAAAGCCTATTTTCAGTTCAGGACTTATTCTACATAACATCTGTACATGTTTGTTTTGCCCAGGAATGTTTTTTTCTGCACAGAAAATGCTGTTCATTGTGTAAAACTACATGTGGAAATTGCAAAGAATAAGGCCTAAACTACAAAGATTCTCATCTGTCCAGAATTCTTCTCATTAGGGTTTCTTGATGTTAGAAAAATATGCTTTTCAACCCTTGTTGAATATTCTTTAAAAAAATTATTTCCATTCCTAGTCTAAGCTCCCCTTTAAGAATCAATTTGATGGCCTATAGATTTTTACTAATCCATCTGTAGGTCTAGTGGCTCAGGTAGCATCTGTGGCAAGTGGCTTTCCATCAGTTTAGGCTGTTATGCCTGATGAGTCCTCCCCTAAGCAAAGACAGGCTGGCCTCTGATAACCATGTTCTGATATGAGACTACAGACAGGGACTGACAACTGTAATGTATTTTGTATGGTAACACCTTAGAAAATTCTTCAGAAATGTCATTTAATTCAATACACAACTGCTAAGCTTTACTGACATTGGTCAGTGGGAACACACATCGCCAGAACAGAAAGCTCACTTTCATACCCCTATACATCTTAGGACTCTGGTACCTGTAGAAATACCTGCACCCAAGCCACCTTGTCTGTAAACTGATTATATCTCTAGAGGGTCTCCTTCAGGTCTCCCTCCATATGAGGTAAGGCAAATGATGGCCAGACAGAGAAGACCTTGTCCCTCCCCATAGAGACAATGTTATCCTTTGGTCTTAGGCATAGAGACATTTATTTTAAAATGTATTTTAACATATTAACATATTGTAAAAGGATGTTAACATTTTACTTGTATTTTATCTTGATTCTGTAAGCTGCTTTGGAAGTTCTGCTGAAGGACAATATACATAACTTTTAAATGAAAATAAGGAACTTAAATTTTAACATTGGTCCCAAATGGAAAATTCCAGCTTTCAAACAATTTTCACAGAATTATAATTTGAACCTCTATTAGAGCAGAAACAAGGACTTCTCAGTGCAACAAGTAAGCATTAAATCATCTTAAGAAACCTAAATAGGAGCTATCCTGTTGCACTGCATTTGCATCTACAGTGCTGAGCTGAGCCTGCAGATGAACAGTTAATTTAAAATCACTTCATGATCTAGAAAGAAAAATGATGTAAACATGCCAATATCCAAATGACAGACATCCCGCATGGAAGCCCACATTTCTGCTGTGAATTATTCTCCTGAACGATGACAAGAATATGTGCCAGTTCCAAAAAGCACACTCAATTACAATGGTGATTATGGAAAACTAATTATCATTTAGATAATGAGATAGAAGGAAAATGGCTGATTGTGATTTTTTTCACAAGTAGTCTTAGGTTATGGAGACAGACATTTCACAAGGAAAAAAGAGCTGATGATAGAAGCTAAATGACGACAATCTTTAGAAACATCTTTTACTAGAAATGGTTGAAAATTTAGCAAAGCTGGCAGTTTCTTGGCAATCTTTTCAGATAATTTCTAACAGTGGGGACATTAAAATTTCACTGTCCCCATGTCATAGTTATAGGCAGAAATCAGAAGTATATTAAAAGTGGGAGGCTCCATTTATATAAAAATAAGACTTGAGAAGTCTAGGATGAAATTAAACATGACTGTATATAAATTACACAATTCAGTCCCTTGTTTTACTAGTAAAATATTATCTGGATTTAGTTGTGTCTACATCACAATTTCCATATTTATGACCTCACATTACCCTGTCAGACTTATGACATGTTAGACAAACTATGACTAGGCTATTATAGTATTGTCTTCCAAGGAAAAATGAATGATTCCTTGAATATACCCCACAAAAAAGGATTGGAATTGGAATAAGTTATTTGCATTTAGTCCTAAGTGAAATTAATGGGACTTAAGGCATTACCAACTTATCCCAGTGATTTGACTGAGACCTAACAACAAGTCATTAATCTGGATCCAATCCACTATACTGGAAACTTTAGCCTATATACGATAGCTTCTCCTCCACACCCAGGGGAAAAAATAAGTATCTGCAACAAAATTTCCTACTCTGAGGTTTCTTGTTTAAAATTTAGATGGATGGGCTCAACTTTATAGTTTTCACATTTACAAGCATTCTACTAAAGCAGAGTATGTCAATCGAGGTTCTGAGACACTAACTTCAGACATGTCCTTGCAGTTTTCCCCAAAAGGCCTTTACAGTTTGCCACTGTGAAGCTGTGACAGCAATTTGTCACATCTAACAGTCAGATGATGACCCTCTCTTTCAAGTGATTCAATCTGACATTCTCTTTGCCTTAGTGCATTAGTCCTTCTCAAGTGTTATATAGTCTGACACCTTTGGAGGCTATCTGCATTTAAATTGTGGGAAACTATTTTCCCCTTTTAAATGAAAGTTATATGACAGCTTGGCTTCAGAAGTACCTAAGAAAGAGGTGCAGAGCAAATTCATCTATCCAAATTTGCTTGTCAAAGTTAAGAACAGCAAAACTTCATAGATATTTGACTTGATTTTATTGCCCTTGGATGATATAAAGTACAACGCTTAACACCACCATAAGAGAAAACTTTCTAAGTTAAAAATAAGGCCAAAAATTGAAAATTTTGAGGGTGGTTTGCTGATGGTCAAACAAATATTTTCTAAAGATGTACATATTGACTAAAGGGCATGTAGTATCTAATATACGGTACACATACTGCAGCAGTTCATTTCTAAATAGAGAGTGTAGGACATTTTACTTCCAAAGCAGTTTAACTTCTTTTTTAAAGAAACACACACACACTTGCATTTCAGTTTCAGAAAAATTAGCTTTAAAGACAAAATTGTGTTTGGATTTGGTGAGGCAGACTGACAAGTGGTATTTTTCAGCTGAGCCACGTGTAGACCCTTCTGCACATCAGTAGCAATGAAGTAACTTGTAAGCTGGGTTGTGAAAAGGCAGGGAATGAGTTTTTGGGAAAGCCGGGCTAGAAAAGAAAAGTGCTGCTACTACCTAGCATTTGAGTTATCTCACACTTTTTAAACTACACACACACCACTTGCCTTTCTAGTGCTTTCAGTATCAGTCTGCTTCACAAACAAGTCTGTGGAGGTACACTTTCCTGCATGGCTCTACTTGCCTGGGGTGCATGAGATGATCAATTTTAGATTTAATAATCTCCACCCAGCCTTAGCCATTATGCACTACACACATCCTTCATCTCATTTAACATAAGAACAATGCTATGCTCAGATTTCCATCTCAAGTTTGAATTCAAATAAGCCCAGTGGGTGGAGGGAGAATCACACAGTACAGTTTATAATTTATCCATATATCAAGGCTGAACTGAAAATTCTCTCAGAAATAGCAAACACACTGTTGATTTGTTTTTCAGTACTCCCTTCTCCCAGGTTGGCTGAGAGAGACATAGATCAAAATCCCTGAACTATGATGGAAGAAGGGCAGAAAGGGAGGTCTATGTTTGCTAAATCTAAGCACTTTAGAACTTGGGGCTAAATCCACTGAATCAATGGGAATCTGGTAAATCAATACATATCCCATTCATACAGTGGGTCTACCTTAGCTGGAATTAACAATGGGAATTAGCTGTTACAGTTTCACTGATGCAAATTTATTTCTGCCCTAAATCCTGCATTGCTCACTGCTATCCCACAGATCAGTAGGTATAATATGTACAGTTTTGATTCCCAGCCTCAAGTTTGGTTCAGAAAGAAAGGTGCCATTGTTCTGACCTGTCCTCTCCTCCCTAACCTATGTTAATTAAAATACTGGAAGTGATTTCATTTGCCATTTGGTATATGAATGACAGACTAGCAAGTAGGAATCTGTTCCCAGTGCAAGTTCCTTTGGGGCAGATCAGCTTCATCTCTTCACCCATATCTCTTTGCACAGAAAATAATGAGTTTTGACAGGCAAACTTACAACACAATGCCTTTTGTAGTCTCCGGATTTTTATGGCTGTACGGTAAGCAGAAAAACGTACGTTGTTCAAATCAGCTGGAAAAAATGTCAGAAGGCAGGAATATTAGAATATTTTAAAGACGCATCATTTCAATGCCATGGCATCAGGTATTTGTTGTCAATCAAAATTCTATTTCAAATAAGGAGAATGAAGACAGAAAGAATAAGAAGGGACAAAATACTTCAGATCAGGCCAGAAAAGAGATTCAAAGTCAGATTCCAGTGTACTCGTAGCAATGGCACCTGAGAAACATTTTAGAAAATTTCATTTCTAATATCATAGGCAAAATTACTTGAATGAAATCACACCGGTGAAGTCTGCCCCATGCCTGGCAAGGACAGGATGCTTACCTGTAACCATAGATCTTCGAGTAGTCTTCTGTGAATTCACACAGCTGGGTTGCCCTGCGCAGGGGCAGGAGTAACCCAGCTGTGTGATTTACAGAGACCACGAAGAAGATGTACAGTTTTCATATAGCAAAATATACAAGTTATGCTAGTCACCTTGGTTCAGTTCTAAAGCAGCAATCAGCAGGATAAAGATGAAAAAGCATCCCTAAGTGAATTAAAAATTAATAATTTTTGACATTCCTGTATCTGTGTGGCTACACCTTAAATATGACCAATGTTTGCATGGACTGGGGGATGTTTAAATGAACCAAGCACTGATATGTGTTTCTTCCCATGGAACTGTCCACTCCTTTTCAAAAGAGCGCCAAATCTATGCGAAAGTCCCCTATGTTTAGTCTCATAGCACGCTACCCACTATCACTGGAAAACACTACCCAAGAAGAAAAAATGCCTATAAAGCACTTAAGAAACCTATCTATGAAGAGTAGTAAGATATTTAGAACTCATCTGCACTCCTTTTCACAAAGTGGCTCCTATTCCAATGGCCATCATTTCCATTGATTTAGAAATTTTATGTTTGATCATGTAGAGAGACATCCCTCCATGTATTTGCTTATGGACCACTACACCTCTTCAAAAACAAAGAAAAATATTTAAAGGGCAAGCCACCACATAATCATAATTTTTGTAAATGTGATTGGGATTTAGTTTGCATAAACAGACTCAACTTGGTTCATTTCGATGTAGAAATTATCTACTTAAATATAATTTCACAAACACACAAATAGCAAGGATATCAGCATTACTAAGGACTTTATCAGACACATCAAATACGGCATCATAACAACGCCACATAACTGCAAAAGGGCATGCATATCAAATGACGTCACCCTTTTGCAGCTATGTCCCTGCCAAAACCCATACTTTTTAATTGACGGCTTAAGTCATCAATTGATCCCCCCTGCCATTTTTTGCCAGCATAGCTGACATGAGAAACCTCACATCCTTTCCCCCCTGTACTTATCCCGTCAGTGGCCAGTCCAGTGTGAACACTTTTGGGTAAGATTGTGACATCCAGGTAAGTGACACACTTTTTATGACCCTCCCCGGGTTACTTGTAAGTTTTAAAGTGTATTTTTGTGCTTTTAAAAACCTTTTTAGCATTATTTTTAAAAATTTCCTGCATGGTGAAGTCTCAAGATATTTTGTGGATTTCAAAGGAGGAAGTGAACAGAGCTCCGTTCACTTCCTCTTTCATTGCTGGAGCTGCCTTTGCAGGGATTAGAGGTAAGTGCACTGGGGGGGGGGTTATGCCAGCAAAAGAATGCTTTGAAGGGGATGTCTGATAAAGTTCTACGTTAAAGCTCTGAAAACAATTAAGCTCAGTATAAGAAAGCATGAACAGGTGTTATTTTTATTGACTAGCTGCATGCAGTTTATGCAATTAATACAAACTACATTTTGCACATACCAACACACATTTCTAAACACACTAACATGTATTCTCTAATTCATGTTTCAATCATACATGAAAACATTCTTAATTATATGAACAACATGCCCAAAATATATGTAATCTAGTATGCACAGCCATTCTATACATGACAATGGCTATTTCAGTCAGCATATGAGATACTCTCCTTGCCAATTAGTTTTTAATAAAGGGAAAGTCCACTTACCTAGTGATTGGAAGAGTTCAGTCATTTTAGGGTGATCCCAGCACGTTGTCTGTGTCTGGTGACTGTGAAAGAAAGAATAGTGTACATTATTTTTAACTGCAGCAAAAGATAAATATTTAGAGTGGAGTTATATTGCAGTGGTGGATTAGGATGGAAAGCACCACACAGCTAGTGTTATACTCTGAAAAGAACTTTGGACTCATTTTTCTTGACTAGCTGCCCTATACTGGCAAGTCTTCCCACCCACCCCCATCCCCCAGTCACTGAGTTTTGAAAACAGTTTGTGATATGGAATAAAGATCTGTTATGTAAAGACTGTGTGCAAAATCTTGCATTCAGTCGGGTTAGCTCTTTGAATCCTGGTAGATATCTACGTTTAAACTATTTCATTCAAGATTCTGAGTAATGACCTTCCACCTATCTTTTCTTTTATATATTGTTCTATATTGGGGTACTAACAAGGTAAATTGGGATCTACAGCTAGAAATCTATGTAACATGCAATAAATAGCGTATCAAGAAGTTTTGACTCCTGTTGGTCTAGCAATAAAGAAAACAAGCAGCTCCTCTTCCATTCTAACCATCTAAATTTAGACTGCTAAACTTCAAGAAAGCTTATGAAAGAAACTGTAGAGTGGGCTGTGAAAAGATTTGTAAGGAAACTTCAGTGCTGGTAATGAACTCTTGGCATGTGCTCAGAGGCACCTTGTTCCTCTTCCCAAGCTACTGCTTTCCATGTTGTTCTTGCTGATGGACACCAAAGTTCTAGTTAGTATCACTAAACCCATATTCTAGTTAACATTTTCTCACCATTTCTCATTGTAGTACTGTATATTCCTAAAATAAGAGCTGTTGTATATAGATACAGAGTTGTAGTGAAGTTTACATTTTCTGTGTGCAGATTTGTGTTTCTCTTAAGAGATTATTTTCAGCATCTTGGGAGAGATACAGTGTCATCCCTGAAGTGGAAACTCCTCCATATCTAAGCTCAAGTCAAGCATATCACATGCAGAAGCACTGGAATACCATCAGCACAATGTTCTGTTTCATATGTACCTGGCTTGTTCTCTGCCAAATTGCTGGCTTGTATTATGAGATCTAATTCATGGCCCATCATTTTATTTACATATAAATACATCAGATTTTAGATTTAACTATTTGTTGGGTCTTTTGGGCTGCATGTGTACCAAATTTAAGTTTTCTGAATGACCTGGAAGAAATGTACATTGTTTGGAATTCACTTTTACTGCTCTTTTCAAGAATTGTTTTCCAAAAGTCTTTATTGAGATTTTTGAAGTAGATAAGATCTCTTTGTTACCACATCACAAATACAAATACACACACAGAGAAAGAGAAAGAGGACCAAGACCATAAGCTGGATTCAAACTGAACACATCTTTACTGAAATCAGACCAATTGGCAACAAGCCAGGTGAAGTACAGGTCTACTATAACTGGAGACCTGGTGTCTCAAAGGTGGGGGGAGGGCACCACCACCCTAGTTCAAAGTCTAGCCCAGTGTAACTTCTGAGATGGGTTTGTTGCAACTGACTTGCAAACAGAGTCGGGTCATGCTCTCCTCCCTGCAACCCCCACTGGTCAGCATTCAGAAGTGGACAATGGAATATTGGTTCCTTCTCAGCAGAGTGGGGAGGAAATCCTTAAGACTGGGTTGGCTCCTCCCCCAAAACAAGACAGACAGGGTAATACACCAATAGATAGAAAGACAGGCATAGCACTAGGCAGGAGAGCCACCCCCCTCCCCAGTGATGACAAAGTGAACTCCAGCAAACACAACCAAAACTTTTTTTTAATCTTCCAGATAACCGGGTGGGAAAGGATTTCCTCTCCCCTCTGCTGAGAAGGAACCTTCACAGTAAGTCCAATGTTCCATTCTCCAGCAGAGTGGGGAGTCAATCCTTAAGACTGGGACCTACCCAAGTGGTCCTACTAGGGAGGGGGCTACAATGTTTCAAAACCTGCTGCAACACCCTATGGCCAAAGGCCACCTCAGCAGAAGCAAACTTATCAATTTTATAATATCGCAAAGAGGTTGACTCCGAAGACCAAGTCACCACTCGACAAATCTCTGCCAAAGAAGCTGATGTGTACAAAGCCGCTGAAGTAGCAGCACTTCTCGTAGAGTGTGCCAAAATTCCCTTTGGTACTGGTAAAGAACTATTTACATAAGCCAATTGAATGCACAACCGTAGCCATCGAGATAAGGTGCTAGAAGAAACCTTCCTTCCTTTGTACCTATCAGCAAAGGATACAAACTATCCAATTTTTTGGAATGCCTTTGTTCTCTCCAAGTAATATTTGAAAGCACGTTTGACATCTACAGTTGTCCCTCCACATTCACGGATTTGACATTCACGGATTTGAGTATTCACGGCTTGAAAAATATTCTTAAAAAAATAACAATCCTAATAGCAAACCTTGATTTTGCCATCTTATATAAGGGACACCATTTTGCTCTGCCATTGCATATAATGGGACTTGAGTATTCACGGATTTGGGTATTCACGGGGGGTCCAGGAACCAAACCCCAGCGAATGTGAAGGGACAACTGTAATTTGTGCCACTCCTTTTCCAATTGAGTGGTTGGATGAGGACAAAAGGAAGGCAATAGAATTTCTTGAACTCTGTGAAATACTGAATTAACCTTAGGAAGAAAGGTAGGATCTAACCTAAGGGAGATATAATCCTTGTGAAAAATGCACAATTCCTCCCTGACTGACAGAGCTCCTATTTCAGAGACACGCCTAGCCATGGTAATTGCTATTAGAAAAATCACCTTGAAGGAGAGAATTTTAAATCCACCGATCTCATGGGTTCAAAGGGCTGTTTGACCAGCACATTCAAAACTACATTCAGGTCCCAAGTTGGGAACCTATGAATCACTGGAGTTTCAATTAAGACACCCCCTTAAGGAAGCTATGCACATGAGGATGAGATCCCAAGGGCACCTTTGTTCTACTTTTAAATATTGAACCTAAGGCTGCTAGATGTCTTTTCAATGTATTACCGTATATTCCGGCGTATAAGACGACTTTTGAGCACTCAAAAGTGCCCTCCAAAATCGACAGTCGTCTTATACGCTGGATATACTTTGCTTCACCTCCCTGCCTATCTCCTGCCTCTATGCAAACGGAGCGAAGAGGCAGGAGACGGGGCAGGGGGTGAAGCAAAGTGCTCCTCCCTTCCCCCCGCATCGACCCCCTTCGCGAAAGCCGCGGAACCGCGACTTTTGGGAGGGGGGGTGGCTGGGAAGACCCCTCCTCCCTTCCCCCCACCCAGCCCCCACGCATCCACCCCCCTTCCCAAAAGCCGTGGACCGGCGACTTTTGGGAGGGGGGTGGCTGGGAAGACCCCTCCTCCCTACCCCCCATGCATCCACCCCCCTTCCCAAAAGCCACGGACACATGACTTTTGGGAAGGGGGGTGGCTGGGAAGACCCCTCCTCCCTTCCACCCACCCACCCCCTGTGTATCCACCCCCCTTCCCGAAAGCCACGGAACCATGACTTTTGGGAGAGGGGGTGGCTGGGAAGACCCCTCCTCCCTTCCCCCCGAGCATCTACCCCCCTTCCCAAAAGCTGCGGACCCGTGACTTTTGGGAGGGGGGTGGCTGGGAAGACCCCTCCTCCCTACTCCGCGCGCATCCACCCCCCTTCCCAAAAGCCACGGACCCACAACTTTTGGGAGGGGGGCTGGGAAGCCCCCTCCTCCCTTCCCCCCACCCACCCCCCACGCATCCACCCCCCTTACCAAAAGCTGCAGACCCACGACTTTTGGGAGGGGGGGTGGCTGGGAAGCCCCCTCCTCCCTTCCCCCTGCCCACCCCCCGCACATCCACCCCCTTCCCAAAAGCCACGGACCCATGAATTTTGGGAGGGGGTGGCTGGGAAGACCCCTCCTCCCTTCCCCCCGCCCAACCCCTGCGCATCCACCCCCCTTCCCAAAAGCCATGGACCGGTGACTTTTGGGAGAGGGGGTGGCTGGGAAGCTCCCTCCTCCCTTCCCCCCACCCCCCTTCCCCAAAGCCTCACTCTGGAGAGGGGGGTGCCTGCAAAGCCCCCTCCCCCCAGCCACCCAGCCACCCTCCGGCCAGCCACCCCCTTCCCCAAAGCCTCGCTTTGGAGAGGGGGTGTAGCTGCGAAGCCCCCTCCCCCAAGCCACCCACCCACCCTCCGCCCAGCCCCCCCCTTGCCAAAAGCCTCGCTTTGGAGATGGGGGGTGGCTGTGAAGCCCCCTCCCCCCCAGCCACCCGGCCACCCTCCGCCCAGCCACCCCCCTTCCCCAAAGCCTCGCTTTGGAGAGGGGGTGTGGCTGCGAAGCCCCCTCCCCACAGCCACCCATCCACCCTCCGCCCAGCCACCCCCTTCCCCAAAGCCTCGCTTTGGAGAGGGGGGTGGCTGCAAAGCCCCCTCCCCCCAGCCACCCACCCACCCTCCACCCAGCCACCCCCCTTCCCCAAAGCCTTGCTTTGGAGAGGGGGGTGGCTATGAAGCCCCCTCCCCCCAGCCACCCACCCACCCCCCTTCCCCAAAGCCCCACTTTGGAGAGGGGGGGTGCCTGCAAAGCCCCCTCCTCCCTTTCCCCCACCCCCCCTGCGCATCCACCCCCCTTACCAAAAGCTGCGGACCCACGACTTTTGGGAGGGTGGGTGGCTAGGAAGCCCCCTCCTCCCTTCCCCCCGCCTACCCCCCGCACATCCACCCCCTTCCCAAAAGCCGTGGACCCGTGACTTTTGGGAGGGGGGTGACTGGGAAGACCCCTCCTCCCTTACCCCCCGCCCACCCCTGCGCATCCACCCCCCTTCCCAAAAGCCGTGGACCCGCGACTTTTGGGAGGGGGTGGCTGGGAAGACCCCTCCTCCCTTCCCCCCGCCCACCCCCTGCGCATCCACCCCCCTCCCCAAAACCCGTGGACTGGTGACTTTTGGGAGGGGGGGTGGCTGGGAAGCTCCCTCCTCCCTTCCCCCACCCACCCTCCCCAAACCCTTGCTTTGGAGAGGGGGGTGCCTTCAAAGCCCCCTCCCCCCAGCCACCCACCCACCCTCCGGCCAGCCACCCCCTTCCCCAAAGCCTCACTTTGGAGAGGGGGGATGGCTGCAAAGCCCCCTCCCCCCAGCCACCCACCCACCCTCCGCCCAGCCACCCCCCTTGCCAAAAGCCTCGCTTTGGAGATGGGGTGTGGCTGCGAAGCCCCCTCCCCCCCAGCCACCCATCCACCCTCCGCCCAGCCACCCCCCTTCCCCAAAGCCTCACTTTGGAGAGGGGGTGTGGCTGTGAAGCCCCCTCCCCCCAGCCACCCAGCCACCCTCCGCCCAGCCACCCCCCTTCCCCAAAGCCTCGCTTTGGAGAGGGGGGGTGGCTGCAAAGCTCCCTCCCCCCAGCCACCCACCCACCCTCCACCCAGCCACCCCCCTTCCCCAAAGCCTCGCTTTGGAGAGGGGGGTGTCTGTGAAGCCCCCTCCCCCCAGCCACCCACCCACCCTCCGCCCAGCACCCCCCTTCCCCAAAGCCCCACTTTGGAGAGGGGGGGTGCCTGCAAAGCCCCCTCCCCCCAGCCACCCACCCACCCTCCGCCCAGCCACCCCCCTTCCCCAAAGCCTCGCTTTGGAGAGGGGGGGTGGCTGCGAAGCCCCCTCCCTCCAGCCACCCACCCACCCTCCGCCCAGCCACCCCCTTCCCCAAAGCCTCGCTTTGGAGAGGGGTGGTGGCTGCGAAGCCCCCTCCCCCCAGCCAGCCATCCACCCTCCCCCCAGCTACCCCCTTTCCCCAAAGCTGCGCTTTGGAGAGGGGGGTGGCTGCGAAGCCCCCTCCGCCCATCCACCCATCCACCCTCCGCCTAGCCACCCCCTTCACCAAAGCCACACTTTGGAGAGGGGGGTGGCTGGGCAACCTCCTGTGGGTTGGGGAATTGCGGGTGGAGGGAGCCCAGAAGGAGGGATGGGGCTGTGGAATTAAATCCCTAGATTCGCTCCCTCTCCCTTGACGGTCAGGAGAGGGGGCGAATCCCAGGGTTTGGCTCCATGGCCCCGCATCCTCCCTATGGAGCCAAACGGGGCATGTTCGCCCCTTTCCTCCACCTTTGAGTCCAGTTTGACTGGAAGGTTGAAGAGAGGGGCGAATGTTGCCCTGCCAGCTGATCCTGTTCGCTTTCCCAACTCACGAGGAGATCCTCATGAGTTGGGAAACAAAGAGGATCAGCTGGCAAGGGTCCCCCAGCCAGCCAAATTGTGGGGGTGGTCTTATCTGGCGAATATAGGCCTAGGCCTAGATTTTTGGCTGGAAATTGGGGGGGGGGTGTCTTATACGCCCAGTCGTCTTATACACCGGAATATACGGTAGTTTATAGACCCTTCTGTAGACCGGATTGAAGAAAGGCTAGCACTGGACCCACTAAAGCTTTTTGAGGCCTAATGCCCTTACGCTTACTCCATCTACAAAACACCCTCCATGTCGTCTCATACAATCTAATAGTGGATGGGCATCTTGCCACCAAGAAGGTCTCCACAACCTCCTCCTCATATCCTTTAGCTAATAATTTTTGCCACTCAACCTCCATGCATGGAGTTGTAACCAGCTTGGATCTGGGTGGAGAACTCCGTTTTGATGTAGTAAATCCTCCCACTGAGGAAAAGGCCATGGTTCCCCCACCTGGAGAAGCACTAGATAGGGAAACCAAGGCCTTCTTGGCCAGAACGTAGCTACTAAAATGATCTCTGTCTTTTCCATCTTTACCTTCTGTAGAACCCAAGACAGGAGAGACATTGGTGGAAAGGCATAGCATAATACCCTTGGCCACTTGACCGTAAGAGCATCAAAGGCCAATGCTCCCTGGATCCAGAACCTGAATACATGTTTTTAAAGTTTGTGATTCTCCCTCAATGCAAATAGATCCACCCAAGGCCAGCCGAACTGTTGGGTAGTATCTGAAAAACCATGGAGTTCAGACCTCACTCTCCCAGGTCCACCCTCTGTCTGCTCAGCCAATCTGCCTGTATATTCAATGTCCCTTTCAGATATTCTGCCTTGATTGACAACAGACACAATTCCACCCACTGAAACAACCTGGTCATCTCCTCCCTCAGAGGAAGGGACCACGTCCCCCTTTGTCTGTTGATATGAGCATTTGAGGACATGTTGTCCATATGTATCAAAACATGACTCCTCTGCACCAGGTTCTCGAATGGGATCAATGCCAAACAAACTGCACGTAGTTCTAGCCAATTTATACTGCTCTTGGCCTCCTGTTCAGACCAGATCCCTTGGGCCATTCAACCTCAGCAATGTGCTCCCCATCTCCCTATGTTGGCATCCGTTGTTATCACTACTCTCCTGGGATCCTGAATGGAAACCCCTAGAGTGAGGTTCTCCCCCAACCACCATGTCAGAGATTCTTTTATCACTGTCGAAATCTCGACTTGTATTTTCCTTTTGGATACAATATGGTCCTGGAAGGGAAGGAGAAATCACTGCAGAGGTTGTAGATGAAATCTCACCCAGGGCATCGCGTCGATGCATGCCACCATAAGACCCAAAAGTCACGCCAAACTCAATAAAAGAACACGTCTTTTGTTCAAAGTTGATCAAACCAATTGCTGTAACTTTTCCCTCCTGTTGTCCGGGAGGAAAACCTTGTAGGACTGAGTGTCTATGATATTCCCCAGATGTTATAACCTTTGTACTGGATGCATTTGGCTTTTGTCTCGATTTATCAAAAAAACCGAATTGCTCCAAGCAATTGACAGTAGGCTGAACGTACTGTTTGGCCGACTGAAGAGATGGAGCTCTGATGAGAAGGTTATCCAAGTACGGATACACTTGAACTCCCCTTCTGTGCAGATGGGCTACCAGCACCACTAACACTTTCGTAAATACCCGTGGCAAAGCCGAAAGACCGAATGGTAGTGCCGTGTACTGATAATGATCCTCATGAAAAGCAAAGTGAAGGAATCATCAATGAGCTGCATGAATGGGTATGTGAAGATATGCATCCCACAAATCCAACGACGCCAAGAAATCTCCCTCCTGAATGCCCTCCAGGATAGACTGGAGTGTCTCCATTTGAAAGTTATTCAGTGCCACCCAACGGTTCAGTTTCCACAGGCTGAGAATGCCTCTCCATTCCCTGTTCTTTTTTGGCAACCGGACCAAGTGAGAATGAACCCCTCAAAACTTTGGTTCATAGGGATTGGTTTGATTGCCTGTATCTGTAAGAGATGTGCTATAGCGTGAATGACTAAGTGTCGCTTCTGTTTTACCCTGGTGGTGCAAGATTGGTGAAAGGATGGTGGGGGCCTTTGAAGGAAGTCTATAGTATAGCCTTTTGTTACGGTTCTGAGTATTCAGGCTTCTGTAGAGATAAACCCCCAGCGATGGGCAAACCCCAGAAGCCGTGGCCCCACTGGCCTTCTTGACCAGTCAAAGAGACCGATTGGTCCTCATCCCTGATTTGGAACCTTGATAGGAAGACCCCTTCTGTCATGCACAAGACTGGGACTTGAACTGGCCCTTGTTTGACCCATCTGAAAGGACGGAAATCCCTCTGTTTATATTGTGGTTTAAAGTAATGAACTTGTTGACTGCTCATCCTAAACCCTTTCTTCTCCTCTCGTTTAGGAAGAGAAGGAAGAACCTTTCTCTTTTCCTTAGTTTCGACTAGCACCTCATCGAGAGTATCACCAAAAAGTTTGGACCCTTTCAACGGGCAAATTGCCAGATTAGCCTTGGCCTTCGTGACCGCATTCCAATTTTTTAGCCAAAGTTGTCTTCTTGGAGCCACCTTCACAGCCATGGACCTAGATGAGAACTGCATAGCATCCAAAATGGCATCTGCCATGAAGGCTGCTGTCTTTGCAATCTTTTTTTCCCCTTGTTTTACCTTGGGAATAGCGTTAGACAAGGAATCAACAATATCCTTTGCCCAACGAATGGTGGCCCTGGCAAAAAAGGATGTGGCTGCCGCTGCCCTAATTGCCAAGGCCAAGGCCTCATGAGCTCTCCTAAGGTACATGTCGACCCTCTTATCCTCAGGGCTCTTTCAATTGTCGTCACCATCCCGGAGATAGAGCCCGAAATAAGCCCCGCCACGGGAGCATCTATGGGAGGCAGTTTAAGTTTCTCCATTATTTGATTTGGAAGGGTGTAAAACCCCTTAGCCAATGCTGGAAGGTTACTGGCCATCCCTGGTGTCACCCATTCCTCTTCCAATGTGTCAGAGAATATTTCTTGGAAGGGTATGACAACCTGTTCTGCCTGTTCTGCCTTAGATTTTGCCCTAATTTCAGGCACACACCCCTCCCCTTCCACCGTCAACCCCACATTGCTCTGGAGTCCCAGTGCTTTTTCTGCCTTTTTAAGAATTAACTTGAAAAACTGTGGCTCAAACAGCTTGGGAGATAGTTGTTGTTGGGGTGGAGTTTCTTCCTCTGAAGGTAACACCCCTCTCATCCCTTTCTGAGCTTTCTGCCTCAGACTCTTCCCCTCCTGCATCTTCCCAGTCAGGAGAGGTCTGCCTGACAGACTTTTTAATGGCCTTCCTCGGAGGCTCTGGGGATCCCCGGACCTATTCTGTCCCCCCTCTGCCTTTCCCTGAAGAGGTTCCAGGCAGGGGATGCTTTACTGCCTTGGTTGTAGCTGGCCCTGATGCCCCGGCTGCTGTGCTTAGCGACAGCCCACCCTTTTTCTTTGGGCACTTGAAGATGGCATCTGTAGGTGGTTTGGTGGGCAACTCAGTGTGCCTCCCCTCCCCCTCACCGCAGCTGCCACAGCCTGGCGTGCGACTAGCGCAATCCAGTCAGACAGCTGTGGCGGTAGTTCCTCCCCATCGATGACTGGGGGGAAGGGATCGGGAGACTCCCCCTCACTCACAACCTACCATTCAGGCACAGACTCTCCCTGGGGGGCATGGTCTGGCCCAGAATTCGAGCCCACATCAAGTGCCCTCTTCAGTGCCATCAGGGCCTCCTGGCTGAGCTTGGATCCTCCCAAGAGGTCTGAGCCACGATGATTCTCCACCTTGCCCATTAGTGCCTCCCTCTCCATCTCTTCCTCAGAGGAGAGTTTGGGGATTTTTTCTCTCAGCGCTGTTCTCTCAGCCATCCTTGTCGAGAGATAGCAGCAGAGTTGAGAGAATAGTAAAGAACAATAGCAGGGAGGAATCAGGGAGGAAAACAGCAGATAGAAAGGCAGTTCAGAAGAAGAAATTGCTGGAGCTCTTCGCCCTGCTCTGTATACGTCGCGAGACAGGACAGAACTGCGGAGGGGGGATGGCTCTCCTTCCTAGTACTATGCCTATCTTTCTACCTATTGGCCCTGCCTGTCTTGTTGCAGGGGAGGAGACAACCCAGCCTTAAGGATTGACTCCCCACTCTGCTGGAGAACTTGCCAGATCCTTCTAGATGTACTGTCATCACTACCCCACCTCTCAGGTTGGTGGTTTTACATTACAGATGGACTGTGATAGCATACCTTCAACAAAAATTGTGCCTCAGAGTACTTACTTGTGTTCCTTAAATCAACCCCCCCTGCCCCAACCCACACTACATGCTAGATGTGACATTTACAAAGTCAAATAAAACCAAATTAATTGAGCAGCAAAATGGAGTAAATGAAAAAGGGTTATTCCAAAAAGCTCAATTAGGAATCGCTCCCCCCCTACTCAGCTGCACAAAAGATGACTAGTATAGGTCCATATGGGGTAAGCAGGTGGGTTTCGACATGCTGAATCAAAGAATAATTGAAAATGGTTTCCTAGCCTTACATAGGTCTATGGATACCATCTCTCATGAGACAGGAGGTCCTGAGAGACTCTCAGATCCTGCAAGACCACATCATGAGTTCTAAAATGGGCAGGGCAGCATCATTCCTTGCCTGAAAACTAGAAAAACAGATCTGTGGAACAAATATCAGCTTCATAGCTGTGACTAGTTCAACAGTTTTAGAATGCAATTTGCATCCTCTGCTTTGAGAGAGCGTCAGTGAGCATGAGAGCTGTATGACAAACCTCCTTTCTGACTTTAAAAAAAAACTCCTCTTATCTTGGTCTGCATGTGTGATAAATATCACATTTCTGGATGACTGGAAATTCTTTAGCCATTGTGATACACTAAGTACTGCATTACATTTTTGGACTCAAGCTCATTGGGCAGTATCACAAAAATGACAGAGGTTTAGTAAAGCCCAAGTTTCTGCCTGTCTTTCCTAATCCTACAGTCTCAGAACTATTTTATGTAAAGAAAAGAAATTAAATCTTCATTGACCTCTTTATAAAATTAAATTAGAGCATTTGCCCAATATTCTTAATGTAAATTGTAATTCAAAAATATCAGTATATTAATCTTAACAGTTAGTAACATACTCAAAGAACAGAATGACCTTAACTCACTTATGCTAAAGATCATGGAATAATTACTTTAATGTATTGCTACATTTACCCTCTAAGAACATTCCAATGGAATTAATATTACTATTTTACCCACCATTTAACCCATCAAGATCATGTGTATCCAGCCATACAATAAGATGAAATTTAGCCCACTCACAGAACTTTGAAATCTATTGCTGTCCATTTGTCATGTTCTATTTCAATACATTACTGGTGTATAAGATTACTCATTCCAACCACACTCCTGTATACAAGTTTCTATCAGATTAACTGGAAAATTAATTTCACTAGAACTGTTATTTAAAACCACCCTTGAATGCCAGCTATGATTTAATATTATTAAATGGGCCTACATATTAGCAAATTAAGTGGTATTTAATGAACCAGTAAACTGTACTCTTTTATTACTAAAACCTGAACCTGTTCTAACAAGAATCTACACTCACTCATAAAGCCAGTGAGCACAATCTACAATGAAATTTTCTTGTGTGAGCCTCATTGAACAGAAGACCTAGAACTGAGCAAGAACATATCCCAACATATTTTAAAAACATATTTTCAGTGCATCCTATGCCTGAAGATCTCCGTGTTGTGTACAATTAACTGTTTTAAAAGTTTAAAAGTAAAGTCTACAATTCAACACACTGTAAACAAAGCTATAATCTCACTAGGCCTCTAATGCGTTGGACAACAATCAGGTATTCACTTAGGTCTCTAAGGGGAGGACATTCCACAATCAGGGCACTACAGTTGAAAAAGCCCTCTCATGTTGCCAACATGAGAATAATTCTAGGTTGTGGGCAAACCAACACTGATCAAAAAATTTCTGAGCCCCCCCAGAAGACTTGAGCCTTCAGAGACAGCAGAAAAACTCGAGTACTTCCAAGCTATGCAGCTGCTCATTCAACCAGAATGCAACTCCATTCAGAAAAGGTTGTGAACTGAATTCCCAGATGTGAAAACCACAACCAACTGAGACTCAATCTTGTTGTGATTCAACTTCAGTTATTTGACTCACTCCAGACTACTATACTGCCCAGACATGAATTTAGTAGCTTCTTGGCATAACAAAAACATCAGTGACAACCTTGGCAGCATCATTCTTGCATATGTCCTTTGAAGTTCATTTATGGTGGGGATAATAAATTTTACACAAGCCAGGCTACAAACCCTGGTAAACATCCAATGAAGAGCCAAAACATATAAGAACTTCTGGCAACTTTGAGAGTAAGCTGACTTTATGGGTTATCCACTTGTGTGGAGCCTCTAGACAAATACAGGACAAAAACAGAAGAAACAAATTCTGTGGCCTTCTTCTAATTTCTGGGCATGTGGAGGTCTTTCCTGGTGTATAAAGTCAAGGGAACAATCTGGAGACTTACCTAATGCTTCTTATTCTCTGAATTGATACAATTACATTGTTATGCAGCCATGTTTTCACAGAGAGCTGGCTGTCAGAAGCAAAATGGTTTATGTAATATTCAGGGTTTTACTGTCATAAAGCAAATATAGTTGGCCTTCCGTATCCACGGATTCAACTATCCACAGCTTGAAAATATTTTTTTTCAAAAAAATCCAAAATGCAAACCTTGATTTTGCCATTTTATATAAGGAACACTATTTTACTACACCATTGTACATAATGGGACTTGAGCATCCATGGATTTTGGTATCCATGGAGGATGGGGGGGAAAGGGAGGTAAGGGAGTGAAACAAACATAATCTTGTATAAATGTCACTTAGCTTTTTGCGGAAAAGTTTATTAATTGCCAAAGAAAGAAAAACGCAGAAAACTGGTTAGTCAGTGCTGAACAGCAAAAACTAGATTTCCAGAGCCGCATGTTTCAATACTACAAGTGGATTAGAGCTTGGATAAATTGTTTTTGGACTACAGCTCACAGAATCATCCAGGCAGGATTCTATAATTCAAAAATAACTTTTCCAAATTCTGAACTGGAAATATTTTTAAAGATAATCACCTTCTTATGGTAAATCTTCATGAGAGAGTTGTCATAAGAAAAGATATGTCTGTTATTATTACCTGGATCTGAAACATGGGTCACCTATCGCCACCACCTACGACTCCTCGAGTGCTTTCATCAGCGCTGTCTACGCACAATCCTAAATATACACTGGACTGACTATGTGACGAATGTTGCTGTCCTTGAGCAAGCAGGGATCACCAGCATTGAGGCCATGATATTGAGAACACAGCTGCGCTGGGCAGGGCACGTTTCTAGGATGGAGGACCATCGCCTCCCAAAAATACTACTCTACGGTGAACTCGCCACGGGTCAGCGTAAGAGGGGCGCTCCAAAAAAGCGATACAAAGACTCCCTGAAACAACATCTCAGGCTTGGCCAAATTGATCACCAACAGTGGTCCGCCCTGGCCTCACATCGGGAGGCATGGAGACGCACTATCCACAATGCTGCAGCCTTATTTGAGAACTCACGCCGAACAAGTCTTGAAGAGAAACGACAACGCAGAAAGAATCACAACCCAAAAACATCACCCAAGGAGACCTTCTGCTGTGCTTTTTGCAACCGGACTTGTTTATCTCGGATTGGCCTTTTTAGTCATCAGCGCACTTGCAGAAAGCGCAGGATGAGTCCTTCCTGAATCTTCGTTTGTGAAGAAAAGCCAGAGGGGATGTCAGTTCTGAACCTGATGTGGTATTGAAAAAAAGGCTGATGCCACCAAGTGTCTCCAACCAGAATGCATTAGCAATGTGTGTGTCTCTGATTTCAAAAGCCCTGGAGCCACACAGTGATAATAGCCATGCAACAAGCTGTGCAAATAGGATGAAATTTAGTTTGCTCACATACAAACAACTGCAGTAAAAAATTATAACGTGATCATATTACCTTGCAGTTTAGATAAATCAATAGAAAGGCAATAGAAAGAAAATTAAGAGAACTATATAAACTTTGCATTTCAAATGACTTTGATAAAAGCAGAGTCCTCGGGTGACTCTAACGAGTTGCAGCAATAGGGACACTTTTGCCAATCACTCTCTGCCATCAAGATAGATTCGCAATTGTTCTGTGACATGGACATTCATAAGCTAAAACTAAAACAGATATTTCTATTTACAGAATTACCGAATGATGTCTTATGCTTTCCTGAAATATGACAATAATGTACTTGGAACATTTATTTTTCAAAGCCATCATCTGCCTTGTCTCATACTAATTCGATATTTTTTCCTTAAGCACCACCTCAAGTATTAGAGCTATAAAGGTGGGTCTTGTAATTGGCTTCTTTATAAATCCTCACAGCAAATAAAAACTGTGGCAATGTAGCCTAAATCCAATCACTAGTACCAAACAGAGTGTGTTTTTGTTAACTATCATCAAGTTTACTTTGACTTATGGCAACTCTATGTATAAGAGATTTTCAAATCTCCCTGTTGTCCACAGCCCTGCTCAGGTCTTGCAAACTCAGGGCCATGACTTCCTTGATTGAATCTATCCACCTGTAATATGGTCTTCCTCTTTCTTACTGCCTTCTACTTTGCCAAGCATTACTGTCTTTTCTAATGATTCATGTCTTCTCATCATATGTTCAAAGTACAACAGTCTCAGCTTAGTCATCCTGGCTTCTAGGGAGAGTTCAAGCTTGATTTGCTCTAATAGCCATTCATTTGTCTTGGCAGTCTATGATATCTCCAGCACCACACTTCAAATGAATTGATTCTCTTCCTATGAGTTTTTTTCATTATCCAGTTTCACAACCATACATTGCCAACTAAAGTAGACTCTGAGAAACAACTGCCAAATAGTAAGTCAACACGTATGCAAGTCTAATTGATTAAACAGATCAACTCTAGTTGATGCCAGTAATTGGATTTAGTTCTGATTTTCATGACACCTCTGTGCTCCTCATTTAATATTAATTTATACCTGTTCTTCATAACTTTTCTCTTTTGACTTCTACCACCTCAGGATATGAAAGGAAAACTGAAAGTGTGTGTATGTGTGTATGAATGGCCCAGTGCAGTAGAATGCTACATTACTGGATGAGTAACAGAACAAAGTTTAAGGGTTTTGCTTGCTTTGGTTGAAATTGTAAAGAAGTGTCAAGAGAACTGTGTTTGGCCTTAAGCAATTTGTTAAACTGAAACAGGGATGATATTGGTATTCAGTAGCCTTTATCGAGACAAAAGCAAAGACATTACCTTGAGCTCTGCATTAGGTAGCAGAATTAAAAGGTCACATTTCAGACAGTCAGGTCAAAGGGTATTAACAATTTACTAGACAGACAAATTCAAAAGAAAGATAAGAAGTGAATGAGAAACAGGAAGAGGCTGCATTGCTTGGGCATACAGGTTTGAAAGTGCGAGATTTTAAGGCTTTAGGACTTGACAAATACGTTTCTCTCACTCCAAAAATGCATTCAGAATATGAAGTGTCTGACTTCAAAAAGGGACATAATCCTTCAGAAACTTATAAACATGAATCAATTTCAGTAACTCACAAAATTAAATGTGCAACTAAAACATAACTTTAGAACTGAAGAATGGTAATGCATGCCATTTATACACACCTTAATTCAGGCACTTCAGCATGAGTGGGTTTTTCTTAAGTTTTGTTTTTAAAATTATTTTGCAATTTGATTGTTTTAGCTTTCTTAAATCTCTATCGGGGCTTACTTTTTCAATTTTCATGCAAAGCCAAACATACTATTATGCATACAAGCATTATAAGGGATATAAATTCAATAACACTTGTTATAATCCACATGTTTGCAATAACACCACAGAAAATGCATTCATTGTAACATTTGTTTCAAGAAGGGGCCTTGCTGCTTGACGGTGGGCCTTTTTGCGGCCCAACCAGCTCTCCCGGTGCGAACCTCCAGGAGCGACGCCACCACCGATGGGAAGTGACCCCGTGGGATCGCGAAGGGGGCTGCCATCTTCGCCTGTGTTCTTCCCAGCCTGCATTGCAGCGGGAAGGGGTGGGGTGAGCGGGAGTCAATCAGGGCGGGCTTGCCCGGCCCCAATTGGCTGCCCCTGACAAGAGGGGAAGGTCATCCGGTCACACTCATGCAACAGCAGGATGACGTCAGGGGGCCTGTGACGGAGACGATAAATAGGCGGCTCCATCACAGCCACTCTGCAGTTTGCTCTTGGCAACCGGGATGAAGTGCCGGGGATGGCTGAGGCCTTCCCCCCACCGCCCTCCAGCTCCGAGGGGCAGTGGCGGTCTGGCCCATGACAAGGTTGCAGCGGTGGTGGTGGACGGGCTTCAGCAGTGAGGGGCAGCCACAGAGGGGATGAGGTCCCTGGTGGGCGGAGAAAACAGGCCACCGTGGTGCTGGGGGGGCTGGATCCTCACTCCATGGTGGCAGGGAGGCTGCGGCGGCTGGCGGACAGGGGGAGATGGGTTGCCCCATGCAGCAGCAGACTTCCCAATTGCCTTTCGTTGGCCCTCATGGTTGCGAGGAGGCTGAGGCAGCAGCTGACAGCTGCAGGAGCAGCGCGGAAGGGGCCGCACCACCCTGCGGGGGTGTACAGGCCACGGAGGCCACGGGAGGCAGCTGGACCATGGGATGTGAAGGCGGGATCAACCCCCCTTTTTTTCTTCCCACTTCCCCCCCTCGGTGCTGGCTAGCGGCCTGCCTTAGTAGGCAGAAGGTGGGGGCGAGGGTGTTACACCAAGCAGGGGCAGGTGGACGGGACATCTCCTCTCTCCCCCCTCCACAAAATCCTTTCTCTCAGCAGGTTCAGGCCATGAGTCGGCGGCCAGCGCTCAATAAATAAATAAATAATAACAAACAACAAGCAAACAAGCAGCAAGCACATTGACATGGAACACACATCCAGGAAGGGGCCCAGGCATCCCATTTGACAGGGGTGGTGGGCAAGGGGGATTAGAAGGCATGGTACCGAAAAAGACCACAAGGAAGCGTCTGATCTTGGACACACAGGCTCAATCCGACACCGAGCCCATTCCAGATGCAGCAGGGGCTGGTCAGCCAGATCAGGAGTTGGGGCTGAGTACTGTCCCTGAGCCAGTGACAGAAGCCAGACCCCCTGTTCAGGTTTTTGGCCCACCGGCCCCCACCTAGCTGATGTCATGGGCACCCTGCTGATCCTTACACAGCCGGTAGGCAAATCAACCAGGGGCAGGTGAGGAATCAGGTCCTGCCCGCCATAACAGCAACAGCCGATGGGGAGGATCAAGTGCATGCAAGTGCAGCGGGCAGTTGTGGCAGTCCAAATCCAGAGACAGGAGCAACTCGAGGGAGTCCATACACTCGGATTCCTGTGATTCATCATCCCGGCGACATAGCAAATCAAGGCGGGGGAGGAGGCCTAGTCAAAAGCACCTGAGGTCTCATCGGCAGAAAAGGTCACGGTCCGATTCTGGGTCCTCCTCAGGTGAGTCTTTGGATGAGGACTACAGCAAATTCAAGTACTGGGAGAAAGGGACTTTCAAGCCGGGCTTGCTGGGGTGGGCCCTCAGTCTGTGAAAAGCTAAGGCAAAAGCAGAGCTGGAAAAGAGATGGAGGTAAGAACCCCCCAGGGGAGGCATCGCGGGAGGCCAAGTCCAAGGAGGACCCCCCAGGAGGCCACCTGGACTGAAAGGTCCACTCCAAGAACTTGCAAGGGTATTATGTGGGCATTTCTTGCTGGCTCCACCTCCGGGGAAGGAAGCAAGGGTCCACAAAGGGGACAAAAAAGAGAGTGAAAAGGCCAGCTCAGCGGGGATGGAACACAACTTTGCCAACTGGCTGAACGGCACACAGTTTTCATGGGGGTAGTAGTCTTGGTCTTTTCTGAGTGGGCCTGGCACTTGATCCACCACCTTCAGCAGGTTTTGATGGTAAGGGCACAGGCTGGGGGTGAGAACGCAATTCTGTACGATGTGGAATGCAGAAAAAAAGGCATCCAGGTCACCTATGCACAGTTGGGAGACCACTGATTACCCTACCTGGTTGCTGGCCACAGGACTCGGCAGGAGGGAGAGAGGGGAGACCTCCAAGGCTCCCAAGAAGAAAGAGGGGAAGAAGCCGGTATGCTGGGAGTATAATGGAGGTAAGTGCTCCAGATACAGATGCTGGTTCAAACACATGTGTGACAGCTGCGGGGGCGGTTACCTGAAAGCGAATTGCTCTCGACAGCGCGGGGGGTGGGTAGTCCTTTCGGAACGGCCACCCTGCCTTGTCTGGTACCAGGAAGGAAGCAGGGTCTGGCAACAGCATCAGCACCACTAAGTGAGGTAGGACATGGGGCCGCGGTGGGGGGTCGCATGGCCTTCATGCCAGTGCAGCTGGAGGCCATGAGGCCTCTTCTGAAGGGTTACCCCAACAGGGAGGCTGCAGCCTACATAGCCAACAACTTTGAGCATGGTTTTCGCATCCCATTTGAGGGTCCCAAAGTGGCATCCATCTCGGGCAACTTAAAATCTGCGGCACAGTTGCCCAAGGTGCTTGCACAAAATTGAAAAGGAAAGGGACGTGGGTCGCATTGCAGGGCCATTTGATGAGCCTCCCATGCAAAACCTGCGCATATCACCACTGGGGGTGGTGCCCAAGAAAATCCCAGGAGAATATCACCTCATTCACAATCTCTCATATCCCAAAGGGTCATCAGTCAACAATGTTTTCCCGTTAGAGCTCTGCATGGTGAGGTACGCATCATTAGATCATGTGGTACAGCTCATTCAAATGTGTGGGCAAGGGGCCCTCATGGCCAAGTGTGACATACAATCTGCATTCAGATTGCTTCCGGTCCACCTGGATGACCATTGCCTACTAGGTATCAAATTCAGGAACAAGTGGTACTATAACATGGCTCTGCTCATGAGTTGCTCCATTAGTTGTGCACCCTTTGAGGCATTCAGCACATTCATGGAATGGCCTCTTCAGCACAGGGTGGGATCCCCATTTGTCACATATTATCTGGATGATTTTCTAATGATGGGGCCGGTGGGAGGGCCGGAGTGTGGGGCTTTACTCTCGTCCTTCCAGGCCCTGGCAGAGGAGATCAGGGTCCCGTTGGCGCCGGACAAGACAGTGGGGCCTGCAACATCCCTGGTGTATCTGGGGATATGGCTGGACTCGGTGCTGGGAGTGTCCCGTCTGCTGGAGGACAAACTAGCTGTTCTGAGGGCAATGCTGATAAGCCTAATGGGATGGGAAAAAGCCACTTTGAAGAATGTGCAATCCCTCCTGGGTCAATTTACATGTAGGGTGAATTTTACATTTTGAAATTTACATGTAGGGTGGTGTCGCCGGAGAGGGAGCTTTATGCACGAGTTACGTGCCTCACCAGAGGGGTACGAGCCCCTCATCACCATATTCGTTTGATCAGGGGTGTGAAGGAGGACATGTGGGTATGGCTAGCTTTCTTGGAAAGGTACAATGGGGTCACCATGTGGCAGGGCTGCTTGGAGTTGGGGGGTGGTCTTCAGGTACATTCTGATGCAGCAGGCAGCCTGGGATTTGGGGTCTATTATGATGGCCACTGGTGTGCCCGACCTTAGCCTCAGGAGTGAGCTTGGCTAGGGTTGTCCAGGGACCTCATGTTCCTGGAATTCTTTCCCATCCTGGTTGCTGTCACTTTATGGAGGGAGGAAATCCGGGACAAGAGGGTATGCTTTTAGTGTGACAATCAGGCGGTGGTCAGGATCATCAACAGGCAGTCCTCCCGGTCTGAGAGGGTCATGAGACTGGTGCACAGGTTTGTGCTGGTCTGCTTGGAGTCCAACATCAGTTTCTATGCCTGCCACATTCCAGGTATGGATAATGAGATCGCAGACGCTGTGTCTTGTTTTCAGGATGACAGGTTCTGTGCACTAGCCCCAGGCACCGACACGGCAGAGGTCCCGTTCCCGGGTGAACTTTGGAATCTTGGGAGCAGACAGTGATTCAGGGCATGGTGGACTCCCTGGCACCCTCAACGCAGGCTAGCTACAAGAGAGCGGCGTCCCAGGGCCTGTCCTTCAGGCGCCGGCACAGCGATGGAACGGCATGGCTGGCTTCGGAAAGGGAGTTGCTGCATTACTTGGTCTCTTGAAAGAATGAGTTCTGGCAAGCAAGACCATAGCTGGGCAGGCAGCAGGGATATCCTTTTCAGTAAGGTTGCAGGTCACGGCAACCCTTGCAACACCTTCATGGTAAGGAAGGCAATGGAAGGCTGGAGGAGAACGACGCCCAAGAGGGCTGATGCCTGTCGGCCAATGTCATATGGCATGCTGGTGCGGCTGGTGGACATACTGCCAGGTATCTATCATTCGGGCTATGAGGCCTTGCTCTTTGGAACTGCTTATATTGTTGCCTTCTTTGGTGCCCTGAGAGTGGCCGAGGCAGTTTGTTCCTCCAAGGCAGATGCGTCGGGCAGGGCACTGCAGTTGCGCGACATGGTGATCAAGGATGAGGTCCTGACATTAAGCATATGGCATTCGAAGTGCGACCAGCACAGAAAGGGAGCCGCCCTGCACATGCAAAAGGCTTCTCCCCGCGTCCGGTGGTCAGCATGCAGGAGTTCCTAGGAGTGAGGGGCACCGTGCGCGGACCCTTGTTCAGGCACCTGGATGGGTCCCCGCTCACCAGATTTCAGTTTGTGAGCATGCTGAAGATGGTGCTGCGATGAATGGGGCTGCTGACAGAAGAGTTTGGTAGTCACTCGTTCTGGATCGGGGCGGTTACCATGGCAGACCATCATGCCATGTCGCCAGACCATCATGCAGCTGGGGAGATGGTGATCCGGGGCCTATGCAGAGTACATACAGCCAGAGAGAATGCTGACAGCCCGGTCCGGGGCCTCGATGGAGCTGTAGGGCTGCCTGTTGATGACAAATGGCATGGGTCAGGATCAGGGCATAGGGGGAGAGGGGCTCCGTCAAGTTCAAGCTCAAGTTCAGCTTCAAGTTCACGGAGAATCCCCTCCCAGTTATTAATGGTGACCTTGTTTTCAGGGGAGGAGAGAGCATCAGGCGAATCGGCTTGGCCCTCAACTCTTTCCTCCATGAGAGTCAGAAGTGTCCGATGAGCGGCCACTGACCCCCCCATGGGAGGGGTCAATGATGGGATCACGACCCATGCCTAATTGCCAACCATTTAGTAACTGCAAGTTGCGGCCATCTTATTGCCAATATGTTATCTACTAACCTGTACTTAACCAATGTTTCTGAATATGTATCAATACATTTTGTTACCCAACAGACATGTGTGTGTATTCTTTGGGAGGAGAGTAAGGGGTTGTACAGTCTGGGTCTGCAAATCAATATTTTACTCTGGTAACCATTTGTACAAATTTATTGTCTATTACTAATAGGAGTAGATCAGTGAATTCTTTGAGGCTGCATGCACACAGTGTTTCTATCTCTCCTTATTTGACTGAACCCCATGGGTCCATTTTTAATAAAAACTTTCCTTAAAAAGCATCAAAATTTGACAGATGAAAAACTTGCCTCTCCTTTCTTAGCCTATCACCTTTCACTGCCCACTGATATATGCAGCAATAAATACAGCACTCAAATAACAGAAGCATCAAACTACTTCTGTGGAACACAATGGTGAGATTAAGAAATGAAGGCAAGCTAGACTGAAAGAAGGCACATTGCAACAGCAAGCTTTCAAGGGATGGCTCTTTTTGCCTTGTGAATATCAGTGGTATTCCAATGTAAGATGGAACTCCATGTCTCTTCCCTTCTACATACACTATTCAAAAGGTGTGACAATTACATTTAAATTATAAATTGAGAGTGAAATGACACAATGCTAATTGGCACAAGTTTGTTGTATGACTTTACCTCCAAGATTCTGGTTTTCAAAGCACGTGGTTGTTCTTGGCACTTGTGTAGTAGAGATCATGGAGAAAAGATGAGACTTGTATCCAGGACTGACTGACAAGAACAAGTACTGTAGCCAAACTGGAGGGAATTGGAAGCCCTGCCTAGCCACCACTCATTTTCTGAGTTATCATCAAATGTAGTTCACAATCCAGCTTCTCTCAGTAATGTTGAGATGCAGAAAGCTGCTTGTATTAAAACAAAATTGAACTGAGATGCCCAGAACAAAGGGATGTCTCACATTCTCAGTCTGCAGGGGAAAATAGCAATGTTGTTGAATACAGTCACCCACTAAAATCAAAGAAACAAGCTAAAACCCTGTGCATTGTGTTGGTCCCTTAGGGAGAAAGCACCAAAAGCCACAGAATTACTAACAGCAGCATGAGTGCAATCTCAAGGGAATATAACCCGAACGCTTTCCCAACACTACTATTTTCCCAATACTACTCAGCTTGGCTTCTTTTTAGTTCTATCTGTTGCAACAACTAAGTTAGAGCTGTTCGGAAGTGGAATACAATGCCTCGGAATGTGGTGGAGTCTCCTTCTTTGGAGGTTTTTAAACAGAGGCTGAGTGGCCATCTGTTGGGAATGATTTGATTGTTGATTCCTGCATGGCAGGGCGTTGGACTGGATGGCCCTTGAGGTCTCTTCCAACTCTATGATTCTAAGATTAATCTCCAGTTTTGCTGATGCAAAAGTTATCATAAGACAACAGATCTATACTTCTTCTGCTTATCTCATAAGGACTTCTTTCCTCTGATTATGGGGCTAAATAGAACTGGTTAACTACCACATTCTATGGCTGGAATCCTTTTGTTGACTGAGGTGCACACAAGGAGTTGCTGTTGTTGTTATCTTTATTTATAGCCTGCTTTTTCTCCCAGGCTGGGACCCAAAGCGGCTCACAGTTTTAAAAACATACAATCAAAATACAGAAAGTACACATTAAAGCAGAATTAAACCATTTACATCATTAAAACAACATAAAAATATTTAAAAGAATAACATATACTTAAAGGTATTAAAAACTTTTTAAAAAAGATTCAAAGCTTTTAAAAACAGCCCAACAAAACCGCACAGCACACCCAGCCTCCCTGAATAAAAAGGTTTTGGCCTGCTAACAGAAGGACAACAGGAAGGGGGCCAATCTGGCCTCCCTTGGGAGGGACTTCCAGAGTCTAGGGGCAGCCACCAAACAGGTCTTGTCTCATGTCCCCACCAGCTGTACTTGAGATGGTAGTGGGACTGAGAGAAGGGCCTCTCCTGAAGATCTCAGGGCCCAGGCCCGTTCATAGAGGGAGCATACGGTCCTTCAAATAACCTGGACCTGAGCCATATACGATTTTATATGTCATAACCAGCAGTTTGAGTTGTGTCTGGAAACAGACTGGCAGTCAGTGGAGCTGTTTCAACAGTGTGTGGTATGATCTCTGTAACCAGTCTGGCTGCAGCTCTTTGGAGTTATCCAGTAGCTCCTTGTGCAACATCCCTAATGCTGTAAATATATTGTAAAGAAGGAATGTGCATCCTCTTTTGGCCATTTGGTGGCTGTGGGAGGGTACAAAACACCTAGGCAACATTTTAGAGAAATGGCAGCCATCTCCCTCCTGGGTCTCTAGCATACTCCCTGAAGATCAAGGACAGTGACAGCCACTGTTCACTGCTGCACAAGTGCAGTTCATGTTTCCTGAGCACCCAGAACTTTCCCCACTAGTAAATGGCTGAGGAAACACACACCAACCTGTATTTCTAAAATTGTGTAAAAGCCATTGCCAGAATCCTTTTGCTCTACTATACAGTTGTCCCTTCCAATTTGTGGGGGTTGGAGTGGAGCACCACCGTAAAATTAAAAAAAAAAAAACACGAATAACCTACGGCTCCCCCCGCCAACAAGCTCTGCTGCAAAAGTGACGGCGGGGCCTGGGAGGCCTTGCTGCCGCCTGCCCCCTGTGTGCCCCTGCTAAAGTGGTGGTGTGGCTTGGGAAGCCTCACCATCGCCCCCTGCCGCCCTGCAAAAGTGGTGGCGGGGCTTGAGAAACCTCGCTGCTGCCCCATGCCCCTGCAAAAGTGGCGCTGGGGCTTGGGAAGCCTCGCCGCTACCCGCCCGCCCCCCCCCAACAGAGAAGGAAAGCCAACAAAAATCGCAGTGCTCGCCACGGGTTTGGTCAGCTTTCCTTCTCTGTGGGGCAAAAAGCAGAAAACCACTCACCCCCCTCCTCACAGCCTTGCAACTCCGTGAATTCACAACGCCGTGAAATGGAAAGCCACAAATTGGAAGAGACAACTGTATTAGCATAAAGATCTGTTATGCTACTGTAGTGCTCTTTTTGCATGGTTTAGGAAATGGCTGCACAGCTGTTTCGATTGTCCATGGAAAAGAAAGCTGCTGGTTTTGGACTACCTAGTTTCCAGGTAGGCCCTGGGAGCCAGAGCATTCTGGAGAGGCTTGCTGGGAAAATTGTCTGTGGCGGATATTGGAGAATTAGGCTGTTTGAAGCTGTCAGCCTTCTTCATCCAATGGAGAAGACTTTCCCTGCCTTCCTTTATGACTGCTGCAGCTGCAGCCTTTTGTCTCTTGCTGTTGCCCTGATACACAGTTGGTGGAGACTACCAACAGGATTATGGCCCATAGTGGCTTTTCTGTCCTGCTTTAATCACAATCACATTTTTAAACCACTCATCACCTAAAGATATTTAATACAATACCTCCATTGGCATTCTAGGATGCTAGAATAATAGTATCATTCCCAGCTTCCCGTTTCCCACTCCCAATTTTCTTTAATATCTGGCCTCAAGAAAGAGTAGAACTTAAGCTTTTTGGATATAACTGTGATGTTTTTATTAGTCTTCGTTAGAGATGGACAAGCACAACTCCAACCACTGGTTTAAAGGTTTAAGTACAAGCATTCCATGTGTATGTACACAGTATAGAGGACATTCATATTTTCTTAATTAAAGGGTTACTACAGTCATCCCTTCACATTCGTGGGGGTTAGGGGCAGAAAACCCCCGCAAATGTGAAAAAAACGCGAATAAGATATGAGCCTGCAGGCCAGCTGCTTCCCACCCCTCCTTCCCAAGGCACCGAAAGGCATCTTCAGAAGCCCTTCGGAGCCTTGGGAAGGGAGTGGGGCGGCGAGGCAGTGCGCCAGCTGCTTCCCACCCCTCCTTCCCAAGGCACCGAAAGGCTTCTTCAGAAGCCCTTCAGAGCCTTGGGAAGGGAGTGGGGCGGCGAGGCAACGCACCAGCTGCTTCCCACCCCTCCTTCCCAAAGCAGCGATGGGCTAAGCCCTTTGCTGCCTTGGGAAGGGAGGGGGTGTCGAGCAGCGGGGGGGGGGGAAGTCAGCCTTCCGCGAATAATCAAAACCGCAAATGTGAAAGTCGCGAATGTGGAGGGGCAACTGTACAAGCAGGGGCAAAATGGTACAGCTTGGGTAGTTTGCAATGTAGACAAGAAAGAACATAAATTGTAAATCAACCCATAAGATTTGGTATTGGATAATTTTAGACTTTCTGTTATACGAGGTCTGTCTATTAAATAACGAGACTGATACAATAACCCATCTTTATTTATATGTATTACAATTCTAATGCTTGTCCCCCTTCAATATACTCCCCCTTCACACTCACACACCAATACAGTCTTGTTTTCCACTGGTCAAAGGCATGGAGCAGATCAATTTCTATCACCTGTTGCAACACATCTGCCGTTTTCATCTTTACTGAATCAATTGACTCAAAATGTGTTCCTGTGTTCCTTTAAGCACCGATTTCACTTTAGGGAAAAGAAAAAAGTCGCATGGTGCCAAATCTGGCAAATATGGAGGATGTTCAAGTCTAGTAATGCATTTATCAGCCAAAAACTGCTTCACAGAAAATGCTGTATGAGCAGGTGCATTTTCTTGATGAAGAATGAAACCATTTCCCCACAGTTCTGGCCTTTTTTTCCTGGCTTTTTTTCTCAGCTTTGTCAAAACTTCCTTATAATAACGCTGGTTCACTGTTCTGCCTTCTGGAACCCATTCTTCCAAAATTACACTCTTGATGTCAAAAAACAAAACAAGCAATGAGCATGGTTTTGAATGTGGACTTGCTTTGATGTGCTTTTTTCACTCTTGGTGATGATGGTGTTTTTCAGTGCGTCGACTGTCATTTTATCTCAGGATCATACTGGAATACCCAGGTATCATCAGAAGTGATGATTTTTTTGAAAAAGGTTTGGGTCCGCCTCAATTTGAGTGTCAGCATAAATTTCCTTGCTGCACAATTTTGCTCTGGTGTGAGAACCCTAGGGACTATCTTGGCACAAACTTTTCTCATGTTGCAATCCTCGTGCAAAATTTTCCATCCAGTGTCTTTGCCAGTGTTCACGGCTTCAGCTATCATTCGGACACTTAGTTGGTGGTCTCCTCAAACAATCTGGCTGATTTTTCCTCACAATTTCTTCAGTTTTTGAAGTGGAAGGTCATCCATGGAATTCATAATTTTCCACATTATCACATCCTTCTCTGAATCTTTTGTGCCATTCAAACACACACGCATGGGTTTCCACGGCTAAGCAAGGATTTGAATCCTGATCTCTAGAGTCGTAATCTGATGCTCAAACCACTATACTACACTGTCTCTTGCCTGAACAGGGTTCATAGTGAAAGGTGTATACTTTTGGGCTAAGTACATAGCAATTTTTAAAAGTGCACCAACAGAAAGACACATTATAAAAGGAAGATATTCTTTCACCACAATAAAAGCAATAGAATTATATGTAAGTTGTTAAAAGTATGTGAACAGGAAAACCCATCACGAAAGGAAGATATTCTTTCACCACAAAAATGTTCTTTTTCACTTCTGCTGTCTGCACACATAAAAGCCTGTTAACCACTGGCAGTGGACAAGAGACAGAGTAAGCACTGGTTCTTTTTGAAAAACAGATGGCTTTAAATCATTCTGACACTTTGCTCCCTTTAAAATCCATTGCAGACATTAACTTTCCTCCCCAAACATACACAAAGCTAGATAAGGCTGCAGAATGTCCTTTTCATAATTTCAGCAAAACATCATATTCAGCAGAAGTGAGCTAAATATATGATAATCTGCATTAAGCAAACTATTCAGCAGTTGAACCAATGGCATTGTCAGAACAGACATTCATCAAATACACTGATTAGATGACACACTGGGACCAGAATAAAGTCGAGGGTAAATCGTATTCTCTTGAAAAGGAGTCTGGATTTGCAGACTTCAAGAAGCTGTCAAAGAGTGAAAATTAAGGAATTAAAGAGATTGTCTACTCTTTTAATTTAATAAGAGCTCTCCTACCTTGTAATTCTTTGCTCCTTTACCATCCCAAATATAATTCTGTGTTACTATACTGTGTTTGTGGGAGGTGCTGAAAACATAGGTGTGTGATGGCTTTTTGTGCGTTCAATTGCTACTATAGTTTGCAGCAGTGGCACCTTGTGGTTTGGATTGTCAGTGGGGCACTGAATTTGCTCTGGGATTTAGTCTAAAATTTAAAGGAGATACCCAAGGTGCTAGATCTTTTGGGGGATGGAGTTCAACATCCTAGATAGATCCTTTAAAGTTTGGACTACAACCCAGAGTGGATTCATCACTCCACTGACAGGGAAGCTATCAGTTTGCAGTCCAGGTTCTGTGGAGCAGAACAAGTTTGATTGGAATTAAGTTTGAATTAAAACTGGTGGATGAATGAGGACCTGGAAAATAAGGAAACTAAGGGTGCATCCAAACTGATTAAGAAAACCAAAAAAGTTCCAGATTTTGTTCCTTCTCTTTCCTATTTATTTTGAAGATCCATACATGTTTTGTTTATCCCAGAATATTTTCTTTCAGCTACCGGTATGTTCACAGACATTTTACCCCCAGCTCCCCACATTTACTTATTTTAAACCAGTATGAAATCAGAAAGAAAAGAAACTAAATCTAGAACTTTTCAATCAGTCTAAATGCACCCTTAGTTGGTAGTAATATAAGACATTCTGTTTCTTAAAATACCCCTTCATTCAGCCTAAAACAAACATTTCAATGTTTTAGGAAGACATGGAATCATGACTGTACAGACTGTCTTCCAGGACAGCCACATTTATCATCTAGCTTAAGTTATACTTAGATCACCTCTAAGCTACATTCTGAAGATCAGCCCCAGGTAGATTTTTTTTGGGGGGGGGGTCCAGATAATTGAGTGATTAACTAATATCTACATCTTCCCCAAGGCTTACAATGGATATACTCACTGCTCCTGCTAAAAAACATAGACTCAGTTTAGAGATGTAAAGAACATTAAAAAATACTGTACTCGAAAAATGGGTTTCTCAAGTGTCAGGGACCCTGTTGAGGAGAATCCTAGAAGAGCAAGAATGTTCTGTCATGCAGGACTTACTCTGCATGAAAAAAAATGAGTGGGGGGGGGATGCAAAAAAAAGTTTCCTGCACAGAAAACAGCATTTCCTACATAGAAAATGCCACTTTTATGCAACTTCTCTCCCACTTCTGTGCATTCTGAAACTGCAAAAGCTGGGCGGTTTCTAGTAACTTTCTCACTGTGAAGAGAAAAATAGTAAATTATTTGTTACAAAGATTTATATCCATAGCTTGGTTTAAACCAAGTTGCAAGGGGAAGAGACACTATTTTGGCTTATGAAAGAGGGTAATTGCCCAGATCCTCACTGTGCAGCCCACTCCCAGGATCCCACAGCATTGTGCCAGCTATGGGGTGGGTAGAAATATGCTGAGCAAAGCTGATTACGTGGGCGAGGAACCTCTGACTCTCCAAATGTTCTGGACTACATCTTCCACTATTCCCTCACCATTGGCCATTTTGGCTTTTAGGGGTCATAGTTCAAAACACCTGGAAGGCAAAAGGTTTCCTACTCCTGCCTGAGAAAGATTACCATTAAAATGAGTCAGAAATATAAGAAGAGCTTATATTTCAGTTATATTTTTCTCCCCCTTTATCACCTGTCTTCTAAGGGTGCTAATATAAATTGCCTATGGTTTATCTTTACAATGGAAATGCATGCCAGATTGGCAATTTGACAAAATATGACAAAATTGCCAATAGGGAGCCCTGGTGGAGCAGTGGTTAAATGCCAGTACTACAGGTCACCACGTTGCAAGTTCGATTCCAGAGGGCTCCAAGGTTCACTCAGCCTTCCATCCTTTCGTAGGTCGGTAAAATGAGTACCTGGTTTATGGGGGTAATTAGCTAACACACACTGGAAACTACTTAATGCAGTGTCGTTGGGTAAACTGCTATTGCTTAAAACAAAATGCTGAAGAGCAGGGTATAAATACCTAATTGAATTTTATTTTTTTAAAAAAGGCCAGGGGCTTGGGCATAGCTGATTAACAAGAAGTACCTGCAAGCATCAAGAGGGTCCCACCTGTTAATATCCTGACTTTAGCTAGGTCTTGATTAGCCTGACTCCAGTCAGGTTCCTGTCATGCACATAGAGCAATGGATTGTTTATGGTTTGGAGGGGGCCTGGAATGTGAGTACTCTGAGTTTCTGGATAAAGGAGATTGTAATGTTCTCGTATCCAGCTTGCCATTAGGAGCATTGGCCAGGGGGTCGAGCAGAGCAAAGCCTGAGCAAGAAGACAGAGGGTGCAGTGGAACCCAGGGGGAAGGGAACTACCAGAGGGCCCCCAATTAAAGTGTGTTCTGTGGGTATGGTACTGGGGTAAGTAAAAGACTTACCAATCACATATCAGAAATGGAAGGAGGTGTTCAAGGAGCTGTCCAATGTGTTGCCTCCTCACCAAGCCATGGATTGCACTACTGAGCTGGTGCCGGGGCTAAGCTGCCTAATCAAAGCTATATTCCATAACTTCCACTGAGATGGAGGGACTGAGGGTTTATCAGGCCCGAGGGTTTATCAGGCCAACTACTTCAGCACTGGGGGGGGGGTTTCTCTTCCACAAAAAGGACGGGACTTTAAGATTGTGTATGGATTACCAAGGCCTCAGTGCAGTGTGTGTGTTTAATCAGTATCCACTGCTGTTGATGAAGGACATGTTGGCCCATCTGGGAAGGGAAAAATATTTACCAAACTGGACTTGAGGGGGGCATATTACCGAGTGTGAATCAAACAGAGAGATGAGTGGAAAACTACCTTCAATTGCCAGCTGCAATCTTCTGAATTTCTAATTATGCCATTTGGACTATCTGGTGCCCAAGGAATTTTTATGCATCTGCTTAATGAAGTGTTTAGGGAGTTTCTTTACAAGGGAGCATTAGTGTACCTGGAGAATGTGCTAATCTATTCAGAGGACTACAACTCCCATGTAAAGCTAGTACAAAAGGTGCTCACAAAGATGGCAGAAAACCAACTGTATGTTAAGTTATCCAAATGTGAGTTCCACAAAAGTAAATTGGAGTATTAGAGCTATCAAATTTCTAGTGAGGGGATTGAGATGGACCCTGCCAAAGTAAAGGACGTCCTGAGTTGGGAGGCCCCTCGAACCTGGAGACAACTACATTTTCCTCAGTTTTGCTAATTTTTATAGATCATTTATGAGCTGTTTCGCGCAGGTAGCCCTACCCCTCACAGATTTGTTAAAAACAAAAAAGGGGTCAGGGAGGGGGACAAGAAGAACCCCTCCCAGCAGACAAAGTGGACTGCAGAGCACCAGCAAGCTTTTGATCAGTTAAAGGTGCTGTTCACCTCCAAGCCTATCCTCAAGCACCCAGACCCCACATCCCCTTTTGTAGTGTAGGTGGATGTATCGAATGTGGTGATGGGGGCTGTGCTATTGCAGAAGGTCTCTGAGAGAAAACTGAGACCCTGTGCATGACTATCTAGAAAGTTCAGGTGGCTGCCATTCACCTTGCACTGCTAACACGAAGGCACATGTTAGAGGGAGAGACTGAGCCATTTGAGGTATGGACAGACCATAAGTATTTGGAGGTGTTGATAACACCACGCAGACTAGGTCCTAAACAAATCTGCATGGCTGAGATTTTCTAGAAGTTCAATTTCCAGCTTAAATATCTTCTGTGAAGAAATGTTTTTCTAGTGTCCAGGTTGCCGCAGCTTGAGAGTAAAAAAGTGAAGGTGGTGGATACAGTGTTCTCCCCTTCACAATTGGGCTTAGCAGTGCTCACTAGGAGTCAAGCCAAACTGTCCCCTGTGGATTTACAAATTGGAGCAAGCCAGGAAAGAGCAGTTAGAGAAGGCTGTGTTCACAGACTCTTGGTGCAGAGAACATACTGAGGAAATGACTTTGACAGAGAGGTTCCTTTTAAGGGGCGGGGACAAGATTTATCATCCAGAGGCCTTGAGAGCAGCACCCTCACAGCAATGGACAAACTGAGAAACTGAACACAGTGTTGGAACAGTACCTGAGGTGTTATATTAATTTTCAACAAGATGACTGTCTAGACAAGTTACCTTTTGCCATGGTGGTCTATAATAATGCTGTGCATAAAACCCTTTAAAGTGGTTTATGGGAGGGAATCAGAACCCATGTCTATGGGGGAGGTCTCCAAGTCAGATCCAGTGCCACTGGTACAATGGAGTGAGAAAATCAAGAATGCATGGCCACAGATTGTGTCTTCCCTAGACTTTGCTAAAGCAGCATACAAAAAACAAGCTGACAAAAAGAGGGCACCTGCACCTAGTTACGCTGTGGGAGATGGGGTTCATTTCTCCACCAAATACTTGAAATGTCATCAACCATCAAAGAATCTGGGCCCCAAATACATGGGGCCCTTCATGGTAACCCGCATAAGCAACCCTGTGGCAGTCGAGCTGGAGTTGCCTAAGACTTATCATAGTGTTCACCCTGTTTTCCACTGTAGTCTACTGAAACCTGCTCCTCATTCGAATACCTGGTGCCCTGCCGTGGAGGCGTCCCCTTCCCTGATGATTGATAAACATTAACACTTTGAGGTTCGACAGATCCTGGACTCCAGACATCGGGGATGGCTGTTGTACAGTGGAAGCTTCTGCACATGGGACATGCTGAGTGGGTGGACTGTGAACATCTTAAAGCCTCTCGATTGCTTCAGGCCTTTCACAGGCACTTTCCAGACAAGCCAGGTTGAGGGTCTGTGTAATGTGATGGTTACTTGGATGATACTGGGGAGAGGCTTTCTTGGGCGGGGGGCAGAATGTCAGGATGAATTGAATCTGAATGAAGTTTTGACTTGATCCTTATACCACCGTCTTCTATGCAGGGGGAGGTGGTATGTGCTCTGCAGGCTCTACAGGATGACATCATCCCAGAGGGAAGATAAAAGTTAGCACGGATAGACTAGGAACAGAACTTGGAAACTGCAGCTCCCAGAATTCTGTAGCCAGTAGAAGTTGTATTCCATAATTTTGAAAGTTATCGTCCAAAAAAGTAATTTCTCCCAGATATAGCTAAGAATGATTAGATTATTCGTATCCAAATTTTTCCCAGAATGTTGTGTTCTGAATTACCTTATCATCTTTTTGCAGAACCAACAATGCATTAGCATCCTGCCATTTTTTATTTCTGAAATTTGTTCTGACTGCTGTGTGTGGCATTTAAAAAAAACACATCCAACATAAGCCTGGAAAACTGGAGGAGCAAAAACGAGGGGACAATGCAGTGTGCACAAACCTACATGCCTAGAGACACATCACCTTCCATCTTACAATCCTTACAATCCTGATGTTTAAGCTGTAGCAGTTAGTCCTTACCCTGAAAGGGAGACTTCCTTGGATATTGATAAACACTTAATAAAGTTGTGGTCAGTTGTCAACCCAGCTTTTCCCTGCAGGCACATTGCACCCTTGTGATTACTTTCTTGAATTGGGTTGTGGAAACAGACTAATCCATTTGATTAAATATATTGTTGACAGCATTGTTATTTCTCCTCTGTCCTTCAGACTAGCTCTGAAAAATAGGATAGACATATTATACAAACTAAACTGTCTGCCTTTCAAAGGTTAGGACAGGAAAAGGCAAATGAAAATTTTTTCATGGTCTGGAGACATTTTCTGTTCTACACAAAAACACTTTTCCACCTGATAAACTCTAGCAGCTAACCAAACAAGAAATAATGGTACCTTTACCCCCAAAGTGGCCCTACAAGGAGACAAAGAATGAATAATGAGCAAACTGGCAACCAGGTGCTGTCAAGGGCAAATGCACTAACTACTAATTTTTTTCAAAAGTAACTTCATCTGCTGTCTTGCTCTGCATTCAGCTGTTGTAAAGATCCAGGATTTTTACCTGTGTCAGGAGAGGAGGAGAACACAAAATTTAACAGTTCTTTAGAAAGAAAAGGATTCTACAGCTTCTATGAGGAAGTGTGTACTGGCTCTAGAGGAGCTTCTCTGAGAAAGTTTATTGAAGGAAGCAAAAAACCAAAAAACCCACCACCCCATGACTCCTTAGCCCATATTAAGAACGTACCTTTCCAAAGGTTAGTGTGTTACTTCACAGCATGCCAACTTGTGAAGTTTTCATCAAGTCTAAAGTCAGGGCTGGTTTAAGGAATTTTGGGGGCCCCTGCAATGCTTTATTTTGGGAGGCCCATATGTTTATCTCAGGTCAATGTAACCTAACCTATTCACCGTACAGGATGTTCAGATTACAGTAGGACCCCCGTATCCATGGATTCATTATCCATGGGACACAAAACATCACACCTATCATAGAGTCTTCCCAGAAAATGTGTCCTCCCTAGCCGTTTTCGAGGCCCTCCAAGGCAACTCTATGGTATTTTAAACCAGAAGTCCCATTATTTTCAATGGCGTTCACTATGATTCGTGGTTTTCAGAATCCACGCCCCCCCCCCCTGAACCAATCCCCCGTGGATAAGAGGGGCCTACTGTATTAAATAATTTACATATGAGGAATGGCTTACGGAGCTGAGCATGCTTAGCCTGGAGAAGAGAAGGTTGAGAGGTGACGTGATAGCCATGTTTAAATATTTGAAGGGATGTCATACTGGGGATGGAGCAAGCTTGTTTTCTGCTGCTCCAGAGACTAAGACATGGAGCTATGGGTTCAAACTACAGGAAAAGAGATTCCACCTGAATATTAGGAAGAACCTCCTGACAGTATGAGCTGTTTGGAAGTGGAATACACTGCCTGGGAGTGTGATGGAGTCTCCTTTGGCTTTTTTAAAACATAGGTTGGATGGCCATCTGCCAGGAATGCTTGGATTGTGTGTTCCTGCAGGGCAGAAGCCGATCAGATGGGATGGCTGTTGGGATCCCTTCCAGCCCTATGATTCTAGGCTGCATTCAGAGCCTGGGAAAGTTACTCTTGGATTACACCTCCCAGAATCCCCCTGCCAGCACCCTTCTCAAGGTCTGGTTGCATTGTTCCTTTTCCAGCATTCTCTAGCCCAGTGGTTCTTAACTTGGGGTCTGCAATGTCCTCACAGGGGGTCCACAAAGGCTTGAAGGCTGCTTGGCCCACCTCCTCCCTGTAGTGGAGCAGCCACCTGACAGAAACCAAGGCAAAGGCTGGCTGGCTTGGCCTGCACATTGCCATTCAATCCACTCCAGCCACAAACTTGCAGGAAGAAGAAAGAGTGCCTCTGAGGGAAAGTTTAATGGATGGTGTAACTGTGTTGTTGTTGTTGTTGTTAGCTGTTATTATTAGGGTTTTGAATCTTGAGTTAAGTCTTGGGGCAACAAAAGATATTTAAAGGTGGTCCCTAGTAAAGAAAAGGTTAAGAACCACTGCTCTAGGCTAATGTCTCTCACATAACACTAATGGGATACTGGTGTTTTAGTGACAACAATAAAACCATTGTTCCCAGTAATATTACTACAAATTTTTAATGTACTGTATATTCTTTATATTCTTCTGTTAAAAGAGCTAGAGTCTTGTAGAAGTTTCAGCATTGCACTATGACTATGGAGACCAGGGTCTGAATCCTTACTCAGCCATGAATACCCACTGGCTGACCTTGGGCAAGTCACACTCTCTCAGCCTCAAAGGAAGGCAAAGGCACACCCCCTTTGAACAAACCTTGCCTAGAAAACCCCATGGTAGGTTCGCCTTAGTCAGAAATGACTTGAAGGCACATAGGCAAACACACACAAATTTCTTTTGCAGGCTGAACTCAGTTGGTAGCAAGGGGAGGAAGCTAAAGAAGACCAAGGGGAAAAGGGAGGGGAGAGGAACCAGGACATGTTAAGAGCAGCAGGAAGGATGGACTGGAGGGGATTTATGTGGAAGGAAGGAAAGGGAAGGAAGGAAGGAAGGAAGAAACCCTTTCTGAGGGAAAGAGACAACCCTCAAATTCCCCCTCTCTCTTATACGCACACACTCACCCCTCTCCGACATGCCTGACTGGCTTCCTTTTGCAGCAGCAAACTCCCTCCAGCTTATGCCACGGAGGGCTGCTGCTTCTTTCTCTTTCTAGTTTGGGAGATGCTGGGTTTTTTTTTAAAAAAAGCCAGCAAGAAGTTTTTGGAGGAGGAGGGTAGAAGGGGGCTACAAAGCAGCGGCTCCTCCCGGCTGTTTCCTGGCTGTCTCCTTTGTCAGATAAGGTCAGCAGGGGCCCACCTTGACCTTGGGGCCCCCTGCCAATGCTGATTTGGCAGACTGGTTAAACCGACCCTGTCTAGAGTTATACTGTGACTTTCATTTCAATCTTCCCCAAAGAAAACTCCTATCCACCAATCTACGGCTGCACTGTTAGCACCAGGGAAACAAGCCTATTTCCTCTTCTCTTTTCTTTCACTGCTCTCTCTCTTCCTCCTCCCTTCTGACACCTATAACACTGCTACAGTATGTTACAGGACCAAGAATTAGTGCTACCCCTATGCATATTAGGATGCTCCATGTTTATGCTGGTCACCCAGGACAGAGTGTTACCTCCGGTTTCGCCAGCACAGAAAAAGAGGGCAGCACGTATCTGTGGGAGTGGTGGGGGTGAGCAGCATCAATGTAGTTGGCCCAGTCAAGGTGGACTTTTTAATTCTGCTTCTGAGCAGGACTGTTTGTTTGTACCATGAGTGAACAACAGTAGCCCAGGTCTTGGGACTGCAGCTTGCATAATGCCTCACCAAGGATGTGCTGGCTGGGACTATGAGAACTGAAGTCCAACAACATAACATTGTTGTTGTTAACTTCTGTCAAGTTGACCTAGACCTATGGTGACCCCATGAATGAGAGACCTCCAAGCCACCCTGTCATCAACAGCCCTACCCTGGTCTTCAAATTAAGGCCTGAGGCTTCCTTGTTGGAGTCTATCTACCTGTCTTCCTCTTTTCCTACTGCCTTCTACCTTGACAAGCATTATTGCCTTTTCTAGTGACTCAGGTCTTCTCATTATATGTCCAAAGTATGACAGTCTCAGTTTAGTCATCTTGGCTTCTAGGAAGAGTTTAGGCTTGTTTTGCTCTAGGACCCATTTATTAACAACATTACACAGGGAAGGCCAAAGCTGCCCAACCCAGTTCATACATATACACTATACATTTTTTTTTGTGACATTAGTGATCATATGCCTTCAAGTCAACTCCAACTTGTAGCGACCCTATCCTAGGATTTTCTTGGCAGGATTTATTCAGAGGGTTTTTTCCACTGTCTTCCTCTAAGGCTGAGAGAATGTGATTTGCTGAAGGTCACCCAATGGGTTTCTATTGCTGAACCAGGATTTGAACCTGTAGTCCTACTCCAACACTACACCATACTTGCTTTTGTGACACACCTAATACTAATACCCAGTTGCTTTAAAAGAAGCAATCACTGTCAAGAAATACTTCAAAATTTGATTCTCAATGACTGTTACCACTGATCCCACTGTTGCATGCCCTTACACCTGCTCCTGTACAATAATAATAATTGGCAATAATTCATACCCCTTAAGAGTATAATATGGGATATAAATCTTACCCCAAAATACAGCGAAAGTGTGTGTAGTCTTCCAGATACCTTTACTCTGTTGGTTTGGTGCGTCACCCGGAGTGCATAGCCGTACTTTGCTGCATGAACCTCTGCTCTTTGGGCAGGTAAAGTATAGCCCATCATCCCCTGAATCTATTCCTCTATCAATACTTCCTCCTAATTCTTCACTAGCCTTGTGTAATTGCTTGAAGCATGACTGCATGTCTGAGTGATTCCATGATTATCTCCTAATAAAAACCATTTTTATTTTACTTTTTGGCTTGGAATCTCCTCCGTGAGTACTGGTATACACAGGTATAAAGATCCCATAGTTACCTGGCCTCTTGCAGCTTAATCTGAGCTAATTAAAATTACCCATATTAATATGTTAATTTGAGTGACAAAATTGGGTCCCCACGGACCCCACACAATTCAGGTAACACCATATAACTTTCTTCAGTTTGATGATACAGAATAGGACATGCTAAAATGGGGAGTAGTTATAGGCTTAGGACAAGATCCTATTCAACACTAGTGGAGCATAAAGCTTCACTGGTATAGCAATGGTGTCTCAGGTAACATTCTGGTGGCCATTCTAGTGTTCTAGTGTTCAGGTGGTGGGGGCAGGGCAGAACTGTGCCCACATGCTGGACCAGACTTTACGCCAGTTTGCTGAGCAGACCCTGCTTGTTTAAAGGACTACTAGATACCTCTTACATAAGCATGTAAAGCATACCACCAGATTTAGAGACAAGCAGACTTACAGAAGAATTTCAGGACTATAATGCCCTCTTTGTAAGGAAGGTAACTCACAAAGTTAGACTGGCATAATGCCCGCAATAGATTCCAGGTCCTATCTGCACAAGCGTGCCTATACTATTATTTTGCTTTCCCTCTCAAAAATAAACATCCTCCATGCAAAGCAGACTGAGTAGACCTGAAAGCATACATCTGTGAAGGTGATAACATCTGACCGCACATGGGTACTGTTACAAGTACAATTATGAAGTGACTGTTTCTGTAAGCATAGCTGCTAAAAAGTAAGATTCTTCACTCATGAAAACTTCTTCCAAAGGAAGTTGTGTACTTGTAAATATTTGCACACTATATTTGCTCCATTTGAATACATCTATAGGAGTGTTTCACATGGAAGCAGATTAAAAAGCTACAGAGTTCTGAAATAAAAAGAGTGAGGTAAGAGAAATAAATTTTATGCCATGTATATCACGCTATATATCCATCCCTCTTAATCCCTTCAGAAATACATTTGAGTTATCATATGAGATGTAGAATGCAGTAATTGAGAATAGAGCTTGCATAATATAGCCCCTTTTGGAATAATTTTTATCAGTATCAAGTTGATGAAAATACATGCAGAAGAATCCATTTGTGAACAGAATGAAACCTTTTGCTTGGGCAAACTAGAATCATAGAATTGTAGAGTTGGAAGAGACCACAAGGGCCAGCCAGTCCAACCCCCTGCCATGCAGGAAATCATTATCAAAGCATCCCTGATAGATGGTCATCCTGCCTCTGCTTAAAGACCTCCAAGGAAGGAGACCCCACCACGCTCTGAGGGCGTGTGCTCCACTGCCGAACAGCTCTTACTGTCAAAAAGTTCCTCCTAATGTTGAGGTGGAATCTCTGCTCCTGGAGCTTGCATCCATTGCGCCGTGTTCCAGTCTCTGGAGCAGCAGAAAACAAGCTTGCTCCATCCTCAGTGTGACACCCCTTCAAATACTTAAACAGGGCTATCATATCACCCTTAACTGTCTTTTTTCCAGGCTAAACATATCCAGCTCCCTAAGTCTCTCCTCATAAGGCATGGTTTCCAGACCTTTCACCATTTTAGTTGCCCTCCTCTGGACACACTCCAATTTGTCAATATCCTTTTTGAATTGTGGTGCCCAGAACTGGACACAGTATTCTAGGTGAGGCCTAATCAAGACAGAATAGAGTGGCACTATTACTTCCCTTGATTTAGACACTATACTTCTATTGATACAGCCCAAAATTGCATTGGCCTTTTTAGCTGCCGCATCACACTGTTGACTCATGTTCAACTTGTGGTCTACTAGGACTCCTAGATCCCTTTCGCACGTAGTCTCCCCCCCAATCCTATAGCTATGCATTTCATTTTTCCGCCCTAAGTGAAGTACCTTACATTTCTCCGTACTGAATTTCATCTTGTTAGCTTTGGCCCAGCTCTCCAGTCTATTCAAGTCATACTGAATTTTGATCCTGTCCTCTAGGGTATTAGCTACTCCTCCTAATTTGGTGTCATCTGCAAATTTGATAAGTATGCCCCTAATTCCCTCATCCAAGTCATTGATAAAGATGTTGAATAGCCCTGGGCCCAGGACAGAACCCTGTGGCACCCCACTGGTCACATCTTTCTAAGAGTGAGAGGAGCCACTGCTGAGTACCCTTTGGGTTCGGCCGGTCAACCAATTACAAATCCATTGAACAGTTAACTTGTGTAGCCCACATTTTACAAGCTTGTTTGCAAGAATGTCATGGGGAACCTTGTCAAAGGCCTTACTGAAATCAAGGTATGCGACATCAAAAGTGTTCTCTTCACCTACCAAGCTGGCAATTTTACCCACAAAAGAGATAAGATTAGTCTGGCATGACTTGTTTTTCTGAAACCCATGTTGAGTTTGTGTGATTATGGCATTGCCTTCTAAATGTTCACAGACTCTCTGTTTAATGATCTGCTCTAGAATCTTCCCTGGTATTGATGTCAGACTCACTGGACGATAATTGTTGGGATCCTCTTTTTTTTCCCTTTTTGAAGATGGGGAATACGTTTGCCCTCCTCCAGTCTGCTGGGATTTCTCCTGTTCTCCAGGAGTTCTCAAAGATTATTGCCAATGGCTCTGAGATTACATTTGTCAGCTCTTTTTCTACCCTTGGATGTAGTTCATCTGGTCCTAGAGATTTAAATTCATTTAGATTAAGAAGGTATTCCTGTACTACCTCTTTACTTCTTCTGTGCTGGATTTCCTGTATTGTGTCCTCTGTTCCATTTTCCTCAGGTTGACCCCCCTTTTCCTTTTCTGAAAACACTGAGGCAAAGAAGGTGTTGAGTAATTCTGCCTTTCCTCTGTCCCCTGTTAGCATTTTGCCATCTTCTCCATGGAGTGGCGCTCACCTAAGGATCCCACCACTTACACCCCATTAACTAGGTCATCCCTGTTGGTTAGGATCACATCTAAAATAGCTGACCCCCTTGTTGCCTCTTCCACCTTTTGGACAATGAAATTGTCTTCCAGGCAAGTAAGGAATTTGCTAGATCTTGAAGTTTTGGTTGAGTTAGATTTCCAGTAAATGTCAGGATAGTCGAAGTCACCCATCACTACTACATGTCTCCTTTCTGTGTGTGTGGTCATCTGTTCTAGAATGGCATTATCCAACTACTTGAAAATTACTAATACAAGTCAGTAAAAATATGCAGAAATGAAAAAAATAAAGCATTAGGATCATTAGTAGAACATCTTACTCACTATGAACACAGTCTTCCAGTGCACACCTACAAAAACATGGAATGAAACTGCCTTCCAAATTCTCTGAAGAACTGTAGACCAAACTGTAGCCTTTCCCACGTAGTTTGAATTCCCCCACAAAGACTTTCAAAGACAACATTTAAATCTCAAAGTTTAAAAAAGGGGCATATAAAATGCAATTTACTAGAAAGCTCTTCATAACTGTCCTGTTCATGTATGGCAATCAATGGCTTTTGCCTCTCAAAATCAGAAAATGGCCCAACCAGTTCAATTAATTTTAAAACTTCCATTAACTTCAATCGGATCAGCTTATATATTCAGATCATTTCCCCTTTCAAATTAATGGGATTTGAAATGCTTAACCCATGTGGTTGATGCCCACAGTTCAAGTACAATATTTCTACTACACTTGATCTTAGCCAAAAGGACGAGAAGCTATCTAGTATCTAGTATCTGGGAGGAACCTGCTGCAGCCTATGAAAACTAGGCTGTCACAGACCTCCCAGAGTTATGAAGAGCTCTTCTATGGCTCCCAGACTTTGGAATGGCCTGCCAGATGAGATCCGTCTTATCACTACTCTTGATAGCTTCAAGAAAGCGCTAAAGACGGATCTCTTCCAGCAGGCCTTCCCGGAATAACTTCCCGGTTCAAGTGGACTGATTGCTACGCACTCCCTTGCCGTCATTGCCTTTATTTATTTATTTATTTATTGTATTTTATCTTTGTTTTAATTCTCTATTAGTTTAATTTAGTTTTAAGGGGTGGGAGGGTTAGGATGGGGAAGGATTGTTTTAACTTGATGTTGTTTTAATCTTGCTGTATGCTGCCCCGGATGCCGAGCAGAGGGGTGGGTTAAAAATAAATTATTATTATTATTATTATTATTATTATTATTACTATTATATTATAGTACAATATTTCTAGAGATGTTTTACGCTATCATAGATATAATAACTAGAGACACTTCATGGTAAAAATTAAATCTAACAGGCATGCAACAGACTTTATACAGCTGTTTTTTTCAGCTGAGTAACTTTGAATAAAATGTGCAGAAGTATCTGTGTGTGTGTGCACGTGTGTGTGTGTGTGTGTGTGCAAGTGCACATGCCCCCCCTGGGAGTGGGGGATAGCACACGAGATGGCAATGGTTTGCTCACCATCCAGATTTTCACAGAAAAATACAAGGTATCCCAACATTGCATTTCATGCAGACTTTGAAACGTTAAATGACTATTTTATCATGGATATTGAATAATTCAGGTTCTTTCTCAGCAAATTATGTAAACACCTTTCTAATTTCATGTACAAGTGGCATAACTGACTTAATGGTACTGTGTATATGACTATGTATGCATTTGAGGTAACTTTGCAAGGAACAAAGTAAAGGCTTCCACAGATTTCAGAGCCCTGGTGGCGCAGTGGTTAAATGCTGGGGGGAGGGGCAAGATGGCGACGGACTAACAACTTCTGAATTGTCCTCCCACTAACATCTGGCATTACCGCCTACATATACCTCAAAAATGCCATCCAAAGGCAAGAAAAGAAATCAGACGAGCCACTGTAATAATAATGACAATCAGGAAACCTCCAAAGCAGAAAAACAGATGATGATTGACTCACTCTTCCCAGCGGCAGAGACAACACAGCTCGTGAGTAACAGATCTGTAACAACAGCTCCTTCTTTATTCCCTAAGCCACCACAGGCACTTGTAACAAACAACCAGCCTCCTCAGTTCCTCAAAGTGTAAATATAAATTATGGGCCAGAGCAAGTTGATAACAAAGTCAAACTCCCGGAGCTTGGCAGCATTCCCTACAATAACAGCGATCAGCTCTTTTATGATTTCTGCAAACTGTCCATAGAGACATTGATCCTTATTTTGCAAAGATTAAATGACATTACAAACAAGCTTTCTCAACAAGCTTTTCAAAGGCAAAACCCATATGGTACACAGGGGGTTAAAAATGTAGCAGATTTGGAGGAAATGTGTCCTGCCACGTCATAGGACGCAGTTAATCACTGCCGAGTGTTACAGAAAAATAACAATGCACATAGGTGGAACACCCAGAAGTCAATTGTAAGATACCTTTCCCAACTTTTAAACATGCACAGCAGAACAATTGATTTATTAGACTGCCACTTTTTACCCAGCTCAAGAGCTACTAAACGAATTTTTTTGACCTTTAACAGGCAAATATTCCTAATAGGCTGTTACCGAAAAGAAATGTCCTCTGGAATGCACATTATATAGAAATTAACAGAGTTTTTAAGGATGAGACTGTCCATGACCTCATCACAGGAAAAACAGCAACAATAACACAAAGAAGTAATAATTCTGCACACCAAGAGGGAGAACCTAAACACACCTCAAAGGAAGAAGCTCAGGCTATAAATCAAGAAGTAATTAAACTGAGAGAAAAACTCACAGAAATTTGGGAACACACTCCCACAATAGAGCTGATGAGAGATACCATCCTGAGTCAATCTAATAGCAATCCAGCCCCATTGAAATCAGCCTCCCCTCGCAGAAAACTGTCAGTGCATTTTTCTGATTTTTCTGACAATGAAAGCGAAAGTGATGACTCTTTACTTACAATCAAGGAAGCCTTGAAATCCCGAGTTGTAGCCAACACTCCTTCAAAAATGCAATATACTGCAGATGCACCCCCATCTATAATTAAACTCCAGGGGTCTCAAACATCCCTGTGCAAACCTAGTTCAAGGGAAAAATAGTCTTCACTGCCACCTACCTCATCTCCTAAGCCAAAGAATGCCCCCCTCACTAAAGAGATGGGATCCTTGCTTGCTTGTGATCCTCATTTCGCTTCCCATGCTGCATTGGTTCTTCCAATCTCTCCTCCAGAACAGGCAGGGCAAGAAGAACAGGAATGTGATTCACTACCCCTCCATCCACAGAGGAGGACACAGCCACAGTCAACCCAGCCATTTAACCAACTGCCATCAGATGAATTACCCATCCAGCCTGTGGCCTGCAATGCGACTGCCTGACTTCCAACAGACCAGCACAAGGTTACTCTTATGACTTAGAACATTGCTGGGTGGCCGACGGCCCATAGAGATCCTTATCCTAGTGACTTCCTCACCCAATATGACATTATACTGATCCAGGAAACATGGACTAATAAGGATCTGTTATTAAATGGCTTTCACTCACTCTCAATTCTGGCAGAGCCAGGGAAAAAGCATGGAAGAGCTAGAGGCGGCCTGGGCATTCTGATTTCCACCACCCTACGTGTCATAAAAAGGCCTCTTTCCACTTTTAAAACATATGCCATGGCAGTGCTAATTCAATTTAACCATTGCACTTTGCTGATAATAAATCCCTACATGCCTCCAATGAAGAAGAAATCCCAAATCAGAGGCCTGTGGGCTGAACTGGAATCATACACTGCTAATCTCATGTTGCAGAACCCAAATGCATTTGTAATTTTGGGGGGTGATTTGAATGCCAGACTGGGCCCCAACAATTATACCCTATATGCCCAGCACAAATGCCCTCCTCCTGATTTTGAAGATGATAGAACCCACCCCATCCGATGCTCAAAGGACAAGAAATCAAATTTTGCAGGACTTTGTCTGGATCAAACAGTATTCAGGCTGAACCTTCAAATCCTAAATGGTGCCCTGGAAAATGACTGCCCAGCTGAATTCACTTATCTCTCTGGGTCCAGAATGAGTGCCATTGATTACATAATCGTTTCTAGGGACCTTCTTCCCTATGCCAAGGAATTCGAAGTTATGCCCAGATTTGAAAGTGATCATTTTCCAATTTAGCTACATCTTAGTGACTTCACTCAGGAGACACACACCAGGGAGCGCTATCAGCTTTCTGTGACACCATCAGGAAGGACTTATCGCTGAGCTAAATGGACTCCCCAACTAAACCAAACAATAAGTGAGGTATTGGCTTCAGACCAACTTCAGCATCTTAGGACTGCCCTGATATCAGCTGAGTCCCCTGATGAAATCTTGGAAAATTACAATACACTTGCCCAAGCTCTACACCAATATCTAATCCATCAAAATAGGGTACATCAGTGGAAACAACAACAGCACCACTCCAAACCATGGTTTGACAAGGAATGTGTTAATGCTAAAAAAGCCCTCATTGATACTTATCAGGGTTACCTATCTAATAACATCCCAGATGCTGTACCAATGCTGCTTCAGCAGAAAAGAGACTACAAAAAGCTGCTGATGAACAAGAAAAAGGAAGCCATGAAGAATGACTGGACACAACTTATCCAGGCAGTCAGATCCAACAACACAGCTCTATTCTGGCATATTACATCAAGTTCCCAGAGAAATGGGCCAGCTACAGTGGATTGTCACATCCCCCCAGGGATATGGGAGGATCACTTTCAAGCATTTTATAAGGACAACTACATTGAAAGTGGATGCACTAGCCAAAATATAGAAAATATCCAAGGGTGGCCACCAGTGACAGCGACAGAGATCAAGAATCTTGTAGCCCAGCTGAGAATGGGGAAGGCTCCAGAGGAAGACTTAATACCTGCAGAAGCCATTAAAAACAACCTCGAATTTTGGGCCTCTATCCTGGCCTCACTTTTCACCTGTATTGACAAATATGGTCAAGCACCCAAGGATTGGGGCCTTGCAATCATCGTCCCCATATATAAAAAAGAAGCAAGGATGATCCTGTCAACTATAGACCAATTAGTCTCCTCAGTACAATCAGCAAACTCTATGCAAGACACTTACAGTGGAAATTTCAGACCTGGTTGGAACAAGAAAACATACTTGCAGAAGAACAAGCTGGCTTCAGGAGAGGCCGCTCCACCATAGACCAGTGCCTTGTACTCCACCACCTTATTGAAAAATACTCCACCTGCAGCACAGTTTCTCTCTATGCTGCCTTCATAGACTTTAAGCAGCTTTTGACTCTACATCCCGAACCAAACTGTGGAAAAAACTGGAGGCTTCTTCGTTCGACCGACGTTTACTCCATCTAATACGTATGCTGCATGAAGGGACTTCATTAAAAGTAAGATGTAACCCCCAGGGACATCTCACCAATGACATTGTCACTGAGAAGGGTGTCAAGAAAGGCTGCATTCTAGCTCCACTCCTGTTTAACTTCTACATCAATGATTTGGTGGATCACCTCAACAACACTAACTTCCATCCCCCAAAATTAGAGGGAAGGCATATGTCAACGCTGCTTTATGCGGATGATGCAGCAATACTTTTAAGGACTCCCATTGGACTAAAAAGAGCCCTAAGAGCACTAACACAATATTGTAGAGCAGAACAGCTAGAACTCAACTATAAAAAAACTAAAATCATGGCATTCGCTAAAAGGCCTAAGAACTACAACTGGAATATAGATGGCCACAAGATTGAGCAGGTCTCTTGCTTCAAATACCCGGGGGTAATTTTTCAAGCCACTGGTAGTAGGAAAGCACATGGGGAGTATGCTGCTTGCAATGCGCAGAGGAGTACAACAGCCATTCTCAAATTTCTTAAGACAAGAGGAGGCCACTATTTACCTGCAGCGCTCAAACTTTTTGAAGCCAAACCAGTAGCTCAACTGCTTTATGGATCCCAATTGGGACCCTTCCCCAAGCCTGCTCCATTAGAACTTGTCCAATCCAAATTTTTAAGATCAGCTTTCCAAACTCCAAAATGTGTCTCTAACGCAGCTCTGAGACTGGAGTCAGGATTTATGAAAATGGAGGCCAGAGTGTGGGTGACCATACTCAGCTACTGGCTCAGACTATCCCTCTTTCCCACTGGCCTTGCTCCACTAACCTTAAGTGATGATTTCCAATCCAGCTGGAAACAGACAATGATGACTAAAATTTCAATGCTGGGGCTTTCTCCAGATCTTCTGCTTAGCCTGAGATATGATAGGGCGAAAGCTACTATCAAACAACAGGTAGCAGATATAGAGCGACAACTGGGTCTAGCCAGCACTCCAACCTTCATTGCTAGTGACTCCAATAGATATCTGGCCTCTCCTTTGGCATACTTAGCAACACTTGAAATACCTAAACATCGAAGAGCCTTTACTCTTGCATGGTGTCGTGCCCTCCCTTCAGCTGTCCTTGAAGGCCAATACAAGAAGATCCCCTTCTCAGACAGACTGTGCCCCTGCAACTCAGGCCAAATAGAAACAACAGAGCATGTATTACTCCAGTGCTCATACTACAGGGACATACGTCTCAGCCTTATTTCACCCCTGTTGCATAAATATCAAGTGCACACTGGACAATTCTACATAAACTTGTTGCTTTCAGACACCAACCCAGGAACAACTTATAATGTTGCCAGATTCTGCGCAGCTGCGTTTAAAATTCGACAGACAATGTCCTCAACAGTAGAATAGTATCAACTTAATCTCGTTATACTGGAGCTAACATTTTAAATACTGCTTTTAGCCTGTTTTTATCCTGTGTTTTTACCTTTATTCTGTATCCCTTTTCCCTGTGCTGGTCTATGACCGTAATAAAGATTCTATTCTATTCTATTCTATTCTAGTGGTTAAATGCCAGTACTGCAAGCCATAACGTTATGAGTTTGATCCCAGAGGGCTCCAAGGTTGACGCAGCCTTCCATCCTTCCGTAGTTCGGTAAAATGAGCAGCCAGCTTGTTGGGGGCAATTAGCTAACACATTGTAAACCAATTAGGGAGTGCTGTGGCACTGATAAGTGGTATAGAAAGATTAATGCTACTGCTATTTATTTTTTTAAATGTTTTGTATAAGTATTGATGCCAAACAGGAAGAAAAAGTCTATCAAAACATGGGCACAAGCTTAACCACAGTAGCAGTTCTCACATTACCTACAAAGGGAGATAATCTTTCTAACGTGATTTACAACTAAAAAACAATTTAACATCAACCCTGTTCATAAAACCACATTAAATATAAAAATAATTAAGCCAATTTCTCTAAAAACACAATTTAAAATACTCCTCAGCAGCAAATACCATTCTATATTTGAAGAAAAACTAGGATGAATACACGAGCTTTTTAATCCCTCTTTAAAGCCAAGTCCAGCTGTATATCTCCCAGGACAGAATTCCACATGATATTCTGAGATCACTGAGATCTTATTTCTTGTGCCCAAGCTTCTGAGATAAAGATGTATAACTGAATAGGGTCTCAGAAAATTATTTTAAAATATATACAAATTCATATTGGTATAGTTGGCCCTTAGGTAACCTGTGCATAGCATTATCTTTCTCATAAAACACGAATGTCTATGCCCAACAAGGATTCAAGTAACTGCATTACATACGTTTTTGAGACATCTTCAAAGACAGCTTCACAGAAAGCTCCACATTATTGTACCCAGTCTGAATGTAACTAGATCATACATAACTGAGGTCAGGTCCACTTTCTCGGGTAGGATTGCCACTGAAGTGACAAATGAAGTTGACAAAAGGAATTCTCAGCTACTGCTCAGGACCCTTCATAAGGACCCTGTAACTACAAACTTGGTTTACCAGGAAGAGTGGACCTCCATCTCAGTGTCATTTGAATCTCTCTATCTAGATCATCCAAAGTACTTTCATCATTCCTACATTAAGATTGTCTTAAATAAATGATGTTCCTAGCCCAAGAAAAGTCAGCTAAAGATTAATGGACCTTTCAAAAATATTCTGATTCTTTTTCTACCACACAATTATAATAAGAACAAAGGTTAACTTACTTGATGTAGTACGGAACTTTGTTATGTGACACTGATCTCTGCCATGGCAGTTGAACCGAGTCTGTGGGGAGGAAAACACAGGTCATAATTATGAAGTAGAAGAAGGAGAGGGGCATTTGACTTAACAGTGATATTCGTTTAGTAAAAAGTACTGAATATGGGAAGTTCTTCAGGGCCTGGGACTGAAGATCCATCTATTTACTTGTTAGTGTTTTAAAAACAAAGGGCAGATTTCTATATTTGCACTACACCAGTAGCTGCACTTTTTCCAGGTGGTGCAGTGCTGGTGTTTTGGGGGAGGCAGACAAAATCTGCTAGCTCTGAACAACCTATTTCACCAGTGCCTTAATTTCTTAATGGCTGCTACACCCATATCCATATGTTACACCCATTTTTTTCCTCCTGCCACCAATGCTGGCCAAAGTTAGACCAGTGTAGTACGCTAACAGGATTCTGACTATAATCATCACTTTTCACCCAGAACTTCTATATCTACAAAAACGTTTCCGGTGGTCAACAACGCCAAGAGGTGCTGCTTCTGTAGAAGGGAATCATTCTAAGGAGGGAAGATCCATCTACCACAAAACATGGTAGAGAGCTCTGCTTAACCTTAACCCACTCTTTTACAAAAAGGCAAAGTAGTGGCATAGCCTTTGAATGGTGTTCTGGACTAACTGGTTTTGCTACAGTATATTGGTAGTTATCTAGGCTTCTTTCTTTTTTAAAGTGTGATGTGTTTTTCATTCAGTTGCTTTTATTTCCCCTAAATAAATCGATTTCCTCAGTTTCTCAGTTCCTTGAGAGCAGAGCTTTAAATGTTCAATTAGAAGAATTGCTAAAAACTGCTCTGAGCCTACAGGATAATGGGTTATCAAATAAATACATAAAATAAGATAAGTAGGCTGCTGAACCTCTGACCTCCCTCACCTACTAAGCCTAATGGTGTTCATGTAAATTGAAAGATATTTAGGAAATGTGTAGCACCTAGAACTATACCAATACATAGATCTGGTATACTGTAAGATACTACTCTACTGATTTTTTATGCATGGGCAGTGATTTTCCCTCCTCTGCTTGTGTGTCTTAATGAAGATTGAGCATTACATCTGCACCAGAACAAGCCACCATAATTAATGCTAATTAATTCTAAAGTTCCTTCTAATTAGGGTTTGCAAACCTGTCTCAAATCTATGTTAGAAAGGAGAACTTTAGTTAATTAATATTTCCTTTCCTCCTTATTCCTCTTATATAGCATTATATTAACAATCTAATGTCAATATCAGTCTGCTGACACCAACTTATACTAGGATATAAAGCTACCCCAACAGTGCTAGTTTTAGGATCTCATATTAGAAAACTAGACATATCTTCTCAGGAGTTTCATTGAGATCAATGGTGCTTACTCCCAGATAGGTGGGAATTTAGTAGCCTGTCATAGCCAAATTCATTAATCTCTATCCACAGCCTGCAGGATGAGCAAACCAGGTAATCAAGAAGGGCAAAACAAACATCAGGAAGAATGGAAACAAATATCCCTCAACTCCTTCAACCTTCCCTATTCCCAAACCATAGTTGGATGATAACTAGGCCTACAGGAATGCTTTCATTACCATGACTATACCCAACAGCTAAAGACAGTACACAGGTGCAAGTTTTCACTAGTAAGGCAGACTGTTCTTAGCTGGGAGGAAAGAGGTCACCCACCCTTACTTTCCATTGGCCTACAATGAATCCTCCAGTGACTAGCTGGCTGAACTTCTAAAAGCCTGGAACAAAGCTGTTGAAATGCAGCTTCTGCTCTATTACAATAATACAAGGGATCCTAAATTATCTAAATTCATTCAAAACCCCTTTTGAATGTCTTTTCTCATGAAAACCCTATGATGAGACAATCCAAAATTAAACAAGAGATGGTGCCAGAAGATAGCACGCCCAAGTTGGAAGGGCCTCAATTGGCTACTGGGGTAGAACAGAGGACAACTACGAGTAATGCTGTGGCTAGTGAGCAAAACTGGGCAGAAATGGAACATTTTGAGTCAAATTACACAGTGTTTTAGTCAGGAAATGAAAGTCTAAGAAAGAATGGGATGGCATTAGTAGTTAGGAAAGGTGTAGCAAAAGTGGTCAAAGGACTACATAATCAGAAGCAGAAGACGGAGAAGCTCTATTCTCAATGCAAAATTGAGGACCAGATTGTGGCACAGCTCATGGACTGCTGATATTAAAAAACAAACAAACAAAAAAACTAGAGTAAAGCTAAAGAAGAACACTAAATCAACCATTATGCCAAAACAAAGCTGAAGAACAGGGCAAAAGTAAAAGGGGACAGAAATAGGGTCAGAACCCTGAATGCAACTGTTCAGTGAGTTGTGCACAGGGACAAAGAGAACTACTATAATAATCAATCCAGGGAAATAGAAGATATAAACTAAAATGAAAGAACAAAAACTTCTATAAGAACCAAGAATTCAAATGGAAATTTACATAAACCAAAAGTAGGGATGCTCTACAACCAGCAGGGGAACACATTACATGACCAAGTAGACATAAAAAGATGATGGAAACAACACATATATAAAGAGATGAAAGGATGACAGATTCATTAAGGGAAGAACCATTTGAAGGTGAACCTATAATTTTAGAAAGTGAAGTGGAAGCTGCACTCAGGGCACTTTGGAGAAATAAATCACAAGAAACAGATGGCATACAGTAGCACCCCCGGATCCACAGGGGATTGGTCCCAGGGCCCCCCCGTGGATAATGAATTCCTTGGATAATAGCGAACGCCCCCATTGCCATTGCTGCCACAGAAGCCATGAAGGGGGCAAGGGAGAAGGGAGGCAAGAACTCTCCTTCCCTCTTTTCACACACACCCATCACCATTACCTTCAATGCGAGCTATCCAGGTGGTGAAGGGAGAAGGTAAGCAAGACCTTCCTTCCCCTCCCCTCCCTTCCCCCCCCCCCCCGGTCAGCATTGCTGCCACCAGAGCCATCCGGAAGCCTCCTCTCCTCTCTCCCCTATGCACCCTCTCGCTGTAACCAACCGCAGATAATTGAATCAATGGTTGACAAATCAGCGGATATGGGGATGCTAGTGTACCAATAGAGCTGCTTTCAGCTACAGAGGCAGACACTACTCTAGTTCTAACTAAAATCTGTCAACAAATATGGAAAATAAAACAATGGCCCACAGATTGGAAATGCTCAATACACATTCCAATCCCCAAGAAAGGGGACACCAGGGAGTGCAGTAACTACAGGACCACTGCATTAATATCCCATGCAAGCAAAGTCATGTTCAAAATTCTACAACGAAGATGTTTACCATATATCGAGTGAGAAATGCCAGATGTCCAAGCTGGGTTCAAGAAAGGAAGAGGTATTAGGAATCACATTGCAAACATACGTTGGATAACAAAGCTCACAAAAGAATTTCAAAAGAAAATCAGCATGTGTTTATAGACTACAGCAAAGCCTTTGACTACATAGGTCATAAAAAGCTATGGATTGCTAATAAAGAAATGGTGTGCCACTACATTCGATTGTCCTGATGCATAACCAGTACTCAGGACAAGAAGCTACTGTCAGGACAGAGTACAACTGGTTTCCAATTGGCAAGGGGATCAAGCAAGGCTGCATTTTATCACCCTATCTGTTTAACTTGTATGCTGAACATATCATCCATAAAGCAGGATTAGAGTCAGAGGAAGAAGGCATGAAAATTGGAGGAAGGAAAATCAATAATTTAAAATATGCAGATGACACCATACTCCTAGCAGAAAATAGCAAAGACATGGAATGATTACAGAAGAAAGTCAAGGAAGAAAGTGCGTAGACAGGTTTACAGTTGAAAATGAAGAAAACAACAATAATGACCATAGATGATTTACATAACTTTTAAAGTAGACAATGAAGATATTGAAATAGTTCAAGATTTTCCATACATTGGCTCAACCATTAATCAGAATGCAGTCAAGAAATCAGAAGAAGACTAGGCCTTGGAAGGGCAGCTATGAAGGAACTAGGCAAAATCCTGAAGTATAAAGATATATCATTGAATACTAAAATTAGGATTGTCCATGCCATCGTATTTTCCATTTCTAGGTATGGTTGTGAAAGCTTGACATTGAAGAAAGCTGACAGGAAGAAAATCAACTCCTTTGAAATGTGGTGCTGGAGAAGAGTTTAACTGTTCGGCGGACTGTGAAAAATAAAAATAAATGGGTCCTAGAGCAAATGAAGTCCAGACTCTCCCTAGAAGCCAAGATGACTGAGACTGTCACACTTACAGACACACCATGAGAAGACATGACTCACTAGAAAAGACAATAATGCTTGGCAAGGTAGAAGGAAATAGGAAAAGAAGAAGACCGCATTACAGGTGGATAGACTCAATCAAGGAAGACACAGCACTGAATTTGAAAACCAGAGTAGGACTGTTGATGATAGGATGACCTGCAGGTCTCTCATTTATAGGATTGCCATAGGTTGAAGTTGACTTGATGGCAAATAACAACAAAAATTCTCTTTAAAGCAGAGCCAATGCTAAGACCTGATTATACTGAGACCCTTCTAAGATGGTTCGATAAACTGAATGGTAAGGAGACATTTATGTAGTCTTAAAATTCACTGGTCAGTGACTAATGAGACAGGGCTGAGAACATAAACTTTGCTTTTGCTCCTTCAAAGACTAGCTGACAACCAAGACTATTTTTGAGAGAACAGGTACAGTCAATTGCACTATGTCATCTTCAAAAGGGAGATTGCTATGTATATATTTATGAACCTCCTTTCCATTAAGTATTCATTGAAAAATACAGCAATAATACAAAACAGTAACACCAACATATACTGTATATTCCGGCGTTTAAGACGACTGGGCATATAAGATGACCCCCCCCCCAATTTTCAACTAAAAATCTAGGATTTGGCCATATAAGACCCCCCCTCCAATTTGGCTGGCTGGCTGGGGGAGCCTTGCCAACTGATCCTCTTTGTTTCCCAACTCACGATGATCTCCTCGTGAGTTGGGAAAGCAAATAGAATCAGCTGGCAGGGCTCTCCCAGCCAGCCAGCCAAAACATTCACCCCTCTCTTCCACCTTCGGTTGCTCCCCAAAGGGGGTGAAGGCAGAGGAGGGGGCCAAATGACCCTGGTTTCCCTCGACCACTCCCCATTCTCTCTGTCTTCGTTCCCTTTGCAAAGGGAATTAAGACGGAGGGGATGGGGAGAAGGGTGGCTAGAGGGGGGGTCTTCCCAGGTACCCACCCCCTCCCTGAAGCCGCGATCGGGAGCTTGATCGCGGCATTTTTTTTTTATATCCCGCCTCTCCCATCAGGATCGGGGCAGCAAACATACAAACATCAGAACAATCCCATACAACTATTAAAACAGCACCATTAAAACAATTTCTATTGTTATAAATAACTTCACACTTTAAATACTTTAAATATAATACAAATGTTAAAAACCTAAATAAAAAAAGATCATAGAATTACTTTTGCCATACAGTAGGACCCTGAATCTTCGTTTGCGAAGAAAAGCCAGAGAGAGAGAGAGAGAGAGAGAGAGAGAGAGTAGGATCCTCGTATCCACTGATTCAATTATCCACTGATTCAATTATCCACGAGACACAAAATGGCACACCTGCCATAGAGTATCCCTAGAAAATGTGTCCTCTCTAGTCATTTTCTACGTCCTCCAAGGCAACTCTGTGGTATTTTAAACTGGAAGCCCCATTATTTGCAAAGTTCAGGTTAAAAAAATAATAATATTCAAAACAACATTGCTGTAAAAATTAGCTTACCAATTAAGCAGGGCATGGGTTTAGTCAACTGGACAAAAAGTTCATCAATTGAAAAAAATATTGATTTTTATCTTTTCTTTCTTCCAATGAACTCAAGGGAATATACTATAGGTAGCTCTCCTCTTCCTGGTTATCACATTACACTGTTATAGCGCTATTATTCCACTTTAACTACTATGGTTGCCTCCTGTGGAATCTTGGGATTTGCAGTTTAGGGAGGGACAATTAGAACTGTCAGCCAGAAAGCTCTTAGGCTTCACTGAACAACAAACCCCAGAATTCCACAGGAGGAAGCCATAGCAGTTAAAGTGGAATGATAGCACTATAACAGTATAGTGTGATAAAGTCCAGGTGACCTTGGGCAAGTCACATTCTCTCAGCCTCAGAGGAAGGCAAAGGTAAACCCACTTTGAATAAATCTTGCCCCCCCCCAAAAAAAACCCATGAAAGGTTTGCCTTAGGGTCACCATAAATTGGAAACAACTTGAAGGCATACAGCAACAAGAAGAAGGATTTCCAATCTCTGTCTCGCTCTTCCTCCCCAGCATCACTTTACACTTATGATGAACCTTATCTGTAATTCAGTTGTCAGGCAGTTTCCCAGTTTGAGTGGATCCTTCTGGAGTAATCTGCAAATGACTTGGAATTTAACATTATCGATCAATTTGCTGGAGGGAGGGGGCTGGATCGCGGCTCTGGGGAGGGAGTAGGCAGCTGGAGGGAGGACGCTAGAGGGAGGGGGCTTCGTGGAGGGTGGGAGGGTGGCTGGAGGGAGGGGGCTTCCCAGCCACCCACCCCCTCCCTGAAGCCACGATTGGGAGCCCAATCATGGCTTTGGGGAGGGGGGTGGCTGGAGGGAGGACGCTGGAGGGAGGGGGCTTCGGGGAGGGTGGAAGGGTGGCTGGAGGGAGGGGGCTTCTCAGCTACCTACCCCCTCCCAAAGCTGCGATTGGGAGCCGGATCGTGGCTTCGGGGAGGGGGTGGCTGGCTGGAAGGGGGGCTGGAGGGAGGGGGCTTCGGAGAGGGTGGAAGGGTGGCTGGAGGGAGGGGGCTTCTCAGCTACCTACCCCCTCCCAAAGCTGCGATTGGGAGCCGGATCGTGGCTTCGGGGAGGGGGTGGCTGGCTGGAAGGGGGGCTGGAGGAAGGGGCTTCGGAGAGGGTGGAAGGGTGGCTGGAGGGAGGGGGCTTCTCAGCTACCTACCCCCTCCCTGAAGCTGCAATCGGGAGCCCAATCGCGGCTTTGGAGAGGGGGGGTGGCTGGAAGGGAGGACTGGAAGGAGGGGGTTTTGCAGAGGGTGGAAGGGTGGCTGGAAGGGGGGGCTTACCAGTCACCCACCCCCTCCCCGTAGCCACGATCGGGAGCTGGATCGCAGCTTCGGGGAGGGTGGAAGGGTGGCTGGAGGGGGTGTTTCCAGCAACATTCGCCCCCCCCTCCTCTGTCTTCGGTTGCTCCCTAAGGGGAAGAAGGCAGAGGAGGGGGGGCGAATGAACTATAAGCACTTTGCCTCACCCCCCCCCAGCCTGGTCTCCTGCCTCTTCGCTCCATTTGCAAAGGGAGTGAAAAGGCAGGAGTTCAGACGGCGGGATGAAGCAAAGTGTATCCGCCGTATAAGACGACCCGTGACTTTGGAGCCTATTTTTCAGGGCTCAAAGGTCGTCTTATACGCCAGAATATACGGATTGTAAGTCACTGCCAAAACATTATTAAAAAATTACAACAATCCAAGGGTTCAGTCTCTTGAAAAGAGATCCAAATCTTAATAGTATGAAGGGAAGATTGTATAGATGTTGTTAAGGTCTTCCTTGGAAAGGAGAATTTTGTGTTGCTGACTGTTTTGTAAAAATTAGAGAGTTTCTAAGCAAAAAGAAATAGAAGACCATGTCATGTGTACCTAGACAAATGGATTGAGATGGCAAACTTCAATAATTATTCAATTATATGTTTGAATTGCCATTCCCTAATGGATCTGCCTTATAGGATGTTACATGAATGACAATCAATCTGCTCTGTATTTTGTTGGTACAAGCTATTAGAAATGCAGGTGCTGGCTGAAATCCTAGAAATACTTGGCACCTGATCACCACAGAAGTATACCACACAACTGCAGCCACTGTGGAGCTATTTTATTTGCTATTCAATGAAGAAAATTTTTTTTTGTTTATTACATTACTTATTAAACGATTTCGATCTTGTTCACTATCATGATATCTCAGGGCAGCAATACAATTAAAATAATATAAACCATTACAGGGGGAAAACAATAAAATTATTTAAAGAGGATAAAAGCATATTAAGCAGGTCACAAATTTAAAACAGCAGAAAAGGCTACATCAGTTAAAACCATAAACACGTACATTTTAAAAAGGAGTGTTAAGAACACAAAGGTTTTACAAAAAGTAATGCTTTAACTTGGTGCTTAAAAGAAATAAACATTGCTGCCAATTAATTCTTGAAGGGGAGGGAACTCCATAAATAGGGTGCCAAAACCAAGAATGCCCTAGGTCATGTCACCGCATGATGTATTGCTTCCACTAGTGGGTCTCTCTTGCAGTTTTTAGGCAGGTTTAGGAGAAGTGCTCCTTCAAGTACTAGGGCCCCAAGCATTTAGTTATTTGAATGTCATCACCAGCACCTTGAATTAGACAGAAAGCAAACTGGCAGCCAGTTTAGCTTCATTAATACCAGTAGTATACTTTGTCTATGTAATACTACTGTCAACAACCTTGTTGCTGAATTTTGCACTAGCTCTAGCTTCTAAATCATCCTAAAGGGCAGCCCCACATTCAGTGCATCACAGTAATCTAATTTGGAAGTTACTAGTACATGAACTATTGTGGCTAAGTTATCCCTGTCCAAGAGAGGCTGTAGCTAGTGCAACAGTTAGCACAATTAGCCACAGAGTTGACTTGGGCCTCCAGTGACAGAGACAGATCTGGGAGTAGTCTCAAGCTTATACACCTGCTCCTTCAGAGGGAAGTGCAACCCCATCCAAGGCAGGTTAGCATGTGTGTATGCACAGATATACTGGAGCATCTATCTGTTCCAGACACATCTGCACTGTCCTATCTGAAAGTCTGATCCTGATCATGCAGGTTGACCCCCGTATCCATGGGCGGTACGTTCCAGGACTTCTTGTGGATATGTTAAACTCGGGTAATAGCAAACACAGAGCAAAAACAGAATGTTTGCTATTCCCCCCTTACCTGCTGCCCCGAGGAGGGGAGAGTAGCTGAGGTTCCTCTGCTTCATCACCCAAGAGAAGGGGGAAGCTTCTTCCCACTCTCCCTCATGACAGAGCTTTGCTTGCTGTGCTTCATTGCCCAGGAGAAGGTCAGGCAGTGGGGCAGATTATCCCTGGCAAGGAAGCACTTTCTATGCTTCGTTGCTCAGGAGAAGGCCAGGTAGTGGGGAAGATTCTCCTTGCTGAGGAAACATTTTATGTGCTTCGTTGCCCAGGAGAAGCTGGGGCATTGGGGTGGCTTCTCTCTGGTGACAAAACACTTGCTTCGTCTCATCACCCAGGAGAAGTCAGGGCAGCTTCTCCCTGGCAATGACGCAATGGTGTGGGGGGCAATTCTTGCTACTTCCACCCTCTGAAACAGCATACAAGTGAAATGGCAGCTACGGGATCCGTGGATATTGGGGAGTGGGGAGGTGTCAACCTGTACACAACTTTTTGAACATACTATGAGAAATAATAGGGTGGCAGGAATATATTAACCTGAGAAGTTCTTAATTTATCTGCACACAACTTTTCCCCAAGTCCCAGTCAGAGTAAGTCTGCATTAAGAAACAGTATGTTCTATTAGCACTTACTGGAAAGAAAATTCTGAGATGCAGGTCCACAATCCCAGTGTGCTTCCTGTAGTAGTTTAAGGCGATCCTCTATCGATATCTGTGTGTATAAATATACACACGCAAAAAAGATTAAAATCATTTGAGATGTTCACACAGATCAGTCATTTTAACAGCCAATAATTACAAACAATGCTTTACAATCAGTGTTAGAAAATAGACCTTAGACACACTGCAGAATATTCTGTCCATTTGCATCTGCCCTCTTGTTTTTAATGTTTAAATACAAGTGCCTAATGATCTTTCTGTAAGCAATGCAAATCAGTAACAAATAAGGTTTTCACAGTGACTAATACTGTCCATTGAAATGTGTACTTCTTCCACTCTCTTTCCTTGTCTAAATGTCTGCAGTCAGCATGCCTCATTTTGATGCTATTGATCTTACAGCTGCCTTTACAAGGAACTACTTTGGAGCATGCTGTTTTGCTGGTTGACAGGATGGGCAGACATCCTCCTGGTTTACTAATTAAACTGCTCTTGCACATCCAGAGGGAGCCCAACTGCTTAGTCAAATCTCCATGAGGCATAAAAATCTCCGTAAGGCATTCCAGATACAAAATTATATTGCAAGAAATACAGAGATGCCTAAGAAATGTTAGTAATTTCACCTCAAAGGACACACTGTTTCTCAGCAAGTACATCTAAACTCTGCAGGTTGAAGATGCCAAAGATAAAGGAGCATTTCCCCCTGCTTTCACACATTTCACACTTCCATATTTTTTTCCCCTTTGAGCTTGAAATGTGGCCTTGAGTCAGAAAAGGGAAAGAACAGAAATAAGCTGAGATGTACACAAAGCCTTTGGCAAGAATCTGAAGACAAAATAATTATATAAGACTGTAATTTGATTCAATAAATTCCTATTAAAATCCTTCAAGAGCAACTGCAGATCATTCAGGTAAGGACCAGGGGTTCTGAACCATTTTGAAAGAGGCAGAAAGGAATCCATTCCACTCCACACTAACTCTGAAATTAATGAAAAGGAGACCACTCCAGGTTGCACTAGGCCCTGTCATGCTTTCTAACACTGCAAAGAAGAAATACTACCACTTTTTCATAACTGTGCCTAATAGCTCCACAATGCCCTAATGTAGCAACTAGCTTGGTAGTGACATCAAACTATCATTGTAGACATCCAAAAATGGCCTAAATACGGCCTGGGCACGCCCCTAGATTGTACTATACCCACCTCATGATCATTCCATGACAGGCCCAGAACCTGAGAGAAGGCAGATGGTCCTGGGCACATGCTGGAAAAACTTCTGCATAAATCAGAAACGAAGGTTCAGCCTTCCTTCTGACTACTTCATTATATCATTCAACACATGCCAGACCAGTTAGGGATGCATTTAATGGTCAAAAGTGTAGGTGCATGATAACTGGAAACAGTAATAAGTAGGGTAACAGTGTAAACAGGCTGGCTTTATACACTGCCCTGATATCTTTAGAGAAAGGATGGCTTCATTTTTTAAAAAAAATAAATACACAGACAGATAAGATAGAGACAGAAAGGAGATAGAAAGAGACAGAAAGACAGATAGACAAATGGTAAAAAATTGTTAACAACCATAATTTATGATGATATTCTAGTGTTTAAAAATTGGTACAAATAATGCTGTTCTATAGATATGGAATGTGCACATGCCTTTGGAAATTAATTCTATCTCCCATGTAAATGGTGTAAAACAATGCAGCCAAAAAGAAAGGATTCAGTCAAGAGAATGGAAAATTGACTTAAGGAGAAGTTTCTTTTTCAGCAGTGGAATGGAGCAGCAGGGAAGAGTAATCCACACCACACTGCCCCTCCTTAACTGCTGGAAAAGAGACTCTTTCATTGTATGTTGTTTCTAAAGCAGCTGATCATGATAAAGAAGACTGACAACTCCAGTTGCATTACATCCGTATTACAGCCAGTCATTCTTAATGTAACATTCTTAATGTAACATTAAGAATCAGCACATGAGTTTTAAAGTTTTCTTTTTTCTTCCTGATCCCTCTTACAGCTAGTAAGTTTTAATATAACATTAAGAATGAACACCTGAGTTTTATAATGATTATAACCTTTATTTATTTCCCACCTTTCTTGCAATAATGAAACTGAAGGCAGCTTATAACATATATTTTTAAAAAATCTGGATTAAAACTATACAAAACTTCAACAAAAGTATAAATAAGTTATTTAAAAGACAATTAAACAAATAATGAAGTTAAAAACATTAAAATTCATTAAAAGACTACATTGTTAAGACAGGTTGTTATTGGGGCTGGCTACAGGGAGCACACAACATCCTTGTTGCAACAGCTCTATTGGCTACCAGTCTATTTCCAAGCACAAATCAAAGTGCTGGTTTTGACCTATAAAGCCATATATGGATTGGGTCCAGGTTATTTGAAGGACTGTATCTCCCTTTACGAGCCCACTAGAGCTCTTAGGTCACCTGGAGAAGCCCTTCTCTCTATTCCACCACTATCTCAGGGTCGCTTGGTGGGAATAAGGGAGAGGGCCTTCTTGGTGGCTGCTCCCAGACTGTGGAACTCCCTCCCCAGGGAGGCCAGGATGGCCCCATCTCTCCTCTCTTTCCATAAACAGGTTAAAACATTTCTGTATCAGCAGGCATTTGCACTGTGATGTGGGCTAGACTTTTTAATGCTGTGTGATTTGTATTTTAAAGTGTTATATATTTCAATATTGTAATGTCTGTAGTTTTAGCTGTGTAAATTGCTTGATTTGTTTTTAAACTTGATATTTATACTTTTAATAATTCATATCGTTTTTAACATGGACTATTTTCAACTCATTGTTAGCATCCCTGAGTTCCTATATTGGGAGAAAGGTGAGATACAAATTAATTAATTAAATAATATACAAACCATAAAACAGCACACAGCACACCATAAAAAGCCCATCCCAGTCAGTTTCTAAAAACCTGACAGCATAAGAATATTGTTGTTGTTACTATTAACTGTTTATTAATTTTCCTTTACAGGCAAATATATCCTTTATAGGCAAATACAATAATTTTCCTTTACAGGCAAATCAACGAACAACTTATAAACAACAATGACTAAATGGGGCACTAAATGCATCAAGGGTTACCGAAATATGAAGAACAACCATGGTTAAATCAGTATCAAGCCACTTGGAGTACATATATTCAAGTGGGTGGTCAGAGGCCTGACAGATGTAGCGTTGGAGTTAACAAAATCAATAAAGGGAAACCATTTTTCAGTAAACAAATCCTTGTTGTGTTGATTGAAGTGACATCTCATGTTGTCTGACAATTTCTCTGATAACCAATGGTCCCATACCCTTTTCCTCCAATTGTCAATGGAAATACAACCAGCCTTCCAGATTTTAGATATTTCCAGTCTGGCAGCTACTAGTAGAAAGCCTATTAGAGCCCTGTGCTTTAAATACTAGCTGAGAGGAGTGTAAATAGAAAGCAACAGGAGAGCAGGACAAAAATGTATTCACTGTTTAGTGATTAGGACTATTTGTTGGAGGACTTTTTAAAAAAACAATTTAATTGGAGAACATTCAAACCACATATGATTTTATCTTCCAGGGACTACACATCCCCTCCAACACAGAGGTGATACGAAGTTTAACCATTCTGGACAATCTGATCAGTGTCAAAAACCATTTATGTCTTTAGGAATTTTTTCCTAGTGAGGGTGGACTTGGATTTCATTTGGGGCAAGGACCAAATGGCCACCCAATCTGACATCATAATAGTTATGCTGAGGTCTGCTTTCCAGGTTATCATGGAACTGTTGGTGAGCAGGTAGGAGGCTATCAGCAGGGACTGGTAAATGAGTGAGGCTAGCCCCTTTGTATCATGTGCGGGATCATTACAACAGGGTTCAAATGATGTCAGAGAACAAGAAGCATTTCCTTTCCTAAGTAAATCTGAGGTGAAACTAACAATTTAGGGAGCCCTGTGGCATAGCGGTTAAATGCCTGTACTGCAAGTCACCACGTTGCAAGTTCAATTCCAGAGGGCTCCAAGGTTCACTCAGCCTTCCATCCTTTTGTAGGTCGGTAAAATGAATATCCGGCTTGTGGGGGCAATTAGCTAACACACATTGGAAACTTCTTAATGCAGTGTAGATGTGTAAATTGCTATTGCTTAAAACCAACTGTAAGCTGCTCTGATAGACTTTGTGGCTGAAGAGTGGGGTATAAATACCTAATTAAAAAAACAAAACAATTTGGGATACCACAGTGTCTTTAGTGGTTCCAAATCCACCCTCAATTTTTCAGGAGATTTGGGTTATTACCTGTGAAAATGTCACTACTCAGGTATATACCAATATTTTCCCATCCTGAAAACTGCTGTAGTTATCAGGGTAGTAAAAATCGGGGTGGAGAAGAAATGGGCAAATAGGTGAAGGTGGGGATACCAGAATGTGTCTCCATTGATTCCAGAGTGTAAGGGAGGTTTGAAGCCAAGGGTTGCTAATTCCCTTAAGCCCTGCATTTGTGAGTTTAGTGTAGAACATAGCACGGAAGGGATTAGTGTTTAAAGTTAATTCCATTTTGACCCATGGGATGGAGGCATTTTTAATCAGTAAGTGAGACATTTGAGTGATTTGGAAGGCAATCTATATATATAATTCTCTTGGGTCTGTTGCTGTTTCCAGTGTGCTGATTGGCTGCTTAGGGAACTGACCAACCAATCACAGGTATGTTGGGCAGCCAATCAGCACACTGGGGGCAGGACCATGTAGATCTCAAACATGGCGGGTGGAGCTGGAGAGTGAGTAACATGTGGGTGGATGTGGTGTGTGCTGGTGAGCTCTGGAGTGCAGGGGGTGAGGTGAGAGGGGCAGAACGAGTGGTGGAGGAGCAGAACGAGTGGGTGAAGGGCAGAACGAGTGGGTGAAGGGGAAGAATGAGTGGGAAGAACGAGTGGGTGAAGGGCAGAACGAGTGGGTGAAGTGGAAGAATGGGGGAGGGGCAGAATGAGTGGGGGAGGGGCAGAGTGAGGGGTGCACAGAACGAGTGGTAGGAGGGGCGGAACAAGTGGTAGGAGGGGCAGAACGAGTGGGGGAGGAGCAGAATGAGTGGTGGGGGCTGGAATGAGTGGTGGGAGGGACAGAACAAGTGGGGGAGGGGCAGAATGAGTAGTGGGGGTGGAACAAGTGGAGGGAGGGGAAGAACAAGTGGTGGGAGGGCAGAACGAGTGGGGGGAGGGACAGAACGTGGGGGGAGGGACAGAACGAGCAGTGGGCGGGCAGAACAAGCAGTGGGGGGGAAGCAGGGGGCAGAACAAGCAGCGAATGGGCGAGTTAAACCCACCAGCCTACCTCAAAGAGTTGTCATGAGGTCTCCTGGGCATTTTGTGGGAGAGTTTTTTAACAGCGTATGGTACACCAGGTCCAGCTAGTGAAATAGAAATAGTCCACCCACCTTCATAGGTAAGTGCCTTACTGATTTGCGAAAACAGTGAGATTTATAGTCAGAGATATAAGAATTTATTAAAAATTATGATTTGTGAAATTTATCAGGAGGAGACAAAGGTATGGCCTGAAATAGGAAGAATGGGGTACTAAGAACATTTTAACTAAGGAATTTCTTCCTAAAATAGAGAGTTTTAAGTGTTTCCAGTCCTTCTATTTAGAGAAAATCCAATTTGTAACTTTGTTATAATTCCAGGGGATTATCGGCCTGATCTCCTTCATTAAGTATATTCCTAAATAAATAAAGCCTGAAGGATACAGTTGCAGACCAGTGTGCTGTTGCAACTGCTTCTGCTCTTCAAGTGGGAGGTTCAAGCACATGAGTTTAGACTTTGAGTAATTAATCCTTAGCCCTGCCAAGTGACCAAAAGAGTCCAAATGGGTCTTCAGCACATTAAAACATTGTTGGGGGCATTCCAAGAATAGTAGAACATGATCTGCAAATAAATTCAATTTATGGGTCTCCTTTCCAATGTTCGAACCTGTGATATGATGGTCGCAATGTATTAGGGATGCCAGCAGTTCTATAGCAACTGTGAAAAGAAGTGGTGATAGCAGGCATCCCTGCTTGGTCCCTCTTTGGAGATCCAGAGTATCTGACATTTACCCCATTGACTATTACGGTAGCTTAGAGCCCATGATTTTAGCACTGTAATAAACTGATTCCCAAAGTTCATCACTTTGAGAACCCCAAACAAACTGCCAGCGTAGAGAGTCGAACACCTTTAAGATGTCAAAAGACAATAAAGCTGTTGGGATTTTGGTTGTGGAAGAGTGGTCAATGATGTTGAGTGCCTGCCTTATGGCATCAGCAATCCTCTGACTGGGCATAAACTCTGCTTGATCAGCTTCAATATAGTTTGTAATGAATGTATTAGTTTGACATGCTATAATGGCTGTAAACAATTTGGCATCCTGAATGCGACGGTCAGGAGTGCCTGTTATCAACTTCGGCTGATACGCCAGCTGCGCCCTTGCCTGGAAACTAGAGACCTCGAAACTGTGGTACATGCACTGGTAACCTCCCGTCTGGATTTCTGTAATGCACTCTACATGGGGCTACCCTTGTGCTGGACTCAGAAACTTCAACTAGTTCAGAACATGGCAGCCAGGTTGATTTCTGGCGCTTCCAGAAGAGAGCATATAACACCTGTGCTAAAAGGTCTCCACTGGCTGCCTATTAGTTTCCGGGCACAGTACAAGGTGTTGGTTATAACCTTTAAAGCCCTACATGGCTTGGGTCCAACTTATCTCCAGGACCGCCTCCTTCCGTACGACCCTCCCCGCGCACTTCGGTCCTCTGGGAGGAATCTGTTACAGCCTATGAAAACAAGGCTGTCGGTGACCTCCCAGAGGGCCTTTTCTGCTGCCGCTCCCAGATTATGGAATGGCCTGCCGGACGAGATCCGTCTTATTACCACCTTAGACAGCTTTAAAAAAGCTGTCAAGATGGATCTTTTCCGGCAGGCTTTCCCTGAATAACTATCCTGGCCCAAGACTCGGCTGTCCTTTCTAAGCGGCAACTAGATTTTTTAACCATTGTATGTTTTAATTTTTGTCTTTTTAATTTATCTATTTTAAATTGTTGTATGTTTCTAATCTTCTATAATTTAATATTATTTTAAGGGGTGGGTGGGTTAGGGTACTGGGACTATGGAATTTTTATATTGTAAGCCGCCCCGATTGCGTTGCAGAGGGGCGGGATAGAAATAAAATTTTATTATTATTATTATTATTATTATTATTACTGATTAATAATGGATATTGACCTGGAAACTGAAACCAAAGGGGAAGGTTAATTAGTTTTGGGGATGGGTAATATTTTACACATTTGCCAGGTCTGGGGGTAAGAGCCATGAGTTAAGAAATCACTAAATAGTGACAGTAAATATGGAGAGAGCTCTATGTAGAGTATCTTATATAATTCCCTGGAAAAGCCTTCCAGCCCTGGAGCCTTCCCTGGTCGTGAAGATTGAATTGCCTGTTTAAATTCCAAATCTGAAATCAGGAATCTGACAACTGCTTAATTTTAAGCTGAGTGAGAGAGGAATTCAGTTTGTCAGAAAGGATCGAGTCAGCTTTATAAAGGGAGGAGTAAAAAGTATGAAATGTCTTAATGATATCATTGGGAGAGGATGTGATTTGCCCATTGGGGGCTTAACAGCTGTAATTAATCTGTGATCTGTGCTCCTCTTTGCCATCCTGGCCAATAACCTTGAGTTTTTGTTATTGCCCTCATCAAAGTAGGCACAAATGTAATTCAGAGATGTTTGGATCTTATGTAGATCTTTAAAAGCAAGGATCAGTAAATGGTTTGATCCCATGAAAACTTGTGGGACGATGTTAATAAGGCAATTTCTTTTAAAGGGGCAGAACTGTATGCCTCTCTATTTTTTTCCTGTTTTCTCCCTCTTGTATGAAAAGTCCTCAGAGCACTTATGGTGTCCCAGGGGAGTGGTTTGGATGAGGTGCCTGTAACATTATCAAGAAAGATTTTTTTGATGGCATCCTTCATGGAAGAATGAAAATGGGGATTATGAAAAAGGAATGAGTTAAAGAGCCAGGTTTTGGGAGCATAAGAATGTTTTAACCTGCGGTCAGAAGAACAGGTATGGAGCTATCCTGGCTTTCCTAGGGAGGGAGTTCCAAAGTCTTGGATCATCCACAAAGTAGGCCCTTTCCCTTGTTGTCATCAAACAAGCCTGAGAAGGTGGTAGGACAAATGGGGTCATAAAAGGAGATATGGTCCTTCAAATAACCTGGAACCAAACTATGCAGGGCTTCATCGGTTATCACCAGCACTTTGTTTTATGATTTTCCTTTTCCCTTCTCATCCTCTTTTTCCTTTAAGTCATGTATTTTTAGTTTTTTAATTCTGAGGACTCAGACTACCTTGTTTTGAGAAAGCTGTATGTATGCTTCTCAGAGAACCTCTCTAGATGGAAAAGCAGGGTATAAAACATCTAAGTGAGAGAATAAATAAAACAATAAAGGACTGATTCATATTGCAAGAGAAAAGAAGCATCAGATGGACATATTCCCTAACTACTAATCCTGTAAGAGAAGAGAAAAGGATACCTGTAACAGTTTCCAGCGCATATTGAGATCGTCAAGTTGCCGTGATATCTTTAAGGACGGGTGAAGATCAAGTGGAGAGAGCTGACTGGATAAATCGTTGACAGCTTTAATTTTCAAACTGATTGGTGCAATTTCTTCTCTAAATGTCTAGAACAGTAAATATACACCTGCTTCAATAAATCGTCTTAATAAGCAGAGTCACAGCTTGTTATACAGCACAAGTACGCACATTCATTTTCTCTTCATGAAAGTTCCTATCCAGTGGCTACGTCATAGCAGTTTACTAGTTACAGAAAATACCCACCCCCAAAATGCTGTAAATTTGCTACTATTTGCTAATTTCATTCTTTAAAAAAGTAACAAGTAATTTTTGCAATTTTCTTCCTATTGCAAGAAGGTCTTTCAAAACTGTACAGTTTTTGAAACCATTCACAGTTCAGAACTTATTCTACACAAAATGTGCATATTTTTTTGGCCATTAAACAGTTTCTGCACAAAGAAAAGCATCTGAGAATTTTGCAACTGAAACAGCATTCTCTGTGCAAACAATAATGCAGAAAAATAATACAGGAAAAAATATTTTGCATAGTAAAATCCTGATCTGTGCAGATTCTTGTCAGTCCAGGATTCTCCTCATCAAAGTTCTCTGACACGCAACAGACACAGTTTTTGACAACTTAAAAAAAATATTTTCAAATATTATTTCCATACCTAGAAACTGTCACCAAACAAATAATGTAATCCGTGGGGGGGGGAGGGGTGAATAAGGCAATGGCACATAACAGTTCTTGATATTCACTAAGTGTCAAAACCTTTTGCATTTCAATTTATCCAGCACCCTTTCTCAGTTGCTACACTGCACTTGGTTTCAATAAATCACAAAAATAAGGAAGACATTTGCTCATTAACCAAGGGTCCACAAATCTCTAGAATTTTTCTATTTCTAATCACTGAATCATTGGTCAGTCAGTCTCAACCTTCACTTTGGTTTTGAGATTGACAACAGGCCAATATACTCCTCAACAAATGCTCCTATTTTTCACTTGCTAAAAGATCTACAGTACTAAGCTTATCTTTATTTTACTTTATACAAATGTCATGATATACCAAACTACCTCTTAAAGGTAGAAAGAAAGAAGCATTCCCAGTGGTTTTCACAGCATTCTTGTGTATATATGTTAAAATCAGAGAAAGGAGAAAGTGGCTATATCACACTTAAATTAGCAGCAGTGAAGATATAAATCACATCATGAAAGTATATAAATCAATCCTTTGAATTTAGCTTTAACTCTGTTTGAAAGAAAGAATGACACATGGGGAGAGTGTTGTGTATTCATGTGTAAAGCTACATTACCCTGAAACATTTCAATTTATTATTTTTCAGATTATTCATAAAACGACAGATAATAAATTCTAGTTCTTGGGCTAAAATATCCAATAATGTCAGAATTATATCACTGTAGACTCTCTGCCTCAGGTTCTGTTGTCTAAGATTCTGAGCCTTGCAGCAGTATGATATCTGAAAGCCTATGCTTGCATGCTGGAACATTTTGGAACTTCAAAGACATTAACAGGAGCAGATTTATTTTCCTTCATGGTGAGGTAACCACAAGGAAATTCTGGTACCGAAAATCTGTAACCAGACTTATATTCTAAATTTCCCTTCAACAGGAACAAGAAAGGCCAAAAGTGTTTTTTTGGGGTGTGTGTGTGAAATATGGCAATCCAGTTAAAATGATAAACTGGTGCTGCAAAATGTAAGCTCTCCCCCTCTCCAAACATCTGCCAAAATAACAATGCTTTTGCCCTCTTTCCTAAAAATCTGGAAGGTTAATCTTATCCGGGACTCCTTTGAGACAAATTACTCTCCTAGTTGCAGTTACCGTATATTCTGGAATATAAGACGACTGGGCGTATAAGACCACCACCCCAATTTCCAGCCAAAAATCTAGGCTTAGGCATATATTCACCAGATAAGACCCCTCCCCCAATTTGGCTGGCTGGGGGAGCCTTGCCAGCTGATCCTCTTTGTTTCCCAACTCATGAGGATCTCCTCATGAGTTGGGAAAGCAAACAGGATCAGCTGGAAGGGCAACATTCGGCCTTCTCTTCAACCTTCCAGTCAAACTGGACTCGAAGGTGGAGGAAAGGGGCGAAAATGCCCAGTGTGCCTCAGCAGCCCCCTTCCCTCCGTCTTGGCTCTTCTGAAGGGGACCAATGCGGGGGAAGTGGGGGCGTCCGCGGCAAACCCCTAGATTCGCCCCCTCAGGGGCGAACATGCCCCATTTGGCTCCATAGGGAGGACGTGGGGCCATGGAGCCAAACCCTGGGATTCGCCCCCTCTCCCCTCCCCACAGGGAGAGGGAGCGAATCTAGGGATTTAACTCCACACCCCGATCCCTCCTTCTGGGCTCCCTCCTCCCGCGATTCCCCAACCCACAGGAGGCTGCCCAGCCCCCTTTTGGGTTGGGGAATGCGGGATGGCTAGCTGGCTAAGGGGGGTTCTTCCTCCTCCCGCGATTCCCAAACACACGAGAAGGCTGCCCAGTCCCCTTTTGGGTTGGGGAATGTGGGATGGCCAGCTGGCTAAGGGGGGTTCTTCCTCCTCCCGCGATTCCCCAACCCACGAGGAGGCTGCCCAGCCTCCTGGTGGGTTGGGGAATGTGGAATGGCCAGCTGGCTGGGGGGGTGGAGGGAGGGGGCTTCGGGGAGGGTGGAAGGATGGTTGGAGGGAGGGGACTTTGCAGCAACCCCCCCTCTCCAAAGCGCGGCTTTGGGGAAGGAGGATGGCTGGGCGGAGGGTGGATGGGTGGCTGGGCGGAGGGGGCATCGCAGCCATCCCCCCTCTCCAAAGCGCAGCTTTGGGGAAGGGGGTGGCTGGGTGGCTGGGTGGACAAGGGGAGGGGGCTTCGCAGCCACCCCCCCTCTCCAAAGTGCGGCTTTGGGGAAGGGGGTGGCTGGGCGGAGGGTGGGTGGGTGGATGGGGGAGGGGTCTTCGCAGCCCCCCCCTCTCCAAAGCGCGGCTTTGGGGAAGGGGGGTGGCTGGGCGGAGGGTGGCTGTGTGGCTGGGGGGAGGGGGCTTCGCAGCCACACCCCCCTCTCCGAAGCACAGCTTTGGGGAAGGGGGGTGGCTGGGCGGAGGGTGGATGGTGCTTCGCAGCCACCCCCCTCTCCAAAGCGCGGCTTTGGGGAAGGGGGGTGGCTGGGCGGAGGGTGGCTGGGTGGCTAGGGGGAGGGTGGCTGGGGCTTCGCAGCCACCCCCCTCTCCAAAGCTGCGATTCCAGTAGAATTGCGGCTTTGGGGAAGGGGGGTGGTTGGGCGAAGGGTGGCTGGGTGGAGGGGGCTTCGCAGCCACCCGCCCTCTCCAAAGCACGGCTTTGGGGAAGGGGGTGGCTGGGCGGAGGGTGGCTGGGTGGCTGTGGGGAGGGGGCTTCACAGCCGCCACCCCCTCTCCAAAGCATGGCTTTGGGGAAGGGGGGTGGCTGGGCAGAGGGTGGCTGGGGGGAGGGGGCTTCGCAGCCACCTCCCCTCTCCAAAGCCACGATTCCAGTGGAATCGCAGCTTGGGGGAAGGGAGGTGGATGGGCGGAGGGTGGCTGGGGGGAGAGGGCTTTGCAGCCACCCCCCTCTCCAAAGCCGCGATTCCAGTGGGATCACGGCTTTGGGGAAGGAGGGTGGATGAGCGGAGGGTGGACGGGTGGCTGGGGGTAGGGGCGAATCCCGGGGTTTGGCTCCATGGCCCCGCGTCCTCCTCCTGGGCTTCCTTCGGAAGGGAGCCCAGAAGGAGGGATCGGGGTCGCGGAGCAAAACGGGGCATTTTCGCCCTTTCCCTCCACCTTCAAGCAAGGTGGGGGAAAAGGGCGAATCTAGCAGTTTGCCTCGGCCGCTGCAGAGGCGATCAAGCGGCGGCCGCAGCAAACCGCAACATTCACCCCCCTCCTCTGTCTCCGTTGCTCCCCAAAGGAGGAGAAGGCAGAGGAGGGGGGCGAATGAACTGGAAAAGCACTTTGTTTCACCCCCCTGCCCCATCTCCTGCTTCTTCCCTCCATTTGCGAAGAGGCAGGAGATAGGGAGGCAGGTGAAGCAAAGTATATCCGGTGTGTAAGACGACTGTCGATTTTGGAGGGCACTTTTGAGTGCTCAAAGGTCGTCTTATACGCCGGAATATACGGTACGTCTATGTGACCAGGGAGCAGATCCTCCAGGTTTCTTTTGGTATCCTCCCTCAACTCATGTTAATCTTTGCCATCACACCTTCTACTCTCGTATGCCTCCTACTGTCCCAATAACACTGTTCCAATAAGGAATATGTTATCAAATTATATTGTTAATGTGCATGTCTTCATGGCAAAGGATGTGAAATATAACTGTTTAACATATTTTATTGACTTGGGTCTTTTATTCTGGGCAAAGGAATAGCAGGGGATTGTCTAGACAGTGAAAATATTCCTCATAGAATTCTAGGAAAATACTTCTTGTACTTTTTGTACAAGATCCCACAGCGACTTGCGTTATTCAGAAGGAGGGGTGAAAACCTCCAAATACCATGGGGCAAAAGCCTTTGCCCTAAGTTTATTTTTTTAAATGCATGGAAAATGAGCATTACTGCTCGCTAGGGCAACCAGAATTCAAATAGCAGCGCATTCTCAGCAGGGAAGGAACTGGAAATCTCATTAGTCAGACGTGAATGCAGGGTGGGCTTGCTGGCAAGGAGTCTGGAAGCGTCATTTTGGAGTTTTGCGGTATTGATGGTGTACTTTTTTGCTGCACTGAGGTGATCAAACAGCTTTTTTAAGTCCAGAAGGTCTTAAAGGACAGAAGGTTACACTTGGACACTTTTAATTTATGGTTTTTTTTTAAAAAAAAACTACTGTGCAGCGGCAGCAAGTTGTGGAGAATAGTAATGCGAGTAATTCACTTGTGGCTACCATCTTGATTCGCAGGCATGGCTGCGTGTGAACTTCAAACACGGATAGCTTTGCATACCAAAGGATTTTGCCAAAGGACTTTGGAGACAAATAATGCTGCTGTGAATTTGCATTAATGCGCAGCAATCCACATTATATCACCTCATCTGGACAAGCACCAGAACACTTGAACAGATTATGAACTATGATTTTGCAAATTAATTTGCATTGTGAACATTTAAATTTCATGGATGCATTAATTCGACATGCATTATATTAAAAAAGAGATATGTGCTTACTGTTGTTTTATCAATGTGATCCTGGAATGAGTCAGTCATTGCCTCACCAATCGATTTCCAACCATTCCTCACATTCTCTGCATCCCTCAAGTCCGCATCTAGGTCATCCATAGAACACTGCAGATCCTTCAGCTTTTCTAGTGCCTTTTCTACTTGCTTCTGCCAACTGTTGGCACATAAACTGAGGCTTTCCCACTTCTCTTTCACTTCCGCAGACTGCTTCCGCATCGCTTTGGCAATCTTCTGTGCTTTTTCTTCAGGGGTAAACTCTGTAATGGAAAACATTTCAGTGTTAGTATTATTTCACTTTTGAAAGAATAAGGATTCATGTGGAATTGAAAAGATGCATTACTCCTTACATGCCCCTTTTAACAATACACACTGCCAGTTGTTATTAAGCTGTAGTATGAAACTCCCTTCCTCTGTTATCCAGTGTACATTGAGTTGACTCTCAATAGAAGATTAAATTAATGAGGGAAAAGCTGAAGGCCTTTTCAGGAAGACTGTTCAAACAGGGATGAGTATCAGATTAAAACTCAACTACTTCGCTACGCTGATGGGATCTGGACTTAATATATGGCAAGAATGGAAAGGGTGATATTTGAGATCTTGACCAAGAGTGTCCCTGTGCTACTGTAACAGTAATAACAGAAAAAGATCTGTTAACTGAAGAAGCAGCTCGTGTGCCACGAATCAGAAAACAAGATCATTAATGAAAGAAACATATTAAACAGCTAGGACATTAATACTACCTGTCATATTAACTCCTAACAATAGCAGACAAATTAAAACTATGAATCCATGTATATTTAACACTGTGCGTCAGAAAAATATAACATGAATACCAGAGATATTATTGAATGTCTTCTGAAATCAGAACTCTGCAGGCTCAGTAATGCTTACCTTAAAAAAGAGAGTCAAGCCCAACAATTCTTTTTTGCTTTGGCTTAAAAAGAGATGCGAGAAGAAATTCTTGCTTTAAAGAATTTTCTATGAAAAAGCTAGAGATGGAGGCTAAAATTCCAAGTATGTAGGGGTCCATAAACACACACATCCCTGATGGTCTTATGTCCTACTCTACTCCCTTGTCATGAATGGAGCTTAGAAATGTCACTCTTTTGGACCTCAGCTCTCGGAATCCTTCAACTAGCCTGCCCAATAGCCATGTTATCTGGAGGATTCTAGGGCTTGTAATCCCCCAAAGTAACATTTCCAAGCTCTGGTCCTGAATCCAAAGAGCACCTCTTCAAAGGCAAGATGAAGATAGAGATCTTTATTACGAGACTGCTTTAATGAGCTGCCCCTGTGAAACAGGCTACAAGGCAAAAGCTTGTGGGACAGCAGATTCATCGAAAATATAACAAAATCCAAAATTCCCAAAACAGCAATACCTTTATTGGGCCAACCAAAAAAGCACAAAATACTTCATGCAAGCTTTTGAAGCTCCACTGGTTTCTCCATCAGGCAAAGGTGTTAAAAATCATACAGGAGGAAAAAAAAATAATGATGTTAGAGCAGTGATGGCGAACCTATGACACGCGTGTCAGCACTGACACGCATAGCCATTTCTGATGACACGCGGCCGCTAAGGTGGCCACATGCCGAGAAGGATGTTTCACACACACTCCATCTTCCCTAAAGAGGTGATTGGGGCTTCAAAGCCCCGTCATCACTTTTCTCTCCCCTCCCAACCTCCCTAAAGTGGCGACCGGTCGCCACTTTCCTCCACCCCCCCCCCACCTCCCTAAAGTTTTTTCCTCAAAGTGACACACCATCCAAGTTATGCTCAGTTTTTTGGCAAAGTTTGACACACCAAGCTCAAAAGGTTGCCCATCACTGTGTTAGAGTCACAGGCCTACATTCCACAATGTACATTTTAAGATTTAAGATGTCTTAGGATGTTACTCATGTTGTCAGTTAAGATGGTCTAGAACAGTGGTTCCCAAATTTTGGTCCTCCAGATGTATTTATTTATTTATTTATGCCCCACTCTTCAGCCACAAGGCTATCAGAACGGCTTACAAATTGTTTTAAGCAATAGCAATTTACACATCTACACTGCATTAAGCAGTTTCCAATGTGTGTTAGCTAATTGCCCCCACAAGCTGGGTACTCATTTTACCGACCCATGAAAGGATGGAAGGCTGAGTGAACCTTGGAGCCCTCTGGAATCGAACTTACAACGTGGTGACTTGCAGTACTGGCATTTAACCACTGTGCCACCAGGGTTTAGATTTCACCTACCAGAATTCTTGACCGTTGGTCAAGGTGGCTAGGGCTTCTGGGAGATAAAAGTCCAAAACAGCTGGCAGACCAAAGTTTGAGAATCACTGGTGTAAGGGGGGATCAATGTGGGAACAGGCCAACCTCCCACTTTTTGGCCATGTGGGGAATGGGGAAAAAGCAGTAAAAGCCAGATAATCAACTTACAACTCCATTAGCAACAGAAAAGTAAAGTTTGCCAGATTTGGGGAGGGGCTCTCCTTAGCAGCAGCTTTTCTGGAGATAGCACTTGATAGCAAAAGGCATTTTGCAGATGGAGGTGGGTTTGGTTGTGGAGAGTGAACTTATTTCTGAGACATCATTGAGCTCAGATAATAAAAATAAATGAAGCAACTTCCAACATTTTTTTTAAAAAAACAAAACAAACTTCAGTCAAGTTCCAAGTTTATCCAATGCAAGGAGGAGGCAAGCTTTTCTTTCCAAGGTAAGCCCTTCTAACTCTATTTAATATTATGGCCTTTCTGAATCTTATGAGGGAAGAAACAATGAAATTATGCACTGGCTTAATTAACCCCACCCCCAAAGAGCATCATAAAGTATCTAGAAACATCCAAGGCTTTCATTTCGGGTTTATATATTTTTCTCAATGTGAATATATGAAATATAATCATAAATTTATGTTTTAACGTTTTAAAGAAAGTCCTGATGGACTGAGACCATGTTTTTCACTTCCAGGGACACTGCAAGGCGCATCAGGCCTGGAAATCCTGATTTAATCAAAATAAAATAAAAAATCACAGGTCTGTTTCCAGTTTTTGATGGGGGGAATGCGGAGGCCTTCTGTGATGTTTTAGCATTAAAAGGTCACTCCTGGAGGCCTCTGTGAGCAAAGAAGTAATTTGGGGAAGTAACCTATGAGCCGCATAAAAAGCATGGCCATAATTCTGTTGTTGTTGTTGTTAACATTTCCAAGTTCTGAACTAGGAGCAAAATAGAAAGACAGTATGGATTTGACCCCAGGCATTAAGATTTTATCCACTGTACGTTTCCATAGTAGAGTAATTAAAAACAGGATTCCTCAGATTATTAGAAGTCGTCTGAAGGGCAGGTTTAATTTAGTGCTCCTGTGTAATAGTGACTGCATTTTTATATTGGTTGCATTCTTCTTTTCAATGTCTTCTTTTTCATTTTAGAGAAGAAAAAAAGGCAGCTTATAAACTTGATTTTAAAAAGCATTTACTTCAGAATTGAAGCCAGACATACGTACTTTTATGAGCTATAAAGATGCTTGCAATCTATTTCTTTACAATATCACTACACCTTGCACATCAACATGTCTGCCACTCTGATGTTCCAAAATGTTTGATGACTAACCTATTAATTCCATAGAAGTTGAGATTGTAACCATAGTTATCGTGGCTGCACGGAGTAAAAATGCTAACAAATAAACATTTGTCTGTTCTGAAAGTGTGGGGGGGGTTTGAGGAAATTTTGGAGCATCAATTTCCCACAATCCATTGCACTGTGGCAAAAACAGCCTATACTAATTGGCTTTGTTTCTCTTTATGTGGTGTGAAATTCATCTGTTTTTAAACAACATTTATTATGTTTTCTCCACATCAAAAAAGTGGGGAACTTTCTGTTCATCAGCCCATTTATTTACTAAAGAAGAAAACATGTTATGTTTCTTGTCTGAATGCAGAGATGAAGAGGACTCCATCTGTCTGCCTGTTTCACTTTCAAACACACACACACACACACACGGGTATGTTGCCTTTCCCAGTGTGCTGACTGGCTGCTCAGGAAACACATCCAACCAATCACATGCAAATTCCCTCTCCTCACCTCACAATCCAGTCCTGTCACTCAATCTGCATCTACACCCCCAGCCTCACAAGGGCCCCTTCTCCTCTCATTCCCTCAGCCACTCACCAGTCATTCAACTTGGTGGCTGCCGTGGCAGGGCAACAGAGCAAGTCACTCTCAGTAATTCCAGGAAAAGTGTAATTCTCAGTAATTCCAGTGAGAAGGGGGACGAGGAATTTTAAAATTCACTGGCCTACCTTACAGGGTTATCGTGAGGTCTACTGGGTGTTTTTTGGGGGGAGTTTTTTAATGGCATATTTTACGCCGGGTACAGCTAGTTTAAATAAAGTTAATGCAGCTTTAAAAGATTAAGCATCTACCCAAAATGAGTTACAGTGGAGTTTTAAACACAGGAAGCACAGACTGGCATCCTGTTCAGCAACTACAACATCATAAACTGGATTTATGATATTGTAACTACTGGGGATTCACATTTACAGTAATGAAATCTGAACGTGACCTCAAAAACCTACTTTTACAGTCTGGCAGTGCCTCAACCGGAGTGTTTCCAAAGTGCTGGAGATTGGTCCACTAAGAAATGATATCCTTAGCATGTTCCTGGCCACTGGGTGCCTTAGGACAAGTGTTGTGGCAGGACCCCAAGAGGTCCCCCAGTTGCCTGTGCTTAAGGCACCCAGGCACCAGGAGAGTTCTGCAGATGTCATTTCCCAACAGCCTAACCTCCAGTGGCTCAGAAATGTTTTGGTTGGGATGCTGCCAAGCTGAAAAGTTAGGTTGGGGAGGGATGGGGTAGATTGTCAGCTGAAACTGCGATAACAGAGCTCCATTGTCATAGTTACAGTGATGATGCTGGATTTTGGGTAATGTTTCAGAAAGGTGTATTACTGACCATTTGGGACAAAGGCTGGGGAGAAAGTTAGAAAACAGAATGAAAGCAGTCTGAATTTTGGCCTTTAAAATGGGTGACTGAACCTGGTGCTTTGCTGATAGAGGCAGGAATAAGGAGACCAGACAGAATAAAGAGACCACACATATATAGCTGGGTTGTACAGAGCCACTTTTGTTAAGCTATGACCTATTTACCCCTTTTTTGAGATATCTGCAATGGGGGGAGCAACCTAGTGTGAGAATAGTTGGGGCCAGGAGGTCAACATAAAAAACCCCTCCCCAACATCCCTTGGGAGAAAACACCTGAACCCCAGGGAGAACTCATAAGCTGGGTTGCTCCCCAGCCAGCCTACATTAGGAAGGCCGACACAAAAGTCCCTCGCCCAATTCACAGAAATTAAAGGGAGGGTTTATCCCACAGGCCAGCCCCAAAGGAGGTCATTTTCCCCCACCCTTCAGTTCGCAGGAACAAGGAGAAGTTCCAGATCCTCCCCTTCACCTCCCAAAAGTGGGCAGTGCCAAAGGTGCACACCAAAATACCATATCTCCTCCTCTACCTGCCAAGTAACCACTTATTTAAGACACCACCCTAAGCCAGTTAACAAGTCTACATCCAGTGTGAGGTAGGCAAAAAGACCCAGGTAAAAGGGCAAAAATTCCTACCTGGCCCTGAAGCAACCAATTAAATTACATTGATTCAGCAACAGGAGGGTGGGCCAATCAAATGACAAAAAGGAAGAGGCGGAGGGCTGTTGGGTTTAAATATCCACTGGCCATGCCCCCTGCTCTCCAAGCAATGGTGCAGGTGCTGAGGACACATTAAAGGCCTCCATCCTACACTTCATCAAAAGGGGGTTCCTCCAGCGCAGTTGTGACCATGCTGGAAACCCTATTCTTGGGCTTCAGCTCCCCCTATCTCTAGTCAGCACAGCCAATTCTAGGGATTTCTGGGAATTGTAAACCAAAATATCTGGAGGACATCAGATTAAGGAAGGCTGCTTTAGTCTTCCCCGTCCATAAAGCTGTAGCATTTTAATTCCAGCAACCTTATTGTGGCTGCCCCTACACAATTCACACAGTCACATACACAGTCAGAAGCCTCTGGTCTGAGAAAAGCCTACATGAGACAGACAGCATATCTGCTAGAAGCTCTGCAAAGGTACGTAGGATATCTTGAGACTTATTTTTAAACAAGAAGCAGTTATTCTAGTTATAGAATGATTTGGCTTTGTTTTGTTTGAACAGAATTACCCTGGGCAGGATCTTTGATGGAATTCCTCCCCTCAGTAGAACTGGGAGAGGGGAGATTCACCTCCTCTTTCTGCCCTCAAAACCTGCTCTAGAGGGATGGAAACCCACACTTTAGGCAGCATGGCTGTCAGGGAGAAAGGAGAGGAAGAAAGTCCTATCGCACTAGGGCATGTCCCTAATGTTTGCCACTGGATTTAGGGCATTATTTTAACGTTGATTTTCCTATATAAATTACAGTAAGCACATTTAGTGTCTCAGGTAAATATAAGCATTCTATTTTTTAACCAAAAGTTGAGGCCTCTAGGCATTCACCTACTGGATGTAAAGAAGATGACTATAAGCACTTCCAGAGTATCAAATACAGCTTAAGGGGTGCTATTCGTTTCATAATAGCTTGATGTCTTCTTGTGTGCCTTTGCCATCATCATTCCAAATGAATTTGGTTTTAAAGCTTCTTAAGCAGCCTTTGGAGGTATAACTTGTAATAACAAATGCTGCCCTGTGGTGACTGTGACCTCTGTTCTTTAAACCTGAAATATGCAGCAATGCCAGATGTTGCTCAGCATAAATAAAGTACATGCATGTAAATCAATTCTAACATATATTTTCTTATGATTCAACTATGATTTATTGTGCTTCTTGCATCTGTAATTTAAGAGCACAGCAGATGGTGAATGCTTTATTTAGAAGGACATATCTATCAAAATAACCTTTGCTACTGCATAATTACTTGGTATTATCATGGGGATTTCCCAAATATTCACCAGCTTGTTTCTAAAATGATTCTCTCTTTTTTCCACCCCATCCCTCTTTAACAGTTGAAGGTGGACAATGAAAATCAAGCCTTAGACACTACAGAATTCTACTATTATTCTTCAAATGCAGTATGACAGGGAATGGAACTTTGAGAAGATCAGGAAAGGTGCATACTAGGGCTGGAGGGAAGACTGTATTCACCAAATTTTCCCCCTCAACAAGAAAGAGAAGTAAACACAGAATTACGGTACTTTTTTACATCCTGTGTGAGAGCAAAAGCACAAATGTTCCATACCCATCAATTTCTCCACAATTAACAAGAAACTTCTGTGCAAAACTAGTTTCGTTCACAACCATGAATTGGACTACAACTATACTATTGAACTAAGGGACATTTGAAATTAACTACAGTACTTGACATGCACACCTTTATACAAAAGACAGTACAAAAGATAAAATAAAATTGAAAGGAATAGGAATAGTTTAAAAAATATTGCATTTAACTTTTTAAAAATCAGAAGGCAGGAGGGAAAGGAGAACATAAGTAAGTGCAGCCAAGTGAAAAGGGATATCAGTTGGTTTATTGTTTAAGTGTCTATTTTCAAAGAAAGTAAAATAAGGAAAGATGAATGGCACTGTTTCCTAGCTAAGTTACATATGTATATAGCTAAATAACATTCTAGTCTTCTTACTGTATTGTATCACTTCAGAATACAAGGGTATATTATTGTGAAAGCTTCTTTGAAAACTGAACATTAACTGTATGCTTCTGGTGCAGAAGCCGGATCACCCTTCTGGAGTAAAATAGTGAATTCTGAGAAGAACTTACACCAGGTGTGGGCAACTATAGAGGGATGGGGCATTTTTTTACTTCTCCAACCACCCATAAGCCAAATTGGCACAGAGGACACATCTAGAAGTGATGTTATATATCTTAAAGTTTCTTTTTGGGTTCATTTTTAAGCGGTTGGAGAGAACAAGTCAATGTGGCAGGGCCTGAAGAGGCTTGTGGTTGAACCTACCACACTCTGGCAGTTTTGAGCGTTGTTTAGCCAATGCTGACCCACACAAAAATCAATGTTTTTTTAAAAAATGAGGAGGCTTTAGGGGAGCGCAGGGACATAAAATGGAAGCCCATTGGCCACATGCAGCCAGTGGGCCACACTTTCCCCACAACTAGGTTACACTGTGGATGCTAGATCTTCCATTTTCCAAGAAGTATGATGACAGAAGGATTAGCAGCTGTAGGGTGGGCTGCTCTACATGGGTAGTGACACCAGTAATGTTTCCCCTTTCTCTGGATTCAGAGCCATAGGTAAGTGCTGGTACCAGCTGGTTAGCAAGCCAGCTAGCCTCCACAATCTAAGGGGCAAAATTAATGGCTGGGTTTTGTTTTTGTTTTAAATTTGTGTTTATTTTATTATTAAAACAGATCATACAACAGCAATTATATCCTTAAATAAAAGAAAAGAGGGGGAAACATCACCTATATTGTTAAATTAATAGTTTTCTAAAAACTGACCATAAAAAATGTATAAAACACAAGATGCCCTGCTTTTTTCAGATGGGAGATAGAGTACACCATTCCACAAATTGCTATGGGACTTCAGAGAATAAACAACATCAGAATTATTGTTCACAAAAGCAAATTATGGAAACCAAATATCATACAAACAATATAATAAATTTACATTTTAAGGACTTTTATTTGTGCTGTTAGTTTTGCCATGAGTGCAATTTTCCAGATACATGTATGCCAGTCATCTAATGATAATCCTTTAAAACAATTTCTAATCTTGTGGCCAGACATAGGAACATAATATTTGTGTAATATTTTTTATGATCTTTGGGAAAGAGGATTATCAAAAGTTTCAATATACCGTATTTATTTTTTATTTCAAAGAAAGGAAACTCTCAGACCCAATCAATATGCATTTTGTCAATTTCCAATAAAGACCAAATTCCGGCATTGTCTTTGATCCTTATTCTCAACTTTTGAGTAAGTTGGTAAGCTTCAAAGTATAACTTGACATTTGTGTTTCCCAGTCCCCCTTTTGTAGTAGATCTATACATTGCTGATGTGGTTATGCTAGAATGTTTATGTCTATTAATAAATCCATTCATTTTCTGCCACAGAGAAAACATTCTATTAGGAACTAATATAGATACAGTTTGAAAAAGAAAGTTTAAGTAAAATGAAGTAAAATGGATGTTTTTGTTCAGGTTATATGCCCCAATCAAAACATACTGAGTTTCTCCAACTTATTTAAATTCTTAACCAGTGTGATGTAGTGGTTTGAGTGTTGGACTAGGACTCTGGAGACCAGGGTTCAAATCCCTGCTCAGCCATGGAAACCCTCTGGGTGACCCTGGCCAAGTCACACTCCCTCAGCCTCAGAGGAAGGCAAAGGGAAACCCCTTCTGAAAAAACAAAAAACAGTGATAGGTTCACCTTAGAGTTGCCATAAGTTGGAAATGACTCGAAGGCAAACAACAGCAGCAGCTGTGGGTTTGATTAGGGGAACATAATTTAGTTTGATCAACTTGGATACTTTAATTAATGGCTATTCTAAAGTCTCTAATACTTCAGTTTCCTAATTCATGACTGAGATGAACCTTGGGACCTGGGGTCAAATCCAACCACCCTCACATGCTAGTCCAATTCTCTAGAGTCCCCAGACAGCCACACCCTCTTTCTCAATATATCATTTGTGCCATTTGTGCCCAGGTTTTTTTTTAATGGTCCTTTCTAAAAGATTGAAATGCCTCTCCAGCAACTTAGATATTTGCAACAAGGGCTTTAAAGTTAAAATGAACTGGTATCTTTGGTCTCATACTTTTGCCTTTGGCCCCACCCACCACTGACATGCAGTTCCAAATAACTTCTCTGAAATTAAATTTTGCTTCAGGCTGAAAGCAGTTCCCCACCCTTGCCCTAATTAATGGATATGAAGATCAATATTTGGACTTAGCACATGGAAGGGGGGGCAGTAGCAGCACATGGGATTGGTTGGCTTCCACATCAATAACATGGTAAATCCTCCCCAGGTTTTAGTCTGAGCTTTAAAGGAATTACTCAAGGCAACTTGGACTCCTTTAAAGTTCACCCTAAACCCTGGAGCATATTCATATTTCTACTGTCAAGGGGGCCACCAGCTGCCATGAGGGCAGGTTAACTCTCTCCGGGTCCCAAAGAAAACAGCACTTCTGCAGGAATACTGTTTTCTTTGGGAATGTGGGAGAGCTAACCCTCCCTCAGGGCAGCTGGTGGCCTCCTTGACAGTAGAGATATGAAGAAGACGCTGACATTTATAGAGATTCTTAGGAAGAGGTATGTTCTGAATTTTCAAGGCTGTCTGAATTAGATCTTATATGTTTTTAATAAATATGATTAAGTTGGAAGAAGCCAGGTGTTAATTAGCTACTCAAAACCTGTCTACGTTTTTAAATGAAGCAATTTAACACAACATCACTCAACAGAACCTAATGCTCTCAACTGCTGAATGAATATAGCTGATTGCCATCTCCTCTTAATGCAATGATCTCATCAAATTTGAACTTGGAAAAAATATTTTTCACAATAATTCTCCCAATTTAGATGAAAGTTGAATTATACATGCAACATCTCATCAAGGCTACCTAATGTAGCATAGCATGAACCTGTCTACTCAAAACTGCTAGAGACACGATCCAGTCAAACAGCCTAGCAAAAAGTAGCCTGGGGAAATGACCATTTTTTTAATCGGAAGATATTTATAATATAAAGCCACAGCAGAAGAAAACTAATGTTGTATGGACAACTGCCAAAATTAGATAAAAGATGTGGGTAGTATTGAGCACCCTAAAATGAAAGATGTTCTCAATTACTGGAACCAAGGGAGAAGCAGGTTAGGAAAAGTCAATCATAAAATAAGATTATTTTTTAACTTGTATGCAGCAAGAAATTAGTCTCACAGGCACAGGCACAGCAATCATATGTAAGGGATAATCTACAGCAGTTATTTGTCCTTATATATTGTAGGAAGTGACTTAATTTTCTGTTCTTTTCTGTCCCCGCTCACATTAATTTCAGTGGGAGATTTTATTATACTAGTTCCTGACATCTTTGAAGCAGGATATGTATCTCAAGGGAATGAGGGCACTCAGGATGCTATGGATTCACAGTGTCTTCAACAAACCCCAAGAACTGTTAGTTTCCAGTACAGCAATACTACTGCTATATTGGAAGTCTTCTGACGATAGACCACTCCACTTTTCCAAAAGCACAGAAGGAGATCTGCAGCATCCTCACAGCAAGCATAGGATTTATTAAATCAGTGCTACCCCAAATGGTGGTCCATGGACCAGTGCTAGTCCATGATCCACCAGTTGCCATTCCTGGAAGAGTTTACGGGGTGGGGGAGAACCACTGTAGCCAATTAGCACAAATATGGTACCAGACCCTGGCACATGGGGGCGGGGGAATGCCAATCTCCCACATCAGTTAGCGTAAGGAACACTAGCCTAAACTATATAAGGCCCAATATTATGTATTTTATTCCTATTTGTATACTATTAAAAAGATTTCTTTTTGCATGGGTTTCTTGCTAAAACAATACAAACTGTTCTCTGGCTCTGCTACATTTACATATAGAGTAGCACCCCCGTATCCGCTGATTTGCCACCTGATGATTCAATTGTCCATGGATAGCAACAGCAGGGGGGTGGACAGGGAGGGAGGAGATGACTCTGGGATGGATCCAGTGCAGTGGTAGGGCATGCAATGTTGGCATAGGCCTAGGAGGCTGTATCGGTGGCATGGGCGTGCGGTGTTGGCGGAGGCTGCAGCAATGGGGGCCATAGTGTTGGCGTTGGTGGAGGCTGCAGTGGTGGCACAGGTGATGGCGGTGGAGGGGCGTGCAGCGGTGGTGTTGGCGTCAGAGGAGGCCTGGGAGGTAGCAACAGTGGCACGCATTGTGGTGGTGGTGGTGGGATGTGTGGTGGCAGCATCAGAGGCCTGGGAAGCTGCGGCCTAGGTGGGCCGCGTTGCGGTGGCAGTGACCTGGGCCAGGAACCTCCCTCCCTCCATCCCCCCTCCTCCTTTAGGGCATTCGCTATTATCTGCAGAATTCACCATCCATGGGAGGGAAGTACCAATCCCCCGCAGATGCGGGGGTGCTACTGTAACTGCATATAGCTAACTGACTATGCAAAGAGCACCTTTATAATGGCATTACAGATTAAGCTTCCCTTATATGGAAATCTGTAATCTAAGACCTCTAAAAACTGAAACTTTCTGCTGCCAGCTTCCTAATTCCACCTTTGAGACAGTGGAGGCTGCAGCACTGCTGCTCATTCATTTCTCAGATCATCAGTCTCCGTCTCCAGCCTCATGACAGAGATGGGTAAGAAAAGAGCAAAGGCTGGGGTGGCCTCCGGCCCTTACCTCCCCATTGGTGATATTAATAACTTAAGTATATATATTGCCAAAGGAGCCTGAGCAGATCTTCCACAACAGTTTATATTTGTCCCCAACAATGAGCTCAGCCTTGAAGTCTCTGCTGCTCACCATGGAGGCAGAGAGGAAGGGGGGTCAGTCACACATTCAGCACCTGCTGAGTTTTTCTTCAAGGAGCCCTTGCTCCCAACTGTCAGAAATCTGATGAAGCGAAGAGAAGAGGAGGAAGAGGGGAGGACGCAGGTTCCTGTGGCTCCACTCACATTAAGCCACTGTAAAATGCAGATGTCCCAGATGCTTCCCTGGTATGGCCAGGTGAAGCGCCAGTTGGTAGCAGCAGCCAGATCTGCTTGGATTTCCCTCTCCCTTCCCAGATATGAGGACTACTTTCCAAAAAGCGTGGAAACTGTGCTGAAAGCTGAGGAAGTGTCTGGGTCATTTCCTTTTTACAAGGACCTTCAGTCTGTCAGGTTAGAGGATAATGGAACATGCAATCTGATATATTTATGCTGTAAAGAGCAAAAGAGTAACAAAACAATCTACAGGGGCCAGCAATGAGAGCAAACTGCAGCTGGTCTGTGTATAAAGTTTAAAGGCCTGAGAACACAGCCTTGAGACAAGGGCTATCTTTCTAAACAAATGTGCTCTTCATAGTAACTGAGTGACTCTGTAAGCTGTGTACTATTGAGCTATGCAATGTGGCTCTGTATCCATTTGTATGCTGTTCTGGGTCTTTGTGGTACCAGAATGTTTTTTTTTCCTGCTAAATACTGAGAGATGTAGTTCACAGAGGGAATTCTCTGTAACACTGTAAATATTTTAAATATGCTATAGTAAAGACCAGTAGATTTAGACGCAAGACTGTGTCTGTGCACTTATTTTCTTTGTCTGGATGATGAAAACTCTGCTAAAACTTTTTTTGCTGCCGTGACCTCTTAATATGCTCAGAGGTTCCAGTGCGCTAACGTGTGAGAATCCTCCCCCCACATTCTCTTTCCCCCCTCAAATTTCTGAGAGTGGTGGGGCAGGGGCTCCTTGAGGAAAAAAAATCTGAGGGTGCTGGATGTGTGTAACCCCTTTTCTCCTCATCCTTTTCTCCTCATTCACTTTGGTGAGAAGCAATGGCTCCAAGGACAAGTTCATCATTGGGGGAAAATACAAACTGGTGTGGAAGGTCAGCCCAGGCTCCTTCAGGGATATATACTTGGCTGGCCATATCACCAGTGGTGTAGTAAGGGCTGAAGGCCACCCCAACCTTTCCTCTTTCCTTACCCAACTCCTTCACAAGGCTGGAGAGAGACTGAGGATCTGAGAGACAAACAAGCAGGAACGCTGCAGCCACCACCACCTCGAAGGCAAATACGGGTATTCCAACAAAAAAAGAAAAAAAAGAAAAAATCAAAATATGAAACATTTCTGGTCCCAAGTATTTTGGAAAAGGGAGGCTCAACCTGTAATATCGAGAGCAAATGAGAAAACAATTATCTGCCTAATGGAATGATGTTTGGAAAAGACATTTTGTACAGTTCCTTAAACCTGATTTCATCGTTTTTGCTCCTCTTCAACGACAGTTTCGCCAAACGACACCGTGAACATTTGAATAAGATTTTTCAAAGAAAAGTCTGATCTGCCAGACAAAGGTTTGAGTTGCTCTATATAAAATCTGACCAAATGGTAACATCAAGAAAAATGAAATATACCTAAACTACATTTATAATACATAAACACTCTTAAACTTGCCTCATCTTTTGGACTATTTACTACATGAAAATAAACATTAGTTCCTGCTGTCTTACAGTTTTTATTTTAACTTAAATAGTTCTTCTATGGATTTCCCAATACTAACTTGTTACACAGAAGCACACAAATTCCATCGAACTTTTTAAAATAACAAGCTATATTTATCAAAGCAATCATTCTTACATATTCAACGAAACAATGATTTTAGTTTAAGAGGTTAGTTTTTTGAAAATTTCAACTGTTCTAAAAATTGTATCAAATATGAAGGTGATGAAAACTGACCTGATTTTGAGTGTATGTTTTTCCTTGGTTCTTCAGGACCTTCAATTGGCTGATCAGCAAGGAACACTCGTGCTTGGTCTATAGCATTTAGAATGGCTTGCTCTTTATCTTTCAGTTCACGCCTGAGTGCCTTTCCAAAAGAAAAAAACAGGGATGTCACTTGTAGACTAAGGGTCTGGACAATATACAGTACAGAAATTTTCTCTTCCCTTGACCAAAACATAGAATCATAGAGTCGGAAGAGACCACAAGGGCCATCTAGTCCAATCCCCTGCTATGCAGGAATACACAATCAAAGCACCCCTGACAGACTGTAAGCTTTAGGGCAGGAAACAGCCAAATTAAGAATTTGTAAAATGCTCTGGGAGCCATTTTGGCTGAAGGGCAGGGTATAAATCTTGTAAATAAATAAATATGGAAAACTAATTCAATATTGTGAACATATGGAAATGTAAATCTAAAGAAAAAAATATACATTATATCACATACCACAATTTAAAACCATCAATGTTGTTTGTTTCTTAGTTTAATTTAAAAATTGAGAGGAAGAGAAGAATTATATATGGACCTAAAATATGAGAAGAATTATGAGATGTCAGTTTTTAAAACATTAAGAGTTAACAATTAAATTAAAGGAAGTACTGTTAGGGGCTTACCGTACTTTGAAGAAAAGCAGCAGGAATGTTCCATCTTCCCTGCTGCCTTAACACATGACGTTGGTGTTCTTTTGTTCCGGTCCCATGGGAGACCGAGGTAAAACCACATCGTTTTGCTAACCAGAAAAAGTCATTTGCAAAAAGATGTGGTTTTACCTTAGTCCCCCATGGGACTAGAACCAAAGAACACCAGAAGAACGCCAGCATCATGTAGTAAGGCAATAGGGAAGGCAGAATGTTTTTGCTGCTTTGCCGCTTTTCTTCAGAGTGCGGTAAGCCCCTTAGTCTTGCACAACAGGGGTTGAGTCTATTGAGTACTACAGGTTGAGTATTCGTTATCCAAAATTTGTTTTGAAATTATTGCAGTCTCCAATTACTTTTAAATTTGGTGGTACAGCAGCAGGCAAGGCCCGGGTGTGGGGAGGTGGAGTGGCAGTGGTCTTCCAGGATTTCCTCTCTCTTACCAGATGCCCTGTCCATAGTCTGCTGGATTTGAGTGTGTGTTTTTGAAGGTGGTTGGCAGGGACAGAACAGGGATTCTGTTGGTGTATCATCCACCCCGCTGCTCAACAGTCTCCCTGCCTCAGCTGGCTGAGTTATACCAATACCAATACTTTATTGCTTATGGCCAATGGCCGTTGCAAAACAACAATTATATAAAACAAACAATACAATAAAACAATATCATTAAAACTACAAAATACAAAATAACAGACTATAACATTTTACAGTTAAAACTTTAACATAAGTGATACACTTGAGTAAGATGCAAAAAAGTCAAAAACTAAGAATTTTGTATAAAATTGTCCCCATTGCAAGATACAGCTATCTCTACCAGATGTTTCTTTCTGATTTTCTTTGAGGCAGCAAATAAAACAGAGGTTTCTAAATGGATCAAAGCAGTAGGGGTGTCCTTAGGAAGACCTAATAAAGCCCTTAGAAAATAGTTCTGAGCTAATTCTAAGCCAGAGACCTTGGATATACCCCAGATCTCTGCCCCATAAAGAATTTGTGACAACGTTTTAGCTTTAAAAACTGTTAGGGCTGGGTTTACGAGATTCCCTCCCCTATTAGCAGCAAAGCTCAAGATTGCTTTGGCTGTCTGCATGGCAGGGGGTTGGACTAGATGGCCCTTGTGGTCTCTCCCAGCCTAAGATTCTATGAAAATGCTTGGCACCAGAAGTGTTTGGGATTTTGGATTTTTTTCAAATTTTGGAATATCTGCATATATACAACAAGATATCTTGGAGATAGTCTAACCATAAAATTCATTTATCTTTCATATACATCTAGCCTGAAAAAATATTGTGTTATACACAATATTTTTAATAATTGCGGTCACGAAACAAAGTTTGTGTACATTAAACCATCAGAAAGCAAAGGTGTCACTATTGCAATCACCCATGTAGACAATTTTGGATTTTGGAGTACAGTATTTCAGATTTCTGGATAAGGGATGCTCAACTTGTATCCTCTCTGCGGGAAGAAGTGATCATCAAGACTTTTCAGTATCACATTACCATGGTATACCCTATGAGTTTAATATGCAGAGATGGATGACATCAGTCATCTGCTCCTTAGCACCATGTGGTCTGAGACTATAATGGGGAGGAGGGGACCTATAATCTTCCACATGCTACTGGGCTCTTAGTAGCCTCAGTTAGCATGTCCTATTGTCATAGATGATGGGAACTGTAATCAGCAATATTGGAAAGCCACAAGTCCCCACCCCACCCCACCCCTGACCTATAAAGAGAATTGTTCTCAAGTTGCCAAGGAATGGATAATAGCTTCGGGGGGGGGAAATCAAAGCCTGTTTTAAACCTCCCTTTTCTTTTGAACAAGACATTCATTACTTTACACATTATCAAAATAGTACACAATTCTGAAATACCTAAGAGCGAAGTCGTATTCTATACAAGAAAACATATCTTCAATATACATGGAAATATATTCCATTAAGAATTATCCAGTATTTCATTTTTATCATTTTAAGAAGATAGTACTTGACTGAAAAATCAGAACTATGGAAGTTAGATAAAAGTAAGGCACAAAACCCCAAAAGCATGAAGAGAGCTGTAAGAGTAATTTTTATTATTTCATTAGAAAATGATAACACATTTCAAAAACACATTTCACAGTACTATTTTGATTTGGGCAGTATGCAACAGCTATTTTCCAGAAGAGGAAATTGTAAGATTATTCTTCATAAAACATTATGAGCAGGGATCTATTGCATATTTATTTAAATTTTATATGTGAACACATTTGCACACACAGCCTCAAGCTGGGCTTAGCTGCTTTTCTCAGCAGAACATTTTCATTTTTGTCTGGACCAGACTATTCTCATATCTAAAATGGAGGATGCATTTTCCTGTTCAAAGTCCAACAGGTCAACTGCTGGATATGGTATGTCACATGCAGTAACTGCATGAGCCTACCATGTTGAGCATAATACTCTATGTCTAAGCAGCAGGAAAATAATTCATTAAATTGTCATTAATAATACTAATGAACACCAATACAGACTGAAAACTAGCATACATGGAATCAAATGTATACTAATATGCAATTTATGGCTCTTATTAGGTGGAGATATCAGCTAGGTATCTCCACCTAATAAGCATGCACTGATTCTGGAGTTTTCTCTCTGGAACAGCAGATTTTTTTATGACAAATGGCTTACTGCTTTTAAAACTGACCAACATGACACTGTTGCCTGTTTACATAAAGATCCAAAATCCCACTGGACATGCCTAAAGTCATTCCTGAATCCCTGCTGTTCTGTCTAATAATTATTTCTGATTAGGCAGTCATATGAATAGTTGTGTTTTGTGAAGTAAAAACTGAGTTAAAAATTTAAATGCATGAAAATGCATACAATTCTTTTACTCTCGTTCTTTGCCATGTAAGCCTGTGGTATAAACAAAATCATGAAAGGACTAAGCTGTAAACATTTCTTCACAATTATTTGTTATTGATTGTGATCTATTGCATTATCTCACTAAAACACTGAAAAATATAGCTCGTTTATTTCAACTGGAGAATTACATATGCATTCCCTCATAGAAAATCCATGAATGACTGTTTCCTCTGGAATATGCAATATGTATTTTGTAATGCTATGTGAAATCCAACATCTCCCCAAAATGAGCTCTAACAAAACCAATTTTAGGACTGAGTTATGTTCTCTTTATAATGAATACTGTAAGTACAGCACATAGGTGTGATAAATATAGCTGTCAGCTTATGGCGACCCTATGAATTTCATAGGGTTTTCTTAGGGAAGGAACACTCAGATGTGGTTTTGCCAGTTTCTTCCTCTGAAATACAGTCCAAGTACTAAACAGGGCTGACCCTGCTTAGCTTCTAAGATCAGATGGGATCTGTAGCCTTTAGGATATTTAGGCTACAAGTCAGACACCAAACTGCAGGGAGTTTTAATGCTTTTTCTAATTTTTAAATATCTATTGCTTAGCCCTATAACTTCTAAAGGGAAAAATCATTCCAAAAATTACCTTCTTACTTCAAAGATACAAACTTATTAAACCTTTCCAGGCTTATGCCAAACAGCCAAGTCTGCTAAAAAAAATTCTGATAGACGAAGAAGACATTTTCAATTAGGAAACATGAGCTTTCCTTAAAAAACAGAACCTATAATCTAAATCAGTTTTATTAGGCTCCAATTCAGTGGGCATTTTATTTGAGCCTGAATGTTTGTTCTTTTGCAGGTTTATGTCCCAATATAGTCCAGTGGTATTGAATTACCCTGTCATTATTACTTAGACAGGTGTTGAAGAAACCTGGTTTTTTATACATTTGGATGGAAATGGAAAGCCTTAGGGGGCACAGTGTCTGGGGAAATGTAGTTTTTATATGGCTTACAAGAAATCAAGAAGCTTGGCTGTAACAGAAATGCCATAGTGCAATGAAAGAAACATTATCTAGAAATACCAATTTGTTATAGCAACCTGTGTGCATGAATTCTCTTTTTTATGAGCAAGATTGTATGTGCATCTTGCCAGTGCCTGGAAACAAGGACTAATTTTAGCAATTGGTCCACTTCAAATTTAACAACTCTCAGGTCAGGAAAGGCAGTCCTAAAGTGTGGAATTTCATCTTAAAGCCTCAATTCAGTTTGTTACTCATCTGCATCTCACTTTTCTTCCCACCCCTGCCAACATGTATACTTCACTCACTCTTCAAATGCCTCATTAGGTAAAGGTTAATAATGAGTGAGTTATTCTAGTTACTGGACACTGACCCACCACAAGTACACCAGTAAGCGGATAGCTAGAACAATCGTTCACTGACTCAAGGGTGGAGAAAAAATATTTGATAGCCTCTGCACATATGCAGATTTCCCCCTGTTCAACTGAATCATTTCTGCTTCCCCACTCTCGATCAAGAAGCATGGTCTGCAAAGATCAGTGGTAGACCACACATGCAGGAGCCAGGGAGGTATCTTCCACTGAGGCCTAAAAGGGCTGACATTGTAAAAAGGCCTGGGCTGTTTGAGGGCCTTAGTCTCATGTTGATTTTAGGGAAACAAATCATCCCACCCCCATTCCCTTCCAATATTCACTTTTTATCTTTTTAAATTTTATCTTCCTCTTTTCTTCTTTCCCAAGCCTAGCTGTTATTTTCCATCCTGTCCCTGCTCTCTTCTCAAAGAAATTTGTTTTTTCTAGTTCTATCCCTTCTAATTTGTTGTCTTATTTAAATTTTTCCAATCGCTCTCTGTACAAGAACCAATGGCAATCTCCGTGTTATCTTCATAGTTCTTCTTGTAATCACATTATATAACATTCTCCACTTCATTTTAGTATGTTGTTATAAGTTAACCATTTATCTTTATATAGATTTTCTTTTTTATAAAATGCTTCATGATTAGAAATCCACCTTGGTATCCTTATATACAATTTCTGTTTATATTTTAACCATACTCTTAGGATGGCATGCCGCACATAGTGATGGTAAAATTCTTTATGGACCGAAGCCTTGTTATACCAGATATAGGTGTGCCATCCAAAGTGTAGATTAAATCCTTCTAAATGTAGAAGTCTAGTATTTTCCAATATTATTCAATACATGGCCCATGTAATGCAATTATCATAATAGTATATTTATAGATTCGGTAAACTTAAGCCTCCTCTCTCCCTCACGTCATATAATGTCTTCCTTTTTATTCAAGCCTTCTTTCCTGCCCAGATAAAACTGAATAAGTCTTTATTCCATTCTTTGAATGGTTTATCCCCATTTAATATTGGTACATTCTGAAATAAATATAGTAACGTAGGTAAGATAGACACATTGACAGTTGCAATCCTCCCTAAACCTTGCTTTATTTTGTTCCAACCTTTAACATAATTATTTTCATATAGATCTGAATTTTTATTTGTTATTATTATACCTAAGTATTTTATCTTCTTTTCTATTTTAAACTCTGTTATTTCCTCTAGTTGTTTCTCCTCCTTTTTATTTAAGTTCTTCATCAAAATCACTGTTTTATCTTTGTTTATTTTTAAGCCTGCCAATTCGCTGAATTTCTCAATAGTTTCTATTCGTTTACCAATACTCACCATAGGATTATCGAGAAAGAAAATGAGATAATCTGCAAAGGCTTTCTATTCAAATTCCTGCTTAGCTAGTTTAAGTCCCTTAATTTGTGAGTCTAGTCTTACCTTTCTATTCAATATTTTTAAAACTGTTATAAATAATAACGGGGAAGGTGGACAGCTTTGTCTGGTGCCCCTTCTTATTTGACATGGTTTAGTTTCCTCACCATTTATTATTATTTGTGCTTCTTGATTATTATAAAGCTTCTTGACCCAATCCAAATAGTTTTTCCTATATGCATTTTTTCCAAAACACCAAACATGAATTCCCACCTAATGTTATCAAACGCTTTTTCAGGATCAGCAAATATCATCAATAGCTGCTTCTCATTGTGCTTCTCATAATATTCTATTACATTTAATACAGTTCTAAGATTAGTTTTGGCTTGTCTGTTCGGCAAGAATACATTCTGGTCTTTGTTTATCCATTCTACTATCACCTTATTTAATCTATCAGCTGTAATATTTGTGAAAATTTTGTAGTCAATATTCAGTAATGATATGGGTTTGTAATTTGAAGCTGTTGTTGAATCCTTTCCTTCTTTTGGTATTAAAACTATATCTGCCTTCCTCCATGATTCCTGACAGTTATCCTGATTGATTTCATTGAATAATCTGTTTAGAGGATTTAGCAATTCTGTTTCAAAAATCTTATAATACATTACAGTAAATCCATCTGGCCCTGGGGCCTTTACAGTTTTCATTTTTCTTATCATCTCTTTAATTTCTTCTATTGTTATCTGTTTATCTAATTCCAGTTTTTCTTCCTTCGATATTTGTGGGTTTTTTCTTTCTGTAGATATTCATTAATCTTATCTTCCATCCCTTCCAAATCTGGATATTTCTCATATAGCTTAGAATAATTGATAAAATATATTCATATTTTTTTGCTTTGAGTGTTCAAAACATCTCTGTTGAGCATATTTCAGCTTTGCTACTATTTCCATTGTCATTTCGATCTCTAGTTCTTTCCTTAAAGCTATTATCTCTTTGTTTATCTTTTGATAATTTTTATTCTTTTTTCCCCTCTTTTTCCTTACTTGTTATTGCCTCTAAAATCTTATTTTGTTTAATTCTCTTTTTCTTTTAGTATTCGGCTTCTTGTTGTATCAAATGTCCTCTTATGCCTGCTTTTCCAGCATCCCATACCACTCTAGTTGTCATTCCTTTATCTAGATTTTCCTCAAAATATTGTTTCATAGCTTTTTTTTCGTGTTCTTTACCAATATATCATTTTTTAATAATACATCTTTTAATTTGCATTCATAGCCTCTCTTTTGGTATGCCATCTCCATTATAACTGGGGAGTGATCCAATATTATTTTTGGTAAAATCTCTACCCTTCCTACATTTTTATGTACTTCTTTATATATTAAGAACATATCTATTCTCGACCAGCTTTTGTATCTGTCGGAGTAATATGTGTAGTCTCTCTCTTGTTTATGTATGTGTCTCCATACATCACATAATGAAAGCTGCTCCATCAATTCCATCACGTTATTTGGTATTTTTCCATGTTTTCTCCTCGGCTTTGGTGGTGTTGATCTATTTCTAGATTTAATACCCCATTCCAGTCTCCAGCTAAAATATAGTTGGGATAATCATATTCCTTTATTTTCTGATGTAGTTCTTTGAAAAATTGCTGTTTATTTCTTGTGGTATACATATTCCTACTACCAGTATTTTTTCCCACGTAACATTACCTCAACCCCAAAACGGTAGCCATTTCTATCATTAAATATTTCCTTAGATTCATACTTTTGACTTCCATATATTGCCATTCTTTTCCTTTTTTTCATAATTGATTGTATACAACACTTCCAATTTTGCATTTTAACCACTTTGTATCCTGTTTTTAATGTGTGTTCCTTGGTAAACACAAAATATCTACCTTTTGTTTTTCCAAAAACGAAACACCATGCATCTTTGATGTGGGGTATTTAATCCTCTTACATTCCATGTTAAAAAATTTCTTTCATCCTTTGTTCCTTTGCCTTTTTTTCTCTTTAATCTTCTGTCTCTTCTGCTGACCCACCTATTGGCCCTTCTTCTTCTTCTTCTTCTTCTCCTTCAACTTCCTCTACTTCCTCCTCTCCTTCTTGTTCTCTCTCCTCCCTTAATATTTTTCTCCTTTTCTAAATTCTCCCCACCTTCTTCTTCACTTCTTTCTGTCTACTCCTCTCCTTCAGGTTCTTTATAGTTTTTATCTCTCTCTTTTGTCTAAGATCCAACTGTATTCTTTTTTCTGTTTATTATTATGTGTCAGTATCGATTTGTCCACTATTTCCTTGTTCTTTTTCCTTTTCCTGATTTTCTTTTGTCTCTTTTCCTTTCCCCTTTGGATCTAATTAATTTCCCTTAAGATCACTCCTTAATTTATCTAAGAACTCTCTAGCTTTGGGGATTGTGTTTATCAAATAGTTTTTATATTTATAGTTAAAGGAAATACCTTCCACCTTATTCCATTTATAAGGAATTTCTTCTCTCCTTAATTTTTGAGTCAAGAAGTTATATTCTTGTCTTTTTTTAAAGACTTGAAGTGGGATGTCTTTGAATATTTTTACTTCCTGTCCATCTATATTTAAGCTCTCTTTTAAACTCAGTTGTAGAATGATATCCTTTACTTTTTCTCTAACAAAGTACACAACAATATCACATGGTATATTATTCCTTCTTGCTACCCAAGAGTCAATTCTATATCATTTATCCACCTCAATATCTAATTGTTCTGGTATCCAACCAATAAACTCCACTAGTGCTGGGATTATTCTTGTTGACAGGTCTTCATTCCTTTGTTCTTTTAAACCTCTAATTTTTATACATTTCGATCTGACCCTTATTTCTTGAATTGTCTTATATTTATTGTCTTGATCCAATTGAGCTAATTTTTTGGTTCTTTTTTCTAAGTTCTTAGTTTTACTTTGTAATTCTTGCATTTCCTTACTTATCTTCACTATATCCTTAGTTATGTTTTCTAACTGTGTACCAAATCTGTCTAATTGCTTCTGGATACCCAATCTAACCTCCTCCTTCAAATCTTTCATTTCTATCTTTAGGCCCACGCTTAACTTTTTAAACTCACTTAAGAGTAATTGATTTGTGTCAGTTAATTTTGTGGCCATATCTATAGATGATCTCCTTGATGTTTGTGCTTGGGATTGTGCCACTGATTTTCATGTTGTGGTCATAACTCAAACTATATTATATCTCACTTCTCTTCCCCCTCCCCGTTTTTCTCCTTTTTTTTTTCTTTTGTTTTTCTCTTCCCCTCAAGCATTCACTATATATTCCTTTTATATATTATAGATCTTTTCTCTAATTTCTGGTTTTCTAAATCTTTCTCTCTTTTCTCCTGACCTCTCTCTGGAGTCTTACATATCCACTTTACTAATCTCTTTTGTTCTCTATTTTCTTGCCTCTTATCCACTTGTCTTTTACAATATCTATAATTAATTATACTTTCTTATTTGAATTTCAATACATCCCACTATAACCAAATATCATATATATATATTCTATCCAATGGATATCCAATATATATCCAATATATTCTTCTATATATCCCTCTTTTACCTTCCAATCAATTTCTTTCTATTCAAATAATTTTTGTCAAAAAACACATAATCCTCCAATCATAAATCATATAACCTCAATTTGTATCTAGTTCCCCCCTTTTTCTTCTATTCCATCCTCCTCTTTATATGCAAGCAAATACAATCATCCCTTTAAGTGGCCCACTATACGAAACAATATTAAATTTCAATTATGCAATTATTCACAATTTTTGACCTATAGTTTGTAAACTGCAGCCTTTGTTGTCAGAAATTATATCCAGCATGCAATTAACCAATAGTCTAAACTATATCAAAAGTCTAAACTAAATCAAGAACCAATAATCTAAACATTATCAAATATCTTTTCAAATGTCTATAACTAACATTTGCATTTATAATCCATACACTATAAGGAACAAGAGAAACCTGGAATAACAGAATATTAATAGTGTGGACCCTCTATTTTTCTTTTATTTCTTTATTTCTCCCCACTTTACGTTGATTTATTTGGTACATCCTTCTTTCTTCCCTCCACTCTTCCCTTTCGATCTGAACTTCCACTCTCTTTCTATTTCTGTTGTTGTTGTGTCTCTGTTCTATTTGTCCACTTTCCCTGTTACTTGTTTGCTTTCACTCCACTGTTTCTGTCTCCTTCTCCTTCTCTTATCTTCTTGACCTCTCCCATACAGTGTATTTTTCTGCAGTATTCTACAACTATTCCTAAGTTTCTTTATATCCTAGTTACTTTGTATACTCATGAGTTCACTCCTCTCCACTCTTTCTTCTCTCTCTGTTCTTTAGTTTTTATCTTTACTCCTTGATTTATCCTTTAATTTAAATTTGAATCAATTTGCTCAGTCTCTTTTTTACCTTAATTTGTTGCTCTCCTGCTTTTTCCAGTTTTTTTTTTAAATCAAAAGCCACCCCTTTGAGGATTAACAGAGTTTTCCTTGCCGAGTTTAAGTCACTCATTTTCAATCTCTGCCACCAAAAACAGACACTTAATCAAGGGGATATTTCCACAAGATACGAAAAGAAAATTGCTTACTCTTTAGCTCTGCAGTCTTTTTTAAAAAAAAATCTGTTTAAAAGTGATGATGATGCTGTTGCCAGCATTCAGCAGCCTCAATCTGGGTGTGGTCTGGCTTCTGACTCCCTCAATCCGTCTGCAGCAGGGATATGATTTTTTTAAAAAAAAACACCTCCCCACTTGCTAGGGGCTGGAATGGAGTCTTCTTAAGTCCCCTCCAATTACCTGTGTCACCAGGTAAAATTCTGCCCACAGATTTTACCCAACTCTGGTTCAAGCCCAGGTTAACAGTTGTGTTTCACCAGCTAAATGAAACACCTCCAGTCACGTCATCCTCACCACTGGATGGGAGAGAACCTTCTGAGTACCTGCTCTCAGGCTCTGGAATTTCCTTCCAAAAGAGGTTAGACTGTCCCCTTCACTGCTATCTTTCTGCAGGCAGGTTAAGACTTTTTAATTTCAACAGGACTTTGAAAACTGACTGCTCAATGGGACTAAGCCTTGCAGAATTGTACTGTGCTGTCTATCTGTTCTTTCATTTTAATCATTATATTTTTAAAACTTTTAAATGTAATTTCATTTTTATTGATCATTTAATGATATTTGGTATATTTTTAGCTATGTCTCTTTTAACTGTTGTAAGCTGCCCTGAGTCCTAAACTGAGAAAAAGGTGGGATATAAATAACAACAACAATAATAACAGTGATATCAGTGTGGTTGAGTTCAAGAGAATGCATTAGAGCAATCCAGCAGAGATTTCTAACTAATTCACTAATCCTAGGATTGAATCGATTTGAACCATGACAATTACAGTGGTTACAACAGTGCTGTGTAGGTAACACTGTGTTAGAAAATACTAGGGGTACCACAAAAAATCTAAGGTTTGATGTGACTGGCATTCAACTTCCGTGTGTTTTAACATAGAAAAATACAAGTATACCTCAGTTAATGAAGCAGATGTATTCCTAGGCATTACTTCTTTAATAGAAAATTTGGTACCTGTCATGATGGAGTGACCAGCCATTATGGAGAGTTCATCTACAAAATCTACAGGTCACTGCAACTGGAAAATTCCACTCTTTGCTTTCCATAGCAACAGGTATTGTAGAGAGGGGGGACCCTCTTCCCCTAAACATGACATCACGTCACCTGACTGGAGAGCCAATCAGATTTGGCAATGTAGAACCAATCAGAGATCTGACCAGAAGACTTTTAAGTTTCTGAATTCCTTTGTTCTAAGCCAGATGCAGCAGCCACATGACGCAGCCACATGCTTGGCACCCCTCCTTGGGCCTCATGCTTGTGACATATGTTTAGACCAGCATGATAATGGAGGTTGGGAGAAGCTGACCTCCCTCATGGACCTAATAACATCAAAGGGTTCTAAGAGATACCTGAAGCCTCAGGGAGGAGACTTCCATTTTAAAAAGAACCCTGAATTCCATCTCCAGAGACTGAACTAGGCAGGCTATGAGAGCCTGGCCTAATGGGATATGGACTTTGCATGGAGATCAGAATTGTAAGTTACCATTATCTTAGCTTAGGGAACAAGTCTAGCTAGTATGCATTAGCTTTTATGATTTATTTGACCCTTATGACTGAATGTATTCTGTAAACCTAAGCTGAAATCCTGGAGGCATGATTTTCCTCCATGTTAGACTTAAGCATTTGGAACTAAAATAAAGTCTACTTTCTTTCTCTACAAGCTCACCTCACGTGCCTTTCACAGTCGGCTATCTTATCTCTTCTCTGGGGGAATAGAGAAGGAGGGTTGGGAATCCCCAACAGAGTAAGTGGTTAACTGGTTAGCCAGAGAATTGTCCCAGTTTCCTATAAACTGAACTGGGTTTTGAATGAGGAGCAGTGGGTGGTGGTGGCTCTACCTTAGAAAGGGATTTCTAGACTAGAGGAACCCTTGAGAGTGTGTTTTCAGATTGTACAAAAAAGCTGGGAGCGTTCCATCCCTTATCTGTGAAATTGGATGGCCACAGAGGAGGGAGAGAAGAGCCCTGACTTCACAGTACCAGAGGTAGAAATAACATGGAAAGAATAGAGATAGGTTCCCACATAACAAAAAAGTTCATGTTCCAGCAAACTTTTTATCCAAAACTAATAATACGCACATGTGACATGAAATAATTAAGTCAGGTAAGCCTTGCATGAATAAACAAAAATATTTGGAGTCTTCTAGAGACCTTCAAGACTTTTCCCAAAATGCCTCCAAAGATTATTTTTATTTTCACTAGTCTCCACTTTTCTAATAATTTCCATTTTGGTGGAACTTATATATCTATTCTTTTTTAACATGCAGGGGGGAGGGGCGAGCTGGTGAGGTTATCTGCTTTTTCCTTTTCTATCTATTTTGCGGTTTTTCCAAAGACGGGTGCTATTTACCTTGCCTGTTGTAAGCAGGCACATATGGCTGCAGTTTGATTGGTTAGAATAGAATTGTGCTTTCCTTACTCAATTATCATTTTCCCAACTCACTTCCCTCACTATTTATTTTTATTTTATTTTAATTTTTTGTTTTGTTTATATGCCACCTTTCTCCATCAGAGAAAGTGTTTACTACACTTTTGGTAGTGTTTACTACAGACTGGCTTCTGCAAACCCAACACCAAAAGTGTGTTTCTCCAGCCTCTCCTTCACTATCCTCCCAATGTTGATGCTGCTTAAAAAACTCTAGCTAGGTGGAAGACAAAGATGAAAAAGGAGACTGGACAAGCATAAAAAGGCTTTTTAAAAATATGCTTCTTTCTCGGAGGTTTTGTTAACAAAAGGAATGTCTGTATCACCTTATGTCTCTCTCTGGCTTTTCTTCGCAAATGAGGATTCAGGAAGGACTCATCCCGCGCTTTCTGCAAGCGCGCTGATGACTAAAAAGGCCAATCCGTGATAAACAAGTCCGGTTGCAAAAAGCACAGCAGAAGGTCTCCTTGAGTGATGTTTTTGGGTTGTGATTCTTTCTGCGTTGTCGTTTCTCTTCAAGACTTGTTCGTCGTGAGTTCTCAAATAAGGCTGCAGCATTGTGGATAGTGCGTCTCCATGCCTCCCGATGTGAGGCCAGGGCGGACCACTGTTGGTGATCAATTTGGCCGAGCCTGAGATGTTGTTTCAGGGAGTCCTTGTATCGCTTTTTTGGAGCGCCCCTCTTACGCTGACCCGTGGCGAGTTCACCGTAGAGTAGTATTTTTGGGAGGCGATGGTCCTCCATCCTAGAAACGTGCCCTGCCCAGCACAGCTGTGTTCTCAATATCATGGCCTCAAGGCTGGTGATCCCTGCTTGCTCAAGGACAGCAACATTCGTCACATAATCAGTCCAGTGTATATTTAGGATTGTGCGTAGACAGCACTGATGAAAGCGCTCGAGGAGTCGTAGGTGGTGGCGATAGGTGACCCAGGTTTCAGATCCATAAAGGAGGATAGACAGTACGATGGCTCTATACACACTGATTTTTGTGCTTTGCCTCAGGTGTTTATTGCTCCAGACTCTTTTGTGGAGTCTTCCAAATGCACTATTTGCCTTTGCTAATCTGTGATCGATCTCTTTGTCAATCTTGGCATCCGAGGAGATGATGCTTCCCAGGTAGGTGAACTGCTGAATGGACTTGAGCACAGATTTGCTGACGGCAATGTGGGGATGGTGGTGTTCGTCCTGTGGTGCAGGCTGGTAAAGAACTTCTGTTTTCTTCAGGTTGACTTCTAGCCCAAACAGCTCTGCAGCTGTTGCAAAGCAGGATGTTAGGCTCTGCAGAGCTGCTTCTGTGTGGGCAACAAGGGAGCATCATCGGCGAAGAGCAGCTCACGGACTAGATAGTTTAGAGTCTTAGTGTGAGCCCTCAGACGGCTTAAGTTAAACAAGCTACCATCAGTACGGTAACGTACTGAAATACATTATGAAATACATATTAATTTATGTTTCTCCTGTTTTTGAAAATCTGGTAGCACACTGGTCTATACATGGCAGAGCTCTGAACATGGGAAGAAAACCTATAGAGCATTACCCTTCTGCCATTAGGTACTAGTCACACACATGAAAAGAAAGCTACCCAATATCAGCAATGGGAAGCTTGTGCACTTTCTAAAGAAAAATAAATGTATTTGACCCCTTCTAAGAGCAGCAACAAATCTTAGGCCAAAGCTATGAAAGGCCTTTGGGCACAGAAAGGTCAGGAGAAGAAACATTGAATGCAATTTATCTTTATAAATTACTGGATAATACACTATGTCATCTTGTTATCAGAATAAAGCAGCATGCTATCTGTCTATGGAATTTCATAAACAGCAACTCAGACAATAAAACCACTGGAAAAATTATTAGCCCTTGGCCACTACCAACTATTACACAGTGAGCATGTTCTCTTGCAAGGCGTATACGTAGATCAATGTGTACAAATTAGCTTAGTGAAGATTTGAAGAAAGACCCCACTCCTGCTAGAACTCACTAATTGACATCAAATGTTGTTTTCAGAACAACTCAATGATTTACTATTGACAATATATGGGGAAGCATTTAATATAAGCAGCAAATCCTAAAATCTTGAACTGAATGGCTGCAAACTGGATTACTGCTTAGCAAATTCATTTCCATTAAAGGAGCTGATATTCAGCAGGTTTGACTATACAAATGTGTGTTTTCAGAAGAATTATAGCAATCACCCTACTCTCTCAGGAAAAGCAAGTATGAAGGGAACAGGTGTTGCTCATGAGACAATATGAGAAAATCATTTATTTTTAATTGTTTGACAGAAAGAGAATTCTGGCTATGAATATTTACAAGTTGTGTCTCTAAGGCAAACTGCAGGTGTGACTTTAGTGATTCTTTTGGTCTCCTTTTAATGGAAGGAAAAATGAAAAAGTTTCATTTTTGCATCTAACCATGATGCAGCATTACACCTACGATGTCCTTATTAGCTCAAAATTAGAATTTGAAAATCCGTTCCAAGATGAGGACACAAATCATAATGATAATGTGACTAATCCAACTGTGTATTTTACCTTAGTCTCATTATTAGGTGCTTAAACACACTAAAAAGATAATCCTGCATGGAAAGCAGGTGAGCTGAGGAGGAGGAATGTAGATTCATCAGTTATATGTACAGTTGTCCCTCAGTATCCACGGATTTGGTATCCACAGATTTAAGTATTCAGGGCTTAAAACTATTTTTTAAAAAATAGTAATCCAAAAAGCAAACCTTGATTTTGCCATCTTATATAAGCGACACCATTTTTGCTGTGTCATTGCATATAGTGGGACTTGAATATTCATGGATTTTGGTATCCACGGCGGGGGGGGGGGTCCTGGAACCAAACCCCAGCAAATATGAAGAGACAGCTGTAATTTCCATAGTTTGATCAGTTATATGTAATTCTCCATTCTATTATGAAAATGTTTAATTAGAAAGTAGAGTTCAAATGGAAGTTATTCCTATTTTTGCATTCTGTTTCTGAACATGGAATAAGAATAAGCTTCACAGTTGGGCTTTATAACCAGTTCCTGTACCAAACAAAGACAGAAATGTAGTAACTATTTTAAATGCATGAACTTTCAAATAAAATCCAAGACAGGCTTGTGAAGATTGTGCAGTTCACAAAAAAAAACAAAACACACACACACACACACACACAAAAAAAACCACATAACTTTGAAGCAAGCAAGCAAAATATTGTTTCTACTGATTCTGATTAACCTGCATTATTTGGAACTCACATTATTACCTGCTATTAATACATTTTCATGGGCTGTTGTTTATTTCAAAGAGGATTTGCAATGTGGAATATGTTTTGCTAATGTCCAAAGTTACAGTGTGTACCGGGAGGGGGGCAATTTATACTCAGTTGTGTAACAGATTCAACAGCTCAATTTTGCTGCTATTATTGCCACTGGAAAACATTTCAACACTTTTCACAACATTCAAACATCTACACCATGCTGGCTCTCATTAATGTAATACATTAGTCGCTTCTAAATAAGTTAGGTTTTTTGTTTTTGTTTTATAGCAATGATACTGCAACATAACCACTGTCCTGAAACTTCCTACCTCCTTATACACAATGGCCTAAATTCTCTTTTATATATGTATGTGCCTTTAAGTCACCTGTCGACTTACAGAGACCCCATGAATTTTTCAATTTGAATGACGTTCAAGAGTTCGACCGTTCAACAGATGACTTCAGGTGGAGAGGTTGACACTCAAGCCAGAGACTGTATTGGTATAATCACAGGTGGTAACAGTTTTTCAGGTGGAGTCAGAGGTAGAAGAGAGAAAGAACGTGGATCAGCAAACTTATTCTTCTTTTTCATATGTTTCCTCTTCTCCTCTGAATGGGAAAGGGCAACCTCCACCAACTTTCCCGAGTAGGTGGAATCACAATTGGAAATTCCAGACCCTTTGAATGTGATGGAGTCACAGGTTGTTTTGACATTGATGAAACAGGTTCATCTTGAGATCACTTCGAAGTGGAGGGGTTGGCATCCACCTCATCATGAGAATACTTCAAGGGTCCATGAGGTTTCGACGATGAATCCAACCTCAAAGGTCGAAGGCTGAATTCAGGCAAAAATCACTCAGAAGCATGCCTGGAAGAATCTTTTGAAGATGCAGGCACCGGCACTGATTGAGTCTTGGAATTGTGGTGAGACTCCAAAGGCTTTGGATGACACCTGGAAGATGAAGGAGTGCTGGGTGTTTTCAGGGATTGCTCATAGACAAGTGCCTTGAGCCTCGATTCCCTGTTTCATCTGGCCTGCGGGGTGAAAGCCTTGCAGTGAGGGCATAAAGTGACAACATGAGATTCACCCAAGCAAAGCAGGGATTTTGAATGTCCATTGCAGACAGGAATTTTTGCACCACAAACTATACAGCGTTTGAAGGAGGTCAAGGACATCCTTGAGATCAAAGAGAAGGTTGAAGTACAGTAGGAACCAAAGAGAAAAACTGCTGAGTCAGAAGACAATGTTCCATAGCTGCTAGTACAGCAGACAAAAAGGAACTGAGATTATTTTGGCACACCATACAGAGACGGGCGGAGCTACCACCAAAAATCTTGCCTGATTGCTCTAGAATGTTCCAAATGATGTTCTGTGCATGCACAGTTACCTAACAGTGTGATTCACAGAGACCATGAAGAAGAATATGTGTTTTCTCCCTTCCCATGCTTTAGATAAAGTGGGACTAAAGTGTATGGTATTACTTTATTAATTATTGCATCATTTCCTCATTCTCAATACTGGCATCAACAATTCTGTTTTTATGAAACTAGGAACAAATGTTCATTCTAAGAGCCTATGCAATCTCTGGACGCATGCAGAGCTGAGTCAGATCAAGACTTGGGCCAAGCTGGCATCTCTCCACAAGAGATGCCAGCTATTGTTTTTACTATAATTTCATCCTTTGCATAGCACCACAAATATATATTCTGTATGAACTTAAGGTTAAAAAATGGATTCCTCAACTGATCTGCTTGTAAGTAAATAAATATAGGCAAATAATAATACAGGAGAAGGAGACATGGCATGGAACAAACTAGGTGTGATGGTTTTGAAGAGAACTGAGATATATTTATAGAGATATAACTGCTAGCATGATGGGACTTCCTCCCCACTTTCCATGCAGCCTACTGCATCCCCTCCACACCTGTTCCATGAGCTTTACCAGCTCTCTGGAGCAGATTTAGAGGGTATTTGACAAGCTACAGTAGTTCACGTATTTGATAACAAAAATATTACTACAAAGAAATAGAAGAACGGCTTATTATCAAAACTCTATAATAGAGTCATTGGCTTGGGACATGCTTATCCTGGAATAAACGTCTTAAAAACTAACAGCAGAAATGTGATAAAATATTAGAAAGTCAAAAGCATTTGAAAGTACAGTTGTCCCTTCATATTTGCTGGAGTTTGGTTCCGGGACCCCCCCGTGGATACCAAAATCTGTGAATACTCAAGTCCCATTATATGCTCTCTCTGGCTTTTCTTTGCAAACGAAGATTCAGGAAGGACTCATCCCGCACTTTCTGCAAGCGCGCTGATGACTAAAAAGGCCAATCAGAGATAAACAAGTCTGGTTGCAGAAAGCACAGCAGAAGGTCTCCTTGGGTGATGTTTCTGGGTTGTGATTCTTTCTGCTTTGTTGTTTCTCTTCAAGACTTGTTCGGTGTGAGTTCTCAAATAAGGCTGCAGCATTGTAGATAGTGTATCTCCATGCTTCCCGGTGTGAGGCCAGGGAGGACCATTGCTGGTGATCAATTTGGCCGAGCCTGAGATGTTGTTTCAGGAAGTCCTTGTATCGCTTTTTTGGAGCGCACCTCTTACAATGACCCATGGCGAGTTCACCGTAGAGTACTATTTTTGCGAGGCGATGGTCCTCCATCCTAGACATGTGCCCTGCCCAGTGCAGCTGTGTTCTCAATATCATGGCCTCAATGCTGGTGATCCCTGCTTGCTCAAGGACAGCAACGTTCGTCACATAATCAGTCCAGTGTATATTTAGGATTGTGCGTATACAGCGCTGATGAAATGGTGTCCCTTATATGAGATGGCAAAATCAAGTTTTGCTTTCTGGATTGTTATTTTTTTAAGAATATTTTCAAGCCGTGAATACTGAAATCCATGGATACCAAATCCGTGGATATGGAGGGACAACTGTACATGTATTCATAAATGGCTTTATTTCAATGCAAATATCATTTTAGAGTCCTTGTGTCTATATAGCTCTCTGTATAAATGTCTTTATACAAAACACAAGCAGTGGCAATGCAATATGGGGGCAAATTAAGAAAATAAAAGCGTGTGTGTGTGTGTGTAGTGCCCATGCACATTTTGCTAGTACAAAAATGAACCAAGCAAACAAATTTACAATTGCATCACACCATACTTAATTTGCATACTGCCTTTGAAGCAATACACTGGGGAAAGTGAACAGAAGGGGAGAGCCATTAAATGAACAACAGTAAACAAAAAAAGTAGCATAACTTATGTGGGAGTGAGAAAAAGAAATTAAAATGCTAAGAATTTAGAGGAGAGACAATGTGAAATAAATATGAGGAAGAGATTAACCGGGGGAGAGGGGAATATGTGTAAGAATTATGAAGTACTGGAAATCGATAAATAAGAAAGTTTAGAGGTCATCATCTATTCTACGGGCTAATGCAAAACTTAGTATCATCAATGCCAGACTGTGTGATCCGCCAGGGTACTCCCATTCTGGAGGCTCATAGACATGGTGAAATATTATTTTAGTGACTGAGGGGTGTTATATGACTCTGTAAATGTCCTGATTATTGTGTCCTTTCTGTTTCCCCGCTTCATCCATATCCCTAAACGCCACGACGTGACCCTTAAGTAGGAGAGAGTATTTATTTTTCAAAAAGTTCATTAGGCCCACTTGAATACAAATAACCCTCGCTTGAATAGTTAGTATTTTCATAGGTATAGCATCCTAGTAGACAAATACAACTTCTCACTCTAGTGATAATGGTAGGGAGAATTGCTCTCTGGATATTAAAGTTTGCTATGGAAACCATTAAGGCTATGAGAAAAGCAATAGCATATACACACACAAAATAAGGACCAGTTACCAGCTTTCTCCAGACCTTTAGGACTGTTCATAAAATTACAGCATCACAAAAGGTAAACCTTAATGAAGCATCAATACACAGACACACACAGACACACAAAGCAGAGTAGAAGAATTTCTAACTCAAGCTGTGATGTTTGCAAATCCTACTATTACAGAAGTTATACATTTATCTCTTTAGTAAAATAGCTGAGTATTTTAAAAGAAAATGTCAATATTTGTGAGGAATTATATAAGGGGCACATATAAGGGGCATATAAAGTACTGAAAGGATACCTAAAGGGCACTTAAGGTACTGGCTTTAAAAAAAATCAGTTGAGCTCCAAGAATTCATTTGTTGCCATTGTAATAAGTTTAAAATTTAGCTATGTTAATGTTTCCTTGCTCAAGAAAACATAGGCTGTCTGAAAATCAAAACTCCTATTCCATACAAAACCTTGACAGCCTGTAAACATAGCTACAGTAATGTAAGTCTGGAAACATGAGCTCTATTTCATGCAAAATATTGGCAGTCTGCAAACCACAGCTCCTGTTGCAAACAAAACCTTGCAATCTCTGCAACTAGAACTTTTGTTCCAGGCAAAGCCTTCAAAGGCTGAAACCCAGAGCTCATTTTATTATCAAATATTCCTGTGCTTTAAACTAGCCATTTGGCTTTTATCTTTAGTTAGAGATAAGAGCACAAGAAGCTTTGAGCATAATTTTTCCTTCCTATTCTTAAGAGGCCATCTCCCACAATAATGAATAACCAGTCAATACTTACTCTTCCTTACACCAAGAAATGAACAAGTGTGGGCCTCATTACATTAAAATAAAAATATTAAAATGTTGCCAGTTCTTATTTTTTGTAAGTTCAATGAATTAACATAATGTATTACTACTCTTAATGTGTTATTTCCAAGCTTTGGGTTTATACAGTGCAATTTCTTCATGGCAGACTAGACCAACAATTTTGACTTTTCTTATTCTTATGCAATACTTATCACTGGACTTGATAGCATTGGGTTTTAAGAATTATAGCTTCCCTACACAGCCAAGAACTATACAGTATGTATTTATTTATTTACACAGACCTACACTCAACATTATGGTGGCATCCAACATAGTGGAAATTTCTCCCTACCCCTCTCTCACAGGGTTCTCCATCCCTCCCAAAAACTGACTGCAGAGGGCTTCCCACCCTTCAGAGGGTTTCCAAATGGATGCATGTGGGGATGCAGTAAGGGTGATCACCGCCTCCTAAGTATTGCGTAGAAAGATCTTACCAATAATTTTCTGGAAATTAATATCCTGCACTTTCAAAAAAAATGCTTCTAGGGTGGTTAATATAGTAGTAAGAGTAATGATAATAAGAGTAAAATAAATAAAAATAAAAATAAAGCATACAAAGAAACAGAAACTAAAATAAAGAACACAAAATTAAAAGAACAACAGTCAACTTGGACAAAAAACTATTCAAATAAAAACTTCTATAAGTTAAAAACAACAACATTAACAGTTCTTAAAATCTGGAGCAGATAGAGAGAAGGCTTCTGCCTGGTACTTAAAGAGGGTAACAAGTGTCCTAAACAACCTGCCTGCAGAGTTGAGGAGTCACCAACAAAAAGGCACTCTTTGGCCGTGTCTACATAAACAATTTACTCTGGCTTGCCCCTTGTCTGAGAGCCCTGCAGTCCATACAACACAGAGCATTTGCCCCATTCTGCCTCCAGGTAGTCCTTACAACCCCCAGGGAGGAAATGAGGCTCAGACAGGGGCAAGCTGGAGTAGGGCCTGATACCACATTCTAAAATAATACCTGATTTACTCCACTGCCACCAGGGAAAAACCGAGCGGGTCCCACGGGCCCACAGGAGCCTGTCCTGGCAGGCCAGCCTGTAGCTATAGCAGTCTGTCACCCTTATCCTTCCAGGTCCAGGAAGGGCTCCTACAGCATGTGACCAAGGCTGGTCACATGCAGGGGGCCTTTGGTTACATGTTGTGGCCACCTTCCTCAATGCCAGGAGGGGAAAGAAGATAGCAGAAGTGATGGCTGCTATGAGGGACCGGCATTTCTGTCTGGACTCCAGCCCATTTCATCAAAGTAATGGGGGAGACATGGGCCTGAGCCGGCCATATTCTGGCTTGTATAAATGAACCCTTTGTCTCAATTAATCAAAAACAAATGAAGTACAGATACGTAAGTCAGATGTCGGGGATCATAAAGATCAATAAAATTTCAGCATCTCCTTTTGCTAAATAACTTGATTTAAAATTAAATCTGAATGGAACATAACTACAGTATAAAAATGAATAAAAAGACTTAATTTCTAGGAAAAATCGCATACATTAAAAATAAAATGAACTTGGGTATATTTAATTTCTGAAGAATTAGAAGATGCCATCTGTTTGGTTTTTTAATTGTGGTGACTTATGAATATCTATCAACCAAATAGGCATGGATATTTACTTTCCATCTCATGGATAAACACTATTTTGTTCACTACTTCCTGATCTTGCCCTTGGAAGGTACTTAGCACTTACTTAATGATCATGTACACTTTAATGATCGCGGCACTTGTTCATTTATGGCCTCATACAGAAATGCACATTAAATATGAGTCAATGCATTCTGTAGTACAAAGACTATGTTGCTAGCAGTCTTATTTCTTCACTTTAGAAATGAACTCAAGGAAAATTGTTTTTGTGGATTTTGGAGTGCACAGCACAGAGTAGCCAATAACCAGCTAGGCAGAGAGCCAGTTAGATGGCAGAACTGGCCTGCCCTCCCCTACAGTGCAAATTTGCAACATACAAATGGACTAAACATTTCCACAGATGTACCAAATGAAAAGCTGTACCAATGGTATCCAACTCACTTTGCAGTGGTCATATTGCTGCTGTACAGTTGAAACATCACCACCAATAGGCATCTGCTTCTTCAAATCTTCATCTTTCAGAGTCAGCCACTTGATAAGCTCTTCCAACGACGTCAGTAACTTGTTCCATTTCTCTGCACTTGCTTCTAAGTGAGCCCTACAATGAAATATAGCAAACCTCTTAGAGTCTTACTGTATAATCAAATATGCTAGATTTTAGCAGCTAAATGTTGCATCACTGTGACTTGAAAAATATTTTCCTTAATTTAACACAAATATTGTCCAAATTATGCATTTAGATTTGCCCACCTGAAAATTAATCACTACATGAAAACAATTCCCTGAAGGCACCAGATCCTATCTGATCTCAAAAGCTAAGCAGGGGAAGGCCTGGTTAGAATTTGGAAGAGAGACCACCAGGGAATACTAGACGTTGTACACTAGTATGTCATGGATAATGGGACATGCAGTTAGTAGATTTATGCTCTAAAGAGCTGCAGTGTAATATAATTGCCTATAGGGTGCAAAAATGAATGTAAAAGCTTGCTAGAATTAGCTTGTATATTGAGATTAATGTCTTGTCAAATATGACTTTCAGACCTTGAGCTAGGAGTCCTGAAGTCTGGGGATTGTTATCTCTCCTTGGTATGAGGGAACAGTTTATCTTTCTCTATAAAGCCAAAAGGTTTGGATATCCTATGCTGCTCTGTGAATGTATGTTCAGTTCTGTTTTGAATCTCTGTACTATGAAGATGTGCTCTGTGCTATTGAAGATATTTCTTTATTTATGCTTTAAGAAAGTGACATAGTTTCTTAGGCACAAAGCTATGTCTGTCTCTTTATTATTCTGCCTGAAGATACAAGATTCTGCTACAAATTCTTTGTTGCCTAGACGTCTTAATATGCTCAGAGGTTTAGTGGGCTAATGTGACACAGTACTCAGAGGAAGACAATGGCAAACCTCCTCTGAGTATTTATTCTCTAAGAAAACCCTATGAAAATCATGGGGTCAAAATAAGTTGAAAGACGATTTGAAGGAACATATTTTTTTTAACTAAAGATGTTATGGGATATGCAAATAATAACTGAATTGATACAAAATCCTACTAAATTAGTCTTAATAAAGGAACACAACACCCCCGTCTCTATTTTTTTAAAGTTTTTAAAACTAATCATCATCTAATCTAATGAAATACAGGTTGACCCCCATATCCACAGATCCAGTATCCACGGTTTCACTTATCCACGTCCAAAAAAATTGTGGCATTTCTAGGTCCTCCAGTGTGATTCTATGGTCAACTTCCAGCATTTGTCTCATTGAAAATAATACGGTTCCCTATTATCCATGGTTTCAGGTATCCACAGGGGGTGTTGGAAGGTATGCCCTGTGGATATGGGGGTCAGCCTGTACTTGAAAGTTATACTATTTCTGCACTGCATAGAACCAAACCTTGGCTATCAAATACATGAATATATATATATATATATATCCTTAAAGTCAAAACTCAAGATTTCCATGAGAAATCTTACTGTAACAGACTCATGTAAAGAGCAGCAAGGGTACTAAGAGGTTAAATGCTGCTTGCTGAATTTTACTGTTACAAATTTTTTATTGCATTTTGTTGAATCAATGAATTGCTGCATCATTGTGCTGTAATTCAGTTAATATGAAATGCCATTAGTGTAACTACTCTCGATAATGTCAGAAGCTTTTTATTTTTCTCAGTCCCTTGTCCACTTCCACGTACAGAAAACAAAGAGTGCATAGTCACAAAGAAATTGTTCTAATCTTCTCCTATCACTTAGTGTGCCAAAGACATTTTAGAATCTTAATACTTCCCTGTGTTTTTGAACATAACAGGGAAAGTATCTCAGATCTCCACTATAATTCCATATTTTCAGTGATCTTCATTAATCCTGAAACCATATAATTGCCTTACAATGAAAAAAAAGTTTTATTGCCTATATGTCACTGGGTCTACTGAGCAGGCTAGTTTAATTTTCTGCTAGCTCAGTATGCAACTCTAGTAAGAGAATACCAGCATTTTTAAAAAGGTTAAATCTCTCCAAAACAGTGCTCACTTTCTTACCAAGTTCCAGTGATTAGTATGTCTTTAATTCAATCCCCCCTTTTTTTAACAGTGCTGTATATATTATGCCAAAAGACATAACTGCCTTCCTATAACCTTCAGGGCACAGTGGTTATATGTTCCTCAGACTTACTTATCATAGGATATGGTTTATGGATGAGCGGTTATCTGACCACAATGTCCTTATCACAGATTTGGAGGGGAGGGAATCTTCAGCTCGAGAAATATGATTGTATTGTTACATCTATCTCACTTCACCATTTGTCAGGTTCGATGGGGGTTATGGGAACTGGAATGCAAGAGCACTTGAAGACCCACAGACTCCTGTCTTATAAAGCCCCACCATATCGAGTAGGAAGGAAGAAATCTGATGGTACACATAACTGGAAGTTCTGACATTGAACTGAATGCCTCATTGTCCTTGATTCTGTACAGGTATCTGTCGGGGATGCTTTGATCGTGATTTCCTGCATGGCAGGGGGTTGGACTGGATGGCCCTCATGGTCTCTTCCAACTCTGCAATTCTATGATTCTACGATTCTAGGTATATTTTACCTTTTGTATTCCATGAGAGGTTCATTTTAGGGTCACCATAAGTTAGAAACAACTTGAAGACACGCAACAGCAACAACAAATCAATGTGAAAAAAATTGTAAAGACTTGGCATCAGAAAATTAGACTGGAAATCCAGATTTTCTATCCAGAGTTTCAGCAGAGACCATATTGGGACTTTGAAGGCTTTCACGGTCGGCATCCATATATTTTCCTTGGGTTTTTTTTCCGGGCTGTGAGGCCGTGTTCTGGAAGAGTTTACTTCTGACATTTCGCCTGCATCTGTGGCTGGCATCTTCAGAGAATGGTTGGATAGGAGTGTATATAAACCCCAGGGTTTATATACTATGAACCCCTGTTGGGGAGTATATGTAAATTTGTATAGTTGAATGGTTAGTTTCTCGGTGTAGAAATGCAAGGAGGATTAGTGTCTGTTTGGCTAATGGTTGGTTGATGGCCCATTATCTGCTGGAAATCCCCCTGTCCCTGGAATTCCTTTGTTTAAGTGTTGAGGGGTTCACAGTATGTAAACTCCACACATACTCCTACCCAACCATTCTCTAAAGATGCCAGCCACAGATGCAGGCAAAACATCAGAAGTAAACTCTTCCAGAACATGGCCTCACAGCCCAGAAAAAAACCCAAGGAAAATCCATATTGGGACCTATTTACCTTTGGCTTTTATCAAGTGTTAGACTAGCCAAATCCCTCTATAAGCATCAGAACATGAATCCCTTACAACATCACAGCAAGTCTATCCTCACATGACAGAATGCTAAGTCAAAAATGGTTAGAAAAGGAGCTTGGCATAAGTCGTTACCATATTCTAATACATTAAGTTCCTTCTCCTTTTTTTAAATATAAATCTGTCATTTGAATTCAGCTCAAATTTAGGTGTGGTACATTGATTAAAGCATCAGACTATGGACTCATCTCCACAGTCCAGAATACACCAGCTCCCCAACGGCATATTCTGCCCATGGATCAGGTCTGTTCTTCCCCCATGGCTGGCACGAAATGGGAGGAAGTCAAGACTGCCACGCCAGTCCATCACGGCCACCACCCCCACCACCCGCATCCCACTCTCTGAAGCCAAGAAGCCAGCCTGCAGCATGTGAGCAAGGCCCCCTGCATGTGTCCTGCCTGGTCACATGCTGTGAGCCTGTTTCCTGGATCTGGAAGAGAAGCAGCTGACGGCAGCTGCAGCAATGGGCCGGCATGCCAGAATGGGCTCCTATGGTCATGCAGGGCCTGATCTGTTTTTTGCAGTTTGGAGCAGATTTTACCATTTTTTAAAAAAACAAAAACAAAAACAGGTCTTACCCCATCTTTCCCCTGTCTTGGCTCTGTCTTTGCCCCGGGGGTTGTGAGGACTGCCCAGGGGCAAAACGGGCAAATATGCTGCATTGTCTGGACTGCAGGACTCAAAGACAGGAGCAAGATGGGGTAAATAGCCCATCTAGACAAGCCCTGCAGTATACAATTATATGTATTTGATACTACATCCTTCAGAATCATGGATTTGCAGTTTGGTTGGGTACTTAGAAGTCTCTGTAGAGAGGAAATAGATATAGCAGTCAATTTGAAGTGCTTCAGAAAACCAGAAAACCTATGATTCCATATGATGGCATTGTAACAGCTAAAAATTGTATTGAACTCCACTTACTATGTAGTGAAGATACACTCTTAACTGAGGAAAGTAATTAGATTCCAATCCCTATTCATCCCCAGACTTCACTAAACAACCTTGTGATACTGTCATTCAGCACAATTTACCTGAAAAAGTTATTGGGAGGATAAAGTTGGGAGTGGGGGGAATCATGTATGTCTCTTTGAGTTCAATGGGTAATATAGCAGAAATAAATGGAATAGAAATGAAGTAGTCAGTCCTGCCTTTTCTTTGATTTGATTCTGGCCATTGTGTATTTTGGTAAAAGGGAAGTACTTGGATCACTAAGAACATCAGTCTAATATGGGAGTAGTCTTGGACAAATTAATTACAAGAGATAAATGTATAATATTCTTTTCTGATTAATATTTATGTTTATCAACTGAAATAAAATTTGATCTCTTGCAAAGATAACCCAGTACTTCACTTTACTTTTGATAGCTGCTGGAACTCAAGAAAGGTTTAGGTACTTTGGGGCAGAACTTAAAATACACAATCTGGGAATCTTTACATAATAAGATTATTTAGGAAATTGGTTAAATCCAGTTGAACACATGTTCCCACGCAAGCAGAGAAATGTACATTTGTTTTTGGATGATGATAAATGTTATTAGTTCATCCTAATCCCAGTTTAGGAGGCCGCTCAAACGTTTGCTAAAGATGAAAGAATAAACATACTGAAGTTTTCTGAATTCCCAAGCCTCCCCACCCCTTCTATTTTCTTTTTTCTGTACTCAAACAGCACAAAAATTCAAGCCAGATGCAATTTGAACACACACACATGCCAGAAGGCTTCCTTGTTCACAAATAACTGGGCAGAGATGTCACTATGAAACAGAATTTGTAAAAACAATGTATTGCCTATCTGGGAAACAGGTGAATAATTGTACTTTGTTGATGTTGATGGCCCAAAATATTTAACAAAAACACTGAGAACCTTGTATAATAAAGCCAACATCAATAAAGATCAGTAAAAGCAAAAACAGTACTACCAAACTGAAAAGCAAAAATCATACTATCAGATACTCATCTAGCTGGAAAAACTACATTAACATTAACATAACATCTTTCCAAATCTCGGCATAAAAAGAATTATATTCCCACACTGTGCTTCCAAATTCTACTGAGGCCTATCATCAATATTTCCTAACTGTTTTTCCCCAGAACGTCTACAGTGCTTTTCAGCTACAAAGTACTTTAAAATTGTGACATAATCCAGTTATCTTCTAACCAACTCTCTTAAGTACATTTAGGATTATATATATATATAGATAGAGAGAGAGAGAGAGAGAGAGAGAGAGAGAGAGAATATGAATGAGAATGAGGATTCACTGCTTGGCCATGGAAACCCACTGAGTGACCCTGGGTAAGTCAGAGGAAGGCAAAGGCAAATCCTTTCTAAACAAATCTTGTAAAAAAAAAAAAAAAAACATAATAAGATCTCCTTGAGGTTTCCATAAATCAGAAACAATCTGAAGGCACACAACAAGTGTACTCAGATCAAAATACATTATTGTGAAAAAAGCATTTTCAAATATGCAAAAAATCTCATCAGCAGAAAGAAAATTGTTCAAATGTTTCATTCTTTCCTGCAGGAACATAATGAGCAAATATTTACACCCCTACTCTAAGTAATATATTTTATTATTTATTTGTTTATTTATTGAATTTATATCCTGTCTTTGTTTTGGGATACGATCCAAGATGGCTAATAAAAAAATCAATCAGTAATTACATACAGTGCAATTATCTACTTTCCTCTTCTGTTTGAATATTTCAAACACTCATAATTCAGATGTATTCTGCAGAATCATATAGATGCAAAAAAAAAAAAAGGCACTACATAAATTTTTTAAGAACAATATCATAGGCCAGTCGTTCTTAACCTGTGGTCCAGGGATGACCAAGGGTCTACTATGTCCTCACAGGGGGTATGTGAAGGCTTGAAGGCTGCTTTGCCCACTTCCTCCCCTTAGTGGAGTGGCCACATGAGGGGAGCCAAAGAAGAGGTTGGCTGGCTGCCTAGCTTGGCCTGCACACTGCCATTCAATCTGCTCCTGCCAAAAACTTGCAGGAAGAAGCAGAAGAAAAGTCTTCCCTCCCCTCCAGTGCATCTGAGGGAAGGTTTAATGGATGGTGTAATTGTATTACTGTTGTTGTTGTTATTATTATTTTTATTATTATTAGAGTTTTAAATCTTGAGTTAAGTCTTGTGGGACCTCGGCAACAAAGGATATTTAAAGGGGGTCCCTGGTAAAGAAAAGGTCAAGTGCCACTGGCATAGGCTAATTAAAAAATCAATCAGTAATTCTGCTATGAGACCAGCTGAAAGCTTTTTTTAAAAAAACTGTCCATTTAGACAGTTCACAAAAGGAAATGTACCCCTCCTCTCATGTGCAGCCCCACACCTGTGCCTCCCAAATAGTCTCTTCAGAGAGTGGGGATACAGAGAAAGGAGGGTACAAGACCCTTAATTTTATTCCAAACTCAAATATAGCATATTAGAGTTTCTCTGCAAGATTTATTGGAACACCCAACTTTCGTCACACTTACCCAGCTACATGCAAAAGCTTTTATTTCCTATCCATTTTTAGACACTGCTTTATTAAGGAGGGATTCAAAGTTTTTTAGTTATACACACACCAAGTTAGTTACACACACACCAAGAACCCCCTGCTTTCGAAAGTAATATCCAAATGAGCCCTAAACTATAGCTCTGCTTAAAGAGACAGAGAGTCTGGATTAAGAGATACAACTTGCACCCTGTGTCTAGAAAATGAATTTCACCTGCTCCTGGTATTTGCAGGGTAAAAACTGCTGGCTGAACACCACTTGCAGGGAAAGCATTCTTGATCCCTGGAAATGCACTTTTCAGTACTCTTCTGGGACCTATCCAGCAGCACTTATCTACAGCTAGTTCTGCCTCTTAAATCTACAGTACTTTCTCACAGATCAGAAAGGAAGAAAACTGTCAAGATGAACTTCATCCTTGTGCAAAATGGCAATGCTCCTCTCATGTTTGAGCCCACTTCAGCTTCGAGCTGAGGGTTTAAGTGGCACATGAAGTTTTCTGGTAGCTTGGCACAGAGGGTGAAATTACTCAGTGTTCTTTTTCAATCAGGACTGAAGACCAAGTAAAAAACTGTACATAACCAGAAATTTTATATTATCAAATGGGTTGAGGAACAGTAACTGAACTGGCACCAAAAAGATACAGAAATCAAAACAGAGGCCACCAAGTAGATCTCATACTTGTGGCTTTCTCAGATATACGCTACATTTTTAGAGATGTCTCAAATTCAAAAAACAGTCACCCTGTTTATGTACCACCAAGTTTCAAAAACGTCCTGTGAGAATCATAATTAAGCCATGAGAATCATGGCAGCCATGATTCTTGTGAGAAAAATGACTGCCATTCATGAGAAGAAAAAGAAAGAACAAATGGAACAGGGTAAGGGGGAAGCATGCAAGCATAATCAATTATACATTCTGGACTTTAAGAAAGTTGTTTTCAGACACCATTACAATCAATTCCAATTTTAAAAAAGGAAAAAAAGAAGGTGGGTAAAGAAACCTGAGTGGATGTACAAAGAGCTTCCAGATGAGCTGAGATTTAAAAGGGAAATGTATAAGAAATGGAAGAAGGGGAAGATCACCAAAGGGGAATACAAACAAAGAGCCAGTACGTGTAGGGGGAAAGTCAGAAAAGCTAAAGCTCACAATGAGCTCAGACTTACTGGAGAGGTTAAAAATAATAAAGAAAATTTGGGGCATAAGTTGGCTATGTTCTGAGCAAAAGGAAGCACAAAGAAACAGTAGGGCCCATATGTGCAAAAGATGGTAAAATGATAATAGGGGAAAACTGCTCAACACCTACTTTGCTTCAGTCCTCTCCAAAAATGAAAGCAGTGGTCAACCTGGAGCAGTTAGAAGAAATGACACAGTAAGGAAATAGGTAAAGAAGTAGTCCAGGAAGTGTGAAGTCGAAGGCTTTCATGGCCGGCATCCATAGATTTTCCTTGGGGGTCTTTTTCGGGCTGTGAGGCCATGTTCTGGAATAGTTTCTTTCTGATGTTTCACCTGCATCTGTGGTGGCTAGCCACAGATGCAGGCGAAACGTCAGAAAGAAACTATTCCAGAACACGACCTCACAGCCCAAAAAAAACCCCCAAGGAAAATCTATAAAAGTCCAGGATGTATCTACTCTAAGTAAATTCAAGTCTTTGGGACCAAATGAACTGCACCCATGTGTACTAAAGAAACTTGCAGCGTAATCTCAGAGCCTCTCTCAACCACCTGTGAGAATTCTTGGAGAAAAGGAGAGATCCCAGCAGACTGGAGGTGGGCAAATATTGTCCCCATTTTGAAAAGGCGGGAGCAGAGGAAACCAAGCAACTACTGACCAGTCAGCTTGATATCAACAACAGGAAAAAGCTGTAGAACAGATTATTAGTAAGTGTGTAAGCTCTTAGAAAGGAGTGCTATGATTACTAAAACACCAATGGATTTCTCAAAAACAAGCCAAATCAAACTAATCTGATATCTTGTTTTGACAGAATTATAAGCTTAGTAGATCAGAAATAGAGGACATACTTATCAAATTTGCAGATGACACCAAATTGGGAGGGGTTGTGAATATCAAGATTTAAAATGACCTTAACAGATTTGAGAGATAGGCCAAATTTAACAAAATGAATTTCAACAATGATAAATGTAAGCTACTACATTCAGACAGAAAAAAATAAATGCACAGATACTACATTCAGACAGAAAAAAATTAACAGCAGTACATGTTAAAAAAGAACACCTAGGGCTCTTAGTAGATGCATGGTAAACATCAGTCAACAGTGTGATGTGGTGTTTGGCCCCCTGGCCTTCCCCTCCCCCCAGGAAAGGCCTTTTTTAACAGGAAGTAACATATAGTTGACTGCCAGCTCACTTCCTGTTGTAAAAAAAAATCTCTCATGAGATTAAACAGCCCAAAGAGAGCTAAAAGCTTGGCAAAAAGGCACCCCACAACCCCTACAGGGCATTTGTGGGCAAAAATGCATATTTTTGCATGAGTGTTCGGAGAGTACAGCCCTCCAAGGTTTCGGGGGGGGGGCAAAGCACCCTCCTAACCTCAGACAATTGCCCATCATTAATCTATTCCAACTCACTGCTATCAAAAGGAAGTGTTATCCCCATGGATTAACTCACACATGCCAGACCACATAACACCAGAAGCAAGCAGCCAAAAGAGCCTAGTTCTGGGCAAAATCTAAAATACAGAAGGCAAAATTAATAAATTTGCTTTAGTACTATTCTTTGAAGAATTACCTATTTAATGATTCATTGTTTCAAGTACAACTCTTGAAGTGTACAAAAATACAACTCTGTACTTCTCTCATATACTGCTGATATATATAATCTAAATACTATGTTCTACATGTATGAACAAATTAAACAAACTATAAAACAGTGTTATGCATGACAGTTACATGCCATTCGTAAACAATAACCACTATCTCATCCTCAGACACTCATGTTGAAATTAATGAATGGTTGACGTAAATGACTTGAGGACAGCCTGGACCATTAATTTTCCTAAATGATTATTAATCCTCAAGAAAATAGCAAGCTGCTCCATTGTTCCTGCCAGAATTTTGCAGCTGTTGATTAAAAGATTAACATAAATGTATTTTCATCTCTTTCTCGCTGATTTGTAAGAGTTTATATATGTTAGACATTAACAGCACTTGTTCAAACTACCCAAAGTGCAAGCTGACACATATTGACTTCCCAAGCTCCCTGAAAAATTAGAACTTAATCAAATTCTAATGTGCAGTAAGCTAATAATTTTGACTTTTTGAATTTTAATAAATAAAGTATTAAAAGTATTAAAATAAAAGTATTAAAAGTATTAAATTGTCATTTTCAAAATATTTAATTGTGCTTTTTAATTTAAAAGTATTAAATTAAAAGTATTAAAGGTATTAAATTGTCCTTTAGTTTGGTAATGTGGTTATCCAAGATAGAAAATAAGATAAATTTGGACATTTTTGGATTATGAAAGGGGGACATCTAGCTCTGTAAGAGCCAACTAGCTCTATGACCTAATAAAGCACAAACATTACCACTAACTGTGTTTACTTCAAAGTGTTCCTCTGAAAACAAAAGAAAAGCATTCCCTAGAAGCCTCTACAGAAATCTATGACCAGAACAGAAATTGTCTTAGTGGAGATTGCCTAAGACTCAAAGTCTCAAAGACCCTTTAAGTCTTCTTTCTCCAGGTTTTCTTAGGGGTTGTCTACACGGTGAAAATATCCCTCACAGAATCTGCTCAGAAAACGAGCTGTCTTAATGGGACCCCACATTGTCTCATCGTATTGTGAAGGAAGAGGGTCAAAAAGAGGAAAAACTACGCAAGAAAAACACTCACAGCTTTTCCCAACATTTTTTTTTAAACTCCAGTGATATGCGCATTTTTGCTCATTAAGACAAGTGATTCGACATTAATCGATTACTCATACAGGACAAATTGGCTGGACAAGCTTAGGGGGAGGGGCCAGGTTACAGGAAAGTGCCCGCTGCCACCATGGTGATTGCTAAGGTGATAAAATGGAGGTTTGTGCTATCTTTTTTTGGAAAGGTAGAACCATTGTGCACACCACAGAAATAGGTTTGGTGCAGCAGATTTAAAAATGAAAGACGGCCACCTTCTCACCTACAGGCATGTGAAGTTTATGGGGGCTGTAAAACCATCAAGACAGGTTGCAGCTGCTGCAATGTCATATTACTGTGGAGCAGTCTGGTTTTTTCCCCCTTCATATAGACAAGCCCTTAGATTCAAGTTGCCTTCAACACTGCCTTCACCTGTATGATCCTGCCTAAATTGTTAAGGACATCTATGGATGCTCTACTCATTTGCCTAACCAAAAAACTGATTAGGTTGGTTGTCAAAACAGATGGAGCTTTCTGTATAATTCATTTCCAACTGATCTTTACATGTCCATTGTAATGCAAATCTTTAATTGTTTCTGCAAAACTTAACCATTCCCCTAACACTCCCCTAATGATATTTCTGGCTTTCTTTTACACCTGTCTTTGAGATACTGGTTACAACTCTCTTATAAGCCACTCTCATAAACTGTGTACAATCATCTGATCATTTTAATGTATTTTATGTTTTGTGTACACTGCCCTGTGAGAGGTGTATCTTAAAAGGCAACCTACAAACAAATATTCCATTAAACATACATATCTGGCATTTTATGCTATTGTTTTTCAGTGTACAAATCAAATGTTTTGAGTGTACATATTAAAACACAGCATACGGACAAACTTACTTGTTTTAAAAAAGATAGAACTATAGATGTCTATAAGAGAGACTGGAAAGAAGTGATAGAATACTTTAAAAATACCTTTGGTGAGTTGTTAGACAAAATTAAGTGGAAGATAAGTAGAATATAATAACTGATAACAAATATAACAATTAATGATACAATAAAGTAAACTGAATAAATCAATACAGATAAATATGGAAAGAACAAAGTGATAGAAGATATCAGTCAAACACAGTTAGAAATTGGAAGTCATTTTAGTTTTTTATAAGTAAAGTTAGAGATACTTGTAATTTAATGTTATATGATCTATGTGGTTTGTGTTTTTTAATATTGTAAAAGTTTTATTTATTTTTGCTGCTGTTTATGTATGTTATTAAAGATATATATTTTTAAAAAGGTGGGGGGGACCACAGCATATGAAGCAGTTCTTCTACATATTTTCCATTCAGATCATATTTTACCTGATACTGGCAGACTTTACTTTCAGGTCGTTCCAGCGTTGGTTCATGTCATCAATGCGATGTTGTAACAGTGCAGCCTCCTCAGAGTTTCCTAGAGCCTTCACCATCTTCTGCCTGTTTCCATCAATGCTCTTGAAGATGTCATTGTGGGCATCAATTTCAGCCTGAATGTCCTAGGAAAACAAAAGAAAACAGAATCCACTGGTGTTATCCTGTGTTCAGGACAAGATAACGAAGTATTCATCATTCTTCTCTCTTCTCCTAATGAAAACTATCAATCATTAAGGTTACCAGACTGGAATAAAAAAAATATTTGTTTATTTCATGTGGAAAAACTGGAGGTATGCAGGCAATATTATTTGAATGAATTGCCATAAGACCCCTTCCTGAAGCCTGCTCTCAGTGCTCTTCAATATGCATATCAGTTTACAATACTATAAACGATTTTAAATTCTGAATAAAGTATATGCACATGTGTTGAAACAGCTAAAAGAAACTGATCTGCTCCATGCCTTCGGCCAGTGGATAACAAGACCACATCTGTGTGTGAGTGTGAATGGGGAGTATATTGAAGGGGACAAGCATTAGAATTGTAATATATATATAAATAAAGATGGGTTATTGTATCAGCCTCATTATTTAATAGACAGGCTGTGTATGTAGCCCCCAGGGCCCCATTGGTTAAGAAATTGTCCCCAAAATGGGGGATTGGCTCAAAATGCTCCTCAGATGCCCCCTGGGGTCATGGGGCATTTCCCCTACATTTAGGTCCTGGAAAGGCCTTTTATGAAACAGGAAGTGAACATCAAATGACTTTTGCTTACTTCCTGTGGTTAAAACACCTCTTTAAAACTGCCCCATGTCCCCAGATGCACTTTGAGGCACTTAGGGGTATTATTTATTTATTTATTTGGCAGGTTGCAGCCCTCCAAGGTCTCTTAGGGGCTAATGTAGCCCTTGGAATTTCACAGTTGGCCACTCCTGGTTTATAGCCGTGGTGTAGCTCACTTATTCTCTAGATGCATTTCTAGCAACATCCAAATCTAGACAGCATGATGACAACACTTCACTTTCTTTCCCTTATAAGTTATTTTATTATCTCCTCCTGATTAAAAACCCCGTGAAGCTTAGAAAGCTGCATGTTGTATTTTGTACTTTTCGGTTGGCCCAGAAGACAGGCTTTGGATTTTATTTGTTATTTTTTATTGAGGCCAACACAGTTACCCTAAAATGTTTATGAAGTTCAGGAATGCATGTCAATTTGTTTCTTTTTTCTGCAAACAAATAACATAATATTTCTAGATTGTAAATCTCTAGATTTTTCCCCCTGAAATTCTCTAGATATTTAGACAAAGGATTGCCAACCAGCATTCTACAGGATAGGTGCAGCACACAAAGCAATTTTATCTGGCTCAAGTAGCCTCCTTCCAAACATTTTCAAGTTACAAATATGAATTAAAACAACAGACATTAATGTTATCACCCTCTTTGGTAACATGCCTACATATATTTTTATGCATGTAAAATTCATGTATACCTAAGCATTCACCCTCTGTACTTCTGAAGCTAGACAGTATAGGAATTTTATTTCAGAGCTGACTTATTTATTTAGAGTATTTGTACCCCACCCTTCAGCCAAAAAGGCTCTTAGCTTTAGTGTACAGAGCTGCTACTAGGTATATAGGTATTTCAGAAGTGAGCCCATCTCGTTCTGTGAAAAGAAGGAAAGGGACAGGTTGCATATCTGTAAATGTAGTTTTTCGAGCGGTCATCTGTGAACTCACAAATGGGAATTGCACTGTGCAGGCACAGGATAACCCATTTGTGTGAATCACAGAGAGAACAAAGAAGAACAGGTTGCATACCTGTAACTGTAGTTCTTTGAGTGGAGATCTACAAACTCATTGTAGCTCTTTGAGTGGAGATCTACGTACATACTAATGGGTTATGCTGCGCTGTGTGAGTCACAGAGACCATGAAGAAGAACTTTTATTTTTCCAATGCAAAACATGCACCACTGTAAATGTCCATATGACTAGTACAGATGCTTTCCAGCATCTGGGCAAGAATATTTAAAGAGCAAACTATCGATCTGGAGAAAAGCCATGAGGCATACACTGTATCTCCATGGGATTAATCAGTGAAGATTATTAAAGGAAGCTTGTGGTACTACAGACATAATATTTTTCTGTCTGAAAGGAACAAATTCAACAAGCTTGGAATTTCATATTATGTGCACCTTTTTTCACCCAAGTGAGCTTTTAACATAGGTGCCCAAGAGAGTGAGACTATATCCAAAAATTATTTTTATACACATAGCAGTCATTTAAGAACTCACTGACTGTTCCTCTTCATGTAGGGTATTATAAAAGTATCCTCACTGGAAAAAGGAAACAGCTGTTAAGATGAAATGCAAGATCTCTGGGAAATATTTGATACTTCATACAAGTTATTTATTAAAATGAAACTTGGAATTGTTTGTCCCTTCATTGTGTGTGCATGTATGTGAGTGAAAGAGAGCAATACAGAAAAAAAGAAATGTTTTAATCTAGTATAGAAACAGATCTCTTCATTCCCTGTTTTTTCCCTGCCCAGGTCCACTTTGGGCTATATAGCTGGCCCCAAACTGTAACAGGTGAAACGTAAAATGTAGGTAATTTCTTTTCATAGCCATTACCAAGGTTTGATTCATTCTAGTGTATAAGCTATAGAGAAAGACTGTAACCATTTTACGTATTTACAGAAGGCCAAACTAGGCATGGCACATGCATTTTAGGCAGATGTCTATCACATTCACATGTAAAGCAGGGAAACAAGGAGTCTACCCTTTATTTGAACATGAGAACCCAGGAGTCTCTCTTTTTCTCTCTTTATGTGATTGTGATCCACTGGTTAAAGTATGTTCTCCCACACCAGCTCATTTCTGGTATCAAAGATCTAGGATCAGGGAAAACAGCTTAGAACAACGTATCACAAGAAGATAGGGTGGCAGGTTTACATGTTCCTTTTCATGAAAAGAAAAGGCACATAACACCTCTGCATATGTGTTCAGGGAAGACCCATAGTTGGGTTGCCCATTCTGTCTAGGTTTACCATCAGAAATAAGATTGACTGACTTGGAATCTATCCACAGGAAGTGTGCAAAGGTCAAGATGTATGCCACGATGCCATCATGACACATGCAAAAGACCATAGGGCAAGTAGTCTGACCTTTTCACTGCTTACACAGTGACACATCTGAGACCACAGTGCACAACTGGAAGTCCTTCATCCACATAATGGCAAGCACTACAAGTTCAAAGGCAAGAAACAATGGATAGTGCTTGACTGTGGTTTTCATTCTGCCAGCATTTAATTGGATGTTGGTCTTGGCGGTTGTCTATACAAGGCAAAATGAAGCAGATTGCTCCACAGTAAGGACAACTTGCAGCAGCTGTAATTTGTCTTAATGGGGTTTTTTAGGGGGGTGTTAGGTAGATCACAGGCATGCGAAGCTATCTGCGTTTGCTGTGGAAACAGGCATGCCTGCGAATCAAGATTGAGTAAATTATTCAGGTTTTATTCTCACCAGTTGCCACCGCTGAACAGTATTTTTTTTTTAAAATCTAAGGTGCGAAAGTGCGGTATTTTGCCTTAACAGAAAAGCAAAAAAACCCTCCAAACCCACATTTTATTGCATTAGCGTTCACTCGCTAAGGTGAAAAAAAAATGGTGGTTCTGGGCACTTGCCTTGGTAACAAGCCCCACCCCCACGTTCATCCAGCCAATCTGCTTTCAGCTTTAGCTCCTTTGGGAAAGCGAATCAGTTCACATTGCCTGTCCCAATGAGCAGGAGTGCATCCCCCCTGCTGTTTTTTAAAAACTCCAAGAAAAGCTGCAAAGGCTTTTCCTGTGGAGTATATGGTGCATTTATCACCCCCCCTTCTTCTGAATACAAAGTGGGATGCCATTACGGCAGGTTGTATTCTCCTAGCATTCCATGAGGAGTATTTTTGCTGTTGAGACAACCCCTTGGATTTACAGGATATATTTTTAGCATTTTTTCAATGTTTTGGTGTGTTTTTAATGCTTAAACTTGCTACACGGAAACATATGGTGATCTCCCATCACTGACAAAAAGAAACATGCCTCCCAACAACTTTTAAAGATTTACACACATTGAGCTAATCTGTTTTTGTTTCCACTCCCCATGCAATCTGGCTTTTAAAACAACAGCACTTTCAGTGATTTTCCCTTTTTCTGCCTAAATCAAATGTAGTTTCTTTTGTATTTATCTCTTTCTGAAACCCTTTCATCCCATTCTTTATGCCATTTTCAATCTGAGAATGATTTCTTCACAAATATTCAAAACAACTGACTCAAGTACCAATATTAGCAATGTTCAAAAAGCTTATTCCAACAATTAGTTCATTATTCCTTCTCTTTACACTGAGTAAAAATACTTCACACCTGATACCACAATCTATGAAAAAATTACCCCACTTTTCACTGTAAGACACCCCCCCTGAAAAAAACATGCAAAATTACTGGAAAAGATGAAATACAAAATAAATACTTAAAAAGTAAAGTATGTATATGTACAAGTGACCAGTAAACTGGCAGAGATCCAACAGCACATATATTTCCCAAGTATGGCAGAAAACCATTTTATATGTTTGGAATACAAATACAAACTAATACAGCTGGAACAGATTTTTAAGGGGGAGGGGGCTGCAAAACTTCAAGAACCAGCTCTTCAATGGAAGGGAAGACAGGGGATGGAAACTACACACCTGAGACAACTCTCTAAATAACCAGTCAGTGGCATTTCCCCTTTTAATATTCGTATTCCACCTTTCCACTTCATTTCTAAAGCATCCAAGATAATGTACAACATCACCATATTAAACATTATTTTTTTTAAAAAAGCAGTTCTTAACACAAACACCAAATCAAGAGCCTGGCAGTTAAAAATAGATTTAGGGCAGGGGCTCTTAACCTTTTCTTTAACAGGGACCCCCTTTAAATATCTTTTTTTGCCACGGACTCCCAAGATTTAACTCAAAAATTAATACAACCACAGCAAATGACAACAACAATAACAACAATACAGCCACACCATCCATTAAACCTTCCATTAAACCTCAGAGGCACTTAAGGAAGAGTGAAGACTTTTTTCCTGCTTCTTCCTGCAAGTTTGTGGCTGGAGCAGATTGGCCCAGCCAGCCAGCCAGCCCAGCCTTAGCCTTGGATCCTGTCATTTGGCTGCTCCTCTACGGGGAGGAGGTGGGCTAAGCAGGCTTCAAACCTTTGCAAATCCCCCTGTGAGGACATTGTGGCCCTGGGGGTCCATGGACCACAGGTTATGAACCACTGATCTATGTAATAAAGCCAAGACCAAAAGTATGCTAATACAGTCTAGTCTTCAATGGTATCCACATACTGGTAAACAGGGAGAGAAGTGCCTCTCGAAAGAAATGTTTCACAATCTACGGCTATAAGGACCAACTCGTCACAGGTCTTAGTCATGCTCAGTTCTTATGGCGCTGTGAACCCCAGAAAAAGATGCCCAGAAAATGGCTTCTATTGATTTTGTAATCCAGTGAAAGAAAATAGTCCTTTGGCTGTCCTGAAACCAAACAACTTGCAAATGTAAAAGTGTTCATTAGAACTTTGAAATGAAAATAGAAAACCAGTGCAGATAATCCCTGTGTAGTCCAGGCCATCTGAAGGGAACATTAGTATCAGTAAAGGGAACATTAAGGAATGTCTGCATCTGTATTATATAACATGCAGACATGCAATGAAAGTTTTACTGAGAGTAAAGGATTAACCTTAAAAAACCCTAGCATCCTAACCTATAAGACAGTCTGGTCAGCTTGAATTCTGGTGGTGCTTGAACAGAAGCTTGTTTAACATTCTGAGGAAGATGACACTCTTGTTCATAACACATCTGAGGACTTCAAGATAAAAAGAGTTGTATCCAAATTAGGTAATTATTGTCATGCCCAATGAGTTCTGTAGCAAATTCATGTGAATGTTGAGAGGCCACTGGTTCTAACCAAGGAGACATGAGACTCAAGCACCACAATGGAACCAGAGACCTATGAGACCAGATCCAGCAAAGTGCCTGGACACACACTTCCAATGGCCATATACTTCACGGAGGTGGCACACAAATACAGGCACTGTTCCTCACATGCAGAGGAAACAGAATGCTAGATTCAAGCCCAAGAGCTTGATGGTACTATAGTAGTCGACAAGGGATGGCACTTCCTATTTAAATACTCATATTTCACCTTTCCGCTTAGTTAGATTCTAGGACTGTAAAATGACTCAATAGGGAGTTCTTGGAACAAATCCTCTGCTCCATGAGCTCTGTCCATGGTGCTAAAATACCTGCTGTTAAACATTCCAGTCTTCTGGCCTCTTCATGAAAACCTGCCTGTTTCTTTTTTATTCTCTCCTTCTGGTTGAGCATACTTGTTCAACATGTATATACTCTTCAGACGTGTCTATAGGCTCCTTGTTGTTAGGGCAGGAGAGCTACAAGCCTTAGCAGTAGCTCTAGTTTGCTTACTTTTCAGTGTCCTGACCCATGTTGATTACTATATGCACACAGAAGTAATTCTTCTGTTGCAATCTTTTAATGTTCCCTTTCCTCTTGATACAAAATTCAAAATACACATTGGTAATACTTTTATTAGGCCAACCATAAGGTGAAATAAAATGACACTACACTACACCTGAAGGTTTTTGTGATTACAATATCACTTTCCGCATCAGTCTGCATGATGTTTTAATATATTTGCCTCATAAAGAAGCCAGGGAGCTTTGAAAGCTAGAATAATGTGCTAGCTTTCTGGATGGCCGAATAAAAGCATCTCCAATGTGTACTTTGTATTTTGTTGAATGGTCAGCTCAACTATTCTCACACTTTACTCTTGATGAAACTCCTGTTGATTGCTGTGAACTCTGACAAGACACCCAAATGAACAGTCTTTTGTTTGACAAGTCATTTGCCCTCCTACACTCCCCTTTCTGGGTCAGTTTTGATTGTTTCTTGAAGTTTTGGTTGCTGCTCCAAGCAGATCAAAATCTCTCTCTTGTTCTCAAGTGTTTTTGTTTTGGCAGAAGCTGCAGTAGTTGAATTTCCAAAGATTCCTCAGTCATAGGTTGTACATGGAACTACACTTTCCAGAGAGAAACATGAAAAGGCAGAGACATGCAGCACCATCATAATGAACAGGAATAGAATTCTTTAAAACAGACTAGCTTTTTTATTCTCAACAAGATATCAAGACTGCATGAAAATAACAAGCTAATTGAAAATCTATCTGAAGATAATTCATCCATCTCTAAAGTAAATTCAACCATATTTTTTATAAATGTAAGCTACCCAAATCATAGATTTTTTTCACATTTTATTTAACTGCTTTTGTCACTATTCCCTTAATTTTGTTTCTTGCCTTTCTGATCAGGTGCATTTGGACAGGCTTTTTTTTAAAAAAAAATCTGTACAGTGCTTAGTATATTTTATGTAAAGAACTACATAAATTAATCACTGTCAACTACACAAAGGTGAATAGAACACAAAAACAAGGGGCCACGGCCTAACTTTCATGTAGAAAAGTTTTAGACTATATGTACACTTCACAATATTCCCTGCTCACCTCAAGACAAATGCACGTATACAAGATACTTTATGCCACTATATACTAATGAAAGTGTACAAAGAGGCAAGAGGACACAAAGAGAGAAGCAGCATATACAGCACACAGTGCATAAAAACAATTTAATTTTATCACCAAGAAAGAAGAGATTTGAACTGAAAACCAAACTTAACTGCATACCCACTAATTCTAAAATAAATTTTAAAAAATTAACAAGTTAAACCATGAGACATATAGATGGGAATATGGGGAGATCTAATGTATGAAACAGAGCCAGCATGGTATATTGGTTTCAGTGCTGGACTAGGACTCTGGAAGACCAGGGTGCCGTTTACACGATGAAAATGTAGTGGGAAGAATTCATGTCGAACCCTGGTTGTTTACACGTACATCGGGTCGGGCACATCAAAAGCGATGGTATAAAAATTAGGGAAGAAACAAAACATGCAAAAATATGGCCCAATATATTAGGTATTGTGCTTTCAGGTAGCTATAGGATGGAGACCACAGGATCAATTAAGATAAGAAGGGTTTGTTGAAATTATCAATTTCCAGTTTGCTGGAATGCACAGCTATTGGTTTATTTCCATTCCCACAGATTAGAGTGTTGATTGAGACTCACGGTTTGTCAAATCTGGTGCGATAAATCCACACACCATACTGCCCTATCCACACCAAACTCTGGATATACCACCTTAATCCGGGTTTTAAAAACTCAGTTTTCTCTGGAGTTTGCTTGAAACTTCAGGGAAAACTGTAGAGTGAACAATGCATCCACCCAAATTCAGAGGGTAGGGAGGCAGGACAAGTGCTGCCTGAAGCATCACCATTTTTTCCCCTCCACAGCACTACTTCCTCATTCTGAAGGCAGAGCCCTGCCACACAGTCACTTTCTCTGAAGTCAGAATGAGTGGCCAGCCACACAATCGATTGTGTGCCAGGAAGGCAGAGGCCCCTGTCACTCTTCTGTCCTGAACAAGCCCCAGTGGGACTGTGGGGTGCCTGGCTAGGCAGCGTTGGTGACCCAGAGCTTCACAGGGGGTAAAAAATATCTGGATGAATTATTGTGTAGACAAGCCTGCTGATGAGCTCTGCAGGTTTGGGCTTTGACCAGGTAAGGTGTGGTGCTTAAATTTAGGCCAGAGTAGTCTGAATTTCATCCAGATTTTTACTTCCAGTGTAGACAAGCCCCAAGACAACTGCTCCTTACCTTTTTTTCCCCTTTCTTTTCTTTTCTTTCTTTCTCCTTTTTTTTTTTTTTTTTTTTCTGAGAATCCTGCTTAATTCTGTGAGGGAGCAAACTGTTTGATCTGCAGCTGACGCAAAACCAATAGGTAAATCTCTTCCAGTTAGTTTTCCAAAGACATGCCAAACCTACTATAACTCTTGACCCTGTTGTTCAAAAGTGTAAACATAAAACCTGGCACAGTGCTCTTTCAGTACAGGGTGAAGGATCGCTCCATGCACAAAAACTGCATCCAAATGGAACTGCTTTCTTCCAGACAGATGTAATCAGGAGAATCTCCATTTGGTCACTGCTAACAGGGACATGCTGTCATTGATAAAGCACCCTGAGCACTGTAGGTCAGGCTAGACAGCTTGCAGCATTCTGAATCCAATACTTCAGTTATACTTCCTGCAATAAATCAGTTCCAATTTCACCTCTATGTCAAATCCCCCTGCTTCCAGCTTCCAATGTAAGAGGGAAGAGCATATTAAATGCCTACTTTTGTACTCCAAGTTGGGCAGTTAAAAAAAAAGTAAAGGAAAGTGTAAGGGCCTATATAAATAACACAAGGACTCTTCAAGATGAAAAGACAGTCCACTTTTCTAGTCTCAGAAGACAACCATATTTTCCTCCCAGCTCCTGTATTACAGACACCTTTAACTGTAGACATATGAATGACACCAGTCTTGAAAAAAAGGTGTATGCAGAGATCCAGCTTTGTATTATCAGCATCATCATTATCATCATTTATTTATATAGCACCATCTATGTACATGGCGCTTTACATTAAAACAAGCAAAAAAACAAACTTTGGGTCCTGCCAAAGGCATACAATCTAAAATAAGTTTATACATAAGCACACACAGAGGGAAGGAAGGAATAAGAAACATGAAACTATAAAAGAAAATTGTATCATGGTAGATAGCAGAAATGCAAGTAGAAAGCTATTAAATCCTTCTAAGAATGCCACAAAAAGAAAGCAATGCCCAGGATCTTATCCACTGTAAATACAGTCGTCCCTTGGAATTTGTGGGGGTTAGGCGCCAAACACCACTGTGAAATTGAAAAAAACATGAATAAACTCTCTCTCCCTTCGTTCCAAGGGGGGGGGTTCAGCTGAACAAGCTGCGCTGCAAAGCCACCGCCGAGGGGTTGAGGAGGAAAGGCTTCACACACGCATCCACACACAAACACACACACGGATCACATGGCTTTCCTGGGGGTTTCTTCCCTGGTGGGGGGAAACCGCCCAAGCAAGCCGCCACCAAGGGGTTGAGGAGGAAAGCTTCACACACACAAGCAAACACACACACGCATGCACGCGGACTGCATGGCTTTCCTGGGGGTACCTTCCTTGGGGAGGGGAATCCAGCCAAGCAAGCCGCCGCCAAGGGGTTGAGGAGGAAAGGCTTCACATATGAATGCACACGCGCACACAGATTACATGGCTTTCCTGGGGGTACCTTCCCTGGGGAGGGGTATCCAGCCAAACAAGCCATCGCCAAGGAGTTGAGGAGAAAAGGCTTCACACACACATGCAAATGTACATGCACAGATCACACATGACTTTCCTGGGGGTACCTTCCCTGGGGAGGGGAATCCAGCCAAGCAAGCCGCTGCCAAGGGGTTGAGGAGGAAAGGCTTCACATATGCATGCAAACACGCACGCACGCACAGATCACATGGCTTTCCGGGGGGTACTTTCCCTGTGGAGGGGAATCGAGCCAAGCAAGCCACCACCAAGGGGTTGAGGAGGAAAGAAAGGCAGATTAAATTTTCAGAGGCCTATTTTCCAAATGGCTGGCTTTGGATGTGAAACAGAAGAAAACTGTGTATTGGGGTAGAGACAAAGGGGGGGACCTACTTGGCAGCCGGGCTTCTTGCAGCTTGAGGGGCTTTTCCTCCAGACACAGGCAGCAAGTCAGCACTAGCAGTAGACAGGCCTCTGAGGAAGCTGGAGGCACGGGCTGCTTCCCACTTCCCAGGCCGGGACAACAAACAGAATTGTCATTTTAAAACCTACATTCCACTCTTGGGGGGGGGGGGCTCTGTGTCACAACAAAAGGAAATGCCCTTTTAAAACTCACATTCCACCCACACAAAACTCCTGTCCAGCTGCTAAATGTTCAAGTTGGGTTCAGAAAATGAAAAGGCACTAGGAAACATATCACAAACATATGTTGGATAGTGGAACACACCAAAGAATTTCAAAAGAAAACCAGTCTGTGCTTTATAGATTATATCATAAGCAAAGTCTTTGATTGTGTAGATCATAAAAAACTATGGACCACTCTTAAAGAAATGAGTGTGCCACAAACATTTGATTATCCTGATGTGTCACCTGTACTCAGGACAAGAGGCTACTGTCAGGAAGAATACCGAGAAATGGAATGATTTCCAATTGGCAAGAGGGTCAGGCAAGGCTGCATTTTTATCATCCTATCTGTTTAATTTGTATGCTGAACATCAGTAAACTGGATTAGATTCAGAGGAAGGAGATATGAAAACTGGAAGTAGGAACATCAACAATTGGAGGTAGGAACATCAACAATTTAAGACACAGGTTCTTAACCTGTGGTCCATGAAGTCATCACAGGGGGGTTACAAAGAAAAGAAGGAGTCCCTGGAATCTGGGGAACTGTGTACAGATAGCAAGTGCCTAGTGTACTCTCAGCTCTCCTATGTGATGTCAGTGGCCTTCACTCCCTCAGCCACTGGGAAGCAAACTAATTGACAAAGATGCTGAGAGCCCACCTTCCAGTGAAATATCCACAAATTCCAGTCCATCAATAGTGGTTTGGACAGAGACAATGGTTTCCTGGCACACTACACATATCAGAACACTAGTTAGCACCCTAGTCTCATAGGGTGCTTTTGGCCAGTTATGCCATCATTTATATGGTTATCCACCTACCCTAGCCTTAGGCAACATCTTTCCTCTTGCCTTTGTCCCTCAATGACCATTGTTAAATAGAACTAGTCACCTCATCACCACACCCACAAGTTTTGCATATCTATGGCTATTCAACAGCTTGATTATAAGGTTTGTTCCTAGGTACCAGTTCACTCCAATCATCTGAGGAAGTAGACCAAGTCTATGAAAGCTTATGCTACAACTTCTTTCTCTCAGTTAGTCTCAAAGACACATAAGATCCCCCTTGCTTACTGATATTCCAGATTAACATGGCTATGTCCCTGTTTCCTCCAAGAAGGCCTGAAGCTATCCAGCCACCACATGTTCAAGCATCTTCCCCAAAAGGGGGATATTCGCAATTGGGTGGGTAGTTAGCATATACCTCTGGGTCCAGGGAGGTCTTTCTCAGGAGGAGGTGCACCACCACCCTGTTCTGTGTGTCTGGCCAAACACAAAGTACAAACCCTCAAATCTGGTGCTGGGGTGGATGGACTTCCTCATGAGGAAGATGGAATTCTCATGGATGATGGCAACTCCTACTCACCAGCCCTCCAACATAGGCTGGTGCTACACTGAGTATCCAGATGGGAGAGATCAGCTCCTCCAAGCTTATCTACCCAGGTCTCTGTGATACACACTAGGTCAGCCCCTTCATTCACAATCAAGTCTTGGATAGCAGTTGTTTTATTACAGACTGACCTGGCATTCAGGAGCAGCACTGGCACAGGTGAGTCTGTGAGCAGCACAGGCACAGGTGAGTCAGATTCTGAGTCTGAAGAAGACATGCAGCTCTCCTGGTTAAAGAGCAACTTCAGTCTGAAGAGAAACAGAGCCAGGACTCACCTGCAGCTGACTTGGCAGAGGATGCAGCTGGGGAAACATTATGGCTCCCACGTCCACAGACCTGGCATGTGGAGCAGATAGCAGATCAGCAACACTCAATAAGTCTCCTTACCAAGCAGCAAGGGAGGGGCTCCTAATGGAACCAGCTGACACCAGCCCATTTAAGAGCCAACTCTGGCTAGGGCGGGTGGCTGAAAGCAACTAGTATGCTTCTGGTTGGCATTCTTCTTTCATGACTTCTGTGAATCTGATCCCTGGACTCTTGCTGGATTCTTTGGACCTGTACTGCTTGACTACACTGCTTATTTCCTGAGCCCAGGCTGGCCTTGACTATGCTTTTGCAAAATGGACTTCCATAGGTAAAGATGCTTTCTGAGCTCTGTTGAGATACTGCCCTTGCCTGAACTCTGAGCAAAGTTGAATGCAGAAACCAAAAGGTTGAGAGAATCAATTATCAGGTCATCTCCCCCTTCCCAGAAACATCTGCCACATCTACCCTGGAGCACAGCTCTCACATGGGCATCTGATGATCTTGGTCCCTGCCTCTCACCCAGGGATTGTAAAGTGGCCTTCCAAGAGAATTAACCCACACTCCCACTGTGAATGATATTATTCCAAGATCCTGACTCTCACCCAAGGTCTGTATCTCTACAACATCTAAAAAGGGCTAGTGCCCCTGCCCCTGTGTTTCTCTCAAGTGGTGACCTAAAGCAGTGACCCCCTTTGGTGTTACCCTTTGGGGGGCGAACCCTAGAAGGGTCATTCTGCTGCTGGCAACCCACTGCCAGTGCCAGCCTCTGCTTTTATATACCCTTCCCAACCAGGAAGGTGAAGGCTTGGGAAGGGAGGAACAGCTATTTAGAACCCGCTGCTTAGATCTTTTGCAGCAGGCAGCACAGTCCCAGTCTTGTGGGGGAAAACAGCAGCTCCATGGGAGTAGAGGCCAGCAGGGGGCTGATACCAAAGGTATTCCTCCAGTCTAGACTCTCATTAAACCTACATACAAAGAAGCCAATATGACTCAACTGAAGTTATCATACTTTGGACCAAGAGTCTCACTCTTGGGCAAAAGGTGATATGTAAATAAAGTGATTGAGTGAGTAATAGACCTATCTTAAGATGACAGACTCAGTGGAAAAGATGATAATGCTCAGTAATCAATAAGGCAGTAGTAAAAGAGGGAGACTACCCTACAGGACATTCACTCAAGGAAGCCACAGCTCTGAGTCTGCAAAATTCTAAAGGCTGTTCGGCTGTTAATAGCTAGGTCTCTTGGAGGTCTGTCATTCACAGGGGTGCCATAAGTTGATGTCAATTTGACAGCATATAACTCTAACATGGGCTCAAAGGACAAGAGGTTGGGTCTCTGTCCACCAATAAGCTAGTCTGTACCAAAGGTTATACACACTGACACATACTAGACATGTATTAGTTCTATCTCTGGCTCTGTTTCTCCACCCTCAGCAAGGAGATTCCTCACTACTGAAAACATTTCATTTTACCAACATTTTGCAGCTGAAATGGTGGCATAGTATATAACATCTTTCCTGGAGTTTAATGAAAAGCTTATATTCTAATTTCTAACTACCAGAACTGTCAATATGCCATTGCATTAACACCAAATACAAGCAATCCTGACAACTCAGAAGTAGGAAGCATGCTATTTTTAATAAACAAAAGGCTAGCCTCATGTAAATAAAATAGCAGAATTGATCTGTAGCTTTAAGAGTGACTGATTGGATGTTTTCTTTGTTTTAAAAAGTATGGCATCAGTTCTGTTGCTTTGATACTGAATCTGCTACTATTAGAGTGAAAATGCAATGCAAGTCAGAGAAGTCATTAGCAGCTGGAGAAGTGAAATATGCAGACAGCAGAGACAGACATAGTGCCAGCACAGGAGCTCCCTTCTAAACATATCATTAAATGCACTGTGCCTGAAAGCTGGCACAGTAAGAGGACAGCTTGCTAACCTAACCTTCAGTACTTCCAGACTTCTAAAACCAATAGATACAACTACAACAAAGTCCACCTTTTGGTAATAACTGCTGGTTCTCAGAAGAGCTGAACAAAGTGACTAATTAAAGATTAGCACATACTATGCTGAGGAGGTTAAGAAGAAGCAAACAAAAACCAGAATGCTTATTGTCATATATTTGTAACACATTACTAACAGTTGCTACAAACATTTATTTTCTTATTTTCTTTTTCTTTTTTTTTTCCTTCCTTTTTTTATTCCTCAGAAAAGGTCTGGCATTTGCAGTTTGTATTTTGGAAGATCTTTCATTTATTAACAAAAGGGACTCACAAAAAGCCAAAACTATGTGTCCACATATTTCATGCAAGAGCAATACTATTCCATGAAACTGGGCTTTATCTTCTCACCCCCACATTCATTACACCAACTCCTCTTATTAAGCAGAGCACTACTGTTGGTAATGGCATGATTTATAGACACAAAAGTTTTAAATGAAGTACAGCACATATAAGTGAAGTACATAATTAGTGATAAACATGGATTAAATTGAAGTTTTAAAAGATTCACGAAGAAAAGTTTATCCTGCTCCTCCTGCTATTTGTTGACTTTTGAAACATACAGTAGTTCTCATAGAAAGAAGTTAACATTTTGGAAATCTGCTGCATTAATATATACTGTTAAGCCAGCAAGCAGCTCTTTGGCAACTAAGAGAAAAGAATACATTTCAACAAATACATAAATGCAGAACCAAAGTATCTGCAGATTCTCATATTCACATTTACTGGGTTGTTTGTTAAGAGAAGGTGAGAAGGATAAAAGCAGGCATGGAGATGGAGAAAACCATGGTCCTTTTGGATAAAACTATGTCCGGCTTCCAAATTTATTTATTTCTCTCTCTCCCTCTCCCTGTGATCCTACCATAAATACTTTCAGCAAAATGTTACCAAGTGTTTACAGCTGATGGCAAGCAGGAATGACATCACTTCCTGAAAAGGGTCCTTATTTCCATAACTGGGAATTGCCTCAACACTTCAGTTACTTATTAAAAAAGCAAAAGGAGGAATTTGATAAGTTGAACAGCTACACCAACACCACGAGGCGGGGGGAGAAGGGAGAGCCATTGCCATCCATTTCTGGACCTAGGAATTCTTGAAAAGAAAGGGTAATTGAACTTTTCTTCTTTAAAAAAAAAAAACAAGGACTTTTAACTTGCCTTCTTCATACCTTTTCAAATGTTGTCAGCATTTCTCGCAAGCTGAAGTTCAGGCCAATCATTCTTCACTGTCCCTTTGGCACCTACATCTTCCTAATGAAGGTTTTCAAATCAACATCTGTTGTCTTAAAAGATAGGTATACCTGTATATTCCCCCCCCCCACTATATTTCTCAAAAGTCCTTTAGGAAATCCTGAACATAACGTCTCTCTTGCTCCACCTTCCTCCTTCAGTGGCACCTTAGGCAGCAACATTTTGTTGCCCCATTGTACTGCTTGTTTTCACGCTGAACAATTTGAAGTATACTTAATGCTGCTGGTTCTCTACCTGGGCTCTGTGATGCTGGCATGTTTTCCTCATGCCACTAGACCACCCAGGATTCCCTTCTGCTCACCTCACTAATGACCTACAGGCCCAAAATGGTTTCTCTCCAGGGCCCCAAAGCTCAACGTTTGGTTTCAATTACACTCAGCAAAAGACACTGTGTCCTTGTGGCACATAAAAGAGAGGGAGAAAGAGAGAAAGAGAAGTACTGTGCCAATGTTTCCTCAACTGCAAATGACTTTCACTCAAAAATACAAGTTTGTACTATAAATAACTTGTGCCAAAGTTAAGAGCAGGATGAAGTTCACTTAAGCCTGAAGGAAAAGCGGGGGAAGGTAATACCAAATGTTGGGCAAAAGACCAACTCTTCTATCTCCCTCCCTCCCTCCCTGTCACAGCAGACTTTTGTTGCTATGGCAATAACCAAGCCAGTTTCACTCCATTTCCCTCTGTCTGACTAGCCTAGGGGATGCTGTGCTGCTTTCCACTGGAACAGAAAAAAACAGAAAAAGTTGTTCATTTTGTTCCAGTAAAAGTCCAAGGCAAAAGCCCACACTATAGCCTCTCTAACTTTCACAGGGAATCCGGTCCTTTACATTCCCCTCTGAGCTCTGATAATAGCATGGCAATCCAGTGCTAGGATTTGTTTATTATTTTAACCAGCATCCTCCCTTCCACCACTCTTTGCTAACCTCTGAAGCTAAGCACACTCCCACTTCCTGGAGGCCTCCCTCCTTTGCAGAGGAAAAAAAAATTAGTACCTATAGAGGAATGGAAAATCCTGGCTCATTGAGAGCGCCTGCTATTTTACAACTTTTCTCATTCTCTTCTTCTAACATACCCCTCCCTTCTACCCCATATTCAATCTGTCTCTAAAGACAGCTTTGAAAAGAAATAACCTATGTTTCAAAACAAAGCAAAAACCTTACTGTATTAAATGCCATGGCTAAAGTAATAAATGCTGTGACAAAATCTGTTGCTGCTCTACCCCATTACCTCAGTCTCAACACTCCCAGATAGTTTTCATATGAGGCCTTTTGCTCTCATTTCAGCAGGAAACTGGACACCTGGAGTTTGGCTACCAGGCAATCACTTCTGATTTTGTAAAAGAAAGAAAGAAAGAAAATCCACTTGAAATAGAAAAAGAGTACCTTTTTTAATTATTGCTAATGCTCGCTTTACATCACATGAGAATATGCAGGCAAAAAGCTTCAATATATTTCCCAGTGAGCAGTTAATTTCTAGAAACTAAGCAGCCACAACGCCTCCCAGCATTTTGGCTCTTGGTCAGAACACTTCAAAGCCCACCAATAGTTTCATTCCCTCTCTCCAGAGCTTAGGAAAAAATTACCTTTTTGGACCAGGACTCACAGAATCTCTAGCTCCTATGGGTGACCTCTGTGGTTGTTATCCAAGAACCAATATTTCCAAGCTTTGATTTTCCCCCTCTTCCACTGCCAAGTGTGTCCATTATCCTGCTATATTTAGGATGTTGATGCTAAAACTATCTAAAACAGGCAATGGTCTTTCTCAGAGGAGTCCTGCTTTGAAAGTCATGCTACAGAAGAACAGATTTAGTAAAAGCAAGCAGATATGTTCATTTATTTCAGTTTTATTTCACCTTTGTGGGAACAGCTGTTTGGGCTTTTTGGGGGGAGGGGAATTTATTCCTGAATTTAAACAAAGTGCTGCCATAAAACACAAGCATTCTAGCATTGTGCCTTGGCAAATAATAATAAAGGTCAGAAAGAAATTGGCAGCCAAGGAAGCTTCTTTGGTCCTGTTGCATGTCCAAGTGAAAGAGCTTGGAGACCTCTGGAAAGACCAGAACAATTCTGGCTCCCATTTTAAACATCCAGGCAAAATTAGACTCCTCAAGCCCATCTCACTCAGCATCCAGTTTCAAGATTCTAAAAATAAAGTTGTTTTAAAAAAAAGTCTTGTGGCATCTGAATATTTTACTCATATTGCATCTGAGGAAGTGCATTTTAATGCATGGAAGATCATCTTAAATAATAATAATAATAATAATATAATTTATTTATACCCGGCCCCTCTGTTAAAAACAATTGGGGCAGCTTACAAAAATTTAAATACAAATACAGATTAAAATCCCTAAACACCACCCACCCCCACCCTCCCCTGTAACAAGATATTAAACCAATATAAATTAAGAACAACTAATCTAAAATCACATTAAAAAAATAATAAATAGCCAGCAGACTAAAAAAGAGGCCAGGAGTTCCTGAGGTTGGGATCTAATTAGGAAAGGCCTGCCGAAAGAGATCCGTCTTTAGTGCTTTTTAAAAGCTACTCAGGCTCGTCATCTGACGGATCTCATTCGGCAGGCCATTCCACAACTTGGGGGCAATTACCGAAAAGGCCCTCTGGGAGGTTGCAGACAGACTAGATTTTTGTAGCTGAAGCATATTCCTCCCAGAGGACCCGAGTGCGTGGGGAGGATTGTATGGGAGGAGGTGGTTCTGAAGATAAGTTGGATCCAAGCCATTTAGGGCTTTAAAGGTAATAACCAACACCTTATACTGGGCCCAGAAACTGATAGGCAGTCAGTGGAGAGATTTTAATACTGGAATTATATGGTCTCTCCAAGATGTTCCTGAGACCATTCTGGCTGCCATGTTTTGTACCAACTGAAGTTTCCAGACCAAGCATGAGGGTAGCCCCATGTAGAGCGCACTGCAAAAATCTAGACGAGAGGTTACCAGCGTGTGCACCACAGTCTCAAGGTCCCTTACTTCCAGGAAAGGACGCAGCTGGCATATCAGCCGAAGCTGATAACAGGTGCTCCTGACCATTGCATTCACCTAACTAGTCATCTGAAGTGATGAATCAAGAAGCACCCCCAGACTGCGAACACAATCCTTAACGGAGAGCGTGAACTCTTCCAGGACTGGAGGTTGCAACCCTACTCTTGGTTTTGGGGCCGCTACCATGAGCACCTCCGTTTTGTCTGGATTTAATCTCAATCTGTTTTTCCTCATCCAGCTCATTACTGCTTTAAGACAATCATTAAGAGGAGAGACGCCATCGGAATTCGAGGCCGACGATCGGTACAAGGAGAAATATATCTGGGTGTCATCCGCGTACTGATAACACCCAGCCCCATAACTCCGAATAATCTCACCCAGGGGCTTCATATAGATGTTAAACAGCATCGGGGACAGGATGGCGCTTGCTGTCCCCGAGCAGCACCCTCTGGTTAGACTTAAAACACCTCTGTTAGACTTAAAACATGGATGGGCAAACAGGGAAGGCTAGGGGGCCTGATTACCTGCTTTCTGCAAAATAAATAAAACCCCTCCCAAATCCCTGTAAGGGGTATGGGAGCATTTCCACCATGTTTTGAGTTTCAAAAAGAACTATCCTGGGCCTAAATTGGCCCAAGGGAGCTGGAAAATGTGGTGGAAATGTACCCCATGTTACCTAGTGGACATTTTGGAGCATTTCAGAGGGGGGGAAAAATGCTTGAAAAAAATTTGCAAAAATGGTTTTTACCCCAGAGGAAATGTCCTCCTCACTCCCTAGAGTGTATCTGGGGGCATTCTGGAGCATAGATAAGATAGACAGACATAGATATAGATATGCAATAAACATTTTTGACCCTGGGAGCCACAAAAACAGTCCCTGGGGCCGTATGCAGTCCATGGGTCACACTTTGCCCACCCTTGATTAAAGGTACTTCATTTTATACAGATTAACATGGGGGTTCTGGTGGTGCAGTGGTTAAATGCCAGTACTGCAGCCACAATGTTGCAAGTTCGATCCCAAGGGCTCTAAATTTCACTCAGACTTCCATCCATTCCCAACTCACGAGGAGATCATCATGAGGAGATCGGGAACCTGATCGCGGCTTTGGGGAGGGGGTGGCTGGCTGGAAGGGGTCTTGAGGGAGGGGGCTTCGCGGAGGGTGGAAGGCTGGTTGGAGGGAGGGGGTGTCCCAGCCATCCACCCCCTCCCTGAAGCCACGATCGGGCCAATCGCGGCTTCGGGGAGGGGGGAAGGGGGGCTGGAGGGGGGCTTTCCAGAAACATTCACCCCCTCCTCTGTCTTTGGTTGCTCCCCAAAGGGGGAGAAGGCAGAGGAGGGGGGTGAATGAACCGTAAGCACTTTGCCTCACCCGCCCCGCCCGATCTCCTGCCTCTTAGCTCCATTTACGAAGGGATCGAAGAGGCAGGAGTTCAGACGGTGGGGTGAAGCAAAGTGTATCCAGCATATAAGACAACCCCTGATTTTGGAGTCTATTTTTCAGGGCTCAAAGGTCATCTTATAAACCGGAATATACGGTAAGCTCATAATGGTCTGCACCTCTCCATTTAAGGATAAAAGACTGGAAGTGACCTTATGTCATTTCTGATTCCCAGTTCCTGGGTTTTTTTACAGCCATTTTTGGGGGGGGGGAGCAAAATAAAGTGGTTGGGGAGAGGATTAAAGCAAAACACTAACCCCTGCCAGCACTTCATATCACTACTAGCCTTACACATATCCCTACTCTTCTCTTTACCTTAGCACCAGAAATGCACAGAATAGAGAAAGGCATTTTCCTCCTTCCCCTCTATCAATTTGTTGAAGTTGCTCATGGCATGGTAGGATCCAGAGGACTATGGGGGATCCAGTTCTCCCAAGGGTTCCCCACAGTTATTGAAGGAGAATTCTGGGACTTGTAAAGCTCATCTAGGTTTTGAGTTGGCTTTTAAGAGTCTCTAAAGTTTGTTTCCAAGAGCTTGTCTAGACAAGAGGATATAATGCTGATTCCTGCACATTACTGCAAATTTGCAGCAGCATTCATTTGTCTCCATGGTCTTTTGGCAACATTGATAGTATGTGAAGCTATCTGTATTTGAACTGCACACACCTGCAAATCAAGATGGTGGCCAAGTAAATGAGCATGTTATTTTTCGCCATACATTTTTGCCGCTGCACAGCATTTTTTTAACTTTAAAGCAAAGGTGCGCAAATGCAACCTTCTGCTTAAAAATGTTATTTGGTCACCTTGGAGCAGCAGAAAAGTACACCATCAGCAATGCAAAAATCCAAAATGGTGTTTCCGGCTACTTCTTTGCCAGCTAGCCTGCCCCCAGCGTCCATCTAACCAATCTGCTGTCCACTTCTGCGGCTCTCCAAGAATGTGCAGCATCCCAAATCGGTTGTCCAAATAAGTGGTAATGCACATTCCTATGAATTATTTTACAAACTTTTTTGGAGTTTTGGCCCCTCTCCTTCCGAATACCGCGGATCTCATACGGATCCTGTTAAGACAAAAGGTATTCTCCTCAGATTCTATAAGGAGTATTTTCACTGTCTAGAGACAGCCCCCAAGCCTGAAATGCCCTATCTAAAACAAAATCATTGTGATGATAACATGAAAATAAAGAAAGGCGTTATTATCAAACATTCTGTTTTCATCTAGGGTGGGAGGAAATAAAAGAGATTTCTTCTGCAAGTTTCAACACAGATGTACAAACCAGCAAAACTGCTTTGTCTTCCACAAAAAGGAAACATAAGAAAAATGTTATGTCTAATGACTATTTGTACTACCTTTGCCCCTTTCCTGCCCCTTACCACCCCAAAATCAAATCGTTTATAACAATTTCATAACTACTTGAGGCATAAAATGGGAGAAAGGAGGGACAGGTGAATCTATGGCTGATCCATATATTCCCATTATCATCATCATTATCATTGTTTTGCTTTTCAGAGATTATCAGCTTCTTCTGAGAGTGACCAGCATATCTCCTAAATTAGATCTGTTGCCTGCAGGCAGAGGTGCCTAATTAAAGTATTTTGTTTCCATGACAATTTTGTCACCTTGCCATTGACACCATCTGGAGTTACCTGGGAGCAGCTGAAACACTCACTCATCCTGTGATGGAGGAAAGCATTTGCCACTAAGTGATGGGTAACACTTAAAAAGTTAATATTTACAATGGAGAATATGTGCCAAAGATAATGCACTTTTAGGTAAAGATCATATGCTTTCCTATGTTAGGTGTGATGGACTGCCCCCCCCCACGCATGTACACACACACACAATCTCCAACAGTTCACACTCCACTTCCCAGTCCAAAGTGGCATCTCAACAGGCAATCACACCCAGAATCCAGTATGAATCCCAGGGAGGTGTGCACATGTATATGTTTGTGTGGTGTATATGATCTGTAGAATAAAAAAGGATGCTGTTTTAGAAGGATATCCAAAATACATTTCCTTAGCCATCAAAATGCTCAGGTATCTGAGATAAAAGCTCAAAACTCTGAAGCTCCAGTATCATGTCTGGCTTTCACCTTCTTCAGCTCTGTGTTCTCTACTGTTCTAAAAACGAACACATAGCATCTTTAAAAGAATTTCTCCAGAAAAAGCATGGCTACGTTTTGATTTAACACACACACTTCCATGGGATCACTGGTCCCATGTGATAGGAAGGTAGGGGAAGATATTGGTGACTTTCAGAAAACCCATGTGAACTCCCTTGGGTCCTGTGCGTGGGAGGATAATAAATAAATAAATAAATAAATAAATAACACAAAGAGCTTTCCCATGGAGATGCCATGGCCAAAGTGGTGGTGCTGGCAGTGATGTGTTGGGAGTAATTATTATCATTGTCATTATAATCCTCATTGTCAGTACTAGCAGTATTTTACCCAATTGCCTCAGAAATAATGATCTGTTGTCCTGTTAAATGCAAGTTTTCACCATGCAGTCATTTACTTGGCCAGTATATGTATCATATACTGCCATTCACTTTCTACTATTTTCTACCATTCACTTTCATCGGGCCTTGACTAAAAAAAATTATTTAGCAGTAATCCTCAAATACAAATGAATGTATGACAGGGAAGAGGAACAATCAACTTGATATATTTAGAATACATGAAGTATGAAATAGTGATGCCCCTGAACGTCATCGTAACAGCAGGGTTCAGAATACAAATGTGATGTGTTTGTAAGGTGGACTCCAATTCCAAACCAGATAATCATTCCAATGCTTGCTTTCTGAGTATAATATAAACTTATTCCTCTCCTACCCTCTCAGCTGGCTGTGACTGCAGCAAGGAGTGAGGTCTCCTCTAGATATTTTCAACGACAATTCTCATTATCCCTATTAACCAACCTTGCTGGGGCCTTTAGGTGCTACAGGACAAAACATCTGGAAGGTACCAGATTACCTTATCCTGGTCTCTACCTTCTCTACTCTCTATTCCTTTCTTCCTTCCTAGCATTTATTTATTTTATTATTTATTAAAATATTTATATTTTCACCTATATCTCAGAGTGACAAAACAAGAAAAATCAGTTTAAGGCAATTTAAAATTTAAAACAATCAAATAACTTAAACAGTCCCCTTTTTTTCTATTTCCTACTTACTGCACAAAACGTAAGACTGAAAACATGTCAAAATTGGGCAGTAAGAACAGTAACTTTACACATTATCCTTCAAATATGTAATTTACAATTTTGTTACTATGTTGTGTTCTGTAGCCTGCCAGGCAGAACCCTGTCAATTACCTTGAATGCCAGATCAAGAGGGGGAAAAAAGATATACAACATTATCCTTAGGCTTGTGTCTACTTTTAACAGGCCTTGTCCGCTTTGTGTCACTTTTGTTTTCCTCTCCCTTCAGTGCATGAATGCTGACTGCTTCATTAACACCTTAAATCCTATTAAGGTAGTTTCACATCACCAGCTTTCTAGATTATTAGCTTCTAGGACAGCAGACATGCAGCTGTTACCAATTGTTCCAAGGAGTCCAGGCATCTCCCCTCAAGGATGATGTTCTATTACAAAGATAGTACTTTTCACAGCACTGGATGGCCTCTATTTCAGGAAAAAGAAACATTTATCCTGAAAATGATACACATGCTCCTATTGCAACTACTGAATAGAATGTCACTGGGGCAATTTTCATAGGCCTCTGTGATATGACTACTGATGAGGCACCATAACTCTCCTCTACCCTCTCCCATCAGTGTCCTACCATTTTTGTCTGTTTCCAATACCAAAGTACAGTTCTACCCACCCTCACTCATCACTCACAAGCTTGCACTTACAATCCATTAGCCATTCACCCAACAGCAATATTTTCTTGATGGAAGAAGTTCACATTCTACACATGCTATAATTTCTTCCCTACCTCTCACTTTCAACTCCCCACCAAAAGCAACTTTTGAAGGATTGGGGAGGGTTGTCCTCTAGACTTATGGGTCTTTCACACTACAGAATTATAGCACTATGATTCCACTTTAATTACCAGGGCTGCATCTTATGAAGATTTGGAGCAAAGTGTCTCAACAAAGTGTCTCCACCGGATGCAGCCACAGCAGTTAAAATAGAACTGTGCTACTACAAATGTTAGTGTTGAAAGAGCTCTAGGATTTGGGGCACAAAAGGATACAGATGGAAAGGGACATTTAGTCACAGCACCAGTAAAAGGAAAAGAGAAAGGATGCACACAGAAGTGGAAAGTGAATATGGGGAGCAGGGAGTTTTATCCCACATATTAAAATTCTAAAAAAAATGGCTGTGCATTTCACTTCAACATTAGTATATGCTCTCTCTGCAGTCCTAATGATTTTGACGGTGTTGACCTTCAAAGATGTCTTCTTAAGAGTTACAGTGTTATTTTAATTTACAAATGAGTTTTCTTTAAATGACCACAAGGCCCATTAATTATGGAAGTGGGAGGAGAGGTTTATCCCTTCTTCTCCTGCCTCCCGGCAACATCTCTTCTTTAAATGGGTATGCTTTCATCCATATGGTTTTTTGCATTCCCTCCTTAGATTGGGATTTAGTAACCAAGGTCTAAAAATGCAATTAAGGCATTTGTTTACAGGTATTCTGGATATGCTCAGAGAATCAGTTTATTCACAAAATCTCTTCAAAATGACATTTTTTCTTCCATTTTGTGGTAACTCTACACAATAAGAGTACTGAATTAATAAAGCACAGAGGCAATGGTAAAATTAATATATTGCAAATTTTAAAAGGCCTTTTCACTCTCTATAAGTCTAAAGATAGCATCCACATTTCCTCCAATGAAGAATATGTAAGATGTTTGCAGACCTTGCTTTACACATTAAAAAGGTATCAATTTTTTTCCAATACAGATGCAAGCAACAGAATGTCAAAGTTACATATGAATGAATTTGTTATGAAACATGCAATAAGACACACACACACTTTTTTTTTTTTTTTTTTTTTTTGCATGTACATGTAAACCATTTTGTGCTTAACGGCTTGCGCACATGATTGATTTAACTTACTGACTTACTCCTGAATGTTACTAAGAGGCCCTAAGGGCATTTACAATTGAACTCATAAACACACACTTTTCTGGAAAATAGGTTTATGGGCATAATTCTTAAATATAATAGATTCCACCGAAATATTTACTCTTACTTAAGAGTTGATAAAATTATTCTCTTTAATTGAGACAGCTTGTTATACTGCAGATTTAAATGATTCTGCTAAATCAACTCCCTTCAGTTATTCCCTTAAAGTAACAAACTTGAAATTCACCTTAGGATGTCAAGAAGTTAAAATGAATACGAAATAGAAAGTAAACAGAGTCAATATATCAAGAAGAGGTGGCAAGGAGATAGGTAAGTGGTATTAACCAGAAACACACTATAGAAGCCATTTTAAAGTCTATATTGGTTATGCTTCTGGAACAATTTTCTCCCAGAGCACAGCAGTCTAGAAACCTTGGCCCAATTATTTCTGGCTGTATCCTTGAGCAAGCAGAGATCACCAGCATTGGGGCCATGATATTGAGAACACAGCTGCACTGGGCAGGGCACGTTTCTAGGATGGAGGAACATCGCCTCCCCAAAATAGTACTCTATGGTGAACTCGCCATGGGTCAGCGTAAGAGGAGCGCTCCAAAAAAACGATACAAGGACTCCCTGAAACAACATCTCAGGCTCGGCCAAATTGATCACCAACAATGGTCCGCCCTGGCCTCACATCGGGAGGCATGGAGATGCACTATACACATGCTGCAGCCTTATTTGAGAACTCACGCCGAACAAGTCTTGAAGAGAAATGACAACACAGAAAGAATCACAACCCAGAAACATCACCCAAGGAGACCTTCTGCTGTGCTTTCTGCAACCAGACTTGTTTATCTCGGATTGGCCTTTTTAGTCATCAGAACGCTTGCAGAAAGCGTGGGATGAGTCCTTACTGAATCTTCATTTACAAAGAAAAGCCAGAAAGAGAGAGAGAGAGAATGTTGTTAACCTGTCCTGCTTCTTTAGAAGAGATGGAACCTGGCTTTTAATAAGCACTATCTATATTAGGTGGAATGTTGTGGACATCTTGCTGGCATTTGCCAACTTTCTAGAAAACCAGCAAAAGGACAAGAATAAACTCTGCACTGCAGTACGTTTCCACAGAAAGGTTCTTAAAATAATGTGGCACTTTCTCTGCCTTCTCTTCATCTAGTTTTCAATGCCTCAGTGACACTGAGGTAAACCTGGACATTTCAAAGCTGTAAGAAGGTGGATTTATTACAGTATCACCCTGCAGGGTGAGGAACATTCTTGGTACTTCTGTTTCTTCTTCTTCTTAAACCTCAAGGTCTCTTCTATTGCCTTATTTGATCGATGCCACATGGTACAGCAACTCTCTCTCTCTCTTTTTCTCTGAGGGAAGGTGTAGTTCATACTGCTTTCCAGGAACTGAGGAAATGTTTTATGCCAGAGGCCTCAAGCAATGTTTGATAAGTGCTTCAAAGAGGTGCCTCTAAATCTACAATCAAACTGAAACTTGTACACTGTGATATATGGCTATGTTCATGTAGCCAGTAATGCAGATAGGAATAGTGATTAAATCAAAACACTATCACCTTCTGAGAGATCTACTCTTTGGTCCACTGCAAACAATTTGCGTTATGTAGCTAAAACTGCTAGTATCTGTACAAAATTGGATGCCATGGTTTTGAAAGAGCTGGATATGGATGCAGCCAAGACATCGTCTGGTCATGTTGCATACCATCCAACATTTCACAGATAAAAACTGGGACACCTGTAGGCAAGCAAAACCAGTATGTACTCAAGATGGTAAAAAAATATTAATGAAGAAGAATACATAAGGCTGGAGAGGCTGTAGCAGTTTGCTTTTGTCTGAGCTTACTGGGAAGGGCAAGATTCTGTCCGCTCCTCTCCTCTCCCCCCGCCCCCCAGGAGTTGAGTGCAAACTACTTTTACAGTTTGAATTCCTTTTGTAGCAACTGAAGTAAGCTGAAGACAAAGGGGGAAAGTGGAAGAAAGAGAGAGAAACTGGGACATTTTAAAAATGACTGAGAAAGTGGGACAATAGAGGATTAATCAAGATTGTCCTTGCCAGTTGGAGGATAACTGGAGGATATAATGTTGCATCAGGTATGTTTCAGGTTCTGCAGCTTGTTGGTATAGACAAGCTTCTTGGAGGTTGATGAGCCACCACTTACTTCCTGAATTCTTCCACTTTCTCGATGTCAAACCTTCCAGCTTACTATCTGGATTTTACTGGTGCTGGTTGTCTCTCTGAGGGCTGATACACTTCCTTCTGCTTTTAAGGGAATGGTATTTAGAAGCCCAATTAGAAAGCCAAATGGATGGCTGTAATTATTGTCTAGTACCTGATGTTCCTATGTTCCCCTTTATTCTTCTTCTTTGTAAACTAACACTTCCTTCCAAATATTGTAACTTTTGCTCATAGTGGAGTCACTCAAACCCCCAGATCACTTCCGCTGCCCTGGTTTTATACCCTTTCAAAGACATGATGACCAGAAATGTACAAAATATCCCAAGTATTTAAATGCCCTGGTCATTATCTATCAATTTTCCTCGTTTTGGACTCTGGGCAAAATCTGAATGATTTCTGGAGTGCTATATATTGTATGTCTTCTTAAGAGCCAGTGTAGTGTAGTAGTTTGAGCACTGCACTATGACTCTGGAGACCAAGGATCGAATTCGTGCTCAGCCATGGAAACCCACTGGGTGACTTTGGGCAAGTCACATCTCTCAGCCTCATAGGAAGGCAAAGGCAAACCCCCTGTGAACAAATCTTGCCAAGAAATCCCTGTGATAGGGCTGCCATAAGTTGCAAATGACTAGAAGGCACACAACAACAACAACAACAACAACAACTTGATGTTCCATTCTTGAGCAAAATAATGGAGAATATTGTGGTTTCTCAGTTCTAGCTAGTTTTAGATAGCAATCATTACTTGGATCCATGTCAGTCTGGATTCTGTCATAGTTTGGGGCCAGAAATAGTCTTTATGGGTGATATATGCCAGGAAATTGATTTGATTCTTTCTCCTGGACATTTTGATAACTTTCAGTATCATTGAACATAGTTTACTTCTTGGCTATCTAGCTGGAGAAGAACAGGGGCATGGTGTTAACTGGTCCTTTCTTGATAAAGTAGCCTAGAACTTGGTGTTGGTGAATTATTTTTCTGACCACTGACATATGGAGTAACTCAGGCAAGATGCTGCTATACAGAGTCATCCCAAAGTCAATATGCATATGACACACAGTTCTAGTCCAAGGATCATCTATTCCAACTCCTTGCCAATGCAGGAAATCCACAGCTAAACCATCCCTTACAAATGACCATCCAACCTCTAATTAAAAAAACCAAAACTCTCCAACAAAGGTGAATCTTTCAGTGTAGCCAATTCTACTGCTGAACAGCTTTTTTGTCATTGGAGAAATATTCTTTTCAGTATTTAGTTAAAATCTCCTTTCTTGTTATTTAAATCCATTGGTTTAGGTCCTACCTCTGCAGCAGCAGCAAAGAAGCTTGCTGCATCTTCTGCAAGATAACCCTTAAAAGATCAGAAGACAGCTTTGGTGTTATATCACTTCAGCTGATTCACCTCATATAACTAATGAAGCTTAAATTTTACTGGCCTTTGTCTCAGTCCGCACATGGCCAAGAAGGAGTGTGGCCTCTGCCTGCACTGAGATCCCTTGGGACCAACTTAACTGCAACAGAAGCAATGTCTGATACAAAATGTAGGTCTGTTACTCTACCACTGTCACTTTTCTTCTCCTGTATGACTTTTTAAAACACCTTTTGCTTGATGAAGAAGCCAGAGGACCTTTGAAAGCTTGCATGATGTACTTTGTGCCTTTTTAGTTGCCACCACCACAAAAGGTATTGCTGTTTTGCGGATTCTGTATTTTGTTATAACTCATATAATGTTACCTAGGGGTTGTCTATACGGCAAACATACTCCTCATAGAATTTGAGGAGAATACATTTTGGCTAAATGCCATCCCACATTAATTCACCATATTGGGAATGAGGGGAGCCAAATCCACCAAAAACTCTACAGGGAAAGCCTTGGTGGCTTTTCCCAAAGTTTTCAAAAAGCTCCACAGGGAATGTGTATTCCTGCTCATTGGGGCAATCTGATTCACATTCATTCATATTCCTGATAAGAGCAGACGTGGAAAGCTGATTTGTCGGATGTGTGCAGTGGGTGGAGCTTGATAACAAGGCAAGCGGCCAGAACCACCATGTTGGATTAGCAATTGTGTGCTGAGGTGACAAAACAGCCTTTTTTCCTTTCCAGATTTCAAATGCTCCTTTTTAAATGGTAACCTGTGTTAAGGGCCACAATTTTATGTCATACACTAGAACTGAGAATGCATTAACAACATGCAACACTGCATATTCTCAAGGCTATTTTCAGTTTTTATTGCACATTACATTTTTCATCTTTAAAAAGCTACTCCAGGCCTTCTCTATTCTAGCTTTTATTACACATGTCTCCCCTGTTCAGGGAACCAGATTCCAAGGTATTTATATTTGATATCATGTTGCACACTTTAATTTTGGAACTTTAATGGTGTTTCTTGGTCTGCTTGCCTCTTAGAATTTCCATGAACTTGGTTTTCCTAACATTCATTTTTAGACCGTGGTCGTTATTTATTTCTGTGACTTTATCAAACAATCTTTGTCTCCCATCTAAACTGTCAGTTGATAATACTGTAGTGGTTGCACAGCAGATGTTATTGATAATGTCTTCATTAACAATGATACCTACATGAACCAGTAAGTACTTTTAAAAAGATGGTTTCAGAATACAAACTCAAAAGTAATGCTGAAAGATAACATAACATTCATGTCGTATTCCTCTTTTTATGCCTCTGTCAATCAGATCTTCAACTGTCACTGAAACTTTTTTTTTTTTTGCTAAGAATACAGGTTGCCAATTATATGAATACTTCTTGAATCAAGACTTTTGTTTACTAACAAATCCATTAATTTGCTATATTCGACTTCATCAAAATCTTTTGCATAGTCAATAAAGCAAACATACACATCTGTGTTCATGTCATGACATCTCTGCTCAAGTATATATATGTAAAATAGTGTACCCTGGGTACCTCCTGCTCCTTCCTTGCACTTCATGTAAATTCTGCCATGTATTATGTGTAAGAAAACCTTAATTAAATGGCTCATTAAGTTTATTATTCCATAGTCACTGCAAACTTTGGCATTTTCATTTTTGGACAATGGAATGAACATCAACCAAATTTAAAAAATAATCCCAGTTCTGTGGATTTGATTGAAAACATGCACTGAAATATCTAAGTCATTCAATTCTATTAACTTCAATAGTGTTTTGAAAAGTGTTTATGCTATGTTAGCTATATTATAAACTGTTCTGAAGACTATGTGTCTAGACAAACATGATATACATGGCTGAATGAATAAAACCTGCATCAAGATAGAGTTAATCATACTTGGAAAACACTAAAGATTTTTAAAAAGAACAACAGCAAAGATGAGTGGCTAATTAAGGGGATCAGATGGGGGAGGAAAGGGGAGGAAAGGGGAGGAGTGTGCCTTCCCCCATCAGCCACTCAGGTGGAAAGTGGATCAGATGGAGGGAGGAAGGAAGATGGAGGGTACCTATACATGCTGGCCCAGTCACTTACTCATGCAGAGACCTGGGAGATTTTCACACTACACTATTATAGTGTTACTATTTCACTTTAACTGCTCTGGCTTCCTCATGTGGAATTCTGGGATTTGTAGTTTAGTGAGGTCTGAGATCTCTCTGGCTGAGAGTTGTAAATGCCCCTCCCTAAACTGCAAATCCCAGGAGGCAGCCTTAGCAAATAAAGTAGAATAGTAACACTATAACAGTGTAGTGTGAAAATCTCCCAACATACATAAATGTTGGGGGATGATAGGACACTCAAACCCTGGCAGAAGCCAAAAAATATCTCAGCAGACTTAGCAGCAGCAACCAGTTCCCAAGAATACTCACACACAGAGTGCTGTCATCCAAACAAACAGGAGGCAAGTTATCTTCAAGCTCAAGGCAGTTGCAATATATACAGATATAAACAGCAGACAGACAAACTGCTTTGCCAAACATCAAGGTATTTCAAGAGAAAGAATGCCCTGGACTGAGCTTTCTTTTATACAGATTTATAGGGCATTGGCTCCCTCAACCACATGGGTGCATTACATCAGATTTTGCACTCCAGACTCTATCCTGATGCTACACCATCCAGCAACCTTCTTGTGCAGCTGTGGGCTCAAGGCTAGCATGACTTGACAGTTCCTTGGCTAGCATGACTTAGCAATTGTTTGGCCATTTTCTATGGAGTTCAGTTTCTGACTCGTGACAATACATTCACTGAACTAAAAAAAAGGTCAACACAAGGCCAATTTGGGGGGGGGCTGGATGGTGAGGCAGGAAGAGGGAGCAGGCGTGCACTCCCCCCTCATTCAGGTGGGAAGTGGATCAGAGCTGGGAAGGAAGAGGCAGGGCACACACACACACTGGCTTACTCGCTCAGGCAGAGATCTGCATGCATACATACACCAGAGTAAAAATCATGCTTGCTGGACCTAGGTAACCACCCACAAACTTGTCCCACCTGCCAATTAGCCCACCCCCAATTTCATTCTGATCTTGACACATGTAAAAAAAAAAATCCAGCAGTTCCTAAAGCTGCAAAATAAAAAGTGAGTTTTTAAAAATATTAACACCTAAAGAAGGGCTCATTAATGCCTAAAAGAAGCACTTTCACTGTGAAACTAGTCATACATTGTGCTTTCCAACAGCACTGGAAATGAGGTGAGTACATTTTTTTTTGCCTGTGTAGACAAGGCCTCTGTCTAAGCTCCCACACAGTGTTGTTGTGCATACTGCAAATTAACTCCAACATTTTAATGAGTTAATTAATTCCAGCACATGTATCAGTGTACCTGGATATGTTGATGTAAAACAGTTTGTAAAAGACCACAACATGACAATTGGGGTCAGTTATGTTGCTAAGTCACATTATAAAACCCTATATGACCAGGGTACCACTGTTGTGCTACTGAAACAGAGCACAACCTCTCGAATTGCAGCAGGGGTTATTTGTTCAGAGTAACTGGATAATACAAAATTCATCCAGTTAATATGACTTGAAATCTTGACTCTTGTCTTCTTGCAGAGAGCAGGAGTGCTTCAATAAGATACAGCAGGATTGCCATATTTAGAAAAGCCAAAAAGGAAGGTACATTTACTGACTTCTTCAAACCGCTGATCACTATGTATACAGTCGTCCCTTCACATTCGCGGGGGTTCCGTTCCACGGACCCCCGCGAATGTGAAAAATCTGCGAATAACAAACACCCCTCCCCCTCCCTCCCCAGGCCTTCGCGGGGCCTTGCTAGGCCCCGCGGAGGTCTCCCCAGCCCTCCCTCCCTCCCTCCCCAGGCCTTCGCGGGGCCTTGCTAGGCCCTGCGGAGGTCTCCCCGGCCCTCCCTCCCTCCCTCCCCAGGCCTTCGCGGGGCCTTGCTAGGCCCCGCGGAGGCCTCCCCGGCCCTCCCTCCCTCCCTGCCCAGGCCTTCGCGGGGCCTTCCTAGGCCCCGCGGAGGCCTCCCCGGCCCTCCCTCCCTCCCTGCCCAGGCCTTAGCGGGGCCTTCCTAGGCCCCGCGGAGGCCTCCCCGGCCCTCCCTCCCTCCCTCCCCAGGCCTTAGCGGGGCCTTCCTAGGCCCCGCGGAGGCCTCCCCGGCCCTCCCTCCCTCCCTCCCCAGGCCTTCCCGGGGCCTTCCTAGGCCCCGCGGAGGCCTCCCCGGCCCTCCCTCCCTCCCTGCCCAGGCCTTCCCGGGGCCTTCCTAGGCCCCGCGGAGGCCTCCCCGGCCCTCCCTCCCTCCCTGCCCAGGCCTTCCCAGGGCCTTCCTAGGCCCCGCGGAGGCCTCCCCGGCCCTCCCTCCCTCCCTGCCCAGGCCTTCCCGGGGCCTTCCTAGGCCCCGCGGAGGCCTCCCCGGCCCTCCCTCCCTCCCTCCCCAGGCCTTTGCGGGGCCTTCCTAGGCCCCGCGGAGGTCTCCCCGGCCCTCCCTCCCCAGGCCTTCGCGGGGCCTCCGGAGGGCCTCCGGGGGTCCCGCGAAGGCCTCCCCACCCCTCCCCAGGCCTTCGCGGGGCCTCCGGAGGGCCTCCGGGGGTCCCGCGAAGGCCTCCCCACCCCTCCCCAGGCCTTCGCGGGGCCTCCGGAGGGCCTCTGGGGGTCCCGCGAAGGCCTCCCCACCCCTCCCCAGGCCTTCGCGGGGCCTCCGGAGGGCCTCCGGGGGTCCCGCGAAGGCCTCCCCACCCCTCCCCAGGCCTTCGCGGGGCCTCTGGAGGGCCTCCGGGGGTCCCGCGAAGGCCTTCCCACCCCTCCCCAGGTCTTCGCGGGGCCTCCGGAGGGGCTCCGGGGGTCCCGCGAAGGCCTTCGCACCGCTCCCCAGGCCTTCGCGGGGCCTCCGGAGGGCCTCCGGGGGTCCCACGAAGGCCTCCCCACCCCTCCCCAGGTCTTTCACGGGGCCTCTGGAGGCCCCGTGTCGCGGTTTTGGGGGGGCCCGGGGGGGCCCTCCCAAAACCGCGAATAACCGAAACCGCGAATGTCAAGTTCGCGAATGTGGAGGGACAACTGTATTCTCATTTTAAATACTCCTCCTATATACATTTTAACTCTGAAAAAGATGACATGTCTGGGAAAAGGAGGGCATATGGTAACCTGAGATACAGTGTATTCATTCTGTATCATACAGGACATTCTCAGTCCATAAGAAAGCAAGCTTCAATAGAATGTAGAACAGATCAATAAATCAATACATTGCTAGTTCAAATGTTGTTCAGACAGGTAATCAAAGAAAGGTTTGGGCCTCATTTCCTTAGCAGAGGAGCTTTGGGTAAGGTTGTTGTTGTCGTTTTTTTTTAAAATCAACATATGGAAATGTCAGTTATGTATTAAGACAATCAGAGTTCATAGAATTGCTATTTGCTAACAAAACTGCAACAATATGGTATCATCACACACTGCTACACTCAAAAATTATCTAATTTAAGAGCTCTGATTGCTAATATATATATATATATATATATAAAATGGCCTCAAATAAAAGTTGGACCATATGGCCAGTTGTTTTCATGAGTCAGTGTGCTCACTAAACAGCAAATATCTGAGATCCATTGAAAAGCTGGCAAAAAAAGTAGGCTATATACACTTCTACATTGCAGTTCTTGAAAACCAAGATAAATAAAATCTTAGAGAACATTTTGCAAGAGAAGCAGATTTCTTTAATAATAATGCTCACTTCATTCATTAGAATTCTGGTCAGTGTCTCAGTGAGCATAACAAAAACCAAGAGAAAACATGAGTCATTTTTCACTTTTGGACTCAAGGGGAGGGAAGTTACTGATGTGAGAATGTTCAGGTTCAGCTTTCATCATAAATGGTGTTTTTAAGAAATCCCACACAAACAAAAGGAATGAGGAAAAGGTACTACAGTATTTGTATAAAGCTATCTTTCTACTTTTCTCTGTGAAATCTCCACAAAGGTGAAATAAAATTTCTCAGATAGAGGAAGTCCATAATTAAAATATTCTCATCCCTAACAGATTGCAACAAACTACAACATATTCCTTCTCCCCAAAGAGGAAATATGACCAGGTGAAACAAGCCTCATCTAGTGTGCCCAAGAGTTGGGCCTAGAAAGTCTAAACACACAATTCTGAGGAAATAAAAATCTACATTAAGGCTATACCTTTATTAGTACCAAGCAAAATGCAACACAGCTTGCTTTTGAATTCCCCAGAAGTCTTTGTCAGACTAAGTGGTATTTTTAAAAAAATGTAGAGAGTGGAACAAAGAAGCAGAAAACCCTAAAAAAATATTAGCCAAATGTTGAAGCCAAGAAGCGTTCATTTAAATTTGGTGCCAAGATGCAGACAAGAAAATAAAATCATTGGTGTGTGTGCAGCTGTAAATTACACCTAGTACTGGGACAAAGAACTGATGAACAATCCTAATTTCTGAAAACACAAAGGCTGCTGGCAGCACAGAGATCTGTCTGTTGCTTGGCTGAAACACATAGTTTCCTTGAGTCAGTATAAAGCAGATTTACAAGTGGTGGAACGTTTAGATAGGTTTTTCCTCAGAGAACAGGAGGTCTACCATTACTACCTCCCCTTGGAAAACTACTACATTTAATTGTTCAGGGCAAAAACTACTGTCAGAGAGAGAGAGAGAGAGATTTTTTACTCTCCTGAAGAGGAACAACAAAGAAGGTTCCACTGACTACCAGTAATGTTTGCAACTTGGCTTTAGCCAGAGCACAGTCTAAAACTGAAACCCACAGGCTTTGCTTATATACAGACTGTCATGTTTCTCTGTGCTTCACCCACTACATCTTACCTTAATGTGCCTACAATATTCTAGACAACATTCCTCCAATTAAGTCTGACAGCTTGTTAAATGGTTTCAAGGTTCATTCAAAGGCAAAGTGGTGTTTAATTAAATTCATGTGCAAGACAGTTAAACAATAGCCAACTAATTTTTCTCCCTGAAGATAGATACTTGCTTTGTCCATGTTTTCTTTCCTGGGCACCAGGTTCCTTGGTGAACACAGAGTATCAGCCATGAGCAACAATGAAGAATATTAGCACAGTTTTTTTAAAGCAAAAACACCCCCACACTCACAAACCACTTGAGTTTTGTTTATAATAATTTCGTTCTGCTTAGCTTAAGCTCAATGAAGTTCACAAAATTGCTTCAGATTGCATGCCATTTTTCTACTGAAGAAAATGGAAATTTCAAGAGTGATAACATAAACTAATTTTGATTTTCCTTGGTAGAGCTTTGGAATTTGTCATTAAGTAATACTATCATCACTCAAACACAGGTAAAGATTTGGAATTTCTTTTGAATGATAGCAGAAAATAAATGAGTTCTCAATCAAAAAGGCCTTCATTGTTAGCCTTCATTGAATTCATTATTAAACATGTGTCTGGAGCTCTTCTTCATAATTAGTTTTAAAATGTTTGTCCTAAAGAAACTAAAACTTGGAGCAAGAGGGCAAAATTGTCACTGGTTGCAGCTAGGTACAAATATGCTCACTTGTTTCTTCTTATTTTCCGACTGCATTTAGATCTAGAACTTTCCCTTGTGGAAATGTAATATGATTTTATTTCTTATTCTAACTATAAACTTTACAAAAGAAGTGAACACTCTCTCTTTACATGTCCCTCAAAGTCACAGATAATAATAGTAGTGTTGCTTCTGTACCACGCAGTATGTTTAATCAAGAGAAATTCCCACATCTGCTATCTCACTCTAGAAGATTCTGTCCAAGTGATAGTAATGATGATATATGGGAGCCATATATCTGAAGCTGGTTTGAAATGGGTCTAGATAAATTGTAAATTATACAACTTATAATGGTGGAGCAATACCCAACAAGAAGCAACTGTAAAATTTTATACCTTTAAAAATTTTCAAGCTGCCAGGATTTTCTCTTCTGAGAGCTTGGGTGTGACTGCCACTACTTTTCCTTGAAGTCTCCCTTGTTTTGCAAGATGACAATACTCATAATCAGTTAATCTAACATGGAGAAACCTTGTTCCAAATCAAGCCTGCCAATTTCATCAGAAGAAAAGCTGAACAGACTAATGCATTGAATAATCTTAATCACCTGATTGATTTGTTTTGAGTACTTCAAAGTGAAAACTATTCTTACTGAAATTATGATTAGCTTCTATGTCATGTGGGGGAAAATTACTAGAAGGCAGAACTTGTCATAATATTGCTAAACATACCACTTTGAACAGTGTTGCTATGATATAATTTGCTTTTATTCTGAACACACTACAAAATCTTTCAGTGTATGGCTTGATGTTTTGACTAAGATATTTAAAGGAAATCCCAAGTCCACACCTGAAGAAAGTTTCGAGTGTGTTTATGTGAGGAAAAAAGGAACACACTTCATTTGGAATACAGTACTCATATTCAAAATATTGTACTGAAAATACAGTACCTGCAATTCCCACTGTATAATCCAAACTGACCCAAATATTTATAGACTTCCTGAAGCTATTTAATGCATAACATAGGGTAGCATCTGTTTGTGGAAGTCTGCCATGTCTACTAAGGTAAAGGTCTGACCTTTTCTTTTTCACGCTGCTTACCGGTCATGCAATTCATCTCAAAATCCAGAGGAGAGGGGGGGAGGAGCCAAGCTTCAATGGCGTAGGAACAATTCCCAAGACGGGTGCTCAAGGTAATGGAATTAAATGAATAATTTCCCCTCAAAAACGTATGAGGAGAGTTTTGAGGGAAGATTTATGGCTGTGAATTATTAAGGAATGTTAATAGAAGGGAAAACTGCAGTTCAAGGAAGCCTAAAAGTAAACCAATAGTTACTTTCGGTTTTGTCCGATCTTGGAGCAGACTCCAACATAATTAAAAAGAACATTTTGCTAATAAATCACTAAGGTTGGAGAAAACAGCGAATAATTGTAGGCAAATGAAAAGGATGATTTAACAGAGGAAGAAATATTTGATATAACTGGAGAATAAGTGGAAAGCTTTAAAAAATAAGTGGTGGAGGAAGGAAGGGCCATTAACAGAAGGGAAGAAATGAAAGTTTGGAGTGTTTGGATTTTCTTATGTCTAAAAAAAGAAGAAATACTGTGGGGAAAAGCTGGTTAAGACCACAAACACTAAGTAAACCATCAGATAGATCGCATAAGAGATTGGAAAGGAATAATAAGGGTGAACCAGAAGGGCTAAGTATGGAAAAAGAAATTAGCCCTCCTTTAGCTGCCTCACCCCTAGATCCTCCATCCCCAAGGGGGAGGGAAAGAAGGGGAGAAAGCACAGAGGATATTAAAACTCATATGGATTCTCTCTTTACAAAAATGATGACAGAATTTAGAGAAGATAAAAAGAGAATGTTTTCAGAGTTTGCAAGAATAAGAGAAGAAATGCAGAAGGAGAGGAAAAGATCTGAAGAAAGATTTGTGGAAATGAGTACAAAAATACAAGGAATACAAGGAGATATTCTTAATATAGTAAAAGAGAACAAAGAAATAATTAAAACCCAAACACTTCAAGGCAGTCAGATCCAGGATAATACGAAGAAAATCACAGACATGGAAAAAAATTGATATACATGCAAGGTTATCAACACAGGAATAACTTTAGAATAATGTTCCTGCCAGAATCTGTGGGGAAAGATCAAGGATCTAACCTGAAATCTGAAGTGCTGAAATGGTTACAGCAAGTTACCCCAGCTGTGAAATGGAGGGAAGAGGACATCGAGCGGATCCATAGAGAACTGACAGGAAGGAGAAGTATTTTCCCAAGAGATGTTATTGTCAGAGTTATTAATTACAATAACAAGGAGGAATTAATGAGAACAGTCAAAAAATATCCAGAGAGACTGAAGTATGGAGATGTAAGGGTGGAATTATATAATGACTACTGTCCACAAACAGTAATCTGAAGAAAATCGATGAAGCCTTGTATTGCTACTCTTTTGAAAGCTGGTATAAAATATGCTTTGGGATACCCAGTGTTTTTCAAAATTTGAATGGGCAGGAAAGAGATACAGAATGGAAACACCAGAAGAAGGACTGCGACTGTTGGAGGAGTTGGGAATACATAAGAAGGAGTATGGAGCTGATGGAGGAGCGGACAGAGGAGATGGAAAAGTTTAGACAGATGAAGAAAGCAGAAAGAAGAATAAACTACATGGGGGGGGGAAGAAAAAAAGAAAAAGAGGGGAAATATTTTTTTTTATTTTGATGAGCACTCTGGGGGAGGGAGTTGTTCTGGGCCACTGGATGATCTCTTCACCACTCCTCACCTGGAAGACCTGGGGGGTTATGAGCAAGGCAATTTGCCTTGGGAAGACAAGGTGGGGAGGTAAAGAAGGGAAAGGGGGGAGGGGGAAGGGAATGGGGGGGAAATTGGAAGGGGTGGGAATGGGGAAGGGAGGTCACTTTTTGGAGCCAGAAGATTTTTATAGAAGAAGTAATAAGGAATCTAATGGTTAATAAATTAAAGATATCAACTTTAAATGTTCATGACCTTGGCATGGTAATAAAACGAAAAAGGATTGAAGCATTATTGAAGAAGGATCAAGCGGATATAATATTTTTACAAGAGACACATCAAAAAAGGGAAGGAGTAAATGAAATGAAATTGAATTGGGTAAGAGTTTATGAAAAAGCATATGGAAATTCAAAAGCTAGAGGAGTAGCAATATTAATAGCAAAAAAAATGTAATTTTGTCATTAAAAAGGTGAAAAAAGATGAAAATGGTAGATATATTATAATGAATGTAAATGCTCCATGATGTGGAGGCAAGCCTCCCAAAAGTCCAGAGAGGCAAGGAAATCTCCCTCCTGGATTCCCTCCAAGATGGAGCGTAACGTCTCCATTTGAAACCTGTGTCTTGCCACCCAATAGTTGACACTTCGCAGGTTTAGAGTGGCTCTCCACTCCTTGTTCTTCTTCAGTTCCAGAAAGAGCGGGGAGTAGGTCGCTGAGAACCTCTCTGTTTCCGGCACCAATTCTATCGTCTGGATCTGTGACAGATGTGTGATCGCGTCCTCCATCCAACGCTGCCTTTCTGGGCAATCTGTTGTATATGACTGCATAAAGGTGGGGGGTGGCTTTGCCAGAAAATCTATCATGTATCCCTGTCTTACTGTCCTGATGATCCAGGCATCTGACGAGGTATCTTCACAGATCTTTGCAAAGCTGGTCAGCCTACCCCCCACTGAAAAGGCTGTGTAGTCACAAGGACTGCCCCCCTTTACCTCCCTGCTTGGAGACTTGGGTGTTGGACCCTTTGGCGAACTGGTTGGATCTTGACCATTGGAAGGGTCTTGGGGAATTCCAATTGTCCTTGTGCTGTCTGTAATCCCTTTGGCTGTTGTACTTGAAGCCTCTAAAACCTTGATGATTGGCTCGAAAGGATCCTCCTTCTTGGGCAAAGGCAGAGCCTTCTTTTTGTCCTTGGTCTCCACTAAGACCTCTTCCAAGGTCTCACCGAAAAGTTTTCCCCCTTTAAAGGAACAACCTGCTAAATTAGCTTTAGCCTTGCTATCAGCATTCCAGTTCCTTAACCAAAGTTGGTGCCTTGCCGCCACATCCGTGCCTACTGCTCTAGAGGAAAAACGCAGAGCGTCCAGGCTGGCATCCGCCACGTAGGCCGAAGGTCTGGTGATTTTATTCATACCCTGATGAAACTTGGCTTCGTCCTCAGGGACATTCATCATTAAGTCCTTGGCCCATCTGATGGTGGCCCTAGCAAATATGGAGGCCGCTGCCGCTGCCCTAATAGCCAACACAAATGCCTCATGAGACCTATGTAAAAAGGGCTCTATGCACTTGTCATCTGGGGCCTTGAGATGCTTGTCTCCATCCCTAGGAAAGAGCGAGCCCAAAACCAACCCCGCCAATGGAGCATCAATGGCTGGGAGCTTCAGAAGATCCATCACCTCCCCACGTAGGGTGTATAAATGCTTTACCAGGGAGGGTAGAGTCCTTGGGGCCCCTGGGTGATCCCATTCTGCCAACAAAGTCTACTTTAAAATGTCTGGGAATGGGAGCACATTGCCAGCCCCTTTACCTGCAGGCCTAAGTTCAGGGACCCCCTGGCTGGAGCCCCCTGCCACTGGGTCCAACTCTAGGGCCCTGAAAGCCTTCTTCAACAGGACGAAGAAAAAGGAGACCTCAAAGACACAGGGAGAGCCCTGATCCTCCTCATCTTCCTGCTCCCCCTGGGAGGTGAGCTCCCCCTCCTCCTTGGGTTCGGACTCCTCCTCCCTCTCTCTTGAGTTCCCCTCCCAATCGGTGACCTGGCCATGTTTTTCCTTCCTCAGCCTCTTGTGGGGCGGAGAGCCTTTCCCCTCCTGCATGCCGTGACTCATCCAGTTCCTGGCTCAGCCCTGCTTTCCCGCACCACGCTTCGCGGCCTTGCTACCGCCACCCAACATCCCGGGGGGAGACAGGACAGGGGGGCAAGAGAGAAGCTGGGCCCCTCAACAGCTGCTGAAAAGCCGCCGCCAGGTCACCCCCGGTGCTCACGCCCACCGCCAGTGCTTGCCATGCAATCAGGGCAATCCACACGGCAAGCGGAGGCAGTAAGGCCTTACATCCCATTAGCAGTGGAGGGAGGTCTTTGAAGGATGTGCCCGCCGGGTCGCTATCTCCGCTGTTCCTGGCTGCCTCGGCCGAGGCTCCGAGCGGTGCTGAGCCCCTGGCTACCACGCGGTCTGCCTCCTAAATGGAGGCCCCATTGCGCTCCTGCCCCTCCAGGGCCGCCAGGCTCAACGTGCACCCCCAGAAGGAGCCATGGAGCCCTGTACCCTGGCGTTGAGAGGCTGCCTCTGCCGGCCCCAATGCCAAATCCTCCTCGGAGGAAAGCTCCCCTCCTTGCACGCGGTTGTGCATGGGGGCTGCCATCTTGCTTCTTTGTTTGCTGAGGGTAGTTGGAGCAAAGGAAATCCCGACCTGATCTCCCACAAGGCGGAACAGAACAGGGAGGTCAGGGTTGGCTCCACCTCCAGGAGGGAATGGTTTTTACTATTTAAATTTGTAGGTTGTCCTGCTTGTGATTGGATGGAGGCAGAGCCAATACCCATGTAGGAGTCCCTCCCCACGCTGCTGGAAAATGAGTAGCCTAGAGTTACACATTCATAACTATTTGATATTCATGATCTCCATGTATTCCCTAGTTTAGGGGAACACTTAGAAATCATGAAAGTCCCACAGTCTCCACTAACAGGAAATCAACTGCTGCACATTTATTTATTTAGTTAGTTAGTTAGTTATACCCTACTAATTGTTTTAAGCAGTAGCTATTTACACATCTACACTGCATTAAACAGTTTCCAATATGTATTAGCTAATGACAGAGGTCCATTCCCTTGTCACTCAGGAAGCAGCTGACTGACCATGAAAGTCTCCCAATTGCCACTTACTGGGCAGCAGCCACTGTGAGCAACAGGGGTCTGCTCCCTATAGTCTGGAAAGCAGCTGACTGATGTTTCTACCCCCTCGTGTGAACAGAGATGTGAGCAATCTCTGGTGCAAGGGGGAGTTGCAACAGGAACCCTGCTTCTGTCTGTAACAAAACAAATCTCTCATGGAAGGGGGTGGGAATGTCAGTCAGCTACTTCCCAAGCATAAAGGGAATGACCCCTGTCAATTGCAGTAGTTGCTTCCCGGTAAGTGGAGACTGGGGGGTGGGGTGGGCAGGAGTCATAGCAGAGCTACGTTAACTATGGTGGTTATATATTCATAATTCTTCAACAGGATTCCAGCCTACATACATAAGTGACCAAATCAGAAAGCCAAATCTTTTCACAGCCTGCACGTCACTTGATTTCCCAGCAATTGTTTATTCTTTTTTTTAAAAAAGTAGGTATTTACACCCCTTTCTTCAGCCACAAAGGCTATCAGAACAGCTTATAAATTGTTTTAAGCAATAGCAATTTACACATCTACACTGCATTAAGCAGTTTCCAATGTGTGTTAGCTAATTGCTTCCACAAGCCAGGTACTCAGTTTACCGACCTATGAAAGGATGGAAGGCTGAGAGAACCTTGGAGATCAAACATGCAACATGGTGACTTGCAGTACTGGCATTTAACAACTGCACCACCAGGGCTCCCTTACTCAATATATAATGACTTGCAGATGACTCAACTGCATCATCTCCCAACCCCCCAGTTTTTTGTCTGCGTTGGCACAGCGACCCATGCGAATCACCACTTGAGGCTGCAGCTTTCCATCAACAGACTGGCCCATTACCTTTAAACTCTCCAACATTTAACTCTCTGTTGTAAATTCATCATTTACTGGTATGTGCTGTTCTCAGCCTTACAGAGTTAGCTGTGGTTTGTACAATTTTCCCATTTCTGACTAAATCTAGTTGAATATACTTGCAAGTCTCTTAAATTGCCAAACCACCTGTTATAACTATTGCATACTCTAGCAATGCCAGCTGAACCCTCCAACAATTCAAAAATTAAATGCAGGTATGCATATTAAGCAAACAATGGAAAACAAACTAGCAATGGGAATACTGAAGTTGCCACAGGCATTTTATTTTGAAATAGTGCAGCGAACAGATCTTATGCAAAGAAATTGCCTCCTTCTCAAATTATCCAAGTTGGATATAATGGACCTCCCCTATCAAATCAACATCACAGACAAACACCCCCTCCAAATATAGAACAGATTCCTTATATTTAAAAGCATAACCCTTTATATACTTTTGTGTTATTCCTTAGTATAGAAAGAATGGAATAGGTCGCATAACACTTACCAGTTCTCACAAAGATGGGGAAGAACAAATACTAGCAAACCTGTAGTGTCTATACTGTACCTAGTACTGAGCTTTTGAGACTAAAGTTGTGAACGTTCAGCTTAAAACTAGAGAGAGGAGGCCAAACTAGGTTCTGGAACTAAGGGGAAATTCAAGGATACCAAATTTCTATGGGGGGAGGGTGTAGGGAAAATTTGCTTCATTTAGGAGAAAAAATTGAGATAGTTGTGAATTGAAGAGAGCAGTTATTTAACAACATATTAGTCCAGATGTCCATTGTTCAAACTGAGCAATCTGGCACTGAAACAAATACAGTCATCCCTCCACATTCATGGGGGTTAGGTGCTCAAGACCCCCGCAAATGTGAAAAAAACATGAATAAAAAAGGCCTCCCCCTGCCTGCCCACAACGCCCCCACCCTTCCAAAGTGGCAATGGAGCTTTTTGAGCCCATTTGCCACTTTGGGAAGTGTGGGGCTGGCTAAAAAGCCTCCCACCCACCTGGCCGCCACCCCCCCCCCCCGTCGTGCTTCCTGAAGCAGCTATGGGGCTCTCAAGCCCCATCACCCACTTTGGGAAGGTCAGGGGGGTGGCGGGAGAGCAGGCGGGAGGTTACCCAGTTATCCTCCATGCTTCCCAAAGTGGCTATGGGGTTCTGAAGCCCTATAGCCATTCCGGGAAGGTCGGGGGGGAAGACGAGCGGGCAGGAGGTTGCCCAGCCACCCCACACGCTTACTGGAGTGGCTATGGGTCTCTGAAGCCCCGTAGCCACTCCGGGAAGGTTGGGGGGTGGGTGAGTGGGCAGGAGGTTGCCCAGCCATCCCTGTGCTTCCCGAAGTGGCTATGGAGCTCTGAAGCCCTATAGCCACTCCGGAAAGGTCAGGGGGGTGGCGGGCGAGTGGGCGGGAAGTCACCCAACCACCTCCCGCGCTTCCCGAAGTGGCTATGGGGCTTTGAAGCCCTGTAGCCACACCAGGAAGGTCAGGGGAGGCGGGCAAGCAGGCAGGAGGTTGCCCAGCCACCCCCCGCACATCCCAAAGTTGCTATGGGGCTCTGAAGCCCTATAGTCACTCTGGGAAGGTGGGGGGGGGGTGGCGGGTGAGCAGGCATGAGGTTGCCCAGCCATCCCCTGTGCTTCCCGAAGTGGGTATGTGGCTCTGAAGCATTATAGCCACCCCGGGAAGGTTGGGAGGGTGGCGGGTGAGCGGGCGGGAGGTTGCCCAGCCACCACCACCCCGCATGCTTCCTGAAGTGGCTATGGGGCTTGAGAGCCCCATAGCCGCTTGGGGAAGGTCAGAAGGGGTGGAGGGATTGCGGCGGAAAGGCTTTTCAGCCACCCCATCCACCCTCTCAAAGCCGCAACAAGCCCCATTGCCCCAAAGCCCCATTGCCACTTTGGGAAGCATGGAGGGAGTTTGCTGAAAAGCGCCTCTGCCCCGAACATCCCGCTCTCCCAGGGCTTGGCTCTCTACCCCAAACAGAGCCAACTCCAGGAGAGCAGGGAGTTGGGCACGCGGTTTGCTCAGGGAGCACTCCATTTAAATCAGCTTCCCTCCCTTGTGTGTGAGGGAGAGAAGCTGATTTAAATGGGGTGCTTGCTAAGCAAACCGTGAATAGGCGAAACTGAGAAAGTGAAAGCCGCGAATGTGGAGGGGCAACTGTACACACCTTACCATTTATAACCATTTTGGAAAATCTACTTAGAAAAAGCATACAACATATAACAAATCACAGGAATACACCAGATATATTTGAGTCAATCAATAAACAGCAGTCATTAAGCCATAATGGAAACTAAGCAACCACCAAGTAAAAGCTATTCATGTTGAACCTTTCCCTTACATTAACTTAGTCAATAGTAGAGTCAAATGTTCTGGACCTGCTTAATCTGCTTTTCCTTGAGATTTATAAAAGTTTAGTAATTCTACACCTCCTAAAATATTCCCTAGTTGAAAATACTTTTTTCCTTCACCAAGGCTCTACCTTACTTTGGACTTATGGTCTCCCTCTCAGATTTACACACCTTGTGGTGCTGGTTTCTTAATTCACCTTTCATTTTTTAAAATCTTTCTAAAAATAATCATCCCCCTTTTTGCTTTAGAGCACCCCAGGGCAGTTTCATCGAGCACCCCACAGTGGCATTGTTCCAAGGGGGATGTGTGAGAAGGGTCAAAGGTGCTAAGTGATAGATAAACAAAACAAACAATTCTGCCACTTTCACACTTGGCAAAGGCAAAAATGGGAGGGGGGAAGGGGAAGAAAAGTAAATTAAGAAGTCCCTGATAAATCTCTCCAAACCATTTAGGAAATCTGCCCACTCCCCAGCAAATATTGACCACAACACCTCCACTGAACTGGAGTGCATTTTTACTCAACCTCACTTCACCAGATGTACACATCATTCTCAATGACTAAAAAGGGGTAAGCATGGCTTCTGAATAGCAATGTGAACCCTGGCCTTCTAAGTACATCTCCAATGAAATTATATATCATGATATGGACTCACACGGGGTCTCTGTTATCTCTCTCTCTCTCTCTCTCTCTGGCTTTTCTTTGCAAACGAAGATTCAGGAAGGACACATCCTGCACTTTCTGCAAGCGCGCTGATGACTGAAAAGGCCAATCTGAGATAAACAAGTCTGGTTGCAGAAAGCACAGCAGAAGGTCTCCTTGGGTGATGTTTCTGGGTTGTGATTCTTTCTGTGTTGTTGTTTCTCAAGACTTGTTCGGCGTGAGTTCTCAAATAAGGCTGCAGCATTGTGGATAGTGCATCTCCATGCCTCCCAATGTGAGGCCAGGGCGGACCATTGTTGGTGATCAATTTGGCAAAGCCTGAGATGTTGTTTCAGGGAGTCCTTGCATCGCTTTTTTGGAGTGCCCCTCTTACACTGACCCGTGGCAAGTTCACTGTAGAGTACTATTTTGGGGAGGAAATGGTCCTCCATCCTAGAAACGTGCCCTGCCCAGCGCAGCTGTATTCTCAATATCATGGCCTCAATGCTGGTGATCCCTGCTTGCTCGAGGACAGCAACATTTGTCACATTGTCAGTCCAGTGTATATTTAGGATTGTGCATATACAGCGCTAATGAAAGTGATACCTGTCAAAATCAGGCTGGGAACTAAGTTGCCTGATCACTGTTTAATGCTGCTAGAACGTGAACTATAAATGGATCATATATAAGAAATTTCCAATATACCATGGAAATTCTGGAAACAACAAGAACCTAAACAAACACAGGACAGCTGCTGCAGCAATCTTGGGAACAGGAAACAAAGACAAAAGACTGATAGAATATTGTTTGTTACAAAACAAAGCAAAAAACAAGAAACAAAAAGAAAACCTTATTTTGTTTCTTAATGAACTAGAAGATGTGTCAGCCATCATAAAATATTATACTGCAAATAGCTATACAATCAAATTATTGTGCCAAGTACACTATAAAATGAATAATCAGAATTGTTAGATATATGAAGACAAAATGGATTTCCATTGTTGTATGCCTGTATTATTACCTCAATCATTACATAGCTTTTCTTTTTTTGGTTATATAGTTGGTTAGAAGTAAAGGCTCTTGTCATATTGTAAACCCATTGCCAAAAGAACAATAGAAAGTAGTAACAGATATACATTTATAATACAATGATGTCAGTTTAAAGCAAACTACAAAGGTGACTAAAATTAGATTGTATAATTGGAAGAAAAAGCAATGGTTGTCCTTTAAAGAAGCCAAATTATTTAAAGATCCAGAAACTTCTTTAAAAGGTATATACAGTAATGTCATTTGCATAAAAATATAATGTTCAGTTTGTTAATTTGTAGGACTTACTTTTCTCTTGCCAATAGCAGAAAAAAATCAGATACTTTACTGTTACCCATATAATTCGTTGAAGCACTAAGGTTTAAGTACACCACGACATCACTGAATTAAAAGGGTGAAAACATACTTTTCACTACAGAAAAGCTTTACTGAAATATCCCTCTATCCCCCTGATTTCTGAAGTTGCATTCTTCATTACAGATCTTGTACTAAGCAAGAGTTGGATTAGGTAACTACCAATTTGCAGACCCAAGCCGTACCGTCCCCCGCCCTCCTGAATGATGCACAGACACACAACATTTTCTTCAACTTTGAATTGCTTACATCTTCAGAAAATTAGGTTAGGTACAGGTTAGTAAAGTGAATACAAAATAGAGGTAGATACATGTTTGAGGTATATGTTAACATTTGGCAATAAAATTGGCCGCAAATTGCAACTGAATGGTTGGCGGCAATGTATGGGTTGTGATATCCGCAACACCCATCCATGTGGGCCAAATGGCGTGTTGGTCCATCCAAACCCGCCTCCTAGAGGAGAGAGCCAGATGGCTGGGCCGTCCGCCCGACGCTCTCCCCTGTAAACAATTGCATGTTACAAATAAGCGGGGAGGGGCCTCCTTTGAACTTGAACTTGTGCTTGAACTTGAACTTGCTAGAGGCCTCCCTTTCTTCCTGCCTTATCACGACCTAATACATCCGCCCGCAACTTGTGACATAATAACACCCCGAGGGAAGGTGGGCGGGCTTTCTTTGGCTGCGATGGAGCGCTCTGGCCGCCTCCGTCGCAGCCCTCCTTCTGGGAGGGGCGCGACCCTGCATGGCCTTATATAGCCCTGGTTCGCGCCCCTCCTCTGGCCAATAGGAGCGAGGCAGGCTCGCTCCTATCGGCTCCCTCCTTCTTCCTCCCTCCCAGCGGCAAAGGCCACTGGGAAGAAGCAGCAAAGATGGCGACCCCCATGGGTTCACCATGTGGCTGCCCTCCCCCCCCCGAGCCTGAAGCCAGGGCGGGGCTGGGGGAGGGGGAAGGAGGGCACTGAGGGCAGCCAGCTGGGCCGCAAAACAGCCCACCAGCCAGCAGCGAGCCCTCTTCCCTTTCAATTCTTTCATTCTAGCAATGGAAATTCAGATAAATCACCATAACCCCAGGTCTTCTCCTGCATGGGTAGATGAAGATGTCAGGGTGGGAGAGAGAAAGACAATGATAGTGTCATTACTTAATATTTGATATAAAACAGGTGTAGATAACATAGAATCATAGAGTTGGATGAAATCACAAGGGCCCTCCAGTTGAACCCCCTGCCATGCAGGAATAAATAATCAAAGCATTTCTGACAGATGGCCATCCAGTCTCTGTTTAAAAACCTCCAAAAGAGGAGACTCCACCACACTCCGAGGCAGTGTACTCCACTGCCAAACAGCTCTTACTGTCAGGAAGTTCTTTCTAATGTTTAGGTGGAATCTGTTTTCCTGTAGCTTGAACCCATTGCGTCGTGTCCTAATCTCTGGGTTAGGAGAAAACAAGCTTGCTCTATCCTCAGTATGACAGCCCTTCAGATATTTAAACATAGCTATCATGTCTCCTCTTAACCTTCTCTTCCCCAGGCAAAAATACCAAGCTCCCTAATCTGCTCCTCATAGGACATGGCATCCAGACCTCTCACCATTTTAGTCACCCTCCTCCAGCCACATTCCAGCTTGTCCATATCTTTCTGGAATTGTGGTGCCCAGAACTGGGCACAGTATTCCAGGTGAGGTCTGACTGAAATAGAATAGAGTGGCACTATTACTTCCTTTGAGGCCCACAAGCTGCATGCAGGCCCCTTAGCAATTCTGTGACTCCTCAAGCCTTTCCCTAAAACTGCACAAAAATCAGTGCTTAAATCACATTGTTGAATTTTGGTGGCAAACTAGAAGAACCCAATCTTAAGCAAGCAAAATGCAAAATGCTTGCTTTAAATGGGATTCTTCCTGTTTGCTGCCAAAATTCAATGCCACGGCAGTAGGAGAAACCAGGGTGGGTTCCTCAGGGTTGCTCCCAAACCCTGTTGTGGAAGGATCTCTCTAGCATCCTGTTTCCTAGCACTTTCCAGAGCACTAGCAGCTGTATTTCTACAGGAAGCAAATACAGACTGCTCCCTACCACCAAAAGGATCTCGCAGATAGGTAAAAACTGAGCTCAAACCACCTTTTTCATCAGGGAAGTGGGGGCTCTGTTCAACTTCACCACCAAAAAGAGCTGTGTTCCACATTTTACATCTTCTGGTAATCATCTTCAGAACCAAAGCCTTCTCCTTCCTATCCTTTTGGGACACAGTATTCTGACATCAAAAGGATTCTGAAGCAATTTCACTTGAAGGACAAACATCTGCTTCACAGGTTTGCATCCACAGAACTCAATCTCTCTCCCCACCTACACACCACTTTCACAGCCTGTTTCTGATAACAGTTCACCTGGCACATACATTTTTCCCCTTTCCAAGCCTTTTCTCTTTTCATTGCTAACTCTTCCTGATAATTTTTGAGCCAGGGATCTTTTCTCAAGGCTTGCTCTAACTGTCCCTTCCACCCCATGCTTAATTCCAGTTCCAGTTCCCTGGGCAGCTGGCCAGTTAGTCCCACCTCAGGAGGTGGCATAGTGGCCGCTGTAGACGGGGCCATTTCCTTTTCCTGAGCTCAGGCTTGACTCCACGTAAGGATGGCAAGACCCAACTGGGTGGGACAAATACAGTGTCTACCACCTCCTTCCTCTTACTCTCATGTTGCGGTAACCTCAACAATGCATCCACTAAGAAGTTTTTCTTGCCTGGCAGGAATTTTAAAGTGAAGTTGAACTTACAGAAAAAATCTGCCCACCATATCTGTTTGGGTCCCAGTTTACGAGGGGACTGCAACACTGCCAGATGTTTGAGGTCGGTCCAGATCCCAAAAGGTTCTGAGGATCCCTCTAACAAGTGTTGCCAAGTCTGTAAAGCCACTTTTATGGCCCCTGCCTCTTTTTCCCATACTGGCCAATTTTGTTCCATGTCATTAAACTTCCTAGACAAATATGCACAGGGTCTCAGTTCGCCTGCTTCATCTTTTTGCAACAATATAGCTCCCATGGCTACATCCTAGGCATCCACTTGTACTACAAATGCTTTCAATTGGTCAGGACTGCGTTAACACGGGTTCGGAGGTGAACAACCGTTTAAGCATATCGAAACCTACCTGGCATTGTTCAGTCCATACTATCTTTTGGGGAGGTTTCTCTCTGGCCTATTGCACCCCTTCTTTCTTTTATTTACCCCTTTTCTTCATTTTTAGTGAGTCCGTTAAGGATAGCGCTACTTCTGAAAATGCAGGGATAAAGCATCGATAGAAAATTGCAGAACACAAGAACTTTGTAACTGCTTGCAGGTCTTGGGGGCCTCTGTGATGAAAAGGCCGCTCTTTTAGCCAATCTCAGTGCAGAAGGTGCCCAGCCAATAGGAAGGCAGCTGGGCACGGCTATAAAAGGGGCCTGACAGAGAGTGAGAGGGGGTTAATTGTTTTGATGTTTGACTGGAAAGAAAGAGTTACACTGAAGGGAGGGTGTGCTCTTAGAGTTCCTTGAGGGAACTTTTCAGTCTGATGATCACAGAAGGGTCTTAAGAGTCCAGAGAGGGACTGAATAGACTTGGAGAGTCTATTAGGGAGAGGCTCAGGGCAAGTCAAGCATATAAAGGGGATTTAGGACTTTGTTCCTGAGGTAGTAGTGCTAGTGTGTCTAGATTGATGTTATTATTTTAAAAGGAATCTGATGTAACTAAGGCTTTAGAAGATTAACAACTTTAATATTCAACTACAGTTTATTTGTTTTATATTTTTCAATAAACGTTTGTTAAGAGTTTAAAGCTGCTTGGCCTCCATTTAATTTAAACCACACTACCTGATATCAGGGACACAAAGGGCTGTCCCAATAAAAAGTGGTTGGTGCTTCAGCCATTCTTTTGGGGGCAGTAGTGGGATGCAAGAGACCCCACAGGACTGCCATCCTAAAATCAGAGTGTTAAGGTGGTGGGTTGACTGTGTACAGGTCAACACATCCTCCCATGCCAATAACCCTTTCACTTTCTCAAGTCCATCTCCACCCTGCTACTCGAGATACAGTACTCCAAATAATCTAATTTGGATTTGTGAAATTTGTATTTAGACAATTTAGCATACAGGAGGTTCCCGGACAGTTTGCTTAACACTTTCTGTACCAATTTCACATGGGAGGTGTAATCTTCCAAGCAAATCAAAACATCATCCAAATACACCAACACTCCTTGTACAAGAGCTCTCTTAACATGTCATTGATCAGGTTCATGAAAATCCCCAGGGCTCCAGACAACCCAAATGGCATGACCAAAAATTCAAAAGAGCCCAGCTGACAGTTAAACATGGTTTTTCACTCATCCCGTTCCTTAATACAGATTCTGTAATACGCCTCCCTTAAGTCCAGTTTTGTAAATATCTTGCCCTTGGCCAAATGGGCTAACATGTCCTTCATCAGGTGGAGTGGGTATTGATTGTACATGCTTACCATGTTTAACCTGCGATAGTCAATACATAGCCTCAGGTAAGAATCTTTCTTTCGTTTAAATAACATAGGGGCACCTAGGGCAGAGATGGTAGGTCTAATGAAGCCTCTAGTTACATTTTTGTCAATGTATTCTCTTAGCGCATCCATCTCAGCCGGAGTCATAGAATACAGTTTCAATTTGGAAAGCTTTGCACTCAGGACCAGTTCTATAGCACAGTTTGAGGGCCAGTGAGGGGGCAGTATATTTGCATTCCGTCTCCTCAAACACTGTCCACCACTTTTGATACTCAACCAGCAGTTCACTCACTTCCCCCATGACCATGGCCACTGAACAATTTTTTTAGTCTTTCTGTACTGAGCTTCAGTGGGAGGGTTTAAAGGATGGCCGTCTACATCTAGTTCAGACCCGTCCCCCACACAATATTCTTGGATGCAAGCCGGGTAGGAAAACATAATAATTTCCTTAATCCAGTCTATATCCAGGTTGTGGTATTTCAACCAATTCAGTCCCACTACCATGGCTTGTATAGCACCCAGGGCAATCACAAACCTAAGGGTCTCCCAGTGACCTCCCATCTTTAGCTGTACAGATTTGGTCAGGCATCTGGCAGCCCCCCCCCCTTCATCAGACCACCATCCATTTCTGTGAATTTTATCAGGGTGTGGAGTTTCTGGGTCTCTAACCCCAGTTCTGCAACCAGGGCCGGGTGAATCAGAACTTGTGTAAACCCACACTCTACCATGGCCATCATTCTATTGGGGGGGGGGCTTTCCCCTTAGCCCAAATCTTAGCTTTTACAAAAAAGGGGGGTTTTGACTCCACTCACCACAGACTCCGGGCACCCTTCAGGATTAGCCTGCGCTTTGGCGCATACTAGGATGGGTTTTGCCCTTTCCCCACCGGCTCTCCATCGGAAGAGGATGGATGAGAGGTCTGTCTCGTTCTCCCATGATGACTCACTGGCTGGGTGGGCCATAACCACGGCTTGCACTGCCGCCTTAGGCTTGGGTTTCCCTGGAGATTTCCACGGGGATGTCCACCCCTTGGCCTTTTTTTGTAGTCTCTTCTTTCTTTCCGCTGCCAGGGTTCTTTGCTGGGCACTCTGCAATCTGTTGACCTCCTTTGCCACACCTTAGGCACAATCCCAGGCGCATCTGTTGTTCTTGCTCCATCTCCATTGGAATGGTCACAGGGCATGCTGGCTTCTTGGCCGCACTGCCACCCAGCTTACTGGCCCACCTTTGTTTCTGCTTAGCCAGTTTAACACTCTGCCATAGCGCCTCTACCTTGCCAGCTAGCTGAACTCATTTAAGGAGAGTCTTGGGGTTGCCCTGGACCAGGGCCCACCCCAGAATGTTGTTGGCATTAAGCGCACCTTGCAAATACTGGACTTTAGTGGCTTCTGTCCAGTCTAGGATCTGGTTCACCATCCGGCGAAATGCAGCTGTGTATGATGCCAAGGGCCAGCTGCCCTGGCGCATTCATTGTAGTTCCGTTCGGGCCCTCTCCTGTCAGAATGGATCCTCAAAATGAGCTTGTAGGGCCATCATGAACTCATCCAGGCTGTCCAGTTTGGGGGATGCCATATCGTACAACCCCATGAGCCACTCTGCCATCTCACCCTCAAGTTGGCTGGACACATACTGGACATTCTCCTCCTCCGTCTGGAATGCTCCTTCCCAATGTCTCATAAAACCCCTCACCTGGGTTAAGAAACAGGGCAGTTTCTTGGTCTCCCCATTGAACTTAGCCTTCAACCCCCAGTTAGCTAGCATGAGGGGCACATTCCTTGGCTCAAGTGGGGCGGGTGCCCCACTTGACAAATCTAAGGTCTTGGTGCCAAAGGCCATCATTAATACATTCCTTAGGTTTCGGTTGCTTCCATCCACCACCTGGCTAATTGGTACTATCAGCCCCATGCTTCACTCCTTAAACTTTCCCAAGAGAAATGGCCTTGACGCACTGTACAGATTTCCACCAACACATACCAATTTCCCCAAATTCCCATAATGCCCTCTGTTCATGTCAGATCTCTGGTGCAACCACTAATAGGCCCAACAATGACCAACTACCTAATACAGCAAGTGAAGCTTCCTAAATATCTTTATGGCACCAGGAACATCAGACACACACACACACACACATTAAAATGCTGGTGAACTCTCAATTAAAGTCCACATCCAACACTGAGTGAACAGATCTCTGCTCATGGAAAGATCATGGATTTTTGCTCCTCTTCCTTCCTTATTCCCCAAATCTGTTCTAGAAGACTGCCCAATCCTTGGAGGAGAGGGGCTACAGGCAGGAAGGAGAAATTTATCCTACAACGACATCAGTTCCATTGGCAGAAAAACACTATTGGATACTACCCCAAGAAAGTGCTTACCAAGTGACCAATAGTAATTTAATTAAACATAGTTTTAATAGATCTAAGAGAGGAGATCAAATATTAAGACCAACAGAAACTGTAGCTGTTAGCCTTTTAACTCCAGTGCTGGCAGCCCTGCCCCCAATCCATTTAATTTAATTTAACTTACTTTAATTTAGTCCTAAAATGTTTCAGAAGAGAATCTGTGGAAAGAAGCTTTTACATAGCCATACAGAAGCAGACACTAGCATGAAACACACTCCTATGCATCCTTTCTTGGATGTAAATCCCACCAACTTTAATGAGACCTACTCCCAAGCGCACACAGGATTACAGCCTTATCGTTTGAGTCTCAACACATTCATACAGATCCAACTTCCAAATAAGAACTGAGCAAACAAATGCAACAATCCCCTAAAGCTGCCCTCAGAGAAGTGACAATAAATGCTCTGTCTCTGTAGACATCTGTTCTATTCTACATTACACATGGGTGAATTAGAGAAACAAAAATGATTATAGATTTTCCTTGGTTTTTTTTCCGGGCTGTGAGGCCATGTTCTGGAATACTTTCTTTCTGACGTTTCGCCTGCATCTGTGGCTGGCATCTTCAGAGAATGGTTGGGTAGGACTGTACGTGGAGTTTATATGCTGTGAACCCCTGTTGGGGAGTATATGTAAATTTGTCTAATTGAATGATTAGTTTCAGGGTATAGAAATGCAATGGGTCACACTTCAAAGTTCACTTTTTCCCCTATAAGAGACATCAGACTCTCACTGGATGTTCTTTGTAGAATCAAATGAACTGGAGGGCATGTGTTTCTGTTTTTATAATGACTATCAGCACAACAAAGATGATTAATATCAACAAAAATCATTTAGCAATTTGGGATTCTTTAATGCAAGGCATGCAATTTCTTATTGCAGTAATTAAAAAGCAAGTTGTTTTGTCGGTGACAGTGTAACCCCTGAAGAAACTGAAGGAAAAATTTCGCCATCTTTAGTGAAAACACAACACTGTTATAAACAAAGTAATTTATATGACTCATTGAACTATTTCTCAAATCTTTCCATTTTTTAAATAAAATCTTTTTAATCACAGTACTACCAAGATAACAGTAGTATCTTCAATGCTAGGTTTAGGCCTCTAATATATTTCTCAGCTCTTTTAAATAAAGTTATCAAAATTACATCAATAAACACTGTGCTACCAATACTTTATTTAACAGTACAAATTAAGGCTGCAATCCCACCTACCTGGGAGAAAGCCAAATTGAACCCAGTGAGGCTTACTGCTCTGTCCACCAGTGAGGCTTACTGCATATGTATGGGGTTGCACTCCAAAACTGTTTAGTTGAGGCAGTTGTTTAAAGCTAACTGCAGCTGTGATATATAGAACTTCAATTTCTTCTTCTGCTATAATTTACAGCCATGATGTAACTGACATGATGTCTGTGCAAATCAGATTATGTTTGCTCCATACCAACCACTCCAATGACTTCAGAGCTAAATGAACTCTGTGTGTGTGTGTATGTGCGTGCACGTGCACACGCCTTGAACTTGTTATCGACTTATGGTGACCCCCTTGAATTTCATAGGTTTTTTTTTAAGCAAGACATACTCAAAAGTTGTTTTGCCAGTTCCTTCCTCTGAAATACAACTGATAAGCACCTGATAAGCACTGGCAGTCTTCCATTCAAGTGCTATCCAGAGATTCCAAGATCAGATAGGATCTGATGCTTTTAGGATATTTAACCCTAGCCAACTTATGTGGTATAATGCCTCTGCAAGTGTTCACATCCATTAGACTGACTGACCCATTCAACAGGCTCCCCGTCCTAATAAATTTGCATCTGTTGTGCTTGTTACTCTTTCTAGTTCCAGAAATGGAGAATTTTTGTTATGAGTGCCCACATGAACCCACCATCTTAAGACAAGCTTCTTCTGACAGAATTAGCTGATAATGTCTGCGTTCAGTTATTGCAGTCTGATGTTGCAGCAGGAACAAATGTAACTGGTGAGTGTGGAAATGCACTGAAGAGACAATCTGAATGGCCCAACATACCTAGAGAAGAGGAGAGGAACCTACCTACTGTTGGCACACCTGCCAGCTTGTAGGAGCACTAGTGACACAAGAGAGATTTGCACTCCATCTGACTCCCAGTAACCTCAAAAAAATCATTTTTTTCTACTAATTGGACCTGGAAATAAAGAAGCCATTTTCTGACTTGCTGACCCCAGCTAAAAATTGAGCTCCTAAGAGTTTGTTCATAGCTAGCTGCTTCAGACATTACACAATACCTATAAACAAGTTCTTTGGTCTACGAACCGCTTCCATGCAAGGACTGGATAGCATGTGAAGTTGCCCCCAGAACTCTCAGTTGCTAGGAAAGGCCCTTCCACCTAGAATCATAGAATTGTAGAGTTGGAAGAGACCACAAGGGCCATCCAGTCCAAACCCATTCTGCCACACAGGAAATCACGATCAAAGCCTCTGTTTAAAAATCTCCAAAGAAGGAGACTCCACCACACTAAGAGGCAGTGTATTCCACTTCTGAACAGCTCTCGCTATCAGGAAGTTCATATAAACATAGAATTGTAGAGTTGGAAGAAACCACAAGGGCCATCCAGTCCAACCTCCTGCCACACAATCAAAGCATCCCCGACAGATGGCCATCCAGCCTCTGTTTAAAGACCTCCAAGGAAGGTGACCCTACCACGCTCTGAGGGAGTGTGTTCCACTGCTGAACAGCTCTTACCATCAGAAAGTTCCTCCTAATGTTGAAGTGGAATCTGTTCCGGGAGCTTGCATCCATTGCTCTGTGTTCTAGTCTCTGGAGCAGCAGAAAACAAGCTTGCTCCATCCTCAATGTGACACCCCTTCAAATACTTAAAAAGGGCTATCATATCACCCCTTAACCGTCTTTTTTTCCAGGCTAAACATACCCAGCTCCCTAAGTCTCTCCTCATAAGGCATGGTTTCCAGACCTTTCACCATTTTAGTTGCCCTCCTCTGGACACGCTCCAATTTGTCAATATCCTTTTTGAATTGTGGTGCCCAGAACTGGACACAGTACTCCAGGTGAGGCCTAACCAAGGCAGAATAGAGTGGCACTATTACTTCCCTTGATCTACACACTATACTTCTATTGATGCAGCCCAAAATTGCATTGGCCTTTTTAGCTGCCACATCACACTGTTGACTCATGTTCAACTTGTGGTCTACTAGGACTCCTAGATCCCTTTCGCACATAGTCTTGTTCAGCCAGGTCTCCCCCATCCTGTATCTATGCATTTTGTTTTTTCACCCTAAGTGCAGTGCCTTACATTTCTCCGTATTGAATTTTATTTTGCTAGCTTTGGCCCAGCTCTCCAGTCTATCCAGGTCATTTTGAATTTTGATCCTGTCCTCCAGGGTATTAGCTACTTCTCCTAATTTGGTGTCATCTGCATATTTCATAACACCAAATTAGGAGGAGTAGCTAATACCCTAGAGGTCAGGATCAAAATTCAAAATGACCTGGATAGACTAAAAAAAAAAACCCACAGAAGAACAATGCACTCTAAACAATGAGGCACAACACCATAAACACAAATTGGTTAATTTCTTTTTGCTGTAGTATAAACTACATATGATCTGTGTGGGAAGGGAACAGATACATTACCTCCTCACTACCCACAAAGGCAATTTCACACCATTATCTTGTTCCCATACTGGTTTTGAAAATGTAATAAAATATTCCATTAGTGCTCAATGTTTATAATGAGTTGGGGGAAAATGAGTCTTGAGTTAATGAAGATATTAACAAGTAACATGGGCATTCTCTATAAATTTTGTGAATGTCACTTTTCTTGATGAATGGCAAATTAGGTACCTGAATTTTTAACAGACAGAGTTTTTGCTACATGAAAAGAACCAAATAGTGGAGTCATGGTGAAACAATCACTGACTGCCATTCACAAGACTGGCAAAAGTTATAGCGACACAGAAAGAGGGGCAAACAAGTTCAGCATGAGACCTGATGTTTTATGATAAGCTTAATACTACCAATATAGCTATTACAAGAGAGAGACACCCACCCCAATTGCACAAGAGAATGGTATGTATAGGTGATCTTAGCTTGTTATTAGATATCCCATTAATCACCTATATCCCAAGGTCCCCTCAAGAGACAAGGGTCTCTTAAATGCACTGGAGCTTCCTAGAGCAGAATCTAGTATTATACAGATGGCATTTAGCCCATTATCAGATGGCACCTACATGCTTTTAACAGCTATTTTAAAATGCATCTTTTTTCATCATACATTTCCTGCTCATTAAATCCTGCGTCATAATGCCTTGGGTTTTAATTGTTGTTTTTGTTGTTGTTTTGTTTTGTTTAATATGCTTTTTTTTGGTAATGTTTAGCTTGGCTTTACTTGTTTGAACCTCTCCAATATCTTGATTATAATAAGGTTGTCTAGTAACAATAAGAACCACCACCACCTCTACAATATATTTGGCAACTGTTTTAGTTACCAGTCACTGTAAATGAGGATTGAGAACCAAGTCTACAAGACATACATTGTGTGGCCTACCAACCGATTCTAACATAAATTCCCTATGTCTCCTTACTGTAATTATAAAACTATAAATGCTTTAGAATCTCTATCTGACCTTGCACTCCTACTTCCCTATCTACCTTGATTCCTTATCAAATCTAGTTTGAAAACACCTTTAAGTGAGGAACTTATTTTAAATGTGTTTTGTACTGTGTCAGTTCCAGACTCTCTGTGTTGACAGCTCCAAAACAATAGAAGTCATAAGAAAAATTATCAGACTCATATTCAAATGAGAATTTGAATTTAGAAAGAAGATCTATCTGCTGACCTTTCATACATCTCCAAGCAAAGGTACAAGAATGTAGGCAGTCATGAAATATGTGCCCCCTTACAATTTCAGTGCATTTCCAATAGTTTGAAGAGACAAATGTTCCCAACAAGATCCTGACAAATTTATCACTGAGAATTAGTGCAAGCGTTAAAATAATACTGTTCAAAGTTGACAAAGCTCTCTACAAGCAAAGTTCTACAGGCTGCATCTCCCTTACCCAAAATGCTTGGGACCACAAGTATTTGGATTTTGGAATATTTTGGACTTTGGAATGTTTGCATACACATAATGAGGTATCTTGGAGAAGGGACCCAAGACTAAATATGAAATTCATTTATGTTTCATATATACCTTACACACATAGCCTGAAGATAATTGTACACATAATATTTTTAATAATTATGTGCATGAAACAAAGTTTGTGTACATTGATTGAGCCATCAGAAAGCAAAGGTGTCACTATATCAGCCATCCATGTGGACATTTTGGATTTTGGTATATTTCAGATTTCGAAATTCTGGATAAGGGAGACTTGACCTATAGTTTCAATAACTTTTTGGCAGCATGCCTTTATGGAGTTTCCCCCAAAGTATTAAAAACTGGAGAACAACCACAAAGCAATTACTCACTGACAATATGGTTTACTCTGTGGTTCAATAAAATCAAACAGCTCAATTTGAAATGACAATATTTTAGTCAAAGATATAAATTACACTGACCTTGTGTCTTCTACTTCTATAGATATTTTTTTTAAGTTATCTCTATTACACTACTGGATGACTTGCACATTCAAAAAATACAGTATGACCCTCATATCTGTGGGGGATATTGTTCCTGGACTTATAATGGATACCAGAAACCAAAGATCATAGAAAACCCTATTAAATGAATGACTTCTGGCCCCAACATACCATAGAGTCATGCTGGAGGACCTAGAAGATGCTTAGAGAGACCATATTTTTTCAGACACAGGTAAGTGAACACGCAGATACAAGTCCCACAGATACGTTGGTAATACCATACATTTCATTAATACAGTTGTCCCTTCACATTCGCAGCTTTGACAATCGCAGTTTTGATTATTCGCGGTTTTCCCTCACCTGCTGCCCATCCCCTGGGTCTTCGCTTCCTTTTGCAAAGGGACTGAAGATCCAGGAAAGCACGGGGGTGAGGCAAAACCTCTTAAATTGCCCCTCTGCTGAGCCTCCACTCCCTTTGCAGGGAGGGCAAAAGCCCAGCAGAGGGGTGGTTTGAGAGGTTCCCCCCACTCCCTCGGTTTCCCTGGGTCTTCGCTTATCTTGACAAAGGGAACGAAGACCCAGGAAAGCATGGGGAGGTTGAGGCAAAACCTCTTAAATCGCTCCTCTGCTGAGCCTTCTCTCCCTTTGCAGGGAGGGCGAAAGCCCAGCAGAGGGGTGGTTTGAGAGGTTTCCCCCCACTCCCTCGGCTTCCCTGAGTCTTCGCTTCTCTTCACAAAGGGAACAAAGACCCAGGAAAGCGTAGGAGGGTGAGGCAAAACCTCTTAAATCACCCCTCTGCTGAGCCTTTGCTCCCTTTGCGGAGGAAGCAAAAGCCCAGCAGAGGGTCGGTTATTATTCATGTTATTTTCACATTCGCGGGGGTCTGGTGGCCCTAACCCCCGTGAATGTGAAGAGATGACTGTAGATTGTTCATTTGTACTATTTGACTGGGAGAATCAATAATAATGAAAAAAGTTAATAACTATTCATGTTAGTAATGACAATATGCTATGGAATTCATACTGCAGGAACCCAGATATTGCCTAGGATCTTAAAGTTACAGGCAAGTTCTTCCATTTATTTTAAACAGAATTCTGTTTGTCTGCTCTCATATCATACATGTGTTCCTGCTAAGTTGACCCTGATTATATCTGATTGGGTACTGTTCTGATAGACAGAAAGACATTCATTTTCATATACATACACACTGCCAGGCTTCACATATCAATATAAGACAGAATTCTTAAGAAATGAATTCTTAATGAAACAGGCAGTGTGTTGGTGAATGCTGCCCAGTCACACAGACACACACATAGCAAGTGGGAATGACTAAATAAACCATGTAAGCAAGGGGATCTTGTAGCACCTCTGAGACTAACTGAGAGTAAGAAGTTGTAAGCTCTCATAGACTTGGTCTACTTCCTCAGATGCATCGACAAACTACAAACCATGGGCATTCTGTCTGTGGTTTGTTTATCATGATGCTTGAACCCAGAATTTCGAATTTGTTCTCTTCTTAGATTGTGAGTTTAGACATTTAGACAAATCAATTTTCAAGCAGGGTACAGCCTGAGGCTTCACATGACTATTTTTCCTCTTGTTGCTTTGTTTTCCAAAATCACCTGAAAATTCCACAAGGCAGTTACTCTTGAACTGTGCCACTGAATAACATAAAAGAGTATGTCATCTGCTTATTTGAAAGGAAGATACAATAATATTCCAGTAACTCAAAAGTTTTGTATATGCGAGACAGGGGAAGTAGAGGACCTACAACATTAGTTGTTGAAATGCCCTCTATACAGACTTTCAAGACTAAAGTTTTTAGGTTACATTCTTCATTCCCTGGTTAATAATCCCCATCTTGAACAAATTTGTGTCCATTAGCTGGCGACAATGTGTATCACACTGATATGGTGGCAAATTTTGCTTTGGAGACTAATAAGATGAGAGCCAGACATCAAAACTATCAGTAAGAATTTTACTGTGCTGTTATGAAAATGGCTTTTTCCAACAATGTTTTAATTCCTCATACTTTCATATTCTGGATATTCATGGTTTTATTATTCTCATATGTATTAAACTGGATGGCTTTATAATTGTTTGTGTATGTGTGTTTTAACTTATTTAAAGTAATTTCATTGTGATGACTTACAGCTTTTAGCAATAAAGATTTATTTCATTTCATGTGGCATCTAAATAATGTAAAAGAGCAATGGCCATGTTAGCTGGGGGATTCTGGGAACTGTAGGCCAAATATTTCACAAGCTCTGTGCAAGAATGAATTGTGTTCACAAACACCTGAATTTAAGGCTACAAATATGTTAAGATTTGGCACAAATTCTAATCATCCCATTAGGTGTAAACCATACAACGGTTTTTTTATCTGTCATTTTTCTCTCTCAGTACAAAAGTTTTGATTCATTTAGGCAATCTAATGGAAAGGTGCTAATATAAAGGCAAATACAGCTCTTCATTACAGGAGGGAGGAATCCCAGCTCTCCGTATGTGCAGAAGAACCTGGCATTTTCACCCAATCCACAATAATAATAAATAATAATAAAATTTATTTATACCCCGCCCCTCTGTTAAAACAATAGCAGTGGAAATGTAAAGTCATGGTATATGTTGTAGTGTGACAATGCCAGGCACACTCTTAGCCAACAGGTGGTAGGCTGACAATGCTAGGAGCCTAAGACCTCCCAACAAAATACCCAGCAGTCCCATATTCTCCAACTGTCCTGATTTGGCAAGGACAGTCCCAATTAATCCTCTGCCATCCCACTTTTTCAACTGCTTTCAAAATGTCCCAGTTTCTCCCTCCTCCTCCCACTTTCCTCCTTTTTTCTCAGTTTACTTCCATTACTGTAAACTAGGTTCAAAGTGCAAAACCAGTATGCACTCCTTTAGCTTACTAGGGGGAATTGGAGAGGAGAGGGTGGAATCTTGTTCTTCCCTTTAGGTCAAGCCAAATGAAAACTGTGGCAGACACTCTTAGCTTTGTTCTTTCCCATTAATAACTTGACTGCCCTCTGATGTTGCTTGGCCACATGTGACCCAGTTTTAATCTGTGAAATGCTGACGAGCATGCAGTCCAGTCTGAGGACAGACCTTGAGCTGAGATCATTCATACCATGGGTTTTTTACCCCAGTATTGTTGCTGCCAGGGTAGCAAGGGAAGCTGACCAAGGAAACATAATGGGTTGTTTTGCTTTGTCTCTTTTTTTCTTGTTTTGTATTAGCTGCGCAGCTACAGTAGTCTTGACCAGACCGTTATCAGAAGTATGTCACAAGCTGGTTACTGGATCCTCCTCTTGGTATGAAAGTCAATAAGGACACCCTTAGTAAGAGTTACAAATACAAACCACTGAATAAGATGCTCTTCACATGGGTGGGGCAAAATTTGCTATATATCGCTATATGAGAAATACATGGGTACAGCCAGGCCCCTGCATTTCTTAACCATCTCATAGAAAGGCTACACTTCATCCATACATGATCACCACTTATGGTGTTTGACTATTTGCTGTATGTGTACTTCTCATATGCCAGAATTTATTTTTCTCCCAATGTACAATGACACAACTCTCTTTTTAACTGAAGCTACAGGATTTACTATTGCAATTATACAGTATAAAAACTATTAATTGCAATTATATGTTTATCTCAGTTTATACTAGCAATGAAAATTTAACAACACAGGGAAGGTTTTTTTAAAGGAATCCCTTTAGTCTTCATTGAAACTTACAATAATTACATCCAAGTAACATTTTGCTCATCCGTTTAACAAATAATTTGACAAAAATGAGTAAGCTTTGCAGGGCTGATTTATTTTAATTGATAGAACAATATTCTCTATCAGTATATTAATAAATTCCTTGTTGCTTTGCTTTCAATTTAATAACCTAAACAAAATGGACTATTTGATTGGTTCTACACGTTAGAATTACCTTCCCATTCCCTACTTTCCTATATGGCATAACTCAAACATACTGGATTGCTTGATATTTCTGAATGCTCTGGGGGGAAACAACTTCCAAAAGGTTCAAAGCATCAAAATATTTATGATTGGAGTTACCTAAAATGAGAATGCATTGCTAGGAAAATATGATCTTAAAACCCATAAGAAGGAAATTTTTGATAGCCAAGCAGTTTTACACTGAGAAATCAGACAGATAATAGCAATAATCCTTATAACAGCAACAATTTACTCCAGCAGTAAATTACTCAATGGCATCTAGACGGATTCATAGAAATAGCAATGTCATACTAGCACATAAATCTACTGTTACTAAAGGTGGTACAGTTGAGACATATCTATAGTTACCTTTCTTTGCTGAAGGAAAATGTGAAACTCATACAGAGCTGAGAGTTTACTGAAGTCGCAAAAAAGTGCTACTGGCAGTAAAAGGCTCGGTTGTCAGAAGGGATGGGGAAGGTTTGTAAGCTAAGTGGTAGAAAATATCTTTTGCATACAAAAGAGCTGACGTTCAATTCCCAGCATCTCTAAAGATGACTGGGAAAGCCTCTTCTCTGAAATTCTGGAGAACTTTTATGATATAGTGTATATAGTGCTAGAGGGACAAATCACCTGACTTGGTATAGGACAGATTCCTACTCTCCTTCCAAGGTGTAATTTGGGAGACAACAGGAAGAGACTTTCATGAACTATGTTTTAACTGTACAAGACAATGTGGCATGATGCTCCGCACCACCACCACCAGTGACCCATTAGGCAACTGCTCCAGTGCATAATAGAACTAAATGTACTTTTTAGGGCTTTGCATAAATTAACACTTGAAATACTATTAGTGCAAAACAACTGTCATTATTATTGCATAATAATACAAAAATGCAATAATTGCAAAGCTGGGAACCTATCATATTTATGCATTTTAAGTCTCAGTCACTCTTATTGTTAGTTATACTGTTATTTTTGTTCTTAATTCCTGACTACACTATCCTTCTAGAATTTGGGTCTTAAAATCTGTTACACATTTATAATCCAATGTGTCAAAGTCATGAGACAACTGTAAAGACTGAATTTCAGATTAATTGTACCAATGCCCAGCACCATGCAACTGTCCAGGAAGAACAATCCAGCAACCCTGACAGATCAATCCCAGGTGGAGCACAGGAGAGGTACATGAAAACTATCCACCACTTCTAAAGCGCAAAGAGATTATCATTCCCTCCCAGACACCCCTGGTTTTTACTTGTAAAGGTTCTGGGATCCTGTTTGGGCCCTGTGAAATAATGTTAAATAACTTTTGGGTACCATCATTTAAGCAGCACACTAGCAGATCCATCCCAGGAATCCGTTTTTGCACGCCTCCTTCAATACAGAATGGAAGCAGACAATCAGAAAGGTGCATGGACAGTTAGGGGAACAGGCCTACCCAGCTGGACCTGAACAGGGAAATTCCTTGTCTAGTCCACTGAATGACCATTTCTCCCAGCATGCCCTCTGCATTCAGGCCTGGATTCCCCACCCCTTCCTTTCTTGGCATTAGCATTTCATGTGGTTCATTTTACAGATTCTGTAGTCATACTGTCTTCTTCTGTTACAACTTTTGGGGTGGGTTTGGCATAGGATTGGATCCAGTTTTGGGGAAGATGGGCAGTTGGGGATCCTCTTAAGGGCCACTGTTTTGGAGGTGGCAAAGATCATGTTCACTTGGTGACATGTCACTTCCATCCATGTCAAATACAATTTGTGTCATTACATGTTCCTGTCAGCAAGTGGGGCAGAGGACTGGGTTTTCATCAATCAGCAAGCAATCATCTGATGACTTGATCCATAACGTGCCACTCTCAGTGCTGAACAGAAATCAAAAGTGTCCTAAGTTCAGAAGCCTTAGAAGCAGGAGGTATCCAATGTCAAATAGTCCAGGGTCAAGAAACCATAGATCAGAACAGAGTCCGAACAGGTAGCAGAGTCAGTAAACAATCCAACAGTCATAAATGCAGTACTTACAATAGGTGAGTGAGGTCATCAAGAGGTGAACTGAAAAACTGCTTCCAGTAGTTTGACTGGGAAAAACGCCTTGCTTATAAAGGCAGCCAGTTCAGTCAATGCCCACATTCAAGATAGCATTTTAGGGAGTGTGTTTCACAGTTGTGTACACATAGCCTTTTGCTCTGTCTGAGGGGGATGGTCTGCACCAGACATTAAAGCCTTTGCCTTTCTCAGGGACTGTGAAGGTATCTTTCTTCTAGTTTCTCTTTCTGCTGTGAATCTTGCTGAATTTGAGGAGGACTTGGCTGGCTATCAGGCTGGCTATCAAGCATCTGCTCTGTCTGCAACATGTCTGCTTTCATCTTCCAAGGAAGATAAACTCTCAAGCAGGGCCGGAGGGGGGAGCATACCCATGCTATAGGCAAGCCTATTTAGCTTCAGCCAATAAAGTGTAGCTGTTTTTCCCCCCCTAGCATCATGTTTGCAGACCCAAACCATACAACCCCCTGCTCCCCTCCCAAAGAATACACACACACATCTGTTGAGTAACAAAATGTATTGATACATATTCAGAAACATGGGTTAAGTACAGGTTAGTAGTTGACATATTGGCAATAAAATGGCCGCAACTTGCAGGTTGATACTAAATGGTTGGCAATTAGGCATGGGTTGTGATCCCATCATTGACCCCCCCATGGGGGTCAATGGCCACTCGTTGGACACTTCTGACTCTCATGGAAGAGAGAGTTGAGGGCCAATCCAATCCACCTGATCCTCTCTCCTCCCCTGCAAACAAGGTCACCATTAATTACGGGGAGGGGTTCACCATGAACTTGAACTTGTAGCTGAACTTGAACTTGATGGAGAGACCCCCTCCATATGCCCTGATCATGACCCATGCCATTCACCCTACAAATTGCGACAAGGTAGGAATGAACCCAAGGGAGGGAGGGAGGGTCTTCAGCTCTGCTTAGAGCCAACTGCAGAGGGGATAAGATGGAGCCGCCTTTTATCGGCTCCGTTGCAGGCCCTCTGACATCATCCGGCCGCACCCGTAGCGTGATCGGATGGTCCTCCTTCCTGTCCTGGGCAACCAATTGGGGCCGGGCAAACCTGCCCTGATTGGCTCCCGCTCGCCCCGCCCCTTCCTGCAGCAATGCCAGCTGGGAAGAAGACAGGGCAAAGATGGTGGCCCCCTTGCGACCTGCCACGTGGTCCTCCCCATGGCGAGGGGGGCACTCCGGGAGGTTCGCCCCAGGGGGTGCTGGCCGGGCCGCAAAAAGGCCCGCCGGCAAGCGGCAAACCCCCTTATATTCTTTCTCTATTGCAATGTTTTCTGCCCTCACTGCTAATGCTGCAAAGAATACTTACAAATCTTCTTGTTCTTGATGTTAAAGGATGTCTTGACATATCAAGACACCCTGTTGGAAAAAAATGGTAAATCACTGTGAGGTTGGTCATTTCAAATTCTGGGACATTTGGCAAAAAACATTATTTAGACAGAAATACTTTTGTGGATTTTTAAAGAAAAAATGCATTGTTTTCTGTAGAAAAATATTTGCTTTTTTGGTTTTGGTTTTGCAAAACAGTAAAAATTTTTGCCCTAAATTAATGTTTTTCACATGCACAACATTTTCACAGAAAAATGCGCAAATCACTTATGACCTTAACCCAGTAAAGAGAAAACTTCTGTAGTTCTATCATTCTAACATGATGTATTATATATGTATATGTATAATAATATTAAGAACTTAGAAAGCCTATGCTATTTACTTACAAATAACCCACAATATAGTCAAAGGGATTTCATTTCAGATATATTGCTAATTTTGAGGCTGTAGTTCTTTGAACACTTACTTGCAACAAGCCCGCTATTATTTTCAATTCAATTCAGTTATTTACCTCTAAATAGACATGTTTAGATCTACACTGTAAACATGTTTCGCTCATATACCAGACCAAATAAACCAATTGTACAGTGAAACTACCTGTTTACCAACTAAACTAAAAAGCATTCTAAAGATTTTAGAGTTTTTAAAAGTGTAAAAGTGAATGCTTAAAACAAACATGCATTAAGAGATGGAACACTCAATTTTTATACACTAGAAATGTTTCACGCTTTTTATTCTTCATTTGATAGGTATCCTTTCTTCCACTATCCATAGAGATAAACTTGTTCTTTATAGAAAACCAACCTCTTTGTCGTCTTATTTTTACAGTTTTTAACTTTGCTGTAGTTCTCTTTTCCTCCCACTAGAACACAATTACAGTAATACTTTTACAGGTTTAAAAACAAAATTTCTCAGTGTGCAATGTCTCTTTCTCTTGCCATTTCAAAATTTAAAGATGTTAGTCCAGGGTTTCTCAACCAGGTTTCCCTGGAACCCTAGGGTTCCACAAAAGGTTGCTAGGGGTTCCGTGAGATATTGAGATTGGGGGGGGATATTATTTTTTAGCTGTAGATACAATAATTTTTAGGCAGGGGTTCCTTGAGACCTGAAAATTGTTTCAGGGTTTCCAACAGGGTAAAAAGATTAAGAAAGGCTATGTTAGTCTATTTCATTTTCTGGTGCCAACTAAGAACAATTATACACACACACACATATACATATTCAGTTTTTACAAAGTACAAGGAATCATTTCAAGCCTGTAATGATCTAATGAATGCTCATGCTACCTTAATACAAGTATCATGCTTACTTATATATTACAGCATTTAAAGTTTATCTTGATAGTTTACTGAAGGAAACTCAACACTGTCATAGTTCACAGATTACAGAGCAGTCACAACGACAACCACTGCAAATTCATTGTAACATTTCTGAGGCTCAACAATATAGTTCTTCATGAGGATACATACACATTGTGTAACCTGTCAAATGCAGGCTTTGTGGAGTTTCCTTTCTGGAAATGCTGAAAATGCCACATCGGTACTCACTGTGAATGAGCACTCTGGGGTGGGTAGTACTTCAGGAACCCAGAAGAGAAGAGAATGGAAGGGACCCTTAAGAAGACCCACGCGGCAACAGCCTTGGCAACCAGGGCCTCGACAACAGGTTCTATTTGCCAGAGCATCATTCCCGTGGATGGAAGATGCCTTGCAGGAAGGTCCTTGGGCAGACTCTCTCTACAATGGTCGCTGGCAAAAGTCTATGTCGCCCTCCAGTTTATAGCTGACTCCATGATGGATTCAGCAGTTTTCGTTTCCAGAGCCATGGTTTCAGTGACATTGGCTAGATGCTCAATCTGACTGCATCACTGAGAGACGGACACACAGTCCAGAGCCAATCTAGCTACTACGCCTTTAGGGGGGGGTGCTTGTTCAGAGAACACGTTCTGAAAGACGTGCTGGTCGAAACAAAGGAAAAGAAGAAGGCAATGCCAGTCTTTAGCAAGAAGACCAACAAGAGATCATTTAAGAAACCCTTTCATTATTCTCCGTCCTTCAGATCCCAGAGGAGTACAAGACAATGGGATTTTCATCCCTTTCAGTCCTCATGGGGCAGATCCAGTTACCCATCAAAATCAACCACCGCGACCCAGCCACAATCAGGGCGTAGGGGGGCCTCCCACTCCCAGAGGGGAGGGGGTCGCCAACAGTTCTGACTCAGATTCCATTCCCATGGGAGGTCATCTGCAAAATTTTCAGCAACACTGGAAAACAACTTCCACGGACAGGTGGATCGTCAACACCATCTCCCACGGGTACCACTTCCAATTCGACGAACTGCCTCAGGGCAGGTTCATGCCATCACCACTACTGAAGCATCTTCAAAAGAGAAGGATCCAGATCTAGGCAGTGAATCATCTGCTATCCATCGGCTTGGCATCAGTCCCAAGGGTGCTTACCAGGATCCTAGTAGCAGTAGTGGCACATCTCAGGACTCAAGGGGTTCACCTATACTCCTACCTAGACGACATCCTGCTTCGAGCCCTGTCCAGACAACGGGCTCAGGAGGATCTCCAGACCACGATACAGTGCCTCCAGGAACAGGAGTTCCTGATAAACTTCAATAAGAGCACCCTCGTCCCAACACAGTCTAACACCCATCTGGGAACGGTACTGAATACTTGAACCGGAATGATTTCCCTTTCCCAGTAAAGACAAGATACGCTAAAGCAAAAAAGCCTGAGCATACTGTCCCATCCACAAGCCCCTCTGATGGAACTCTCCCAACATCTGGGCCTGATGGTCTCTGTGATTCTAATCATTCCATGGACCAGGTTTCACACTAGACGGCTCCAATCCTTTCTGCGCTGATTCCAGGGGCAAATATCCATGAGACAGGACCTCCTTCTTCAAGTTCTGAGGGATGTCAGGACACCTCTGCAGTGGTGGACAACCAACCTAGCCAAGGGATCCTCTTGGTCTCAGAGGTTCGACATCATGCTATCCTCGGATGCCAGTTTCCTCGGCTGGGGAGCACATTATCAATATCTCTTCATTCAGGGGTCTTGGAATCTGACCAAGAAGATTCACAGCATAAACTAAGTGGAGCTGCGAGCAATTAGACTAGCTTGGAACAGTTTCTCCCCGGAGAGACGTTCAATGTGAAGTCGAAGGCTTTCGGATGCTGGCCATGAAAGCCTTTGACTTCACAAATCAGACTTGCTCTTATTCACTTCAAAGACCTTCTCTTAGGGAAGCATGTCCTAGTTCTCATGGACAAAATGACGGCTCGCTCATACACTTCCATCAAGCAGCAGCACTATCCTCGGTCATCTCACTTCCGAAGGGACAGCCGTTAGCTTCTCACCCACACATCAGAAGATTCCTGAGGGGTGCTTCCATCCTCTCCCCTCTGGTGAGATACCGTTTTCCCACATGGAACCTACCTTTGGTGCTCAGGCAGCTCTCCAAACACCTGTTTGAGCCTCTTAGGGAGGTGTCTCTTAGGTTGTTGACTCTGAAGGTGACATTCCTAGTGGCAATAACATCGACCAGACAGGTCTCGGAGCTATTGGCATTGTCAGTGAGGGAACACCTCTGCTCGTTCAATGACAATCACGTGGTCCTTCGTACAGACCCGTCATTTCTCCTGATGATGCTATCGTCATTCCACGTCGCACAAGAACTGATATTACCCTCCTTCTGCCCAAACCCTTCTCATCCGAGGGAGAGGAATTGGCACAAACTGGATGTCCTTGGGACAGTAAAGATCTACACCAGGAGGACACGGGCGCTCAGGAGATGCCTGTTCGTGTCCTTCAGCCTGGCATCACTGGGCATGAAAGCCTCCAGACAAACCATCACAAGCTGGATAAGGGCATGTATCCTAACAGCCTAAGATGAGGCGAGGGTCCCTCGACCCACGGGTCACAGCACATTCCACCAGATCAGCAGCGACCTCAGTGGTTTTTTCCTCCAATGCGCCGATCGCAAAAATCTGCAGGGCAGCAACGTGGAGCACACCATCATCTTTCATCCGGCATTACAAAATTGACAAGTTTAGATCCACAGAGGCTACCTTTGGCTGAAGGGTCCTTCAGGAGGTCATTCAGGGCTAGTCCCTCAGTCAAGCAGTCACTCACTCCCTGAAGAGGGATTTGGGGCTTGGGTACATCCCAACTGTAAGGATGAAGGATGGGATTCTTCCTCTCACCAACCCAGAGAATGCCAAATTGATACTCACCATGAATGTGCATTCTGGGGTCGGTAGAGAGAAGGAATCCACCCCACCCCGTGACTGCTACAAGGGGTTTTTCCTAGTTCAGGGTTCAGCTAGTAACGAACTGATTTGGGAAGGGCTGGGAAGGGGGAAGAACCAACAGTCCTCAGAGGTCACGTGAGCACTTTAAATCTCCTGCCTCTTCTCTGGGTGGTGGAGGGGCGTACCCAAGTGTAAGGATTAAGGATTGGATTCCTCCTCTCTTCCAACCCAGAGAATAGTTGATTAGCATGCTTGATCATATTTATTTCAAAATTAGTCATGACTGGAAGTATTTCAAATATGAAAATAGTATCTCTTATTATTTTCATTTAGAATCAACAGATCCTGTTCCATTTGGGTCACTGATTTTTTTTACTTGGTATAAGTCTGGGCTCACACAGAAAGATGGCACACCCACTATAACTCCTGAGCTCTACACTAACATTTCTTCTTTGTACTTCAGCAAATGTGTCTGTGTGTCTTTGCATATACACATAAACATACACTGATCAGGACAAAGAACAACCAGGAATTACTTCTTCACATAACGCATACACTATGGAAGTCACTACAATAAGATTCATATTCAGGGGTAGTCATGTTGGCCATGTAGCAAAATACAACAAAATGCAAATCCACAAAACAGCAACACCTTTATTAGGCCAACTAAAAAGCACAAAATATATCCTGCAAGCTTTTGAAGCTACACCAATTTCTTCATCAAGCAAAGATGTTAACAGTCATACAGGAGAAGAAAAGCGATGATGTTAGAGTCACAGGCCTACATTTTGTCTCAGATGTTACTTCTGTTGTCCATTCTATCTCAAATGTTACTTCTGTTGTCAATTAAGGTGGACTGGAGGGATATCAATGCAGGAAGAGGCCACTCCCCTTCTTGGCCATGTGGGTATTGGGGACAAAGGACAGTAAAAGCCTGGTAATAAAATTTCAGCTCCGTTAGTAGAAGCAAAGTAACTTTCCTTGAGATCCAGGCAAGACATGCCAAGTAATTTGGCAGTTTCAAAAGGAATTAGCCAAAACTCAAGGAAGTTAAGGAACCTCACCTGTTATGTGCCTTTCAGTGCATATTGTCCTCATGTCCTGCTTGTGGGATTTCCACAGATATCTTATCGGACACTGGGGAAAGAATACTGGACTAGATGGGTTTCCAGTGTGATCCACTTTGGCTCTTCTTATATTCCTGTCACTTCATGCATCTGATGAATTGGGTCTAGTCCACAGAAGCTTAGGCTAAGACACAATGTTTGCCTTTTAGTGTTTGGCAGCTCTTTTTCTGCTGTAGGAAAGAATGGTTTTAAAGCAGCTCAACACTTAATCACTGGACAAGATCTTGCATCGCAGTCTGTGATGTGAAACTTTATGGTGACATTGTTACATGATAAGGAACAACATTAGAGAAATGCAACAGTGTACAATGGGACACCATGCACTACACGACAAGGCACAGAAAAGGTGGGAACATTCTTCTGGCCATGTTCCAGGGAACAATTACTTGTCACTGCAATCTGTTCTGGACTACTAGTGTTGATTAGCTCTGCTGGAGACCACTACACCTCCATGTGCTTTCATTGCATAACGGCAGCCAGTACCCCCAAGTGCCATTCTGTTTCATATTGCAAACGTTGAATAGCCATGTTGCTCATTCTGCTTGTGTAACAGTCCCAATGATGCTGCTAAAATAACACCTCCCTCCTGGTAATACAACTGTTGACTCGGCAGTTCTACAACATCATAAACTGCCAACAGGATGCCAGCCTATATTTATTCATACTTATTCTATAAATGCACAGAACAGTAATGAAGCGCAAAGAAGATGATGACAACATAGCTACAGCAAGGCCAAATCAGGGAAATGGGGTACGGTTATTAACTACACCACATTATCAGCTGCAGTCTTGAAAGAATTATCATAATATAGTCATCCCTCCACATTCGCGGGGGTTAGGGTTTTGAGACCACCGGAATATGGAAAAACCGCGAATAAAAAGTGCTGCTCCCATGACCCCCCCCAAGCGGGAGGTTGGCGGCGGGAGGGTGTCTGGCCAGCCTGGCCAGCCTCTCCGCAGCCTTCCTGAGGGGACTCGGGGCCTTTGAAGCCCCGGAGCCTCCTTACGAAGGCTGGGGAAGGCAGCGGGCGGGAGGCTGCCCTGCCTCTCCACGGCCTCCCTGAGGGGACTCCGCGGCTTTGAAGCCCCAGAGCCCACTTAGGAAGGCCAGGGAAGGCAGCGGGCAGGAGGCTGCCCTGCCTCTCCGTGGCGTTCCTGAGAGGACTCCGGGCCTTAGAAGCCCCCAAGACCCCTTAGGAAGGCCGGGGAAGGCAGTGGGTGGGCGGGAAGCTGCCCTGCATGTCCACGGCCTTTCTGAGGGGACTCCGGGGCTCAGAAGCCCCAGAGCCCCCTTAGGAAGGCCAGGGAAGGCAGCGGGTGGGTGGGCGGGAAGCTGCCCTGCCTCTCCGCGGCCTTTCGAGTGGACTCCAGGGCTTTAAAGCCCCGGAGCCCCCTTAGGAAGGCTGGGGAAGGCAGAAGGTGGGCGGGAGGGAAGCTGCCCTGCCTCTCTGTGGCCTTCTTGAGGGACTCTGGGGCTTTGAAGCCCTGGAGCCATGCTTAGGAAGGGCGGGGAAGGCAGCGGACGGGCAGGAGGGAAGCTGCCCTGCCTCTCCACGGCCTTCCTGAGGGGACTCTGGACCTTAGAAGCCCCAGAGCCCCTTAGAAAGGCTGGGGAAGGCACTGGGCAGGCAGGTGGGAGGCTGCCCTGCCTCTCCACAGCCTTCCTGTGGGGACTCCGGGGCTTTGAAGCCCCGGAGCCCGCTTAGGAAGGCCGGGGAAGGCAGTGGACGGGCAGGAGGGAGGGAAGCTGCCCTGCCTCTCCGCGGCCTTCCTGATGGGACTCCGGGCCTTAGAATCCCAAGAGCCCCCTTAGGAAGGCCAGGGAAGGCAGCGGGCGGGCGGGCAAGAGGCTGCCCTGCCTCTCCGTGGCCTTTCTGAGCAGAATCCAGGGTTTTGAAGCCCCTGAGCCCCCTTAGGAAGTCCGGAGAGGACAGCAGGCAGGCAGGCAGGAAGCTGTCCTGCCCCTCCGTGGCCTTCCTGAGGGGACTCCGGGCCTTAGAAGCCCCAGAAGCCCCTTAGGAAGGCCAGGGAAGGCAGTGGGTGGGTGGGCAGGAGACTGCCCTGCCTATCCACAGCCTTCCTGAGGGGACTCCAGGGCTTTGAAGCCCCAGGGAAGGCCGGGGAAGGCAGCAGGCAGGTGGGAGGAAAGTTGCCCTGCCTCTCCGTGGCCTTCCTGAGGGGACTCTGGGGCTTTGAAGCCCCGGAGCCCGCTTAGGAAGGCCGGGGAAGGCAGTGGGCGGGCAGGAGGGAGGTTGCCCTGCATCTCCATGGCCTTCCTGAGGGGACTCTGGGCCTTAGAAGCCCCAGAGCCCCCTTAGGAAGGCCAGGGAAGGCAGCGGGTGGGCGGGTGAGAGGCTGCCCTGCCTCTCCATGGAAAGTGATAACAACCAGCAATACCTGGAAAAACCCAAGGAACTATACCATGAGAACTCACACTTCTTTAGACCAGTCTAGAAGAGCACAATGATAAATTAAGACAGCAGAGAAAGGAAACAGGAGCTTTGTTGCTGTGTGCCTTCAAATTGTTTCTGACCGATGGTGGCCCAACAGCGAAGCTATCACGGAGTTTTCTTGGCAGAATTTGCTCGGAGAGGGTTTGCCCTTGCCTTCCTCTGAGGCTGAGAATGTGACTTGTGTAAAGTCACCCAGTGGGTTTTCATGGCCAAGTGGGGATTTGAACTCTGGTCTCAAGAGATATAGCCCAATGCTCACACCACTACGCCACGCTGACTCTCTACTGGGACTAGTGCAGAAACAGACAAATGTCCAATGATTTTCATGAGACAAGCAAGTGACTCAACAACTTATATCCAACAATGACAAACACTATATTCTTTGATACTCCTGCAAAGGTCATCTACTTTGAATGATCAATATAACTGAAAGTATTCAATGAAAGCTAAAATTGCTTTTAATTCAGGCTTCATCCGATTTATGCAAACACTGCCAAATGTATGTGCATATAGCAATGCTAAACACATGACTCAGTTCTCATCTCTGTAGGGGGAAAAGGGAACATATTTATTTATTCATACGGGACTATAAAGATTAAAAGCTACATGAGGTGTTAAAAACATTAAAGTCTATGGGTGACCGCACTTTTAATACTCTGTACCATTCTGATCACCACAGCTGAAAAAGAATACTGTAGAGCTAGAAAAGAGCAACCAAAAGATCAAGGACTTGGAGTGGAGCTCCATGAGGAAACTTACATAACCTGGGACTATTTGGCTTAGGGGGAAAAAGTTGTGCAGGGTGGTATGACAGAGATTTCAAAAACTATGGATCCTGTGGAGTGATGTGACAGAAAGATTGTTTGTTTGTTTGATTATTGATTGATTTATATCCCACCTTATCCCCAAGATACAATCATTAAAAAATACAGCTAAATAGGACTACAAAAATTTCCTTTTTGCATAATACTAGAACCTAAGATAATTCAATTAAGATAAATGACATGAGATTCAAGACAGATAAAAGAAGTTCTGTTTCACACAGTGCATAGTATACTCTAAATTCCATTAAGATGCAGTCATGACCAAAAATTTGGATTGCTTAAAATGGAGATGAAACATGTTCATGGATAAGACTATCTGCAGTTGTGAAACATTATGGGTGTACATTACCTCCAATATCAGATGCAATATGCTTCTGAATACAAGTTGCTGGGAAACACAGCTAGGAAAGAAAGATTGTACTCTTATGGTAGGAATAGAATACTAGATGAGCCATTGATCTCATGCAGCTCTGCTCATTTTTGCTGTTAACATGAGTGGGATTGAATCAGATACTCCACATCTAAAAAGCACACTATAAGGTAGGGGTGCATCAGCATTCTGGTTTTTATCCAGTTCTGATCCAGCAATGGAATTTCTGCAGGGACTATATTCTCCCTTATGAACTAGCCCGGGCTCTTTGATCTGCTGGGGAGGCCCTTCTCTCTGCCCCACCACCCTCACAGGTACATCTGGTGGGAACTCAGGAGACGGTCTTCTCAGTGGCTGCCCCCAGGCTCTGGAACTCCCTGCCTAGAGAAGGCAAATTTGCACCCTCCCTGTCTTCCTTCTAGAGCCAGGTAAAAAACTTTTTGGCAGGCATCTACCAGTCGCTCCTAATGGCTGTGCTGGTGTGCATGTGTGTGCATATGTGTGTGTTTTCAAAATTTTAGCTGTTTTTAACTTTTTCATTGTTTAATTGTGTTTTAAATTTTTTTTATTTTCCTGATTTTAACAATGTCTTTTTATTGTACACCGCTCTGAGTCACCAAATTGGGGGGGGGAGCAGGATAGAAATAAAGATGATGATAATGATGATGATTGATGCCTGCTTGTGTGCATAACAACCCTGCCCCTTTGGGGGGAAAACCTTTGGGGGGGTGTATTAATGTCACTGTTTTTTGGTGGGTTTTTTTGGGGGGGGGGTTGGTAAATGTAATCTTCACACAACTAATTTATGATCCATTTCAGTACTTTTTTGAACTGCTGTCTTCTAATGCACGTTCACAGTCACCAAATTATTTTATTTTTGTCTATTCCCCAGCTTCAGCCTATGCTCCCTTACAAGCTTTCTCCTACATGTTCCCACAGAAATTTAAAGTGGGATGCAACAATGAAACTTGGTATACTACCAGGTTGTTCTGAGCATTTTCTTATCCTGACACTGAACTGATAAGAGAGCAGATTTTTTTTTCTTTTACAATAATTCAATTACAACTAATTATACTACTGAAAAACACAATTATTGATTTACATGGCCGAAGATATCCTGTCAGACATTTGGCTGTACTGCTTATGGAAAAAATACTCCATGGACTTACTTTTTCTGTGTGTGACCTTTATTCCTTGAAAAGACACTGTTGCAGGGTTACTTCTAGTACTTGTTATAAAATTCATTATCCACATTTGGCTGCATTTCTTGTGCAGTACCACTGATTAGGTATATAAAATATCCTCAGAACATTTTGACTAGTAATATTGCTCTCTCTGGCTTTTCTTCGCAAACGAAGATTCAGGAAGGACTCATCCCGCGCCTTCTGCAAGCGCACTGATGACTAAAAAGGCCAATCCGAGATAAACAAGTCCGGTTGCAAAAAGCGCAGCAGAAGGACTCCTTGGGTGATGTTTTTGGGTTGTGATTCTTTCTGCGTTGTCGTTTCTCTTCAAGACTTGTTCGTCGTGAGTTCTCAAATAAGGCTGCAGCATTGTGGATATTGCGTCTCCATGCCTCCCGATGTGAGGCCAGGGCGGACCACTGTTGGTGATCAATTTGGCCAAGCCTGAGATGTTGTTTCAGGGAGTCTTTGTATCGCTTTTTTGGAGCGCCCCTCTTACGCTGACCCGTGGCGAGTTCACCGTAGAGTAGTATTTTTGGGAGGCGATGGTCCTCCATCCTAGAAACGTGACCTGCCCAGCGCAGCTGTGTTCTCAATATCATGGCCTCAATGCTGGTGATCCCTGCTTGTTCAAGGACAGCAACATTCGTCACATAGTCAGTCCAGTGTATATTTAGGATTGTGCGTAGACAGCGCTGATGAAAGCGCTCGAGGAGTCGTAGGTGGTGGCGATAGGTGACCCATGTTTCAGATCCATAAAGGAGGATAGACAGTACGATGGCTCTATACACACTGATTTTTGTGCTTTGCCTCAGGTGTTTATTGCTCCAGACTCTTTTGTGAAGTCTTCCAAATGCACTATATGCCTTTGCTAATCTGTGATCGATCTCTTTGTCAATCTTGGCATCTGAGGAGATGATGCTTCCCAGGTAGGTGAACTGCTGAACGGACTTGAGCACTGATTTGCCGACGGCAATGTGGGGATGGTGGTGTTCGTCCTGTGGTGCAGGCTGGTAAAGAACTTCTGTTTTCTTCAGGTTGACTTCTAGCCCAAACAGCTCTGCAGCTGTTGCATTGCACAATGAACAGAATTAACAACCCTGACAGCCAGAGAGCATGTCAGTCAGACAAAATTTTATGGGAAATAATCACAATTGTTTAGCTAAATTTTAGCACTATTGGAATGCATCCACCACCTCTGATTTCACCATCACAAACCATCTTAATTCTTTCATCTAGTCATCAGTCTTAATTCAGCCATCAAGTCCAAAAGTGGAGTTGTGGATGGGCAATAGTGAGTGAGCAAAAACCTTCCTATCAAAGCCTTCTAATGAACATAAACACCTAGGGCGCTCTCTCTCTCTCTCTCTCTCACACACACACACACACACACATATACGCACAGAGTGTTACAACCTGGAACTGAAATGGATTTAACCAGCAATGTTACCACTTGACGTACACAATATTCACAACTCTGTGTACATGGAAAATATTTTTATTGTGGCACAAAAGCTATGTAAACAAAAGTAAACTAGCACTTGTGGGTTGCATAAATATTCATTCCCCTGAATCAATACTTGGTAGAGGCAAGTTCCTTCCCCTCCCCCTTTTCAAAAAAGCCCTTTTGGCAGCCCCTCTGTTTCTATTGGCATAGCAAGTTCTAAAAGCTAAATAGAAATTCACATTCTCTGTTCAGGGATGTGTCTTAAAATCCCCCATGTGCTTTTTTGGGGACTGAGTTGGAGGACAGGATGTTTCCCTTTGGTATGAGACCACTTCAGAATACCAACTTAGAGTAGAATGGAGAAGAACAAAGCACTCTACCTCTCATTTCTGAGTTTGTAAACAATACTGGAATCAGAAGAAACAAGGAAAAATACTGCTGTCTATGCTAGAACACCTAGGGCATCAATTTAGTGACTTGTAAAAATTTCCAAGTTTTTGAACTCTAATATGGCAAAACTCATCTTTTTCTCAAAATAAATATTAAAGTTATTTGGGTGCTGCCTTTATGACACATCAAATCTCTTCACCTGTGGATAACATGTTTCTTACATCCAAAACAGAAGCTGTTATATCATCTTTCACCCACTCTGCTAAGTGCCATTGATAACCTCTTGTTGATATTGGCTGTGATAGAGAAGCTGACATGGCAAGATCTGAAATGCAGGACAATTAAGTTAATAGAATTCAATCCCAGAAGGATGGATGTTGACCCTCCTTGTCATCCTGAGACTAGGTGTATATCCACAATACTTTACTTGTTACAGCACTTTTAATTGTTATAGCTCTATCCTAAGGGATCCTGGGATTTGCAGTTTGATGAGGTACTTAGAATTTTCTGCTAGGGAGCTCTAGTGCTGTTATTCAGGGGAGTGAACTAAAGCTCTGCAGCAGAGAATTCCAAGTACTGCACCAAAGTACAGATCCCAGGATTCCATAGATTAAGCCCATAGCAATTCAAGTGGAATCAAACAGCTATAATAGCACAGTTTGGATACTGCTTAGGTTAGTACAGCTGCCACTTACTGGTTTGCTCGGATGGGAAAACAATAATCTATTTGTACAAACTGTTTCTTATCACTGGTATACCATAAAAAGTTTATGAAGAGAAAGCAAATTCTCTCAGAGCAATGGAAGTAAAGGCAGCTTGCACTTACGGGGATCTTTCTCGAGATGACAACAGAATCTTTCCTTTGCGATTTCATTATAAATGGGAACTAAGCATGGAAAAGGTCATATCTCAGTGGTAGAACACGTGCTTTGCATGCAGAAGACTGCAGGACCAGTATCCCTCATCTCCACATAGAGGAAGGAAAAAATCCTTCCTGAACCCTGGACAGCTGTTACCAGCCAGTGTCAATATTACTGGGCCAGATGGACCCATCATCTTGACTGAATATAAGGTAGCTTCCTATGTTCTTCTGAAACGGATGAGATAAACTACTGTTCTACTAAGTTCTCAACCTGTATCACATTTAAAGTGAAGACTTTTTTTTTTATATACTAGCTGTACCCAGCGTAACATACGCCGTTATAGTAGATTTGAAAGGTTCACACAGTTCAGCTACATGCTATTATTTTAGGGGGGGAATTGCATTGTTTTACATGCAGGTGGTGAGTGGCTGAGGGAGTAAGAGGAGGGACGGGCCCAGGTGAAGCTGGGGTTATAGATGCAGACTGAGTGGCAGGAGTGGATTGTGAGGTGGAGATGGAATTTGCATGTGAGTGGTGATTGGCTGAGGGAGTGAGAGGAGGGAGGGATTGGTTGGTTATGTTTCTTGAGTAGCCAATAAGTATACTGGTACTTATTGGAAGGAAACATACCCAAGCATTTTGTACATATAGATTTTATCTTCAGAATGCTATTTTCAGTAAATACAGAGATCCCTTACCCATCACATGGATCTCTTACCCAACACTCCCTCTGTCATTATTATTGATTAACCCTAATCCAGGTAAACTGGACATTTTAGCCCCCAATTTGTTGCAGAATTTCTACAGAACTAGACCTACAAGGTAGGTTTTAAGACATTGTCATCTGAAGAGTTGTAAACAATGTTTAAAACAAGGAGGACAGACAGCTACTCAAAACAAACCTTCCATGTCATAGGAACTTGCAGAATATCCTTGATTTTACACCCATACACACTCCTGTGGACATGGATATTTTTATACCCTGCAAAACACTGGAATTTTTATCAGGGTCAAAAATATCACAGATTAAAGGACTTAAAAGAATGCTGATGTTGTTTTATTCAGATTACATGCGGGTTAAAGAAAAACAAGTCAAACCAGAAACCTAAAACACATACAAGACTTCCACTTCTGAAAACAATGGGAGATTTTTTTTTTGTTCCAGTCTTTATACAGTAGTTCTTTGTGAAAAGGACAGGCTCAGAGAGCATGTATGTATTTTAGGTTGGCTAAAGGCTTTCAAACATGATTTATCTCAACTATAAAAGAATGTGGCAGAATAAATGGGAATGAAGCCAAAGATCAGACCTCTTTGTAGTCTTACCTACCAAGTGAAATATACTCATTCAAGGAGCACTACAACCAAGTAAACATTTTTAAGGCTTCGCTCTCTGTTGAGGAGCCCTTGTTAAAATAATATAGTTAAAAATTCAAAAATTGAGAAAAACGTGATTCCCAAAAACTGATTTTGAGGGCAGGATGTTGTGTGGGGGAGTGAAATGTTCCTGTATTATAAGAGCATAAGCACAGCAGTCTACATATTGGCTTAATTCAGGATACAGAAAGATTAATCACAGCCTGTTGTTACAGTGTGAGACTCAGTCACATACACACATTGCTCTCCATCCCTTGTCTCCCTAAAAAGAAATTAGAAATCTGGACTGCTCTCAATATAAGGTTCTCATTTGCAGGAAACTATTGTTTCCTCTCAAATCATGATCTGGGATTATTGGTCAAGGCAAACAATGGTTTGCCATTAATTCAAAGCAACTTCTAACTTCTTCAATTCATGTGTAGGATAAAGGAAGTATATGAGTATATGAACCCAAAGCTCTATATTACCAATTCTAAATCCTCTCAATTATGTTGGCAAATCAAGCTGCCTATGGCAGAATCACATCAGATTTAAACCAAACCATATTATGGAACTACAAGAATGACCCCTGGACTTTTGTGCTCTTGTTCTCCACCTTCTCTCTCTCTCATATATCACAAGGCCACAGCAAATGAACCACTGTTTGATGTAACAAAGGAAACACACATGTTATGGCTTACACTAACAGTAGTTATCAAATTATGGGATGCTGGCAAACAGGTGGAATGCTGTGAGAAAAAATGTAGAAAGGAACATCAATATCTGAACCTCGCTCATGTGCAAGTCCATACAATGTTTTCTGTCATATATGTAGAAGTGAATGAAGAGGCATGGAACTTTCATTTGTTTTTTTCTTAGTTTTAATACTGTTAAAGAATTTTGCTAATAGGATTAAAGCCTGAACTATATGCAAGATGAACATGTTGCTGCACTGTGCACATTTAAGTCCATGAAAACAGTTAGAAATGTTGATTCCTTAATAAACATGACAAAAAAGAACACATTATTTTAACATTTGAGTTAATCATAAGAAGGAAATGCTTAGTAGACCTTTATTTGGCCTCAACAAAGTGACTATGCCTTTTCTTCTTCTTGCAGTGGTCTGTTTGTGAGGGAAACTAATATATATTTTTGTTGCAAGAAAACAATCCTGCACAATCATTATGGGTGCCAGTTAGACGGTAGTTTTTGTTGCAGGGCGTCCTGGGACTTATTGATCCCATATTCGTCCCCTGTTGTTTACACGATTTTTGTCTCTGATTTGGATATCCCAGGAGATCCTGGGATCATTGTTTACATGGCATCATGTCCCGTGTTATGTCTCCTCTCCCACTATATACTGTCCCGTGGTTTTTTTGTTTACACGCATTTATGGTCCTGGGATTATTATTTTTAGCTGTCAATCAAGGATGCGATTACTTGTTCTTTCACAACCTCGGTGATGTACTTCCTGTAGAGTTTCCCATCAGCAGCTATGCTATTGGCTGGCACAAATGTTTGTTCAAGCTTCTGCATCAGTCAGAGGAGGAGGGCAAAGGCAACCCCCCCTCTGAACAATTTGATTTTTTAAAAAAACCTGATGGGTAAATGCCCCAAAAAAGTTAAAATCCATGTAAAAGGAGAATGCCAGTACAGACACACAAAGCATTTTAAAAGACAAACCTCGATGCAATCGTCTGCTCAGACACTGGCATTTTTAGTGTGCCTTTAAACACAGGATGGAGGGGAAGCTGCTGTGTGTGTGTGTGGCTGAATGTGCGATCGTCCACTCAGACACTGGCATTTTTTACTGTGCTTTTAAACACAGGATGGAGGGGAAGCTGGGGGGAGGGTGGATGAATGTGCGATCATCCACTCAGACGCTGACATTTTTTACTGTGCCTTTAAACATACGATGGAGGGGAAGCTGCCAGGGGGGTGGATGAATGTGCGATCATCCACTCAGACACTGCCAGTTTTTTACTATGTCTTTAAACCCATGGAGGGGATGCAGGCAGGGGGATGAATGTGCAATCGTCCACCCACGATCTCTTTATAATTTACTCTCTCTTTAAAATTTAAACCAAGCATGCAGGGTAGGGACAAGTTAAAGCTTAAGAGTTTGCAATGTATAAATCCATTGAACAGGGTAATATAGTGCACACACACACACACACACACACACACACAAACCTACATGCAGCTGGAATTGAAGCCTTTGTTTTTAGCTGGTGAGGCTGAATCTGTTGAATGGGTGACTGACCTCTCCTCTTCTCTCCTCTCTGAGCCCGCCCCTGGTCACATCAATTTCCGCTCATCACCAAGTACTGAGATATCTTATCCCGGGGCTGTTTACATTTCTGATTTTCCGAATCCTCCTGTGACTTTTTTTAAAATTGCTACAAACAACGGAACGGAAAGTCACACAGGTTGAGTGATAAAAGGTGGGCCCCTTCCTAATACCTCGGAACTGGCCTGATGTACATGTAAACAACCAGGGTTGGACATGAATTCTTCCCACTACATTTTCATCATGTAAACGGCACCATGTGAATGCAAACAATCACTGAATTTCCTTCATGTGTGTGTATGTTTTAAGACCAAAACAAAAATGTGAATCACAGACTACAGACCACAAGAAACGAAGAATAGGATCTCTTTTTAGGAATATTGCCTGTGGAAGCATTTGTTTATTTTAGCTAGAACTGACACTATACACAGTGGAACTGCCAACACTAGTTTGTATAACTGATAAAGGGGGAAATATATAGGGAGAAAAATTCTTTTTTAGGAAGAATAAATGGCCAGCTTGGAGAGTTATTGAGTGGTTAGTAATTTTTTATTCTGTCATAGGAAACCTGAAGGAGTTTCACTAGAATGACCATATAAAGTCTAAAGGAAAAGTCTGCATTTTACTATGAACAAAGGTAATTTTCTTCTGAACAGTTTGTGAAAGCAGAGGCTGGAAGAGTGATGAATCATTCAGAGGATAATATCTGTATCACTTCCAGAAGCTACATAATCAGCTAGGTGATAAAAAAAAATCATTCCTGATTTTGATGATCTTATATATATCTATCCAACAACCACAACTACTTAAATATTCCTAATATTCACAACTGGCCTCTTTGGGAAATACAATATGAAAAGAAAATATATTAACCTGAGACGTAAAAAAGACTGACTGAAAGGCACACATAATTGTTGATATAGTGTGTATTATGAAAGGAAGGGATAATTGCCTTTGCATTGCCAAAGAGAATGCACTCCTTATGAAATTAAAAGAGAAGTGAATGAAGAAGTGTGATGTGAGCTTTTTTATCTCTAAAAGCTAACTGCATAAAGATACTCTGTGTATGCTCAAGATTTGTTTAAACTTATTTCAACAAGATAGATTCAAAACTGGATAATAGGAGCTCTTCTTTTAAAAAGTCTTTAAATACTGACAAAACTCTTTCAAAGCAGACAACTGGATGGGAAGGCCAATGAAATGGAGTGCCTGGAATAGACAAGAACATTCAGGAGGAAGGGGAGTGGAATGACTACCTGGAACAGAAAAACAGTATATTGGCAACAGAGTTTGAATTTAGATAAAACTCTGCTCTAGCCATCTCTGAAGCAAAATGCCCTTAACCTGGTAGACTTTATAAAAACATCTTTCCTTCTTACATATGATCATACACATGTCTTTGTGCCATCATTACTTTTATATTTTCACCAGTTGATGCTTTCTGGTTAATATGCATTCTTCAAATATATGAGTCCCATAAGGAAATATGCTAAGTATTTATACTATGCATTTCTCTGAAAGCCAGAGAGAGCTTGGTGTGGTTATGTCATTTATCTTTACAACCAAGGAAGCTGATAACTCATGTAAGTTATCAGCGTCATTTCAGGATGGAAGATTAAAATCACACCAGAACTAAGCTTCCAGAAGATCCCATATGTATGCATTATCTAAACAGTTTGTCATAAATCTTGTTCTAAATGCATAGTTTTCAGCATAATATTGAAACCATTTCCCACCATTGCCATTTTTAGTTAAAGCGACTTGACATTTTGATGCAAATAGTAATTACAACTTAACTGAGTTATTTGGAACTCAGAGTACAGTAGCTATTTGAAAAGTTGTAATATTCTATATTATTTGGATATATTTGGAAACAACTCACATTTTGTTCCCATTAAGCAGTAGTTCTTGTTCAAAAGAATGCAACTCTGACCAACCTTAAAGTAATTTAGGCTCAATCATGAACTTGAAATAGAAAGCTGGTAGATGATCTCAAACATAGCAATGTGTGTTAAGGCTCTTCACACTTCATGGGTTATGAAGAAAAATAAAGTGTAAGACATCTTTGTCGTTAACTACTTCACTTCTTGCCTCTATGTCCAAAGCACTTCTGGTGTTCTGAAATACATTTTATCCATGTTCTGTATGCAGATGTCAGGAAGAGAATGCAGACCAGTGTTTCCTCCTTGTCATACAGACACCTAGGACTCAAATGAGCAAGAACAGTTCTCCCCACCTCTCCCCAAATAATGCCTACCTACCAGACATCACTGTGAGAATCTACACCATTAAAAAAGGTAGTATTTGGAGAGCATCTCTACAGTCTCACTCAATAAATCTGACATACTCCTTGGAAAAACAGCCCCCAGGATGTAAATATTACCTTTAGGTACTGAAGAGAAAACTCATGGGAAAGACAGAGACAAGGATTGTGGGCGAGGAGCCCCAGAGTTGTGGAGTTCTGGTGGGTCAGTGTGCTGACAGCGTATTAAATAATTGAGGACATGAGCAGAACTGAAGGACTTCCAAGATCAATATGGATAATTATATAGTGTGTGATTCCAGAGGAGAGAAGAAAACTGTACACACAGAAACACAGATTTCGTAAATGAAGGAGCTTCTGTTTGTAAAAGGATTCCCTTATACAAGTGAAAATAGATCCAACCCTAAGCTTACCAGATATATTTCATGATTGTTGTTGTTGTTTGCCTTCAAGTTGTTTCCAACTTATGGTGACCCTAAGGCAAACCTATCACAGGGATTTCTTGGCCAGACTTATTCAGAGGGGTTTGCCTTTGCCTTCCTCTGAGGCTGAGAGAGTGATTTGCCCAAGGTCACCCAGTGGATTTCCATGACTGAGTGGGGATTCAAACCTTGGTGCTAAGCACTCATAGCACTCACCACACTGGCTCTCCATTAAAGTATGCAGTAGATGGTTTTGTTTGAATGTTACACTCTTACTAATAACACCCCCTAGTTTTCTCTCTCTCAATCATAGATAGATAAATAGTTAGACAAACAAATAGATAAGGTGTCTCAAAAAATGTATACACTCTTAACAACTTATAGTTCTGGGGAAATACATTCTTTTGCAATTTTTTTAAAAAAAGATTACAATAGTAGAGAAGTGTCACAAAATTACAAGAGAAACTTCTTTAAGTGAGGTTTGCAACTCTGTGCTTCAACAACTGGAGAAGTGCATTATACTTTTTCTTATTATAGCATTTATTCTTCAATATAAATGTATTAACTTAGCCTCCAAATAATCCCTAGCTACAATTAGCTGTTAAAGGGTGTATACATTTTTGGGATACTCTCTCTCTTTCTCTCATATATATATATATATATGGAGAGAGAGAGAGAATCCCAATATATTATTTATATACGATTATATTAATATATATTTATGATTGCTTATATGCTTCTAATATTTTGTTTTAACAAATTGTTTTGTCAATTTCGAGTGATTTTCCCCTCTTTATTTCAAACAAAATAGAATTTTAAATTATTGTTTATTGAAAAATAAGTGAAAAATGTGATTTATGTTGAAAATATTAAATTGCTAAACAATATGTCTTTTGGCATAAAAACACTGCTAAAACAAGTATTACATGCACAACTGATAGTGGTAGTAAAATACAGAATGCCATAAAAATTATACTATTGAGTTATTATGATTATGTTAAAAAAACTGAGATGTTTAGATGCATAACCATATTATAAATGTTTTAGTTATTTTTGTTTTGTTTTTCAGACTAGTAATAGTAACATGACCATACTAATTATGATAATAGTGCAACTAATTATTTCTTTGAAGACTGTTTTTAAATTTGCAGTTCACACTGGCTCTCTTTTGGTCAATTGTGCAGTATCACTAATCATTCATATATCATTGCCTTACATTGACACCTGGTGGAAGAGGTTGGAACTGAAACATATTTACCAGCAACAGAATGAGAATTGTGAGCAAACAATTTAGGACACTTTAAATGTCTACTGAAAACATAGAAATGTAGGCAATTTAACTTGTTGTTTTGCTTCATCTGACCCCTCAGAAAATGATCATTCTGATCAACAACTCTGTACCCAGTTAATAGTTGATTGTTGCATTTCTGTGTCCCAAATTACAAATGGTTTCCCATTAAAAAAAATGTTTAATATTTACTAGGAAAGAATTAAGCTCAGCAAGACATATATATCACTACAGACATCTGTTCCACTTAAAGAAGAATAAATGCTTATATATTAATAATATTACACAGTCAACTTTCTTACTTGTGCTAAAATACCAATGTTTTGATCTAAGACAGACTTGTACACTTATAACATACTCAATCACACTTGTTTACAACATCTGATATACTTCTGTGCAAGTGAGAAGGAAACTGCTTCTTCTCCAAAATGAACCATTTGCATGCAAAGGGTTTAATTTGTATCAGTTATATCATTTAACTTTTTAACTGACCAAAACAAAAATCCCAAAAAGAGCCATGTTTTGAAAGTAGCATTTGTATAAACAGGAGAATCATCAGTACACAGGATTTCTGAACGATGCAGAAAACTAGAAACATCAATAGGATAAAAACTAAGGCACAAATATAACACAAATTTTTAATATGTCCTACGTACATTTTAGAAGCACTAAATGAAGACTAAATGAAAAATATATCAAAGATTCCAAGAAATCTTTTTTTTTCCTTGTACGGAGGTCCAAAGACAGGCAATACAGTTAGATTTTAACATTCACAATAAATCAGTATTATTTAATGTTTAATACTGCTGCACTGTGGTAACTGTGCAAATTAGCAACACAGTGCAAATGAATTACACAGATTAACTCTTAAACTAGGAGCATCAGAGGTTCTACTCCATATAGACAAATAGTTTTCAATCATCCTCCCTCCTTTTTTCTTTCTTTCCTGGGTGCTGTTTTAACAATCCAAAGTTAGGAAAGGGAATCTACCCAATTTTCAATAACCTAAGAGAAGAGGAACCCCTGTACTCCCCGCTCTCCCATGGCTTTAATGACTGTAACGAAATGGCTCGATAATGGATTTACAGTATAACAGAGTCTTGTCTTAAAAGTTAACCAACTTCACCAAAGCAGTTCAATATTTAAGCAAGCACCTGGAACTACTTCCACAGCAATAAAAGTTCTGCAACTATGCAGAATTTCTGGAGCAATAATGTAAGTCCAACCCCCCCCCCCCAAAAAAACCATTAAAAATATAATCAAGTGACTGACAAGACCTCTGGGGTTCCTTAGACTTCTTTCGGATACAAGAGCAAGGTTATACATTTGATGAAATGCAGCAGTTTTACCATCTTCCAACAGATGCAGCACAGTAGATCCTTCACATCTTCAGAAAATAGATACTACTTTATTCTGTACACTATAAGAAGGAATGTGATTTTACAACATCATGTGAATTTGTGTAAATCTTAGACTATTGTTTTTAAGAGCATCTTTCCACCTATGTCTTTCAAAGAAACGAAGAAACCATCTTTCAGTTTCAGTAACTATAATGAATATTTCTAAGAAGATGTTTCTAATGTCTGATCACACTAGGCACTAGACCTGCTAGCCATGTGTTGTCATCAAAGCTACTATCCATCTTGTTAAAGAAACAGAATTGCTTTCCAGTTTTTACTCACCTTGCAAAGCTTCTGATAACGTGGAGATGAAACTGCCATTCTCTGCAAGCGATGCAACAAGACCACAACTTTCTGCAGAGATGTTCTCACCACCGCCATCATTTTAAGTTTGCCACACTTCTGAAGACACCTCAAAATTTGCATTATAAATGAAGATAAACTATCATTTCCTCTTGGTCCCTGGACAACGATTTGCCAGCTCTCTGAGCATGCTCGCTTCCAGGGCAGTTTTTCCAAGTGACAGACTCCAAGGCAGTTAACATAGTGTTAAAAGTATCTCTTCTTTTAAACAGCCAAATACATACAAAAATAAAAGCCTGCCTGCATCCTTGAAGCCTTATTTGCTCAGTAGATCCAGAGAAAGGAAGTTGTTGATCAGACAAATATGCCTGCTCCTGAATGCTGAACTACATACCACCGAAGGTTTATTAATTGATGGTTTAGAGCTGCAAAAAATGAAGCAGAATTCCTCTGGGAAGTCTGCTCCAACATAATCACAGCATTTCTCCTCCTGAATATGTTTCATATGAAAACAGGGAATGCCATTCCTTCCCTCACTCTGGAGGAAGATGCTCTCTCGCTCTCACTAAAAGCAGCTCTGGCAGAGATGTGGAGCAAGTGAATAACACTGTGCGCTATAAATCTTTTGAGAAGAGCAGAGGGATACCTGCCCTAATTATATCAGCCATACGTTAAAGGCTAATAAATCACATAGCAGCAGCTCTCAAAAGCGAGATTATCTTGCACAAAAGGAAGACCTGCAGGGGGCAAAACCTATCCTGTGAAAACTCTCTTAAAGCTAATGCACTTCAACAGCTCCCAAAGGAGTATTTCTACATGTGAAAGTATGAATGCTGTTATGGTGAGATTTCCAATGAGAACCTTTTCCCTTAACAGGTCATTTGAACAAATATGATTTTAATAAGACACTTAGCTATTGATTACTCACCCTCCCTCTCCCTCCTGATATGCAGATTCTTCACAGCTTTGAACCTTAATAACAAACACTGACAAGTTGCATCATGTAAGCCACTTCATAACATGGCAACCCTGTTGCTGCCAGCATCCATGGGAGTTTAACAGTGAGAACACACGTCAAATATCACAAAATATGACTACAGTATATGCTATAATAGGGCACAGTCTGAAGGCATATGACAGTGCAGTTTTGCTAAAACAAAGCAGGTCTGTGGATGATTACGTCAGTGACCAAAGGCAGACTTTCCAGGAACTCTACATACACTTCCTTTTATACCACAATGGAGAAAGGAAAAGTGGGATATAAAATAAACAAATATTATTTGCCAAATAGATATCTGAAAATACAGCAATACTGTTTTGAAACATGGAGCCAGCAAGGCATAGTGGTTTGAGTGTTGGACTACAACTCTGGAGACCAGGATTGAAGTTCCTGCTTGGCCATGAAAACCCACTGGCTGATTTTGTGCAAGTTGCATACTCTCATCCCTCAGAAATACCTGTGACAGGTTTGCCTTAGGATCGCCATAAGTCGGAAACAACTTGAAGGCAAACAACAACAACTGTATTGAAACTGACTTCAGTTCTGCATTTTAGGGCATAACAAAACTGGATGACTGGAAAGGACCAGTGATAAAGCCCCCACATCTGTCATAAATACATCAAACTTTTCCATAATCAATGAGCAGGTGCACTGGCAACAGGTATGCTGCCCACAAAAAATGGCTTAAGCAAACAACAAGCACCAAAAGGTGCTAACCAATGGCTCCTCTTTATTCTGGAAAGAAGTGACTCATGGTGTGCCACAGGTTTCTGTCCTGGGCCCAGTGCTATTGAACAGATTAGAGACCTGGGCCAAAACTAACCAAATGAATTTCTATAGGGAGAAAAAAATGAAATGCACAGATATAGAATGGAGGACACCTGGCCTGACAGCAGTGCATGTGAAAGGGATCTAGGAGTTTTAGTGGACCACAAGCTGAACATGAGTCAGCAGTGTGATGCGGCAGCTAAAAAAGCCAATGTGATTCTAGGCTACATCAATAGGAGTACAGTGTCTAGATCAAGGGAAATAATAGTGCGACTCTATTCTGCTTTGGTCAGACCTCACTTGGAAAACTGTCCAGTTTTGGGCACCACAATTCAAGGAGGAAATTGACAAGTTGGAACATGTCCAGAGGAGGGCGACCAAAATCATCATCCCCTATGAGGAGTGGCTTAGGGCATGTTTAGCCTGGAGAAGAGAAGGTTAAGAGGGGACATGATAGCCATGTTTCAATATTCAAAAGGATATCATATTGAAGAGAGCGCAAGCTTGTTTTCTGCTGCTCCAGAGACCAGGACACAGAGCAATGGACTCAAACTACAGGAGAAGAGGTCAGGCAAAGCAGCATTTGATCACCCTGTGTCTTCAAACTGTACACTGAACATATCCTACATAAATCTGGATTAGACTCAGAGGAAAGAAGTGTGAAAATAATGATCATAGAGTATTTACATAACTTTAAAGCAGACAATGAAGAGAGTGAGATAGTCAATGACTTCCTATACCTTGGCTCAATCATTAATCAGAATGGAAACTACAGTCAAGAAATCAGAAGAAGACTAAAACTTGGAAGAGCACCTATGAAGGAACTAAACAAGATTCTCAAGTGTAAACATATATACATGTACCTCATTCTTTAACATGTTATTTCTGCCTCTGACAGAACATGGAAAGTATAGGGATAGGTTCCTGCACCACCAAAAAGAACACTTCAACGTGTTTCCACAACTTTTTATCCAGAGCTAACAATATGCTCATCTGGAATGAAACAAACAGGTCATGCAAGCCTTGCATAAGTGAACAAAAACATTTTGAACCTTCTAGAGACTCCTTCAAAGCTTCTTACAAAATGCATCCAGGGGTGTTTGTGTTTTCCCTCTCACTAGCCTCCATCTTTTTATGATTTCCATTTTGGTGGCCAAATGTATAGATCTATGCTGCTTTAATACACTGAGAGTAGCTGGTGAAGCAGGCTTATCTGCTCTCCTCTTTACTCTCTGTTTTGCTGTTCACACATGCTCACTAAGGGTTTCTGGAGGCAGCTGCTGTTTACTTTGCCTGTTGTAGACAGACACACATTAACTACAGTAGAATTGGCTAGAGTAGAATCCAAGTTTTTCCCAGCTCATGATAAAATTACATTACAAAATGGAAACAGAAACAAACAGCAGGCACATCAGACATAAATAGACTACTACACAGACTGGCATACTTCCCACTTCCAAAATGGACTAAATCCACTGTTACTTAAACAAGAATAATCCCATGACTCGATGTAACTTACATAAGTGTGGGCAGGGCACGTTTCTAGGATGGAGGAACATCGCCTCCCAAAAATAGTACTCTACGGTGAACTCGCCACGGGTCAGCGTAAGAGGGGTGCTCCAAAAAAGTGATACAAGGATTCCCTGAAACAACATCTCAGGCTCAGCTAAATTATGTGGGCCTGACAAGATGACTCGGGAGGTGTGTTGTCTCCCTGGGGCAAAGATCTGTGATGTGACCGAGAGGCTGACAAGACTCGTCAAGCCTACGGATCATTACCCCTTCCTTTTGGTCCATGTGGGAACCAATGATACTGCAAGGCACAGCTTTCCCAAGATCAGAAGAGATTATGAGGCCCTGGGGAGGAAGCTGAAAGAAATGAATGCACAGGTGGTCATCTCGTCTCTTCTGCCAGTTGAAGGGCATGGTCCAAGAGGGGAGAGGAAAATAGCCGACGTAAACAATTGGCTCCGTAGATGGTGTCGCCGAGAACAAATTGGATTCTTGGATCACGGACTGCGCTTCCATGCGGGGGGACTTCTGGCAAGAGATGGGGTGCATCTTACAACAGTTGGAAGAAACATTTTTGCCAACAGTCTCAAGAATTTGATCAGGAGGGCTTTAAACTGAGTCAAATGGGGGAGGGAGACAGTATTCTGGAAGGCAAAAGGGCTGGAGAAAATAGTCAAACTGTCATAGAGGGAACAAGGCAAACAGCGCAAGGACCCAACAGTGGGAGGCAAAAAAACTTGCACAGGGAGCAAGTAAAGGGAACACATGGTCTCAGATGTCTCTACACTAATGCACAGAGCATGGGAAATAAGCAAGATGAACTTGAACTCCTTGCACTACAAAACAAATATGATATAATAGGCATTACTGAAACCTGGTGGGACGAGTCTCATGATTGGAATGTAGGAATAGAGGGGTATAACCTTTATAGGAGAAACAGGCCAAACAGGAAAGGAGGAGGAATAGCATTATATGTCAGGGATATTTACACCAGTGAAGTGATCCACGACATCAATACTGGAAGCCAGGTGGAGAGCATCTGGATAAAAATTAAAGGGGAGGGAAACAACAGGGATGTTATTGTGGGACTCTACTACAGACCCCCAAATCAGACGGAGGAATTGGATGTTGCCTTTCTAGAACAGATGAACATACATGCAGAAAGGAGAGATGTAGTAGTGATGGGGGACTTCAACTATCCTGATATTTGCTGGCAATCTAACTCAGCCAAAACTACAAGGTCTAGCAAATTCCTTACATGCCTGGAAGACAATTTCATGGTCCAAAAGGTGGAAGAGGCAACAAGGGGGTCAGCTATTTTAGATCTGATCCTAACCAACAGAGACGACCTGGTTAATGGGGTGCAAGTGGTGGGATCCTTAGGTGAGAGTGATCATGTTCTCCTGGAGTTTGTTATACAATGGAAAGGAGAAGCCAGGCATAGTCAGACACGCATTCTTGACTTTAGGAGAGCTGATTTCAGTAAACTCAGGGAAATACTGGGGATGATCCCATGGTCAAGAATACTAAAAGAGAAGAGACCTCAAGACGGATGGGACTTTCTCAAAAGGGAGATACTGAAGGCACAATTTCAAACAGTACCATTGAGGAAGAAAAATGGGAGGTGTCTCAAGAAACCAGGATGGATGACTAAAGAACTTTCAATGGAGCTAAGTTTTAAATGGAACATGTATAGGAAATGGAAAAGGGGGGAAATCACCAAAGAAGAATTCAAACAGATAGCGAACACGTGTAGGAGTAAAGTCAGAAAAGCTAAAGCGCAGAATGAGCTCAGGCTTGCTAGGGAGGTTAAGAACAATAAAAAGGGTTTTTTTGGGTATGTCCGCAGCAAAAGGAGGAAGAAGGAAATGATAGGGCCGCTACGTGGAGAAGATGGCAAAATGCTAACAGGGGACAGAGAAAAGGCAGAATTACTCAACACCTTCTTTGCCTCAGTGTTTTCAGAAAAGGAAAAGGAGGACCAACCTGAAGAGAATGGAACAGAGGACACAATAGGGGAAATCCAGCTCAAAATAAGTAAAGAGGTAGTACAGGAATACCTTCTTAATCTAAATGAATTTAAATCTCCAGGACCAGATGAACTACATCCAAGAGTATTAAAAGAGCTGGCAAATATAATCTCAGAGCCATTGGCAATAATATTTGAGAACTCCTGGAGAACAGGAGAAGTCCCAGCAGACTGGAGGAGGGCAAACGTTGTCCCCATCTTCAAAAAGGGGAAAAAAGAGGATCCCAACAACTATCATCCAGTTAGTCTGACATCAATACCAGGGAAGATTCTAGAGCAGATCATTAAACAGAGAGTCTGTGAACATTTAGAAGGCAATGCCATAATCACAAAAAGTCAACATGGGTTTCAGAGAAACAAGTCATGCCAGACTAATCTGATCTCTTTTTTTTGATAAAGTTACCAGCTTGGTAGATGAAGGGAATGCTGTGGACATTGCATACCTTTATTTCAGTAAGGCCTTGGACAAGGTTCCCCATGACATTCTTGCAAACAAGCTTGTAGAATGTGGGCTAGACAAGTTAACTGTTCAATGGATTTGTAATTGGTTGACCGGCCGAACCCAAAGGGTGCTCAGCAGTGGCTCCTCTTCGTCTTGGAAAGATGTGACCAGTGGGGTGCCACAGGGTTCTGTCCTGGGCCCAGTGCTATTCAACATCTTTATCAATGACTTAGATGAGGGAATTAGGGGCATACTTATCAAATTTGCAGATGACACCAAATTGGGAGGAGTAGCTAATACCCTAGAGGACAGGATCAAAATTCAGAATGACCTGGATAGACTGGAGAGCTGGGCCAAAGCTAACAAAATGAAATTCAATACGGAGAAATGTAAAGTACTGCATTTAGGGCGGAAAAATGAAATGCATAAATATAGGATGGGAGAGACCTGGCTGAATGAGACTACGTGCGAAAGGGATCTAGGAGTCCTAGTAGACCACAAGTTGAACATGAGCCAACAGTGTGATGCGGCAGCTAAAAAGGCCAATGCAATTTTGGGCTGTATCAATAGAAGTATAGTATCTAGATCAAGGGAAGTAATAGTGCCACTCTATTCTGCCTTGGTCAGACCTCACTTAGAATACTGTGTCCAGTTCTGGGCACCACAATTCAGAAAGGATATTGACAAATTGGAGCGTGTCCAGAGAAGGGCAACTAAAATGGTGAAAGGTCTGGAAACGATGCCTTATGAGGAGAGACTTAGGGAGCTGGGTATGTTTAGCCTGGAAAAAAGACGGTTTAGAGGTGATATGATAGCCCTGTTTAAGTATTTGAAGGGATGTCATGCTGAGGATGGAGCAGGCTTGTTTTCTGCTGCTCCAGAGACTGGAACACGGAGCAATGGGTGCAAACTCCAGGAACAGAGATTCCACCTCAACATGAGGAGGAACTTTTTGACAGTAAGAGCTGTTCGGCAGTGGAACACACTCCCTCGGAGCGTGGTGGGGTCTCCTTCCTTGGAGGTCTTTAAACAGAGGCTGGATGGCCATCTGTCGGGGATGCTTTGATTGTGATTTCCTGCGTGGCAGGGGGGTTGGACTGGATGGCCCTCGTGGTCTCTTCCAACTCTGCAATTCTATGATTCTATGATTCTATGATCACCAACAATGATTCGCCCTGGCCTCACATCAGGAGGCATGGAGACACACTACACAATGCTGCAGCCTTCTTTGAGAACTTACGCCGAACAAGTCTTGGAGAGAAACGACAACCCAGAAACATCACCCAAGGAGACCTTCTGCTGTACTTTCTGCAACTGGACTTCTTTATCTTGGATTGGCCTTTTTAGCCATCAGCGCACTTGCAGAAAGTGCGGGACGAGTCCTTCCTGAATCTTCGTTTGCGAAGAAAAGCCAGAGAGAGAGAGAGAGAGACATAAGTGTTGACTTACTAAGTTCCCCTTGTTCAAGAGGTCACTAACTAGGACAATCTAAATTGAAAAGCGAAAACTTTTTTCGCTTTTTTATTCTCTGGTTACAAGTTTCTTTCCCTTTATGCTTCTAATACCCAAAATTATTTGGACACTAACATTACTAGCCCAGTACTGCCAGATATTTAAACATTTGGTGCAAAAAGATTTCATGTCATCCTAACAGTGTGTAAGCTGACATCCTACACTTCCTAACAATGTAGAAACAATAGCTCAAAACCATCAGCTGATTTACATGTAGTGTCTACACATACAGAAACAAAGTACTTTGTGGAAGTTCATATACAGTAGGACCCCTGTATCCACGGGGGATTGGTTCCAGGACCCCCTGCGGACACTGAATTCCATGGATAATAGTGAATGCCCTCATCGCCACTGCTGCCACGGAAGCCATGGAGGGGAGGATAACAGGAGGCGAGAACTCTCCTTCCTCCCTTCTCCCCCCATTGCCATCAATGGGAGCCATCCCAGGGGGTAAAGGGAGAAGGGAGGTGAGAACTCTCCTTCCCTCCCTTTGCGCTCCCCCTGTCACCATTACTGTCAATGAGAGCCATACTGGGGGGAGCGAAAGGAGAAGGGAGGTGAGAACTCTCCTTCCCTCCCTTCGCCCCCTCGTTGCTATTGCCATCAATGGGAGCCATCTCAGGGGGGAGCAAGGGAGAAGGAAGGCGAGAACTCTTCTTCCCTCCCTTCGCCTCCTCCCCCTCTCGCCATTGCTATCAATGAGAACCATCCCAGTGGGTGAAGGGAGAAGGTAAGCAAGACCTCCCCTCCCTTCACCCTCCCATCGGCTAGAAGCCTCCTGCCCTCCCTCCCCCGTCCACCCCCCCCTGCTGTCACAAAGTGCAGATAATTGAACCACACACTGGAAACTGCTTAATGCAGTGTAGATGTGTCAATTGCTATTGCTTAAAACAATTTGTAAGCCACTCTGATAGCCTTGTGGCTGAAGAGTGAGGTATAAATAAATAAAGAAGAAATAAATAAAGAAACCAGGGGTTGATGAATCAGTCGATATGGGGATGCTACTGTGCCATCTTTTTGACAGTAGGACACAGCCACTCCCACAAAGATCAGAATTTGCTACAAGACCCAGCTTGCAAGACCCAAGCCGGGATCACAGATCACAGAACAGGTCAAACACAGTCTAATATGTGAATATTACTCAATATGTGGATTGAGGCTGGGAACAACACATCAACATATAAACATAATATTAGTTAAAAACACATATCAGTTAAAACTTATCAATTTAAAAACAAGTAAGACTAAGACATTTTAAAACAATCAGTACACACTTTAAAATTCAAAATTTAAAATCATCTGAATAGGCCTGCCTGAAGATATTTATTTATTTATTTATTTATTCTAAATTTCTATACCACTTATCAGTACCAAAGCATTCCCTAAGTGGTTTACAATGTAAAAACAAGTTAAAAATAAGACAATTATAAAGTAACAATTATAATTATTTTTCAAGTTAAAAGAATTAAAACATATAAAAACACACCCCAATAAAAGCCTCTGTGCCTGCAGCTACAAATTAAAAGCTTGCTGAAATAAAAACATTTTTTCCTGCCAGCGAAAGGAAAGCAGGGAGGAGGCCAGCCTCGCCTCACAAGGAAGGGTGTTCCAGGGGGTGGGAGCAGCCACTGAGAAGGCTTTCTCTCATGTCCTCGCCAAGCGAGCCTGGGATGATGGTGGGATCGAGAGAAAGTCTTCCCCTGAAGAGCTTAAAATTCTGGCACATTCGTATCGGGAGATACAGTCTTTCAAATAGTTTGGGACACTGCCCAAAAAAATACATCACTTGCAGCTCTGGGAGATAAACATAGGTGCTATCATCATCATCATCATCATCATCATTTCATTTCTACCCCCTTTCCCGCCAAATTGGAATAGATAGTAGATTATAAAAATGAAAACAAATACAGATGAAAGTATAAAGACATAACTAAACACAAAAAGTTGTTGTTGAAATGTAATTAAACAATCCATAAAATTGAAACAATTTAAAACACATTGATTACAAAAACAAAAGCATCATCTAATTATTGGGACAATCATAGTAAGGGAAAGAACCTGAGTCACTACAAATAGCCTGCAGAAGTCATGAACCAAGAAGAAAAGATAAAAATGGGCAGGCCTGAGCAAATATGTGAAGAAAAAATGTGAGGGGGGAAAAAACATAAGTCACAGGATGAAATACAATTGTGGCTACCCTACTGACTAAATGACACTTGCTATCACAGATTCCTTTTTAGCCCACATATACATTCCTTCTGCTTTGTGAGGAGAGGAAAACAAATGTTGGCAGAATTAGAACCACATGTAACTGGAGCAAATCTTGTTGCCTAGAAGAAGAAAAAGAAGCGTTTGCTTCTATTTCTAACTGACTGTATTTCATGTAGACCTGCAACTGTGGTTTAGGAATAATAATAATGATGATGATGATAATAATAAATTATTATTTTTAACCCGCCCCTCTGCTCGGCAACCGGGGTGGCGTACAATAGGATTAAAACAACAGCAAGTTAAAACAATCCTTCCCAATCCTAACTCTCCAACTCCTTAAAACTAAATTAAACTAGTGGAGAATTAAAACAAACATAAAGTACAATACAATATACAAATTATGACCAAAAAAAATGGCAATAGCAACAGGGGGGGCGGGTAAGCAATCAACTCCACTTGAGCCTGGAAGGCCTGCCAGAAGAGATCCGACTTTAGCGCTTTCTTGAAGCTATCAAGAGTAGTGATAAGACGGATCTCGTCCGGCAGGCCATTACAAAGTCTGGGAGCCGTAGAAGAGAAGGCCCTCTGGGAGGTCTGCAACAGCCTAGTTTTCATAGGCTGCAGCAGGTTCCTCCCAGAGGACCGAAGTGCGTGGGGGGGGGGGATAATATGGGATGAGGCGGTCCCGGAGATAAGATGGACCCAAGCCATGTAGGGCTTTAAAGGTTAAAACCAAAACCTTGTACTGTGCCCGGAAACTGATCGGCAGCCAGTGGAGAGATTTCAGCACAGGTGTTATATGGTCTCTTCTAGATGTACCCGTAATTAACCTGGCAGCCATATTTTGTACCAGTTGAAGTTTCCGGGTTAGGCACAAGGGTAGCCCTATGTAGAGTGCGTTAACAGTAATCCAGACATGAGGTTACCAAAGCATGTACCACAGTTTCCAGATCCCTTGTATCAAGGTAAAGGTGCAGCTGGCGTATCAGCCGAAGCTGATAACAGGCACTCCTGACTGTCGCACTCACCTGACTAGTCATGTGAAACAACGAATCTAGGAGTACCCCCAGACTGCGAACACAGTCCTTAGAGGAGAGTGTGACTCCATCCAGAACTGGAAGTTGTATTCCCAGACCTGATTTCGGGCCTGTGACTGTCAGTACCTCTGTTTTGTCTGGATTTAGTCTCAATCTGTTTTTCCTCATCCAATCCATTACCACTCTGACACAGTCATTAAGAGGAGAGACACCATCTGAAGTCTGAGCCGACGATCTGGTCATGGAGAAATATATCTGAGTGTCATCAGCATACTGATGACACCGAGCTCCATGCCTCTGAATGATCTCTCCCAGCGACTTCATATAAATGTTAAATAGCATTGGGGACAGGATGGCACCCTGAGGGATACCACAATTAAGCTCAATTTTGGAAAAGCAACTCTCCCTGAGCCTCACCCTCTGGGATCTGCCCGAGAGAAAGGAACGGAACAACAGCAGAGCAGTGCCTCCAATTCCTAGCTCTCTCAGGCAATCCAAGAGAATGGAATGTTCTATAGTGTCAAAGGCCACTGAGAGGTCTAAGAGCACCAGCAGAGTCACACTACCCCATCAATGCTCAGGCGGAGATCATCAGTTAGAGCGACCATGGCAGTCTCAACTCCATATCCTGTCCTGAAGCCGGTTTGAAATGGATCAAGATAATCGCTTTCATCCAAGACAGCTTGGAGTTGGGAAGCAACTGCCCTCTCAATCACCTTGTTTTAAAAAGGTAGCAAGGACACTGGTCTGTAATTGTTTCTGTCCAAGGGGTCCAGGGAAGGTTTTTTCAGGAGTGGCTTAACCACCGCCTCCTTTAAACGAGATGGTACGATACCTTCCCTGAAGGACGCATTGATTATCCCCCATAGGAATACTCTCAACAAGTCCCCCCCCCCGAAAGACCAGCCAAGATGGACAGGGATCCAGAGGGCAAGTTGTTTTCCTCACTCTTCCAAGGAGCTTGTCCACATCATCGGTACTCACAGATTGAAACTGATCCAGTAAGATGCCATCAACGGAGTTGTTGGACGCTTCATCTATGGATTCTGTCAGAACATTGGCGTCCAAGATGGCTCTTATCCGAGAGATTTTATCTACAAAGTGAATGTTAAATGCATCGCAGCAGGCTGTCATCGGGTTAAATAGGGGGTTTGGAACAGGAGGAACCTGTGTCAGCTCCCCCCCCCATCTTAAACAGCTCTGCTGGATGGGACTCTGCAGACAGAATACGTGCAGAGCAGAAGGATCTCTGTGCTGCACGTATTGCCTCCCGATAGGAATCAAGATGCTTCCTATGGTGAGTTCTGTTGGATAAGATTCGAGACTTCCGCCATTTGCACTCTAGCCGTTGTCCAGTTCGCTTCATCCTCCAAAGCTCCTCTGTGTATCAGGGCTTACAATTAGAGGCGGGCTGGAAAGGACGCTTGGGAGTGATTGTGTCAATAGCCTTAGTAAGATCGGTGTTCCAGATGCTGACCAAAGCCTCGACAGAATCACCAGCGTTACCAACCATTAAACCCTCTAGGGCTTTCTGGAATCCAACTGGTTCCATTAGCCTTTGAGGGCGGGCCATTCTAATGGGTCCGCCACCCCTGGAGGGACAGACAGTGGTTCTTAGTTCCATCTTGACCAGGAAATGATCTGTCCCTGACAATGTGGAGGTAACCTCCACCCACGGATATTCCTGTTCCGTACTGAAGACTGCATTGACGGTATGACCTGCACAATGTGTAGGCCCGTCAACCAATTGGGATAGGCCCATGTTTGTCATGGTTTCCATGAACTCCCGAGCTGCACTGGTTAGATTTGACACGCTGGTCTCGAGTGGAATGTTGAAGTCACCCAAAACCAAAAGTCTGGGCGACTCCAACAACAACTCTGAGATCAGCTGAGTCAGCTCTGTTAGGGAGTCTGTTAAGCAACAGAGTGGCCGGTATATCAACAGAATCCCCAAACTAGAAAAAGAGTGATGATCAGAAGCAAATGGCATGAAATTCCCTCATTCCTCGACTTACCACAGTTTTTCCAAGTGTGCAAGTAAACACAAACAGCAAATTAGCTGAAAACAGAAATCAAAGCTACCACTCTCCTGGTGTAAGAGAAAGGAGGAAACAGAAAGTTCATGATCCCAAGGATCATGCATACTATAATTATTCTGTGTTACATCCAAACACAAAATCTAAAAAAGGGAGTTTTTAAAAAGAATCAAAAGTCCCCTTTCCCTTCTTTCATTATTTAAGTTAATCTTCCCATTAATTTCTAATATCATGCAAATTAGTTTCTAATATCCAATATATGATTACCAGGTGAGCTGCTGTTTCTTTGTTGATCTTGTGCTTTTCAGCATTCATTACAAAACACACATACTACACACAAGTATTCCTTTCTTTCTATCAAGCTATTTAAATTATACATTAGACAGGCATATCTGATTATTTTTTTGTACAGATATGGGTTGCAACTTTAGCATTACACTACTTCTCTCAGAAACTGGTAGGCATCTTATGCATCTTTCCTTTTTAAGTTGGACACTTAGATTAACTGCCCATGGAAGTGTGTTTATTAACTCTGAGGTATCATACACCCTCCCAAGACCCCTTCTCTATATTTCCTTCACATTTTCCAAGTCCTTGGAATTAATGCTGCTTACTGCTTTTCAAGCCTTCTTAAAATAGAATGTTTTCTGTATCACATGGCCAAGAGGTTTTTTTGGACAGCTCACAATAATTCCTTTGCTAATGATAAATATCATATCATTGGTGCAAGAATATTTAAGTTCATCATGCATCGTGCATTAATACCATGCACAGCTTTCCTATAGCTTTCTCCTATCACATTCTCATCTTTTTTGATGTCATTCAGACTTGATGCTCACCATCTGGGTTTACATAAAAACTTACAGTAAAATTCCAGCATAAAGTTAGTTTCTTCAAACTGCTAGAAATACTATCTGAACACCATGTTATCAGGCAGTACCTTATTTTTGGTCAGCAATACTCAAATACTTTGTTTAAAATGTTGCCTCTAATATATTTCATATTCACATTCAACTGGATACCTTTTCCTCATTTTCATTCCTTCTGAACACTATGGCACATACAGGAAATCAGGTCAACACTAACCCCAAGGATAATTGCTGGTAGAGTAGTAGAGATTTAAAATGTTTTGCTCTCAAGTACTATGAAATCCATGAGTCAACAGGCGACTTGAAAGTACATACACACCCACACATTAAGCAACTGGAAACCAGTACATTGAGACTATCATCTGCACATTCCTGAACTTGGAAATATCACAATTTTATTTATTTGCTTTATTTATTTATTTAGGTATTTATATCCTGCTCTTCAGCCACAAAGGCTCTCAGAGCAGCTTACAAATGGTTAAGAAATAGCACTTTACACATCTACACTGCATTCAGTGGTTTTCAATGTGTGTTAGCTACCTGCCCCCACAAGCCATGTACTCATTTTACCGACCTACGAAAGGATGGAAGACTGAGTGAACCATGGAGCCCTTGGGATCGAGCCTGCAACATTGTGGCTGCAGTACCATCATTTAACCACTGTGCCACCAGGGCTACCTCTTTCCCCTCAAGGACACTGCAATCTATGTTCATGTACTTTTTAACCTGCAAACATTTGCATGTAATGCATGTCCTCCAGTTCCTTGAATTGTACTTCATGATATAAAGCACTGTAGGAAATTCTGAATGCCAAGTTGTGATACAAATTGAAATAACAGGCAGAAAAGAGAGATATGATGAAAACATTAACTTTATAAATATTTTCTGCTTAATGAGCATACCTTCTGGCCTATCTTCAAAACCTGAAAATTAAATGTGCCTTTCAAAGAGATATAAGAAAGGCATCTGTGAAGAAAGTCACCGATTGAAATGGCCAGGGTACATTTTGAGGGATATTACCTGCTACATTAGCCTTGTTCTGGGCAATGGAAGAGAAAAAAAACTACTGCTGAAGGATTTTTCTTTTGGAAGACAAGAAAAAGTCTAAATTTGAAAAGTATAATCAGTCAGTTCCTCCTAGTATTTGTCATAAGGACAGGACATAGTAAACAATTTTTGTTTCCTTTTTATGTGCATAACTGACCAAGGATACACGAAAGTCTTATCTGGACAAAATTATTTTTGTAGTATATGAATTACATATTAATCCTAAGATGTTGAAAGTATATATCCAATAAATAACTACAACTACTTCAGAATCTATAGGAAACAACTGCAATGTACTTGTTCAAACATTTCATTCAGCAATTATTTAAAATAAAATGAGAATAAAAACAACAAAATTCATGAGATGGTTTTTCAAGATTTACTAAGATTCACCACAATATACTGTATTAGAGTTCACATCCTATGTTATTATTCTGAGATTCACATTAGTTTGTTACTGATGCCTCTGCTGGCAAATGTTTGGATAAACAAGTACTTGGCAAACCTTAGTTATCAGAAGAACTTACTCCATGGAAGACATCAACACATAAATAAGATCACACAATACCAAAAGAGATTACGCTTTGTTTATTCACTCTCTTTGCACAGTATGGAATGCAAATAATTTCTCTGTAATTGTTACATTTAAAGATCAAGCTAATGCAAGAACATAGTAATTGCCTTGCTACTTCAAAATAAAATTCATCTTGTTTAAAAGTCTGTTCAAACGACCTTTTACTCCTGGAGACAGAGACTGATCACAGGCCTTGGAGCTGTATGCTCCCTCTACTACAAAAGAAACAAACAGAACTGGTATCAGGCAACACAGCACTCAGTTCCAGTATGTCTCCACAGCCAACTGAGGGATCAAAAGACGGATCATCTCAAGAAATGAGAACAGAAAAGCCATGTTGGATCAAGCCAAGGCCTATCTAATCAAGTATTCTGTTCATGTACTGTAGTGGACAAACTAGTTGCTATGGAAAGCCCAAAATCAGAATATGACAAATATTGGCTCAGTCTGGAAACATACAACTTGCCAGAGAATTAGCAGCTGGGCATTCATTATCTATTGTTTTTGCTACTGAATTACATTTCTTACATACCTTTTTCTACTTTAAAAGAAAAAAGACTCTCAGCATTTCACCAATCCCTTTGCATTTCAGATTAGAGAGCTTGGATAGTTCCTTTTTACATGTAAACTCTAGATGAAAGAATGCTCACATTGTCAGTTCTGCATATTTCTTACTAACAAGCTTTTGCTTGCTAAAAGCAAATATTATTTTGCTGACCATCAAAACATTTTTTCCTGTCATTGGCACTGCATGCACATGGCTAATCTAGACATTATGCATTTATTCTCAAGTATTTGTACAGTGGGAAAGCCTACATTATAATAGTTAATGAAGGGAAATTATTCAAGGAGAAAATGTATTAAAATATTTGGTTAAGATGGAAATAACTACAAAGAGTTTGCTTGATGTAAATGGGACAAACAAAGGATTCCATAATTATAAGATATGCATATTAAATATTTCCCTCTAACAGAACACATTAAAAGAAATGTTGCATACTTTAACTATAGTATTCAACTACTAGAAACTGAAAGCCATAAATGTACAACTTCCCCAAAGAACACAAAACAATATCGGTATTAGTAAAATATATCTTCACTTTGACTCTGAAAATAAGTCACTAATCAATCATTTAAGATGCTAGTAAGAAAGGCACCATCACTTCTTGAAGAACTGAAAAAAGGAAAATGAGGCAAATGATGTTCATCCAATTCCTTGCAATACCTCAGTTAAGTGATCATAAACAAATGGAATTAAAAGTTACAGGAAGTTGAGAGACACTCATTCATTTTCCAAACAGTCTTTAATATACATATGTCCTTGAATTATTTTGAGGCAATTTAGGTACAAAACTACCTTGCAATTTATTTTCAGCTTCCAAGATCTCAGAGCCAATACTCTAAATTACTCATTGTTCCAGCATCAACGAGTGTGATGGCCACATTTTTCAGAGCCTTTAAATGAACTGCAAGAGGTATGAGTAACTCTCATCTGGTTGGGAGCCAAAGCATTCTGAAGCAATAAACTTCAGATAAGCTCTATATATGTTAATAGATATAAGGTAGCTGCATTACAATTATGTATTTTCAGAACAGATGGACCCAAAATGGGAAAATTTTATTACACCAATGAATACAAACAAGACCTAGAAAACATTTTACTAAGAACACACTGAACACATTAAGACCTATTTATGAATAGAAAGGAAAGTGATGACGATCTACAGACCAACCAAAAAAATCCAAGAAATGCTACACTCAGCGAAGGACAAAAGAGCTGCAGGAGTTTACCACATACTATGCAGCTGTGGACAAGTTTACATAGGAACCACTAAATGCAGTGTGCAAACATGAATCAAGGAACATGAGAGACGCTGCAGACTGGGCCAGCCAGAAAAATCAGCAGTAGCAGAACATCTTGTAAACCAACATGGACACAAAATGTTATTTGAAAACACTGAAATTCTGGACCTGGCCAACAACTATCATGTCAGAATGCACAGAGAAGCTATTGAAATCTACAAACACCTGGACAACTTCAACAGGAAAGAAGAAACCCTTAAAGTAAACAAAGTTTGGCTACCAGTCTTGAAAAACACCAAAATCAAAATTCGATACATGCAAATGACCTCCACCCAGGTACAGGGGGATTTCCAGCAGATAATGGACCATTAACCAACCATTAGCCAAACAGACACTAATCCTCTTTGCATATCTTCTCCCAGGAACTAGCCATTCAAATACACAAATTTACATAACCTCTCCAACAAGGGCTCACAGTATATAAACTCCACACACACTCCTACCCAACCATTTGCTGAAGATGCCAGCCACGGATGCAGGCGAAACGTCAGAAAGAAACTCTTCTAGAACATGGCCTCACATTCCGGAAAAAAACCAAGGAAAATCTATGAAAGTGATGTTGGTTTCATTTCTCTTCTGTTTGTGTTTGAAACATTGCTCAGCCTTCCTACAAAATCTATGTGTAGAAGACAAGTTGGGTTATGTTTTCTCAACATATCAGAGAGGAAAGTATCAGTAACTTACATGATTAGGACCTTTTAGGGGCCTTGCTTATTAGTAAACGGCAAGAAATGGAGAACACATACAACAGCAGTGGCTACTGATCAATAGTGCTTATTAATCCCTGACTATCTGACAAGGAAAATAGGGGGCTAAAGAACGGGGCTTCATTGCTCCAGACTAGAACCTTCCCTTCTGAAAGATTCTTCATGATGCCAAATTTAGGTTTATATGTGATACGGAAGATGCCATGAATGGCCTGTCAGTTCAGACTTTATGGCACAGAAGGATTACAGAAGAGTACAGAAATGCTTGAATGCCTGTAAGTTTACCCCACAAGTTTCAACAGGCTACAAAGGAATACTTTCTTAAGACTAAACTACTTAAATTCTGATTTGTCAAAAAAGATATGGAAAAGCATTTGCCCTGTGCGGATTTCCTTGAGACACCCACTCAATTTTAACAGCTTGCCTTGCTACCCCTCTTTGGTGGTCTTCCATTGCTATGTGAAGACCTTTTTTTTCAAGCAGGCATTCAACCAGCCAACCTGTTAAAATGCATAAATTTTCTTGGCATGTTAATCAGAATATATGTTGTATTTTTCTTTGTCTCTGCCTTCTAGCCATGGTCTTCATCTTGCCATTTTCATGTATTTGTTATATGCTTCCTTGAATATTTTTAATATATAAAATCTGGGTCAAATACTTTAATTAATAAACTCGCCATGCTCTTACCTCCATCTGCTTTTTCAGTTCCCTTCCAGAAGAGCTGTCCTGAAGAGCAGGTTCCCGTTGTGATGCATCTGCAAGGACATTAACAGTAGCTTCTGCTTCTTGTAACCACTTGAAAAAACTTTCAAGGTCTTTCAGCAAGGCATGCACTGTCTTCAGATCAGCCTCCAAAGCATTCTGCCTATTAAAAGTTCTGCAGGGAGATAAAATAACAATAGCAATCTCAAGCAGGGGGGATAAAAAGTGATCAATTATGTAAGGTAGTACAGTTGTTTCCCATCTGAACTGTGGTACTGGAGGAGAATTCTACAGATATCATACACCCACCAAAAAGACAAATACATGAATTCAAGAACAAATCAAGCCTAAATTCT